>CP124711.1:72952500-77952500 GCA_031232105.1 Capsicum rhomboideum
TAAAAGTCACTACACTTAGTCATTTCAAGAAAAAAGTTCATAATTCAAGTCAGTAAACTTAACAATTTTCAAGTCAGTATATTGAACCATGTTGCCATTTTCAAATCACTAATTCACATTTCAAGTCACTACACTTAACCATTTTGAAGTCACTAATTTACATTTAAAGTCACTACACTTAACCATTTTCAAAAAACAAGTTCACAATTTCAAGTCACTACACTTAACCATTTTCAAGTAACAAGTTCACAATTTCAAGTCACCACACTTAACCATTTTCAAGAAACAAGTTCACAATTTCAAGTCACTACACTTAACCATTTTCAAGAAACAAGTTCACAATTTCAAGTCACTACACTTAACAATTTTCAAGAAACAAGTTCACAATTTCAAGTCACTACACTTAACCATTTTAAGAAACAAGTTCACAATTTCAAGTCACTACACTTAACCATTTTAAGAAACAAGTTCTCAATTTCAAGTCACTACACTTAACCATTTTCAAGAAACAAGTTCACAATTTCAAGCCACTACACATAACCATTTTCAAGAAACTAGTTCACAATTTCAAGTCACTACACTTAGCCATTTCAAGAAACAAGTTCACAATTTTAAGTCATGACACTTTACCATTTTCAAGTCACTAATTCAAATTTCAAGTCACGAAACTTAACCATTTTCAATATACAAGTTCACCATTTCAAGTCACTACACTTAACAATTTTCAAGAAACAAGTTTACAATTTCAAGTCACTACACTTAAAAATTTTCAAAAAACAAGTTAACAATTTCAAGTCACTGTATTTAAGCATGTTACATTTTTCAAATCACTAATTCACATTTTAAGTCAATACACTTGACCATTTTCAAGTCACTAATTCATATTTCAAGCCACTAAACTTAACCATTTTCAAGAAACAAGTTCACAATTTCAAATCACTACACTTAGCCATTTCAAGAAACAAGTTCACAATTTCAAGTCACTACACTTAACCATTTTCAAGAAACAAGTTCACAATTTTAAGTGACTACACTTTACCATTTTCAACTCACTAATTCAAATTTCAAGTCACTAAACTTAACCATTTTCAAAAAACAAGTTGACAAATTCAAGACACTACACTTAACTATTTTTAACTCACTAATTCACATTTGCGTCACCACACTTAACCATTTTCAAGAAACAAGTTCACAATTTCAAGTCACTACACTTAACCATTTAAAGAAACAAGTTCACAATTTCAAGTCACTACACTTACCAATTTTCAAGTCGCTAATTAACATTTCTAGTCACTACACTTAGCCATTTTCAAGAAACAAGTTTACCATTTGAAGAAACAAGTTTACAATTAAAAGTCACTACACTTAGTGATTTCAAGAAAAAAGTTCATAATTCAAGTCAGTAAACTTAACAATTTTCAAGTCAGTATATTGAACCATGTTGCCATTTTCAAATCACTAATTCATATTTCAAGTCACTACACTTAACCATTTTGAAGTCACTAATTTACATTTAAAGTCACTACACTTAACCATTTTCAAAAAACAAGTTCACAATTTCAAGTCACTACACTTAACCATTTTCAAGAAACAAGTTCACAATTTCAAGTCACTACACTTAACCATTTTCAAGAAACAACTTCACAATTTCAAGTCACTACACTTAACAATTTTCAAGAAACAAGTTCACAATTTCAAGTCACTACACTTAACCATTTTAAGAAACAAGTTCACAATTTCAAGTCACTACACTTAACCATTTTAAGAAACAAGTTCTCAATTTCAAGTCACTACACTTAACAATTTTCAATAAATAAGTTCACAATTTCAAGTCACTACACTTAACCATTTTCAAGAAACAAGTTCACAATTTCAAGTCACAACACTTAGCCATTTCAAGAAACAAGTTCACAATTTTAAGTCACTACACTTTACCATTTTCAAGTCACTAATTCAAATTTCAAGTCACTAAACTTAACCATTTTCAAGAAACAAGTTCATAATTTCCAGTCACTACACTTAACAATTTTCAAGAAACAAGTTTACAATTTCAAGTCACTACACTTAAAAATTTTCAAGAAACAAGTTAACAATTTCAAGTCATTGTATTTAAACATGTTACATTTTTCAAATCACTAATTCACATTTCAAGTCACTACACTTGACCATTTTCAAGTCACTAATTCATATTCCAAGCCACTACACTTAACCATTTTTAAGAAAAAAGTTCACAATTTCAAGTCACTACACTTAACCATTTTAAGAAACAAGTTCTCAATTTCAAGTCACTACACTTAATCATTTTAAGAAACAAGTTCACAATTTCAAGTCACTACACTTAACAATTTTCAAGAAACAAGTTCACAATTTCAAGTCACTACACTTAACCATTTTAAGAAACAAGTTCACAATTTCAAGTCACTACACTTAACCATTTTAAGAAACAAGTTCTCAATTTCAAGTCACTACACTTAACCATTTTCAAGAAACAAGTTCACAATTTCAAGCCACTACACATAACCATTTTCAAGAAACTAGTTCACAATTTCAAGTCACTACACTTAGCCATTTCAAGAAACAAGTTCACAATTTTAAGTCATGACACTTTACCATTTTCAAGTCACTAATTCAAATTTCAAGTCACGAAACTTAACCATTTTCAATATACAAGTTCACCATTTCAAGTCACTACACTTAACAATTTTCAAGAAACAAGTTTACAATTTCAAGTCACTACACTTAAAAATTTTCAAAAAACAAGTTAACAATTTCAAGTCACTGTATTTAAGCATGTTACATTTTTCAAATCACTAATTCACATTTTAAGTCAATACACTTGACCATTTTCAAGTCACTAATTCATATTTCAAGCCACTAAACTTAACCATTTTCAAGAAACAAGTTCACAATTTCAAATCACTACACTTAGCCATTTCAAGAAACAAGTTCACAATTTCAAGTCACTACACTTAACCATTTTCAAGAAACAAGTTCACAATTTTAAGTGACTACACTTTACCATTTTCAACTCACTAATTCAAATTTCAAGTCACTAAACTTAACCATTTTCAAAAAACAAGTTGACAAATTCAAGACACTACACTTAACTATTTTTAACTCACTAATTCACATTTGCGTCACCACACTTAACCATTTTCAAGAAACAAGTTCACAATTTCAAGTCACTACACTTAACCATTTAAAGAAACAAGTTCACAATTTCAAGTCACTACACTTACCAATTTTCAAGTCGCTAATTAACATTTCTAGTCACTACACTTAGCCATTTTCAAGAAACAAGTTTACCATTTGAAGAAACAAGTTTACAATTAAAAGTCACTACACTTAGTGATTTCAAGAAAAAAGTTCATAATTCAAGTCAGTAAACTTAACAATTTTCAAGTCAGTATATTGAACCATGTTGCCATTTTCAAATCACTAATTCATATTTCAAGTCACTACACTTAACCATTTTGAAGTCACTAATTTACATTTAAAGTCACTACACTTAACCATTTTCAAAAAACAAGTTCACAATTTCAAGTCACTACACTTAACCATTTTCAAGAAACAAGTTCACAATTTCAAGTCACTACACTTAACCATTTTCAAGAAACAACTTCACAATTTCAAGTCACTACACTTAACAATTTTCAAGAAACAAGTTCACAATTTCAAGTCACTACACTTAACCATTTTAAGAAACAAGTTCACAATTTCAAGTCACTACACTTAACCATTTTAAGAAACAAGTTCTCAATTTCAAGTCACTACACTTAACAATTTTCAATAAATAAGTTCACAATTTCAAGTCACTACACTTAACCATTTTCAAGAAACAAGTTCACAATTTCAAGTCACAACACTTAGCCATTTCAAGAAACAAGTTCACAATTTTAAGTCACTACACTTTACCATTTTCAAGTCACTAATTCAAATTTCAAGTCACTAAACTTAACCATTTTCAAGAAACAAGTTCATAATTTCCAGTCACTACACTTAACAATTTTCAAGAAACAAGTTTACAATTTCAAGTCACTACACTTAAAAATTTTCAAGAAACAAGTTAACAATTTCAAGTCATTGTATTTAAACATGTTACATTTTTCAAATCACTAATTCACATTTCAAGTCACTACACTTGACCATTTTCAAGTCACTAATTCATATTCCAAGCCACTACACTTAACCATTTTTAAGAAAAAAGTTCACAATTTCAAGTCACTACACTTAACCATTTTAAGAAACAAGTTCTCAATTTCAAGTCACTACACTTAATCATTTTAAGAAACAAGTTCTCAATTTCAAGTCACTACACTTAACAATTTTCAAGAAATAAGTTCACAATTTCAAGTCACTACACTTAACCATTTTGAAGAAACAAGTTCACAATTTTAAGTCACTACACTTTACCATTTTCAAGTCACTAATTCAAATTTCAAGTCACTAAACTTAACCATTTTCAAGAAACAAGTTCACAATTTCCAGTCACTACACTTAACAATTTTCAAGAAACAAGTTTATAATTTTAAGTCACTACACTTTACCATTTTCAAGTCACTAATTCAAATTTCAAGTCACTACACTTAACCATTTAACGAAACAAGTTCACAATTTCAAGTCACTACACTTACCAATTTTCAAGAAACAAGTTCACAATTTTAAGTCATGACACTTGACCATTTTCAAGTCACTAATTCAAATTTCAAGTCACTAAACTTAACCATTTTCAAGAAACAAGTTCACAATTTCCAGTCACTACACTTAACAATTTTCAAGAAACAAGTTTATAATTTTAAGTCACTACACTTTACCATTTTCAAGTCACTAATTCAAATTTCAAGTCACTACACTTAACCATTTAACGAAACAAGTTCACAATTTCAAGTCACTACACTTACCAATTTTCAAGAAACAAGATCACAATTTTAAGTCATGACACTTGACCATTTTCAAGTCACTAATTCATATTTCAAGCCACTACACTTAACCATTTTCAAGAAAAAAGTTCACCATTTCAAGTCACTACACTTAACCATTTTAAGAAACAAGTTCTCAATTTCAAGTCACTACACTTAACCATTTTAAGAAACAAGTTCTCAATTTCAAGTCACTACACTTAACAATTTTCAAGAAATAAGTTCACAATTTCAAGTCACTACACTTAACCATTTTGAAGAAACAAGTTCACAATTTCAAGTCACAACACTTAGCCATTTCAAGAAACAAGTTCACAATTTTAAGTCACTACACTTTACCATTTTCAAGTCACTAATTCAAATTTCAAGTCACTACACTTAACCATTTAAAGAAACAAGTTCACAATTTCAAGTCACTACACTTACCAATTTTCAAGAAACAAGTTCACAATTTTAAGTCATGACACTTTACCATTTTCAAGTCACTAATTCAAATTTCAAGTCACTACACTTAACCATTTAACGAAACAAGTTCACAATTTCAAGTCAGTACACTTACCAATTTTCAAGAAACAAGTTCACAATTTTAAGTCATGACACTTTACCATTTTCAAGTCACTAATTCAAATTTCAAGTCACTAAACTTAACCATTTTCAAGAAACAAGTTCACAATTTCCAGTCACTACACTTAACAATTTTCAAGAAACAAGTTTATAATTTTAAGTCACTACACTTTACCATTTTCAAGTCACTAATTCAAATTTCAAGTCACTACACTTAACCATTTAACGAAACAAGTTCACAATTTCAAGTCACTACACTTACCAATTTTCAAGAAACAAGTTCACAATTTTAAGTCATGACACTTGACCATTTTCAAGTCACTAATTCATATTTCAAGCCACTACACTTAACCATTTTCAAGAAAAAAGTTCACCATTTCAAGTCACTACACTTAAGAAACAAGTTCTCAATTTCAAGTCACTACACTTAACCATTTTAAGAAACAAGTTCTCAATTTCAAGTCACTACACTTAACAATTTTCAAGAAATAAGTTCACAATTTCAAGTCACTACACTTAACCATTTTGAAGAAACAAGTTCACAATTTCAAGTCACAACACTTAGCCATTTCAAGAAACAAGTTCACAATTTTAAGTCACTACACTTTACCATTTTCAAGTCACTAATTCAAATTTCAAGTCACTACACTTAACCATTTAAAGAAACAAGTTCACAATTTCAAGTCACTACACTTACCAATTTTCAAGAAACAAGTTCACAATTTTAAGTCATGACACTTTACCATTTTCAAGTCACTAATTCAAATTTCAAGTCACTACACTTAACCATTTAACGAAACAAGTTCACAATTTCAAGTCACTACACTTACCAATTTTCAAGAAACAAGTTCACAATTTTAAGTCATGACACTTTACCATTTTCAAGTCACTAATTCAAATTTCAAGTCACTAAACTTAACCATTTTCAAGAAACAAGTTCACAATTTCCAGTCACTACACTTAACAATTTTCAAGAAACAAGTTTATAATTTTAAGTCACTACACTTTACCATTTTCAAGTCACTAATTCAAATTTCAAGTCACTACACTTAACCATTTAACGAAACAAGTTCACAATTTCAAGTCACTACACTTACCAATTTTCAAGAAACAAGTTCACAATTTTAAGTCATGACACTTGACCATTTTCAAGTCACTAATTCATATTTCAAGCCACTACACTTAACCATTTTCAATAAATAAGTTCACAATTTCAAGTCACTACACTTAACCATTTTCAAGAAACAAGTTCACAATTTCAAGTCACAACACTTAGCCATTTCAAGAAACAAGTTCACAATTTTAAGTCACTACACTTTACCATTTTCAAGTCACTAATTCAAATTTCAAGTCACTAAACTTAACCATTTTCAAGAAACAAGTTCATAATTTCCAGTCACTACACTTAACAATTTTCAAGAAACAAGTTTACAATTTCAAGTCACTACACTTAAAAATTTTCAAGAAACAAGTTAACAATTTCAAGTCATTGTATTTAAACATGTTACATTTTTCAAATCACTAATTCACATTTCAAGTCACTACACTTGACCATTTTCAAGTCACTAATTCATATTCCAAGCCACTACACTTAACCATTTTTAAGAAAAAAGTTCACAATTTCAAGTCACTACACTTAACCATTTTAAGAAACAAGTTCTCAATTTCAAGTCACTACACTTAATCATTTTAAGAAACAAGTTCTCAATTTCAAGTCACTACACTTAACAATTTTCAAGAAATAAGTTCACAATTTCAAGTCACTACACTTAACCATTTTGAAGAAACAAGTTCACAATTTTAAGTCACTACACTTTACCATTTTCAAGTCACTAATTCAAATTTCAAGTCACTAAACTTAACCATTTTCAAGAAACAAGTTCACAATTTCCAGTCACTACACTTAACAATTTTCAAGAAACAAGTTTATAATTTTAAGTCACTACACTTTACCATTTTCAAGTCACTAATTCAAATTTCAAGTCACACACTTAACCATTTAACGAAACAAGTTCACAATTTCAAGTCACTACACTTACCAATTTTCAAGAAACAAGTTCACAATTTTAAGTCATGACACTTGACCATTTTCAAGTCACTAATTCATATTTCAAGCCACTACACTTAACCATTTTCAAGAAAAAAGTTCACCATTTCAAGTCACTACACTTAACCATTTTAAGAAACAAGTTCTCAATTTCAAGTCACTACACTTAACCATTTTAAGAAACAAGTTCTCAATTTCAAGTCACTACACTTAACAATTTTCAAGAAATAAGTTCACAATTTCAAGTCACTACACTTAACCATTTTGAAGAAACAAGTTCACAATTTGAAGTCACAACACTTAGCCATTTCAAGAAACAAGTTCAAAATTTTAAGTCACTACACTTTACCATTTTCAAGTCACTAATTCAAATTTCAAGTCACTACACTTAACCATTTAAAGAAACAAGTTCACAATTTCAAGTCACTACACTTACCAATTTTAAAGAAACAAGTTCACAATTTTAAGTCATGACACTTTACCATTTTCAAGTCACTAATTCAAATTTCAAGTCACTACACTTAACCATTTAACGAAACAAGTTCACAATTTCAAGTCACTACACTTACCAATTTTCAAGAAACAAGTTCACAATTTTAAGTCATGACACTTTAGCATTTTCAAGTCACTAATTCAAATTTCAAGTCACTAAACTTAACCATTTTCAAGAAACAAGTTCACAATTTCCAGTCACTACACTTAACAATTTTCAAGAAACAAGTTTATAATTTTAAGTCACTACACTTTACCATTTTCAAGTCACTAATTCAAATTTCAAGTCACTACACTTAACCATTTAACGAAACAAGTTCACAATTTCAAGTCACTACACTTACCAATTTTCAAGAAACAAGTTCACAATTTTAAGTCATGACACTTTACCATTTTCAAGTCACTAATTCAAATTTCAAGTCACTACACTTAACCATTTAACGAAACAAGTTCACAATTTCAAGTCACTACACTTACCAATTTTCAAGAAACAAGTTCACAATTTTAAGTCATGACACTTTACCATTTTCAAGTCACTAATTCAAATTTCAAGTCACTAAACTTAACCATTTTCAAGAAACAAGTTCACAATTTCCAGTCACTACACTTAACAATTTTCAAGAAACAAGTTTATAATTTTAAGTCACTACACTTTACCATTTTCAAGTCACTAATTCAAATTTCAAGTCACTACACTTAACCATTTAACGAAACAAGTTCACAATTTCAAGTCACTACACTTACCAATTTTCAAGAAACAAGTTCACAATTTTAAGTCATGACACTTGACCATTTTCAAGTCACTAATTCATATTTCAAGCCACTACACTTAACCATTTTCAAGAAAAAAGTTCACAATTTCAAGTCACTACACTTAACCATTTTAAGAAACAAGTTCTCAATTTCAAGTCACTACACTTAACCATTTTAAGAAACAAGTTCTCAATTTCAAGTCACTACACTTAACAATTTTCAAGAAATAAGTTCACAATTTCAAGTCACTACACTTAACCATTTTGAAGAAACAAGTTCACAATTTCAAGTCACAACACTTAGCCATTTCAAGAAACAAGTTCACAATTTTAAGTCACTACACTTTACCATTTTCAAGTCACTAATTCAAATTTCAAGTCACTACACTTAACCATTTAAAGAAACAAGTTCACAATTTCAAGTCACTACACTTACCAATTTTCAAGAAACAAGTTCACAATTTTAAGTCATGACACTTTACCATTTTCAAGTCACTAATTCAAATTTCAAGTCACTACACTTAACCATTTAACGAAACAAGTTCACAATTTCAAGTCACTACACTTACCAATTTTCAAGAAACAAGTTCACAATTTTAAGTCATGACACTTTAGCATTTTCAAGTCACTAATTCAAATTTCAAGTCACTAAACTTAACCATTTTCAAGAAACAAGTTCACAATTTCCAGTCACTACACTTAACAATTTTCAAGAAACAAGTTTATAATTTTAAGTCACTACACTTTACCATTTTCAAGTCACTAATTCAAATTTCAAGTCACTACACTTAACCATTTAACGAAACAAGTTCACAATTTCAAGTCACTACACTTACCAATTTTCAAGAAACAAGTTCACAATTTTAAGTCATGACACTTGACCATTTTCAAGTCACTAATTCATATTTCAAGCCACTACACTTAACCATTTTCAAGAAAAAAGTTCACCATTTCAAGTCACTACACTTAACCATTTTAAGAAACAAGTTCTCAATTTCAAGTCACTACACTTAACCATTTTAAGAAACAAGTTCTCAATTTCAAGTCACTACACTTAACAATTTTCAAGAAATAAGTTCACAATTTCAAGTCACTACACTTAACCATTTTGAAGAAACAAGTTCACAATTTCAAGTCACAACACTTAGCCATTTCAAGAAACAAGTTCACAATTTTAAGTCACTACACTTTACCATTTTCAAGTCACTAATTCAAATTTCAAGTCACTACACTTAACCATTTAAAGAAACAAGTTCACAATTTCAAGTCACTACACTTACCAATTTTAAAGAAACAAGTTCACAATTTTAATTCAAGACACTTTACCATTTTCAAGTCACTAATTCAAATTTCAAGTCACTACACTTAACCATTTAACGAAACAAGTTCACAATTTCAAGTCACTACACTTACCAATTTTCAAGAAACAAGTTCACAATTTTAAGTCATGACACTTTACCATTTTCAAGTCACTAATTCAAATTTCAAGTCACTAAACTTAACCATTTTCAAGAAACAAGTTCACAATTTCCAGTCACTACACTTAACAATTTTCAAGAAACAAGTTTATAATTTTAAGTCACTACACTTTACCATTTTCAAGTCACTAATTCAAATTTCAAGTCACTACACTTAACCATTTAACGAAACAAGTTCACAATTTCAAGTCACTACACATACCAATTTTCAAGAAACAAGTTCACAATTTTAAGTCATGACACTTGACCATTTTCAAGTCACTAATTCATATTTCAAGCCACTACACTTAACCATTTTCAAGAAAAAAGTTCACAATTTCAAGTCACTACACTTAACCATTTTAAGAAACAAGTTCTCAATTTCAAGTCACTACACTTAACCATTTTAAGAAACAAGTTCTCAATTTCAAGTCACTACACTTAACAATTTTCAAGAAATAAGTTCACAATTTCAAGTCACTACACTTAACCATTTTGAAGAAACAAGTTCACAATTTGAAGTCACAACACTTAGCCATTTCAAGAAACAAGTTCACAATTTTAAGTCACTACACTTTACCATTTTCAAGTCACTAATTCAAATTTCAAGTCACTACACTTAACCATTTAAAGAAACAAGTTCACAATTTCAAGTCACTACACTTACCAATTTTAAAGAAACAAGTTCACAATTTTAATTCAAGACACTTTACCATTTTCAAGTCACTAATTCAAATTTCAAGTCACTACACTTAACCATTTAACGAAACAAGTTCACAATTTCAAGTCACTACACTTACCAATTTTCAAGAAACAAGTTCACAATTTTAAGTCATGACACTTTACCATTTTCAAGTCACTAATTCAAATTTCAAGTCACTAAACTTAACCATTTTCAAGAAACAAGTTCACAATTTCCAGTCACTACACTTAACAATTTTCAAGAAACAAGTTTATAATTTTAAGTCACTACACTTTACCATTTTCAAGTCACTAATTCAAATTTCAAGTCACTACACTTAACCATTTAACGAAACAAGTTCACAATTTCAAGTCACTACACATACCAATTTTCAAGAAACAAGTTCACAATTTTAAGTCATGACACTTGACCATTTTCAAGTCACTAATTCATATTTCAAGCCACTACACTTAACCATTTTCAAGAAAAAAGTTCACAATTTCAAGTCACTACACTTAACCATTTTAAGAAACAAGTTCTCAATTTCAAGTCACTACACTTAACCATTTTAAGAAACAAGTTCTCAATTTCAAGTCACTACACTTAACAATTTTCAAGAAATAAGTTCACAATTTCAAGTCACTACACTTAACCATTTTGAAGAAACAAGTTCACAATTTCAAGTCACAACACTTAGCCATTTCAAGAAACAAGTTCACAATTTTAAGTCACTACACTTTACCATTTTCAAGTCACTAATTCAAATTTCAAGTCACTACACTTAACCATTTAAAGAAACAAGTTCACAATTTCAAGTCACTACACTTACCAATTTTCAAGAAACAAGTTCACAATTTTAAGTCATGACACTTTACCATTTTCAAGTCACTAATTCAAATTTCAAGTCACTACACTTAACCATTTAACGAAACAAGTTCACAATTTCAAGTCACTACACTTACCAATTTTCAAGAAACAAGTTCACAATTTTAAGTCATGACACTTTAGCATTTTCAAGTCACTAATTCAAATTTCAAGTCACTAAACTTAACCATTTTCAAGAAACAAGTTCACAATTTCCAGTCACTACACTTAACAATTTTCAAGAAACAAGTTTATAATTTTAAGTCACTACACTTTACCATTTTCAAGTCACTAATTCAAATTTCAAGTCACTACACTTAACCATTTAACGAAACAAGTTCACAATTTCAAGTCACTACACTTACCAATTTTCAAGAAACAAGTTCACAATTTTAAGTCATGACACTTGACCATTTTCAAGTCACTAATTCATATTTCAAGCCACTACACTTAACCATTTTCAAGAAAAAAGTTCACAATTTCAAGTCACTACACTTAACCATTTTAAGAAACAAGTTCTCAATTTCAAGTCACTACACTTAACCATTTTAAGAAACAAGTTCACAATTTCAAGTCACTACACTTAACAATTTTCAAGAAATAAGTTCACAATTTCAAGTCACTACACTTAACCATTTTGAAGAAACAAGTTCACAATTTCAAGTCACAACACTTAGCCATTTCAAGAAACAAGTTCACAATTTTAAGTCACTACACTTTACCATTTTCAAGTCACTAATTCAAATTTCAAGTCACTACACTTAACCATTTAAAGAAACAAGTTCACAATTTCAAGTCACTACACTTACCAATTTTCAAGAAACAAGTTCACAATTTTAAGTCATGACACTTTACCATTTTCAAGTCACTAATTCAAATTTCAAGTCACTACACTTAACCATTTAACGAAACAAGTTCACAATTTCAAGTCACTACACTTACCAATTTTCAAGAAACAAGTTCACAATTTTAAGTCATGACACTTTAGCATTTTCAAGTCACTAATTCAAATTTCAAGTCACTAAACTTAACCATTTTCAAGAAACAAGTTCACAATTTCCAGTCACTACACTTAACAATTTTCAAGAAACAAGTTTATAATTTTAAGTCACTACACTTTACCATTTTCAAGTCACTAATTCAAATTTCAAGTCACTACACTTAACCATTTAACGAAACAAGTTCACAATTTCAAGTCACTACACTTACCAATTTTCAAGAAACAAGTTCACAATTTTAAGTCATGACACTTGACCATTTTCAAGTCACTAATTCATATTTCAAGCCACTACACTTAACCATTTTCAAGAAAAAAGTTCACAATTTCAAGTCACTACACTTAACCATTTTAAGAAACAAGTTCTCAATTTCAAGTCACTACACTTAACCATTTTAAGAAACAAGTTCTCAATTTCAAGTCACTACACTTAACAATTTTCAAGAAATAAGTTCACAATTTCAAGTCACTACACTTAACCATTTTGAAGAAACAAGTTCACAATTTCAAGTCACAACACTTAGCCATTTCAAGAAACAAGTTCACAATTTTAAGTCACTACACTTTACCATTTTCAAGTCACTAATTCAAATTTCAAGTCACTACACTTAACCATTTAAAGAAACAAGTTCACAATTTCAAGTCACTACACTTACCAATTTTCAAGAAACAAGTTCACAATTTTAAGTCATGACACTTTACCATTTTCAAGTCACTAATTCAAATTTCAAGTCACTACACTTAACCATTTAACGAAACAAGTTCACAATTTCAAGTCACTACACTTACCAATTTTCAAGAAACAAGTTCACAATTTTAAGTCATGACACTTTACCATTTTCAAGTCACTAATTCAAATTTCAAGTCACTAAACTTAACCATTTTCAAGAAACAAGTTCACAATTTCCAGTCACTACACTTAACAATTTTCAAGAAACAAGTTTATAATTTTAAGTCACTACACTTTACCATTTTCAAGTCACTAATTCAAATTTCAAGTCACTACACTTAACCATTTAACGAAACAAGTTCACAATTTCAAGTCACTACACTTACCAATTTTCAAGAAACAAGTTCACAATTTTAAGTCATGACACTTGACCATTTTCAAGTCACTAATTCATATTTCAAGCCACTGCACTTAACCATTTTCAAGAAAAAAGTTCACAATTTCAAGTCACTACACTTAACCATTTTAAGAAACAAGTTCTCAATTTCAAGTCACTACACTTAACCATTTTAAAAAACAAGTTCTCAATTTCAAGTCACTACACTTAACAATTTTCAAGAAATAAGTTCACAATTTAAAGTCACTACACTTAACCATTTTGAAGAAACAAGTTCACAATTTCAAGTCACAACACTTAGCCATTTCAAGAAACAAGTTCACAATTTTAAGTCACTACACTTTACCATTTTCAAGTCACTAATTCAAATTTCAAGTCACTACACTTAACCATTTAAAGAAACAAGTTCACAATTTCAAGTCACTACACTTACCAATTTTCAAGAAACAAGTTCACAATTTTAAGTCATGACACTTTACCATTTTCAAGTCACTAATTCAAATTTCAAGTCACTACACTTAACCATTTAACGAAACAAGTTCACAATTTCAAGTCACTACACTTACCAATTTTCAAGAAACAAGTTCACAATTTTAAGTCATGACACTTTACCATTTTCAAGTCACTAATTCAAATTTCAAGTCACTAAACTTAACCATTTTCAAGAAACAAGTTCACAATTTCCAGTCACTACACTTAACAATTTTCAAGAAACAAGTTTATAATTTTAAGTCACTACACTTTACCATTTTCAAGTCACTAATTCAAATTTCAAGTCACTACACTTAACCATTTAACGAAACAAGTTCACAATTTCAAGTCACTACACTTACCAATTTTCAAGAAACAAGTTCACAATTTTAAGTCATGACACTTGACCATTTTCAAGTCACTAATTCATATTTCAAGCCACTACACTTAACCATTTTCAAGAAAAAAGTTCACAATTTCAAGTCACTACACTTAACCATTTTAAGAAACAAGTTCTCAATTTCAAGTCACTACACTTAACCATTTTAAAAAACAAGTTCTCAATTTCAAGTCACTACACTTAACAATTTTCAAGAAATAAGTTCACAATTTCAAGTCACTACACTTAACCATTTTGAAGAAACAAGTTCACAATTTCAAGTCACAACACTTAGCCATTTCAAGAAACAAGTTCACAATTTTAAGTCGCTACACTTTACCATTTTCAAGTCACTAATTCAAATTTCAAGTCACTACACTTAACCATTTAAAGAAACAAGTTCACAATTTCAAGTCACTACACTTACCAATTTTCAAGAAACAAGTTCACAATTTTAAGTCATGACACTTTACCATTTTCAAGTCACTAATTCAAATTTCAAGTCACTAAACTTAACCATTTTCAAGAAACAAGTTCACAATTTCAAGTCACTACACTTACCAATTTTCAAGAAACAAGTTTACAATTTCAAGTCACTACACATAAAAATTTTCAAAAAACAAGTTAACAATTTCAAGTCACTGTTAAACATGTTACATTTTTCAAATCACTAATTCACATTTTAAGTCACTACACTTGATCATTTTCAAGTCACTAATTCATATTTCAAGCCACTAAACTTAACCATTTTCAAGAAACAAGTTCACAATTTCAAGTCACTACACTTAGCCATTCCAAGAAACAAGTTCACAATTTCAAGTCACTACACTTAACCATTTTCAAGAAACAAGTTCACAATTTTAAGTGACTACACTTTACCATTTTCAACTCACTAATTCAAATTTCAAGTCACTAAACTTAACCATTTTCAAGAACAAGTTGACAAATTCAAGTCACTACACTTAACCATTTTTAACTCACTAATTCACATTTGCGTCACTACACTTAACCATTTTCAAGAAACAAGTTCACAATTTCAAGTCACTACACTTAACCATTTAAAGAAACAAGTTCACAATTTCAAGTCACTACACTTACCAATTTTCAAGTCGCTAATTAACATTTCTATTCACTACACTTAACCATTTTCAAGAAACAAGTTCACCATTTGAAGAAACAAGTTTACAATTAAAAGTCACTACACTTAGTCATTTCAAGAAAAAAGTTCATAATTCAAGTCAGTAAACTTAACAATTTTCAAGTTAGTATATTGAACCATGTTGCCATTTTCAAATCACTAATTCACATTTCAAGTCACTACACTTAACCATTTTGAAGTCACTAATTTACATTTAAAGTCACTACACTTAACCATTTTCAAAAAACAAGTTCACAATTTCAAGTCACTACACTTAACCATTTTCAAGAAACAAGTTCACAATTTGAAGTCACTACACTTAACCATTTTCAAGAAACAAGTTCACAATTTCAAGTCACTACACTTAACCATTTTCAAGAAACAACTTCACAATTTCAAGTCACTACACTTAACAATTTTCAAGAAACAACTTCACAATTTCAAGTCACTACACTTAACAATTTTGAAGAAACAAGTTCAAAATTTCAAGTCACTACACTTAACCATTTTAAGAAACAAGTTCACAATTTCAAGTCACTACAATTAACCATTTTCAAGTCACTAATTCAAATTTCAAGTCACTAAACTTAACCATTTTCAAGAAACAAGTTCACAATTTTGAGTCACTACACTTAACAATTTTCAAGAAACAAGTTTACAATTTCACGTCACTGCACTTAACAATTTTCAAGAAATAAGTTCACAATTTCAAGTCACTCCACTTAACCATTTTCAAGAAACAAGTTCACAATTTCAAGTCACTACACTTAACCATTTTCAAGAAACAAGTTCACAATTTCAAGTCACTACACTTTACCATTTTCAAGTCACTAATTCAAATTTCAAGTCACTAAACCTAACCATTTTCAAGAAACAAGTTCACAATTTCCAGTCACTACACTAAACAATTTTCAAGAAACAAGTTTACAATTTCAAGTCAGTACTCTTAAAAATTTTCAAGAAACAAGTTAACAATTTCAAGTCACTGTATTTAAACATGTTACATTTTTCAAATCACTAATTCACATTTTAAGTCACTACACTTGACCATTTTCAAGTCACTAATTCATATTTCAAGCCATTAAACTTAACCATTTTCAAGAAACAAGTTCACAATTTCAAGTCACTTTGTTTAAACATGTTACATTTTTCAAATCACTAATTCACATTTCAAGTCACTACACTTGACCATTTTCAAGTCACTAATTCATATTTCAAGCCACTACACTTAACCATTTTCAAGAAAAAAGTTCACAATTTCAAGTCACTACACTTAACTATTTTCAAGAAACAAGTTCACAATTTCAAATCACTACACTTAACCATTTTCAAGAAACAAGTTCAAAATTTCAAGTCACTACACTTAACCATTTTAAAGAAACAAGTTCACAATTTCAAGTCACTACACTTAACCATTTTAAGAAACAAGTTCACAATTTCAAGTCACTACACTTAACCATTTTCAAGAAACAAGTTCACAATTTCAAGTCACTACACTTAACCATTTTCAAGAAACAAGTTCACAATTTCAAGTCACTACACTTAACCTTTTTCAAGTCACTAATTTACATTTCAAGTCAGTACACTTAACCATTTTGAAGAAACAAGTTCACAATTTTAAGTCACTACACTTAACCATTTTTAACTCACTAATACACATTTCAAGTCGCTACACTTAACCATTTTCAAGAAACAAGTTCACAATTTCAAGCCACTACACATAACCATTTTCAAGAAACAAGTTCACAATTTCAAGTCACTACACTTAGCCATTTTAAGAAACAAGTTCACAATTTTAAGTCACTACACTTTACCATTTTCAAGTCACTAATTCAAATTTCATGTCACTAAACTTAACCATTTTCAAGAAACAAGTTCACAATTTCCAGTCACTACACTTAACAATTTTCAAGAAACAAGTTTACAATTTCAAGTCACTACACTTAAAAATTTTCAAGAAACAAGTTCACAATTTCAAGTCACTACACTTAACCATTTTCAAGAAACTAGTTCACAATTTCAAGTCACTACACTTAGCCATTTCAAGAAACAAGTTCACAATTTTAAGTCATGACACTTTACCATTTTCAAGTCACTAATTCAAATTTCAAGTCACGAAACTTAACCATTTTCAATATACAAGTTCACCATTTCAAGTCACTACACTTAACAATTTTCAAGAAACAAGTTTACAATTTCAAGTCACTACACTTAAAAATTTTCAAAAAACAAGTTAACAATTTCAAGTCACTGTATTTAAGCATGTTACATTTTTCAAATCACTAATTCACATTTTAAGTCACTACACTTGACCATTTTCAAGTCACTAATTCATATTTCAAGCCACTAAACTTAACCATTTTCAAGAAACAAGTTCACAATTTCAAATCACTACACTTAGCCATTTCAAGAAACAAGTTCACAATTTCAAGTCACTACACTTAACCATTTTCAAGAAACAAGTTCACAATTTTAAGTGACTACACTTTACCATTTTCAACTCCCTAATTCAAATTTCAAGTCACTAAACTTAACCATTTTCAAAAAACAAGTTGACAAATTCAAGACACTACACTTAACCATTTTTAACTCACTAATTCACATTTGCGTCACTACACTTAACCATTTTCAAGAAACAAGTTCACAATTTCAAGTCACTACACTTAACCATTTAAAGAAACAAGTTCACAATTTCAAGTCACTACACTTACCAATTTTCAAGTCGCTAATTAACATTTCTAGTCACTACACTTAGCCATTTTCAAGAAACAAGTTTACCATTTGAAGAAACAAGTTTACAATTAAAAGTCACTACACTTAGTGATTTCAAGAAAAAAGTTCATAATTCAAGTCAGTAAACTTAACAATTTTCAAGTCAGTATATTGAACCATGTTGCCATTTTCAAATCACTAATTCATATTTCAAGTCACTACACTTAACCATTTTGAAGTCACTAATTTACATTTAAAGTCACTACACTTAACCATTTTCAAAAAACAAGTTCACAATTTCAAGTCACTACACTTAACCATTTTCAAGAAACAAGTTCACAATTTCAAGTCACTACACTTAACCATTTTCAAGAAACAACTTCACAATTTCAAGTCACTACACTTAACAATTTTCAAGAAACAAGTTCACAATTTCAAGTCACTACACTTAACCATTTTAAGAAACAAGTTCACAATTTCAAGTCACTACACTTAACCATTTTAAGAAACAAGTTCTCAATTTCAAGTCACTACACTTAACAATTTTCAATAAATAAGTTCACAATTTCAAGTCACTACACTTAACCATTTTCAAGAAACAAGTTCACAATTTCAAGTCACAACACTTAGCCATTTCAAGAAACAAGTTCACAATTTTAAGTCACTACACTTTACCATTTTCAAGTCACTAATTCAAATTTCAAGTCACTAAACTTAACCATTTTCAAGAAACAAGTTCATAATTTCCAGTCACTACACTTAACAATTTTCAAGAAACAAGTTTACAATTTCAAGTCACTACACTTAAAAATTTTCAAGAAACAAGTTCACCATTTCAAGTCACTACACTTAACAATTTTCAAGAAACAAGTTTACAATTTCAAGTCACTACACTTAAAAATTTTCAAAAAACAAGTTAACAATTTCAAGTCACTACACTTAACCATTTTAAGAAACAAGTTCACAATTTCAAGTCACTACACTTAACCATTTTCAAGAAACAAGTTCACAATTTCAAGTCACTACACTTAACCATTTTCAAGAAACAACTTCACAATTTCAAGTCACTACACTTAACAATTTTCAAGAAACAACTTCACAATTTCAAGTCACTACACTTAACAATTTTGAAGAAACAAGTTCAAAATTTCAAGTCACTACACTTAACCTTTTTCAAGTCACTAATTTACATTTCAAGTCAGTACACTTAACCATTTTGAAGAAACAAGTTCACCATTTTCAAGAAACAAGTTCACAATTTTAAGTCACTACACTTAACCATTTTTAACTCACTAATACACATTTCAAGTCGCTACACTTAACCATTTTCAAGAAACAAGTTCACAATTTCAAGCCACTACACATAACCATTTTCAAGAAACAAGTTCACAATTTCAAGTCACTACACTTAGCCATTTTAAGAAACAAGTTCACAATTTTAAGTCACTACACTTTACCATTTTCAAGTCACTAATTCAAATTTCATGTCACTAAACTTAACCATTTTCAAGAAACAAGTTCACAATTTCCAGTCACTACACTTAACAATTTTCAAGAAACAAGTTTACAATTTCAAGTCACTACACTTACAAATTTTCAAGAAACAAGTTCACAATTTCAAGTCACTACACTTAACCATTTTCAAGAAACTAGTTCACAATTTCAAGTCACTACACTTAGCCATTTCAAGAAACAAGTTCACAATTTTAAGTCATGACACTTTACCATTTTCAAGTCACTAATTCAAATTTCAAGTCACGAAACTTAACCATTTTCAATATACAAGTTCACCATTTCAAGTCACTACACTTAACAATTTTCAAGAAACAAGTTTACAATTTCAAGTCACTACACTTAAAAATTTTCAAAAAACAAGTTAACAATTTCAAGTCACTGTATTTAAGCATGTTACATTTTTCAAATCACTAATTCACATTTTAAGTCACTACACTTGACCATTTTCAAGTCACTAATTCATATTTCAAGCCACTAAACTTAACCATTTTCAAGAAACAAGTTCACAATTTCAAATCACTACACTTAGCCATTTCAAGAAACAAGTTCACAATTTCAAGTCACTACACTTAACCATTTTCAAGAAACAAGTTCACAATTTTAAGTGACTACACTTTACCATTTTCAACTCACTAATTCAAATTTCAAGTCACTAAACTTAACCATTTTCAAAAAACAAGTTGACAAATTCAAGACACTACACTTAACCATTTTTAACTCACTAATTCACATTTGCGTCACTACACTTAACCATTTTCAAGAAACAAGTTCACAATTTCAAGTCACTACACTTAACCATTTAAAGAAACAAGTTCACAATTTCAAGTCACTACACTTACCAATTTTCAAGTCGCTAATTAACATTTCTAGTCACTACACTTAGCCATTTTCAAGAAACAAGTTTACCATTTGAAGAAACAAGTTTACAATTAAAAGTCACTACACTTAGTGATTTCAAGAAAAAAGTTCATAATTCAAGTCAGTAAACTTAACAATTTTCAAGTCAGTATATTGAACCATGTTGCCATTTTCAAATCACTAATTCATATTTCAAGTCACTACACTTAACCATTTTGAAGTCACTAATTTACATTTAAAGTCACTACACTTAACCATTTTCAAGAAAAAAGTTCACAATTTCAAGTCACTACACTTAACCATTTTCAAGAAACAAGTTCACAATTTCAAGTCACTACACTTAACCATTTTCAAGAAACAAGTTCACAATTTCAAGTCACTACACTTAACCATTTTCAAGAAACAACTTCACAATTTCAAGTCACTACACTTAACAATTTTCAAGAAACAAGTTCACAATTTCAAGTCACTACACTTAACCATTTTAAGAAACAAGTTCACAATTTCAAGTCACTACACTTAACCATTTTAAGAAACAAGTTCTCAATTTCAAGTCACTACACTTAACAATTTTCAATAAATAAGTTCACAATTTCAAGTCACTACACTTAACCATTTTCAAGAAACAAGTTCACAATTTCAAGTCACAAAACTTAGCCATTTCAAGAAACAAGTTCACAATTTTAAGTCACTACACTTTACCATTTTCAAGTCACTAATTCAAATTTCAAGTCACTAAACTTAACCATTTTCAAGAAACAAGTTCATAATTTCCAGTCACTACACTTAACAATTTTCAAGAAACAAGTTTACAATTTCAAGTCACTACACTTAAAAATTTTCAAGAAACAAGTTAACAATTTCAAGTCATTGTATTTAAACATGTTACATTTTTCAAATCACTAATTCACATTTCAAGTCACTACACTTGACCATTTTCAAGTCACTAATTCATATTCCAAGCCACTACACTTAACCATTTTTAAGAAAAAAGTTCACAATTTCAAGTCACTACACTTAACCATTTTAAGAAACAAGTTCTCAATTTCAAGTCACTACACTTAATCATTTTAAGAAACAAGTTCTCAATTTCAAGTCACTACACTTAACAATTTTCAAGAAATAAGTTCACAATTTCAAGTCACTACACTTAACCATTTTGAAGAAACAAGTTCACAATTTCAAGTCACTACACTTAACCTTTTTCAAGTCACTAATTTACATTTCAAGTCAGTACACTTAACCATTTTGAAGAAACAAGTTCACCATTTTCAAGAAACAAGTTCACAATTTTAAGTCACTACACTTAACCATTTTTAACTCACTAATACACATTTCAAGTCGCTACACTTAACCATTTTCAAGAAACAAGTTCACAATTTCAAGCCACTACACATAACCATTTTCAAGAAACAAGTTCACAATTTCAAGTCACTACACTTAGCCATTTTAAGAAACAAGTTCACAATTTTAAGTCACTACACTTTACCATTTTCAAGTCACTAATTCAAATTTCATGTCACTAAACTTAACCATTTTCAAGAAACAAGTTCACAATTTCCAGTCACTACACTTAACAATTTTCAAGAAACAAGTTTACAATTTCAAGTCACTACACTTAAAAATTTTCAAGAAACAAGTTCACAATTTCAAGTCACTACACTTAACCATTTTCAAGAAACTAGTTCACAATTTCAAGTCACTACACTTAGCCATTTCAAGAAACAAGTTCACAATTTTAAGTCATGACACTTTACCATTTTCAAGTCACTAATTCAAATTTCAAGTCACGAAACTTAACCATTTTCAATATACAAGTTCACCATTTCAAGTCACTACACTTAACAATTTTCAAGAAACAAGTTTACAATTTCAAGTCACTACACTTAAAAATTTTCAAAAAACAAGTTAACAATTTCAAGTCACTACACTTAACCATTTTAAGAAACAAGTTCACAATTTCAAGTCACTACACTTAACCATTTTCAAGAAACAAGTTCACAATTTCAAGTCACTACACTTAACCTTTTTCAAGTCACTAATTTACATTTCAAGTCAGTACACTTAACCATTTTGAAGAAACAAGTTCACAATTTCCAGTCACTACACTTAACAATTTTCAAGAAACAAGTTTACAATTTCAAGTCACTACACTTAAAAATTTTCAAGAAACAAGTTCACCATTTCAAGTCACTACACTTAACAATTTTCAAGAAACAAGTTTACAATTTCAAGTCACTACACTTAAAAATTTTCAAAAAACAAGTTAACAATTTCAAGTCACTACACTTAACCATTTTAAGAAACAAGTTCACAATTTCAAGTCACTACACTTAACCATTTTCAAGAAACAAGTTCACAATTTCAAGTCACTACACTTAACCATTTTCAAGAAACAACTTCACAATTTCAAGTCACTACACTTAACAATTTTCAAGAAACAACTTCACAATTTCAAGTCACTACACTTAACAATTTTGAAGAAACAAGTTCAAAATTTCAAGTCACTACACTTAACCATTTTAAGAAACAAGTTCACAATTTCAAGTCACTACAATTAACCATTTTCAAGTCACTAATTCAAATTTCAAGTCACTAAACTTAACCATTTTCAAGAAACAAGTTCACAATTTTCAGTCACTACACTTAACAATTTTCAAGAAACAAGTTTACAATTTCACGTCACTGCACTTAACAATTTTCAAGAAATAAGTTCACAATTTCAAGTCACTCCACTTAACCATTTTCAAGAAACAAGTTCACAATTTCAAGTCACTACACTTAACCATTTTCAAGAAACAAGTTCACAATTTCAAGTCACTACACTTTACCATTTTCAAGTCACTAATTCAAATTTCAAGTCACTAAACCTAACCATTTTCAAGAAACAAGTTCACAATTTCCAGTCACTACACTAAACAATTTTCAAGAAACAAGTTTACAATTTCAAGTCAGTACTCTTAAAAATTTTCAAGAAACAAGTTAACAATTTCAAGTCACTGTATTTAAACATGTTACATTTTTCAAATCACTAATTCACATTTTAAGTCACTACACTTGACCATTTTCAAGTCACTAATTCATATTTCAAGCCATTAAACTTAACCATTTTCAAGAAACAAGTTCACAATTTCAAGTCACTTTGTTTAAACATGTTACATTTTTCAAATCACTAATTCACATTTCAAGTCACTACACTTGACCATTTTCAAGTCACTAATTCATATTTCAAGCCACTACACTTAACCATTTTCAAGAAAAAAGTTCACAATTTCAAGTCACTACACTTAACTATTTTCAAGAAACAAGTTCACAATTTCAAATCACTACACTTAACCATTTTCAAGAAACAAGTTCAAAATTTCAAGTCACTACACTTAACCATTTTAAAGAAACAAGTTCACAATTTCAAGTCACTACACTTAACCATTTTAAGAAACAAGTTCACAATTTCAAGTCACTACACTTAACCATTTTCAAGAAACAAGTTCACAATTTCAAGTCACTACACTTAACCATTTTCAAGAAACAAGTTCACAATTTCAAGTCACTACACTTAACCTTTTTCAAGTCACTAATTTACATTTCAAGTCAGTACACTTAACCATTTTGAAGAAACAAGTTCACCATTTTCAAGAAACAAGTTCACAATTTTAAGTCACTACACTTAACCATTTTTAACTCACTAATACACATTTCAAGTCGCTACACTTAACCATTTTCAAGAAACAAGTTCACAATTTCAAGCCACTACACATAACCATTTTCAAGAAACAAGTTCACAATTTCAAGTCACTACACTTAGCCATTTTAAGAAACAAGTTCACAATTTCAAGTCACTACACTTAACCATTTTAAGAAACAAGTTCACAATTTCAAGTCACTACACTTAGCCATTTTAAGAAACAAGTTCACAATTTTAAGTCACTACACTTTACCATTTTCAAGTCACTAATTCAAATTTCATGTCACTAAACTTAACCATTTTCAAGAAACAAGTTCACAATTTCCAGTCACTACACTTAACAATTTTCAAGAAACAAGTTTACAATTTCAAGTCACTACACTTAAAAATTTTCAAGAAACAAGTTCACAATTTCAAGTCACTACACTTAACCATTTTCAAGAAACTAGTTCACAATTTCAAGTCACTACACTTAGCCATTTCAAGAAACAAGTTCACAATTTTAAGTCATGACACTTTACCATTTTCAAGTCACTAATTCAAATTTCAAGTCACGAAACTTAACCATTTTCAATATACAAGTTCACCATTTCAAGTCACTACACTTAACAATTTTCAAGAAACAAGTTTACAATTTCAAGTCACTACACTTAAAAATTTTCAAAAAACAAGTTAACAATTTCAAGTCACTGTATTTAAGCATGTTACATTTTTCAAATCACTAATTCACATTTTAAGTCACTACACTTGACCATTTTCAAGTCACTAATTCATATTTCAAGCCACTAAACTTAACCATTTTCAAGAAACAAGTTCACAATTTCAAATCACTACACTTAGCCATTTCAAGAAACAAGTTCACAATTTCAAGTCACTACACTTAACCATTTTCAAGAAACAAGTTCACAATTTTAAGTGACTACACTTTACCATTTTCAACTCACTAATTCAAATTTCAAGTCACTAAACTTAACCATTTTCAAAAAACAAGTTGACAAATTCAAGACACTACACTTAACCATTTTTAACTCACTAATTCACATTTGCGTCACTACACTTAACCATTTTCAAGAAACAAGTTCACAATTTCAAGTCACTACACTTAACCATTTAAAGAAACAAGTTCACAATTTCAAGTCACTACACTTACCAATTTTCAAGTCGCTAATTAACATTTCTAGTCACTACACTTAGCCATTTTCAAGAAACAAGTTTACCATTTGAAGAAACAAGTTTACAATTAAAAGTCACTACACTTAGTGATTTCAAGAAAAAAGTTCATAATTCAAGTCAGTAAACTTAACAATTTTCAAGTCAGTATATTGAACCATGTTGCCATTTTCAAATCACTAATTCATATTTCAAGTCACTACACTTAACCATTTTGAAGTCACTAATTTACATTTAAAGTCACTACACTTAACCATTTTCAAGAAAAAAGTTCACAATTTCAAGTCACTACACTTAACCATTTTCAAGAAACAAGTTCACAATTTCAAGTCACTACACTTAACCATTTTCAAGAAACAAGTTCACAATTTCAAGTCACTACACTTAACCATTTTCAAGAAACAACTTCACAATTTCAAGTCACTACACTTAACAATTTTCAAGAAACAAGTTCACAATTTCAAGTCACTACACTTAACCATTTTAAGAAACAAGTTCACAATTTCAAGTCACTACACTTAACCATTTTAAGAAACAAGTTCTCAATTTCAAGTCACTACACTTAACAATTTTCAATAAATAAGTTCACAATTTCAAGTCACTACACTTAACCATTTTCAAGAAACAAGTTCACAATTTCAAGTCACAAAACTTAGCCATTTCAAGAAACAAGTTCACAATTTTAAGTCACTACACTTTACCATTTTCAAGTCACTAATTCAAATTTCAAGTCACTAAACTTAACCATTTTCAAGAAACAAGTTCATAATTTCCAGTCACTACACTTAACAATTTTCAAGAAACAAGTTTACAATTTCAAGTCACTACACTTAAAAATTTTCAAGAAACAAGTTAACAATTTCAAGTCATTGTATTTAAACATGTTACATTTTTCAAATCACTAATTCACATTTCAAGTCACTACACTTGACCATTTTCAAGTCACTAATTCATATTCCAAGCCACTACACTTAACCATTTTTAAGAAAAAAGTTCACAATTTCAAGTCACTACACTTAACCATTTTAAGAAACAAGTTCTCAATTTCAAGTCACTACACTTAATCATTTTAAGAAACAAGTTCTCAATTTCAAGTCACTACACTTAACAATTTTCAAGAAATAAGTTCACAATTTCAAGTCACTACACTTAACCATTTTGAAGAAACAAGTTCACAATTTTAAGTCACTACACTTTACCATTTTCAAGTCACTAATTCAAATTTCAAGTCACTAAACTTAACCATTTTCAAGAAACAAGTTCACAATTTCCAGTCACTACACTTAACAATTTTCAAGAAACAAGTTTATAATTTTAAGTCACTACACTTTACCATTTTCAAGTCACTAATTCAAATTTCAAGTCACTACACTTAACCATTTAACGAAACAAGTTCACAATTTCAAGTCACTACACTTACCAATTTTCAAGAAACAAGTTCACAATTTTAAGTCATGACACTTTACCATTTTCAACTCACTAATTCAAATTTCAAGTCACTAAACTTAACCATTTTCAAGAACAAGTTGACAAATTCAAGTCACTACACTTAACCATTTTTAACTCACTAATTCACATTTGCGTCACTACACTTAACCATTTTCAAGAAACAAGTTCACAATTTTAAGTCATGACACTTTACCATTTTCAAGTCACTAATTCAAATTTCAAGTCACTAAACTTAACCATTTTCAAGAAACAAGTTCACAATTTCCAGTCACTACACTTAACAATTTTCAAGAAACAAGTTTATAATTTTAAGTCACTACACTTTACCATTTTCAAGTCACTAATTCAAATTTCAAGTCACTACACTTAACCATTTAACGAAACAAGTTCACAATTTCAAGTCACTACACTTACCAATTTTCAAGAAACAAGTTCACAATTTTAAGTCATGACACTTGACCATTTTCAAGTCACTAATTCATATTTCAAGCCACTACACTTAACCATTTTCAAGAAAAAAGTTCACAATTTCAAGTCACTACACTTAACCATTTTAAGAAACAAGTTCTCAATTTCAAGTCACTACACTTAACCATTTTAAAAAACAAGTTCTCAATTTCAAGTCACTACACTTAACAATTTTCAAGAAATAAGTTCACAATTTCAAGTCACTACACTTAACCATTTTGAAGAAACAAGTTCACAATTTCAAGTCACAACACTTCGCCATTTCAAGAAACAAGTTCACAATTTTAAGTCACTACACTTTACCATTTTCAAGTCACTAATTCAAATTTCAAGTCACTACACTTAACCATTTAAAGAAACAAGTTCACAATTTCAAGTCACTACACTTACCAATTTTCAAGAAACAAGTTCACAATTTTAAGTCATGACACTTTACCATTTTCAAGTCACTAATTCAAATTTCAAGTCACTACACTTAACCATTTAACGAAACAAGTTCACAATTTCAAGTCACTACACTTACCAATTTTCAAGAAACAAGTTCACAATTTTAAGTCATGACACTTTACCATTTTCAAGTCACTAATTCAAATTTCAAGTCACTAAACTTAACCATTTTCAAGAAACAAGTTCACAATTTCCAGTCACTACACTTAACAATTTTCAAGAAACAAGTTTATAATTTTAAGTCACTACACTTTACCATTTTCAAGTCACTAATTCAAATTTCAAGTCACTACACTTAACCATTTAACGAAACAAGTTCACAATTTCAAGTCACTACACTTACCAATTTTCAAGAAACAAGTTCACAATTTTAAGTCATGACACTTGACCATTTTCAAGTCACTAATTCATATTTCAAGCCACTACACTTAACCATTTTCAAGAAAAAAGTTCACAATTTCAAGTCACTACACTTAACCATTTTAAGAAACAAGTTCTCAATTTCAAGTCACTACACTTAACCATTTTAAAAAACAAGTTCTCAATTTCAAGTCACTACACTTAACAATTTTCAAGAAATAAGTTCACAATTTCAAGTCACTACACTTAACCATTTTGAAGAAACAAGTTCACAATTTCAAGTCACAACACTTAGCCATTTCAAGAAACAAGTTCACAATTTTAAGTCGCTACACTTTACCATTTTCAAGTCACTAATTCAAATTTCAAGTCACTACACTTAACCATTTAAAGAAACAAGTTCACAATTTCAAGTCACTACACTTACCAATTTTCAAGAAACAAGTTCACAATTTTAAGTCATGACACTTTACCATTTTCAAGTCACTAATTCAAATTTCAAGTCACTAAACTTAACCATTTTCAAGAAACAAGTTCACAATTTCAAGTCACTACACTTACCAATTTTCAAGAAACAAGTTTACAATTTCAAGTCACTACACATAAAAATTTTCAAAAAACAAGTTAACAATTTCAAGTCACTGTTAAACATGTTACATTTTTCAAATCAATAATTCACATTTTAAGTCACTACACTTGATCATTTTCAAGTCACTAATTCATATTTCAAGCCACTAAACTTAACCATTTTCAAGAAACAAGTTCACAATTTCAAGTCACTACACTTAGCCATTCCAAGAAACAAGTTCACAATTTCAAGTCACTACACTTAACCATTTTCAAGAAACAAGTTCACAATTTTAAGTGACTACACTTTACCGTTTTCAAGAAACAAGTTTACAATTTCACGTCACTGCACTTAACAATTTTCAAGAAATAAGTTCACAATTTCAAGTCACTCCACTTAACCATTTTCAAGAAACAAGTTCACAATTTCAAGTCACTACACTTAACCATTTTCAAGAAACAAGTTCACAATTTCAAGTCACTACACTTTACCATTTTCAAGTCACTAATTCAAATTTCAAGTCACTAAACCTAACCATTTTCAAGAAACAAGTTCACAATTTCCAGTCACTACACTAAACAATTTTCAAGAAACAAGTTTACAATTTCAAGTCAGTACTCTTAAAAATTTTCAAGAAACAAGTTAACAATTTCAAGTCACTGTATTTAAACATGTTACATTTTTCAAATCACTAATTCACATTTTAAGTCACTACACTTGACCATTTTCAAGTCACTAATTCATATTTCAAGCCATTAAACTTAACCATTTTCAAGAAACAAGTTCACAATTTCAAGTCACTTTGTTTAAACATGTTACATTTTTCAAATCACTAATTCACATTTCAAGTCACTACACTTGACCATTTTCAAGTCACTAATTCATATTTCAAGCCACTACACTTAACCATTTTCAAGAAAAAAGTTCACAATTTCAAGTCACTACACTTAACTATTTTCAAGAAACAAGTTCACAATTTCAAATCACTACACTTAACCATTTTCAAGAAACAAGTTCAAAATTTCAAGTCACTACACTTAACCATTTTAAAGAAACAAGTTCACAATTTCAAGTCACTACACTTAACCATTTTAAGAAACAAGTTCACAATTTCAAGTCACTACACTTAACCATTTTCAAGAAACAAGTTCACAATTTCAAGTCACTACACTTAACCATTTTCAAGAAACAAGTTCACAATTTCAAGTCACTACACTTAACCTTTTTCAAGTCACTAATTTACATTTCAAGTCAGTACACTTAACCATTTTGAAGAAACAAGTTCACCATTTTCAAGAAACAAGTTCACAATTTCAAATCACTACACTTAACCATTTTCAAGAAACAAGTTCAAAATTTCAAGTCACTACACTTAACCATTTAACGAAACAAGTTCACAATTTCAAGTCACTACACTTACCAATTTTCAAGAAACAAGTTCACAATTTTAAGTCATGACACTTGACCATTTTCAAGTCACTAATTCAAATTTCAAGTCACTACACTTAACCATTTAACGAAACAAGTTCACAATTTCAAGTCACTACACTTACCAATTTTCAAGAAACAAGTTCACAATTTTAAGTCATGACACTTTACCATTTTCAAGTCACTAATTCAAATTTCAAGTCACTAAACTTAACCATTTTCAAGAAACAAGTTCACAATTTCCAGTCACTACACTTAACAATTTTCAAGAAACAAGTTTATAATTTTAAGTCACTACACTTTACCATTTTCAAGTCACTAATTCAAATTTCAAGTCACTACACTTAACCATTTAACGAAATTAGTTCACAATTTCAAGTCACTACACTTACCAATTTTCAAGAAACAAGTTCACAATTTTAAGTCATGACACTTGACCATTTTCAAGTCACTAATTCATATTTCAAGCCACTACACTTAACCATTTTCAAGAAAAAAGTTCACAATTTCAAGTCACTACACTTAACCATTTTAAGAAACAAGTTCTCAATTTCAAGTCACTACACTTAACCATTTTAAGAAACAAGTTCTCAATTTCAAGTCACTACACTTAACAATTTTCAAGAAATAAGTTCACAATTTCAAGTCACTACACTTAACCATTTTGAAGAAACAAGTTCACAATTTCAAGTCACAACACTTAGCCATTTCAAGAAACAAGTTCACAATTTTAAGTCACTACACTTTACCATTTTCAAGTCACTAATTCAAATTTCAAGTCACTACACTTAACCATTTAAAGAAACAAGTTCACAATTTCAAGTCACTACACTTACCAATTTTAAAGAAACAAGTTCACAATTTTAATTCAAGACACTTTACCATTTTCAAGTCACTAATTCAAATTTCAAGTCACTACACTTAACCATTTAACGAAACAAGTTCACAATTTCAAGTCACTACACTTACCAATTTTCAAGAAACAAGTTCACAATTTTAAGTCATGACACTTTACCATTTTCAAGTCACTAATTCAAATTTCAAGTCACTAAACTTAACCATTTTCAAGAAACAAGTTCACAATTTCCAGTCACTACACTTAACAATTTTCAAGAAACAAGTTTATAATTTTAAGTCACTACACTTTACCATTTTCAAGTCACTAATTCAAATTTCAAGTCACTACACTTAACCATTTAACGAAACAAGTTCACAATTTCAAGTCACTACACATACCAATTTTCAAGAAACAAGTTCACAATTTTAAGTCATGACACTTGACCATTTTCAAGTCACTAATTCATATTTCAAGCCACTACACTTAACCATTTTCAAGAAAAAAGTTCACAATTTCAAGTCACTACACTTAACCATTTTAAGAAACAAGTTCTCAATTTCAAGTCACTACACTTAACCATTTTAAGAAACAAGTTCTCAATTTCAAGTCACTACACTTAACAATTTTCAAGAAATAAGTTCACAATTTCAAGTCACTACACTTAACCATTTTGAAGAAACAAGTTCACAATTTCAAGTCACAACACTTAGCCATTTCAAGAAACAAGTTCACAATTTTAAGTCACTACACTTTACCATTTTCAAGTCACTAATTCAAATTTCAAGTCACTACACTTAACCATTTAAAGAAACAAGTTCACAATTTCAAGTCACTACACTTACCAATTTTAAAGAAACAAGTTCACAATTTTAATTCAAGACACTTTACCATTTTCAAGTCACTAATTCAAATTTCAAGTCACTACACTTAACCATTTAACGAAACAAGTTCACAATTTCAAGTCACTACACTTACCAATTTTCAAGAAACAAGTTCACAATTTTAAGTCATGACACTTTACCATTTTCAAGTCACTAATTCAAATTTCAAGTCACTAAACTTAACCATTTTCAAGAAACAAGTTCACAATTTCCAGTCACTACACTTAACAATTTTCAAGAAACAAGTTTATAATTTTAAGTCACTACACTTTACCATTTTCAAGTCACTAATTCAAATTTCAAGTCACTACACTTAACCATTTAACGAAACAAGTTCACAATTTCAAGTCACTACACATACCAATTTTCAAGAAACAAGTTCACAATTTTAAGTCATGACACTTGACCATTTTCAAGTCACTAATTCATATTTCAAGCCACTACACTTAACCATTTTCAAGAAAAAAGTTCACAATTTCAAGTCACTACACTTAACCATTTTAAGAAACAAGTTCTCAATTTCAAGTCACTACACTTAACCATTTTAAGAAACAAGTTCTCAATTTCAAGTCACTACACTTAACAATTTTCAAGAAATAAGTTCACAATTTCAAGTCACTACACTTAACCATTTTGAAGAAACAAGTTCACAATTTCAAGTCACAACACTTAGCCATTTCAAGAAACAAGTTCACAATTTTAAGTCACTACACTTTACCATTTTCAAGTCACTAATTCAAATTTCAAGTCACTACACTTAACCATTTAAAGAAACAAGTTCACAATTTCAAGTCACTACACTTACCAATTTTCAAGAAACAAGTTCACAATTTTAAGTCATGACACTTTACCATTTTCAAGTCACTAATTCAAATTTCAAGTCACTACACTTAACCATTTAACGAAACAAGTTCACAATTTCAAGTCACTACACTTACCAATTTTCAAGAAACAAGTTCACAATTTTAAGTCATGACACTTTAGCATTTTCAAGTCACTAATTCAAATTTCAAGTCACTAAACTTAACCATTTTCAAGAAACAAGTTCACAATTTCCAGTCACTACACTTAACAATTTTCAAGAAACAAGTTTATAATTTTAAGTCACTACACTTTACCATTTTCAAGTCACTAATTCAAATTTCAAGTCACTACACTTAACCATTTAACGAAACAAGTTCACAATTTCAAGTCACTACACTTACCAATTTTCAAGAAACAAGTTCACAATTTTAAGTCATGACACTTGACCATTTTCAAGTCACTAATTCATATTTCAAGCCACTACACTTAACCATTTTCAAGAAAAAAGTTCACAATTTCAAGTCACTACACTTAACCATTTTAAGAAACAAGTTCTCAATTTCAAGTCACTACACTTAACCATTTTAAGAAACAAGTTCACAATTTCAAGTCACTACACTTAACAATTTTCAAGAAATAAGTTCACAATTTCAAGTCACTACACTTAACCATTTTGAAGAAACAAGTTCACAATTTCAAGTCACAACACTTAGCCATTTCAAGAAACAAGTTCACAATTTTAAGTCACTACACTTTACCATTTTCAAGTCACTAATTCAAATTTCAAGTCACTACACTTAACCATTTAAAGAAACAAGTTCACAATTTCAAGTCACTACACTTACCAATTTTCAAGAAACAAGTTCACAATTTTAAGTCATGACACTTTACCATTTTCAAGTCACTAATTCAAATTTCAAGTCACTACACTTAACCATTTAACGAAACAAGTTCACAATTTCAAGTCACAACACTTACCAATTTTCAAGAAACAAGTTCACAATTTTAAGTCATGACACTTTAGCATTTTCAAGTCACTAATTCAAATTTCAAGTCACTAAACTTAACCATTTTCAAGAAACAAGTTCACAATTTCCAGTCACTACACTTAACAATTTTCAAGAAACAAGTTTATAATTTTAAGTCACTACACTTTACCATTTTCAAGTCACTAATTCAAATTTCAAGTCACTACACTTAACCATTTAACGAAACAAGTTCACAATTTCAAGTCACTACACTTACCAATTTTCAAGAAACAAGTTCACAATTTTAAGTCATGACACTTGACCATTTTCAAGTCACTAATTCATATTTCAAGCCACTACACTTAACCATTTTCAAGAAAAAAGTTCACAATTTCAAGTCACTACACTTAACCATTTTAAGAAACAAGTTCTCAATTTCAAGTCACTACACTTAACCATTTTAAGAAACAAGTTCTCAATTTCAAGTCACTACACTTAACAATTTTCAAGAAATAAGTTCACAATTTCAAGTCACTACACTTAACCATTTTGAAGAAACAAGTTCACAATTTCAAGTCACAACACTTAGCCATTTCAAGAAACAAGTTCACAATTTTAAGTCACTACACTTTACCATTTTCAAGTCACTAATTCAAATTTCAAGTCACTACACTTAACCATTTAAAGAAACAAGTTCACAATTTCAAGTCACTACACTTACCAATTTTCAAGAAACAAGTTCACAATTTTAAGTCATGACACTTTACCATTTTCAAGTCACTAATTCAAATTTCAAGTCACTACACTTAACCATTTAACGAAACAAGTTCACAATTTCAAGTCACTACACTTACCAATTTTCAAGAAACAAGTTCACAATTTTAAGTCATGACACTTTACCATTTTCAAGTCACTAATTCAAATTTCAAGTCACTAAACTTAACCATTTTCAAGAAACAAGTTCACAATTTCCAGTCACTACACTTAACAATTTTCAAGAAACAAGTTTATAATTTTAAGTCACTACACTTTACCATTTTCAAGTCACTAATTCAAATTTCAAGTCACTACACTTAACCATTTAACGAAACAAGTTCACAATTTCAAGTCACTACACTTACCAATTTTCAAGAAACAAGTTCACAATTTTAAGTCATGACACTTGACCATTTTCAAGTCACTAATTCATATTTCAAGCCACTACACTTAACCATTTTCAAGAAAAAAGTTCACAATTTCAAGTCACTACACTTAACCATTTTAAGAAACAAGTTCTCAATTTCAAGTCACTACACTTAACCATTTTAAAAAACAAGTTCTCAATTTCAAGTCACTACACTTAACAATTTTCAAGAAATAAGTTCACAATTTAAAGTCACTACACTTAACCATTTTGAAGAAACAAGTTCACAATTTCAAGTCACAACACTTAGCCATTTCAAGAAACAAGTTCACAATTTTAAGTCACTACACTTTACCATTTTCAAGTCACTAATTCAAATTTCAAGTCACTACACTTAACCATTTAAAGAAACAAGTTCACAATTTCAAGTCACTACACTTACCAATTTTCAAGAAACAAGTTCACAATTTTAAGTCATGACACTTTACCATTTTCAAGTCACTAATTCAAATTTCAAGTCACTACACTTAACCATTTAACGAAACAAGTTCACAATTTCAAGTCACTACACTTACCAATTTTCAAGAAACAAGTTCACAATTTTAAGTCATGACACTTTACCATTTTCAAGTCACTAATTCAAATTTCAAGTCACTAAACTTAACCATTTTCAAGAAACAAGTTCACAATTTCCAGTCACTACACTTAACAATTTTCAAGAAACAAGTTTATAATTTTAAGTCACTACACTTTACCATTTTCAAGTCACTAATTCAAATTTCAAGTCACTACACTTAACCATTTAACGAAACAAGTTCACAATTTCAAGTCACTACACTTACCAATTTTCAAGAAACAAGTTCACAATTTTAAGTCATGACACTTGACCATTTTCAAGTCACTAATTCATATTTCAAGCCACTACACTTAACCATTTTCAAGAAAAAAGTTCACAATTTCAAGTCACTACACTTAACCATTTTAAGAAACAAGTTCTCAATTTCAAGTCACTACACTTAACCATTTTAAAAAACAAGTTCTCAATTTCAAGTCACTACACTTAACAATTTTCAAGAAATAAGTTCACAATTTCAAGTCACTACACTTAACCATTTTGAAGAAACAAGTTCACAATTTCAAGTCACAACACTTAGCCATTTCAAGAAACAAGTTCACAATTTTAAGTCGCTACACTTTACCATTTTCAAGTCACTAATTCAAATTTCAAGTCACTACACTTAACCATTTAAAGAAACAAGTTCACAATTTCAAGTCACTACACTTACCAATTTTCAAGAAACAAGTTCACAATTTTAAGTCATGACACTTTACCATTTTCAAGTCACTAATTCAAATTTCAAGTCACTAAACTTAACCATTTTCAAGAAACAAGTTCACAATTTCAAGTCACTACACTTACCAATTTTCAAGAAACAAGTTTACAATTTCAAGTCACTACACATAAAAATTTTCAAAAAACAAGTTAACAATTTCAAGTCACTGTTAAACATGTTACATTTTTCAAATCACTAATTCACATTTTAAGTCACTACACTTGATCATTTTCAAGTCACTAATTCATATTTCAAGCCACTAAACTTAACCATTTTCAAGAAACAAGTTCACAATTTCAAGTCACTACACTTAGCCATTCCAAGAAACAAGTTCACAATTTCAAGTCACTACACTTAACCATTTTCAAGAAACAAGTTCACAATTTTAAGTGACTACACTTTACCATTTTCAACTCACTAATTCAAATTTCAAGTCACTAAACTTAACCATTTTCAAGAACAAGTTGACAAATTCAAGTCACTACACTTAACCATTTTTAACTCACTAATTCACATTTGCGTCACTACACTTAACCATTTTCAAGAAACAAGTTCACAATTTCAAGTCACTACACTTAACCATTTAAAGAAACAAGTTCACAATTTCAAGTCACTACACTTACCAATTTTCAAGTCGCTAATTAACATTTCTATTCACTACACTTAACCATTTTCAAGAAACAAGTTCACCATTTGAAGAAACAAGTTTACAATTAAAAGTCACTACACTTAGTCATTTCAAGAAAAAAGTTCATAATTCAAGTCAGTAAACTTAACAATTTTCAAGTTAGTATATTGAACCATGTTGCCATTTTCAAATCACTAATTCACATTTCAAGTCACTACACTTAACCATTTTGAAGTCACTAATTTACATTTAAAGTCACTACACTTAACCATTTTCAAAAAACAAGTTCACAATTTCAAGTCACTACACTTAACCATTTTCAAGAAACAAGTTCACAATTTGAAGTCACTACACTTAACCATTTTCAAGAAACAAGTTCACAATTTCAAGTCACTACACTTAACCATTTTCAAGAAACAACTTCACAATTTCAAGTCACTACACTTAACAATTTTCAAGAAACAACTTCACAATTTCAAGTCACTACACTTAACAATTTTGAAGAAACAAGTTCAAAATTTCAAGTCACTACACTTAACCATTTTAAGAAACAAGTTCACAATTTCAAGTCACTACAATTAACCATTTTCAAGTCACTAATTCAAATTTCAAGTCACTAAACTTAACCATTTTCAAGAAACAAGTTCACAATTTTGAGTCACTACACTTAACAATTTTCAAGAAACAAGTTTACAATTTCACGTCACTGCACTTAACAATTTTCAAGAAATAAGTTCACAATTTCAAGTCACTCCACTTAACCATTTTCAAGAAACAAGTTCACAATTTCAAGTCACTACACTTAACCATTTTCAAGAAACAAGTTCACAATTTCAAGTCACTACACTTTACCATTTTCAAGTCACTAATTCAAATTTCAAGTCACTAAACCTAACCATTTTCAAGAAACAAGTTCACAATTTCCAGTCACTACACTAAACAATTTTCAAGAAACAAGTTTACAATTTCAAGTCAGTACTCTTAAAAATTTTCAAGAAACAAGTTAACAATTTCAAGTCACTGTATTTAAACATGTTACATTTTTCAAATCACTAATTCACATTTTAAGTCACTACACTTGACCATTTTCAAGTCACTAATTCATATTTCAAGCCATTAAACTTAACCATTTTCAAGAAACAAGTTCACAATTTCAAGTCACTTTGTTTAAACATGTTACATTTTTCAAATCACTAATTCACATTTCAAGTCACTACACTTGACCATTTTCAAGTCACTAATTCATATTTCAAGCCACTACACTTAACCATTTTCAAGAAAAAAGTTCACAATTTCAAGTCACTACACTTAACTATTTTCAAGAAACAAGTTCACAATTTCAAATCACTACACTTAACCATTTTCAAGAAACAAGTTCAAAATTTCAAGTCACTACACTTAACCATTTTAAAGAAACAAGTTCACAATTTCAAGTCACTACACTTAACCATTTTAAGAAACAAGTTCACAATTTCAAGTCACTACACTTAACCATTTTCAAGAAACAAGTTCACAATTTCAAGTCACTACACTTAACCATTTTCAAGAAACAAGTTCACAATTTCAAGTCACTACACTTAACCTTTTTCAAGTCACTAATTTACATTTCAAGTCAGTACACTTAACCATTTTGAAGAAACAAGTTCACAATTTTAAGTCACTACACTTAACCATTTTTAACTCACTAATACACATTTCAAGTCGCTACACTTAACCATTTTCAAGAAACAAGTTCACAATTTCAAGCCACTACACATAACCATTTTCAAGAAACAAGTTCACAATTTCAAGTCACTACACTTAGCCATTTTAAGAAACAAGTTCACAATTTTAAGTCACTACACTTTACCATTTTCAAGTCACTAATTCAAATTTCATGTCACTAAACTTAACCATTTTCAAGAAACAAGTTCACAATTTCCAGTCACTACACTTAACAATTTTCAAGAAACAAGTTTACAATTTCAAGTCACTACACTTAAAAATTTTCAAGAAACAAGTTCACAATTTCAAGTCACTACACTTAACCATTTTCAAGAAACTAGTTCACAATTTCAAGTCACTACACTTAGCCATTTCAAGAAACAAGTTCACAATTTTAAGTCATGACACTTTACCATTTTCAAGTCACTAATTCAAATTTCAAGTCACGAAACTTAACCATTTTCAATATACAAGTTCACCATTTCAAGTCACTACACTTAACAATTTTCAAGAAACAAGTTTACAATTTCAAGTCACTACACTTAAAAATTTTCAAAAAACAAGTTAACAATTTCAAGTCACTGTATTTAAGCATGTTACATTTTTCAAATCACTAATTCACATTTTAAGTCACTACACTTGACCATTTTCAAGTCACTAATTCATATTTCAAGCCACTAAACTTAACCATTTTCAAGAAACAAGTTCACAATTTCAAATCACTACACTTAGCCATTTCAAGAAACAAGTTCACAATTTCAAGTCACTACACTTAACCATTTTCAAGAAACAAGTTCACAATTTTAAGTGACTACACTTTACCATTTTCAACTCACTAATTCAAATTTCAAGTCACTAAACTTAACCATTTTCAAAAAACAAGTTGACAAATTCAAGACACTACACTTAACCATTTTTAACTCACTAATTCACATTTGCGTCACTACACTTAACCATTTTCAAGAAACAAGTTCACAATTTCAAGTCACTACACTTAACCATTTAAAGAAACAAGTTCACAATTTCAAGTCACTACACTTACCAATTTTCAAGTCGCTAATTAACATTTCTAGTCACTACACTTAGCCATTTTCAAGAAACAAGTTTACCATTTGAAGAAACAAGTTTACAATTAAAAGTCACTACACTTAGTGATTTCAAGAAAAAAGTTCATAATTCAAGTCAGTAAACTTAACAATTTTCAAGTCAGTATATTGAACCATGTTGCCATTTTCAAATCACTAATTCATATTTCAAGTCACTACACTTAACCATTTTGAAGTCACTAATTTACATTTAAAGTCACTACACTTAACCATTTTCAAAAAACAAGTTCACAATTTCAAGTCACTACACTTAACCATTTTCAAGAAACAAGTTCACAATTTCAAGTCACTACACTTAACCATTTTCAAGAAACAACTTCACAATTTCAAGTCACTACACTTAACAATTTTCAAGAAACAAGTTCACAATTTCAAGTCACTACACTTAACCATTTTAAGAAACAAGTTCACAATTTCAAGTCACTACACTTAACCATTTTAAGAAACAAGTTCTCAATTTCAAGTCACTACACTTAACAATTTTCAATAAATAAGTTCACAATTTCAAGTCACTACACTTAACCATTTTCAAGAAACAAGTTCACAATTTCAAGTCACAACACTTAGCCATTTCAAGAAACAAGTTCACAATTTTAAGTCACTACACTTTACCATTTTCAAGTCACTAATTCAAATTTCAAGTCACTAAACTTAACCATTTTCAAGAAACAAGTTCATAATTTCCAGTCACTACACTTAACAATTTTCAAGAAACAAGTTTACAATTTCAAGTCACTACACTTAAAAATTTTCAAGAAACAAGTTCACCATTTCAAGTCACTACACTTAACAATTTTCAAGAAACAAGTTTACAATTTCAAGTCACTACACTTAAAAATTTTCAAAAAACAAGTTAACAATTTCAAGTCACTACACTTAACCATTTTAAGAAACAAGTTCACAATTTCAAGTCACTACACTTAACCATTTTCAAGAAACAAGTTCACAATTTCAAGTCACTACACTTAACCATTTTCAAGAAACAACTTCACAATTTCAAGTCACTACACTTAACAATTTTCAAGAAACAACTTCACAATTTCAAGTCACTACACTTAACAATTTTGAAGAAACAAGTTCAAAATTTCAAGTCACTACACTTAACCTTTTTCAAGTCACTAATTTACATTTCAAGTCAGTACACTTAACCATTTTGAAGAAACAAGTTCACCATTTTCAAGAAACAAGTTCACAATTTTAAGTCACTACACTTAACCATTTTTAACTCACTAATACACATTTCAAGTCGCTACACTTAACCATTTTCAAGAAACAAGTTCACAATTTCAAGCCACTACACATAACCATTTTCAAGAAACAAGTTCACAATTTCAAGTCACTACACTTAGCCATTTTAAGAAACAAGTTCACAATTTTAAGTCACTACACTTTACCATTTTCAAGTCACTAATTCAAATTTCATGTCACTAAACTTAACCATTTTCAAGAAACAAGTTCACAATTTCCAGTCACTACACTTAACAATTTTCAAGAAACAAGTTTACAATTTCAAGTCACTACACTTACAAATTTTCAAGAAACAAGTTCACAATTTCAAGTCACTACACTTAACCATTTTCAAGAAACTAGTTCACAATTTCAAGTCACTACACTTAGCCATTTCAAGAAACAAGTTCACAATTTTAAGTCATGACACTTTACCATTTTCAAGTCACTAATTCAAATTTCAAGTCACGAAACTTAACCATTTTCAATATACAAGTTCACCATTTCAAGTCACTACACTTAACAATTTTCAAGAAACAAGTTTACAATTTCAAGTCACTACACTTAAAAATTTTCAAAAAACAAGTTAACAATTTCAAGTCACTGTATTTAAGCATGTTACATTTTTCAAATCACTAATTCACATTTTAAGTCACTACACTTGACCATTTTCAAGTCACTAATTCATATTTCAAGCCACTAAACTTAACCATTTTCAAGAAACAAGTTCACAATTTCAAATCACTACACTTAGCCATTTCAAGAAACAAGTTCACAATTTCAAGTCACTACACTTAACCATTTTCAAGAAACAAGTTCACAATTTTAAGTGACTACACTTTACCATTTTCAACTCACTAATTCAAATTTCAAGTCACTAAACTTAACCATTTTCAAAAAACAAGTTGACAAATTCAAGACACTACACTTAACCATTTTTAACTCACTAATTCACATTTGCGTCACTACACTTAACCATTTTCAAGAAACAAGTTCACAATTTCAAGTCACTACACTTAACCATTTAAAGAAACAAGTTCACAATTTCAAGTCACTACACTTACCAATTTTCAAGTCGCTAATTAACATTTCTAGTCACTACACTTAGCCATTTTCAAGAAACAAGTTTACCATTTGAAGAAACAAGTTTACAATTAAAAGTCACTACACTTAGTGATTTCAAGAAAAAAGTTCATAATTCAAGTCAGTAAACTTAACAATTTTCAAGTCAGTATATTGAACCATGTTGCCATTTTCAAATCACTAATTCATATTTCAAGTCACTACACTTAACCATTTTGAAGTCACTAATTTACATTTAAAGTCACTACACTTAACCATTTTCAAAAAACAAGTTCACAATTTCAAGTCACTACACTTAACCATTTTCAAGAAACAAGTTCACAATTTCAAGTCACTACACTTAACCATTTTCAAGAAACAACTTCACAATTTCAAGTCACTACACTTAACAATTTTCAAGAAACAAGTTCACAATTTCAAGTCACTACACTTAACCATTTTAAGAAACAAGTTCACAATTTCAAGTCACTACACTTAACCATTTTAAGAAACAAGTTCTCAATTTCAAGTCACTACACTTAACAATTTTCAATAAATAAGTTCACAATTTCAAGTCACTACACTTAACCATTTTCAAGAAACAAGTTCACAATTTCAAGTCACAAAACTTAGCCATTTCAAGAAACAAGTTCACAATTTTAAGTCACTACACTTTACCATTTTCAAGTCACTAATTCAAATTTCAAGTCACTAAACTTAACCATTTTCAAGAAACAAGTTCATAATTTCCAGTCACTACACTTAACAATTTTCAAGAAACAAGTTTACAATTTCAAGTCACTACACTTAAAAATTTTCAAGAAACAAGTTAACAATTTCAAGTCATTGTATTTAAACATGTTACATTTTTCAAATCACTAATTCACATTTCAAGTCACTACACTTGACCATTTTCAAGTCACTAATTCATATTCCAAGCCACTACACTTAACCATTTTTAAGAAAAAAGTTCACAATTTCAAGTCACTACACTTAACCATTTTAAGAAACAAGTTCTCAATTTCAAGTCACTACACTTAATCATTTTAAGAAACAAGTTCTCAATTTCAAGTCACTACACTTAACAATTTTCAAGAAATAAGTTCACAATTTCAAGTCACTACACTTAACCATTTTGAAGAAACAAGTTCACAATTTCAAGTCACTACACTTAACCTTTTTCAAGTCACTAATTTACATTTCAAGTCAGTACACTTAACCATTTTGAAGAAACAAGTTCACCATTTTCAAGAAACAAGTTCACAATTTTAAGTCACTACACTTAACCATTTTTAACTCACTAATACACATTTCAAGTCGCTACACTTAACCATTTTCAAGAAACAAGTTCACAATTTCAAGCCACTACACATAACCATTTTCAAGAAACAAGTTCACAATTTCAAGTCACTACACTTAGCCATTTTAAGAAACAAGTTCACAATTTTAAGTCACTACACTTTACCATTTTCAAGTCACTAATTCAAATTTCATGTCACTAAACTTAACCATTTTCAAGAAACAAGTTCACAATTTCCAGTCACTACACTTAACAATTTTCAAGAAACAAGTTTACAATTTCAAGTCACTACACTTAAAAATTTTCAAGAAACAAGTTCACAATTTCAAGTCACTACACTTAACCATTTTCAAGAAACTAGTTCACAATTTCAAGTCACTACACTTAGCCATTTCAAGAAACAAGTTCACAATTTTAAGTCATGACACTTTACCATTTTCAAGTCACTAATTCAAATTTCAAGTCACGAAACTTAACCATTTTCAATATACAAGTTCACCATTTCAAGTCACTACACTTAACAATTTTCAAGAAACAAGTTTACAATTTCAAGTCACTACACTTAAAAATTTTCAAAAAACAAGTTAACAATTTCAAGTCACTACACTTAACCATTTTAAGAAACAAGTTCACAATTTCAAGTCACTACACTTAACCATTTTCAAGAAACAAGTTCACAATTTCAAGTCACTACACTTAACCTTTTTCAAGTCACTAATTTACATTTCAAGTCAGTACACTTAACCATTTTGAAGAAACAAGTTCACAATTTCCAGTCACTACACTTAACAATTTTCAAGAAACAAGTTTACAATTTCAAGTCACTACACTTAAAAATTTTCAAGAAACAAGTTCACCATTTCAAGTCACTACACTTAACAATTTTCAAGAAACAAGTTTACAATTTCAAGTCACTACACTTAAAAATTTTCAAAAAACAAGTTAACAATTTCAAGTCACTACACTTAACCATTTTAAGAAACAAGTTCACAATTTCAAGTCACTACACTTAACCATTTTCAAGAAACAAGTTCACAATTTCAAGTCACTACACTTAACCATTTTCAAGAAACAACTTCACAATTTCAAGTCACTACACTTAACAATTTTCAAGAAACAACTTCACAATTTCAAGTCACTACACTTAACAATTTTGAAGAAACAAGTTCAAAATTTCAAGTCACTACACTTAACCATTTTAAGAAACAAGTTCACAATTTCAAGTCACTACAATTAACCATTTTCAAGTCACTAATTCAAATTTCAAGTCACTAAACTTAACCATTTTCAAGAAACAAGTTCACAATTTTCAGTCACTACACTTAACAATTTTCAAGAAACAAGTTTACAATTTCACGTCACTGCACTTAACAATTTTCAAGAAATAAGTTCACAATTTCAAGTCACTCCACTTAACCATTTTCAAGAAACAAGTTCACAATTTCAAGTCACTACACTTAACCATTTTCAAGAAACAAGTTCACAATTTCAAGTCACTACACTTTACCATTTTCAAGTCACTAATTCAAATTTCAAGTCACTAAACCTAACCATTTTCAAGAAACAAGTTCACAATTTCCAGTCACTACACTAAACAATTTTCAAGAAACAAGTTTACAATTTCAAGTCAGTACTCTTAAAAATTTTCAAGAAACAAGTTAACAATTTCAAGTCACTGTATTTAAACATGTTACATTTTTCAAATCACTAATTCACATTTTAAGTCACTACACTTGACCATTTTCAAGTCACTAATTCATATTTCAAGCCATTAAACTTAACCATTTTCAAGAAACAAGTTCACAATTTCAAGTCACTTTGTTTAAACATGTTACATTTTTCAAATCACTAATTCACATTTCAAGTCACTACACTTGACCATTTTCAAGTCACTAATTCATATTTCAAGCCACTACACTTAACCATTTTCAAGAAAAAAGTTCACAATTTCAAGTCACTACACTTAACTATTTTCAAGAAACAAGTTCACAATTTCAAATCACTACACTTAACCATTTTCAAGAAACAAGTTCAAAATTTCAAGTCACTACACTTAACCATTTTAAAGAAACAAGTTCACAATTTCAAGTCACTACACTTAACCATTTTAAGAAACAAGTTCACAATTTCAAGTCACTACACTTAACCATTTTCAAGAAACAAGTTCACAATTTCAAGTCACTACACTTAACCATTTTCAAGAAACAAGTTCACAATTTCAAGTCACTACACTTAACCTTTTTCAAGTCACTAATTTACATTTCAAGTCAGTACACTTAACCATTTTGAAGAAACAAGTTCACCATTTTCAAGAAACAAGTTCACAATTTTAAGTCACTACACTTAACCATTTTTAACTCACTAATACACATTTCAAGTCGCTACACTTAACCATTTTCAAGAAACAAGTTCACAATTTCAAGCCACTACACATAACCATTTTCAAGAAACAAGTTCACAATTTCAAGTCACTACACTTAGCCATTTTAAGAAACAAGTTCACAATTTCAAGTCACTACACTTAACCATTTTAAGAAACAAGTTCACAATTTCAAGTCACTACACTTAGCCATTTTAAGAAACAAGTTCACAATTTTAAGTCACTACACTTTACCATTTTCAAGTCACTAATTCAAATTTCATGTCACTAAACTTAACCATTTTCAAGAAACAAGTTCACAATTTCCAGTCACTACACTTAACAATTTTCAAGAAACAAGTTTACAATTTCAAGTCACTACACTTAAAAATTTTCAAGAAACAAGTTCACAATTTCAAGTCACTACACTTAACCATTTTCAAGAAACTAGTTCACAATTTCAAGTCACTACACTTAGCCATTTCAAGAAACAAGTTCACAATTTTAAGTCATGACACTTTACCATTTTCAAGTCACTAATTCAAATTTCAAGTCACGAAACTTAACCATTTTCAATATACAAGTTCACCATTTCAAGTCACTACACTTAACAATTTTCAAGAAACAAGTTTACAATTTCAAGTCACTACACTTAAAAATTTTCAAAAAACAAGTTAACAATTTCAAGTCACTGTATTTAAGCATGTTACATTTTTCAAATCACTAATTCACATTTTAAGTCACTACACTTGACCATTTTCAAGTCACTAATTCATATTTCAAGCCACTAAACTTAACCATTTTCAAGAAACAAGTTCACAATTTCAAATCACTACACTTAGCCATTTCAAGAAACAAGTTCACAATTTCAAGTCACTACACTTAACCATTTTCAAGAAACAAGTTCACAATTTTAAGTGACTACACTTTACCATTTTCAACTCACTAATTCAAATTTCAAGTCACTAAACTTAACCATTTTCAAAAAACAAGTTGACAAATTCAAGACACTACACTTAACCATTTTTAACTCACTAATTCACATTTGCGTCACTACACTTAACCATTTTCAAGAAACAAGTTCACAATTTCAAGTCACTACACTTAACCATTTAAAGAAACAAGTTCACAATTTCAAGTCACTACACTTACCAATTTTCAAGTCGCTAATTAACATTTCTAGTCACTACACTTAGCCATTTTCAAGAAACAAGTTTACCATTTGAAGAAACAAGTTTACAATTAAAAGTCACTACACTTAGTGATTTCAAGAAAAAAGTTCATAATTCAAGTCAGTAAACTTAACAATTTTCAAGTTAGTATATTGAACCATGTTGCCATTTTCAAATCACTAATTCATATTTCAAGTCACTACACTTAACCATTTTGAAGTCACTAATTTACATTTAAAGTCACTACACTTAACCATTTTCAAGAAAAAAGTTCACAATTTCAAGTCACTACACTTAACCATTTTCAAGAAACAAGTTCACAATTTCAAGTCACTACACTTAACCATTTTCAAGAAACAAGTTCACAATTTCAAGTCACTACACTTAACCATTTTCAAGAAACAACTTCACAATTTCAAGTCACTACACTTAACAATTTTCAAGAAACAAGTTCACAATTTCAAGTCACTACACTTAACCATTTTAAGAAACAAGTTCACAATTTCAAGTCACTACACTTAACCATTTTAAGAAACAAGTTCTCAATTTCAAGTCACTACACTTAACAATTTTCAATAAATAAGTTCACAATTTCAAGTCACTACACTTAACCATTTTCAAGAAACAAGTTCACAATTTCAAGTCACAAAACTTAGCCATTTCAAGAAACAAGTTCACAATTTTAAGTCACTACACTTTACCATTTTCAAGTCACTAATTCAAATTTCAAGTCACTAAACTTAACCATTTTCAAGAAACAAGTTCATAATTTCCAGTCACTACACTTAACAATTTTCAAGAAACAAGTTTACAATTTCAAGTCACTACACTTAAAAATTTTCAAGAAACAAGTTAACAATTTCAAGTCATTGTATTTAAACATGTTACATTTTTCAAATCACTAATTCACATTTCAAGTCACTACACTTGACCATTTTCAAGTCACTAATTCATATTCCAAGCCACTACACTTAACCATTTTTAAGAAAAAAGTTCACAATTTCAAGTCACTACACTTAACCATTTTAAGAAACAAGTTCTCAATTTCAAGTCACTACACTTAATCATTTTAAGAAACAAGTTCTCAATTTCAAGTCACTACACTTAACAATTTTCAAGAAATAAGTTCACAATTTCAAGTCACTACACTTAACCATTTTGAAGAAACAAGTTCACAATTTTAAGTCACTACACTTTACCATTTTCAAGTCACTAATTCAAATTTCAAGTCACTAAACTTAACCATTTTCAAGAAACAAGTTCACAATTTCCAGTCACTACACTTAACAATTTTCAAGAAACAAGTTTATAATTTTAAGTCACTACACTTTACCATTTTCAAGTCACTAATTCAAATTTCAAGTCACTACACTTAACCATTTAACGAAACAAGTTCACAATTTCAAGTCACTACACTTACCAATTTTCAAGAAACAAGTTCACAATTTTAAGTCATGACACTTTACCATTTTCAACTCACTAATTCAAATTTCAAGTCACTAAACTTAACCATTTTCAAGAACAAGTTGACAAATTCAAGTCACTACACTTAACCATTTTTAACTCACTAATTCACATTTGCGTCACTACACTTAACCATTTTCAAGAAACAAGTTCACAATTTTAAGTCATGACACTTTACCATTTTCAAGTCACTAATTCAAATTTCAAGTCACTAAACTTAACCATTTTCAAGAAACAAGTTCACAATTTCCAGTCACTACACTTAACAATTTTCAAGAAACAAGTTTATAATTTTAAGTCACTACACTTTACCATTTTCAAGTCACTAATTCAAATTTCAAGTCACTACACTTAACCATTTAACGAAACAAGTTCACAATTTCAAGTCACTACACTTACCAATTTTCAAGAAACAAGTTCACAATTTTAAGTCATGACACTTGACCATTTTCAAGTCACTAATTCATATTTCAAGCCACTACACTTAACCATTTTCAAGAAAAAAGTTCACAATTTCAAGTCACTACACTTAACCATTTTAAGAAACAAGTTCTCAATTTCAAGTCACTACACTTAACCATTTTAAAAAACAAGTTCTCAATTTCAAGTCACTACACTTAACAATTTTCAAGAAATAAGTTCACAATTTCAAGTCACTACACTTAACCATTTTGAAGAAACAAGTTCACAATTTCAAGTCACAACACTTCGCCATTTCAAGAAACAAGTTCACAATTTTAAGTCACTACACTTTACCATTTTCAAGTCACTAATTCAAATTTCAAGTCACTACACTTAACCATTTAAAGAAACAAGTTCACAATTTCAAGTCACTACACTTACCAATTTTCAAGAAACAAGTTCACAATTTTAAGTCATGACACTTTACCATTTTCAAGTCACTAATTCAAATTTCAAGTCACTACACTTAACCATTTAACGAAACAAGTTCACAATTTCAAGTCACTACACTTACCAATTTTCAAGAAACAAGTTCACAATTTTAAGTCATGACACTTTACCATTTTCAAGTCACTAATTCAAATTTCAAGTCACTAAACTTAACCATTTTCAAGAAACAAGTTCACAATTTCCAGTCACTACACTTAACAATTTTCAAGAAACAAGTTTATAATTTTAAGTCACTACACTTTACCATTTTCAAGTCACTAATTCAAATTTCAAGTCACTACACTTAACCATTTAACGAAACAAGTTCACAATTTCAAGTCACTACACTTACCAATTTTCAAGAAACAAGTTCACAATTTTAAGTCATGACACTTGACCATTTTCAAGTCACTAATTCATATTTCAAGCCACTACACTTAACCATTTTCAAGAAAAAAGTTCACAATTTCAAGTCACTACACTTAACCATTTTAAGAAACAAGTTCTCAATTTCAAGTCACTACACTTAACCATTTTAAAAAACAAGTTCTCAATTTCAAGTCACTACACTTAACAATTTTCAAGAAATAAGTTCACAATTTCAAGTCACTACACTTAACCATTTTGAAGAAACAAGTTCACAATTTCAAGTCACAACACTTAGCCATTTCAAGAAACAAGTTCACAATTTTAAGTCGCTACACTTTACCATTTTCAAGTCACTAATTCAAATTTCAAGTCACTACACTTAACCATTTAAAGAAACAAGTTCACAATTTCAAGTCACTACACTTACCAATTTTCAAGAAACAAGTTCACAATTTTAAGTCATGACACTTTACCATTTTCAAGTCACTAATTCAAATTTCAAGTCACTAAACTTAACCATTTTCAAGAAACAAGTTCACAATTTCAAGTCACTACACTTACCAATTTTCAAGAAACAAGTTTACAATTTCAAGTCACTACACATAAAAATTTTCAAAAAACAAGTTAACAATTTCAAGTCACTGTTAAACATGTTACATTTTTCAAATCAATAATTCACATTTTAAGTCACTACACTTGATCATTTTCAAGTCACTAATTCATATTTCAAGCCACTAAACTTAACCATTTTCAAGAAACAAGTTCACAATTTCAAGTCACTACACTTAGCCATTCCAAGAAACAAGTTCACAATTTCAAGTCACTACACTTAACCATTTTCAAGAAACAAGTTCACAATTTTAAGTGACTACACTTTACCGTTTTCAAGAAACAAGTTTACAATTTCACGTCACTGCACTTAACAATTTTCAAGAAATAAGTTCACAATTTCAAGTCACTCCACTTAACCATTTTCAAGAAACAAGTTCACAATTTCAAGTCACTACACTTAACCATTTTCAAGAAACAAGTTCACAATTTCAAGTCACTACACTTTACCATTTTCAAGTCACTAATTCAAATTTCAAGTCACTAAACCTAACCATTTTCAAGAAACAAGTTCACAATTTCCAGTCACTACACTAAACAATTTTCAAGAAACAAGTTTACAATTTCAAGTCAGTACTCTTAAAAATTTTCAAGAAACAAGTTAACAATTTCAAGTCACTGTATTTAAACATGTTACATTTTTCAAATCACTAATTCACATTTTAAGTCACTACACTTGACCATTTTCAAGTCACTAATTCATATTTCAAGCCATTAAACTTAACCATTTTCAAGAAACAAGTTCACAATTTCAAGTCACTTTGTTTAAACATGTTACATTTTTCAAATCACTAATTCACATTTCAAGTCACTACACTTGACCATTTTCAAGTCACTAATTCATATTTCAAGCCACTACACTTAACCATTTTCAAGAAAAAAGTTCACAATTTCAAGTCACTACACTTAACTATTTTCAAGAAACAAGTTCACAATTTCAAATCACTACACTTAACCATTTTCAAGAAACAAGTTCAAAATTTCAAGTCACTACACTTAACCATTTTAAAGAAACAAGTTCACAATTTCAAGTCACTACACTTAACCATTTTAAGAAACAAGTTCACAATTTCAAGTCACTACACTTAACCATTTTCAAGAAACAAGTTCACAATTTCAAGTCACTACACTTAACCATTTTCAAGAAACAAGTTCACAATTTCAAGTCACTACACTTAACCTTTTTCAAGTCACTAATTTACATTTCAAGTCAGTACACTTAACCATTTTGAAGAAACAAGTTCACCATTTTCAAGAAACAAGTTCACAATTTCAAATCACTACACTTAACCATTTTCAAGAAACAAGTTCAAAATTTCAAGTCACTACACTTAACCATTTTAAAGAAACAAGTTCACAATTTCAAGTCACTACACTTAACCATTTTAAGAAACAAGTTCACAATTTCAAGTCACTACACTTAACCATTTTCAAGAAACAAGTTCACAATTTCAAGTCACTACACTTAACCATTTTCAAGAAACAAGTTCACAATTTCAAGTCACTACACTTAACCTTTTTCAAGTCACTAATTTACATTTCAAGTCAGTACACTTAACCATTTTGAAGAAACAAGTTCACCATTTTCAAGAAACAAGTTCACAATTTTAAGTCACTACACTTAACCATTTTTAACTCACTAATACACATTTCAAGTCGCTACACTTAACCATTTTCAAGAAACAAGTTCACAATTTCAAGCCACTACACATAACCATTTTCAAGAAACAAGTTCACAATTTCAAGTCACTACACTTAGCCATTTTAAGAAACAAGTTCACAATTTTAAGTCACTACACTTTACCATTTTCAAGTCACTAATTCAAATTTCATGTCACTAAACTTAACCATTTTCAAGAAACAAGTTCACAATTTCCAGTCACTACACTTAACAATTTTCAAGAAACAAGTTTACAATTTCAAGTCACTACACTTACAAATTTTCAAGAAACAAGTTCACAATTTCAAGTCACTACACTTAACCATTTTCAAGAAACTAGTTCACAATTTCAAGTCACTACACTTAGCCATTTCAAGAAACAAGTTCACAATTTTAAGTCATGACACTTTACCATTTTCAAGTCACTAATTCAAATTTCAAGTCACGAAACTTAACCATTTTCAATATACAAGTTCACCATTTCAAGTCACTACACTTAATAAATTTTCAAGAAACAAGTTTACAATTTCAAGTCACTACACTTAAAAATTTTCAAAAAACAAGTTAACAATTTCAAGTCACTGTATTTAAGCATGTTACATTTTTCAAATCACTAATTCACATTTTAAGTCACTACACTTGACCATTTTCAAGTCACTAATTCATATTTCAAGCCACTAAACTTAACCATTTTCAAGAAACAAGTTCACAATTTCAAATCACTACACTTAGCCATTTCAAGAAACAAGTTCACAATTTCAAGTCACTACACTTAACCATTTTCAAGAAACAAGTTCACAATTTTAAGTGACTACACTTTACCATTTTCAACTCACTAATTCAAATTTCAAGTCACTAAACTTAACCATTTTCAAAAAACAAGTTGACAAATTCAAGACACTACACTTAACCATTTTTAACTCACTAATTCACATTTGCGTCACTACACTTAACCATTTTCAAGAAACAAGTTCACAATTTCAAGTCACTACACTTAACCATTTAAAGAAACAAGTTCACAATTTCAAGTCACTACACTTACCAATTTTCAAGTCGCTAATTAACATTTCTAGTCACTACACTTAGCCATTTTCAAGAAACAAGTTTACCATTTGAAGAAACAAGTTTACAATTAAAAGTCACTACACTTAGTGATTTCAAGAAAAAAGTTCATAATTCAAGTCAGTAAACTTAACAATTTTCAAGTCAGTATATTGAACCATGTTGCCATTTTCAAATCACTAATTCATATTTCAAGTCACTACACTTAACCATTTTGAAGTCACTAATTTACATTTAAAGTCACTACACTTAACCATTTTCAAAAAACAAGTTCACAATTTCAAGTCACTACACTTAACCATTTTCAAGAAACAAGTTCACAATTTCAAGTCACTACACTTAACCATTTTCAAGAAACAACTTCACAATTTCAAGTCACTACACTTAACAATTTTCAAGAAACAAGTTCACAATTTCAAGTCACTACACTTAACCATTTTAAGAAACAAGTTCACAATTTCAAGTCACTACACTTAACCATTTTAAGAAACAAGTTCTCAATTTCAAGTCACTACACTTAACCATTTTAAGAAACAAGTTCTCAATTTCAAGTCACTACACTTAACAATTTTCAATAAATAAGTTCACAATTTCAAGTCACTACACTTAACCATTTTCAAGAAACAAGTTCACAATTTCAAGTCACAACACTTAGCCATTTCAAGAAACAAGTTCACAATTTTAAGTCACTACACTTTACCATTTTCAAGTCACTAATTCAAATTTCAAGTCACTAAACTTAACCATTTTCAAGAAACAAGTTCATAATTTCCAGTCACTACACTTAACAATTTTCAAGAAACAAGTTTACAATTTCAAGTCACTACACTTAAAAATTTTCAAGAAACAAGTTAACAATTTCAAGTCATTGTATTTAAACATGTTACATTTTTCAAATCACTAATTCACATTTCAAGTCACTACACTTGACCATTTTCAAGTCACTAATTCATATTCCAAGCCACTACACTTAACCATTTTTAAGAAAAAAGTTCACAATTTCAAGTCACTACACTAAACCATTTTAAGAAACAAGTTCTCAATTTCAAGTCACTACACTTAATCATTTTAAGAAACAAGTTCTCAATTTCAAGTCACTACACTTAACAATTTTCAAGAAATAAGTTCACAATTTCAAGTCACTACACTTAACCATTTTGAAGAAACAAGTTCACAATTTTAAGTCACTACACTTTACCATTTTCAAGTCACTAATTCAAATTTCAAGTCACTAAACTTAACCATTTTCAAGAAACAAGTTCACAATTTCCAGTCACTACACTTAGCCATTTCAAGAAACAAGTTCACAATTTCAAGTCACTACACTTAACCATTTTCAAGAAACAAGTTCACAATTTTAAGTGACTACACTTTACCATTTTCAACTCACTAATTCAAATTTCAAGTCACTAAACTTAACCATTTTCAAAAAACAAGTTGACAAATTCAAGACACTACACTTAACCATTTTTAACTCACTAATTCACATTTGCGTCACTACACTTAACCATTTTCAAGAAACAAGTTCACAATTTCAAGTCACTACACTTAACCATTTAAAGAAACAAGTTCACAATTTCAAGTCACTACACTTACCAATTTTCAAGTCGCTAATTAACATTTCTAGTCACTACACTTAGCCATTTTCAAGAAACAAGTTTACCATTTGAAGAAACAAGTTTACAATTAAAAGTCACTACACTTAGTGATTTCAAGAAAAAAGTTCATAATTCAAGTCAGTAAACTTAACAATTTTCAAGTCAGTATATTGAACCATGTTGCCATTTTCAAATCACTAATTCATATTTCAAGTCACTACACTTAACCATTTTGAAGTCACTAATTTACATTTAAAGTCACTACACTTAACCATTTTCAAAAAACAAGTTCACAATTTCAAGTCACTACACTTAACCATTTTCAAGAAACAAGTTCACAATTTCAAGTCACTACACTTAACCATTTTCAAGAAACAACTTCACAATTTCAAGTCACTACACTTAACAATTTTCAAGAAACAAGTTCACAATTTCAAGTCACTACACTTAACCATTTTAAGAAACAAGTTCACAATTTCAAGTCACTACACTTAACCATTTTAAGAAACAAGTTCTCAATTTCAAGTCACTACACTTAACCATTTTAAGAAACAAGTTCTCAATTTCAAGTCACTACACTTAACAATTTTCAATAAATAAGTTCACAATTTCAAGTCACTACACTTAACCATTTTCAAGAAACAAGTTCACAATTTCAAGTCACAACACTTAGCCATTTCAAGAAACAAGTTCACAATTTTAAGTCACTACACTTTACCATTTTCAAGTCACTAATTCAAATTTCAAGTCACTAAACTTAACCATTTTCAAGAAACAAGTTCATAATTTCCAGTCACTACACTTAACAATTTTCAAGAAACAAGTTTACAATTTCAAGTCACTACACTTAAAAATTTTCAAGAAACAAGTTAACAATTTCAAGTCATTGTATTTAAACATGTTACATTTTTCAAATCACTAATTCACATTTCAAGTCACTACACTTGACCATTTTCAAGTCACTAATTCATATTCCAAGCCACTACACTTAACCATTTTTAAGAAAAAAGTTCACAATTTCAAGTCACTACACTTAACCATTTTAAGAAACAAGTTCTCAATTTCAAGTCACTACACTTAATCATTTTAAGAAACAAGTTCTCAATTTCAAGTCACTACACTTAACAATTTTCAAGAAATAAGTTCACAATTTCAAGTCACTACACTTAACCATTTTGAAGAAACAAGTTCACAATTTTAAGTCACTACACTTTACCATTTTCAAGTCACTAATTCAAATTTCAAGTCACTAAACTTAACCATTTTCAAGAAACAAGTTCACAATTTCCAGTCACTACACTTAACAATTTTCAAGAAACAAGTTTATAATTTTAAGTCACTACACTTTACCATTTTCAAGTCACTAATTCAAATTTCAAGTCACTACACTTAACCATTTAACGAAACAAGTTCACAATTTCAAGTCACTACACTTACCAATTTTCAAGAAACAAGTTCACAATTTTAAGTCATGACACTTTACCATTTTCAACTCACTAATTCAAATTTCAAGTCACTAAACTTAACCATTTTCAAGAACAAGTTGACAAATTCAAGTCACTACACTTAACCATTTTTAACTCACTAATTCACATTTGCGTCACTACACTTAACCATTTTCAAGAAACAAGTTCACAATTTTAAGTCATGACACTTTACCATTTTCAAGTCACTAATTCAAATTTCAAGTCACTAAACTTAACCATTTTCAAGAAACAAGTTCACAATTTCCAGTCACTACACTTAACAATTTTCAAGAAACAAGTTTATAATTTTAAGTCACTACACTTTACCATTTTCAAGTCACTAATTCAAATTTCAAGTCACTACACTTAACCATTTAACGAAACAAGTTCACAATTTCAAGTCACTACACTTACCAATTTTCAAGAAACAAGTTCACAATTTTAAGTCATGACACTTGACCATTTTCAAGTCACTAATTCATATTTCAAGCCACTACACTTAACCATTTTCAAGAAAAAAGTTCACAATTTCAAGTCACTACACTTAACCATTTTAAGAAACAAGTTCTCAATTTCAAGTCACTACACTTAACCATTTTAAAAAACAAGTTCTCAATTTCAAGTCACTACACTTAACAATTTTCAAGAAATAAGTTCACAATTTCAAGTCACTACACTTAACCATTTTGAAGAAACAAGTTCACAATTTCAAGTCACAACACTTCGCCATTTCAAGAAACAAGTTCACAATTTTAAGTCACTACACTTTACCATTTTCAAGTCACTAATTCAAATTTCAAGTCACTACACTTAACCATTTAAAGAAACAAGTTCACAATTTCAAGTCACTACACTTACCAATTTTCAAGAAACAAGTTCACAATTTTAAGTCATGACACTTTACCATTTTCAAGTCACTAATTCAAATTTCAAGTCACTACACTTAACCATTTAACGAAACAAGTTCACAATTTCAAGTCACTACACTTACCAATTTTCAAGAAACAAGTTCACAATTTTAAGTCATGACACTTTACCATTTTCAAGTCACTAATTCAAATTTCAAGTCACTAAACTTAACCATTTTCAAGAAACAAGTTCACAATTTCCAGTCACTACACTTAACAATTTTCAAGAAACAAGTTTATAATTTTAAGTCACTACACTTTACCATTTTCAAGTCACTAATTCAAATTTCAAGTCACTACACTTAACCATTTAACGAAACAAGTTCACAATTTCAAGTCACTACACTTACCAATTTTCAAGAAACAAGTTCACAATTTTAAGTCATGACACTTGACCATTTTCAAGTCACTAATTCATATTTCAAGCCACTACACTTAACCATTTTCAAGAAAAAAGTTCACAATTTCAAGTCACTACACTTAACCATTTTAAGAAACAAGTTCTCAATTTCAAGTCACTACACTTAACCATTTTAAAAAACAAGTTCTCAATTTCAAGTCACTACACTTAACAATTTTCAAGAAATAAGTTCACAATTTCAAGTCACTACACTTAACCATTTTGAAGAAACAAGTTCACAATTTCAAGTCACAACACTTAGCCATTTCAAGAAACAAGTTCACAATTTTAAGTCGCTACACTTTACCATTTTCAAGTCACTAATTCAAATTTCAAGTCACTACACTTAACCATTTAAAGAAACAAGTTCACAATTTCAAGTCACTACACTTACCAATTTTCAAGAAACAAGTTCACAATTTTAAGTCATGACACTTTACCATTTTCAAGTCACTAATTCAAATTTCAAGTCACTAAACTTAACCATTTTCAAGAAACAAGTTCACAATTTCAAGTCACTACACTTACCAATTTTCAAGAAACAAGTTTACAATTTCAAGTCACTACACATAAAAATTTTCAAAAAACAAGTTAACAATTTCAAGTCACTGTTAAACAAGTTACATTTTTCAAATCAATAATTCACATTTTAAGTCACTACACTTGATCATTTTCAAGTCACTAATTCATATTTCAAGCCACTAAACTTAACCATTTTCAAGAAACAAGTTCACAATTTCAAGTCACTACACTTAGCCATTCCAAGAAACAAGTTCACAATTTCAAGTCACTACACTTAACCATTTTCAAGAAACAAGTTCACAATTTTAAGTGACTACACTTTACCGTTTTCAAGAAACAGGTTTACAATTTCACGTCACTGCACTTAACAATTTTCAAGAAATAAGTTCACAATTTCAAGTCACTCCACTTAACCATTTTCAAGAAACAAGTTCACAATTTCAAGTCACTACACTTAACCATTTTCAAGAAACAAGTTCACAATTTCAAGTCACTACACTTTACCATTTTCAAGTCACTAATTCAAATTTCAAGTCACTAAACCTAACCATTTTCAAGAAACAAGTTCACAATTTCCAGTCACTACACTAAACAATTTTCAAGAAACAAGTTTACAATTTCAAGTCAGTACTCTTAAAAATTTTCAAGAAACAAGTTAACAATTTCAAGTCACTGTATTTAAACATGTTACATTTTTCAAATCACTAATTCACATTTTAAGTCACTACACTTGACCATTTTCAAGTCACTAATTCATATTTCAAGCCATTAAACTTAACCATTTTCAAGAAACAAGTTCACAATTTCAAGTCACTTTGTTTAAACATGTTACATTTTTCAAATCACTAATTCACATTTCAAGTCACTACACTTGACCATTTTCAAGTCACTAATTCATATTTCAAGCCACTACACTTAACCATTTTCAAGAAAAAAGTTCACAATTTCAAGTCACTACACTTAACTATTTTCAAGAAACAAGTTCACAATTTCAAATCACTACACTTAACCATTTTCAAGAAACAAGTTCAAAATTTCAAGTCACTACACTTAACCATTTTAAAGAAACAAGTTCACAATTTCAAGTCACTACACTTAACCATTTTAAGAAACAAGTTCACAATTTCAAGTCACTACACTTAACCATTTTCAAGAAACAAGTTCACAATTTCAAGTCACTACACTTAACCATTTTCAAGAAACAAGTTCACAATTTCAAGTCACTACACTTAACCTTTTTCAAGTCACTAATTTACATTTCAAGTCAGTACACTTAACCATTTTGAAGAAACAAGTTCACCATTTTCAAGAAACAAGTTCACAATTTCAAATCACTACACTTAACCATTTTCAAGAAACAAGTTCAAAATTTCAAGTCACTACACTTAACCATTTTAAAGAAACAAGTTCACAATTTCAAGTCACTACACTTAACCATTTTAAGAAACAAGTTCACAATTTCAAGTCACTACACTTAACCATTTTCAAGAAACAAGTTCACAATTTCAAGTCACTACACTTAACCATTTTCAAGAAACAAGTTCACAATTTCAAGTCACTACACTTAACCTTTTTCAAGTCACTAATTTACATTTCAAGTCAGTACACTTAACCATTTTGAAGAAACAAGTTCACCATTTTCAAGAAACAAGTTCACAATTTTAAGTCACTACACTTAACCATTTTTAACTCACTAATACACATTTCAAGTCGCTACACTTAACCATTTTCAAGAAACAAGTTCACAATTTCAAGCCACTACACATAACCATTTTCAAGAAACAAGTTCACAATTTCAAGTCACTACACTTAGCCATTTTAAGAAACAAGTTCACAATTTTAAGTCACTACACTTTACCATTTTCAAGTCACTAATTCAAATTTCATGTCACTAAACTTAACCATTTTCAAGAAACAAGTTCACAATTTCCAGTCACTACACTTAACAATTTTCAAGAAACAAGTTTACAATTTCAAGTCACTACACTTAAAAATTTTCAAGAAACAAGTTCACAATTTCAAGTCACTACACTTAACCATTTTCAAGAAACTAGTTCACAATTTCAAGTCACTACACTTAGCCATTTCAAGAAACAAGTTCACAATTTTAAGTCATGACACTTTACCATTTTCAAGTCACTAATTCAAATTTCAAGTCACGAAACTTAACAATTTTCAATATACAAGTTCACCATTTCAAGTCACTACACTTAACAATTTTCAAGAAACAAGTTTACAATTTCAAGTCACTACACTTAAAAATTTTCAAAAAACAAGTTAACAATTTCAAGTCACTGTATTTAAGCATGTTACATTTTTCAAATCACTAATTCACATTTTAAGTCACTACACTTGACCATTTTCAAGTCACTAATTCATATTTCAAGCCACTAAACTTAACCATTTTCAAGAAACAAGTTCACAATTTCAAGTCACTACACTTAGCCATTTCAAGAAACAAGTTCACAATTTCAAGTCACTACACTTAACCATTTCCAAGAAACAAGTTCACAATTTTAAGTGACTACACTTTACCATTTTCAAGAAACAACTTCACAATTTCAAGTCACTACACTTAACAATTTTCAAGAAACAAGTTCACAATTTCAAGTCACTACACTTAACCATTTTAAGAAACAAGTTCACAATTTCAAGTCACTACACTTAACCATTTTAAGAAACAAGTTCTCAATTTCAAGTCACTACACTTAACAATTTTCAAGAAATAAGTTCACAATTTCAAGTCACAACACTTAGCCATTTCAAGAAACAAGTTCACAATTTTAAGTCACTACACTTTACCATTTTCAAGTCACTAATTCAAATTTCAAGTCACTAAACTTAATCATTTTCGAGAAACAAGTTCACAATTTCCAGTCACTACACTTAACAATTTTCAAGAAACAAGTTTACAATTTCAAGTCACTACACTTAAAAATTTTCAAGAAACAAGTTAACAATTTCAAGTCATTGTATTTAAACATGTTAAATTTTTCAAATCACTAATTCACATTTCAAGTCACTACACTTGACCATTTTCAAGTCACTAATTCATATTCCAAGCCACTACACTTAACCATTTTCAAGAAAAAAGTTCACAATTTCAAGTCACTACACTTGACCATTTTCAAGTCACTAATTCATATTCCAAGCCACTACACTTAACCATTTTCAAGAAAAAAGTTCACAATTTCAAGTCACTACACTTAACCATTTTAAGAAAAAAGTTCTCAATTTCAAGTCACTACACTTAATCATTTTAAGAAACAAGTTCTCAATTTTAAGTCACTACACTTAACAATTTTCAAGAAATAAGTTCACAATTTCAAGTCACTACACTTAACCATTTTGAAGAAACAAGTTCACAATTTCAAGACACAACACTTAGCCATTTCAAGAAACAAGTTCACAATTTTAAGTCACTACACTTTACCATTTTCAAGGCACTAATTCAAATTACAAGTCACTACACTTAACCATTTAAAGAAACAAGTTCACAATTTCAAGTCACTACACTTACCAATTTTCAAGAAACAAGTTCACAATTTTAAGTCACTACACTTTACCATTTTCAAGTAACTAATTCAAATTTCAAGTCACTAAACTTAACCATTTTCAAGAAACAAGTTCACAATTTCCAGTCACTACACTTAACAATTTTCAAGAAACAAGTTTACAATTTCAAGTCACTACACTTAAAAATTTTCAAGAAACAAGTTAACAATTTCAAGTCATTGTATTTAAACATGTTACATTTTTCAAATCACTAATTCACATTTCAAGTCACTACACTTGACCATTTTCAAGTCACTAATTCATATTCCAAGCCACTACACTTAACCATTTTCAAGAAAAAAGTTCACAATTTCAAGTCACTACACTTAACCATTTTCAAGAAACAAGTTCACAATTTCAAGTCACTACACTTAACCATTTTCAAGAAACAAGTTCACAATTTCAAGTCACTACACTTAACCATTTTCAAGAAACAACTTCACAATTTCAAGTCACTACACTTAACAATTTTCAAGAAACAAGCTCACAATTTCAAGTCACTACACTTAACCATTTTAAGAAACAAGTTCACAATTTCAAGTCACTACACTTAACCATTTTAAGAAACAAGTTCACAATTTCAAGTCACTACACTTAACCATTTTCAAGAAACAAGTTCACAATTTCAAGTCACTACACTTAACCATTTTCAAGAAACAAGTTCACAATTTCAAGTCACTACACTTAACCTTTTTCAAGTCACTAATTTACATTTCAAGTCAGTACACTTAACCATTTTGAAGAAACAAGTTCACCATTTTCAAGAAACAAGTTCACAATTTTAAGTCACTACACTTAACCATTTTTAACTCACTAATACACATTTCAAGTCGCTACACTTAACCATTTTCAAGAAACAAGTTCACAATTTCAAGCCACTACACATAACCATTTTCAAGAAACAAGTTCACAATTTCAAGTCACTACACTTAGCCATTTTAAGAAACAAGTTCACAATTTTAAGTCACTACACTTTACCATTTTCAAGTCACTAATTCAAATTTCATGTCACTAAACTTAACCATTTTCAAGAAACAAGTTCACAATTTCCAGTCACTACACTTAACAATTTTCAAGAAACAAGTTTACAATTTCAAGTCACTACACTTACAAATTTTCAAGAAACAAGTTCACAATTTCAAGTCACTACACTTAACCATTTTCAAGAAACTAGTTCACAATTTCAAGTCACTACACTTAGCCATTTCAAGAAACAAGTTCACAATTTTAAGTCATGACACTTTACCATTTTCAAGTCACTAATTCAAATTTCAAGTCACGAAACTTAACCATTTTCAATATACAAGTTCACCATTTCAAGTCACTACACTTAACAATTTTCAAGAAACAAGTTTACAATTTCAAGTCACTACACTTAAAAATTTTCAAAAAACAAGTTAACAATTTCAAGTCACTGTATTTAAGCATGTTACATTTTTCAAATCACTAATTCACATTTTAAGTCACTACACTTGACCATTTTCAAGTCACTAATTCATATTTCAAGCCACTAAACTTAACCATTTTCAAGAAACAAGTTCACAATTTCAAATCACTACACTTAGCCATTTCAAGAAACAAGTTCACAATTTCAAGTCACTACACTTAACCATTTTCAAGAAACAAGTTCACAATTTTAAGTGACTACACTTTACCATTTTCAACTCACTAATTCAAATTTCAAGTCACTAAACTTAACCATTTTCAAAAAACAAGTTGACAAATTCAAGACACTACACTTAACCATTTTTAACTCACTAATTCACATTTGCGTCACTACACTTAACCATTTTCAAGAAACAAGTTCACAATTTCAAGTCACTACACTTAACCATTTAAAGAAACAAGTTCACAATTTCAAGTCACTACACTTACCAATTTTCAAGTCGCTAATTAACATTTCTAGTCACTACACTTAGCCATTTTCAAGAAACAAGTTTACCATTTGAAGAAACAAGTTTACAATTAAAAGTCACTACACTTAGTGATTTCAAGAAAAAAGTTCATAATTCAAGTCAGTAAACTTAACAATTTTCAAGTCAGTATATTGAACCATGTTGCCATTTTCAAATCACTAATTCATATTTCAAGTCACTACACTTAACCATTTTGAAGTCACTAATTTACATTTAAAGTCACTACACTTAACCATTTTCAAAAAACAAGTTCACAATTTCAAGTCACTACACTTAACCATTTTCAAGAAACAAGTTCACAATTTCAAGTCACTACACTTAACCATTTTCAAGAAACAACTTCACAATTTCAAGTCACTACACTTAACAATTTTCAAGAAACAAGTTCACAATTTCAAGTCACTACACTTAACCATTTTAAGAAACAAGTTCACAATTTCAAGTCACTACACTTAACCATTTTAAGAAACAAGTTCTCAATTTCAAGTCACTACACTTAACCATTTTAAGAAACAAGTTCTCAATTTCAAGTCACTACACTTAACAATTTTCAATAAATAAGTTCACAATTTCAAGTCACTACACTTAACCATTTTCAAGAAACAAGTTCACAATTTCAAGTCACAACACTTAGCCATTTCAAGAAACAAGTTCACAATTTTAAGTCACTACACTTTACCATTTTCAAGTCACTAATTCAAATTTCAAGTCACTAAACTTAACCATTTTCAAGAAACAAGTTCATAATTTCCAGTCACTACACTTAACAATTTTCAAGAAACAAGTTTACAATTTCAAGTCACTACACTTAAAAATTTTCAAGAAACAAGTTAACAATTTCAAGTCATTGTATTTAAACATGTTACATTTTTCAAATCACTAATTCACATTTCAAGTCACTACACTTGACCATTTTCAAGTCACTAATTCATATTCCAAGCCACTACACTTAACCATTTTTAAGAAAAAAGTTCACAATTTCAAGTCACTACACTTAACCATTTTAAGAAACAAGTTCTCAATTTCAAGTCACTACACTTAATCATTTTAAGAAACAAGTTCTCAATTTCAAGTCACTACACTTAACAATTTTCAAGAAATAAGTTCACAATTTCAAGTCACTACACTTAACCATTTTGAAGAAACAAGTTCACAATTTTAAGTCACTACACTTTACCATTTTCAAGTCACTAATTCAAATTTCAAGTCACTAAACTTAACCATTTTCAAGAAACAAGTTCACAATTTCCAGTCACTACACTTAACAATTTTCAAGAAACAAGTTTATAATTTTAAGTCACTACACTTTACCATTTTCAAGTCACTAATTCAAATTTCAAGTCACTACACTTAACCATTTAACGAAACAAGTTCACAATTTCAAGTCACTACACTTACCAATTTTCAAGAAACAAGTTCACAATTTTAAGTCATGACACTTTACCATTTTCAACTCACTAATTCAAATTTCAAGTCACTAAACTTAACCATTTTCAAGAACAAGTTGACAAATTCAAGTCACTACACTTAACCATTTTTAACTCACTAATTCACATTTGCGTCACTACACTTAACCATTTTCAAGAAACAAGTTCACAATTTTAAGTCATGACACTTTACCATTTTCAAGTCACTAATTCAAATTTCAAGTCACTAAACTTAACCATTTTCAAGAAACAAGTTCACAATTTCCAGTCACTACACTTAACAATTTTCAAGAAACAAGTTTATAATTTTAAGTCACTACACTTTACCATTTTCAAGTCACTAATTCAAATTTCAAGTCACTACACTTAACCATTTAACGAAACAAGTTCACAATTTCAAGTCACTACACTTACCAATTTTCAAGAAACAAGTTCACAATTTTAAGTCATGACACTTGACCATTTTCAAGTCACTAATTCATATTTCAAGCCACTACACTTAACCATTTTCAAGAAAAAAGTTCACAATTTCAAGTCACTACACTTAACCATTTTAAGAAACAAGTTCTCAATTTCAAGTCACTACACTTAACCATTTTAAAAAACAAGTTCTCAATTTCAAGTCACTACACTTAACAATTTTCAAGAAATAAGTTCACAATTTCAAGTCACTACACTTAACCATTTTGAAGAAACAAGTTCACAATTTCAAGTCACAACACTTAGCCATTTCAAGAAACAAGTTCACAATTTTAAGTCACTACACTTTACCATTTTCAAGTCACTAATTCAAATTTCAAGTCACTACACTTAACCATTTAAAGAAACAAGTTCACAATTTCAAGTCACTACACTTACCAATTTTCAAGAAACAAGTTCACAATTTTAAGTCATGACACTTTACCATTTTCAAGTCACTAATTCAAATTTCAAGTCACTACACTTAACCATTTAACGAAACAAGTTCACAATTTCAAGTCACTACACTTACCAATTTTCAAGAAACAAGTTCACAATTTTAAGTCATGACACTTTACCATTTTCAAGTCACTAATTCAAATTTCAAGTCACTAAACTTAACCATTTTGAAGAAACAAGTTCACAATTTCAAGTCACAACACTTAGCCATTTCAAGAAACAAGTTCACAATTTTAAGTCGCTACACTTTACCATTTTCAAGTCACTAATTCAAATTTCAAGTCACTACACTTAACCATTTAAAGAAACAAGTTCACAATTTCAAGTCACTACACTTACCAATTTTCAAGAAACAAGTTCACAATTTTAAGTCATGACACTTTACCATTTTCAAGTCACTAATTCAAATTTCAAGTCACTAAACTTAACCATTTTCAAGAAACAAGTTCACAATTTCAAGTCACTACACTTACCAATTTTCAAGAAACAAGTTTACAATTTCAAGTCACTACACATAAAAATTTTCAAAAAACAAGTTAACAATTTCAAGTCACTGTTAAACATGTTACATTTTTCAAATCACTAATTCACATTTTAAGTCACTACACTTGATCATTTTCAAGTCACTAATTCATATTTCAAGCCACTAAACTTAACCATTTTCAAGAAACAAGTTCACAATTTCAAGTCACTACACTTAGCCATTCCAAGAAACAAGTTCACAATTTCAAGTCACTACACTTAACCATTTTCAAGAAACAAGTTCACAATTTTAAGTGACTACACTTTACCATTTTCAAGAAACAAGTTTACAATTTCACGTCACTGCACTTAACAATTTTCAAGAAATAAGTTCACAATTTCAAGTCACTCCACTTAACCATTTTCAAGAAACAAGTTCACAATTTCAAGTCACTACACTTAACCATTTTCAAGAAACAAGTTCACAATTTCAAGTCACTACACTTTACCATTTTCAAGTCACTAATTCAAATTTCAAGTCACTAAACCTAACCATTTTCAAGAAACAAGTTCACAATTTCCAGTCACTACACTAAACAATTTTCAAGAAACAAGTTTACAATTTCAAGTCAGTACTCTTAAAAATTTTCAAGAAACAAGTTAACAATTTCAAGTCACTGTATTTAAACATGTTACATTTTTCAAATCACTAATTCACATTTTAAGTCACTACACTTGACCATTTTCAAGTCACTAATTCATATTTCAAGCCATTAAACTTAACCATTTTCAAGAAACAAGTTCACAATTTCAAGTCACTTTGTTTAAACATGTTACATTTTTCAAATCACTAATTCACATTTCAAGTCACTACACTTGACCATTTTCAAGTCACTAATTCATATTTCAAGCCACTACACTTAACCATTTTCAAGAAAAAAGTTCACAATTTCAAGTCACTACACTTAACTATTTTCAAGAAACAAGTTCACAATTTCAAATCACTACACTTAACCATTTTCAAGAAACAAGTTCAAAATTTCAAGTCACTACACTTAACCATTTTAAAGAAACAAGTTCACAATTTCAAGTCACTACACTTAACCATTTTAAGAAACAAGTTCACAATTTCAAGTCACTACACTTAACCATTTTCAAGAAACAAGTTCACAATTTCAAGTCACTACACTTAACCATTTTCAAGAAACAAGTTCACAATTTCAAGTCACTACACTTAACCTTTTTCAAGTCACTAATTTACATTTCAAGTCAGTACACTTAACCATTTTGAAGAAACAAGTTCACCATTTTCAAGAAACAAGTTCACAATTTTAAGTCACTACACTTAACCATTTTTAACTCACTAATACACATTTCAAGTCGCTACACTTAACCATTTTCAAGAAACAAGTTCACAATTTCAAGCCACTACACATAACCATTTTCAAGAAACAAGTTCACAATTTCAAGTCACTACACTTAGCCATTTTAAGAAACAAGTTCACAATTTTAAGTCACTACACTTTACCATTTTCAAGTCACTAATTCAAATTTCATGTCACTAAACTTAACCATTTTCAAGAAACAAGTTCACAATTTCCAGTCACTACACTTAACAATTTTCAAGAAACAAGTTTACAATTTCAAGTCACTACACTTAAAAATTTTCAAGAAACAAGTTCACAATTTCAAGTCACTACACTTAACCATTTTCAAGAAACTAGTTCACAATTTCAAGTCACTACACTTAGCCATTTCAAGAAACAAGTTCACAATTTTAAGTCATGACACTTTACCATTTTCAAGTCACTAATTCAAATTTCAAGTCACGAAACTTAACAATTTTCAATATACAAGTTCACCATTTCAAGTCACTACACTTAACAATTTTCAAGAAACAAGTTTACAATTTCAAGTCACTACACTTAAAAATTTTCAAAAAACAAGTTAACAATTTCAAGTCACTGTATTTAAGCATGTTACATTTTTCAAATCACTAATTCACATTTTAAGTCACTACACTTGACCATTTTCAAGTCACTAATTCATATTTCAAGCCACTAAACTTAACCATTTTCAAGAAACAAGTTCACAATTTCAAGTCACTACACTTAGCCATTTCAAGAAACAAGTTCACAATTTCAAGTCACTACACTTAACCATTTCCAAGAAACAAGTTCACAATTTTAAGTGACTACACTTTACCATTTTCAAGAAACAACTTCACAATTTCAAGTCACTACACTTAACAATTTTCAAGAAACAAGTTCACAATTTCAAGTCACTACACTTAACCATTTTAAGAAACAAGTTCACAATTTCAAGTCACTACACTTAACCATTTTAAGAAACAAGTTCTCAATTTCAAGTCACTACACTTAACAATTTTCAAGAAATAAGTTCACAATTTCAAGTCACAACACTTAGCCATTTCAAGAAACAAGTTCACAATTTTAAGTCACTACACTTTACCATTTTCAAGTCACTAATTCAAATTTCAAGTCACTAAACTTAATCATTTTCGAGAAACAAGTTCACAATTTCCAGTCACTACACTTAACAATTTTCAAGAAACAAGTTTACAATTTCAAGTCACTACACTTAAAAATTTTCAAGAAACAAGTTAACAATTTCAAGTCATTGTATTTAAACATGTTAAATTTTTCAAATCACTAATTCACATTTCAAGTCACTACACTTGACCATTTTCAAGTCACTAATTCATATTCCAAGCCACTACACTTAACCATTTTCAAGAAAAAAGTTCACAATTTCAAGTCACTACACTTGACCATTTTCAAGTCACTAATTCATATTCCAAGCCACTACACTTAACCATTTTCAAGAAAAAAGTTCACAATTTCAAGTCACTACACTTAACCATTTTAAGAAAAAAGTTCTCAATTTCAAGTCACTACACTTAATCATTTTAAGAAACAAGTTCTCAATTTCAAGTCACTACACTTAACAATTTTCAAGAAATAAGTTCACAATTTCAAGTCACTACACTTAACCATTTTGAAGAAACAAGTTCACAATTTCAAGACACAACACTTAGCCATTTCAAGAAACAAGTTCACAATTTTAAGTCACTACACTTTACCATTTTCAAGGCACTAATTCAAATTACAAGTCACTACACTTAACCATTTAAAGAAACAAGTTCACAATTTCAAGTCACTACACTTACCAATTTTCAAGAAACAAGTTCACAATTTTAAGTCACTACACTTTACCATTTTCAAGTAACTAATTCAAATTTCAAGTCACTAAACTTAACCATTTTCAAGAAACAAGTTCACAATTTCCAGTCACTACACTTAACAATTTTCAAGAAACAAGTTTACAATTTCAAGTCACTACACTTAAAAATTTTCAAGAAACAAGTTAACAATTTCAAGTCATTGTATTTAAACATGTTACATTTTTCAAATCACTAATTCACATTTCAAGTCACTACACTTGACCATTTTCAAGTCACTAATTCATATTCCAAGCCACTACACTTAACCATTTTCAAGAAAAAAGTTCACAATTTCAAGTCACTACACTTAACCATTTTCAAGAAACAAGTTCACAATTTCAAGTCACTACACTTAACCATTTTCAAGAAACAAGTTCACAATTTCAAGTCACTACACTTAACCATTTTCAAGAAACAACTTCACAATTTCAAGTCACTACACTTAACAATTTTCAAGAAACAAGTTCACAATTTCAAGTCACTACACTTAACCATTTTAAGAAACAAGTTCACAATTTCAAGTCACTACACTTAACAATTTTAAGAAACAAGTTCTCAATTTCAAGTCACTACACTTAACAATTTTCAATAAATAAGTTCACAATTTCAAGTCACTACACTTAACCATTTTCAAGAAACAAGTTCACAATTTCAAGTCACAACACTTAGCCATTTCAAGAAACAAGTTCACAATTTTAAGTCACTACACTTTACCATTTTCAAGTCACTAATTCAAATTTCAAGTCACTAAACCTAACCATTTTCAAGAAACAAATTCACAATTTCCAGTCACTACACTTAACAATTTTCAAGAAACAAGTTTACAATTTCAAGTCAGTACTCTTAAAAATTTTCAAGAAACAAGTTAACAATTTCAAGTCACTGTATTTAAACATGTTACATTTTTCAAATCACTAATTCACAATTCAAGTCACTACACTTGACCATTTTCAAGTTACTAATTCATATTTCAAGCCACTACACCTAACCATTTTCAAGAAACAAGTTCACAATTTCAAGTCACTACACTTAACTATTTTAAGAAACAAGTTCACCATTTCAAGTCACTACACTTAACCATTTTAAGAAACAAGTTCTCAATTTCAAGTCACTACACTTAACAATTTTCAAGAAATAAGTTTACAATTTCAAGTCACAACACTTAGCCATTTCAAGAAACAAGTTCTCAATTTCAAGTCACTACACTTAACAATTTTCAATAAATAAGTTCACAATTTCAAGTCACTACACTTAACCATTTTCAAGAAACAAGTTCACAATTTCAAGTCACAACACTTAGCCATTTCAAGAAACAAGTTCACAATTTTAAGTCACTACACTTTACCATTTTCAAGTCACTAATTCAAATTTCAAGTCACTAAACCTAACCATTTTCAAGAAACAAATTCACAATTTCCAGTCACTACACTTAACAATTTTCAAGAAACAAGTTTACAATTTCAAGTCAGTACTCTTAAAAATTTTCAAGAAACAAGTTAACAATTTCAAGTCACTGTATTTAAACATGTTACATTTTTCAAATCACTAATTCACAATTCAAGTCACTACACTTGACCATTTTCAAGTTACTAATTCATATTTCAAGCCACTACACCTAACCATTTTCAAGAAACAAGTTCACAATTTCAAGTCACTACACTTAACTATTTTAAGAAACAAGTTCACCATTTCAAGTCACTACACTTAACCATTTTAAGAAACAAGTTCTCAATTTCAAGTCACTACACTTAACAATTTTCAAGAAATAAGTTTACAATTTCAAGTCACAACACTTAGCCATTTCAAGAAACAAGTTCTCAATTTCAAGTCACTACACTTAACAATTTTCAATAAATAAGTTCACAATTTCAAGTCACTACACTTAACCATTTTCAAGAAACAAGTTCACAATTTCAAGTCACAACACTTAGCCATTTCAAGAAACAAGTTCACAATTTTAAGTCACTACACTTTACCATTTTCAAGTCACTAATTCAAATTTCAAGTCACTAAACCTAACCATTTTCAAGAAACAAATTCACAATTTCCAGTCACTACACTTAACAATTTTCAAGAAACAAGTTTACAATTTCAAGTCAGTACTCTTAAAAATTTTCAAGAAACAAGTTAACAATTTCAAGTCACTGTATTTAAACATGTTACATTTTTCAAATCACTAATTCACAATTCAAGTCACTACACTTGACCATTTTCAAGTTACTAATTCATATTTCAAGCCACTACACCTAACCATTTTCAAGAAACAAGTTCACAATTTCAAGTCACTACACTTAACTATTTTAAGAAACAAGTTCACCATTTCAAGTCACTACACTTAACCATTTTAAGAAACAAGTTCTCAATTTCAAGTCACTACACTTAACAATTTTCAAGAAATAAGTTCACAATTTCAAGTCACAACACTTAGCCATTTCAAGAAACAAGTTCACAATTTTAAGTCACTACACTTTACCATTTTCAAGTCACTAATTCAAATTTCAAGTCACTAAACTTAACCATTTTCAAGAAACAAGTTCACAATTTCCAGTCACTACACTTAACAATTTTCAAGAAACAAGTTTACAATTTCAAGTCACTACACTTAAAAATTTTCAAGAAACAAGTTAACAATTTCAAGTCATTGTATTTAAACATGTTAAATTTTTCAAATCACTAATTCACATTTCAAGTCACTACACTTGACCATTTTCAAGTCACTAATTCATATTCCAAGCCACTACACTTAACCATTTTCAAGAAAAAAGTTCACAATTTCAAGTCACTACACTTGACCATTTTCAAGTCACTAATTCATATTCCAAGCCACTACACTTAACCATTTTCAAGAAAAAAGTTCACAATTTCAAGTCACTACACTTAACCATTTTAAGAAACAAGTTCTCAATTTCAAGTCACTACACTTAATCATTTTAAGAAACAAGTTCTCAATTTCAAGTCACTACACTTAACAATTTTCAAGAAATAAGTTCACAATTTCAAGTCACTACACTTAACCATTTTGAAGAAACAAGTTCACAATTTCAAGACACAACACTTAGCCATTTCAAGAAACAAGTTCACAATTTTAAGTCACTACACTTTACCATTTTCAAGTCACTAATTCAAATTTCAAGTCACTACACTTAACCATTTAAAGAAACAAGTTCACAATTTCAAGTCACTACACTTACCAATTTTCAAGTCACTAATTAACATTTCTAGTCACTACACTTAACCATTTTCAAGAAACAAGTTCACCATTTGAAGAAACAAGTTTACAATTAAAAGTCACTACACTTAGTCATTTCAAGAAAAAAGTTCATAATTCAAGTCAGTAAACTTAACAATTTTCAAGTCAGTATATTGAACCATGTTGCCATTTTCAAATCACTAATTCACATTTCAAAACACTGCACTTAACCATTTTGAAGTCACTAATTTACATTTAAAGTCACTACACTTAACCATTTTCAAAAAACAAGTTCACAATTTCAAGTCACTACACTTAACCATTTTCAAGAAACAAGTTCACAATTTCAAGTCACTACACTTAACCATTTTCAATAAACAACTTCACAATTTCAAGTCACTACACTTAACAATTTTCAAGAAACAAGTTCACAATTTCAAGTCACTACACTTAACCATTTTAAGAAACAAGTTCACAATTTCAAGTCACTACACTTAACCATTTTAAGAAACAAGTTCTCAATTTCAAGTCACTACACTTAACAATTTTCAAGAAATAAGTTCACAATTTCAAGTCACAACACTTAGCCATTTCAAGAAACAAGTTCACAATTTTAAGTCACTACACTTTACCATTTTCAAGTCACTAATTCAAATTTCAAGTCACTAAACTTAACCATTTTCAAGAAACAAGTTCACAATTTCCAGTCACTACACTTAACAATTTTCAAGAAACAAGTTTACAATTTCAAGTCACTACACTTAAAAATTTTCAAGAAACAAGTTAACAATTTCAAGTCATTGTATTTAAACATGTTACATTTTTCAAATCACTAATTCACATTTCAAGTCACTACACTTGACCATTTTCAAGTCACTAATTCATATTTCAAGCCACTACACTTAACCATTTTCAAGAAAAAAGTTCACAATTTCAAGTCACTACACTTAACCATTCTAAGAAACAAGTTCTCAATTTCAAGTCACTACACTTAACCATTTTAAGAAACAAGTTCTCAATTTCAAGTCACTACACTTAACCATTTTAAGAAACAAGTTCTCAATTTCAAGTCACTACACTTAACCATTTTCAAGAAACAAGTTCACAATTTTAAGTCACTACACTTTACCATTTTCAAGTCACTAATTCAAATTTCAAGTCACTACACTTAACCATTTTCAAGAAAAAAGTTCACAATTTCAAGTCACTACACTTAACCATTTTAAGAAACAAGTTCTCAATTTCAAGTCACTACACTTAATCATTTTAAGAAACAAGTTCTCAATTTCAAGTCACTACACTTAACAATTTTCAAGAAATAAGTTCACAATTTCAAGTCACTACACTTAACCATTTTGAAGAAACAAGTTCACAAATTCAAGACACAACACTTAGCCATTTCAAGAAACAAGTTCACAATTTTAAGTCACTACACTTTACCATTTTCAAGGCACTAATTCAAATTTCAAGTCACTACACTTAACCATTTAAAGAAACAAGTTCACAATTTCAAGTCACTACACTTACCAATTTTCAAGTCACTAATTAACATTTCTAGTCACTACACTTAACCATTTTCAAGAAACAAGTTCACCATTTGAAGAAACAAGTTTACAATTAAAAGTCACTACACTTAGTCATTTCAAGAAAAAATTTCATAATTCAAGTCAGTAAACTTAACAATTTTCAAGTCAGTATATTGAACCATGTTGCCATTTTCAAATCACTAATTCACATTTCAAAACACTACACTTAACCATTTTGAAGTCACTAATTTACATTTAAAGTCACTACACTTAACCATTTTCAAAAAACAAGTTCACAATTTCAAGTCACTACACTTAACCATTTTCAAGAAACAAGTTCACAATTTCAAGTCACTACACTTAACCATTTTCAAGAAACAAGTTCACAATTTCAAGTCACTACACTTAACCATTTTCAAGAAACAACTTCACAATTTCAAGTCACTACACTTAACAATTTTCAAGAAACAAGTTCACAATTTCAAGTCACTACACTTAACCATTTTAAGAAACAAGTTCACAATTTCAAGTCACTACACTTAACCATTTTAAGAAACAAGTTCTCAATTTCAAGTCACTACACTTAACAATTTTCAATAAATAAGTTCACAATTTCAAGTCACTACACTTAACCATTTTTAAGAAACAAGTTCACAATTTCAAGTCACAACACTTAGCCATTTCAAGAAACAAGTTCACAATTTTAAGTCACTACACTTTACCATTTTCAAGTCAATAATTCAAATTTCAAGTCACTAAACCTAACCATTTTCAAGAAACAAGTTCACAATTTCCAGTCACTACACTTAACAATTTTCAAGAAACAAGTTTACAATTTCAAGTCAGTACTCTTAAAAATTTTCAAGAAACAAGTTAACAATTTCAAGTCACTGTATTTAAACATGTTACATTTTTCAAATCACTAATTCACAATTCAAGTCACTACACTTGACCATTTTCAAGTTACTAATTCATATTTCAAGCCACTACACTTAACCATTTTCAAGAAACAAGTTCACAATTTCAAGTCTCTACACTTAACCATTTTCAAGAAACAAGTTCACAATTTCAAGTCACTACACTTAACCATTTTCAAGAAACAAGTTCACAATTTCAAGTCACTACACTTAACCATTTTCAAGAAACAAGTTCACAATTTTAAGTCACTACACTTAACCATTTTCAAGAAACAAGTTCACAATTTCAAGTCACTACACTTAACCATTTTCAAGTCACTAATTTACATTTCAAGTCAGTACACTTAACCATTTTGAAGAAACAAGTTCACCATTTTCAAGAAACAAGTTCACAATTTTAAGTCACTACACCTAACCATTTTTAACTCACTAATAAACATTTCAAGTCGCTACACTTAACCATTTTCAAGAAACAAGTTCACAATTTCAAGTCACTACACTTAACCATTTTTAACTCACTAATTCACATTTGCGTCACTACACTTAACCATTTTCAAGAAACAAGTTTACAATTTCAAGTCACTACACTTAACCATTTAAAGAAACAAGTTCACAATTTCAAGTCACTACACTTACCAATTTTCAAGTCACTAATTAACATTTCTAGTCACTACACTTAACCATTTTCAAGAAACAAGTTCACCATTTGAAGAAACAAGTTTACAATTAAAAGTCACTACACTTAGTCATTTCAAGAAAAAAGTTCATAATTCAAGTCAGTAAACTTAACAATTTTCAAGTCAGTATATTGAACCATGTTGCCATTTTCAAATCACTAATTCACATTTAAAGTCACTACACTTAACCATTTTGAAGTCACTAATTTACATTTAAAGTCACTACACTTAACCATTTTCAAAAAACAAGTTCACAATTTCAAGTCACTACACTTAACCATTTTCAAGTAACAAGTTCACAATTTCAAGTCACCACACTTAACCATTTTCAAGAAACAACTTCACAATTTCAAGTCACTACACTTAACAATTTTCAAGAAACAAGTTCACAATTTCAAGTCACTACACTTAACCATTTTAAGAAACAAGTTCACAATTTCAAGTCACTACACTTAACCATTTTAAGAAACAAGTTCTCAATTTCAAGTCACTACACTTAACCATTTTGAAGTAACAAGTTCACAATTTCAAGCCACTACACATAACCATTTTCAAGAAACAAGTTCACAATTTCAAGTCACTACACTTAGCCATTTCAAGAAACAAGTTCACAATTTTAAGTCATGACACTTTACCATTTTCAAGTCACTAATTCAAATTTCAAGTCACGAAACTTAACCATTTTCAATATACAAGTTCACCATTTCAAGTCACTACACTTAACAATTTTCAAGAAACAAGTTTACAATTTCAAGTCACTACACTTAACAATTTTCAAGAAACAAGTTCACAATTTCAAGTCACTACACTTAACCATTTTAAGAAACAAGTTCACAATTTCAAGTCACTACACTTAACCATTTTAAGAAACAAGTTCTCAATTTCAAGTCACTACACTTAACCATTTTGAAGTAACAAGTTCACAATTTCAAAACACTACACATAACCATTTTCAAGAAACAAGTTCACAATTTCAAGTCACTACACTTAGCCATTTCAAGAAACAAGTTCACAATTTTAAGTCATGACACTTTACCATTTTCAAGTCACTAATTCAAATTTCAAGTCACGAAACTTAACCATTTTCAATATACAAGTTCACCATTTCAAGTCACTACACTTAACAATTTTCAAGAAACAAGTTTACAATTTCAAGTCACTACACTTAAAAATTTTCAAAAACAAGTTAACAATTTCAAGTCACTGTATTTAAACATGTTACATTTTTCAAATCACTAATTCACATTTTAAGTCACTACACTTGACCATTTTCAAGTCACTAATTCATATTTCAAGCCACTAAACTTAACCATTTTCAAGAAACAAGTTCACAATTTCAAGTCACTACAATTAGCCATTTCAAGAAACAAGTTCACAATTTCATGTCACTACACTTAACCATTTTCAAGAAACAAGTTCACAATTTTAAGTGACTACACTTTACCATTTTCAACTCACTAATTCAAATTTCAAGTCACTAAACTTAACCATTTTCAAGAAACAAGTTGACAAATTCAAGTCACTACACTTAACCATTTTTAACTCACTAATTCACATTTGCGTCACTACACTTAACCATTTTCAAGAAACAAGTTCACAATTTCAAGTCACTACACTTAACCATTTAAAGAAACAAGTTCACAATTTCAAGTCACTACACTTACCAATTTTCAAGTCGCTAATTAACATTTCTAGTCACTACACTTAACCATTTTCAAGAAACAAGTTCACCATTTGAAGAAACAAGTTTACAATTAAAAGTCACTACACTTAGTCATTTCAAGAAAAAATTCATAATTCAAGTCAGTAAACTTAACAATTTTCAAGTTAGTATATTGAACCATGTTGCCATTTTGAAATCACTAATTCACATTTCAAGTCACTACACTTAACCATTTTCAAAAAACAAGTTCACAATTTTAAGTCATGACACTTTACCATTTTCAAGTCACTAATTCAAATTTCAAGTCACTAAACTTAACCATTTTCAAGAAACAAGTTCACCATTTCAAGTCACTACACTTAACAATTTTCAAGAAATAAGTTCTCAATTTCAAGTCACTACACTTAACAATTTTCAAGAAATAAGTTCACAATTTCAAGTCACAACACTTAGCCATTTCAAGAAACAAGTTCACAATTTTAAGTCACTACACTTTACCATTTTCAAGTCACTAATTCAAATTTCAAGTCACTAAACTTAACCATTTTCAAGAAACAAGTTCACAATTTCCAGTCACTACACTTAACAATTTTCAAGAAACAAGTTTACAATTTCAAGTCACTACACTTAAAAATTTTCAAGAAACAAGTTAACAATTTCAAGTCATTGTATTTAAACATGTTACATTTTTCAAATCACTAATTCACATTTCAAGTCACTACACTTGACCATTTTCAAGTCACTAATTCATATTTCAAGCCACTACACTTAACCATTTTCAAGAAAAAAGTTCACAATTTCAAGTCACTACACTTAACCATTCTAAGAAACAAGTTCTCAATTTCAAGTCACTACACTTAACCATTTTAAGAAACAAGTTCTCAATTTCAAGTCACTACACTTAACCATTTTCAAGAAACAAGTTCACAATTTTAAGTCACTACACTTTACCATTTTCAAGTCACTAATTCAAATTTCAAGTCACTACACTTAACCATTTAAAGAAACAAGTTCACAATTTCAAGTCACTACACTTACCAATTTTCAAGAAACAAGTTTACAATTTTAAGTCATGACACTTTACCATTTTCAAGTCACTAATTCAAATTTCAAGTCACTAAACTTAACCATTTTCAAGAAACAAGTTCACCTCTCAAGCCACTACACTTAACAATTTTCAAGAAACAAGTTTACAATTTCAAGTCACTACACATAAAAAATTTCAAAAAACAAGTTAACAATTTCAAGTCACTATATTTAAACATGTTACATTTTTCAAATCACTAATTCACATTTTAAGTCACTACACTTGATCATTTTCAAGTCACTAATTCATATTTCAAGCCACTAAACTTAACCATTTTCAAGAAACAAGTTCACAATTTCAAGTCACTACACTTAGCCATTTCAAGAAACAAGTTCACAATTTCAAGTCACTACACTTAACCATTTTCAAGAAACAAGTTCACAATTTTAAGTGACTACACTTTACCATTTTCAACTCACTAATTCAAATTTCAAGTCACTAAACTTAACCATTTTCAAGAACAAGTTGACAAATTCAAGTCACTACACTTAACCATTTTTAACTCACTAATTCACATTTGCGTCACTACACTTAACCATTTTCAAGAAACAAGTTCACAATTTCAAGTCACTACACTTAACCATTTAAAGAAACAAGTTCACAATTTCAAGTCACTACACTTACCAATTTTCAAGTCGCTAATTAAAATTTCTAGTCACTAATTAACATTTCTAGTCACTACACTTAACCATTTTCAAGAAACAAGTTCACCATTTGAAGAAACAAGTTTACAATTAAAAGTCACTACACTTAGTCATTTCAAGAAAAAAGTTCATAATTCAAGTCAGTAAACTTAACAATTTTCAAGTTAGTATATTGAACCATGTTGCCATTTTCAAATCACTAATTCACATTTCAAGTCACTACACTTAACCATTTTGAAGTCACTAATTTACATTTAAAGTCACTACACTTAACCATTTTCAAATAACAAGTTCACAATTTCAAGTCACTACACCTAATCATTTTCAAGAAACAAGTTCACAATTTGAAGTCACTACACTTAACCATTTTCAAGAAACAAGTTCACAATTTCAAGTCACTACACTTAACCATTTTCAAGAAACAACTTCACAATTTCAAGTCACTACACTTAACAATTTTCAAGAAACAACTTCACAATTTCAAGTCACTACACTTAACAATTTTCAAGAAACAAGTTCACAATTTCAAGTCACTACACTTAACCATTTTAAGAAACAAGTTCACAATTTCAAGTCACTACAATTAACCATTTTCAAGTCACTAATTCAAATTTCAAGTCACTAAACTTAACCATTTTCAAGAAACAAGTTCACAATTTCCAGTCACTACACTTAACAATTTTCAAGAAACAAGTTTACAATTTCAAGTCACTACACTTAACAATTTTCAAGAAATAAGTTCACAATTTCAAGTCACTACACTTAACCATTTTCAAGAAACAAGTTCACAATTTCAAGTCACTACACTTAACCATTTTCAAGAAACAAGTTCACAATTTCAAGTCACTACACTTAACCATTTTCAAGTCACTAATTTACATTTCAAGTCAATACACTTAACCATTTTCAAGTCACTAATTCACCATTTTCAAGAAACAAGTTCACAATTTTAAGTCACTACACTTAACCATTTTTAACTCACTAATACACATTTCAAGTCGCTACACTTAACCATTTTCAATAAACAAGTTCACAATTTCAAGCCACTACACATAACCATTTTCAAGAAACAAGTTCACAATTTCAAGTCACTACACTTAACCATTTCAAGAAACAAGTTCACAATTTTAAGTCACTATACTTTACCATTTTCAAGTCACTAATTCAAATTTCAAGTCACTAAACTTAACCATTTTCAAGAAACAAGTTCACAATTTTCAGTCACTACACTTAACCATTTTGAAGTCACTAATTTACATTTAAAGTCACTACACTTAACCATTTTCAAATAACAAGTTCACAATTTCAAGTCACTACACCTAACCATTTTCAAGAAACAAGTTCACAATTTGAAGTCACTACACTTAACCATTTTCAAGAAACAAGTTCACAATTTCAAGTCACTACACTTAACCATTTTCAAGAAACAACTTCACAATTTCAAGTCACTACACTTAACAATTTTCAAGAAACAACTTCACAATTTCAAGTCACTACACTTAACAATTTTCAAGAAACAAGTTCACAATTTCAAGTCACTACACTTAACCATTTTAAGAAACAACTTCACAATTTCAAGTCACTACACTTAACCATTTTCAAGAAACAACTTCACAATTTCAAGTCATTACACTTAACAATTTTCAAGAAACAAGTTCACAATTTCAAGTCACTACACTTAACCATTTTAAGAAACAAGTTCACAATTTCAAGTCACTACACTTAACCATTTTAAGAAACAAGTTCTCAATTTCAAGTCACTACACTTAACAATTTTCAAGAAATAAGTTCACAATTTCAAGTCACTACACTTAACCATTTTGAAGAAACAAGTTCACAATTTCAAGTCACAACACTTAGCCATTTCAAGAAACAAGTTCACAATTTTAAGTCACTACACTTTACCATTTTCAAGTCACTAATTCAAATTTCAAGTCACTAAACTTAACCATTTTCAAGAAACAAGTTCACAATTTCAGTCACTACACTTAACAATTTTCAAGAAACAAGTTTACAATTTCAAGTCACTACACTTAACAATTTTCAAGAAATAAGTTCACAATTTCAAGTCACTACACTTAACCATTTTCAAGAAACAAGTTCACAATTTCAAGTCACTACACTTAACAATTTTCAAGAAACAAGTTCACAATTTCAAGTCACTACACTTAACCATTTTCAAGAAACAAGTTCACAATTTCAAGTCACTATACTTAACCATTTTCAAGTCACTAATTTACATTTTAAGTCAGTACACTTAACCATTTTGAAGAAACAAGTTCACCATTTTCAAGAAACAAGTTCACAATTTCAAGTCACTACACTTAACCATTTTCAAGAAACAAGTTCACAATTTCAAGTCACTACACTTAACCATTTTCAAGAAACAACTTCACAATTTCAAGTCACTACACTTACCAATTTTCAAGTCACTAATTCAAATTTCAAGTCACTAAACTTAACCATTTTCAAGAAACAAGATCACAATTTCAAGTCACTACACTTAGCCATTTCAAGAAACAAGTTCACAATTTTAAGTCACTACACTTTACCATTTTCAAGTCACTAATTCAAATTTCAAGTCACTAAACTTAACCATTTTCAAGAAACAAGTTCACAATTTCCAGTCACTACACTTAACAATTTTCAAGAAACAAGTTTACAATTTCAAGTCACTACACTTAAAAATTTTCAAGAAACAAGTTAACAATTTCAAGTCACTGTATTTAAACATGTTACATTTTTCAAATCGCTAATTCACATTTTAAGTCACTACACTTGACCATTTTCAAATGACTAATTCATATTTCAAGCCACTAAACTTAACCATTTTCAAGAAACAAGTTCACAATTTCAAGTCACTACACTTAACCATTTTCAAGAAACAAGTTCACAATTTTAAGTGACTACACTTTACCATTTTCAACTCACTAATTCAAATTTCAAGTCACTAAACTTAACCATTTTCAAGAAACAAGTTGACAAATTCAAGTCACTACACTTAACCATTTTTAACTCACTAATTCACATTTGCGTCACTACACTTAACCATTTTCAAGAAACAAGTTCACCATTTGAAGAATCAAGTTTACAATTAAAAGTCACTACACTTAGTCATTTCAAGAAAAAAGTTCATAATTCAAGTCACTAAACTTAACAATTTTCAAGTCAGTATATTGAACCATGTTGCCATTTTCAAGTCACTACACTTAACCATTTTCAAGAAACAAGTTCACAATTTTAAGTGACTACACTTTACCATTTTCAACGCACTAATTCAAATTTCAAGTCACTAAACTTAACCATTTTCAAGAAACAAGTTGACAAATTCAAGTCACTACACTTAACCATTTTTAACTCACTAATTCACATTTGCGTCACTACACTTAACCATTTTCAAGAAACAAGTTCACAATTTCAAGTCACTACACTTAACCATTTAAAGAAACAAGTTCACAATTTCAAGTCACTACACTTACCAATTTTCAAGTCACTAATTAACATTTCTAGTCACTACACTTAACCATTTTCAAGAAACAAGTTCACCATTTGAAGAAACAAGTTTACAATTAAAAGTCACTACACTTAGTCATTTCAAGAAAAAAGTTCATAATTCAAGTCACTAAACTTAACAATTTTCAAGTCAGTATATTGAACCATGTTGCCATTTTCAAATCACTAATTCACATTTCAAGTCACTACACTTAACCATTTTGAAGTCACTAATTTACATTTAAAGTCACTACACTTAACCATTTTCGAAAAACAAGTTCACAATTTTCAAGTCACTACACTTAACCATTTTCAAGAAACAAGTTCACAATTTCAAGTCACTACACTTAACCATTTTCAAGAAACAAGTTTACAATTTCAAGTCACTACACTTTAAAATTTTCAAAAAACAAGTTAACAATTTCAAGTCACTGTATTTAAACATGTTACATTTTTCAAATCACTAATTCACATTTTAATTCACTACACTTGACCATTTTCAAGTCACTAATTGATATTTCAAGCCACTAAACTATACCATTTTCAAGAAACAAGTTCACAATTTCAAGTCACTACACTTAGCCATTTCAAGAAACAAGTTCACAATCTCAAGTCACTACACTTAACCATTTTCAAGAAACAAGTTCACAATTTTAAGTGACTACACTTTACCATTTTCAACTCACTAATTCAAATTTCAAGTCACTAAACTTAACCATTTTCAAGAAACAAGTTCACAAATTCAAGTCACTACACTTAACCATTTTTAACTCACTAATTCACATTTGCGTCACTACACTTAACCATTTTCAAGAAACAAGTTCACAATTTCAAGTCACTACACTTAACCATTTAAAGAAACAAGTTCACAATTTCAAGTCACTACACTTACCAATTTTCAAGTCACTAATTAACATTTCTAGTCACTACACTTAACCATTTTCAAGAAACAAGTTTACCATTTCAAGAAACAAGTTTACAATTTAAAGTCACTACACTTAGTCATTTCAAGAAAAAAGTTCATAATTCAAGTCACTACACTTAACAATTTTCAAGTCAGTATATTGAACCATGTTGCCATTTTTAAATCACTAATTCACATTTCAAAGTCACTACACTTAACCATTTTGAAGTCACTAATTTACATTTCAAGTCACTACACTTAACCATTTTCAAGAAACAAGTTCACAATTTCAAGTCACTACACTTAACCATTTTCAAAAACAAGTTCACAATTTCAAGTCACTACACTGAACCATTTTCAAGAAACAAGTTCACAATTTCAAGCCACTACACATAACCATTTTCAAGAAACAAGTTCACAATTTTAAGTCACTACACTTTACCTTTTTCAAGTCACTAATTCAAATTTCAAGTCACTACACTTAACAATTTTCAAGAAACAAGTTTACAATTTCAAGTCACTACACTTAAATTTTCAAGAAACAAGTTAACAATTTCAAGTCACTATATTTAAACATGTTACAATTTTCAAATCACTAATTCATTTCAAGTCACTACACTTGACCATTTTCAAGTCACTAATTCATATTTCAAGCCACTACACTTAACCATTTTCAAGAAACAAGTTCACAAATTCAAGTCACTACACTTAACCATTTTTAACTCACTAATTCACATTTGCGTCACTACACTTAACCATTTTCAAGAAACAAGTTCACAATTTCAAGTCACTACACTTAACCATTTAAAGAAACAAGTTCACAATTTCAAGTCACTACACTTACCAATTTACAAGTCACTAATTAACATTTCTAGTCACTACACTTAACCATTTTCAAGAAACAAGTTTACAATTTCAAGTCACTACACTTAAAAATTTTCAAGAAATAAGTTAACAATTTCAAGTCACTATATTTAAACATGTTACAATTTTCAAAGCACTAATTCACATTTCAAGTCACAAAACTTGACCATTTTCAAGTCACTAATTCATATTTCAAGTCACTACACTTAACCATTTTCAAGAAACAAGTTCACAATTTCAAGTCACTACACTTAACCATTTTAAGAAACAACTTCACAATTTCAAGTCACTACACTTAACCATTTTCAAGAAACAACTTCACAATTTCAAGTCATTACACTTAACAATTTTCAAGAAACAAGTTCACAATTTCAAGTCACTACACTTAACCATTTTAAGAAACAAGTTCACAATTTCAAGTCACTACACTTAACCATTTTAAGAAACAAGTTCTCAATTTCAAGTCACTACACTTAACAATTTTCAAGAAATAAGTTCACAATTTCAAGTCACTACACTTAACCATTTTGAAGAAACAAGTTCACAATTTCAAGTCACAACACTTAGCCATTTCAAGAAACAAGTTCACAATTTTAAGTCACTACACTTTACCATTTTCAAGTCACTAATTCAAATTTCAAGTCACTAAACTTAACCATTTTCAAGAAACAAGTTCACAATTTCAGTCACTACACTTAACAATTTTCAAGAAACAAGTTTACAATTTCAAGTCACTACACTTAACAATTTTCAAGAAATAAGTTCACAATTTCAAGTCACTACACTTAACCATTTTCAAGAAACAAGTTCACAATTTCAAGTCACTACACTTAACAATTTTCAAGAAACAAGTTCACAATTTCAAGTCACTACACTTAACCATTTTCAAGAAACAAGTTCACAATTTCAAGTCACTATACTTAACCATTTTCAAGTCACTAATTTACATTTTAAGTCAGTACACTTAACCATTTTGAAGAAACAAGTTCACCATTTTCAAGAAACAAGTTCACAATTTCAAGTCACTACACTTAACCATTTTCAAGAAACAAGTTCACAATTTCAAGTCACTACACTTAACCATTTTCAAGAAACAACTTCACAATTTCAAGTCACTACACTTACCAATTTTTAAGTCACTAATTCAAATTTCAAGTCACTAAACTTAACCATTTTCAAGAAACAAGATCACAATTTCAAGTCACTACACTTAGCCATTTCAAGAAACAAGTTCACAATTTTAAGTCACTACACTTTACCATTTTCAAGTCACTAATTCAAATTTCAAGTCACTAAACTTAACCATTTTCAAGAAACAAGTTCACAATTTCCAGTCACTACACTTAACAATTTTCAAGAAACAAGTTTACAATTTCAAGTCACTACACTTAAAAATTTTCAAGAAACAAGTTAACAATTTCAAGTCACTGTATTTAAACATGTTACATTTTTCAAATCGCTAATTCACATTTTAAGTCACTACACTTGACCATTTTCAAGTGACTAATTCATATTTCAAGCCACTAAACTTAACCATTTTCAAGAAACAAGTTCACAATTTCAAGTCACTACACTTAACCATTTTCAAGAAACAAGTTCACAATTTTAAGTGACTACACTTTACCATTTTCAACTCACTAATTCAAATTTCAAGTCACTAAACTTAACCATTTTCAAGAAACAAGTTGACAAATTCAAGTCACTACACTTAACCATTTTTAACTCACTAATTCACATTTGCGTCACTACACTTAACCATTTTCAAGAAACAAGTTCACCATTTGAAGAATCAAGTTTACAATTAAAAGTCACTACACTTAGTCATTTCAAGAAAAAAGTTCATAATTCAAGTCACTAAACTTAACAATTTTCAAGTCAGTATATTGAACCATGTTGCCATTTTCAAGTCACTACACTTAACCATTTTCAAGAAACAAGTTCACAATTTTAAGTGACTACACTTTACCATTTTCAACGCACTAATTCAAATTTCAAGTCACTAAACTTAACCATTTTCAAGAAACAAGTTGACAAATTCAAGTCACTACACTTAACCATTTTTAACTCACTAATTCACATTTGCGTCACTACACTTAACCATTTTCAAGAAACAAGTTCACAATTTCAAGTCACTACACTTAACCATTTAAAGAAACAAGTTCACAATTTCAAGTCACTACACTTACCAATTTTCAAGTCACTAATTAACATTTCTAGTCACTACACTTAACCATTTTCAAGAAACAAGTTCACCATTTGAAGAAACAAGTTTACAATTAAAAGTCACTACACTTAGTCATTTCAAGAAAAAAGTTCATAATTCAAGTCACTAAACTTAACAATTTTCAAGTCAGTATATTGAACCATGTTGCCATTTTCAAATCACTAATTCACATTTCAAGTCACTACACTTAACCATTTTGAAGTCACTAATTTACATTTAAAGTCACTACACTTAACCATTTTCGAAAAACAAGTTCACAATTTTCAAGTCACTACACTTAACCATTTTCAAGAAACAAGTTCACAATTTCAAGTCACTACACTTAACCATTTTCAAGAAACAAGTTTACAATTTCAAGTCACTACACTTTAAAATTTTCAAAAAACAAGTTAACAATTTCAAGTCACTGTATTTAAACATGTTACATTTTTCAAATCACTAATTCACATTTTAATTCACTACACTTGACCATTTTCAAGTCACTAATTGATATTTCAAGCCACTAAACTATACCATTTTCAAGAAACAAGTTCACAATTTCAAGTCACTACACTTAGCCATTTCAAGAAACAAGTTCACAATCTCAAGTCACTACACTTAACCATTTTCAAGAAACAAGTTCACAATTTTAAGTGACTAGACTTTACCATTTTCAACTCACTAATTCAAATTTCAAGTCACTAAACTTAACCATTTTCAAGAAACAAGTTCACAAATTCAAGTCACTACACTTAACCATTTTTAACTCACTAATTCACATTTGCGTCACTACACTTAACCATTTTCAAGAAACAAGTTCACAATTTCAAGTCACTACACTTAACCATTTAAAGAAACAAGTTCACAATTTCAAGTCACTACACTTACCAATTTTCAAGTCACTAATTAACATTTCTAGTCACTACACTTAACCATTTTCAAGAAACAAGTTTACCATTTCAAGAAACAAGTTTACAATTTAAAGTCACTACACTTAGTCATTTCAAGAAAAAAGTTCATAATTCAAGTCACTACACTTAACAATTTTCAAGTCAGTATATTGAACCATGTTGCCATTTTTAAATCACTAATTCACATTTCAAAGTCACTACACTTAACCATTTTGAAGTCACTAATTTACATTTCAAGTCACTACACTTAACCATTTTCAAGAAACAAGTTCACAATTTCAAGTCACTACACTTAACCATTTTCAAAAACAAGTTCACAATTTCAAGTCACTACACTGAACCATTTTCAAGAAACAAGTTCACAATTTCAAGCCACTACACATAACCATTTTCAAGAAACAAGTTCACAATTTTAAGTCACTACACTTTACCTTTTTCAAGTCACTAATTCAAATTTCAAGTCACTACACTTAACAATTTTCAAGAAACAAGTTTACAATTTCAAGTCACTACACTTAAATTTTCAAGAAACAAGTTAACAATTTCAAGTCACTATATTTAAACATGTTACAATTTTCAAATCACTAATTCATTTCAAGTCACTACACTTGACCATTTTCAAGTCACTAATTCATATTTCAAGCCACTACACTTAACCATTTTCAAGAAACAAGTTCACAAATTCAAGTCACTACACTTAACCATTTTTAACTCACTAATTCACATTTGCGTCACTACACTTAACCATTTTCAAGAAACAAGTTCACAATTTCAAGTCACTACACTTAACCATTTAAAGAAACAAGTTCACAATTTCAAGTCACTACACTTACCAATTTACAAGTCACTAATTAACATTTCTAGTCACTACACTTAACCATTTTCAAGAAACAAGTTTACAATTTCAAGTCACTACACTTAAAAATTTTCAAGAAATAAGTTAACAATTTCAAGTCACTATATTTAAACATGTTACAATTTTCAAAGCACTAATTCACATTTCAAGTCACAAAACTTGACCATTTTCAAGTCACTAATTCATATTTCAAGTCACTACACTTAACCATTTTCAAGAAACAAGTTCACAATTTCAAGTCACTACACTTAACCATTTTAAGAAACAAGTTCACAATTTCAAGTCACTACACTTAACCATTTTCAAGAAACAAGTTCACAATTTCAAGTCACTACACTTAACCATTTTCAAAAACAAGTTCACAATTTCAAGTCACTACACTGAACAATTTTCAAGAAACAAGTTCACAATTTCAGGCCACTACACATAACCATTTTCAAGAAACAAGTTCACAATTTTAAGTCACTACACTTTACCATTTTCAAGTCACTAATTCAAATTTCAAGTCACTAAACTTAACCATTTTCAAGAAACAAGTTCACAATTTCAAGTCACTACACTCTACCATTTTCAAGTCACTAATTCAAATTTCAAGTCACTAAACTTAACCATTTTCAAGAAATAAGTTAACAATTTCAAGTCACTATATTTAAACATGTTAAAATTTTCAAAGCACTAATTCACATTTCAAGTCACTACACTTGACCATTTTCAAGTCACTAATTCATATTTCAAGCCACTACACTTAACCATTTTCAAGAAACATGTTCACAATTTCAAGTCACTACACTTAGCCATTTCCAGAAACAAGTTCACAATTTCAAGTCACTACACTTAACCATTTTCAAGAAACAAGTTCACAATTTCAAGTCACTACACTTAACCATTTTCAAGTCACTAATTTACATTTCAAGTCAGTACACTTAACCATTTTGAAGAAACAAGTTCACCATTTTCAAGAAACAAGTTCACAATTTTAAGTCACTACACTTAACCATTTTTATCTCACTAATACACATTTCGAGTCGCTACACTTAACCATTTTCAAGAAACAAGTTCACAATTTCAAGCCACTACACATAACCATTTTCAAGAAACAAGTTCACAATTTCAAGTCACTACACTTAGCCATTTCAAGAAACAAGTTCATACTTTTAAGTCACTACACTTTACCAGTTTCAAGTCACTAATTCAAATTTCAAGTCACTAAACTTAACCATTTTCAAGAAACAAGTTCACAATTTCAAGTCACTACACTTAACAATTTTCAAGAAACAAGTTTACAATTTCAAGTCACTACACTTAAAAATTTTCAAGAAACAAGTTAACAATTTCAAGTCACTGTATTTAAACATGTTACATTTTTCAAATCACTAATTCACATTTTAAGTCACTACAGTTGACCATTTTCAAGTCACTAATTCATATTTCAAGCCACTAAACTTAACCATTTTCAATAAACCAGTTCACAATTTCAAGTCACTACACTTAACCATTTTCAAGAAACAAGTTCACAATTTCAAGTCACAACACTTAACCATTTTCAAGAAACAAGTTCACAATTTCAAGTCACTACACTTGACCATTTTCAAGTCACTAATTCATATTTCAAGCCACTACACTTAACCATTTTCAAGAAACAAGTTCACAATTTCAAGTCACTACACTTAACCATTTTCAAGTCACTAATTTACATTTCAAGTCAGTACACTTAACCATTTTGAAGAAACAAGTTCACCATTTTCAAGAAACAAGTTCACAATTTTAAGTCACTACACTTAACCATTTTTATCTCACTAATACACATTTCGAGTCGCTACACTTAACCATTTTCAAGAAACAAGTTCACAATTTCAAGCCACTACACATAACCATTTTCAAGAAACAAGTTCACAATTTCAAGTCACTACACTTAGCCATTTCAAGAAACAAGTTCACAATTTTAAGTCACTACACTTTACCAGTTTCAAGTCACTAATTCAAATTTCAAGTCACTACACTTAACAATTTTCAAGAAACAAGTTCACAATTTCAAGTCACTACACTTAACCATTTTCAAGAAACAAGTTCACAATTTCAAGTCACTACACTTAACCATTTTAAGAAACAAGTTCACAATTTCAAGTCACTACACTTAACAATTTTCAAGAAACAAGTTTACAATTTCAAGTCACTACACTTAAAAATTTTCAAGAAACAAGTTAACAATTTCAAGTCACTATATTTAAACATGTTACAATTTTCAAATCACTAATTCATTTCAAGTCACTACACTTGACCATTTTCAAGTCACTAATTCATATTTCAAGCCACTACACTTAACCATTTTCAAGAAACATGTTCACAATTTCAAGTCAGTACACTTAGCCATTTCCAAAAACAAGTTCACAATTTCAAGTCACTACACTTAACCATTTTCAAGAAACAAGTTCACAATTTCAAGTCACTACACTTAACCATTTTCAAGTCACTAATTTACATTTCAAGTCAGTACACTTAACCATTTTGAAGAAACAAGTTCACCATTTTCAAGAAACAAGTTCACAATTTTAAGTCACTACACTTAACCATTTTTATCTCACTAATACACATTTCAAGTCGCTACACTTAACCATTTTCAAGAAACAAGTTCACAATTTCAAGCCACTACACATAACCATTTTCAAGAAACAAGTTCACAATTTCAAGTCACTACACTTAGCCATTTCAAGAAACAAGTTCACAATTTTAAGTCACTACACTTTACCAGTTTCAAGTCACTAATTCAAATTTCAATTCACTAAACTTAACCATTTTCAAGAAACAAGATCACAATTTCAAGTCACTACACTTAACCATTTTCAAGAAACAAGTTTACAATTTCAAGTCACTACACTTTAAAATTTTCAAAAAACAAATTAACAATTTCAAGTCACTGTATTTAAACATGTTACATTTTTCAAATCACTAATTCACATTTTAATTCACTACACTTGACCATTTTCAAGTAACTAATTCATATTTCAAGCCACTAAACTATACCATTTTCAAGAAACAAGTTCACAATCTCAAGTCACTACACTTAACCATTTTCAAGAAACAATTTCACAATTTCAAGTCACTACACTTAACCATTTTCAAAAACAAGTTCACAATTTCAAGTCACTACATTGAACAATTTTCAAGAAACAAGTTCACAATTTCAAGCCACTACACATAACCATTTTCAAGAAACAAGTTCACAATTTTAAGTCACTACACTTTACCATTTTCAAGTCACTAATTCAAATTTCAAGTCACTAAACTTAACCATTTTCAAGAAACAAGTTCACAATTTCAAGTCACTACACTTAACAATTTTCAAGAAACAAGTTTACAATTTCAAGTCACTACACTTAAAAATTTTCAAGAAACAAGTTAACAATTTCAAGTCACTATATTTAAACATGTTACAATTTTCAAATCACTAATTCATTTCAAGTCACTACACTTGACCATTTTCAAGTCACTAATTCATATTTCAAGCCACGACACTTAACCATTTTCAAGAAACATGTTCACAATTTCAAGTCACTACACTTAGCCATTTCCAGAAACAAGTTCACAATTTCAAGTCACTACACTTAACCATTTTCAAGAAACAAGTTCACAATTTCAAGTCACTACACTTAACCATTTTCAAGAAACAAGTTCACAATTTCAAGTCACTACACTTAACCATTTTCAAGCCACTACACTTAACCATTTTCAAGAAACAAGTTCACAATTTCAAGTCACTACACTTAACCATTTTAAGAAACAAGTTCTCAATTTCAAGTCACTACACTTAACCATTTTCAAGAAACAAGTTCACAATTTCAAGTCACTACACTTAACCATTTTCAAGAAACAAGTTCACAATTTCAAGTCACTACACTTAACCATTTTCAAGTCACTAATTTAAATTTCAAGTCAGTACACTTAACCATTTGGAAGAAACAAGTTCACAATTTTAAGTCATAACACTTAACCATTTTTAACTCACTAATACACATTTCAAGTCGCTACACTTAACCATTTTCAAGAAACAAGTTCACAATTTCAAGCAACTACACATAACCATTTTCAAGAAACAAGTTCACAATTTCAAGTCACTACACTTAGCCATTACAAGAAACAAGTTCACAATTTCAAGTCACTACACTTAACCATTTTAAGAAACAAGTTCTCAATTTCAATTCACTAAACTTAACAATTTTCAAGAAATAAGTTCACAATTTCAAGTCACTACACTTAACCATTTTGAAGAAACAAGTTCACAATTTCAAGTCACAACACTTAGCCATTTCAAGAAACAAGTTCACAATTTTAAGTCACTACACTCTACCATTTTCAAGTCACTAATTCAAATTTCAAGTCACTAAACTTAACCATTTTCAAGAAATAAGTTAACAATTTCAAGTCACTATATTTAAACATGTTACAATTTTCAAAGCACTAATTCACATTTCAAGTCACTACACTTGACCATTTTCAAGTCACTAATTCATATTTCAAGCCACTACACTTAACCAGTTTCAAGAAACAAGTTCACAATTTCCAGTCACTACACTTAACCATTTTCAAGAAACAAGTTCACAATTTTAAGTCACTACACTTAACAATTTTCAAGAAACAAGTTCACAATTTCAAGGCACTACACTTAACCATTTTCAAGAAACAAGTTCACAATTTCAAGTCACTACACTTAACCATTTTCAAGAAACAAGTTCACAATTTCAAGTCACTACACTAAACCATTTTCAAGTCACTAATTTATATTTCAAGTCAGTACACATAACCATTTTGAAGAAACTAGTTCACCATTTCAAGTCACTACACTTAACCATTTTAAGAAACAAGTTCTCAATTTCAATTCACTAAACTTAACAATTTTCAAGAAATAAGTTCACAATTTCAAGTCACTACACTTAACCATTTTGAAGAAACAAGTTCACAATTTCAAGTCACAACACTTAGCCATTTCAAGAAACAAGTTCACAATTTTAAGTCACTACACTCTACCATTTTCAAGTCACTAATTCAAATTTCAAGTCACTAAACTTAACCATTTTCAAGAAATAAGTTAACAATTTCAAGTCACTATATTTAAACATGTTACAATTTTCAAAGCACTAATTCACATTTCAAGTCACTACACTTGACCATTTTCAAGTCACTAATTCATATTTCAAGCCACTACACTTAACCAGTTTCAAGAAACAAGTTCACAATTTCCAGTCACTACACTTAACCATTTTCAAGAAACAAGTTCACAATTTTAAGTCACTACACTTAACAATTTTCAAGAAACAAGTTCACAATTTCAAGGCACTACACTTAACCATTTTCAAGAAACAAGTTCACAATTTCAAGTCACTACACTTAACCATTTTCAAGAAACAAGTTCACAATTTCAAGTCACTACACTAAACCATTTTCAAGTCACTAATTTATATTTCAAGTCAGTACACATAACCATTTTGAAGAAACTAGTTCACCATTTAAAGTCACTACACTTAACCATTTTCAATAAACCAGTTCACAATTTCAAGTCACTACACTTAACCATTTTCAAGAAACAAGTTCACAATTTCAAGTCACAACACTTAACCATTTTCAAGAAACAAGTTCACAATTTTAAGTCACTACACTTAACAATTTTCAAGAAACAAGTTCACAATTTCAAGTCACTACACTTAACCATTTTAAGAAACAAGTTCACAATTTCAAGTCACTACCCTTAACCATTTTAAGAAACAAGTTCTCAATTTCAAGTCACTACACTTAACCATTTTCAAGAAACAAGTTCACAATTTCAAGTCACTACACTTAACCATTTTCAAGAAACAAGTTCACAATTTCAAGTCACTACACTTAACCATTTTCAAGTCACTAATTTAAATTTCAAGTCAGTACACTTAACCATTTTGAAGAAACAAGTTCATAATTTTAAGTCACTACACTTAACCATTTTTAACTCACTAATACACATTTCAAGTCGCTACACTTAACCATTTTCAAGAAACAAGTTCACAATTTCAAGTCACTACACTTAACCATTTTGAAGAAACAAGTTTACAATTTCAAGTCACAACACTTAGCCATTTCAAGAAACAAGATCACAATTTTAAGTCACTACACTCTACCATTTTCAAGTCACTAATTCAAATTTCAAATCACTAAACTTAACCATTTTCAAGAAATAAGTTAACAATTTCAAGTCACTATATTTAAACATGTTACAATTTTCAAAGCACTAATTCACATTTCAAGTCACTACACTTGACCATTTTCAAGTCACTAATTCATATTTCAAGCCACAACACTTAACCAGTTTCAAGAAACAAGTTCACAATTTCCAGTCACTACACTTAACCATTTTCAAAAAACAAGTTCACAATTTCAAGTCACTACGCTTAACCATTTTAAGAAACAAGTTCACAATTTCAAGTCACTTCACTTAACCATTTTAAGAAACAAGTTCTCAATTTAAAGTCACTACACTTAACAATTTTCAAGAAATAAGTTCACAATTTCAAGTCACTACACTTAACCATTTTGAAGAAACAAGTTCACAATTTCAAGTCACAACACTTAGCCATTTCAAGAAACAAGTTCACAATTTTAAGTCACTACACTTTACCATTTTTAAGTCACTAATTCAAATTTCAAGTCACTAAACTTAACCATTTTCAAGAAACAAGTTCACAATCTTCAGTCACTACACTTAACAATTTTCAAGAAACAAGTTTACAATTTCAAGTCACTACACTTAAAAATTTTCAAGAAACAAGTTAACAATTTCAAGTCACTATATTTAAACATGTTACAATTTTCAAATCACTAATTCATTTCAAGTCACTACACTTGACCATTTTCAAGTCACTAATTCATATTTCAAGCCACTACACTTAACCATTTTCAAGAAACATGTTCACAATTTCAAGTCACTACACTTAGCCATTTCCAGAAACAAGTTCACAATTTCAAGTCACTACACTTAACCATTTTCAAGAAACAAGTTCACAATTTCAAGTCACTACACTAAACCATTTTCAAGTCACTAATTTATATTTCAAGTCAGTACACTTAACCATTTTGAAGAAACAAGTTCACCATTTCAAGTCACTACACTTAACCATTTTCAATAAACCAGTTCACCATTTCAAGTCACTACACTTAACCATTTTCAAGAAACAAGTTCACAATTTCAAGTCACAACACTTAACCATTTTCAAGAAACAAGTTCACAATTTTAAGTCACTACACTTAACAATTTTCAAGAAACAAGTTCACAATTTCAAGTCACTACACTTAACCATTTTAAGAAACAAGTTCACAATTTCAAGTCACTACCCTTAACCATTTTAAGAAACAAGTTCTCAATTTCAAGTCACTATACTTAACAATTTTCAAGAAATAAGTTCACAATTTCCAGTTACTACACTTAACCATTTTCAAGAAACAAGTTCACAATTTTAAGTCACTACACTTAACAATTTTCAACAAACAAGTTCACAATTTCAAGTCACTACGCTTAACCATTTTAAGAAACAAGTTCACAATTTCAATTCACTACACTTAACCATTTTAAGAAACAAGTTCTCAATTTCAAGTCACTACACTTAACAATTTTCAAGAAATAAGTTCACAATTTCCAGTTACTACACTTAACCATTTTCAAGAAACAAGTTCACAATTTCAAGTCACTACGCTTAACCATTTTAAGAAACAAGTTCACAATTTCAATTCACTACACTTAACCATTTTAAGAAACAAGTTCTCAATTTCAAGTCACTACACTTAACCATTTTCAAGCCACTACACTTAACCATTTTCAAGAAACAAGTTCACAATTTCAAGTCACTACACTTAACCATTTTAAGAAACAAGTTCTCAATTTCAAGTCACTACACTTAACCATTTTCAAGAAACAAGTTCACAATTTCAAGTCACTACACTTAACCATTTTCAAGAAACAAGTTCACAATTTCAAGTCACTACACTTAACCATTTTCAAGTCACTAATTTAAATTTCAAGTCAGTACACTTAACCATTTGGAAGAAACAAGTTCACAATTTTAAGTCATAACACTTAACCATTTTTAACTCACTAATACACATTTCAAGTCGCTACACTTAACCATTTTCAAGAAACAAGTTCACAATTTCAAGCAACTACACATAACCATTTTCAAGAAACAAGTTCACAATTTCAAGTCACTACACTTAGCCATTACAAGAAACAAGTTCACAATTTCAAGTCACTACACTTAACCATTTTAAGAAACAAGTTCTCAATTTCAATTCACTAAACTTAACAATTTTCAAGAAATAAGTTCACAATTTCAAGTCACTACACTTAACCATTTTGAAGAAACAAGTTCACAATTTCAAGTCACAACACTTAGCCATTTCAAGAAACAAGTTCACAATTTTAAGTCACTACACTCTACCATTTTCAAGTCACTAATTCAAATTTCAAGTCACTAAACTTAACCATTTTCAAGAAATAAGTTAACAATTTCAAGTCACTATATTTAAACATGTTACAATTTTCAAAGCACTAATTCACATTTCAAGTCACTACACTTGACCATTTTCAAGTCACTAATTCATATTTCAAGCCACTACACTTAACCAGTTTCAAGAAACAAGTTCACAATTTCCAGTCACTACACTTAACCATTTTCAAGAAACAAGTTCACAATTTTAAGTCACTACACTTAACAATTTTCAAGAAACAAGTTCACAATTTCAAGGCACTACACTTAACCATTTTCAAGAAACAAGTTCACAATTTCAAGTCACTACACTTAACCATTTTCAAGAAACAAGTTCACAATTTCAAGTCACTACACTAAACCATTTTCAAGTCACTAATTTATATTTCAAGTCAGTACACATAACCATTTTGAAGAAACTAGTTCACCATTTAAAGTCACTACACTTAACCATTTTCAATAAACCAGTTCACAATTTCAAGTCACTACACTTAACCATTTTCAAGAAACAAGTTCACAATTTCAAGTCACAACACTTAACCATTTTCAAGAAACAAGTTCACAATTTTAAGTCACTACACTTAACAATTTTCAAGAAACAAGTTCACAATTTCAAGTCACTACACTTAACCATTTTAAGAAACAAGTTCACAATTTCAAGTCACTACCCTTAACCATTTTAAGAAACAAGTTCTCAATTTCAAGTCACTACACTTAACCATTTTCAAGAAACAAGTTCACAATTTCAAGTCACTACACTTAACCATTTTCAAGAAACAAGTTCACAATTTCAAGTCACTACACTTAACCATTTTCAAGTCACTAATTTAAATTTCAAGTCAGTACACTTAACCATTTTGAAGAAACAAGTTCATAATTTTAAGTCACTACACTTAACCATTTTTAACTCACTAATACACATTTCAAGTCGCTACACTTAACCATTTTCAAGAAACAAGTTCACAATTTCAAGTCACTACACTTAACCATTTTGAAGAAACAAGTTTACAATTTCAAGTCACAACACTTAGCCATTTCAAGAAACAAGATCACAATTTTAAGTCACTACACTCTACCATTTTCAAGTCACTAATTCAAATTTCAAATCACTAAACTTAACCATTTTCAAGAAATAAGTTAACAATTTCAAGTCACTATATTTAAACATGTTACAATTTTCAAAGCACTAATTCACATTTCAAGTCACTACACTTGACCATTTTCAAGTCACTAATTCATATTTCAAGCCACAACACTTAACCAGTTTCAAGAAACAAGTTCACAATTTCCAGTCACTACACTTAACCATTTTCAAAAAACAAGTTCACAATTTCAAGTCACTACGCTTAACCATTTTAAGAAACAAGTTCACAATTTCAAGTCACTTCACTTAACCATTTTAAGAAACAAGTTCTCAATTTAAAGTCACTACACTTAACAATTTTCAAGAAATAAGTTCACAATTTCAAGTCACTACACTTAACCATTTTGAAGAAACAAGTTCACAATTTCAAGTCACAACACTTAGCCATTTCAAGAAACAAGTTCACAATTTTAAGTCACTACACTTTACCATTTTTAAGTCACTAATTCAAATTTCAAGTCACTAAACTTAACCATTTTCAAGAAACAAGTTCACAATCTTCAGTCACTACACTTAACAATTTTCAAGAAACAAGTTTACAATTTCAAGTCACTACACTTAAAAATTTTCAAGAAACAAGTTAACAATTTCAAGTCACTATATTTAAACATGTTACAATTTTCAAATCACTAATTCATTTCAAGTCACTACACTTGACCATTTTCAAGTCACTAATTCATATTTCAAGCCACTACACTTAACCATTTTCAAGAAACATGTTCACAATTTCAAGTCACTACACTTAGCCATTTCCAGAAACAAGTTCACAATTTCAAGTCACTACACTTAACCATTTTCAAGAAACAAGTTCACAATTTCAAGTCACTACACTAAACCATTTTCAAGTCACTAATTTATATTTCAAGTCAGTACACTTAACCATTTTGAAGAAACAAGTTCACCATTTCAAGTCACTACACTTAACCATTTTCAATAAACCAGTTCACCATTTCAAGTCACTACACTTAACCATTTTCAAGAAACAAGTTCACAATTTCAAGTCACAACACTTAACCATTTTCAAGAAACAAGTTCACAATTTTAAGTCACTACACTTAACAATTTTCAAGAAACAAGTTCACAATTTCAAGTCACTACACTTAACCATTTTAAGAAACAAGTTCACAATTTCAAGTCACTACCCTTAACCATTTTAAGAAACAAGTTCTCAATTTCAAGTCACTATACTTAACAATTTGCAAGAAATAAGTTCACAATTTCCAGTTACTACACTTAACCATTTTCAAGAAACAAGTTCACAATTTTAAGTCACTACACTTAACAATTTTCAAGAAACAAGTTCACAATTTCAAGTCACTACGCTTAACCATTTTAAGAAACAAGTTCACAATTTCAATTCACTACACTTAACCATTTTAAGAAACAAGTTCTCAATTTCAAGTCACTACACTTAACAATTTTCAAGAAATAAGTTCACAATTTCCAGTTACTACACTTAACCATTTTCAAGAAACAAGTTCACAATTTTAAGTCACTACACTTAACAATTTTCAAGAAACAAGTTCACAATTTCAAGTCACTACGCTTAACCATTTTAAGAAACAAGTTCACAATTTCAATTCACTACACTTAACCATTTTAAGAAACAAGTTCTCAATTTCAAGTCACTACACTTAACAATTTTCAAGAAATAAGTTCACAATTTCAAGTCACTACACTTAACCATTTTCAAGTCACTAATTTAAATTTCAAGTCAGTACACTTAACCATTTTGAAGAAACAAGTTCATAATTTTAAGTCACTACACTTAACCATTTTTAACTCACTAATACACATTTCAAGTCGCTACACTTAACCATTTTCAAGAAACAAGTTCACAATTTCAAGTCACTACACTTAACCATTTTGAAGAAACAAGTTTACAATTTCAAGTCACAACACTTAGCCATTTCAAGAAATAAGATCACAATTTTAAGTCACTACACTCTACCATTTTCAAGTCACTAATTCAAATTTCAAATCACTAAACTTAACCATTTTCAAGAAATAAGTTAACAATTTCAAGTCACTATATTTAAACATGTTACAATTTTCAAAGCACTAATTCACATTTCAAGTCACTACACTTGACCATTTTCAAGTCACTAATTCATATTTCAAGCCACAACACTTAACCAGTTTCAAGAAACAAGTTCACAATTTCCAGTCACTACACTTAACCATTTTCAAAAAACAAGTTCACAATTTCAAGTCACTACGCTTAACCATTTTAAGAAACAAGTTCACAATTTCAAGTCACTTCACTTAACCATTTTAAGAAACAAGTTCTCAATTTAAAGTCACTACACTTAACAATTTTCAAGAAATAAGTTCACAATTTCAAGTCACTACACTTAACCATTTTGAAGAAACAAGTTCACAATTTCAAGTCACAACACTTAGCCATTTCAAGAAACAAGTTCACAATTTTAAGTCACTACACTTTACCATTTTTAAGTCACTAATTCAAATTTCAAGTCACTAAACTTAACCATTTTCAAGAAACAAGTTCACAATCTTCAGTCACTACACTTAACAATTTTCAAGAAACAAGTTTACAATTTCAAGTCACTACACTTAAAAATTTTCAAGAAACAAGTTAACAATTTCAAGTCACTATATTTAAACATGTTACAATTTTCAAATCACTAATTCATTTCAAGTCACTACACTTGACCATTTTCAAGTCACTAATTCATATTTCAAGCCACTACACTTAACCATTTTCAAGAAACATGTTCACAATTTCAAGTCACTACACTTAGCCATTTCCAGAAACAAGTTCACAATTTCAAGTCACTACACTTAACCATTTTCAAGAAACAAGTTCACAATTTCAAGTCACTACACTAAACCATTTTCAAGTCACTAATTTATATTTCAAGTCAGTACACTTAACCATTTTGAAGAAACAAGTTCACCATTTCAAGTCACTACACTTAACCATTTTCAATAAACCAGTTCACCATTTCAAGTCACTACACTTAACCATTTTCAAGAAACAAGTTCACAATTTCAAGTCACAACACTTAACCATTTTCAAGAAACAAGTTCACAATTTTAAGTCACTACACTTAACAATTTTCAAGAAACAAGTTCACAATTTCAAGTCACTACACTTAACCATTTTAAGAAACAAGTTCACAATTTCAAGTCACTACCCTTAACCATTTTAAGAAACAAGTTCTCAATTTCAAGTCACTATACTTAACAATTTGCAAGAAATAAGTTCACAATTTCCAGTTACTACACTTAACCATTTTCAAGAAACAAGTTCACAATTTTAAGTCACTACACTTAACAATTTTCAAGAAACAAGTTCACAATTTCAAGTCACTACGCTTAACCATTTTAAGAAACAAGTTCACAATTTCAATTCACTACACTTAACCATTTTAAGAAACAAGTTCTCAATTTCAAGTCACTACACTTAACAATTTTCAAGAAATAAGTTCACAATTTCAAGTCACTACACTTAACCATTTTGAAGAAACAAGTTCACAATTTCAAGTCACAACACTTAGCCAGTTCAAGAAACAAGTTCACAATTTTAAGTCACTACACTTTACCATTTTCAAGTCACTAATTCAAACTTTAAGTCACTAAACTTAACCATTTTCAAGAAACAAGTTCACAATCTCCAGTCACTACACTTAACAATTAACAAGAAACAAGTTTACAATTTCAAGTCACTACACTTAAAAATTTTCAAGAAACAAGTTAACAATTTCAAGTCACTATATTTAAACATGTTACAATTTTCAAATCACTAATTCATTTCAAGTCACTACACTTGACCATTTTCAAGTCACTAATTCATATTTCAAGCCACTACACTTAACCATTTTCAAGAAACATGTTCACAATTTCAAGTCACTACACTTAGCCATTTCCAGAAACAAGTTCACAATTTCAAGTCACTACACTTAACCATTTTCAAGAAACAAGTTCACAATTTCAAGTCACTACACTAAATCATTTTCAAGTCACTAATTTACATTTCAAGTCAGTATACTTAACCATTTTGAAGAATCAAGTTCACCATTTCAAGTCACTACACTTAACCATTTTCAATAAACCAGTTTACAATTTCAAGTAACTACACTTAACCATTTTCAAGAAACAAGTTCACAATTTCAAGTCACAACACTTAACCATTTTCAAGAAACAAGTTCACAATTTTAAGTCACTATACTTAACAATTTTCAAGAAACAAGTTCACAATTTCAAGTCACTACACTTAACCATTTTAAGAAACAAGTTCACAATTTCAAGTCACTACCCTTAACCATTTTAAGAAACAAGTTCTCAATTTCAAGTCACTATACTTAACAATTTTCAAGAAATAAGTTCACAATTTCCAGTTACTACACTTAACCATTTTCAAGAAACAAGTTCACAATTTTAAGTCACTACACTTAACAATTTTCAAGAAACAAGTTCACAATTTCAAGTCACTACGCTTAACCATTTTAAGAAACAAGTTCACAATTTCAAGTCACTACACTTAACCATTTTAAGAAACAAGTTCTCAATTTCAAGTCACTACACTTAACAATTTTCAAGAAATAAGTTCACAATTTCAAGTCACTACACTTAACCATTTTGAAGAAACAAGTTCACAATTTCAAGTCACACCACTTAGCCAGTTCAAGAAACAAGTTCACAATTTTAAGTCACTACACTTTACCATTTTCAAGTCACTAATTCAAATTTCAAGTCACTAAACTTAACCATTTTCAAGAAACAAGTTCACAATCTCCAGTCACTACACTTAACAATTTTCAAGAAACAAGTTTACAATTTCAATTCACTACACTTAAAAATTTTCAAGAAACAAGTTAACAATTTCAAGTCACTATATTTAAACATGTTACAATTTTCAAATCACTAATTCATTTCAAGTCACTACACTTGACCATTTTCAAGTCACTAATTCATATTTCAAGCCACTACACTTAACCATTTTCAAGAAACATGTTCACAATGTCAAGTCACTACACTTAGCCATTTCCAGAAACAAGTTCACAATTTCAAGTCACTACACTTAACCATTTTCAAGAAACAAGTTCACAATTTCAAGTCACTACACTAAACCATTTTCAAGTCACTAATTTACATTTCAAGTCAGTACACTTAACCATTTTGAAGAATCAAGTTCACCATTTCAAGTCACTACACTTAACCATTTTCAATAAACCAGTTCACAATTTCAAGTCACTACACTTAACCATTTTCAAGAAACAAGTTCACAATTTCAAGTCACAAAACTTAACCATTTTCAAGAAACAAGTTCACAATTTTAAGTCACTACACTTAACAATTTTCAAGAAACAAGTTCACAATTTCAAGTCACTACACTTAACCATTTTAAGAAACAAGTTGAAATTTCAAGTCACTACACTTAACCATTTTAAGAAACAAGTTCTCAATTTCAAGTCACTACACTTAACAATTTTCAAGAAATAAGTTCACAATTTCAAGTCACTACACTTAACCATTTTGAAGAAACAAGTTCACAATTTCAAGTCACAACACTTAGCCATTTCAAGAAACAAGTTCACAATTTTAAGTCACTACACTTTACCATTTTCAAGTCACTAATTCAAATTTCAAGTCACTAAACTTAACCATTTTCAAGAAACAAGTTCACAATCTCCAGTCACTACACTTAACAATTTTCAAGAAACAAGTTTACAATTTCAAGTCACTACACTTAAAAATTTTCAAGAAACAAGTTAACAATTGCAAGTCACTGTATTTAAACATGTTACATTTTTCAAATCACTAATTCACATTTCAAGTCACTACACTTGACCATTTTCAAGTCACTAATTCATATTTCAAGCCACTACACTTAACCATTTTCAAGAAACAAGTTCACAATTTCAAGTCACTCTACTTAACCATTTTAAGAAACAAGTTCTCAATTTCAAGTCACTATACTTAACCATTTTCAAGAAACAAGTTCACAATTTTAAGTCACTATACTTAACAATTTTCAAGAAACAAGTTCACAATTTCAAGTCACTACACTTAACCATTTTAAGAAACAAGTTCACAATTTCAAGTCACTACCCTTAACCATTTTAAGAAACAAGTTCTCAATTTCAAGTCACTATACTTTAACAATTTTCAAGAAATAAGTTCACAATTTCCAGTTACTACACTTAACCATTTTCAAGAAACAAGTTCACAATTTTAAGTCACTACACTTAACAATTTTCAAGAAACAAGTTCACAATTTCAAGTCACTACGCTTAACCATTTTAAGAAACAAGTTCACAATTTCAAGTCACTACACTTAACCATTTTAAGAAACAAGTTCTCAATTTCAAGTCACTACACTTAACAATTTTCAAGAAATAAGTTCACAATTTCAAGTCACTACACTTAACCATTTTGAAGAAACAAGTTCACAATTTCAAGTCACAACACTTAGCCAGTTCAAGAAACAAGTTCACAATTTTAAGTCACTACACTTTACCATTTTCAAGTCACTAATTCAAATTTCAAGTCACTAAACTTAACCATTTTCAAGAAACAAGTTCACAATCTCCAGTCACTACACTTAACAATTTTCAAGAAACAAGTTTACAATTTCAAGTCACTACACTTAAAAATTTTCAAGAAACAAGTTAACAATTTCAAGTCACTATATTTAAACATGTTACAATTTTCAAATCACTAATTCATTTCAAGTCACTACACTTGACCATTTTCAAGTCACTAATTCATATTTCAAGCCACTACACTTAACCATTTTCAAGAAACATGTTCACAATGTCAAGTCACTACACTTAGCCATTTCCAGAAACAAGTTCACAATTTCAAGTCACTACACTTAACCATTTTCAAGAAACAAGTTCACAATTTCAAGTCACTACACTAAACCATTTTCAAGTCACTAATTTACATTTCAAGTCAGTACACTTAACCATTTTGAAGAATCAAGTTCACCATTTCAAGTCACTACACTTAACCATTTTCAATAAACCAGTTCACAATTTCAAGTCACTACACTTAACCATTTTCAAGAAACAAGTTCACAATTTCAAGTCACAACACTTAACCATTTTCAAGAAACAAGTTCACAATTTTAAGTCACTACACTTAACAATTTTCAAGAAACAAGTTCACAATTTCAAGTCACTACACTTAACCATTTTAAGAAACAAGTTGAAATTTCAAGTCACTACACTTAACCATTTTAAGAAACAAGTTCTCAATTTAAAGTCACTACACTTAACAATTTTCAAGAAATAAGTTCACAATCTCCAGTCACTACACTTAACAATTTTCAAGAAACAAGTTTACAATTTCAAGTCACTACACTTAAAAATTTTCAAGAAACAAGTTAACAATTGCAAGTCACTGTATTTAAACATGTTACATTTTTCAAATCACTAATTCACATTTCAAGTCACTACACTTGACCATTTTCAAGTCACTAATTCATATTTCAAGCCACTACACTTAACCATTTTCAAGAAACAAGTTCACAATTTCAAGTAACTCTACTTAACCATTTTAAGAAACAAGTTCTCAATTTCAAGTCACTATACTTAACCATTTTCAAGAAACAAGTTCACAATTTCAAGTCACTACACTTAACCATTTTCAAGAAACAAGTTCACAATTTCAAGTCACTACACTTAACCATTTTCAAGTCACTAATTTACATTTCAAGTCAGTACACTTAACCATTTTGAAGAAACAAGTTCACCATTTTCAAGAAACAAGTTCACAATTTTAAGTCACTACACTTAACCATTTTTAACTCACTAATACAAATTTCAAGTCGCTACACTTAAACATTTTCAAGAAATAAGTTCACAATTTTAATTCACAACACTTAACCATTTTGAAGAAACAAGTTTACAATTTCAAGTCACAACACTTAGCCATTTCAATAAACAAGTTCACAATTTTTTTACCATTTCAAGTCACTAATTCAAATTTCAAGTCACTAAACTTAACCATTTTCAAGAAACAAGTTCACAATTTCCAGTCACTACACTTAACAATTTTCAAGAAACAAGTTTACAATTTCAAGTCACTACAGTTAAAAATTTTCAAGAAATAAGTTAACAATTTCAAGTCACTATATTTAAACATGTTACAATTTTCAAAGCACTAATTCACATTTCAAGTCACTACACTTGACCATTTTCAAGTCACTAATTCATATTTCAAGCCACTACACTTAACCAGTTTCAAGAAACAAGTTCACAATTTTAAGTGACTGCACTTTACCATTTTCAACTCACTAATTCAAATTTCAAGTCACTAAACTTAACCATTTTCAAGAAACAAGTTTACAAATTCAAGTCACTACACTTAACCATTTTTAACTCACTAATTCACATTTGCGTCACTACACTTAACCATTTTCAAGAAACAAGTTTACAAATTCAAGTCACTACACTTAGCTATTTCAAGAAACAAGTTCACAATTTCAAGTCACCACACTTAACAATTTTTAAGAAACAAGTTCACAAATTCAAGTCACTACACTTAACCATTTTCAAGTCACTAATTCATATTTCAAGCCACTACTCTTAACCATTTTCAAGAAACAAGTTCACAATTTCAAGTCACTACACTTAACCATTTAAAGAAACAAGTTCACAATTTCAAGTCACTACACTTACCAATTTTCAAGTCACTAATTAACATTTCTAGTCACTACACTTAACCATTTTCAAGAAACAAGTTCACAATTTCAAGTCACTACACTTAACCATTTTCAAGAAACAAGTTCACAATTTCAAGTCACTAAACTTAACCATTTTCAAGAAACAAGTTCACAAATTCAAGTCACTACACTTAACCATTTTTAACTCACTAATTCACATTTGCGTCACTACACTTAACCATTTTCAAGAAACAAGTTCACAATTTCAAGTCACTACACTTAACCATTTAAAGAAACAAGTTCACAATTTCAAGTCACTACACTTACCAATTTTCAAGTCACTAATTAACATTTCTAGTCACTACACTTAACCATTTTCAAGAAACAAGTTCACCATTTGAAGAAACAAGTTTACAATTAAAAGTCACTACACTTAGTCATTTCAAAAAAAAAGTTCATAATTCAAGTCACTATACTTAACAATTTTCAAGTCAGTATCTTGAACCATGTTGCCATTTTTAAATCACTAATTCACATTTCAAAGTCACTACACTTAACCATTTTGACGTCAATAATTTACATTAAAAGTCACTACACTTAACCATTTTCAAGAAACAAGTTCACAATTTCAAGTCACTACACTTAACCATTTTCAAGAAACAAGTTCACAATTTCAAGTCACTACACTTAACCATTTTCAAGAAACAAGTTCACAATTTCAAGTCACTACACTTAACCATTTTCAAGAAACAAGTTCACAATTTCAAGTCACTACACTGAACAATTTTCAAGAAACAAGTTCACAATTTTAAGTGACTACACTTTACCATTTTCAACTCACTAATTCAAATTTCAAGTCACTAAACTTAACCATTTTAAAGAAACAAGTTCACAAATTCAAGTCACTACACTTAACCATTTTTAACTCACTAATTCACATTTGCGTCACTACACTTAACCATTTTCAAGAAACAAGTTCACAATTTCAAGTCACTACACTTAACCATTTTAAGAAACAAGTTCCCAATTTCAAGTCACTACACTTAACCATTTTCAAGAAACAAGTTCACAATTCAAGTCACTATACTTAACAATTTTCAAGTCAGTATCTTGAACCATGTTGCCATTTTTAAATCACTAATTCACATTTCAAAGTCACTACACTTAACCATTTTGACGTCAATAATTTACATTAAAAGTCACTACACTTAACCATTTTCAAGAAACAAGTTCACAATTTCAAGTCATTACACTTAACCATTTTCAAGAAACAAGTCCACAATTTCAAGTCACTACACTTAACCATTTTCAAGAAACAAGTTCACAATTTCAAGTCACTACACTTAACCATTTTCAAGAAACAAGTTCACAATTTCAAGTCACTACACTGAACAATTTTCAAGAAACAAGTTCACAATTTCAAGCCACTAAACATGAACATTTTCAAGAAACAAGTTCACAATTTTAAGTCACTACACTTTACCATTTTCAAGTCACTAATTCAAATTTCAAGTCACTAAACTTAACCATTTTCAAGAAACAAGTTCACAATTTCAAGTCACTACACTTAACAATTTTCAAGAAACAAGTTTACAATTTCAAGTCACTACACTTAAAAATTTTCAAGAAACAAGTTAACAATTTCAAGTCACTATATTTAAACATGTTAGAATTTTCAAATCACTAATTCATTTCAAGTCACTACACTTGACCATTTTCAAGTCACTAATTCATATTTCAAGCCACTACACTTAACCATTTTCAAGAAAATGTTCACAATTTCAAGTCACTACACTTAGCCATTTCCAGAAACAAGTTCACAATTTCAAGTCACTACACTTAACGATTTTCAAGAAACAAGTTAACAATTTCAAGTCACTGTATTTAAACATGTTACATTTTTCAAATCACTAATTCACATTTCAAGTCACTACACTTGACCATTTTCAAGTCACTAATTCATATTTCAAGCCACTACACTTAATCATTTTCAAGAAACATGTTCACAATTTCAAGTCACTACACTTAGCCATTTCAAGAAACAAGTTCACAATTTCAAGTCACTACACTTAACCATTTTCAAGAAACAAGTTCACAATTTTAAGTGACTACACTTTACCATTTTCAACTCACTAATTCAAATTTCAAGTCACTAAACTTAACCATTTTAAAGAAACAAGTTCACAAATTCAAGTCACTACACTTAACCATTTTTAACTCACTAATTCACATTTGCGTCACTACACTTAACCATTTTCAAGAAACAAGTTCACAATTTCAAGTCACTACACTTAACCATTTTAAGAAACAAGTTCACAATTTCAAGTCACTACACTTAACCATTTTGAGAAACAAGTTCTCAATTTCAAGTCACTACACTTAACAATTTTCAAGAAATAAGTTCACAATTTCAAGTCACTACACTTAACAATTTTCAAGAAACAAGTTTACAATTTCAAGTCACTACACTTAAAAATTTTCAAGAAACATGTTAACAATTTCAAGTCACTGTATTTAAACATGTTTCACTTTTCAAATCACTAATTCACATTTCAAGTCACTAAACTTGACCATTTTCAAGTAACTAATTCATATTTCAAGCCACTAAACTTAACCATTTAAAGAAACAAGTTCACAATTTCAAGTCACTACATTTACCAATTTTCAAGTCACTAATTAACATTTCTAGTCACTACACTTAACCATTTTCAAGAAACAAGTTCACCATTCTAAGTCACTACACTTAACAATTTTCAAGAAACAAGTTCACAATTTCAAGTCACTACACTTAACCATTTTAAGAAACAAGTTCACAATTTCAAGTCACTACACTTAACCATTTTAAGAAACAAGTTCTCAATTTCAAGTCACTACACTTAACAATTTTCAAGAAATAAGTTCACAATTTCAAGTCACTACACTTAACCATTTTGAAGAAACAAGTTCACAATTTCAAGTCACAACACTTAGCCATTTCAAGAAACAAGTTCACAATTTTAAGTCACTACATTTTACCATTTTCAAGTCACTAATTCAAATTTCAAGTCACTAAACTTAACCATTTTCAAGAAACAAGTTCACAATTTCCAGTCACTACACTTAATAATTTTCAAGAAACAAGTTTACAATTTGAAGTCACTACACTTAAAAATTTTCAAGAAATAAGTTAACAATTTCAAGTCACTATATTTAAACATGTTACAATTTTCAAAGCACTAATTCACATTTCAAGTCACTACACTTGACCATTTTCAAGTCACTAATTCATATTCCAAGCCACTACACTTAACAAGTTTCAAGAAACAAGTTCACAATTTCAAGTCACTACACTTAGTCATTTCAAGAAACAAGTTCACAATTTCAAGTCACTACACTTAACCATTTTCAAGAAACAAGTTCACAATTTTAAGTGACTACACTTTACCATTTTCAACTCACTAATTCAAATTTCAAGTCACTAAACTTAACCATTTTCAAGAAACAAGTTGACAAATTCAAGTCACTACACTTAACCATTTTTAACTCACTAATTCACATTTGCGTCACTACACTTAACCATTTTCAAGAAACAAGTTCACAATTTCAAGTCACTACACTTAACCATTTAAAGAAACAAGTTCACAATTTCACGTCACTACACTTACCAATTTTCAAGTCACTAATTAACATTTCTAGTCACTTCACTTAACCATTTTCAAGAAACAAGTTCACCATTTGAAGAAACAAGTTTACAATTTCAAGTCACTACACTTAACAATTTTCAAGAAACAAGTTCACAATTTCAAGTCACTTCACTTAACCATTTTAAGAAACAAGTTCTCAATTTCAAGTCACTACACTTAACAATTTTCAAGAAATAAGTTCACAATTTCAAGTCACTACACTTAACCATTTTGAAGAAACAAGTTCACAATTTCAAGTCACAACACTTAGCCATTTCAAGAAACAAGATCACAATTTTAAGTCACTACATTTTACCATTTTCAAGTCACTAATTCAAATTTCAAGTCACTAAACTTAACCATTTTCAAGAAACAAGTTCACAATTTCCAGTCACTACACTTAATAATTTTCAAGAAACAAGTTTACAATTTCAAGTCACTACACTTAAAAATTTTCAAGAAATAAGTTAACAATTTCAAGTCACTATATTTAAACATGTTACAATTTTCAAAGCACTAATTCACATTTCAAGTCACTAATTCATATTTCAAGCCACTACACTTAACAAGTTTCAAGAAACAAGTTCACAATTTCAAGTCACTACACTTAGCCATTTCAAGAAACAAGTTCACAATTTCAAGTCACTACACTTAACCATTTTCAAGAAACAAGTTCACAATTTCAAGTCACAACACTTAACCATTTTCAAGAAACAAGTTCACAATTTCAAGTCACTACACTTAACCATTTTCAAGAAACAAGTTCACAATTTGAAGTGACTACACTTTACCATTTTCAACTCACTAATTCAAATTTCAAGTCACTAAACTTAACCATTTTCAAGAAACAAGTTCACAATTTTAAGTCACTACACTTTACCATTTTCAAGTCACTAATTCAAATTTCAAGTCACTAAACTTAACCATTTTCAAGAAACAAGTTCACAATTTCAAGTCACTACACTTAACCATTTAAAGAAACAAGTTCACAATTTCAAGTCACTACAATTAACCATTTTCAAGTCACTAATTTACATTTCAATTCAGTACACTTAACCATTTTCAAGAAACAAGTTCACAATTTTAAGTGACTACACTTTACCATTTTCAACTCACTAATTCAAATTTCAAGTCACTACACTTAACCATTTTGAAGTCACTAATTTACATTCAAAGTCACTACACTTAACCATTTTTAACTCACTTATTCACATTTGCGTCACTACACTTAACCATTTTCAAGAAACAAGTTTACAATTTCAAGTCACTACACTTAACCATTTAAAGAAACAAGTTCACAATTTCCAGTCACTACACTTAACAATTTTCAAGAAACAAGTTTACAATTTCAAGTCACTACACTAAACAAGTTCACTATTTGAAGTCACTACAGTTAACCATTTTCAAGAAACAAGTTCACAATTTTAAGTCACTACACTTAACCATTTTTAACTCACTAATTCACATTTCAAGTCGCTACACTTAACCATTTTCAAGAAACAAGTTCACAATTTCAAGCCACTACATATAACAATTTTCAAGAAACATGTTCACAATTTCAAGTCACTACACTTAGCCATTTCAAGAAACAAGTTCACAATTTTAAGTCACTACACTTAACCATTTTCAAGTCACTAATTTACATTTTCAGTCACTACACTTAACCATTTTTAACTCACTAATTCACATTTGCGTCACTACACTTAACCATTTTAAAGAAACAAGTTCACAAATTCAAGTCACTACACTTAACCATTTTCAAGAAACAAGTTCACAATTTCAAGTCACTACACTTAACCATTTAAAGAAACAAGTTCACAATTTCAAGTCACTACACTTACCAATTTTCAAGTCACTAATTAACATTTCTAGTCACTTCACTTAACCATTTTCAAGAAACAAGTTCACCATTTGAAGAAACAAGTTTACAATTTCAAGTCACTACACTTAACAATTTTCAAGAAACAAGTTCACAATTTCAAGTCACTTCACTTAACCATTTTAAGAAACAAGTTCTCAATTTCAAGTCACTACACTTAACAATTTTCAAGAAATAAGTTCACAATTTCAAGTCACTACACTTAACCATTTAAAGAAACAAGTTCACAATTTCACGTCACTACACTTACCAATTTTCAAGTCACTAATTAACATTTCTAGTCACTTCACTTAACCATTTTCAAGAAACAAGTTCACCATTTGAAGAAACAAGTTTACAATTTCAAGTCACTACACTTAACAATTTTCAAGAAACAAGTTCACAATTTCAAGTCACTTCACTTAACCATTTTAAGAAACAAGTTCTCAATTTCAAGTCACTACACTTAACAATTTTCAAGAAATAAGTTCACAATTTCAAGTCACTACACTTAACCATTTTGAAGAAACAAGTTCACAATTTCAAGTCACAACACTTAGCCATTTCAAGAAACAAGATCACAATTTTAAGTCACTACATTTTACCATTTTCAAGTCACTAATTCAAATTTCAAGTCACTAAACTTAACCATTTTCAAGAAACAAGTTCACAATTTCCAGTCACTACACTTAATAATTTTCAAGAAACAAGTTTACAATTTCAAGTCACTACACTTAAAAATTTTCAAGAAATAAGTTAACAATTTCAAGTCACTATATTTAAACATGTTACAATTTTCAAAGCACTAATTCACATTTCAAGTCACTAATTCATATTTCAAGCCACTACACTTAACAAGTTTCAAGAAACAAGTTCACAATTTCAAGTCACTACACTTAGCCATTTCAAGAAACAAGTTCACAATTTCAAGTCACTACACTTAACCATTTTCAAGAAACAAGTTCACAATTTCAAGTCACAACACTTAACCATTTTCAAGAAACAAGTTCACAATTTCAAGTCACTACACTTAACCATTTTCAAGAAACAAGTTCACAATTTGAAGTGACTACACTTTACCATTTTCAACTCACTAATTCAAATTTCAAGTCACTAAACTTAACCATTTTCAAGAAACAAGTTCACAATTTTAAGTCACTACACTTTACCATTTTCAAGTCACTAATTCAAATTTCAAGTCACTAAACTTAACCATTTTCAAGAAACAAGTTCACAATTTCAAGTCACTACACTTAACCATTTAAAGAAACAAGTTCACAATTTCAAGTCACTACAATTAACCATTTTCAAGTCACTAATTTACATTTCAATTCAGTACACTTAACCATTTTCAAGAAACAAGTTCACAATTTTAAGTGAGTACACTTTACCATTTTCAACTCACTAATTCAAATTTCAAGTCACTACACTTAACCATTTTGAAGTCACTAATTTACATTCAAAGTCACTACACTTAACCATTTTTAACTCACTTATTCACATTTGCGTCACTACACTTAACCATTTTCAAGAAACAAGTTTACAATTTCAAGTCACTACACTTAACCATTTAAAGAAACAAGTTCACAATTTCCAGTCACTACACTTAACAATTTTCAAGAAACAAGTTTACAATTTCAAGTCACTACACTAAACAAGTTCACTATTTGAAGTCACTACAGTTAACCATTTTCAAGAAACAAGTTCACAATTTTAAGTCACTACACTTAACCATTTTTAACTCACTAATTCACATTTCAAGTCGCTACACTTAACCATTTTCAAGAAACAAGTTCACAATTTCAAGCCACTACATATAACAATTTTCAAGAAACATGTTCACAATTTCAAGTCACTACACTTAGCCATTTCAAGAAACAAGTTCACAATTTTAAGTCACTACACTTAACCATTTTCAAGTCACTAATTTACATTTTCAGTCACTACACTTAACCATTTTTAACTCACTAATTCACATTTGCGTCACTACACTTAACCATTTTAAAGAAACAAGTTCACAAATTCAAGTCACTACACTTAACCATTTTCAAGAAACAAGTTCACAATTTCAAGTCACTACACTTAACCATTTAAAGAAACAAGTTCACAATTTCAAGTCACTACACTTACCAATTTTCAAGTCACTAATTAACATTTCTAGTCACTTCACTTAACCATTTTCAAGAAACAAGTTCACCATTTGAAGAAACAAGTTTACAATTTCAAGTCACTACACTTAACAATTTTCAAGAAACAAGTTCACAATTTCAAGTCACTTCACTTAACCATTTTAAGAAACAAGTTCTCAATTTCAAGTCACTACACTTAACAATTTTCAAGAAATAAGTTCACAATTTCAAGTCACTACACTTAACCACTTTGAAGAAACAAGTTCACAATTTCAAGTCACAACACTTAGCCATTTCAAGAAACAAGATCACAATTTTAAGTCACTACATTTTACCATTTTCAAGTCACTAATTCAAATTTCAAGTCACTAAACTTAACCATTTTCAAGAAACAAGTTCACAATTTCCAGTCACTACACTTAATAATTTTCAAGAAACAAGTTTACAATTTCAAGTCACTACACTTAAAAATTTTCAAGAAATAAGTTAACAATTTCAAGTCACTATATTTAAACATGTTACAATTTTCAAAGCACTAATTCACATTTCAAGTCACTACACTTGACCATTTTCAAGTCACTAATTCATATTTCAAGCCACTACACTTAACAAGTTTCAAGAAACAAGTTCACAATTTCAAGTCACTACACTTAGCCATTTCAAGAAACAAGTTCACAATTTCAAGTCACTACACTTAACCATTTTCAAGAAACAAGTTCACAATTTCAAGTCACAACACTTAACCATTTTCAAGAAACAAGTTCACAATTTCAAGTCACTACACTTAACCATTTTCAAGAAACAAGTTCACAATTTGAAGTGACTACACTTTACCATTTTCAACTCACTAATTCAAATTTCAAGTCACTAAACTTAACCATTTTCAAGAAACAAGTTCACAATTTTAAGTCACTACACTTTACTATTTTCAAGTCACTAATTCAAATTTCAAGTCACTAAACTTAACCATTTTCAAGAAACAAGTTCACAATTTCAAGTCACTACACTTAACCATTTAAAGAAACAAGTTCACAATTTCAAGTCACTACAATTAACCATTTTCAAGTCACTAATTTACATTTCAATTCAGTACACTTAACCATTTTCAAGAAACAAGTTCACAATTTTAAGTGACTACACTTTACCATTTTCAACTCACTAATTCAAATTTCAAGTCACTACACTTAACCATTTTGAAGTCACTAATTTACATTCAAAGTCACTACACTTAACCATTTTTAACTCACTAATTCACATTTGCGTCACTACACTTAACCATTTTCAAGAAACAAGTTCACAATTTCAAGTCACTACACTTAACCATTTAAAGAAACAAGTTCACAATTTCAAGTCACTACACTTACCAATTTTCAAGTCACTAATTAACATTTCTAGTCACTACACTTAACCATTTTCAAGAAACAAGTTCTCAATTTAAAGTCACTACACTTAACAATTTTCAAGAAATAAGTTCACAATTTCAAGTCACTACACTTAACCATTTTGAAGAAACAAGTTCACAATTTCAAGTCACAACACTTAACCATTTTCAAGAAATAAGATCACAATTTCAAGTCACTACACTTAACCATTTTCAAGAATCCAGTTCACAATTTCAAGTCACTACACTTAACCATTTTGAAGAAACAAGTTCACAATTTCAAGTCACAACACTTAGCCATTTCAAGAAACAAGTTCACAATTTTAAGTCACTACATTTTACCATTTTCAAGTCACTAATTCAAATTTCAAGTCACTAAACTTAACCATTTTCAAGAAACAAGTTCACAATTTCCAGTCACTACACTTAATAATTTTCAAGAAACAAGTTTACAATTTGAAGTCACTACACTTAAAAATTTTCAAGAAATAAGTTAACAATTTCAAGTCACTATATTTAAACATGTTACAATTTTCAAAGCACTAATTCACATTTCAAGTCACTACACTTGACCATTTTCAAGTCACTAATTCATATTCCAAGCCACTACACTTAACAAGTTTCAAGAAACAAGTTCACAATTTCAAGTCACTACACTTAGTCATTTCAAGAAACAAGTTCACAATTTCAAGTCACTACACTTAACCATTTTCAAGAAACAAGTTCACAATTTTAAGTGACTACACTTTACCATTTTCAACTCACTAATTCAAATTTCAAGTCACTAAACTTAACCATTTTCAAGAAACAAGTTGACAAATTCAAGTCACTACACTTAACCATTTTTAACTCACTAATTCACATTTGCGTCACTACACTTAACCATTTTCAAGAAACAAGTTCACAATTTCAAGTCACTACACTTAACCATTTTCAAGAAACAAGTTCACAATTTCAAGTCACTACACTTAACCATTTTCAAGAAAAAAGTTCACAATTTCAAGTAACCACACTTAACCATTTTCAAGAAATAAGATCACAATTTCAAGTCACTACACTTAACCATTTTCAAGAATCCAGTTCACAATTTCAAGTCACTACACTTAACCATTTTGAAGAAACAAGTTCACAATTTCAAGTCACAACACTTAGCCATTTCAAGAAACAAGTTCACAATTTTAAGTCACTACATTTTACCATTTTCAAGTCACTAATTCAAATTTCAAGTCACTAAACTTAACCATTTTCAAGAAACAAGTTCACAATTTCCAGTCACTACACTTAATAATTTTCAAGAAACAAGTTTACAATTTGAAGTCACTACACTTAAAAATTTTCAAGAAATAAGTTAACAATTTCAAGTCACTATATTTAAACATGTTACAATTTTCAAAGCACTAATTCACATTTCAAGTCACTACACTTGACCATTTTCAAGTCACTAATTCATATTCCAAGCCACTACACTTAACAAGTTTCAAGAAACAAGTTCACAATTTCAAGTCACTACACTTAGTCATTTCAAGAAACAAGTTCACAATTTCAAGTCACTACACTTAACCATTTTCAAGAAACAAGTTCACAATTTTAAGTGACTACACTTTACCATTTTCAACTCACTAATTCAAATTTCAAGTCACTAAACTTAACCATTTTCAAGAAACAAGTTGACAAATTCAAGTCACTACACTTAACCATTTTTAACTCACTAATTCACATTTGCGTCACTACACTTAACCATTTTCAAGAAACAAGTTCACAATTTCAAGTCACTACACTTAACCATTTAAAGAAACAAGTTCACAATTTCACGTCACTACACTTACCAATTTTCAAGTCACTAATTAACATTTCTAGTCACTTCACTTAACCATTTTCAAGAAACAAGTTCACCATTTGAAGAAACAAGTTTACAATTTCAAGTCACTACACTTAACAATTTTCAAGAAACAAGTTCACAATTTCAAGTCACTTCACTTAACCATTTTAAGAAACAAGTTCTCAATTTCAAGTCACTACACTTAACAATTTTCAAGAAATAAGTTCACAATTTCAAGTCACTACACTTAACCATTTTGAAGAAACAAGTTCACAATTTCAAGTCACAACACTTAGCCATTTCAAGAAACAAGATCACAATTTTAAGTCACTACATTTTACCATTTTCAAGTCACTAATTCAAATTTCAAGTCACTAAACTTAACCATTTTCAAGAAACAAGTTCACAATTTCCAGTCACTACACTTAATAATTTTCAAGAAACAAGTTTACAATTTCAAGTCACTACACTTAAAAATTTTCAAGAAATAAGTTAACAATTTCAAGTCACTATATTTAAACATGTTACAATTTTCAAAGCACTAATTCACATTTCAAGTCACTAATTCATATTTCAAGCCACTACACTTAACAAGTTTCAAGAAACAAGTTCACAATTTCAAGTCACTACACTTAGCCATTTCAAGAAACAAGTTCACAATTTCAAGTCACTACACTTAACCATTTTCAAGAAACAAGTTCACAATTTCAAGTCACAACACTTAACCATTTTCAAGAAACAAGTTCACAATTTCAAGTCACTACACTTAACCATTTTCAAGAAACAAGTTCACAATTTGAAGTGACTACACTTTACCATTTTCAACTCACTAATTCAAATTTCAAGTCACTAAACTTAACAATTTTCAAGAAACAAGTTTACAATTTCAAGTCACTACACTAAACAAGTTCACTATTTGAAGTCACTACAGTTAACCATTTTCAAGAAACAAGTTCACAATTTTAAGTCACTACACTTAACCATTTTTAACTCACTAATTCACATTTCAAGTCGCTACACTTAACCATTTTCAAGAAACAAGTTCACAATTTCAAGCCACTACATATAACAATTTTCAAGAAACATGTTCACAATTTCAAGTCACTACACTTAGCCATTTCAAGAAACAAGTTCACAATTTTAAGTCACTACACTTAACCATTTTCAAGTCACTAATTTACATTTTCAGTCACTACACTTAACCATTTTTAACTCACTAATTCACATTTGCGTCACTACACTTAACCATTTTAAAGAAACAAGTTCACAAATTCAAGTCACTACACTTAACCATTTTCAAGAAACAAGTTCACAATTTCAAGTCACTACACTTAACCATTTAAAGAAACAAGTTCACAATTTCAAGTCACTACACTTACCAATTTTCAAGTCACTAATTAACATTTCTAGTCACTTCACTTAACCATTTTCAAGAAACAAGTTCACCATTTGAAGAAACAAGTTTACAATTTCAAGTCACTACACTTAACAATTTTCAAGAAACAAGTTCACAATTTCAAGTCACTTCACTTAACCATTTTAAGAAACAAGTTCTCAATTTCAAGTCACTACACTTAACCATTTTTAACTCACTTATTCACATTTGCGTCACTACACTTAACCATTTTCAAGAAACAAGTTTACAATTTCAAGTCACTACACTTAACCATTTAAAGAAACAAGTTCACAATTTCCAGTCACTACACTTAACAATTTTCAAGAAACAAGTTTACAATTTCAAGTCACTACACTAAACAAGTTCACTATTTGAAGTCACTACAGTTAACCATTTTCAAGAAACAAGTTCACAATTTTAAGTCACTACACTTAACCATTTTTAACTCACTAATTCACATTTCAAGTCGCTACACTTAACCATTTTCAAGAAACAAGTTCACAATTTCAAGCCACTACATATAACAATTTTCAAGAAACATGTTCACAATTTCAAGTCACTACACTTAGCCATTTCAAGAAACAAGTTCACAATTTTAAGTCACTACACTTAACCATTTTCAAGTCACTAATTTACATTTTCAGTCACTACACTTAACCATTTTTAACTCACTAATTCACATTTGCGTCACTACACTTAACCATTTTAAAGAAACAAGTTCACAAATTCAAGTCACTACACTTAACCATTTTCAAGAAACAAGTTCACAATTTCAAGTCACTACACTTAACCATTTAAAGAAACAAGTTCACAATTTCAAGTCACTACACTTACCAATTTTCAAGTCACTAATTAACATTTCTAGTCACTTCACTTAACCATTTTCAAGAAACAAGTTCACCATTTGAAGAAACAAGTTTACAATTTCAAGTCACTACACTTAACAATTTTCAAGAAACAAGTTCACAATTTCAAGTCACTTCACTTAACCATTTTAAGAAACAAGTTCTCAATTTCAAGTCACTACACTTAACAATTTTCAAGAAATAAGTTCACAATTTCAAGTCACTACACTTAACCATTTTGAAGAAACAAGTTCACAATTTCAAGTCACAACACTTAGCCATTTCAAGAAACAAGATCACAATTTTAAGTCACTACATTTTACCATTTTCAAGTCACTAATTCAAATTTCAAGTCACTAAACTTAACCATTTTCAAGAAACAAGTTCACAATTTCCAGTCACTACACTTAATAATTTTCAAGAAACAAGTTTACAATTTCAAGTCACTACACTTAAAAATTTTCAAGAAATAAGTTAACAATTTCAAGTCACTATATTTAAACATGTTACAATTTTCAAAGCACTAATTCACATTTCAAGTCACTACACTTGACCATTTTCAAGTCACTAATTAATATTTCAAGCCACTACACTTAACAAGTTTCAAGAAACAAGTTCACAATTTCAAGTCACTACACTTAGCCATTTCAAGAAACAAGTTCACAATTTCAAGTCACTACACTTAACCATTTTCAAGAAACAAGTTCACAATTTCAAGTCACAACACTTAACCATTTTCAAGAAACAAGTTCACAATTTCAAGTCACTACACTTAACCATTTTCAAGAAACAAGTTCACAATTTGAAGTGACTACACTTTACCATTTTCAACTCACTAATTCAAATTTCAAGTCACTAAACTTAACCATTTTCAAGAAACAAGTTCACAATTTTAAGTCACTACACTTTACTATTTTCAAGTCACTAATTCAAATTTCAAGTCACTAAACTTAACCATTTTCAAGAAACAAGTTCACAATTTCAAGTCACTACACTTAACCATTTAAAGAAACAAGTTCACAATTTCAAGTCACTACAATTAACCATTTTCAAGTCACTAATTTACATTTCAATTCAGTACACTTAACCATTTTCAAGAAACAAGTTCACAATTTTAAGTGACTACACTTTACCATTTTCAACTCACTAATTCAAATTTCAAGTCACTACACTTAACCATTTTGAAGTCACTAATTTACATTCAAAGTCACTACACTTAACCATTTTTAACTCACTAATTCACATTTGCGTCACTACACTTAACCATTTTCAAGAAACAAGTTCACAATTTCAAGTCACTACACTTAACCATTTAAAGAAACAAGTTCACAATTTCAAGTCACTACACTTACCAATTTTCAAGTCACTAATTAACATTTCTAGTCACTACACTTAACCATTTTCAAGAAACAAGTTCTCAATTCAAAGTCACTACACTTAACCATTTTTAACTCACTTATTCACATTTGCGTCACTACACTTAACCATTTTCAAGAAACAAGTTGTCAATTCAAAGTCACTACACTTAACCATTTTTAACTCACTTATTCACATTTGCGTCACTACACTTAACCATTTTCAAGAAACAAGTTTACAATTTCAAGTCACTACACTTAACCATTTAAAGAAACAAGTTCACAATTTCCAGTCACTACACTTAACAATTTTCAAGAAACAAGTTTACAATTTCAAGTCACTACACTAAACAAGTTCACTATTTGAAGTCACTACAGTTAACCATTTTCAAGAAACAAGTTCACAATTTTAAGTCACTACACTTAACCATTTTTAACTCACTAATTCACATTTCAAGTCGCTACACTTAACCATTTTCAAGAAACAAGTTCACAATTTCAAGCCACTACATATAACAATTTTCAAGAAACATGTTCACAATTTCAAGTCACTACACTTAGCCATTTCAAGAAACAAGTTCACAATTTTAAGTCACTACACTTAACCATTTTCAAGTCACTAATTTACATTTTCAGTCACTACACTTAACCATTTTTAACTCACTAATTCACATTTGCGTCACTACACTTAACCATTTTAAAGAAACAAGTTCACAAATTCAAGTCACTACACTTAACCATTTTCAAGAAACAAGTTCACAATTTCAAGTCACTACACTTAACCATTTAAAGAAACAAGTTCACAATTTCAAGTCACTACACTTACCAATTTTCAAGTCACTAATTAACATTTCTAGTCACTTCACTTAACCATTTTCAAGAAACAAGTTCACCATTTGAAGAAACAAGTTTACAATTTCAAGTCACTACACTTAACAATTTTCAAGAAACAAGTTCACAATTTCAAGTCACTTCACTTAACCATTTTAAGAAACAAGTTCTCAATTTCAAGTCACTACACTTAACAATTTTCAAGAAATAAGTTCACAATTTCAAGTCACTACACTTAACCATTTTGAAGAAACAAGTTCACAATTTCAAGTCACAACACTTAGCCATTTCAAGAAACAAGATCACAATTTTAAGTCACTACATTTTACCATTTTCAAGTCACTAATTCAAATTTCAAGTCACTAAACTTAACCATTTTCAAGAAACAAGTTCACAATTTCCAGTCACTACACTTAATAATTTTCAAGAAACAAGTTTACAATTTCAAGTCACTACACTTAAAAATTTTCAAGAAATAAGTTAACAATTTCAAGTCACTATATTTAAACATGTTACAATTTTCAAAGCACTAATTCACATTTCAAGTCACTACACTTGACCATTTTCAAGTCACTAATTCATATTTCAAGCCACTACACTTAACAAGTTTCAAGAAACAAGTTCACAATTTCAAGTCACTACACTTAGCCATTTCAAGAAACAAGTTCACAATTTCAAGTCACTACACTTAACCATTTTCAAGAAACAAGTTCACAATTTCAAGTCACAACACTTAACCATTTTCAAGAAACAAGTTCACAATTTCAAGTCACTACACTTAACCATTTTCAAGAAACAAGTTCACAATTTGAAGTGACTACACTTTACCATTTTCAACTCACTAATTCAAATTTCAAGTCACTAAACTTAACCATTTTCAAGAAACAAGTTCACAATTTTAAGTCACTACACTTTACTATTTTCAAGTCACTAATTCAAATTTCAAGTCACTAAACTTAACCATTTTCAAGAAACAAGTTCACAATTTCAAGTCACTACACTTAACCATTTAAAGAAACAAGTTCACAATTTCAAGTCACTACAATTAACCATTTTCAAGTCACTAATTTACATTTCAATTCAGTACACTTAACCATTTTCAAGAAACAAGTTCACAATTTTAAGTGACTACACTTTACCATTTTCAACTCACTAATTCAAATTTCAAGTCACTACACTTAACCATTTTGAAGTCACTAATTTACATTCAAAGTCACTACACTTAACCATTTTTAACTCACTAATTCACATTTGCGTCACTACACTTAACCATTTTCAAGAAACAAGTTCACAATTTCAAGTCACTACACTTAACCATTTAAAGAAACAAGTTCACAATTTCAAGTCACTACACTTACCAATTTTCAAGTCACTAATTAACATTTCTAGTCACTACACTTAACCATTTTCAAGAAACAAGTTCTCAATTTAAAGTCACTACACTTAACAATTTTCAAGAAATAAGTTCACAATTTCAAGTCACTACACTTAACCATTTTGAAGAAACAAGTTCACAATTTCAAGTCACAACACTTAGCCATTTCAAGAAACAAGATCACAATTTTAAGTCACTACATTTTACCATTTTTAAGTCACTAATTCAAATTTCAAGTCACTAAACTTAACCATTTTCAAGAAACAAGTTCACAATTTCCAGTCACTACACTTAATAATTTTCAAGAAACAAGTTTACAATTTCAAGTCACTACACTTAAAAATTTTCAAGAAATAAGTTAACAATTTCTAGTCACTATATTTAAACATGTTACAATTTTCAAAGCACTAATTCACATTTCAAGTCACTACACTTGACCATTTTCAAGTCACTAATTCATATTTCAAGCCACTACACTTAACAAGTTTCAAGAAACAAGTTCACAATTTCAAGTCACTACACTTAGCCATTTCAAGAAACAAGTTCACAATTTCAAGTCACTACACTTAACCATTTTCAAGAAACAAGTTCACAATTTCAAGTCACAACACTTAACCATTTTCAAGAAACAAGTTCACAATTTGAAGTGACTACACTTTACCATTTTCAACTCACTAATTTAAATTTCAAGTCACTAAACTTAACCATTTTCAAGAAACAAGTTCACAATTTTAAGTCACTACACTTTACCATTTTCAAGTCACTAATTCAAATTTCAAGTCACTAAACTTAACCATTTTCAAGAAACAAGTTCACAATTTCAAGTCACTACACTTAACCATTTAAAGAAACAAGTTCACAATTTCAAGTCACTACAATTAACCATTTTCAAGTCACTAATTTACATTTCAATTCAGTACACTTAACCATTTTCAAGAAACAAGTTCACAATTTTAAGTGACTACACTTTACCATTTTCAACTCACTAATTCAAATTTCAAGTCACTACACTTAACCATTTTGAAGTCACTAATTTACATTCAAAGTCACTACACTTAACCATTTTTAACTCACTAATTCACATTTGCGTCACTACACTTAACCATTTTCAAGAAACAAGTTTACAATTTCAAGTCACTACACTTAACCATTTAAAGAAACAAGTTCACAATTTCCAGTCACTACACTTAACAATTTTCAAGAAACAAGTTTACAATTTCAAGTCACTACACTAAACAAGTTCACTATTTGAAGTCACTACACTTAACCATTTTCAAGAAACAAGTTCACAATTTTAAGTCACTACACTTAACCATTTTTAACTCACTAATTCACATTTTAAGTCGCTACACTTAACCATTTTCAAGAAACAAGTTCACAATTTCAAGCCACTACACATAACAATTTTCAAGAAACATGTTCACAATTTCAAGTCACTACACTTAGCCATTTCAAGAAACAAGTTCACAATTTTAAGTCACTACACTTAACCATTTTCAAGTCACTAATTAACATTTCAAGTCACCACACTTAACCATTTTCAAGAAACAAGTTCACAATTTTAAGTCACTAAACTTAGCCATTTCAAGAAACAAGTTCACTTTTCAAGTTACTACACTTAACCATTTTTCAAGAAACAAGTTCACAAATTCAAGTCACTACACTTAACCATTTAAAGAAACAAGTTCACAATTTCAAGTCACTACACTTAACCATTTTAAAGTCACTAATTCACGTTTCAAGTCACTACATTTAACCATTTTCAAGAAACAAGTTCACAATTTTAAGTCACTACACTTAACATTTTTCAAGAAACAAGTTCACAATTTCAAGTCACTACACTTAACCATTTTAAGAAACAAGTTCACAATTTCAAGTCACTACACTTAACCATTTTAAGAAACAAGTTCTCAATTTCAAGTCACTACACTTAACAATTTTCAAGAAATAAGTTCACAATTTCAAGTCACTACACTTAACCATTTGGAAGAAACAAGTTCACAATTTCAAGTCACAACACTTAGCCATTTCAATAAACAAGTTCACAATTTTTTTACCATTTTCAAGTCACTAATTCAAATTTCAAGTCACTAAACTTAACCATTTTCAAGAAACAAGTTCACAATTTCAAGTCACTACACTTAACAATTTTCAAGAAACAAGTTTACAATTTCAAGTCACTACACTTTAAAATTTTCAAGAAATAAGTTAACAATTTCAAGTCACTCTATTTAAACATGTTACATTTTTCAAATCACTAATTCACATTTCAAGTCACTACACTTTACCATTTTCAAGTCACTAATTCATATTTCAAGCCACTACTCTTAACCATTTTCAAGAAACAAGTTCACAATTTCAAGTCACTACACTTAACCATTTAAATAAACAAGTTCACAATTTCAAGTCACTACAATTAACCATTTTCAAGTCACTAATTAACATTTCTAGTCACTACACTTAACCATTTTCAAGAAACAAGTTTACAATTTAAAGTCACTACACTTAGTCATTTCAAGAAAAAAGTTCATAATTCAAGTCACTACACTTAACAATTTTCAAGTCAGTATATTGAACCACGTTGCCATTTTTAAATCACTAATTCACATTTCAAAGTCACTACACTTAACCATTTTGAAGTCACTAATTTACATTTAAAGTCACTACACTTAACCATTTTCAAGAAACAAGTTCACAATTTCAAGTCACTACACTTAACCATTTTCAAGAAACAAGTTCACAATTTCAAGTCACTACACTTAACAATTTTCAAGAAACAAGTTCACAATTTCAAGCCACTACACATAACCATTTTCAAGAAACAAGTTCACAATTTTAAGTCACTACACTTTACCATTTTCAAGTCACTAATTCAAATTTCAAGTCACTAAACTTAACCATTTTCAAGAAACAAGTTCACAATTTCAAGTCACTACACTTAACAATTTTCAAGAAACAAGTTTACAATTTCAAGTCACTACACTTAAAATTTTTCAAGAAACAAGTTAACAATTTCAAGTCACTATATTTAAACATGTTACAATTTTCAAATCAGTAATTCATTTCAAGTCACTACACTTGACCATTTTCAAGTCACTAATTCATATTTCAAGCCACTACACTTAACCATTTTCAAGAAACATGTTCACAATTTCAAGTCACTACACTTAGCCATTTCCAGAAACAAGTTCACAATTTCAAGTCACTACACTTAACGATTTTCAAGAAACAAGTTAACAATTTCAAGTCACTGTATTTAAACATGTTACATTTTTCAAATCACTAATTCACATTTCAAGTCACTACACTTGACCATTTTCAAGTCACTAATTCATATTTCAAGCCACTACACTTAACCATTTTCAAGAAACATGTTCACAATTTCAAGTCACTACACTTAGCCATTTCAAGAAACAAGTTCACAATTTCAAGTCACTACACTTAACCATTTTCAAGAAACAAGTTCACAATTTTAAGTGACTACACTTTACCATTTTCAACTCACTAATTCAAATTTCAAGTCACTAAACTTAACCATTTTAAAGAAACAAGTTCACAAATTCAAGTCACTACACTTAACCATTTTTAACTCACTAATTCACATTTGCGTCACTACACTTAACCATTTTCAAGAAACAAGTTCACAATTTCAAGTCACTACACTTAACCATTTAAAGAAACAAGGTCACAATTTCAAGTCACTACACTTACCAATTTTCAAGTCACTAATTAACATTTCTAGTCACTACACTTAACCATTTTCAAGAAACAAGTTCACCATTTCAAGAAACAAGTTTACAATTTAAAGTCACTACACTTAGTCATTTCCAGAAAAAAGTTCATAATTCAAGGCACTACACTTAACAATTTTCAAGTCAGTATATTGAACCATGTTGCCATTTTTAAATCACTAATTCACATTTCAAAGTCACTACACTTAACCGTTTTGAAGTCACTAATTTACATTTAAAGTCACTACACTTAACCATTTTCAAGAAACAAGTTCACCATTTCAAGAAACAAGTTTACAATTTAAAGTCACTACACTTAGTCATTTCAAGAAAAAAGTTCATAATTCAAGTCACTACACTTAACCATTTTCAAGAAACAAGTTCACAATTCTAAGTCACTACACTTAACAATTTTCAAGAAACAAGTTCACAATTTCAAGTCACTACACTTAACCATTTTAAGAAACAAGTTCACAATTTCAAGTCATTACACTTAACCATTTTAAGAAACAAGTTCTCAATTTCAAGTCACTACACTTAACCATTTTCAAGAAATAAGTTCACAATTTCAAGTCACTACACTTACCAATTTTCAAGTCACTAATTAACATTTCTAGTCACTACACTTAACCATTTTCAAGAAACAAGTTCACCATTTCAAGAGACAAGTTTACAATTTAAAGTCACTACACTTAGTCATTTCAAGAAAAAAGTTCATAATTCAAGTCACTAAACTTAACAATTTTCAAGTCAGTATATTGAACCATGTTGCCAATTTCAAGTCACTACACTTAACCATTTTCAAGAAACAAGTTCACAATTTCAAGTCACTACACTTAACAATTTTCAAGAAACAAGTTCACAAATTTAAGTCACTACACTTAACCATTTTCAAGTCACTAATTCATATTTCAAGCCTCTACACTTAACCAATTTGAAGTGACTAATTTACATTTAAAGTCACTACAATTAACCATTTTCAAGAAACAAGTTCACAATTTCAAGTCACTACACTTACCAATTTTCAAGTCACTAATTAACATTTCTAGTCACTACACTTAACCATTTTCAAGAAACAAGTTCACCATTTCAAGAGACAAGTTTACAATTTAAAGTCACTACACTTAGTCATTTCAAGAAAAAAGTTCATAATTCAAGTCACTAAACTTAACAATTTTCAAGTCAGTATATTGAACCATGTTGCCAATTTCAAGTCACTACACTTAACCATTTTCAAGAAACAAGTTCACAATTTCAAGTCACTACACTTAACAATTTTCAAGAAACAAGTTCACAAATTTAAGTCACTACACTTAACCATTTTCAAGTCACTAATTCATATTTCAAGCCTCTACACTTAACCAATTTGAAGTCACTAATTTACATTTAAAGTCACTACAATTAACCATTTTCAAAAAACAAGTTCACAATTTCAAGTCACTACACTTAACCATTTTCAAGAAACAAGTTAACAATTTCAAGTCACTGTATTTAAACATGTTACATTTTTCAAATCACTAATTCATTTCAAGTCACTACACTTGACCATTTTCAAGTCACTAATTCATATTTCAAGCCACTACACTTAACCATTTTCAAGAAACATGTTCACAATTTCAAGTCACTACACTTAGCCATTTCCAGAAACAAGTTCACAATTTCAAGTCACTACACTTAACAATTTTCAAGAAACAAGTTCACAATTTCAAGTCACTACACTTAACCATTTTCAAGAAACAAGTTCACAATTTCAAGTCACTACACTTTACCATTTTCAAGTCACTAATTCAAATTTCAAGTCACTAAACTTAACCATTTTCAAGAAACAAGTTAACAATTTCAAGTCACTGTATTTAAACATGTTACATTTTTCAAATCACTAATTCATTTCAAGTCACTACACTTGACCATTTTCAAGTCACTAATTCATATTTCAAGCCACTACACTTAACCATTTTCAAGAAACATGTTCACAATTTCAAGTCACTACACTTAGCCATTTCCAGAAACAAGTTCACAATTTCAAGTCACTACACTTAACAATTTTCAAGAAACAAGTTCACAATTTCAAGTCACTACACTTAACCATTTTCAAGAAACAAGTTCACAATTTCAAGTCACTACACTTTACCATTTTCAAGTCACTAATTCAAATTTCAAGTCACTAAACTTAACCATTTTCAAGAAACAAGTTCACAATTTCAAGTCACTACACTTAACCATTTTCAAGTCACTAATTTACATTTTCAGTCAGTACACTTAACCATTTTGAAGAAACAAGTTCACCATTTTCAAGAAACAAGTTCACAATTTTCAGTCACCACACTTAACCATTTCTAACTCACAAATTCACATTTCAAGTCGCTACACTTAACCATTTTCAAGAAACAAGTTCACAATTTCAAGTCACTACAATTAGCCATTTCAAGAAACAAGTTCACAAATTTAAGTCACTACACTTTACCATTTTCAAGTCACTAATTCAAATTTCAAGTCACTAAACTTGACCATTTTCAAGAAACAAGTTCACAATTTCGAGTCACTACACTTAACCATTTTCAAGAAACAAGTTTACAATTTCAAGTCACTACACTTAACCATTTTTAGAAACAAGTTCTCAATTTCAAGTCACTACACTTAACAATTTTCAAGAAATAAGTTCACAATTTCAAGTCACTACACTTAACCATTTTCAAGAAACAAGTTCACAATTTCAAGTCACTACACTTAACAATTTTCAAGAAACAAGTTCACAATTTCAAGTCACTACACTTAACCATTTTCAAGAAACAAGTTCACAATTTCAAGTCACTACACTTAACAATTTTCAAGAAACAAGTTCACAATTTCAAGTCACTACACTTAACCATTTTAAGAAACAAGTTCACAATTTCAAGTCACTACACTTAACCATTTTAAGAAACAAGTTCTCAATTTCAAGTCACTACACTTAACAATTTTCAAGAAATAAGTTCACAATTTCAAGTCACTACACTTAGCCATTTCCAGAAACAAGTTCACAATTTCAAGTCACTACACTTAACAATTTTCAAGAAACAAGTTCACAATTTCAAGTCACTACACTTAACCATTTTCAAGAAACAAGTTCACAATTTCAAGTCACCACACTTAACCATTTTAAGAAACAAGTTCTCAATTTCAAGTCACTACACTTTACCATTTTCAAGAAACAAGTTCACAATTTCAAGTCACTACACTTAACCATTTTCATGAAACAAGTTCACAATTTCAAGTCACTACACTTAACAATTTTCAAGTCAGTATATTGAACCACGTTGCCATTTTTAAATCACTAATTCACATTTCAAAGTCACTACACTTAACCATTTTGAAGTCACTAATTTACATTTAAAGTCACTACACTTAACCATTTTCAAGAAACAAGTTCACAATTTCAAGTCACTACACTTAACCATTTTCAAGAAACAAGTTCACAATTTCAAGTCACTACACTTAACCATTTTCAAGAAACAAGTTCACAATTTCAAGTCACTACACTTAACAATTTTCAAGAAACAAGTTCACCATTTCAAGCCACTACACATAACCATTTTCAAGAAACAAGTTCACAATTTTAAGTCACTACACTTTGCCATTTTCAAGTCACTAATTCAAATTTCAAGTCACTAAACTTAACCATTTTCAAGAAACAAGTTCACAATTTCAAGTCACTACACTTAACAATTTTCAAGAAACAAGTTTACAATTTCAAGTCACTACACTTAAAATTTTTCAAGAAACAAGTTAACAATTTCAAGTCACTATATTTAAACATGTTACAATTTTCAAATCAGTAATTCATTTCAAGTCTCTACACTTGACCATTTTCAAGTCACTAATTCATATTTCAAGCCACTACACTTAACCATTTTCAAGAAACATGTTCACAATTTCAAGTCACTACACTTAGCCATTTCCAGAAACAAGTTCACAATTTCAAGTCACTACACTTAACGATTTTCAAGAAACAAGTTAACAATTTCAAGTCACTGTATTTAAACATGTTACATTTTTCAAATCACTAATTCACATTTCAAGTCACTACACTTGACCATTTTCAAGTCACTAATTCATATTTCAAGCCACTACACTTAACCATTTTCAAGAAACATGTTCACAATTTCAAGTCACTACACTTAGCCATTTCAAGAAACAAGTTCACAATTTCAAGTCACTACACTTAACCATTTTCAAGAAACAAGTTCACAATTTTAAGTGACTACACTTTACCATTTTCAACTCACTAATTCAAATTTAAAGTCACTAAACTTAACCATTTTAAAGAAACAAGTTCACAAATTCAAGTCACTACACTTAACCATTTTTAACTCACTAATTCACATTTGCGTCACTACACTTAACCATTTTCAAGAAACAAGTTCACAATTTCAAGTCACTACACTTAACCATTTAAAGAAACAAGGTCACAATTTCAAGTCACTACACTTACCAATTTTCAAGTCACTAATTAACATTTCTAGTCACTACACTTAACCATTTTCAAGAAACAAGTTCACCATTTCAAGAAACAAGTTTACAATTTAAAGTCACTACACTTAGTCATTTCCAGAAAAAAGTTCATAATTCAAGTCACTACACTCAACAATTTTCAAGTCAGTATATTGAACCATGTTGCCATTTTTAAATCACTAATTCACATTTCAAAGTCACTACACTTAACCGTTTTGAAGTCACTAATTTACATTTAAAGTCACTACACTTAACCATTTTCAAGAAACAAGTTCTCCATTTCAAGAAACAAGTTTACAATTTAAAGTCACTACACTTAGTCATTTCAAGAAAAAAGTTCATAATTCAAGTCACTACACTTAACCATTTTCAAAAAACAAGTTCACAATTCTAAGTCACTACACTTAACAATTTTCAAGAAACAAGTTCACAATTTTAAGTCACTACACTTAACCATTTTAAGAAACAAGTTCACAATTTCAAGTCATTACACTTAACCATTTTAAGAAACAAGTTCTCAATTTCAAGTCACTACACTTAACCATTTTCAAGAAATAAGTTCACAATTTCAAGTCACTACACTTAACCATTTTGAAGAAACAAGTTCACAATTTCAAGTCACAACACTTAGCCATTTCAAGAAACAAGTTCACAATTTTAAGTCACTACATTTTACCATTTTCAAGTCACTAATTCAAATTTCAAGTCACTAAACTTAACCATTTTCAAGAAACAAGTTCACAATTTCCAGTCACTACACTTAATAATTTTCAAGAAACAAGTTTACAATTTCAAGTCACTACACTTAAAAATTTTCAAGAAATAAGTTAACAATTTCAAGTCACTATATTTAAACATGTTACAATTTTCAACGCACTAATTCACATTTCAAGTCACTACACTTGACCTTTTTCAATTCACTAATTCATATTTCAAGCCACTACACTTAACAAGTTTCAAGAAACAAGTTCACAATTTCAAGTCACTACACTTAGCCATTTCAAGAAACAAGTTCAGAATTTCAAGTCACTACACTTAACCATTTTCAAGTAACAAGTTCACAATTTTAAGTGACTACACTTTACCATTTTCAACTCACTAATTCAAATTTCAAGTCACTAAACTTAACCATTTTCAAGAAACAAGTTGACAAATTCAAGTCACTACACTTAACCATTTTTAACTCACTAATTCACATTTGCGTCACTACACTTAACCATTTTCAAGAAACAAGTTCACAATTTCAAGTCACTATACTTAACCATTTAAAGAAACCAGTTCACAATTTCAAGTCACTACACTTACCAATTTTCAAGTCACTAATTAACATTTCTAGTCACTACACTTAACCATTTTCAAGAAACAAGTTCACCATTTCAAGAGACAAGTTTACAATTTAAAGTCACTACACTTAGTCATTTCAAGAAAAAAGTTCATAATTCAAGTCACTAAACTTAACAATTTTCAAGTCAGTATATTGAACCATGTTGCCAATTTCAAGTCACTACACTTAACCATTTTCAAGAAACAAGTTCACAATTTCAAGTCACTACACTTAACAATTTTCAAGAAACAAGTTCACAAATTTAAGTCACTACACTTAACCATTTTCAAGTCACTAATTCATATTTCAAGCCTCTACACTTAACCAATTTGAAGTCACTAATTTACATTTAAAGTCACTACAATTAACCATTTTCAAAAAACAAGTTCACAATTTCAAGTCACTACACTTAACCATTTTCAAGAAACAAGTTAACAATTTCAAGTCACTGTATTTAAACATGTTACATTTTTCAAATCACTAATTCATTTCAAGCCACTACACTTGACCATTTTCAAGTCACTAATTCATATTTCAAGCCACTACACTTAACCATTTTCAAGAAACATGTTCACAATTTCAAGTCACTACACTTAGCCATTTCCAGAAACAAGTTCACAATTTCAAGTCACTACACTTAACAATTTTCAAGAAACAAGTTCACAATTTCAAGTCACTACACTTAACCATTTTCAAGAAACAAGTTCACAATTTCAAGTCACTACACTTTACCATTTTCAAGTCACTAATTCAAATTTCAAGTCACTAAACTTAACCATTTTCAAGAAACAAGTTAACAATTTCAAGTCACTGTATTTAAACATGTTACATTTTTCAAATCACTAATTCATTTCACGTCACTACACTTGACCATTTTCAAGTCACTAATTCATATTTCAAGCCACTACACTTAACCATTTTCAAGAAACATGTTCACAATTTCAAGTCACTACACTTAGCCATTTCCAGAAACAAGTTCACAATTTCAAGTCACTACACTTAACAATTTTCAAGAAACAAGTTCACAATTTCAAGTCACTACACTTAACCATTTTCAAGAAACAAGTTCACAATTTCAAGTCACTACACTTTACCATTTTCAAGTCACTAATTCAAATTTCAAGTCACTAAACTTAACCATTTTCAAGAAACAAGTTCACAATTTCAAGTCACTGTATTTAAACATGTTACATTTTTCAAATCACTAATTCATTTCAAGTTACTACACTTGACCATTTTCAAGTCACTAATTCACATTTCAAGTCACTAAACTTGACCATTTTCAAGTCACTAATTCAAATTTCAAGTCACTAAACTTAACCATTTTCAAGAAACAAGTTCACAATTTCAAGTCACTACACTTAACCATTTTCAAGTCACTAATTTACATTTTCAGTCAGTACACTTAACCATTTTGAAGAAACAAGTTCACCATTTTCAAGAAACAAGTTCACAATTTTCAGTCACCACACTTAACCATTTCTAACTCACAAATTCACATTTCAAGTCGGTACACTTAACCATTTTCAAGAAACAAGTTCACAATTTCAAATCACTACAATTAGCCATTTCAAGAAACAAGTTCACAAATTTAAGTCACTACACTTTACCATTTTCAAGTCACTAATTCAAATTTCAAGTCACTAAACTTGACCATTTTCAAGAAACAAGTTCACAATTTCGAGTCACTACACTTAACAATTTTCAAGAAACAAGTTTACAATTTCAAGTCACTACACTTAAAAATTTTCAAGAAACAAGTTAACAATTTCAAGTCACTGTATTTAAACATGTTACATTTTTCAAATCACTAATTCACATTTCAAGTCACTAACTTGACCATTTTCAAGTCACTAATTCATATTTCAAGCCACTAAACTTAACCATTTTCAAGAAACAAGTTCACAATTTCAAGTCACTACACTTAGCCATTTCAAGAAACAAGTTCACAATTTCAAGTCACTAAACTTAACGATTTTCAAGAAACAAGTTCAAAATTTAAAGTGACTACACTTACCATTTTCAACTCACTAATTCAAATTTCAAGTCACTAAACTTAACCATTTTCAAGAAACAAGTTCTCAATTTCAAGTCACTACACTTAACCATTTTTAGAAACAAGTTCTCAATTTCAAGTCACTACACTTAACAATTTTCAAGAAATAAGTTCACAATTTCAAGTCACTACACTTAACCATTTTCAAGAAACAAGTTCACAATTTCAAGTCACTACACTTAACAATTTTCAAGAAACAAGTTCACAATTTCAAGTCACTACACTTAACCATTTTCAAGAAACAAGTTCACAATTTCAAGTCACTACACTTAACAATTTTCAAGAAACAAGTTCACAATTTCAAGTCACTACACTTAACAATTTTAAGAAACAAGTTCACAATTTCAAGTCACTACACTTAACCATTTTAAGAAACAAGTTCTCAATTTCAAGTCACTACACTTAACAATTTTCAAGAAATAAGTTCACAATTTCAAGTCACTACACTTAGCCATTTCCAGAAACAAGTTCACAATTTCAAGTCACTACACTTAACAATTTTCAAGAAACAAGTTCACAATTTCAAGTCACTACACTTAACCATTTTCAAGAAACAAGTTCACAATTTCAAGTCACCACACTTAACCATTTTAAGAAACAAGTTCTCAATTTCAAGTCACTACACTTTACCATTTTCAAGAAACAAGTTCACAATTTCAAGTCACTACACTTAACCATTTTCAAGAAACAAGTTAACAATTTCAAGTCACTATATTTAAACATGTTACAATTTTCAAATCAGTAATTCATTTCAAGTCACTACACTTGACCATTTTCAAGTCACTAATTCATATTTCAAGCCACTACACTTAACCATTTTCAAGAAACATGTTCACAATTTCAAGTCACTACACTTAGCCATTTCCAGAAATAAGTTCACAATTTCAAGTCAATACACTTAACGATTTTCAAGAAACAAGTTAACAATTTCAAGTCACTGTATTTAAACATGTTACATTTTTCAAATCACTAATTCACATTTCAAGTCACTACACTTGACCATTTTCAAGTCACTAATTCATATTTCAAGCCACTACACTTAACCATTTTCAAGAAACATGTTCACAATTTCAAGTCACTACACTTAGCCATTTCAAGAAACAAGTTCACAATTTCAAGTCACTACACTTAACAATTTTCAAGAAACAAGTTCACAATTTCAAGTCAATACACTTAACCATTTTCAAGAAACAAGTTCACAATTTCAAGTCACTACACTTTACCATTTTCAAGTCACTAATTCAAATTTCAAGTCACTAAACTTAACCATTTTCAAGAAACAAGTTCACAATTTCAAGTCACTACACTTAACCATTTTCAAGTCACTAATTTACATTTTCAGTCAGTACACTTAACCATTTTGAAGAAACAAGTTCACCATTTTCAAGAAACAAGTTCACAATTTTCAGTCACCACACTTAACCATTTCTAACTCACAAATTCACATTTCAAGTCGGTACACTTAACCATTTTCAAGAAACAAGTTCACAATTTCAAATCACTACAATTAGCCATTTCAAGAAACAAGTTCACAAATTTAAGTCACTACACTTTACCATTTTCAAGTCACTAATTCAAATTTCAAGTCACTAAACTTGACCATTTTCAAGAAACAAGTTCACAATTTCGAGTCACTACACTTAACAATTTTCAAGAAACAAGTTTACAATTTCAAGTCACTACACTTAAAAATTTTCAAGAAACAAGTTAACAATTTCAAGTCACTGTATTTAAACATGTTACATTTTTCAAATCACTAATTCACATTTCAAGTCACTACACTTGACCATTTTCAAGTCACTAATTCATATTTCAAGCCACTAAACTTAACCATTTTCAAGAAACAAGTTCACAATTTCAAGTCACTACACTTAGCCATTTCAAGAAACAAGTTCACAATTTCAAGTCACTAAACTTAACGATTTTCAAGAAACAAGTTCAAAATTTAAAGTGACTACACTTACCATTTTCAACTCACTAATTCAAATTTCAAGTCACTAAACTTAACCATTTTCAAGAAACAAGTTCTCAATTTCAAGTCACTACACTTAACCATTTTTAGAAACAAGTTCTCAATTTCAAGTCACTACACTTAACAATTTTCAAGAAATAAGTTCACAATTTCAAGTCACTACACTTAACCATTTTCAAGAAACAAGTTCACAATTTCAAGTCACTACACTTAACAATTTTCAAGAAACAAGTTCACAATTTCAAGTCACTACACTTAACCATTTTCAAGAAACAAGTTCACAATTTCAAGTCACTACACTTAACAATTTTCAAGAAACAAGTTCACAATTTCAAGTCACTACACTTAACCATTTTAAGAAACAAGTTCACAATTTCAAGTCACTACACTTAACCATTTTAAGAAACAAGTTCTCAATTTCAAGTCACTACACTTAACAATTTTCAAGAAATAAGTTCACAATTTCAAGTCACTACACTTAGCCATTTCCAGAAACAAGTTCACAATTTCAAGTCACTACACTTAACAATTTTCAAGAAACAAGTTCACAATTTCAAGTCACTACACTTAACCATTTTCAAGAAACAAGTTCACAATTTCAAGTCACCACACTTAACCATTTTAAGAAACAAGTTCTCAATTTCAAGTCACTACACTTTACCATTTTCAAGAAACAAGTTCACAATTTCAAGTCACTACACTTAACCATTTTCAAGAAACAAGTTAACAATTTCAAGTCACTATATTTAAACATGTTACAATTTTCAAATCAGTAATTCATTTCAAGTCACTACACTTGACCATTTTCAAGTCACTAATTCATATTTCAAGCCACTACACTTAACCATTTTCAAGAAACATGTTCACAATTTCAAGTCACTACACTTAGCCATTTCCAGAAATAAGTTCACAATTTCAAGTCAATACACTTAACGATTTTCAAGAAACAAGTTAACAATTTCAAGTCACTGTATTTAAACATGTTACATTTTTCAAATCACTAATTCACATTTCAAGTCACTACACTTGACCATTTTCAAGTCACTAATTCATATTTCAAGCCACTACACTTAACCATTTTCAAGAAACATGTTCACAATTTCAAGTCACTACACTTAGCCATTTAAAGAAACAAGTTCACAATTTCAAGTCACTACACTTAACCATTTTCAAGAAACAAGTTCACAATTTTAAGTGACTACACTTTACCATTTTCAAATTTCAAGTCACTAAACTTAACCATTTTCAAGAAACAAGTTCACAATTTCAAGTCACTACACTTAACAATTTTCAAGAAACAAGTTCACAAATTTAAGTCACTAAACTTAACCATTTTCAAGTCACTAATTCATATTTCAAGCCTCTACACTTAACCAATTTGAAGTCACTAATTTACATTTAAAGTCACTACAATTAACCATTTTCAAAAAACAAGTTCACAATTTCAAGTCACTACACTTAACCATTTTCAAGAAACAAGTTAACAATTTCAAGTCACTGTATTTAAACATGTTACATTTTTCAAATCACTAATTCATTTCAAGTCACTACACTTGACCATTTTCAAGTCACTAATTCATATTTCAAGCCACTACACTTAACCATTTTCAAGAAACATGTTCACAATTTCAAGTCACTACACTTAGCCATTTCCAGAAACAAGTTCACAATTTCAAGTCACTACACTTAACAATTTTCAAGAAACAAGTTCACAATTTCAAGTCACTACACTTAACCATTTTCAAGAAACAAGTTCACAATTTCAAGTCACTACACTTTACCATTTTCAAGTCACTAATTCAAATTTCAAGTCACTAAACTTAACCATTTTCAAGAAACAAGTTAACAATTTCAAGTCACTGTATTTAAACATGTTACATTTTTCAAATCACTAATTCATTTCAAGTCACTACACTTGACCATTTTCAAGTCACTAATTCATATTTCAAGCCACTACACTTAACCATTTTCAAGAAACATGTTCACAATTTCAAGTCACTACACTTAGCCATTTCCAGAAACAAGTTCACAATTTCAAGTCACTACACTTAACAATTTTCAAGAAACAAGTTCACAATTTCAAGTCACTACACTTAACCATTTTCAAGAAACAAGTTCACAATTTCAAGTCACTACACTTTACCATTTTCAAGTCACTAATTCAAATTTCAAGTCACTAAACTTAACCATTTTCAAGAAACAAGTTCACAATTTCAAGTCACTACACTTAACCATTTTCAAGTCACTAATTTACATTTTCAGTCAGTACACTTAACCATTTTGAAGAAACAAGTTCACCATTTTCAAGAAACAAGTTCACAATTTTCAGTCACCACACTTAACCATTTCTAACTCACAAATTCACATTTCAAGTCGGTACACTTAACCATTTTCAAGAAACAAGTTCACAATTTCAAATCACTACAATTAGCCATTTCAAGAAACAAGTTCACAAATTTAAGTCACTACACTTTACCATTTTCAAGTCACTAATTCAAATTTCAAGTCACTAAACTTGACCATTTTCAAGAAACAAGTTCACAATTTCGAGTCACTACACTTAACCATTTTCAAGAAACAAGTTAACAATTTCAAGTCACTGTATTTAAACATGTTACATTTTTCAAATCACTAATTCATTTCAAGTCACTACACTTGACCATTTTCAAGTCACTAATTCATATTTCAAGCCACTACACTTAACCATTTTCAAGAAACATGTTCACAATTTCAAGTCACTACACTTAGCCATTTCCAGAAACAAGTTCACAATTTCAAGTCACTACACTTAACAATTTTCAAGAAACAAGTTCACAATTTCAAGTCACTACACTTAACCATTTTCAAGAAACAAGTTCACAATTTCAAGTCACTACACTTTACCATTTTCAAGTCACTAATTCAAATTTCAAGTCACTAAACTTAACCATTTTCAAGAAACAAGTTAACAATTTCAAGTCACTGTATTTAAACATGTTACATTTTTCAAATCACTAATTCATTTCAAGTCACTACACTTGACCATTTTCAAGTCACTAATTCATATTTCAAGCCACTACACTTAACCATTTTCAAGAAACATGTTCACAATTTCAAGTCACTACACTTAGCCATTTCCAGAAACAAGTTCACAATTTCAAGTCACTACACTTAACCATTTTCAAGAAACAAGTTCACAATTTCAAGTCACTACACTTTACCATTTTCAAGTCACTAATTCAAATTTCAAGTCACTAAACTTAACCATTTTCAAGAAACAAGTTCACAATTTCAAGTCACTACACTTAACCATTTTCAAGTCACTAATTTACATTTTCAGTCAGTACACTTAACCATTTTGAAGAAACAAGTTCACCATTTTCAAGAAACAAGTTCACAATTTTCAGTCACCACACTTAACCATTTCTAACTCACAAATTCACATTTCAAGTCGGTACACTTAACCATTTTCAAGAAACAAGTTCACAATTTCAAATCACTACAATTAGCCATTTCAAGAAACAAGTTCACAAATTTAAGTCACTACACTTTACCATTTTCAAGTCACTAATTCAAATTTCAAGTCACTAAACTTGACCATTTTCAAGAAACAAGTTCACAATTTCGAGTCACTACACTTAACAATTTTCAAGAAACAAGTTTACAATTTCAAGTCACTACACTTAAAAATTTTCAAGAAACAAGTTAACAATTTCAAGTCACTGTATTTAAACATGTTACATTTTTCAAATCACTAATTCACATTTCAAGTCACTACACTTGACCATTTTCAAGTCACTAATTCATATTTCAAGCCACTAAACTTAACCATTTTCAAGAAACAAGTTCACAATTTCAAGTCACTACACTTAGCCATTTCAAGAAACAAGTTCACAATTTCAAGTCACTAAACTTAACGATTTTCAAGAAACAAGTTCAAAATTTAAAGTGACTACACTTACCATTTTCAACTCACTAATTCAAATTTCAAGTCACTAAACTTAACCATTTTCAAGAAACAAGTTCTCAATTTCAAGTCACTACACTTAACCATTTTTAGAAACAAGTTCTCAATTTCAAGTCACTACACTTAACAATTTTCAAGAAATAAGTTCACAATTTCAAGTCACTACACTTAACCATTTTCAAGAAACAAGTTCACAATTTCAAGTCACTACACTTAACAATTTTCAAGAAACAAGTTCACAATTTCAAGTCACTACACTTAACCATTTTCAAGAAACAAGTTCACAATTTCAAGTCACTACACTTAACAATTTTCAAGAAACAAGTTCACAATTTCAAGTCACTACACTTAACCATTTTAAGAAACAAGTTCACAATTTCAAGTCACTACACTTAACCATTTTAAGAAACAAGTTCTCAATTTCAAGTCACTACACTTAACAATTTTCAAGAAATAAGTTCACAATTTCAAGTCACTACACTTAGCCATTTCCAGAAACAAGTTCACAATTTCAAGTCACTACACTTAACAATTTTCAAGAAACAAGTTCACAATTTCAAGTCACTACACTTAACCATTTTCAAGAAACAAGTTCACAATTTCAAGTCACCACACTTAACCATTTTAAGAAACAAGTTCTCAATTTCAAGTCACTACACTTTACCATTTTCAAGAAACAAGTTCACAATTTCAAGTCACTACACTTAACCATTTTCAAGAAACAAGTTAACAATTTCAAGTCACTATATTTAAACATGTTACAATTTTCAAATCAGTAATTCATTTCAAGTCACTACACTTGACCATTTTCAAGTCACTAATTCATATTTCAAGCCACTACACTTAACCATTTTCAAGAAACATGTTCACAATTTCAAGTCACTACACTTAGCCATTTCCAGAAATAAGTTCACAATTTCAAGTCAATACACTTAACGATTTTCAAGAAACAAGTTAACAATTTCAAGTCACTGTATTTAAACATGTTACATTTTTCAAATCACTAATTCACATTTCAAGTCACTACACTTGACCATTTTCAAGTCACTAATTCATATTTCAAGCCACTACACTTAACCATTTTCAAGAAACATGTTCACAATTTCAAGTCACTACACTTAGCCATTTAAAGAAACAAGTTCACAATTTCAAGTCACTACACTTAACCATTTTCAAGAAACAAGTTCACAATTTTAAGTGACTACACTTTACCATTTTCAAATTTCAAGTCACTAAACTTAACCATTTTCAAGAAACAAGTTCACAATTTCAAGTCACTACACTTAACAATTTTCAAGAAACAAGTTCACAAATTTAAGTCACTAAACTTAACCATTTTCAAGTCACTAATTCATATTTCAAGCCTCTACACTTAACCAATTTGAAGTCACTAATTTACATTTAAAGTCACTACAATTAACCATTTTCAAAAAACAAGTTCACAATTTCAAGTCACTACACTTAACCATTTTCAAGAAACAAGTTAACAATTTCAAGTCACTGTATTTAAACATGTTACATTTTTCAAATCACTAATTCATTTCAAGTCACTACACTTGACCATTTTCAAGTCACTAATTCATATTTCAAGCCACTACACTTAACCATTTTCAAGAAACATGTTCACAATTTCAAGTCACTACACTTAGCCATTTCCAGAAACAAGTTCACAATTTCAAGTCACTACACTTAACAATTTTCAAGAAACAAGTTCACAATTTCAAGTCACTACACTTAACCATTTTCAAGAAACAAGTTCACAATTTCAAGTCACTACACTTTACCATTTTCAAGTCACTAATTCAAATTTCAAGTCACTAAACTTAACCATTTTCAAGAAACAAGTTAACAATTTCAAGTCACTGTATTTAAACATGTTACATTTTTCAAATCACTAATTCATTTCAAGTCACTACACTTGACCATTTTCAAGTCACTAATTCATATTTCAAGCCACTACACTTAACCATTTTCAAGAAACATGTTCACAATTTCAAGTCACTACACTTAGCCATTTCCAGAAACAAGTTCACAATTTCAAGTCACTACACTTAACAATTTTCAAGAAACAAGTTCACAATTTCAAGTCACTACACTTAACCATTTTCAAGAAACAAGTTCACAATTTCAAGTCACTACACTTTACCATTTTCAAGTCACTAATTCAAATTTCAAGTCACTAAACTTAACCATTTTCAAGAAACAAGTTCACAATTTCAAGTCACTACACTTAACCATTTTCAAGTCACTAATTTACATTTTCAGTCAGTACACTTAACCATTTTGAAGAAACAAGTTCACCATTTTCAAGAAACAAGTTCACAATTTTCAGTCACCACACTTAACCATTTCTAACTCACAAATTCACATTTCAAGTCGGTACACTTAACCATTTTCAAGAAACAAGTTCACAATTTCAAATCACTACAATTAGCCATTTCAAGAAACAAGTTCACAAATTTAAGTCACTACACTTTACCATTTTCAAGTCACTAATTCAAATTTCAAGTCACTAAACTTGACCATTTTCAAGAAACAAGTTCACAATTTCGAGTCACTACACTTAACCATTTTCAAGAAACAAGTTAACAATTTCAAGTCACTGTATTTAAACATGTTACATTTTTCAAATCACTAATTCATTTCAAGTCACTACACTTGACCATTTTCAAGTCACTAATTCATATTTCAAGCCACTACACTTAACCATTTTCAAGAAACATGTTCACAATTTCAAGTCACTACACTTAGCCATTTCCAGAAACAAGTTCACAATTTCAAGTCACTACACTTAACAATTTTCAAGAAACAAGTTCACAATTTCAAGTCACTACACTTAACCATTTTCAAGAAACAAGTTCACAATTTCAAGTCACTACACTTTACCATTTTCAAGTCACTAATTCAAATTTCAAGTCACTAAACTTAACCATTTTCAAGAAACAAGTTAACAATTTCAAGTCACTGTATTTAAACATGTTACATTTTTCAAATCACTAATTCATTTCAAGTCACTACACTTGACCATTTTCAAGTCACTAATTCATATTTCAAGCCACTACACTTAACCATTTTCAAGAAACATGTTCACAATTTCAAGTCACTACACTTAGCCATTTCCAGAAACAAGTTCACAATTTCAAGTCACTACACTTAACAATTTTCAAGAAACAAGTTCACAATTTCAAGTCAATACACTTAACCATTTTCAAGAAACAAGTTCACAATTTCAAGTCACTACACTTTACCATTTTCAAGTCACTAATTCAAATTTCAAGTCACTAAACTTAACCATTTTCAAGAAACAAGTTCACAATTTCAAGTCACTACACTTAACCATTTTCAAGTCACTAATTTACATTTTCAGTCAGTACACTTAACCATTTTGAAGAAACAAGTTCACCATTTTCAAGAAACAAGTTCACAATTTTCAGTCACCACACTTAACCATTTCTAACTCACAAATTCACATTTCAAGTCGGTACACTTAACCATTTTCAAGAAACAAGTTCACAATTTCAAATCACTACAATTAGCCATTTCAAGAAACAAGTTCACAAATTTAAGTCACTACACTTTACCATTTTCAAGTCACTAATTCAAATTTCAAGTCACTAAACTTGACCATTTTCAAGAAACAAGTTCACAATTTCGAGTCACTACACTTAACAATTTTCAAGAAACAAGTTTACAATTTCAAGTCACTACACTTAAAAATTTTCAAGAAACAAGTTAACAATTTCAAGTCACTGTATTTAAACATGTTACATTTTTCAAATCACTAATTCACATTTCAAGTCACTACACTTGACCATTTTCAAGTCACTAATTCATATTTCAAGCCACTAAACTTAACCATTTTCAAGAAACAAGTTCACAATTTCAAGTCACTACACTTAGCCATTTCAAGAAACAAGTTCACAATTTCAAGTCACTAAACTTAACGATTTTCAAGAAACAAGTTCAAAATTTAAAGTGACTACACTTACCATTTTCAACTCACTAATTCAAATTTCAAGTCACTAAACTTAACCATTTTCAAGAAACAAGTTCTCAATTTCAAGTCACTACACTTAACCATTTTTAGAAACAAGTTCTCAATTTCAAGTCACTACACTTAACAATTTTCAAGAAATAAGTTCACAATTTCAAGTCACTACACTTAACCATTTTCAAGAAACAAGTTCACAATTTCAAGTCACTACACTTAACAATTTTCAAGAAACAAGTTCACAATTTCAAGTCACTACACTTAACCATTTTCAAGAAACAAGTTCACAATTTCAAGTCACTACACTTAACAATTTTCAAGAAACAAGTTCACAATTTCAAGTCACTACACTTAACCATTTTAAGAAACAAGTTCACAATTTCAAGTCACTACACTTAACCATTTTAAGAAACAAGTTCTCAATTTCAAGTCACTACACTTAACAATTTTCAAGAAATAAGTTCACAATTTCAAGTCACTACACTTAGCCATTTCCAGAAACAAGTTCACAATTTCAAGTCACTACACTTAACAATTTTCAAGAAACAAGTTCACAATTTCAAGTCACTACACTTAACCATTTTCAAGAAACAAGTTCACAATTTCAAGTCACCACACTTAACCATTTTAAGAAACAAGTTCTCAATTTCAAGTCACTACACTTTACCATTTTCAAGAAACAAGTTCACAATTTCAAGTCACTACACTTAACCATTTTCAAGAAACAAGTTAACAATTTCAAGTCACTATATTTAAACATGTTACAATTTTCAAATCAGTAATTCATTTCAAGTCACTACACTTGACCATTTTCAAGTCACTAATTCATATTTCAAGCCACTACACTTAACCATTTTCAAGAAACATGTTCACAATTTCAAGTCACTACACTTAGCCATTTCCAGAAATAAGTTCACAATTTCAAGTCAATACACTTAACGATTTTCAAGAAACAAGTTAACAATTTCAAGTCACTGTATTTAAACATGTTACATTTTTCAAATCACTAATTCACATTTCAAGTCACTACACTTGACCATTTTCAAGTCACTAATTCATATTTCAAGCCACTACACTTAACCATTTTCAAGAAACATGTTCACAATTTCAAGTCACTACACTTAGCCATTTCAAGAAACAAGTTCACAATTTCAAGTCACTACACTTAACCATTTTCAAGAAACAAGTTCACAATTTTAAGTGACTACACTTTACCATTTTCAAATTTCAAGTCACTAAACTTAACCATTTTAAAGAAACAAGTTCACAAATTCAAGTCACTACACTTAACCATTTTTAACTCACTAATTCACATTTGCGTCACTACACTTAATCATTTTCAAGAAACAAGTTCACAATTTCAAGTCACTACACTTAACCATTTAAAGAAACAAGGTCACAATTTCAAGTCACTACACTTACCAATTTTCAAGTCACTAATTAACATTTCTAGTCACTACACTTAACTATTTTCAAGAAACAAGTTCACCATTTCAAGAAACAAGTTTACAATTTCAAGTCACTACACTTAAAATTTTTCAAGAAACAAGTTAACAATTTCAAGTCACTATATTTAAACATGTTACAATTTTCAAATCAGTAATTCATTTCAAGTCACTACACTTGACCATTTTCAAGTCACTAATTCATATTTCAAGCCACTACACTTAACCATTTTCAAGAAACATGTTCACAATTTCAAGTCACTACACTTAGCCATTTCCAGAAACAAGTTCACAATTTCAAGTCACTACACTTAACGATTTTCAAGAAACAAGTTAACAATTTCAAGTCACTGTATTTAAACATGTTACATTTTTCAAATCACTAATTCACATTTCAAGTCACTACACTTGACCATTTTCAAGTCACTAATTCATATTTCAAGCCACTACACTTAACCATTTTCAAGAAACATGTTCACAATTTCAAGTCACTACACTTAGCCATTTCAGGAAACAAGTTCACAATTTCAAGTCACTACACTTAACCATTTTCAAGAAACAAGTTCACAATTTTAAGTGACTACACTTTACCATTTTCAACTCACTAATTCAAATTTAAAGTCACTAAACTTAACCATTTTAAAGAAACAAGTTCACAAATTCAAGTCACTACACTTAACCATTTTTAACTCACTAATTCACATTTGCGTCACTACACTTAACCATTTTCAAGAAACAAGTTCACAATTTCAAGTCACTACACTTAACCATTTAAAGAAACAAGGTCACAATTTCAAGTCACTACACTTACCAATTTTCAAGTCACTAATTAACATTTCTAGTCACTACACTTAACTATTTTCAAGAAACAAGTTCACCATTTCAAGAAACAAGTTTACAATTTCAAGTCACTACACTTAAAATTTTTCAAGAAACAAGTTAACAATTTCAAGTCACTATATTTAAACATGTTACAATTTTCAAATCAGTAATTCATTTCAAGTCTCTACACTTGACCATTTTCAAGTCACTAATTCATATTTCAAGCCACTACACTTAACCATTTTCAAGAAACATGTTCACAATTTCAAGTCACTACACTTAGCCATTTCCAGAAACAAGTTCACAATTTCAAGTCACTACACTTAACGATTTTCAAGAAACAAGTTAACAATTTCAAGTCACTGTATTTAAACATGTTACATTTTTCAAATCACTAATTCACATTTCAAGTCACTACACTTGACCATTTTCAAGTCACTAATTCATATTTCAAGCCACTACACTTAACCATTTTCAAGAAACATGTTCACAATTTCAAGTCACTACACTTAGCCATTTCAGGAAACAAGTTCACAATTTCAAGTCACTACACTTAACCATTTTCAAGAAACAAGTTCACAATTTTAAGTGACTACACTTTACCATTTTCAACTCACTAATTCAAATTTAAAGTCACTAAACTTAACCATTTTAAAGAAACAAGTTCACAAATTCAAGTCACTACACTTAACCATTTTTAACTCACTAATTCACATTTGCGTCACTACACTTAACCATTTTCAAGAAACAAGTTCACAATTTCAAGTCACTACACTTAACCATTTAAAGAAACAAGGTCACAATTTCAAGTCACTACACTTACCAATTTTCAAGTCACTAATTAACATTTCTAGTCACTACACTTAACCATTTTCAAGAAACAAGTTCACCATTTCAAGAAACAAGTTTACAATTTAAAGTCACTACACTTAGTCATTTCCAGAAAAAAGTTCATAATTCAAGTCACTACACTTAACAATTTTCAAGTCAGTATATTGAACCATGTTGCCATTTTTAAATCACTAATTCACATTTCAAAGTCACTACACTTAACCGTTTTGAAGTCACTAATTTACATTTAAAGTCACTACACTTAACCATTTTCAAGAAACAAGTTCACCATTTCAAGAAACAAGTTTACAATTTAAAGTCACTACACTTAGTCATTTCAAGAAAAAAGTTCATAATTCAAGTCACTACACTTAACCATTTTCAAGAAACAAGTTCACAATTCTAAGTCACTACACTTAACAATTTTCAAGAAACAAGTTCACAATTTCAAGTCACTACACTTAACCATTTTAAGAAACAAGTTCACAATTTCAAGTCATTACACTTAACCATTTTAAGAAACAAGTTCTCAATTTCAAGTCACTACACTTAACCATTTTCAAGAAATAAGTTCACAATTTCAAGTCACTACACTTAACCATTTTGAAGAAACAAGTTCACAATTTCAAGTCACAACACTTAGCCATTTCAAGAAACAAGTTCACAATTTTAAGTCACTACATTTTACCATTTTCAAGTCACTAATTCAAATTTCAAGTCACTAAACTTAACCATTTTCAAGAAACAAGTTCACAATTTCCAGTCACTACACTTAATAATTTTCAAGAAACAAGTTTACAATTTCAAGTCACTACACTTAAAAATTTTCAAGAAATAAGTTAACAATTTCAAGTCACTATATTTAAACATGTTACAATTTTCAACGCACTAATTCACATTTCAAGTCACTACACTTGACCTTTTTCAAGTCACTAATTCATATTTCAAGCCACTACACTTAACAAGTTTCAAGAAACAAGTTCACAATTTCAAGTCACTACACTTAGCCATTTCAAGAAACAAGTTCACAATTTCAAGTCACTACACTTAACCATTTTCAAGTAACAAGTTCACAATTTTAAGTGACTACACTTTACCATTTTCAACTCACTAATTCAAATTTCAAGTCACTAAACTTAACCATTTTCAAGAAACAAGTTGACAAATTCAAGTCACTACACTTAACCATTTTTAACTCACTAATTCACATTTGCGTCACTACACTTAACCATTTTCAAGAAACAAGTTCACAATTTCAAGTCACTATACTTAACCATTTAAAGAAACAAGGTCACAATTTCAAGTCACTACACTTAGCCATTTCAAGAAACAAGTTCTCAATTTCAAGTCAGTATATTGAACCATGTTGCCAATTTCAAGTCACTACACTTAACCATTTTCAAGAAACAAGTTCACAATTTCAAGTCACTACACTTAACAATTTTCAAGAAACAAGTTCACAAATTTAAGTCACTACACTTAACCATTTTCAAGTCACTAATTCATATTTCAAGCCTCTACACTTAACCAATTTGAAGTCACTAATTTACATTTAAAGTCACTACAATTAACCATTTTCAAAAAACAAGTTCACAATTTCAAGTCACTACACTTAACCATTTTCAAGAAACAAGTTAACAATTTCAAGTCACTGTATTTAAACATGTTACATTTTTCAAATCACTAATTCATTTCAAGTCACTACACTTGACCATTTTCAAGTCACTAATTCATATTTCAAGCCACTACACTTAACCATTTTCAAGAAACATGTTCACAATTTCAAGTCACTACACTTAGCCATTTCAAGAAACAAGTTCTCAATTTCAAGTCACTACACTTAACCATTTTCAAGAAACAAGTTCACAATTTCAAGTCACTACACTTTACCATTTTCAAGTCACTAATTCAAATTTCAAGTCACTAAACTTAACCATTTTCAAGAAACAAGTTAACAATTTCAAGTCACTGTATTTAAACATGTTACATTTTTCAAATCACTAATTCATTTCAAGTCACTACACTTGACCATTTTCAAGTCACTAATTCATATTTCAAGCCACTACACTTAACCATTTTCAAGAAACATGTTCACAATTTCAAGTCACTACACTTAGCCATTTCCAGAAACAAGTTCTCAATTTCAAGTCACTACACTTAACCATTTTCAAGAAACAAGTTCACAATTTCAAGTCACTACACTTTACCATTTTCAAGTCACTAATTCAAATTTCAAGTCACTAAACTTAACCATTTTCAAGAAACAAGTTAACAATTTCAAGTCACTGTATTTAAACATGTTACATTTTTCAAATCACTAATTCATTTCAAGTCACTACACTTGACCATTTTCAAGTCACTAATTCATATTTCAAGCCACTACACTTAACCATTTTCAAGAAACATGTTCACAATTTCAAGTCACTACACTTAGCCATTTCCAGAAACAAGTTCACAATTTCAAGTCACTACACTTAACAATTTTCAAGAAACAAGTTCACAATTTCAAGTCACTACACTTAACCATTTTCAAGAAACAAGTTCACAATTTCAAGTCACTACACTTTACCATTTTCAAGTCACTAATTCAAATTTCAAGTCACTAAACTTAACCATTTTCAAGAAACAAGTTCACAATTTCAAGTCACTACACTTAACCATTTTCAAGTCACTAATTTACATTTTCAGTCAGTACACTTAACCATTTTGAAGAAACAAGTTCACCATTTTCAAGAAACAAGTTCACAATTTTCAGTCACCACACTTAACCATTTCTAACTCACAAATTCACATTTCAAGTCGCTACACATAACCATTTTCAAGAAACAAGTTCACACTTTCAAGTCACTACAATTAGCCATTTCAAGAAACAAGTTCACAAATTTAAGTCACTACACTTTACCATTTTCAAGTCACTAATTCAAATTTCAAGTCACTAAACTTGACCATTTTCAAGAAACAAGTTCACAATTTCGAGTCACTACACTTAACAATTTTCAAGAAACAAGTTTACAATTTCAAGTCACTACACTTAAAAATTTTCAAGAAACAAGTTAACAATTTCAAGTCACTGTATTTAAACATGTTACATTTTTCAAATCACTAATTCACATTTCAAGTCACTACACTTGACCATTTTCAAGTCACTAATTCATATTTCAAGCCACTAAACTTAACCATTTTCAAGAAACAAGTTCACAATTTCAAGTCACTACACTTAGCCATTTCAAGAAACAAGTTCACAATTTCAAGTCACTAAACTTAACGATTTTCAAGAAACAAGTTCAAAATTTAAAGTGACAACACTTTACCATTTTCAACTCACTAATTCAAATTTCAAGTCACTAAACTTAACCATTTTCAAGAAACAAGTTCTCAATTTCAAGTCACTACACTTAACCATTTTTAGAAACAAGTTCTCAATTTCAAGTCACTACACTTAACAATTTTCAAGAAATAAGTTCACAATTTCAAGTCACTACACTTAACCATTTTCAAGAAACAAGTTCACAATTTCAAGTCACTACACTTAACAATTTTCAAGAAACAAGTTCACAATTTCAAGTCACTACACTTAACCATTTTCAAGAAACAAGTTCACAATTTCAAGTCACTACACTTAACCATTTAAAGAAACAAGGTCACAATTTCAAGTCACTACACTTACCAATTTTCAAGTCACTAATTAACATTTCTAGTCACTACACTTAACCATTTTCAAGAAACAAGTTCACCATTTCAAGAAACAAGTTTACAATTTAAAGTCACTACACTTAGTCATTTCCAGAAAAAAGTTCATAATTCAAGTCACTACACTTAACAATTTTCAAGTCAGTATATTGAACCATGTTGCCATTTTTAAATCACTAATTCACATTTCAAAGTCACTACACTTAACCGTTTTGAAGTCACTAATTTACATTTAAAGTCACTACACTTAACCATTTTCAAGAAACAAGTTCACCATTTCAAGAAACAAGTTTACAATTTAAAGTCACTACACTTAGTCATTTCAAGAAAAAAGTTCATAATTCAAGTCACTACACTTAACCATTTTCAAGAAACAAGTTCACAATTCTAAGTCACTACACTTAACAATTTTCAAGAAACAAGTTCACAATTTCAAGTCACTACACTTAACCATTTTAAGAAACAAGTTCACAATTTCAAGTCATTACACTTAACCATTTTAAGAAACAAGTTCTCAATTTCAAGTCACTACACTTAACCATTTTCAAGAAATAAGTTCACAATTTCAAGTCACTACACTTAACCATTTTGAAGAAACAAGTTCACAATTTCAAGTCACAACACTTAGCCATTTCAAGAAACAAGTTCACAATTTTAAGTCACTACATTTTACCATTTTCAAGTCACTAATTCAAATTTCAAGTCACTAAACTTAACCATTTTCAAGAAACAAGTTCACAATTTCCAGTCACTACACTTAATAATTTTCAAGAAACAAGTTTACAATTTCAAGTCACTACACTTAAAAATTTTCAAGAAATAAGTTAACAATTTCAAGTCACTATATTTAAACATGTTACAATTTTCAACGCACTAATTCACATTTCAAGTCACTACACTTGACCTTTTTCAAGTCACTAATTCATATTTCAAGCCACTACACTTAACAAGTTTCAAGAAACAAGTTCACAATTTCAAGTCACTACACTTAGCCATTTCAAGAAACAAGTTCACAATTTCAAGTCACTACACTTAACCATTTTCAAGTAACAAGTTCACAATTTTAAGTGACTACACTTTACCATTTTCAACTCACTAATTCAAATTTCAAGTCACTAAACTTAACCATTTTCAAGAAACAAGTTGACAAATTCAAGTCACTACACTTAACCATTTTTAACTCACTAATTCACATTTGCGTCACTACACTTAACCATTTTCAAGAAACAAGTTCACAATTTCAAGTCACTATACTTAACCATTTAAAGAAACAAGGTCACAATTTCAAGTCACTACACTTAGCCATTTCAAGAAACAAGTTCTCAATTTCAAGTCAGTATATTGAACCATGTTGCCAATTTCAAGTCACTACACTTAACCATTTTCAAGAAACAAGTTCACAATTTCAAGTCACTACACTTAACAATTTTCAAGAAACAAGTTCACAAATTTAAGTCACTACACTTAACCATTTTCAAGTCACTAATTCATATTTCAAGCCTCTACACTTAACCAATTTGAAGTCACTAATTTACATTTAAAGTCACTACAATTAACCATTTTCAAAAAACAAGTTCACAATTTCAAGTCACTACACTTAACCATTTTCAAGAAACAAGTTAACAATTTCAAGTCACTGTATTTAAACATGTTACATTTTTCAAATCGCTAATTCATTTCAAGTCACTACACTTGACCATTTTCAAGTCACTAATTCATATTTCAAGCCACTACACTTAACCATTTTCAAGAAACATGTTCACAATTTCAAGTCACTACACTTAGCCATTTCAAGAAACAAGTTCTCAATTTCAAGTCACTACACTTAACCATTTTCAAGAAACAAGTTCACAATTTCAAGTCACTACACTTTACCATTTTCAAGTCACTAATTCAAATTTCAAGTCACTAAACTTAACCATTTTCAAGAAACAAGTTAACAATTTCAAGTCACTGTATTTAAACATGTTACATTTTTCAAATCACTAATTCATTTCAAGTCACTACACTTGACCATTTTCAAGTCACTAATTCATATTTCAAGCCACTACACTTAACCATTTTCAAGAAACATGTTCACAATTTCAAGTCACTACACTTAGCCATTTCCAGAAACAAGTTCTCAATTTCAAGTCACTACACTTAACCATTTTCAAGAAACAAGTTCACAATTTCAAGTCACTACACTTTACCATTTTCAAGTCACTAATTCAAATTTCAAGTCACTAAACTTAACCATTTTCAAGAAACAAGTTAACAATTTCAAGTCACTGTATTTAAACATGTTACATTTTTCAAATCACTAATTCATTTCAAGTCACTACACTTGACCATTTTCAAGTCACTAATTCATATTTCAAGCCACTACACTTAACCATTTTCAAGAAACATGTTCACAATTTCAAGTCACTACACTTAGCCATTTCCAGAAACAAGTTCACAATTTCAAGTCACTACACTTAACAATTTTCAAGAAACAAGTTCACAATTTCAAGTCACTACACTTAACCATTTTCAAGAAACAAGTTCACAATTTCAAGTCACTACACTTTACCATTTTCAAGTCACTAATTCAAATTTCAAGTCACTAAACTTAACCATTTTCAAGAAACAAGTTCACAATTTCAAGTCACTACACTTAACCATTTTCAAGTCACTAATTTACATTTTCAGTCAGTACACTTAACCATTTTGAAGAAACAAGTTCACCATTTTCAAGAAACAAGTTCACAATTTTCAGTCACCACACTTAACCATTTCTAACTCACAAATTCACATTTCAAGTCGCTACACATAACCATTTTCAAGAAACAAGTTCACACTTTCAAGTCACTACAATTAGCCATTTCAAGAAACAAGTTCACAAATTTAAGTCACTACACTTTACCATTTTCAAGTCACTAATTCAAATTTCAAGTCACTAAACTTGACCATTTTCAAGAAACAAGTTCACAATTTCGAGTCACTACACTTAACAATTTTCAAGAAACAAGTTTACAATTTCAAGTCACTACACTTAAAAATTTTCAAGAAACAAGTTAACAATTTCAAGTCACTGTATTTAAATATGTTACATTTTTCAAATCACTAATTCACATTTCAAGTCACTACACTTGACCATTTTCAAGTCACTAATTCATATTTCAAGCCACTAAACTTAACCATTTTCAAGAAACAAGTTCACAATTTCAAGTCACTACACTTAGCCATTTCAAGAAACAAGTTCACAATTTCAAGTCACTAAACTTAACGATTTTCAAGAAACAAGTTCAAAATTTAAAGTGACAACACTTTACCATTTTCAACTCACTAATTCAAATTTCAAGTCACTAAACTTAACCATTTTCAAGAAACAAGTTCTCAATTTCAAGTCACTACACTTAACCATTTTTAGAAACAAGTTCTCAATTTCAAGTCACTACACTTAACAATTTTCAAGAAATAAGTTCACAATTTCAAGTCACTACACTTAACCATTTTCAAGAAACAAGTTCACAATTTCAAGTCACTACACTTAACAATTTTCAAGAAACAAGTTCACAATTTCAAGTCACTACACTTAACCATTTTCAAGAAACAAGTTCACAATTTCAAGTCACTACACTTAACAATTTTCAAGAAACAGGTTCACAATTTCAAGTCACTACACTTAACCATTTTAAGAAACAAGTTCACAATTTCAAGTCACTACACTTAACAATTTTCAAGAAACAGGTTCACAATTTCAAGTCACTACACTTAACCATTTTAAGAAACAAGTTCACAATTTCAAGTCACTACACTTAACCATTTTAAGAAACAAGTTCTCAATTTCAAGTCACTACACTTAACAATTTTCAAGAAATAAGTTCACAATTTCAAGTCACTACACTTAGCCATTTCCAGAAACAAGTTCACAATTTCAAGTCACTACACTTAACAATTTTCAAGAAACAAGTTCACAATTTCAAGTCACTACACTTAACCATTTTCAAGAAACAAGTTCACAATTTCAAGTCACCACACTTAACCATTTTAAGAAACAAGTTCTCAATTTCAAGTCACTACACTTTACCATTTTCAAGAAACAAGTTCACAATTTCAAGTCACTACACTTAACCATTTTCATGAAACAAGTTCACAATTTCAAGTCACTAAACTTAACGATTTTCAAGAAACAAGTTCAAAATTTAAAGTGACTACACTTTACCATTTTCAACTCACTAATTCAAATTTCAAGTCACTAAACTTAACCATTTTCAAGAAACAAGTTCTCAATTTCAAGTCACTACACTTAACCATTTTTAGAAACAAGTTCTCAATTTCAAGTCACTACACTTAACAATTTTCAAGAAATAAGTTCACAATTTCAAGTCACTACACTTAACCATTTTCAAGAAACAAATTCACAATTTCAAGTCACTACACTTAACAATTTTCAAGAAACAAGTTCACAATTTTAAGTCACTACACTTAACCATTTTCAAGAAACAAGTTCACAATTTTAAGTCACTACACTTAACAATTTTCAAGAAACAAGTTCACAATTTCAAGTCACTACACTTAACCATTTTAAGAAACAAGTTCACAATTTCAAGTCACTACACTTCACCATTTTAAGAAACAAGTTCTCAATTTCAAGTCACTACACTTAACAATTTTCAAGAAATAAGTTCACAATTTCAAGTCACTACACTTAACCATTTTGAAGAAACAAGTTCACAATTTCAAGTCACAACACTTAGCCATTTCAATAAACAAGTTCACAATTTTTTTACCATTTTCAAGTCACTAATTCAAATTTCAAGTCACTAAACTTAACCATTTTCAAGAAACAAGTTCACAATTTCCAATCACTACACTTAACAATTTTCAAGAAACAAGTTTACAATTTCAAGTCACTACACTTAACCATTTTCAAGAAATAAGTTAACAATTTCAAGTCACTACATTTAAACATGTTACAATTTTCAAAGCACTAATTCACATTTCAAGTCACTACACTTGACCATTTTCAAGTCACTAATTCATATTTCAAGCCACTACACTTAACCAGTTTCAAGAAACAAGTTCACAATTTCAAGTCACTACACTTAGCCATTTCAAGAAACAAGTTCACAATTTCAAGTCACTACACTTAACAATTTTCAAGAAACAAGTTCACAAAGTCAAGTCACTACATTTAACCATTTTCAAGTCGCTAATTCATATTTCAAGCCACTACTCTTAACGATTTTCAAGAAACCAGTTCAGAATTTCAAGTCACTACACTTAACCATTTAAAGAAACAAGTTCACAATTTCAAGTCACTACACTTACCAATTTTCAAGTCACTAATTAACATTTCTAGTCACTACACTTAACCATTTTCAAGAAACAAGTTCACCATTTCAAGAAACAAGTTTACAATTTAAAGTCACTACACTTAGTCATTTCAAGAAAAAAGTTCATAATTCAAGTCACTACACTTAACAATTTTCAAGTCAGTATATTGAACCATGTTGCCATTTTTAAATCACTAATTCACATTTCAAAGTCACTACACTTAACCATTTTGAAGTCACTAATTTACATTTAAAGTCACTACACTTAACCATTTTCAAGAAACAAGTTCACAATTTCAAGTCATTACACTTAACCATTTTCAAGAAACAAGTTCACAATTTCAAGTCACTGCACTTAACCATTTTCAAGAAACAAGTTCACAATTTCAAGCCACTACACATAACCATTTTCAAGAAACAAGTTCACAATTTCAAGTCACTACACTTAGCCATTTCAAGAAACAAGTTCACAAATTTATGTCACTACACTTTACCATTTTCAAGTCACTAATTCAAATTTCAAGTCACTAAACTTAACCATTTTCAAGAAACAAGTTCACAATTTCAAGTCACTACACTTAACAATTTTCAAGAAACAAGTTTACAATTTCAAGTCACTACACTTATAAATTTTCAAGAAACAAGTTAACAATTTCAAGTCACTGTATTTAAACATGTTACATTTTTCAAATCACTAATTCACATTTCAAGTCACTACACTTGACCATTTTCAATTCACTAATTCATATTTCAAGCCACTAAACTTAACCATTTTCAAGAAACAAGTTCACAATTTCAAGTCACTACACTTAGCCATTTCAAGAAACAAGTTCACAATTTCAAGTCACTACACTTAACCATTTTCAAGAAACAAGTTCAAAATTTTAAGTGACTACACTTTACCATTTTCTGCTCACTAATTCAAATTTCAAGTCACTAAACTTAACCATTTTCAAGAAACAAGTTCTCAATTTCAAGTCTCTACATTTAACCATTTAAGAAACAAGTTCACAATTTCAAGTCACTACACTTAACAATTTTCAAGAAATAAGTTCACAATTTCAAGTCACTACACTTATCAATTTTCAAGAAACAAGTTCACACTTTCAAGTCACTACACTTAACCATTTTCAAGAAACAAGTTCACAATTTTAAGTCACTACACTTAACAATTTTCAAGAAACAAGTTTACAATTTCAAGTCACTACACTTAACCATTTTAAGAAACAAGTTCACAATTTCAAGTCACTACACTTAACCATTTTAAGAAACAAGTTCTCAATTTCAAGACACTACACTTAACAATTTACAAGAAATAAGTTCACAATTTCAAGTCACTACACTTAACCTTTTTGAAGAAACAAGTTCACAATTTCAAGTAACAACACTTAGCCATTTCAATAAACAAGTTCACAATTTTTTTACCATTTTCAAGTCACTAATTCAAATTTCAAGTCACTAAACTTAACCATTTTCAAGAAACAAGTTCACAATTTCAAGTCACTACACTTAACAATTTTCAAGAAACAAGTTCACAATTTCAAGCCACTACACATAACCATTTTCAAGAAACAAGTTCACAATTTTAAGTCACTACACTTTACCATTTTCAAGTCACTAATTCAAATTTCAAGTCACTAAACTCAACCATTTTCAAGAAACAAGTTTACAATTTCAAGTCACTACACTTAACAATTTTCAAGAAACAAGTTTACAATTTCAAGTCACTACACTTAACAATTTTCAAGAAACAAGTTCACAATTTCAAGCCACTACACATAACCATTTTCAAGAAACAAGTTCACAATTTTAAGTCACTACACTTTACCATTTTCAAGTCACTAATTCAAATTTCAAGTCACTAAACTCAACCATTTTCAAGAAACAAGTTTACAATTTCAAGTCACTACACTTACCAATTTTCAAGAAACAAGTTTAAAATTTCCAGTCACTACACTTAACAATTTTCAAGAAACAAGTTTACAATTTCAAGTCACTACACTTAAAAATTTTCAAGAAATAAGTTAACAATTTCAAGTCACTATATTTAAACATGTTACAATTTTCAAAGCACTAATTCACATTTCAAAGTCACTACACTTAACCATTTTGAAGTCACTAATTTACATTTAAAGTCACTACACTTAACCATTTTCAAGAAACAAGTTCACAATTTCAAGTCATTACACTTAACCATTTTCAAGAAACAAGTTCACAATTTCAAGTCACTGCACTTAACCATTTTCAAGAAACAAGTTCACAATTTCAAGCCTCTACACATAACCATTTTCAAGAAACAAGTTCACAATTTCAAGTCACTACACTTAGCCATTTCAAGAAACAAGTTCACAAATTTAAGTCACTACACTTTACCATTTTCAAGTCACTAATTCAAATTTCAAGTCACTAAACTTAACCATTTTCAAGAAACAAGTTCACAATTTCAAGTCACTACACTTAACCATTTTCAAGAAACAAGTTCACAATTTCAAGTCACTACACTTAACAATTTTCAAGAAACAAGTTCACAATTTCAAGTCACTACACTTAACAATTTTCAAGAAACAAGTTCACAATTTCAAGTCACTACACTTAACCATTTTAAGAAACAAGTTCACAATTTCAAGTCACTACACTTAACCATTTTTAGAAACAAGTTCTCAATTTCAAGTCACTACACTTAACAATTTTCAAGAAATAAGTTCACAATTTCAAGTCACTACACTTAACCATTTTCAAGAAACAAATTCACAATTTCAAGTCACTACACTTAACAATTTTCAAGAAACAAGTTCACAATTTTAAGTCACTACACTTAACCATTTTCAAGAAACAAGTTCACAATTTTAAGTCACTACACTTAACAATTTTCAAGAAACAAGTTCACAATTTCAAGTCACTACACTTAACCATTTTAAGAAACAAGTTCACAATTTCAAGTCACTACACTTCACCATTTTAAGAAACAAGTTCTCAATTTCAAGTCACTACACTTAACAATTTTCAAGAAATAAGTTCACAATTTCAAGTCACTACACTTAACCATTTTGAAGAAACAAGTTCACAATTTCAAGTCACAACACTTAGCCATTTCAATAAACAAGTTCACAATTTTTTTACCATTTTCAAGTCACTAATTCAAATTTCAAGTCACTAAACTTAACCATTTTCAAGAAACAAGTTCACAATTTCCAATCACTACACTTAACAATTTTCAAGAAACAAGTTTACAATTTCAAGTCACTACACTTAACCATTTTCAAGAAATAAGTTAACAATTTCAAGTCACTACATTTAAACATGTTACAATTTTCAAAGCACTAATTCACATTTCAAGTCACTACACTTGACCATTTTCAAGTCACTAATTCATATTTCAAGCCACTACACTTAACCAGTTTCAAGAAACAAGTTCACAATTTCAAGTCACTACACTTAGCCATTTCAAGAAACAAGTTCACAATTTCAAGTCACTACACTTAACAATTTTCAAGAAACAAGTTCACAAAGTCAAGTCACTACATTTAACCATTTTCAAGTCGCTAATTCATATTTCAAGCCACTACTCTTAACGATTTTCAAGAAACCAGTTCAGAATTTCAAGTCACTACACTTAACCATTTAAAGAAACAAGTTCACAATTTCAAGTCACTACACTTACCAATTTTCAAGTCACTAATTAACATTTCTAGTCACTACACTTAACCATTTTCAAGAAACAAGTTCACCATTTCAAGAAACAAGTTTACAATTTAAAGTCACTACACTTAGTCATTTCAAGAAAAAAGTTCATAATTCAAGTCACTACACTTAACAATTTTCAAGTCAGTATATTGAACCATGTTGCCATTTTTAAATCACTAATTCACATTTCAAAGTCACTACACTTAACCATTTTGAAGTCACTAATTTACATTTAAAGTCACTACACTTAACCATTTTCAAGAAACAAGTTCACAATTTCAAGTCATTACACTTAACCATTTTCAAGAAACAAGTTCACAATTTCAAGTCACTGCACTTAACCATTTTCAAGAAACAAGTTCACAATTTCAAGCCACTACACATAACCATTTTCAAGAAACAAGTTCACAATTTCAAGTCACTACACTTAGCCATTTCAAGAAACAAGTTCACAAATTTATGTCACTACACTTTACCATTTTCAAGTCACTAATTCAAATTTCAAGTCACTAAACTTAACCATTTTCAAGAAACAAGTTCACAATTTCAAGTCACTACACTTAACAATTTTCAAGAAACAAGTTTACAATTTCAAGTCACTACACTTATAAATTTTCAAGAAACAAGTTAACAATTTCAAGTCACTGTATTTAAACATGTTACATTTTTCAAATCACTAATTCACATTTCAAGTCACTACACTTGACCATTTTCAATTCACTAATTCATATTTCAAGCCACTAAACTTAACCATTTTCAAGAAACAAGTTCACAATTTCAAGTCACTACACTTAGCCATTTCAAGAAACAAGTTCACAATTTCAAGTCACTACACTTAACCATTTTCAAGAAACAAGTTCAAAATTTTAAGTGACTACACTTTACCATTTTCTGCTCACTAATTCAAATTTCAAGTCACTAAACTTAACCATTTTCAAGAAACAAGTTCTCAATTTCAAGTCTCTACATTTAACCATTTAAGAAACAAGTTCACAATTTCAAGTCACTACACTTAACAATTTTCAAGAAATAAGTTCACAATTTCAAGTCACTACACTTATCAATTTTCAAGAAACAAGTTCACACTTTCAAGTCACTACACTTAACCATTTTCAAGAAACAAGTTCACAATTTTAAGTCACTACACTTAACAATTTTCAAGAAACAAGTTTACAATTTCAAGTCACTACACTTAACCATTTTAAGAAACAAGTTCACAATTTCAAGTCACTACACTTAACCATTTTAAGAAACAAGTTCTCAATTTCAAGACACTACACTTAACAATTTACAAGAAATAAGTTCACAATTTCAAGTCACTACACTTAACCTTTTTGAAGAAACAAGTTCACAATTTCAAGTAACAACACTTAGCCATTTCAATAAACAAGTTCACAATTTTTTTACCATTTTCAAGTCACTAATTCAAATTTCAAGTCACTAAACTTAACCATTTTCAAGAAACAAGTTCACAATTTCAAGTCACTACACTTAACAATTTTCAAGAAACAAGTTCACAATTTCAAGCCACTACACATAACCATTTTCAAGAAACAAGTTCACAATTTTAAGTCACTACACTTTACCATTTTCAAGTCACTAATTCAAATTTCAAGTCACTAAACTCAACCATTTTCAAGAAACAAGTTTACAATTTCAAGTCACTACACTTAACAATTTTCAAGAAACAAGTTTACAATTTCAAGTCACTACACTTAACAATTTTCAAGAAACAAGTTCACAATTTCAAGCCACTACACATAACCATTTTCAAGAAACAAGTTCACAATTTTAAGTCACTACACTTTACCATTTTCAAGTCACTAATTCAAATTTCAAGTCACTAAACTCAACCATTTTCAAGAAACAAGTTTACAATTTCAAGTCACTACACTTACCAATTTTCAAGAAACAAGTTTAAAATTTCCAGTCACTACACTTAACAATTTTCAAGAAACAAGTTTACAATTTCAAGTCACTACACTTAAAAATTTTCAAGAAATAAGTTAACAATTTCAAGTCACTATATTTAAACATGTTACAATTTTCAAAGCACTAATTCACATTTCAAAGTCACTACACTTAACCATTTTGAAGTCACTAATTTACATTTAAAGTCACTACACTTAACCATTTTCAAGAAACAAGTTCACAATTTCAAGTCATTACACTTAACCATTTTCAAGAAACAAGTTCACAATTTCAAGTCACTGCACTTAACCATTTTCAAGAAACAAGTTCACAATTTCAAGCCTCTACACATAACCATTTTCAAGAAACAAGTTCACAATTTCAAGTCACTACACTTAGCCATTTCAAGAAACAAGTTCACAAATTTAAGTCACTACACTTTACCATTTTCAAGTCACTAATTCAAATTTCAAGTCACTAAACTTAACCATTTTCAAGAAACAAGTTCACAATTTCAAGTCACTACACTTAACCATTTTCAAGAAACAAGTTCACAATTTCAAGTCACTACACTTAACAATTTTCAAGAAACAAGTTCACAATTTCAAGTCACTACACTTAACAATTTTCAAGAAACAAGTTCACAATTTCAAGTCACTACACTTAACCATTTTAAGAAACAAGTTCACAATTTCAAGTCACTACACTTAACCATTTTAAGAAACAAGTTCTCAATTTCAAGTCACTACACTTAACAATTTTCAAGAAATAAGTTCACAATTTCAAGTCACTACACTTAGGCATTTCTAGAAACAAGTTCACAATTTCAAGTCACTACACTTAACAATTTTCAAGAAACAAGTTCACAATTTCAAGTCACTACACTTAACCATTTTCAAGAAACAAGTTCACAATTTCAAGTCACCACACTTAACCATTTTAAGAAACAAGTTCTCAATTTCAAGTCACTACACTTTACCATTTTCAAGAAACAAGTGCACAATTTCAAGTCACTACACTTAACCATTTTCATGAAACAAGTTCACAATTTCAAGTCACTACACTTAACCATTTTCAAGTCACTAATTTACATTTTCAGTCAGTACACTTAACCATTTTGAAGAAACAAGTTCACCATTTTCAAGAAACAAGTTCACAATTTTAAGTCACTACACTTAACCATTTCTAACTCACAAATTCACATTTCAAGTCGCTACACTTAACCATTTTCAAGAAACAAGTTCACAATTTCAAGCCACTACACATAACCATTTTCAAGAAACAAGTTCACAATTTCAAGTCACTACAATTGGCCATTTCAAGAAACAAGTTCACAAATTTAAGTCACTACACTTTACCATTTTCAAGTCACTAATTCAAATTTCAAGTCACTAAACTTGACCATTTTCAAGAAACAAGTTCACAATTTGGAGTCACTACACTTAACAATTTTCAAGAAACAAGTTTACAATTTCAAGTCACTACACTTAAAAATTTTCAAGAAACAAGTTAACAATTTCAAGTCACTGTATTTAAACATGTTACATTTTTAAAATCACTAATTCACATTTCAAGTCACTACACTTGACCATTTTCAAGTCACTAATTCATATTTCAAGCCACTAAACTTAACCATTTTCAAGAAACAAGTTCACAATTTCAAGTCACTACACTTAGCCATTTCAAGAAACAAGTTCACAATTTCAAGTCACTAAACTTAACGATTTTCAAGAAACAAGTTCAAAATTTAAAGTGACTACACTTTACCATTTTCAACTCACTAATTCAAATTTCAAGTCACTAAACTTAACCATTTTCAAGAAACAAGTTCTCAATTTCAAGTCACTACACTTAACCATTTTTAGAAACAAGTTCTCAATTTCAAGTCACTACACTTAACAATTTTCAAGAAATAAGTTCACAATTTCAAGTCACTACACTTAACCATTTTCAAGAAACAAATTCACAATTTCAAGTCACTACACTTAACAATTTTCAAGAAACAAGTTCACAATTTTAAGTCACTACACTTAACCATTTTCAAGAAACAAGTTCACAATTTTAAGTCACTACACTTAACAATTTTCAAGAAACAAGTTCACAATTTCAAGTCACTACACTTAACCATTTTAAGAAACAAGTTCACAATTTCAAGTCACTACACTTAACCATTTTATGAAACAAGTTCTCAATTTCAAGTCACTACACTTAACAATTTTCAAGAAATAAGTTCACAATTTCAAGTCACTACACTTAACCATTTTGAAGAAACAAGTTCACAATTTCAAGTCACAACACTTAGCCATTTCAATAAACAAGTTCACAATTTTTTTACCATTTTCAAGTCACTAATTCAAATTTCAAGTCACTAAACTTAACCATTTTCAAGAAACAAGTTCACAATTTCCAATCACTACACTTAACAATTTTCAAGAAACAAGTTTACAATTTCAAGTCACTACACTTAACCATTTTCAAGAAATAAGTTAACAATTTCAAGTCACTACATTTAAACATGTTACAATTTTCAAAGCACTAATTCACATTTCAAGTCACTACACTTGACCATTTTCAAGTCACTAATTCATATTTCAAGCCACTACACTTAACCAGTTTCAAGAAACAAGTTCACAATTTCAAGTCACTACACTTAGCCATTTCAAGAAACAAGTTCACAATTTCAAGTCACTACACTTAACAATTTTCAAGAAACAAGTTCACAAAGTCAAGTCACTACATTTAACCATTTTCATGTCGCTAATTCATATTTCAAGCCACTACTCTTAACGATTTTCAAGAAACCAGTTCACAATTTCAAGTCACTACACTTAACCATTTAAAGAAACAAGTTCACAATTTCAAGTCACTACACTTACCAATTTTCAAGTCACTAATTAACATTTCTAGTCACTACACTTAACCATTTTCAAGAAACAAGTTCACCATTTCAAGAAACAAGTTTACAATTTAAAGTCACTACACTTAGTCATTTCAAGAAAAAAGTTCATAATTCAAGTCACTACACTTAACAATTTTCAAGTCAGTATATTGAACCATGTTGCCATTTTCAAATCACTAATTCACATTTCAAAGTCACTACACTTAACCATTTTGAAGTCACTAATTTACATTTAAAGTCACTACACTTAACCATTTTCAAGAAACAAGTTCACAATTTCAAGTCATTACACTTAACCATTTTCAAGAAACAAGTTCACAATTTCAAGTCACTGCACTTAACCATTTTCAAGAAACAAGTTCACAATTTCAAGCCACTACACATAACCATTTTCAAGAAACAAGTTCAAAATTTAAAGTGACTACACTTTACCATTTTCAACTCACTAATTCAAATTTCAAGTCACTAAACTTAACCATTTTCAAGAAACAAGTTCTCAATTTCAAGTCACTACACTTAACCATTTTTAGAAACAAGTTCTCAATTTCAAGTCACTACACTTAACAATTTTCAAGAAATAAGTTCACAATTTCAAGTCACTACACTTAACCATTTTCAAGAAACAAATTCACAATTTCAAGTCACTACACTTAACAATTTTCAAGAAACAAGTTCACAATTTTAAGTCACTACACTTAACCATTTTCAAGAAACAAGTTCACAATTTTAAGTCACTACACTTAACAATTTTCAAGAAACAAGTTCACAATTTCAAGTCACTACACTTAGCCATTTCAAGAAACAAGTTCACAAATTTAAGTCACTACACTTTACCATTTTCAAGTCACTAATTCAAATTTCAAGTCACTAAACTTAACCATTTTCAAGAAACAAGTTCACAATTTCAAGAAACAAGTTTACAATTTCAAGTCACTACACTTAAAAATTTTCAAGAAATAAGTTAACAATTTCAAGTCACTGTATTTAAACATGTTACATTTTTCAAATCACTAATTCACATTTCTAGTCACTACACTTGACCATTTTCAAGTCACTAATTCATATTTCAAGCCACTAAACTTAACCATTTTCAAGAAACAAGTTCACAATTTCAAGTCACTACACTTAGCCATTTCAAGAAACAAGTTCACAATTTCAAGTCACTACACTTAACCATTTTCAAGAAACAAGTTCAAAATTTTAAGTGACTACACTTTACCATTTTCTACTCACTAATTCAAATTTCAAGTCACTACACTTAACAATTTTCAAGAAACAAGTTTACAATTTCAAGTCACTACACTTAACAATTTTCAAGAAACAAGTTCACAATTTCAAGCCACTGCACATAACCATTTTCAAGAAACAAGTTCACAATTTTAAGTCACTACACTTTACCATTTTCAAGTCACTAATTCAAATTTCAAGTCACTACACTTAACCATTTTCAAGAAACAAGTTCACAATTTTAAGTCACTACACGTAACAATTTTCAAGAAACAAGTTCACAATTTCAAGTCACTACACTTAACCATTTTAAGAAACAAGTTCACAATTTCAAGTCACTACACTTAACCATTTTAAGAAACAAGTTCTCAAGTTCAAGTCACTACACTTAACAATTTACAAGAAATATGTTCACAATTTCAAGTCACTACACTTAACCTTTTTGAAGAAACAAGTTCACAATTTCAAGTCACAACACTTAGCCATTTCAAGAAACAAGTTCACAATTTTTTTACCATTTTCAAGTCACTAATTCAAATTTCAAGTCACTAAACTTAACCATTTTCAAGAAACAAGTTCACAATTTCAAGTCACTACACTTAACAATTTTCAAGAAACAAGTTCACAATTTCAAGCCACTACACATAACCATTTTCAAGAAACAAGTTCACAATTTTAAGTCACTACACCTTACCATTTTCAAGTCACTAATTCAAATTTCAAGTCACTAAACTCAACCATTTTCAAGAAACAAGTTTACAATTTCAAGTCACTACACTTAACAATTTTCAAGAAACAAGTTTACAATTTCAAGTCACTATATTTAAACATGTTACAATTTTCAAATCACTAATTCATTTCAAGTCACTACACTTGACCATTTTCAAGTCACTAATTCATATTTCAAGCCACTACACTTAACAATTTTCAAGAAACAAGTTCACAATTTCAAGTCACTACACTTAGCCATTTCAAGAAACAAGTTCACAATTTCAAGTCACTACACTTAACAATTTTCAAGAAACAAGTTTACAAATTCAAGTCAGTACACTTAACCATTTTCAAGTCACTAATTCATATTTCAAGTCACTACACTTAACAATTTTCAAGAAACAAGTTCACAATTTCAAGTCACTACACTTAACCATTTCAAGAAACAAGTTCACAATTTTAAGTCACTACACTTTACCATTTTCAACTCACTAATTCAAATTTCAAGTCACTAAACTCAACCATTTTCAAGAAACAAGTTTACAATTTCAAGTCACTACACTTAACAATTTTCAAGAAACAAGTTAACAATTTCAAGCCACTACACATAACCATTTTCAAGAAACAAGTTCACAATTTTAAGTCACTACACTTTACCATTTTCAAGTAACTAATTCAAATTTCAAGTCACTAAACTTAACCATTTTCAAGAAACAAGTTTACAATTTCAAGTCACTACACTTAAAAATTTTCAAGAAACAAGTTAACAATTTCAAGTCACTGTATTTAAACATGTTACATTTTTAAAATCACTAATTCACATTTCAAGTCACTACACTTGACCATTTTCAAGTCACTAATTCATATTTCAAGCCACTAAACTTAACCATTTTCAAGAAACAAGTTCACAATTTCAAGTCACTACACTTAGCCATTTCAAGAAACAAGTTCACAATTTCAAGTCACTACACTTAACCATTTTCAAGAAACAAGTTCAAAATTTTAAGTGACTACACTTTACCATTTTCTACTCACTAATTCAAATTTCAAGTCACTAAACTTAACCATTTTCAAGAAACAAGTTCTCAATTTCAAGTCTCTACATTTAACCATTTAAGAAACAAGTTCACAATTTCAAGTCACTACACTTAACAATTTTCAAGAAATAAGTTTACAATTTCAAGTCACTACCCTTAACCATTTTAAGAAACAAGTTCTCAATTTCAAGTCACTACACTTAACAATTTACAAGAAATAAGTTCACAATTTCAAGTCACTACACTTAACCTTTTTGAAGAAACAAGTTCACAATTTCAAGTAACAACACTTAGCCATTTCAATAAACAAGTTCACAATTTTTTTACCATTTTCAAGTCACTAATTCAAATTTCAAGTCACTAAACTTAACCATTTTCAAGAAACAAGTTCACAATTTCAAGTCACTACACTTAACAATTTTCAAGAAACAAGTTCACAATTTCAAGCCACTACACATAACCATTTTCAAGAAACAAGTTCACAATTTTAAGTCACTACACTTTACCATTTTCAAGTCACTAATTCAAATTTCAAGTCACTTAACTCAACCATTTTCAAGAAACAAGTTTACAATTTCAAGTCACTACACTTAACAATTTTCAAGAAACAAGTTTACAATTTCAAGTCACTACACTTAACAATTTTCAAGAAACAAGTTCACAATTTCAAGCCACTACACATAACCATTTTAAAGAAACAAGTTCACAATTTTAAGTCACTACACTTTACCATTTTCAAGTCACTAATTCAAATTTCAAGTCACTAAACTCAACCATTTTCAAGAAACAAGTTCACAATTTCAAGTCATTACACTTAACCATTTTCAAGAAACAAGTTCACAATTTCAAGTCACTGCACTTAACCATTTTCAAGAAACAAGTTCACAATTTCAAGCCTCTACACATAACCATTTTCAAGAAACAAGTTCACAATTTCAAGTCACTACACTTAGCCATTTCAAGAAACAAGTTCACAAATTTAAGTCACTACACTTTACCATTTTCAAGTCACTAATTCAAATTTCAAGTCACTAAACTTAACCATTTTCAAGAAACAAGTTCACAATTTCAAGAAACAAGTTTACAATTTCAAGTCACTACACTTAAAAATTTTCAAGAAATAAGTTAACAATTTCAAGTCACTGTATTTAAACATGTTACATTTTTCAAATCACTAATTCACATTTCTAGTCACTACACTTGACCATTTTCAAGTCACTAATTCATATTTCAAGCCACTAAACTTAACCATTTTCAAGAAACAAGTTCACAATTTCAAGTCACTACACTTAGCCATTTCAAGAAACAAGTTCACAATTTCAAGTCACTACACTTAACCATTTTCAAGAAACAAGTTCAAAATTTTAAGTGACTACACTTTACCATTTTCTACTCACTAATTCAAATTTCAAGTCACTACACTTAACAATTTTCAAGAAACAAGTTTACAATTTCAAGTCACTACACTTAACAATTTTCAAGAAACAAGTTCACAATTTCAAGCCACTACACATAACCATTTTCAAGAAACAAGTTCACAATTTTAAGTCACTACACTTTACCATTTTCAAGTCACTAATTCAAATTTCAAGTCACTACACTTAACCATTTTCAAGAAACAAGTTCACAATTTTAAGTCACTACACGTAACAATTTTCAAGAAACAAGTTCACAATTTCAAGTCACTACACTTAACCATTTTAAGAAACAAGTTCACAATTTCAAGTCACTACACTTAACCATTTTAAGAAACAAGTTCTCAAGTTCAAGTCACTACACTTAACAATTTACAAGAAATAAGTTCACAATTTCAAGTCACTACACTTAACCTTTTTGAAGAAACAAGTTCACAATTTCAAGTCACAACACTTAGCCATTTCAAGAAACAAGTTCACAATTTTTTTACCATTTTCAAGTCACTAATTCAAATTTCAAGTCACTAAACTTAACCATTTTCAAGAAACAAGTTCACAATTTCAAGTCACTACACTTAACAATTTTCAAGAAACAAGTTCACAATTTCAAGCCACTACACATAACCATTTTCAAGAAACAAGTTCACAATTTTAAGTCACTACACCTTACCATTTTCAAGTCACTAATTCAAATTTCAAGTCACTAAACTCAACCATTTTCAAGAAACAAGTTTACAATTTCAAGTCACTACACTTAACAATTTTCAAGAAACAAGTTTACAATTTCAAGTCACTATATTTAAACATGTTACAATTTTCAAATCACTAATTCATTTCAAGTCACTACACTTGACCATTTTCAAGTCACTAATTCATATTTCAAGCCACTACACTTAACAATTTTCAAGAAACAAGTTCACAATTTCAAGTCACTACACTTAGCCATTTCAAGAAACAAGTTCAAAATTTCAAGTCACTACACTTAACAATTTTCAAGAAACAAGTTTACAAATTCAAGTCAGTACACTTAACCATTTTCAAGTCACTAATTCATATTTCAAGTCACTACACTTAACAATTTTCAAGAAACAAGTTCACAATTTCAAGTCACTACACTTAACCATTTCAAGAAACAAGTTCACAATTTTAAGTCACTACACTTTACCATTTTCAACTCACTAATTCAAATTTCAAGTCACTAAACTCAACCATTTTCAAGAAACAAGTTTACAATTTCAAGTCACTACACTTAACAATTTTCAAGAAACAAGTTCACAATTTCAAGCCACTACACATAACCATTTTCAAGAAACAAGTTCACAATTTTAAGTCACTACACTTTACCATTTTCAAGTCACTAATTCAAATTTCAAGTCACTAAACTTAACCATTTTCAAGAAACAAGTTCACAATTTCAAGTCACTACACTTAACAATTTTCAAGAAACAAGTTTACAATTTCAAGTCACTACACTTAAAAATTTTCAAGAAACAAGTTAACAATTTCAAGTCACTGTATTTAAACATGTTACATTTTTCAAATCACTAATTCACATTTCAAGTCACTACACTTGACCATTTTCAAGTCACTAATTCATATTTCAAGCCACTAAACTTAACCATTTTCAAGAAACAAGTTCACAATTTCAAGTCACTACACTTAGCCATTTCAAGAAACAAGTTCACAATTTCAAGTCACTACACTTAACCATTTTCAAGAAACAAGTTCAAAATTTTAAGTGACTACACTTTACCATTTTCTACTCACTAATTCAAATTTCAAGTCACTAAACTTAACCATTTTCAAGAAACAAGTTCTCAATTTCAAGTCTCTACACTTAACCATTTTAAGAAACAAGTTCTCAATTTCAAGTCACTACACTTAACAATTTTCAAGAAATAAGTTCACAATTTCAAGTCACTACACTTAAAAATTTTCAAGAAACAAGTTCACACTTTCAAGTCACTACACTTAACCATTTTCAAGAAACAAGTTCACAATTTTAAGTCACTACACGTAACAATTTTCAAGAAACAAGTTCACAATTTCAAGTCACTACACTTAACCATTTTAAGAAACAAGTTCACAATTTCAAGTCACTACACTTAACCATTTTAAGAAACAAGTTCTCAAGTTCAAGTCACTACACTTAACAATTTACAAGAAATAAGTTCACAATTTCAAATCACTACACTTAACCTTTTTGAAGAAACAAGTTCACAATTTCAAGTCACAACACTTAGCCATTTCAAGAAACAAGTTCACAATTTTTTTACCATTTTCAAGTCACTAATTCAAATTTCAAGTCACTAAACTTAACCATTTTCAAGAAACAAGTTCACAATTTCAAGTCACTACACTTAACAATTTTCAAGAAACAAGTTCACAATTTCAAGCCACTACACATAACCATTTTCAAGAAACAAGTTCACAATTTTAAGTCACTACACTTTACCATTTTCAAGTCACTAATTCAAATTTCAAGTCACTAAACTCAACCATTTTCAAGAAACAAGTTTACAATTTCAAGTCACTACACTTAACAATTTTCAAGAAACAAGTTTACAATTTCAAGTCACTACACTTAAAAATTTTCAAGAAATAAGTTAACAATTTCAAGTCACTATATTTAAACATGTTACAATTTTCAAATCACTAATTCATTTCAAGTCACTACACTTGACCATTTTCAAGTCACTAATTCATATTTCAAGCCACTACACTTAACAATTTTCAAGAAACATGTTCACAATTTCAAGTCACTACACTTAGCCATTTCAAGAAACAAGTTCACAATTTCAAGTCACTACACTTAACAATTTTCAAGAAACAAGTTTACAAATTCAAGTCAGTACACTTAACCATTTTCAAGTCACTAATTCATATTTCAAGTCACTACACTTAACAATTTTCAAGAAACAAGTTCACAATTTCAAGTCACTACACTTAACCATTTCAAGAAACAAGTTCACAATTTTAAGTCACTACACTTTACCATTTTCAACTCACTAATTCAAATTTCAAGTCACTAAACTCAACCATTTTCAAGAAACAAGTTTACAATTTCAAGTCACTACACTTAACAATTTTCAAGAAACAAGTTCACAATTTCAAGCCACTACACATAACCATTTTCAAGAAACAAGTTCACAATTTTAAGTCACTACACTTTACCATTTTCAAGTCACTAATTCAAATTTCAAGTCACTAAACTTAACCATTTTCAAGAAACAAGTTCACAATTTCAAGTCACTACACTTAACAATTTTCAAGAAACAAGTTTACAATTTCAAGTCACTACACTTAAAAATTTTCAAGAAACAAGTTAACAATTTCAAGTCACTGTATTTAAACATGTTACATTTTTCAAATCACTAATTCACATTTCAAGTCACTACACTTGACCATTTTCAAGTCACTAATTCATATTTCAAGCCACTAAACTTAACCATTTTCAAGAAACAAGTTCACAATTTCAAGTCACTACACTTAGCCATTTCAAGAAACAAGTTCACAATTTCAAGTCACTACACTTAACCATTTTCAAGAAACAAGTTCAAAATTTTAAGTGACTACACTTTACCATTTTCTACTCACTAATTCAAATTTCAAGTCACTAAACTTAACCATTTTCAAGAAACAAGTTCTCAATTTCAAGTCTCTACATTTAACCATTTAAGAAACAAGTTCACAATTTCAAGTCACTACACTTAACAATTTTCAAGAAATAAGTTTACAATTTCAAGTCACTACATTTAACAATTTTCTAGAAACAAGTTCACACTTTCAAGTCACTACACTTAACCATTTTCAAGAAACAAGTTCACAATTTTAAGTCACTACACTTAACAATTTTCAAGAAACAAGTTTACAATTTCAAGTCACTACACTTAACCATTTTAAGAAACAAGTTCACAATTTCAAGTCACTACACTTAACCATTTTAAGAAACAAGTTCTCAATTTCAAGTCACTACACTTAACAATTTACAAGAAATAAGTTCACAATTTCAAGTCACTACACTTAACCTTTTTGAAGAAACAAGTTCACAATTTCAAGTAACAACACTTAGCCATTTCAATAAACAAGTTCACAATTTTTTTACCATTTTCAAGTCACTAATTCAAATTTCAAGTCACTAAACTTAACCATTTTCAAGAAAAAAGTTCACAATTTCAAGTCACTACACTTAACAATTTTCAAGAAACAAGTTCACAATTTCAAGCCACTGCACATAACCATTTTCAAGAAACAAGTTCACAATTTTAAGTCACTACACTTTACCATTTTCAAGTCACTAATTCAAATTTCAAGTCACTAAACTCAACCATTTTCAAGAAACAAGTTTACAATTTCAAGTCACTACACTTAACAATTTTCAAGAAACAAGTTTACAATTTCAAGTCACTACACTTAACAATTTTCAAGAAACAAGTTCACAATTTCAAGCCACTACACATAACCATTTTCAAGAAACAAGTTCACAATTTTAAGTCACTACACTTTACCATTTTCAAGTCACTAATTCAAATTTCAAGTCACTAAACTCAACCATTTTCAAGAAACAAGTTCACAATTTCAAGTCATTACACTTAACCATTTTCAAGAAAAAAGTTCACAATTTCAAGTCACTGCACTTAACCATTTTCAAGAAACAAGTTCACAATTTCAAGCCTCTACACATAACCATTTTCAAGAAACAAGTTCACAATTTCAAGTCACTACACTTAGCCATTTCAAGAAACAAGTTCACAAATTTAAGTCACTACACTTTACCATTTTCAAGTCACTAATTCAAATTTCAAGTCACTAAACTTAACCATTTTCAAGAAACAAGTTCACAATTTCAAGAAACAAGTTTACAATTTCAAGTCACTACACTTAAAAATTTTCAAGAAATAAGTTAACAATTTCAAGTCACTGTATTTAAACATGTTACATTTTTCAAATCACTAATTCACATTTCAAGTCACTACACTTGACCATTTTCAAGTCACTAATTCATATTTCAAGCCACTAAACTTAACCATTTTCAAGAAACAAGTTCACAATTTCAAGTCACTACACTTAGCCATTTCAAGAAACAAGTTCACAATTTCAAGTCACTACACTTAACCATTTTCAAGAAACAAGTTCAAAATTTTAAGTGACTACACTTTACCATTTTCTACTCACTAATTCAAATTTCAAGTCACTAAACTCAACCATTTTCAAGAAACAAGTTTACAATTTCAAGTCACTACACTTAACAATTTTCAAGAAACAAGTTTACAATTTCAAGTCACTACACTTAACAATTTTCAAGAAACAAGTTCACAATTTCAAGCCACTACACATAACCATTTTCAAGAAACAAGTTCACAATTTTAAGTCACTACACTTTACCATTTTCAAGTCACTAATTCAAATTTCAAGTCACTAAACTCAACCATTTTCAAGAAACAAGTTTACAATTTCAAGTCACTACACTTAACAATTTTCAAGAAACAAGTTTACAATTTCCAGTCACTACACTTAACCATTTTAAAGAAACAAGTTCACAATTTCAAGTCATTACACTTAACCATTTTCAAGAAAAAAGTTCACAATTTCAAGTCACTGCACTTAACCATTTTCAAGAAACAAGTTCACAATTTCAAGCCTCTACACATAACCATTTTCAAGAAACAAGTTCACAATTTCAAGTCACTACACTTAGCCATTTCAAGAAACAAGTTCACAATTTCAAGCCTCTACACATAACCATTTTCAAGAAACAAGTTCACAATTTCAAGTCACTACACTTAGCCATTTCAAGAAACAAGTTCACAAATTTAAGTCACTACACTTTACCATTTTCAAGTCACTAATTCAAATTTCAAGTCACTAAACTTAACCATTTTCAAGAAACAAGTTCACAATTTCAAGAAACAAGTTTACAATTTCAAGTCACTACACTTAAAAATTTTCAAGAAATAAGTTAACAATTTCAAGTCACTGTATTTAAACATGTTACATTTTTCAAATCACTAATTCACATTTCAAGTCACTACACTTGACCATTTTCAAGTCACTAATTCATATTTCAAGCCACTAAACTTAACCATTTTCAAGAAACAAGTTCACAATTTCAAGTCACTACACTTAGCCATTTCAAGAAACAAGTTCACAATTTCAAGTCACTACACTTAACCATTTTCAAGAAACAAGTTCAAAATTTTAAGTGACTACACTTTACCATTTTCTACTCACTAATTCAAATTTCAAGTCACTAAACTCAACCATTTTCAAGAAACAAGTTTACAATTTCAAGCCACTACACATAACCATTTTAAAGAAACAAGTTCACAATTTTAAGTCACTACACTTAACAATTTTCAAGAAACAAGTTCACAATTTCAAGCCACTACACATAACCATTTTCAAGAAACAAGTTCACAATTTTAAGTCACTACACTTTACCATTTTCAAGTCACTAATTCAAATTTCAAGTCACTAAACTTAACCATTTTCAAGAAACAAGTTCACAATTTCAAGCCTCTACACATAACCATTTTCAAGAAACAAGTTCACAATTTCAAGTCACTACACTTAGCCATTTCAAGAAACAAGTTCACAAATTTAAGTCACTACACTTTACCATTTTCAAGTCACTAATTCAAATTTCAAGTCACTAAACTTAACCATTTTCAAGAAACAAGTTCACAATTTCAAGAAACAAGTTTACAATTTCAAGTCACTACACTTAAAAATTTTCAAGAAATAAGTTAACAATTTCAAGTCACTGTATTTAAACATGTTACATTTTTCAAATCACTAATTCACATTTCTAGTCACTACACTTGACCATTTTCAAGTCACTAATTCATATTTCAAGCCACTAAACTTAACCATTTTCAAGAAACAAGTTCACAATTTCAAGTCACTACACTTAGCCATTTCAAGAAACAAGTTCACAATTTCAAGTCACTACACTTAACCATTTTCAAGAAACAAGTTCAAAATTTTAAGTGACTACACTTTACCATTTTCTACTCACTAATTCAAATTTCAAGTCACTACACTTAACAATTTTCAAGAAACAAGTTTACAATTTCAAGTCACTACACTTAACAATTTTCAAGAAACAAGTTCACAATTTCAAGCCACTACACATAACCATTTTCAAGAAACAAGTTCACAATTTTAAGTCACTACACTTTACCATTTTCAAGTCACTAATTCAAATTTCAAGTCACTACACTTAACCATTTTCAAGAAACAAGTTCACAATTTTAAGTCACTACACGTAACAATTTTCAAGAAACAAGTTCACAATTTCAAGTCACTACACTTAACCATTTTAAGAAACAAGTTCACAATTTCAAGTCACTACACTTAACCATTTTAAGAAACAAGTTCTCAAGTTCAAGTCACTACACTTAACAATTTACAAGAAATAAGTTCACAATTTCAAGTCACTCCACTTAACCTTTTTGAAGAAACAAGTTCACAATTTCAAGTCACAACACTTAGCCATTTCAAGAAACAAGTTCACAATTTTTTTACCATTTTCAAGTCACTAATTCAAATTTCAAGTCACTAAACTTAACCATTTTCAAGAAACAAGTTCACAATTTCAAGTCACTACACTTAACAATTTTCAAGAAACAAGTTCACAATTTCAAGCCACTACACATAACCATTTTCAAGAAACAAGTTCACAATTTTAAGTCACTACACCTTACCATTTTCAAGTCACTAATTCAAATTTCAAGTCACTAAACTCAACCATTTTCAAGAAACAAGTTTACAATTTCAAGTCACTACACTTAACAATTTTCAAGAAACAAGTTTACAATTTCAAGTCACTATATTTAAACATGTTACAATTTTCAAATCACTAATTCATTTCAAGTCACTACACTTGACCATTTTCAAGTCACTAATTCATATTTCAAGCCACTACACTTAACAATTTTCAAGAAACAAGTTCACAATTTCAAGTCACTACACTTAGCCATTTCAAGAAACAAGTTCAAAATTTCAAGTCACTACACTTAACAATTTTCAAGAAACAAGTTTACAAATTCAAGTCAGTACACTTAACCATTTTCAAGTCACTAATTCATATTTCAAGTCACTACACTTAACAATTTTCAAGAAACAAGTTCACAATTTCAAGTCACTACACTTAACCATTTCAAGAAACAAGTTCACAATTTTAAGTCACTACACTTTACCATTTTCAACTCACTAATTCAAATTTCAAGTCACTAAACTCAACCATTTTCAAGAAACAAGTTTACAATTTCAAGTCACTACACTTAACAATTTTCAAGAAACAAGTTCACAATTTCAAGCCACTACACATAACCATTTTCAAGAAACAAGTTCACAATTTTAAGTCACTACACTTTACCATTTTCAAGTCACTAATTCAAATTTCAAGTCACTAAACTTAACCATTTTCAAGAAACAAGTTCACAATTTCAAGTCACTACACTTAACAATTTTCAAGAAACAAGTTTACAATTTCAAGTCACTACACTTAAAAATTTTCAAGAAACAAGTTAACAATTTCAAGTCACTGTATTTAAACATGTTACATTTTTCAAATCACTAATTCACATTTCAAGTCACTACACTTGACCATTTTCAAGTCACTAATTCATATTTCAAGCCACTAAACTTAACCATTTTCAAGAAACAAGTTCACAATTTCAAGTCACTACACTTAGCCATTTCAAGAAACAAGTTCACAATTTCAAGTCACTACACTTAACCATTTTCAAGAAACAAGTTCAAAATTTTAAGTGACTACACTTTACCATTTTCTACTCACTAATTCAAATTTCAAGTCACTAAACTTAACCATTTTCAAGAAACAAGTTCTCAATTTCAAGTCTCTACACTTAACCATTTTAAGAAACAAGTTCTCAATTTCAAGTCACTACACTTAACAATTTTCAAGAAATAAGTTCACAATTTCAAGTCACTACACTTAAAAATTTTCAAGAAACAAGTTCACACTTTCAAGTCACTACACTTAACCATTTTCAAGAAACAAGTTCACAATTTTAAGTCACTACACGTAACAATTTTCAAGAAACAAGTTCACAATTTCAAGTCACTACACTTAACCATTTTAAGAAACAAGTTCACAATTTCAAGTCACTACACTTAACCATTTTAAGAAACAAGTTCTCAAGTTCAAGTCACTACACTTAACAATTTACAAGAAATAAGTTCACAATTTCAAATCACTACACTTAACCTTTTTGAAGAAACAAGTTCACAATTTCAAGTCACAACACTTAGCCATTTCAAGAAACAAGTTCACAATTTTTTTACCATTTTCAAGTCACTAATTCAAATTTCAAGTCACTAAACTTAACCATTTTCAAGAAACAAGTTCACAATTTCAAGTCACTACACTTAACAATTTTCAAGAAACAAGTTCACAATTTCAAGCCACTACACATAACCATTTTCAAGAAACAAGTTCACAATTTTAAGTCACTACACTTTACCATTTTCAAGTCACTAATTCAAATTTCAAGTCACTAAACTCAACCATTTTCAAGAAACAAGTTTACAATTTCAAGTCACTACACTTAACAATTTTCAAGAAACAAGTTTACAATTTCAAGTCACTACACTTAAAAATTTTCAAGAAATAAGTTAACAATTTCAAGTCACTATATTTAAACATGTTACAATTTTCAAATCACTAATTCATTTCAAGTCACTACACTTGACCATTTTCAAGTCACTAATTCATATTTCAAGCCACTACACTTAACAATTTTCAAGAAACATGTTCACAATTTCAAGTCACTACACTTAGCCATTTCAAGAAACAAGTTCACAATTTCAAGTCACTACACTTAACAATTTTCAAGAAACAAGTTTACAAATTCAAGTCAGTACACTTAACCATTTTCAAGTCACTAATTCATATTTCAAGTCACTACACTTAACAATTTTCAAGAAACAAGTTCACAATTTCAAGTCACTACACTTAACCATTTCAAGAAACAAGTTCACAATTTTAAGTCACTACACTTTACCATTTTCAACTCACTAATTCAAATTTCAAGTCACTAAACTCAACCATTTTCAAGAAACAAGTTTACAATTTCAAGTCACTACACTTAACAATTTTCAAGAAACAAGTTCACAATTTCAAGCCACTACACATAACCATTTTCAAGAAACAAGTTCACAATTTTAAGTCACTACACTTTACCATTTTCAAGTCACTAATTCAAATTTCAAGTCACTAAACTTAACCATTTTCAAGAAACAAGTTCACAATTTCAAGTCACTACACTTAACAATTTTCAAGAAACAAGTTTACAATTTCAAGTCACTACACTTAAAAATTTTCAAGAAACAAGTTAACAATTTCAAGTCACTGTATTTAAACATGTTACATTTTTCAAATCACTAATTCACATTTCAAGTCACTACACTTGACCATTTTCAAGTCACTAATTCATATTTCAAGCCACTAAACTTAACCATTTTCAAGAAACAAGTTCACAATTTCAAGTCACTACACTTAGCCATTTCAAGAAACAAGTTCACAATTTCAAGTCACTACACTTAACCATTTTCAAGAAACAAGTTCAAAATTTTAAGTGACTACACTTTACCATTTTCTACTCACTAATTCAAATTTCAAGTCACTAAACTTAACCATTTTCAAGAAACAAGTTCTCAATTTCAAGTCTCTACATTTAACCATTTAAGAAACAAGTTCACAATTTCAAGTCACTACACTTAACAATTTTCAAGAAATAAGTTTACAATTTCAAGTCACTACATTTAACAATTTTCTAGAAACAAGTTCACACTTTCAAGTCACTACACTTAACCATTTTCAAGAAACAAGTTCACAATTTTAAGTCACTACACTTAACAATTTTCAAGAAACAAGTTTACAATTTCAAGTCACTACACTTAACCATTTTAAGAAACAAGTTCACAATTTCAAGTCACTACACTTAACCATTTTAAGAAACAAGTTCTCAATTTCAAGTCACTACACTTAACAATTTACAAGAAATAAGTTCACAATTTCAAGTCACTACACTTAACCTTTTTGAAGAAACAAGTTCACAATTTCAAGTAACAACACTTAGCCATTTCAATAAACAAGTTCACAATTTTTTTACCATTTTCAAGTCACTAATTCAAATTTCAAGTCACTAAACTTAACCATTTTCAAGAAAAAAGTTCACAATTTCAAGTCACTACACTTAACAATTTTCAAGAAACAAGTTCACAATTTCAAGCCACTGCACATAACCATTTTCAAGAAACAAGTTCACAATTTTAAGTCACTACACTTTACCATTTTCAAGTCACTAATTCAAATTTCAAGTCACTAAACTCAACCATTTTCAAGAAACAAGTTTACAATTTCAAGTCACTACACTTAACAATTTTCAAGAAACAAGTTTACAATTTCAAGTCACTACACTTAACAATTTTCAAGAAACAAGTTCACAATTTCAAGCCACTACACATAACCATTTTCAAGAAACAAGTTCACAATTTTAAGTCACTACACTTTACCATTTTCAAGTCACTAATTCAAATTTCAAGTCACTAAACTCAACCATTTTCAAGAAACAAGTTCACAATTTCAAGTCATTACACTTAACCATTTTCAAGAAAAAAGTTCACAATTTCAAGTCACTGCACTTAACCATTTTCAAGAAACAAGTTCACAATTTCAAGCCTCTACACATAACCATTTTCAAGAAACAAGTTCACAATTTCAAGTCACTACACTTAGCCATTTCAAGAAACAAGTTCACAAATTTAAGTCACTACACTTTACCATTTTCAAGTCACTAATTCAAATTTCAAGTCACTAAACTTAACCATTTTCAAGAAACAAGTTCACAATTTCAAGAAACAAGTTTACAATTTCAAGTCACTACACTTAAAAATTTTCAAGAAATAAGTTAACAATTTCAAGTCACTGTATTTAAACATGTTACATTTTTCAAATCACTAATTCACATTTCAAGTCACTACACTTGACCATTTTCAAGTCACTAATTCATATTTCAAGCCACTAAACTTAACCATTTTCAAGAAACAAGTTCACAATTTCAAGTCACTACACTTAGCCATTTCAAGAAACAAGTTCACAATTTCAAGTCACTACACTTAACCATTTTCAAGAAACAAGTTCAAAATTTTAAGTGACTACACTTTACCATTTTCTACTCACTAATTCAAATTTCAAGTCACTAAACTCAACCATTTTCAAGAAACAAGTTTACAATTTCAAGTCACTACACTTAACAATTTTCAAGAAACAAGTTTACAATTTCAAGTCACTACACTTAACAATTTTCAAGAAACAAGTTCACAATTTCAAGCCACTACACATAACCATTTTCAAGAAACAAGTTCACAATTTTAAGTCACTACACTTTACCATTTTCAAGTCACTAATTCAAATTTCAAGTCACTAAACTCAACCATTTTCAAGAAACAAGTTTACAATTTCAAGTCACTACACTTAACAATTTTCAAGAAACAAGTTTACAATTTCCAGTCACTACACTTAACAATTTTCAAGAAACAAGTTTACAATTTCAAGTCACTACACTTAAAAATTTTCAAGAAATAAGTTAACAATTTCAAGTCACTATATTTAAACATGTTACAATTTTCAAAGCACTAATTCACATTTCAAAGTCACTACACTTAACCATTTTGAAGTCACTAATTTACATTTAAAGTCACTACACTTAACCATTTTCAAGAAACAAGTTCACAATTTCAAGTCATTACACTTAACCATTTTCAAGAAACAAGTTCACATTTTCAAGTCACTGCACTTAACCATTTTCAAGAAACAAGTTCACAATTTCAAGCCTCTACACATAACCATTTTCAAGAAACAAGTTCACAATTTCAAGTCACTACACTTAGCCATTTCAAGAAACAAGTTCACAATTTTAAGTCACTACACTTTACCATTTTCAAGTCACTAATTCAAATTTCAAGTCACTAAACTCAACCATTTTCAAGAAACAAGTTTACAATTTCAAGTCACTACACTTAACAATTTTCAAGAAACAAGTTTACAATTTCAAGTCACTACACTTAAAAATTTTCTAGAAATAAGTTAACAATTTCAAGTCACTATATTTAAACATGTTACAATTTTCAAATCACTAATTCATTTCAAGTCACTACACTTGACCATTTTCAAGTCACTAATTCATATTTCAAGCCACTACACTTAACAATTTTCAAGAAACAAGTTCACAATTTCAAGTCACTACACTTAGCCATTTCAAGAAACAAGTTCACAATTTCAAGTCACTACACTTAACAATTTTCAAGAAACAAGTTTACAAATTCAAGTCAGTACACTTAACCATTTTCAAGTCACTAATTCATATTTCAAGTCACTACACTTAACAATTTTCAAGAAACAAGTTCACAAGTTCAAGTCAGTACACTTAACCATTTTCAAGTCACTAATTCATATTTCAAGCCACTACACTTAACCATTTTCAAGAAACATGTTCACAATTTCAAGTCACTACACTTAGCCATTTCCAGAAACAAATTCACAATTTCAAGTCACTACACTTAGCCATTTCAAGAAACAAGTTCACAAATTTAAGTCACTACACTTTACCATTTTCAAGTCACTAATTCAAATTTCAAGTCACTAAACTTAACCATTTTCAAGAAACAAGTTCACAATTTCAAGAAACAAGTTTACAATTTCAAGTCACTACACTTAAAAATTTTCAAGAAATAAGTTAACAATTTCAAGTCACTGTATTTAAACATGTTACATTTTTCAAATCACTACACTTAACCATTTTGAAGAAACAAGTTCACAATTTCAAGTCACTACACTTAACCATTTTGAAGAAACAAGTTCACAATTTCAAGTCACAACACTTAGCCATTTCAAGAAACAAGTTCACAATTTTAAGTCACTACACTTGACCATTTTCAAGTCACTAATTCATATTTCAAGCCACTACACTTAACCATTTTCAAGAAACATGTTCACAATTTCAAGTCACTACACTTAGCCATTTCCAGAAATAAGTTCACAATTTCAAGTCAATACACTTAACGATTTTCAAGAAACAAGTTAACAATTTCAAGTCACTGTATTTAAACATGTTACATTTTTCAAATCACTAATTCACATTTCAAGTCACTACACTTGACCATTTTCAAGTCACTAATTCATATTTCAAGCCACTAAACTTAACCATTTTCAAGAAACAAGTTCACAATTTCAAGTCACTACACTTAGCCATTTCAAGAATCAAGTTTACAATTTCAAGTCAGTATACTTAACCATTTTCAAGAAACAAGTTCAAAATTTTAAGTGACTACACTTTACCATTTTCAAGTCACTAATTCAAATTTCAAGTCACTAAACTCAACCATTTTCAAGAAACAAGTTTACAATTTCAAGTCACTACACTTAACAATTTTCAAGAAACAAGTTTACAATTTCAAGTCACTACACTTAACAATTTTCAAGAAACAAGTTCACAATTTCAAGCCACTACACATAACCATTTTCAAGAAACAAGTTCACAATTTTAAGTCACTACACTTTACCATTTTCAAGTCACTAATTCAAATTTCAAGTCACTAAACTCAACCATTTTCAAGAAACAAGTTTACAATTTCAAGTCACTACACTTAACAATTTTCAAGAAACAAGTTTACAATTTCCAGTCACTACACTTAACAATTTTCAAGAAACAAGTTTACAATTTCAAGTCACTACACTTAAAAATTTTCAAGAAATAAGTTAACAATTTCAAGTCACTATATTTAAACATGTTACAATTTTCAAAGCACTAATTCACATTTCAAAGTCACTACACTTAACCATTTTGAAGTCACTAATTTACATTTAAAGTCACTACACTTAACCATTTTCAAGAAACAAGTTCACAATTTCAAGTCATTACACTTAACCATTTTCAAGAAACAAGTTCACAATTTCAAGTCACTGCACTTAACCATTTTCAAGAAACAAGTTCACAATTTCAAGCCTCTACACATAACCATTTTCAAGAAACAAGTTCACAATTTCAAGTCACTACACTTACCAATTTTCAAGTCACTAATTAACATTTCTAGTCACTACACTTAACCATTTCAAGAAACAAGTTCACCATTTCAAGAAACAAGTTTACAATTTAAAGTCACTACACTTAGTCATTTCAAGAAATAAGTTCACAATTTCAAGTCACTACACTTAACAATTTTCAAGAAACAAGTTCACAATTTCAAGTCACTACACTTAACCATTTTCAAGAAACAAGTTCACAATTTCAAGTCACTGCACTTAACCATTTTCAAGAAACAAGTTCACAATTTCAAGCCTCTACACATAACCATTTTCAAGAAACAAGTTCACAATTTCAAGTCACAACACTTAGCCATTTCAAGAAACAAGTTCACAAATTTAAGTCACTACACTTTACCATTTTCAAGTCACTAATTCAAATTTCAAGACACTAAACTTAACCATTTTCAAGAAACAAGTTCACAATTTCAAGTCACTACACTTAACAATTTTCAAGAAACAAGTTTACAATTTCAAGTCACTACACTTAAAAATTTTCAAGAAATAAGTTAACAATTTCAAGTCACTATATTTAAACATGTTACAATTTTCAAATCACTAATTCATTTCAAGTCACTACACTTGACCATTTTCAAGTCACTAATTCATATTTCAAGCCACTACACTTAACAATTTTCAAGAAACAAGTTCACAATTTCAAGTCACTACACTTAGCCATTTCAAGAAACAAGTTCACAATTTCAAGTCACTACACTTAACAATTTTCAAGAAACAAGTTTACAAATTCAAGTCAGTACACTTAACCATTTTCAAGTCACTAATTCATATTTCAAGTCACTACACTTAACAATTTTCAAGAAACAAGTTCACAAGTTCAAGTCAGTACACTTAACCATTTTCAAGTCACTAATTCATATTTCAAGCCACTACACTTAACCATTTTCAAGAAACATGTTCACAATTTCAAGTCACTACACTTAGCCATTTCCAGAAACAAATTCACAATTTCAAGTCACTACACTTAACAATTTTCAAGAAACAAGTTAACAATTTCAAGTCACTGTATTTAAACATGTTACATTTTTCAAATCACTAATTCACATTTCAAGTCACTACACTTGACCATTTTCAAGTCACTAATTCATATTTCTAGCCACTACACTTAACCATTTTCAAGAAACATGTTCATAATTTCAAGTCACTACACTTAGCCATTTCAAGAAACAAGTTCACAATTTCAAGTCACTACACTTAACCATTTCAAGAAACAAGTTCACAATTTTAAGTCACTACACTTTACCATTTTCAACTCACTAATTCAAATTTCAAGTCACTAAACTTAACCATTTTAAAAAACAAGTTCACAAATTCAAGTCACTACACTTAACCATTTTTAACTCACTAATTCACATTTGCGTCACTACACTTAACAATTTTCAAGAAACAAGTTCACAATTTCAAGCCACTACACGTAACCATTTTCAAGAAACAAGTTCACAATTTTAAGTCACTACACTTAACCATTTTCAAGTCACTAATTCATATTTCAAGCCACTACTCTTAACCATTTTCAAGAAACAAGTTCACAATTTCAAGTCACTACACTTAACCATTTGAAGAAACAAGTTCACAATTTCAAGTCACTACACTTACCAATTTTCAAGTCACTAATTAACATTTCTAGTCACTACACTTAACCATTTTCAAGAAACAAGTTCACCATTTCAAGAAACAAGTTTACAATTTAAAGTCACTACACTTAGTCATTTCAAGAAATAAGTTCATAATTTCAAGTCACTACACTTAACAATTTTCAAGAAACAAGTTCACACTTTCAAGTCACTACACTTAACCATTTTCAAGAAACAAGTTCACAATTTCAAGTCACTGCACTTAACCATTTTCAAGAAACAAGTTCACAATTTCAAGCCTCTACACATAACCATTTTCAAGAAACAAGTTCACAATTTCAAGTCACTACACTTAGCCATTTCAAGAAACAAGTTCACAAATTTAAGTCACTACACTTTACCATTTTCAAGTCACTAATTCAAATTTCAAGTCACTAAACTTAACCATTTTCAAGAAACAAGTTCACAATTTCAAGTCACTACACTTAAAAATTTTCAAGAAACAAGTTTACAATTTCAAGTCACTACACTTAAAAATTTTCAAGAAATAAGTTAACAATTTCAAGTCACTATATTTAAACATGCTACAATTTTCAAATCACTAATTCATTTCAAGTCACTACACTTGACCATTTTCAAGTCACTAATTCATATTTCAAGCCACTAAACTTAACCATTTTCAAGAAACAAGTTCACAATTTCAAGTCACTACACTTAGCCATTTCAAGAAACAAGTTCACAATTTCAAGTCACTACACTTAACCATTTTCAAGAAACAAGTTCAAAATTTTAAGTGACTACACTTTACCATTTTCTACTCACTAATTCAAATTTCAAGTCACTAAACTTAACCATTTTCAAGAAACAAGTTCTCAATTTCAAGTCTCTACACTTAACCATTTTAAGAAACAAGTTCTCAATTTCAAGTCACTACACTTAAAAATTTTCAAGAAATAAGTTCACAATTTCAAGTCACTACACTTAACAATTTTCAAGAAACAAGTTCACACTTTCAAGTCACTACACTTAACCATTTTCAAGAAACAAGTTCACAATTTTAAGTCACTACACGTAACAATTTTCAAGAAACAAGTTCACAATTTCAAGTCACTACACTTAACCATTTTAAGAAACAAGTTCACAATTTCAAGTCACTACACTTAACCATTTTAAGAAACAAGTTCTCAAGTTCAAGTCACTACACTTAACAATTTACAAGAAATAAGTTCACAATTTCAAGTCACTACACTTAACCTTTTTGAAGAAACAAGTTCACAATTTCAAGTCACAACACTTAGCCATTTCAATAAACAAGTTCACAATTTTTTTACCATTTTCAAGTCACTAATTCAAATTTCAAGCCACTAAACTTAACCATTTTCAAGAAACAAGTTCACAATTTCAAGTCACTACACTTAACAATTTTCAAGAAACAAGTTCACAATTTCAAGCCACTACACATAACCATTTTCAAGAAACAATTTCACAATTTTAAGTCACTACACTTTACCATTTTCAAGTCACTAATTCAAATTTCAAGTCACTAAACTCAATCATTTTCAAGAAACAAGTTTACACTTTCAAGTCACTACACTTAACAATTTTCAAGAAACAAGTTTACAATTTCAAGTCACTACACTTAACAATTTTCAAGAAACAAGTCCACAATTTCAAGCCACTACACATAACCATTTTCAAGAAACAAGTTCACAATTTTAAGTCACTACACTTTACCATTTTCAAGTCACTAATTCAAATTTCAAGTCCCTAAACTCAACCATTTTCAAGAAACAAGTTTACAATTTCAAGTCACTACACTTAACAATTTTCAAGAAACAAGTTTACAATTTCCAGTCACTACACTTAAAAATTTTCAAGAAACAAGTTTACAATTTCAAGTCACTACACTTAAAAATTTTCAAGAAATAAGTTAACAATTTCAAGTCACTATATTTAAACATGTTACAATTTTCAAAGCACTAATTCACATTTCAAAGTCACTACACTTAAACATTTTGAAGTCACTAATTTACATTTAAAGTCACTACACTTAACCATTTTCAAGAAACAAGTTCACAATTTCAAGTCATTACACTTAACCATTTTCAAGAAACAAGTTCACAATTTCAAGTCACTGCACTTAACCATTTTCAAGAAACAAGTTCACAATTTCAAGCCTCTACACATAACCATTTTCAAGAAACAAGTTCACAATTTCAAGTCACTACACTTAGCCATTTCAAGAAACGAGTTCACAAATTTAAGTCACTACACTTTACCATTTTCAAGTCACTAATTCAAATTTCAAGTCACTAAACTTAACCATTTTCAAGAAACAAGTTCACAATTTCAAGTCACTACACTTAACAATTTTCAAGAAACAAGTTTACAATTTCAAGTCACTACACTTAAAAATTTTCAAGAAATAAGTTAACAATTTCAAGTCACTGTATTTAAACATGTTACATTTTTCAAATCACTAATTCACATTTCAAGTCACTACACTTGACCACTTTCAAGTCACTAATTCATATTTCAAGCCACTAAACTTAACCATTTTCAAGAAACAAGTTCACAATTTCAAGTCACTACACTTAGCCATTTCAAGAAACAAGTTCACAATTTCAAGTCACAACACTTAACCATTTTCAAGAAACAAGTTCAAAATTTTAAGTGACTACACTTTACCATTTTCTACTCACTAATTCAAATTTCAAGTCACTAAACTTAACCATTTTCAAGAAACAAGTTCTCAATTTCAAGTCTCTACACTTAACCATTTTAAGAAACAAGTTCTCAATTTCAAGTCACTACACTTAACAATTTTCAAGAAATAAGTTCACAATTTCAAGTCACTACACTTAAAAATTTTCAAGAAACAAGTTCACACTTTCAAGTCACTACACTTAACCATTTTCAAGAAACAAGTTCTCAAGTTCAAGTCACTACACTTAACAATTTACAAGAAATAAGTTCACAATTTCAAGTCACTACACTTAACCTTTTTGAAGAAACAAGTTCACAATTTCAAGTCGCAACACTTAGCCATTTCAAGAAACAAGTTCACAATTTTTTTACCATTTTCAAGTCACTAATTCAAATTTCAAGTCACTAAACTTAACCATTTTCAAGAAACAAGTTCACAATTTCAAGTCACTACACTTAACAATTTTCAAGAAACAAGTTCACAATTTCAAGCCACTACACATAACCATTTTCAAGAAACAAGTTCACAATTTTAAGTCACTACACTTTACCATTTTCAAGTCACTAATTCAAATTTCAAGTCACTAAACTCAACCATTTTCAAGAAACAAGTTTACAATTTCAAGTCACTACACTTAACAATTTTCAACAAACAAGTTTACAATTTCAAGTCACTACACTTAACAAGTTTCAAGAAACATGTTCACAATTTCAAGTCACTACACTTAGCCATTTCCAGAAACAAGTTCACAATTTCAAGTCACTACACTTAACAATTTTCAAGAAACAAGTTCACAATTTCAAGCCACTACACATAACCATTTTCAAGAAACAAGTTCACAATTTTAAGTCACTACACTTTACCATTTTCAAGTCACTAATTCAAATTTCAAGTCACTAAACTCAACCATTTTCAAGAAACAAGTTTACAATTTCAAGTCACTACACTTAACAATTTTCAACAAACAAGTTTACAATTTCAAGTCACTACACTTAAAAATTTTCAAGAAATAAGTTAACAATTTCAAGTCACTATATTTAAACATGTTACAATTTTCAAATCACTAATTCATTTCAAGTCACTACACTTGACCATTTTCAAGTCACTAATTCATATTTCAAGCCACTACACTTAACAATTTTCAAGAAACAAGTTCACAATTTCAAGTCACTACACTTAGCCATTTCAAGAAACAAGTTCACAATTTCAAGTCACTACACTTAGCCATTTCAAGAAACAAGTTCACAATTTCAAGTCACTACACTTAACAATTTTCAAGAAACAAGTTTACAAATTCAAGTCAGTACACTTAACCATTTTCAAGTCACTAATTCATATTTCAAGTCACTACACTTAACAATTTTCAAGAAACAAGTTCACAAGTTCAAGTCAGTACACTTAACCATTTTCAAGTCACTAATTCATATTTCAAGCCACTACACTTAACCGTTTTCAAGAAACATGTTCACAATTTCAAGTCACTACACTTAGCCATTTCCAGAAACAAATTCACAATTTCAAGTCACTACACTTAACAATTTTCAAGAAACAAGTTAACAATTTCAAGTCACTGTATTTAAACATGTTACATTTTTCAAATCACTAATTCACATTTCAAGTCACTACACTTGACCATTTTCAAGTCACTAATTCATATTTCAAGCCACTACACTTAACAAGTTTCAAGAAACATGTTCACAATTTCAAGTCACTACACTTAGCCATTTCCAGAAACAAGTTCACAATTTCAAGTCACTACACTTAACAATTTTCAAGAAACAAGTTCACAATTTCAAGCCACTACACATAACCATTTTCAAGAAACAAGTTCACAATTTTAAGTCACTACACTTTACCATTTTCAAGTCACTAATTCAAATTTCAAGTCACTAAACTCAACCATTTTCAAGAAACAAGTTTACAATTTCAAGTCACTACACTTAACAATTTTCAACAAACAAGTTTACAATTTCAAGTCACTACACTTAAAAATTTTCAAGAAATAAGTTAACAATTTCAAGTCACTATATTTAAACATGTTACAATTTTGAAATCACTAATTCATTTCAAGTCACTACACTTGACCATTTTCAAGTCACTAATTCATATTTCAAGCCACTACACTTAACAATTTTCAAGAAACAAGTTCACAATTTCAAGTCACTACACTTAGCCATTTCAAGAAACAAGTTCACAATTTCAAGTCACTACACTTAGCCATTTCAAGAAACAAGTTCACAATTTCAAGTCACTACACTTAACAATTTTCAAGAAACAAGTTTACAAATTCAAGTCAGTACACTTAACCATTTTCAAGTCACTAATTCATATTTCAAGTCACTACACTTAACAATTTTCAAGAAACAAGTTCACAAGTTCAAGTCAGTACACTTAACCATTTTCAAGTCACTAATTCATATTTCAAGCCACTACACTTAACCATTTTCAAGAAACATGTTCACAATTTCAAGTCACTACACTTAGCCATTTCCAGAAACAAATTCACAATTTCAAGTCACTACACTTAACAATTTTCAAGAAACAAGTTAACAATTTCAAGTCACTGTATTTAAACATGTTACATTTTTCAAATCACTAATTCACATTTCAAGTCACTACACTTGACCATTTTCAAGTCACTAATTCATATTTCTAGCCACTACACTTAACCATTTTCAAGAAACATGTTCATAATTTCAAGTCACTACACTTAGCCATTTCAAGAAACAAGTTCACAATTTCAAGTCACTACACTTAACCATTTCAAGAAACAAGTTCACAATTTTAAGTCACTACACTTTACCATTTTCAACTCACTAATTCAAATTTCAAGTCACTAAACTTAACCATTTTAAAGAAACAAGTTCACAAATTCAAGTCACTACACTTAACCATTTTTAACTCACTAATTCACATTTGCGTCACTACACTTAACAATTTTCAAGAAACAAGTTCACAATTTCAAGCCACTACACGTAACCATTTTCAAGAAACAAGTTCACAATTTTAAGTCACTACACTTAACCATTTTCAAGTCACTAATTCATATTTCAAGCCACTACTCTTAACCATTTTCAAGAAACAAGTTCACAATTTCAAGTCACTACACTTAACCATTTGAAGAAACAAGTTCACAATTTCAAGTCACTACACTTACCAATTTTCAAGTCACTAATTAACATTTCTAGTCACTACACTTAACCATTTTCAAGAAACAAGTTCACCATTTCAAGAAACAAGTTTACAATTTAAAGTCACTACACTTAGTCATTTCAAGAAAAAAGTTCATAATTCAAGTCACTACACTTAACCAATTTCAAGAAACAAGTTCACAATTTTAAGTCACTACACTTAAAAATTTTCAAGAAACAAGTTCACAATTTCAAGTCACTACACTTAACCATTTTGAGAAACAAGTTCACAAGTTCAAGTCACTACACTTAACCATTTTAAGAAACAAGTTCTCAATTTCAAGTCTCTACACTTAACCATTTTAAGAAACAAGTTCACAATTTCAAGTCACTACACTTAACAATTTTCAAGAAACAAGTTTACAATTTCAAGTCACTACACTTAAAAATTTTCAAGAAACAAGTTAACAATTTCAAGTCACTATATTTAAACATGTTACAATTTTCAAATCACTAATTCATTTCAAGTCACTATATTTAAACATGTTACATTTTTCAAATCACTAATTCACATTTCAAGTCACTACACTTGACCATTTTCAAGTCACTAATTCATATTTCAAGCCACTACACTTAACCAGTTTCAAGAAACAAGTTCACAATTTCAAGTCACTACACTTAGCCATTTCAAGAAACAAGTTCACAATTTCAAGTCACTACACTTAACCATTTTCAAGAAACAAGTTCACAATTTTAAGTGACTACACTTTACCATTTTCAACGAACTAACCATTTTAAAGAAACAAGTTCACAAATTCAAGTCACTACACTTAACCATTTTTAACTCACTAATTCACATTTGCGTCACTACACTTGACCATTTTCAAGAAATAAGTTCACAATTTCAAGTCACTACACTTAACCATTTTCAAGAAACAAGTTCACAATTTTAAGTGACTACACTTTACCATTTTCAACTCACTAATTCAAATTTCAAGTCACTAAACTTAACCATTTTAAAGAAACAAGTTCACAAATTCAAGTCACTACACTTAACCCTTTTTAACTCACTAAATCACATTTGCGTCACTACACTTAACCATTTTCAAGAAACAAGTTCACAATTTCAAGTCACTACACTTAACCATTTAAAGAAACAAGTTCACAATTTCAAGTCACTACACTTACCAATTTTCAAGTCACTAATTAACATTTCTAGTCACTACACTTAACCATTTTCAAGAAACAAGTTCACCATTTCAAGAAACAAGTTTACAATTTAAAGTCACTACACTTAGTCATTTCAAGAAAAAAGTTCATAATTCAAGTCACTAAACTTAACCATTTTCAAGAAACAAGATCACAATTTCAAGTCACTACACTTAGCCATTTCAAGTAACAAGTTCACAATTTTTTTACCATTTTCAAGTCACTAATTCAAATTTCAAGTCACTAAACTTAACCATTTTCAAGAAACAAGTTCACAATTTCCAATCACTACACTTAACAATTTTCAAGAAACAAGTTTACAATTTCAAGTCACTACACTTAACCATTTTCAAGAAATAAGTTAACAATTTCAAGTCACTACATTTAAACATGTTACAATTTTCAAAGCACTAATTCACATTTCAAGTCACTACACTTGACCATTTTCAAGTCACTAATTCATATTTCAAGCCACTACACTTAACCAGTTTCAAGAAACAAGTTCACAATTTCAAGTCACTACACTTAGCCATTTCAAGAAACCAGTTCACAATTTCAAGTCACTACACTTAACAATTTTCAAGAAACAAGTTCACAAATTCAAGTCACTACATTTAACCATTTTCAAGTCGCTAATTCATATTTCAAGTCACTACACTTAACCATTTAAAGAAACAAGTTCACAATTTCAAGTCACTACACTTACCAATTTTCAAGTCACTAATTAACATTTCTAGTCACTACACTTAACCATTTTCAAGAAACAAGTTCACCATTTCAAGAAACAAGTTCTCAATTTCAAGTCACTACACTTAACAATTTTTAAGAAATAAGTTCACAATTTCAAGTCACTACACTTAACAATTTTCAAGTCAGTATATTGAACCATGTTGCCATTTTTAAATCACTAATTCACATTTCAAAGTCACTACACTTAACCATTTTGAAGTCACTAATTTACATTTAAAGTCACTACACTTAACCATTTTCAAGAAACAAGTTCACAATTTCAAGTCATTACACTTAACCATTTTCAAGAAACAAGTTCACAATTTCAAGTCACTGCACTTAACCATTTTCAAGAAACAAGTTCACAATTTCAAGCCACTACACATAACCATTTTCAAGAAAAAAGTTCACAATTTCAAGTCACTACACTTAGCCATTTCAAGAAACAAGTTCACAAATTTAAGTCACTACACTTTACCATTTTCAAGTCACTAATTCAAATTTCAAGTCACTAAACTTAACCATTTTCAAGAAACAAGTTCACAATTTCAAGTCACTACACTTAACAATTTTCAAGAAACAAGTTTACAATTTCAAGTCACTACACTTAAAAATTTTCAAGAAATAAGTTAACAATTTCAAGTCACTATATTTAAACATGTTACAATTTTCAAATCACTAATTCATTTCAAGTCACTACACTTGACCATTTTCAAGTCACTAATTCATATTTCAAGCCACTACACTTAACAATTTTCAAGAAACAAGTTCACAATTTCAAGTCACTACACTTAGCCATTTCAAGAAACAAGTTCACAATTTAAAGTCACTACACTTAACCATTTTCAAGAAACAAGTTCAAAATTTTAAGTGACTACACTTTACCATTTTCTACTCACTAATTCAAATTTCAAGTCACTAAACTTAACCATTTTCAAGAAACAAGTTCTCAATTTCAAGTCTCTACACTTAACCATTTTAAGAAACAAGTTCTCAATTTCAAGTCACTACACTTAACAATTTTCAAGAAATAAGTTCACAATTTCAAGTCACTACACTTAAAAATTTTCAAGAAACAAGGTCACACTTTCAAGTCACTACACTTAACCATTTTCAAGAAACAAGTTCACAATTTTAAGTCACTACACGTAACAATTTTCAAGAAACAAGTTCACAATTTCAAGTCACTACACTTAACCATTTTAAGAAACGAGTTCACAATTTCATGTCACTACACTTAACAATTTTCAAGAAATAAGTTCACAATTTCAAGTCACTACACTTAACCATTTTGAAGAAACAAGTTCACAATTTCAAGTCACAACACTTAGCCATTTCAAGAAACAAGTTCACAATTTTTTTACCATTTTCAAGTCACTAATTCAAATTTCAAGTCACTAAACTTAACCATTTTCAAGAAACAAGTTCACAATTTCAAGTCACTACACTTAACAATTTTCAAGAAACAAGTTCACAATTTCAAGCCACTACACATAACCATTTTCAAGAAACAAGTTCACAATTTTAAGTCACTACACTTTACCATTTTCAAGTCACTAATTCAAATTTCAAGTCACTAAACTCAACCATTTTCAAGAAACAAGTTTACAATTTCAAGTCACTACACTTAACAATTTTCAAGAAACAAGTTTACAATTTCAAGTCACTACACTTAAAAATTTTCAAGAAATAAGTTAACAATTTCAAGTCACTATATTTAAACATGTTACAATTTTCAAATCACTAATTCATTTCAAGTCACTACACTTGACCATTTTCAAGTCACTAATTCATATTTCAAGCCACTACACTTAACAATTTTCAAGAAACAAGTTCACAATTTCAAGTCACTACACTTAGCCATTTCAAGAAACAAGTTCACAATTTAAAGTCACTACACTTAACAATTTTCAAGAAACAAGTTTACAAATTCAAGTCACTACACTTAACCATTTTCAATGAACAAGTTCACAATTTTAAGTCACTACACTTAACCTTTTTGAAGAAACAAGTTCACAATTTCAAGTCACAACACTTAGCCATTTCAAGAAACAAGTTCACAATTTTTTTACCATTTTCAAGTCACTAATTCAAATTTCAAGTCACTAAACTTAACCATTTTCAAGATACAAGTTCACAATTTCCAGTCACTACACTTAACAATTTTCAAGAAACAAGTTTACAATTTCAAGTCACTACACTTAAAAATTTTCAAGAAATAAGTTAACAATTTCAAGTCACTATATTTAAACATGTTACAATTTTCAAATCACTAATTCACATTTCAAGTCACTACACTTGACCATTTTCAAGTCACTAATTCATATTTCAAGCCACTACACTTAACAAGTTTCAAGAAACAAGTTCACAATTTCAAGTCACTACACTTAGCCATTTCAAGAAACAAGTTCACAATTTCAAGTCACTACACTTAACAATTTTCAAGAAACAAGTTCACAAATTCAAGTCACTACACTTAACCATTTTCAAGTCACTAATTCATATTTCAAGCCACTACTCTTAACCATTTTCAAGAAACAAGTTCACAATTTCAAGTCACTACACTTAACCATTTAAAGAAACAAGTTCACAATTTCAAGTCACTACACTTACCAATTTTCAAGTCATTAATTAACATTTCTAGTCACTACACTTAACCATTTTCAAGAAACAAGTTCACCATTTCAAGAAACAAGTTTACAATTTAAAGTCACTACACTTAACAATTTTCAAGTCAGTATATTGAACCATGTTGCCATTTTTAAATCACTAATTCACATTTCAAAGTCACTACACTTAACCATTTTGAAGTCACTAATTTACATTTAAAGTCACTACACTTAACCATTTTCAAGAAACAGGTTCACAATTTCAAGTCACTACACTTAACCATTTTCAAGAAACAAGTTCACAATTTCAAGTCACTACACTTAACCATTTTCAAGAAACAAGTTCACAATTTCAAGTCACTACACTTAACAATTTTCAAGAAACAAGTTCATAATTTCAAGCCACTACACATAACCATTTTCAAGAAACAAGTTCACAATTTTAAGTCACTACACTTTACCATTTCAAGAAACAAGTTAATAATTTCAAGTCACTGTATTTAAACATGTTACATTTTTCAAATCACTAATTCACATTTCAAGTCACTACACTTGACCATTTTCAAGTCACTAATTCATATTTCTAGCCACTATACTTAACCATTTTCAAGAAACATGTTCACAATTTCAAGTCACTACACTTAGCCATTTCAAGAAACAAGTTCTCAATTTCAAGTCACTACACTTAACAATTTTCAAGAAATGAGTTCACAATTTCAAGTCACTACACTTAACCATTTTGAAGAAACAAGTTCACAATTTCAAGTCACAACACTTAGCCATTTCAAAAAACAAGTTCACAATTTTAAGTCACTACATTTTACCATTTTCAAGTCACTAATTCAAATTTCAAGTCACTAAACTTAACCATTTTCAAGAAATAAGTTCACATATTCCAGTCGCTACACTTAATAATTTTCAAGAAACAAGTTTACAATTTCAAGTCACTACACTTAAAAATTTTCAAGAAATAAGTTAACAATTTCAAGTCACTATATTTAAACATGTTACAATTTTCAAAGCACTAATTCACATTTCAAGTCACTACACTTGACCATTTTCAAGTCACTAATTCATATTTCAAGCCACTACACTTAACAAGTTTCAAGAAACAAGTTCACAATTTCAAGTCACTACACTTAGCCATTTCAAGAAACACGTTCACAATTTCAAGTCACTACACTTAACAATTTTCAAGAAACAAGTTCACCATTTCAAGAAACAAGTTTACAATTTAAAGTCACTACACTTAGTCATTTCAAGAAAAAAGTTCATAATTCAAGTCACTACACTTAACCATTTTCAATGAACAAGTTCACAATTTTAAGTCACTACGCTTAACCTTTTTGAAGAAACAAGTTCACAATTTCAAGTCACAACACTTAGCCATTTCAAGAAACAAGTTCACAATTTTTTTACCATTTTCAAGTCACTAATTCAAATCTCAAGTCACTAAACTTAACCATTTTCAAGATACAATTTCACAATTTCCAGTCACTACACTTAACAATTTTCAAGAAACAAGTTTACAATTTCAAGTCACTACACTTAAAAATTTTCAAGAAATAAGTTAACAATTTCAAGTCACTATATTTAAACATGTTACAATTTTCAAATCACTAATTCACATTTCAAGTCACTACACTTGACCATTTTCAAGTTACTAATTCAAATTTCAAGCCACTACACTTAACAAGTTTCAAGAAACAAGTTCACAATTTCAAGTCACTACACTTAGCCATTTCAAGAAACAAGTTCACAATTTCAAGTCACTACACTTAACAATTTTCAAGAAACAAGTTCACAAATTCAAGTCACTACACTTAACCATTTTCAAGTCACTAATTCATATTTCAAGCCACTACTCTTAACCATTTTCAAGAAACAAGTTCACAATTTCAAGTCACTACACTTAACCATTTAAAGAAACAAGTTCACAATTTCAAGTCACTACACTTACCAATTTTCAAGTCATTAATTAATATTTCTAGTCACTACACTTAACCATTTTCAAGAAACAAGTTCACCATTTCAAGAAACAGGTTTACAATTTAAAGTCACTACACTTAACAATTTTCAAGTCAGTATATTGAACCATGTTGCCATTTTTAAATCTCACTAATTCACATTTCAAAGTCACTACACTTAACCATTTTGAAGTCACTAATTTACATTTAAAGTCACTACACTTAACCATTTTCAAGAAACAGGTTCACAATTTCAAGTCACTACACTTAACCATTTTCAAGAAACAAGTTCACAATTTCAAGTCACTACACTTAACCATTTTCAAGAAACAAGTTCACAATTTCAAGTCACTACACTTAACAATTTTCAAGAAACAAGTTCATAATTTCAAGCCACTACACATAACCATTTTCAAGAAACAAGTTCACAATTTTAAGTCACTACACTTTACCATTTCAAGAAACAAGTTAATAATTTCAAGTCACTGTATTTAAACATGTTACATTTTTCAAATCACTAATTCACATTTCAAGTCACTACACTTGACCATTTTCAAGTCACTAATTCATATTTCTAGCCACTATACTTAACCATTTTCAAGAAACATGTTCACAATTTCAAGTCACTACACTTAGCCATTTCAAGAAACAAATTCTCAATTTCAAGTCACTACACTTAACAATTTTCAAGAAATAAGTTCACAATTTCAAGTCACTACACTTAACCATTTTGAAGAAACAAGTTCACAATTTCAAGTCACAACACTTAGCCATTTCAAGAAACAAGTTCACAATTTCAAGTCACTACACTTAACAATTTTCAAGAAACAAGTTCACAAATTCAAGTCACTACACTTAACCATTTTCAAGTCACTAATTCATATTTCAAGCCACTACTCTTAACCATTTTCAAGAAGCAAGTTCACAATTTCAAGTCACTACACTTAACCATTTAAAGAAACAAGTTCACAATTTCAAGTCACTACACTTACCAATTTTCAAGTCATTAATTAACATTTCTAGTCACTTCACTTAACCATTTTCAAGAAACAAGTTCACCATTTCAAGAAACAAGTTTACAATTTAAAGTCACTACACTTAACAATTTTCAAGTCAGTATATTGAACCATGTTGCCATTTTTAAATCACTAATTCACATTTCAAAGTCACTACACTTAACCATTTTGAAGTCACTAATTTACATTTAAAGTCACTACACTTAACCATTTTCAAGAAACAGGTTCACAATTTCAAGTCACTACACTTAACCATTTTCAAGAAACAAGTTCACAATTTCAAGTCACTACACTTAACCATTTTCAAGAAACAAGTTCACAATTTCAAGTCACTACACTTAACAATTTTCAAGAAACAAGTTCATAATTTCAAGCCACTACACATAACCATTTTCAAGAAACAAGTTCACAATTTTAAGTCACTACACTTTACCATTTCAAGAAACAAGTTAATAATTTCAAGTCACTGTATTTAAACATGTTACATTTTTCAAATCACTAATTCACATTTCAAGTCACTACACTTGACCATTTTCAAGTCACTAATTCATATTTCTAGCCACTATACTTAACCATTTTCAAGAAACATGTTCACAATTTCAAGTCACTACACTTAGCCATTTCAAGAAACAAATTCTCAATTTCAAGTCACTACACTTAACAATTTTCAAGAAATAAGTTCACAATTTCAAGTCACTACACTTAACCATTTTGAAGAAACAAGTTCACAATTTCAAGTCACAACACTTAGCCATTTCAAGAAACAAGTTCACAATTTCAAGTCACTACACTTAACAATTTTCAAGAAACAAGTTCACAAATTCAAGTCACTACACTTAACCATTTTCAAGTCACTAATTCATATTTCAAGCCACTACTCTTAACCATTTTCAAGAAACAAGTTCACAATTTCAAGTCACTACACTTAACCATTTAAAGAAACAAGTTCACAATTTCAAGTCACTACACTTACCAATTTTCAAGTCATTAATTAACATTTCTAGTCACTTCACTTAACCATTTTCAAGAAACAAGTTCACCATTTCAAGAAACAAGTTTACAATTTAAAGTCACTACACTTAACAATTTTCAAGTCAGTATATTGAACCATGTTGCCATTTTTAAATCACTAATTCACATTTCAAAGTCACTACACTTAACCATTTTGAAGTCACTAATTTACATTTAAAGTCACTACACTTAACCATTTTCAAGAAACAGGTTCACAATTTCAAGTCACTACACTTAACCATTTTCAAGAAACAAGTTCACAATTTCAAGTCACTACACTTAACCATTTTCAAGAAACAAGTTCACAATTTCAAGTCACTACACTTAACAATTTTCAAGAAACAAGTTCATAATTTCAAGCCACTACACATAACCATTTTCAAGAAACAAGTTCACAATTTTAAGTCACTACACTTTACCATTTCAAGAAACAAGTTAATAATTTCAAGTCACTGTATTTAAACATGTTACATTTTTCAAATCACTAATTCACATTTCAAGTCACTACACTTGACCATTTTCAAGTCACTAATTCATATTTCTAGCCACTATACTTAACCATTTTCAAGAAACATGTTCACAATTTCAAGTCACTACACTTAGCCATTTCAAGAAACAAATTCTCAATTTCAAGTCACTACACTTAACAATTTTCAAGAAATAAGTTCACAATTTCAAGTCACTACACTTAACCATTTTGAAGAAACAAGTTCACAATTTCAAGTCACAACACTTAGCCATTTCAAGAAACAAGTTCACAATTTCAAGTCACTACACTTAACAATTTTCAAGAAACAAGTTCACAAATTCAAGTCACTACACTTAACCATTTTCAAGTCACTAATTCATATTTCAAGCCACTACTCTTAACCATTTTCAAGAAACAAGTTCACAATTTCAAGTCACTACACTTAACCATTTAAAGAAACAAGTTCACAATTTCAAGTCACTACACTTACCAATTTTCAAGTCATTAATTAACATTTCTAGTCACTTCACTTAACCATTTTCAAGAAACAAGTTCACCATTTCAAGAAACAAGTTTACAATTTAAAGTCACTACACTTAACAATTTTCAAGTCAGTATATTGAACCATGTTGCCATTTTTAAATCACTAATTCACATTTCAAAGTCACTACACTTAACCATTTTGAAGTCACTAATTTACATTTAAAGTCACTACACTTAACCATTTTCAAGAAACAGGTTCACAATTTCAAGTCACTACACTTAACCATTTTCAAGAAACAAGTTCACAATTTCAAGTCACTACACTTAACCATTTTCAAGAAACAAGTTCACAATTTCAAGTCACTACACTTAACAATTTTCAAGAAACAAGTTCATAATTTCAAGCCACTACACATAACCATTTTCAAGAAACAAGTTCACAATTTTAAGTCACTACACTTTACCATTTCAAGAAACAAGTTAATAATTTATAGTCACTGTATTTAAACATGTTACATTTTTCAAATCACTAATTCACATTTCAAGTCACTACACTTGACCATTTTCAAGTCACTAATTCATATTTCTAGCCACTATACTTAACCATTTTCAAGAAACATGTTCACAATTTCAAGTCACTACACTTAGCCATTTCAAGAAACAAGTTCACAATTTCAAGGCACTACACTTAACCATTTTCAAGAAACAAGTTCACAATTTTAAGTGACTACACTTTCCCATTTTCAACTCACTAATTCAAACTTCAAGTCACTAAACTTAACCATTTTAAAGAAACAAGTTCACAAATTCAAGTCACTACACTTAACCATTTTTAACTCACTAATTCACATTTGTGTCACTACACTTAACAATTTTCAAGAAACAAGTTCACAATTTCAAGTCACTACACTTAACCATTTAAAGAAACAAGTTCACAATTTCAAGTCACTACATTTACCAATTTTCAAGTCACTAATTAACATTTCTAGTCACTACACTTAACCATTTTCAAGAAACAAGTTCACCATTTCAAGAAACAAGTTTACAATTTAAAGTCACTACTCTTAGTCATTTCAAGAAAAAAGTTCATAATTCAAGTCACTACACTTAACCATTTTCAAGAAACAAGTTCACAATTTTAAGTCACTACACTTAAAAATTTTCAAGAAACAAGTTCACAATTTCAAGTCACTACACTTAACCATTTTAAGAAACAAGTTCACAATTTCAAGTCACTACACTTAACCATTTTCAAGAAACAAGTTCACAATTTTAAGTGACTACACTTTACCATTTTCAACTCACTAACCATTTTAAAGAAACAAGTTCACAAATTCAAGTCACTACACTTAACCATTTTTAACTCACTAATTCACATTTGCGTCACTACACTTAACCATTTTCAAGAAACAAGTTCACAATTTCAAGTCACTACACTTAACCATTTTAAGAAACAAGTTCTCAATTTCAAGTCACTACACTTAACAATTTTCAAGAAATAAGTTCACAATTTCAAGTCACTACACTTAACCATTTTGAAGAAACAAGTTCACAATTTCAAGTCACAACACTTAGCCATTTCAAAAAACAAGTTCACAATTTTAAGTCACTACATATTACCATTTTCAAGTCACTAATTCAAATTTCAAGTCACTAAACTTAACCATTTTCAAGAAATAAGTTCACAATTTCCAGTCGCTACACTTAATAATTTTCAAGAAACAAGTTTACAATTTCAAGTCACTACACTTAAAAATTTTCAAGAAATAAGTTAACAATTTCAAGTCACTATATTTAAACATGTTACAATTTTCAAAGCACTAATTCACATTTCAAGTCACTACACTTGACCATTTTCAAGTCACTAATTCATATTTCAAGCCACTACACTTAACAAGTTTCAAGAAACAAGTTCACAATTTCAAGTCACTACACTTAGCCATTTCAAGAAACAAGTTCACAATTTCAAGTCACTACACTTAACAATTTTCAAGAAACAAGTTCACAAATTCAAGTCACTACACTTAACCATTTTCAAGTCACTAATTCATATTTCAAGCCACTACTCTTAACCATTTTCAAGAAACAAGTTCACAATTTCAAGTCACTACACTTAACCATTTAAAGAAACAAGGTCACAATTTCAAGTCACTACACTTACCAATTTTCAAGTCACTAATTAACATTTCTAGTCACTACACTTAACCATTTTCAAGAAAAAAGTTCACCATTTCAAGAAACAAGTTTACAATTTAAAGTCACTACACTTAACAATTTTCAAGTCAGTATATTGAACCATGTTGCCATTTTTAAATCACTAATTCACATTTCAAAGTCACTACACTTAACCATTTTGAAGTCACTAATTTACATTTAAAGTCACTACACTTAACCATTTTCAAGAAACAGGTTCACAATTTCAAGTCACTACACTTAACCATTTTCAAGAAACAAGTTCACAATTTCAAGTCACTACACTTAACCATTTTCAAGAAACAAGTTCACAATTTCAAGTCACTACACTTAACAATTTTCAAGAAACAAGTTCATAATTTCAAGCCACTACACATAACCATTTTCAAGAAACAAGTTCACAATTTTAAGTCACTACACTTTACCATTTCAAGAAACAAGTTAATAATTTCAAGTCACTGTATTTAAACATGTTACATTTTTCAAATCACTAATTCACATTTCAAGTCACTACACTTGACCATTTTCAAGTCACTAATTCATATTTCTAGCCACTATACTTAACCATTTTCAAGAAACATGTTCACAATTTCAAGTCACTACACTTAGCCATTTCAAGAAACAAGTTCACAATTTCAAGTCACTACACTTAACCATTTTCAAGAAACAAGTTCACAATTTTAAGTGACTACACTTTACCATTTTCAACTCACTAATTCAAATTTCAAGTCACTAAACTTAACCATTTTAAAGAAACAAGTTCACAAATTCATGTCACTACACTTAACCATTTTTAACTCACTAATTCACATTTGTGTCACTACACTTAACCATTTTGAAGAAACAAGTTCACAATTTCAAGTCACTACACTTAACCATTTAAAGAAACAAGTTCACAATTCCAAGTCACTACATTTACCAATTTTCAAGTCACTAATTAACATTTCTAGTCACTACACTTAACCATTTTCAAGAAACAAGTTCACCATTTCAAGAAACAAGTTTACAATTTAAAGTCACTACACTTAGTCATTTCAAGAAAAAAGTTCATAATTCAAGTCACTACACTTAACCATTTTAAAGAAACAAGTTCACAATTTTAAGTCACTACACTTAACAATTTTCAAGAAACAAGTTCACAATTTCAAGTCACTACACTTAACCATTTTAAGAAACAAGTTCACAATTTCAAGTCACTACACTTAACCATTTTAAGAAACAAGTTCTCAATTTCAAGTCACTACACTTAACAATTTTCAAGAAACAAGTTCACAAATTCAAGTCACTACACTTAACCATTTTCAAGTCACTAATTCATATTTCAAGCCACTACTCTTAACCATTTTCAAGAAACAAGTTCATAATTTCAAGTCACTACACTTAACCATTTAAAGAAACAAGTTCACAATTTCAAGTCACTACACTTACCAATTTTCAAGTCATTAATTAACATTTCTAGTCACTACACTTAACCATTTTCAAGAAACAAGTTCACCATTTCAAGAAACAAGTTTACAATTTAAAGTCACTACACTTAACAATTTTCAAGTCAGTATATTGAACCATGTTGCCATTTTTAAATCACTAATTCACATTTCAAAGTCACTACACTTAACCATTTTGAAGTCACTAATTTACATTTAAAGTCACTACACTTAACCATTTTCAAGAAACAGGTTCACAATTTCAAGTCACTACACTTAACCATTTTCAAGAAACAAGTTCACAATTTCAAGTCACTACACTTAACCATTTTCAAGAAACAAGTTCACAATTTCAAGTCACTACACTTAACAATTTTCAAGAAACAAGTTCATAATTTCAAGCCACTACACATAACCATTTTCAAGAAACAAGTTCACAATTTTAAGTCACTACACTTTACCATTTCAAGAAACAAGTTAATAATTTCAAGTCACTGTATTTAAACATGTTACATTTTTCAAATCACTAATTCACATTTCAAGTCACTACACTTGACCATTTTCAAGTCACTAATTCATATTTCTAGCCACTATACTTAACCATTTTCAAGAAACATGTTCACAATTTCAAGTCACTACACTTAGCCATTTCAAGAAACAAGTTCACAATTTCAAGTCACTACACTTAACCATTTTCAAGAAACAAGTTCACAATTTTAAGTGACTACACTTTACCATTTTCAACTCACTAATTCAAATTTCAAGTCACTAAACTTAACCATTTTAAAGAAACAAATTCACAAATTCATGTCACTACACTTAACCATTTTTAACTCACTAATTCACATTTGTGTCACTACACTTAACCATTTTGAAGAAACAAGTTCACAATTTCAAGTCACTACACTTAACCATTTAAAGAAACAAGTTCACAATTCCAAGTCACTACATTTACCAATTTTCAAGTCACTAATTAACATTTCTAGTCACTACACTTAACCATTTTCAAGAAACAAGTTCACCATTTCAAGAAACAAGTTTACAATTTAAAGTCACTACACTTAGTCATTTCAAGAAAAAAGTTCATAATTCAAGTCACTACACTTAACCATTTTAAAGAAACAAGTTCACAATTTTAAGTCACTACACTTAACAATTTTCAAGAAACAAGTTCACAATTTCAAGTCACTACACTTAACCATTTTAAGAAACAAGTTCACAATTTCAAGTCACTACACTTAACCATTTTAAGAAACAAGTTCTCAATTTCAAGTCACTACACTTAACAATTTTCAAGAAACAAGTTCACAAATTCAAGTCACTACACTTAACCATTTTCAAGTCACTAATTCATATTTCAAGCCACTACTCTTAACCATTTTCAAGAAACAAGTTCATAATTTCAAGTCACTACACTTAACCATTTAAAGAAACAAGTTCACAATTTCAAGTCACTACACTTACCAATTTTCAAGTCATTAATTAACATTTCTAGTCACTACACTTAACCATTTTCAAGAAACAAGTTCACCATTTCAAGAAACAAGTTTACAATTTAAAGTCACTACACTTAACAATTTTCAAGTCAGTATATTGAACCATGTTGCCATTTTTAAATCACTAATTCACATTTCAAAGTCACTACACTTAACCATTTTGAAGTCACTAATTTACATTTAAAGTCACTACACTTAACCATTTTCAAGAAACAGGTTCACAATTTCAAGTCACTACACTTAACCATTTTCAAGAAACAAGTTCACAATTTCAAGTCACTACACTTAACAATTTTCAAGAAACAAGTTCATAATTTCAAGCCACTACACATAACCATTTTCAAGAAACAAGTTCACAATTTTAAGTCACTACACTTTACCATTTCAAGAAACAAGTTAATAATTTCAAGTCACTGTATTTAAACATGTTACATTTTTCAAATCACTAATTCACATTTCAAGTCACTACACTTGACCATTTTCAAGTCACTAATTCATATTTCTAGCCACTATACTTAACCATTTTCAAGAAACATGTTCACAATTTCAAGTCACTACACTTAGCCATTTCAAGAAACAAGTTCTCAATTTCAAGTCACTACACTTAACAATTTTCAAGAAATAAGTTCACAATTTCAAGTCACTACACTTAACCATTTTGAAGAAACAAGTTCACAATTTCAAGTCACAACACTTAGCCATTTCAAGAAACAAGTTCACAATTTCAAATCACTACACTTAACGATTTTCAAGAAACAAGTTCACAAATTCAAGTCACTACACTTAACCATTTTCAAGTCACTAAGTCATATTTCAAGCCACTACTCTTAACCATTTTCAAGAAACAAGTTCACAATTTCAAGTCACTACACTTAACCATTTAAAGAAACAAGTTCACAATTTCAAGTCACTACACTTACCAATTTTCAAGTCATTAATTAACATTTCTAGTCACTTCACTTAACCATTTTCAAGAAACAAGTTCACCATTTCAAGAAACAAGTTTACAATTTAAAGTCACTACACTTAACAATTTTCAAGTCAGTATATTGAACCATGTTGCCATTTTTAAATCACTAATTCACATTTCAAAGTCACTACACTTAACCATTTTGAAGTCACTAATTTACATTTAAAGTCACTACACTTAACCATTTTCAAGAAACAGGTTCACAATTTCAAGTCACTACACTTAACCATTTTCAAGAAACAAGTTCACAATTTCAAGTCACTACACTTAACCATTTTCAAGAAACAAGTTCACAATTTCAAGTCACTACACTTAACAATTTTCAAGAAACAAGTTCATAATTTCAAGCCACTACACATAACCATTTTCAAGAAACAAGTTCACAATTTTAAGTCACTATACTTTACCATTTCAAGAAACAAGTTAATAATTTATAGTCACTGTATTTAAACATGTTACATTTTTCAAATCACTAATTCACATTTCAAGTCACTACACTTGACCATTTTCAAGTCACTAATTCATATTTCTAGCCACTATACTTAACCATTTTCAAGAAACATGTTCACAATTTCAAGTCACTACACTTAGCCATTTCAAGAAACAAGTTCACAATTTCAAGTCACTACACTTAACCATTTTCAAGAAACAAGTTCACAATTTTAAGTGACTACACTTTACCATTTTCAACTCACTAATTCAAACTTCAAGTCACTAAACTTAACCATTTTAAAGAAACAAGTTCACAAATTCAAGTCACTACACTTAACCATTTTTAACTCACTAATTCACATTTGCGTCACTACACTTAACCATTTTCAAGAAACAAGTTCACAATTTCAAGTCACTACACTCAACCATTTTAAGAAACAAGTTCTCAATTTCAAGTCACTACACTTAACAATTTTCAAGAAATAAGTTCACAATTTCAAGTCACTACACTTAACCATTTTGAAGAAACAAGTTCACAATTTCAAGTCACAACACTTAGCCATTTCAAAAAACAAGTTCACAATTTTAAGTCACTACATATTACCATTTTCAAGTCACTAATTCAAATTTCAAGTCACTAAACTTAACCATTTTCAAGAAATAAGTTCACAATTTCCAGTCGCTACACTTAATAATTTTCAAGAAACAAGTTTACAATTTCAAGTCACTACACTTAAAAATTTTCAAGAAATAAGTTAACAATTTCAAGTAACTATATTTAAACATGTTACAATTTTCAAAGCACTAATTCACATTTCAAGTCACTACACTTGACCATTTTCAAGTCACTAATTCATATTTCAAGCCACTACACTTAACAAGTTTCAAGAAACAAGTTCACAATTTCAAGTCACTACACTTAGCCATTTCAAGAAACAAGTTCACAATTTCAAGTCACTACACTTAACAATTTTCAAGAAACAAGTTCACAAATTCAAGTCACTACACTTAACCATTTTCAAGTCACTAATTCATATTTCAAGCCACTACTCTTAACCATTTTCAAGAAACAAGTTCACAATTTCAAGTCACTACACTTAACCATTTAAAGAAACAAGTTCACAATTTCAAGTCACTACACTTACCAATTTTCAAGTCACTAATTAACATTTCTAGTCACTACACTTAACCATTTTCAAGAAAAAAGTTCACCATTTCAAGAAACAAGTTTACAATTTAAAGTCACTACACTTAGTCATTTCAAGAAAAAAGTTCTTAATTCAAGAAACAAGTTCACAATTTCAAGTCACAACACTTAGCCATTTCAAGAAACAAGTTCACAATTTTTTTACCATTTTCAAGTCACTAATTCAAATTTCAAGTCACTAAACTTAACCATTTTCAAGATACAAGTTCACAATTTCCAGTCACTACACTTAACAATTTTCAAGAAACAAGTTTACAATTTCAAGTCACTACACTTAAAAATTTTCAAGAAATAAGTTAACAATTTCAAGTCACTATATTTAAACATGTTACAATTTTCAAAGCACTAATTCACATTTCAAGTCACTACACTTAACCATTTTCAAGTCACTAATTCATATTTCAAGCCACTACACTTAACAAGTTTCAAGAAACAAGTTCACAATTTCAAGTCACTACACTTAGCCATTTCAAGAAACAAGTTCACAATTTCAAGTCACTACACTTAACAATTTTCAAGAAACAAGTTCACAAATTCAAGTCACTACACTTAACCATTTTCAAGTCACTAATTCATATTTCAAGCCACTACTCTTAACCATTTTCAAGAAACAAGTTCATAATTTCAAGTCACTACACTTAACCATTTAAAGAAGCAAGTTCACAATTTCAAGTCACTACACTTACCAATTTTCAAGTCATTAATTAACATTTCTAGTCACTACACTTAACCATTTTCAAGAAACAAGTTCACCATTTCAAGAAACAAGTTTACAATTTAAAGTCACTACACTTAACAATTTTCAAGTCAGTATATTGAACCATGTTGCCATTTTTAAATCACTAATTCACATTTCAAAGTCACTACACTTAACCATTTTGAAGTCACTAATTTACATTTAAAGTCACTACACTTAACCATTTTCAAGAAACAGGTTCACAATTTCAAGTCACTACACTTAACCATTTTCAAGAAACAAGTTCACAATTTCAAGTCACTACACTTAACCATTTTCAAGAAACAAGTTCACAATTTCAAGTCACTACACTTAACAATTTTCAAGAAACAAGTTCATAATTTCAAGCCACTACACATAACCATTTTCAAGAAACAAGTTCACAATTTTAAGTCACTACACTTTACCATTTCAAGAAACAAGTTAATAATTTCAAGTCACTGTATTTAAACATGTTACATTTTTCAAATCACTAATTCACATTTCAAGTCACTACACTTGACCATTTTCAAGTCACTAATTCATATTTCTAGCCACTATACTTAACCATTTTCAAGAAACATGTTCACAATTTCAAGTCACTACACTTAGCCATTTCAAGAAACAAGTTCACAATTTCAAGTCACTACACTTAACCATTTTCAAGAAACAAGTTCACAATTTTAAGTGACTACACTTTACCATTTTCAACTCACTAATTCAAATTTCAAGTCACTAAACTTAACCATTTTAAAGAAACAAGTTCACAAATTCATGTCACTACACTTAACCATTTTTAACTCACTAATTCACATTTGTGTCACTACACTTAACCATTTTGAAGAAACAAGTTCACAATTTCAAGTCACTACACTTAACCATTTAAAGAAACAAGTTCACAATTTCAAGTCACTACATTTACCAATTTTCAAGTCACTAATTAACATTTCTAGTCACTACACTTAACCATTTTCAAGAAACAAGTTCACCATTTCAAGAAACAAGTTTACAATTTAAAGTCACTACACTTAGTCATTTCAAGAAAAAAGTTCATAATTCAAGTCACTACACTTAACCATTTTAAAGAAACAAGTTCACAATTTTAAGTCACTACACTTAACAATTTTCAAGAAACAAGTTCACAATTTCAAGTCACTACACTTAACCATTTTAAGAAACAAGTTCACAATTTCAAGTCACTACACTTAACCATTTTAAGAAACAAGTTCTCAATTTCAAGTCACTACACTTAACAATTTTCAAGAAACAAGTTCATTAATTCAAGTCACTACACTTAACCATTTTCAAGTCACTAATTCATATTTCAAGCCACTACTCTTAACCATTTTCAAGAAACAAGTTCATAATTTCAAGTCACTACACTTAACCATTTAAAGAAACAAGTTCACAATTTCAAGTCACTACACTTACCAATTTTCAAGTCATTAATTAACATTTCTAGTCACTACACTTAACCATTTTCAAGAAACAAGTTCACCATTTCAAGAAACAAGTTTACAATTTAAAGTCACTACACTTAACAATTTTCAAGTCAGTATATTGAACCATGTTGCCATTTTTAAATCACTAATTCACATTTCAAAGTCACTACACTTAACCATTTTGAAGTCACTAATTTACATTTAAAGTCACTACACTTAACCATTTTCAAGAAACAGGTTCACAATTTCAAGTCACTACACTTAACCATTTTCAAGAAACAAGTTCACAATTTCAAGTCACTACACTTAACCATTTTCAAGAAACAAGTTCACAATTTCAAGTCACTACACTTAACAATTTTCAAGAAACAAGTTCATAATTTCAAGCCACTACACATAACCATTTTCAAGAAACAAGTTCACAATTTTAAGTCACTACACTTTACCATTTCAAGAAACAAGTTAATAATTTCAAGTCACTGTATTTAAACATGTTACATTTTTCAAATCACTAATTCACATTTCAAGTCACTACACTTGACCATTTTCAAGTCACTAATTCATATTTCTAGCCACTATACTTAACCATTTTCAAGAAACATGTTCACAATTTCAAGTCACTACACTTAGCCATTTCAAGAAACAAGTTCTCAATTTCAAGTCACTACACTTAACAATTTTCAAGAAATAAGTTCACAATTTCAAGTCACTACACTTAACCATTTTGAAGAAACAAGTTCACAATTTCAAGTCACAACACTTAGCCATTTCAAGAAACAAGTTCACAATTTCAAATCACTACACTTAACGATTTTCAAGAAACAAGTTCACAAATTCAAGTCACTACACTTAACCATTTTCAAGTCACTAATTCATATTTCAAGCCACTACTCTTAACCATTTTCAAGAAACAAGTTCACAATTTCAAGTCACTACACTTAACCATTTAAAGAAACAAGTTCACAATTTCAAGTCACTACACTTACCAATTTTCAAGTCATTAATTAACATTTCTAGTCACTTCACTTAACCATTTTCAAGAAACAAGTTCACCATTTCAAGAAACAAGTTTACAATTTAAAGTCACTACACTTAACAATTTTCAAGTCAGTATATTGAACCATGTTGCCATTTTTAAATCACTAATTCACATTTCAAAGTCACTACACTTAACCATTTTGAAGTCACTAATTTACATTTAAAGTCACTACACTTAACCATTTTCAAGAAACAAGTTCACAATTTCAAGTCACTACACTTAACCATTTTCAAGAAACAAGTTCACAATTTCAAGTCACTACACTTAACAATTTTCAAGAAACAAGTTCATAATTTCAAGCCACTACACATAACCATTTTCAAGAAACAAGTTCACAATTTTAAGTCACTACACTTTACCATTTCAAGAAACAAGTTAATAATTTATAGTCACTGTATTTAAACATGTTACATTTTTCAAATCACTAATTCACATTTCAAGTCACTACACTTGACCATTTTCAAGTCACTAATTCATATTTCTAGCCACTATACTTAACCATTTTCAAGAAACATGTTCACAATTTCAAGTCACTACACTTAGCCATTTCAAGAAACAAGTTCACAATTTCAAGTCACTACACTTAACCATTTTCAAGAAACAAGTTCACAATTTTAAGTGACTACACTTTACCATTTTCAACTCACTAATTCAAACTTCAAGTCACTAAACTTAACCATTTTAAAGAAACAAGTTCACAAATTCAAGTCACTACACTTAACCATTTTTAACTCACTAATTCACATTTGTGTCACTACACTTAACAATTTTCAAGAAACAAGTTCACAATTTCAAGTCACTACACTTAACCATTTAAAGAAACAAGTTCATAATTTCAAGTCACTACATTTACCAATTTTCAAGTCACTAATTAACATTTCTAGTCACTACACTTAACCATTTTCAAGAAACAAGTTCACCATTTCAAGAAACAAGTTTACAATTTAAAGTCACTACACTTAGTCATTTCAAGAAAAAAGCTCATAATTCAAGTCACTACACTTAACCATTTTCAAGAAACAAGTTCACAATTTTAAGTCACTACACTTAAAAATTTTCAAGAAACAAGTTCACAATTTCAAGTCACTACACTTAACCATTTTAAGAAACAAGTTCACAATTTCAAGTCACTACACTTAACCATTTTCAAGAAACAAGTTCACAATTTTAAGTAACTACACTTTACCATTTTCAACTCACTAACCATTTTAAAGAAACAAGTTCACAAATTCAAGTCACTACACTTAACCATTTTTAACTCACTAATTCACATTTGCGTCACTACACTTAACCATTTTCAAGAAACAAGTTCACAATTTCAAGTCACTACACTTAACCATTTTAAGAAACAAGTTCTCAATTTCAAGTCACTACACTTAACAATTTTCAAGAAATAAGTTCACAATTTCAAGTCACTACACTTAACCATTTTGAAGAAACAAGTTCACAATTTCAAGTCACAACACTTAGCCATTTCAAAAAACAAGTTCACAATTTTAAGTCACTACATATTACCATTTTCAAGTCACTAATTCAAATTTCAAGTCACTAAACTTAACCATTTTCAAGAAATAAGTTCACAATTTCCAGTCGCTACACTTAATAATTTTCAAGAAACAAGTTTACAATTTCAAGTCACTACACTTAAAAATTTTCAAGAAATAAGTTAACAATTTCAAGTCACTATATTTAAACATGTTACAATTTTCAAAGCACTAATTCACATTTCAAGTCACTACACTTGACCATTTTCAAGTCACTAATTCATATTTCAAGCCACTACACTTAACAAGTTTCAAGAAACAAGTTCACAATTTCAAGTCACTACACTTAGCCATTTCAAGAAACAAGTTCACAATTTCAAGTCACTACACTTAACAATTTTCAAGAAACAAGTTCACAAATTCAAGTCACTACACTTAACCATTTTCAAGTCACTAATTCATATTTCAAGCCACTACTCTTAACCATTTTCAAGAAACAAGTTCACAATTTCAAGTCACTACACTTAACCATTTAAAGAAACAAGGTCACAATTTCAAGTCACTACACTTACCAATTTTCAAGTCACTAATTAACATTTCTAGTCACTACACTTAACCATTTTCAAGAAAAAAGTTCACCATTTCAAGAAACAAGTTTACAATTTAAAGTCACTACACTTGGTCATTTCAAGAAAAAAGTTCTTAATTCAAGAAACAAGTTCACAATTTCAAGTCACAACACTTAGCCATTTCAAGAAACAGGTTCACAATTTTTTTACCATTTTCAAGTCACTAATTCAAATTTCAAGTCACTAAACTTAACCATTTTCAAGATACAAGTTCACAATTTCCAGTCACTACACTTAACAATTTTCAAGAAACAAGTTTACAATTTCAAGTCACTACACTTAAAAATTTTCAAGAAATAAGTCAACAATTTCAAGTCACTATATTTAAACATGTTACAATTTTCAAAGCACTAATTCACATTTCAAGTCACTACACTTGACCATTTTCAAGTCACTAATTCATATTTCAAGCCACTACACTTAACAAGTTTCAAGAAACATGTTCACAATTTCAAGTCACTACACTTAGCCATTTCAAGAAACAAGTTCACAATTTCAAGTCACTACACTTAACAATTTTCAAGAAACAAGTTCACAAATTCAAGTCACTACACTTAACCATTTTCAAGTCACTAATTCATATTTCAAGCCACTACTCTTAACCATTTTCAAGAAACAAGTTCATAATTTCAAGTCACTACACTTAACCATTTAAAGAAGCAAGTTCACAATTTCAAGTCACTACACTTACCAATTTTCAAGTCATTAATTAACATTTCTAGTCACTACACTTAACCATTTTCAAGAAACAAGTTCACCATTTCAAGAAACAAGTTTACAATTTAAAGTCACTACACTTAACAATTTTCAAGTCAGTATATTGAACCATGTTGCCATTTTTAAATCACTAATTCACATTTCAAAGTCACTACACTTAACCATTTTGAAGTCACTAATTTACATTTAAAGTCACTACACTTAACCATTTTCAAGAAACAGGTTCACAATTTCAAGTCACTACACTTAACCATTTTCAAGAAACAAGTTCACAATTTCAAGTCACTACACTTAACCATTTTCAAGAAACAAGTTCACAATTTCAAGTCACTACACTTAACAATTTTCAAGAAACAAGTTCATAATTTCAAGCCACTACACATAACCATTTTCAAGAAACAAGTTCACAATTTTAAGTCACTACACTTTACCATTTCAAGAAACAAGTTAATAATTTCAAGTCACTGTATTTAAACATGTTACATTTTTCAAATCACTAATTCACATTTCAAGTCACTACACTTGACCATTTTCAAGTCACTAATTCATATTTCTAGCCACTATACTTAACCATTTTCAAGAAACATGTTCACAATTTCAAGTCACTACACTTAGCCATTTCAAGAAACAAGTTCACAATTTCAAGTCACTACACTTAACCATTTTCAAGAAACAAGTTCACAATTTTAAGTGACTACACTTTACCATTTTCAACTCACTAATTCAAATTTCAAGTCACTAAACTTAACCATTTTAAAGAAACAAGTTCACAAATTCATGTCACTACACTTAACCATTTTTAACTCACTAATTCACATTTGTGTCACTACACTTAACCATTTTGAAGAAACAAGTTCACAATTTCAAGTCACTACACTTAACCATTTAAAGAAACAAGTTCACAATTTCAAGTCACTACATTTACCAATTTTCAAGTCACTAATTAACATTTCTAGTCACTACACTTAACCATTTTCAAGAAACAAGTTCACCATTTCAAGAAACAAGTTTACAATTTAAAGTCACTACACTTAGTCATTTCAAGAAAAAAGTTCATAATTCAAGTCACTACACTTAACCATTTTAAAGAAACAAGTTCACAATTTTAAGTCACTACACTTAACAATTTTCAAGAAACAAGTTCACAATTTCAAGTCACTACACTTAACCATTTTAAGAAACAAGTTCACAATTTCAAGTCACTACACTTAACCATTTTCAAGAAACAAGTTCACAATTTTAAGTGACTACACTTTACCATTTTCAACTCACTAACCATTTTAAAGAAACAAGTTCACAAATTCAAGTCACTACACTTAACCATTTTTAACTCACTAATTCACATTTGTGTCACTACACTTAACCATTTTCAAGAAACAAGTTCACAATTTCAAGTCACTACACTTAACCTTTTTCAAGAAACAAGTTCACAATTTCAAGTCACTACACTTAACAATTTTCAAGAAACAAGTTCATAATTTCAAGCCACTACACATAACCATTTTCAAGAAACAAGTTCACAATTTTAAGTCACTACACTTTACCATTTTCAAGTCACTAATTCAAATTTCAAGTCACTATATTTAAACATGTTACAATTTTCAAAGCACTAATTCACATTTCAAGTCACTACACTTGACCATTTTCAAGTCACTAATTCATATTTCAAGCCACTACACTTAACAAGTTTCAAGAAACAAGTTCACAATTTCAAGTCACTACACTTAGCCATTTCAAGAAACAAGTTCACAATTTCAAGTCACTACACTTAACAATTTTCAAGAAACAAGTTCACAAATTCAAGTCACTACACTTAACCATTTTCAAGTCACTAATTCATATTTCAAGCCACTACTCTTAACCATTTTCAAGAAACAAGTTCACAATTTCAAGTCACTACACTTAACCATTTAAAGAAACAAGTTCACAATTTCAAGTCACTACACTTACCAATTTTCAAGTCACTAATTAACATTTCTAGTCACTACACTTAACCATTTTCAAGAAAAAAGTTCACCATTTCAAGAAACCAGTTTACAATTTAAAGTCCCTACACTTAGTCATTTCAAGAAAAAAGTTCTTAATTCAAGAAACAAGTTCACAATTTCAAGTCACAACACTTAGCCATTTCAAGAAACAAGTTCACAATTTTTTTACCATTTTCAAGTCACTAATTCAAATTTCAAGTCACTAAACTTAACCATTTTCAAGATACAAGTTCACAATTTCCAGTCACTACACTTAACAATTTTCAAGAAACAAGTTTACAATTTCAAGTCACTACACTTGAAAATTTTCAAGAAATAAGTTAACAATTTCAAGTCACTATATTTAAACATGTTACAATTTTCAAAGCACTAATTCACATTTCAAGTCACTACACTTGACCATTTTCAAGTCACTAATTCATATTTCAAGCCACTACACTTAACAAGTTTCAAGAAACAAGTTCACAATTTCAAGTCACTACACTTAGCCATTTCAAGAAACAAGTTCACAATTTCAAGTCACTACACTTAACAATTTTCAAGAAACAAGTTCACAAATTCAAGTCACTACACTTAACCATTTTCAAGTCACTAATTCATATTTCAAGCCACTACTCTTAACCATTTTCAAGAAACAAGTTCATAATTTCAAGTCACTACACTTAACCATTTAAAGAAACAAGTTCACAATTTCAAGTCACTACACTTACCAATTTTCAAGTCATTAATTAACATTTCTAGTCACTACACTTAACCATTTTCAAGAAACAAGTTCACCATTTCAAGAAACAAGTTTACAATTTAAAGTCACTACACTTAACAATTTTCAAGTCAGTATATTGAACCATGTTGCCATTTTTAAATCACTAATTCACATTTCAAAGTCACTACACTTAACCATTTTGAAGTCACTAATTTACATTTAAAGTCACTACACTTAACCATTTTCAAGAAACAGGTTCACAATTTCAAGTCACTACACTTAACCATTTTCAAGAAACAAGTTCACAATTTCAAGTCACTACACTTAACCATTTTCAAGAAACAAGTTCACAATTTCAAGTCACTACACTTAACAATTTTCAAGAAACAAGTTCATAATTTCAAGCCACTACACATAACCATTTTCAAGAAACAAGTTCACAATTTTAAGTCACTACACTTTACCATTTCAAGAAACAAGTTAATAATTTCAAGTCACTATATTTAAACATGTTACATTTTTCAAATCACTAATTCACATTTCAAGTCACTACACTTGACCATTTTCAAGTCACTAATTCATATTTCTAGCCACTATACTTAACCATTTTCAAGAAACATGTTCACAATTTCAAGTCACTACACTTAGCCATTTCAAGAAACAAGTTCACAATTTCAAGTCACTACACTTAACCATTTTCAAGAAACAAGTTCACAATTTTAAGTGACTACACTTTACCATTTTCAACTCACTAATTCAAATTTCAAGTCACTAAACTTAACCATTTTAAAGAAACAAGTTCACAAATTCAAGTCACTACACTTAACCATTTTTAACTCACTAATTCACATTTGCGTCACTACACTTAACCATTTTCAAGAAACAAGTTCACAATTTCAAGTCACTACACTTAACCATTTAAAGAAACAAGTTCACAATTTCAAGTCACTACATTTACTAATTTTCAAGTCACTAATTAACATTTCTAGTCACTACACTTAACCATTTTCAAGAAACAAGTTCACAATTTCAAGAAACAAGTTTACAATTTAAAGTCGCTACACTTAGTCATTTCAAGAAAAAAGTTCATAATTCAAGTCACTACACTTAACCATTTTCAAGAAACAAGTTCACAATTTTAAGTCACTACACTTAAAAATTTTCAAGAAACAAGTTCACAATTTCAAGTCACTACACTTAACCATTTTAAGAAACAAGTTCACAATTTCAAGTCACTACACTTAACCATTTTAAGAAACAAGTTCTCAATTTCAAGTCACTACACTTAACAATTTTCAAGAAATAAGTTCACAATTTCAAGTCACTACACTTAACCATTTTGAAGAAACAAGTTCACAATTTCAAGTCACAACACTTAGCCATTTCAAAAAACAAGTTCACAATTTTAAGTCACTATATTTTACCATTTTCAAGTCACTAATTCAAATTTCAAAGCACTAAACTTAACCATTTTCAAGAAATAAGTTCACAATTTCCAGTCGCTACACTTAATAATTTTCAAGAAACAAGTTTACAATTTCAAGTCACTACACTTAAAAATTTTCAAGAAATAAGTTAACAATTTCAAGTCACTATATTTAAACATGTTACAATTTTCAAAGCACTAATTCACATTTCAAGTCACTACATTTGACCATTTTCAAGTCACTAATTCATATTTCAAGCCACTACACTTAACAAGTTTCAAGAAACAAGTTCACAATTTCAAGTCACTACACTTAGCCATTTCAAGAAACAAGTTCACAATTTCAAGTCACTACACTTAACAATTTTCAAGAAACAAGTTCACAAATTCAAGTCACTACACTTAACCATTTTCAAGTCACTAATTCATATTTCAAGCCACTACTCTTAACCATTTTCAAGAAACAAGTTCATAATTTCAAGTCACTACACTTAACCATTTAAAGAAACAAGTTCACAATTTCAAGTCACTACACTTACCAATTTTCAAGTCACTAATTAACATTTCTAGTCACTACACTTAACCATTTTCAAGAAAAAAGTTCACCATTTCAAGAAACAAGTTTACAATTTAAAGTCCCTACACTTAGTCATTTCAAGAAAAAAGTTCTTAATTCAAGAAACAAGTTCACAATTTCAAGTCACAACACTTAGCCATTTCAAGAAACAAGTTCACAATTTTTTTACCATTTTCAAGTCACTAATTCAAATTTCAAGTCACTAAACTTAACCATTTTCAAGATACAAGTTCACAATTTCCAGTCACTACACTTAACAATTTTCAAGAAACAAGTTTACAATTTCAAGTCACTACACTTGAAAATTTTCAAGAAATAAGTTAACAATTTCAAGTCACTATATTTAAACATGTTACAATTTTCAAAGCACTAATTCACATTTCAAGTCACTACACTTGACCATTTTCAAGTCACTAATTCATATTTCAAGCCACTACACTTAACAAGTTTCAAGAAACAAGTTCACAATTTCAAGTCACTACACTTAGCCATTTCAAGAAACAAGTTCACAATTTCAAGTCACTACACTTAACAATTTTCAAGAAACAAGTTCACAAATTCAAGTCACTACACTTAACCATTTTCAAGTCACTAATTCATATTTCAAGCCACTACTCTTAACCATTTTCAAGAAACAAGTTCATAATTTCAAGTCACTACACTTAACCATTTAAAGAAACAAGTTCACAATTTCAAGTCACTACACTTACCAATTTTCAAGTCATTAATTAACATTTCTAGTCACTACACTTAACCATTTTCAAGAAACAAGTTCACCATTTCAAGAAACAAGTTTACAATTTAAAGTCACTACACTTAACAATTTTCAAGTCAGTATATTGAACCATGTTGCCATTTTTAAATCACTAATTCACATTTCAAAGTCACTACACTTAACCATTTTGAAGTCACTAATTTACATTTAAAGTCACTACACTTAACCATTTTCAAGAAACAGGTTCACAATTTCAAGTCACTACACTTAACCATTTTCAAGAAACAAGTTCACAATTTCAAATCACTACACTTAACCATTTTCAAGAAACAAGTTCACAATTTCAAGTCACTACACTTAACAATTTTCAAGAAACAAGTTCATAATTTCAAGCCACTACACATAACCATTTTCAAGAAACAAGTTCACAATTTTAAGTCACTACACTTTACCATTTCAAGAAACAAGTTAATAATGTCAAGTCACTATATTTAAACATGTTACATTTTTCAAATCACTAATTCACATTTCAAGTCACTACACTTGACCATTTTCAAGTCACTAATTCATATTTCTAGCCACTATACTTAACCATTTTCAAGAAACATGTTCACAATTTCAAGTCACTACACTTAGCCATTTCAAGAAACAAGTTCACAATTTCAAGTCACTACACTTAACCATTTTCAAGAAACAAGTTCACAATTTTAAGTGACTACACTTTACCATTTTCAACTCACTAATTCAAATTTCAAGTCACTAAACTTAACCATTTTAAAGAAACAAGTTCACAAATTCAAGTCACTACACTTAACCATTTTTAACTCACTAATTCACATTTGTGTCACTACACTTAACCATTTTCAAGAAACAAGTTCACAATTTCAAGTCACTACACTTAACCATTTAAAGAAACAAGTTCACAATTTCAAGTCACTACATTTACCAATTTTCAAGTCACTAATTAACATTTGTAGTCACTACACTTAACCATTTTCAAGAAACAAGTTCACCATTTCAAGAAACAAGTTTACAATTTAAAGTCACTACACTTAGTCATTTCAAGAAAAAAGTTCATAATTCAAGTCACTACACTTAACCATTTTCAAGAAACAAGTTCACAATTTTAAGTCACTACACTTAAAAATTTTCAAGAAACAAGTTCACAATTTCAAGTCACTACACTTAACCATTTTAAGAAACAAGTTCACAATTTCAAGTCACTACACTTAACCATTTTCAAGAAACAAGTTCACAATTTTAAGTGACTACACTTTACCATTTTCAACTCACTAACCATTTTAAAGAAACAAGTTCACAAATTCAAGTCACTACACTTAACCATTTTTAACTCACTAATTCACATTTGTGTCACTACACTTAACCATTTTCAAGAAACAAGTTCACAATTTCAAGTCACTACACTTAACCTTTTTCAAGAAACAAGTTCACAATTTCAAGTCACTACACTTAACAATTTTCAAGAAACAAGTTCATAATTTCAAGCCACTACACATAACCATTTTCAAGAAACAAGTTCACAATTTTAAGTCACTACACTTTACCATTTTCAAGTCACTAATTCAAATTTCAAGTCACTAAACTTAACCATTTTCAAGAAACAAGTTTACAATTTCAAGTCACTACACTTAACAATTTTCAAGAAACAAGTTTACAATTTCAAGTCACTACACTTAAAAATTTTCAAGAAACAAGTTAACAATTTCAAGTCACTATATTTAAACATGTTACAATTTTCAAATCACTAATTCATTTCAAGTCACTACACTTGACCATTTTCAAGTCACTAATTCATATTTCAAGCCACTACACTTAACAATTTTCAAGAAACAAGTTCACAATTTCAAGTCACTACACTTAGCCATTTCAAGAAACAAGTTCACAATTTCAAGTCACTACACTTAACAATTTTCAAGAAACAAGTTTACAAATTCAAGTCAGTACACTTAAAAGTGTGAACTTGTTTCTTGAAAATGGTTATGTGTAGTGGCTTGAAATTATGAACTTGTTTCTTGAAAATTGTTAAGTGTAGTGACTTGAAATTGTGAACTTGTTTCTGGAAAATGGTTAAGTGTAGTGACTTGAAATTGTGAACTTGTTTCTTGAAAATTGTTAAGCGTAGTGACTTGAAATTATGAACTCGTTTCTTGAAAATTGTTGTAGTGACTTGAAATTATGAACTTGTTTCTTGAAAATGGTTAAGTGTAGTGACTTGAAAAGTGAACTTTTTTCTTGAAATGACTAAGTGTTCTGACTTGAAATTGTGAACTTGTGTCTTGAAAATTGTGAACTTGTTTCTTGAAAATGGTTAAGTGTAGTGACTTGAAATGTGAATTAGTGAGTTAAAAATGGTTAAGTGTAGCGACTTGAAATTGTGAACTTTTTTCCTGAAAATTGTTAAGTGTAGTGACTTGACATGTGAACTTGTTTCTTGAAATGACTAAGTGTAGTGACTTGAAATTGTGAACTTGTTTCTTGAAATGGTTAAGTGTAGTGACTTGAAAGGTAAATTACTGAGTTAAAAATGGTTAAGTGTAGTGACTTGAAATTGTGACCTTGTTTCTTGTAAATGGTTAAGTGTAGTGACTTGAAATTTGAATTAGTGACTTGAAAATGGTAAATTGTAGTGACTTAAAATTGTGAACTTGTTTCCTGAAAATGGTTAAGTGTAGTAACTTGAAATGTGAATTAGTGACTTGAAAAAGGTTAAGTGTAGTGACCTGAAATTGTGAACTTGCTTCTTTAAATGGTTAAGTGTAGTGACTTAAAATTGTGAACTTGTTTCTTGAAAATAGTTAAGTGTAGTGACTTGAAATGTGAATTAGTGAGTTAAAAATGGTTAAGTGTAGTGACTTGAAATTGTGAACTTGTTTCTTGAAAATTGTTAAGCGTAGTGACTTGAAATTGTGAACTTGTTTCTTGAAAATGGTTAGGTGTAGTGACTTGAAATGTGAGCTTGTTTCTTGAAATGACTAAGTGTAGTGACTTGAAATTGTGAACTTGTGTCTTGAAATGGTTCAGTGTAGTGATTTGAAATGTGAATTACTGAGTTAAAAATGGTTAAGTGTAGTGACTTGAAATTGTGAACTTGTTTCTTGTAAATTGTTAAGTGTAGTGACTTGAAATTTTAATTAGTGACTTGAAAATGGTAAATTGTAGTGACTTAAACTTGTGAACTTGTTTTTTGAAATGGTGAACATGTTTCCTGAAAATTGTTAAGTGTAGTGACTTGAAATGTGAATTAGTGACTTGAAAATTGTTAAGTGTAGTGGCATGAAATTGTGAACTTGTTTCTTTAAATGGTTAAGTGTAGTGACTTGAAATTGTGAACTTGTTTCTTTAAATGGTTCAGTATAGTGACTTGAAATGAAATTAGTTAGTTAAAAATGGTTAATTGTAGTGACTTGAAATTGTGAACTTATTTGTTGAATATTGTTAAGCATAGTGACTTTAAATTGTGAACTTGTTTCTTTAAAATGGTTAAGTGTAGTGACTTGAAATGTGTACTTGTTTCTTGAAATGACTAAGTGTAGTGACTTGAAATTGTGAACTTGATTCTTGAAATGGTGAACTTGTTTCTTGAAAATGGTTAAGTGTAGTGACTTGAAAATGGTTAAGTGTAGTGACTTGAAATTGTGAACTTGTTTCTTTAAATGGTTAAGTGTAGTGACTTGAAATTGTGAACTTGTTTCTTGAAAATGGTTAAGTGTAGTGACTTGAAATGTGAATTAGTGAGTTAAAAATGGTTAAGTGTAGTGAATTGAAATTTTGAACTTGTTTCTTGAAAATGGTTAAGTGTAGTGGCTTGAAATATGATTTAGTGTCTTGAAAATGGTTAAGTGTAGTGACTTTAAATGTGAATTAGTGATTTGAAAATGGCAACATGTTTAATTATAGTGACTTGAAATTGTGAACTTGTTTCTTGTAAATGGTTAAGTGTAGTGACTTGAAGTGTGAATTAGCGACTTGAAAATGGTTAAGTGTAGTGTCTTGAATTTGTGAACTTGTTTCTTGAAATGGTTAAGTGTAGTGACTTTAATTTGTGAACTTTTTTCTTGTAAATGGTTAAATGTAGTGACTTGAAATGTGAATTAGTGACTTTAAAATGGTAAAGTGTAGACACTTGAAATTGTGAACTTGTTTGTTGAAATGGCTAAGTGTAGTCACTTGAAATTATGAACTTTTTTTCTTGAAAATGGTTTAGTGTAGTGGCTTGAAATGTGAATTAGTGACTTGAAAATGGTTTAGTGTAGTCACTTGAAATTGTGAACTTGTTTTTTGAAATGGTTCAGTGTAGTGACTTGAAATGTGAATTAGTTAGTTAAAAATGGTTAAGTGTAGTGACTTGAAATTGTGAAATTGTTTCTTGAAAATAGTTAAGTGTAGTGACTTGAAATGTGAACTTGTTTCTTGAAATCACCAAGTGTAGTGACTTGAAATTGTGAACTTGTTTCTTGAAAATGGTTAAGTGTAGTGACTTGAAATGTAAATTAGTGACTTGAAAATGGTTAAGTGTAGTGACTTGAAATTGTGAACTTGTTTCTTAAAAATTGTTAAGTGTAGTGACTTGAAATGTGAACTTGTTACTTGAAATGACTAAGTGTAGTGACTTGAAATTGTGAACTTGTTTCTTGAAAATGGTGAACTTGTTTTTTGAAAATGGTTAAGTGTAGTGACTTGAAATGTAAATTAGTGACTTGAAAATTTTTATGTGTAGTGACTTGAAATTGTGAACTTATTTCTTGAAATGATTCAGTGTAGTGACTTGAAATTGTGAACTTGTTTCTTGAAAATAGTTAAGTGTAGTGACTTGAAATGTGAATTACTGATTTGAAAATGGTTAACTGTAGTGACTTGAAATTGTGAACTTGTTTCTTGAAAATTGTTAAGTGTAGTGACTTGAAATGTCAATTAGTGACTTGAAAATGTTAAAGTGTAGTTACTTGAAATTGTGAACTTGTTTCTTGAAATGGCTAAGTGAACTATTTTGGTCAGGAATAGTGACTAACTTTCCCAAGTGCTCTAACACATCACAGTTTTCATTAAGCTTATCTTTAACCAACCTATTTTTCACCTCTTTTTTTTGTTCCACAACTCTCTTTTGTTTTGCCCCTCTCTTTAAGGTAGCTTACACATCTTTTGTAGGGACTTTTTTTTATTATTATCTTTTTCAATACACTTTAATTATTTTTACTTTACTCCCTATCAATAACACATGAACCTTTTCAAAACACCAATAGATACTACTTTGGGTCTTCACATATACTCTTTCTCTTTAATTTTCACTCATTCACAACTTTTCTTTTTCAACTTAAGTGATTAGGAGTTTTGGATCAAGTTACGGTCTATTGAAAGAAAAGAGTAAGCTACATATGACGCTACCAAGGAATAGGCTAAAGGCTCAACAGGGATAACTAAGATCATGCATAAAGGGTAGATAAAGTAGGTTTAAATATGGCTATCAAAGAAATGCATGTATCATCTAATAAACTCAACATTCTTTATTTCGCTTTACAAATACACCGAGCAAGTTCTAGATATCAATATAAAAACATGGAACATAATAAAAATCTCAACACACATGGCACAGGTTTAACTCAAGAAGGATCCCTATACACTCTCAATCAAGTAATTGCAAGATTTCAAGTTTAAACTAATATCACACTAGAGTCAGATAAAAGAGCCTAGTTGTCTCACGAAAGTCATTCAATTTTCTCATTATGCCTTAGAATTCAACACCACTTGCAACAAGTAATCATGTGTAGCACCTAGCTAGAGCAACTCTATTATTCCAAATGACAAAATAAATCAAAAAAGATACTGGGTTCAAAGGGCTCCCCCTTGGAAAAGAATCAAAAACAATATTGAGGGGTGGGTGGGTGAAGTGTGCTTCTACTAACCGGAAATAAATAAAGATTAAAAAAAATTCTATTTTTGTTAGATTTAGTCAAAAACTTACAAATAAGTCAAAATAGAAATCCTATAGTGCACGTCACCCTAAACAAATCAGAAGATTTCTCACCTCACACGTAAAATCATACTTTGTCCCCAAAGTATAAATCAAAGAATAAGGAATGGAAATACTCTCTGAGACCTCTAGGCCTAGCTAACAGCATCATCTCCATCAATGGGTCTGGAGGACCTCACACTCAGTTTTTGCCCTGCTCCTTAGCTTAGATCTCAGGTAGTCAGACTTCCCTTCAAACTATCAACATAAAACCAAAACCAAACAAAAGGTGATACCCAAAAAAATAAAAACAAACTACCTTAACTTGGGTTCCCTCCTAAGTAGCGCCTGATTTATTATCGCGGCATGACTCACATCACAACTATCATTCATAGTCTCTCATCTTTTTCCTCTCTTTCAGGGCCCATCTTCGCCTTCTTTTATAAACTTTTGAATGCTCCCACGTAAGGTATTTAGCTTTTCTTACATTCACCTTTTCAAGACTTTATTTAAGACTTTCAAGTTCAGGCTTAGTCATCAATTTGGGCAACTCCATGAGAGAGTTCAAAGAGGTAATAGGAGGTTTGCACTCCTCTACCCCACACTTAACAACTTCTATAGCTATGATCATGCATAGATCTTTGTAGTGTGAGGGTGTGTTGAGTGCTTTGAACACTCTAAAGACAACCTCTTCATCGTTCAATCTCATCTTGAGCGTACCCTCTCTAACATCTATCAAAGCTCCGCTGGTAGCAAAGAATGGATGTCCTAATATGATTGGTACCCTGTCATCTGCATCATAGTCAAGAACAATGAAGTCATCAGGAATAATCAACTTACCAACCTTAATAAGAACATCCTCTATAATTCCTTCGGGGACCACTATAGTTCTATCTGCCATCTGGAGTACAACTAATGAAGTCCTTAGCTTCCCCAACCCAAGAGTATTAAACACTGAAAGAGGCATTAATTTGATGCTTGCCCCCAAATCACTCAGAGCTTGAACAATATCATTTTCACCAATTTGTATGGGGAGGGTGAAAATCCCAGAGTATTTAAGATTTTTGGGCATCTTATTCATAAACACAAAACTACACTCTTCAGTAAGTTCTACAGTCTCAATATTACTGAGCCTCTTTTTGTTCGTCACCATATTCTTCAAGTACTTAGCATACTTAGGCATTCTCTGCAAAACATCTAACAAAGGAAGGTTACTGTGAAGTTCTCTGAACGTGTCAAAGAACTTGGTAAGACAAGCATCCTCTTTGTCTTTCTTAAGCTTTTGAGGGAATGGTGGTAGTGGTCTATTTTTAGATTGCTCAATCAACTTTTTATTCGGGTACTCAGACTTTCCCTTTTTGTCAGCTTCTTTGCTTTCAACTTGCCTTTCTGTCTGCTTAGGTGTGATCAACTCGGCTTGCACCTCATGATTTTTCTTTGGAGGTGGGCCAATCAAATCTCTACCACTCCTCAAGGTAATTGCCATAAACTGCTTTAGATTTTGCTCTGTATTACTCGGTAAACCCCCTTGAGGTCTTATGTTTTGTGCCTGAGCTAACTGACCCATCTACATCTCTAAATTCTTGTGAGCCAATTACTGATTTTTAATCTCTATAGCCATTTGTTCTTGGTTGGCCAAAATCTTTTTCAAAGTCTCTTCTTTATTGCTGGCCTGAGTGTTGTTTTGAATGCCTTGCTGCTGCTGAAACTGTTGAGGTTAAACCTAATTATTGATCCAAGAGTAGTTGGGCTGACTATGCCAGTTGCGATTATAGGCATTACCATAATTCTGGCTCCCTTTTTGTGCATTGCCCACAAAATTCACTGACTCTGGATTTGTTGCACATAAGTCTATAGAGTGACCACTACTAACATAGATTTCATACCAAGTATGAACCTGCTGAACTGTATTAACCTAGGCCTATTGAGCCACACTCAACTTGTTGAACTGAGTCATCATATGGTTTTGAAATGTGGCCAACTGTGCAGTTAATATTGTGATATTATCTACCTCGATCATACCTGTAGGCTTCTTCATCATTATTTTGGATACATCACCCTGCCACTCTAGATTACCTTGTGAAATAAGGTTGAAAAGAGTGTACAATTCATCATATATCTTCTCCAAAGCTTGACCTTCTGTCACTGAATCTAGCAAAATCTTTGTGTTACAGTAAACACTTTCAACAAAAGTATGAGCAAATACCTCATTTATCTGTTGGTGATGTGAGCAATCTCTAAGAAGAGACTTGAATCTTTCCCATGCATGATAGAGATTTTCATCTGGGTTTTGTTTAAAACTTAAGATCTCACTCCTCAACTTTGCAGTTTTTCTAGATGAAAAGAATCGAATAAGGAATTTCTTTTCAAAGTCATCCCAAGTTGTGATTAAATTTGAAGGTTCTGTCTTTTCTTTGCTTCTCTCAAGAGTGAGAATGGGAAAAGAGTGAGTCTCATATAATCTATAGAGATTCCTCCAGGAATAAATATGTCACTGATCTCTATAAAATTTTGAAGATGGACCTGTGGATCCTTATGTGACAAGCTTATAAACTGCTCGCTTGTGTGCAACAATTGCACCATGTTCTGTTTAAACTTAAATCTACCTCCTGCATATAATTTATTGATACTGGAGGTCACATTGGTTGCGAGTGGGATTGCCACTTCGCATTCTTTCCTACGGTCTGGTTGTTTATCACCCATGACTACAGGAATAGTCTTGTTATGTTGAACTTGTGTGATTGGATAGAGAAGTGTTGTTTCTCTCCTTAATTGGTGCAAGTGTCACTCAGGTTCGGGATATGGTTCAACCAAATCCCTTTCCCTTGCCAGCGTGCTTAACAATTAAACTTGTACTTGTCAATTCAGTAGCTAAGACCAAGTTGTCAACACTTATCAAACAAAATAGTAAAACTAAAATTAAAAGGTTGCTAATTTTTCAAGTCCCCGGCAACGGCGCCAAAAACTTATTGCATGGTTGCACGCGCAAGTGTACGAGGTCATCCAAGTAATAAAGTGGCTCTTGTAAGCCAAATATCAATCCTATAGGGACTTGGTGCTTAGCAAATGATTCAATTCAAGTATTACTATTGAAGTTAAACAAGTACGATTTGTAACCAAAAAGAGTCTGAGTTTTGTTTTTATAAACTAAATAATAGAAATAACAACGATATGCAATTTGGATTGTAAATAATAAATAGAGAGTTCCAGGGTTTAGGCATTTACTTCACATTTATGCATAACTATGGTTTCTAGATGGCGTTGGTGTTTATCGTGATTTTTGATCTACGAGGTTGATAGTATAACTCGGGGATGGTCACCCTCTAAGTCGTCTACCCAAATTTGTCTTATAAGTACATCATTGAGAGGGGATGTAAGTCTCTAATTTGGCGCATTATTCTAGATACTCTATTCATCCAGGGGTGACAAGATGTGTCATGATTTAAAGTAGAATTATTGGTAGGGTGGTATGAAGAAGGATATAATGGACTTTGTAGCTCAATGCTTGTGTTGTTAGCAGGTGATGGTCGAGCATCTGAGGCCAGGTGGTTTGCTTTAGAGATTATCCATTCTTGAGTGAAAGTGGAAGCAAATCACTCTGGACTTTGTCAGTAGTTTGCCTCGAACTTCTCATAGTTCTTACAGCATTTGGGTCATCATAGATTGATTGACCAAGTCGGCCCATTTCATCCCTATTAAGATTTCCTTCTATGCCGAGAGGTTGTATCTATGTTTGTGAAAGAGTTCATCTTCATGGAGTACCCATGTCTATTATTTCAGACAGAGGTTCAGTATTCACTTCTAGCTTCTGGAGGATGTTTCAGGAGGAGTTGGGTACTCAGGTTGACCTTAGCACAACTTTACACCCTAGACCAAAGGTCAGTCGGAGCGTACTATTCAGGTTTTGGAGGATATGTTTTGCCCGTGTGTCATGGACATTGGAGGCCAGTGGGAGAAACATTTAGCCCTAGCAGAGTTTGCTTATAATAATAGCTACCATTCGAGTATTGAGATGGCACCTTTCAAGGCATTATATGGTAGGCGTTGTCAATCTCTGATTGGTTGGTTTGAGACTTCTTAGGCTAGACCCCGTGGTACCAACTTGCTTCGTGAGTCTTTGGATAGAGGTCGGGTGATCCAGGATAGGCTTCGGCAGCCCAGATTAGGCAAAAAAGTTATGCCTAGTGCAGGCTTCGTGCCTTAAAGTTTGGGATTGATGATCGAGTTTTCCTTCGTATGTCTCCCATAAAGGGCGTGATAAGGTTTGGGAAGAGGAAAAAACTTAGCCCGAGGTACATTGTGCCTTTTGAGATACTTTGGACAGTTAGGGAGGTTTCTTATGAGTTGGCCTTACCACCAGACTTTTTTATCATTCATCCAGTTTTTCATGTATCTATGCTTTGGCGCTATATCCTGGATAAGTCTCACGTGCTTCATTGGATTCGGTTCATTTGGATAAGAGGTTGACTTTTATTAAGGAGCCAGTTTCCATTTTAGCTAAGGATGTTAGACTATTGTGTTCTAGAGATATTCTTGTGGTTAAGATTCAGTAGAGACACCATCCCATTGAGGAGGCTACTTGGGAGGTCGAGTTCGACATGCGTAGTAGTTACCCCCAGCTCTTTACCGATTCTGGTACTTCTTACACCTTTTAGTTCGAGGACGAACTAGAGTCTTAGTGATAGATACTGTAATGACTTGATTTGTGAAATTTTACTTTTTATGTGATTTGACCATTTTTCCCTTCTCCATAGTTTCTATATATTGATTTGGGGTGTGGGGATGGTTGGCACAGTTCCCAATGCCTTTGAGAGGGTTTTGGGAGAGTTTGAGGTTTTTGAAGGCATGAAAAGTCTCATAGTTGACTTTGGTCAACATTTGATATTTCAAGTCCCGGATGAAAATTTGAACAGTTCCATTAGATTCGGAATGTCAAATTTGGGTTAGTAGCGAGGTTGGTTCAGGTTTGGGACCTTTAGTTTACATTTTGACCCTTCATTTAAAAACTAGTGAAATTTGCCTAAGAGGGGTCCCGGGGACTAATTTGTTGAAAATAATCCTTTTTTAAAAATTTGACGTTGCCAATGAGTCTGAAATATTGAAAATAGCCTAGTAGCATATATGGTTTGTTCTAGTGGGCTCCCGAACGAATTTCGAGGGTCCGTTCGAAAATGTTTCTTTACTTGGAAAATCTGTTGGTGCAGCATTTTCTGGTGCATCAAGCCCTCCATTGTGATCGCATGATCACGTGTCGAGATCGCAGGCCTCGATGACGGCTTCCATCGTGATAGCATGAAGGTGGTACTGCGATCGCAATGGGTTAATCGGTGGACTGGGTCAGGTTGATTCATTGTGATCGTGAGGCCTAGCTTACAACCGCGATGAACAGCTTAATTGTAGGTCAATGTTGACCCTCGCGATCGCAAGGTAGGGGGTATACGATCGCGAGGTGTTATTCACAGAACAGTATAAATAGCTCAAATTCGCAAGTTTACTCCATTTTTGAATCTCCAAGCTTTGGAAAAGACGATTTTCCTAGGGTTTTTTATCATTTTCTTGTGGGTAACCTCTAAATTCATCTTTCCATTATTTCGTAGTGATTATGTCTTTGGAAAACATCTTTTAATCTCAATTTTAAAATGAATTTTGGGGGGTTTTGCCAGTAAAGTTTTAAAATGGTTTTTCTTTGATTTGGACCTTGTTTTTAACTCATTTTCGTGTGGGTTTTCAATTGTGGACTTTTATAACCTTGGAGAATGTGTTTCTAAAATAAAATTCTGGTTTTATCCCTTTCATTTTCGAACCTATTTTGGACCTCTCTTAAAAATAGTCAATATGGGTATCATTAGCTTTCTTTTAATACATAGATGTTATACTTGTATGTTTTAGTTGATTCCGAGACCGTTCGAAAGGGAAGGTCTCCGTGTTGAAGGACTTTAGGCTGGGATTTCGATGCTTTGAGGTATGTTATGGCTTAACTCTCTTCATTCTAGGCTGGGTAGTTAATAAATAAGTAAAGCATGTTATGTGTTTGGAAAAATAACTATGGAAATTGTATTTCGAGATTATTATTATTATTGTGTGCCCGTATGGGGGCTTAGCTTCTTGTTGTTGTTGATTTAAAATATCATATATTGCGTGTTTCCCGTGCGGGGACTTTATTTGATATCATTGGTCTTATTTATAAATCTATATGCTATATTCTTAATGTGATGCCCGTGTGGGTGCTTGACTAGATATTATAGGCCTTATTAAGCATTGTTGGCCTTTATCATGATAAAAATTCCCGAGTTATGGGTCGATATGATATTAATGATGTCTTACATGCATATTCATTCCAATGGTGCCAAACTAGAACTGGTATCATGAATTATTGACATATTGTGTTGATTTCTGAGCTCACTTATACACGTATTGAATGGATTGGTTATCTTTATACTAATTTAATTGTGAGCATATTATCCTTATTTCATACATACACATTCATGAGATATCGGTGCCATTGAGAAAGCTATTTTGGAAGAAAATGAGGTATTTTCATAAAAATCTTGATCCGTGAACACAAGCTGGAGAGGTGGATTGAGATTTGAGATAGTATACGGGTTGCGAAACCTAATTGACTTTTTTAAATGTCTATTCTACCCTTACATTATCAATCTTAATTATTTTTTTTAGCTTCTTTAAAATAATATATTTTAATCTATATAACAAATTTCCTATAAAAATATTAATATCATCAAAAAAAGAAAAGTGAGAAATGTGAGATAAGAAAAAATCATTTGTTTACCCTACAACGATCTCCGTACCTGCAGAGATCTGGTCACAGGTGCGATGCTGCAGGTGTGGTGAATATTCCACAACAACGAAAGTCACTACCCACGTGGTCTTTCACAGGAGCGGTCCACGTCCCACAAGAGCAACTTTGCAGGCGCGACATAGCATCGCAGCTGTGGCTCCACAGGTGCAAACGAGCCTCCGCAGAAGCAGGTAATCCCTACTTAGACCAACTCCGTAGGTGTGACCCCTGACCGCAAGATAAACCCTACTGGTGCGGCCAAGGTTCGCAGGTGTGGTTGAACCAAACATCAACAACCAACATATCAAACTCAGTAGGCCCTCAGAACTCACCTGGAACCCCGTGAACACAAAGCAAATATGTTACCCAACTAGAACGACATTACGAACTCAATGGAATTGTCAAATCACCAAACAGATATCAAACCAAATGTTGAACAAAGTCAAACCTATGTCATAAATTTCCAACTTTCAAACCAACTACTCAAAATTCATCTGAACATCTCAAGACCCGAGCCAAAGGTCCTACTAAGCCAAAAGTCACATTTTGGAGCTAACAAAACTATCGATATTCTCATACGATCTCGATATCATCAAATATTGACTTAATTCAATCAGACTAATTTCCAAACCTACCAAATTGAAAAACTTGCATACTTCTCAACCGACCACCTCGAAAATCGTGTCCCGCACCTGCAGACCATAAATCAGCTATGGGAAGTGGTAAAATGATAAAAATACATCGAAATTGAAAAATCCTTATGAGGGTTGTTACAATAATACATACATACATAATGCATGTAATATTAAAAACAAACATAAAAAATTTTGCAACAAAATTATAAAAGGATTATTTTACTTTTAATGTAAATGAACTTAAAAATCTAAAAATATATATACAAGTTTAAAAATGTATTATACATAATATTAAAAATGTTAGTGGAGGATTGAAAATAGTAAGGGTAGAATAGGCATTGTATAAGATAAATGGGTGAGAATGATTATTTTTTAAAGTTGAGGGGATAGTTTGATTTTTAAATCAAAGTTGAGGAGTGTAAATGATTTTCACCCCTATATAAACTCACTTATGATTAGTCATTCAACATATGCATCTGGCCGTAAGTGGATACAATTTTCAGGTACATTCTCATTTTTTTTTTAATTTGATTTAGACCTTTTTTTAATGTAGATGCAAGAAATGACCGGAATGGTATAGTTTCACTTAAAGAAATGATTATGTTGTACATATGTAACATGTTACCGAATGATGACAACTCTCATTGCTCCGAGACACTACAATGGAAACTCTTATTTTATATTAATACTGCTGAAATTCCAGTTATGTGCTAGCAAAACATATTGCCGCCATTGTCCATAAGATGAAAACAAGTTGACAATTTACAAATCAGAGCACAATTGCTCCATCAGCAAGCCTAAAGCAAGACCAAGAGCACAAAAAATCAGCCTATCAAAATGCTTTTGCCACTTCATTTTTTGTATAGATATGATGAAGTTTACAATTAGCCGCTATGCAGGACGTTGGATACAAGACCAAGAAATGAATTTGTTAGAATACAATAGTTAAGGGGCTGCAATATGGGTTAATGAGTGACATAGTTAAAAAAATTTAATGAAGAAACAAAGTGTCCATTTTTCCAGGTTTGGAAATTTTTCTGGTTGATTGGAGAACCATTGATATTTTGTATTGCTTCAAAGAGCATTTCCGGAGGGGTCTTCTTCAATTTCTAAACCACGGCAAAAATTAACTTTCTGGTCTCAAAGTAAATATGATTGTTCGGGTGTATGGTCTTGCAAGAAATATGGCTCCCTAATTCAAATGCACTTACAGTCTGCATAAGACATGAAATTTTGAGGAAGCGACTTGGATAATTGCCGAAAGAATATAACAGAACAGTAAAAGAAAATCTTGCCTTGGACAGCTTGTAGTCATTGCGGCCACACACAACCATTTTCGGCAATAACTCCTCTAATAGTTCTTGTTGTTTTTCGGGTATGGTAAAATCTGTATTTTCCAACAATAACTTCAATCATATATTCAAAATAAAATAAGAGCAATCACATGAAGTTGTAACTTTGTATTTCACAACAAGAACTTCAACTTTAAGTTCAAGAACAAGTTCAAGAACAACAAAGAAATTCAACAACTTCAAACACAAGTTCAACAACTATGAACTATCAAAATGAAGTTTCTACAATTTTCTGGAAAATAGCTAAACCATAAGAAAAAAATGAAGACAGAAATGGAGAATCAAGTCCACCAAATTCACGGTGTGTTATTAAGGAATTTATTCCCCTCAAGTACCCGGGGTTATGGAATCATTCCTCCCAGGATAAAATAATTAACTTCAGTAGAATAGTGGTACCTCAAATTCTACCGAACAACGAACTCACTCAACAATTTGATGATCACACTTAAATTTTTCAAGAAGAAGAGAGTGTTTTTCTTTCACTAAATTCGTCACAATACCTAGAAAAAAATTCAGATATTTATAGCCAAAAGGTGGTGCTTCAGAAGAGAAGCAATGGTTCATGAAAAAAGACAACTTTCTGAAATGTGGAGACCAACTGTTCCCGTAAGTGGCCCACCTGCATCCGCAGGTGCTTAATTCGATAATTTCCAAAAGCAGCAAGTGGCTTGCATTTTACCTGCACTGGAACCTGCACCCGCGGGTCGCCAGGTGCGCGCGCAGGTCGCTTCTCAGAGGCCAACTAGTGTGTTTCTTCCTCAAATGGACTTGTCCCTTTGAGGTAAGTTGTGACATGCATCCGCACATGCTCTGGTGCATTCGCAAATGGAGAAAACTTTTCGTATAGGATTTTTGGATTAAAAACTTCACTAATTATCAAGTTTCAAATGAATTTTTCCCAAAAAGATAATATCTCGATCGATCATTTGACAAATCCAAATTCAAAGCCGAAACCAAAGTCGAAGCCGAGCCGATCCATGACGACGACGGTGCAAGACTTAACTCATTCTTGCCTCACTATTCACATAAACGAATGCATCTCAATATATGCACAAGAAAGTTCCTTTCTCCCACCAATCTGATTCAATTATCGTATTATCATGAATATACAAATGTTTGGATTTATGAACCAAAAATCGACATGCTTTACTATTTGTAGCAAATCCGATGAAAACATAGTCTACAGTCTTTGGTCCTATTTTCACCCTTTTGGTTATAGGAACTTGGACTTTCGCTAGACACCCTAACACTTTGAAATATTTCAAGTTGGGTTTCCTTCCTTTCCATTTCTTATATGGAATAGATTGTGTCTTTCTATGGGGTACTCTACTGAGTATTCAATTAGCTGTAAGGATAGCTCCCCCCCCCCCCCAAGTTTTGCGATAAACCTGAACTTATAATTAAGGCATTTATCATTTCCTTCAAGGTTCGGTTCTTCCTTTCCGCAATTCCATTTGATTGAGGTGAGTACGGGGTTGTAGTTTGATGGACAATTCCACTTTCAAAAAATATCTTTGCAAAAGGAGATTCATATTCTACACCCCTATCACTTCTTATCATTTTGATTCTTTTATCTAACTGATTTTCAACATCAGTTTTATATTGCCTAAATACATCTGTCGCCTCATCCTTACTATTCAGCAAATAGACATAACAGTATCTAGTGCAGTCGTCAATAAAAGTTATGAAATACTTTTGGCCACCACGAGATGGTGTTGACTTCATATTACAAATGTCTGTGTGAATTAATTCTAATGGATTCGAATTCCTTTCAACAGACTTATATAGATGCCTAGCATACTTCCATTCAACACATGTTTGACACTTTGATTTACTGCACTCAAAGTTAGGAAAAACTTCCAAGTTAATCAGTTTTTGCAAGATTTTATAATTGACATGTCCCAAACGTTCATGTCATAATTCATTTGACTCAAGCAAGTAAAAAGAAGCCTCATCTTTATTCTTTTCAGCAGCCATTGCATGAAGTTTGAAATGGCCCTCATTGAGGTATTCCTTTCCTACATACATTTCATTCTTGCTTATTTCAACTTTCTCCGAAACAAACACACATTTAAACTCATTTTTAACGAGTAGTGTTGTCGACACTAAGTTCTTCCTAGTAGTAGGAACATGGAGAACATTGTTGAGAGTCAACACCTTGCCGGAATTCATTTTTAGGAATATCTTCCCACTTCCTTCAACCTTGGCTGTTGAATTATTTCCCATGAAGATCACTTCTTTGGTACAAGTGGTATCATAAGTAGCAAAAGCTTCTTTGTCCTCACAAACATGTCTAGTGGCTCCTGAATCAAACCACCATTCATTTGGATTTCCAACTAGATTATATTCTGTGATCATTGCACACAGATTTTCAATCTTTCCAGTTGCTTCCAACATGGTTATCTTATTTCTTTTCTTGTTCCTTTTCAGAACTTGACAACTTAGAGCTTTGTGGCCAACTTTACTCAATTATAGCACTTGCCTTTGAACTTTTTCTTGTTCTGCTCTTTCTCTTTTCTACAAGAGTTCTTCCTCTTCATATTATGTGCAACATTATCTTTAACAAGATTTACACACATTGTTGCTGATTTCTCACGCAATTTAATGTCCTCTTCTATCTTGAGACGAATCACAAGATCTTCTAAACCAAACACTTTGTTTTCAAACATTCCTTTTTTTTGGAACATGAGGATATCTACTTGTGAACATTTGCATTTCAAGTTTGCTCAACCAAAAGAATATCATTTTCTGCCATTCTTTGAAGTCCACACCAGAATATTTTTTCGATTTCTCTATCGTTTCCATTGCTTCAGCAATACCTAAATGACTTAATGACACAATATTAGTTGTCGTTGGGACAACACCACTCACAACCGAATCAATTTGTTGTTCAGTTTCATTCGTCATTTCTTTGTCAAACTTTGACAAACACTTTTGTATTTCAGAATACTAACTATAAAGATTTTAATCTTTAAATACTTGTTTTTAGTCAACAATGAAGTTTTTATGTCTTCAAATTATCAACCGAATGAACTTTGATATCTGACGAAGGTTTTATATTCTTCAAATCAAACACAAATTCAAACAAAGTAAAAATCCATAGATTTTAAACTCCAGAAACAAATACAAAGAGTTCAACGAATCGGTGAAGTTTTTATATTCTTCGAACCGAATTCACAATCCAATTTCTCAGCAAAGTTTTTATATTCTTTAAACTGAGGGAGTAGGAATCAAAAGATTTAGCCTCCACAAAATCAGACACTATACAGATTAACAAGTACTTTATAAATTTCTTAAGATTGTTGTTTTCCGGGTATGGTGAAATTTGTATTTTCCAACAATATTTTCAATCACATGTTCAAAATAAAATAAGAACAATCACATGAAGTTGTAACTTTGTATTTCACAACAAGAACTTCAACTTTAAGTGCAAGAACAACAAAGAAGTTCAACAACTTCAAACACAAGTTCAACAACTATGAACTATCAAAATGAAGTTTCTACTATTTTATGGAAACTAGCAAAACCGTAAGAAAAAGATGAAGAAAGAAATGGGGAATCAATTCCACCGAATTCACGGTGTGTCCTAAAGGAATTTATTCCCCTCAAGTACCCGAGGTTATGGAATCTTTCCTCCCAGGATAAAATGATTCACTTCAGTAGAATAGTGGTACCTCAAATTCTACCGAACAACGAACTCACTCAACGATTTGATGATCACACTTGAGTTTTTCAAGAAAAAGAGAGCGTTTTTCTTTCACTAAATTTGTCACAATACCTGAGAAATAATTCAGATATTTATAGCCAAAAGGTGGTGCTTCGGAAGAGAAACAATAGTTCATGAAAAGAGACAACTTTCTGAAATGTCACAACCACCTGCGCCCGCAAGTGGCCCACCTGCGTCCGCAGGTACTTAATTCAACAATTTCCAGAAGTTGTCAGTGGCCTACATGCCATCTGCGCTGGCACCTGCGCCCGCAGGTCGCCAAGTGCGTGCGCAAGTTACTTCTCAGAGGCCAACCAGTGCGTTTCTTCCTCGACTGGATGCGTCCCTTCGAGGTGCGTTGTGACATGCATCCGCACATGCTCGAGTGCATTTGCAAATAGAGAAAACTTTCTGTATCGGATTTTTGGATCAAAAACTTCACTAATTATCAAGTTTCAAATGAATTTTGTCCAAAAAGATAATCTCTCGATCGATCATTTGACAAATCCAAATCCAAATTCGAAGCCGAAGTCGAGCCAAGCGACGACGACGATAGTGTGAGGCTTAACTCATTCTTGCCTCACTATTCATATAAAGGAATGCATCTCAATATATGCACAAGAAAGTTTCTTTCTCCCACCAATATGGGAGAAACACTCTTCTTTAAAGTGAAACCACAATTCATTTCTTTCCTCCATTTGTTCCCTCCATTTTCCATTCACAGTTTGCACTAGGACCCAACAGTTCTCTACATACAAAACATACTTAGAACTAAAACCTCAAGGAAGAATTCAAGAAACAAAACTCACCTCCCAGGTCCCTTGACCACTAGACATACTTTACGGGCACTCCATCAAGTATACCAGTTGACAAAATACCTCTAACATGGGAAGGGAAATTGTTTCCATAAGAGTGAAATTATATAAAAAATACTACTAACAACACTATTACTTTAACTGTACCAACATGTGAAACTTTATTTTATGAGTCGCAAACCAACACTACTTATGTGAGTGAGATTATTTTATTTCTTGACAAGTGGACAGTCGCTTGTCTTATGCATAAAAGAAAAAAAGTAATGTCAAGTTCAATATTTTTATTTACTAAGCAAAATGCTCATCTAGAAATGAGTTTTTTAAAAAAAAAATAAAAAAAAAAAATAAAAACATATACGAATTCAGTTATTAAGAGAATGGTAACACGATTTTTATATTTTTTTTACTTTTTCATATCTAATCATTATTCTCTGTTTTATCATTGTAACACCCCGTACCTTCCTAACCCTACTTGACGACATTGAATAATGTTTACTTAGGTGTAGAGACCTATGAGTATATATTTGGTAATGTTAAGGATAAGCAAAATTGAATTTGGCCTCGTATATGTGCAAAAACCTTCGTAAGAGTTGTTTGTGATTTTCATGGCACAATTGTGGGGTTCAAAATGAGGCTAAGAGGACCTCTAAACGAAGGATATTAAGGCTAAGAAGTAAGTTAAAGGATAGGATTTGAAGTGTCTAACCAAGCCCGCGAAGAAAAGTCGAAAAACGAATTTTGTCAAAAATTAAGGCAGGGGCGCGTTAGGCAGCGTGCCACGCTGCTCTGGACTAAAATTTTTAGTCCAGGGGCAGAGAGCTAGCGCGCCAAGGGGCGTGCCACGCTGGAAATCCCATCGGATTCGGGGCGTGACAATCATGAAGTAACAAAGTTTTTTAAATAATAGTAATTATCATTTTTTAAAATTTGGTCTTACATGTTATTGATCTTGTACATTGTTTTAACGAAAAAGGGCCAAATATACTTGCAAACTTTCGACTATTGTTGAACTTTATCCCCTATTATACTATTTGGATAAATTAGCCCTGACTGTTAGTTGAAGTTTGATATATATCCCTCCCTTCACGTACTTGACACGTGGACAGCTCCCACGTCCTAACCCAACTTAAACCCATTTGACTGATTTAATCCACGATTCACCAAAAAAAGCCACCCTAATTAAAACACACTAAACCTAAACAAGGCTTTTAATTTTTCGAAACAAAAAGGACATAAACGGTTGTGTGAAGTTCTCATCAAATCGGTATCTAAACAAATGCTTTTGAGCTTCAATTCTTCAAAAGCATTCATTTTGACACCGATTTGACGAGAACTTCGAGTAGTCGTTTATGTCTTTTGTTTTGGATAGTGAAGAGTCTTTTTAGGTTTTGAGGGTTTCAATTGGGGTGGATTTTTTTGGTGGGTCATAGGTTAAACCTGATCAAACGTGTTTAAATTGAGTCAATCACCGAGAGCTGGCCATGCGTCAAGTCCATCAAGAGAGGGACATACATCAAACTTTGACTAACGGTTAGGGATAATTTAGCCTATTTTAATCTTTGATAAAAAAAAATAGTGAAAGCAAAAGTTTTTACTTGTTAAGTTGATGCTAATTTTTTATTATTATCTATCACAGATTTTGAATAGATTTTTAACTTCTTTTAGCTAAGCATTTTAATGGGGAAGAAAAATATTGAATTTGAAATTACTTTTTTTTTCGTTTTATGCTTAAAACAAGTAAGTGTCCATTTGAAAAGAAATAAAATAGCCTCACAAAAGTAGTGTTGGTTATGTGACACAAAATAAAATTTCTCGTACCAACATTGTTCTACCAAGTTTTGCCATTTTTTTTATACTAATTCAAGAGTCGTCAACATTCAAAAAGAGCTTTTATGCTTTAATATACATTTGAAATCTCATTCACAATTGCGAAATTGCAAACACATTAATCGAACAAAAGGTGCATAAGAAGATGAACCTTTTGTACTTCAAAAGCAGAATCCAGTCATCGGTTAAAACTATAGCTAAGCAGAAAAAACTTTTTCCTATTCCCTTCAAGTTAGTGTTTGCCAACCTTCTCCCTCCTTAGAGCATTCAATATACAATCATGACATTTTCTTAGTTGTTTTTCATCATCCTTAGTTTACAATATGTATAAGTACATATTGCTCCATGCTAGCTAACTCTTCGATCACAATTGCAGATTGAATGCTACAAAGAAGGACAAGGTTCCCAAACACCCAACTTGAAAGGAATAGGGAAATGGTGTTTTTGTGCAACTATAGTTTATCCAATGACTGAATTCTTCTTTGAAGTGTAGAAGTTGTTTCATCTTATGCATCCTTTATTCGATGAGTAAGTAAAAATGGCAAAATTTTATAGAAAATGACAATAACAGGTAAAGTAATAGTGTCGCTAGCCATATAACTTCACTCTTGTGTTAAAATTTTATTCTCAACTGGTATACCTAATGGGGTGCCTCTGAAACCCTATTGTATGCATTTGCTGATTGACAAATAAAAGTCGAACAAATAAGGCGAGATCAATAAGGTACCCTCTACAAGTCAAGAAGGAACCAAAATATATCCATGTCAAGATGTTGAACGGAATACCAGTAAAGTAACCTTTGGTTCGAACAAGTAACTCTCAATAATTGTATATGTCATGAACCATAATAATTCCTCAACATGAAAAACATTAATCAAGAAAGATTTATTGTTATAGAGCTGGAAAACTAGAGACACAAAAAGAATAGCCTTACAACATTTTAAAAAATGTTGAAATAATTAAAATCAAAAATTTTACCATTTCCAAGTATTGCATCTGCAATACTCCTCCAAAACTGAAAATCAGCTACCGAGCTCTACAAATGGTAAAATCTGTCACTTCAAAAAACAAAGCAAAAAATGAAAATAAAATAATTAAAAAAACAAACTATAAAAGAGATTCAGATTAGGCCTAATCAAATGGAAAAATAAAACAGATAATTAAAAACTCAATAAAATAGAATCTCACTCTCTACCTGAATAATCAATTATAGGGAGAGACCACCAAAGAGCGCACCAAAAAATGTTAAATATCAAATATAAATAAAAAAAAAAAAAAAATTTGTTCCTTCTTGGGTAGATGCGCTATGATCAAAATCATCAATACCATTGACAAACAAGTTTCACTTGCAGCCAGTTTTTTTGTAGGTCTAAATTGAGTAAATGAACAAAAAACTGTTTCCATTTTGACATTTTTAAACTTTTAAAGGAGATGGTTCATATGATTTAAGTATTATAAAAATCATTTACAGATTTATCAAAAACAAATTCTGGTATTTATAAATATATCATGCATTCGTTTGAAATTGCTAGTGATTTCTACAAGATGAATTTCGGAGAAATCAATGAACTAAGCAAAATGACGGAGTTTTTTCTGAGCACTTCACCTTAATAGCTTGCTCGCAAGTGAATTATCTGGGATGAATTTCCAGCTAAATTAGTAAAGGAGTCTTTCTAGTTTAGTGTTTGTCATGACCCAAAATAGGCACGTGATGGCACTTGCCAAACCTTCCTGACAAGTAAGCCTAACCCAACCCGAATTCATATATATAATGAAAGTCAAAGGCGAAAATGGAAGAATAGAAATAAATTCTAAATGAAAATATAAACGAGACATAAGTCTCAATGATACATTCCAGGTCTGGTTGTCACTAATATAAGCCTCTAAATACAGAAAGACATCAATAACTATGGTATCTTAAATGCAGATACGCATAAGATAAGTAAAGAGGGATCCGGTAGCTTGAAGTCCAACAGCCATTATCTCGATCGCCGCAACGCCAATACCGGATGAAGACAATCTACAAAATGCTACTCAGACCAATACCTACACGAGGTGAAGAAAAATAAGAAAGAGGAAAAATGAGCAAGGGTGAGTATGAAACCACATGTACTTAGCAAGCATCGTCGATAACCGATCCTAATACAAAGCGATGGCGAGAACCACCACTCCAACTACCCAAGGGTTTCCCAAAAGTTCAATGCCCAGCCAAATACAACTCCTCAGCCTATCAGGGTTGCCCAACACAATAGTTAACAGACATATCAAAAACAGGGTAGACATGCTAATCCAGGTGAGTCAATACTATTCATTTCTCTCAAAGATAAGGGAGGTCATCTATGGGGAGTATCACTAACACAATAATTCAGGCTTAATCAATGACAATCAACCTATCATATGGGATAAAGACAGAGAGAGTGTATATAATAATGAACTACAAGCTACCTAGAAGTACAATTCAACAGTCTCTCAGATTAAGCCATAGTCATACCACAAGTCTCGTAATACCTCACCTCCCAATCAACATAAGATGGCATAGGATAATGTAATGAAGTGAAATAAATGCTCAAACACAATATCACAAACAAGGTCCTAATACATAATTTGCTATACCAGAGTAAATATCAACACAGCATCAAAATATACTACGGATGATAATGCAAATACAAATGATGTAATGCAATGATGTGATGATGTTGATGGGGTGGAACGGTGAAAGTTATCGCATGAATTTCAGTATATACCTACTAAGTTTGCAACTCCGCGCAATAGGACCCATGGGGGGTTTGCAACCCATATAATTTATCTCATATCTCAATCTCAACACATCTCACCTCTTCAACTCATTTTTACGGAGAGGATTTTTATGAAAATATTTCATTTTCTTTCAAAAACAGTGTTTCTCAATGGTACCAGTATCTCATGAATGCATATATATGGAATTAGGATATAATTCTCACAATCAAATCAGTATGAAGATATCCAATCAATTTAATACGATATATACATACAAGTGAGCTCTGAAATCAACTCAATATGTCTATAATTCATGATATTAATTCCCACTTGGTACCAACAGAATAAATGGTCATGTAGTAATCAATATTATCATTTCCAAGCCCTCTCTCGAGCATCACTATGATAAGTATGCAATTACATGCTCAAATAAGGCCTTTAATGTAAAATCAAGCCCCCCTTCGGACGACACCATAATAGATATGGCATTTCAAATGAAAAGATAAGGCCTATGTTAATAAGTCAAGCCCCCACACAGGCGATATAATAATAGATAAAGCATTTAATACGCAAACATGACCAATAACATCAAGTCAAGCCCTTACTGGGAGACACAATAATAAATATGGCAATTAGATGCACAATCATAGCCAATAATAACAACGCAAGCCCCCACTCGGGCATCACCACCATATATACTCTCAAAATCAATAATAATATGTACATAAGCCCCCACTCAGGAACATAATGATAAACAATCCCAATAACAAAATAATACGAGACTACCCAAACCTAGCTTGTACCATACAACAAGTCTCATCAACTATTGCAAACCCATTTATACTCTAAATGCTCTCTAAAAGTTCATTAACCCTCAGTTATGACAATAAGATCCTCTAAACAAGATTCAAGCTCTAAGATAGGCGTCCAATACTCAACAATACAAGATCACTAAGTTATCTATCTATGTTCTACTCTAAGGATAATTACTAACAACAATAATAACTAAGAAAGACAAAAACCTAACTACAATCCACCGAAAGACTCTGGCACCCGCGGAGATGCTTGTCATTTCACCTAAGCGGGACCCCCATTCCTAATGAAACACCAAATACAAACAACCAAGTATACAAACACATAAACACTTTAGAAAAAGTCAAGGTATAGCTCAACTTGCCTTAAATGAAGACCGCAAGCTCAAACGCATTCCAAAACCTCAACCGGAAGACCAACTCTTCTGAACCAACATCAAAAGTGTCCAATCAAGTCAACAATATCATCTACAAGCCAAAAGGAAACTATTGATACCCATAATGCCCATATTTAAATCGGGTCCAAAACAGACCTCGAAAATGGGTTTAAAAATGAAGGGGTAAAACCAGAATTTTTATTTAGAAATACATTATCCATGATTAAAGGAACCCATAGAAGAAAACCCAAGCAAAAATGAGCTTAAAACAAGGTTCGAATAGAAGAAAAATTATTTTTAAGCTTTACCGGCAAAAATCCCAAAATTCCACTTGAAATCAAGAATTTGAAGATGGATTTGTAAAGAATCAATGGGAATGATAAATACAAGATTAGAAAAATTACCTACAGAATAAATCTCAAAAACTCCTAAGAAATCGGCTTAAATCGAGCTCCCAAAGGTGAAATATGGAGGTTTTAAGCTTGGGAATAATGGATGGAAATGAGGGAAAAGTAATATATAAAAATATCAGCGATGGTCGCTTAAGCCATCAAATGATTGCTTAAGCAGCTATCGCTTAAGCTATCAAGGAATCGCTTAAGTAGCTATCGTTTAAGCTGTCAAGGGATCGCTTAAGCCATCACACAGGCAACTTAGGCACCAGCAATATACCAAGTCTAAAAATTCTCCGAACTCGGGATTTATTCGGGACCCGATAGATACAAACCATATATACTATTAGGCTATTTCTGACATTCCAGACTCAATGGCGACGTCAGATTTTTAAAAAAGGATCTTTTTCAATAAATTAACCCCCGAGAACCTATTTTACTATTTTCCAAATCGAAGGTCGAAATGAGATATAAAGGCCCCAAACCCGAACCAACCACACTACTAGCTCAAAATCGACATTTTGAATCTGCTGGTATAGTTCATTTTTCCATCCGACAGTCGGATCAAGAAATGTTGACCGAAGTCAACTATTGACTCTTAGAGCCTCAAACTCGACCAAAATATTCTCGATCGCCTAGGGAACCATGCCAACCATCCCCACAACTCAAAATAGAGACAAAGCAACCACGGGGAAGGGAAAAATGGTCAAAATATAGAAAATTCTAAAAATCAAAAAATAAGAATCATTACAGTATCCACCACTAAGATTCGTCCTCGAACGTGCAAGCAAGAAAATGCCAGAACAGGTATAGGATAGAAAAATACCCTCAAGAAATAACAAGAAAGAACTCTAATGCAGAGTCACAACCATAGTACTACAAGCCTCCCATAGAACCACAATCTAATACATAAGGACTCACCAGGTCACATACTAGCATCTAAGGCCAAAATTCTCAATAAAGCCTAAATTCTATATCAACAAACTGCTTCTAAACCCATAATCTGAGTAGAACACAATAGAAGTTCTACACACACCCGGCTAACCTAAACCTGACCAAGACACTACAAGACACTGGCTACAACCACAAGGCCAAAAATCAACCTTGGACATATCAAAAGCTGAGGAAACCCATAAACCATATACCTACCCACCAAAACACTGAATCAACCAACCTAAGGCCTATACTATCACTATCAAATCAAACCACACTATAGCCCCCGGCTAAAGCTACTAGGCCAGAAATCAGTAACAAAACTACACGAAACCTCAAAAGTTCCATTTGGCATACTGAAGGCACTACACTATGGTCCTACCCATAAGCTCAACCCTCCAAGGCAACCAAGAATCACCATACACTCTACATTCCATAGACATAAGCACATAAATAGTGTTAAATCCTCACGTGACTCATCATAAAGACTCATGCAAACCCCAATACCCAAAACCCATCACACAACCCAAAATCCTCAACAATCTTGTAGAACAAAGAGTCCTTCCAATCCCGCACACATAAGCAACCCATCATATCAGGGACAACCAACCCATAGAAGAAGCACAACAATTATGATATCTCACTGACGGATGCCCAAGTCACAAATCGAATATCGGAAGAATCACCGCTAGACTCTACACAAGCTACCAATGAACCATAAAATCAGGACTTCAACTTTCTAAGTAGAACTCATAGATAAATTCTGAATAAATCAAATATACTTATGTGAAAGAATCCTTATCCTATTTCTTAACTCGCTTCCTATTAAGTATTCTTAAACACAAGAGTCATGGACTAATAAGGTATAACTTACACCGACTCAATTCGTATTCAACATTCCTTAACACAAGGTCCACAAAGAATAACACATACTCAAATCGAAGCTTATGAGAAAAATATTCCACCAAACCACTAAGCTACAAGAGTAACAAATGCCACAAAATAGGTATCCCTTTCCATTCAAAAATCTTTCCAAATCAAAAGAAAATATCCTCATGAGCTAAAATCTTTCAAATTTGACCAAAGAGTGTCTCAACACCAACTAGCTTAACCATGCGAATAGAAGCTAACAACTAAGGAAGTAATAAATCACAAGGCCTGAATGCTTGAAATCCTTCCTTGTCCAACTAGAATCTTTTACTTGTAATCCCTTAGAATCAATCACACCACAAGTCAAGGATATCACAGGGTCTACCTCTAACGAGTACCACTAGGCAAGCCACAATCCAAAATGCCAAACCTCGAGGCCAATCCATTCTACAATCTGAGAGTATGCCAAAACCTAGAATCGATCCACCACTATTCTACAACATAACCATCACGGACACCATACTCAAAACACCAAAATCCACAATACTCAAAAAGATCAAATCTAATCCAGTGACATACTCTGAATGAGTTCCAACATAGGATCGGCATACCCGATCCACTATTAAAAAAACATCTACGGGGTAGCCAATACTAACAGCTCCGGCAAAAACTCAAGAAATTATATCAAAACTCAGTGTTGAGTAAACAAACACATAAGAGAATGAAGAACCACAGTCAAATACCACTAAGGCATAACAAAGGCGCACCAAGAATCATACATGTGGCTACTGTACCAGAAGCTACTACCTCGAGTCCATCATGTGAAACATGATACTAGAATCTGCCATCTCCTAGAGTAACAGCTGGAGCATCTCTCTATTTAATCTGTGTTCAACTCCTCCTATAGTGCCCAAGATCCCCACATAAGAAGCAACTCAGAGAAGTCGAAGCCCGTTGAAATGGGTCTGAAAAACCCAAATGATCACCATGATCTAACCCTTTCAAAGTATAACCACGAAGAACCTGACCTCCATCATACATCTCACGGTGATCATCAAATCCCTGGGTTCTCCAACCCACAAGCCGCTCATGTCTCCACACAAACTCCTCGAAGAATGCTCGAACAAACTAATCCCACAAAAGAAGAGGTGATCCAACTAGCCTACTCTCTATGAAGGCCCTCTACCACTTCCTAGCTGGACCAAAGAACTGAAAGAAAGTGAAGTCTACTCCATTAGAATCCACCAAGACCAACTTGTACAACCTCTCACGATAACCGAGCAAAAACATATAAGCTTCAACCCCAGGATCCCCATTGAATCGAGAAGGATTTGTCCTCATGAACTCTACAAATCTAATTTATCCCTCCAAGGACATAAAGGGTAAGGTCATTGGATATGGAGCAATCCTTGGAAATATCTCATCAACACTAGGAGAACCAATAGGAGTCGCAAATGCATCTAAAGTTTGAAGCCCTGAAGTAGCATGCTGAATTAAAATAGGAGCCACCCTCTGAAGGAAACCCAATACTCAAACCAAACAATCCTCAAGCATAGGTATGTTCACCGGTGGTGTCCGCACTAGCCTCAACTCTTCTAACTCACTAGACCTACCCTTACTAAAAACTATAGAACCTGAAGAAAAAACTCTAACCTGACCTCTAGCTAGTCTAGACATCCCAATCCGACCTCTACCAAAAACTCTACTCCTACCGTGCACCGAATTAACAATCTCTGAGTCTCTAGCCACGGACGAACACATGCTCACCATCTGTGAGAGAGTGAATAAGAAGTTTTTGAGTTATACAGAGCTACAAAGTCACGAGAAAGAATGAAGAAATAGAAATCTCCAAAAGTCATGTAGCCTCTCAAGGATAGATAACGGACGGCTTCGCACCGATTCGCAAGGCTCTACTCAACTCGGATTGTATTAATGAGACCGATGAACTATGACCCAAAATAGGCACGTGATGTCACTTGTCAAATCCTCCTGACAAGTAAGCCTAACCCAACCCAAACTCATAAATATCAGAAAAGTCAAATGTGAAAATGAAAGAATAGAAATAAATTCAAATGTAAATATAAACAAGACAAAAATCTCAATGATACATCCCAGATTTGGTTGTCACTAATAGAAGTCTCTAAATATAAAAAGACATCAAAACTATGGTATCTTAAATGCGGATAAGCATAAGATAAGTAAAGAGGGATCTAGTAGCTTGAAATCAAACAGTCACTACCTCGATTGTCGCAATGCCAATATCGGATGAAGACAATCTACAAACTGCTACTTGGACCAATACCTGCACAGGGTGAAGAAAAATAAGAAAAAGAAAAAAGGATCAAGGGTGAGTACGAAACTACATGTACTCAGCAAGCATAGTCAATAACCGACCCTAATCCAAAGCGATGGCGAGAACTACCACTCCAACTACCCAAGGGTTTCCCAATGGTTCTATGCCCAGCCAAATACAATGCCTCAGCCTATCAGGATAGCCCAACATATTAGTTAACAGACATATCAAAAATAGGGTAGGCACGTTAATCCAAGTAAGTCAACACTATTTATTTCTCTCAAAGATAAGGGAGGTCATCTATGGAGAGTATCACTAACACAATAATTCAGGCTTAATTAAAGACAATCAACCAATCATATGGGATGAAGATAGAGATAGTGTATATAACAATGAACTAAAAGCTACCTAAAAGTACAATTCAACAGTCTCTCAGATTAAGCCATAGTCATACCCCAAGTTTCGTAATACCTCACCTTTCAATCAACATAAGATGGCATAGGATAATGTAATGAAGTGAAATAAATGCCCAGACACAATATCACAAACAAGTAAATACCAACACAACATCAAAACATACCAAGAATAATAATGCAAATGCAACTGATGCAATGCAATTATGTGCTGATGATGATAGGGCAGAACAGTGAAAGTCGTTACATGATTTTTAGTATATACCTACCGAGTTTGCAAGTCCACACTAGGACCCATGGGGGGTTATTAACCCATATACTTTATCTCATATCTCAATCTCAACACATCTCAATTCTCCGGCTCTTGTTCACAAAGAGGGTTTTTATGAAAATGTCTCATTTTCTTTCAAAAATAGTGTTTCTCAATGGTACCAGTAACTCATGATTGCATATGTATGGAATGAGGATATAATGCGCACAATCAAATCAGTATAAAGATATCTAATCAATTCAATACAATATATATTTATATAGGTGAGCTCTGAAATCAACTCAATATGTCCATAATTCATGATATCAATTCCCACTTGGTACCAACAGAATAAATGGTCATGTAGTAATCAATATTATCATTTCCAAGCCCTCTCTCAGGCATCACTATGATAAGTATGCAATTAAATTCTCAAATAAGGCCTTTAATGTCAAGTCAAGTCCCCACTCGGGCGACACAATAATAGATATAGCATTTCAAATACGCAGATAAGGCCTATGATAACATGTCAAACCCTTACTCGGGCAACATAATAATAGATAAAATATTTAATTTGCAAACATGACCAATAACATCATGTCAAGCCCTTGCTGGGAGACACAATAATAAATATGGCAATTAGATGCACAATCATAGCCAATAATAACAACACAAGCCCCCACTCGGGCATCACATCACATATACTCTCAAAATCAGTAATAATATGTACATAAGCCCCTACTCAGGCACATAATACTAAAAAACAATCCCAATAACAAAATAATGCGAGACTACCTAAACCTAGCTTATTCCATACTACAAGTCTCATCAACTATTGCAAACCCATTTATACTCTAAATGCTCTCTAAAAAGTCATTAACCCTCAATTATCACAATAAGATCTGCTAAACAAGATTCAAGCTCTAAGATAGGCATCCAATACTTAAAAATACAAGATCACTAAGTTATCTATCTATGTTCTACTCTAAGGATAATTACTAACAATAATAATAACTAAGAAGGACAATAGCCTAACTATAATCCACCGAAAGACTCTGGCACCCACGGAGATGCTCGCCATTTCACCTAAATCGTACCCCCAATCCTAACAAAATACCAAATACAAACAACCAAGCATACAAACACATATACACTTTGGAAAAAGTCAAGGTATAGCTCAACTTGCCTTAAATGAAGACCCGCAAGCTCAAACATAGTCCAAAACCTCAACATGAAGATCAACTCTTCCGAATCAACACCAAAAGCATCCAATCATGTCAACAACATTGTCTACAAGCCAAAAGAAAACTATCGATACTCATAATGCCCATATATATTTAAATCGGGTCCAAAACGGACCTCGAAAATGGGTTTTGAAAACAAAGAGGTAAAACCAAAATTTTTATTTAGAAATTAATTACCCATGATGAAAGGAACCCATAGAAGAAAACACAAGCAAAAACGAGCTTAAAATGAGGTTCTAATAGTAGAAAAACTATTTTTAAGCTTCACTGGCAAAAATCCCAAAATTCCACTTGAAATCAAGAATTTGAAGATGGATTTGTAAAGAATCAAAGGGAATGATAAATACAAGATTAGAAAGCTCACCCATGGAATAAATCCCAAAAACTCCTAAAAAATAGCCTTAAATCGAGCTCCCAAAGGTGATATATAGAGGTTTTAAGCTTGGGAATAATGACTGGAAATGAGGGAAAACTGAAAATATCAGCGATGGTTACTTAAGCCATCAAGGGATCTCTTAAGCGGCTATATCTTAAGCCATCAAGGGATCGCTTAAGCCATCACACCAACAACTTAGGCACCAACAATATACCAAGTCTAAAAATTCTTTGAACGGACCCTCGGGATTCATTTGGAACCCGAAAGATACAAACCATATATGTTATTAGGCTATTTTTGATGTTCCGAACTCAATGGTATAGTCGGATTTTGGAAAATTTTCAATAAATTAACCCCCGGGACCCTATTTCACTATTTTCCAAACCGAGGGTCAAAATGAGATATAAAGGCCCCGAATCCGAACCAACCATACTAATAATCCAAAATCAACATTCTGGATCTACTGGCACGGTTCATTTTTTCATCTGGCACTCAGATCAAGAAATATTAACCAAAGTCAACTATTAGCTCTTAGAGCCTCAAAACGACCTCAAATAAGACAAAAACATTTCCGATCGCCTAGGGAACCATGCCAACATCCCCATATCTCAAAATTGAGACAAAGAAACTACGGAGAAGGTAAAAATGGTCAAAATGTAGAAAATTCTAAAAATAAAAAAATGAGAATCATTACAGTGTTGAGAGATAATTTAAATTTGACAAAAGAAAGAGCTTAGGGGTTTTTATACTACTGTGATGAGTGATCCGATACAATGCGGCCTACAGGAAATAATATACTATGACTTAGATGGATTGACTATATTAGTTATGTTAGTCTTATCAAGAAGAATTTAAAATCAGATTACATAATTTAGTAGTTGTTAACTGGGGTACGCTAGAATAGGAAAAACAGTAAAAAAAAATTGATTACTAAATTTTATAGTCAAAGATTAGTAAATTGAAAACCATTCATATATATACTTGTTTGTCCTAAATTTCTTAGATCACACTTGTTTTGAGAATTCAAATTTTATGTATTGATAGTGTGAAAAATATTTACACGGTCAAACATATTTGAGATTTCAATAGCTTTCACTATTATTAAATGGAGAGCCCTATAATTGACACCATTAATAGATTGATAATTATATTAGAATTTTAGAAGTAAACAAATGAAATTTAAACATAAAAGGCATGAGGTTCTAATGACATAACAATATTCTGATAAAAAAATTACGCACACTCAATGTTTACACAAAATTTAATGAATACATGATACAAATCATAACTTATACTTCAATTTGTAATCATAATTAGTTTATGTATATTACACTTCTAAGTTTTTTTGCCACTATAGAAAAGTTGGATTGTATAAGGAGTTATTGGATTCCAACATCTTGTTGCACAGTCATATACAAGATCATATCCCAAGTTCTCACAAAGAGATTTCAAAATGTTATGCCTTAACTTGTGCTGAGCAATCAGACTAAATTTCCCCCAGAAAGATTAATTAATAACAGTATCATTCTTAGCCGTGAATTGATTAAGGGACATGAAAGAAAAGGTACTCCCATTTGTATACTAATATAAGAGTTTAAAGCTTTCGCCTCTCAGCCTCTTTTCCACATTTGCATTTTGGTCCCCTCTTTGGCACTCCTCTTGTATAATGAGCTTGGTCTTCCTTGGAGCATCCTTAGATTTCTTTCCTTCCATATGTGCCGACTGCTACCATTTTGAAAATTACAATATCAAGCTTCTTTTCTTTCCTTGTATTCATCCAGTCCAGTTATTGCTTCTAGTCTCCAGGCTGGTGGTTAAGCCCCAGCCACTTCAACACCATTCTCCAGATCTAGGAAGAATAGTGGAACGCAAAGTACGAATAAGTAATGCTCTCCTATTCAATGGCACACAATGGGCGGGTATTCTGGATTAGTATCAATCCCCCAACTTGCAAGTCTGTGTTTGTTGTTAATCTCCCGAAAGCAACTACTCTAAACATGAAGAGCCATTTAGGAGCCCCAAAGTTGTTGCATACTAACCTTCTCGAAGCAACCTTAGGGAAACGACCTTACATCTCTGAATGGAAAACCTTGGCATGGAAAGGTTTTGGTCATAGCAATAGCCAGCTGCTTCAAAATACTATATTCCTTTCAAATCTTCTTCATTAGCCATGAGGCCTGCTTTGGCTCGCGTCCCATATTGATCCCCCTTTTATATAGTAGCTATGTACCCATCTCACCCATAGTTTATATTTCTTATGACTTTTTCACCGTCTATATTTCTCGGACTCTTCAAAATGTCATTCGACGTGTCTCAAATCCTTTAAAAGTAGAACATTTTTTTAGGATCCGACAGAGATGTGGCAGCATTTTTGGAGAGTCCGAGAACCTTACGCCACCATAGAAGCCTTGCAATGAATGCTTTGTTCCATACCTCAATACCAGTGATGTTTAAACCTCCTGTAGCATTAGGCTTGCATAGTTGTTCCCGACAATAAGAGCTACCTTACATCCGTTGCATAAGTTGATTGCACAAAGGGTACTTAATAAAGTTAATACACTCAAAAATTACCTGGATGCTCCTTTAAAATTGAACCACGCTCGAGAAAGCAGATCAGTACTCAATTTGTGTGCATCTCTACTGCTTCATCGCATATATTCTGTCACCCATAAACTATTTAGTACCTTCTGCTTACCAGCAACACAGATATCCACTAACTTTTCTCACCAAATTTTCAGGGAATTATCACCTAGCGTTATTGATTATGCAATCTCCATGGTTAAGATCTAATCCATCTTTTAAGACATAAAACATCTATGTAAATACATAGCTTATCTAGCTGTTACCATGCTATCAACAACTAACTGTCCTAGTATCTACTCATTTATAGCCAAAACAATTAATAACACCAAAATTAGGAACTTCAGAAAGAATTAACGTTCAAAACAAAAAACAAAGTTTTATAAAAGAAAAAAAGAGTTTACAGTAGCATGTGTAGCTGCCACAGACATGAAAATCCAATAAAAACACAACATAAAAATGCAAAGATTTATAAAAGAAAAAAAGAGCTTACAGTATAGCATGTTTAGCTGCCACAGACATGAAAATCTAATAAAAACACAACACCATCTACCGGGGTTGTCTGTAAAATTAAAATGAATTTACAGTTTCAAAATTAGAGCACAATTGCTCCATTGTAGTTTGAATTTAGGCCACTAATTTTGTTGAGAAGCCCCTGACCAGCAACACAAGAATCAGCAGATCAAAAGGATTTCTCCACGTCATTTTTTTGCAAAGAGATGATATTCTTAGGCAACTTGTAAGTACTCTAGAAACAAGACCAATAAATGAATTTGTTAGAATACAATAGTAGTAATGCAGGCAGCAAAAATGGATTAATGAGTGAAATAGTTAACAGAAATCCATTTTACCACCTCAGAATATAAGGAAAAAAGTAAAAGAATATTATGACTCTAAGGGCATTAATGGTGAAACAAAGTATTCACCTATCCAGCGTTGAAAAATTTTTGGGTTGATTGAAGAACCAGTGATATTTTGAATTATTTCAAAATGCATTTTCAGAGGGATCTTCTGCAACTTTTGGACCACGACATGAATTGTCTTCCCTCTCTCAAAGTGAATATGATTGTTAGGGTGACTGGTCTTGCAACCAGCATGTCTCTCAAATTCAACAGCACTTAGAATCTGCATAAGACACATAATGCCCCCTTAGACATGAAGAGACTTGGATAAAATTGGCGAGAACATATATGATAGGCATAATACATGTATAAACAGACACTAGCTCAAACTTGGCCTACATGATATAACAGAAGGGTAAACGAAAATCTTGCCTGGGACAGCTTGCAGTCATTGCAGCCACACAGGTAACCATTTTCTTTAATAACTCCTCTAACAGTTTTCTGCATCCAAAACATACTTAGAACAAAAAACCTCTAAACCTCAAGGAAGAATTCAAGAATCAAAACTCACCTCCCTTGACACTGAGATATACTTCACGGGCACTCCATCAAGTGGATGTAGTCGCCTTGGACATAACAAATTTGGATCTAGTGGCCCGAGGCTCCAAATGCCCATCATCACTGCTCTCGGAGTACTCAACCTCCGAGCCACTAGATTCTTCCGATTCACTAGACAAGGCCGGAGGTGTGTTTTTTGGTTCCCGCTTCTTAGAGATCTCCTTTTGCATCTTCATGAGAATATTAGGTGCCATAGTACCTATATGGACAAATGTTAGTCCTAGAAAAATAAATCAAAAACAAGTATGCAGAAATTCACTCAGATGAACCTTCCTACTCGTGGTATGAAAGTATGATCGTACCTTCGATCGTAGAAAGTCTCTTTCACAAATACTAGGGGGGTTGTCACATCAGACAATTACATACCACGATCATACAATGATATTATTTTGTGCCGTGGAGTGTTCTCTGATACTTATTCAGTTCAACTTTAATTCTTTGATCTAATTTGAACAAAAAAAATACTCAGACTTCCCTTGTTCTATACCCATTTACATGAATAACCCCTCAGAGTGCATTATTCAATTTTGAACCATCACATCAGTGCCCTAACTCCCTCAGGGTTCAAATTATTGACACTTGGATCATTGGAAAGGTAATGTACATTTTAATTCTTCTTCTATTTCCAACATTATATCAAAATTTAACCATAAGTGTGCAAAGTACTTATTTGCAATGAGACTGAGTTGAAACTTGTTTGAACATTTGAGAGAGCAGGTGTAACCACACAAAATTTAGGTAACGTTTGTGAATTTTAGCCTTATGATCGAGCACTAGAAGGTGAAATTAGGTGTGAATGAAGAATGGGTACTATAGGGTCAAGGGTATAGGGTTTAAGAAATTTTAAAACCGAGTCGAGTCGGGTCAGATCGGGTGTACTTTAAAAAAAATTGGACCCTACAGACGACTCGTACCTACAATCGTAAGTTCAAACCACGATTGTGGTATCCCTTCATACTATGAGAGTAGAAAACGTACCTGGGAACCTACGAAGCTTAAGGAAGATAGTGGTATCTAGCCACGATCGTTTCTTAAAATTATAGGTTCACATGCATGAATATTGGTTCACAGAAGTTCAATCAGATGATGGATACCACGATCGTGATATCTTGGCACTATCATTGGTGCTCAATCATGAGATCGACCCCTGAAAATTAACTTAACTCTCTGGACAAGATGCAGACGACTGAACCTACTGTCGTAGTAACGTTCTACGATCGTACAATCCTTTTGTGAGTTCAGTGTTTGTTCCAGTTCTATAGCTTCTTCTCTACATTTTCCCTACACAAGTAACACACATTACCCTACAATAAAATAAGTACAAAAACCTTGGGTTGCCTCCCAATCAGCGCTTGATTTAACATCGCGGTACGACGTGGCTTATTTGGTTACTCTGACTTCACCAAAACTAACCCATGGGTTGCCTCCCATGAAGCACCTGATTTAACGTCACGGCATGACTCGAATGTTCCTGATTTCTCAAAAACTGGCTAGGTCCACTTCACATATCACTTTAACCTCTTCAACCTCACCAAGATAGTGTTTCACCCTTTGGCCATTTTCTTTAAACCTCAGACCCTCTTTATTTTCAAGCTTAATTTCACCATAGGGGAACACTGTCATCACTCTATACGACCCTTTCCATCTTGACTTCAACTTATTTAGAAATAGCTTTAGCCTTGAATCAAATAGTATCACCATATCACCCATGGTGAATTCTCTTCTCTTAACTCTGCGATCATGATACAATTCATTTTTTCTTTGTACAAGGCTGAGCTATCATAGGCACAGAGACAAAATTCATCCATCTCATTTAATTATTCTAGTCTCAACTTATCTGTATCACTCCATTCCAGATTCAACCTCTTCAGTGCCCACAATGTCTTATGTTTAAGTTCGACATGCAAGTGGCACGCTTTAACATACACAGGTTGATATGGATAAACACCAATAGGGGTCTTGAACGTTGTCCAGTAAGCCCATAATGAATCATCTAACTTTCTATCCCAGTCCATCCTATTGACATTCATAGTCTTCTCCATAATGGGCTTGATCTCACGATTGGAGACCTTAACATACCCGCTTGTCTGAGGATGGTAAGGTTTTGCCACCCTATGTTTCACACCATATTTCTCAAGCAAAGCTTTGAATAAAAGATTGAAAAAGTGTGAACCTCCATCACTAATGATAGCCATTGGTGTATCAAATCTGGAAAATATATTCTTTCTCAAGAATGTTGTGACACTCTTCCCTTTGTTTAGAAGCACAATTGCCTCCACCTATTTCAAAACATAGTTAACAGCCACCAAAATACAAGCAAAACTATATGAACTCACAATGGGGCCCATGAAGTAAATACCCCATACATCAAATAACTCAAGCTCAAGGATAGCAGTCATTGAAAGCTTTTGCCTTCGTGAAATATTCTCTTGTCTTTGGCATTGGTCACAAGGACTTGCACAGTCATGTGCGTCCTTATGAATGGTGGGTCAATAGTATCCATATTGAAAGATCTTATGCGCAGTTCATGCACCACTATAATGACCCCCAACTGGTGACGAGTGGCATGCCTCTAAAATACTCATCATCTTAACCTCAGGAACACATCTCCGAATCAGTCCATCCACACAAATCCGGAACAAGTATGTCTCATCCCAAAAGAACTTTCTCACAACATGCATAAACTTCTTACGTTGCTGAAATGATAGGTCTTCAGGAACTACATCACTTATCAAATAATTGGCAAAATCTGCAAACCATAGAATCAAATCTTGTGATGCGGCCAATACCTTCTCATCTGGAAAAGTATCATCAATATCAAGCTCACCCTTCAGTTTCAGCATTGCCTCTTCTTCCTTGACCTCAAAGTCAAATTCCAGCAACAAAAGTACCCAAAGAATCAACCTTGGTTTTGCATCTTTTATCCCCATAAGGAATCTAAGAGTGTGTGGTCAGTATGCACAATCACTTTTGTGCCAAGCAAATAGGATCAAAATTTCTTGAAGGAAAATACCACAGTACGTAACTCTTGCTCAGTCATAGTATAATTAATCTAAGCCGGGTTAAGTGCTTTGCTAGTATAGTAGATGGGATGTAAGATTTTCTATCGCCTTTATCCTAGAACTGTACCTAGCGCCACGCCACTAGCATCACATATAACCTCAAATGTCATGGACCAATCAAGTGACACAATAATAGGGGCTGAAATTAACTTCACTTTCAGGAACTCAAATGACTTTACACACGCATCATCAAACACAAACTTCACCTCTTTCTCCAACAACTTGCACAAAGGATTTATATTTTTAGAGAATTCCTTAATGAATCATCGATAGAATCCATCATGCACCAAAAAGCTATGAATACCCTTCACAGAAATTGGTTGAGGCAATTTTTCAATTACCTCAATCTTTGCCTTGTCAACTTCAATCCCCCTCTTTAAAATCTTGTGACCAAGCACTATTCCTTCATTGACCATGAAATGGCACTTCTCCAGTTTCGCACCAAGTTACAATCCTTGCATCTCCTCAAAATACTAGAAAGATGTACCTAACAATCCTCAAATGAATTACCAACAACTAACAAGTCCTCCATAAATACCTTAATAGTATCCTCAACCATGTCAGAAAAGATGGACATCATGCAACGCTAAAAGGTTGTTGATACATTACACAGACCAAAAGGCATCCTCTTGAATGCAAAAGTCCCATATGGCCAAGTGAAAGTGGTTTTCTCTTTGTCTTCGAGAGCAATAAAAATCTAATTGTAGCTCAAAAAATCATCAAAAAAAGAATACCATCCTCTGCCAGCAAGAAGGTCAAACATCTAATCCATAAAAGGCATCGAAAAGTGATTTTTCTCAGTCCATGCATTAAGCTTCCTATAGTCCATGCAAAAATGTCAACCAGTGACCGGCCTAATAGAAATAAGCTCATTCTTATTGTTTGGTACCACAATGATTCCACCCTTCTTAGGCACACATTGGACCGGGCATACCCATTTGTTGTCTGTAATAGGATAAACCACCACCACCACCCATCCAACCATTTGATGATTTTATTTTTCACTACCTCTTGCATAGGCAGATTCAATCTTTATTTATGCTCAATGCTAAGCACACAATCCGATTCAAGTTGGATTTTATGTGTACATATTCCAGGCTGAATCCCAATGATGTCAGTAATGGAACATTCAATGGCCCTCTTGAACCGCTTTAAAATAGATACCAAAGCCTCAATTTCCCAATCTACCAAATCAGCTGCAATAATAACCAACAAAGTATTGTTGGCTATCAAAAATGCATAGCGAAGATGAGATGGAAGATCCTTGAGCTCCAATACTGGAGGTTCCTTAATAGAAGGCCTAGCTGGAGGGGTCACTCTATTATTCAAATCAAGATCTAACTTCTTTGGTGCAAAACTATATGAACCCCTACCATCAAGTGTGCTCACCATCTCCTCATAACTCTTAATATCATCACCCTCGAAGTTTATAATCACAACTGCAAGTGCTTCAACTCTGAGTCTCTCCTCAATAGGAGCTACCAATGTATCCTCGTCGACTGTATCAATCATAGAAATCACACACATATTCTTTGGCTGCTTCATGGATTGGCACACATTAAAAGTCATAGGCTTATCATTTAGTTGGAACTTTATCTGCCCAGATTTCATATCAACAAAAGCATGCCCAGTGGAAAGGAATGGTCTTCCCAAGATAATGGGAACCTCAAAGTCAACCTCAAAGTCAAGGATGGCAAAATCATCTGGAAATATGAAGGATGAAACCTTTACCAAAACATCACACAAGATTCCCATGGGCTTTTTCACAGTGCGATCCATCATGAGAAGTCTCATCAAAGTCAGTTTGGGCTACCCTAACCCCAACTATCTATAAACTGCTAGCGGCATCAGTTAATGCTAGCACCTTAATCACACAAAGCCTCAGAGAAATTAGAATACCCAATAGTACATGGAATCCTGAACGCTCCTGGATCTTTCTTCTTCTCAACTAGAGACCGAGAGGCAATTGCACTACAATGGTGAACATTGTCAATAGGCTCAAAACTCACTATTCTCTTCTTAGTCACCAACTCTTTCATAAACTTTGCATAACATGGTATTTGTTTAAGAGACTCAACTAGAGGGATATTTACTGACAACTCTTCAACATAGAGATGAACTTTTAATACTTTCCCTCTTCCGCTCTCTTCTATAGTCTTTGTAGAAAAAGAGGGGGAAGTTGTGGAATGGGTGTCAATACTTTTGGGACATTATTTTCCTTCCCTTTTCTCATTTTGGCCTCATGTTCATCAACTAGAGGCTTTTTAGGTGAGTTCTCATTCACCACTAAGACTTCAAATTTGGCCACATTCTCATCATTGAAGATCACCGGTTCTACCTCATTCTCAACAATCACGGGCATAGGTAGATTAGTGGTCATCTTACCACTCCTAGTAGTAATAGCCAAGCAATGACCATCATTTTTTAGATTTTGGATAGTGTTGCTCAGAAGTGTATCTTGTTGATGCTGATTCAATGCGGCAAACATCTAACCAAATTATTGCTCAAGCTGCTTTATGGCGGTAGCATATGATTCGACCCTTTGGCTTATTCTTAAAATATTTTCCCTTATCTCTTTAAGGCATTATTTCATCTACTCTACCCCTTTCACAACTTTTGCTAGCATGTCTTCCATCCTCAAATTGCTAGAACTAGCATCACGGTTCCTCGATGGAAAATAGAGGCCACCTTTATCCTTATAATCATCCTTTTTTCTCCAATTACCATGTTGTTCCATACTCCTATCTATATACCCAGAGCTGCTATAATTGTTATCTCTATAGTAGTTACAACCTTGATTCTCTTACCTAGACTTCCAATTGTCTTGATTAGACCCTAGGCTCTTGGCTCGAAAACCTACCACCTGATTATCTAGATACTTAGCCTACTCCTTAGAATCAAACTCATCGTGCCTTGGTACTTTACCTTGCAAACCAACCGCACTGAATTTTTCTGCCCCTGTTGCTGTAAATTGCTTAGTAAGCAAACCAATCTCAATCCTTAGTTGTGCTACCTCTTGAGCTACTGACTCATCTAGTGCTCTCTAATTTGTGGATGCTCTAATCATATAAGTACTTGGGGGTCTATCTGTATCTCGAGTATGCCAACCTTGGTTGGTTTTCATGATTCGATCCAGAATCTCAGAAGTGTGCTCCTAATGTAGATTTAATAATGCCCCATATGTTATAAAGTCTGCTACAGCCTTGGTGTTTGAATTCAAGGATCTATAAAAGATCTCAAGTAAGTTTCGACCAGTCATACTATGATTTGAAACATTCTGCAGCTTCTTCTTGAACCTCGACCAAGTTTCATATAATGTCTTCGAATGTAGCTGCCTAAAGTTATAAATCTCATCTTTCAATTGCAATATTCTGGAAGGTGGAAAAAGTTTGTCCAAGAACTGATTCCTCAACTCATTCTAAGTAGTGATCGATCCACGTGGTAATTTTATCAACCATAATGTGGCCTCCCCATCAAAGAGAAAGGAAACAGTCGTAGTCTAATTGCCTCTTGGCTCACTCTAGGTAGATTATAGGAAGGGAAAATCCCTACAAAGTTCATCACATACATGTTTACATCATCAGTAAGAAGGCCTGAGAACACCCACTTCAAGTTTAGCAAGTGTACCATAGCACTGATGATGTTAAACTTAGTTCCTGGAAGAAATCTTGTGGGATAAAAGTACTGGTTTAAACTGGTTCCAAATAATCTAGATCTTCTTCCGCATCCTCATAGTGAGGGATATACTATTGTTGAGGTTGTTTTCCTCTATACCTTCTCTGCCTTTCTCGCTCATCAAGTGCGGCTAAAATGTTTTCTTCATCTTGTCTAGCCCTTTAACCCTTACCTTCCCGCCTGGCAGCTTTTTGCCTAGCATTCTTCTCGGCTATCAATCGAGCAGTGGTCTACTCCGCAGCCTCTTGAGCACCGAGATGGTGCCCTGGCTGATTCTAAATTGCTGCATCATCAACACCCTCGTGAAGAAATCCTTGATTATTCACTCTTTTTTTCACCATTCTTCTATTAGCTCTCAGAGTTCTCTCAAGTTCTGTATCAAGTGGAATCAGGGGATTGCCTTGACTCCGAGTATTAGGCATACACCGATGTGTGACCTAGAATAACAAAAAAGTAAAATGAAGAAATAGAAATCAACAGCTTGACAAACTCAATCAATCAATTTCGTACCCCAACAACGGTGCCAAAATTTGATGTCACTCAAATTATACCTCTAAACAAAGCATAAAGCGGTTTTTGATCAAATATAGAACCGAACTAGGTTGAGGTCAATCCCACAGAGAATAGGTCAAAATATCAAATAGGATATCTGTCTAAGCAGTCAATAATAATTTCCAGTAAAAGAGGGGGTTTTGTAAATCAAGAATTCAATAGTAACAATTACTGATTTCTTTGGATTTGTAAATAATATGAGAAAGGCACTAGGATTGTGTTCCGCAATAACTTCATAACTCCGTAGGTTCTTCATACTTAGTGATCTCTTGTGGTGATCAGCATGAAGAATCGATAGGTTATGTTCATCTAAGCGCCTATGTTACGCCCCTAGTAGATGACTATCCCTAATCACAAAGGTTCATTTATCATGGGTTTTGCATTACTAACCCCTATCTATGATCCCAATTTAGTCTTTCCCATTTATTGGTTCAAGCCCAATTAAATAGAGGTTAGTAGTTCTAAGTCTTATTGATGATTCTCTTTTCCCATCCGATTACCCTTGCTAAAGTCCAAAGTAGAGATAAGGTGAGTTCTAACATTGCGCACCATCAGAAAGCAATCAATTCGAAGACAATAACAATACATTTCTAAACACCCTTTGAGAATTACCTCGTACTACGAACACTACTTCATTAATCCGTCATGGTTCCCACAACCCTAGTTGTGGCGTTTAGCTACTCATAATTATAAGAACACAAGAACAATTCTGATAAGAAAGCATGATTATGAACTTACAAGAATAAGATGGAAAACTCCAAAATCTCACTTTGAATTAAAACCCTAAAATTCGATGTTTGTAATTTCAAGAACAAGAATATGCCTTGAAACCTTAGAATAAAGTAATAAGTATAAACCGGTACAAAAGACCCAAAAGGAGTATTTATAAATAAAATAAAAACCTATCCTAAACACACACGGATTTGTTGAGTTGGTGCCTCGGACGAATGAAGGTACAATCGTGGTTTGATCCCACGATCATTCTTGGTGCTCCTAGGTTGGTAATGGACTTTGTCATCCTGAAAATCATGGTTGGTATGAAACTCAGTACAAGCTCATGGCTTCTAAGCACAACCATGCTTCCCTCTCATCTGATCCTCTTAACTTTTAACTTCTGCAAACTTCAAAGCTGGATTTCCTTCTTACGACCCCTTGGTACGACTGTGACTTTTAGGCATGGTCTTGGGAAGTCTTCTTCTAACCTTCTTCACTTAACTTCTGCGGCACTGCTTCACTTACCTCTTCCCATGATTTGGTTGTACGATCGTGGGAAGCTCTCGTCTATTTGACACCTGAGATTCAATCCTTTGGTTCATACTACGATTATAATGTACGAAGGTGGTCAGATGCCACGGTCATGGAAAGCCTCCATCTGATGCCCAAATGTCCAAAAATCAGTACTTCACTTCTCTGGACTAGTTTGACCTGCAAATACCAAAAAACACATCATATCCATATAAAAATACCTTCGCACTTGTAAATATCCATTGTTTAACGTGTCAAAAGTGTCGTAAGTCCACGGCACATCAGTTTGCAGTTATGGTAATATTTTTATGTTTTAATGTTATTTTGCTTGACTCATCAGATTGGTCGTAATTCTAATTCCTTGAGAAATTATCCTTACACTTGGAATCTGCTTTGCGTCAGCTGATCAACAGTTAATATCTTTTCTACTAGTAAAGGACCTAGTTCTTTGACATGTACATGTGGTACCTCTGTAATATAGTTCTTCTAGTAGACTTAAGGAACTAGTTCATTTAATACAACAAGCCATCACCACCAACCATCATCACAAATACGACAGATGTAGAAGTGCCTAAAGAAGTTAGAAAAAGAAAGTAATTGGACAATTGTATACACGAGGGTACATTAGTATTCTGGGAATTGGCAACGTTTGAGCAAACAATCATCCTTAAATAATAGGCTTAGTCTTATATCATCCTACAGGTTTAGTCTTATATCATCCTGAGTGGGAATGTCCACATCTCGTCACAAGGCTCATTTTTCATTGTGGGTCATACGGCGGGCATGCATCGATTCTTTGCTGGAGAAGACTAGATAACTAGTTTTGGACTATCAAGAACCCCCCCCCCCCTGCCTTCTTCTCTTATGAAATTTTAAGTTAAATGAACTACGAACACGAGTAGATAGGTAGTTAAGAGGATAAAGTCGGTTGGGTCTGCCTTTTAAATATGCTGCCCGTTTTCAATTTGTGGAATTCCCTGACAGATGAAACGGTTATAGGTGATGGTGTGTTATGCTTCTTATTTAGAGAGGGGCCACCTTTTGTGAACAGTTATGCCAGAGAATGAATTGTGATATAGCACCAACTAAGCCCTCTTTTAGGAAGACCTAGTAGCTCAGGATCTCTAAGTTTCATGTATGTGCCTTTGATCACATACTTTGTCCACTCAAAGGCGCATGCTCGATCCTCTTTCATCAGATACAGGGAAGAGAGAAGCCCTCGTTCTACTGAAATTTCCTTCTTTCTTTGTTAAGCAAGTTCTCATTCTATTCACATAGAATGAAGGGGACAACCCTAATCTTATGTTGGCTTTGACAACTTATTGGGTTGCGGGCGGAGATAGTCGATTTGATATCAAACATCATAAATAGAAAATAGGTAAAGGATTGCTAGAGTTCATGAATGAAACAAAGTTTATCCATAGACAGGTCTATAAAAGCTTCTGGAAGTTTCCCCGTCCCAAATAAACTACCCACCTCGCAGTGTCCCCCCTCCCCCTGAAAATTTCTCTTTCTTTCTTTTCTATTAGTCCATCGTTGGCACCCCGATCAGTTACACAACTACTATCATCAGTCATCGCCATCACTACTGTCAACCACCACTAAGCCTGTGCATCGGATCAGGATGGGGACCGGTGTCGGGTTGTACCAGATCGGGTTAACCGATATGAAATCTCGATCCCCTCCCATCCCACTATAGATCGGGATAGTACCGGTACATACCGGAATGGACCGAAATGGGATGGTAAAAACGGGATGGTGAATAAAAATTTTTAAAAAAATATATCTTAGTTTCTTAGAGTTAAAAAATACAAATATTATATTTTGAATTACGTGTCTAAGTTTTTATAAGTGATGAGTTTTTAAGTTTATAATATTTGAAGTTTATAAGTTTGTAAGTTAAGCTTGAATTTTATTTTATTTTTTCTAAGTTTTTCAATTTATAAGTTATAACTTATAAGTTTTTAATTTTTTTAAGTTTATAAGTTTGTAAGTTAAGTACTTAAGTTTATTAAAGTAACTTGTTCTAAGTTTTTCAATTTATAAGTTTTAAGTTTTTAAGATTTGAAATTTTTTAAGTTTATAAGATTTGTAATTTATAAATTATAAGTTTGTAAGTTAAGTTTGAATTTAGTTTCTTTTTTCTAAGTTTTTTAATTTATAAGTTATAACTTATAAGTTTTTAAGTTTTGAAATTTTTTAAGTTTATAAGTTTGTAATTTAAAAACTCAAAATAAACAAAAAAGAAATGCATTAAATAAAAGTATAAAACAAGGATAAAAACCAACTCAATTTATTCAACTTTGTAATATAATTTACAACTATTAGTAGAGCGCCTAATTTACGCAGTCAACTTCTAGAAAGGGTTCTGTTTCAACTAAGCCTCGAATGTAATAATACTAATAGTTGTATAGTCCTATAAAATTTTGTTCTAACTCTTGTAAAGATTGAGCGTTATCAACCTCCGGTCTTGGTAAAGCTTCTTGACGATCTTTAAGTTCCATGTCATCGTCACTATTACATCCAATGACTGCCTCTAAGTAATCTTCTTGTTGGCTAGTTAACTTTGGAAGCCCTTTATTTCTTCCCTCGGCGTTGATCCAATCTCTTAACAACACCGATATCTCCAAATTGTCTTCTGCTAATGAATATATGTGGCCTCCGATTTAAAATCTTGCCGCACTAAAAGCTTGCTACGAAGCTACTGATGATCCTTGAATAGCTTGCACGTCCTTCACCATCTTGCTAAGTTTTGGAAAATGAGTGTCACGACCCCTCCACCAACCCAACAGATATGGTATGCCTTTCTCATTCGTAATATTATCACTTTCATGTTCAAGATATTTAACAAATTCACTTTTATGAGAAGAATCAAGACCAAGTTGAGCTTTTATTCTACCATGGGTACCTATTTGAGGCATAGAAGCTTGACCAGTTTCAACATTATCTAAGGAGCAATATTTGTCATATATTTTCTTAGCACATACTTTAATGCTATTTTGACATGTTATCAAATCCGGTTGTTCATCATGTTTAATAGCTAAATTTTCATAAATGCATTTAACTAAAGATTTTCCACCACGTTCTTAATATTTAGGGTTAAAAAGAATTGTATTTAAATAAATTTGGGGAATAGGAAAAAAATATTTTAAAATTTTTCAACCATAGCAACAATAACCGATTTAAATAAAACATGTTCTTTATATTTAGCAAAAAGAGTTGAAATCGCACATACATGTATTAAAACTTCAAAAATAGTAGGATAATATGTTCCAGAAAAAATATTTGTAGCATCATAAAATGATTTCAAAAAATTTTCAAGTTCATTTACTTCAGTCCAATCAGTTTCATTAAGTTGATAATCAAGTTAAGCTTTATGAGAATTAAATTGCATAGTAATAGGCTTTCTATATGTATAAGCAACTTCAAGCAGTTCATAAAAAGAATTCAATCTAGTTTTACAATGCTTTGGAACTTTTTTATAAGGAAGTTCACACACATGGCAAAGATCTTTAAAATGATTAATTCTACTACTATTATGCATATGAAAAATCCAAAAACAAGCATTTTCTACTTTATCACAACTTCTATCAAATAATTGCACACCATCCTTCACAACCAAATTTAATATATGTGTAGCACATCTAACATGAAAAGCATCCTTACTAATTGGACAAATTCTAGTTTCTAGAAAACTAATAGCATTTAAATTAGCAGAAGCATTATCTAAAGTAACACTAATCACTTTATCACAAAGACCATAAAATTCTAAAATTTGAGCTATAGTAGAAGCAATATATACACCAATTTTCTTATGTTCACAAATTTTATGGCCGATAATTTTTTTTTTTGCAAATTCCAATTAAAATCAACCCAATGTGCAGTAATAGTTAAATAATAAAAACCATTAGGACTACGACTCTTATCAGTGGTAATAGCAATTGTACAATCCATTATTCCAAAATAGGCACAAAGATATTGACAATGTTTTTCTTGAAATTCAAAAATATCTCTTTTTATCATACCTCTTGAAAAACCTTGAAAATTGAGATTATATGTATTCCGAATACATGTAATAAAACTCAGATCTTCTCCAAAATTAAAAAGGCAAGCCACAAACAGCAATCATTTTAGAAAAAATTTCACGATCACGATCCCTATTATAGGGCCATAGTGAAGGAGGACCAACTAGGTTTGAAGGGTTTAGTTCACTTCGAACCATGTTTGACCCTCCAACCGATGGTTCAATGCTAGAACCTTCATCTTGACCAAGAGTAGCTATATACTCAAGCCATTCTTTTTTATGTTTTATCTCCAAATGTTTTTTTAACCCCCCAGTCAAACCTCCAGTCCTGCCAGATTTATATTTTCACGTTTGTTTACAAATACCACACGTAGAAACGGTTTTAGCTTCATTCAAATAATAAATTTTTCACACATGTGATTTTAAAGGACATTGTGCCTTGGTTTTACCCCTAACCGAAGCAATAGGGGAACGACCAGCTCCAACCTGAGGAGTATCCTGAGTTGGAGCTTCGGTACTAGAGGGGGCGAGACTAGTCGATTTATCATCTAAATCATCTTCTAATTCTACTTCTTCATCTAAATCATCTTCATAATCATTATACAGTCTTTCTAAAGCTTCATGGGGAATAGGAGTATCGATATTAATTTCTATGGCATCGGAAGGGCCAAAATCAGTTTCATTAACTTGCATAAAATTATTCGTATTTATTCTAACTCTAGGCATTTAAGAAGAACTAGAAGAATCTTTATTTTTTTGCCACCAATATTCAAAAGACCTTTTGCTTTTTGTGCAAGACTTTTTTTAGAACCGGAACTTTTTTTAGACGAATCCATGATATAATAAAATAAACTATGATATTAGCAAATTAAAACAAACAAATCACAAATAATAAACACAAAAAATAAATTAAAATACTAGAGAGTGGAACCGATGTACCAAACGTCTGTCGTAAAAGTAGATGATTATAACTGAAAATTAAAAAATTGATGTCGAAACTTGAAGCTTGAAGAAGATTGTTCCTCCAAAATTCACCAAATTATACTTCAATTGCAAAATAATAACAATAATTATAGAATATATAGATATTGAGAGTTGAAAATTGAGAGAGAATGAGAGAATAGATGATAAAAAATTTTGTGAATAAAAATGTGAAGCGGGGGGGTGGGGGGTGTATTTATAGTTTTTTTAGAAAGAGGGGACAGTGGCGGGGTTGGTGGGGTCAAACTAGCCTTTGGGGGGCCCCACTAGCCTTTGCCAACGGTTCCCAACGACTAGTAGCCATTACATATTAAAAAAAATATTCGAATTTTGCCGGAACGGACAGGATCGAAATCGGGATGAATCAGTACCAGTATGCCGGGATGAAAACCCGATCCCGTTTTGGTTCGAGTTCCGATTCAACATATAATATTCCATTCCGGTTCCTTCCGGGCTGGTACGAATCGAATCGGTATCGAAATGAACCGGAACAGTACTGGTACATCCCGGTCCGGAGTCAGGCTTAACCACCACAACTAGCCATTACCACACCATCACAACTATCATCACTAAGAACTACTACTACCACCATCATCACCACCAATATTAATTTGTATATAATCAATACTATCATCACTATGGATATAATATTTATATATTTTTAAATTTTGTATTTATTAATATTGTAATAAATTATAATTATTCAAATATTGAGAAATGAAACAATTTTTTTCATTCAGATTTTGATCTAAATATAATATTTTAATATTTAGATATGTATTGAGATTCAAATATCTTAATATCATTAAAACAAACAACCCGTTAAGGGTTTTGTTTTATGCACTAGTTTAAGTGATTGTTAATACACATATTTCTATCTTACATTCCATTCATAGATTGTCGTATTACTTAATGTGAGAACTATTTAATATTGCCAACCAAATGATGAATTAGGTAATATCGATTATTTGGTCTTATAAATGCGGCCTATGAAACACTTCATTAATTAGTTATGATGCACCTATTATTTCTTCTTATATAGCCAACCAGACACCTCATAAGTTTAACTGAAACTTTGTGTGAGGATTTACTATACCAATATAGTCAACCCAAACAACTCCTAAACATATATCATTTAATAATTAAAGTGCTCCCAATGATGATCATTTAGGCTAGATATCATGGAGTCATAGTCATCCTAGATAAATTACAACTATGAAATATGAATCGATGATATACAGTCAGATATGAAAAGATCCCCCATATCCCACCCCTACATGTTTGTTAACTCAGGTGGCGGTCTATCAGCTGTAAAGATTCTGATACACTAAAAAGTTAATTATATATTGTAACATTCATCATGGGAATTTTTCATTTTTAGTGCATTTTTACTATTTTACCTTCCTTGTAATTGCTTTATGGTATTTTTGGTCTGCAATTGTGGGCGGTACAATTCTCGAGGTGGTTGGTTTAGGATCATAAACGTTTTTCATTTTTGAAAGGTTTGGAAGTTAGTTTGACTGACCAAAGTTAACATTTGATGATAATGAGGTCGTATAGTAGTTTGACAATTTCATTAGCTCTGGAATATGATCTTTTGGTTAGTAGGACCTTTAGGCAGGAGTGAAGATTTGGGCATGATTCTTAAACTATATTTACACTTTTATCAATGATTTAATTGTGATTTCATCTTCAAATCTTGATTTTTAAATTGGAATTTAGGGATTTTGGGGGCTTAAGTTAAGAAATAGTATTTGATGATTTGGAGGTTGATTTTAACTCTATTTTTTTTTAATGAAATTTCATATTTGTGTCCTTAGTTATGGGTAACGTGATTTTTAAATAAAATTACAGTTTTACCCTGTAGGCTCGGGGTTGACTTTTTGGACCAAGAATTTAAGTATAGCAATATGGGAGTCTAGGATTTTCTTTTTCTTATGTAGAATATGTATTTGATCAAAATAGGCTTGTTCGGAGGCTATACTGAAGGGTATTGCTTTGGTCTGACTTCTCAGACTTCCTTTAACACAAGTTGAGACTTTCTTTGACTTTTTTTTAGAGTGTTTACGTGTTAGTTACTTGTATGGAGAGTAAAAGGGAGTTGTTCATCCAGTATAGATGAGATTACAAGCATATATATGGGTCCTAGTGTTATGTGAAGTGTTAGAATGAATAATTGGTTTAGTTGGACTGGTTTTCCTTATTCTTGATATATAGTTGGGTTATTGTGTAAAGAGTTGGGTAGTGACTTATCTAATATGATAGTTAATGCTGATGTTTGTACTCTCTTTTGTGAGTATTATTCGAGTAAATTAGGAGAGATTGTTGGTATTTAGACTTGTAGCCTGTGATTTTGAGTTGAGTATGGCCTTGTTTGTCTTGATTGAGATATTTAAATTCCTCTTATCACTGTGAATCATGCATACTCACTCATACTCATTTCATGGACTTGTTAAAGAGATGTTTTGGAGAAGAATGTTTTGAAATGACTCACATATCTGATAAGAAAGTGTTCTGGGTGGAATTTTAATAATTTCTAACTTACATGCTCGATGGGAAAGTGTTACGTGTGGATTTTATTGATTTTGTAACTTGCATGCCTGATAGAAAAGTGTTATGGATGTATTTTACTTATTTTTATGTTGCATGCCTGATGGAAAATAGTTCTGATAGGATACTGATTCATGAGTTCCATGCCCGATGAAAAACTTTTTGGGGCGAATATATAGACCTCACGAGTCCTTATGGGTCCCATCTAGCTATACAGGGCAGTGGATGTGTACTAATATATGCATATGCATCATATGCATTCAGCTTATCATCTTCATTTGACTTGTTCTGATATTTATTTTAAACAGTGGTTGAGTGATTAGCTACTTTTACTTTGATTTGAGGTGTTTGAATGTTTTTGTATAGTGTTGTACCCTTACTACTATTGCTTGACTATAATATTAGGTGTGGCTTTCCTGATTGACAGGTATTCAAAGATATAGTCGATGGTAGAATTTTAGGTAGTTCTCGACATCACTTTGAATCTGGGTCAATGAATGATGTTGCTAAATACATGTCAATTAGTACCCATGCTTGTTTATTTTTGCATTTTATGTGCAGGTATTAAGTTGATTTGTTATCGGGCACTAGCTTAGAGTTCGTGCTTGGGTTATCATTAAGATTCAGAGGTAGCGGTTAATTGATACTAGTGGCTACCTGATCTCCTCTATCTTATTTATGTTTTTTTCTCATTTCGAGATACCTTAGACTCTCAGTTGTATATTGTTACACTTAGAGTCTTGTACATTGTTACTTCCAAATTTTGGATGGTGTTGTTGACTTCTATACTTTGTTATTAGTTAGTTCTTATGTAATTTCATATTACGACTTGATTTTATTATTTCTTCTGCATATTTACTTTGTATATTATTGTTTGAGTATTGGGTAGGCTTACCTATCATGGGGGTATGATAGGTCCATCACTACTTGAATTTTGAATCGTGACAAATTAGTATTAGAGCGTTGGGTTCATTGTTCTTCTAAGTACAAGAGTCTAGTAGAGTCTTGCAGATCAATGTGGAAACATTCGTTATGTATCTTTGAGAGGATATAGAACTTTAGAAAAATCCTTTTCTTCCTTCTTATCGTGCAAAATGGATTCCATCAGTTACTGAGATTCTTTATTTCATTCTCTCACATATGGTGTGGACTCGCATGGCCGTGGGAAGAGAGTAAGATCATATCCCAGCATATGTAACTTCTGCCCATGCTGAGACACACGAATGTGGTAGGGGAAGCGGTAGGGGTAGAGGCAAGGTCGGGCTTGAGCTAAAACACAGAAAGTTGCTCAGGTCCTAGCTAGAGCAAAGTCTCTTGAGGGCGAGTTTAAGATCGGGACTGATTAGATTTCGATTGAGAAGGTGGGCCTAGTTCAGGCTTCACAAGGATTTATAGCTACTCTGGTACTTCAGGATACCCTTTTCCATGTGTTAGGTCTACTAGAGGGTATGGCTTCAAGTGGTGGTTTGAATTATACTCCAGAGGGGGTTCTTAGACTACAGATCAGTAGCCTATTCCAATTTTATAGGGGCAGCCAGCAGTTGCACTAGCTAGGTATGATGGTATGCATCTACCAAGGTCGGAGCAACAAGGGTGGCTAAACTAGTTATGTCAGAGCGGAGGAGATTTGAAAAGTTCAATCGATCCACTTTAGTTTCAGGGTGGTCATAGTGTGGATGTTTATGAGTTCTTGGTGAGTTGTCATGAAAGGCTTCATAATGTGGGGTTGATGGAGTCCTACAAGGTTGATTATACGGCTTTTCAGATACATAGCCCCACCAAGCAGTGGTAGTGTTCTTATGTTGATTCAAGGCCCACAAAATCTCCGTCTATAAATTAAGAGCTTTTTACTCAGGCTTTTCTAGATTGGTTTGTTCCTCGTAGCTTGAGAGAAAAGCGAAGGCGTCAATTTGAGCATTTGAATCTGGAGGGGATTTTTGTGACAGAGTTTGAGACCATGTTCTATGCATTGTCTTGTCATGCTTTAGTGATTTTTCCAGATGAGACTGAAGGAATTCGCATATTTGTGAGGGGTTTGACCTTTTGGATTCAAGAGGTAGCTTTTTAGATAGCTCAGACTGGGATTATTTTCAGAAGGTGTCGAGGCGGACAAGGAGTTTGAGCTCATGCTCCATGAGGAGTTTGGGGACTTTAGGTACAAAAGGTCCTGCACTTCTGGTTATTTTAGTCGTACCTCATCTAGAGGTAGGGATTCATTCAGGAGAGGCTTTCATCCTTAATATAGTATACCAATTCATACTTTCATTTAGGCGTCTACGGATATACATTCTGGATGAGACTCTTTCAGTTTAGGAAAGACTTCTCATGGTTCTTCTTTGAGGTTCTTAGGTCATCGTAGACAGTCTGGTTATTCAGTATTTTCTCAGCAGATAATGGTTTCTAGGTCTTGTTATGAGTGTGATAGCCTAGAGCATCTCAAGAAGGATTATTCCAGACTTAGAATTAGGGGATCAACAGCTGAGTTTTATGGCTCTAATTAGGGTAGCAACACCACAGATATGGGTCATGATGGATATCAGGCAGGTAGAGGTATACCAGCGGTGAATAAGAGGTAGTAGAGGTGTTACTCAGATAGGTGGTAACAGGGCTCAGTGTCATGCTTTTCTACGTCAACCCAAGGTAGAGGCCTCTGATGTCATTATCACGGGTATCATCCCAGTATACCATTAACCTGCCTCAGTATGATTTGATCCTAGTTCAACTTTTTTCTATGTTTTTGTATATTTGCATCGAGTCTTGATATGATGCGTGATTCTCTTTTTTTGCCTATTTGTGTTGCTACCCTGGTGGATGATTTATTGGTGGTGGATCAATGTACCAATCCAGTGTCGTTACTCTTTTGGGCTTTAATGTTTGGGTAGATTTGATTATTTTGGATAAGGTAGATTTTGATGTGATTTTGGGTATGATTTGGCTATTCATGACAGTTACCTTAGTTATTCCAAGTGCACCGAGGTTAGATGGAATTGAACCCAGGGCGTGTACCATAAGAGGGTGATTTCATTCCTTAAGGCTCATGTCACGCCTCGAGCCTACACCCTGGGCATGGCCAACACCCGATGCCATTACTATCCTGAGTGTACCCTTGGTCTGGCATGCTACTATAAATGACATTGAAAGATAAGTGGAAGCTCTAAAAATATGTAATAAGATTTGATATTTAAATCAATGAAAAATGTGTTTATAAGAATAACTACATATATAGTCAAACTGGATTATGAAACATAAGACTAAACTGACTATCTAAGGCCTCTAATGACATAATTGAGTACTGTCTACCAAGACAAGGCCTCCGATCTACCTTTATTTAGCAAAACTGAACTACTTAACCACTGAACCACTATACTAATTTGTTGACTAATCCCACTAAAAGTAAAGAGGGCTCACCCATAGTTGCAAAGATAGAACCTACTAAAGTGTCTGATCATGAACTTGAGTATCTGAATCTGTATTATAAAATAATTTAGCACCATAGGGGCATAGGTAAATGGAATATACGGTATGTAATAAAGCTGAAGTGAAACAAAAAAATATCTAATAAACTGAATAACTGGACATGAGTATGATATATACATCAAGGTCATGAATTACCTGAATAGTACGACAATAAACATATTGATTATCTGAATCATAAGGAAGTTGAATATTTGGGTCATGATATAAACAATATAGCTGAAACATAGTATGAAATGTATAGATAAACATAAGGTAAAACTTAATATCTAACTATCTGATTCAAGAGCTAAAACTGTATTATTGATTCATGGACTAAGTCGAATGATTGAATAACTAAATCATAAAAGAATCCAAAGGTATAAATCATAAATGCAACTTAAATTCTGAAATAAATAATTTGTACGCAAAGTAGTTAATGTTCGCCAGTAGGAAAAGGTTGCAGGTGAGGTAGATGGATCTCGTGAGTTCTTCATGGGTCCCATCTCATAGTATGTCATTGTGGAGGGGGTGTATACCAGTAAGATCATTGGACATTGCATTTGCATTTACATTACATATCATATTATTACCTATTGTGTTGCCTCTTATTATAGAGTTGTTTGAACTGTTGAGACTTTTCTACATGTAGGGTTATTTAACATTTTTATACAATATAGCTACTACTTTTGCTTGATCTTCCTATGATGCCTACTGAGTACTTGTGATTTTGTAACTCATACTTTGTTTGCTACATCTTTTTTTATTTAGATCCCAATACTAGCGATACTCGTTGACTCTGATCATGCAAAGTTCTTGTGACTCGAAGTTGTAGTGAGCTCTTTCCGTTGGGAGAATTGACCTAGCTTCATCTATTTTATTTTCTCTTTGCTACTTTTTAGATGAATTATGTAATAGATTTAGTATTTCTTGTATTAGAAATCTCTTTTACACTTGACACTGTCTTGGGTGGTTAGTTTTGTTTTGTACTGTTGCATTATATATGGAAAATATTTGGGATCTTGTATTGTGTTATTATTAGCACTATTTCAGCATTTATTCTATATATTATATGTTATCGAAAGGTTGGATTAGCTACCATGGGGATTAGGATAGATGCCATCGTGATCTTGATTTTTGATAGTGACACATTGTGCATGCTAATATATGCTCATATTGATCAGTCATTCTATCGTACTTGTCAACATATAGAATTTTAAACCTTTTCTAGATCAAGGTTGGTGTTGCACTCGGCTTGTATGGAAACTAAGTATATATTCTTGGATCGGGATCCTTCAAGACTGGAGGCGATTCAGGAATTTGGTCCATCCTGGCATGAACTCCTTGACATATTTCAGGAACTCAAATTTGGAGGGACTCTCTGAGTCATCCCCGTCCTCAGAACTTGTACCAGATCACCGGCCCTATCATCTCCCAATTACCTCTGCCCAGGTTCTTCTTTGACAAAGGACTGAGGGCTTTAGGAGTTGAATTGTAGGACCCACCCACCCACCCCAATTTGTTGGAGCTGAGTTATGCACTAACCCTGATGCTCGAGGAATTTTATCATCTCTCTCTGTCGTATGACCAACAATCTCACCGCATCTTCTACACTTAAGTCTCCAATGTTCATGCCGATCCTTCATCCTTCATCATTAGATTTGTCTGTGTCATTAGGAATCTGCTCCCTTAAGTTATGCACACTAGAATCTTCAAGTGGCAGACTGCCATGATAGCTATTGCTTGGGGTTTTCTGCTTAGTTGGGAGTTGTCCTCATTGCCCAAGTGGTGTTTTCTCATTGTTCTGGGTCTGATTGTCATTGCCCTGTTTCCATTCAATGATTAATCCATATTGGCCATGGCATTCCTATGAAGTTAGGGGAATTTCCTTGGAAATAAAATCATAACAAGTTAACAATATATGGTTAACAGATCAAAACAACACTAGAATTTGCCTAGCCCCACAGTGGATGCAAAATTATTTACTTGGAAAACGCAACAGTTGAGTTTGTTAATGTGGTTTAACGGCATATGCGTTACATTGATCTTGTGAATGAAATAAACTACAACAATAATAAAATATAACTAATAAAAAGCAAGAAAGTAATCAAGTCGGGTATTGGATCCTGAGAATTGGGTCTTGGAGGTCTAAATATAGCGTGTCCGGAATGACTTATGAACTGTGAAACTGAGAGCTTTTGCTTAAAGATAATATGTATGCATAAACAAGTGTATAAATCAAAAATCGGAGGTCCCTAACATTGATGCTTAATGGGTTTTTTATAGAGAACAAACTAGGTTACTGAATTTGTAGCGTTTGGATCCCTCAGTCTCCCACTACTCTTTTGTTGCGCATTGTCCGATGAGAATGTCGATCTCTCCCATGATTTTTGGCTTGGCAATTTTATCCAATCCCTATCGTTGATTTCTGTCACCATGTCTGGACTCCTTCCTTGTGGGGCAAGACGTACTGCATTTGTGAAGCATTGGCTTTGGAGGTACCGCGACCCTTTCGCGTTGGACTTTACTCTTAGGTTTGGTCATCAAAGGAGTTCATTCAGCATTCCATGACCGCCCCTTAATAAACTGATACGTGTGCCACATGTCACCATATCATTCGTCCATCTGGACAAGACTGACTTTTACCCCATACAATTGCACGTGCAAGATATTTTTAATTTGTCTAAACTTCAGTCATGCGAGACTAAAATTTGACTAGCCGAAATCAAATTTCTAACATTTATCCTGAACATCCAAGATTCCACTTCAAACAGCTTAGCTAGTGTTTGGCCATAGATTCCCAAATATTTTTTAGCAAGTCATTTTTGGGTGAAGATTTTGGTGAAGTTTCATCATGTGTTTGGCCATAGTATTTGTGAAACATATTTCACTTTTAAAAGTTCCCAAAAAAGAGAATTTGGCCCAAATACTAGTTTTTTCTAGTATGTGGGAATTTGGATTATTTGCCAAAAATACTTGCTAAATAATGACAAATTATATGACCAAACACTATTTGTCAAGTTTTTTCCCAAAAACTACTTGGGAAATCTATGGTCCAACTGGTCCTAAGGAAATTAATATTGAATGAATTATGCATATAGGGATGGGGAAGACTACGTAGTGTGGCATGCCCGATGGTGACAAAGTGTAATTTTTATGCATATGTGATGGACCAAATCCAGAAATTGCTTCAGTTACTTTTTGATGTGAACGTGAGCTCCTATAAAAGAAGAAACCAAATAATAATTCACACGATATATGATTAGTGATAGAAATTTGGTTCTGCAAGGCGATTTACCAAATATTTGTCATATAAGTAGGTCTCCTTCACTTACATATCGCTGGTTTAGACTTTAGTTCCATGTGAGTTGCATTATCATTTATCAACAGTCCTTTGTCCCAAAGCATGAATCATTGTTAGCAGAAGGTTATACTCGACGGAATTGGCTTCATTTAGTTCCTAAGCGTACGAAAACAAAATCTTTATGGATTAATCTCACGTTCATAAGGAACACTATGCCAGCAATTGTGTTTTTTCTTAACTGTTACCGCTCTGGTTTGCTATTACTCGGTTTACATTCTGTTGTTTTTCCTCTAATGAGTTTAGCTTTACGTTGTCAACACTTGCTATACTTCAAATATTTTGGAAAAACTAAATATAACTTAAATAGAAAAGTGGAAACCAGTCACGTCACTAAATTTCTGCACCAATTTGTAGAATTAAAAAAACCCTCATATAACTTGTGTCAACAATGTAAGGTACAAAATTGAAAAAAAATGATCCTATTTCTTCAAAAAGCTATCACAAAAGAAGAAAAAAACCTAAAAGACCAATATCAATACTTATCATTTGCAATGCTTGTCACTACTACGGAAAGATCACGAGAGAAAATGATACTCCCCGAGTCCCCGTCTAATTTTATGTGATATTCCTTCTTGTTTTAGTGTCTTCCAAATAGAGTAACTTTTAATATTTAAAAACTTTTTCAATTTTGAACTTCCCATTATCTTTTGTTACATGTTATGACATGTTTAAAAATCAAAGGTTCTAAAACTAATTTCTTAAACTCATTAGTCATTACCCAGCAAGGATGAAATATTTTCCATTGAACATATTAGTCCAACTCTAGGAGAAACAAGTGTCTCCAAGTAGAATCCAACTGAATCGGAAGGAAATCTACGAAAGCGTTTTCATAAAATTAGTTTTTATTGGGATGTGTCTGCTGTATAGAAAGATACGAGAGAAATGCTGTTTCAACGAAGATGTTAGCGCAAACCTATTACTCCCTTCATTTCTAAATAAGTGCTCCTTTTGGGTTGGGCACACTCTTTAACAAATTACTAACTCCTAGAAAATAAAAGATAAATCGTATCAACTTACCCCTTGCTAAATTTATGTCTTTCCAAATTGACATTGATTACTCCCTCCATTTCTAAATAAGTACTCCTTTTGGATTGGACGCACTCTTTAATAAATTACTAACTCTTAAAAAAAAAAAAAAAAAACTAACTTTATCAATTTACCCCTAATTAAATTTATTTCTTTCCAAGTTGGCATTGATTACATTTTATCTAAACAAGGACAAATTCAAAAGAACATGACCAATTTATTCTTGAAGACTTAAACAAACACTTTGTTGGTGAGCAAGAAATTAAATCCACTTGTGTTGGTGAGCAAGAAATTAAATCCACTTGAAGATGAAGATGACACATGAGTTGGGTTAGAAATTGTTTGACTTTGTCAGATTCCAAATATGAAATTTCAGATTTTACAAGAAGGATTGGACACTTATCCTCATTCATCATCACCGTCCATTTGTATTATGATGGATTAAATCACAGCCCTTGATTTTTTTACCTCTGTAAATAGGAGTTAGTGTTTACATGACATCTGCACATACATACGTTGGAAAGCACATACACACATAGGGAATTAGGATATGTTCAGTAGTATTTATCTTTCCACATTTTGTAAAGTTTGTTACAAGGTAGCTAGTAGGAATAGGACAAGTGTATGCATAGGATTGGTTCCTTCTCTTAGCTTTCTATTATAAATTCTTGTACAGGGAATTATCATAAATAAACAACAAAATTTTCACAGCATTTTCTTCTTGTTTTCCATCATGATATCCAAGCTTTAAGACTACGATCTACTTCATCATTTTCTGTTTTCTTTCTAGCTTTGTTCAACTATTCTACACTTCAATCATGGTTAATCCCACGCTAGAAACCACAGAATCTTCTCATGAAAATCCACTTATTATCACTCCTACTGTTGAATCAGGATCAACTGAAACTTTTGATTCCACGCACTCCTTTTACCTTCATCCTTTTGATTCCCCTGGCATGATCTTGGTGAACTCCATTTTTGATGGAAAAGGTTATGGAGGTTGGCGCAGGGGAATCCTCATTGCGTTGTCAGCGAAAAACAAAATAGGATTTATTGATGGCACTATTGTCCAGCCTAATTCTACTTCGAAAACTTTCAAGGCTTGGACTAGGTGTAATGACATGGTGATTTCTTGGCTCTTGAACTTGCTATCTAAATAGATAGCTGAAAGTGTCCTTTACTCCAAGACTGCAAGGGAGATCTGTAATGAACTCGATGAGAGATTTGGCCAATGCAATACCCCTCAACTTTTTCAACTGCAAAAGCAAATTACTGAATTAGCTCAAGGCAGTCTGGACATTGCTTCTTACTACACTAAGCTCAAAAGGCTTTGGGATGAGCTGGACAGCTTAAATGTTTATCAACACTGCACTTGTGATTGCTCCTACGGTGGAAAAGAAAATCTATTCAAGTCTTAACAAGATGGGAGACTCATTCAGTTCCACATGGGACTGAATGATAGCTATGTTGGACCGAGGAGTAACTTACTTATGCTTTCCCCTTTGCCTTCAGTGAACTATGCCTACTCTTTGCTCATCAGAGATGAGAAGGAAAGAGAGGTACATGTTTTACACCATCTAGTGCAAGCAGTCTTTTATACTGGTAAGTAGTCTTATGGAAATCAAAAGAAAGTGATTTCGGAGGGAAACAAAGGTTCTCAGTTTTGCACCTATTGCAAGAAACAAAATCACACAATAGAGAATTGTTACAGGTTGATTGGTTTCCCTGCTGATTTCAAATTTACTAAGTCAAAAAGGTTTGTTGCTGGACCAAAGAGCAATGCAGCTTTTCCCACAAAAGATACAGTCACACAATCAGTTAACACCGGTGACAAACCAATGACCCAAGATTGGTTTCAGAGCTTGTACCAGCTTCTTCAGCATGTCAAAGTTGGTTCACAGGGTGATCAAGTGACTGAGGACAATACCACTGCCAATTGTGCTGGTATTTCAAAATCCTTATCTTCAAAATCATACATTAGTGTCTCCTTAAACTCTGTTACTTGTATTTTAGATTCAGGAGCTTCAAAACACATGACCTCTAATTTAAGTCGTTTATTCAATATCAAAATGCTTCCTAAACCAATATATGTGACTCTGCCTAATTCTCTAAAAGTTCTAGTATTTCAATCAGGTTGTGTGAATATATTACTTGGTTTTACTCTTCAACATGTCTTATTTGTACCTAGTTTTCATGAAATTCTCTTATCTGTGTACAAATTATGTCTCGAATTCAATTCTGTCCTAATTTTCTCTATTTTTTATGCAACTTTGCAAGCCCCTTCAATGAAGATGCCAATGGTTCTTAGTAAAGTCAGCAAAGGTCTCTATCTTTTACGCTCAACCAATCCTAACTTCATCAAGTCTAGAGCTGCCGCCTTTAGCTTAGGAAATAAATTTACTCATTCTGCTTGTAATAAAAGTGCTACTAGAGCACCAGTTTCTGATTCAGCTTTGTTCTTAGGTTCTGTTTCTATTGATGTAAGCACTTAGCACAATAGATTAGGGCATATGCCATTTTCTAATATGAAAAATATTTCTGCCATTTTTTCTAATCGTATGTCTGCTATTATACATCCTTGTGATATTTGTGCTAAGGCCCGACAGGCTAAGTTACCTTTCCCTTCCAGTACTATCTCTACTAAACGCATTTTTTATCTAAATCATGTAGACACTTGGGGTCCCTATAAGTCTCGCACTTATGACGGGTTTAAGTACTTCCTCACCATTGTATATGATTATAGTAGAGGAACATGGACTTTTCTCCTAAGCACAAAGTCAAATGCATTCACTATTTTGAAATATTTTTTGTCTATGATCGAAAGACAATTCAATATAAAGGTGAAAGCTATTAGAACTGATAATGCATTGGAATTAGGAAGTAGTTATAAAACTTCTGAATTTTTAGCTTCCCAAGGAATCATTCACCAGACTTCTTGTGTTTCCTCTCCTCAACAAAATCGAGTAGTGGAGAGGAAACACAGGCATTTGCTTGAAACATGTGGGGCTCTTTTATTTCAATCTAATTTGCCTATCAAATTCTGGGGAGAATGTCTCTTAACGGCTACTTTTTTTATTAATAGATTCCCTTCCAAGCTTCTCAAAATGAGAACTCCATATGAACTTTTGTTTGGACATACATCTTCTTATTCATTTTTAAGGGTCTTTGGGTGTTTATGCTATGCGTCTTCTCTTTCATTACATAGATCAAAATTGGATCCAAGATCAATAAAATGTGTATTTTTAGGTTATCCTTTTGGGAAAAAGGGATACAAATTACTTAATCTTGAAACTATGAAAATTTTCATTTCTAGGGATGTAATTTTTCATGAGAATGTTTTTCCTTTTTCCTCCATTAATAATCAGATTCCTATATTTTTCGTTCCTCATTCAACTTCTACTAATCCTTTCGGTCTATCCGATAGTGATCAAACATCACTTTTATCTCCACAGCCTTTTTCTTCTCCCTCACATCACTCTCTTGTTTCCTCTTCTTCTCATTCACTTAGACAATCTGAATAATCCTATGATTCAGTACATCCCGAACCTGCATCTTCCTCTATGCCTGACGTACGTTCTGAAATATCTCCTAGAAAATCAACTAGGGTGACTCATGCGCCTAAATATTTGGATGATTGTGCTTGCAATTCTTTAATTCTAACAGATCTTACTCCTAGTTGTTTTGCCTCACCAGTTTCTCCTATCATTTTACCGTTTTCTGCCCTTTCCTCTTCTAATCAGTCTCTTTTAAACTCCACTTCCTACATTCATGATCCTACCACGTATTCCCAAGCCGCTTTGCACGCAGGTTGGCAGGAGGCAATGGTCAAGGAATTTGAAGCCTTGGAAGCCAACAAGACTTGGGATATTGTTGTATTACCAAAGGGCAAGAAGGTTTTGCCTTAAAAATAGGTTTATCGAGTCAAATATAATCAAGACGGATCAGCTGAAAGATTTAAGGCCAGATTAGTTGTGAGAGGAGACATACAAAAAGAAGGCATAAATTTCACTGAAATGTATTCACCTGTTTTGAAAATGACTACAATTACTTGTTTATTAACAGTGGTCGTCAAGAAAAATTGGGAAATTTCTCAATTAGATGTCAATAATGCCTTCCTGCATGGTGATTTGTAGGAAGAGGTATACATGAAATTTCCGAATGGTATGCAGCCTCCTAGTCCTATTTATGTTTGCAAATTAAAGAAATCCTTATATGGGCTTCAACATGCTTCAAGGCAGTGGTATACTAGACTCACTGCAGCCTTCAATTTGAAAGATTATTCCCATTCCCTAAATGACTATTCCCTTTTCTTCAAGAAATCAGAAAGTTGTATATCCATCCTAGCAGTCTACGTGGATGACATACTATTAACAAGTGATGACCCAATTGAAATTAACATACTCAAATCTTTCTTCATTCAGAATTTTAGATAAAAGATCTAGGAAAGACTAATTATTTTTAGGCATGGAAATTATCCGAGAACCTCAAGGCATCTGTGACACCCCGTACGTTTCCAACCCTACTTTATGACATTAAATGATATGTACTTAGGTATCGATAGCTATAAGTATGCATTTGGTAATGCTATTGGTGAGCTAAGTGAATTTTGCTCTTGTTATGTGGTTAAACTTGCATAGAAGGTGTTTTGCAATTTTCATTGCGCATTTGTGGGGTTCAAAATGAGGCTAAGAAGACCTCTAAACAAAGTATAATAAGGGTAAGAAGTGAGTTAAAGAATAGGACTTGAAGTATCTAACCAAACCTGCGAAGAGAAGTCAAAAAATGGAATTTTCGAAAATTTTAAGGAGGGGTGCGTTTGGGACCGTGCCACGCCGCTCTGGGCTAAAATTTTTAGCCCATAGGCAGTAGGTTGGCGCGCCCAGGAGCTTGCCACCTTGGGTTTTCCACTTTTTCGAAAGTTGGAAATTTCTAAGTCCCAAGGGTATCCGGGGTCGTACCGAGCCGATTTTTGCTATGTTTCTTCTACAACCAAGAGTATATACATGAAATGAATGAAATATTATATTGGTATGATAAAATTACTCGAGAACGAATTTGGGGCCAAAATGACGATTTTACCCCTATAGTCAAAATAAGCCAAACGTGGCTAGAATCACTTGGTTTTTGGATTGAGGCTACGAATATGAATAGCATGAGTGGTAATATTATTGTAATACATATGAGACGACTTAAACACGAAAAATTATTGATTTTATCGGGTTAAGTGAATTGGGCCCAAAAATGAAATGAAAGCATGGCCCAAAATGGGTCAAATGACCCATTCTTGCCAAGACCTTCTAGAATGCCACATTAATGACTTAAGGATGTACTCAAGGTCTATAAAAGGGGCCAAATATCTGATTTTATCATGAGAAACACCCATGCCTTCTATCTTTTTCTAGAAATTTCCCAAGAACATCTCTTTGGCTTTCAAAACCCTAAGGCACTTCTTGGAGCAAGATCATCATCTTTAAAGCTTGTGTAAGTGAATATTATTGTACTTTAACATATTATAAGCATCAGATAATATGGATATCATGTTGGTTATGGTTGAAATGTTGGACATGGCACTTTGTGCTTTTGTATAAGATTTATGATCCATGGGATTTGAGCTTGAATTTGGACTTGTGCCTTTGATGAAAGATCATGGTATGGATAAAGTATGAACGTCTATGGTGTTATTTTGTTATTTAATTTGTTATTTTTTTTATAATTGCAAATTGTGGGATGTTGGCCGATTTGTGCTATGAAATGTATTAAGGTGAATTGATGGATTGTTTGTGATGTGGTGTGGATAAGAAAGTGTAAAGGGAAAGTGTTGTGGTGGAATGTATGGATTATCATGTATTGGTCAATGTTGGGAATATTGGAGGATTTTTGGAATAATGATTTTATCAATGGTTTTGTTAAGGGAAAAATGACATGTTAAAGCTAAACATGTGACTTATTGTTGTTGTATGCCATTATAAGGTAATTGGTGGTTAATGTTGGTTTTGTTATAAAATGGTGTTGTAGAGCAAAACATAAGGAAGGAGCAGGAATATTGTATGCACATCTAAGATTGTGTATGCGTATTAAGAATACAAGGTATGCAAGGTTCCTTTTTCCATATCCCTCTGCAACATGTTGTTCACATTGACATTGGACTTGTTTCAATTCCGAGAGGTTTGAAGTATCTCAAATTCAGGTTGACGTATATTGTTATTCATATGTGTCCTATTCTCAAATGCATGATGATTCTTTTGTCTCTTGCTCATTGAGTGAAGTTCCAAAACTGTCATAACGTTATCATTCCTAAATGAATGATCTCAAGAGAGTAATAACATAAGAGAACCTATTTATTCTTGAATAGTATTTTCCAATCATGACATGTTCCAAGTCCTCAATTATGATGATTATCTTTGTATCAATCTTTCACAAGGAGAAGTACCAATCTCATAAAATTTCATAAGAGTAACAAGAGAGGTGATGTGCAAGCTAATATATCTATTCCTCATAAGTGAAGATGTCAATCTCATGAAGCAAGAGTGAAGAAGTAATATACGTATGTGTGATTCCTCTTATGTCATGATCTTCAATATCTCAATCACTCTTAAGAATGGAAGTAAGAATAACAAGAGAAGTAAGAGGTGTATAATTAAGAAGTAATCATGGGTGGTATCCCAGGGGTTCAAATACCTAGCATGGGTCGATCCCAATAACACGGGTGGTATCCCAGGGGCGATATAAACGCCTAGCATGGGTTGATCCCGATAAATCCCAGGGGCGATATAAAAGCCTAGCATGGGTTATGATGGTACATCCCAGGGGCGACAAGCCTAGCATGGGTTATGATGGTACATCCCAGGGGCGACACGAAAGCCTAGCATGGGTTAATATAACATCCCAGGGGCGATAAGCCTAGCATGGGTTAATGATATCCCAGGGGCGACACGAAAGCCTAGCATGGGTTAATATAACATCCCAGGGGCGATAAGCCTAGCATGGGTTAACGATATCCCAGGGGCGACACGAAAGCCTAGCATGGGTTCACGTAACATCCCAGGGGTCAAAGCACCTAGCATGGGTTAATCTCATCCCAGGGGAGACAGAATAGCCTAGCATGGGTAGAACAATAAAGATGAATAAAAGATGAAGACAAGAGGAGTAAAGAACGTAATATACATGGTTGCCCACATACGGAAAGAGAGTTTATTCACATTTCTGTTTCCTTATATTGATTCCATTATTGTTGTTATTATGTATGATGAATTTCTTATGAGCCTTACATATTCAGTACATTCTTCGTACTGACCCCCTCGGGGGAATTACCTTACATGTTGCAGGTGCAGGCATTAGTAGACTTCCTCTGTAGACTGGGGATCATTTGCAGCTATTTGGTGAACTCCAGTTGGTTCGGAGCCCCCTGAGTCATAGGTGTATATTTGTTGTGATGTTATATAAATTGTATAAAGCGGGGACTTGTCCCGACTGTAAGTTGGTCTTGTTGATGCATCTGTTAGAGGCTTTTGTAGACATATGTGGGTATATGGATGTAAGAGACGAGTATGTAGAAACGAATGTCTATTCTGACTTAATGGCCTTAACGGCCAAGTTTCCTAAATAAATATATGTATAGCATATGTTTCCATGTTCAAGTTTTCCGCATAGTTGCATAAGGGTTAATAAGGTGCATACGAAGCTATGCAAAGGTTGGTTCTCTCGGGCCTTATCGGCTACGGGTGCCAATCATGTCTCGATGGGATTCGGGGCGTGACAGCATCATTTTAAGTTAGAAAAAGTTCACCTTAGATTTGTTACTTGGGTTTGTTTGTCTCGATTTGAAATCAGTTTCTTCCCCTCTCGAACCAGCTTCCAAGCTTTAACTCAATACTAGTAGTCTTTTACCAAATCCCACAATTTATAGACAACTTTTAGGCAAACTCAATTTTCTTACCCATACCCTACCTGACCTCTCCTTCGTTGTGCAACACCTGAGTCAATTCATGCAATCACCTCGACAACCTCATCTTGAAGCTGCTTTACGTTGCCTTCGTTATCTCTTGCTCAATCCAAGTTTGGGGCTTTTTCTTTCTTTTTCCTCTTCTTTCAATTTAATTGCATTTTGCGACTCTGATTGGGGATGATGTGTTGATTCACGTCGCTCAATCAGTGGGTTCTTCATAACTCTGGGCGGATCTCCGGTCTCATGGAAATTAAAAAAGCAATCTTTGGTGTCTCTTTCCTCAGCAGAAGCTGAATACCGGTCAATGCGTCGAGTCGTGGCAGAAATCACTTGGATGGTTCGACTTCTCGATGATCTCTCAATCCCACCATCATTGTCGGTGCCTCTCCATTCCGACAGTCAAGCTGCTATACATATTGCCAAAAAAATCGGTGTTTCATGACCGTACTAAGCATGTTGACCTCGATTGTCACTTTGTGCGTCAACAATACCTCGCTGGGTTGATTTCTCTGAGCTATGTTCCATCGGAATCTCAAATCGCCGATGTATTTACCAAGCCTCTCTCTGGTCCGGCTCACATTTTGATTTTGGGCAAGTTGGGAATTGCTTCACCACCCTCCAACTTGAGGGGAGTGTTGGTGAGCAAGAAACCAAATCCAATTGTGTTGTTGAGCAAGAAATTAAATCCACTTGAAGATGAAGTTGACACATGAGTTGGGTTAGAAATTGTTTGACATTGTCGGATTCCAAATCTGGAATTTCAGATTTTACAAGAAGGATTGGACACTTATATCCTCATTCATCATCACCGTCCATTTGTATTATGATGGATTAAATCACAGCCCTTGATTTTTTTTTACCTCTGTAAATAGGAGTTAGTGTTTACATGACATCTGCACATACACACGTTGAAAAGCACATACACATGTAGGGAATTAGGATATGTTCAGTAGTATTTATCTTCGGCAAAAATGATCTAATGGGCCATTGTTTTTGTCCGAGTTTGTAAAGTAGACACCTCTACTTAGTCCTTTGTCATCTGAACAGTCCTTTGTCATCTGAACCCCCCAACCCATCAAAACACAAGATTTTAAACCCTTTTTTGGACTATTTACTTGAGAGTGTAGCACAAACGCTGACACGTAATAAAAAAATTAATTCCTAAATAACACGTAGGAAATTACGTGAAATAGACTTAAAAACCGTAGATGACTTTTGATTTTCTTATTCTTGTTTGTTCATTCTTTAAACAAATCAATCTCTAATGCATGTTAAGCCAGCGATGATTTTATCATCTTGCTGTGTGAAGCTATCATCTGCAGTCTTTTCTTTTCCTTCAACAGAGAAGAACTTTTGGCTTTCAGAATCATGTCAGGTAAGTATATATCTAGGGTTTGGGTGATTAAAGATATGGAGAGGAAGAAAGTGGAAATAAAGCGAATTGAAGACGAGCAGTAGGCAAGCAACTTTCTCCAAACGGAGAAACGAACTCATGAAGAAAGCCAAACAACTCTCTATTCTCTGCGATGTTGTCATGGTGAAAAAAAAAATACAACAACAAAAAATGGGGTTAAAATTGAACTGGAAATGCACGAGAAAGAGAGGAGTATAACAACAGCAAAAAAAATGGAGAAGAAATTTGGAGAGAAGTTCTAGAAGGCAAAAAAAAAAAGCTCAAATTTGTCCAACAATGGTGTTGGAAGTAAATGGAGAAAAAGATGGCTAATAAAAGCCCTAATTTGATTGTTGGACCCCTTTTACAAGGTCTCACACTCCTTTTTTGTTTGTATCACACGCTCCTTGGTGGCTTATGCCCCATAGGATGCCATATCAAAAAAGGGTTTAAAATCTTGTGTTTTGATTGATTGAGGAACTCAAATGACAAAGGGCTAAGTAGGGGTGTCCACTTTACAAACTCGGACAAGAACAAGGGTCCATTAAATCATTTTGCCTCTATCTTTCCACATTTTGTAAAATTTGTTGCAAGGTAGCTAATAGGAATAGGACAAGTTTATGCATAGGATTGGTTCCTCCTCTTAGCTTTCTATTATAAATTATTGTACAGGGAATTATCATAAATACACAACAAAATTTTCACAGCATTTTCTTCTTGTTTTCCATCACACTTGTTTATAAACAAAATCAAAAGGCAAAAGGAGCACCTATTTAGGAACGGATGGAGTACAAAGAAAGACCTCCAAGTAAAATCTAGTTCACTCGGCAGGAAAGGTACCAGTGCCGTCGAACAAGAGTCTCGAGGGTAACCTTTCTGCAGCAATGTACATGAACCACGGATCATAAAACATTCCACATCACGGTTCAGAGTTTTCTTGTAATCACTTGCTCGATGTTTTGGCCCATCAACGAGGTCTATTACGTAAGCAAAAGACAAGTGCTTTTCCAGATTTACTCCCTGCCAACATTGTTGTCGGTTTAAAAAAAAACGTTTGATGATGCCTGCATTCCAATCAAAGTTACAGAGAGCTGTCATCAAGTCCAAGAACCTGGGCAAAATAAAAGTATATTATACACAACAGAACTGTTTAATTAACGTATACACTAGACTTCAACACTTGCAGTCTCTCAATCTTGGACAAATCAAAGCCACTACTACATCGTAAATACAAAAATTGACCAGACCCTTTACACTAAACTTGTAAACAAGAAAAGCATTATATAGCTGCCTTTACATGAAAATGAATAACAAAGCGCTTGCACGCAATCTCATGATTGAATATACTTACCATACTATGACGTGGACACTCTAACAATTGGCTACATGGTACAGAGAGAGAGGGGAGAGTATTTTACAAGGGGTGAAGAAAAAAGCACTGAATATTCTGAGGAGAGACTTCCAATCTATTTCAGCTTCAGCTTGACACACTGAATGTGGTCGCGATTCTTCTGAATCCATGGCACTAGGAATGTGCCCAACAATTTATCATAGTGTTGGATTTTTCATGAATCACTCCAAGAATCCTCGTCATCTTCTTCATCACTTCCAGCAAAGGCCTGTAACATGGAAAACCTTAGCACCAATTATATGCAGAGGCTCACTTGATTCGCATTTATGCCCTTATGTGTGTGTGCACAAATCTAGAGAAAGAGAGAGAGAGATCGACCTGGCGAATTGTTTTTGCTTTCTCCAAAATTGCAGCAACTCTCAGATTAGTCTGCGGACCCTGCTGAATACTAGGCCTTGTTGCAACCGCTGGTTTCAGATTGAATGACTGGAAAACCAAGAAGATGTTTAGCTCGGATAAATACTTACCAACTAAGAAAATGAAAAACATGAACTTGGAATGCAACGCTAAATGATAATTAAATTGACATCTTACCTTTTTCCTTATTTGTTCCAAGAGAGAATCTCTTTCATCAACCTTCTGTATTTCAGGCCTAACCCGCTCTGTAACCTTCCTCAACTGCACAACAATTCAAATTTTAGAGACGTTGCAATCTCCAAGTTTGACCAAAATGAAGCAAAACTTACTTTGCTTTTGTCGTGCGCAGCAAGATCATCAATTAGTGGAGTCCGTGGTCTTTGTAGTTTCACTGTGCGAATCTCATTAGTGTTCCCTTCCTCCACAGCTGGCCAAATAATTTCTGCCTCTGTAGTTAGAATGCTATGATCAGGCTCCGCGTTTTCTGTAAATGATGGGATAACAGTGTCATGAGTCACCACATTTCTCTCCAAACTTGTGAGGGTCTCTTCAAGATTGGATCTGTTTAAGCAAGTCTCCGGTGCTAACTGATGGAAGGCATGATGCTGTGAGTCAGAAACATCTGTAATTAGGGTATATGTAGGAGCTGCTTTTGGTTTTATTCCATCACTAACCGGCAAATTTCCTTCCAAATGAGCAGAGCCTTGTTCCTCCGAAAGCAATTCTGGAGCAACTTGGTTCTGTCGTTGGATGAGTCCTTCACTTGAACCCAAAACATCAATAGCAGGTTTATCCAGAGAAGTAACATCTGGGATCCAATTAATAGGCTGTGCCTCTCTTCTTATAGCATGCAAACTAGGCGGCTGCACCTCATGATATTGACCTGCCAATGGAAAGTGAGTGTTTGTGGAGTGCTTATCAACTGGATCAATAAACTTAAACACTACTGTTTCAACAAAGAATAGTGGGTGGCAAAGTCAACAGACCTGATTGTGCCACGCTATCAGCCGAATACATATCAATAAGCTCTACACTCTCTGTAGCTACAGCTGATAGCATGTTTTGATTCATAGGTTGAGCATTCTGATCAGTCCTAGATGCCATACTTGATGGATTGGCACCTATATAATGCTGTGTTGGCTCCCCCTCCAAATCAGGGGAAGAATGTACTTTCCCCATCCTCCATTGAATTGGAGGAAGAGGAGGCAATGGGGGCATTTCTGCCAGATCGATCTGGGGTTCACTGGGAAGCAGGGCAAAGCCAGGAGAGGTAGAAACATTCCTGTCTTCAAAAGGATTGACATTATGACTGCTAAGAGGTAAGGGATTTGAAACCGAAGGTTGACTATGAACATTCGCTATAAATGGTACCGAAGAAGCATTGAAGGCTCCTACTATGTCAACATGATTGGAGAGGCGTGCCTCTTCAAACTGAGGTAGCAGCACCTCTTTAGCTGCATCTTCATCTGTCAATCTCTCTATATCTGGTTCCTTACATGCTATCTCGACATCTTTTTTGTGCAAAGATGACAAACTATCTTGATTGCTCTGTGATAAAAGCTGAGGGAATGAAGGATGACTGGGACCAACTGTTGGTGAAGATATTGAAGAAGCTTCAGCAGATTGTTCAAGGTCAGAGCAATCTACCAGTTGTGGCTGGGTTAACAGAGGTAATGGCTCCAACTTTGCCTCACCACTATCCAGCACTTCGCTTTTATCCTGCTCATGGATTGCTGACTCAGCTCTCTCTTCTGCACAGGAATCAGTTAGCAAAGGTTGAGGATCTTGATTGCTGATGTGGGCTAGAACATCTGGGACTGCATCTTGACTTGGAAAGTTTACCCACAAAAATTGGGAAGAAGCATCAGACGCTTGGTCAACATTACTTGAAGGCTGCATTTGCTTCAGGAGACATGAGTGGTCCAAATCAGTTTTGTGCAGCAATTCCTCATTGAGTTGATTGTTTTCTAATTCATCCTTTCCTTTTTCAAGAGAAATAGTTTGCAAAGATGAAGCGTCTTTAGTGGAATCAGCAACATTCCTTCTTTGGGAAGATACCTCTTCAGTATCCAAGCACCAATTTTTTGATGGTGGTTGACTCGGAGCATCGTTCCATTCCACAGTATTTTCAGCATCAAAAGGAAGTGCGCTTCCAGAGGGAGTGACGAGAACTTCTGACTCGGGATGATGATAGTTGGATGCATCAAGCACAAAGGTGTTAGAGTCTGGGGTATCAGCTATATGTATCTCAAACTTTGATTCTACATGGCTATTAGGTAGATCAATTTCCAATTCATTTTGGCTGGAATGTCCAATTAAACAAGTAGATTCTTCTGAATAAAATTTGTGATCTAAAGATGAGTGTAGATCATCAATATCTTCTTTATCAGTCACGGCAGCAAGAGGAGAAGCAGTCTCCTCTGTGACATCAGACATATCTATCTTATTTTCTGTCTCGTTTGAGAGTATTCCTTCATTGGTCATTGATTTGCGCTGTGGCAAAGTAATCGAACCAGTGGACGCCATTGCAGACAAAAGCTCACTGGGGTGAATACTACCCTTTTCATCAAATTTTGTTATACTTGAAACTTTGACAGGATTTTCCTGCCTAGAACATGAAATATCCAATCCTCCAGATTCAAGTGGCTGAATATCATTTACAATTTCTGAAATCTGAGGTTTCAGAGCATCAACAAAATCGAGGCCATCTAGCCCACTGCTCTTACTGAGGTCCCCTGGCTCAGACATAACTGCATCGCTGAATGCCCCACATGTCACTTCATGCTCTTCGTCTGCATCACCAACTTCAATATCTGCGGTACTCAGTTTATGTGGCTTCATGCATGTATCTTCTACAGTTTCATCATGAGACATGGCAAACCATGAGTGTTTGCCACATTCTTTGTTGAAAGCACCCACTATATCCAGTATTTGAACTGAATCAATAGAACTACCATTTGAATGATGGCTTTCAGCCAACATTGAAGGTGAGGTATCACCTTCTTTTGATGGAGGACAACTAGGAAGATTATATAAGGAAGTTGAATCATCACCTAATGATGGATCTTCTCCATCCATATTGGGCAACTGCTGATAATCAGAAGACGATAATTCACGCCTGTCTTCAGAAGGAACGTTAAGGAGCTCAGAAGTAAAACGAAGATTATTAACCAGACTCGCATCATCATTATGTAAATTGCTCTCATGCTGGATTTCAGGAGATTTTGACTCTGGCAAGTCGTTGCTGGCGTGGCAAGGAACATCAGAATGATTTGATGCACAAGACACATTCTCACCTTGACTCAAACTTCCATCAACCAAAGCATCTTTTAGCTTGACATCAATGGATGCTCTAGATGCTGAATCATCTCCATTCTGTTCAAGAGCATCAAGGATAACAGGAGCAGGGGGTAGACTGATATGCAGATCTGCTGCATGTAGACTGATATGCAGATCTGCTGCATCTTCTGCAATGGAAGTTAAAGAATTTTCACTCTTGACTTGGACGACGAAATCTTCATTTGTTTCAGCTCTCATCCCTGCAACTTCCACAAATATTCCTGTATAAGCATGTATCGGCATAAGAGTTGAAAATGTAAAACTTAGGGTAGTAGTTGGCTCACCAGAGTCACAACTGCCACTGAATTCCCTAGCAACTGTAATGCATTTTTTATTATAATCACCGTGTTCAGGAGGTTGAGGTAATTGAGTGTCCTCATTAACAGATTGCTGCTCACATGAAGTATCAGAGATCTTAGCTCCATTGCTAGAAATTTCGCTCTCCATAAGGACACTCTCAACAGAAGTGCTAGGGGACTCAGAACAAGAAAAACTAGATATTTCTTTCTTAGAATAACTATTCCCGTCATCAGATAGTGTAGAGTTCTCCACTGAATGAGAATCTGAAGATTGAGTTTGAAGTTTTTCACTGCTAGAAGACACACATAATACTTGCTTTTTGTTGTTCAAGAAGTGCAAATCCTTTCTGGTTCTCTGCTCGGAGTCAGTTTCTAATTCTGACTCCATTGTAGTTAGGGCATCAACATAATTATCTATTTCACTTGCAACATCATCAGACTCATAACCAATACCTCTTTCTATCCGGTTGTCTCCATCCACTGCTATTTCCTTTTCATCAACCACACTATGAGTAGAAGGCAAGATATCAGTTGATTGTGATTTGTGGCTTCGTCTGGAAATTCCTCTAAAACGATAGTGGGAGAGATCCTCATCGACTTCATCTAAGCATGGTTTTAGAGCATTGCTCTCTTCACTTTGTGGTGGATATGGAGATAAAGATGCACTCTTGTTTCTCCGCATCACCTCCTTATCAGGACTCGGTGGTCTAATATCTTCAGTGTCCGTCAAAGTTTCATAAGCATCAGTCGATGGCAATCTCAAAGGTGATGAGTCAATACCGACTTCATGGACTACTTTATGTCCTGGAGAAGAAGCCTCCAAGAACTTATTCATATAGCTCTTCCCAGTTTTCGGGTCAAATGGAAATCCATTCAGCTTTCTTTTCAATTTCACGCGATGTGCAGGAACATTTATACCGTTTTCAATGCGTTCCTCCAAGAATAGCTGATGGAGTCTGTAGAAATGTGAGGAACACAGAATAAGATACTCGACCAGAACAGTCTTAATACATATTTTATACATTAGGCATCAAGGATCTCACTTGGCATGTGATGTAGGCAACACCTCAGGTGTCTCCCCATTCCTCCAGCGTGAACCTCTCTTCTAAAAGCAAGATGAAAAAATATTTTGAAGCACCAGAAAGATAATACAACTTCATCACCACTGATATTATCACTGAGATATAGTACGAACCCTCCAGAGACAATAGCCAAGATGGAAAGACAATGCTTCATCAAACCCCAGCCTTGCCTTAGGGGAAAAACTTCTTATGCAGAATGCAGGTTTTCTCTACTACGTTAAGTGAAAGTCATCTTTCTGCCTATATGCTAAAGATAGAGGGGCTTCTCTAATCTGTAACAGACACCAGATGCCTCATAGTTGAAAAAATAAGCACATTAGGGTGCACAACTTTGCTCGAGTGACAAACAATAGATTCACTTCTCAGTACAGGTGGTCAAGTTAAACTTAAACATTTTAGGTGGGTAAGATAATTCTGCTCCTTTTTACATTTATACAGGTCAAGATAGAGCTATGAGGGGCTGGCTTCAGAATGCTTCATGAAGGAGATCAACAAAGAATCGAGCAAATCAACAAAGAATCGAGCAAATAAGCACATGTTACCGCATGAAGAAATAAATTTTCAAGTAATTGGAAGAAAGTATTAAGAACTTATCATATACCACTAAAGACCTTCCAATTGTAGCCCCCCCCACACACCACAAAAAGGAAAAAAGAAAATGTCATCTCACATGTCAAGCCATGGAAATATCACTAAACCAGCATGTCACTCGTATAAATCCCAAAGAAAACCAAAAGGTTGCAGAGAAACAGGAGTAATAGTTTCTCTTCATTTTAATTACCTTTGTCTTGCGAGTTCTCTTTTCCCTCTGAACATCTGAAGTTGTAAATGCATAAGAGGATGTCTCGACTTTAAAGGATGAAGGATCAGTATAACGTTTCAGACATGCTCCAGCTCCAGCAACATCGAACCTGTTACAATCCATTAAGTTTGACAAATGCTGTTCTAACGAAATTTAACCCTCTATTTAATGAAAGCTGTTGACAGTAAATAACAGAACATACTTGTCTAGAAGGAACAAGCGAGGTGGACCTCTGCATTCTTCATACGAGTCCATCACAAAGCGAGGCAAATCTCCCCTTGTAACCATATTTTGGTCGATTCGCAGATTAGGATGCCAATCAGTACCTGAAATAACATTTGTATTACTACTCCCCCCGTTTCAATTTGTTTGTCCGATTTTGACTTGGAACAGAGCTTAAGAAAGTAAAAAAGACTTTTGAATCTTGTGGTCTTAATTAAAAATATGTAGAATGTACCCAAATGCCCTTTAATCTTGCGGTCTTAAACATGTCACGTGGAAAGTTAGAAGCAAAGAGTTGTCAAAAAAGGAAAGAGGCATTCTTTTTTAAACGGACTACAAATGAAAGTAAGACAACAAATTGAAACGGACGGAGTAATACTTAGGCTTATATCGAAAACTCAATAAACTCCTCAAATACTAATATCCATTTTTTGAAATGCAGAAACATAATATTCATATACGTCACATATTGTATTAATCCACATTCTATGTTCAGGAAAATGAAAGATAAATCTTCCATTGTATACATATGCGCACACACACATATGCGCACACAAACATGTATAAAACAGTTAGAAGCACCACAAGATTAGAATGGACAGAATCTTTTGGTACAGAAGTAAGAAGAAGCACAAAGGGCCATCAAAGTGCACGAATTTGTCATCCAGGAGTTCTATGGTGGTATTGACCAATGAAATATTATTAGCGCTTACCAGCATTATAGAAGAAGGAAGAGTGATTGGTCTGTAAAAGAAATGCCCTCTCGATCAAAGGAAATTCTGCTTCAAGCTGCTGGACCCTTACCGTCAAACTATGGCCCCTTGCTGCAGTTGCCATCACTTCCTCATGCAAGTCATGGAATATCTCAGCAGCAAACCTTCAACATTTTCAATAAACAAGAAAACCAACATTTAGTCGCTACCACAATTTAACAGAACTTCAACTGCAGTACATTCTTTACAAAATAAAGTGATCAGGGATCGGGATCACTAGCAGGAACAAAGTGCATAAGCAGAAAGACCCATATTTGGCACAACATTTTAATAGATACTACCAAATATTTATACCTTGCAGTTAATTGATCAGCAACTAAATAGATTAAGCTCTACATACTCGAATAGTTTAATGATTCAAAATAATAAAAAGAGAGGAACTCCATCAGAATTTACACAGAATTAACTTGTAGCCGCTACAATGCTAAATCAAACGGCCGAAAAAAGCAACAAAAAATAAAACGTAGTCACATTCTACAATGCAATCAAATAACAATTCAAATAGTTGACTCACAAATTCAAATTCCATTTTCATTAACTCCAAAGTGCCTTCTAACAACAAATTTCAATAGATTCCAATCATGATATATTTCACTGTATCGATTCAAATTACGAAATAAAAAGGGCGATTTGAAACACAAAAATCCACAGAGCATTCACTTATAAAACGACAAAATTCTAAATTCAGAGAGTTGCAAACGAAAAAGGCATCAGATACTGACTCGGCGAGGTCACCAAGCTGGCGCAAAACACCAACAAGGCCAGCCATGGCAACGCCTTCAAGTAAAGCTTCTGGATCATCTTTATCAGCAGCTTTGTACAGCTCTGGATCAGCCAAGCTGTACTCGTTCCTAATCTGATACCTATTCAAAGGCATTTCTAACAAATCGAAACCCTAATTCCTCAAATTCAGTATATCAATTGCAATGCAACACTACATTTTCCACATTCAATTCATACACATGGTATATCTATGGAGTCTATGTAGAGCTGTATCTTCGTTGTGCGAGTTGGTAATTGTATTGTTGCTAGAGAGAGAAAGGAGAGGTGAATGTGAATATACAGTTGAGAGATGAGGTGAGGACTGAGAGAAGAGGGTCGGTTGACTATTAAATATATTTCTACTGCTATTTATGTATTTATCGGTTATTTCAATTATTCTTTTATGACTTTTATTGATTAATTTGGGGGTATTTAACTTAATTACCAAGCAATTAGCTACAATTAACCCCCACACACATACTACCATCGTTTGGATTTACTTATCACTATTTTTCTAATTTGATTTTTATTTTTTCTTGTCATTTTTGACAAATCAAGAGAACAAAAAAAAAAAAATCATGTTTTAACCTTAACATTAATTATTTTTCTCCAAATTAACTTCAAGACATAATAGTAAACATCATTTTATAAGGGTACTATGATAAAATATTCATCTCAGTAATTGTTTTTCTTAATGGGTGTCTTAAGTCAAAATGTAACAAGTAAAAGCGAACGGAGGCGGTAACAATACTTTCTCCGTCCATCTATACTTGTCCATTATATTAAAAACAAATGTCAACTATATTTGTTCAGTTTAAAAATAAATAGATAATTTGTCATTTTGTGTCTATTTTACCGTTGTTATTAAATACTAATGATTACCCAATGCATGTTCCAAAGCATTAAATGTTGACACCCAATTTTAACCTCCCGATTTTTCTCACAGGCTGCTATTTTATCAAAGAATATTAGTTTTAAATTTCCAATTATTATTTTTGGTATCGAATAAATTTTGATATTTTTTCGTAGTCATGATTTTAAGGCACACAATTTAGTTTTAGCATTTTTTATAATATATATATAATTTACTAATTTAAATATAATATTTTACATTATCTCGTAAATATTTACTAAAATTATTTCTGCAAATATGCATACTCCTAATTTATAAACACGTAGTTTTTTACTATTATTATCATCATCATTATTATTATTATTATTATTATTATTTATTTATTTATTTATTTATTATTATTATTATTATTATTATTATTATTATTATTATTATTATAACTATCCCTTAAAATTCGCAAGCATAATTTACAAATACATAATTTATTTTAATTTATTATTTATCGTAAATTTCAAATAAAATACTACGTGTCACTAATTTTTGCTTATGCAATTTGCTCATATTGATTAACTTTATAATATTTTTTATTACATTTTACTGATTTTATTAAATAAGCAGTCTAATTCAATTCAATTTATTTAAAATCTAGCCATTTTGTACCTAATTTGGGTATCAATTTTACCCTAAATTGATCGCAAATTGAAATTCAATTCAATCCCAATTCAAATAACCTAATTTTTGGCCCTTTGTGTAATTTTTGATCCCAGCCGTTGATCAAATTTGATCCAACGGCTGAGATTAATTCCTCTATCTTTCCTTTTTTAATACCCAAACCCCAAACCCTAACTCATTCTAACCCCACCAGCCGCACACCCACTTGGCCCTCTCTCTCTCCCCTATACACCGACCTCTCTCTCTCACTCTTCATCGGCACCACCACCGGCGAGTCTAGGCCGGTGGACGACGAACCTCCTCCCTCAACCTCAGCCGCAACTCTCTCTCCCTCTCTACCAATTTTCTCTGTCAACCCTCACCTTCGATCTCCCTCACCCTCCGGCGAACTCCCGCTGGCAAAACAACACCACCAGTCAGCCACCAACTCGCAACCCACTCTCCTCTCTCACAGCCAGCTCGCTCTCCTCTCTTCTCCTCTATGAACCAAACCAACAGCGGTGCCGCTCAACCATCTCCGACCTCCCTCTCTTAGTCCCGATCTCTCCGCCACCACTGCCCCATCAGAAAAACACCCGCCGCCTCCATGAGCTCCGGCCAGCTCGCTCTCCTCTCTTCTCCTCTATGAACCAAACCAACAGCGGTGCCGCTCAACCATCTCCGACCTCCCTCTCTTAGTCCCGATCTCTCCGCCACCACTGCCCCATCAGAAAAACACCCGCCGCCTCCATGAGCTCCGGCCAACCATGGCCGGCGAAGACTCATACTCGATCTCCTCTCAATGAATCGACGCACCGGATGAAGATCCAATAATCTCTCCCGGCTAAAGAGACACCCATTTCATTTTTTTATTTTTCAATTGAAGCTCCAAAATTTTGATCCTATTACCGATTTGTAAGAATCCGTTTCAGGTATAACTTTTAGTATTAGTTCCATGTTTAATTGGTTGGCCTTATAACCCCGAGCACGATTTTGGTCTTAGCAGATTTTATGACTCGGTATCGGTTGAATTTATTGTTAAGTTTTGATTCGTGCTTCTCTGTGCTTGTATTTTTCATTGTATATGAACCTTTGAATCAATGTTCCTTTGTTAGATTCATGTTTTGGTGATTAAGTGACATGTTTGTATTAATTCCATGTCGAGTCTAAGCATAATGTGATTCCTCTCCCACCTAAGTATGATTCTTAATGGCTTTGTATAGTAATGCTAATTTTGTTCCCCATTGGACTTGAATTAGGGCAACTTTACATGGTTAAATATGGTAAAAGGATATTTATTTATTTATTTTGCATAATTGGCCTCAAAACATGTACAACTTGGTATTTGTTTATACTTGGTAAGTCTCGGATGACTCCATGCTTAATTGATTATAAGAAATCTTTGTGATTTTCATCCTTATCTAGTTGTTCTCTTTGATTACTGTGACAACTTTAGTACTAGGTTAATCATGGTAATTTCCGTACCCCCCTTAATTTAAATATATTCTTACTCCTTTATTTATGGCAAATAAGAATTTCATCTTACACGAATTTGATTTAATTTGATCTAATTAACTCCTTAATTGATTTTACCGTATATTCTTCTTTTCTTTTAATATTTTTGCATAACAACTCCCTACTATATAAGTAGGCCTCTTCTCTCATATTCAAGGAGAAGAGAAAAAGGAAGAAAAAAAAGAAAAACCATATACTCTCTGGATATTAAAAGAATAAACACTTCAAGTTCTTTGTTTTGCTTTGGCCGAGGATAATTCTACTAGTGGCTTCACACTGCCGGCTGCTTAAGGTCTTTTTTTTATTTTGTCTATCTGCTACTTGACCGGTTAGTCTCTACTCCATTAATGTTAATTCTTATGTGTAGTATTTTATCTGTCTCTGTGTTACCTGCATGACTTTCTTTTCCATGTCTGTTCTATGAAATTATTTGTTGCTCGAATTCTAGTTTTGTGCAATTTGTGTATGTATAGCTCTGTTTAACAGGTCCTTGACTGGGTATGGTGACGAAAAGAAGTTTCGTTGGGGGAATTTATTAGGTTTTACTTAGATTGTCTTTTCTTCCCTATTCATTTTGGGTCTGTGATTATCATTGTAAACATTGGTATGTAATAAAAATATTGGGGGATGCTTACGAGGGGTGGGGATTATATGATTTGAGTATTTGCATTATTTAGATATCATGCCTATAGGGTTATTAAGTAAAAAATTAATTTATTTTTTATCACTTAGGCAAACAATCTAGGATAAGTAATTAGTTATTTCATCGCTTTAGAAATCATGTTTAGGATCATCAACTAACCTTTGAATGTATTAGATTAATTTTAAGTGTGCTAATTTAAGCGTGTTTATTTAATTTCCAACATGTTAAAGACAATTATTTTTAGCATCTTAATTAATTTTCAGCGCATTAAAACTGTTTTCAGCAATTGTTTTAATTAATTTTTCGACACTCTTAATTAACTTTCAGCATATATACATAAATCAGTTTCCAGCATTTAACTGAAATTTCAGCATAAGTTCAATAAATTCCAGCATATATATATATTATTTTTCAGCGTTCAGAAAATAATTCCTAGTATATCACATTATTTTCAGAACTCAAAAAATGAATTCCAGCATACATATATCATTTTCCAGCACTCAGAAAATAACTCCGAGCATGTTAAGATTTTTTCAAGCAAGTTTTTATGTAATTTTCAGCATTAAAATGCAAAATTTTGGGTAGTTTCCAGCAACTTTTAACATGTTCCAGCATCTTTTAATCAACTTTAGCATAAAAAATATATATTTTGTAGTACTTAAAAACATTTCCAGCATATGAGAGATTCTTTGACAAGTTTAAATAACTTCTTTTAGCAATTTTATTAATATCCAGCATATAAATATTATTTGGCAACATATAAATATTAGTTTCCAGCATGTAAATGCCAATTTCCAGCCCTCTTAACTAATTGTTTAATATTTTAAAATTAACTTTCCACACTTTTAGTCAATTTTTCTGCAACTTAAATTAAGTTTTCTGTGCTTTCAATTGATTTCCAGAATCTTAAAATCAGTTTCAACATTCTTAAATTCATTTCCAATATTTTGAATTAAGTTTCAGCCTTTTAACTTATTTTCAGCATTCTAATCGACCCTCGGCATCATTATTTTTATTTAATAGTTAGCACACTAGATTAATCTTCGACACCCTGATTAATGCTCTTCGCGTAGAAATCATGCCTATAGGTTTCAATTATATAATAAATAATTGTCTATCGCCTAATTAACTTCAATTAAATAAGAGGCATATTTGAAACTTTTACGTGCTAATTGCTAGTCCTATGTGTTTTGTTTGACGTAAACCTCGAGTCTAATTAGGTAGCCTAAGCTTTTCTTGTCTAGATCTTTACCCGAAAATAGTAAGTCCAACGCCTCTTGGATATTAAGTTGGGACGGGTAAGCATTTTAGGGAACGTTAGTTTTATCGCTTTCTTTAGGACGATTTTAAGACTAATAATCAAAATTAGGTGGGTAGGTAGAAAATCGGAAATGATGTAAGTTGTCCCGAGCAAAATTCGACAATGCAACATACGATATTGTCATCCGTTAATAAGCCGGGCGATGATCCGAATAGGTTAAAATTAACCCATTGTCTAAAGGCTTTTCTAAATCGGCTTTTTCTTTATCTTATTTTGAATGTTCAATTATTTGGGGTAGTTTAGGATCATTATTATTTAAACAAATCTTTTGATTATATCATTTTGTCTCTGCTATCTTCTCGCTTATCCGGCTAATTGTCTGTTTATATATTTTACTACTTTATCACTTAGATAATGTCACGCCCCGAATCCCATCGAGACATGATTGGCACCCGTAGCCGATAAGGCCCGAGAGAACCAACCTTTGCCTATGCTCAATCATATTCATAACCACCATTGCATAATATTATGAAATACGAATAAAGGAGAATAAGGGACATATTTAGGTATACATATGAAACTTGGCCGTTGAGGCCATCCAGTCAAAACAACATGTGTCTTTTACACTATTACACCCGCATCGGTCTACAAAAGCCTCTAACAAGAGCATTGACCAAAATGAACCATAAGTCGGGACAAGTCCCCACTTTATACAACATGTTCAATACCAAAACATAAATACACTTTGACTCGGAGAAGCCCCGAATGAGCTGGAGCTCACCCAAAGAACCGCTAACACTGGCAGTCTATTGAGAAGGCCTACTGGGACCTGCGCCTGCAGCAAGTAAGGTAAATCCCCCGAGAGGGGTCAGTACGAAATAAGTACTGAGTATGCAAGGCTCAGATGAAACTGTACAACACATGAAGATTTCAATGAACTCAAAACATATGAATAATCAATGTGAATAAGTCACCATGTTACGCTTGGGAAACCATATGGATTGCTTTCATTATTTTCATTACTTTCTTTATCTCAATGCTCACATGTCATTACATATCACAATGTACCCGGGCCCCGACTGATCAGTGGGTCTTTCATATCATCATATAGGGATCGAGTCGAGCTAGGCTTATGCCCCTAGACTTGCCACCCTCAGGATCGAGTCGAGCTAGGCTTACGCCCTAGCCTTGCCACCCATAAATCCATATCTCGGGATCGAGTCGAGCTAGGCTTACGCCCCTAGACTTGCCACCCGTACTTGATCATTGACCACATTTGCATTACTTTGATCTTTACTTTGAGATTGATACTTTGATAATCATAACATCACTTTGGAACTTTGGAACGTAACATTGTTGGAAACTTTGAATCATTGACCAATAAGTGAAGGACATGTGAATAAATATCAATGAGAAATATAATATAACTAGCACCATGATACCATTGGAACCATTAGACAATAATCCATGAACAAGAGACACAAGTATAGGCACTATTGGAGTATTGGAACATAACCTTATTTGAACTTTCGGAACATTAACCATGAATATGAGAAATGAGATTCACAATTGATCAATGAGTAGGAAATATATGACGATGACCATGGATAAGTGCATATGGGATACCTTAGTACATTTCGGAATAGAATTAGAGAAATGCCAATGTGAACACTATTGGCCGTAGAAAGATATGGACAAAGTAACCTTGCATACCTTGGATTCGCAATACGAATCTATAACCTTAGATGCGTAGACAATAATCCCGCTCCTTCTTTATGTGTCACTCTATAACATAAATACATAACGAAATTCACATTAACCACCAAGTACTTTACAAATGCATACAATGTCAATGAGTTACATGTTTGCCTTTAAACATGTCAATTCCCCTTGACAAAACCATTGAGCATACTATTATTTCAAAAATTCCATAATATTCCCAATATTGACCAATACATGAAAATCAATACATTTCACCACAATACTTCTCCTTTACACTTTCTTATCCATAACACATCCCAAATAATCCATCAAAGCACCTTAATTCCACTCATAACACATATCGGCCAAAATCCCATAATTTTCATTTTTAGACAAGAACAAGTTTTATACCAAAACTAACACCATACATGTTCATATTTTGTCCATACCATGCTTTTTCATCAAAGGCACAAGGCCTAATTCACACTTGAATTCCATATACCACAAATCTCATACAAAATCACCAAGTACCATGACCAACTTTTCCAAGCACAACCAACATGATATACATATTCTTTTATGCATATAAGATATTAATCCATGAAAATAAATACTTACCAAGGCTTGGAATATGTTGATCTTGTCCAAGGAGTCCCAAGGACTTACTTTGCTTTAGGGTTTGGAAATGAGAAATGTTGTGAAAAATGTTTTAAAGGCATGAGAGGGTTTGTACAATAAAAATCTGATTTGCCCCTTTTTATAGGCCTCTCATGTTGTCCTTAGCCAATTCTTGGCATTTAATAATGTGTCTAGAAGGTCAAATGGAAGAATGGGTCTTTTGACCCATTTGGGCCATGGATTTCTTCCACTTTTGGGCCTCAATTTGGCCCAAGAAGACATATCCATTTAACCCAACAAGTTCCATGCATTATTCACCATATCTCTCATGTTTATATAAGTCCATAAGGTCACGACAATATTCCCTTAAAAGATTCTCATTCGTCCTTTCGATCGCAAAAATAGGCATTCTAGTCGCCCTTGGTTTCATTGGACATTTTGGATCACTATTCACCTTTCGTGATTTGATCATGTAGGAGTATGTAGGAGTGTATTGAAGTGTTTGACTCTTTAACAATGCTCAAATAACTCCAAAGAATCAAAAGAAACCATCTAGAAATCGTCGTAGAATTGCGTTACGAAACGACTCCGGAAAGGCCTAGTTTTTGTTCCTTGCGCCACACCCCCTGAAACAGGGTAGTGGCGCAAGAATTGGGCCTGCTCTGAAGTTTATGCAGGCTGGTGGCTTGCGCCACACCCCTGAAACAGGGTAGTGGCGCAAGTTTCAGCATTTTGCTGAAATTTCCGGCCACTAATCCGACGTTTACGTATCGTCCAATCCTTTATCCAAACACTACAAAATACTTACTTGGTGATCTTAACCATCAAGTAAACATGACTTAAAGTCACCAAATGAGGTTAGAATGTGTACGAGTTCTTACCCAAATGCTCCATGAAATCACAACACACCTCCTACGAAGATAATGATCAAGGAAAGCCACTTTAAACTCTTCCCAAGTAGGTGGATCTGCACCAATGTCACGGGATTTCTTCCAATCCTCATACCACAATATTGCCTCTCCCTTCAACCTGTACACAGCAAGTTCAACTGTCTCTACCCCTGTCACATGCATAACTTCCAATGCCCTCTGAATTTGATCCACGAAGTCCTGTGGATCTGCTTTTGGATCTGCCCCTGTGAATATAGGAGGGTCCAGTTTCAAGAAATCCTGTGTTCTGCGACTTGCCATTCTAGCCGCATCATCATCATGTGCCATTGCACCAGCTCTTCCCTGGCTTTGTGCCGCCACTAACTGTGTCAACATCTGTACAGCATTCCTAAGATCCTGATCTGTGGCATTTGTCGGTGGTTCCACGGGCACTTCCCTTCTTCTCGGCTCTTCTGGAGCTGAAGAAGTAGAAGAAGCTCGCGTTGCGAACTCAGTTACAGCCCCACCTTGATCAACTTGCTCAGGTGGTGGTCTACTTGCTCCTTCACCAGCAATTCTATCTGTCAGCTTACTTTTACCTTTTCCTCTTCCTCTTCTAGTGTTCGGCATTTTTGACTATACCAAAGAAAAACAATTACCAAGATCAGATACAATGCAACTGACAACATTGTCTCTATTGCACGATCTAGAATGAAGGAAAGAAACAACATCCTAAATGTCTCGTAGCCTCCTACGTATAAATGTGGTGCACAACACATCGATTATTGCATGTTTTAGTTTATTTATTTGAACACTGAATTAGTATTAATAAAAAAATAATTGACCTTTTGCTTATCACATAGAATTCCCCACGTAATATACAAGTTCGGTCGGGACCCACATTTGTGGACCTCGAAAGGTGCCTAACACCTTCCTTTCGAGGTAATCTGAACCCTTACCCGAATTTCTGGTTGACGTAGGCTAATAATTAATTAATCTTAATTAGTCTAGAATGGTGCCCTAACGCACCTTAATTTGTTAGGTGGCGACTCTTCACCCTTTAAATCCCAAAAAGAGTTTGTCACGTCGAATCCCGCTTTTCGCGAGAAAAATGGGGCGCGACATTAAATAAGTAGCCATTTGGCCATGAGAATTTTTCACTTTTTTCCGATAAATTATTTTATTTTAGTGAAAATAGTAGTGTTTGACCATAAGAATTTCAAATATAATTTGAAATTGTATTTGGAAAAAAAGTCAAAAATAATTTTAATTTATATTCATGGTCAAATACAACTCCAACTCAGAAAAAATTATGATTTTCATGGGCAAACGGAGCCTAATTATATTCAAAGAGTGATATATTAAAGAGTTACATCTTTTTTAAGGTATTTATTAAGGGTAATTTAGTCAAAACATTCTTTATTTTTCTAAGAGTGGATAATTTTTAAGGGGGGTGTCTAAAGCTAAAATAACCGCTTATTTTAGGAATTTAGGGATTACCTCTTATGAAATTTTTTTAAAACTTTACAAATATAACTTTTTTTCACTTTCAAGAAATATTAATTGTAAGGGTAAAATAAAAAAATAATTAATTCTTTTTTAGTTTAGTAGGTGAACAAATAATTTGGCACATAATATATTTTAGTAAGGTGGACAATTAATATGGGACAAAAAAGAGTAATGCGATACCGATAATTGAACACGGAGAGTTATAGCTAATTGAAATATATCTATTTTGCATTTATTATGGGTTTTTTTTTATGCAATATTTGATTATAAAATATCATCAGTTAATTATAATTCATAAATATAAATATCAAATAAATTTACTAATATAAATTAATATGAATCTTAAGATAATGAAAAAAAATTAATAAGGTAAGTAAATATAGAATTCATATAATTTCATAAAAGCATTCTTTTTTATAAATTGTTCCTTTTTTATGACACAATATATATTTAAAGAAAAATAAAAGAATTAGACAAAGAACTTGAAGAGAGATTGTTATTTATTTTTGCTTTCAAGTGCACTAAAATATACCAGATCACGTACATATATAGTAAAGATATTTTGTTACATTTCTTCAAAATTATGCTATGATCATATAAAATCATCTAAAACTTGTACAAACATTCACAAGTACAAGTTGATTCATAACAGCTTTTGAATATTTAATTTAAAGAAATTATATTTTGTTATTTAGATTGCTGAATAGATTTGAGGTTACAATTAAAATTATTAATAAAAAATCAAAATAATCAATTATAGAGTAAGCATAAATGGTTAAATTAAAGAAAATGTATTCTTTCTATTTACATGTGATAGTGATAAATTGAAACTACATGTTGTAGGTAAAAGTTTTGACTACAATTTTTATAATGTTGTGCTAACCACTCGGCCATCCTACAGAGTAACATTTTTTTCCGGAAAAGGGACAAATATTTCTCTGAACTATGATAAATGATATGTATATATCCCCCGTCATATTTTGGGCACACATATACCCCTACCGTTAATAAAATGGTACGTATATGCCCCTCAGACTAAAGTTAGAGACATATGTATACCCGAGGTATGATGGAGGGAATATACGTACCATTTATCATAGTTCAGGGATATATTTATCCCTTTTCCATTTTAATTTTTTTATCCCAAATAATTAACTCAAACCCACTACCCGACCTAACAAATCCATCGAACCCAATTTCAAACCAACTCGACCCGACCTCTATTTATTGTTCCAAATTTGATACTCTCTCTGTTTTTCACTTAAACGTGAACTCCAATCAAATTGCAGTGATTGGTTGTTGCTGCTAATTGGTGTTTACTAGTTGAAGGGAGTGGAGATTAGGCCGGAGGTGGCCGGAGCTAGGGGTGCAGCGATGGTTCGCTGATGGGGCATTTCTAGTTCGACGGAGACGACGGTTATATGGTGTTGACCAGTGGTGGGTAGTGTTTTCCCGACGAAATTTAGCTCGAAATTGAAACGTGAGGGGTTCAATTTATTTGGTATTATTTTTGGATGTTATGGGTTAATATTTTATTTTTTTTGAAATTAGTCGTAGTGGGTATTATTATATTGTGTGTATATCGTTATAGGGGTGGAAAAAATGCGTTTGTTAGATAGACGTCTCTGGGCTTTTAATTAGGACGTGGTCGGGTAGTGGACTTATTGGGTCGGGTAGTGGGTTTGAATAATTATTTGGAATAAAAAAATTAAAATAAGAAAGGGACAAATATACCTTCAAACTATGATAAATGGTACGTATATACCCTCCGTCATACTTTGGGTACAGATATGCCTCTACCGTTAGTGTGAGGGGGCATATACGTACCATTTCATTAATGGTAGGGATATATGTGTATCCAAAATATGACGAAGAATATATATGTATCATTTATCATAATTTGAAAATATATTTATTCCTTATTCGTACAATGTATAATTCGTATGTTTTAATAACATCACTCTTTGGAGATATGGCTTTAATTGTTAATTCATACTCCAATGTAATTTTTAAAGTATAACGTGGGAGAATTTGGAAGGGCATAAACAAATAAAATAAGGCCTGTGTGTAGTGTGTACGCAGTATGCTGGGACAAGACGCGGCTAAGCTGGTCATGACGTTCATTGTGGGCCTCCTTTGTTGTATTGGATCGTGCGTCTATGTGTACGTTTTCTTTTTTATTTCGTAGCTTATGAATCCAATAAAATTTAATGCCCTGTAACATTTTTTCTTTTCTGTTTTTAGCCAAATAAAAAAAGCTTTTCCCGCCCAAATGAGTACTCATACTTTAGGTCGTTTGGACTTTGCTGTGACGAACGGCGGAATCAGGATTTTTATTAAGGGGGTTCAAAGTGCGCATACGAACTAGCTCCGCCCCTGGTGACGAATAAGAAATAATAATTTTAAAATAAAATTTAGACTTTTTAGGGGTATTAATTAAGCCGAAATCATTTATACTATAATGATAAATAATTACTTATCTCACATACATGAAATAACTAATTTTATGAGATATCCTAATCAGTAGGATAATTTTCTTTGATATAAAAAAATATTTTCATTTTTCTCATGTTTGATTGATTTAAATATTTTAAAATATATTTTCTCTAAAAAAATAAATTTCTTAATAATAAAAAAAATGATCTCCCTAGTAAACATGTTTTTCTTCTCCTCTTTTTCTCCATTGGATCAATGAGGAAACATGTTCACAAAGACATGTTGATCTATTAAAAAAGGTTATAGTAATTTTTAATTTCCAATTATTAGGATCACTAACGGTAGGGATGAGAATTAGCACCTGTTAACTTGTATGGTGGGGGGCCGTAGATGGAGACCAAGCGTGAATGTTTTGGCTTTCATCAAGGTCGGCTTCAGCATGACCCCACTGAAGCTAATGCTTTAGGCCCTCAATTTTCGGGGCCTCCATTTTTAGTAATTATAAATTTACTATTTATAGTTTTGTGGATTTTTTTATTAAAAAATATTGAGTACTTTTTAATATTTTTTAGTCTCATTTTAATGTTGTTTTAGCTCAAAAAAATTATCATTTTAAGAATTCAAGGCTAAATTAATAATTATTTCTAACTTTACCTTTAACATTAAAGAAGATTTTTTTTTAATATTGCTCAATATTTTTAAAAAACATTAATAAATAGGAGTAACTTAGTAAACTATACGTTTTATTTATTATTTTGCTTAATGATCGTGAAAAAAATTAAAATAACTGTTAAAGTGAGAAGGAGGGAGTAGAAAGGTAAAAAATATTTTAATAAAATACAAAGATTTTATTATTTTTCAAATGCATATATTGCCTATAGAGTTCCTATAACAATCCTTAGCTGAAAGAAGTTTTTAAAATTAAAATTGATAAAATCTTACTTAAAATCAACAACGTCTCAAGAGAAATTGAATGAATTAGGTATATTATCAATTAAAAAAGAATTATTTTGAGAAGACCATTACAAAACAATTTTATTCATAATTTTAATCTCAAGAACTTCTAAAAATAGACTTCAAATAATATATACATATAATTTTTTTCATGAGAAAACAAATAAGGCCTCATTTTAACAGGAAATTACATGGAATGTCAGGTGGCTTTGTATTTTTGTTCCTCATAAGAAAAGTCTTTAAAGACTAGCCTTCCTTCATTTTTATGTATACAACAAGTACATTTTTGCCCCTCTACACCTCAAATATTTTTACTCTTTCAATTCTCATTTGTCTCTCAACATTTTTTTCTCTTTTTTACTGTTACTTGATTTTTATTTTTTATTTTCTCTTTTCTCTTTTTTTCTTCTTGTTTTAATTCATTTGTCTCAACCTTTATTTTTTATTTTTTTCTTCTTTGTTTTCTTTTATTTCTCAAACATTATTTATTTTTTATTTCTCTTTTTTAATTCATTGTCTCAACCTTTATTTTTTTATTTTTCTCAAATTTTATTTTTATTTTATTTTTTCTTCTCATTTTTTTTTTCTCAACTTTTATTTTTTTATCTTTTTTATTTTTCTCTTTTTTTTTAATTTTCTTAACCTTTATTTTTTTTTCTTCTCTTTTTTTTTCAATCTTTATTTTTTCCTTTTGTTTTTTCCTTTTTCTCAGCTTCTATTATATTTTGCTCATGGATAGGAAGTTGGATAATCCGTAAAAAGGATCTTCTTTCTTTGACATCAAAGTAAACTTAAGGGCATGACCTGCCGTTTGAAAGTCCTTTGGGATAAGTCTTGCCTCTAAGGATAGAGTTATGGAACATTAACTTGTTGTTTGTAAATCCTTAAACTAAGTCTTGCCACTAGGACAAGAGTTAAAGAGTATCTCATAGATTAAGACATAATGAAATAGTGTTAACTCTTGCCCATGGGGAGTAATTAATTTTTTTTGGGAGATTCTTGGTCTAAGTCTAGTTTTAGAGGCAAGACTTATGGAACATCTCATAAATCAAAGACACAATGTGGTAGTGCTAACTTTTGCCCATGGGGGCGTATAACTTGTTTTTTGAAAGTCTTTGGGCTAAGTCTTGTCTCCAAGGGAAGAGTTATAGAACATCTCTTAAGTCAAGACACAATGTGGTAGTTTCAACTTTTGCCCATGGGACATAACTTGTTGTTTGAAAGTCCTTGGGCAAAGTCTTGCCACTAAGGCTAGAGTTATAGAACATATCATAAATCAAGATACAATGTGATAGTGTCAACTCTTGCCCATGGGGCATAACTTGTTGTTTGAAAGTCATTGGGCTAAGTTTTGCCTCAAAGGCAAGAGTTATAGAGCATTTCATAAGTCAAAACATAATGTGGTAGTGTCAACTCTTACCTATGGGGCATAACTTGCTGTTTGAAAGTCTTTAGGCTAAGTCTTGCCTCTAAGGCAAGAGTTATAGAGCATCTCATAAATCAAGACACAACGTGGTAGTGTCAACTCTTGCCCACGAGGCATAACTTGTTGTTTGGAAGTCCTTGGGCTAAGTCTTGCCTCTAAGACAAAGTTATAGAGCATCTCATAAATCAAGACTCAATGTGGTAGTGTCAACTCTTGACTATGGGGCATAACTTGTTATTTGAAAGTCCTTAGGCTAAGTTTTGCCTATAAGGCAAGAGTTATAGAACATCTCATAAATAAAAAACACAATATGATAGTGTCAACTCTTGTCCATGAGGCGTATCTTGTTGTTTGAAAGCCCTTAGTCTAAGTCTTGCCTCTAAGGCAAGAGTTATAGGGTATCTCATAAATCAAGACACAATGTGGTAGTGTCAACTCTTGCTCATGGGGCATAACTTGTTGTTTGAAAGTCATTGGGTTAAGTCTTGCCTCTAAAGCAAGAGTTATAGAGCATTTCATAAGTCAAAACATAATATGGTAGTGACAACTCTTGCCCATGGGGCGTAACTTGTTGTTTGAAAGTTCTTAGGTTAAGTCTTGCCTCTAAGGCAAGAGTTATAGAGCATTTCATAAATCAACACACAACGTGGTAGTGTCAACTCTTGCCCATGGGGCATAACTTGTTGTTTGAAAGTCCTTGGGCTAAGTTTTGCCTCTAAGGCAAAGTTATAAAGCATCTCATAAATCAAGACTCAATGTGGTAGTGTCAACTCTTTTCCATGGGGCATAACTTGTTGTTTGAAAGTATTTGGGCTAAGTCTTGCATCTAAGGAAAGAGTTATAGAACATCTCATAAATAAAAACACAATATGGTAGTGTCAACTCATGCCCATGTGGCGTAACTTGTTGTTTGAAAGCCCTTGATCTAAGTCTTGCCTCTAAGGCAAGAGTTATAGAGCATCTCATAAATCAAGACACAATGTAGTAGTGTCAACTCTTGCCCATGGGGCATAACTTGTTATTTGAAAGTTATTGGGCTAAATCTTGCTTCTAAGGCAAGAGTTATAGAGCATTTCATAAGTCAAAACATAATGTGGTAGTATCAACTCTTGCCCATGGGACATAACTTGTTGTTTGAATGTCCTTAGTTTAAGTCTTGCCTCTAAGGTAAAAGTAATAGAACATCTCATAAATCAAGACACAATGAGCCTGTTTGGATACGATTAAAATCTGGTCAAATCAGATTTTAATCTCTTTTTTAGCTTTTTTAGGTGTTTGGTAAATTAAAAAGTACTTAAAAAAAGCTAAAAGCTGATTAAAAAAAGCAAAAAGTGAGAAGCTGGGTACCCCCAGCTTTTTTTTTTTAAGATTAAAATTCTTTTAAGTTTGACCAAAATATTTACTTTTTTATCCCTTATATTTTCCTCCAATTCCAACAATACCCTGAATCTTAAATATATGATTTTTCTTTCTTTTTTCTCTTTTCCGCTTCTCTTCGTCTCTTCCCTCCATCGTCGTCATCTTTCTCCTTTGTTTTCAGCGAATTTATATCTGAATTTATTTAAATATATTCATTTTTTAGATTAAATTAGCTTCTTGAGAATGATCTCTCATCATCCATTATTAAAAGAATTTTGTGTAGTCCCTTGTACTGCTGATTTGTCTAGTTTTTTAATGATATAAATTGTTGTAATAGTAATAGTCATAACAATATTTCAATAACATATTTTTTAACATAGCCAAATTGTTACAGGCTTGCAATATTACAATATAATACTATATTTATATAAAAGATGTCCTAAATTTTTTATTTTTTAACATTTAAAAATAAAAAAGTAACTTATATTTATAGATTGACCTCACATATAATCACTTACGTTGAAAGTGCATTTAAATAGAAATTATTTTTGAATTATTAGATTTAAAAATTATATATAATTCAACTTATTTATGGTGTTAGCAGCTCTAAGGACATTTAAGTCATTTTGACAACAAAAAGTGCTTAACAGCACTTCTTTACAAAACACATCAACAACTTTTTTTTTAGTTTCAACACTTTTATCCAAACACTTATTTGCTTAATTTAATAAGCACTTATTTTAAGCTTAATCACTTAAGCTAAAAAGCTATTTTTTTAATCCTATCCAAACGGGCTCAATGTGGTAGTGTCAACTCTTGCCTATGGGGCGTGACTTGTTGTTTGGAAGGAATCGAAGAAAAGAAAAAAAAAGATTACAGAAAAATAAAAAAAATAAAAAAATAAAGGTTGATAAAATTAAAAAAAATCAAAGAAAATGAAAAAGAGAAAAAGAAAAAAAAAAGAAGTTGAGAGAAGAAAAAAAAAAGGTTGAGAAAAAATAAAAATATAAAGGAAAAAAGTCAAAATAAAAAATAAAAGAAAAGTAAAGGTTGAGAAAATGAGGAAAAAAAAGAAAAAAGAAAAAAGAAAAAACAAAGAAAAATTAAAAAGAGAAAAAAAAAATAGAAGTTGAAAGGAGAAAAGGAAAAAAGGAAAAAGGTAAAGGTTGAGAATTTTTTTTTTAAAAAAGAAGAGAATATAAAAATAAAAAATCAAAGTAAAATAAAATAGAGAAAAAAAATTGAAATTGAAAGATAAATGAGCATGGAGAGTTGTTTGAAAATATTTGATAAATAGAGGGGCAAATATGTATTTGTTCCATACACAAAAAAGAAGGAAGATTAGTTTTGTAGGACTTTTATTATGTGGGACAAAAAAACAAAGTCATTCACTATGAGGGCTATTTATGTAGTTTAATACACTTATTTTAAAGTTTCGCTTTAGCCTTAAGGCCACCGGGTACATTGAGCCGGCCCTAGCTTTCATAAGGATTGTCATGTCTTCCATTAAAATGGACAAGTTCCAATGCGTGAATTAACCCTTGGAATTTTTCTTTCTCTATTCTCCATTTTCTTTACCATAGTACTCCATAAGTTATTATTTTCATTCATCACGAGAAGGAAAATGACGGAATAAAATTATGATATTTATTTGAGTTGATGATCAAAAACATGTCTAAATTGTCACATTTTTGTAAGTTTCGCATCTGAATTATCTATTGATTCATTTATTTACCTAAATTATCACTCTCTTTATATTAACACACACATTGATGTGAAGTTGATCCACACACATTTGTTGTCAAGTGAGAACAATATTTGGTCAACTTAGCAATGACGCATGTTTTAATATAAAGGAAGTTCTAGTTTAAGTAGGTAAAGAAAATAATAGATAAATAAGGTATGAAATTAATAAAAAATAATAATTTATGTGTGCTTTTAATATTAACTCTATTTATTTTATTACTCATCCAGATTGTGACCTATCGTGACTAATGATGGATGTAGTTAAACTTTGAAAATTAGGATTAAGTTTCAAATACAATAAAAAGCACCAGGTGATTTTTTTTTCATCTATCTAAATTTCAATTGATAGAATAATTTGATACCTTCGTTAGCAGGAGATACTCGATAAACTAGTCTTTAAGTGTGTTATTTTGCTCGGTTACCACATTTATGGAAAAAAAAACATACATTATTTAATTTCTTATAAATTCAAACATTTCAATATTTACAAATTTCAAATAAAATGTACTCTATAAGTACAGTACTTATAAACTGATAGAAAAAGTTATTATGCATCAGAAATTTTCTAAACTAAAATCTTTGAATTAATCGTAATCATTGAAAAGCTACTTAATGCTGAAATAGTAATAATACTCCTTTGCAAGTAGTATTTGATTTGACAATATTAAATGTTTTATGTGGAGGCCACTAAATTTTAGTTGATTTTTTTCATTCAAAGGCTTTAACTCAAGATCTATAATTAAAAATGAAGAGATATCACTCATTTTCATCATAACCTTGGTACTAGATTTGTAATATAGGAAAAATTGGTATGGTTCTTTTTTCTGAAAGTTTTTTTTTAAAAAAATCTAAAGTTGGTTGAATGTTGGTGGAACATACTTTTATGAAAGATAACAGAAATGAATTGACTAGAGAGGTAACATAAATCTTGAAAAAACAATGGAAAATAATTCTAATATCAAAGTTATCAACACAACTCGAAGCAAAGAAAGATCTACCACCTATTTTTCTTAACATAGGTATTTCTTTAAACCTTAAAAATTACTTTTACGCATGTTTTATTAAGTTTCATCAATTATTCTTTTTTCATTTTATTTATTAGGTCCTTATCTTGATAAATCAGGCATCCGGCTCTGATTCAAAGTAGAACATACATTATAGAATTATGTGTGCTCTCGGTTTCAAATCATTTGTGATACTCCCCCATTTTTATTTACTTGTCACTTTTTTTATATGCTGCTTGTGCAAACATTAATTAGGAAGGAGTTTGATTATCTTAACTTATTTATGTCTTGTAAAATAATCTCTCTTCATTGAATATTTACTCTATTTATTTATCATCACCCCATAATTGATGTACTTATAGTTTTCAAGAATAATTATTATCAAGGGTAATTAATATCATCTTAAAATTTTAAAATAATAAATAATTTGAAACAACTATTTTAAAAAATCACAATAGATAACTTGAGACGAGGGAGTAGGCTATATTTTCAGCTATAGTAAATTACTCCCTCCGTCTATTTTTACTTATCCACTATACTAAAAATAGATGTCTGATAACACTTATCCAGTTCGAAAACCAATGGATAATATACCATTTTGTGTTTATTTTACCCTTGTTATTAAATATTATTCATTATTCAATGCATTTTAAGCATTAGATTTATTATATTCAAAAGGTGATATAGTAAAATTACTCCTATTATTTATTGTTTCTTAAAATGTGTGTCACGTCAATAGCGGACAAATAAAAATGTACTGAGGAACTAATCCTGTAATGTGTGTGTTTCATTTCCCTACAAAAGCACAGCTGATATGGTTCAACTAGGTTTTCTATTGCAAGTCACCCACATACTTCTACTTATAGAGGTGTAAAGCGACTGGTCTGCTTTTTAACAAGAAAGTTTTAATAATTGAATTTGAAATGAGTTGAGAATATTCTCTCATTTATATTTTTTAGAACTGTCCATTTTGCAATCTCTTAATTCTTTTTTTTTTTTTTGGGGGAATCAACTGTTTTCTTTATTAAATTGCTAAAGCTAACTCTCTTATGAAAGTTAATTTCATTCTCTGGTTAGGTACTACTACATTTGTTAATGGAGACATAAATGAATATGGTCCAAACCATAGGGAATATACAGGAATATTTCACTATTGAGTATATTATTTGTTATATAACGGCCAATTATATATGAATATGAATATGAATATGAATATGAATATGTAATGTGCAATATTTAAGAGTTGGCAAAAGCTGCATTTTCTTTTTAATTTGCTGCTGTCTTTGGACCACCCTGGGAAAGATAAATATTTCAAACTCTTCTTTCTTTAGTTTTTGTTGCAAAATCGGACTATATTTTTGCCTAATTAGCTGCTAACCATTTTATTAGTGATGTACTATTTTGTCGATGTTATTTATGATTTTATGTAGTCGACAGACTACAATGATAGATAAAGATTTCCAACAACCCACTACTACTCCTTTCGATCCGTTTTTATTTTATTTGGTCTCTATATTTATAATAATAAAAAAAATATTTTATTTGTCAGTTTTAGCAAATCAAGAGACTTTTTTTTCATACTATCCTTATTCCTTAGCAGTAATAACTACATAAATAGTGGTAGTCAGACTTAGAGTTCCAAAATACTCCCGTCCTCCATCTTTAGTTATCTACTATAGACAACAACAAAAAAAGTCTAACAATACTTGTTCAGTTTAAAAAAATAATGGATAATTTGTTATTTCGTGTCTATTTTATATTTGCTATTAAATATTATTCATTACCCAATGCATTTTTCAAAACATTAAATATATTATATTCAAAGGGTGATATAGTAATATTACCCCTATTATTTATTATTTTTAATATATATGTCATGTCAATAGTGGACAAGTAAAGATGGACGTAGGGAATATCACTATAAAATTTAGTTTAATAAAATACACCTATAATAAAATCTTTTTTGAAAGTAGTGTAAAGTCAACATGGACCAGACCAAGTAATATCAAATAGAAAAAATAGCTGAGAAACAAGATATGATCATTTGAGAGACTTAGTAGGCGTTTGGCCATGAAAATAAAATATTTTGGAGTTGGAGTTGGAGTTGGTGTTGTGTTTGACCATGAAAATAAATAGTGTTCTTTTTGACTTTTTGTGAGAGAAGTAAAAGTAAAAAAAGTGAAAACAAGAAAAAATTGTTTTCACTTTTCCGAAAATAAATTTCACTTTAGTGAAATGCATTTCATGGCCAAACACCACTACATTTCCCTTTTTTGACTAAAGTGAAATTTATTTTCTGAAAAAAGTGAAAAAAATCCATGGCCAAACGGGCCCTTAGTATAGAGTATCACTACATCCAAAAGTCGGACATATTTAAGATTGTACGTTATAATTTATTCATTTTTTTAATTAAATTTTATACTAAGTTAACCTATGATAAATAAAGTAAAATGGAGGGAGTATTTATTTATGAAAATGATAGTGCTCAATGTCTTCTCTAAGAAACTAACTATTTGGTAGATGTGGAAATAATCATGTAATCTTTGCTTTAAAGCTTGGGTTCAATGGGTGGTAAGGTTTCAAAGTGTAGATAATAGATAAAACAACAATGGTACAGTACATGCCTACCAAATCCTCTCAACTTCAACTACTGCGTTAGAAAATTGTGTTATCTTAAAGTGGGAGCTACCATCTTTACATTGATATTTTTTTTAACCTTCTGCATTTTCTTTAGTGAGGGTAAGTCAATGGTGGAAATATGCCGTTTTCCATCCATCCATACTATATGATGTTTTTAGTTTATATTTAATATACATAAATGGTATTTATATAATAATGGAATTATGTAATTCACCTCCGGTCGATATTATAGAGTATTTTTAATTTTTTATATTTAATTTAAAATAAATAATATTTGGATAATTAAAAAGTATTAATTATTATTTTTATTTTACTTTATTTAGAAAAGTGAATTTTTACATAAATAGAAAATCATATTGAGTTGATATTATTTAACTAAGGATAATTTAGTGCAAATGCTTCTTACTTTTAAAAGGTAAGTAATTATTTAAGGAGTATATCTAAACTAAAATACCATATATTGTAAAGGGAAAAGGACACCACATGGCCCATCTAAAAGCAAATGACTCATGTTTGGGCTATTGGACATGGAGTGGCCAGTCGACCCAAATTAATTCCAAAAAATGGCCAATCGGCCCAAACTAATTTAAAAAATGGTCAGTCAGAACTGTATCAATATGGTATATGGATTGTATCAATATGGTATAAGGAGTGTATTAATATGGTACATGGACTGTATCAATATGGTAAAGGGACTGTACAATATGGTATATGAACTATATATTCATGCGTTTTCTGTATAAACTATATGAATGTGACATGGAGACTATATCATTATGGTATATGAACTGTATGTGAACAAAAAATTGAAGGCAGTGGCGACAAAGGCCTTAATGGCTATATACTAGAAAATGCAAAATCAATGGCCACCGACAATTCTTTTGACCGAGTGGCCATTTTTGTCCATTCCTCTATTGTAAAACCTCTCTAAGTTAATACTCGGCAAATTAATAAACTCTCTAAGACAATATTTTTCTCCGATCCTGATTTGGGCCAGTGGAAACTACCGATTTCGATAAGATAATAAGATACTATATTTTCGAATGACCCCCCATATAAATATATGATCCCATTAATATTATAAATTAATAATTCTTTAAAATTACAAAAGTATCTAAGACAATTTAGTGAAATATGACTATAGTGTTTTTATTTTTTTGTTAAAATTTAAATCTAGTTGAAGCTTATCTCTAACTTTTCTTATTGCATCCAAAAGTTCCGGTGTTGTCTTCTCGAACTGCACTAAAAAATTATGAAGAGTTCTAGACGCGATAAGTGATTCCTTATGGTAAATAGTTCCAAAGGTATTATATCGTCTTCAACTTCATCATCAACATTGTTTTCTCCAATGGTATCCACAATTTCTTCTAAGCTCTGAACCTCTGAACATGTATCATTTTCACCCGGGTAATCCAACAAGCTATTGCCATTCATTTTATTGTGGTAATCGAGATCATTAATCATGACATCAAGTTCATGAATGTCGTTTTCACAAGTGGGTTCATTTAAATTCCTTGAGGTTTCATCACCCAAACGAATTTTGGAGTGTCGATACAATATACTTTATGTATAATGAATTTATTCTTTACATTAATTCAATAAATATGATACATAAATTAGTAAGATACCATGATTTTGATGTAATCAAAATTAAACTTCATTGAATCTCTAAATACTCTTTAAATTAATAAATATTAATTTATCAATTATATAATACCTCTATAAAATAATAATATTTTATGATCTCAACAATATTAATTTAGAGAGATTTTACTGTAATGATATAATATAATATAAAACGCAGGAAGTAACTTTTTTGTTTATTTAGTAAACATTTAGAGACCCACCAATCATTTGGAAATTAATTATTTCTGAATAACCAACCTTCGGTTTGCCCGGACCATCTGGTGCTTGAATATATACTTCCTCCGTTAAGAATTATTTGTCACTAATTTTTTAATTGAGTTTTCACTTTTACTTATCATTTTTGACATATCAAAAAAAAATATTTTTTTTTTTATCCTTAACATTAATTATTTATTCTCTAAATTAATTTCAAGACACAATAGTGACCATCAATTAATAAGGGTACTATAGTAAAACAATCATGTTAATAATTATTGTTTTAATGGGTGGGCCAAGTTAAAATGCGACAAGTAAAAGTGAACGGAGGGAGTAATAAGAATAAAACTTTTTTTTTTTATAGATGTACAACCTGACAATGTATTTTTTTTTTTTTTTTGGTTTCTCATCCGGTGTCTGTATCCGCATTGAACCTTTGACTAATCTAGATCACGTACTGCAGGGCCCATTCTGGGGGTGACGCTCTCAACAAAATTTTCTCCATACTCAGGGCTAGAACCTGAGACCTCTATTTAAAGGTGGAGCAATCTCACCACTGCACCACAACCCATATTGGTAACCCAACAATGTATTGGATATTCACAAAGCCATATTTTGAGTTTTGTCATGACCCAAACCCGTCGCGAGTGGCACCCATACTAACCTTTGGTGGGAGAACCAACTAACCCAATAAACCGACTAAACCCATCTCATTAGCAAAATCAATATTCAATATGACAAACGTAGAGTAACAATGAAATATGTGGAATAAACCATCCCCTAGAACATGAAAGTCATCGTACCAAAACTCTTATAAGTATCAAAAAAGGGATGCAATCCCAAAACCAAGGTAATCTCTAAGTCCGAAATAATGGACCAGAAAACAAGTGAAGAACTCATGGTAGACCGGAAGATGTAGCTCACCCTTGAGTTCGAATAAGGTCTGAATCACAGCTGAGGTCTCGAAACAGTCGTCGAAATATGCTCTGCACTCAATAAAAGAAGAGCACTTATAGTATCAGCACACAAGAAATAACAGTGTACTAGTAGGGTCATCGGCTAACCCAAAATGAGAAATATGAACATATAACCATAATATAGTACAACAAGACAACCATGGGCACCTATTATGCAACCTTAATTCAAGTTCATAACACTTAACCTTATTCATCAACCTCATGGAATTCAGTCAATATGAGTCAACATGGATAACAACTCAAACCAACTATGACTACCAACAAGACTCTAAGTCAATAATCTATGACTCAATAATTTCACCCATCATGTCCCAGTTACACAAGTAACAAACATCATAGAGTTATGCCACAACTTGCAACTAGCCCGGATCACTCAAGGATCCAATATAAATAAGAATAATGACAAATATCATGCGTCCCTATTTACATAAAGAAAACACCCTTAGAAATTAAGCACATAAGCCCGGTTCACTCAAGGATCCAATAAAATCAAGAAAACAAATAATTTCCAATTCACTCAAGGAACCGTCACACTCACATGTACCTTGTACATACATGCTAAGGGTCTTATGGTCACCCACTAGCCATGACCTGCAGAGGACGAGCTCTTGTCCATGTACTAAATTTCAGACATCAAGTGTCAGCCAACCATATACCAACCAATTTCGTGAAGATGTCCAAATACTGGTACATCCCACAATAATGACAGATATCACAACTGTAACACCCCGTACATTTTCGAACCTAGTTGATTACCGTAACATTCATGGAATTATTTAAACATGGGAGTTTTGAGGAATTATACATCAAATGTAATGGGCCAAATTAATCTTGAGCCATTGGGCTCAATTAAGGCCCAAAAAGGGACACAAAAGACATGGCCCAAAAAGGGGTATTTGACCCATTCTTGTGAGACCAAGTCACCATATTCATTATTGGACCAAGTGTGTGGTTAATAAGGACCATTAAGGGACTATATAAGGTGGAAAATCAGATTTTAAATCCACAAAACACACATGCCATTTCTAGACATTTCCCAAAGTTAGTTCTTATCTCTCAAACCCTATGCAATTAACTCTTGGGCAAGATCATCATTTTGTAAGCCTTGGTAAGTGTTTATATTTATGGTTTAATATATTATACGCATGGAATATGGTGTAGATCATTATTTATGTTGGTCAAGTGTGAGAAGTTCACTGTGTGAAACAATTTATGTTTGCTTAATCGGTGAAGGGTTTTATCTTGTAAACTTGAAAGTAGACTTGTGGTCTTGAAGAAAGTGAATTTGATGGATTCAATATTGACATGTGAGATGTGATTATATCCTTAACTTTTTTTTATCCTTGTACATAATGTTTGGAATTGTTATTACGAAATTGGGCATGAAATTGGTGACGTATTGAAAGAAAAATGTAGTTTGGTGATATTTATGTGAGTTGTGAAACCATGGATGTTCGTTGGCATTTAAGATGATCTAAAATATGTTAAGAGAAGGTTATTTATGACCATGGACCATTTATTACAAAAAGACCCAAAAGAGACCCTTTTTGGCCGAAACGGGCACCCGCCCTCGCAGACGAAGCACCTGCGGGCGCAGGTGACTTCACAGGTGCCTATGGATACTTCAAAAGGTCACCTGCGTGCATAACTCAGCCACCTTCGGGTGCAGGTGGCTTCGCAGGTCAGCCCAAAACCCCGAATTGCTTGTTTTTGCATCCCTTTGAGCCCCCGAAGCCCCTATACCCTTCATGGATGTAATTATCAACTTATGGTGCCTTTTGAATGAATTTAAAGGAGTATACCAGAGTTATTTTGAATGGTATAAATTATGTATTGTTGTTAATGTGTTATTGTGAAAGCTATCGAGTGACTTGACGGAGAAAAGGCAACGTAGTGTTAATGAGGAAGTGTAAAAGGTAAACTTGGTGTGAAATGTTATTGGTTTATGATGTCTTGGTCAATGTGTAGAATGTTATGGTATTGTTGGTATGGTGATGCAGTAAATGGTATTTTAAGAGGATGAAATAACGTTATACGACAGTCACATAATTCATTATCGTCGTATGCGCTTGTAAGGTAGTTGATTGTTAAAATGAGCTTTGTTATATACTTGTGTTGTAGAGTAACACATAAGGAAGGAGCTGGATTATTGTATCCACATATAGGACTGTGCATTCATATTGAGAAGATAAGGTATGTAAGGTTACTCTTACCGTATCCTTCTGCACCACATATTGTTCACATTGTCATCGTACCTGTTCCTATTCCGAGATGTTTCAAAGTATCTCATGTCAGGTTATCATATTTTGTTATTCACATGTCTCATAATCATAAATTGAGGTTCCAAAGCTCCAGTAATGTTACGACTATCAACATATCAATCTCTCAAAAAGTAAAAGAAGGAAGAAATGCTAAGAAATAATACATATATGGTTACTTACTTTATAGTTACTTTACGGTTACTTTATGGTTCTTTGAGTACGGGTGGCAGCTCTGCAGGCATAAGCCTAGCTCGAGCCAAACCTGCTTCATATATTGAAGGTTGCATATTGATGGTTGCATAGTGACGGTTACTTTTATTGAAGGTTGCATATTGACGGTTACTTTTATTGACGATTGCATATTGGCGGTTACTTTTATTGACGGTTGCATATTGACGGTTACTCATATTAACGGTTGCATATATTGATGGTTATGTATTCAATGGTAATGTGAATGGTAATGTACATAAATCAAGGGATTAATGAACGTAGTATACATAGTCTCGAACTTCAGATTGATGGTTTATCCATATTGGGTATTCTTTTATAATTAACTCCATTGAAGTTCTTATGTATTGATGTAGTTTCTTATAGCCTTACATACTCAGTACATTCTTCGTACTGACCCCTTTGGGGAATTTACGTTACTTGCTGCAGGCACAGGTACTTATAGACCTCCACAGTAGGTTGCGGATCATTTGCGGATCTTTGGTGAGCTCCAATTGGTTCGGGGCTTTTCGAGTCATAGTGTACATTGATTTTGGTATTATGTAAATGATGTATAAAGCGGGGACTTGTCCCGACCTTAGGGTGGTTATGTACATGTATCTGTTAGAGGCTTTGTAGAAGTATGAGGGAAGGTGAATGTAAATAGATGTATCTTCATTTTGACTTGATGGACCTAACGGCCAAGTTTCATATATAGCATATGTTTCCATGACTTCCACATAGTTGCTTGAGATATAATGATGTTCAAATAGAGACATGCATATGAATGGACATGAGCAAAGATTGGTTCTCTCGGGCCTCAACGGCTTTGGGTGCCAGTCCGTCCCGTTAGAATTCGGGCCGTGACAACAACAATCGCAACCATAATGAATACAAAAACAACACTTGTAATAACCATCAAGCTTTACATATAAGTTCATTGCATGCGATTAACACTTAGGATATCAAACATTCATTCACTTTCCTTGAACATGAATTGTACAAGCAATACTAAGGAATAGTTATCATGCACACATAAAACAAGTTGAGTTTCAACTATATTGAACCATCACCTACCTCAATCCTGTCACACCCCGAATACCAACGAGGCGTGATTGGCACCCGAAGCCGATATGGCCCGAGAGAACCAATTTTTGCTCATGAACACTCGTACGCATAACCTCAAATGAATAACACACTGTTTCATGTAATTGATGAAATATAAAATGCCATACATACATATACATATATACATATATAACACTTGGCCTTTGGGGCCATTACATCGCACTGTACGTACGTATCTTACATCCGTATACCCACGTATGTCTACAAAAGCCTCTAACAGACGCATTGACCATAACAAACTAGAATTCGGGACAAGTCCCCGCTTTATACAACATTAAACACTGTACCACTATTACTCGAAAAGTCCCAAAGCAACTGGGGTTCACCAACAGTCTGCAAATACCGTGAACCTACTGTGGAGGTCTACTAATGCCTGCACCTGCAACATGTAAAGTAAGTCCCCAAGAGGGGTCAGTACGAAGAATGTACTGAGTATGTAAGGCCAGATGAAATTGTACAATGCATGAATACTTCAATGAACTCAAATACAATGAATAGTCAATGTGACTAAGTTACCATGTTGCCTTCTGAAACCCATGAGTATTGCTTTCATTACCTTCGTTTATTGCTTTACTCCAATGGAAATAATTATAAGGGAACTCTATATATGGAACCATGTACCTTTCTTTCATTCTTATAATCTCCAATGATTTGTACATAATAAAAACAACCATGAAATCAATATAAGGGAAATAGCAGTGTGAATATACTTTCTTTCTGTATGTGGGATACCATGTACATTACGTTCTTTCTTTCACTTGCCTTTACTTTACTTTACTTTACTCATACTCTGTTACACTGTTAGGTCCCTCATCATGCAGGTGATCTTGTCACCCCATGGATAAAATCATGTCATCATGCAGGTGTGTTCTTTCACCCCATGGATACATCATGCAGGTATTCTTTTTACCCCATGGATAAGATCATGTCATCATGCAGGTGTTCTTGCACCCCATGGATAAATGCCCATCATCATGTTGGGATCGAGTCGAGCTAGGCTTATGCCCCTAGACTTGCCACCCATAAATCAATACGTCGGGATCGAGTCGAGCTAGGCTTATGCCCCTAGACTTGCCACCCATTTATTCTTATTCTTCCTTCATTACTTTGAGATTGATACTTCAACTTGAGAGAGATTGATACTTGATTTGGAACATAACATTGATGGAACCATGAAATATTTAGAACATTACTCAAAGCATATGAAACATGTGAATGACAATTGATCAATGCATAAAGAACATATGATGAACCATAATTGATACCCGGAATTAGGGTACCCTTGGCTTATGAGGGATTGATACTTTTGTAGCCATGACATTGTTGGAAGCTTTGGAACAATAACCAATGAGCTAGAGACATGTATATAAACATTCTTGGAAACATAGCCTTCATGGAACATAATACTGTTGGAACCGTTGAACAATGATCAATGAACAAGATACATGAGTATAATCACTATTGAACCCTTGGAACATAACCTCATTTGACTTTTGGAACATTACTAATGGAATGGATATGAGACATGTGTAGAACTCTATTGGAACTTTGGATCATGACACTAATTGGAACACACCCATATACTTCACCTTACTCTTGTACTTTATGAGATGAACACCTTAGCCAAACACGTACTTACATGCACATCTCACTTCACCCTTTTATCTCATCAGATTGACAATTTCACTTATGAAGTATAACTATACTAACTTGCACATCACCTCTCTGATTACTCTTACAATTGGCACAAGGATAATCATCATACCATAGGACTCATAATATGATGGGAACAATGATATTCAACGAAACAAGCTCTCTTAGGATCTACAACTTATGACAACTTAAGAACTTCCGCCCATAAATAAGAACTAAGTGATTCATGCTTTGTATAGGAGTAAAACACATCCGACTATCAATATATCAACCTTAGTTGGAATACTATAGAACCCACTTGGTTTAGTACACGTTTGGTACCTTAACATAATGATCACTAAACACGATACATGTGGATATTACCTATGCACCACCCTGCGAGGCAATACCTTAGACCACTTGGAACTTTTGACATATTAGCCAATGAACGTGAGTCAACCAATGGACATGAGTCAATCAATAAACACGAGTCATACGATTCACCATTGACCAATGAATAAGGAACATATGAGTAACTCTAGCCAACTATCGAATATGAAATACCTTAGAGTATTTCGGAATCAAGTGAGTGCTATGACAGTGTGAACATCATATATTGCAGAGGGATATAGAAGTAACCTTACATATCTTTACTTCCAAGTACGAGTACACAAGACTATATATGAACACAACAGTCCAGCTTCTTCTTTGTGTTTCACTCTACAATATAAGTCCACAATGAAACTCTTGTTAACGATCATTTATCATACAAGCGTACAAAACGACAATGAACGATATGACCGTCATATAAATTCATTTCACTCCTTACAATACAACTCACTGCATTATCATACCAACAACACCTTAACATTACACACATTGACCAAGATTTCGTATAACAATAGCATTTCGCATCACACCTATCCTTTATGCCTTCTCATTTCCATTCCGTCACATTTCCGCTTATCGATTTGCCTCACAACAACATATGAACAACCATACACATTTAATACAGTCCAATACGCCTTCATACGACACTTTAAAGTCATTAAAACGACATCACAAGTTCATAATTCCATCCAAAAAGGGTATCGGGGCTTTCGGGGATCAACTAGAGTCGAGAACACACAAAACGAGTTCTGGACCTGACCTGCGCACGCAGGTGGCTGACATGCGTGCGCAGGTGCCCTCCAGCAGCAGCCAGAGGCATCTGCGATGGCATCTGCGCACGCAGGTGCCTCCGTCTGCGGGGGCGGATGCCCGTTTGGTCCGAAATGGCTCCGTTTTGGGTCTTTTAATGCCATGAATGGTCCATGATCATAACCAACCTAATTTTAACATATTTCTGATCATTTAACATTCCAACATGCAGTCATAACTTCACAACACACATAACGACACCCAAAACCACATTTCACGGCCAATACGACACCAAAACCATAACCGATTTCACAATACCAATTCCAAATGTTATGCACAAGAATGGAACAAAGGAAGACCATAATCACATCTCACATGTCAATATTTACTCCACCAAATTCACTTCTTTCACAACCACAAGTTCATCACCAAGTTTACAAGACAAAGCAACCTCTGATTTAAGCAAACATGTAACCTTGCACTTATTGTAAATTTCTCAACATTCCACCAACATAACCAACATAATATAAACCATGTGTTATGCATAAAATATATGAACTCATCATAATACACACTTACCAATTGATGATCTTGGTCAAAAGAGTGGCTTAGGGTTCTTTGAGAGCAAAGGGGAAAATATTGGAAAATTCTAGAAATGGGATGAGAGTTCAAGTGATAAAAATCTGATTTTTCTCTCTATCTCTCTCTATATATAGTCCCTCAAAGTCTCTCTTATCTCTTCCTTGCATTAAATGCAATGGTTGAGTTGGTCAAATGGACAAATTGGAAGAATGGGTCAAAATTATGTGTTTGGGCCATGTCTTCTTATGAATTTGGGCTTCACTTATGGCCCAAATGATGCAAGATTTTTTACATGTCCAATATGTACTACATCAAGCCCACAATTTAATACATAATTAATCACATCTCTCATGTTGTCATTTTTCCATAAACGTACATGTAGTCGTACTCATCAATAACATTACATAATACATACCTTTGGCTCTCAACACTCAAGTATACCTTATCCAACATTGTCGCGTAGGGTTTGGTAAGTACGGGGTGTTACAAATCCAAACCTGAATGCTCTAACAAACTTGAGCTTTCCCTTTCCTTGCTACCTCAGCTTGATTATGGTCTAAACACAGAAATATAACACATAATCAACCAAATGACTTATAATATCGAGGATTATAACCTAATCCCGAACCCCAAGGCCAAATTCATGATCATTCCCTTAATTCTAGGGTTGTACCACCATAAATTCACCTTAAAACTATCAATTGCATGGTTACATTAGCGAATTATAGTCATGCAAGAGTAAATTATCAACTTTTAACTAAAACTCAAAGTTTACACCCAATTTACCCCCTGCACCAGAAAGTTCACCTAGGTCAAGCTAAACTCTCCCCAAAACCCATAAACTAGTGATTCTAAGGTTTAGTTATAAAAAAACTAGTTAATGGGGATACATAATTTACCTTTACGAAGAATTCTGGTTGAAAATAAGTGAAAATCGCCCCAAATCGCCTAAGCCCTTTCCAAAATGAATTTAGAAATAATAAGCCGTTTTTGAGGAATTTTTTACATAAATAATAATTTAGTCTGCGTATCTATCGAATACCGCTATAGCAGCATCGCTAAAGCGAAATTCGCTCGCTATTGCGTGATTGACCAACTTTGACTCCCGCTATAGCGAGAATTTCTCTGTTATAGTGGTAGCCCCATAGCGATCTGCCACCCTCTATAGTGGGTGTGGTGAGGCAAAAACTCGAGATTGCTCCCAGTTTTACCTTTTTCACAACGCACTCTCAAACCATGACATTTCAAACTAACCCCTTTGCTTCAAGTTCGATATCGGGAGTTCTACTCACCCGAATTCACTTTCAAAAACTCCTATGGGTTCCTTATCGTCTTAGCTAACATAAAATTATGCTAAACTTTATTACATTTACCCAATCCATTCCTGGATTTCCCTAGACCATACCTCACTCGTATTTTGTCCAAGACTAACCTAGCCTGGATTTTCTAACTCCCATTCTAGGGAAAATCTTAACCCAAATTTTTAAATATAAGACTTACCTATAATGACGAAAAGGGTCAGTACAAAAGATACCAATTTACCTATTGTTCATCCCGAACAATCAAACAAGGAAAATAAGCCAAGTTAAGAAAAGAAAGAGTACCCAATCCTCAAACAAGTGAGGGTACTTATCTCACATGTCCTTCTCAGTTTCCCAAGTAGTTTCCTCAACTGGATGTTGCTTCTATTGAACCTTTACCGATCGAATCTTCTTTATCCTCAACTTTTGGACATCCCAATCAAGAATGAAAACCAGATCCTTCTCATAAGTAAGGTCCTTTTCTAGCAAAACTGAATCCCACTTGATAATGTAATCCCCATCCCCATCCCCATGGTATCTCTTAAGCATGGATACATGGAACACCGGATGGAGCCCCGACAAGCTTTGTGGCAATGCCAACCTGTATGCTACTCAACCTACATTATCAAGAACCTTGAATGGACCGATATACCAAGGGCTAAGCTTTCCCTTCTAGCCAAATCTCATGACTCCTTTCATAGGAGATACCTTCAACAAAACTTATTCACCAACCTTGAATGACATTTCCCTTACCTTATGGTCTACATACTTCTTTTGCCTACTCTAGGCTGCCAATAACTTAGTTTGGATAAATCTCACCTTTCCCTAAACTTTCTTTACCAAATTAGTGCCCAAGGGTTTCACATCACCACCCTCAAACCACCCTAGGGCGATCTACATCTCCTCCCTTAGAGTGCCTCAAATGGGGCCATATCAATGCTAGAGTGATAACTATTTGTCACGCCCCGAATTCCAATGGGACAGACTGGCACCCGAAGCCGATAAGGCCCGAGAGAACCAATCTTTGCTCATGTCCATTCATATGCATGTCATTCAAGGAACACCAACCCCACTTATAGATACAAGATGCTACTAGAGGAAGTCATGGAAACATGTCATATACACATATATGAAACTTAGCCGTTAGGGCCATCAAGTCAAAATGGACATACATCCCTTACGTTCATATTCTCACATACGTCTACAAAGCCTCTAACAGATGCATACATATAACCGTCTTACAGTCGGGATAAGTCCCCGCTTTATACAACATTTACACTACTAAAACAAATGTACAACTGTAACTCGGAAAGCCCCAAACTAACTGGAGCTCACCAAAGACTGGCAAATGATCCGCAACCTACTGTGGAGGTCTACTAGCACCTATGCCTATAGAAAGTAAGGTAAGTACCCCAAGGGACGTCAGTACGAAGAATGTACTGAGTATGTAAGGCTCATATGAAACTGTATGATATATAAGTACTTCCATAAAATCAAATATAAGAGTATAGTTGGTACATATAAACCACTGGTCTGCATATGTGGAACCATGTACATTACATCCTTTACTTCTTTTGCCATTACATTTATTTTTCGTTATCGTGCTACCCATGCTAGGCTTATTTTGCCCCTGGGATAAGATTTATCTACCCATGCTAGGCTTTTCTGTCGCTCCTGGGATGAGATTAACCCATGCTAGGTATTTTAACCCTTAGGATGTAATTAACCCATGCTAGGATTTCATGTCGCCCCTGGTATGTAACTGTGATAACCCATGCTAGGCTTTTATTTCGCCCCTGGGATGTTACTCAAGCATATAGAAACAACTATTCATTACTTCATTTCTTTTCTTCTGTGAGATTGATACATTGGTAGTTATAACATTATTGGAACTTTGAAACGTTAGCCAATGAACATGAGACATGTGAATAGCAATTGATCAATGAGTAAGGATCATATGAGTAACAATAATTAATAACCTGGAATGGTATACCTTAGAACATTTCGGAATGGAACAAGTACAATGACAATGTGAACACTATGTGCTGTAGAAGGATACGGAAAGAGTAACCTTACATACCTTATACACAATCCTATATCTGAATACAATAGTCCAGATCCTTCCATACGTTTCACTCTACAACACAAGTACATAGCGGAGCTCACGTTAATAACTATCTACCTTACAAGTGCATACGATGACAATGAGTTACATGATTGCCTTAACATGTCATTTCCCCCTTGACACTACCATTTATGAAATTATCATACCAACCATACCACAATATTCCATACATTGACCAATACATCATAAACCAATAGCATGTCACACCAAGTTTATACTTTACACTTCTCCATCAACACAATATCACAATTACTCTATCAAGTCACCTTAATACACTTCATAACAACATATCGACAACAATCCTACAATTTACCCTCATAGAAAAATAACAAGTCAAGGGACATAACCACACCATACATGTTGATATTTCATTCACACCATGCACTTTCATCAAAACCCCAAGTCTCCTTTCAAGTTTAAATCATAAAGAGGGCACATCTTTTAGCAAAAAGAAAAAGTGCCCTATTCAACCTTGCTAACATAACCATCATGATCTACACCATATCTCATGTATATAATATATTAAATCACAAGAATAAACACTTAACCAAGCTTGCAAGGTGATAATCTTGTCCAAAGTGTCCAAAGAAAATGGTTGCCTTAGAGTTTGGAAAATAGAAAAATGTTTTGGAAATATCTAGAAAATGGCATGTGTGATTGTTGGAGTAAAAATCTGATTTTTGCCACCTTATATAGCCCCTAAAGTCATACTTAGCCACTTCTTGCATTAAATTCCATGTTTCCTTGGTCTAAGTGGAAGAATGGGTCATTTGCCCTTTTGGGCCATGCCTTTTAATCCATTTTGGGCCTTAAAATTGAGCCCATTTACACATATTAACTTAGCCTACCAATTTCAATGTGTAATACTCCCATTATATCATTTTTAAATAATTCCATAATGTCAAGATAATATTCAACTGGAGAGATTCACATTCGTAGCCTCAATCCTCAAGAATACGCGATTTTTGCCACTCATGGCTTAAATTAACATAATATGATAAAATACTTGTGAAGAAGAATTAACCCCAACTCGGTTGCTAAACTTGCTCGAGATTAGTCCTACTATGATGGAATAATGATACCATAACCCAAGAGTCCTCTTTATAGACTAATAATCGTAGAAGAAATCGGGCAAAAAGCACCCCGGCACGCTCCCGGGCGCCCTAGAGACTTAGAAAAATTTCAGCTCTGGAAAGGTGGACAGGAGCGGCCTGGAACGCCCCTGGGCGCACCCCCTTGCTGCCTGTGCAAAACAAAATTCGGCCAGAAGCTGCCTGACACGCCACCTGCAGCGCCCCATACAAAATTTTTGATTTTGACTTTTCTTTGCGGATTTGGTTGGATCTTTCAAGTCCCAACCTTTTGCTTGCCTCTTACCTTTATATACTTTGCTTGGATGTCCCTTAAACCTCACTTTTCACCCCACAAATGCTCTACAAAGTCACAAATACCACCTACTACAAAGGTCTAATCACATTTACTAGCACAATATCAAATGTACCATCAATAACAATGCAAAATACGTACTTATCGCTCTCAAACCTAGGGTAAAGATGGTTCAAGGTTGTCAAGTAGGGTTGGAAAGGCACGGGGTGTTAGATTCTTCCCCCCTTAGGAACATTCGTCCTCGAATGTTAACAACATCTTTTCAATTACAACAAATGCATCTCCATATTAGCATATATATACATATACACATAATGCTCATAGATACTTGTTATCATTTCGATCCCGCATTTTGAAATTTCTCTTCCATTGGAAACAAATGAGGGTACTTGGACTTCATCATTTCCTTGGCTTCCCATGTGATCTCCTCTATTTGTTGATTTCTCCAAAGTACCTTTACGGAAGCTATGTCTTTATTCCTCAACCTCTTTACTTGTCGATCTAGAATAACAATAGGTATCTAATCATAAGTGGGATCTTCCGTAACTTGTACATCTTCAACTGGAGCAATACGAGATGGATCTCCTATGCACTTTCAAAGCATCAAAACATAAAACACTGGATGGGCTAAGGAGAGTTCTTGGGGTAGTGCCAATTCATATGCAACTTGCCCAAATCTTCGAAAAATTTCATATGGCCCTATATATCGGGGACTCAACTTCCCTTTCTTCCCAAATCGCATTACCCCTTTCATCGGTGACACCTTCAAGAATACCCAATCACCTATGGCGAATTCGAGCCCTCTTCTTCTAACATCAGCATATGACTTGTGGCGACTTTGGGCTGTTTGTATCCGCTGTTGGATCACTTTAACTTTCTCCATAGCTGGATAAACAAGATCTGGCCCAAGTAAAACAGTTTCACCTGCTTCAAACCATCCGATCGGTGATCTACACTTCCTTCTGTATAAAGCTTAATAAGGTGCCATTTTAATACTTGAATGATAGATATTGTTGTAAGAAAATTCAATAAGAGGCAAATGGTCGTCCCAACTGCCTTGAAAATATAACGTGCACTCTCGTAGCATATCTTCAAGTGTTTGGATAATACGTTCTGCTTGTCCATCTGTCTGAGGATGGAAAACCGTACTCAAATTCACTTGTGTACCCAAGCTCTTCTGAAAAGATCTCCAAAAATGTGCGGTAAATTGTGCTCCTCTGTCCGATATAATGGAGACCGAATTTCATGTAATCTCACTACTTCTTCAACATACAATCTTGTATAATCCTCAGTTGTATAGGTGGTCTTGACTGGTAGGAAATGCACTGATTTGGTAAGCCTGTCAACTATGACCCATATAGAATCAAATTTCTGCAGTGTACAACGCAAACCTGTGATGAAATCCATGTTAATCATATCCCATTTCCAGACTGGAAGATTGATACATTGCATGTAACTTCCTGGTTTCTGATGCTCTACTTTCACTTGTTGATAATTTGGGCATTGAGCTACAAATTCTGCAATGTTCTTTTTCATATTTCCCCACCAATATATTTCTTTCAAGTCATGGTACATTTTGGTAACTCCCGAATGAATAGAATATCGCGAATGATGCGCCTCTGTCATAATTCGTCTCCTCAGCTCATCTATATTCGGTACACATAATCTTCCTTGGCATTGAAGTACTCACTCTTGCATAAGACCCCTGTTGTACATTCTCTTTTATATGCAATAACATAGGATCCGCGAACTGCTTCTCTTTCACTTCAGCTATTAAGGAGGATTCTGCTGCATTTTGCACAATAACCCCTTCATCTGGAGATTCAAGAAGGCGAACTCCCAAGCTGGCTAGTTGATATAGATCTTTGGTTATCTCTTGCTTTTCCTTCAACTGGCCACTAGTGCTTCCTACTTCTTTGCGGCTTAACGCATCAGCTATCACAATTGCCTTTCCTGGATGATAGAGAATATCTATATCATAGTTTTTTAAGAGCTCTAGCCACCTTCGTTGCCTTAAATTGAGTTCATTCTGCTTAAATATATATTGCAAACTTTTGTGATCAGTAGAGATATCAACATGAACTCCATACAAATAATGACGCCATATCTTTAACGCAAATACCACCGCTGCTAACTCAAGATCATGTATGGGATAGTTTCTCTCATGTGGCTGCAACTGTCGTGAAACATATGCTATGACATTACCATGCTGAATTAATACACACTATAGGCCAACTCCGGATGCATCACAATATACTGCATATCTTTCTGTGCCTTTCGGAAGTACTAATACGGGGGTGGAAGTTAATTTACCTTTCAGCTCTTGGAAACTTTTCTCACATGCAATATTCCACTGAAACTTGACTGCCTTGTGTGTAAGCTTAGTTAATGGTGCATCAATGGAAGAAAACCCTTCAACAAACCTTCGGTAATAACCTGCCAACCCAAGGAAGCTACGAATTTTCGTAGGCGTCGTAGGCCTTGGCCAATTTTTCACCGCTTCAATTGTTTGCGTATCAACCTGAATTCCTTCATCGAACACAATGTGACCCAAGAATGCTACGGATTTCAATCAAAATTCACACTTATAGAACTTTGCATACAGCTTACGCTCTCGAAGAATCTGTAACACCTGCCGTAAGTGATTAGCATGGTCCTCTGGTGATCGTGAATAACCAGGATGTAATCTATGAATACCGTCACGAACACGTATAGAAATGGCTTAAACACCCTATTCATCAAATCAATGAACACAACTGGTGCATTTGTTAGTCCAAATGACATAACTAAAAATTCATAATGGTCATACCGTGTTCGGAAAGCTGTCTTGGGTATGTATTTTTCTCTTACTCTGACTTGATGATAACCCGATATCAAGTCAATATTTGAAAAACACTTGACACCTTGTAACTGATCAAACAAATCATCAATTTTGGGGAGGGGATATTTGTTCTTGATCGTTACCTTATTCAATTGCCGATAGTCAATGCACATTCTCAATGTGCCATCTTTCTTCCGTACAAATAATACCGGTGCACCCCTCGGGGACATACTAGGTCTGATGAAGCCCTTGTCCAGCAAGTTTTTCAATTGCTCATTCAATACACGCAATTCTGCTGAGCCATTCTGTACGGAGGAATAGAGATAGGCTGAGTGCCTAGAATCACATCAATCCCCAACTCTATTTCCCGTTCTGGAGGCAAACCGGGAAGATCCTCAGGAAATACATCAAGAAATTCATTGACCACTGGAACCGACTGAGGATTTAGTGGTTCCACATCAGTATCTTTCACTCGAACTAAGTGACATATGTACCCCTTGGCAATCATTTTTCTTGCTTTCAGATAGGAAATAAATTTTCCTTTCGGTGCCCCTACATTACCCGTCCATTCCAGCACATTCGTTTGTGAAAAATGAAAATGTACTTTCTTAGCCTGGCAATCCACCGTGGCATAACAAGAATCCAACCAATCCATACCCATTATGACATCAAAATCCACCATGTCTAATTCAATGAGATCAGCCAGTGTGTCATGACCACACACAGTTACCAAACAATTACGATATACTCTTTTTGCAACAATATATTCACCAACTGGTGTAGATACTTCAATTGACTTAGTTAATAATTTTGGTGTTCTTTCAAATTTCACAGCAATCAATGGAGTAACATATGACAATGTAGAACCCGAATAAATCAATGCATATACATTATACGAAAATATGGATAATGTACCCGTGACGACATCAGGAGAAGCCTTCGAGTTCTGCCGGTCCACTAGAGCATAGATGCGGTTCTGGGTTCCACTTGGAACTGGCTGCTCCTCTAGTACCTCGACCACGCCCAATAGTCTGCACTCCTCTACCTAGGGAAGGAGCCGATGACGACGATGCAACAGTTGATCCCACAGGTCGTGCTATACCACCCGTGCTCCTCTGTGGGCATTCTCTCATCATATGCCCCATCGTACCACACCAAAAACAAATATTTGTCGCCAACCAGCATTCACCTAAATGATACCTTCTACAGCGCGGACATGGAGGACGAGAAAATCCTGCGGTCTGTGATCCGTGAATTCCACTACTCTGCCTAGATGGACTGCCTCTAGACCCTCAAAATTGAGAGTGAGTGCTTACTGTGGAATTGGAGAATGATGGTTCTAGGCGGTCTAGGAAACATACGAGGCCTAGATTCTCCTTGGGACGCCATAGACTGTCCCATAGGTCTAGCTCTTTTGGACTGTCCTCTTTCAGATTCATGTACCCTTCTTCTCTGTCTTTGATCCTCACTTTTCTGGGCGAAGGCCTGTATTCTGGCTATGTCCACATCTTTATTCAAGGCAGCAATGGTGCAGTCCCTTACCAAATATGGCTCTAACCTATCCAAATATCAATGGACTCTGTCTGTCATTATGGCAACTATATTCAGAGCATATCGAGCCAAGGAATTAAACTGAAGACTATATTCTTTAACACTCATATTCCATTGATGTAGATTTAGGAACTGGTCTGCACGTGCCTCTCGGATCTCATATGGGAGGTAATGATCAAGGAATGCTATTTTAAATTCTTCCCAACCAGCTGGAAGTGCATCAATACCCCTCGATCTTTTCCAGTCCTCATACCACAATATAGCTTCACCTTTCAATCTATAGGCCGCAAGTTTAACTGTTTCAACACCAGTCACGTGCATAACATCTAGAGCCCTCTGGATTTGATCCACGAAGTCCTGTGGATCTGCTTTTAGATCTGACCCAGTGAATATAGAAGGGTCTAATTTCAGAAAGTCCTGTGTCCGGCGACTCGCTACTCTAGCCGCATCATCCTCATTTGTCGTTGGACCAACTCGTCCTTGACTTTGTACAACAACTATCTGAGTCAACATATGCACTGTATTTCTTAAATCCTGGTCAGTGGTATTCATTGGTGGTTCTGCGGGTACTTCTCTGCCTCTTGGCTCTTCCAGAGCTGGAAAAGTAGAAGAAGACCGCGATGCAATTTCAGTGTTAGCTTCACCTTGACTAGCTTGGTCAGGCGATGATTTACTCATTCCTTCACCGGCAAACATATCTACCTGCTTACCTTTGCCTTTACCTCTTCTTGTCATTGGCATTTTACTATAACAAAGAAAACTAATTCCAATGGTAAGATACGATTCCACTTACCACATTGGCTCTATTGCACGATCTAGAAGTGAAGAAAAGAAACAACTCCTAAATGTACCGTGGCCTCCTACTTATAAATATGGTGCACAACACATCCATAAGCAAGACTCTACTTAGACACGGCTTTGTAGACACCCTTAGGACGACCAGCTCTGATACCACTTTTGTCATGCCCCGAATTCCAACGGGGCGGACTGGCACCCGAAGCCGATAAGGCCCGAGAGAACCAATCTTTGCTCATGTCCATTCATATGCATGCAATTCAAGGAAAACCACTACCACGTATAGATACAAGATGCTAATAGCGGAAGTCATGTGTCATGCCCCAAATCCCATTGAGGCGGACTGACACCCGAATCCGTTGAGGCCCGAGAGAACCAATCTTTGCTCATATCTATTCATATGCATGTCTCTATTTGAACATCATTATATCTCATGCAACTATGCGGAAGTCATGGAAACACATGCTATATATGAAACATGGACGTTAGGGCCATCAAGTCAAAATGAACATATATCTCTTTACATTCACCTTCCCACATACATCTACAAAACCTCTACAGATACATGTACAAAACCATCCTAAAGTAGGGACAAGTCCCCACTTTATACATCATTTTCATAATACCAAAATCAATGTACACTATGACTCGGAAAGCCCTGAACCAATTGGAGCTCACCAAAGATCCGTAAATGATCCGCAACCTACTGTGGAGGTCTGTAAGTACCTGTGCCTGCAGCAAGTAAGGTAAATTCCCCCAAAGGGGTCAGTACAAAGAATATACTGAGTATGTAAGGCTATAAGAAATTGCATGATACATAAGGCCCTTAATGGAATCAAATATGAAGGAATAGCCAATATAGACAAACCGTCGATCTGAATGCTTGGAACCATGTACTTTATGTTCATTAATCTCTTGCCTTATGTAAATTACCATTCACATTACCGTTGAATACATAACCATCAATATATGCAACCGTCAATATGCAACCGTCAATAAAAGTAACCGTCAATATGCAACCGTCAATAAAAGTAACCGTCAATAAATAAAGCAGGTTCGGCTCGAGCTAGGCTTATTCCTCTAGAGCTGCCACCCTTACTCAAAGAACCATAAAGTAACCGTAAAATAACTATAAAGTAAGTAACCATATATGTATTATTTCTTAGCATTTCTTCCTTATTTTACTTTTGAGAGATTGATATGTTGATAGTCGTAACATTACTGGAGCTTTGGAACCTCAATTTATGATTATGAGACATGTGAATAACAAAATATGATAACCTGACATGAGATACTTTGAGACATCTCTGAATAGGAACAGGTACGATGACAATGTGAACAATATGTGCTGCAGAAGGATACGGTAAGAGTAACCTTACATACCTTATGATCTCAATATGAATATACCATCCTAGATGTGAATACAACAATCTAGTTCCTTCCTTACGTCTCACTCTACAACACAAGTTCATAACAGAGCTCACATTAACAACTAGTTACCTTACAAGTGCATAAGATGACAATGAGTTACGTGACTGCCATATAGCGTCATTTTGTCCTTTACAATACAATCCACTACATTACCATGACAACAACATCATCACATTTCACACATTGACCAAGACATCATAAACCAATAACATTTCACACCAAGTTTACCCTTTACACTTCCTCATTAACACTACGTCACCTTTTCTCCGTCAAGTCACTCGATAGCTTTCACCATAACACTTTAACAACAATCCATATTTTATACCATTCAAGATACCTCCGGGATACTCCTTTATAGTCATTTAAAAGGTACCATAAGTTGATAATTGCATCCATAAAGGGTATAGGGGCTTTGGGGGGGGGGTCAAAGAGATGCAAAAATAACCGAAACAGAGTTCTGGCCTAACCTGCGAAGCCACCTGCGCCTGCAGGTGGCTGACCTGCATCCGCAGGTGACCCTTGGAAGTGTATAGGGGCACCTGTGAAGTCACCTGCGCCCGCAGGTGCTTCGTCTGTGAGGGCGGGTGCCCGTTTCGACCAAAAAGGGTCTCTTTTGGGTCATTTTTTTGCCATGAATGGTCCATGATCATAACTAAGCTTCTCTTGAAATATTTTAGATAATATTAGATGCCAACTAAAAGCCATGGTTTCACAACGCACATAAACATCACCAAACCACATTTTTCTTTTAATACGTCACCAATTTCATGCCCAATTTCGTAACAACAATTCCAAACATTATGTACAAGGATAAAACAAGTTAAGGCTATAATAACATCTCATATGTTAATATTGAATCCGTCAAACTCACTTTCTTCAAGATCACAAGTCCATTTTCAAGTTTATAAGGCAAAACCCTTCACCGATTAAGCAAACACAAATTGTTTCACACATAATGAACTTCTCACACTTCACCAACATAACCAACATGATCTACACCATATTACATGCATATAATATATTAAACCATAAAAAGAAACACTTACCAAGGCTTGAAAAAGAGTTGATCTTGCCCAAAGAGGATGATAGCTTAGGGTTTGTGTGTAGAGAGAATTGTGGAAAATTCCAGAAAATGGCATGTGTCTTTTTATGAATAAAAATCTGATTTGTGGCCATATATAGTGCCTCATGGTCATCCTTAGACATCCACTTAGTCAATAATTGAGGTTTTTCTTTGGTCAAAGCAAGAATGGATCTTTTTTTTTTTTTTTTTTTTTCATTTTGGGCCATGTCTTTCTTGTGAATTTTGGGCCTCAAATTGAGCCCATGAACACATGTGAATTCAGCTCAACCAAATTAATATATAAAACCCCAACAAGTCTCATGTTTAAATTAGTCCATAAATGTTATGGAAATAAAATAGGTTCGAAAACATACTAGGTGTTACATCATGGAAACATGTGATATATACATACATGAAATTTGGCCGTTAGGGCCATCAAGTCAAAATGCACATTCATCCCTTACGTTCATATTCCCACATACATCTACAAAGCCTCTTACAGATGTATACACATAACCGTATTACAGTCGGGATAAGTCCCCGCTTTATACAACATTTACACTACCAAAACAAATGTACAACTGTAACTCCGAAAGCCCCGAACCAACTGGAGCTCACCAAAGACCGGCAAATGATCCGCAACCTACCGTGGAGGTCTACTAGCACCCGTGCCTACAGCAAGTAAGGTAAGTCCCCCAAAGGACGTCAGTACGAAGAACGTACTGAGTATGTAAGGCTCATATGAAACTGTATGATATATAAGTACTTCCATAAAAACAAATATAAGAGAATAGTTGGTACAAATAAACCACCGGTCTGCATATGTGGAACCATGTACATTACATCCTTTACTTCTTTTGCCATTACATTTATTTTTCGTTATCGTGCTACCCATGCTAGGCTTATTTCGCCCCTGGGATGAGATTTATCTACCCATGCTAGGCTTTTCTGTCGCCTCTGCGATGAGATTAACCCATGCTAAGTATTTTAACCCCTGGGATGTAATTAACCCATGCTAGGCTTTCATGTCGCCCTTGGGATATAACTGTGATAACCCATGCTAGGCTTTTATTTCGCCCCTGGGATGGTACTGAAGCATATAGAAACAGCTATTCATTACTTCATTTCTATTCTTCTATGAGATTGATACATTGGTAGTTATAACATTATTGGAACTTTGGAACGTTAGCCAATGGACATGAGACATGTGAATCGCAATTGATCAATGAGTAAGGATCATGTGAGTAACAATAATTAATAACTCGGAATGGGATACTTTAGAACATTTCGGAATGGAACAAGTATAATGACAATGTGAACACTATGTGCTGCAGAAGGATACGGAAAGAGTAACCTTACATACCTTATACACAATCCTATATGTGAATACAATAGTCCAGCTCCTTCCTTACGTGTCACTCTACAACACAAGTACATAGCGTAGCTCACGTTAATAACTATCTACCTTACAAGTGCATACGACGACAATGAGTTAGATGATTGCCTTAACATGTCATTTCCCCCTTGACACTACCATTTATGAAATTATCATACCAACCATACCACAACATTCCATACATTGACCAATACATCATAAACCAATAGCATATACTTTACACTTCTCCATCAACACAATATCACAATTACTCCATCAAGTCACCTCAATACACTTCATAACAACATATCGACAACTGTTGCGACCCAACTATACACGTAAGTGTACGTGATAGTTCAAGTAATACAGTGGCTCCTTTAAAAGAGCCGGATATCGAAGCCAAGGGACTTTCGTTAACAGAAGTCAACTCTAGACGTCCAACAATAATTAAAAACTAGTGTTGCGGAAAGGAAACAGGATTTGTTGCTAAAAATTAATTGGTTGCGGACTATTAACTCCTATCTTCGCTACTGTAACTTTGGTTTTCGCAAATGTGCTCGAAAAATCAATAAAAAGTGAATTCCCAGGGCTAAGGCACTTCGAACGTCATCTCTTGAGCATAATTGGTATTGGTTTAAGCAATTTGAGTTGTTTATCTTGGTTATTGATCCCGAGGTTAATTTCACAATTATATTTGTTTCAAACTATAATCGTCTACAAGAAATTGGGAACCTAACTACATCAATGAGCGGTGATAAGCTTAACCAATTCTAGTGCATTTAAGTTTTCTTCTCGTAATTGACCAAGTGTGGTGGATTAGGTACCTCTCGGTCCTAGCCACATGTCAATCCCTTAGAATTCCTTCCCCGAGAAAGACCACACTTCGTATATCCCACGTTCTATCTCTTAGGTATTTCAATGGTGATCAAGCATCAAAATAATGAAATTAAGAATATATGAATAACCAATTTATGATAAACTTCAGCTCAAATCAATAAAATTAACCCAAGAGATTCATGTTCTTGCCCTTAACCCCAAGAATTAGGGATTTTAGCCACTCATAATGTTAATCAACATCCAAAGGTAATAAAATACCATAAAAATAATTAAAAACTAAAAAGAAAAGGAATGAAACCTAATTTCAATGCCCAAAAATGCCCAATGTAGCCTAGCCAAGATCGAATGTGATACAATAACTCAAAAGCCCTATTTATAGAGTGAATTTCGAGGCAAAAATTAGCCAAAAAACGGCCCGGCATGCCCTGAAACGAGCCCCCATGCTGCCTCCCAAAACCAATTTTTTCACAAAAGCGGCCTGGCATGCCCTGAAACATGCCAGGCCCTAAATTTTTGGTTTTCTTCTTTCTTGGACTTTTCTTTGCGGATTTGGCATGATTCTTCAAGTTCAACTCTTTGGCTTGCCTCTTATCATCAATATCCTTTGTTCGTAGCTTCTCCAAGCCTTGCTTTCCTCGCCAAAAATGCTCCAAATAGTCGCAAATTCCACCTACAATGGTCTAATCACATTGGTTAGCACAACATCACATAATCTATCAAAAACCATGCAAAACATATACGTATTGATCTCAAAACTAAGGTAAACATGGGTTAAAGTCACTCCTAAGGCATATAAATACGCCTTAAATCACCACCCCACACTTGAACCTTTGTTTGTCCTCGAACAATAACCACACTCAAATCCAGGAGACTTTAGACAATTGACACACAATAGGCATTCTTGCATAGCTACACAACCACATTTATCAACTTATGCACCAACATACTAGGATCACAAACAAATGACTAACAAATTGAAACAACCTATCCTCACAAAACAACTATACTAGTTGCAAATTCATGCGTGACACGTTACTCATAGATCACCACACTTCACTAAACATGTGCCCTCACCACAAGAAAATCACCCCACACTTCTACAAAGTAATTACTAACTGGGTGCATGAATGAAAGTTCACCCACTCTCAAAAAGAATTCACATGCCACACAAGATGAACCATAAGCTTGCCCTTATTGTACTACTCCACTAATGTTAAAATGTTAAAGCTCAAGATCAAGTAGGACTTTAGGGGTTGTAATGTCGGCTAAGGGATGGGTAGGAACTATTTGGTAAAGAATAGTGACTATCTTCCCTAAGCGGTTTAATACACTACAATTTACACTCCGACCACCTTCAACCGCCTTATTTTTCACCACCTTTATCTTCCCACTTCTCTTTTGTTTTTCCCCATATTTTTAAGTCAGCTTAAGTATATTAGGTAAGGAATAACTGCTATCAACCATTGATTCAAAAACTATTTATTTATAATTTTTTTTTCTTTTACCATATTCTCTACCAACACACACAAACTTTTTCACACACCCATAGGAAATATACTTGGGGCTTTAACTTAACTTTTTCCTTCTTCAAAAATTTTACACTCCTTCACATCCTGATTTCTTAATTAAAGCGCTTAAGAGTTTTGGATCAAATTCTGGTTCATTGAAAGAAGAGGATCAAGCTACATATAAAGCTACTAAGGAAAAGGCTAAAGGCTCAACGAGGCTAACTAAGATCATGCAAAAGGGTAGATAAAGTAGGCATAAAACATGGCTATCAAAGAAATGCCTATATCATCTCCTAAACTCAACATTTTTTATTTCGCTTTGCAGACACACCAGGCAAGTTCTAGACATCATTCTGCACATAGAATATCACAAAAAAACTTACTCATACATGGCACATGTTCAGCTCAGCAGGTTCACCGTAAAATCTCTGAAATCATGCATAAGTTCAACATTAAGCAACTTAGACAGTCAACTAAGTGAGAATTAGCCGTCTCAATACTTGCTATTGTATATCCTAGCATGTTTCACACGTGTATGCAAAATTGTATAGCAAGCAAGAACACCCGACACGACATTACCTGACTAATTTGCTCTTAAGACGGTCGTCATCCATCCATCAGAGAGCAAATCCCTTAGTCCTATGACTAAGGGCGACTCAAAAGTAATAAACACCAAAAACAACATACAAAATAAAAATCTTTTTTTTTTTTTTTTGGTTTTCTACGATTCAAGGGGACTCTCCTTAGTAAAAGAACCGAAAACAAAGGCTAAGGAACCCAAAATAAAATCATACAGAAGAACACCTATACATACATACAAAGGAATCCCATCACACCCCACCCCACACTTAAAAGATTAGCACTGTCCCCAATGCTACAAAAATAAACAATGCAAGAGTAGGGTGTAAGGAGCTCCCTGGTCAGTCAAGGAAGTCGTCGTCCTCTGGCCCATGGACCTCTAGCGGAGTATCATCTACCTCCACCTCATCATCAGAATAGGTCTGGTGGTCATTTTCATCTGTGGGGACATCATCATCCACAGGCTCAACAAAATCAGGACCAATTCTCAATAAGGCCATGGCATGCTTGTTAAGAGGATAATCCCTCTCAACCTGGCTCAGCTTGTCCGCCGTAGAAGGTCTATCCCCAATCCTATGGCGGAGCATCTCCAACCCATACATACGGGCTAAAATCCCATCATCTCGAGCGTGACGCTCTGCTAAGGTGAGAGTGGGGCCGAGTGCATCCGGTGCCCTGGTTTGGGTAACATCTACAGGAGTCTGCACCAAAGGAGGATGATAATCAAATGCCTCCTTGGGCACTTTGAATGGTTGCATAAATTTAGTCAACAACCCACCAAAAGCATAACGAAGACCTCCTTTCAACCAAGCTCGACGCATAGCCGACAACACTACAGACCCTGCATTAATCTCCACATCAGTCATGAGGGCATACACCATACAGACACGATCCCGCTTAACCTCCGTCATGTGGCTCCTCGGAATCAAGCAACAACACATGATTTTCAACCAGATTCGAGCCTCCTTATTCAAATGAGCATAGGGTAGACTCAAGTGGTACCCTCTTTGGTGATGGCGTAACTATCTAACTGTTGAACATTGGCCACAAAGAGTGTGTCTAATATCAGCATAAGGGGGCCTAGCATTGAGCCTAATGAGGTCGTGGGTACTAGCCCGAGTTTGGACTCCCAATAATCCTGTATTGCCCAAGGAATCAAGGATCACATCCGTTTCCCGTACAACCACCGAGCTAGTTGGTGCATCTGGGTTCCAGTTTGCATATAATTCCCTCACCAAGTGGAGGTTACAATCTATAGGTCTGTCGAAGATAAACTCCATTCCCAATTGCACAATATGCGCCAATATCCTAGGGTAAGTCCGAGCTAGACTTGCCCTATCAATACATTCATCGGCAAAGTATTTGGCTTCAGTGTGGCTTTTGTACCAACTCTTGCCAGCACTAGATACAACATGAATTCCATACTTGCGTTTCTGGCCCTTTGGGACTGGGGGAGCCGTGGGGAACTTACTTCCTGACCGACGTCTCTTATGAGAGCTAGAGACAGACACATTAGCATCCAACATTGCACCTGTAGCAAAGATCCATAAGCAAGTCAATTTTCCACATAAAGAGAGCTAAACAACTCAATGGGTGTTGACGTTAAGGGCCACCCCACACCTAGTTTCTTAGCACCATTCAAAATATATGGGTCTAGGGTACTCAGACTTCCCCTTGTCACTCAAATCCCAATTACCAAGTCCAAACCATAGACAAATTTCACATGCCCAATACAAGTTCAATAAGCCCAGACATATCAGAATGACGTACTTGTTCTACTCAAGAATTAAAATAAGACACATACATATTCAACACCATATAAGTGGTATCAAGTGATATCAACCACCCACATGCTCAATTTTCACCAATAAAGATAAACCCACTTCCAATTATGTCAATTAAAACAAGATTATTCAACCCAATATCACATGCCTTTCAAGTTCCTTGTAATGACCCCCCATAAACTCCAAGCACATCATAAGAAGCAAGTCAACACACCAAGAATATATTGTGCATCACAAACGAAATCCAAGAATACCCCCAAATTCGCAACATGCTCATAGCCAACTAAAGAGAGAAAGCTAAGAAAACATACCTTGATAGCTTGAATGGAGTTTGGTAAACACAATCCCAAGAGGAGAAGGCAAGAAATCGAGTAACGTGAAAGCAAGAGGAGAGAAAAGGAAGAGAGAATTTGTGAAGCTTTGGGAGTAAAATCGTGTGTTTGGTTATGGAGTTGGGAATATTGGTGAAGAATAAGGAAAATTAGGGATTTAAAATAGAAGGGGTGGGGGTGGGTCGGGTCTATGGAGCAAAAGACTTTTAAAATTTTATGCCAAAAATATACGGGGGTAGCGGCCTGGTACGCTGCCTAGCGCACTACCCCACTGCCCATTGCTTAAAAAAAGTCAACACAGGCGGCCTGGCACACCTTGTGTCGCGCCAGGGCACTGCCAGGTGAATAAAAAATTTTGACACAGGCGGCCTGGCACGCCTTGTGTCGCGCCAGGGCACTGCCACACGATAAAATTTTTTCCAAGTGCGCCCTGGCACGCCCTGTAGCGCGCCCAACACTTAACATTATACCTGAGCAATTTTTTGCATTTTTCACATAATCTTGGGGCTTTGACAAGGCCCAAGACTCAAAACTTTGCCCCAAAACATGTCCTACCTGCCCGGCACCTTCAAATAACCATCTATCTGCCAATTTTACCTTTTTCTTGTGGATTTCCATGTCAACATGCTCCGTGCCTCTGCATAAACACAAGATCCTAACACTAAGTTAGAAAACAAAAATTCTAAAAGAGATGGGTTGCCTCCCATCAAGCGCCTTAGTTTTGGTCGGGGCACGACTCTTCTTTTTGTATTTTTACTTTATACATCCTAACTATTATAACACAGTCATGGGTTGCCTCCCATGTAGCGCCTGGTTTAATGTCGCGACTCGACCATCCTTAGCTCAGTTATCAACAAGGTGAAACACGTCCTCCTTCTGCTTCTCTTCTTCACCAAAATAATGCTTCAATCTCTGGCCATTTACCATAAATCTTGTACCATCCTCTTTGTTCAAAATTTCCACCGTACCATGAGGTGTCGTACGACTTACCTCAAAAGGCCCACTCCACTTAGATCGTAGCTTGCCCGAAAACAACCTAAGTGTTGAGTTAAACAACAATACCAACTGGCCTGGCTCAAAAGTGCGGGGGAGAATATGCTTGTCATGCCATTGCTTCATTTTCTCCTTGTAGATCTTAGCATTTTCATACGCATGGGAACGAAATTCTTCCAACTCATGGAGTTGTAACAACCTTCTGTTACCAGCCAACCCCGGATCTAGATTCAACTTCTTTACCGCCCAATATGCTCGGTGTTCAAGCTCAATTGGGAGGTGACAAGCTTTCCCAAAGACCAAATGATAGGGAGAAGTCCCTATAGGAGTCTTATACGCCTTTCGATAAGCCCAAAGAGCATCATCCAGCTTGAGTGACCAGTCTTTCCTCTGAGTATTCACCGTCTTTTGCAAGATTTGCTTTATCTCGTGATTAGACACTTCCACTTGGCCACTTGTTTAGGGATGATACGCTGTTGAGACCTTGTGTTTCACACCATACTTTGCCAATACACTCTTCACCCAATAATTAATGAAGTGTGACCCTCCATCACTAATAATAGCTGTTTGAGTTCCGAACCTAGTGAATATGTGCTTTTGAAGGAACTTTACCACAACCTTGGAGTCATTCGTAGGAAGAGCTGCAGCCTCTACCCATTTAGACACATAATCCACTGCTACAAGTATGTATAGATTGCCATTCGACTTTGGGAAAGGGCCCATAAAATCAATCCCCCATACATCAAAGATTTCAACTTCTAGGATGTTGTTAAGAGGCATGTCATGTCGCTTTGAAATCGTCCCCATACGTTGACATTGATCACAACTCTTCACAAAGGCAGGAGCATCTTTAAATATAGAAGGACAGAAGAAACCTGATTGCAATATTTTTTGGGCTGTGCGTTCACCACCATGATGTCCACCATAAGGTGATGCGTGGCATCTCTCTAACACTTGCTTGACTTTCGCATCCGAAATACATCTTCTTACTATTTGATCAGGCCCTTGCTTGAATAAATATGGCTCATCCCATATATAAGAGCGTGCCTCATATGCCAGCTTCTTCTTCTGTTGAGGACTCGAATCAGGAGGAAAGAGCCCACTGACCAATAGATTCACAATGTCTGCATACCACGGAAATTCATCAACTCCCAAAACTAACAATTGCTCATCTGGAAATTCCTCACAAATACACCCATCATCAACTACATGTGACAAGCTTTCAAGTCTAGACAGATGGTCAGCAATTTGATTTTCTGTCCCCTTTCTATCTTTAATCCCTAAGTCAAACTCCTGTAGCAATAAGATCCATCTAATCAACCGCGGCTTAGCATCCTTTTTATTGAACAAATACTGTATTGCAGCATGATCCATGTATACAATGACGCTCGTGCCCACCAAGTACGAACTAAATTTATCAAATGCATACACCAAAGCTAACATCTCTTTTTCAGTCACTGTGTAATTTACTTGGGCTGCATCAAGGGTCTTGCTTGCATAATAAATAGAGTGAAATACCTTATTCTTCCACTGACCAAGAACTGCACCCACTGCAACATCACTTGCGTCACACATGAGCTCAAATGGTAGAGCCTAGTCAGGAGAAATAAGGATAGGTGCCTCTACCAACTTCTTTTTCAAAACCTCGAATGCCTTCACACATGCTTCACAAAATACAAATTTCACATCTTTTTCCAAGAATGCACACATGGGGAGTGCGATTTTGGAAAAATCTTGAATAAACCTTCTATAAAACCCAGCATACCCCAAGAAACTATGCACCCCTTTTACCGATACAGGTGGAGGTAATTTTTCAATAACTTCAATCTTTGCCCTATCAACTTCGAACCCCTGCTTTGACCCTTTATGCCCAAGAACTATACCTTCAGTCACAAGGAAATGACACTTCTCCCAATTGAGAACAAGATTAGTTTCTTCACACCGAGCAAGGACTCTATCAAGGTTTTGCAAGCATACCTCAAAAGAGTTACCAAAGACTAAAAAATCATCCATAAAAATCTCTATGAACTCCTCCACCATGTCATAAAAAATAGCCATCATGCACCGCTGAAAGGTGGCTGGTGCATTACACAATCCAAATGGCATACGCTTGAAAGTGTAAGTGCCGTAAGGACATGTGAATGTAGTCTTCTCCTGATCTTGAGGATCTATAGCAATTTGATTGTATCCGGAATACCCATCAAGAAAGCAATAATACTCCTGCCCGGCTAAATGATCCAACATCTGATCAATAAAAGGGATTGGATAATGGTCTTTCCTCGTAGCATCATTGAGTTTCAGTAATCCATGCAAATACGCCACCCAGTCACAGTTCTTGTAGGAATCAACTCATTATTGTCATTCGTGATCACCGTTATACCACCCTTTTTTGGAACACATTGTACTGGGCTAACCCACGTACTATCAGAGATAGGGTAAACAATGCCCGAATCTAACCACTTAATTACCTCTTTCCTTACTACTTCTTTCATCACCAGATTCAAGCGTAGTTGGTGTTGCACACTCGGCTTATGCCCTTCCTCCATGAAAATTTTATGCATGCATAAACCCAAATTAATACCATGAATGTCAAACATCTGCCAACCAATTGCCTTCTTTCTTCGTCTGAATATCAACAATGCCGTATCAACTTGATCCTTTGACAAATTTGCTGCAAGAATAATAGGAAGGGTCTCATTGTCACCTAAGAAAGCATATTGAAGGTGAGATAGAAGTTCTTTCAATTCAAGCTTCGGTGCCTCCTCAATTAAGGGCTTGGTTGGAGGACCGAGTGGACGATTCAAAGGGTCCCATCTACCCTCTTTAGCATAGATACCCATAAGATCAAGAACCTGCACCATTTCACTAGCTTCTACATCACCAAAAACATCTTGCCCCATCAAAATTTTTTCAAATGGATCAGTAGACAAAGTGTGGATGCTCACAACCACCAAATCTATAGCTGTAATAGCTGACAAGTTCTCATAAATTTCTGGGAGCTTCAAAGCCCTATATACATCAAAGACCTCAACCTTATCATGAGCTCGCATAGTTAGTTTCCCAGCTGCTATATCAATGATCGCACCTCCAGTGGCCAGAAACGGACGCCCCAAAATAAATGGGACTTCTGGGTCAGGCTCAAAATTTAGCACCACAAAATCAACCGAAAAGATCAATGAACCCATTTGAACCAGAACATCCTCAACAATACCATCCGGTCTAGTCACGGATCGGTCTGCAAGTTGCAAAATAATAGTAGTAGGCTTAGGACGACCCAAGCCCAACTCCTTGAAAACCGAAGTGGGCATCAGATTTATACTAGCCCCCAAATCACACAATCCACGAGCGCAGACACGATCTCCCAGAGTAATCTTCACAGTGAAGCTTCCAGGATCCTCCAGCTTTGTAGGTAACCAGTTTTGAATGCAAGAACTACACTCCTCAGTCAATGTAACTGTGGCATACTCTATCAATCTACTCTTGTTTACCACAATATCTTTCATGAACTTGGCATACTTTGGAATACCCTGCAAGATATCCAGAAGAGGCAAATTAATGTGCACTTGTTTAAATAGTTCAATGAACTTACCAAAGCATTCATCCTCCTTCTTCTTCTTGAACTTCTGAGGGAAAGGAGGAGGCAACTTCACACTATGTATCACTTTATCATCTTTGGAGCTGTTGGTAGACTCCACTTGTTCGTCTTCAATTACCACTACTTTTGGCTCCAATTCTTTCGCTGGTGCAATTGTATCCTCTAACTGCTTACCACTACGAGTAATAATAGCATTCACCTGCTTTGGATTAGGCTCAATATCACCTGGAAGACCTCCTTGGGGACTTGTATTCTGTGCATTAGCTAACTGCCCAATTTGCTTCTCCAAATTCTGAGTAGCCAACTGATTGTTCCTCTCATCTGCTGCCAACTTAGCTTGCTCTGCCATAATCTGCTTTAACATATCCTCCACGCTTATATCTCCAGGCTTAGAACCCACTTGATTTCCTTGACCTTGCTGTTGGTTGTACTGTGGTGCATATCCTTGAGGCCTATATTGATTTTGATTACCACCCCAAGATAAGTTCGGGTGATTTTTCCACCCAGCATTATAAGTATTTTCGTAATTCTGGGCTCAAACTCCTCTTTGGGCATTACCAACAAAATTCTCAGAATCAGGATTTACACTACACAATTCGCTAGTATGGTCCTCGTTTCCACATACACTACACATCACAGAAACCTGTTGCTGTACTGCATTTATGGGAGCTGGTTGCTGCCCCAAATTCAAACTACTGAAGTGATTGTTCATCATGTTTTGCATAGCTGAAATTTGGGCAGATAATGCTGTGACTGCATCCACATCTAGTTTCCCAGCAACCTTCTTTGTAGAATTCCTTGAATTATCACTATGCCAGTCTGGATTTCCCTGTGAAATATGATTCAACAAAGCATATAATTCATCATAAGTCTTCTCTAAAGCTTGTCCACCTGCGGCTGAATCCAGTAGAATTTTAGTGTTGGGGTTGAGAGCCTCAATGAAAGTATGCACCAACACTTCATTAGCTTGGTGGTGATGAGGACAATCTCTCAGTATGGATTTGAATCGGTTCCACGCTTGGTATAAATTCTCATCATCTTTCTATCTGAAACTCAGTATCTCACTCCTCAGCTTTGCTGTCTTTCCAAATGGAAAGAACCTTATCAAGAATTTTTGAGCAAGATCATCCCAAGTAGTGATAGAATTAGCCGGCTCTGCATCTAACCACCTCCTGGCTTCCCCCAACAGAGAAAAGGGGAACAAAGTAAGTCTCACATAATCCGAAGACACACCCGCAGGAATATATGTGTCACTGATCTCTAGAAAATTATGGATATGCCTCTGCAGGTCCTCATGAGCAAGACTTGTAAATTGTCCACTTGAGTGCAAGAGTTGCACCATATTCTGTTTAAGCTCAAATCTACCTCCAGCCACCGGTTTGAGAATACTGGAGGTCACATTAGTAGCGAGTGGGATTGCCACATCGCAAACTGTTCTAGCTGCCATTACTTTCGGCTCACGTCTCTCTGCAGCTGGTTCTTTAATTCTTACGGGATTACCCCGTATTCCTTCGCCAGCCAGTTCGACTTGTGGGATTGGGTAGTCTGCAGCCTGTCTTCTCAATCTATTGAAATATCTTTCAGGTTCATACTGCGGGGCTACCAAATCTTTGTTCCTTGCCAGTGTTTCGATGAAGTAAGCCTGCAAAATAGAACTGCTAAGATCAAGTTGTCAACACGTTAGCTGAAAATTAAAGTACAAACGTCAATAATTGAAATCTATCTATTTGAAAGTCCTCGGCAACGACGCCAAAAACTTGTTGCGACCCAACTATACACACAAGTGTACGTGATAGATCAAGTAATACAGTGGCTCCTTTGAAAGAACCGGATATCGAACCCAAGGGACTTTCGTTAGCAGAAGTCAACTCTAGACATCCAACAATAATTAAAAACTAGTGTTGCGGAAAGAAAAATAGATTTGTTGCTAAAAATTAATTGGTTGCAGACTATTAACTCCTATCTTCGCTACTGTAACTTTGGTTTTCATAAATGTGCTCGAAAAATCAATAAAAAGTGAATTCCCAGGGCTAAGGCACTCCGAACGTCATCTCTTGAGCATAATTGGTATTGGTTTAAGCAATTTGAGTTGTTTATCTTGGTTATTGATCTCGAGGTTAATTTCACAATTATATTTGTCTCCAAACTATAATCATCTACAAGAAATTGGGAACCTAACTACATCAATGAGCGGTGATAAGCTTAACCAATTCTAGTGCATTTAAGTTTTCTTCTCGTAATTGACCAAGTGTGGTGGATTAGGTACCTCTCGGTCCTAGCCACATGTCAATCCCTTAGAATTCCTTCCCCGAGAAAGACCACACTTCGTATATCCCACGTTCTATCTCTTAGTTTCTCTCTCGAGCTTACTTCAAGACAATAAATGTATTTCAATGGTGATCAAGCATCAAAATAATGAAATTAAGAATATATGAATAACCAATTTATGATAAACTTCAGCTCAAACCGATAAAATTAACCCAAGAGATTCATGTTCTTGGCCTTAACCCCAAGAATTAGGGATTTTAGCCACTCATAATGTTAATCAACATCCTAAGGTAATAAAATACTATAAAAATAATTAAAAACTAAAAAGAAAACGAATGAAACCTAATTTCAATGCCCAAAAACGGCCAACGTAGCCTAGCCAAGATTGAATGTGATACAATAACTCAAAAGCCCTATTTATAGAGTGAATTTTGAGGCAAAAATTAGCCAAAAAGTGGCCTGGCACGCCCTTGGGCATGCCTGGCACTTAGGCAAATTTTGCCTCAGCCAAGGTGTGCTCCAGGCGGCCTGGCACGCCCTGAAACACGCCCCCATGCTTCCTCCCAAAACCAATTTTTTCACAAAAGCGGCCTGGCATGCCCTGAAAGGCCCCAGGCCCTAAATTTTTGGTTTTCTTCTTTCGTCGACTTTTCTTTGCGGATTTGGCATGATTCTTCAAGTTCAACTTTTTGGCTTGCCTCTTATCATCAATATCCTTTGTTCGTAGCTTCTCCAAGCCTTGCTTTCCACGCCAAAAATGCTCCAAATAGTCACAAATTCCACCTACAAGGGTCTAATCACATTGGTTAGCACAACATCACATAATCTATCAAAAACCATGCAAAACATATACGTATTGATCTCAAAACTATGGTAAACATAGGTTAAAGTCGCTCCTAAGGCATATAAATACGCCTTAAATTAACAAAAATCCTACAATTTACCCTCATAGAAAAATAAAAAGTCAAGGAACATAAACACACCATACATGCTGATATTTCATTCACACCATGCACTTTCATCAAAACCCCAAGTCTCCTTTCAAGTTTAAATCACAAAGAGGGCACATCTTTTAGCAAAAAGTATAAGTGCCCTATTCAACCTTGCTAACATAACCATCATGATCTACACCATCTCTCATGTATATAATATATTAAATCACAAGAATAAACACTTAACCAAGCTTGTAAGGTGATGATCTTGTCCAAAGTGTCCAAAGAAAATGGTTGCCTTAGGGTTTGGAAAATAGAGGAATGTTTTGGAAATATCTAGAAAATGGCATGTGTGACTGTTGGAATAAAAATCTGATTTTTTCCACCTTATATAGCACCTCAAGTAATACTTATCCACTTCTTGCATTAAATGCCATGTTTCCTTGGTCAAAGTGGAAGAATGGGTCATTTGCCCTTTTGGGCCATGCCTTTTAATCCATTTTGGGCCTTAAATTGAGCCCATTTACACATATTAACTTAGCCCACCAATTTCAATGTGTAATACTCCCATTATATCATGTTTAAATAATTCCATAATGTCAATATAATATTCAACTCATGAGATTCATATTCATAGCCTCAATCCTCAAGAATACGCGATTTTTTCCACTCATGGCTTAAATTAACATAATTTGATAAAATAATTGTGATGAAGAATTAACCCCATATCGGATGCTAAAATTGATCTAGAGTAGTCCTACTATGTTGGAATAATGATACCATAACCCAAGAGTCCTCTTTATAGACTAATAATCGTAGAAGAAATCGGGCAAAAAGCACCCCGGCACACTCTCGGGCGCCCTAGAGACATAGAAAAATTTCAGCTCTAGAAAGGTGGCCAGGAGAGGCCTGGCATGCCCATGGGCCACCCCCTTGATTCCTGTGCCAAACAAAATTCGTCCAGAAGCTGCCTGACACCCCACCTGCAGCGCCCCATACAAAATTTTTGATTTCGACTTTTCTTTGCGGATTTGGTTGGATCTTTCAAGTCCCAACCTTTTGCTTGCCTCTTACCTTTAAGATACTTTTCTTGGATGTCCCTTAAACCTCACATTTCACCCCACAAATGCTCCACAAAGTCACAAATACCACCTATTACAAAGGTCTAATCACATTTACTAGCACAATATCAAATGTTCCATCAATAACAATGCAAAATACGTACTTATTGCTCTCGAACCTAGGGTAAAGATGGTTCAAGGTTGTCAAGTAGGGTCGGGAAGGTACGGGGTGTTACATTCTTCCCCCCTTAGGAACATTCGTCCTCGAATGTTAACAATATCTTTTCAATTACAACAAATGCATCTCCATATTAGCATATATATACATATACACATAATGCTCATAGATACTTACTTGTTATCATTTTGATCCCGTATTTTGAACTTTCTCTTCCATTTGAAACAGATGAGGGTACTTGGACTTCATCATTTCCTCGGCTTCCCATGTGATCTCCTCTACTTGTTGATTTCTCCAAAGTACCTTTACGGAAGCTATGTCCTTATTCCTCAACCTCTTTACCTGTCGATCTAGAATAGCACTAGGTATCTCCTCATAAGTAAGATCTTCCGTAACTTGTACATCTTCAACGGGAGCAATACGAGATGGATCTCCTATCGAAACATGAAACACTGGATGGACTAAGGAGAGTTCTTGGGGTAGTGCCAATTCATATGCAACTTGCCCAAATCTTTGGACAATTTCATATGGCCCTATATATCGGAGACTCAACTTCCCTTTCTTCCCAAATTGCATTACCCCTTTCATCGGTGACACCTTCAAGAATACCCAATCACCTATGGCGAATTCGAGCCCTCTTCTTCTAACATCAGCAAATGACTTGTGGCGACTTTGGGCTGTTTGTAGCCTCTGTTGGATCACTTTAACTTTCTCCATAGCTTAATAAAAAAGATCTGGCTCAAGTAAAGTAGTTTCACCTTCTTCAAACCTTCCGATCGGTGATCTACACTTCCTTCCGTATAAAGCTTCATAAGGTGCCATTTTAATACTTGAATGATAGCTATTGTTGTAAGAAAATTCAATGAGAGGCAAATGATCATCCCAACTGCCTTGAAAATCTAACGTGCACGCTCGTAGCATATCTTCAAGTGTTTGGATAATACGTTCTGCTTGTCCATCTGTCTGAGGATGGAAAGCCATACTCAAATTCACTTGTGTACCCAAGCTCTTCTGAAAATATCTCCAAAAATGTGTGGTAAATTATGCTCCTCAGTCCGATATAATGGTGACCGAAATTCCATGTAATCTCACTACTTCTTTAACATACAATCTTGCATAATCCTTAGCTGTATAGGTGATCTTGACTGGTAGGAAATGCACTAATTTGGTAAGCCTGTCAACTATGACCCATATAGAATCAAATTTTCGTAGTGTAAGACGCAAACCTGTGATGAAATCTATGTTAATCATATCCTATTTCCAGAGTGAAAGATTGATACATTGCATGTAACCTCCTGGTTTATGATGCTCTACTTTCACTTGTTGACAATTTGGGCATTGATCTACAAATTCTGTAATGTTCTTTTTCATATTTCCCCACCAATATATTTCTTTCAAGTCATGGTACATTTTGGTAACTCCCGAATGAATAGAATATCGCGAATGCTGCGCCTCTGACATAATTCGTCTCCTCAGCTCATCTATATTCGGTACACATAATCTTTCTTGGGAGTGAAGTACTCCCTCTTGTATGAGATCAAATGACTTTGTCAGACCCTGTTGCACATTCTCTTTTAGCTGCAATAACATAGGATCCGCGAACTGCTTCTCTTTCACTTCAGCTATTAAGGAGGATTCTGCTGCATTTTGCACAATAACCCCTTCATCTGGAGATTCAAGAAGGCGAACTCCCAAGCTGGCTAGTTGATGTAGATCTTTGATTATCTCTTGCTTTTTCGTCAACTGGCCACTAGTGCTTCCTACTGCTTTGCGGCTTAATGCATCAGCTACCATATTTGCCTTTCCTGGATGATAGAGAATATCAATATCATAGTTTTTTAAGAGCTCTAGCCACCTTCGTTGCCTTAAATTGAGTTCTTTTTGACTGTCCTCTTTCAGATTCATGTACCCTTCTTCTCTGTCTTTGATCCTCCATTTTTTGGGCGATGGTTTGTATTCTGGATATGTCAATATCTTTATTCAAGGCAGCAATGGTGCAGTCCCTTACCAAATATGGCTCTAACCTGTCCACATATCGATGGACTCTGTCTGTCATTGTGGCTACTACATTCGGAGCATATCGAGCCAAGGAATTAAACTGAAGACAATATTCTCTAACACTCATATAACACTCATATTCCCTTGATGTAGATTTAGGAACTGGTCTGCAAGTCCCTCCCGGATCTAATATGAGAGGTAATGATCAAGAAATGCCATTTTAAATTCTTCCCAACCAGCTGGAAGTGCATCAATACCCCTCGATCTTTTCCAGTCCTCATACCACGATATAGCTTCACCTTTCAATCTATAGGCCGCAAGTTCAACTGTCTCAACACCAGTCACGTGCATAACATCTAGAGCCCTCTGGATTTGATCCACGAAGTCCTGTGGATCTGCTTTCGGATCTGACCCAGTGAATATAGGAGGGTCTAATTTTAGAAAGTCCTGTGTCCTGCGACTCGCCACTCTAGCTGCATCATCCTCATTTGTCGTTGGACCAGCTCGTCCTTGACTTTGTACATCAACTATCTGAGTCAATATATGCACTGTATTTCTTAAATCCTGGTCAGTGGCATTCATTGGTGGTTCTGCGTGTATTTCTCTACCTCTTGGCTCTTCTGGAGCTGGAAAAGTAGAAGAAGACCGCGATGCAATTTCAGTGTTAGCTCCACCTTGACTAGCTTGGTCAGGCGGTGATTTACTCATTCCTTCACCGGCAAGCATATCTACCTACTTACCTTTGCCTCTACCTCTTCTTGTCATTGGCATTTTACTATAACAAAGAAAACCAATTCCAATGGTTAGATACGATTCCACTTACCACATTGGCTCTATTGCACGATCTAGAAGTGAAGAAAAGAAACAACTCCTAAATGTCCCGTAGCCTCCTACTTATAAATATTGTGCACAACACATCCATAAGCAAGACTCTACTCAGACACGACTTTGTAGACACCCTTAGAACGACCTGCTCTGATACCACTTTTGTCACGCCCCGAATTCCAACGGGGCAGACTGGCACCCAAAGCCAACAAGGCCCGAGAGAACCAATCTTTGCTCATGTCCATTCATATGCATGTCATTCAAGGAAAACCACCACAACGTATAGATACATGATGCTAATAGCAGCAAAACATGTGATATATACATATATGAAACTTGGCCGTTAGGGCCATCAAGTCAAAATAGACATACATCCCTTACGTTCATATTCCCATATACGTCTACAAAGCCTCTAACAGATGCATACACATAACCGTCTAACAGTTGGGATAAGTCCCCGCTTTATACAATATTTACACTACCAAAACAAATGTACAACTGTAACTCCGAAAGCCCCGAACCAACTGGAGCTCACCAAAGACCGAAAAATAATCCACAACCTACTGTGGAGGTCTACTAGCACCTGTGCCTACAGCAAGTAAGGTAAGTCCCCCAAGGGACATCAGTACGAAGAATGTACTGAGTATGTAAGGCTCATATAAAACTATATGATATATAAGTACTTCCATAAAATCAAATATAAGAGAATAGTTGGTACAAATAAACCACCGGTCTGCATATGTGGAACCATGTACATTACGTCCTTTACTTCTTTTGCCATTATATTTATTTATCGTTATCGTGCTACCCATGCTAGGCTTATTTCGCCCCTGGGATGAGATTTATCTACCCATGCTAGGCTTTTCTGTCGCCTCTGCGATGAGATTAACCCATGCTAGGTATTTTAACCCCTGGGATGTAATTAACCCATGCTAGGCTTTCATGTCGCCCCTGGGATGTAACTGTGATAACCCATGCTAGGCTTTTATTTCTCCCCTGGGATGTTACTCAAGCATATATAAACAACTATTCATTACTTCATTTATTTTCTTCTATGAGATTGATACATTGGTAGTTATAACATTATTGGAACTTTGGAACGTTAGCCAATGGACATGAGACATGTGAATCGCAATTGATCAATGAGTAAGGATCATGTGAGTAGCAATAATTAATAACCCGGAATGGGATACCTTAGAACATTTTGGAATGGAACAAGTACAATGACAATGTGAACACTATGTGCTGTAGAAGGATCGGAAAGAGTAACCTTAGCTACCTTATACACAATCCTATATGTGAATATAATAGTCCAGCTCCTTCCTTACGTTTCACTCTGCAACACAAGTACATAGCGTAGCTCACGTTAATAACTATCTACCTTACAAGTGCATACGACGACAATGAGTTACATGATTGCCTTAACATGTCATTTCCCCCTTGACACTACCATTTATGAAATTATCATACCAACAATACCACAACATTCCATATATTGACCAATACATCATAAACCAATAGCATAAACCATGGAATAAAAATCTGATTTTTGCCATCTTATATAGCACCTCAAGTCATACTTAGCCACTTTTTGCATTAAATGCCATGTTTCCTTGGTCAAAGTGGAAGAATGGGTCATTTGCCCTTTTGGGCCATGCCTTTTAATCCATTTTGGGCCTTAAATTCAGCCCATTTACACATATTAACTTAGCCCACCAATTTCAATGTGTAATACTGCCATTATATCATGTTTAAATAATTCCATAATGTCAATATAATATTCAACTCGCGAGATTCATATTCATAGCCTCAATCCTCAAGAATACGCGATTTTTTCCACTCATGGCTTAAATTAACATAATTTGATAAAATAATTGTGACGAAGAATTAACCCCATCTCAGATGTTAAACTTGATCTAGAGTAGTCCTACTATGATGGAATAATGATACCATAACCCAAGAGTCCTCTTTATAGACTAATAATCGTAGAAGAAATCGGGCAAAAAGCACCCCGGCATGCTCTCGGGCGCCCTAGAGACATAGAAAAATTTCAGCTCTAGAAAGGTGGCCAGGAGAGGCCTGGCACGCCCCTGGGCGCACCCCCTTGCTGCCTGTGCCAAACAAAATTCGTCCAGAAGCGGCCTGGCACGCCACCTGCAGTGCCCCATACAAAATTTTTGATTTCGAATTTTATTTGCGGATTTGGTTGAACCTTTCAAGTCCCAACCTTTTGCTTGCCTTTTACCTTTAAGATCCTTTGCTTGGATGTCCCTTAAACCTCACTTTTCACCCCACAAATGCTCCACAAAGTTACAAATACCACCTACTACAAAGGTCTAATCACATTTACTAGCACAATATCAAATGTTCCATCAATAACAATGCAAAATACGTACTTATTGCTCTCGAACCTAGGGTAAACATGGTTCAAGGTTGTCAAGTAGGGGCGGGAAGGTACGGGGTGTTACACTATTGTTGTATGAAAACTCACACAATGGCAATAACTTGTCCCAATGTCCATCAAAATCGATCACACATGCCCTCAAGCACCTGAATCGTCCTCTCCGACTGTCCATCAATTTGAGGATGAAAGGTTATGCTAAAAGTGAGTTGGGTGCCCAAATCTTCAGGCAAGTTATCCCAAAATTTAGAAATATATTACTACCACTATCTAAAATGATGGAATGAAATATGCTAAATTTGTTAACCTATCAACTATGATCCAAATCGAGTGATGCTTTCCCAAGGTCTTAGGAAGACCTACCACAATGTCCATAACTATCCTTTCCCACTTCCACTAGGGAATGGGCATCCTTTGTAGCAAACCTACAGGCCTTTGATGCCCATACTTTACTTGCTGATAGTTTTAATATTTGGATACATACTCCACTATATCCCTCTCCATCACAGGCCACCAATAAAGCTACCTCAAGTCACGGTACATCTTAGTTACACCTAGATGAATAGAATATCGCAAACCATGAGCTTCAACAAGCATATTTTGAATCAAATCACAAACCCAAGGAACACATACTCACCCTCTAAACCATAATGCTTAACACATATTAAGTGTGGCGTCTGAAGCCTCACCACACAATACCCAGTATTGGACTTTGTTCAATTTTCCATCCTCAAATTGTTTGGTATTGATTTCATTAAGAAATGTTGACTTTATCTCAACAATAGCCAACACTCTACCTCTTTTTGAAACACTAAACTAGATAAACTAAGATGCTAGAGCTTGAAACTCCCTAGCTAAGGGTCTCCTTGATACTGAATGGTCACATCATAGTCTTTCAACAGATCCATCCATATACTCTATCTCAAGTTCAAATCCCTTTGCGTGAACATATGCTGTAGGCTACGACAGTCTGTTAATACCTCACACTTGACACCATAAAGGTAGTGTCTCCAAATTTTGAGTGTAAAAACCATCACTACCAACTCCAAGTCATGAGTTGGGTAATTCTTTTCATGAGGCTTCAACTGCCTCAAAGCATAAGTAATGACATTCCTGTCCTGCATCAACACAAAACCCAAACCCAAATGTGTAACATCACAAAACACAAGAAAATCCTTACCTTCAACTGATAATGAAAGGATATGAGTTGTAGTCAAAAGTTTCTTGAGCTTTTGGAAGTTCTTTTCGTACTTATTCGACCATACAAATGGCACCTCCTTTAGGGTCAACCTTGTTAGGTAAATAGCGATAGAAGAAAAATTCTTGACAAACCTGCGATAGTAACTAGCAAGACCCATAAAACTTCTAACCTTCGTTACAGAGCTAGGACGAACCCAAATCTTAACTGCCTCAATCTTCTGAGGATCTACCATCGTCCTTTTTTTTGAAACCACATGCCCTAAGAAGGCAACTGAAGACAACTAGAACTCATATTTTGAGAGCTTTGCATACAACTACTTCTCCCTCAAAATTCCCAAAACAATGCGAATATGACCTGCATGTTCCTCCTTACTCTTGGAGTAAACCAAACTATCATCAATAATAACTATCACAAAAGAATCCAAGAAAGACTTGAAAATACCTTTCATCAAGTTCATGAAGGCTGTTGGCGCATTGGTCAACCCAAAAGACATCACTAAGAACTTGTAATGCACATATCGAGTCCTAAAAGCTGTCTTGGGTATATTCTCATTCTGAATTTTTAGCTGATGGTAACCCGACCTCAAGTCAATCTTGGAGAATACCGAAGCACCCTACAACTGGTCAAAAATATGATCTATGTGGGGCAAGGCAAGGAATATTTTTTCCTGATGGTAACTTTGTTCAACCTCCTGTAATCAATGCACATCCTCATGCTACCATATTTCTTTTTAACGAACAACACTGGACCACCCCAAGGTGAAGCACTTGGATGAATAAATCCCTTATCAAGTAGTTCCTGCAATTGAGTTTTAAGTTCCCTCAACTCTGCCTGAGCCATTTAATAAGGAGGAATAGAAATTGGGCGAGTGCCCACCTCCCGAAACTCTGAAACTATAAGAACCGACTCAATAGAAGAGGACTCCGCACTAACATCTCAAAGATGAGACAGTAAGTCTTAACACCCCCTACCCACTAGCTTTCTATCTCGAACAAAAGATATAATTTTTATCGACTTAGACTTATACACTCCCTCCCACTCTAGTTAATCCCTCCCAGTCATTTCTTGAGTCACCGTCTTAGCATTACAGTTCAAGATAATATGATATCGATAGGACCAAGTCGTACCTAGAATAATGTCAAAATCTCATGTCCAAAATGGTAAAATCTACCCAAGTCTGGAAAACCTTTAATAAAACAGAACATGCACGATACACATGGGTTACCACTACAGAGTCTCCAACTCGAGTAGACACATTGTAACACCCTAAACATCTAAGATAAGATAAGAACAAATCTTCAAGAATATATAGAACCATTACATAAGCATTACATGAGTATTAGATGATGTTTAAGATCATAATGAGTCCTTAACCCAAAGTTGAGTGGAAAACTCCTTTTCCGGCTAAGCTTTAGTGTAAGATTCTTCTTGGGTCAACTTTAAACGACCATTTATTCTAGTATATGAAGATTTAGATGGAATTATACCCACCAAATTAAAGGTATTTGAATTATATTTCCAACTCCACCTACCGTTCATAAATCCAGTATCGAAGTAAAAATTTATGGTGTTTTTACTGAAGCAATGTCAAAACTTTCAGTGGCGATGTCTCAGACCCTACGAGTCGTAGGGTGACCCCTACGGGTCATTGGGGTGACTCATTGGGACGACATAGGAAATTAAAAATTGAATCCTAGGTGATGACTCAGGCTATGACTCGTTGCCAGACCCTACGAGTCATCACGTGAGTCGTCGAAACTAACTCAAACAACTTTTCAGACAATTTTAAAAGGGTTGTTTGGTCTTCTCCCACTCTCTTAACACCAAAACAATGTTTTTTAAGCTATAATAAGGCTGATTAATAAGCCTAAACTACCTCAAATCCCCCATTAACAAAAATATCAAGCAACACTTAGCAAAATACAGAGAGAATAGACAATTTTCTCTTCTCCAAAGCAAGAACTAGGGTTCATCATCTTCAAGTTCAAATCTAAATATTTCACCAAGGTTTTCACTCTGATATATGTGGGATTTCATAAGAGGATACACTCAGTTCTTCAGTTAATTAATAATTTTGAAATTGGGGTTTCCATTATAGTCATGATTCTTCTTGTATTTCAGTTTTCCATAACTAGTAGGCTATAATATGTTTTCCCATGAAATTTAGTACCTTGATAGTATCATATTCATGAAGCCTAGGTATAATTATATTCCATGATTTTGGACTTTTATTATGTAAATTTCATATTCCATTCAGATTATAAAATGTCACTAGTAGTTGCATTCTTCAGAGATGACGGGTTATGAACACTCGATGACTTAGGATTTCATGCATTGATAATTAAATACTCAGTACTTTAATTTCATATGTTTTAGGATTCTTTCAGATAAAGTGTCTCGCACTCAATCTCAGACATCAGAATCAGTGAACTTTGGTATTAACAGTTTTGTAGACCTTCAGAGTGATTTTTCGATAAAGTATATTCTAAACAATATTTTCATATAATACATACTATTAGAATATTAGCATTTTCACGAGTCAAGAATTAGGATTTTGGTCCAGCCTTAAGAGTCATTCTAAATCTTAACCCTCATATGCTACTCTTATGCATTTTACTCCAGCCATCTCAGGTCTCCCATAAACTTACAAGTCACAGTGTTCAGAAATACCTGATATATATATATATATATATATATATATATATATATAAATATAAATGCGTTCTCATATCATAATCAAGATATTCGGCTCATAACAATAAGATGTATGACATGTAGGACATCCAGATATGCCATCAATGCTCTTGAACACTTTTTCCCAAAAGTAAGTTTCCCAATTAGTATGGTATCCGAATTTCCATCAATGATCATGGATAAATTTTCTTATAAAAGCAAAGTTCACTAGTAGTATGGAGTCCATGATTATGGACAGTATTTTCAAGAGCTATCAGTTATATTCAGTTGGGAGTAATACTTGGCACCGTTATGGACTAGGGTTCAGCATAACCCAAGTCCCAGAACTACGTGCCATTATAGGTATGATATTATGTTTTTCCCCAAATGGGATCATGAGTGATCACACCAAAATCATGGTTCTCTACCCATGGCAAGGTATTGAACACCCTCCCAACTTGGGTTACATGTTGGATTCCATGTTGCTCACATGGTCTATGTCGATTACAGTAACTCCCACAATTCAGACTCAGATATTGCATGACCTTGTATCTAGTTTATGTAGCATATTATACTATTACATGTTTATTACTTGATCATTGCATCAGTTTACAGATTTCAGTCCATGTTCAGTTTATTATGTCTCTTTCAGCATGTTCAACTTATATAAAGTAGTGCATATCTCATATGCTCAGCACATTCAAAGTACTGACTGCATACTTTCCTTTGCACTATATTGTCTTATAATATAGGTTTGAACGTTCAGTTAGCACGATCCCGCATCACCTCAGCAACAGAGTTTTGTGAGTTCTCATCTTTCGAGGATAAGATTTATGGTTTATTCTTATTTCAATCATTTATTTTCAGACAGTTAGAGTTAGCTGGGGGCTTGTCCCAGCAAATCATTTTAGTAGAGGCTTTCAGACAGACAAACTAGTATTTTCAGCTTTATGGTGTTGTCTAGAAAATTTCCATTTTGTCTTCAGTATTCAGATTTGTTTTAGCCATCATTAATTTATTGAGATTTCATCTTCCGCTTAGTGATTCTGATTTTATGTAGTATTCTTAGTGTCATACCAGGCCATAGGTTAGCTTGGGGTCACTTGTGACTCTAAGTACCATGTTACGACTAGGGGTTAGTCTCAGGTCATGACACACATGTACAGGAAAATCAAGTACATCACAGACCAAGTTCAGACCCAAAGCAAGTCTAACAGATACATATGAATAAGTAGACCCCAGATCAAATAAAGCAGTAGTCATCCGGTCACAGACGAGAATAGTACCTGTAATGATGACTTCAAATGACTCGATCTTGGTCTTTCCTGGGAAGGCATAACAGTGAGCTCTATCATCAAGCTGGGAAACATCCCTAGCAGGTTACACTCCACATTTCCCCCTATTACCATTACCTTTATTTCCACTTCAACCTCTATGTTTTTTACCCTGTCCACCCTGTGGATGACCCTTACCATTACCACCTCCACTTTTACGTGCTGGGACTACAACCCTAGTCTGTTACTGTGCCAGATTACCTAACTGACTCAAAGGACACTCTCTTTTGAAGTTCCCCAGAATACCATAATAATAACAACCCCGCTCAAGAGAAGGCATGTTGGCCAAAGTAAAAAAAGGCCCTTGGTCTCTAGCAATTGAAGGCTGCTGAATAGCCCCTGAATGCCACCTTTAAAAGCTGATAGTACTGACTGAATGGGATGAGCCGGATATGCCTACTGGATATGACCCATGGAATTAGTTTGTTTAATTATTTATATTAAAAATACTAGGGTTAACTTAATTATCCTAATGGGAATTAAAGCACCCCTTATGGGTGGGTTAGATTTTCCTACATCTCCCACTCAAACATAATGAGAGTGCTTTTTTAATCTGAGAAACAAACTCTCTTCTCATCTCCCCAATCATTCATATATAAAAGTAGATCATGCAACCAACATACTATGAGAGCTAAGTGCTATACATCTGTTAGGAGTATATAGCCTCTCGTTGAGCGCAAACTTGTAAGTAGATCATAAAGTATGCAGTACTCCAGATCATATGAATCACATTTGATATAATCTCATAATCTCATATATTATTATTTGTTGTATTCGTAATCATAAATCATTAGCTATAACTGGTGAACCAGTAAACACAAATCAATGAGATTTCATTAATTATCTTCACATTTTCATGATTTTCTAAAAAATAGTTTGACTGCTTTTCTAGATATGCTCCTCCAAACCAAATTTATGTTTATGGTCTTTTGGAAACATACTAAGATAACTACGTCAAGCTAAGTCTTAAGTATCTGATTAGAGTCACTAAGGAAATATATCTTGAGCCATAATAAAGGCCTTTGGTCTCACACTACAATACGTTTAGAATGGACTTATGTTTAACCAAATTGGTCGACATTAAGACATATGGTATGAAATACGTGCTACAACATTTTCTCCTTTCTCATTGAGCGTATGTCTTTGTCTTGTTTAGAATGATGTATAGATGATATCTATAGACATCATAAGTGTCTAAATTTAAATTTCTTGATCTTTAATAACTCACATCTAGCTCACTAAGTAGACTAGGTGAATATTTTTTACCTTAATGACCTTATGTCATTATTTATGCGACTCATTATTTTAGACTGAAAACTCTCAAATTATTTATTTGGATAATTTTGGTTAAAATCCAGTCTCATCTCCACTCATTACTAAGATAAGGAGGTGGTTACATGTGTGAGAAGGTCAAGCTCTTATCTACTCGACATACTCATAAAATATGTATGTATGTAAATCGAATTTATTGATAATTTAAGAACATCATTCTTGTGAATGTCAAAAAATAAAAGACAAAATGAAGTATCTTAGAATCTATGGAAGCCTTGAGACCTAGTGTGTCTCGCAATGCATCTCTAGATGTTACAACCCAAATGGTTTTGATTGTCACCCACCCTAACACTCTGACGGGAGAACCATCTAACCCAACCCATACCAAGTCAATCTGATACTTCACAAGTTATTTTCATCAAATTCTTGTTTCGAAGTTACTAAACACAATAAAGAAATCTACCGAAAACAAAATCCAACTAAATCCATATCATCTATGGAGTAGAGTGCAAAATCTCTCTATTTATTACAACCCTCGGACCTAAAGTCACCATACAAGAACAACTAAAAAGGTCCACACTTATAAATAATAGATTATCTAAAATACAAAAGGAAATATGAAAAAGTCTTAGAATCAGGACATGAAAACAAGTTAGAAGATTCAATGGCTGCCTAATCATAGTGCTCACCCTTAAATCGATGTCTGGAACTGCTGGTTAAAGTTGAGGTCTCATCTCAAACCCTGGAACATACTCTGCACTTAACAAAAAGAAGAGCGCAGGTAGCATCAGTACATCAACAATTGTTGGTAGGCATCATAGGCCGACTCAACTCAACAATATGCAAATAAGTAGACCACATATAAGTAATAGCTATCTCAACAGAACTTATAACTAATGAGAACCAACCACAAATATGACACTTCAATACAGGGTGAATGTAAGCTCAAAAATACAACTTTACGCTTAGTCAATTTATTAACAAGGTTCATCACAACATATAAGTTTTATGTACATTCAAATGCATATGATGAATGTATGTATGCAAGATATACATATCATCTCTCCTCATATCAATATCATCTCATCATCATTATCAAAATCATTATCAACATCAAGATCTCATTATCATCATCAATATTATCAATTTATCTCCAGAGTAACACCATATCCAACACCAATATAAATGAAAATGCAATGCAGTTAATAACCACAAGTAATGTACTAAAGCAATTATGAACACTAAATTTACATAGAAGCACAAAGTCAAGTAAGTCTCATTGCTACAAATAAACCATAACCTACCTCGATTCCTGCTTGAATCACTTCAAGGCCACAAATTTACCTTTCCTTTCTCTTTCAATCCTTTCTTGATCTATAACAACAAATTTACACACCCATTCCAATTATTTCATCGTTTATAACCATTAGGAAGCATTAATTATCAATTTCAACTATGAATGTTCCCTAGTTCATTACCTTAGGGTTTTCTACCCTTTAAATCCCATGAATCCCACTTGTTTTCGCATGAACAATCATAATTCTACATTAACTAATGTTTCTTAACACTCTAGGATCATAACCACTTGATTTTAGTCACATTTCCATTTATTTATATTTAGTTCATAAATTAGGGCTAAACCCCAATTTCTATTATGAACAAGATTATAGTGATTTATACAGATTCTAGGAAGTAATTCAAGCTTAGAAAATAGAGAAATCTTACCTTTAAAGATGAAACCCCCCTCCACCCCAAATACATAAAATCGCCTGTTGTTATGCCTCAACTCATTTTTGGAAAAAAATGGAAATAAAAATGAGTTTTTTGGTTTTAAAAAGATGGAAACTGTATTTTTACCACTGTGGTGGTAAAGTTATCGATGCACTGGTACCACTGCAGTGGTAAAGTTACCACTGCAGTAGTTCGTAGGGTAATTGAGGCCACCATTGCGGCGGTACTTTTACTTCTGCAGTGGTCTTGAGGTAGAATCTCGGGGTTTCTTCTCAAATTAGTCTATTTTATAATAAACCTCTCGAAATATGACATCGTGAACCAACCTTTCATGGTAAACTCCATAACTAGAGTTTTATTGATCCATTTTGCTTATCGAAAGTTTCTATGACTTCCTAAACTCATCCTCTATCACAAAATAAAATCATACAACCCCACTGATGCTTACATTACTACTAGATTTCTTTAGACTATCACACCCTCAAAAAGCAACCAAGACTAGGCCATCCTTGAATTTTCAAAAATTTATCGATGAAAAAACTAGCAAAGGTACTACTCCTTATTTCAGCGTAATGACAAATTGGGTCGTTACATTAGATACCAATTTACCACTTGTTTGTACCTGAATGACAACTAGCCCAAAGTGATATAACTAAAGCAAGAGTAATTACCCGAGTCTATGAACAAATGTGGGTACCGCCTGCACATATCCACCTCTGTCTCCCAAGTTGCTTCCTCAACCAAATGATTCCTTCATTGAATTTTCACGGATGGAATATATTTTCTTAATTTCCTCATATCTCTATTCAATATAGAAATTGGATCCTCTTCGTAAGAGACCTCTTTGTCAAGTAATTCAGAGTCCCATCGAATAATGTAATCACCATCACAGTGGTACTTTTTAAGCATGGATACGTGGAACACCGAATGAACCTCATACAAACTAGGAGTCAAGGCCAACTTATAATCCACTGACCCTACTCTATTTAAGGTCTCAAAGGGCTCGATATACCTCAGACAAAACTTGCCCTTCTTACCAAAGTGATTTATGGGTGACACTTTCAATAGCACATTCTTACCCTTCTCAAACTTTACATCTCTCACCTTGTTATTTGCATACTCCTTCTATCGACTATGAGATGCTACCAACTTTTCCTGAATGAAACTCACCTTCTTTATTAAATCCTTGAGCATATCAGTGCCTTAAGGCCTTACTTTGAACGCATCAAACTACCCTATCGATGACCTACATCTTCTACTATACAAGACTTCCAAAGAAGCCGTGTCAATACTGGAGTGGTAGCTATTGTTTAATACAAACTCACACAAAGGTAAGTACTAATCCTATTGATCCCTGAAGTCCATTACATAATCCTGAAACATATCTTCTAGCACTTGGATAGTTCACTCCAACTGTCCGTCGGTCTGTGGTTGAAAAGCTATATGTAGGTCCAATCTAGAACCTAATTCTGACTGAAATTTCTCCCAAAAACTAGAAGTAAACTAAGAACCTCTATCTGACACAATAGAAATAGGTACCCCATAGAGCCTTACAAACTTCTTCACATAAATCTTGGCTAACGTAGATGCATTATAATGCACTCTTACTGGGATGAAATGAGCCGAATTGGTCAATCGATGGATGATTAACCCATAGAGTCACACTTCCTTATGGTCTTAGGAAGACCAACAACAAAGTCCATGGATATCCTTTTCCACTTCCATTCTGGGATGGGAATTCACTGGAAGGTGCCCCAGTTTCCGATGCTCATAATGGAGTCATAATGGTTTCATGCAAGGTCTCATCTAGTGTGATAATGAGTCATAGTTAGCCCTCATGGTCAAGTATTCCTCCAATCTCCAATTCCAAAATATTCTGGTTTGGCAACGACTGAGGCTACAAGTCGTATTGTAACCCAACAACTCGTAGCCTAGTGTACTTTATCTATACTTATGCAATTATTCTTTTTTTTTTCATTAATTCACCTTCGAACCACGTCATATCTAGGAGAATAGCCTTTGAATTAACGTATTTTTCTCATTTTAAGCATCGAAAGAGCCGTAAAACCATGGCACATCAGTCATTCCCCGATTAGTTAGTTTAAGACTTCTGAGGATAGACCCCATGGTACCGACTTGCTTCACGAGTCTTTGGATAGAGTTTGGGTGATTCAGGATAGGCTTTGGACAACCCAGAGTAGGCAAAAAAGTTATACGGACCACAGGATTTGTGCTTTGAAGTTTGGGATTAGTGATCATGTATTCCTTTATGTGTCACCCACGAAGGGCGTAATGAGGTTCGGGAAGAGGGGAAAGCTTACCCCTGGTACATTGGACCTTTTGAGATTTTTTGAACTGTTGGGGAGGTTGCTTATGAGTTGGCCTTACCTCTAGATTTTTTGTTAGTTCATCCATTTTTTCATGTATCTATGCTTTGATGCTATATTCTGGATGAATCTCACTTGCTTTATTGGGACTCAGTTCAGTTGGATAAGAGGTTGACCTTGTTAAGGAGCCAGTCTCTATTTTAGCCAGGGATGTTAGATAGTTGCGTTCTAGAGATATTTCTATAGTTAAGGTTCAGTGGAGACACCATTATATTGAGGAGTCTACTCGAGAGGTCGAGTCTAACATGGTAGTAGTTACCCCCAGCTCTTTACAGAATCAGGTATTTCTTTGCCTTTTAGTTTGAGGACGAACTAGAGTCTTAGTGGTGGATATTGTAATGACCTGATTGTGAAGTCTTACTTTTATGTGAATTGACCATTTTTTCATTTCCCGTAGATACTTCATGTTGATTTTAGGGTGTGTGAATGGTTGGCATGGTCCCCGATGTGATCGGGAATGATTCGGAAGAGTTTGAGGTTTTTAGAGGCTTTAAAAGCCATATAGTTAAATTCAGTCAACATTTGATGTTTCAAGTCTCAAATGACAATTTGGACAGTTCTATTAGCTCCAAAATATTAAATTTGGGTTCGTAGCAAGGTTGGTTCAGGTTTGGGATATTTATTTTGCATTTTTACCATTCGTTTGAAATCTAATTTAAATTAGCTTTTAAGGTTCCCAGGGGTTAATGTATTGAAAACAATCCTTTTTCGATAATTCGACATCGCCATTAAGTCCTAAACGTCAAAAATAGCCTAGTATCATAGTTCATTTGCATTCACGAAATTTTAAACGAATCCCGAGGGGTCAATCGGTAACTTTGCAACTTAGCAAAGTTGCATATGAAGCTGGTATCTGGTGCTGCTGCTTAAGCAGCCAAGGCCCACTTTAACGGTAACCACTTTAGTGGATAAATCCCGCTTTAACGATAGCCAATTTATCATAGCCGCTTTAGAGGCTTCTCTCAGTTTTAACGGTGACCTCTTTAGCGGTCATTTAGCCGCTAAAGCGGCCATCATTGTATATAGACCCCATTTTGCAATTTTTCCTCCATTTTTGGACTTTGAGCTTCGGGTTTAGGCTATTTTTGAGGGTTTCTTCACCAATTAAGCTTGGATAATTTCTAAACTCATCTTTTCATTTTTTCCCATTGATTATGTCTTCGAAAATACCTTTTAATCTCGATTTTAAATGGATTTTTGAGGTTTTTGGCGGTAAAGCTTAAAAATGGTTTTTCTTTGATTTGAACCTTGTTTTTAACCTGTTTTCACATGGGTTTTCTACTGTAGACTCCTATAACCTTGGGGAATGAGTTTCTAAAATAAAATTTTGATTCTACCTCTCTCATTTTTGAACTCGTTTTTCGAGTCCGTTTGGACCCATCTTAAATATGGTCAATATGAGTATTTTTGTCTTTCTTTTAATGTGTAAATGCAATATTTATTTGTTTTAATTGATTATGAGACTATTTGAAAGGGGAAAGGGTCGTATTAAAGGACTTTAGGCTCGGATTTTGTCATTTCGATGTAGGTTATGGCTTAACTTTCTGCAGACTGGGCTGGGTAGTTAATAAATGAGTAAAGCATGCTATGGGTATGGGAAAATAACTATGTAAATGGTATTTTGAGGTTATTATTATCGTTGTGTGCCCGTGTGGGGGATTATATTCTTGTTGTTGCTGACTTGACATATCATATATTGCGAGATACCCGTGCGGGGGCTATATTTGACATCATTGGTCTTATTTTTGCATTTGAATGCCTTATTTCTTAATGTGATGCTCGAGTAGGGGATTAAATAGATATTATAGGACTTATTGAGCATGGTTTGCCTTATCATGATGAAAAACAGCGAGTTATATGTGATATGATATGAATGATGTCTTACGTGCGTTTTCATTCCAATGGTGCCTATCTGGAATTGATATCATGAATTGTCGACATATTGAGTTGATTTCTGGGCTTATTTATAACGTATTGAATGGATTAGATATCTTCATATTGATGTGATTGTGAACATAACATCGTCATTTCATACATAGACATTCATGAGATATTGGTATCATTGAGAAAAACTAATTTTGAAAGATAATAAGACACTTTAAAAATGCTTAGACCGAGGGATGTACTGGTCGGGTAGATTAAGACATGAGATTGAGATTTATGGAAACCTGAATTAGTATACGGGTTGTAAAACCCCCATGGGTCTTATCTTGGGAGCTTGAGGCACAGTAGGTGTATACAGAATGTTATGCGATAACTTTTAAATCATTACATCATCATCATCATTGCATTCCATGTGTATATACATTTTTGGTGTTATCTTTTGTGTTTATTAGTGTTAACTCTGTTTATGTTTACCTCCGTGATTACCTGTTTTCCCTCTTTTTTACCTTTCGCACTTATAATAGAACTGTTAATAAAGATAGTTTGAGCAACCGTATGGGAATTTTTCTATTTGCAGGTGAAGTGCTCATAGTTTTTTTTTACTTGTATTTTTTTCTACTTTGCTCAGTCAGCCTATAATTCCTACTAAGTACAAGTGGACCGTACTAACCCCTACTGTTCCTTTTTGGTGCAGATCTGAGTACGAGCACTACACGCGGTGGCTGAGTTCGTGCTTATAGAGTCTGAGGTTTTGAGGTACTGACATGCTCTAGGTTATCAGAGTTTGGCTCCAGGCCTCATCTTATCTATTATGATGTCTTTATTTATCTTTCGGAGACAGACTTTATGTATTATTCAGATTCGAGTATGGTTTTTTGGATGCTCTTATACTTATGATACCAGGTTTTGGGATGGTTATGTATTTTGTTTAGACTTCCTCATTTATCTACGATTATGGCCTGACTTCATTCTAGAAGTCTCACATTGTTCTAATTATTTACTATTTTCAATTTTTCTTTAACCTTTGGGGACTTGGCTTACTTATCAAGGCAGGACCTAGATAAGTGCCATCATGACCTCAAATTTTGGCTCGTGGTAGTTTGCTTGAATAAAGGTAGATCGGGGGCCTTTTATCGTTCGTCATTGTCTCGTTCAGTTGTTTAGAGGCTTCATTAGATAATTTGTTTTCATTACTTTAGTTGTATGCAAATTCTTGGTTATATAAATTTGATTTGCTTTACTTTAGCAGTCAAATCTAAACTTATAATTTTTCAGAGCTTCTACATGTTTCATTATTGAGTCTTAGTAGTGCTCCAGATCAGGGGTTCACTTGGGCTAGTAGTGGTTCCAGGTGCTGGCCAAGCGGGGTGTGAAAAACTTGTTATCAGAGTATTAGGTTTAAGAGTCCTAGGATATCTATGAAGCCGCGTCTAGTAGAGTCCTTTTTATGGGTTTAAAGCACTCCACACTTATAATAGGGAAGCTACGGGATGTTATGATATACCTCCCTTTTTTATATTCTAGTTTGTGCGATAGTGATCTTGGGCGTATTTATATGTCCAAGTGTCATTTTATGCTCATACGATAGCTTAGTTCTAGATTTAATTGGATTATACTCTCATGTATTCTATTTAAATTATGTCCATGAACTAACATATGTGATTAGCTTTTGTGTAGGATGAAATTGCCAAAACATCAAGCTTAAGAGAGGACAAGGGAACTAAGCTTAGAGAGGGATTCTATAGAAGTACACATGTGAAACTCCTCAAGCTAAAGAATGTGAAGATTGAAGCCACAAACTTATCAAGAGTTAGATGTGATGCAATCAAAGCAATGGCACGACTCTAAAAATCAACTTTGAGAGAGTTTGGACTGCCAAAACAGTAGATTGGCGCGATATCAAGGTGCCACGGAGTTAAGGAATAGAAGAAATAACGTTGGAATGAGTTTAGTCAGCTAAGCAGTAGCCTGCCGTGATATTGGGGTGGCACGATAGAACATCTCTGCCATTTCAAGGTGTCTCGGAGCTTAGGTTCCGCATTTTAAAAGTGGCACAAACCTTGGCCTTTTCGGGTACAAATTGTCCTACATTATAAATAGGATACTTAGCTTCAATTCTATGCATTCTTGGATGACTTAGGATGATTTTGGAGAGGTGAAAACATGAAGGAGGCTTCTCCTAGGGTTATTGTTCTACTCTTTTCATTACTTAATTCTTGTATGAACTACATTAATTTTGTAGTTGCAAATTAGATTATGAGTGGCTAAAAACCCTCTTTCTAGGGTTGAGGCTATAAAAATGATTGTTTAGTTTGAGTTCAAGTGTGTTATTGTTGTTTGTCGTATTTGGTTGTTCTTACGTTCTTGCTCTTACTATTTTAGAGATTCGTGACCTTTATAATAAATCTATAAATCTTTTGTGAACTCGGAAGGAGGAACATTAGGTTAGAACAAAGAACATAATGAATGAGTTCGTGTCTTTAAGATGAATTAAAGATAGGATTCACGGTTAGGATAGAAATATACCTAGTGCGCCTTATTTGGTTCATATACGGGATAAAATATAAATGCATTCTAATTATACTCTCACATCCCCGCTCAATGATGTAGTTGTGAGGTTAGTTTGAATAGACGATTAAAGGCTCAAAAGACCATAATCAAGATATTAACCCCGTGAATCAACAACCAAGATAAATAACATAACCAACAATATATCACTGCTTTACATAATTGTTCAAAATGCCTTGACCCTGGAATCCTCTCTAGTATTATTTACAAATCATTTACGTTCTAGTTTCATTGTTACGTTAAAATCACAAAACTCCAACACTTTGTTTGGTTACCAATCACACTTGTTTAAGTTCATAAGTAGTACTTGAATTAGATTGTTTGCTAAGTCACAAGTCCCTGTGGGATCGCTATCCGGCTCACAAGAGCCATTTTTTTACTTGTACGACCACGTACACTTGAGTGTGTTTGAACGCAATAGATAGAGTTAAACTTTATGAAATTATTCTAACTCCTACATGATACATATTTCAAATTATGCCTCCAAAGAAAACTATCAGGCAGAGAGCTACCACCATCTCTGAGGTTCCCATTGAAACCAATGCCAACAACATGCGTCTATCTCATGGGATGTATACTAGGAATGAGGGTCGCTCTTCTGGTCAGAATGTTATTATTAGATCCTCACATGTGATAGCAGGACTTGTGAGGACTCCTATCTCACTAACTCCTCAGCTTGTTTAAACTACTAATGATTAGTTTTGGAGAGCTATTCAGATGCTCACCCAGCTTGTGGCATCCTAGTTACACCATCAGGGTGCAGTCCCTGCCAGTTCTAATTTTTATAACTTTATATATTGGGATATTTTTAGGTAGGTTTCGGCCACCTTACATCCTTTATTTTCTTGATTTCTACCACCAGGACAATGACGTCTACGTTGAATAAATATATAGACAAGTTTGGTGCTTCTACTTTGTTGACCCCTAAAGTTGATGGGCCTGCTTTTTTTTTCTTGCCGTAATTAACATATGGTATTGGTCGTTTCTCCTGTCATTCCTGTGTCTAACTTCTTGGAGTAGTAGCCATGATAAATTCACTCTCGAGACTTTTCTGAGGGAGCGTTAGGCCGATACCTCTTTTTCAATGGCTTTAGATCGAAGTCTATGCTTCTTTTCTATTGACCTTGGTTTATCTCTATGCTTCTTTTTTGTTGACCTTGGTTTATCGACCTTGGGTACACAGGTGACACTAGTTGATTATCTTTAACTCTTATTTAGATTCATGCCTGTTGTGGATATCTTCCCGCATTGTCGCTGAGAATTCCAGTAAGTTTTCTTTTAGTTTCAATGAAGTACTAGAGCTTCTAGGTTGACCCCCTTGGTCAAAGCTTCTGTTACCAACTCATCTCGAACTGGTAGTAGTAGCATTCTATCTCTTTAGAAGTGATCTCAAATTCCCAGAGCATCATATACAAAGGTGTAAAGAAGAGAAATCTCTTAAACAATATTCATCATAATTTTTTTTTTGAAAAATAACAAAATCATCCCTATATGTAAGGAAAATCAATCTCAATTAGCATGCGATTTAAATCTTGCTTTTGTGAAAATAATAAATACTACAACCAAACTAGAAAAAATTTAATCTAAGAAACTTTAAAATAGGAAACTTTAAACTTGGAAAGTAAAAAAATTCATGTCACACTTCTTTTAAAAATTGGCTTAAGAAAAGAAAGAAGTGACTTTGTTTTTTGGGATAACTACAGGGTTTAGCAAACATAAGCACCTAATTAACCTTCTCAGCTTAAGCTTCAATTAATTATAATCATAGCCTCTCTTTCCACTCTCCTCCTCTCTCCTAATCTCGCTCGCATCTCTTCTCTTCTTCCTCCCTTTCTCGCTGCCTCTCCCCCTCCCTCTCTTTCTCTTACTGCCTCTCTCCTCTCTCTTTCTCTTTCTCTTTCTCTTTCTCTTTTTGTGTCTACTCAATTGAAGCATGATACATTTATACCTACTCAACATGTATTAGGTATTTGTATTTTGTTTCAGTGTATCTAGTCAATATGTAGTATGCATTTTTTGTTCTGTTTCAATATGTATTACATTTATAATGTTTGATACGAATTGTATTTATTGATACAACTTGAACCATTCAAATATAAATGATACAATTGTATCAAATGAGACATTTGTATTTGTATATGATAGACTCAAACAAATACAAATGATGCATATAGTTATTTTTATACAAATACAAATAATAAGTTTGATACATTTGAGAGAGAGAGAGAGAAGTGAAAATGCAAAATATAAAGAAGCAGAAAAAAAGGTGTGAAAATACAAAATATAAAAATAAAAATGAGAAAGAGAAAGGGAGATTTGTATTCATTAATGGACATGTAATCATTGATACAAATACAGTGATACAGCGGCTAGCCAGCTAGAAAAATAGGCTACATATTTTAATTTTGTAAAAGATAGTTATCACAACCTATTTTGTGCTTTAATGTAGCTATTTTTGAAAGTTGCCCTTGTTTTTTCTCCAAAACCTCACGCGCAATTCAACATCCTTTTGACATAAATTGCATGTGTAATGCATCCACATTTTAGGCTTGATTTTTAACTCTTTTACTCATGCAAATTGGCCACTCTTAATCATACAAATCAGCCATTATTAGTATCTCACGGGCCTCTATGTGGCAGTTTCTTACGCTTTCTTTTGCGTTGTCATGTGGCATGCAAAGTCAGCTCTTTTGTGCTCTCATATGAGGCCCAATTTCCTCCTCTTGGACTTAAACCTAGCTCATGAAATATGTGCAACACATAGCCTATTCGTTACCACAATTCTTAGCTTCAGTCTTGGACTCTTCTTCCACGATAAGTATCTTTTTGGTCTCCCATTGAAATCCACCAACTTTAATGGAGGTATACCACTGTGAATGCTATCACTATGTATTGAGCCTTTTTTTTAATTAACTTTAATTCATCCAAAAGTATTTAAGTTTTTTGATAATAATAAATGTGAAAATCACGCTCAATCAAATTCTAAGCATAGAAAAATAAATTATAATTACAAGTAACAAATTATTGCAATTTTCCTAAGCATATCAAATTAAATACAAAGTGGGTTAAATGGGGCTCAATCTATGGGCTCTTTTTAGTTATAAGCTTGGGCCAAATGATATAAAGAGTAAAAATTTCTAATAAGAATATAATACACCTCCTTCTATTTTGTTTTTAAATCATTGATTATTGTTTTTCCTAAAATATTGTCATTACTAAATATTGTTACTCTTGTATTAAAGCTACTATTTAAATGCTAAGTAGTTTTTACTTATGACTAAAGAGCACCTTGCACTGCTTTGATGAATAGTATACGACAATGAAAAGGGCCGCCAAAACTACCCCTGAATTATTTGAAATGGAGCAAAAATGCCCTCCATTTATTTTGGGCTAAAAATACCCCTTTCATCCAAGTATTGACTCACAAATACCCCTCACTCTAATGAAATACCATCAGATAGCCCACATGGAGAAAAAATGCCACCTGGCCTGTCCACCTAAGCTGCTTGTGTAGTAAATCGGCCCATTTTATACCCGATGACCCCCACATTGTGACCCTAATTTTGAAGAATTCTTGGTTCATTTTGCATAAAGTTTCAATCTTTTTGTTTGTTCAAGTGTTTTTATGAAGTTTTTATTGAAGGGGTGTGTGTGTGTGTGTGTGAAAGTGATGACTAGTAGTTTTGGGTGAGAACACTAATTAAAATTTCTTTGAAATTCTTGGTCCATTTTGCATAAACTTTTAATATTTTTGATTGTTCAAGTGTTTTCATTAGGGGTGTTCATGGTTTGGTTAAAAACCAAACCAAACCACAAACCGACTAAAAAACTGACATTTTGTTTGGTTTGGTTTTGAATTTTAAAAATCGACAATATTTGGTTTGGTTATGGTTCTACTAAAAAAAAACCAAAAAAATAACCAAACTGAACCGATAAATTATATATATAAATTTTATAATTATTTGAATATATATTATTAGTTTTTAATAAATAAAAAATATTTTATACCTTTTAATCATTAATTTGATTTTAATCTACATATTTCACATGCACTACAACAGATTTAAATACTTTTCATGGTTTGGTTTGAATATATAATATTAGTTTTTCATAAATGATAATTATCTAATTGTATATATGTGGTGTGGTGTGTTGCTAGTTTTTAGTTTCTTTGATAAGACATTCATCTACTCTTCAATGGCTTGCCCCTTTGATTTTTTAAGGGTTGGCCATTATATTTAAAGATCTATATTGTTTCTATGGATGCTAGAAATGTAAAGTGAAAGAACCTCTACAGTTATGCAACTCACACATGCTAAAACTTCAAAATAGTGTTGAAAAATAGTAGAAGTTTCATATACATTCATCTCATGATAGTAGATAGAAACATATTGATTCCTAACATTCATTTGAAATAGTTATCTCTTGTCCCATTGGTTTACTATTATCAATTTATCATTAGCTAATTATAAATCAAGAAACCAAACCAAAACGAACTAAAACTGACAAGAACCAAACCGATGGTTATTATTTTATTTGGTTTGATTTGGTTTTGAATTGTTAAAACTTACATAATTGGTTTGGTTATGATTTTAATCAAAAATCGACCCAAACCGAATAATGAACACCCCTAGTTTTCATGAAGTTTTTTTTGGAGGTGGGTGGGTGGGGGTGAAAGTGATGACTAGTAGTTTCGGGTGAAAGCAATAATTGAATTTCTTTGGAATTCTTAGTTTCTTAGGGGTTTTATTTCTCCGCTATAGTTCACAAATAGCTCATCTCTTAAAATTTTGATGATCTCTTAAAGTTTCGACTATCTTAGTTAAAATATCACCATCGGAAGCTAGATAATCTTCCACTACTTTGTCAATGTGGTTGTTCTACATGCATGGAAGTGTTGCAATAGAAATAAGATTGTTGATCATGCTGAAAAACAGATAGAACTAATGGTTAGTGTGGATGGTCATCGGGTGTTAAATGGGCTAATTTACTACGTAGGCAACTTATGTGGATAGGAAGGGTGACATTTTTTTTCCACGGGGGCTGCCTGGTGGATTTCCGTGTTATGACCCTTTCTGTTGTTACGGGTAAGTCTAACGTGCCAAAATTTGGGTTAAGATTTTTCCCAAATTGGGAGTTAGAAAATTCAGGCTAGGCTAGTCTTGGATGAAATCTGAGCAAGGTATAGTCTAGGGCAATCCGAGAATTGATTGGGTAAACTTAAGAAAATTTAGCATGATTTTATGTTAGCTAAGACGATAAGGAACCTGTAGGTTTTACGGAAGTGAATTCTGGTGAGTAGAACTCCCGATATCGAACTTGACGTAAGGGGGTTAGTACAAAATGTCATGGTTAAAGGGTGCATTGGGAAAAAGGTGAAACTGGGAGCAATCTAGAGTTTTTTTCCTCACCACACCCACTATAGCTGGTGGCAAGGCCGCTATGGGGTAACCGCTATAGAGGAGAAATTCCCACTATAGCTGGCGTCAAAGCTGGTCAATCCTGCTATAGCGAGAAAATTCTATTATAGCGATGCCGCTATAGTGGGATTGGGTTTCTATAGCAGGGTGAATCGCTTTTTATGGAAAAAATTCCCCAAAAATGGGTTATTATTTCTAAAATCGTTTTGGGAAGGGCTTGGGCGATTTGGGGTGATTTTTCACCTATTTTCCACCAGAATTCTTTGTAAAGGTAAGTTATTTATCCCTATTAACTTGTTTTTTGATTCCTAAACCTTAGAATTATTAATTTACGGGTTTTGGGTAGGATTTTGCTTAACCTAGTTGACTTTTCTTGTGCAAGGTGGTAAATTGGGTGTAAAACCTTTGGGTTTTAGTTAAAAGTTGATAATTTACTCTTGCGTGACTATAATTCACTAATGTAACCATGAAAAGTTAGTATCAGAGCAAGGTTCCTTGATCTCGTTGTACCAGAATAGGTTTAGTAGAGTCTTGCGAAACTGAACAGAGATGTCTGTACTTTTCTTTGAGAGGCTATAGGTCTTTAGATAACTATCCTTTTCTTCTTCTTTCGTGCTATAACTTGATTCCAATTGGTATTTGGAGATCCAAATTGGTTTCTGACTCTTTTCTGTCTTTTATCCATAGATAGTGAACACCAGAGCAAATGGAGCAAGAGCAGTAGCCCCAGCTGCAGAACTGACTGTTCAGGGATAAGGACGAAGAAGGGGTAGAGGGAAAGAGAAAAGGGAGGGCAACACCCGCCAGGGGTGGAGCTTAGGCAGCAGTTGACCGGGTCTATCAGAGGTCAGTATAATATCCCCCACCCCAGGATCATTTTGAGGAGGTTGAGGTACAAGGCAAAGATGGTATAGAGCAGGAAGTGGTGGCACCAGTTAGAGATGCAACCCTTCCTCCAATGTCTACCAAGGTTATTCAGCAGGTTTTTGCTTTTCTGAGTGGGTTGGCTAGCACTAGAGCCACTCCCACTATGCTGGATTTCTAGGTTCCGGGTGCTTCTCCCACTTCCACTTTAGCTCCCAAAATGGATGAGGCTTCAGGGATGATGTATTCCCCCATCCTGTGTTAGGCCTCGTCATGACCGATACCAAACATGAGTTGGTGACTAAGTTTCTAAAAATGAAACCTCCTTCATTTCATGGTTCTGAGACTAAGGATGCGTTTGAGTTCATCATTGATAGCTGTGAGTGGCTACACAAATTGGAGATTGTGCAATAACATGGTGTTGAGTTCATGACTTTCCAACTGCAAGGGAATGCTAAGCAGTGGTGGAGAGCCTATATAGAGTGTCGACCACCGACCCTATTTTCATTGACTTGGGTTCAATTTCATGCCCTATTTATGAAGAAGTATGTGCCTCAGACTCTTCGTTACCGCAAGAAAGATGAGTTTCTATATCTTGAGTAGGGAAGTATGCCAGTTGCAGCCTATGAGGCTAAGTTCCATGCTCTACCTCGCTATGCTACCCAACTATTAGGAACTGAGGAGGAGTGGATCCGATTATTTGTTAAGGGTTTGAACACTGATCTTCAGGTATTGTCTGTTCACATGACTTTCTTAGGAAAAAGTTTCAATGATGTAGCTTATTATATGAAAAAACTTGAGGGAGTTAAGCAGGTTGGTCAGGCTAAGGTATTAGCCAAGAAGTCCTGGAATGCGGGTAACTTTAGTGGTTCTTATTCTAGGGGTCATAACTAGCAGGCATATCTAGTTTGCCCCATTCAGTCAGGGCTGCCAACTTCTACAGGTGGTCATTGTAGGGCTATTTAGTAGCCTTCATTCGCTAGAGACTAAGGGGCTTCTTATTCTTCGACCAACATGCCTTCTCTTGAGAGGGTTTTTTATTATTATGGTGCTACGTGGCACTTCAAGAGAGAGTGTACTCTGAGGCAGTTAGGTAATCAGACATACTAGTAGACTAGGGATGTGGTACCAGTAGGTAAAGGTGGATGTGCTAATGGTATGGGTCATCCACAGGGTGGACAGTGTAATAATCAGCGAGGTCGAGGTAGTAATAGAGGTAATAGTAATGTAGGGAGGGGTGGAGCTTAGTTTAATAAAGAGGTTTCCCATATTGATGTTAGAGCTCACTGTTATGCCTTCCCAAGCAAGACCAAGGCTGAGGTATCTGATGTTTTCATTATAAGTACCATTCTCATTTGTGATCGGATGGCTACTATTTTATTTGATCTGGAGTCTACTTTTTCATATGTACCTATTAGATTTGCTTTGGGTCTGAACTTGGTCTGTGATATACTTGATTCTCCTGTACATGTGTCTACTCTAGTTGGAGACTCTGTGGTGGTGACCCATGTGTTTCGTGCATGTTCTATTTGTTCATGGGTTTCCAGACTTGGGTAGAATTGATCATTTTAGAAATTTTTGTTCGACATTATTCTGGGTATGACTTGGTTGTCTCCATATCATGCTATCTTAAACTGTAATACTAAGACGGTGACTCTAGGAATGCCTGGGAGGGATAAAATAGAGTGGGAAGGAGTGTATAAGTCTAATCCGGTGAAAATAATATTTTTGTTCGGGCTAAAAAGCTAGTGGGGAATGGGTGTTCAGCCTTCCTAGATCATCTTCGGGATGTTAGTGTGGAGTCCCCTTATGTTGAGTCGATTCTCATGGTTTCAGATTTTTCAAGAGGAATTTCCCATGGATTTGCCTGGTATGCCTGTAGAAAGGGATCTTGATTTTTGTATTGATTTGGAGCCGGGCACTCGCCCAATTTCTTTTCCTCCTTATCGAATGGCTCCGACAGAGTTTAGAGAACTCAAAACTCAGTTGCAGAAACTACTTGATAAGGGGTTTATTTATCAAAGTTCTTCATCTTGGGGTGCTTCAATGCTGTTTGTTAAAAAAAAATGGTAGCATTAGGATGTGGATTGATTACAGGCAGTTGAACAAAGTTACCATTAGGAATAAGTATCCCTTGCCCCACATAAATGATCTCTTTGACCAGTTACAGGGTGCTTCGGTATTCTCCAAATTAACTTGAGGTCGGGTTACCGTCACCTGAAAATTTGGCCCGAGGATATACCTAAGACAACTTTTAGGACTCGATAGAGGCATTATGAGTTCTTAGTGATGTCTTTTGGGTTTACCAATGCACCACCAACCTTCATGATCTTGATGAACGGTATTTTCAAGTTTTTCTTGGATTCTTTTGTGATAGTTTTTATTGATGACATTTTGGTTTACTCCAAGAGCAAAGAGGAACATGCAGGTCATCTTTGCATTGTTTTAGGAATTTTGAGGGAGAAGTAGTTGTATGCAAATTTCTTGAAATATGAGTTCTGGTTGTCTTTGGTTGCCTTCTTAGGGTATGTGATTTTGGAAAAGGAGGTAATGGTAGATCCCAGAAGATTGAAGCATTTAAGAGTTGGGTTCGTCCTAGCTCTGTGACAGAGGTTAGAAGTTTTATGGGTCTTGCTAGTTACTATTGTAGGTTTGTTAAGAATTTTGCTTCTATCGCTACTCACGTGACAAGGTTGACCTAGAAGGAGGTGCCATTTGCATGGTCATATAAGAGCAAAGAGAGTTTCTTAAAGCTTAAGACACCTTTGACTACAACTTCTTTCCTTTCATTGCTGGTTGAAGGTAAGGATTTTGTTGTGTTTTGTGATGCTTCACATTTGGGTTTGGGTGCTGCCTTGATGCAGGACAAGAATGTCATTATTTATGCTTAGAGGCAGTTGAAGCCTCATGAAAAGGATTAACCAACTCATGACTTGGAGTTGGCAGCGGTGATTTTTGCGCTCAGGATTTGGAGACACTACCTTTATATTATCAAGTGTGAGGTATTCACAGACCACCGTAACCTACAACGTGTGTTCATGCAAAGGGATTTGAACTTGAGATAAAGGAGATGGATGGAGTTGTTAAAAGACTATGATATGACCATCCAGTATTATCCGGGTAAGGACAATGTGGTGGCAGACGGATTGAGCTGAAAAGTGGTAAGTATGGGCAGTTTGGCTTGTTTGAGGGTGTCAAGGCGACCTTTGTCTAGGAAGTTTCAAGCTCTAGCATCTCGGCTCATGTAGTTTGGTGTTTTAGAAAGGGGTGGAGTGTTGGCTAGTGTTGAGGTAAAGTCAACATTCCTTGATGAAATCAAAGCCAAACAGTTTAAGGATGGAAAATTGAACAAACTCCGGAACAGGGTAGTTTGTGGCGAGGCTTTAGATGCCACACTTGATATGTGTGGAGTATTGTGGTTTAGAGGGAGAGTATGTATTCTTTGGGTTGGTGATTTGATTCAGAATATGCTTGATGAAGCTCATGGTTGGCAATATTCTATTCATCAAGGTGCAACCAAGATGTACCGTGACTTGAGAAAGCTTTATTGGTGGCCTGGGATGAAGAGGGACATAATGGAGTATGTATCCAAATGTCACAACTATAAGTAGGTAAAGTACGAGCATCAAAGTCCTACTAGTTTTCTTCAAAAAATGCCCATTCCCGAGTATAAGTAGGAAAGGATAGCTATGGCTTTCATGGTAGGTCTTCCTAAGATCTTGGGAAAGCATGACTCAATTTGGGTAATAGTGGACAGGCTTGTCACACCTCAAATCCCATTGGGGCGGACATGGCACCCGAAGCCGTTAAGGCCCGAGAGAACCATTCTATACGTTCGCATACTTGTTGTCAATAGGCTAGCATTCAATCACTTATGGACACAACATATCAATAATATAAATCTAATAAGAACATTTATATAAACATGAGACATGGCCGTTGGAGCCATATGGTTGAGAAAAAACACACACAACATTCCCTCCTTCAACTGTATAACGTCTACAAAGCCTCTAACAGCTACAAAATCCAAATTATAGTCGGTATAATTTACCACTTTATATACAATGCTTATGCAGCACCAAAACCACATATACATATGACTCGAAAAGCCCCGAACCGAACTGGAGCTCACCAATATTCTGTAGATGACCCGTAGCCTACTGAGGAGGTCTACTAGTACCTGTACCTGCAGCACGTAAGGTAAGTCCCCCAAGGGACGTCAGTACAAAATAATGTACTGAGTATGTAAGGCTATAAGTAACTGTATGAAATATAAGCATTTTAATGGAATTAAGTACAAGTGAACGAACGATATAAATAACTACCATATGGTATATATGTGGAATCATGTACATTGCTTCCTTTACTTTACTGTACTTTACTTTACTTTACTGTACTTTACTTTACTTTACTGTACATCATCAATCATCAATCATGTCATGCCCGGGCCCAACTGATCAGTGGGAAATAACATAATAATCGGGATCGCCATCCATGCGGATGTTCCTTTTATCCCATGGGATACCACCCGTAATAATGGGATCGACATTCATGCGAGTGTTTCTTTCACTCCATGAGATACCACCCATTTTCAACATTAACCATTACACAATTACTCACATTACTTCATTCTTTAGTTATAAGAGCGATACATTTATAACAGTGCTACTAATTCTGAAATGAGATATTGTACAACCCTTTGGGGATAGGACAAGTGTTATGATAATATGAATACTAGATGCTGCAGAAGAATGCGGAAAAGAATAACCTTACATACCTTATCTTTTCAATATGTAACTACAATGATTCAGCTCCTTCCTTATGTGTTACTCTACAACACAAGTACATAATGGAGCAAACATTAACGGCTAGCTACATTATAAGTTTACAAGACGGTAAGTAGGTGCTTAACGGAAAGTAGAAACCGTCCAACCTCCAAAACACATTTTGCATCATTCTCCCTTTCATTATACTACCATATAACAGTATTCAACCACATTACCCTAACACTTACTGCTTTTGCAAAACAACAACACCAAATCAGTCCACACACCACCAAAACAGTCCACAAACAAACATAACCGTTACAAACCGGTAGGATTACCTACCTAGTTTATCCTTTACATTTCCACTCCAATGAAACTCCATATATTCACACCATAAGGTAACCATACTTCCTTCCACAGTAGCATACCAAAATCATTCCACAACAGTTCCAAAATTCAGATTAACATAACAAAAGAGTGTTCTCTTTTCACTACAACAAACGTTCCATTTACCAACACATATAAACATTTCCATCAAGCCATACATAAAAGGAAAGATTCAGGGGCAGAACCACACTTTAATATACTGGAATTTCATCATCATAACTTAATTTCTTCAACACCCTAAGCCCCTATACAAGTCCAAGCCACAAGGAAGACAAATTCATCAAAACCAACACAAGTGGACTGCCAACTTAATTAAGGGACTGCCCTATACATTTTAAACACCACCAACATGTTTTACACAACCTATTATACATATATAACATTAATATATAAGGGTAAACACTTACCAAGGCTTGAAAAATGGGAGATTAGTCCAAGAACCCTAAAGGAAAACTAGGGCGGCTGTTTGGGGTTTAAGAGAGGAGAGAGTGTTTTAATTTTCTGTTTTTGGAAAATGAAATGAATGGATAAATGATCTGAATTCCAGCTCTTTATACACCCTCTTATCCACCTCTTTTATCTCATTCTTATCCAATTTTTGGTCAAAAATAGTCCAAGTAGGTGATGCACCTACTTGGCTATATAAGCTGTCCAAAACAGTCCACTTACTTGGGCTAATTCTAGTTGGATCATAGCATGTTGGGCCTTAGTGATATTTAGGTGTTGGGCTGGTCATCTTCCCTATTTTATGTACTTAGTTTGGACCTCAATTCAGTCCATTAACATAGGTCCAAATGCAGCCCAATAGGTTAAATAGGTGATACACCTACTATCTTAATTAAGTCACGGAAGCACCTCACTTATGTTCTCCCCATTTTCCAACGTCTTAATACTTCTACCTTAATTCACCACTTAACTTTAATCTTACACTTAAGTATGTCCTTATTATCTCAAGTTTAAATACTTTTATCCATGTTAGGCTAGTCGCACAAGTTTTGAAAATGTACGAAGTGTTGTACTTGAATCAAAGAACTAGTTATTCCATCACCTATTGCCATAAGTCTGTACCATTTTCCATATAAGTAAGAGTAGTGTCTATAGAATACGGGGTGTTACAAGGCTGATGATATTGCCCAAATTACACCTCCCAAAAAATATAAAGCGTTCGTTGAATCAAATATAAAACCCAACAAGATTGGGGTTAATCCCACAGGGAATAGGTCAAAATCTGATCAATTATGTTTGTCTGAGCAATTGGAAAATAAGTAAAGAGAGAGGTTTTGTAGATTAAACGAACAATAGTATCACGAGAATGTTTGCTAGGGTTGTAATCACGGTGAGAAAAGCACTAGGACTGTGTTCCCCAATAACTTCATAACTCCATAGGATTTCCTTACTTCAGTGATTTCTTAAGGTATCAGGCATGCAGAATCGATAGGTTAAGTATCATCTAACCGACTATGTTACGCCCCTTGTAGATGACTATCTTTAGGCACAAAGGTTAATGCGTCACGCTATGTTGACCCCTACCAATGTCATCCTTTCCTGTATCACGACTTAAAGCTAATTAACTGAAGATAACTCCAAGTCTTATTGTTGATCTTCCGACGCGTGCACTCGCTATAAAGCAACCAATTCAAAAGAATCACCAATACATGCCCTTATACCCTTCTATAATCACTTTGTACTTCAAATACTACTTTTTAATCCGTCATGGTTCCCACAATCGTAGTTGTAGAGTTTAGCTACTCATAATCGTATAAACAATGCAAGAATTCATAGATGAAAACATGAATTGAAACTCACAATATTGAATAAAACCTGAAATCTCAACTTTAATTAAAACTGTGAAAACCAATATTCATAAAATCCCAAGAAAGTGCCTTGGAATCCCGCAAAAATAGTATTGTAGAATAATAATAATGTATAATACGTAAAAATAACCCGAAAAGAGTATTTATAGACTTAACAAATCCTATCCTAAACAAAAGAGGAAACTGATGTCGGCCTCTTTGGACGAGAAGAACATATGAGCGTGGGTTGATCCCCTGATCGTGCTTGTCCTGTCGTCTGATCATTCTTCTAAAACTCCTCCACTTCTTGAAATCTGATCTTCCTCCCACGATCAGAAGGTACGATCGTACAACTAACAGACGATCATGGGATCTATCGTCTAACTATGCCTCACTTGACTCTTGCAGGTTGAACTTCCCTCATATGTCATTATCTCAAGGTACGATCGTGACATCATACCACGATTGTATAATCCAATTGTTTGCTAGGCTCCCGAGTATGGCATCTCCGAATCAACTTACGATAGCTGATGCGAGGCTAAAAGCCACCTTATTTTATCGTCTTTCGCCTCATATTTTCTCTCTTTTTGATGTTTTCTTGAGCTTAAATGATGTGATTTACACTTGTGATTGTATTGAGGTATTTGGAGTTGAAAAGAGAAGAAAATGAGCACTAAAGAACCAAAAGGAACCAAGGAAGAATCAACGTCACAATGCATTGCAAAACGAAAGGAAAAACAGCTAATTGAAGCTTTCTTGTGCCACTGCTACAAAGCAAGCTAGTGGCGCAACTTTGTGATGTTCTCTAAAAATTTGAAGGCTTGCGCTACTCACCCAAAGCAAGGAGTGGCGCAAGTTTAGCTACTGCTCTGAATTTTTAAGTGTTCCTTGCGTCACTGCTCCGCTTTTGGGCTGTGGCGCTAGTCAGGGTCAATCCTAACCCAAATGGTATAGGTTTTTAACATTCTAAGGGTTCCTAAACTCTATATACAATCCCCTCCCACATTTTTAAATATAGACAACTGATTTGGGGAAGCCAAAAGCTAGGGCAAAGCTCAAGAACAAGGTTTAGTTTATTTATTTAATTTTATTTTTGATTTTTGCCTTGTAAACTCATGTAATCTCTTCTTCCAAGGAGATTCATGAGTAGCTAAACCTCTTTATTTCTAGTGTTGTGGTTGATAATGAAAGTTATGGCTTGAACCTCTTTCGTTTGATTAATCACCTTGCAAATATTATCTAGGGCTTGTTTGTTGGACTTGAAAAAGGGAACAACAAGTGTAAAAAGAGGAAATAGGGCTAGTTTGTGAACCTTATAGGGAAAGGGAATCAATTCTTCACTGAGGATAGAAACATAACCTGTGACCTAGCTTAGTTAATACAAATGATATCTTTATGTACTTCACTATTAACCAACGACCATAGAAATATAGGCATTAGGGATAGTCGAGTAGGCTTAGAGTTGTTCGTAAAACGCTTAATATAGCTACAATTAACCTGCAACTAGTAATTTAGGAAACCAAATTAGACGAATGATTGGATAGCGTAACTAGATTGTTAAAACACCAAAACCCTAGATCATTTCTCAAATCTGAATTACAACACAAACAATCTACTACTTGTTCACAATTTTTTTTATTTACTTTCAAAACACACATATCACTCTTACTATCGGTTACCGACTGAATAACTCATATAAGAATTCAAACTAGAAATCAATTCACCAAATCTCTGTGGGTACGATATCTGAAGTTACATCCTTTATTACTTGAACGACCACGTACACTTGCGTGTGTGAAAGGACGCAACAATAGCCTACCCATGATCGTGGTTTGAACCATGATGGTGTCATAGCTCGTCTGATGCCTCTTTTTGTCCAGTTTTCACATTATTCTTCTCTGAGTCCTTAAGACCTGCAAACACTCAACAAACACATTAAATCCATAAAATATACCCTTAAACGTGCAATTATCCCTTGTTTTAAGTGTCTCAAGTGCCGTAAATCTATGGCACATCGACTGACAAAATTCGCACATTTCATTTTGGTTATAATGGACTACAACTCTAACCAGTTGACCAAGATCTACATCAAGGAGATAGTAAGGCTATATAGGGTGCCACTTTTCATCATTTCAAATAGAGATGTGCAATATACTTCCAAATTTTGGGACAGGTTACATGAAGAGTTAGGCACCCAACTCACTTTTAGCACAACCTTTCATCCTCAGACTGATGGACAATAGAAGAGGATAATTCAGGTGCTTGAGGACATGTTAAGGGAATGCGTGATCGATTTTAGTGGACATTGGGAGAAGTTCTTAACGTTTGGTGAGTTTTCATACAACAACAGTTATCACTCTAGGATTAATATAGCCGCATTCGAGGCACTCTATGGGGGGAGGTATAGATCGCCCATAGGTTGGTTTGAAACTAGTGATATAAAACCCTTGGGCACTAATTTGGTGAAGGGAGCTCAGGAAAAGGTGAGTCTTATCCAAACCAAGTTGTTGGTAGCCCAGAGTAGTCAAAAAGAATATGCAGACCATAAGGTGAGGGACATGTCATTCAAGGTTTGTGAACAAGTTTTGTTAAAGGTGTCTCCTATAAAAGGAGTCATGAGATTTGGAAATAAGGTCAAGCTTAGCCCTCGGTATATCGATCCATTCGAGGTTCTTGATGATATGGGTCGGGTAGTGTATAGGTTGGCATTACTACTAAGATTATTGGGGGTCCATCTGGTGTTCCATGTCTCCATGCTTAAGAGATACCATAGGGATGGGGATTACATTATCAAGTGAGATTTGGTTTTACTAGATAAGGACATTACTTATAAGGAGGATCCAGTTGTCATTCTTGATCGGGATATCCAAAAATTGAGAACAAAGGAGATTCGAACTATAAAGGTTCAATAGAAACATCATCCAGTTGAGGAAATTATTTGGGAAATCGAGAGGACATGCGAGATAAGTACCTTTGCTTGTTTGAGGATACATGTACTCTTTATTTTCTTGAATTGGCTAATTTAACTTGTTTGATCATTCGAGAATGAATGATGGGTAAATTGGTATCTATTGTAATGACCCTTTCCATCATTACGAGTAAGTCTAACGTGCATAAATTTAGGTTAAGATTTTCCTAGAATTGGGAGTTAGAAAATTTAGGCTAGGCTAGTCTTGGATAAAATCTAAGTGAGGTATGGTCTAGAGCAATCCAAAAATAGAATGGGTAAATGTAATAAAGTTTAGCATGATTTTATTTTAGCTAAGATGATAAGGAACCCATAGATTTTTTGGAAGTGAATTCAGGTGAGTATAACTCCTAATATCGAACTTGACACAAAGGGGTTAGTCCGGAATGTCATAGTTTGAGGGTGCATTGTGAAAAGGCAAAACTAGGAACAATCCCTAATTTCTTCCTCACCACACCTGCTATAGTGGGTAGGAGGCTGCTATGGGGCTACCGATATAGCAGAGAAATTCCTACTCTAGAGGGAGTCAAAGCTGGTCAATCTTGCTATAGCAAGCGAATTCTGCTATAACGATGCCGCTATATCGGGATCGAGTCGCTATAGCAGGGTAAATTGCTGTTTATGTAGAAAATTTCCCAAAAATGGCTTATTATTTCTAAACTCATTTTGGAAAGGGCTTAGATGGTTTGGAGAGATTTTCACCTATTTTCCACCACAATTCTTCGTAAAGGTAAGTTATTTATCCCCGTTAACTAGTTTTTTGATTCCTAAACCTTAAAATCACTAGTTAACGTGTTTTGGGGAGGATTTAGCTTGACCTAGATGAATTTTCTGATGCATGGGGGTAAATTGGGTGTAAAACCTTTGGGTTTTAGTTAAAAGTTGATTATTTACTCTTGCATGACTATCATTCACTAATGTAACCATGAAATTGGTAGTTTTATGGTGAATTTATGGCGAGAAACCCTAGAATTAAGGAAATGATCATGAATTTGGCCTTGGAGTTTGGCATCAGGTTATAATCCTCGATATTGTAGGTCATTTGGTTGATTATGTGTTATATTCCTATTTTATACCACAATCAAGATGAGGTAGCAAGGAAATGGAAAGCTCAAGTTAGTTAGAGCATTCAGGCTTTGATTGAGGTAGGTGATGGTTCAATATAGTTGAAACGCAACTTGTTTTATATGTGCATGATAACTATTCCTTAGTATTGCTTGTACAATGCATGTTCAAGGAAAGTAAATGACTATTTGATATCCTAAGTGTTAATCGCATGCAATGAACTTATATGTAAAGCTTGATGGTTGTTACAAGGGTTGTTTCTGTATTCATTGTGGTTGTGATTATTGTGATATCTGTCATTATTGTGGTATGTACCGGTATTTAGACATCTTTACAAAATTGGTTAGTCTAAGGTTGGCAGACACTTGATGTCTGGGTTTTGGTACATGGACAAGAGCTCCTCCTCTACAGGTCATGGCTAGTGGGTAACCATAAGACCCTTAGCATGTATGTACAAGGTACAATGAGTATGATAGTTCCTTGAGTGAACCGGGGATTATTTGTTTTTTTGATTTTATTGGTTCCTTGAGTGAACAAGGTTTATGTGCTTAATTGCTAAGGGAGGTTTCTTTATGTAAACTGAGATGAATGATATTTTCCATTGTTCTTATTTATATTGGATCCTTAAGTGGTCCGGGCTAGTTGCAAGTTGTGGCATAACTTTATTTTGTCTATTTACTTGTGTAACTAGGACATGATGGGTGAAATTGTTAAGTCATGAATTGTTGACTTAGAGTCTTGTTGGTAGTCATAGTTGGTTTGAGTTGTTATCCATGTTGACTCATATTGACTGAATTCCATTAAGTTGATGAATAAGGTTAAGTGTTATGAACTTGAATTAAGGTTGCATGATAGGTGCTCATGGTTGTTTTGTTGTACTATGTTATGGTTATATGTTCATATTTATCATTATGGGTTAGCCAATGACCGTACCAATACACCGTTGTTTCTTGCGTGCTGATACTACACATGCTCTTCTTTTGTTGAGTGTAGAGCATATTTCGGTGTCTGTTTTGAGACATCAGCTTTGATTCAGACCATATTTGAACTCAAGGGTGAGATACATCTTCCAGGCTACCATGAGTTCTTCACTTTTTTCTGATCCATTGTTTCAGACTTAGGTATTACCTTGGTTTTGGGGTTGTATCCCTTTTTTGATATTTATTAGAGTTTTGGTACGATGACTTTCAGGTTCTAAGGGATGGTTTATTCCACATATTTTACTGTTACTCTATGTTTGAGGTATTGAATATTGGTTTTGCTTATGAGATGAGTTTAATTTCCTAGTTTTGGCTTAGTGTTGGACGGTTTATTGGGTTGGTTGGTTCTCCCACCGGAGGGTTAGTGTGGGTACCACTCACGACGGGTTTGGATCGTGACATTCCGTTAGAGTGTAGGGTATTTGTGAGCCAATACTTAGACGTGAGGGGTATTTTTGAGCCCAAAAATAAATGGAGGGTATTTTTGTTCTATTTTGATTAGTTTAGGGGTAGTTGTGGCCCTTTTCTGATTGTAAAATAGTCCCTCATATGTTGAAGTTAGTATTTTAAAAGGCGTTCGCGGGGTAAGCCTCGAGCGAGGTGTAGACAAATTCACCGAGGCGTTGTGGTGATACGAAAGTACTGAAAGACGTACTCACCACTATTTGGGGCATTCGCCTAAGCAATGGGGCATATGCCCAGAAAACTTTACAAAGTAAAATGATCTTTTCCTATTAAATTCCAAATCTCTCTCTCTCTCTCTCTCTCTCTCTATATATATATATATATATATATATATATATATATATAAGAAGGAACATAGTTTCTATGGCCTCCATTCCTATTTATCTTTTTTTCTTTTTCTTTTAGTGATTTGTTAAGTTTTTTTTTCTCATTTTTCATATTTATGTATTAAAAAAACCCTCAAAAGTCACTCTCTTTCACTCTATATATTGATAGTGTTAAAATAAATGTGTGCAGTAATCAGGGTCAGTGATGGGAATTGGGTCCTTGGTTATAACCAATGCCACCAGCAATCAAATGGAGCTCCATGCTCTACTTACAAGTATTCCTCGTTTTAAGCGTCTCATGTGCTATAAATCCATGGCACATCAACACCCTCAACTAAGAAAGTTTGCATTTTGTTGCGACCCAGCTATACACGCAAGTGTACGTGATCGTTCAAGTAATAAAGTGGCCCTTTCGAGCCGGATGTCAAACCTACAGGGACATGTCGTTTAACTATTCACTAGACTAAACTAGTTCTTGATTATTTATTTAAGTGGTGGAATATAGAAATATGATGGTTATAAAGTATAAAATAACTATGAACTAAGCTAACATGATTAACCAGGGGTGTAAACAATAGCAAGATGAATTTCCAGGGTCAAGGCATCCCGAACGTCATCTCTAGCACAGGAATATTAATGTTTTCAGCAAATTAAGTTGTCTATCACGGTTCTTGATCAAGAGGTTGATATTATGATTATATTCGTCTCCAAACTATAACCTTCTATTAGAAATTGGAAACCTAACTACATCGTTGAGCGGGGATAGATTTAACCAATTCTAACGCCTTTAAGCTATCTTCTCGTATTTGAACAACCGCGGCGAATTAGGTACCTCTCGATCCTAACCACACATCAATCTCTTGGAATCGCTTCCTCGAGTAAAGATCACGCTCCTTATATTCCACGTTCTATCTCTTAGTTTCTCTCTCGAGCTCACCTTAAGACAATGGATTTATTTCAATGGTAATTAAGCATTAAAATAGTAAAGTCAAGAATATAAGAATAACCAATAAATTGATAAAATTCAGCAAAAACAAATAATATTCAACTCATGAGATTCATTTTCATAGCCTCAACCCCAAGAATGAGCGATTCTAGTCACTCATGGCTTGATTTAACATAAATTGATAAAAAAGAAATAAAAATAAAAAGGAATAAGAATTAACCTTAATTTGGATGCCAAAATCGCCCAAGAGTAGTCCTACCAAGATGGAATTTTGATACAATAACCCAAGAGCCCTATTTATAGGCTGGAAATCGGGGAAGAAATTTGCCAAAAAGCGGCCCGGCACGCCCTTGGGCGTGCCTGGGACTTAGGAAAATTTCTACCTCTAAAAAGGTGTGCCTGAGAATCCCGGCATGCTGCCTGGCGTGCCCCTCTTCTTTCCGTGCCGTCAAAATTTTTGTCAAAAGCGGCCTAGCACGCTGCCTGGCGCACCCCTCACTTAAAATTCGATTTTCTTCTTTTCTTCGACTTTTGTTCGCGTATTTGGTTGGATTATTCAAGTTTAACTCTTTGGCTTGCCTCTTATCTTCAATATCCTTCACTCGTCTCTCCTCCAAGCCTCGCTTTCCACGCCAAAAATGCTCCAAATAGTCATAAATTTCACCTACAAGGGTCTAGTCACCTTTATTAGCACAATATCAAATATTCCATCAAAATAATACAAAATACATACTTATTGCTCTCAAAACTAAGGTAAACATGGGTCAAAGTTGGTAATAAGGCATATAAATATGCCTTAGATTGTTCGTCCTCGAACAACAACCACAATCAACTCAAGGCGACTCTATAATTACTACTACAACTAAGACACTCAAGCTATCACTACAATGACCACATGAATAGCAAGCTCTACATTTGGTATGTTATATCATCAAAACCATATTTTCATTTCAATACGTCACCCCTTCCGTACACAATTTCACAACCATAATTCCAAAAGTTATACACCAAGAGAAATCAAGTTAGGGACATAACCATAACCACATCATACATGTTAATATTCAATCCATCAAACTCATTTCTTTCAAGACCACAAGTCCATTTTCAAGCTTAAGTCACCAAAATGACAAAAATTGTATCACATAAGCAAAAGTGCACCAACCAACCCTTTTAGACATAACCATCATGATCCATACAATCTCTTATGCACATAATATATTCAACCACAAGAATAAACACTTACCAATACTTACAAGGTGATGATCTTGTCAAAACAAGTGTAGTTGCCTTAGGGTTTCAAATGGTCTCCTTTGTCTCTTGGAAATGTCTAGAAATTACAAGAATTTGCAAGGTGCATTGTGTGAATAAAATCTGATTTTATTGGCCTTATATAGCCTTTTAATGGTCATTGCTAGCCATACACTTGGTCATTAATGACATGCTTATTAAGTTAAAGATGAATGGGTCATTTTCCCTTTTTGGGCCATGTCTTTCTTATTAAGTTTGGGCCTTAATTGAACCCAATAGCCAAGATGAATTTAGCCCAACACTTTGCATTAGTAATATCTCATCTATTTCAAGTTCACATAATTCCATCACTTAGTCACATACATTCAGAAATTTACGGGATGTTACATCCTCCCCCCCTTAGAAACATTCGTCCTCGAATGTTAGTAGCACTAACCAATCTAGACAAGTGCAAGTCTAAATACATCTTTCATTTCATCACATACTTATAAGGTTCATATATACTTACTTGTTACTGCTTCAATTCGGCATCTTGAACCCTCTCTTTGGTTTGAAACAAATACATGTACTGTGCTTTCATTCTTTCTTCGGCTTCCCATGTAACTTCTTCTACTTGTTGATTCCTCCAAATCTCTTTTACGAAAGCGACGTCTTTATTCCTTAATCTCTTCACTTGTCTATCCAGAATGGCAATATGTATCTCTTCATAGATAAGATCCTCCGTAACTTGCACATCTTCAATGGGAGTAACACGAGATGGATCGCCTATGCATTTTTGAAGCATCGAAACATGAAATACTGGATGAACTGCAGAGAATTTTTGGGGCAATGCTAATTCATATGCCACTTGACCAAATCTTTGAATAATCTTATACGACCCTATGTAACATGGACTTAGCTTTCCTTTCTTTCCAAAACTCATCACCCCTTTCATTGGTGATACCTTTAAAAATACCTAATCATCGATAGAAAATTCAAGCCCTCTTCTTCTAACATCAGCATATGACTTATGGCGACTTTGGGCTGTCTGTAGTCACTGCTGTATCACCTTAACTTTCTCCATAGCCTGATGAACTAGATCCGGTCCAAATAAAGCAGTTTCACCTGCTTCAAACCATCCGATAGGTGATCTACACCTTCTCCCATATAACGCTTTGTAAGGAGCCATATTGATACTTAAATGATAGCTATAATTATAGGCAAATTCAACAAGAGGTAAATGATCATCCCAATTGGATTTAAAGTCTAATACGCACGCTCGTAGCATATCTTCAAGTGTTTAGATGGTACGTTCTTCTTGCCCATCTGTTTGGGGATGGAAAGCTGTACTCAAATTCACTTGAGTTCCCAAACTCTACTGGAAAGACCTCCAAAAGTGAGCTGTAAACTGAGCCCCTCTTTCGAATATAATAGATATGGGAATTCCATGTAGCCGAACTATCTCTTTGATATACAACCTCGCATAATCTTCAGTTGTATAGGTGGTTTTGACAGGTAAGAAGTGTGCTAATTTGGTAAGCCTGTCAACAATCACCCATATAAAATTGAATTTGCGAAGTGTGCGAGGAAAACCGGTGATAAAATCCATATTGATCATGTCCCATTTCCAAACTGGAAGATCTATACATTTCATATAACCTCCAGGCTTTTGATGCTCTACTTTGACTTGTTGGCAATTAGAACAACGAGCCACAAAGTCGCAATGTTCTTTTTCATACTACTCTACCTCTCTTTTAGATCATGGTACATTTTGGTTGCTCCTGGATGAATGGAGTACCGTGAATGATGTGCCTCTGTCATAATTCGCTTCCTTAAGTCATCTATATCTGGTACACACATTCTGCCTTGGCACTGCAGTACTCCCCCTCTTGTAAGATCAAAAGCCTTTGTCAGACTTTGCTGTACATTCTCCCTCAGCTGTAATAACATAGGATCTACATATTGTTTCTCTTTTACTTCAGCTACAAGTGATGATTCTTCTGCATTCTGCACCATAATTCCATCATCTGGAGTTTCTAGAAGACGAACCCCCAACCTAGATAATTGATATAAATCCTTGTCCATCTCTTGCTTTCCCGCGAACTGGCCATCTGTGCTTTCACTTGCTTTACGGCTTAGCGCATCGGCTACCACATTTGCCTTTCCCGGATGGTATAAGATATCAATATCATAATCTTTCAATAATTCTAACCATATCCTCTGTCTTAAATTAAGGTCCTTCTACTTGAGAATATACTGTAAGCTCTTATGATCAGTATAGATATCCACGTGAACCCCATACAAATAATGACGCCATATCTTTAAAGCAAAAATCACGGCTGCTAATTCAAGATCATGTGTGGGATAATTCTTCTCATGTGGACGCAATTGTCTTGAAGCATAGGCTATAACTTTACCGTGCTTCATTAATACACATACATCCTAAGCTAACTCTTGAAGCATCACAATATACTGCGTACCCTTCTGTGCCCTCCGGGAGTACTAATACAGGTGTAGAAGTTAATTTATCCTTCAGCTCTTGGAAGCTCCTTTTGCATGCATCATTCCACTGAAATTTAGTTGCTTTGTGGGTTAGCTTTGTCAATGGTGCAGAAATAGAAGAAAACACTTCGATAAATCTTCTCTAATACCCGGCCAACCCAAGAAAACTATGAATCTCTGTAGGCGTCGTAGGTCTTGGCCTATTCTTCACCGCCTCTATCTTCTGGGTGTCAACCCGTATTCCCTGATCCGATACAATATGACCCAAGAATGTGATGGACTTCAACGAAAATTCACATTTAGAGAACTTTGCATACAACTTATGCTTACGAAGGATTTGCAACACTTGCCGTAAGTGATTAGCATGGTCCTCTTGTGATCGTGAATAAACTAGTATGTCATCTATAAACACCGTCACGAACACGTCTAGGAATGGCTTAAACACCCTATTCATCAAATCCATGAACACAGCTGGTGCATTTGTTAGTCCAAATGACATAACTAAAAATTCATAATGGCCATACCATGTTCGGAAAGTTGTCTTGGGTATATCTTTTTCTCGAACCCTGACTTGATGGTAACCTGACCTCAAGTCAATCTTTGAAAAACATTTGGCACCCTGTAACTGATCAAATAAATCATCAATTCTGTGAAGGGGATATTTGTTCTTGATCGTTACCTTATTCACTTGCCGGTAATCAATACACATTCATAATGTTCCATCTTTCTTCCATACAAATAGGACTGGTGCACCCCATGGAGACATACTAGGCTGTATAAATCCCTTGTCCAGTAAATCTTTTAATTATTCCTTCAATTCTCGCAATTTTGCTGGAGCCATTCTGTATGGAGGAATAGAAATAGGCTGGGTCCCTGGAATCATATCAATGCCAAACTCTATTACCCGTTCTGGAGGTAAACCTGGAAGATCCTCAGGAAATACATCAAGAAATTCATTTACCATCGAAACTGATTGAGGAGTTAGTGGTTTTGCATCAATATCATACACTCTTACTAAGTGGCATATATACCCCTTGGATATCATTTTCCTAGCCTTAAGATAGGAAATAAATTTGCCTTTTGGTGCTCCCACATTACCCTTCCATTCAAAAACATCCTTTTGTGGAAAATGGAATTGTACCCACTTAGCTCGACAATCTACCATGGCATAATAAGAAGCTAACCAATCCATTCCCATTATAACATCAAAATCTATCATGTCTAGCTCAACCAGATCAGCCAACGTATCATGACCACCAACAGTGACTATGCAATCACGATAAACTCTCTTTGCTATAATAGATTCACCAACTGGTGTAGCTACTTCAATTGATTTAACCAGTAATTCCGATGTTCTTTTGATTTTTTCAGCAATCAAAGAAGTAACATATGATAATGTAGAACCCAGATCAATCAACGCATATACATTATGTGAGAATATGGACAAGATACCTGTAACTACATCAGGAGATACCTCTGAATTCTGATGGTCCGCTAGTGCATAGATATGGTTCTGAGTTCCGCTGGAACTAGCTGTTCCTCTAGCACCTCTACCGCGTCCAATAGGCTACACTCCTCTACCCAAGAAAGTCATCGATGATGATGATGCCACAGTGGACCCCGCAGGTCGTACCATGCTCCCCAAGCCTCTTCGTGGACATTCCCTCAACATGTGCCCCGTCATGCCACATCAATAACAAACATTCATCCCCAACTGGCATTCACCTGGATGATATTGTTTGCAATGCTGACACGGCGGGTGAAAAGATCCTGCTGTCTGTGAACCACGACTCCCACTACTTTGCCCCACTTGATTACCTCTAAACCCTCGGAATTGAGATGAAGTGCCTGCCGTGGAATGAGAAAATGATGGCCTAGGCGGTCTATTAAAACTCTAAGGCCTGAACTCTCCTTGGGACGCCATAGACTATCCCGTAGATCTAGCTCTCTTCGACGGCCCTTTTTCAACCCCTTGTGTTCTTCTCTGTTGCCTCTAATCTTCCATTTTCTGTGCAAAGGCTTGTATTCTAGCTATGTCCATATCCCTGTTCAACACAGCAATAGTACAATCTTGGACCAAATATGGCTCTAGTCTATCCACATACCGATGAACTCAATCGGTCATCGTAGCTACCACATTTGGAGCATACTGGACCAAAGAGTTAAATCGAAGGCTATACTCTCGGACACTCATGTTACCTTGCCACAGATTCAAGAACTGGTCCGCACGAGCCTCTCGGACCTCATAGGGGAGGTAGTGATCAAGGAATGCCATTTTAAATTTGTCCCAACTGGCTGGGAGTGCATCAATACCCCTCGATCGTTTCCACACCAGACACATGCATAACCTCCAAAGCCCTTTGAATTTGATCTATAAAATCTTGCGGGTCTTCATTCGGATCTGATCCAGTGAATGTGAGAGGATCTAACTTTAGAAAATCCTGTGTCCGTCGACTAGCTGCTCTAGCTGTATTATCATCACTTGTTGTTGGACCACCTTGTCCCTGAACTTGTGCAACAACTATTTGGGTCAGCATTTGTACTGCATTCTTTAAATTCTAGTCAGTAGTATTTACTGGTGGTTCTGCAGGTACTTCTCTTCCTCTTGACTCTTCTGACAATGGAAGAGTGGAAGAAGCCTGTGATGCAAACTCCTATTCAGCGCCGCCTTGATCAACTGGTTTCGACGGGGCTCTACTGGTTCCTTCTCCCGCAATTCTGTCTATCCTCTTACTTTTGCCTCGTCCTCTTCTTGCCATCGGTATCTTACTATAATATAAGAAAAACAATTTCAATGGTCAGAAATGATTCAACCTATGACGTCGGCTCTAATACACGATCTAGAAATGAAAGAATGAAACAACTCCTAAATGTCCCGTAGCCTTCTACTTATAAATGTGGTGCACAACACATCGATAAGTAAGACTCTACTCAGACACGACTTTGTAGACACCCTAGGACAACCCGCTCTGATACCACTTTTGTCATGCCTCAAATCCCATTGGGGCAGACATGGTACCCGAAGCCATTAAGGCTCGAGAGAACCAATCTATATGTTCATATACTTGTCGTCAATGGGCTAGCATTCAGTCACTTATGGTCATAACAACTCAATAATAGAAATCAAATAAGGACATTTATATAAACATGAGATATGACCGTTAGGGCCATATGGTAAAAAAAGTACAACGTTCCTTCCTTTAACTGTACAACGTCCACAAAGCCTCTAACAGATACAAAGCCAAACCTTTAATCGGGACAAGTCCCCGCTTTATACAACTGAGATACATTACCAAAGTCATCATGTACATAAGACTCGGAAAGCCTCGAACGAACTGGAGCTCACCAATATCTTGCAGATGGTCAGCAGCCTACTGAGGAGGTCTACTAGTACCTGTGCCTGCAGCAAGTAAGGTAAGTCCCACAAGGGACGTCAGTACGAAGAATGTACTGAGTATGTAAGGCTGTAAGTAACTGTATGAGATATAAGAACTTAATGGAATTAAGTACAAGTGAATGAACAATAGAAATAAACTGCCATACGGTATATGTGTGGAATCATGTACATTTCTTTCTTTACCTTACTGTACTTTACTGTGCTTTACTGTACTTTACCTTACTTTACTATCCATCATCACTATACTGTACATCATCAATCATCAATCATATAATGCCCGGGCCCAACTGATCAGTGGAAAATAACATAATAATCGGGATCGACAGCCATGCGGATGTTCCTTTCATCCCATGGGATACCACCCGTAATAATGGGATCGACATTCATGCGAGGGTTTCTTTCACTCCATGAGATACCACCCATGCTATATTAATCGGGATCGACATTCATGCGGGTGTTCCTTCATCCCATGAGATATCACCCGTAATAATGGGATCGATATTCATGCGGATGTTTCTTTCACCCCATGAGATACCACCCATTCTCAACATTAACCATTAAATAATTATGTACATTACTTCATTCTTTAACTATAAGAGTGATACATTGGTAACTGTACTTTGTTGGAACTTTAGAACTTTAGAACGTAACATTATTGGAACGTTAGAACAATGTTCAATAAATGAGAGATAAGTGAATAACAAGTACTAATAACTCTGAAATGAGATACTCTAAACCCGTTAGAGTAATGAGACACTGTACGACCCTTTGGGATAGGACAAGTGTTATGATAATATGAACAATAGATGCTGCAGAAGAATGCGGAAAAGAATAACCTTACATACCTTAACTTCCCAATATGGATACATGCTCCTATTTGTGAATACAACAATCCAGCTCTTTCCTTATGTCTACTCTACCTACAAGTGCATAACAGAGCTTACGTTAACCACTAACTACATTACAAATGCATAACATGATAACAAGTTACGTAACTGTCATACACCGTCATTTCACCCTCTTACAATACCATGTACTGCATTACCATTACCAATACATGTCACACATCACCCAAGATATCATAAATCACTAGCATTTTATACCAAGATTACACTTTACACTTCCCCTTCAATACAATGTCACGTTTACGTCGTTACGTTGCATAAACGTCTTTCACAACAGCACATTAAAGCCAATCCATACTTGATATAATTCACACTACCTCCAAATTACTCCTTTAAGGTCATTCATAAGTTAATAATTGCATCCAAGAAGGTTAGAGGGGTTTCAGGGATCAACACTAGACAAAAATATGCAAAACAGGACTTGGGGGGTATGGAGGGGTCACCTGTGCCAGCAAATGGATGACCTGCAGCTGCAGGTGCCCTTCTGGACAATTCTAGGGTCACCTGCCTTGGCATCTGCGCCCGCAGGTGCCCCGTCTGCGAGGGCGGATGCCCGGTTTCGTCTCTAAGAGTCATTTTTGGGTCCTTTTTCACCATAAATGGACCATGGCCATAAGTAATCTTTACTTTACATATTTTTGATCAACTTAATTCCAATGAACAGCCATTATTTCACAACACACATAAACATCATCAAAACCATCTTTTCATTTCAATACGTCGCCCCTTCCGTACACAATTTCACAACCATAATTCCAAAAGTTACACACCAAGAGAAATCAAGTTAGGGACATAACCATAACCACATCATACATGTTAATATTCAATCCATCAAATTCACTTCTTTCAAGACCATAAGTCCATTTTCAAGTTTAAGTCACCAAAATGACAAAACTTGTATCACATAAGCAAAAGTGCACCAACCAACCCTTTTAGACATAACCATCATGATCCATACAATCTCTTATGCACATAATATATTCAACCATAAGAATAAACAATTACCAATACTTACAAGGTGATGATCTTGTCAAAACAAGTGTAGTTGCCTTAGGGTTTCAAATGGTCTCCTTTGTCTCTTGGAAATGTCTAGAAATTACCAGAATTTGCAAGGTGTATTGTGTGAATAAAATCTGATTTTATTGGAATCATATAGCCTTATAATGGTCATTGATAGCCATACACTTGGTCATTAATGACATGCTTATTAAGTCAAAGATGAATGGGTCATTTTCCCTTTTCGGGCCATGTCTTTCGTATTAATTTTGGGCCTTAATTGGGCCCAATAGCCAAGATGAATTTAGACCAACACTTTGCATTAGTAATATCTCATCTATTTCAAGTTCACATAATTCCATCACTTAGTTACATACATTCAGAAATTTAAGGGGTGTTACAGTTGTAACCACGATAGTGACTTAAGATCGTATGTCCGATGCCTAGTTTTGATAAGTTGCAGGAGTATCATCAGATGATTAAGACCAGGATCGTACCATCTAGGTACGATCGTGATACCCAATCGTGAGATAGAATCCTGATATATTAACTTGCAGGACTCCCATCAGACGACTGAACCCACGATCATACGTTCATGGTACGATCGTACTATCCCTTTTATGGGTTCAGTCTGGAGTTCTATTCAACACCATCTTTCTCCTGTGGTTTCCTTCACCAAAAACAAACATTACCCTATAAAATTTAAAGTAAAAAACCATAGGTTGCCGCCCATGAAGTGCTTGATTTAATGTCTCAGCACGACGTGGCTATGTCGGTTACTCAGACTTCACCAACAAGCCTATGGGTTACCTCCAATGGAGCGCTTGATTTACCATCGTGGTACGGCTCAGGTTTGCTTGATTAATCAAGCCTATTTTATATCCATATCACAAATCATCTGGGCCTACTTTCCTTCGCCCATGTAGTGTTTCACCCTTTGGCCATTGACTTTAAACTTCTTTCCATCCTTATTCGCCAATTCAATTGTGCCATAGGGAAACACCGTGACCACTCTGTATGGTCCATAACTTGCCAGGAAAAAGCTTTAGCCTTGAACCAAATAATAATGCCATGTCGCCTGCAGTGAATTCTCTTCTCTCAATCTTGTGATCATGATACAACTTCATCTTTTCCTTGTACAAGGCTGAACTCTCGTATGCACAGAGAAAAAATTCATCCATCTCATTTATCTACTCAAGTCTTAACTTGGCTGCATCTTGCCATTCCAAATTCGACCTCTTCAGTGCCCACAGTGCCTTATGCTCAAGTTTGACTGGCAAGTGGCAAGCCTTGCCATACACAAGCTGATATGGCACTGCACCAATTGGTGTCTTGAATGTAGTCCGATATGCCCATAGTGCATCATCCAATCTTCATGCCCAATCAGTCCTATTGGCATTCACAGTCTTTGCCAAAATGGACTTAATCTCCCGATTTGAGACTTCAACTTTTCCGTTTATCTGAGGATGGTATGGCGTTACCACCTTGTGTTTTACACCATATTTCTCAAGCAGGGATTTGAACAATCGATTACAAAAATGGGATCCTCCATCACTAATGATAATCCAAGGTGTTCCAAAAGGTGAGAATATGTTCTTCTTCAAGAAAGATGTAACACTCTTACCTTCATTATTGGGAAGCACAATTGCCTCCACCCACTTAGATACATAGTCAACAACCACCAAGATATACTTCATACTATGAGAACTTACGAACGGTCCAGATTAAGTGCTTTGCTAGTGTAGTAAATAAGACACAAAATCTTCTTTCGCCTTTGGCCACGGATTTCTCCCAAGGCCACCCCACTAGCATCACACCTAATCTCAAATGGTAAAGTTCAATTCGGAGACATGATTATAAGCACTGAAATCAGCTTCTCTTTCAGACATTCGAATGCTTTTAGGCATGCATCATCAAACGTGAACTTCACCTCTTTCTCCAAAAGCTTGCACAACGGATTTGTAATCTTAGAAAAATGCTTGATGAATCTTTTATAGAATCCCACATGGCCTAAAAAGTTGCAAATACCCTTCACAGAAATAGGTGGAGGTAGCTTTTCTATAACATTAATCTTCGCCTTATCAACTTCAATCCCCTTCTTTGAGATCCAGTGTCCCAATACTATACCTTCTTTTACCATGAAATGTCATTTTTCCCAATTCAACACAGGTTGCATTCCTCACATCTTTGCAACACATCAGCAAGGTGTGCCAAGCAGTCCTCGAATGAATCTCCCACAACAAAAAAGTCACCCATAAATACCTCAATAGTGTCTTCCACCATATCATAGAATATGAACATCATATAATGCTAAAAAGTAGCCGGTGCATTGCATAGACCAAATGACATTCTTTTGAATGCAAATGTCCCATATGGACAAGTGAAACTGGTTTTCTCTTGGTCTTCGGGGGCGATGGAAATCTGATTGTACCTCGATTAAGCATCAAGAACACAATACCATCCTCTACCAGCAATACTATATAACATATAGTCCATTAAGGGCATAGGAAAATGATCCTTTCTGTCCAATAATTAAGCTTTTGGTAATCTATGCAAACTCTCCATCCGGTCACCGATCTCATTTAACCACAGTGATTCTACCCTTCTTTGGTACACACTGAACATGACTCACCCACTTGCTATCCGTAAAAGGATAAACCATACCTGCATCTAACCATTTGATGATTTCTTTCTTCATGATCTCTTGCATAGGTGGGTTGAGACAATATTGATGCTCAATGCTAGGTATACAATCTGACTTGAGCTTGATTTTATGCGTGTAAATTTTGGGTGGAATCCCAATGATATCAGCAATAGACCAACTAATGGCCCATTTAAACCTCTTCAACACAGAAACTAAGGCCTCAACTTGCCAATTTAATAAGTTTGCTACAATGATAATCGACAAAGTGATATTGACCCCCAAGAATGCATAACAAAGATGGGAAGGAAGAGCCATAAGCTCAAAATAGGAAGCTCCTCAATAGAAGGATGAGCCGATGGGATCACTCTGTTCTTTAGATCAAGATCAAGCTTCTTTGGTGAATAAGTGTATTAACCCCTACCAACAAGTCCTTTTACCATCTCATTGTACTCGTTAATACCATCACTTTAAAAATTCATAATGATTACCACCAGTGCCTCAACTCATAGTCTCTCTTCAAATGGAACCACAAGGGCCTCCTCGTCCATAGTGTCAATGATCGATACCACACGTATCTCCTTCGACTGCTTCATGGATTGGAAGACATTGAAAGTAACATGTTCATTATTCAATTGAAACTTCATCTGCCCAAATTCCAAATCAACTAAAGCATGACCAGTCGCAAGGAATGGTATTCCCAAGATGATGGGAACTTCAAAATCCACCCCACGATCTAGAATCATAAAATCAGCCAAAAGAATGAAAGATGCCACCTTTACCAACATATCATACAAAATTCCCACTGGTTTCTTCACAATTTGATCCACCATGAGAAGTATCATAGAAGTCGATTTAGGCAACCCCAATCCCAACTACTTGAAAACTACTAGCGACATCAAGTTAATGCTAGCACCCAAGTCACATAAGGCCTTTGTAAAATTGCAAGACCCGATAGTACAAGGGATAGTGAACGCTCCCGGATATTTCTTTTTCTCAACAAGAGAGCGAGAAGAGATTGCACTACAATGTTGCACATTATAAGTAGGCTCAAAACTGACAGTTCTCTTCTTCATCACCAAATCTTTCATAAACTTCGCATAACTGAGCATTTGTTCCAAAGCTTCGATAAGAGGGATATTCACCGATAACTCTTTTAACATGGAGATAAATTTTTGATATTTTCCCTCTTTGGCTTTCTTCTTCAACCTTTACGGAAAGGAAGGAGGAGGACGTGGAATGGGCTTTAATACTTGAGGGGTTTCTTTTTCTTTCCCTTTGTCAGACTTGACTTTTTTTTCAACAATGCGACGCTCTTGAGCTGCCGTGTCATCAGCCACTAAGTTCTTAGTTTCATTCTCATTCTCACCATCAAGTACTATGGGATCATCTCTCTTGTTATCAACAACAGGTATAGGTGGATCAACAATAGTCTTTCCACTTTGAGTAGTAATAGCTAAGCAATGATCGTCATTTTTGGGATTTTGGATGGTCTTACTCAGAAGAGTGCCTGGTTGACGCTGATTTAATGCGGTAGATATCTGCCCAAATTTTTGCTCTAGTTCTTTGATGGCGGTCATATGAGACTCAACCTTTTGGCTTATCCTTGAAATATCTGCCCTAATCTCCTTAAGGCAACTTTCTTGACTCTCCGACCCCTTAACAAGTTTTACAAGTAGGGCTTCCATCCTTGAATTTTAAGACTCAGCATCACGGTTCCCTTATGGAACATAAAGGCCACTCTTATCCTTGAAATCATCTTTCTGCCTCCAATCACCATCACAATCTCTATCTCTATCTCTATACCCTGACTTGTTATAATTGTCTCCGTAGTAATTTCAACCTTGATTCTTTTGCTTTGAGTTCCAATTGTCTTGATTAGACCCTTGGACCTTGGCTCAAAAGCCTGCCAGTTTTTTATCCATATATTTGGCTTCTTTTTTAGAATTCGAATCTTCATACCTAGGTGTCTTGCCATGGGCACCCACTGCATTAACTTTTTTCGCTTCAGCTGCTATAAATTGTTCAGTTAGTAATCCAATTTTGGTCCTCAATTATGCTACCTCTTAAGCCACTATTTCATCTAAAGCCCTTTGTTCTGCCAACGCTCCAATTGCATAAGTTCCCGTTGGTCGGTCTGCTTCCTGAGTATGCCAACCTTGGTTGGATTTAGTGATCCGATCTAGAATCTTTGATGCATGCTCCCAGCGTAAACTCATAAATGCTTCTCCAGTGATGGTGTCTACTACAACTTTGGTATTTACATTCAAAGATCTGTAGAAGATCTCAAGTAAATTCCTACCACTCATCCTATGGTTGGAACATTCTGTAACTTCTTTTTGAACCTCATGTTTCATAAAGTGCCTCTGAATGTAACTGTCTGAAGTTTTAGATTTCATCTTTCAATTGCAACAGTCTAGAGGGTGGAAAGAATCGCTCCAAAAATTGATTCCTTAGCTCCTGCCAATTAGTGATAGAACTTTTTGGTAATTCAGCCAACCACAAAGTTGCTTCCCCTATAGAAGAGAACGAAAATAGCCTCAGTCGAATTGCCTCTTAACTCACTCCAGGTAGATTGTACGAAGTGCAGATTCCCATAAAATTCATCACATGTTTATTTGCATCATCATTAGGGAGGCCAACAAACACCCCTTTTAGGTTCAATAGGTGAATCATAACACTTATAATATCAAACTTAGTTCCTTCAAGCAGTTTGGATAGGATAATGGCACCCGTATCCACCGGTTCTAAATAGGCTAAATCTTCTTCTGGCTCCTCATAAATTGGCCAAGGCATGGTGGTCTATTATGAGTAACCGTATCGCACCCATGGTAAATGACAACATATTGGGTACCGAAAATGCGGGCCTCATAACAACTTTTCTGGCGGAGGTAGATTTGAACATTTTGTGGATCATTGTGGAAGAGATTTGAGGATGGGTCTTAGAGTACAACACAACCCTGCCTTTCTCGAGATTAATCACACAACTGCTGCAAAATTCTGAGATACCTTCGACTCCTGTAGTCGACAAATATATTCAACCAATAAGACTGCATATTTAGTGATGATTAAGGACTTTAGGAACCCGACATCCCTAGTCCGAGGTCCCTTCCCAGAGGCATCGGAGGTTGCCTGAGGTACCCTCTCTAGTGAGATCCCGGCATCTAAAGTCGATGATACTTTATCCTCCTTACAACCGGCTACAACACCATTAGGTGCATACACACATGCTTTTGCCTGCTACACATTGATGTCGACTGCTCAGCTGGAGTAGATTTGAGGATGCAGGTACTGTATAATGCCCGATTTAAGAAGTTGAAGGCAAGGGTCAAGCCCTACGTGGCAGATGATATTAGGTTAGCAGTATGGGAGGTGCATACCCGCTTTGATAGATTTGAGAGCCGTATTTTGGCTAAGGTTGATTTGATGTAGGCTCCGAACATGATAGCCATCACAGATGATATGGATGTATTGAAAGAAGCAGTTCAGATCCTTATAGCACAGACTGTTTTGGTTGCACCTCCTCATCCTGTGATGCTCATTGGAGTATCTAGCTGCAGATGCGGAATCTTTAGTCCCAGATTTCTATACTCCAACCCCAAATGTTAAGGAGATATATAGTGAGAAGATTGATGGAGGCTTGGAGCCTCGAAAGAGGAGAATAGGATGATGATACTAAGAAGAAGAGGAAGAAAAAGAGTAAGAGAGCCAGAGATACTCAAAATTTTAAGGTAGTGATACCAAAGGGAGCTGATGTGCCATTAGTAGTTGTGGTGGTGGAGTAGAGTTTAGGGGTCAAATAGACGGCCCCCACAGTTGAGATACTGAGTGCATCGGCAGCCATCGGTGCCCACATATCTAAGAGTGCCCCAGCCACAGCCTATGCCACTAGAGTAGAGCATACCATTGGGGACCCACCTAGATCCCCCCATAATCAGAGTTCGACAGGTGCTTAGAGCGCCACATGTATATCCCTTATCCTAATTTTACATTTATCAATGATTTCGTACAATGGGGACATTGGATGATTTCCAATTTGGGGGTAGGGGTGTACCACAGTTGAGGGTTTTTGTTGTCATGTTTCTTTTCCCTCGGCTGCACTATCATAGTTAGAACCAACACGTTTAGGTGTTTATTCATCTTTTTGTATTGTTTTGTGTTAGTTTTTATCGTATGTGTAACTTAGAGTAAATTAAGAAAACTTAGTGCAGTCAAAATAAAAGAAGCATGCAAAATTTTGGTTTAAAATGATATCCCTTCAAAAAAAAAAAATAAAAAAAAAATTATATTTTGATTTTTGTGTTGAGTTATGTGTTTAATGGAACGATAATCACTGTTTGAATCTTGACATGTGATAACTTAGATAGATTGTGCATAAATTGATTAGGTAGTAATTGAAATAATAGCCAGAGCCGAGAATGTGTGAGGATGTACCTAGTCGGTGTGTGTGTGCGGTCTAAAACTTGCCCGATTATTCTCACTGAAAGTTGTAGGATAGAAGGTTAGGAAATGATCATAGGCCATTTTTGAAATAGTCTTTTATAGCCTAAATAGCCTGCCAAATGAATATGTTATCCCTTGAACCAAAAATTTAAGCCTAATTAGACCTTTTATATTGAACTACCCTATTCACCTTCTTGGTTTTTGTACAATGAACCTGCCTTGGCCCTGGTTCCTCCTTGGACACTATGTACCTCAACTTAGGGAAATTACCTAAGTTGAGGGTAGTTACTGTAGGGGTGCATAAAAAGTTGGGTGTACAGAATTTGTGGTGAAAAGAAAAGGTGATTCGGGTGTGGTATGCAAGAAAACAAGAAAATAAAGGAAAAAAAAAAGACTAAAATAAAACTGCACCCGGGACCCGAGAAAATAAAAGTTGAAAAAGGGAGAAAAATAAAAGAAGAAAGCTAAGAGTGGAAGCCACAACCAGTGTAGTGTCAAGGAGGGTTAGTCACTTTATCTAGATATACCATACCTACCCCCGAGCGGACATTACAAGCAAATAAAGTCCTATAGTAATCCTAATCTGAATGTTCAAAAGCTAAGGTGAAGAAAATAAAGGCAAGCCTATAGTACCAACCGCACACGGCCAAACTTCCTTGTGAGAGTGGTAGATTTGAATCCATCCCATTTTTTGCTTTACATTACATATCCTGAGTGTGGGACTTCTTTGTTGTGACGGAGTAAGGGCTAGATTTTGGGTTGCTGCTTGATTAGGTAATGTTATTTGTCTAAAGTGTTGGGTCATCTGCTACTAATGTAATTGTCATGTCTTGATCCCGTTGTGATATGGTACTTAGTTTGTATACACACTGCACTTGTTGTCTTTAAACATCAGTGGAGGATGTTGAACTGTGTTTTGATAAATGTGTGCTGTAAATGTGGTTTTTGTGAAACTTGGACTGCCGAAGTATTCTTAGTTTTCCCTAGGTTAAGCGTCCTTGGTTTGTTTATTTTGTTTTGTTTGCTTGAGGACATACAAACGTTCTAAGTTGAGGGCGTTGATGTACCGTGAACTTACAACACTTGAGACGCTTAAAATGATGAATATTTTCAAGTTCAAGGGTATGTCTATATGGATATGATAGGTTTTTGGTATGATTGCAGGGTAAATAGGCTTGGGAGAAGAAACTGCTGAATATGGACCCTTAGAGGATCAGATGAAAGGATTGACGATCGTGGGATCTGACCACGGTCGTACCAATGCTATCATGTACTGAACCAAAAAAGCATCCTCAAGAGTTGATTAGATGAAAGCCTCTCACAACCCTACCATAAAGTCACCACCGTACCCTGCTGTCATGGGAGGAAGGCTTGGAAACATGGCTGCAGAACCTAAGTGCGAGATTATCAGACGAGAATAAGTCACGATCGTGCTTTGATATGACAATCATACCATGAGATTGTAGGATGAAGGCCAAGATATGAAGGTTGCATAAGTTCAAGTAGATCAAATGATAACATCATACGATCGTGGTATCTAACCACAATCGTGCCATCGTGCCGTTCGAGCCAACCGACCTAGATTTCCTGTTTTATTTAGGATAGAATTTGTTTTGTGTATAAATACTCCTATAGGGTTTTTTGTATGAGTTGACACTCTTTCATATTTTACAACTTTACATTGTGAGATTAAAAGGCATATTCTTGGAATTTCACGAACATCGTTTCTAGGGTTTTTAATTCAAAGTGAGATTTTGGAGTTCTATTCTTCTTGTAAGTTCATAATCATGTTTTCATATAAGAATTCTCCTTGTGTTCTTGAAATTATGAGTAGCTAAACATCACAACTAGGGTTGTGGGAACCATGACGGATTAATGAAGTAGTATTTGAAGTACAAGGTGATTCTCGAAGGGTGTTGGGCATGTACTGTTGTTTCTTTGGGATTGATTGCTTTATGATGAGTGCACGCGTTGGGACTCATCCTATCTATACCCTAGCAAGGTTAATCGAATAGGAATAGCGAATCAACAACAAGACTTGGAGTTATCTTTATTTAATTAGCTTTGAGCTAGTAAACGGGAAAGACTATATTGGGATCGTAGATAGGGGTCAAAACAGCAACACTCATGAGACATTAACCTTTGTGCTTGGGGATAATTATCTACAAGGGGCATAACATAGTCGGTTAGATGATACATAGCCTATTGATTCTGCATGCCAAATACCATAAGAGGTCACTAACGTACAGAGTTATGAAGTTATCGGGGAACACAGTCCTAGTGCTTTTCTCATATTGATTACAAACCAACAAAATCAACACTTGTTACTATTACTCGTTTGTTTCATAAAATCTCCCCTCTTTTACTTATTTGCAATTTACTTACACAAACACGAGATTGAAATTCGACCTATTCCCTGTGGGATCGACCCCAACCTCATTGGGTTTTATATTTGATTCAACGACCGCTTTATACTTTTTGGGAGGTGTTATTTGGGTGACATCAGGTACTCTTACCAATTGTATCTCTATACAAGTTTCTTAAATAGCTCTATCTCAAATAGCCCTGGTAGTCAGGTCGTTCCTACTAACATAGTTGAGTTCAACCATCATGATAACAAAGAAAAATTAAATCTCATACTCCCCGGGTAGTCTAGGTGATAGCATAAAAATTAAATAATTCTTTTCATCCACACATCTAATGCAATAAATAATTTTAATCAGGTTGTTTCTTGTAAACAAGAAATAAATAAAAAGTATTTATTTTGATAGATAGCTATACAATAAACTATCTTATATTTTATCATTTAAGAACTCAAAATTTAGTGGGAGGGAATTGTTACTAAAACAACCTTTAATAACATGGTGATCAAATCACTCATAGCATGTGAATTTAGTTGAATTGTTTACACGTATAGTCCTAGTTTTACTTACATCACATGTAACAGATAATTCAAAATTATATAAAGAAAGAGCATGAAACATAAAAAGTAAAATTCAATATGCTATTTACTTATATATCATATATACATCTATATATATATCTAGTGTATCATAATTTATATCACATATAAATATATTCATACAAAATTAATATTACTAAGTAACATCTCATGAATCAATAATAATAAAAATAATGGTAAAGTTCAATAACTATGAATGAATTAACATCGTATCTAATACATAATTCTACATTCATGTCATGAGCTTTATCATTGATTTGTCATATGTATCTACATATACTTTTATTCAAAATAAAAAATATATCAATACAAAACTATTATAGTTGAACTATTCAAAGTATAATACGTAAGACAAATTTAGAAATAAATTCTAAACACAAAGACCCATGGCTCTAACACTACTGTAGGATTGCAGGGTGTTCATAACATGCAACGGAAGACAGAAAACAACCCTAGACAGATCTATTTGCATTTAAAATTTATTAACATCTAAAGATTAGGTTTCAAGACAAATCTTATGACGATAGTCATAGCTCAGAATTTCTTCAATAATATGAAGAATCTATGCTTATCCACACAGAGATCGATCTTTGTTATCAACTCCTTGATCAACAGAACTTGCAAACAAATTGAATTACGAATATTGTGTGTTGAACTTTTCTGAAAAATCTCAACCCACAATAAACGGAACAAGAAACACTTTTCTTGTCAATTATATTTTATCTCTTGATTTGGTATTGGACTCACACTTTCAATAAAGTGTTATTCACATAAGACTATTTTCGTAAGTAACATTGGGATTGGCTCGAGCTAGGCTTATGCCCCCAGAGCTGCCACCCATAAATCAATATATCAGGTTCAGCTCGAGCTAGGTTTTCACCCCCAAAGCTGTCCCCTGTATCCAATAATCCATCGGGATCGGCTCGAGTTAGGCTTTTGCCCTCAGAGCTACCACCCGTACTCAACCAAATATGCATTACTTCATTTCTTTAATTTTTTTTGTGAGATTGTTACATCGGTGGTCATAACATTATTGGAGCTTTGGAACAATAGTCAACAAATAAGAGACACATAAATAACAATTGCTAACGAACCTGAAATGAGATACTTTAAAACGTTTCGAAGTGGAAACAAGGTCATTAACTATGTGGACAGTATACGATGCCAAAGGATACGGAAAAGAGTAACCTTACATACCTTATATTCTCACTACGTGGATGCAATGATTCAGCTCCTTCCTTATGTGTTACTCTACAACACAAGTACATAACGGAGCTAACATTAAAAGCTAATTACATTACATGTTTACAAGACGGTAATTAGTTACTTAACGGGAAGTAAAAACCGTCCAACCTCCTAAACACATGGTGTATCACTCCCCCCTTATTTATACTTCCATATAACCTTATTACACCCCCTTACACTATAACTTACTGCCTTACCAAGACAACACCACCAAAACAGTCCACAAACCAACATAAACGTTACTAATCGATAGGATCTCCCACCAATTTTATACTTCACATTTTTACCACAATGCAACTCCACATATTTATTACATCAAGTCACATAAATACCTTACACAAAAAATATTCCAAAAACAGTCCACACAGTTTCAGAATTCACTTTAATATAACAAGAGAGTATTTTCTTTTCACTACGTCAAACGTTACATATACAAACACGTATAAACATTTCCACCAAACCATACATAAAACGAAATGAACCAGGGGAAGAAACACACTTTGACATAATGAAATTTCATCCTCCAACTTCATTTCTTCAATACCTTAATCTCCTTTACAAGTTTAAACCACAAAGAAGGCAAATCCTTTAAAATTAAGCACAAGTGGTCTGCCACCAAAAAGACGGACTGCCCTATCCATTTTAAACATAACCAACATGATTTACACCACCTCTTATACATATATTACATTAATATATAAGTTTAAACACTTTCCAAGGCCTGCAAAGTGGAAGATTAATCAAAGAACCTAAAGGAAACTTGGGGCGGCTAGATAGGGTTGAGAGAGAGAGGAGAGTGTTAATTTTCTGGACTGTTTTTCAGCAAAGAAATGAATGGAAAAATGAGATGAAATGAGATTTATATACTCCCTCTTTGAACCGCCTATCTAGCTCATTCTTAGCCAAGTTTTTGGTCAAAAATAGTCCAAGTAGGTGATGCACCTACTTGGCTATTCAAGCTGTCCAAAACAGTCCATTTACTTACTTTATTTCTACTTGGATCTTACCTTGTTGGGCCTGAATTAATCTTAGGTGTTGGGCTGGTCATCTTTCCATTTTTATGTACTTAGTTTGAGCCTCAATTGAGTCCATTAACATAGGTCCAAACGCAACCCAATAGTTTAAGTAGGTGATACACCTACTATCTTAATTAAGTCACGAAAGCACCTCACTTATGTTCTCCCCGTTTTCCAACGTCTTAATCCTTCTACCTTAATCCACCACTTAGCTTTAACTTTACGCCTAAATAAGTCCTTATTATCTCAAGTTTAAATACTTTTATCCATGCTAGGTTGGTCGTATAAGTTTCGGACATGTACGGGGTGTTGTAACTTACATAAAAAAAAATCTAGTCCATTACCTACTACCACAAGTCCGCACCAAGTTCCATATAGGTAAGAGTAGTGTCTATAGAATACGAGGTGTTACATCCTTCCCCCCTTAGGAACATTTGTCCTCGAATGCTAATATCATCACTACTCAGCCTCAACAAGTTCAAGATTAAATTTAAACTTTAATATATATATATATATATATATATATATATATATATATATATATATATATATACTTACTTGTTATTGCTCCAATTCAGCATCTAGGACTTTCTCTTCGATTCTAAATAAATGGGGATACTTAGATTTCATCATTTCCTCAGCTTTCTATGTGATCTCTTGTACCTGCTGATTCCTCCAAAGTACTTTTACGGAAGCTACTTCTTTATTTCTTAACTTCTTAACTTGTTGATCCAAAGTAGCAATAGGTACTTCTTCATAGGAGAGATCTTCCGTAACTTGTACATCTTCAGTAGGAGTAGTATGTGATGGATCTCCTATGCACTTTCGAAGCATTGAGTCGTGAAACACTGGATGAACTGTGGAGAGTTCTTGAAGTAGTTCCAACTCGTATGCGACTTGGCCAAATCTTCGGATAATCTTATATGGTCCTATATAACGTGGACTTAGCTTTCCTTTTTTCCCAAATCTCATCACTCCTTTCATTGGCGACACTTTCAAAAATACCCAATCACCTATAGCAAACTCTAGCCCCCTTCTTCTAACATCGGCATATGATTTGTGTCGACTTTGGGATGTTCCTAGTCGTTGTTGTATCACCTTAACCTTTTCCATGGCTTGATGAACAAGATCTGGTCCAAATAAAACAGTCTCACCTACTTCAAACCACCCAATCGGTGACCTACATTTTCTCCCGTATAAGGCTTCATAAGGTGCCAAGATCTGGTCCAAATAAAACAGTCTCACCTACTTCAAACCACCCAATCGGTGACCTACATTTTCTCCCGTATAAGGCTTCATAAGGTGCCATCTTGATACTTGAATGATAGCTATTATTGTAGGCGAACTCAATAAGAGGTAAATGATCATCCTAACTACCTTTAAAGTCTAATACACAAGCTCGTAGCATATCTTCAAGTGTTTGTATGGTACACTATGCCTGCCCATCCGTCTGAGGGTGAAAAGCTGTACTTAAATTCACTTGTGTACACAAACTCCTCTGAAAAGACTTTCAAAAATTTGCAGTAAATTGAGCTCCCCTATCCGATAGAATAGAAGTTGGAACTCCGTGCAATCGAACTATCTCTTTAATATATAATCTCGCATACTCTTCAGTTGTGTAAGTAGTCTTAACCGGTAGGAAGTGTGCTGATTTGGTAAGTCTATCAACTATTACCCATATGGAATCAAATTTACGAAGCTTACGAGGCAACCCTGTGATGAAATCCATGTTAATCATGTCCTACTTCCAGACTGGAAGATTTATACATTGCATATAACCTCCAGGCTTTTGATGCTCTACTTTTACTTGTTGACAATTTGGACATTGAGCTACTAATTCTGCAACGTTCTTCTTCATGTCACCCCACTAATATATTCCTTTCAGATCATGGTACATTTTAGTTGATCCTGGATGGATAGAATACCTGGAATGATGTGCCTCTGTCATAATCCTTCTTCTTAATTCATCTACATTAGGTACATATAATCTGTTTTGGCACTGAAGAACTCCTTCTTGCGTAAGCTCAAATGCTTTCGTCATACCTTGCTGTACATTCTCCTTAAGTTGAGATAGAAAAAAATCTACATACTGTTTTTCTTTTACTTCAGTTACTAACGAGGATTCTGCCTCATTTTACACAATAACTCCCTCATTTGGAGTTTCAAGTAGGCGAACCCCTAAGCTAGCTAGTTGATGTAGATCTTTGATTATCCCTTGTCTTTCTATGAGTTGGTTATAAGTTCTCCCCATTGCCTTACGACTTAATGCATCAGCTAGCACATTTGCTTTCCCCGAATGATATAAAATATCGATGCCATAATCTTTTAATAGTTCAAGCCACCTCCGTTGCCTCAGATTTAGGTCCTTCTGCTTAAAGATATATTGCAAACTCTTATGGTCGGTATATATGCCAACATGAACCCCATACAAATAGTGGCGCCATATCTTTAAAGAAAATACTACTGCTGCTAGCTCGAGATCATGTGTGGAATAATTTTTCTCATGTGGCTGCAATTGTCTTGAGGCATAAGCTATCACTTTACCATGCTACATCAATACACATCCCAAACAAATTCCTGAAGCATCACAATACACCGCATACCCTTCTGTTTCTTCTAGAAGTACCAATACAGGTGTAGAAGTCAACTTATTCTTCAAATCTTGGAAACTCTTTTCACATGCATCGTTCCATTGAAACTTGGTTGCCTTGTGTGTTAGTTTTGTTAAAGGTGCAGCAATAGAAGACAATCCCTCAACAAACCTTCTATAATAACCTGCCAATCCGAGGAAACTACGAATCTCTGTAGGCGTTGTAGCTCTTGGCCAGTTCTTCACAGCTTCTATCTTTTGAGTATCAACCCTTATTCCTTCATCAGATACCATATGACCGAAGAATGCTACAGATTTTAACCAAAACTCACATTTAGATAACTTTGCAAATAACTTATAATCACGAAGAATCCGCAACATCTGTCATAAGTGACTAGCATGGTCCTCTTTTGATCTTGAATAGACAAGAATATCATCTATAAATACTATCACAAGCACGTCTAAAAATAGCTTGAACACCCTATTCATTAGATCTATAAAAGCTGCTGGAGCATTTGTTAGCCCGAAGGACATAACTAAAAATTCATAATGACCGTACCGTGTTCGAAAAGCTATCTTGGGTATATCTCTTTCTCTGACCTTTACTTGATGGTAACCTGACCTCAATAAAATCTTTGAGAAAAATTTAGCACCTTGTAATTGATCAAACAGATCATCAATTCTAGGGAGGGGATATTTGTTCCTAATTGTCACCTTATTCAATTGTCGGTAATCAATACACATTCTCAACATGTCATCTTTCTTGCATACAAATAACACTGGTGCACCCCACAGGGACATACTTATGAATCCCTTTTCTAGCAAGTCTTTTAATTGCTCCTTCAATTCCTGTAATTCTGTCGGGGCCATTCTATGTGAAGGAATAGAGATAGGCTGAGTACCTGGAATGACATCAATACCAAACTCTACTTCTCTTTCTGGAGGCAATCTTGAGAGATCTTCAGGAAATACATCAAGAAATTCATTTACCACTGGAACAGATTGAAGAGTCGGTGGCTCCACATCTGTATCTTTCACTCTTACTATATGACATATGTACCCCTTGGATAACATTTTCTTCGCCTTAAGATAAGAAATAAACTTACCTTTTGGTATTCCAACATTACCCCTCCATTCAAGGACTGTCTCTTTTGGGAAATAAAAATGTACCTTCTTCGTTCGGCAATCTACTGTGGCATAACAAGAAGCCAACCAATCCATCCCCATTATAACATTAAAATCTACCATCTCTAGCTCAACAAGACCAGCCAACGTATCATGATTACAAATAGTTACTATGCAATTATGATAGACTCTCTTTGCTACAATAAATTCACCAACTGGTGTAGATACTTCAAATGGCTTAACTAATAATTCTGGTGTTCTTTCAAAATTTTCAGCAATCAATGGAGTGACATACGATAGTGTAGAACCCGGATCAATTAATGCATATACATTATGTGAAAAGATGGATAATGTACCTGTAACCACATTCGGAGAAGCCTCCAAATTTTTTCTATCCGCTAAAGCATAGGTACGATTCTGGGCTCCACTAGAACTAGCTGCTCCTTTACTACCTCTTCCACGACCAGTAGGCTGTACACCTCTACCTAAGAAAGGAACTGACGATGATGATGCAATAACTGATCCAGTAGGTCGTGCCATACTACCCGTGCCCCTCTGTGGGCATTCTCTCATCATATGCCTTGACATACCACACCAAAAACAAGTATTTGTCCCAAACCGACATTCACCTAAATGAAGCTTTCCGCAGTGCTGACACGGCTGACGAGAAAACCTCGATTGGCTCATTATTCGTTGTTCTCGATACCCTGCTGTCTGTGAACCTTGAATACCACTACTTTGCCCAACTTGACCACCTTGAAACCCTCAAAATTAGGATGGAGTACATGCTGTAGAATAAGAAAATGATGGTCTAGGCGATCTATTAAGAACTCGAGGCCTAAATTCTCCTTGGGACGCCATGAACTGTCCCATAGGTTTAGCCTTCTTTGATGGTCCTCTTTCAAATTCCCGCGTTTTTCTACTTTGCCTCTGATCCTCCATTTTCTGTGCAAAAGCTTGTATCTTGGCTATATCCATGTCTCTATTCAAAGCAGCAATAGTACAATCCCTAACCAAATATGGATCCAATCTATCCACATACCGATGAACTCTATCGTCCATAGTAGCTACTACATTAGGAGCGTACCTGGCCAAAGAGTTAAACCAAAGACTATACTCTCCGATGCTCATATTACCTTGATGAAGGTTTAAGAACTGATCTGTACGAGCCTCTCGGATCTCATATGGAAGGTAATGATCAAGCAATGTCACTTTGAATTCTTCCCAACTAGTTGGAAGTGCACCGATACCCCTAGATCGTTTCCAATCTTCGTACCATACTATAGCCTCTCCTTTTAATCTATATGCTGCAACCTCAACTGTTTCTGTACCAGATACATGCATAACATCTAAAGCCCTTTGAATTTGGTCCATGAAATCTTGTGGGTCTTCATTAAGATCTGACCCGATGAATGTGGGAGGGTCTAATTTAAGAAAGTCCTGTGTTCGTCGACTAGCTGCCGTATCCACACCGTCATTACTTATAGTTGGACCAGGTTGTCCTTAATTTTGTGTAGAAACTATACGAGTCAACATTTGCACCACATTCCTCAAATCCTGCTCAGTAGCATTCACAGGTGGTTCTAGGGCTACTTCTCTTCTTCTTGGCTCTCCGGGAGGTGGAAGAGTAGAAGAAGCCCGCGATGCAAACTTGTCTTCAGCCTCACCTTGATTAGCTTGTTTAGGTGGTGATTTACTGGTTCCTTCTCCTACAATCACGTCTACCATCTTACTTTTTCCCTTGTTTCTCCTTGTAAACGACATTTTGCTATACTGAAGAAACAAAAACATACAACAAATTCAGTGGTTAAATATAACTCAACCTACAACTTTGGCTCTATTGCACGATCTAGGAAATAAAGAAAAGAGACAACTTCTAAATGTCCCATATCCTCCTATGTATATATGTGGTTCACAACACATCCATAAGCAAGACTCTACTCAGACACGGCTTTGTAGACTCCCTAGGACGACCCGCTCTGATACCACTTTTGTCAAGCCTCAAATCCCATTAGGGCGGACAGGCACTCGTAGCCGTCAAGGCCCGAGAGAACCAACCTATGATCGTGTACATTCTAGTGCATGTCATTAAGTGAACAAAAATTCTGCCACATGCAGATATAATATATCAACGACGGAAGTCATGTAAAGACATTCAAAACAGATACGAGACTTGTCCGTTGGGGCCACAACGTCTAAAAGATAAGACACTTTTATGTTTGACTTTACAATGCCTACAAAGCATCTAAAAGATACACAACCATGACTAAGGTCGGGACAAGTCCCCGCCTTATACAACACACCTACTACATAGTACCAAAAATATATACAATTGACTCGGAAAGCCCCGAATCAACCTGGAGCTCACCAATAGCCTGCAGATGATCTGTACCCTACTGTGAAGGTCTACTAGCTTCTGTGCCTGCAGCAAGTAAGGCAGGTCCCCCAAGGGACGTCAGTACAAAAGAATGTACTGTGTATGTAAGGCTATGAGTAACTGAATGAAATATAAGAACTCAAATGGAATCAAATACCAGTGAATAAATAATAATGATATACCACCATACTGTATATGTGGAACCATGTACATTACATTCATTTCTTTCCTTTTACCTTCATATCAATATACATCATACAATGCCCGGGACCAACTGATCAGTGGTAAGTAACATTGGGATCGGCTCGAGCTAGGCTTATGCCCCCAGAGCTGCAACCCATAAATCAATAAATCAGGTTCAGCTCGAGCTAGGTTTTCACTCCAGAGTTGTCCCCTGTATCCAATAATCCATCTGAATCGGCTCGAGCTAGGATTTCGCCCCCAGACCTACCACCCGTACTCAACCAAATATACATTACTTCATTTCTTTAATTTTTTTGTGAGATTGTTACATCGGTGGTCATAAAATTATTGGAGCTTTGGAACAATAGTCAACAACTAAGAGACACATAAATAACAATTGCTAACGAACCTGAAATGAGATACTTTAAAACATTTCGAAGTGGAAACAAGGTCATTAACTATGTGGACAGTATACGATGCCAAAGGATACGGAAAAGAGCAGCCTCACAAACCTTATCTTCTCACTACGTGGCTGCAATGATTCAGCTCCTTCCTTATGTGTTACTCTACAACACAAGTACATAACAGAGCTAACATTAAAAGCTAATTATATTACATGTTTACAAGACGGTAATTAGTTACTTAACGGGAAGTAAAAACCGTCCAACCTCCTAAACACATGGTGTATCACTCCCCCCTTCTTTATACTGCCATATAACCTTATTCCACCCCCTTACACTATAACTTACTGCCTTACCAAGACACCACCACCAAAACAGTCCACAAATTAACATAAATGTTACAAACCTGTAGGATCTCCCACCAAGTTTATACTTCACATTTTTACCACAATGCAACTCCACATATTTATTACATCAAGTCACATAAATACCTTCAACAAAAATATACCAAAAACAGTCCACACACTTTCAGAATTCACTTTAATATAACAAGAGAGTATTCTCTTTTCACTACGCTAAACGTTCCATATACAAACACGTATAAACATTTCCACCAAACCATACATAAAAAGAAATGAACCAGGGGCAGAACCACACTTTGACATAATGAAATTTCATCCTCCAACTTCATTTCTTCAATACCTTAATCTCCTTTACAAGTTTAAACCACAAAGAAGGCAAATCCTTTAAAATTAAGCACAAGTGGACTGCCACCAAAAAGACGGACTGCCCTATACATTTTAAACATAACCAACATGATTTCCACCACCTCTTATATATATATTACATTAATATATAAGGGTAAACACTTACCAAGGCTTGCAAAGTGGAAGATTAATCGAAGAACCTAAAGGAAACTTGGGGCGGCTAGATAGGGTTGAGAGAGAGAGGAGAGTGTTAATTTTCTGGACTGTTTTTCAGCAAAGAAATGAATGGAAAAATGAGCTGAAATGAGATTTATATACTCCCTCTTTGAACCGTCTATATATCTCATTCTTAGCCAAGTTTTTGGTCCAAAATAGTCCAAGTAGGTGATGCACCCACTTGGCTATTCAAGCTGTCCAAAACAGTCCATTTACTTACTTTATTTCTACTTGGATCTTACCTTGTTGGGCCTGAATTAATATTAGGTATTGGGATGGTCATCTTTACATTTTTATGTACTTAGTTTTTGCCTCAATTGAGTCCATTAACATAGGTCCAAATGCAGCCCAATAGTTTAAGTATGTGATACACCTACTATCTTAATTAAGTCACGGAAGCACCTCACTTATGTTCTCCCCATTTTCCAACGTCTTAATCCTTCTACCTTAATCCACCACTTAGCTTTAACTTTATGCTTAAATACGTCCTTATTATCTCAAGTTTAAATACTTTTATCCATGCTAGGTTGGTTGTATAAGTTTCGTACATGTACGGGGTGTTGTAACTTGCATAAAAAAAATATCTAGTCCATTACCTACTACCACAAGTCCGCACCAAGTTCCATATAAGTAAGAGTCGTGTCTATAGAATACGGGGTGTTACAATCCAATTCGAAACTGGATTTAACTTATAAGTTCCTTTGTGGACTTTCCATTTTTCAATATTTTATTTATATACCATATATAAATAAACTTCAATTGTATATCACATATATATTTCAATCAAGAGGTATAATTTAATTTTCTATTCTTAATAGAAAACTCCAATTTATCTACAATATTAATTGTATTCTCGGTGCTAGCAAAGAAGACAATAATATTCCATTTGGACTAATACTTTATTTATTTGACTAATTAAATTCTCTAATTTAATTATCAAACAATAAAATAATTAATCCATTAACAAAAACTGGAACACTCGTTAGTGTATGACCACATAGGTTCAAAATTAAGCTGATAGTAAATTGATCATATCAATATACTAATCAAGGTTGGCGTCTAGCAACACTCCTTAATGACCGGATAGCATAAAGTATACAATTTACTCTCAAGAACCTGTAGAAGAATAATATAGTATTTCCTTCTATCCATATAGCTCCGGATCACCCTAGGATATGGTCTAACTGTCAAATCCCAAGAGGTGATCAACTATGTGTCCATGTCAAATTATAAATGACTATTGAATGACCCAAGAAACTCTTTTCTTCTTTCATTAAATTTTCCTGGCCAAGGTATTGATTAGTCTTTTATAATACATGACAACATAGAGCTTAAACTCATTACCAAGAGTTGATAGATTCCATCTTGCATCAATCATTAATTCTACAAATATTTAATCATACCCAATATCCTTTTAATCATTTCTGTATGGACATGTGTGTCCGGTATCAAAGTATACTAAATAACTTGTTAATTACTATGACGATCTCAGGTCAAAGAAAACTCTTACATCACATTCTTAAGATAATATCCTAGTGACAGTTTATGGTAATCTAACCATTAGGAATTATCCAGTGAGTCTGTTCAATGATTATATCTCCATATGCACCATCTAAATATGTGATTTAGTTAATGAGATCAACTAATCTTTATCTTATAAAGACCACCACATGCATATTGATCTAACCGGATCACTAATGTCCTAATTAGTAATCCTATGATCAAGAATAATTTTAGATTAAGTTATAAGAAACATGACTCTCTCATTATCATAAACTCTATCATGATGTCAAGTTCCAAATTTCAATCAGGGACCTTATCATATTAATCAAACAATTTGATATAACTATGAAAAAGAATATTAGATGCCAGATATTTATATCAAATAATATTTATAAAAACATGTTCAAATCATCAAATGTGAGATTGGATCTAGGGCATATCACTATATCCCTTACACATAGAGGGTGGCTCTTGATACCAACTGTTAGACTTTAAAATACTGAAAAACATATGCATATACATATGAACGCAATGGGATTTAGGATTACCTCTAGCCATGATGATCAAATGCATGGTATTGCCGTAAACCTAAAATGCCAAAAGAAGAGAAAACAATAGTGGAAGTTTTCAAGAGTGTATCTCCTCACGTACTGAATTTCACATGATGACTCCCTTTCTTCAAACATTTATATCTTTTTACGTAGGTATAGAGATTCTATGCTAGATGCTACTTACTTGTATATGAAATTTATTTCTACAGGTAGATCATAAATACGACATAGTTAAAAGCGGCTAGAGGATGAAGGGGATGGCATATGTTATACTAAATTATTTATGTCCAATTAATATTAAGTTATTAAATACTTCGATTATCATATTTTTTTGTTATAGTTACTGTACAGGATGCTTTTTCATGCATTTTGTAGGACTTTTTCATGTGTTCTTTGTTTCTGTTATTTCCTTTTATAAGCTGCTCTTATCTTTGTTTCATCAAGACGTGGGTCTAATGTAAACAACCTCTCTACCTATAGGTAGAGCTAAGGTCTGCATACACCTTTGTTGTTCAGCAACTTTATTTTATATGGAAACAGGGAAGTATATAGTAGACATTCTCTCTCGACTGTGTTTGTTGAAGAGTTCTGACCCTCCAGGCACTTCTGTTTGTATTATCTTCCCTCGTATGGCACCTAGATTTTAATGTTTTAAGCATAAAAATGTCCTTTTAGCAAGCATATGTACCTCCATTTACAATTGCAGTAGAAAACCTTGTTGAAAATAACATGAAACGTTTCTGCCTTTATATGCCTTCTCCAAGAAAAGATTTTAAATGAAACTCGAATAGCCTTTAATAATTTCTTTTTCACTCTATGATAACTGTAATATGATCTTTCCAGTCTTTCTCGAATAAGGGACCTGGGGTGCGCAATGACATTGGTGCTCTAACTGATGGAGAGACGGGTAGCGGGACTTCCTTGAGAAGTGAAAGAAGCCCGCATTTTTTTTTGTATTCAAAATGATCTTCTGGCTCGTGTTTGGAAAGATTATTTTGTAGGTTGTACAAGTAATATTCCTTTTCTGCTACAAAAATCTTCAAATACCGGAGAAGATAGCATAAATGCTACATCTCTAGGACTAGAAATTGAAAATGTCATTTCAACGGCGCACAACTCTGCAAAAGGAAAAGAACATGTCAATCCTGTATACAATACAATCAAGAAGGTAAATGGTGATTGCATGCCAATGGGTACGACTAGTAATAAGGATATTGGTGTTGCCTCTAGGATCCCAACTCCTGATAAATTGGTGCAAGTAGAAGGTGCAGAAGGTTCCAAGGTGATTGTGCAGAATACGCCTAAGAAATACCATTCTCCCTATGTAAACAGGTTATTGTCAACTGGTATACTTGATGGATCTTGAGCAGGGGGTCTATCGAAAAAAACCTCTCTATCCCACCTCTGAGGTAGTGGTACGGACTGCGTACACTTACCCTCCCAGTCCCCACCTGGTGGGAATATACTGGGTATGTTGTTGTTGTTATACTTGATGGAGTGTCCGTGGCGTATATCTCAGTGTCAAGGGAGGTGAGTTTTGATTCTTGAATTCTTCCTTGAGGTTTAGAGGTTTTTTATTCTAAGTATGTTTTGGATGCAGAAAACTGTTAAGAGGAGTTATTAAAGGAAATGGTTACCTGTGTGGCTGCAATGAATGTAAGCTGTCCCAGGCAAGATTTTCTTTTACCCTTCTGTTATATCGTGTAGGCCAAATTTGAGCTAGTGTGTGTTTATGCATGTATTATGCCTATCATATATGTTCTCGACAATTTTATCCAAGTCGCTTCATGTCTAAGGGGGCGTTATGTGTCTTACGCAGATTGTAAGTGCTGTTGAATTTGAGAGACATGCTGTTTGTAAGACCAATCCCCATAACAATCATATTCACTTCGAGAGCGGGAAGACAATTCATGCCGTGGTCCAAAAGTTGCAGAAGATCCCTCTGAACATGCACTTTGAAGCAATTCAAAATACCACTGGTTCTTCAATCATCTCGAAATATTTTCAGCGCTGGATAGGTGAATACTTTGTTTCTCTGTTAATGCCCTTACAGTCATAATATTTTGTTACGTTGTTCCTTATATTCTGAGGTGGTAAAACAAATTTCTGTTAACTATTTCACTCATTAATCCATTTTGCCGCCTGCATTACTACTATTGTATTCTAACAAATTCATTTATTGGTCCTGTTTCCAGAGTACTTATAAGTTGCTAAAGAATATCATCTCTTTGCAAAAAAATGATGTGGCAAAATCCTTTTGATCTGCTGATTCTTGTGTTGCTGGTTGGGGTTGGCTCAACGAAGTCAGTGGCCTAAAGTCAAACTGCATTGGAGCAATTGTGCTCTAATTTTGAAACTGCAAATCCGTTTTAATTTTATAGACAACCCTAGTAGATGGTGTTGTGTTTTTATTGAATTTTCATGTCTGTGGCAGCTAAACATGCTATACTGTAAGCACTTTTTTCTTTTATAAAACTTTGCATATTTATGTTGTGTTTTTATTGGATTTTCATGTCTGTGGCAGCTAAACATGCTACTGTAATCTCTTTTTTTCTTTATAAACTTAGCTTTTCTGTTTTGAACGATAATTCTTTCTGAAGTTCCTGATTTTGGTGTTGCTAATTATTTTGGCTATAAATGAGTAGAGACTAGGACAGTTAGTTGTTGATAGCATGGTAACAGCTCAATAAGCTATGCATTTACATAGATGTTTTATGTCTTAAAAGATGGATTAGATTTTAACCATGTAGATTGCATAATCAATAATGCTAGGTGATATTTCCCTGAAAATTTGGTGATAAAAGTTAGTAGATATCTATGTTGGTGGGAAGCAGAAGGTACTGAATAGTTAATGGGTGGCAAAATATATGTGATGAAGCAGTAGAGATGCACACAAATTGAGTGAAATTGATCTGCTTGCTCGAGGGTGGTTCAATTGTAAAGGAGCATCCAGTTAATTTTTGAGTGTATTAAACTTTTTTATGTACCCTTTGTTCTATCAACTTATGTAACGGATATAAGGTAGCTCTTATTGCCGGGAACAACTAGGAAATCCTAACACTACAGAAGGTTTAAACATCACTGATATTGAGGTATGGAACAAAACATTCATTGCAAAGCTGCTAGGGTGGCCTAAGGTTCTCGGACTCTTCAAAAATGCTGCCACACCGGTGTCGGATCCTCCAAAAATGTTTTTTTAAAGGATCTGAGGCACACTGGATGAAATTTTTAAGAGTCCAAGCAACATAGATGGTGGCGAAGTCAAAAGAAAGATAAACTATGGGTGAGAAGGGTACATAGCTAACATATAAAAAGGGGATCAATATGCGAAGCTGTAACACCCCGTACCTTCTCAACCCTACTTGACGACGTTGAACAATGTATACCTAGGTGTTGAGATGCCATGAGTATGTGTTTCATAGTGTCGTTGGTGAAACATTTGATATCGGACCTTATAGGTGCAATTAGACCTTCGTAGGATGTGCTTTGTGATTTCGTGGAGCATTTGGGTGATACCCTGTACACATTCTAACTTCATTTGGTGACTTGGAGTCATGTTTACTTGATGATTAAGATCACTAAGTAAGTATTTTGTAGCGTTTGGATAAGGGATTGGACGATACGCAAGTGTTGGAAACATGGCCGAAAAATTCAGCAAAGCATCAAAACTTGCGTCACTACCCTGTTTCAGGGGGTGTGGCGCAAGCCACTGATTCATAGGGCAGTGATTTCTTGCGTCACTGCCTTGCTTTTCAGCAGTGGCGCAAGGCACAAACAATGTGCCCTTCCGGACTCATTTTGTAACGCAATTTGACGACGCTTCTTGGATGGTTTTGGTTCCTTGGAGTTATTTGAGCATTGTTAAAGCTTCAAACACTTCAATACACTCCTACATACTCCTACATGATCAAATCATGAAATGTGAATAGTGATCCAAAATGACCAATGAAGCCAAGGGCGACTAGAATTCCTATTTTTGCGATCGAGGCGACAAATGAGAATCTCGTAAGAGAATAATGTCGTGACATTATGGAATTATGTAAACATGAGATATATGGTGAATAATACATGAAATTTGATGGGTCACATGGATATGTGTTATTGGGCCCAAAGTTAGGCCCAAAATGGGATTAAAAGACTTGGCCCAAAGAGGAAATAACCCATTCTTCCAATAATTGACTAAGTAAACATATCATTTAATGCCAAGTGTGGCTAAGGATGACTTGGGGTCTATATAAAGGCCCTAAGATCAGATTTTTATTGTCCAAAAGCTCTCATGCCTTTGTGATATTTTCTCAAATATTTCTTTAAGCTCCAAACCCTAAAGCAACATATTCCTTTGGACTCCTTGGACAAGATCAACATATTCCAAGCCTTGGTAAGTATCTATTCTCATGGATTAACATATTATATGCATGGGATATGATGTATATTATGCTAGTTGTGTTGGCAAGGTGGTGAATAGTATATTTTTGCTTTTGATGAAAGATGTGCCATCTTGGTAATTTGAACTTGAATTAGGACTTGTGCCTTTGATGAAAGAGCATGGTATGGACAGAACATGAACATGTATGGTGTTATTTTTGGTATTAAACTTGTTCTTGTCTATAAGTGGAAATTGTGGGATTTTGGCCGATATGTGTTATGAGTTGTATTAAGGTCATTTGATGGGTTATTTGTGATGTGTTATGGATAAGAAAGTGTAAAGGAGAAGTGTTATGGTGAAATGTATCAATTATCATGTATTGGTCAATGTTGGGAATATTATGGAATTTTTGGAATAATAGTATGATCAATGGTTTTGTCAAGAGGAAATGACATGTTTAAAGGCAAACATGTAACTCATTGACATTGTATGCATTTGTAAAGTAATTGGTGGTTAATGTGAATTTCGTTATGTATTTATGTTGAAGAGTGACACATAAAGAAGGAGCGGGACAATTGTATGCACCTCTAGGATTATAGATTCGTATTGCAAATCCAAGGTATGTAAGGTTACTTTGTCCGTATCTTTCTGCGGCAAATACTATCCATATTGACATGTCACTAGTCCTATCCCGAAATGTGCTAAGGTATCCGATATCCGTTTATCAATAGTCATTGTCATATATTTTCTACTCATGGATCATTTGTGAATCTCATGTCTCATATTCATGGTTAATGTTCCGAAAGCTCAAATAAAGTTATGTTCCAATGTTCCAATAGTGACTATACTTATGTCTCTTGTTCATGGATTATTGTCCAATGGTTCCAATGGTATCATGGTGCTAGTAATGTTATATTTCTCATGATGTTTTTTCACATGTCTTTCGCTCATTGGTTAATGATCCAAAGCTTCCAACAATGTTATGTTCCAAAGTTCAAAGTGATGTTATGACTATCCAAGTATCAATCTCAAAGCAAAGAACAAAGTAATGCAAATGTGGTCAATGATCAAGTATGGGTGGCAGGTCTGAGGGGCATAAGCCTAGCTCGACTCGATTCCGATGTATTGATTTATGGGTGGCAGGTCTGAGGGGCATAAGCCTAGCTCGACTCGATCCCGATGTATTGATTTATGGGTGGTAGGTCTGAGGGGCATAAGCCTAGCTCGACTCGATCAGTAATTATTTCGTACTGACCCCTCTTGGGGAATTTACCTTAATTGCTGCAGGCGCAGGTACTAGTTGGCCTCCACAGTAGGTTGCCAGTCGTTGCAGATCATTGGTGAGCTCCAGCTAATTCGGGGCTTCTCCGAGTCAGAGTGTATATATGTTTTGGTGTTGTACATGTTGTATAAAGCGGGGACTTGTCCTGACTTTTAGTTCATTTTGGTCAATGCTTTGTTAGAGGCTTTTGTAGACAGGTGTGGGTGTATAAATGTCAAATTGCTATGACCAATACCTTGCCATGCCAAGGTTTTCCATTCAGAGATGCAAGGCCCTTTCCCTAAGATAGCTTCGAGAAGGTTAGTATGCAAGAACTTTGGGGCTCCTAAATGGCTCTTCATGTTTAGAGTAGTAGCTTTCGGGAGATTAGCCTCAAAGACAAACTTGAAAGTTGGGGGATTGATACTACTCCAGAATATCCGCCCGCCCATTGTGTGCCACTGAATAGGAGAGCATTACTCATTCGTACTTTGCATGCCCCTATTCTGCCTAGATCTGGAGAATGGTGTTGAAGTGGGTGGGACTTAACCACCAGCCTGGAGACTGGAAGCAATAACTGGACTGAATGAATATAATGAAAGGAAAGAAGCCTGGTGCAGTAATTTTCAGAATGGTAGCGGTCAACACATATGGATGGAAAGAAATCTAAGGAAGCTCCAAGGAAGAGCTAGAGATGCGCAACACTAGTGATCAAGCTTATTATTGTCAAGACCCGAATTCCCATCGGGACGTGATTGGCACCCGAAGCCGATAAGGCCCGAGAGAACCAATCTTTGCTCTTGATCATGTACTCTCATATGTATGTTCGCGTATGAATATCATCTTCTTTCATGTAATTAAATATCAATAGCGGAAGGCATGACAACATATGTAATATATATGCAATTTAGCCGTTAGGGCCATTTCGTCAGAATGCACGTACATCTTTTACCTCATGATACCCTACATATGTCTACAAAGCCTCTAATAGATACATGACCATGTCTATACAATGTTTACAAATGCCAACATCTACTATACACATGTGACTTGGGAAGCCCCGAAGCAACTGGAGCTCACCAACAATCTGCGGAAATCTCGCCACTTACTGAGGAGATCTACTAACTCCTGTGCCTGCAGCATGTAAGGTAAGTTCCCCAAAAGGGGTCAGTACGAAGAATGTACTGAGTATGTAAGGCTCAAATGAAACTATACAACACATGAATAGTTCAATGAACTCAATGAAACTCAAATGCATATGCATAATCAGATGAATAAGTAACCATTTTGCACTTTGGAACCCATGTGTATTACTTTCATTGATTTCATCGCTTTCATGCTTCTTTACTTCAATGTCATTACATATTTCACAATGTACCCGGGCCCCTACTGATCAGTGGGTCTTTACATGACTTATCGTCATGTTGGGATCAGGTCGAGCTAGGCTTATGCCCCTAGACCTGCCACCCAGGGATCGGGTCGAGCTAGGCTTATGCCCCTAGACCTGCCACCCATAAATCATACATCGGGATCGAGTCGAGCTAGGCTTATGCCTCTAGACTTGCCACCCATAAATCAACACATCGGGATCGAGTCAAGCTAGGCTTATGCCCCTAGACTTGCCACCCATACTTGATCATTGACCACATTTGCATTACTTTGTTCTTTACTTTGAGATTGGTATTTTGATAGTCATAACATCACTTGAACCTTTGGATCATTAGCCAATGAGTGAGAGACATATGAGATTGGTACATTCACTTGTGAGAGATTGACATATTCATGTGACATAGCATGTTTTGGAAACTTGGAACCATAATCAAAATAGAAGACATGTGAATAAACATTATTGGAAACATGACACCATTGGAACCATTGGACAATCATTCATAACAAGATACATGAGCATAACCACTATTGGAACATTGGACTATAACCTTGTTTGAGCTTTTGGAACATTAACCATGATAATGAGACATAAGACTCACAAATGATCCATGAGTAGGAAAGATATGACAATGACTATTGATAAACGGATATAGGATACCTTGGCACAATTCGGGATAGGACTAATGAATTAGCAATGTGGATACTATTTGCCGCAAAAAGATACGGAGAGAGTAACCTTACATACCTTGTACTCTCAATACGGATATACAGTCCTAGATGTGCGTACAATAGTCCCGCTCCTTCTTTATGTGTCACTCTACAACACAAATACATAACGTAATTCACATTAACCACAACTACTTCACAAATGCATATAACATCAATGGGGTACATGTTTGCTTTGAAACATGTCATTTCCCCTTGACAAAACCATTGATAGCATCATTATTCCAAAAATCCTCCAATATTCCCAACATTGACCAATACATAATAATCATTGCATTTCACTATAACAATTCTCTTTTACACCTCCTTATCCATACCACATCACAAATAATCCATCAATTCACCTTAATACACTTCATAGCACATATCGGCCAAAATCCCACAATTTACACTTATAGACAAGAACAAGGTTAACAACAAAAATAACACCATAGACGTTCATATTTTATCCATACCATGATCTTTCATCAAAGTCACAAGTTCTAATTTAAGTTCAAATCTCATGGATGGCACATCTTGTACAAAAACCCAAAGTACTATGTTCAACTCTTTCAAGCATAACCAACAAGATTCACATACTCTCCCATGCATATAATATATTAATCCATGACAATAATCACTTACCTAGGCTTGGAAGATGTTGATCTTGCTCCAAAGGTTAGCTTTGACCTCTTAGGGTTTGAGAGAAAAAGAAAGGGTTGAAAAAAATATCTACAAAGGCATGTGCTTTCCAATTGAATAAAATCAGCATTTTTGCCCTTTATATAGGCTCTTAGCCACTCTATATCATGCCATGTGGTGTTCTAGAAGTTTTTACAAGAATGGGTCAAATTTTCCCATATGGGCCATGTCTTCTTTCCATTTTTGGGCCCTTTTTGGGCCCAATTCACTTAACCCGATAAAATAAATAATTTCACGTGTTTAAGTCATCTCATACATATTACAATAATATTCCCACTCATGCTATTCATATCCATAGCCTCCATCCAAAAACCAAGTGATTCCAGCCACGTATGACCCATTTTGACCAAAAGGGTAAAATCGTCATTTTGACGCCAAATTCGTTCTCGAGTAATTTTATCATACCAATATAATATTTCACTCATTTCATGTATATTCTCATAGTTTTAGAAGAATCATGGCGAAAATCGGCTCAATACGTCCCCGGGAACCCTTGGGACTTAAACAAAATTTTCAACTTTTGAAAGGTGCGTAGGGGCGGCGTGGCACGCTGCCTGGCGCGCCCCTCTACTGCCTCTGGACTGAAAATTTCAGCCCAGAGCGGCGTGGCACGCTACCCAACGCGCCCTTCCCTTAAATTTTTCGAAAATTTCATTTTTTGACTTTTCTTCGCGGGTTTGGTTAGATACTTCAAATCCTATTCTTTCACTTACTTCTTAACCTTAACATACGTTGTTTAGAGGTCCTCTTAGCCTCGTTTTGAACCCGAAAAATGCTCCATGAAGATCGTAAAACACCTTCTACGCAAGGTTAAGCATATGTACAAGGCCAAATTTCAATTTTCCTGTCAATATCATTACAAAATACATTCGTGTGGCTCTCGACACTCAAGTATACATTGTTCATCGTCATCACATTGGGTTAGGAAGGTACGGGGTGTTACATTCTTCCCCCCTTAGGAACATTCATCCTCGAATGTTAGTAATACTGTCTCATTGCAACACTTAAGTCAAAGTGAATGCTCTATATCATAATATACACACTTAACACTTGTAAAGACTTATAACTCCAAATCTGTATCTTGAACTTTTCCTTCCATGTATCACAAGTACAAGTACTTAGATGTCATTAATACTTCGATTTCCCTTGTGATTTCTTCGATGTACTAAGTTCTCCAATAGTGCCCCTACGGAAGCTACGTTTGCTTTTCTTGATTCTTTCACTTCTCGATGTACCTTTGTACATGTGAGATCCTCTGAAATTTGTACTTTTACATTGGCAACGATACTATATACTCTCCGATACACTTTCGGAGCATACGAAATGGACTGTGAAGAATTCCTGGACTAGTGCTAATAGGTACGCAAGTTGCCCAAATCTTTGGACAACTCCTCTTTCTTTCCGAATCTCATTATCTTTTTCCATTGGTGACACTATCAACTTCTAATATCGGCATATGATTTATACCGACTTTGGGCCATTTGTAGCTACTTTTATATCACCTTCACTTTATCTATAGCTTGATGAATAAAATTTGACCTGGGCAACGCAAAATTTCATCATCCATAACCCATCCAATGGATGATCTTATATGTCCTTTTATATAAACCTTCGTAAGGTACCTTTTGATATCTTTATTGTAGCAATTTCATTAGACGATCGATATTCATCCCCACTACCTTTAAAGTCCAACGTACAAACTCGTGACATATCTTCACATGTTCGTATAATACATTCTGTTCGTCCATCCATTTAAGGATGACCAGCCATACTTACATTTATCTGTGTACTCATGCTTTACTGGAAAGACTTACCCACACTGTGCAATAAAGTGAGCCCCCTGTGTGATATAATAGTGAGTGGAGTCTCATGTAATCATACGATCTCTGTAACCTACAATTTTGCATACTGTTCATCTGTATCGGTGGTCCTAACTGGTAGGAAATATGTTGACTCGGTAAGCCAGTTCATGATTATTTATATGGAATCAACCTTCGCAATGTATGAGACAACCCTTTAATTAATTCCATGTTATTCATGTTCCACTTCCAAACTGGGAGGGTAACATATTGCATAAGACATACAGACTTTTGATGCCATATTGTTCGTCAGTGACCGCTTGGACATTGAAATACAAGTTCTACAATGTGCTTCTCATATATTCTTACCAACACATCTCTGCTACACCATGGTGTATTTTGGTTGTTTTCGAACAAACAACTACCATGAACGATGTTCTTTTATCGTAATTCATTTCCTTAACTCATCTATACCTAGTACACACAATCTACGTTGGCGTTAAAGTACTCCCCCTTGTGTTTGCTCAAATACTCTTGCCGACTTTGTTGTACATATTTTTTTTTTCACTTGAACTAAAAATGGCATTTACATATTGCTTTTCCCTTTATCTCCAATATCAATGAAAATCCTACCACATTTGACACTATAATTCTTTCCTCTGGAGTTTCAAGACACAAACCCCATATTGCCTCATTAATATAGATTTCCTGACTATATCTTTCTTTTCTGTGAGCTGTCCATTCATACTTCCTACTACCTTGCAGCTTAATGTATCAACGACCCCATTTGCTTTTCCCAAATGATATAGGATACCAATGTCCTCACCTTTTAAGATTTCAAGCCACCTTCGCTACCTCAGAGTAAGTCTTTTGGCTTAATAATCTATTACATTGTCTCACATCCAAAATATATATATCAACATGAATCCCTTACAAATAGTTACACCATAACGTTAAAGCAAATATCACTGCTGCTACTTCAGGGTCATGTGTTTCGTAATAATTTATATTCTCATGTGGCCGCAACTGTCGTGACGCATATGCTATTACCTTATCATTCTATATCAATATACATTCGAGGCCAACCCCGGAAGCATTACCATACATTGCATAACATTCTTATGCCTTCAGAAGGCACTTACAACGGATGTGGAAGTTACTTTATCTTTCAACTCTTGAAAGCTTTTCTCACATGCATCATTTTTACTGGAACTTGATTGCCTTGTGTATAGGCTTTGCTAAGGGTGTATGTATAGAAGGAGATCCTTCCACAATTCTCATATAATGATCAATCAACCCAAGAAATCGATGGATCTCTGTAAGCATCGTAGGCCTTAGCCAATTGTTCACCATTTCTGTCTTTTGTGTGACAACTTTCATCTCTTCATCCTATACAATGCATAGTCCTCTTGTGATTTTTTTTTTTTTTGAATACCATCACCGAATATGGTCACACACACATTTACAAGTGTCCTGAACGCCCTGTTCATTAATCTATAAAACTACAGGTGCATTCTCTAGCCCAATTGACATACTAAGACTTATAAGCATATCATGTTTGTAATGCTGCCTTGGGTATATCATCATCGTTCATATATATTTTCCTTTTTATTTCATCAACATTCATTATCATTTATCCCGTAACTGATCAAATAAATCGTCAACTCTGGGGGGAAACTATTCTTATCCAGTTGCCAATAGTAAACACACATTCTCAATAGGCCATTTATTTTTATTTTTTTTTCTACTAGTGACACTGATGCACCCCAAGGGGTAGTACTAGGCCTTATGAATCCCTTATTCAACACGTCTTTTACTTTCTCCCGTCATTCTCGTAACTTGACCAGGGTATGCTATATGAAGAGGCCATGCTATATGAAGAAAATAAAAATAGTTCGAGTACCTGACGTCACATTCATACCAACTCATACATCTGGGAATTCATTTACCACCCGGACTAATTAAAGAGGTGGGGGCTTCGCATTAATAGCGTTCACTCTTACTAAGTGGCATATGTATTCCTTAGAGTATCCTTTTCTTTGCCGTGAGATGGGGAATACATTTTCCTGGCCATTCAAAATATTCCTTTGGGGATAATGACAATAGAACTTCTTAGTTCGACCATCTACTATGCCTTAACCCCTTTATAACTCAATAAGATCAACCAGTATCTCATGACCACAATTAATGACTATGCACTTATGATATACTCTTTTACTTACAATAGGTTCACCAACTGGTCATTTTGGTGTTCTTTTCACTTTTCAGCAATTAACAAAATACCATATGCTCTATGGGTCAATCACTACGTGTACGGTACATGTAGCTTCACCAGGAGAAGTCTCCTTTTGTGACCCGACATATCACACCAATAACAACATTTGGCCCCAACCGACATTTGGTCTCTACCTTCTTCGTTCTTATGCTTGATACCCCATTGTCCATGAATCATGAATCTCACTTCTTTGCCAAACCGACTGTCTCTAAACCCTTGGGATTGAGGTAGAACATTTACTATAGATTAACTATAGATTAAAGAAATAATGATTTAGGTGGTCTGCCAATCATCCAAGACCTCAATTCTCCTTGGGACGCCATGAACTGTCCCCATAGATCTCGCCATCTTTAACGAACCTTCGTCAAATAGTTGTGTCCTTTTCTGGTGCCTCTGGTCTTTCATTATTGTGTGCAAAATGCCTATATCCATTGTACAATCCATCTGTCTCTATACTGATGCACTCTATCGGTCATAACAGTTATCACGTTTGGAGCATATCTAGTAAAATTATGACACTAAAAACTGTACTTCCTGACACTTATAGCCCTTTGGCAAATTTTTTTTTTTTTCTTAACAATTGGTCCACATAAGCTTTTCTGACCTCACATGGGAGGTACTAGTCACAGAATGCCATTTTACATTCCTCCCAACTATCTGAAAATACATCAGTAGATCAGTCATATGCATAATATCTAGAACCCTTTTTAACTTAGTTCATAATGTCCTATGGGTCTTCATTCAAATCCAACCCGGTGAACGTGGGAGGGTATGATTTCTAAAAATACTGTGTTTGACGACTAGCTACCCTATCCGCGCCATCATTACTCATCATCAGGCCATCTTGACCGTGACATTGTCCAACAACTATCTGAGGCAACATATGCACTACATTTCGTAAATCCTGTTCCGTGACATTTATAGATGGCTCTGCAGGTACTCCTCTATCTTTTGGCTACGAGAGACCCGTATAACGATTTCCATATCAGCTTCACCTTGACTAACTTGGTCAAGTGGTGATTTACTCATTTCTACTTCGGCAGGCATATCATCCTGCTCACCTTTGCCTTTATCTTGTCTGATACTCAACATTTGACTATATAAATGAAAACCAATGTCAATACGTACATATGTGTCCACTTACGACTTTGGCTCTATTGCACGATCTAGAAGTGAAGAAAAGAAACAACTCCTAAATGTCCCGTAGCCTCCTACTTATAAATGTGGCGCGCAACACATCCATAAGCAAGACTCTACTCAGACACGGCTTTGTAGACACCCTTAGAACGAACTGCTCTAATACCACTTTTGTCACGACCCAAATTCCCATTGGGACGTGATTGGCACCCGAAGCCGATAAGGCCCGAGAGAACCAATCTTTGCTCTTGATCATGTACTCTCATATGTATGTTCGCGTATGAATATCATCTTCTTTCATGTAATTAAATATCAATAGCGGAAGGCATGACAACATATGTAATATATATGCAATTTAGCCGTTAGGGCCATTTCGTCAGAATGCACGTACATCTTTTACCTCATGATACCCCACATATGTCTACAAAGACTCTAATAGATACATGACCATGTCTATATAATGTTTACAAATGCCAACATCTACTATACACATGTGACTTGGGAAGCCCCGAAGCAACTGGAGCTCACCAACAATCTGCGGAAATCTCACCACTTACTGAGGAGATCTACTAACTCCTGTGCCTGCAACATGTAAGGTAAGTTCCCCAAAAGGGGTCAGTACGAAGAATGTACTGAGTATGTAAGGCTCAAATGAAACTATACAACACATGAATAGTTCAATGAACTCAATGAAACTCAAATGCATATGCATAATCAGATGAATAAGTAACCATTTTGCACTTTGGAACCCATGTGTATTACTTTCATTGATTTCATCGCTTTCATGCTTCTTTACTTCAATGTCATTACATATGTCACAATGTACCCGGGCCCCTACTGATCAGTGGGTCTTTACATGACTTATCGTCATGTTGGGATCGGGTCGAGCTAGGCTTATGCCCCTAGACCTGCCACCCAGGGATCGGGTCGAGCTAGGCTTATGCCCCTAGACCTGCCACCCATAAATCATACATCGGGATCGAGTCGAGCTAGGCTTATGCCCCTAGACTTGCCACCCATAAATCAACACATCGGGATCGAGTCGAGCTAGGCTTATGCCCCTAGACTTGCCACCCATACTTGATCATTGACCACATTTGCATTACTTTGTTCTTTACTTTGAGATTGGTATTTTGATAGTCATAACATCACTTGAACCTTTGGATCATTAGCCAATGAGTGAGAGACATATGAGATTGGTACATTCACTTGTGAGAGATTGACATATTCATGTGACATAGCATGTTTTGGAAACTTGGAACCATAATCAAAATAGAAGACATGTGAATAAACATTATTGGAAACATGACACCATTGGAACCATTGGACAATCATTCATAACAAGATACATGAGCATAACCACTATTGGAACATTGGACTATAACCTTGTTTGAGCTTTTGGAACATTAACCATGATAATGAGACATAAGACTCACAAATGATCCATGAGTAGGAAAGATATGACAATGACTATTGATAAACGGATATAGGATACCTTGGCACAATTCGGGATAGGACTAATGAATTAGCAATGTGGATACTATTTGCCGCAAAAAGATACGGAGAGAGTAACCTTACATACCTTGTACTCTCAATACGGATATACAGTCCTAGATGTGCGTACAATAGTCCCGCTCCTTCTTTATGTGTCACTCTACAACACAAATACATAACGTAATTCACATTAACCACAACTACTTCACAAATGCATATAACATCAATGGGGTACATGTTTGCTTTGAAACATGTCATTTCCCCTTGACAAAACCATTGATAGCATCATTATTCCAAAAATCCTCCAATATTCCCAACATTGACCAATACATAATAATCATTGCATTTCACTATAACAATTCTCTTTTACACCTCCTTATCTATACCACATCACAAATAATCCATCAATTCACCTTAATACACTTCATAGCACATATCGGCCAAAATCCCACAATTTACACTTATAGACAAGAACAAGGTTAACAACAAAAATAACACCATAGACGTTCATATTTTATCCATACCATGATCTTTCATCAAAGTCACAAGTTCTAATTCAAGTTCAAATCTCATGGATGGCACATCTTGTACAAAAACCCAAAGTACTATGTTCAACTCTTTCAAGCATAACCAACAAGATTCACATACTCTCCCATGCATATAATATATTAATCCATGACAATAATCACTTACCTAGGCTTGGAAGATGTTGATCTTGCTCCAAAGGTTAGCTTTGACCTCTTAGGGTTTGAGAGAAAAAGAAAGGGTTGAAAAAAATATCTACAAAGGCATGTGCTTTCCAATTGAATAAAATCAGCATTTTTGCCCTTTATATAGGCTCTTAGCCACTCTATATCATGCCATGTGGTGTTCTAGAAGTTTTTACAAGAATGGATCAAATTTTCCCATATGGGCCATGTCTTCTTTCCATTTTTGGGCCCTTTTTGGGCCCAATTCACTTAACCCGATAAAATAAATAATTTCACGTGTTTAAGTCATCTCATACGTATTACAATAATATTCCCACTCATGCTATTCATATCCGTAGCCGCCATCCAAAAACCAAGTGATTCCAGCCACGTATGACCCATTTTGACCAAAAGGGTAAAATCGTCATTTTGACGCCAAATTCGTTCTCGAGTAATTTTATCATACCAATATAATATTTCACTCATTTCATGTATATTCTCATAGTTTTAGAAGAATCATGGCGAAAATCGGCTCAATACGTCCCCGGGAACCCTTGGGACTTAAACAAAATTTTCAACTTTTGAAAGGTGCGTAGGGGCGGCGTGGCACGCTGCCTGGCGCGCCCCTCTACTGCCTCTGGACTGAAAATTTCAGCCCAGAGCGGCGTGGGACGCTACCCAACGCGCCCTTCCCTTAAATTTTTCAAAAATTTCATTTTTCGACTTTTCTTCGCGGGTTTGGTTAGATACTTCAAATCCTATTCTTTCACTTACTTCTTAACCTTAACATACGTTGTTTAGAGGTCCTCTTAGCCTCGTTTTGAACCCGACAAATGCTCCATGAAGATCGTAAAACACCTTCTACGCAAGGTTAAGCATATGTACAAGGCCAAATTTCAATTTTCTTGTCAATATCATTACAAAATACATTCGTGTGGCTCTCGACACTCAAGTATACATTGTTTATCGTCATCACATTGGGTTAGGAAGGTACGGGGTGTTACAATTATACAAGAGGAGTGCCAAAGAGGGGACCTAAATGCAAATTTGGAAAAGAGGCGAGAGCTTTAAACTTCTACATTTAGCATACACAAGGGCATACCTTTCCTTTCATATCCCTTAATCAATTCACGGCTAAGAATGATACTGTTATTGATTAATCTTTCTAGGAAAAAATCAATCTGATTGCTCAGCGCACAGTCTGATTGCTCAGTGCAAGTTAAGGCATAACATTTTGAAATCTCTTTGTGAGAACTTGAGCTATGATCTTGTATATAACTGTGCAACAAGAGATTGACCTCCCTCTTTGATAGTGGCTAGGTTACTAGCTTTAGGAATAAGAGTGACACTAGTGCAATTCAACTCAATAGGCATTACCGAGTTTAAGAAACTAGGTACAATAGTGGTAACTTCATCTCCAATCACAAACCATGCATTAATATCATATGACCAGGTGCTTTCAAATCATCAATAGCCCAAACTGCCTTGAGGATTTCATAACTAGTAACATGGTAGATTAAGTTCAACTAGGAGTCTCTATCAAGGATATAGCCATTACTCATGATAGTTGGGTCTATTGCTGGGAATGAATGAGCATTGGAACCCAATAACCCCTTATACAATCAAACTTCTCTGTAGTGGCAATAAAAGTTACAAGTATAATATACATTAATTAACTATGATTAGCTATTGAAGTGTAAGTTATGATATGTATCATGTATTCATTAAATTTTGTGTAAACATTGAGTGTGCGTAATTTTTTATCAGAATATTGTTATGCCATCAGAACCTCAAGCCTTTTTGTTTAAATTTCGTTTGTTTACTTCTAATATTCTAATATAATTAATAATTTATTAATGGTGTCAATTCTAGGGGTCTCCGTTTAATAATAGTGAAAGCTATTGAAATCTCAAATATGTTTGATCGTGTAAATATTTTTCACAATATCAATAAATAAAATTTGAATTCTCAAAACAAGTGTGATCTAAGCAATTTAGGACAAACAAGTATATATATGAATGATTTTCTATTTACTAATCGTTGACTACGAAATTTAGTAATCGATGTTTTTACTATTTTTCCTATTCTAGCGTGCCCAGTCAACAACTACTAAATTATGTAATCTGCTTTTAGATTCTTCTTGATAAGACTAACATAACTAATATAGTCAATCCAGCTCAGTCATAACATATTATTTCCTGTAGACCTTATTGTATCGGATCACTCATCATAGTAGTATACAAACCCCTATGCTTTTTCTCTTACTCGTCAAATTTCAATTATCTCTCAATACTAAACTAGAAAAACTCCTTTACTAATTTCGCCGAAAATTCATCCCGGAGAATTCACTGGCAAGCCAGCTATTAAGGTGAACTACTCGGCAAAAACTCCGTCATTTTGCTTAGTTCATTGATTTCCCCGAAATTCATCTTGTTGAAATCACCAGCAATTTCAAACAAATGCATGATCTATTTATAGTACCAGAATTTCTTTTTGATAAATTTGTAAACTGATTTTTATAGTACTTAAATCATATAAACCATCTCCTTTAAAAGTTTAAAATATCAAAAAGGAAATAATTTTTTGTTCATTTACTCAGGTTAGACCTACAAAAAGGTTTGGCTGCAAGTGAAACTTTTTTGTCAATGGTATCGATGATTTTGATCATAGCACATCTACCCGAGAAGGAATGGATTTGTTTATTTATATTTGACATTCAACATTTTTTGTGCTCTGTTTGGTGGTCTCTCCCATAATTGATTATTTAGGTTGAGAGTGAGATTCTTTTTTATTGAATTTTTAATTATCTGTTTTATTTTTCCATTTGATTAAGCCTAATATGAATCTCTTGTCTGGTTTGTTTTTTAATTATTTTATTTATATTTTTTGTTTTGTTTTTTGAAGTGATGGATTTTACCATTTGTGGAGCTAGGTAGCTGATTTCCAGTGTTGAAGGGCTGCATCTGAAATACTTGGAAACGGTAAAGTTTTCAATTTTAATTATTTCAACATTTTTTAAAATGTTTTAAGCCTATTCATTTTATGTCTCTAGTTTTACAGCTCTATAACAATAAATCTTTCTTGATTATTTTTTTTTTCGTTTTGAGTAATTGTTGTGGTTCATATCATATACAATTAATTAAAAGTTATTTGTTCAAACCAAAGGTGGCTTTATTGGTATTCCGTTCAACATCCTGACATGGATATATTTTGGTTCCTCCTTGACTTGTATAGGGTACCTTATTGATTTCGTCTTATTTGTTTGACTTTTATTTGTCAATCAGAAAATTCATACAATGGGGCTTTAGAGGCACTCCATCAGGTATACCAGTCGAGAATAAATTTTTAACATAAGAGTGAAGTTATATGGCTAGCGACATATTACTTTAACTGTTATTGTCATTTTTCTATAAAATTTTGCCATTTTTACTTACTCATCAAATAGAGGATGCATAAGATGATGCAACTTTTGTACTTCGAAGCAGAATTTAGTCATTGGTTAAAACTATAGTTGCATAGAAACACCTTTCCCTATTCCCTTCAAGTTGGGTGTTTGGCAACCTTGTCCTTCTTTGTAGCATTCAATCTGCAATCATGATCGAAGAGTTAGCTAGCATGGATCAATATGTACGTATACATATTGGAAACTAAGGGTGATGAAAAACAACTAAGAAAATGTCATGATTGTAGATTGAATGCTATAAGGAGGGAGAAGGTTGGCAAACACTAACTTGAAGGGAATAGGGAAAAGTTTTTTCTGCTTAGCTGTAGTTTTAACCGATGATTGGATTCTGCTTTCGAAGTACAAAAGGTTCTTCTTCTTATGCCTCTTTTGTTTGATTAGTAAGTTTAATTTTTTTTGCAATTTCGCTATTGTGAATGAAATTTCAAATGATTTTTGAAGCATAAAAGCTCTTTCTGAGCATTGATGACTATTGAATTAGTATAAAAAATGGCAAAACTTGGTAGAACAATGTTGGTACGAGAAATTTTATTTTGTGAGTCACATAACCAATACTACTTATGTAAAACTATTTTATTTTTTTTCAAGTGGACATTTACTTGTTTTAAGCATAAAACGAAAAAAAAAAGTAATGTCAAATTCAATATTTTTCTCCTCCATTAAAATGCTTAGCTAAAAGAAGTTGAAAATATATTTAAAATCTGTGACTAGATAATAATAAAAAATTAGCATCAACTAAACAGTTAAAAGCTTTTGCTTTACCACCCACCATGGGCGTGTTAGCCTTACAAATTGAATTGAAAATTGAATACTGAAGACGCAGCAGGAGGGGAGAGGCTTCACCAACATTATATAATTCATCCACCATGGGTGAACAATTTTTTTAAAAAAAAAAAAAAGAGAAAAAAAAAAACTTTCGCTTTCACTATTTTTTTTAATCGAAGATTAAGAAAGACTATTTTTCTAAGATTTTAATTATTTAGTTAACTATGAAATTACAAAATATTATCAATAATTGTAGACAATTAATTCTATCTGTATATTTATAATTAGTGTTGGCTCATGATCATATATATATATGTTCTTATTTATAATTTTATTCAATTAAAATTAAATATACTTTTAACATTTATCAAAATAAAAAATGCTAAAGCAACTAAAACTTGATTTAATAATAGAAATTCATACATATAATACTATGTCTGGGTGGTTAGTTTAAACAAACGGAAAAGGACCAAATATACCCATTTACTTTCGACTATTGTTGAACTCTATCCCCCATTATATTATTTGGCTCTATCCGTTAGTCTAAGTTTGATATATATCCCTCTCTTGATGGACTTGACACATGGCTAGCTCCCGGTGACTGATCCAATTTAAACACGTTTGATCGGGTTTAACACATGACCCACCAAAAAAATTCACCCCAAATGAAACCTTCTAAACCTAAAGTAAGACTCTTCATTATCCAAAACAGAAGGACATAAACGACTACTCGAAGTTCTCATCGAATCGGTGTCAAAATAAATGCAATTGAAGAATTGAAGCTCAAAAATATTTGTTTTGACACCGATTTGATGAGAACTTCGCACAACCGTTTATGCCCTTTTTGTTTCGAAAAATGAAGAGTCTTGTTTAGGTTTAGAGTGTTATAATTGGGATGGCTTTTTTTATTTTTTCTGGTGAGTCGTGGGTTAAATCAGTCAGATGGGTTTATGTTGGGTCAGGCCATGGGGGCTGGCCACGTGTCAAGTCCATGAAGGGAGAGGTATATATCAAATTTGGACTAACGGTCAGGGCTAATTTAGTCAAATAGTATAATAGGGGATAAAGTTCAACAATATTCGAAAGTAGACAAGTATATTTGGCCCTTTTCAGTTAAAAAAATGTACAAGATCAATAATATGTAAGACCAAATTTTGAAAAATTGATAATTTAAAAAACTTTGTTCCTTCATGATATAACAGAGAATAATGATTAGATATGAAAAGGTAAAATAATAATATAAAAATCGTGTTATCATTCTCTTAATCACTGAATTCGGATATGTTTTTTTTTTTTTTTTTTTTTAAAGAAGTTCATTTCTAAATGAGCATTTTGATTAGGGAAGAAAAATACTCAACTTGACATTACTTTTTTGTTTTATGCTTAAAAAAAGCAAATGTCCACTTGTCAAGAAATAAAATAATCTCACTAACATAAGTAGTGTTGGTTGTACGATTGATAAAATAAAATTTCTCATGTTGGTATAGTTAAAGTAATAGTGTTATTAGCAGTATTTTTTGTATAACCTCACGCTTATGGAAACAATTTCCGTTCCCATGTTTGAATTTTGTCAATTGGTATACTTGATTGAGTGCCCGTAAAGTGTCTTGTGGTCAAGGGACCCGGAAGGTGAGTTTTGATTCTTGAATTCTTCCTTGAGGTTTTAGTTCTAAGTATATTTTATATACATAAAACTATTAGAGGATTTATTGACGGAAATGGTTGTGTGTGTGGCTGCAATGACTACAAGCTGTTCAACGCAAGATTTTCTTTTACTGTTCTATTATATGGTCTCGACAATTTTATCCAAGTTGCTTCCTCAAAATTTCATGTCTTATGCAGACTGTAAGTGCTTTTGAATTAGAGAGCCATGCTTCTTGCAAGACCAAATAACACCCTAACAATCATATTTATTTTGAGATCAGAAAGTCAATTTTTGTTGTGGTCCAGGAGTTGAAGAAGATCCCTCCGAAAATGCTCTTTGAAGCAATACAAAATATAAATGATTCTCCAATCAACCAGAAAAATTTTCAAACCTGGAAAGCTGAATACTTTGTTTCTTCATTAATTTCTGTTAACTATGTCACTCATTAATCCATATCTCCGCCTCCTAACTATTGTATTCTAACAAACTCTTTTCTTGGTCTTGTATCCAACCTCCTTCCAAGCTGCTAATCGTTAACTTTATCATATCTACACAAAAAATGATAAAGTGGCAGAAATATTTTGATCTGCTAATTCTTTGTGCTCCTAGCCTTGTTTGAGGCTTGTTGATGGAGCAATTGTGCTCTGATTTGTAAATTCTCAATTTGTTTTCATCTTATGGACAATGGCGGCAGGTGCATTCAATTGCATAGTTTGCTCTTTAAAAGCTATTTTGATTTGTTGATTAAATACATATAATGATTTTATTAAGTTGATATAAGCACCGATTATGCATAAATTTATTCTGAAATATTGTTATGCCGTTAGAACAAGAGTAAATATATTCAAGCTCCTTTACTATAAAATGAATTAAAAAAAAAAACTATTCATCTAAGAGAAAATATTCTAATTATCCTCATGAAAAGGAAAGAGAATTGATTGGACCACACCATGTGGTGGGCATGATGGCATGTCATTAATATGTTATGGCAACTACACGAATACTCATGGATGTTAAAATTTGACAACCATTCGGTAGGTCTGCTCTCAGCTCCGTCTCGGTCGACATCTTGAAATCTCTTATTATTTTTAGATTTTATTTTTTATATGTGGATACTGATGAAAAGACAATCTTAAGATTGCATTTTGGGTGGTTATTAAGATTTTAAAGGCAAGGCATGCAGTATTTGAAGGCTACAGAATTACAAAGCCTTACATCCATAGGAGGCTTCAAGGAGAGATCGAAAATACCATGAAAGAAACTAGTGTAACAAAAAAGGGTGTCCAAAATGGATATTCAAGACATTGTTAAACAGATCGGGAGGATTATGGAGAATGGCAATATCAAGATAATAGACTGTTTTAGAGCTAGAAGATAATGAGGCTGCAGACTTACTAGCCAACACCAGAGTTTTAAAGAAACAAGAGAACTTCTTCGCAGATGCTTTTTCACTGCCTAGGCAAGTGAAAACTGCTTTGAGGAATGGTCAAGATGGCATCCCAAATTTCAAGATCAGAATTTAAAAAAGGGGCATTTCAATTTCCAATATGACTTGTCGACTTTTTCTATTAATTATCTTTGTACCTTAAAGGGACAAGCTATACACATAGTTGATGATGTTTGTCGTAATACTAAAAACACTCAAAACATGTACCAGCATAGGACACCTCTTATATAAGGATAAAATTTTCTTCCTCTTTAGTCCACGAAGAGGAAAGGACAATCTTCCTCCTCTGCTAACTCTTATTTGGTGTGAAATGAACTGGTAGGGGTTTGGGGGCTTGACTAACCCCCCATCACTGAGGTGGCTTATCTTAAAAAAATAAATCCCGAGGCTGGCTATCATAGGAAGATTAACTACTAATTAGGAGCTGATTGCTAGATGGAGTGTAGCTATAGATCCGGGGTGTGGACTATGTAAGCAACTTGGTGATCTCTATACAACACTTGATTTTTCAGTGTCAAGTAGTTAGTGTAGTCTGCAAGCACTTGTTACAATGGTAAGGCATTGGGAGAACTAACTTGGCATGGTTTGATGAGGTACACTGGGCAGTGACATTTTGTTCAAGCCATAGCGGTGGACTGGGGCGGCTTAAGCATATTAATTAGTCCTAATCAAAATCCAGTGGAGATATAATGTATTTTCTTTTAGATATTTGAGATATAAAGTTGCTAATAACTTTATTATAATTGATTATTTCTAATAATTCTCGTTCAATTGATAATATAAACAATCCGTTTTATCTTTCTCGACACATAGTACTCTAGATATGTCAAACTTCTTTTAATAAAAAAAATCAAGAAATGTGCGTGCAAAAGCCAGTTATATCTACGACTTACCATTTATATGCAGAAGCTGGACTTTTTTCCCTGATGCATGAATAAATGTCTACTATTCTTGATTTTTTTTTTCCAATTTTAGTTTTATTCGATTTCAATTCATCAAGGTGACAAACTTTGAAGTTAAGCACTGCTACCGGGAGTGCAATTAAGTAGCTGATAGCTTGGCCAAACTAGCCTCAACTCCTTACCAAAATCAAGTTGTACACTCCTATTTTGATTTGCATACAACTCCGAAAGGGCCCTTTCAGCTTGATAAGTGGCAAATGCCTTGTATTCGATCCAAATTTGACAAGGCTAACTTTTATGTTACTTAGGTGGTAGTTTGCCAGAAGCTCGACTCTATAAAGCCTCTTTTGGCCTTTTTGATGGTGATGGGATCACCAAGTAATGTGTTGTATTTGAGGTCAGGTCATGCCCCTGTCACGACCCAAAAATAGAGTACGTGATGACACCTATCACACCCTCCGGTACAGGTAAGCCTATCCCAACCCATACTCAATACTCAAAGTAAATCAAAAGTGGAAGAGGAAGAAGAATAGGATAATCCCAAAATATATAAAGATGAAATAATAGTTCAAGATATATCCCAGGTCTGGTTGTCACTTGTACAAGCCTATAATATAGAATGAAATCAATAATCTAAAGTATCTTAAATGCGGATAAAGCGTAAGATAAATAAAGAGAGATCCGGGTAAACTCTATAGAACATCAGCCACTACCTCAATTTATGATATGTCAACATTGAGGGAACACAATCTACTATCTGCTACTCAAACCAATATATGCACCGGGTGCAGAAGAAAAGAAAAAGGAAAGAAAAGCAAGAGTGTGTACGAAACACGTGTACTCAACAAGCATCATAGATAACCGATCCTAATCCAAAGTGATGGCGAGGACCAACCCCCCCTCCCCCTGCAACTACCCAAGGTTCCCCATCAATCTAGAATCGATAAATACACCACTTCATCCTAACCGGGTATCGCAACACAATAGTCATAGGAATCAATATACAGGGTAGAAAAAATAATCCAGGTGAGTCAACACTTATCATTTTATAATCAACAAGTAAAAGAAGTCATTTATGAGGGAGACTCACTAACACAGTATATCAAGCTCAATTATCATGTTCAACCAATAATATGAAATAAACTAGTGAGAGTGTATAAAATATGTGCATATCATGCTACCAATAGGTGCGACACTACATATTTCACTGATCAAGCCATAGCCATACCCCACGTCTCATTATATCTCAACCTCCAAATCACCCAAGAGATGGTACAATATGATGTAATGTAGTGAAATGAATGCTCAATACACAATATCACAAACAAGGTTCAATCACGATAATTCAATAAGAAAGTAAATAATCAATAATCACATTCAATATAAAGAAAACTAAGTACACGACAACAAACACATAAGGAAAATACAATGATGCAATGAAATGTAATGATGGTGAAGTAATGATGATGTAAGCCATCACATGACTTTTCATATACACCTTTTCAAGCCTCAGCTCTTCAAGACAGGACCCAGGGAGGTTTCACAATCTATATACTTTCATAAATCTAAATTTCATATCTTAATCACCTTACCGACACAATTCACGGTCAAGGGTTTTATAAAATGTGTTTTATTTTCTTTCAAAATCAGTATTTATCAGTGGTACCAAATCTCATAACTATGTATGGATGAAATGAGGATGTAATGCTCTCAATCAATCAGTTGAAGATAATAATCAATCCAATACAGGTATAAATCAGCTCAGAATCAACTCAATATGACAATAATTCATGATATAAACCCTTGCACGACACCACTAGAATAAATAGTCATGTAAGACATCTATAATACCATTTAAGTTCAAGCCCCTCTCTCGAACATCATGATAATAATAAGGCAATTTAATGCTCAAATAAGGCCTATAAATTCAAGTCAAGCCCCTACTGGGGCATCACGATAATAATAATACAATTAATGCAAAAATAAGGCCAATAATATCAATTCAAACCCCTACTTGGGTATCACAATAATAATAATCTCTCAAGTTAATAATAATATTCACATAAGCCCCCTCACGGGCAACATAGAATTAGTAAACAATCCAAATAACAATATATTACGAAACATACCCAACCTAGCTTATTCCATACAATAAGTCTCAACTTTTCCAAAAATGACATCATTAGACTAAATAACTAAAAGGAGAACTACACTAGTTAACTATACGTTCTAACAAGAGATACTAGACCCCGAAAATCACATCAACTGTTACAAGTCTATTTATACTCTAAGTATTTTCTAAACCTCAATCATTCCATTAAATAACAATAATAACATAATTATCCCTTAAATGGTCACTAAGCCCCGATCATCACCATAAGGTCCACTAAACACGATTCAAGCTCTTAATTAAGTATCTACTATCAATTATTCAAGGTCACTAAGCCAATTATCTACAATCTATTCTAAGCATAATCACAAGTACAAAGACTAACTAAGGTAAGCAATTATATAACTACAATCCATCGAAAAACTCCGGTACCCGTGGAGATGCTCGCCATTTCACCTAAGCGAGACTCCCAAACCCTAAGAAATTCACAATACAGAAACAAACAAGCATACAATACATAAAAACTTCAGAAAAAGTTACGGTACATCTCAATTTGCCTTTAAAGAAGACCTAATAAGCCAAACAAAGTCTGAAATATTATCCGGAAGCTCTACTCCCTAGAATCATCACCAAGCAAGTCAAATCTAATCAAACATGACATTTACCAGTCAAAAGGAGTCCATCGACATCCATATCAATATATTTTAGTTTCGAGTCTAAAATTACTTTGAAAATCGATTCCAAAAATGCAAGGGTAAAATTGAGATTTTACTTAAGAATCATTTTCCCCATATCAAACAGAGTCTAAATCTAAAAACCCAACTAAAAATGAGTAGAAATTGGACTTCAAATCGAAGGAAAACCAATTTAAAGTTTATCAGGTAAAAACCCCTAAATCGTGTTTAAAATCAATGATTTAAAGATGGATTTTTGAAGAAATCAATGGAAGAGGATAAAATACTAGTTTAGAGACTCACCTAGAGTTCGAGTCTTGAAAATCCCATTTAAATCTCTCAAAAACGAGCTTGGAAGCTTTGAAAATGGTGGAAATAAGGTTTTGTCTCAAAAAGGAAATAAATATCTGCCCAGGTACGCCCTTAAATGCGATTGCGGGTGATCTATCGAGATCGTGACTAAAACCAAACTGGGAACTTTACAAATAAGGGCCATTGTCCGCCAACGCAATAAAGAAACCTACCCGACCTACTAAATACTCTTCACGATCGCAGTGCCCACCGCTACGATTGCATTGACGAAAATATTCATTCTTCACGAATGAGACATCGGGGTCACAAACATGAAGAAAGGGACATCAGTGCTTTGAGAACATGACATAGGGGTCGCAAATGCGAAGAAGGGAGGACTTGCACCAACAATTAGCTGAAACTAGCAAAACACATAAGTCAAAACTCTCCGATTGGACCCTCGGGATTCGTTCAAGACCCCATAGAAACAAACCAATAGTGCTACTAGTCTAAATTTGACGTTTCAGACTCAATGGAACCATTGTATTTTTGAAAAGAGATTATTTACAATGAATTACACCCCGAAACCCTCTTTTAAGCTATTTTAACTAGTTTCTGATTAAGAGGTCAAACTACAAAATAAAGGCTGGAGGCCCAAACTAACTATGCTACTAACCTAAAATCGATATTTTGGATCTAATGGAACTATCCAAATTGTCATCCGAAGCTCGGATCACAAAATATTGACCAAAGTCAAATAAATCAATTTAAGGATATTCAAAACCACAAACTCATATAAATCAATCCCGAACAATTGGGGCCCATGCAACAATCCCCACAACTCATAAATTAGATAAAGAAATAATGGGAAAGGGCAAAATGGTCTCAACACAGAAATTTCTAAAAATCACAATGAGGGTTATTACATTATCCACCACTAAGATTCAAGTTCGCCCTGGAATGTACAAGTAAGGACAGTGCCAAAATAGATAAAGGATAGAAAATACATTCATAAACCTCATGCAAGTACTCACAAGAGGAGTCACCGGTGTCAATGTCGAACCAGAGATCTTTCACACAATGACTCACAAGGTCAAAACACTAGCATCTCAGGCCACATTCCTTAATGAAGTCTAATTTATTTATTTTTGAACTTCCTCTATACCCAAAAAATGAGTCGGTCACGCTAGAAGAATTGAATATATCCAGCTAATCTAAATCTGCCAAATACACCACAAGTTACTACCTGCACCATAAAACCAAAATTGTCCTCGGGCCCATAAAATGCCGAGGAACCCATAAAACCACATATCCACTCACTGAAATACTGAATAAAACTTCTCAAGGCTAACACCATATCTATCGAATCAGACAACACTACGTTCTTAAGCTGAAGCAACTAGGCCAAAAATTGATATCAATGCCGCACAAAACCTCAAAAGCCATACTAAGCATACTTAGGTCACTATAATATAGTCATATCCTTATGCTCAACCTTTTGAGACAACTAAGAATCATCATGAAACTCTATATACCATAGACATAAACACTCTGAATGACACCAAACTCTCATTTAGCTCATCACAATAACCCAAGCAATCTCAATACCCAATGATATCAATCAACTCAAAGTTCTCAATAATATGGTAGAACGAAGAGACTCTCTGATCATACACACATAAGCAACCCATCATATCAGGAAAAATCACCACTAGACTCTACATAAGCCACTAATGAACCACACTGTCAGAATTGGGATTTCTAACTCGAACCCATAGCTAAATCTTGAATGTATCAAAATTCCTTATATATAAAATCTTTGTTATTTTCCTTAATTCTCTCCCTATTCAATAGTCTCTAATATAAGAGTCATGGAATAATAACTCATACTCTAATCAAAACTCATGAGCAAAAATATTCCATTAAGCTCCTTAACAAGTAAAGTAACAAATGCTACTAGCAAGTTTTCTTTCCATTCAAAAGTTTTCCCAACCGGAGAAAGAATTCCATATAAGCTAAAATCCATCAAGTCTAACCAAGGAGTGTTTCAATATCCTTAAGTCTTTCCATATAAGCAAAGATAATCACTAAGGAAGTAATAATTCACAGGGTATGAATGCCTGAAAATCTTTCCTTATCCAACTAGAATCCTTTACTTGTAATTCTGTCGAATCAGTCACACTAACAGCCTAGTCTATCACAAGGTCTACCACTAATAAGTATCACTAGACATTCTACATTCTGAATATGCCAAACCTATAATAGATCCATCACTATTCTACAACATAACCATTGAGAAAATCATACCCAAATACACCAAAATCCATAATACATACAGAAACCAAATATAATCTGGTGATATACTCTAAATGGGTCACAACATAAGATTGGCACACTTGATCCACCACTAAAGAAACATCTACAGGGTAGCAATATCAATAGACCCAGTAAAACTCACGAATCATATCAAGACTCAATGTCGAATAAATAAACATATATGAGAATGTAGACCCATAATAAAGACTATACTTGTGGACACTGTACGAAAAGCTCATGCCTCGAGTCCATCATGTGGAATATGATACTGAGACCTATCATCTCCCAGAGCAACTGAGGAGGCATATCTCTATCTATGGTATGGGCAATTCCTCCTATAGTGCCCGAGATCTCTATATGTGAAGCAAACCAAAGAAGTAGGAGTCTGCTGAACTATACTTGAAAAACCTAAATGACCACCATGCTCTAACCCTCTCCAAGAATAACCATGAAGATCATGAACTCTACCATACCTATCACTATCATCATCAAGTCTATGAGCCTCTTACCTAAAAGCCTCTTATGTCTCCACACAAACTCCTCTAGAAACTCTCGAACAAACTAATCCCATGAAAGAGGAGGTGACCCAACTAGTATACTCTCTAAAAAATCCCTCCACTACTATCTAGATGGTCCAAAGAACTGAAAGGCAGTGAAGTCTACTCTGTTAGAGTCTACCAAGCCTAACCTGTGTAACCTCTCGCGACAACCAAGCAAGAACGTATAAGCATCAAACCTATGATCTCCATCGAATCGAGGAGGATCTATCCTCATGAACTCTACATAACTACTCTATCACTCCGTGGACATAAATGGTAAGGTCACTAAATGTGGAGCAATCCTCGATAATATCTCTTCAACTCTAGGAGAATTTATAGGCAAATGTGCATTTGGAGTCTAAAGCCCCAAAGTAGCTTGCCAAATGAAAATAGGAGCCATTCTTTGAAGAAATTCCAACACTCATACCAAACAATCCTCAAGTACAGATATGGTCATGATCACAGGTTGTATCTGCATTGACCTCAACCCCTCTAACTCAATAGACTCAACATCACTAGCAACTTTTGAAATTGAAGAGGCAATCCCAACCTAACCTCCAGTTGTTCTGGATATTCCAATATAACCTCTGCCTCGACCTCTGCCCCTACCGCATATCAAAGGCACGAGCACTGAATCTCTCACTAAGGAAGAACATATGCTCACCATCTGTGAGAGAGTAAATAAGAGGTTTTTGAATTATACAAAGCTATGAATGTATGATACAAAATGAAGAAATAAATTTATCCTAAAGTCTGTAGCCTCTCAAAGATAGATAATAGACATCTCTGCATCGATCTGCAAGACTTTACTAGAGTCAACTTGTACTAATGAGGCCAATAAACCTGGGGCTCTGATACCAATTTATCATGACCCACAAATAGAGTACGTGATGGCACCTATCCCAACCCAAACTCAATACTCAAAGTAAATCAAAAACAGAAGAAGAAGAAGAAGAATAGGATAATCCCAAAATATTTAAAGATGAAATAATAATTCAAGATATATCCCAGTTCCAGTTGTCACTAGTACATGCATCTAATAAAAAATGATAACAATAATCTAAAGTATCTTAAATGCATATAAACCGTAAGATAAATAAAGAGAGATTCGGGTAAACGTTATGGAATGTCAGCCACTATCTTCAAAATGTCAATGCTGAGGGAACACGATCTACTATTTACTACTCAAACCAATACCTATACGTGGTGTAGAAGAAAATAAAAAGGAAAGAAAAGCAAGAGTGTGTAACACCCCCAAAAAATCTAAGCTAAGATTAGAACCATACTTCAAGTACATATAGAAACAAAAAAAAATAATTTGGCAGCATGAGAAGTGCTTTAGATATGAATTAAGGCCATATGTAACTCCTAGATCATAGTTAAGTTGAAAGCTTTCTTATCGATTGTATTCTCATTTAGGATCTTTCTAGAGTCAACTTCAAACGAGTATAAATCTTAGACTATGTGAAGAGACTTAAGACCCACCAAAAGAAAGGCATTTTATTCTTCTTTCCAATGCATCTGATTCCTTGTTAATCCGATTCTGGGGTAAGTATTTATGACCATTTTAGTGAAGCACTGTCTAGCAGTGAGGTACCACGACCAATCCAATGATCGCTAGAGGTGATCATCTGTATGAAATAGTCCTAAAGTCCTAAAAAAATACTTCCTAAGCACAAGATGGATCAATGACCATTCGTAGAACCAACGATCATTGGTGGTGATTGTGGTCCCAAGGTTGTCTTGGCTTGGCTTGGACATCCAACGAGCAACCAAGGGATGATCGTTAGAAGGTCCAACGAGTCATCCCTTGGCTCATCTAATAGAGTCCTACAAGCCATCTAAAATAAAATATCAACTAATAAGCCAACCAATGATCATTGGTAGATCCAATGGCCGTTAGAAGGTTCATCCATCGCAGTGTGCAGATTGTTCAGTTATGTTTAATGAGGGGTATTCTAGTTTTTTTTCTATTATTTAAATCCCTAAACTACATCATTTAAGCTATCCTATGGTTGAATAATAAGCTTAAACTACCTCAAATCCCTCATTAACTAAAACATCAAGTGACACTTTGAAAATTCAAAGAGAATAGGTGATTTCCTCTACTCCAAAGCAAAACTAGGGTTCATCAATCTTCAAGCTTCAAATCCAAGTTTTTTACCTCTAGGTATCTAGGATTTCATCAATGGTTTTTTTTTCACCAATTGAGTCCCTAAGTAAACTTAATTCCTCAGTTTAATTCATCTTTCAGAGCGTAAGGTTTTATGAAAAGTATGAATTCCTTTGTATTTCAATTTCTCTTCAGAATGACCCTTGTATGTTTCCCATGAAAATTTAGTACCCTTACATATGTATAATTTATGATCCCTTAGTATAATGATAAATTCATGATTTTGGACTTATGCTATGTAACTTTATATTCCATTTAGATTGTAAAAACTGTCATGACTAGTTGCATTTTTCAGAGTTGATGGGTTATGAACACCCAGTGACTTAGGGCCTTATGCATTACTAATTGAAGGTTCAATCCTCAGTTTCACATGTTTAGGATGCTTTTAGATAAAGTATCTATCATTCAGTCTTAGATATAAGTGTTTCATTTATGAGCTTATCCGTTTATCAGTATCATATTCAGTTGGAGTAGTACTTAGCACTGAGCTGACGTAGGGATGAAGGCTCACCCATCAGTTAGGCTGAGATATTTAGTAGAAGTCCCTAAGTCCCAGAACTACGAAACCACCGTAGGTTCTATAGGGTCACCCGTCAGACCAGGATTGACACCTTAGTCCTTTAGACATCAGTTTAGTAGATCTACGTCAGTTAGTTTTCATACCTTTGGCAAGGCATAAAGAACCCTTCCAACTGGGGTTATAGGTTGGACCTCTTTAGCTCAAATTGGGGTATGTCAGTTAATAGTAGCTCCTATAGTTCTAACTCAGATATTGCATGACCATGTATTAGTTTATTTCAGTAGGTTATTGTTCAGTTACATATTTACTTACTTGGTCATTGTATTAGTTTACATTCCTCAGATCCATGTTCAGTTTATCCTTTTATGTTCAGTTCAACTTAGAATAGTGCATATCTCACATATTTTGTTACTTTTCTAGTTTTAACTTCGTAGATAACTTATTGATTTAAGTCCTTTTAGTTTTAATCAAGTTGTTCATTCTTCTTTAAACAAAAATCCACTCTGGCCACTTGTGACCACCGAATATAAATGAGCTTTAACATTAGCCGAGCCAAGTTGTAAGGCAATCAAAGGTGAGAAAATCATGAGTGTTGGTGAGGAACCTTTGCTACTAACCTTGTTTGCTCATTTTATTGGTATCTATTAGATAGAAGGAATAAAAAAATGTCTCATGAAAAGGTTGACTCGAGAAGGGACATCATTGAAGCAAAGGTCGAAATTTGTGGTTCATCGGGATTCTCTCTTGTCATCAATGATCGATGCTATGCAAATTACATCAATCATCCTATGATTGAATGTTTGAGGATACCCCATATGTTGAAGTGTCATCCATACCCTACATTAGATAGACATTAGGTATCTGGGAGTGTGAAGGTCTCCTTTACACATGGTGAATACCATGATGAAATTTGGTGTGATATAATTCCCATGGACTATTGTCATTTATATCTGGGAGCCAATTGGTTAAACAAGCATGGGATCCCAAATGAGCTAGAATGGTACAATTATGTCATGGACGAAAGTGGGAATCACCTCCTTCCAACTACACTTAAGGTAAACCTTCCTAATCTTAACGAAAAATATGATCCTAATGTGCAAATGCCTACCTTAGTTATAGAATCTAGTGGAGAAGAGTATGAAAGGATTAAATCTTTCCTACGCACAACTACTCAAAAGAAGGTAAGATAAAAATGGCTTTCGAACTTTAAAAGGAGACTTGTCATCTATTAGGAGAATTACCATAACGATAAAGTGAAAATCCATTTGTCACTTCAGAAACATTTAAGAAACACATGAGATACCATTATCCCAGGCCTAATGAAAAAGGGGTATAGAAGGATCAAAGGAACTTCACAAAACAAGAAGAAGGCTCTCTCAAAATGAATTCTTGATGTTTTACCCAATAACAATGAGAGACAAAAGAGTGAGAGGTGTAAGGGAGTGCAAAGTGGCAACCCAAGAGTAGAAAAAAGAGAGGATGTGAAGAGTGAAGTGAGGGGGTTGCCACAAACCCAATCTAACCTTGATGTTTGTCTTTCTCTTAGTAAGGATACATATGTAGGTACAACATTGTCCAATGGAGGGACAAAAATTCCCAACACTTTAATGGGAATTACACCCCAAGGTAAAGAAGATCTTTCTAGTGAGCTTCAAGGTAACACAACTCAACTTGACATTTTAGAATTACCTAATGAACAAAGTGTGAGTGATAGCTTGTCTTTATGTGCACTTAATGATTCTTTCCCAATTATTGATAATGTATATGTTGAGAGTGTGGATACACTAGTTGATCCTAGTAATGACTGAATTGACTCTTCTTGTAAGATTGATTTGAGTCCACCTAGTGTTGAAGCCTTTATGTTGAATGATAGTACATTATCTTGTGAAAATTATGAATTGTGTTGTTCAACTTGCTTGTGAATTGATTACACTACTTGAGGATGTTTGTGATATTATTAGTGAACCTCAAGTTAGTGATGATGTTGATATTGTTGATTATTTAAATAGGAGTGACTCTTTGAGCATGTCTTTTGATAATGATCCTATTACTTGCTTTGCTCATATAAGTGATAATGAACTTGAAACTACTTCAAAAAATAATGTTTGTCTTTTTAAGAGTGAATTGACATGTTCCAATTCTACTTCTTGGATTGATCCTTCTCTCTTTAAGTATAATATCTTGTTTGAAGAGGACTATATCACTCTTAGTAAAGTACCTAGTGGTGTGGATCATGTTAGTGATGTAGCTCTTCTTGATGGATATACCATAAATAACACCCACTATGGTGTGACAACTCCCAAAGATAAAAATCTCTTCTAGGAAGATGAGAGTAATCGTATGGGGAAGGATTGTGATGAAATAGAATGTGATTTTAGTTTTCCAATTGTATCTTCTTCTTTGAGTGTTCCAATTCTTGAGCATACTTTTGATAATGTCCTTGAACATAGTAGTGAGCATGCCCTTGAGGACACCATAGATGAAATCAATTAACGTGACACCTTTCTTTACTCTCTATTTACTCATGATAGTACTTATGCTTGTGTTAAGAGTATTTATTCTTGTGATAGGGGTACCATTGGTATGAGTGAGTGTTTCTTTAATCAATGTCTTTGGATTTTCTACCCATTTGACCCTGATGACCTTTCAAAATATGGTGGTTGTAAAATGTACCCCTTGGTGCTGGTAAAGATGACAAGCAAGATGTGTTTGCATTTTATGAACCCCTACTCATAGGTGGTATAATTCTTATAACCTCTAGGGTAAATGTGTCATTTCCTACCTTCGGCGTTGCTTATATACTTGCATCCTTGTTTGATATACTTGTGCTTAAGTTGTATGGACCACAACTTGTGGATGGTAAGTTGGCAACTTATTTGTAGAGGAGTCCATGGTTGTTAAAGACTTCTTGTCTCATTTATAGGGTTGGACAATTTGAAGTTCCAAATGGGACTCTTGAGAGCATGTCTAATAGCATAACTCCATTGGGAAACTCACTTCCCTTGGGAAGTTGTTTAAAGAGGAGAGGTTTTATATGCTTGAAATGCTTTTCTTTCTCTTTGTGTACTTCTACCCTTGAAAGCACCTTAGATAAGAATAGTGCCCTTAGCACCTTTCTTTATTACCTTTCTACATATGGTGTTATTCTTTTCCATGTTGAATCAGCATCTTATGTGACCATGAATTGCTTAGAAAAGAAGAGTAATTTGTGCTTAAATGATTTCACTCTATCCTTGAGTGTATTATTTGCTAAACCTTTTGAGCCTAGTGGCATTCTTATAGATGGTAAAACCTTGAATGAGATTTCTATGCTTAATTCCTCTCTATACTACCTCCTTGCCTATGATGATATCCATGCTAGTTTTGGAATTGTTTTCTTTGGAGGTAGGAATCCCTATGGTTGGTCCACTTGTTTGAGTGACAATGCAATATGGGTCATTTACATGTTTGGCACTGGGAAACCCTTGTGTACTTTTAAACCATTGGTGGCACCACTTTTGGTGTGGTCTCATGGGGAAATAACAAAACAATTGTCTTATGCCTCCTAAATTAAATACAATCTTACCTTTTTGGTTTGTTGATGTCATTATGACCTTTGTGGTTTCCTAATTTCTTGGTATTTCTCATAGCCGGTTCCTTTGTATCATTTTCAATGAATTATTCATATTGAACACAAGGAACCTTGATTATATGTTAAGTGTGTGCATCCTTGTCATAGTGATAAGTTTGTTATTGCTAATGCTAACTGTCATGTCATGCGGATATTGTGGTTGCTTGTTTTCCCTATGGTTTTTCAAGGTTTGGATTCAAGAACAAATCCTTTTCAAGAAGGGGAGAATGTTGTGATGCTAGGAGCCATTGATGCCTTTCGAGCTTCCTTATTGTCTTGCATTTTAAGCTGAGCTAAAGAGTTGGAGGACGTGTTGTCAAAAGACTCAATATGCTACTTTAGAGGCTTGGTGGATGCTTGGAATAGAGGCTTGAAGCTCATGCATGCTTGGAAGGAGCTCCTAATTAAACAATGTCATATTTGGAATATAGATTAGAGCTGAGGGAAGCCATGGAACAAGGAATAAAGCGAGCCCTTATGGGTAATTTTTGAAATAGCCACTTTTGGGCTATTTTTGGAATAAGCTATTTATGCAAGGGAAATAACTATAAATAGGTGCCTTAGACATTTTATTTAGTTTGTTTATGATTATTGATGAATAAAGATTCCTTTGTGAGAGAATTGAGAGTTTGGAAAAGCTTATGTTGAAACTTTGTTTTAAAACGTGGGTTGTAAGGAAATCGATCTCCTTGAGGTCTTCAAAAAAGTTGGGTGCTATTGTAGGATTTATTATTTTAGGTATTAGGGTTTAATATACCTTTTTATTGCTTATGAATTCCTCTTTTTGTGTCTATCTATCAATCTTATCTTTCTATCCTTTATATTCCGCACTTCGATTCCATCTTTGTGGGTCAATTTGTATTAGACCACATGCCTTCTTTTGCACTTTAATGTATTATAATATTGGTTTAGACGCTTAGCATCTAGCTCACAATTAGCACGATCCAGCATCTGGTGAGTCCTTATTATTCAAGGACTAGTTTATAATATTTTCATTTTAGTATTATTTCAATTTTAGACAGTTAGAGTTAGCTAGGGGCTTGTCCCAACAAATAATCTTAGTAGAGGCTTTCAAACATACAGTAGTTGTCATCTTTATGGTTTACTAGATGCTTTTATTAATCAACTCAGTATTGGATATCATTTGATTATCTTTATATTATTCAAACTTTCAGCTTCCGCTCAATATTATTGAGTTGTTACAGTATCTTTAGTGTCATGCCAGGCCATGAGTTAGCTTAGGGTCACTTGTGACTCTAAGCTTCGTGTTATGACTAGGGGTTAGTCTTGGGTCATGACAGACTTGGTATCAGAGAATCAGGTCTAAAGTGTCCTAGGGGTGTCTGAAATCCGTGTTAAGTAGAGTCTTGTTCATAGGTGCGAAGCGCGCCACACTTATGAATGAGAGACTATGAAATGTGTTTGGAAAAGTTTCACTTCATTCATGTTCATATCGTGTGATAGAGTATGAACTTGATTTAACTCCTTCTAACTCATGCTATACATGTTTATAGAAAATGCCTCCCAGAAGAGCAAATGGAAGGATAAATAGAAATACAAACAGGAATGGTAATAGAAATGGAAACCAACAAGTACCACCAGCTCCAGCAGACCCCTTGAACGAGAAAGTCTCACATTCCGTGTTCAAAGCTACTTTTTAGGTGCTAGCTCAGGCCATGACTACTAAGGTGAACTAATAGGCTATTGCACAGGTCAACCCAAATATTGGTACGACACCATCTAGAGTTCAGGATTTCACTCGGATGAATCCTCTCGAATTCCATGGTTTTAAGGCTGAAGAGGATCCACTGGAGTTCCTTAATGATATTCAAAAGATCACTGAGATCATAGGTGTCACTCCAGTTCAGAGTGCAGATTTTGCTGCCTATCATTTGAATGGAGTGGTTCACACTCAATGTAAGTAGTGGAAGGAAAATAGGGGTGCGAATGCAGGTCTAGTAGATTAGGATGAGTTTGTAGTTGCATTTCTAGACAGTTTCTTCAACCTTCAGTTAAGGGAAGCCAAGGTTCAGGAGTTTATTAAATTGAAGAAGGGAAACACGAGTGTGAAAGAGTATTCTCTTAAGTTTACTCAACTTTCTAAGTATGCTTTGACAATATTGGCTGATTTCAGGGCCCATGTGTGTAAGTTTGTATTTGATGTTTTTGAGGATGCGGTTAAAGAGTATAGAAATACTATGTTGGTCAAAGAGATGGACATCTCTAAGTTGATGACTTATTCTCAACAGATTGAGGAGGAAAATATCTAGAAGAAGGAAAAGGAGAATTATAGGGCTAGAACAAATAGTTTTAACTTCTCTCAGTAGAGGCCAGATGGTGGTAATTATTCTCAGTTAATTCAGAAATCTTCAGCTCCAGCCCCATCCTCTACTAGTGCTGAGTGCCTAAGTTCAGACAGGAGTATTGTGATTGAGAACTATGCTCTATCTCCCAGGGCAGTATCACTAGTGGGTGTAATCATTCGATTTGGAATAAGTGTGGTAGGAACCACCAAGTTGAGTGTATGGCCGATAGTGGTAACTATTTTAGGTACGGTAAGTCAGAACACAGATTAAGGGAGTGCCCAGTGGCCTCGCACAGGGGCAGGGATACTCGTCATCAGAATTAGTCTAACTTTTCGACAACTCCAGTAGGTCGCCTGACTCAGTAGAGTGCCTCATCTAGTGCAGGTGGCGGTCAACACCAGAATAAATTTTATGCACTTCAGACTTGACAGGATCAGGAGGGTTTCTCTGATGTAGTAACTGGTATGTTACAGGTCTTTCACATTAATGTCTATGCATTGTTTGATCCCAGAGCCACACTTTCCTTAGTGACTACTTATATAGCAGTAGACTTCGATGTCAATCCTAAAATTCTCTCAAAACCTTTCTCAGTCTCTGCTCCTGTTGGAAATTCAATCATAGCCAAAATATTATACAGAAATTTCTCTATCACAGTTTCCCAGAAAGTCACCTCAGTTGATCTTGTAAAGTTAGATATGACTGATTTTGATGTCATTCTTGGCATAGATCGTCTACATTATTGTTATGCCTCAGTGAATTGTAGAAACAGAGTAGTTCAGTTTCAATTTCGAAATGAACTGGTCATAGAGTGGAAGGGTAGTACTTCGGCGCCTATAGGTCGGTTTATCTTTAATGTTAAGGCCAGGAAAATAATTTCCAAAGGGTGTATCTATCATCTTGTTTAGGTTAAGGATTCCAAGTCTGAGACCCCAACTCTTTGGTCAGTCCCAATGGTTAATGTATTCCTCAAAGTATTTCCCAAAAATCAGCCTGGAGTTCCTCCTGAGAGGGAAATTAACTTTTAAATCAATCTCCTTCTAGATATCCAGTCTATTTCAATTCCACCTTACCAAATGGCTCCAACCGAGCTCAAGGAATTTAAGAAACAACTGAAAGATCTTTTAGATAAAGGTTTTATCAGGCCCAACATCTCTTCATATGGTGCTCCAATTCTTTTCATACGTAAGAAGGATGGTTCTCTCAGAATGTGTATTAATTATCGTCTGTTCAAAAAATTCATAATAAAGAATAAGTATCCCATTCCTAGAATTGATGACTTGTTGGACCAACTTCAGGGTGCTAATTTCTTTTCTAAGATAAACCTCAGATCCGGCTATTATTAGCTTAGAGTCCGAGAATGTGACATTCTGAAGACAACCTTCAGAACTCTGTATGGTCACTTTGATTTTGTTGTTATGTCTTTTGGACTAACGAATGCTCCTGCACCTTTTATGTATGTGATGAACAGGGTGTTCAAGCAGTACTTATACATGTTATTCATTATCTTTATAGATGACATGCTCATTTATTCTCCAAGTGAGGATGAGCATGCAGACAATTTGAGGATTGTCTTGCAGACTTGCTAGTTATTCGCTAAGTTTAGCAAGCGTGAATTTTGGTTGAAATCAATCGCATTCCTTGGTCACATTATTTCTGGTGAGGGCATTCAAGTTGATCCTCAAAAGACCGAAGCAGTTAGAAATTAGCTTAAACCCATCTCTCCATCAGATATTAGAAGTTTCTTAAATTTAGACAGTTACTACAAATGGTTTGTTGAAGGATATTCATAAATTGCTTCTCCCATGTCTAGATTGACTCAGAAGAAAGTCAAATTTCAGTGGTCCAATTCTTGCGAGAAGAGTTTTTAGGAATTGAAGACTCGACACACCTCTACTGCAGTTTTGACTCTGTCAAAAGGTTCGGATAGGTTTATGGTTTATTGTGATACTTCAAGTGTAGGAGTTGGTTGTGTGTTGATGCGACATGGTAAGTTTATAGCATATGCCTCTATACAACTCAAGCCTCATGAGAAGAATTACCCGATTCATGATCTTGAGTTGGAAACAGTTGTTTTTGTCTTAAATATTTGGATGCATTATCTTTATAGGGCTCATGTGGATGTGTTTGCAGATCATAAGAGCCTTCAGTAAGTGTTCAGTCAGAAAGATCTAAGCCTTTATTAGAGAAGATGGGTAGAGTTGTTAAAGGACTATGATATGAGCATCTTGTACTATCCGGGTAAAGCCACTAGATATAAGCATCTTGTACTATCCGGGTAAAGCCATTGTAGTGGCTGACGCTCTTAGCAGGTTGTCTATGGGAAGTGTTGCTCAGGTAGAGGAAGAGAATAAAGAGTTAGTTTGCGAGGTTCACAGTCTTGCTAGATTGGGAGTTTGGTTAGTTGATTCAGTCGAGGGTAGTATATTGGTTCAAAATATTCTTTAATAGATGAGGTGAAAGAAAAACAAGATAGTGATCCTATTTTGCTTAAGCTAAAAAAAACTAACCAAGGTTACAAGGTTGAGGTTTTCTCCCAAGGAGGTGTTTTTTGCTGTCAGGGCAGACTTTATGTTCCAGATGTCGATGACTTGAGGCAGTGGTTACTAACAAATGCTCACAGTTCTTGGTATTCTATTCACCCATGAGACACTAAGCTGTACCACGATCTGCAGGAAGTCTATTAGTGGAATGGCATGAAGAAGGATATCGCAAAATTTATGGTTAAGTGTCCAAATTACTAGCAGGTTAAGGTTGAACACCAGAGGCCTGGTGGTTTAACTCAGGATATCAACATTCCTACTTGGAAGTGGGAAGTGGTGAACATGGATTTTGTTACAGGGTCGCCTCATACTCACCAACAAAATGATTCTATTTGGGTGATTATCAACTAAATGACTAAGTTAGGGCATTTTTTGTAGGTTAACACTTCAGATTCAGCCGAGATTATACTAGAATCAACCTTAAAGAGTTGGTAAATTTTTACGAAGTCCCTTTGACTATCCTCTCTAATAGGGGTACTCAATTCACTTCTTAGTTCTGGAAGACATTTTAGATGGGTCTTGGTACCTATGTTCATCTCAGCAAAGTTTTTCAATCCTTAGACAGATGGTCTAGCAGAGCAGACCATTCAAACCTTAGAGGACATGTTGAGAGCTTGAGTGATCAATTTTAAGTGTAGTTGGGATAATCACTTGCCTTTGATTGGGTTTGCCTATAATAACAACTATCACTCTAGTATTCAGATGGTCCTATTTGAAGAACTTTATGGTAGAAGGTGTAGATCTCCTATTGGCTGGTTTGAGGTTGGTAAAGCTACTTTGATAGGGACAAATTCAGTCCATGAGGCTATGGAGAAAGTTTAGCTGATTAGAGAAAGGCTGAAAATAGCTCAGAGGTTCTAAAAGTCCTATACAGATGTGAGGAGGAGAGAACTTGAGTTCGCAATTAGTTATTTGGTTTGCTTGAAAGATTTTTCCATAAAAGAGGTGAAGAGATTTGGCAAGAAAGGGAAACTCAGTCCCCTTTATGTTGGACTTTATAAGATTTTGAGTCACATTGGCAATGTGGCTAATGAGTTAGACTTGCCTGCAGACTTAGCATCAGTGCATCCAGTTTTTTATGTGTCTTTTTTGAAGAATGCATTAGTGGTCTAACCTCTATTTTACCTTTAGAGAGTGTGGGTGTGAAAGATAGTTTCTCTTATGAAAAGATCCCAATTGAGATTCTTGACCGTCAGGTTCATAAATTGAGAAACAAGGAGGTCACTTTAGTGAAAGTTCTTTGGAGAAATCAGCTAGTTAACTGAGCTACTTGGGAAACAGAAGTAGATATGATGAATAAGTACACCCATATTTTCTCTTCGAATTCAGTTCCATCTTGAGGTAACAGTTTCCTCCTTATCACTTCTGTCAGTCTCATGTCACTCAGTTACTCCCATGTCATAGAATGCATTCAAGAGTCTAGTTCAGTTCATGTTTCAGTTAAAGATTTAGTTATTGTGCTAGTATTCAGCTCTCAGAATTCAGTGTTGGGATTGTAGCTCTTTCCCTACCCTCTCAGCTTAGTTAGTTTTCGTTTGGAGATGAATGACCCCAAGAGGGAGATATAGTAACACCTCAAAAAAAAATCCAAACTACGATCAAACTATGCTTTAAGTACATATAGAACCAAGCTTAATGATTTGGTAGCATCATAAGTGCTTTAGATATGAATTAAGTTCATATGTAACTCCTAGCTCATAGTTAAGTTGAAAGCTTCCTTATTGATTGAATTCTTGTATAGGTTCTTTCTTGATTTAGCTTCAAATGAGTATCACTCTTAGACTTTGAAGAGTTTAGACTATGTAACTCTTATAACTTCAAATGAAAGGTATTTGAGTCTTCTTTCCAACACATCCGATTGCTCGATAATCCAATTTCAGAGCAAGGAGTTATGACCATTTTAGTGAAGCACTGTCCAGCAATAAGGTACCTGATGTGAGGCCAAAATATATATTTTTAGTCATTATTTGCCTCATATTTAGTATTTTTATTTGTCCTTTTTGAGCATTGATTTTATGGAGTGTGCTTAATATTATATTTTGATGTGTAGAATTTAAAATGGTGTAAAGATGAAGAGATTGGGAGCCAAAACGAATTAAAGATGAAAAATCATAGAAGGAAATCAAGCAGGCAGCTAAATGGATTAAACTTAATAAAATAATCAAATGTGACCTCAGATTTGAATTGTAACGTGACAATTCCAGTAGGTGTCTGCATTGTTGGCGCGACACGGAGACGGGCACGCACGGAGGAAACAACAGTCCATTTAATATTTCCCAGTCTATTTTGTACTCAGTTATTTTATTTGGGGCTTTTTCCTACATCTATAAATATTTTATAAAACCAATTTTTACATAACCTTTGACCTAGAGAGAGCAAGGAGCCACCGTGGAGGCCGAAGAATATTGGATACATGTTTTTTCTCCTTTATTATTTATTTTTACGTTATTTCTTTGGATGATTTGTTATAATTTTTCCATGTCTATGTGGAGTTAAACTTCTCATTCTAGGATTATGGTAGCTAACTACATGATTGTTTAGTAACTTCTTGATTTGATTTATTTGATTATCATTATAATTGTTCTTATATTCTTGCGCTTACTTTTTTAATGGTTAGCTACCATTAAAATAAATTTATATTCTTATTGTGAACTCAGAAGAAGAATCGACGAGATGGAATGAAGAATATAAGGAGTAAGATATCTTCTTTAGTAAAATAAAGAATTGATTTGGAGCTAGGATTGGATTATACCTAGATCGCCCTCCTTGGTTACAAAACGGAAAGATATTTAAATGCATTCGGATTGGATTATCACATCCCCACTCAACGATGTAGTTGTGAGGTCAATTCGGGTAGACGATTAGAGGCTCGAAAGACCATGATCATATAATCAACCCCGTAAATCAACAACTAGATAATCAAATAAGTTGATGAAATTGATATTCAACATGATTGTTAGTGAATCCATAATCCTAGATCGATGCATTCATTGATTTCGTAAAATTTGCTCTTCTCTTCGTTAATTATTCATTAGTTATTTTCTTTTTCTTTTTAATTTAGTTAATTTAAAAATATATCTTGAAATCTACCACTTGAATAAATAATTAGTATTAGTCTAATTTAGTAAATAGTTAATCGACAAATCCATGTGGGTACGATATCTGGACTCTCAGTCCTATATTACATGCACAATCGCGTATACTTGCATACGCGTTTGGACGCAACAAGTTTTTGGTGCCATTGCCAGGGACTTAGAAATTAATTGTTTATCTAGGTTAGCCTTTTCTTTTTGTTTATTTGAGTTTTTGTGTGTATTTGTGTTATATTTTGGTACTTTACTTGAGATAACATCTGAAAAAGTGTGGAGTGATAGATACTCTTGTTTTATTGATCCATGTCTTTATTGTAGAGGACCCCACTTATGACAAGATTGTCAATATATTCCCGAGGGTGAGTTGTATGTACCATCTCAGTTTTGTGATTTTTGTGATGGTCATTGGTTAAGTTGTCCCAAGTGCTGGCATCCTTCACTAAGTCTTTATAATGAAAATTTGAATAGTTCTTGTGCTTTTGATAGTTTAGATTCTTGCAGGAAAATATCAGATTAATTTCGGGGTCTCTATGCATATGAGGCGACACACTTGATAGAAGAACTAGTAAAACTCATTCTAGAGGTTGTCACGTTTGGCTTGGATATTCACAACTTAAAAAATGAGTTGAGTGCAAAGGTTGATGCGTCTAACACCCAATAAATTAGTTATGAGTTGTGTGGGATTGAAAAATTACTTAGCCAACTTCAGGAGCTAAAATTGGAGGGCCAACTACTCGACCATACTTTTATTGATGTTGTCATTGTTGAGAAAAGTGCATTAGAGTTATGTGAGGAAGTAGATAGTATTATTTTCAAAAACTCTAGTTTGTGTGAATATGAGGATGTAAAAAGTGATACAATTCATGAGTTAGGGTGTATTGAACCTCATTCTAATCATTTTCCCACATTGTACTTAGATAGTGATATATTAATCAAGCCATCTAAGTCTATGGGAGAGTGTATGGAGGAGTAACATTATGTCTTTATTCTTAAATTTGCTGAGTCAAAATCGAAAAATTACATTCCTCACTTAATGGCCAAGAAGTGCAAGATGCGGCATCTATTTCTTGATTCCTTTATTTTTATACCACCGCCCCTTGAGAGGAGCAGAAAAATGGATGCAAAGCTAAAGGTGCAATTCATATCCTCAAAGTGGAGAAAAAAAATGGTGAACTTATTGGTATGGTGCCACGACATTAAATAAGGTGCTTGTTGGGAGGCAACTCAATTAGTAGTGTAGCTTCTTCTTTTTACTATTTTTTTAATTTTATAGTGTCACATTTTTTGTGTGGTTTTTGTTTTTATAGATTTAGGAAAAGTCTGAGTATCCAAATTTGAAGTTAAGGAGCACATTTGAACTTAAGTGTGGGGTGCGCGCGACCCTTGATGAAAAATTGAAGAAACATGTTGCTAGTTATACCCTAGAGGGCCTCAGGGAGTATCTCTAACCCTTGTTTTTACTTTGTTTATTGCTTTGCTTTGGGGACAAAGCATGATTTTAAGTGTAGGGTGGAATATCTTCCAATATTTGTTTAGGGTGAAGTATGCTATAGGATGTGCTTATTTTTTTTAGTTTCTCTCTTTAAATGAAAAAGTTTAAAAACACAAAATTATTTTTATTTGATTCTTTAGATTAGATTAGTTTTTGTTGGTTTTTTGCATTTTAGTCTTTATTAGAGCATACTTCTCCCATCCCTCGATTTTTCTTTTTAGTTCTTTTTCAAGAAGGGGCCTTTGAACCGAGTGATTTTTGATTTTTTAGAGTACCTTTTATTTTTGAGGAGTAGTTTTTTATTTTTATTTTTATTTTGAGATAAAAAGAAAGATCTTTTTGACTGGTTTGATTTTAGCAACTTAGGCCAGATCTTGAGTAGTATTTTCCTGTGAATGCTTGAGTATAAATACAATAACAAACTTTTTTGACACCTAGGCTCATGGTTGTGACTCTGTTTTTAGCTTATTTTATTTTGTAGTTCGCTATGATCCTCTCTGTCTTAGAAGTGAAATTGATCCATCTTGATTGATACTTGTGCCACGTGTGGTGAGATTTTGCATATAATCCATGTTATTGAAGCGAAATAAAAAGTGTTGTTTTGTTTAGAAGATGCTATAGGATTTTTTTGATTCGTCTTGTGAAATTTTAGCCTTTTCAAATATTGTTACCACTAGTTAACCCCTTTGAGCCTGTAACCTTTTGTTAGTAGCCATATTTTTGCCTTGATCCTTTTTGTTGAGTCCCTAGTTTTTTCACCTTGCTTCTATGAGCACTGCAGCATAGACTTGTTATAATTGTCAAATCTGAATAAAATGGATGATAAAGTGTAAAAGGTGACTAATGATAGCTATAAAGTAATGAAAAGGCCCTCTTAGAAAGAATATGACATGAAAAAAAAAGAAAAAAAAAGCTTGTAAAAAAATGATTGGAGCATTCTTGATATGATGAGATTACTAGTGAAATAATTGTTGAAGAGAGGGCTGAAAATAAAGAGGAGAAAATAATGGGTGATGAAGTCTAAAAAAATACAAAGTGCTTAGGAAAGTGTAATCACTATTTTATAGTTTCCTACCCGTTCCCTAGCCAACATTACAACCCTTAGTATTGTTAGATTCTATTCGAGCATGCTTAATTAGTGGAGATGTACATAATGGGCAAGCCTATGGTTCTTTGTGCATACATGTGAATTCTTTTGTGGGTGCGAGAATTGTTCTTTGTTGCAAAGTCCTTAAATTATATTTAATCTTTAGAATTGAGTGTGTGAACTATTTCTTCTTGTGAGGGCACTTGTTTCATGATTAATAGGTGTTATTATTAACTTTCTTTGACAAGAGTAGGTGAACAAACTTGAATTTGATGAGTTAGAGTCCATATTTGAAGTTAGGAGGTTAGATGCTTGTTGTTTGTTTGTATTTCTTGCATAATGACCGGGAAATGTACTTGACATTTTGAGTTGATATTTGTCCTAATTGCTTGTATAAACCAAAGTGGTGGTGTTCCTAGCTCTATTTATTGAGATGACCTTAATGATTGATTGAGGACGAGCAAGAATCTGAGTGTGGGGTGGTGATGTGAGACCAAAATATATATATTTTTAGTCATTATTTGCCTCATATTTAGTATTTTTATTTGTATTTTTTAAGAATTGATTTTATGAATTATGCTTAATATTATATTTTGATGTGTAGAATTCAAATGGTGTGAAGATGAAGAGATTTGGACCCAAAATGAATTAAAGACGGAAGATTATAGAAGGAAATCAAGCAGACAATTTAGTGGATTAAACTTAATAAAATAATCAAATGAATAATCAAATGTGACCTTGGATTTGAATTGTATCGTGAAAATTCCAGCAGGTGTCCGCATTGTTGGCGCGACACGAAGACGGGCACGCATGGAGAAAGCAACAGTCCATTTAATATTTTCTAGTCTATTTTGCATTCAGTTATTTTATTTGAGGCTTTTTCCTACATTTATAAATAGCGAAAATTACTTAAAACTACACCTTAAGTTACTAATATTACTTAAAATCCTAACTCCCAAAACTAATTACAAAAATTCCTTCTGACAGTTTCTCTCTCCAACTTTCAGATACATAACTCACCCTCCCCTCTTTCACGCCTAATGCTCCACAAATATAGCCTAAAATCAAGGACATGTATCAAGTAGTTTTAAATATTTGAATTACAATCGTGTTCTTCTCAACTTCGTCGACATCAAGTTTCAACTTATACTGACAAACTCCATTAACTTTCTTCTTCGGTTTCTTTTGGAAGTTAGTATAATTTCATACTTTTTTCACTTTTAAATAAAAAATTTATGAATTAGATTGTCGAGTTAGTGTTCATTGACCAAATTAAGCATATTAATGGAGTCTGGTCCTTCGTTTAGTATTGGACTTACTCAATTAGATGATAATCCTTAAACAAATCTTGTAGTTGGGTTTGTTCCTGGAAATTTTGATATGGATGACACTGATTTTCGTGAAAATCTATCTAAACATCACAACAACCCCGCTATGATGAAGAAGTTACGGGAGGTTGCTGGTAGAAATAGTAAAAAGCCTGTTGCTGCATAGGAAAAAAAATTAAAAGATACATCACACGACCCTCTACCAAAGGTATAATGCTTTGTATCTGACAGGTTCATAAGTTTGAGACACATATGGTTAATGTATCTGATAAGAAAACCAACTATTTGTAGTAGTTTTACATTTACTGATACATAGCTCTAATATCAGTGGTTGCTTATTTGAATTACTGATACATAGCATCATTATGTATAAGAGTTGTTTAGACAATGCAGATACATGCCAGATAATAAGCCAATAAATATGTTAAGTTATGTATCATATGAAACTAATATTTTTATGCAATGTATATGATTACAAAATATGGTTGATGTATGTGATCAGAAAATCAACATATTGGATTGGTTTTACATTTACTGATACATAGATCTAATGTCAGGTACCATTTATTTGAATTACTGATACATAACATTGTTATGTATAAGAATGGTTTAGACATGTAGATACATACAAGATGTTGATATCATAATTTTGTTATGTATCAGATGAAGCTAATTTTTTTATGCAATGTATATGATTACATGGGATGAACTATGTAATAAAAAATATTCCACCTCATCCTTTGCATATTGGAAGTTCATGTAACCGTAATTTTGGGGATGATATTAAGGCTTTTGTGGGTGAAGAAGTACTTGAGTTATTTCGCCAAACATGCTTCGGGGTATATCTCAATTTGCCTCAATGCAATTTCTAAGGCCAAATAACAAATGCCTACTGATGCTTGAGATAGAGAAGGAAAATCCGAATGAACTTCATGTGTATGTCAAGGGCACTGTGCTTAGATTTAGTATTTTTGAATTTGCTCTCATCACCAGTCTTAAATGCACCGGTAATACTGAGGATTTTGTTTATCCCGAATCATCTACATCTAGGTTGATAGAGAAGTATTTACCGAAGACAACAACTAGAATAACCAAACTCAATTTGGTTAAACTTTTCAAAATGGGAAATTTTGACAATAATCGAGATGCATTACAGATGGCTATATTGTATTTCATACATACGTTTGCGTTATCGCAACTAAATGAGGCACCAGTTAGCCTAGCAAACTTCAAGATGGTAGAGGATGGTCATTATGAACATTTCCCATGGGGAAAGATTGCCTTCACTTAGTTGATTAATTTGTTGAGACAAGATTTTTTTTATAGAAAAGAAACTATACCATTTAGGAGGCATGCCATACGTACTGAATGTGTGGATGTATGAATGTTGTTCTGAAGTTGAAAAAGGTATAATTGTCCTTCAAGGTAATGTTATTCTGAGGAAATTTAACTGGTCAGTTGTAGGAATCAAGCCCCAATATGAGAATTTCATGGCTGGGATGTTTAGTAAGGTAAATCTCATGCACTGTCTAAATTTTTGTGATTTTTCGAGAGACGTGTTCTAGTCTGTTCTAATTCATTGATACATTACTACTTATGTATCTTATAGTTATTTATATATGATACATAGCTGTACATACAATAGCTAATATATCTTTAATTGTCATTTAATGGTTAATAGCATCTAATGGTTGTCTGGTACATTTCATCTTTAACTTTTGTTCTATTTTATGTTTCCATTTTGCTTACAGTTTGTGTATACTAACCTACGTCCTACGGTTCAGGAATTAGAGAGGCTTGATTTGCCAAATCAAGTGGGTATTTTTACATATGATCCCGCTGCATTATCTGTACCGACCACATTGGGTGATCCTCACAAGAAAATGGTTTTCGATGGTAAACTCCCTGCTTCTGCCTCAGAACTAGATGGTTTTGAGGATTTTAGTACCAAACCACCAAGTGAACTACTGTAAAGGCAAAGCGTATTTTTGATACATCAGTTGCAACCCCTCCGAAAAGAAGGAAGAAAGTCAGTGTGCCAAAAAATTAGTGCTTGAGCGAAAAATGAAGAAAACTGCATCATCTAAAACAAAAGGAAAAGTGTTCGGGGGGACATCAAAAATTGTTGATGAACCTATCCTTGAAACGGCTAAAGATGCACCATCTCATGTTGATCATGATCAATAAACATCACCAGTTGCTTCTTAGCAATGTGAGGCTGAAAAGACATTTCATGTGTCTTCCAGCATATATTAAGATCATTAATTGGTGAAAGTGGATATAGATGCAATAAAGTCGTATGTCCAGTTGTATGTAATTATGACTTCTGGTTTTTTAATTCAATTTGGATATTGTACACAACAAGAAATATCCTTTTATTTACACGTCAAGGTTGACAAAATATTCTAGGACCTTGAGACATTACTAACTAAACAACATGCTGATATGATGAAAGCTTTGAAACACAAGCACGATGCAGATGAAAAGATCAAAAAACTTAAAAAAAATAATCTTCACACCAGTTACCTTCTTATGATGTTGCAATTACTGTTTATCAGGTAAAGGATGGCATCGATAATCCAAACGGAGATGACTCCAAGAATAGAAAAGGTGACGCTGTCAGCTCTCAAATATTAGATAGTCCAAAGTATCCAACTTATAATGTTATTGAATTGGATTTTTAATTTGTTGATTTTAGTTAAAATATATCCATCTAATGTACTTCATTTATCAGACTGACGATGGAAACAATGGTCCAATTGGAAATCAACCAATAGATGGATAATGCGATGTTGAACACTTTTGAAAATGGGATCAATCCATCCCAACTGCTTATCAGGATAGCGTTAACATCAACTGCGGAACGACAGAGACCAGTGATGTCCATAATGATCAGAAGGTAAACACTTATGTATCAGCTAATAGAATTTCTTTATATACATTACTGTATTGGCAATGTATCAGATACATCATTAAATCATCTAATCCACTTCGTAACTTTGTACTGTATCTTTGACATGTTAGCACCATGTTTATCTGTCAAAATGATTTTACAGACAAATTACCTGACTATATTCAAGACGCTATAGACGCACTCATATTTGGAATATCAAATTCCCTGCTTGCACTGCCACTAAAGGCTATTTGTCTGATTGAAATGGCGGACAATCACTTTTTTATCTGCGACAACCAGTTTCCTCTAGATTTTCTTGATGCCACCTTGGTTATACATGATAACACGAAAACACCTATTCCAAGGCTTAGACAACCTTCAAAGATATTCATGTCACCATATTTAATAGAATTGGGTTCAAGTTCTAAAGGTAGTGAGAGTGCTACTTCTAATTTTCCTCAGAAGTATGCCTTTGATGGGTTCAGAATTTCTGAAGAAGGGCCGAACGAATTAATATCGATCTACTCTTAATGGATTGTGGAGGGCTATTTAAGTATCATGCCAACAAGTAAGATTTCTCTTTTGTTTAGTTAAAATTATCAGAGAATAAACATATGCTTACTCACACGTTATCCTAATTAATGATATAGAAAATTAAAGAACGATCACTACAAAGCTAAATCATCCGGTCTTAGGTTCAAAGAGCTGGATTTTGTTGTTGCACATCCAAAAACAAAGAACTGGTTTTACTTGATGTCCCAACCCAACACCTACTAGAATGATGAGGTTCAACTTTAGGGAATTTATGTAATGTATCTTTAAGTAATATCAGTCATATATATATATATATATATATATATATATATATATATATATATATATATATATATATATATATATATATATATATATGTATATGTATGTATTAGATGTTTTTCATAGCTTACATTTGGTTAAACACAACTTAGATTGATAGGTTTATGTCTCAGTTTTGGCATTTTGATATATATCTATTTTACATATAGCAACCAACAAAATACAAAGTAACTTATGTATAAGTTGTTCTATATTTTCGATAATATATGTATCAATTTGATGACAAACTTAATTGTCTTTTTTATTGGCACTTTTATGCAACATATTGATGTTATATTCTACCACCTGTGCAAGAAGTCAAAGCAACAAACTGATCAACAATACAAATACACCACCATGAAGTGCTTGTTTAAAACATATATAAACAAGACATATCGTAGGTATTATCCAGATGCAGCTGATAAGGATTTATTTACGTAGGAGGACTATGCACAATCATGTATTGTTGCTCAGCATGAGGAATCAATAACCAACATTATCAAAGGCTTCAGCATTCCTGCTGGTTTACCTTGGCATATGATGGATGAGGTTTATGTACCCGTAAATTGTGATGGAGAGTTTCACTGGGTATTGGCTGTGATTATACTAAAGGAAAGACACATACGGGGTTATGACTCACTTTTGAAATCAAGACATAGGGAACCATCACCTGAGATCCATAAGTTGGTTGTGATGTTGACAACTTACTTGGCTGACATTCAATTTCTGGAACAAATGAAACACACGGTCTGGTCAAATCTTGAAGCGTACAAGGATAAAATAATCCAAGGCATCCAGTTTATAAACCAACACCCTTTTGAGATTGAATATGTGGAAGTCATTGCTTGGCAAGCGAGTGGTATTCTGTAAGTATCAGTTTAATAAATTATATCTCTACAACACGTACAACTTTATACTATTGCTTAACAAATTTTTTAACTCAAGATTCTTTAATATTCAGGGATTGTGGAGATTTTGTAGCTGGATATGCTGAGTATTTGAGTGAAAGCTTGTCGGTTCCTTCTTCTAGTTTTAAAGAAGAATCTCATCGCTTGAGATACGCATCACTTTTATGGAATTATGGAGTTGTTAAGGCTAAGAAAGGTTATGCTAGCGCCAGTGAAGATCCTCCAAGACCAAGGCCCAATTGTGTTCCACCACCCAATGAATCAGCGATAGTTAGCATTGAGTAGTTAGAAAGTTGCTTATGTTGTTATTTGAACAATATTTTGGCTACTTTGTTAGAAAATACTGAACAATACATGCCTGGTAGCTTTACGTTTTACATATTTGTTTTGTGTTTTGGATAAAATGGTTATAATATATTAATTTAGGTAAAGCATTTGGTTGCTTTTCTCACAATCCGTATAAGTTGATTTCCTTGCACCAATTTCATTGATATGTTACAACAAATATATTACCGTTCAATAATGTATCTTATAATTTAACTTATTATGTATCATTATATAAATTATAAGTCTGATATAGATAGCAATGTATCAGATACATTAATGAACAATAATGTCTCTTATAATGTAATGCTTAGCTATGTATCTTTAGATAAATTATGCAATGTATTAGTTACCTTTATATAAGTCTGATATTTATAGCAATGTATCAGATACATTAATGAACATTAATGCATCTTATAATGTAACTCTTGGCTATGTATCTCTATATAAATTATGCAATGTATTAGTTACCTTTATATAAGTTTGATATTTATAGCAATGTATCAGATACATTAATGAATAGTAATGTATCTTATAATGTAACTCTTAGCTATGTATCTTTATATAAATTATGCAATGTATCAATTACCTTTATATAAGTCTGGTATAGTGCAATCATACTTGCAGTGCTGTATGTACGGTGTTTTTAAGCTTATGTATAAGGAAGTCAAATAAGATATGTGCAATGTATTACTTACCGTATATAAGTCTGCTATATATAGCAATGTATGATATACATTAATGAACAATAATATGTCTTATAATGTAACTCTTAGCTATGTATCCTATATAAATTATGCAATGTATTAGTTACCTTTACATAAGTCTGATATATATAGCAATGTATCATATACATTAATGAACAATAATATGTCTTATAATGTAACTCTTAGCTATGTATCCCTATATAAATTATGCAATGTATCAGTTACCTTTGTATAAGTCTGGTATAGTGCAATCATACTTGCAGTGTTGTATGTCCGGTGTTTTAAACTTATGTATAAGGTAGTCAAATAAGATATGTGCAGAAGATTCACAACTATTTAGTAAATCTAAATATAATATAAAAATAAGGTTGATTACTTAAAATGTATCGGTTACATTTTATTTTTGTTAATTATAAAACAGATTTACATACATTAAAGTATATGTAATAAAAATTAAACATATGTATCAGTGGTCACCAAGATTATTAACTTAATTCTTGTGGCAGTTGCCAATACGAAAAATAATGTATATTATTAACATTAATTTGTACTCAATATAAAATGGTGTAAGTGATTCATTAAAGATACATTGAGTAATGTATCAACACCACAAACTAGAAAGTAATGTATTAGGAGATAACAATTAAGCAATGTAATGTAATTGAAACTGAAATCATTGTATCTCATAACTTAAAATAATAAAACTCCCACAACCAATGTTATAGTCATTACATGAAATCTGGTTAAACAAGATTTAACACTGTTCAAACTAGAAAATAACAAGTTCATGATGAAACATTATAGTTGAAACATGCTATGTATCTGCCAATACAAGTGTCACTTCTCCTTTGGAAAAAAATCATACGTGCGTCTGTTGTGACCTGCACGACCTCATCGTCCACAATAGTTTGTGCTTGATTACAGAGTTTCACTAGATTTCTTATGCCTCCTTTCTTTGGACTTCCGGGTGGTCTTTGGTATTTTGGTGGTAAGACCACTTCCTCAACAATACATTTAGGCACATGCCAATACTTCATATCTGGCATCAGAATCATTGAAACTTCATACGTCCTCACTAATGTTGCAGGCTTATAGTAATCAAAGTAGTACAAACTCATATCATCTATATTTTTGCACTTCAAAACTACAATTGCGTGATGACATGGTATCTCATCAAGTTGAAACCGTCCATAGTTGCATGTTTTACTCTCAAGGTCCACAATGTACCTTTTACCAGATTCGTATACAATGTACACATAGTTTGATGAAGCCTTAGCCTGCCAAACGTATAACCAGTAAATCGACTAATACGTAAGTATAATTTTTTTTTAATAAAACTGTCAAAATACTGAAATGTACATAAAGAAAAATTAATATATGTATCTTTTAGAACATACCGTCATGCGAGAAGATTTCTCTCTATTAAGAAGTAGAATTTCTTCTAACCTTCCAAATGTAGTTTTTGTATAGGATGCTATTTCTCTGTTTTTCCAGTTCCATGACCCAAACAATATTCTTGCTTCATCCAGAAATCCTAAAATAGGCAATTCCCGCACCTCTACCAAACAACCATTGATACATTCAACAATATTAGATGTCATCATCCTACCTCTGCTTATTGGTGCATGAACTCTTGACCATTTTTCATAAACGGTATCATATAGGTAATCCTTTACCCTATGATCCACCTTACCCACCTTGTCCATAAGGTAATCAAAATCCTCTTTTCTATAAGCCTTCGCCATAGAATAGTACAAGTCACTAAGTCTGTTTTTACTATTCCGAAAGTTAGTGCAAATATTCTTCCAAAGATGTCAAATGCATGCAAAATGAGGGACATTTGGATACACAATACTTACACTTTTTATTATGCTTTCGTTGCGATCCAATACAACACACATGTTCTTATGTTCTCCATACGCACTTCTAAATTGCTGAAAAAATCATGTCCATGAATAATCATTCTCTGTATCTACAACCTCATAAGCTATTGGCATAATGCAACCTAAACCAGAAAACATCCAATTAGTTAATGATTAAGCTTATAGTAACTGTTTTAATTTATATGTACAAGATACAATACATAAAAATATCAGTTGTCATACCTGCACCATCGAGAGTGCTACCTGAAATCAAAGTTTCTTTGTATGGTCAACCCAAATGAGCCCCATCAACCACAACTATTTGCCTGCAAAATTTAAAACCACTTCACAGTGTATGTAAAGCAATAAACAAATACATGAATTCATTTTCTACTGACTTATGCATCCTAATGTGTGAGTTAGGCTACACAGTGTTTAACATATGAATGTATCTTGGCATTTGTCTATATCCATTAGCCGATCCACCCCTTAGAATCTCTATAGAACGTTCCTTAGCTCGCCAAGCCTTCAGATAAGTAATATCCACTCCATAAGTAGCTTTCAATTCTTTAATTATGTCTCCCAGAGTATGTATTCTCTTATGATTAACTAACTTCGGGCTGTAAAGTCACTAACAAAGGCTATAGTAGCTTGTTTTATTTGAGAACCCTATCACTCATTAGACATGTATGTACATCTTTGAACGTACAAATTCTAAAGACATCTAAATTATTTAGGCAAGATGCCTTTATGATCCAACTACAATCTTCATTATAATAGTACAGGACATAGCTGAGAAAACAAAAGTGTATTCAACATAAATGATAACAGCTTATACCAACATAAATGCCATTAATGCAGTGTATCTCAAGTAAAGCATGTTAGGTACAACCACATTAACAAGCAATGTATCGAAAATACAATAATAAGCATGTGTAAACTGGTTATGGATAATGCATCTACCAAATGATTTCTGGTGAATTTATCAGTCATTCATGCAACATGAATCAACAACTATAGTCAAGATATATAAATAGTAATGTATCCTTTGAAAATATGCAACACTTATTGGATTTATTAAAAAGTAAGAGTTTCTCCTATAGATTTATTCATTTTAATCATACCACTCTTTGTCAAATCGTATAGCTCTGAAATTAAAGCATGATCTAAGGCATACTTCGCTATTATAGATTCAAGAGTAGCTTTATCCTTGTAAAGTTGTTTCCCCTTCACTTCTTTATTTTTGCAAGCACTAATGAAGTTTTCAACTTCCAATTCAGGCACATATAAGGAATACTCATTTTTTTTGACTCAACAACAGAAAGTGCTAGTGCATCCAATTCAATTTCTTCTACGCTAACTACAACTTCTGTATCTCCATCTAACATTAGCTCCCGTGTAGATTTATCCATTGTAGTTATGCATAAAGGATACATTACAAATCCTGGAACAATTTTCTTCAACTTAACATAAAACTTCACTCCATTTTCATTCTAAATCACCATTGGTGATGAATTTTCTTCAACTATGTATCGGACGTTAATTTTTTTCCTTTATTCCTCAACCTCTAATTTTGCTGTGATTGCAGAAATCAATCTCACATAAGAAATACTCCCAAAAACAACAATTCCATCACTTTTATATCGTTCATAATGTATTTCAGATATCCAGACATTAGAATGTCTCAACAAAATTGAGATGTTCATCTTGTATCTGGACTAAAGAAAATGAAATCAAAAAATAGAGCTGGGGGAAATTGGGAGTATTTGATTAAAGGAATTTGGAGTATTTGATCGAAGGAGCTTGATTTGGTGATTCAAATTTTGAAATTAGGAATTAAATCGTTACTACATTTAAGGGATTCAACAGACATATCACAATCATGATTGCGTTAATTGCTCACATTCATGCGTTTGCTGTTATTTTCCTTTTACATCATTATTTAGTTCTTACTTATGTATCGGTAAGTTATGTATCACATGATATGACTTATGTATCTGAAGTAACAAAATCCGGGATTTGGTGTAATTATTAAAAAGCTTGGGAGAGAGTGTAATTAGGTAGAAAACTCCTGGGATTTATGCTGTTTATACTAATAAATATTTCATAAAATAAGTTTTACCATAACTTTTGACCTAGAGAGAGCGAGGAGCTGCCGTGGAGACCGGAGAATATTGGTTATATCATTTCTTACCCTTTGTTATTTATTTTTACGTTATTTCTTTGGATGATTTGTTGTAATTTCTCTATGTCTATTTGGAGTTAAACTTCTCTTTCTAGGATTATGGTAGCTAATTGCATGATTGTTTAGTAACTTCTTGATTTGATTTATTTGATTATCATTATTGTTCTTATATTCTTGTGCTTACTATTTTAATGCTTAGCTACCATTAAAATAAATTTATATTCTTATTGTGAACACGGAAGAAGAATCGATGAGATGGAATGAAGAATATAAGGAGTAAGATCTCTTCTTTAGTTAAATAAAGGATTGATTTATCGTTAGGATAAGAATATACCTAGATCTCTTTATGTTATGACCCATTTTCTCACGTCATGATGGCGCCTAGCATAACTCACCAGTAGGTAAACCAACCTATATTCCGGTCAACGAGTAATGGACTATCAAGAGGAAAGAAGATTGCAGAGGAAAATGAGTCCAATAAAGAGACTAATATAGAGAAGTAACCCCAAAACCTGGTAAAGTTAGTATAAGAGCTTCTAACAAAATAAGAGTACAAGGAAACCATAATACATATTTACAGAACTGTCTCCAAAATTCAAAATAAAGATCAGTCCAACAACTGAGGGAGAGTAAGAATAAATTCGGACGTCAGGAGCTCACCCCAAATCTCTGATCCATGAAAGCTCCGTACGATGTACACGTCAGTGGAGAGAACTCATACTATGATCTGCAGGGTGCGGAAGTGTAGTATGAGTACCAAACATAAGGTACTCAGTCGGCATCGGCCGACTGAGCTCCAAAGATAATGCAAGTATAAATAACATATAAAGCAGGAATATAAACTACAGACAACTATTTAAGAATGAAACTTAATAATGCCAGTGAAGAGGTGAGGATAATGTTGCGACCCAGCTATACACTCAAGTGTACGTGGTCGTGCAAGTAATAAAGTGGCCCTTTGGAGCCGGATGTCGAACCCACAGGGACTTGTCGTTTAACTATTCACTAGACTAAACTAGTTCTTGATTATTTATTTAGGCGGTGGAATATAGAGATATGATGATTTTAAAGTATGAAATAACTATGAACTAAACCAACATGATTAACTTGGGGTATAAACAATGGTAAGTTGAATTCCCAGGGTCAAGGCATCCCGAACGTCATCTCGAGCGCATGAATATTAATGGTTCAAGCAAATTGAGTTGTCTATCGTGGTTATTGATCACGAGGTTGATAATATGATTATATTCTTCTCCAAACTATAACCTTCTATTTGAAATTGGAAACCTAACTACATCGTTGAGCGGGGATAAATTTAACCAATTCTAACGCTTTAAGCTATCTTCTCCCATTTGAACAAGCGAGGCGAATTAGGTACCTCTCAGTCCTAACCGCACATCAATCTCTCGAAATTGCTTTCTCGCATTTATTCCACGTTCTATCTCTCAATTTCTCTCTTGAGCTCCTCTCAAGACAATAGATTTATTTTAATGGTAATTAAGCATTAAAATGGTAAGATCAAGAATATAAGAATAACCACTAATTGATAAACTTCAGCAAAAACCAATAATAATCAACTCACGAGATTCATGTTCGTAGCCTCAACCCCAAGAATGAAAGATTTTAGCCACTCATAACTTGAATTAACATCATAAATTGATAAAAATTCATAAAAATAAATAAAAGATGAAAAGAAGAAGTATTAACCCTACTTTGGATGCCAAAATCACCTAAGAGTAGTCCAATAAAGATGGAATAAGGATACATTAACCCAAGAGTCCTATTTATAGACTAGAATTCGGAGAAGAAATTTGGCAAAAAGCGGCCCAACACGCCTCTGGGCGCGCTTGACACTTAGCCAAATTTCTGCCCAAGAAAATTTGGGAAATAGCGGCCCAGCACGCCCCTGGACGTGCCCCTCTGCTGTCCAACTGAGTAAAATTTCTTTCAAAAGCAGCCTAGCCTTTAAATTCCAATTTTCTTCCTTTCTTCGACTTTTCTTCGTGGATTTGGTTGGATTCTTCAATTTCAAATCTTTGGCTTGTCTCTTAGCTTCAAGATTCTTTGCTCGTAGCTCCTCCAAGCCTCGCTTTCCAGGCCAAAAATGCTCTAAATAGTCGTAAGTTCCACCTACAAGGGTCTAATCATATTTATTAGCACAATATCAAATATTCCATCAAAACAATACAAAATACACACTTATTGCTCTTAAAACTAAGGTAAACATGGGTCGAAGACGGCAATAGGGCGTATAAATACGCCCTAGATCACCACCCCACACTTAAACCTTTGTTCGTCCTCGAACAAATATTCACATTAATCACAATCAAGGAAGACTCTATAATTACTACTACAACTAAGACACTCATGCTAGCGCTACAACGACCACATGAATAGCAAGCTCTACATTCAGCATGTTATATTACAACTTGAAACACATGAATACTACTTCAAAACTTCCTAGCCTCAAGAATTGACTCTACCAAGTTTGCAAACTCATGTACATTACTCAACAAAGTGATCATATAAGTCGCCTATCTATCATCAAACATGTGCCATCACCACAATAAAGTCACCCACATTCATTCACAGATATGCAATTTATCACAATAATGGGTGTAAGAATCAAATTCCGCTCACTCTCAGAAAGAATTCACATGTCACATAAGATGAACCATAAGCTTGCCCTTAGTGTAGTACTCCACTAGTATCAGAATGTCAAAGATTAAGATCAAGGAGGACTTTAAGGGTTGTAATGTATGCTAAGGGATGGGTAGGAACTATTTGGTCAAGAATAGTGACTATCTTCCCTAAGCGCTTTAATACACTACAATTTACATTAAGATCACCTCCAACCAACCTATTTTACACCACTTTTATCTTCCCAACTCTCTTTTGGTTTGCCCCATCTCTTTAAGCTAGCTTACATATATTAGGCAAGGAGTATTTGCTATCAACACATAATTCACTTCTTTTGGTCAATCTTTTTCTTTTCATTACATTACTCCCTACCAACAACACATAAACTTTTGAACACACCAAAAGCTATTTACTTGGGGCTTCAACTTCACTTTTTCCTTCTTCAATTTTTATACTCCTTAACATCTTAATTTCTCAACTAAAGCGCTTAGGATTTTTGGATCAAATTACAGTTAATTGAAAGAAAAGGATTAAGCTACATATAAGGCTACCAAAGAATAGGCTAAAGGCTCAACGAGGCTAACTAATATCATGCAAAAAGGGCAGATAAAGTAGGTATAAAATATGGCTATCAAAGAAATGCCTATATCATCTCCTAAACTCAACACCCTTTATTTTGCTTTGCAAACACACCGGGCAAGTTCTAGACATCAATATGCACATGGACTAACATAAAGACCTCACTCACACATGGCACATGTCTAAATCAAGATGGATCCCTATAGACTCTCAACCAAGTAATAGAAAGAATTCAACATTAATCCAACATCACAAAAGAGTAAAACAAATGGGTCTAGGTGTCTCAACAATAGTCATTCAATTCACTATACATGCTTAAACATTCAAAACCAACTTGCATCATGCAATCATGTGTAGCATCTGATTAGAGCATCTCTAAAATTTTAAAATTACTCCTAAAAATAAGAAGGATAGTAGGTTCAAAGGGCTTCCCCTCGGAAAAGAACCGAAAAGAAAAACCGAGGGGTGGATGAAGTGTGCTCCTAAATAAAACTAAAAATTACTAAAAGAAAATCTTTTTGTATTTTTCAAATTTTCAGCAACATAAGTAAAAAGAAAATAACCAAAAAAACTCCTATAGCACACTCCAGCCTAACCAAATCGGAAGATTTCCCACCCCCCACTTAAAATCATACTTTGTCCCCAAAGTATAACTCAAAGAATAAAAAAGAGAAATACTCCCTGAGGCCTCTAGGCCTAGCTAGTAGCATCTTATCCATCAAAGAGGTCCGGAGGACCCTCCACTTAGTTTTTTCAATGCTGCTTAGCTTAGATTTTGGGTACTCAGACTTCCCCTAATCTGTAAAACGAAACAAAACAAAACAAAAACAAAGGTGACACTAATAAAAAAAACAAGAAACAAACTACTTACTAAACGTTGGGGTGCCTCCCACAAGAGCCTTATTTAAGGTCGCGGCACAACCCATCAAATTGTTTCCTCCACATTGAGGATATAAATTTCACCCCCAACATCGCATCCATCTTTTTACTTCTCTCATAGGGTGGTGGTGCACAAATGAAGGGACCAAGTAATGGATAGTGCATGTTAAATCGCTTAGCCCTGAGGTGAGGCATGTTGTTTTGTTGCTTGGCTGGTGCAAATTTAAGAATGTAGGATTTATGTTTCTCATCTACACAATCCTACACTAGTTCAAATGACTCTAAATACATGTCATCATCTAAACATAATGTAGAAAAATGCTTTGAATGAGATCCAATACGTGCCACTTTCCCGCTTGCACTAGCTGCAACATGCTCACATTTATACTCCCTCTCAACGTCAGCCTCAATCAAAGAATGATATTCGAATTGTTGACATTCTTCTTCTTTCTCCAGAGAATGGCTAGTCTCCGTAACTATTGGTGATTGGACATCAGACATCTCAATTTTTTTTTATCAATTGAACATTTAAGTCACGGATATTTATGCCAAATTGAGCTATCTCTGAAATAAGCTCATCTCTCCCCCCTTTTAATTGGGTTGCCATGGTTGTGAGACCATCCTGGAGATACTCATGAATTTTAATTGTTGTGCTTGCTCCATTAGCCATTCCTTGCTCATTATTTCTTCTTCATCACAACTTTTTTATACTAGTGCCTCTCTTTCTTCATCAATCCGAGGTTCCTCTTGAGTGTTGGATAAAACTGTAACTTGCTGATTAACACAGGTTTCAGCCCTAGCCTATAACTTTATGACTTAGGACTACATTTTCTTGGTGGCTTCCCTTATTCTCTGCATGTCTTCCATTTGTTGTGTCTGCAGCTCCATTACTCGCTTTAGCATATCCATAAAGTGAGCCTTATGTTCTGTCTCATTAGCTCCATTAGCACTGCCAACATCACAAACAACAGACTGATCATAATAGGGGTTCAGGGGAGGGGAATAATAGTTTGGACAATCACTTTCATGGCTATCCTGACCACCACACATCTGACATATATTCAATTCAAAAGATTGGGCAGGTGCGCACAACCCTCTCTCTTGAACATCATGACAATTACCATCCAAGTGTGGTCCTCCACAAAAGCAACAAAAATTTTCATCATTCAATGACCATCTATCCCAGGCTGACATATCAACAAGAGTGGTAGAAAAGTAAACAAAACTTTGTACAAAAATAAATTATATACAACTCAAACAAATAAAAAGAAAAAGTCCAATCTAGATAAACAATTAAAACCGAAGTCCCCGGCAACAGCGCCAAAAACTTGTTGCGACCAACTGCACACGCAAGTGTACGTAGTCGTGCAAGTAATAAAGTGGCCCTTTCGAGCCGGATGTCGAACCCATAGGGACTTGTTGTGTAACTATTCACCAGACTAAACTAGTTCTTAATTATTTATATAAGTAGTGGAATATAGAGATATGATGGTTTAAAATTATAAAATAACTATGAACTAAAATACCATGATTAACTTGGGGCATAAATAATGGCAAGTTGAATTCCCAGGGCCAAGGCATCCCGAACGTCATCTCGAGCGCATGAATATTAATGGTTCAAGCAAATTGAGCTATCTATCGTGGTTATTGATCACGAGGTTGATAATATGATTATATTCGTCTCTAAATTATAACCTTCTATTTGAAATTGGAAACCTAACTACATCGTTAAGCGGGGATAGATTTAACCAATTCTAACGCCTTTAAGCTATCTTCTCGCATTTGAACAAGTGCGGAGAATTAGGTACCTCTTAGTCCTAATCGCACATCAATCTCTCGGAATTCCTTCCTCGAGTAAAGATCACACTCCTTATATTCCACGTTCTATCTCTCAATTTCTCTCTCGAGCTCCTATCAAGACAATAGATTTATTTCAATGGTAATTAGGCATTAAAATAGTAAAATTAAGAATATAAGAATAACCACTAATTGATAAACATCAAGAAAAACCAATAATAATCAACTCACGAGATTCATGTTCGTAGCCTCAACCCCAAGAATGAAGGATTTTAGCCACTCATAACTTGAATTAACATCATAAATTGATAAAAAATCATAAAAATAAATAAAAGATGAAAAGAAGAAGTATTAACCCTAATTTGGATGCCAAAATCGCCTAAAAGTAGTCCAACAACGATGGAATAATGATACAATAACCCAAGAGTCCTATTTATAGACTAGAATTCGGAGAAGAAATTTGGCAAAAAGTGGCCCGGCACGCCCCTGGGCGCGCCTGACACTTAGCCAAATTTTTGCCCAAGAAAATTTGGACAATAGTGGCCCGGTACGCCCTTGGGCGCGCCCCTCTGCTGTCCAACTGAGCAAAATTTCTGTCAAAAGTGGCCCAACACGCCCCCTTTAAATTCTAATTTTCTTCCTTTCTTCGACTTTTCTTCTCGGATTTGGTTGGATTCTTCAATTTCAAATCTTTGGCTTGTCTCTTATCTTCAAGATTCTTTGCTCGTAGCTCCTCCAAGCCTCGCTTTCGACGCCAAAAATTCTCCAAATAGTTGCAAATTCCACCTACAAGGGTCTAATCATATTTATTAGTGCAATATCAAATATTCCATCAAAACAATACAAAATACGCACTTATTGCTCTTAAAACTAAGGTAAACATGGGTCGAATACGGAATTAGGGCATATAAATATGCCCTTGATCAGATAACTATCAGATGCTACAAGTAATTAGGGACGCAAGTGCGATACTGTAAGTAACTAGTCAATATACGATAGTAGAGTGAAGAAAGAGATATACAATAGACAATAGTAATAAGAAGGACATGATATACAAGAGTATCTAAAGAGGAATGGATATACAACTGCACTATACAGATAATCCAACATGAAAGTACTACCCTGAGGGAGGTAGTCTAACATCACGAGAATCATAAACAATGGGGAGCTAATTCTAGCATAATCAAGGTCTCTAACCAAAATGTAAATAAGCATAAGATAATCTAATAGTAATAATTCTTACCATAATAAGGAGTAAAGGAACTCAAAAGCGTACCTACAACCTCGGGTGTCAATCCATAACCAGCCTGCCACGAACTATACAATGATCCTCAAAATATAATATAACTAGTTAGTTTGTATGAACAATAACCTAATCGGTCCCCCATAAGACCAATAGATATAAGTGCCAAAATAATTATACTTGTGGTATGCAATGCAAATGAACAAATGAATGCGACATAAACCAATACTTCCATAGAGGACTAAGTGCCACATGATACCAAGTATATACACCTCATTCGGCTCGCCGGCTCGTAAGGCAGGACCTATGGATATCACCTCTTTCGGTACGTGGTCACTAGACGGAGGAATCCATAAGGGACTTGGGATATCCGTATATACTGCCTAGTTGCAAACCAGGACTTATAACAACCATCATAACAAATCTACTTGATCCAGTACTGGAGAGAAATAAAAGTATAAAAGGGTGCTCGAACTCGAATCGATGCTAAATAAGTATAAATTTGTAATCCATTGCTCGAGATCAAATTTGAGACTAAAATGGTAGAATAATGTAAAAAGGGTCGGGATCGGTCTAAGTTTCCAAAGTAGTAAGTTTAGTATAAAAACTCATATGTCAGTAATGAAGGTAGTACAACTTTTGTTTAAAGAAACAATTTTAAATTTAAAAAGTGGGAATAAATCCCTGTTTAGAAAACAGTAGTAAAATCAAGGTTTTATTTAAAATCTTACCACTAAATAAGCATGAACGCGTCTAAATGTATGCATCCCATCACCAATGTCCAATCAATAGAAAAGTAAGTGCCTAAGCGTCTATAAAGTAAGTCACAACTCTATCAAAGCATAGAGTACTAACCTGGTGTCTAACTGGTCTCGTAACCACAGCTTCAGTCCCAATAATATATAATTTACCAGGATAAAAATATTATAACTCAGAAAGACTAAGGTAAATATGGACATCAAGCTACTGGGAGGACCTAATCAAAGAATACAATCCAAATCACTAAGTGATACAGTAAATCTTATACTAAGGGATCCTTAATGTCAACCTAAAGTCGTGTACATAGATAATCAGGCTTAACAACATCCTATAACTATAGCGGGTATTCTAGGCTAAGGCTCAATTTACAATTCTTTCCTAAATCCCATAAATATTCCAATTCAGGATACACTAGCTATAAACCTATCATAGAACCCCCACCTAGCATGCAATATATACATTACACCATCTCATAGAGAAGAGTAAACCGTAGCCTACCTCATAGCCGAACTACAGTCTCAAACCATCCATAAACTGCTCATTTTTACTCCTCGATCTATGAATGATGTTGTGCTATTAAAATAATAATCTACATATTATTATGAGTAAAATGAGGCCCATATTGCAATATACAAGTTCGGGCTAAAAATTAGGTCAAAAATAGGCCCATAAGGCACACAAATAAAATTCCAAAATGAAATTTATTACGAGGTCCCTCGAAGGACAAGGAATGCGTGCCCAAAAGTTTAGCACAAATGGAGTCTCAATTAGGGCTCAAATCAGCCCCAAGAGTTAGAAAAAATAAGAGAAAAAATCAAGAATTATACATAGAATTAGGGTGGAAACTTATGAATAAACTAATGGGAAATAATCACCTAAGTCCTCTACTCATCCCCAGCTCCAATTTATGATTTCCCATGATCTCTTGAGATCATAGATCTAAAAAAAAGCGGAAATAGAGGTAGAAAATAATGAAAAATCAAGGAGAAGGGAAATATATACTACTAGGGAAATATCCTTCACGATCGCGAGGGTCCAAGGTCGCAAACATAAAGACCAAGAAAAATTCCCTTCATAAATGTGGGCGAGGGGTCGCGAACGTGAAGGATAGCGAGATGTACTACCACAAATTTGACACAACGGTCGCAAATGCGTTAAAGAGAAAAGCACCAGGTCGGGCCGACCCTTCATCACGAATACGAGAGAAGGCTCGCGAATGCGATGGTCAAAGACTTGACCCTTCACAAATGTTGAAAACTTCTCGCAAACGTGAAGAGTAAAATGGGCCTACCGAGATACTGCAAAATCCCATGTCCTTACATACTTTGACGGGGGGGCTCGAGATTCATTCAGAACCCCGTGTGCACAAATGAACTATGCTACCATACCAAATTCAGTATTTCAGACTCAACGGAACCATAGAAATTTCCATCCATGATCATTTTGACAAAAGTTGGTCTGGATTTGACAATGATATTTGGGATCCTTGTGTGGTTCAATTAATGATAATGATATTTAGGATTCTTGTGTGGTCCGATCAATTATAATGATAATGGGGATCCTTGTGTGGTTCAATCTTTTATGATTATATTTGAGCCTGAAGTGCTATTGGGTTATCTTTGTGTGAATAATCTAGTTAATGAGTTAGCTTGTTTATGATGCCTTAATAAGTGATTTGTTATACTGAGATGAATTTTAGTTGTCTTACATAACCTTGGTGATTTGAATGTAAGGTGAATTGTGTAGTTGATGTCACTAATGCAAAGTAAATGGACTAGATATATAAATTTGGTTGCTTCCTGTAATATGATAAAGAGAGATGGTAATTATGGTTTTACTTTATATGGGTAAGTTGAACCTTAATTATGTGATTGAAAATTAGGTAGCTTATTTGGTTAAGTGTCTGGAATGATCTTATAAGGTTAAGGGCATTGATGTCCTAAAGTTAGATTAACCGATTGTAAAAAAACCCATGGTGGATATGAATAAATATAATGGATAAAGTTTTAAGGATGCGAACAAAGTGATAGTTAAATAATGCTCATAGTCTTAGTGAGAAGATAGGGCTACTAGACTGATCTTGTAGTTGGCTGATTATGGATTGAGATTGCGTAAATACGTAGTGTATGGGAATAATTATCAATGAATAGTATCCCTTGAATGTATTGTAGTTTAGTTGATAAGGTGTCACAGCCTAAAAATCAGGACCGTGATGGCACCTGTCTCTCCCACCATGACAAGTAAGCCTAAAACCCAACCTCAAACATAATTACTCAAAAGTATAGAAGCGGAAGGAAATAAGAACAAAATAAAACCCGAATAATCTCCAAAACAGATTAACGTAGTAGTATAGTTGGAATATAGATAATCCCAGATCAGGTAGTCACTAATACAAGCCTCTAAAACAAAAATCAAAGAAAATTCTGGATATCTCTAAATGCGGAAAGTGCATAAAGATAATGGTGGAGGAGATTTTAGTAGTCGCTGAAATCAATAGAAGCTACCTCAAATATCCAAAGATGCTAACACAGAGGAGACTATAGGAATCAATGCCTAGAGTTCGTCAAATTGGTACTTGTACATAAGGTGCAGAAAAAGCAAGAGTGAGTACGGAACCACGTGTACTCAGCAAGAATCGTTGACCGACCCTAATTCAAAGTGGTGAAGAGTGACACCACGTCAAACCTCTAAAACAACCATACAACCTGCACTCGGAAAGCCACCCTAATCCAACAGAATAATCAAGTGTAATAGTCATGAGGATATCATAACAGAGTCCAAGATATCCTCAATACAGTGAAATCAAAAAATAGATATTCAAGTATTCAATAAATAGTATAAAATCACAAATATACCTTACTTAATCTGAACGAGAAAAAACTGAATGTAATGCAATGCATATGCTGTGTACACACCTACCAAGTAATGGATTTAAGGTCAGGACGTATGGGAGACTGACACGGTCCATGTACTGTGTAGGCATGCAATCCGACCCTAATAATAAATAATAATGTCCAGGCATGCACTCGGATCCCAATAAATATATTGTGCAGGCGTGCACTCCGACCCCAATAATATATAATAATGTCCAGGCATGCACTCCGACCCCAACAATAGATAATAATATGTAGGCATGCACTCCGACCCCATACGAAATGCAATGTATGATGTGCAGGCATGCAACTCCAATCCCATCAATAATAAAATTAAGCAAAGCATTTCATGTCTTATGCCATATAGATATCAATTCCAAAATCAACTCAAATTATCAGGATAGAGTATTCTCATTAGCTAGCATTATCAACAATTTATTTACAATAGGAAATCTGCCCAATCATGCTAGCAAAAAGGGAAAACCCGTTCAAAACAGGCAATTGACTAATTTTAACCCCTCAAATAACACCTGCACCCACATAGATGCTCGTCACTTCATCTATATAGGACCCTCATGCCCATTACTCCCATTACACATAACTAACACATAAGCACTTCGAAAAAAGTCTAAGAAAGTCTCAACTTGCCTCAAATCGAAGCCAAAGAGTCAATTTACAAACTTGCCCTTTCGTAAAGCTTTTGAATGGTCAGAATCTGTTCAAATACATATTCTCCATAAGAGTATGAACTAATATGTCATATTTCAGCCTAACGGGTCTTTATTCGATTCCCAAATCAAGAATTCTTACTCTAAAAACCCTGAACGTTAAACCTAAATTTATCAAAATCTTGAATGATCAGAATCTGATAATCTAAAGCTAAGGACGCAATGAGAACCAGCAACTGCAATACTACTTTTACATGTATAGAAAGACATTTATACTATATCTATTAAAAATCGATAATCGTATTTCCGAAAGCCAAGACTAAACATGAAACAGTAGCCTGCAAATTAACAAGTTCACAGAAAACATATGAAACTATTAACCTAAAACCCATTCTATCATTATTTAAATAATTAGCCATCATTATCTAATCATTGTTCCACATATTTAATGATTGACATCACTTTTACCATTTTTGTTCAATATAACTAACTCATCATTACACCATCGTTAGTTTGACCCATCAATACCTACTTCTAAAGAAAACATTGCACAACTATTAACGCATACTAGTGGACAACTTCAATTCATCCACATCTACATTCACACTATCACTAATACCACTTATAGCATAACACGATACCCATATATGCGTATTGTCATCATTACCCTATGATTATTCATCAACCAACCTTAATTTTTAACCACAAAGGCACAACTTGCCAATTCCTCGCCACTGCCAAACATTTATTCACCCTCATTCATTATAGATATGAAATTATAGCAATAGAAACGACTCCAGAGAAACCAAAAATCGTAGACTCACCTGAAGATGCCCTGAAGCCATAAAAAGATAAAGGGAAAATAAAACTGCAACTGCTGTTTCCCACTTACTCGACATTATTTGATGCTGCCATTATAATTTTATTTTAAACCCTTTCCACTTAAGTTCATTCTTGTATTGGCCACATAAGTAAATAAATTGTGGCTTTGATCCATTAAATTACTAATTAAACTAATTACCTAAAATACCCGAAACTTTTAATAAGTCCTCAAAATTTGTTCGAAATCCTATAGAAATAAATTAAATATGAAAACTAACTAAAAAGCACATTTCGAACCTATTGGAAACATTAAAAACCAATTTGAGGTCGTCTTGACCAAAAGTAGTCGTATTCACACTTACCATTCTTAAACTCAAGAATCCAACCAATGACTTAAATCTCTACCGAACACCTCGAGGTCCGTAGTATCCATTCGCAAAAGTCATAAATCACGTCTAAAAACTACGAGGAGGATCAAAATAAGAAGAATTCACAAAATGACTTGGAGGGTCGTTACATCATTCACCACTAAAACAAACGTTCATCCTTAAACGTGAAGAGAAAGAAGTACCCGGACTATCAAAAAGACAAGGATATCTGCTCTGCATATCAACCTCAATCTCCCAAATGGCTTCCTCCAGGAAGATGACTCCATTGTACGTTCACCGATGCTATCTCCTTTGACTTCAACTTTCTAACCTGCTTATCCAAAATAGCTATAGTCTCTTCCTAAAATGCTAAATTTTGATCCAAACTCACCGAGTCCCACTGAATCACATACAAATCATCTGAATGGTACCTCTTCAACATAGAAACATGAAAAATTGGATGCACAACTGAAAGACCTGGTGGCAAAGACAACTCATAAGCAATTGACCCAACACGTTGAAGAATCTCAAAAGGGCCAATAAACCTTGGACTTAGCTTTCTTTTCTTCATAAACCTCATTGGTACTTTCATAGGTGATACCTTCAACAAGACCCGCTCACCCTACATGAACTCCAAGTCATGAACCCTCCTATCAGCATAACACTTTTGTCTACTCTGAGCTACCAAGAGTCGGTCTTGGATCATTCTCCCTCGGTCCATTGATCTCTCAACAAATCGGTGGCTCAAGGTCTAATCTAAAATGAATCAAACCACCCAACTGGAGATCTACACCTCCTACCATACAACACCTCAAATGAAACCATCTGAATACTGAAATGTTAGCTGTTATTATAGGAGAACTCCACCAAAGGTAAACACTGATCCTAATGACCCCCGAATTCCATCATACAAGCCCGCAACGTGTTCTCTAATAGTCCGCTTCGACTGGCCATCTATCTGTGGATGAAATGTCATACTCATATCCAACCGAGTACCCAATTCCAGCTGCAAAGTATTCCAAAAGTTTGAAGTGAACTGAGTATCTCTATTTGAAATGATGGAAATGGACAGACTATATAATCAAACTGTCTCACGAATGTAGATCTTGTCTAATTTCTCCGCATTATAGTTCATCTTCATAGGCTCAAAATGGGCTAATTTGGTCAATCTGTCCACAATTACCCAAACAAAATCAAACTTGCCCAAGGTCTTAGGCAACCCAACCATGAAATCCATAGTGATGCGCTCCCATTTCCACTCAGAAATGGGCATCCTCTAAAGCAAATCACCTGGTCTCTGGTGCTCATAGTTCACATGCAGGCAATTTAGACATAACCACAAACTCTACAATATCTCTTTTCATCTCACACCACTAATAATGCTGTTTTAGGTCATGATACAACTTTGATGAGCTTAGATGAATGGAATAGCACGAACAATGGGCCTCATCCATTATATATCTAGTCAAATCACCCACTCTAGGAGCACAGATCCACGACTTTATCCTCAAAACACCCTCCTGGTCCAAAATAGCCTTCTTAGCCTCACCTCACCTCACCTTATCTTTGATGATACAAAACTTGTCATCCTCGAACTAATCATGTTGAATCTGCTCTATCACAAGGACCTTGCCTTTACACTTGCAAGAACTCTACCTGACTCAGAAATGTCAAAATGCACGAAACTGTTATCCAATCGCTGGACCTCCCTGGCTAATGGTCGTTCCTCCACACTCAACAATGCAAGACTACCCATACTAACTACCTTCCTACTCAAGGCATCCACCATTATATTGTCCATGCCCGGATGATATAGGATTGTCATAACATAGTCTTTCAATAACTCCAACCTCCTACGCTGTCTCAAATTCAACTCCATTTGCTTGAAGATACACTGAAGGCTGCGATGATCAGTGTACACCTCAGAATGAAATCCATACATATAGTGCCACCAGAACTTCAATACGAATGCCACCACTTCTAACTCTAAATCGTGGGTAGGGTAATTTCTCTCATGTGGCTTAGACTGCCTCGAAGCATAAGTTATCACCTTATTTTCTACATCAAACACACCACCCAAGCCAATACTAGAAGCATTACAAACACAGTAAAACCCTCACCTTTTCATAGGGAGGGTCAAGATTGGAGCTGAAGTCAACAGAGTCTTGAGCTTTTGAAAGCTCTCCTCATACTTATCTGACCACTGAAAAAGCACATTCTTCTGAGCCAATTGAGTCATAAGAGCTGCAACGGAAGAGAAACCCTGGACGAACCGCCTGTAATAGCCTGCCAACCTAATAAAACACCAAATATCTGAATGTGAAGTAGGCCGTGACCAATTCCACACTGCCTCAACCATGGTCGGATCGACCATAATACTATCCTTAGACACCACGTGTCCCAAGAATGCCACAGAACTGAGCCAAAATTCACACTTTGAAAACTTGGCATATAACTTATCATCCCTCAACCTCTAGAGTACAATCCTTAAATGTTTAGGATGATCTGCCTCGCTCTTAGAATACACGTCCAAACATTATCGATGAATACAATAATAAATAAATCAATATAAGGCCGAAACACCTTGTTCTTAAACTCCATGAACATTGTGGGGGCATTAGTAAACCTAAAGGACATAACCAAGAACTCATAGTGGCCATATCTTGTCTGAAAAACTGTCTTAGGAATGTCTGAAGGTCGAATTTTCAACTGATGATACCCCGACCTCAAGTCAATCTTTGAGAACACTGAAGCACCCTAAAGCTAATCAAACAAGTTATCAATACTTGGAAGAGTGTAATTATTCTTGATTGTCACCTTGTTGAACAACGGATAATCAATGCATATCCTCATAGACCCATTTTTCTTCTTCACAAACAAAATCAGAGCACCATAAGGTGATACACGAGGTCGAATAAACCCCTTACTTAACAAATCCTAAAGTTGGTCTTTTAATTCCTTTAACTTTGTCGGTGCCATTCTATAAGGAGGAATCAAAATGGGCTTAGTGCCCGACTCCAAATCAATATCGAAATCAATGTCTCTATCAGGAGGAACACCTGGAAGATCGATAGGAAACACATCCATGAAATCTCTAACCACCTTCACTGACTCCATAGGAGGTGTCTTGATAGTAGTATCATGAACATAAGCCAAATATGATAGACACCCATTCTCAACTAACCTCTGGGCCTAAATAAACGATATCACCTTCTTAGGGTACTAACCCTTAACATTCTTCGACTTCAACTTTGAAATATTAGGCATAAACTAAGTAACTATCTTGGCATGAAAATACAAAATCGCATGATAAGGACAAAGTTAGTTCATGCCCAAGATTACGTTAAAATCAATCATATCAAGGATAAACAGATATACCTAGGTATCATACACCAAAATAGAAATAACACAGGATTGGTACACTTGATCCACCACTAAAGAATTATCTAATAGGGTAGATAAATGAATAGGTATACCAAGAGACTTACACATCATATCAATGCTCGAAGCAAAATATGCAGACACATAGGAGAAAGTACTGCTCCTCCAGAATGGCTGGTAATACCACTTAAAAGCGGATAGACCATCCATCCAGTGCTGCTACCCACTTCTACTAAGGCTGAACATCCACCCAGCGACGAATACTTCAATGATGAAAATAGCCGAAAACTCGAGAGGGTCGCCTTTGGAGAACTTTTAGATTTCATTCTCTTTTAAGGGTGGATGTATTTTTATTCTAACAACTTTTTAGATTTCACTCCTCTCTTAAGGGTGGATGTATTCTTATGTTCATTTATTAAGGATTCTAAGTTTTCTCTCTTAAGGGTGTATGTATTCTTATGTTCATTTTAAAGATTCTAGAGAATTTCTTTATCAAACTCATTTTCTAAGAGATATAGAGATATTGTAGTATACTACTAGGGAGAACTAGGCGCCGCCTTCCAGACTTCTAAAAGCGGGTGGTTTTAAGTCCAGAGCCCTATTCTGGTTACAGGATCAAATAATACCTAAGCATGTTGATGTCAAACTGAGATGATGCTTGTAATGATTGTATCAGAATACTCTACCTCAGGCCTCTTGAGAAAGAATAACAATACAATTTTGTCATCTATCGTTTGAACCACTGCACTAACACTTCACCTTCTTAGTCTAAGAACACTTAACCCTTGGTCTTTATTCACTCTTTATGTCGTTCCATAAATAGTCAATTTATCCTTTCATAAACCAGTCAATAGAAAATATAGCACACCTCATGACTCAACCCAGGTAAACACATGCCCGTTTTGGCTATTGTATCATAAAACACAAACCATTCAAACAATTTATATGATAGAAGCATACCCTTCATATGAAAAGTAGTCATACTACCTCAAACCTCATTATACGAAATCTTTTTCCATACTTAGAAACATGTACTCTTACTTGATCTGCTGATCTTTCATAACTTTAACCTTTCCTTAAAGTGTTAGTATATGTACATATCCCATCATTGAACTGATGAATCCTTGTTGAAAAATTTATGTCATAAGACTGTAGTAGAGATTCTAACATTTATTAAAGCAATTTCATTCTCATCATACACTGAGCTACCCATCTTTTTTATGATAAATTTACTTAACTGCCGTCTTCAAACTTACCACACATATTACCCAAATATTCCTGTAATTGTACAATTCATAATTATCATCATTATTTCTGGTATTCTAACCAATAGATGTACTCTTTCCACTTTTAAACAACGAACCATAGAAAATGATATAATCACTTAGTTCTTCAAACCAGCATTTTCCAAAACAATTGTCCCCAAATTGTATAATCTAAACCATAACTTTAATCATAGAGACAGTCTAAATCTGGCTACACCACCTTCTCATTAGTCTACCACTTCCTCCTCAGTACCAGGTCATACACCAAACCACATGTTGCCATTTCAAACTGTAAGTGTACAAATCAAGAACATATCCGCATTACAAGTGAGAGAATGAAATAAAGAGGTCTTAAAATTTAGACCACACTAAGAACGTACGATAAGGAATCAACAGATAAAGTTTCCTAAAGTCCTATAGCCTCTCGAAGATAGATTCGGACATCTCTGCACCAATCAGTAAGACTCTACTAGACTTGGCTTGTATTTATGAGACCAATGAACCTAGGGATCTGACAGCATCTGTCACAGCCCAAAAATCAAGACTGTGATGGCACATGTCTCTCCCACTATGACAGTTCAGCCTAAAAACCCAACTCAAACATAATTACTCAAAAGTATAGAAGCAAAAGGAAATAAGAGCAAAATAAAACCCGAATAATCTCCAAAACAAATTAACAAATAAGAGCAAAATAAAACCCGAATAATCTCCAAAATAAATTAACATAGTAGTATAGTCGGAATATGGATTAATCCCAGATCTGGTAGTCACTAATACAAGCCTCTAAATACATAAATAAAAGGAAAGCCTAAATATCTCTAAATGCGGAAAATGCATAAAGATAAGGGTGGAGGAGATTTTAGTAGTCTCTAAAATCAATAGAATCTACCTCGAATCTCCAAAGATGTTAACACAGAATAAACCATAGGAATCAATACATAGAGGTCGTCGAATGGGTACCTGCACATAAGGTGTAGAAAAAGCAAGAGTGAGTACGGAATCACGTGTACTCAGCAAGCATCGTCGACCAATTCTAATTCAAAGTGGTGACGAGTAACACCACGTCAAACCTCTAAAACAACCATATAATATGCACTTAGAAAGCCACCCTAATCTAACAGAATAATCAAGTGTAGCAGTCATAAGGATATCATAACACAATTTAAGATATCCTTAATACAGTGAAATCAAGTAACAAATATTCACGTACTCAATAAATAGTATAAAATTACAAATACACCATACTCAATTTGAACAAAAAAAGAATGAATGTAATGCAATGCATGTGTTGTGTACACACCTACCAAGCAATGTCTTTAAGGTCAGGACCAATGAGGGACTTACAAGGTCCATGTACTGTGCAGGCGGGCACTCTGCTACCAATAAATATATTGTTCAGGCATGCACTCCGACCTTAATAATAAATAATAATGTGCAGGCGTACACTCCGATCCAATAAATATATTGTGCAGGCGTGCACTCTGACCCCAATAATAGATAATAATGTGCAGGTGTGCACTCCGACCCCAACAATAGATAATAATGTGCAGGCGTGCACTCTGACCCTATATGAAATGTAATGCATGATGTGTAGGTGTGCAATTCCAATCCCAAATCAACAATAAAATTAATCAAAGCATTTCATGTCATATGCCAGATAGATATCAATTCCAAAATCAACTCAACTTATCAAGATGGATTATTCTAATTAGCTAGCATTTTTAACAATTTATTTACAATAGAAAATCCGCTCAGTCATGCTATCAAATAGGAAAAAACCATTCAAAACAGGCAATTAACTTATTTTAACCCCACAAATAACACCGACACCCGTATAAATGCTTGTCACTTCATCTATTCAGGACCCCCATACCAATTACTCCCATTAAACATAACTAACACATAAGCACTTAGAAAAAGAGTTTAAGAAAGTCTCAACTTACCTCAAATCGAAGCCAAAGAGTCAATTTATAAACTTTCCCTATCATAAAGCTTTCGAATGGTCAGAATCTGTTCAAATACATATTCTTCGTAAGAGTATGAACTAGTATATCAAATTTCAGCCTAACGGTCCTTTATTCGATTCCTGAATCAAGAATTCTTACTCTAAAAACCCTTGACGTAAAACCTAAATTTATCAAAATCTTGACTGATCAGAATCTGATAATCTAAAGCTAAGGACACAATGATAACCAGCAGCTGTAGTACTACTTTTACATGTAAAGAAAGCCATTTATACTATATCTATTAAAAATCGACAATCGCATTTCCGAAAGCCAAGACTAAACATGAAACTGTAGCATGCAAAGGAACAAGTTCACAGAAAACATATGAAACAATTAACCTAAAAACCTTTCTATCATTATTTAAATATTTAGCCATCATTATCTAATAATTATTCCATATATTTAATGATTGGCATCACTTTTACCATTTTTGTTCAATATAACTAACTCATCATTACACCATCGTTAGGTTGACCCATCAATACCTACTTCTAAAGAAAAAATTACACAAATATTAACGCATACTAGTGGACAACTTCAATTCACCCCCATCTATAATCAAACTATCACTAATACGACTTATGGAATAACATGATAACCATATATGCCTATTGTCATCATTACCCTATGATTATTCATCAACCAACCCTAATTTTAAACCACAAAGGCACAACTGGCCAATTCCTTGCCACTGCCAAACCTTTATTCACCCCTCATTCATTATAGATATGAAATTATAGCAATAGAAACAACTCCACTGAAACCAAAAATCATAGACTCACATGAAGATGCCCTGAATCCGTAAAAAGAGAAAGGGAAAATAAAACTGTAACTGTTGTTTCCCTCTTGCTCGACACTATTTGATGTTGCCATTATAATTTTATTTTAACCCTTCCCACTTAAGTTCATTATTGTATTGGCCACATAAGTAAATAAATTGTGGCTTTGACCCATTAAATTACTAATTAAACTAATTATCTAAAATACCCAAAACTTCTAATAAATCCTCAGAATTTGTTCGAAATCCTACAGAAATAAATAAAATATGACAATTGACTAAAAAGCACATTCCTAACCTATTGGAAATATTAAAACACCAATTTGAGGTCGCCTTGACCAAAGGTAGCCCTTATTCACACTTAACATTCTTAAACTCAAGAATCCTACCAATGACTTAAATTGCTATCGAACACCTCGAGGTCCGTAGTATTCATTCCCAAAAGTCATAAATCACGTCTAAAAACTATGAGGAGGATAAAAATAATAAAAGTTCACAAAACGACTTGGAGGATCGTTACATAAGGTTGGTGAAATAAGTTAGCTTGATTTTGGTTGATGATCTTTATCTGCAGGTCCGATCAATGGAGTAGAGTTATTAGATGAGTTTTGGCATTTTTATATCCTTCTTGTTGTTACATGATAACATTTGGTTTGTATTACATCTTGAGAATACATGTGATAGTGGAAACCCATAGTGGTGTGTTGGTGTTGTTGTGTTAGTTATAACATTGGTTAGGGTGTAACTACCCGACTATACTTGTTCCTAGTATAGAAATGGCAACTGCAGAGTATTGTGGCTTTGGTTAAAAATCTGGAATTGAATGGATTAGTGTTCAGTGGTGTATCATGGTGTGTTTATTGGTGGATATTAGTGGTTGACAGGTTAGAGGACAAGTTAAGCAAATCGTAGAAACTTCTAATGCATAAAATGAGTAGGTAGAACTCCATATAGAGAAATTTTCATGAAAGGGTTAGTTCATAATGTAGAATTCCCAGAAGTGTGTTGTGAAATGGACTGAACTGGGACCAAGTCCCAAGTTACTGCTTCAGACCGTTGTAGTGGAAATTCACTGCTATAGCGGTACCGCTGTAGCGATAAAAGCATTGATGCAGTGGTACACAGTTTCACCCCCCTGCTATCACCATTGTCATTAAAATGTTCATACACTGTAATATCATGTGGTATTTCGGGTATTATAGATGAGCCGTCACATAAATTTTATTACGAATCAAATTTCTTGAGTTATAGTAGTCATGCTTGGTGCCTAGAGCTGTCACGACTCAACCCATCGAGTCATGTCGGGCACCTACTTACACCTACTCTAGATAGGAGATCCCTAATAATCCCATGATTCAAACAAATGCGGAAGTTAAATGTTAAACACTTCGTTAATTTTACATCCACCAACCGAATGTTTAATCAAGTGGAAACACTATTGTTCACTTAATTCTTCTTAAATGCCTATTTTTAATACATCAAATATTAAAAGTAAATGCGAAAAATGACTACAAGTGACTCCCCAGAACCTAGTTTAAACCGGTGCAAGAGCACTAAACAAGAAGTAGGGACATCCATGACTCAGCATCCATGCAAGATAGAAATGGTAGGAGTTGCTGCTGAATGATCGGCATCACTGCTATAGAAACTCCAACTGACTTACACCATGGCTATACCCCCAAATGGAGGTATAGTAAGTGTAGCATCAGTACAACCACATGTACTGGTAAGCTTCATCATCCGACCAGCGTTAGAAACAAATAACATCAATAATAAATACGGGAAAATCACAACATCAAGTAAAGTTTCGGTTCGATCTACCAATTTGTCAACTCTTATTAACCCACCTTTAGCATCTTCGTGACCTATACTTAGCATCTCTGTGATCTACCTGTCAATTTTTGTATATCTTTCTCCTTTGATTTATATTTCGTATATCTTCGTCCTTTAACTTATATTTCGTATATCTTTGTCCTTTAATTTATATTTCATATATCTTTGTCCTTTGACTCATATTTCGTATATCTTTGTCCGTTGACTATATTTCATATATCTTTGTCCTTTGACTCATATTTCGTATATCTTTGTCCATTGACTATATTTCATATATCTTTGTCCTTTTAACTTATATTTCTTATATCTTTGTCTGTTAACTTATATTTTGTGTATCTTTGTCCTTTGACTACCCACTCCAACTAGTACCCCTTTCCTTTCTCATCGACCCATTTTTACGATACTTGCCATTCCTTAAGATATAACAATTGAGTCCTCTCAGTACTCGCAAGCACTTAGCATTACCATAGGATCTCACCTCCAACACGGTCCGTACAAGGGACCCCATTTACGTTCACAACCATTTTCCATAATTCACCACAAAAAGGCAACATGTAGGAGAATACACACACAGACATATATATATTTATATAAACACATCAATTAGAATCACATACAAATATATGAAAGAATGCATGGATGTAGTATGTGTGCATCATCTCTCTTTATCCCTCCTCATCATAACGTACCGGTGTGATACCCAACCCAATATCCTATTGTATCAGTGCGGTACCCGACCAAATATCATAACATACCGTATTGTATCGGCGTGGTACCCGACCCAGCATCATAATATACCGTATTGTACCGGCTTGGTACCCGACCCATTATCCAAACACTTTATCATAATGCATATGGATGTGTGCAAGAGAACAACAATCATAATTCATGCAACATATAATCACAAGTGTTAGCCCAAAACGCATCGATGTTTAATCCAGAATACTATTATGTCAACTGTATAATTCATTTATTTGGTGACCTTAGGTTTCACATAAATATCACAATCACGACTTACCACGCACCCCAACGGGGCTGTCATCACCCAAGTTCACATTACCTTGTAACTATGGCAAACTCTAATTGCAACAACATGATAAGAAATGCCAACACTGGAATCTAGTTAACCTCAGTACCTTTTTACTCACTATCTCATCTTCGAATAATTTCTTTTTACTCACTATCTTATCTTCTTAAAAATACCTTTTTATACACTATGTCGTCTCCTAAAAATACTATTTTACTCACTATCTCGTCTTCTAAACTATGGAAAGTATCAATCATGATCACCTAGACATTAGGAATAAACAAGTTCCCTAAACGCAACTAAACCATTTAAGCATTTATGCACTAGTCTGGTCGCCTTAACTTTTCATTTTACCATTTCATATTATCTTTTTTTACTTCCACCGTACTCAACTCTGGTTAACAATAAACTACGCACTTCGACCCCATATCCTAACCAACACTTATTCCCACCAACATTAACACGAGTTACAATAAATCCATGTATTCAAGCCTATCTAGATTTTTAACATGTCCAGCCCACCAACTCTATTCCCGAAGGCCTAAGGCATGATACTCCCGGCATTACTATTAATATTAAATTCATCTCTCCCAAGACTAGTATCTACAATTAACTAAACCTTAGCTTACCTCTTAGACAAACCATACTGCTGTGGAGAGGAGTGAATTGTCCCACGTATGCTAGATGTATTCAAAAGTTGGGTTCCCTCCGATTGTGCCTTAAAATCGCTCTCATGAACCTTGGCCTTTGAAATCTCATGGTTGGGGAGTTAGGGTTTTTCAGTGTGTTTTAGGAGGAAGGGACGACCTAGGGAAATAAAAAAAAGGACGGGTTTTAAAAATTCCACAGTTGGCATACTGCCCGTTACTGCTGCAGTGGAAATTTTACTGTTGGAATGGTTATTCGACCGCTGCAACGGTTGCCAACAGTCCGACCTAGCCCCTTATTGGGCCTTTTGGCCTAAATTACCTTAGGCCCTGATTGTCTCCTCGATTCAAATTTTTTCCGGTCCATTTTGAGCATATTCTTTATTGTAAATTATTTTTGGAACGTTTTCACACGTAACAACAATTATTTGGGTCATTACATTAGATATCAATATACCTATTGTTCATCCCCGAATGGCCCTAAGGGTGAGGTCGAAATAATTTCATGAATGCTAGGCGAGTTTTTAACCATAACTAGCCACTAAGAGAATTACTCAGCATATGATAGCTCAGTATACAACCACATTCCTTAATGAGCAACCGTTATAACATGGCCTAATCTAGGCACGTTGATTATTCCCACACTTTTCCCCAAGTTGATGTATGCAATTAATTTATGGGATAATTCTTAGTTATGATTTCCTCAACATGATATGGCATCACAACACATGGAGATTCGGGACTAAATTGATTTCAAAGAAGTTTTACTGCTACAACAGTAATTTAACCACAACACCGATTTGCATCAATTTTATAGGGGAAAATTCCATTTTCCCCCATTTCACTTTACTCTCACTCAAAATTCTCCCAACTCTCTGTGCAAAATCTCCCCCCCCCCCCCCTGTCGATGAATTTAAGGTAATTTCTTCCTACTTGCTACTTACTTTACTTGTACTCCAACGTAGAATCATATATTTACGTTTAGATTAGGGAGAATTCGAGTGGGTTTGGGTGTAGCTCGTTGAACTTGATTTTTGGTGGTGTTTTTGGTGTTAGTAGTTGGAATTCTTAGTTTTCTTGCATTTTCAACGCTCATAAAGTGTTTGGGACGTAAGATTGACGTAGTTCATGGTAGTTTTTAGCCATGGGAGGGTCTAAAATGAAAGGTCATCTTGTAAAATGAATTTTCATCAATTTGGGTTTGATTTTGGTTGTTTCACACCCTTATTTTTGTGCAAAAATGTTCACATGCACTTCCCCAAGCCCGATCTAGGCTTAATTTTAGAAAATATGGAGAAAAGTCCAAAATCTGCCATGGTAGGAGAGGTTAGTAAGTTGAAGACAATGAACTATTGCAACAGTAATATTACCACTACAGTGGTATCTCTACAGCAGTTATCAACTGCCACTGCGGTACCACTGTAATAGTTAATTATCCGATGTAGTGGTACTGAGCACTATGTCCCTAGTTTTCTGCATTTTCTGAAACTTTGAATTCTATTTCCTTCCCCTAGTGTTTCGATATGGTTTTAACTATCTTTCATGGTATGTGCAAGATCACAATGTCCCCTCAACCTACCTATCACAGATTTTCCAACGCCGAATGCCAAGATCGATATGACAAGGGACTTGATACTAGAGACTTTATTTACGAGCGAGGGATGATGATAGGGGACGTTGAGGAGGAGTTGTTGGGGTTTTATGCCCGATTAAAGACTCTGGTGGGAAATGTTGACCAAGTCCGTCCCTCAGCACAACATGGAGGTTGTTTGGGAGTTTTATGCCAACCTCAAAATCGTGGACTGGTCGGTACCCCTCTCTACTATCCTAATTCAAGAGAAGAGGGTACCGATAGATGTGGACACCATCAATGATACCTTAGGTATACCTAACCGTTCCAATGGAATATACGAGGCAAGAATTTAGGCATCAGACTTGGAGTGGGCAGCAGTGGTCTTAGCGCCGGAAGGGAGAGCTGCTGAGGTTAAATGGTCCAGCATCAAGTAGACTAAGAACACTTATTTCTTAGTTGAGGACAGGGTGTGGTTACGATTTATGTCTAGGAGGATACATCCCTCGATAAATATTACAGATGTGGCCTTCCATCGGGCTATGGTGGTGGCTTGCATCCTTGTGGGGATCCGAGTGAATGTAGGGGTGCAGATTGTGGATGAGTGGTGATATAGAGGTCGCCAAGGGATCTTTTTTTACCTTCCTTGGTTACCTCACTTTGTGATGAGGTGGATGTTCCTTGGGAGATTCAGGACACCATGGATGACTGTGAGATAGCATACAACCTATTGCGGGACAAGGGCTTTTGAGAGGGAAGTAAGAAGAAGAGGAAAGGGGGGGGGGGGGGGAAGAAGGTGAGAGTAGTCGGGCTGGTGGGACTACTCCTTCTACCCAGGATTCCGCATCTCTTGGCGAGTGAGAGGCTGATCACTCTATATTCGAGGTATTCTTGAGAGATGTCAGTTTCCCCCTTCTAGATTAGCCCCTTCGAGTTCTACTGCCCCACTGGACCTGGCTCGAGCTTATGCAGGGTTTGAGAAGAGCTGAACAAAGAGAAGAAGAAGTGACACTCCCATGACCACATGCTTGTAAGAATGTGGAAGGCAGTCCAGGCGATATTTGGGGGCATCTCTCTCCAAAAGAAGTTATCGAAGATAACTAGGAAGGAGGATGAGGAGTTCTCCTTCCTCAGTGGCATAGAGGAGGAGGGCTCGGATTCTCAACCTCGGAGATAGTACCACCAGTTACAGGCCCCTTCCCTTCCCTTGGCTACATTCTATTGTTTTGTAACAAATAATTCACTATTTTTATTTTCTACACTTTCAGTTGTTTTTCTTCCCCGCCCCCTTTTTAATAATAGTCGTACTTGCTTATACTGCGTGATGGTGTATTTTATTATTTCATATCTCGAAAGCAGGTTTGCTTCGCAATAATTGAACATTGCAAAAATAGGGAAAATATCTGGCCGAATTCTTCTTGGAGCCGTTGCAGCGATTAATGTTACCCACTGCAGCGGTAGCTTCCAGTAGCTCCGCCTTGGTTTTTTTTTACCCAGTCTATGTCCTTTTTGTACAACACTCTTTTTATGCCTATTCAAGTAGCGTTATAATCTCTCATTATACTTAATGTAAATTGAACTCACAATCCTATTAACTCCGAATCATAACTAATATAACATTCCATCTACCATATTAAATGGTGTTGCACTTCCGTCAATCTCCTTACCCACTCAATTCGTCACCCTCCAAGTACTCCAATAACAGCCAAGCATTCATATGGTTCATACGAGATCATATAGAGGACAAGTAGTTCTCTAAATCACGGAGAGATGAGTTGTAGCTCAAGTCACAAAAATAAAGTTACTATGGAGTCACATCCTGCCCTTACATCCATCGGTCCACTTAGTTACACACCATCCATACACACACACACTCAATAATCATATATGAGAATTAAACAGCACAACAAGTTAACATATATCACCATCATCAACCATACACGTAGTATATATTTAACACATAATTGGCTTATCGCAATAATTAACTCCATATCAAATACACATCACAATTCACTTCCTAGATCCTTACTGGCTCTTATTCATTGAGTACTTTGTCCCAAACTTTCCGCTTTAAAAGATACCAATTGAGACCAACTAGTCCCAACTGTGAGGAATGAGGTATCAATTGGAATTGACTAGATACCAATTGGACTCAACCCGAGGATACGACACTTAGATGGTACGGTAGGAAAGAAGAAAGTAAGATAGATTCCTAGATGCCTTATAGCTTTCTACAGATTTGATTTGGATGTCAACACACCAATCCATAGAACTTTACTCAACATTTGCTCTTGTACTGGGAGACCTATAACTTGGGCTCTGATACCATCTTTGCCACGATCCAACCCATCGAGTCGTGTCGGGAACCTTCCTACACCTACTCCAGATAGGAGAACCCTAATAATCCCATGATTCAACCAAATGCGGAAGTTAAAACATTAAACACTTAGTTAATTTTATATCCAACAACCAAATGTTTAACAAGTTGAAACACTATTGTTCACTTAATTCTTCCTAAAAGCCTATTTTTAATACATCAAATAGAAAATTTAATGCGAAAAATGACTACAAGTGACTCCCCATAACCTATTCTAAACCAGTACAAGAGCATTAAACAAGAAGTAGGGATGCAACATCCATGTAGGATAGAAATGGTAGGAGATGCTACTAAATGATCAGCATCGCTGCTATAGAAATTCCAACTGACCTGCACCATGGCTATACCCCCAATTGGAGGTATAGTAAGTGTAGCATCAGTACAACCACACGTACTGGTAAGCATCATCGACTGACCAGGGTTAGAAACAAATAACATTAATAATAAATACGGCAAAATCACAACGTCAAGTAAAGTTCTGGTTCGATCTCCCAATTTTCAACTCTTATTAACCAACCTTTAGCATCTCTGTGACCTACACTTAGCATCTCTATGATCTACCATTCATTTAACATTTTCGTATATCTTTGTTCTTTGATTTATGCTTCTTATATCTTTTTCCTTTAACTTATATTTCATATATCTTTGTCCTTTGATTTATATGTCGTATATCTTTGTCCTTTGACTCATATATCGTAAATCTTTATCTGTTGACTATATTTCATTTATCTTTTTCCCTTAACTTATATTTCATATATCTTTGTCCGTTAACTTATATTTCGTATGTCTTTGTCCTTTGACTACCCACTCCGACCGATATCCTTTTCCTTTCTCTCTGGCCCATTTTCACGATACTTGCAATTTCTTAAGATATAATAATCAAGTCCTCTAGGTACTCTGAAGTTCTTAACATTACCATAGGATCTCACCTCCAACCTGGTCCGCCCAAGGGAGCCCAATTACATTTGCTACCATTTTCCATAATTCACCGCAATAGGGCAACATGTAGGAGAACATATATATATATATATATATATATATATATATATATATATATATATATATATATATATATATATAAACATTAATTAAAATCACATACAAACAAAAGAATGAATGCATGCATGCAAGATGTGCTCATCATCACTCCTTATCCCTCCTCATCATAAATTATCGGCGTGGTACCAAACCCAATATCATATTGTACCAGTGTGGTACCCGACCCAATATCATAACATACCAAATTGTACAAGCATAGTACCCAACCCATCATCTCAACACCTTACCACAATGTATATGGATGTGTGCAAGAAATCAACATTCATAATTCATGCAAAATATAATCACAAGTGTCAGCCCAAAATGCATCACGGTTCAATCCAATCTACTGTTATGCCAAATGTTTAATTCATTTATTCGGTGACCTTAGGTTTCACATAAATATCACATTCACGACTTACCAAGCTCCCCAATGGGCCTATCATCACCCGAGTTCACATTACCTTTTAATTATGGAAAATGCTAATTGCAACAACACGAAAACTAATGCCAACACTGCAATCCAGTTAACCTCAATACCTTTTTACTCACTATCTCATTTTCTAGCAATACCTTTTTACTCCTATCTCGTCTTCTTAACAATATCATTTTACTCAATATCTCATATTCTAACAATACCTTTTTACTCACTCCGATTTCCATTTTACCATTTCATATTATCTCATTTTAATTCCACCATACTCAACTCCGATTAACAATAAGCTACGCATTTCCACCCCAAATCCTAACCAACACCAATTCCCACCAACATTAACACGAGGTATAATAAATCAATGTATTCAAGCCTATCCGGATTTTTAACATATCCATCCCACCAACTCTATGCCCGAAGGCCTAAGGCATGATACTCCCGACATTACTATTAATATTAAATGTATCTATCCCAAGTCTAATAGCTACAATTAATTAAACCTTTGCTTAACTCTTAGATGAAACATACTGCTACAGAGAGGAGTGAGTTGTTCGCCATGTGCTAGACGTATTCCCATATTAGGTTCCCACCTGGTGTGAATCAAAACTACTCTTATGAACCTTGGACTTTGAGACCTCATGGTGGGGGAGTTAGGGTTTTTCAGAGTGTTTTTGGAGGAAGGGGGCGACCTAGGAAAATAAAAAGAATGAAGGGTTTTAAAAATCCCACAGTTGGCACACTTCCCGTTACCACTACAGCGAAAATTTTACTGCTGCAGCGGTACCACTATAGTGATTATCCGACCACTACAGTGGTTGCCAGCAGTCCGGCCCAGCCCCTTATTGGGCTTCTTGACCCAAATTACCTTAGGTCCCAATTTTCTCCCAAATTTAAATTTTTCCCAATCAATTTTGAGCCTATTATTTATTGTTAGTTATTTTTGGGGAATTTTCATATGTAACGATGATTTAGGTCATTACAAGAGCTTAGTGGTCTGTGGTGTGTAGGCTTGTTGACGTTATTATGGGATGGCGGTTGGGTAAGTGTTATCAAATTATGTTAGAAATTGATGGGAGGTTGCATTAGTTTTGTAACCATTGTGTATAATAAACTCCAAGAATCGTGATAAAGCCTCTCCTTTCCACCATTGACCATTTAGAGACGAACAGTGGGGAAATTGGTATCTAATGTAATGACTCGTTCCATCGTTACTGAAAATATATGTGGCGAAATCATAATAACCTCCATCGTCGTAAGTTATAGGACTAATTCTTTAGTATGAGAGTGCATTGGACATATACTAAGGTCATATAATACCCTTAACACAAAGTTAAGTTGAAAGTATTCTTACCGATTGAGTTTCGAACTAAGTTTAAATTAGGGTCAACTTCAAAATAGTATATCTCCTAGAATATAAAGATTTATGGGACCAAATACCAACCAAATAAAAGATCTTTGAGTCTTATTTCCACGACTCCAACCATTTGTTATGATCATTTTACTGAACACTATCAAGGATGAGAAATAAACCACCGCAGCGGCACCACTGCAGCGGTAACAGGACAGTATGTAAGGTTGGTTTTGACGAGTTTCAGACCCAAAACTCAAATATTTGATTCCTAAGCCCTAGAGGGACAATTTGGTCATGGTTGGGGTGGAAATACTTCGTTGAGTTAAGATTTTAACTTCTTTTTAACATTGATTAATCCGTTCATCTTCTAGAATCATTAGAATGAGGAATTATGATGAATGTTTTGTGGTTTAGAACTCTAGGTTCATGAAATTATGGGGAAAATGTATGTGGATGAGTATTTTCACCTAGAATTGATTTTAGATTGTAAATTAACTCTTCCTAGTATGAAATTATGGTTCAAAAACATGAATTTTTATGGTTGGGACCTTAAATTCTATAAAGATGAGACATTTAGCTTTAAAACTCCATTAATAGAGATGGGTTGAGCATGATAGAGCTAGTTAGTGGTTAATTGACCCTTGGTATTGTTTTACACCATAAATGAGGGTAGAATAGTGGATTTGAATTCCCAAAGTATTTATTTGAAGAGTAATTGATTAATTACTCTTATACTTGTTGTTTATTAGATGATTTTGCCATCGAAAACGTGAAGAAGAAGGAAGATCATCCGTGATATAGCTTACTTATTGCAGAATCTCGGTGCCCAGGTGGATTATGGTTTAATGTGTAGTATACTTGGAATAGTTGCATGTAATAACTGTAGTTGATGGGAGGTTTCATGTCTAAGCCTACGGGCACAGAGTTTGGATGGATAAAATATGAAAATAATGTAATATATATATATATATATATATATATATATATATATATATATATATATATATATATAAGAGGGACATAGATCCAGTGACGTGGCACAACCACAAAGGAGGATTCATTTTTTCTATTTTTTCTATTTTTTTACCTTTAATAATTAATGATTTACATAAGAATCTCGGCAGAAAAAATTAACCTCCCGCTAAGTAACACCCATTCGTGATCATCACGTCACTTCAAACAAAACCTTTGCTTTCACTTTACCTTACCTATAAGATAGAATTTTGGCAAAAAAAAAAATCAACAGATGAGAATAATGCACCCCATGGGAACGCTTAAAAGAAAAATACAACTCTAAGGTATTCATTTATGCAAAGCGCCATCCAAAATCTCTACAGCCCATCCAGGTACGCTTTCAAACACATTTTCTTCAACACCTTCAGAAACAGAGGTTGAAAATTTTCTTAACATACTTTGCACTCAGACAGAACTCCACCAAAATCCATACAGGCCATCTAGGTTTGCTTCTATCTACTTCGCACTTTCTCAGCAGATTTTTTCCAAGTTGTTGGTTCTGAAATCTTCCATCTCCCTGTATATCAGTTTCTGCATATACATTTATAATTCATCTTCAGACAATTTAAATCATGATGGCACGCCCAGGTATGTTGCTTTTCCATTCCCAAACACTTATATTTATTTCTGACCCCCGATACCAGACGTTTTCCAAGTTTATATATCATTTGTCTCCCAAACTCAGAGGTAAAAAACTCTTACAGGTTTACAAAAGACATCCAATTTTGTATATGTTCTTTCTATACCTCTCCCTTCTAATCTGAATCCTCGCTACCATTAAAAATTAAAACTTTGTCGTTTACAAGACGGTACTCGTTTTAACATTTATTGTTCTTAACAGATCTTTTCAAGGTTGTTGCTTTCGGAATCTTCCTTCTCCCTTTATATCAAATTCAGTAGATAAGTTTAAAATTTATCTTATCACAGTTCAAAATCATACCAGCTCCACCAAGTATGATGCTTTGTACTTCTCAAACAATTTGCATAATTCCTGATGCGTGCACTAGGTTATCGCCTATAAGTTTTACTTTCTTTTGCAGATATCTTTATCTTGGAAGTTGAAAAGAAAAGTCATAAATACAAACTAAGACTCACTGTGATGGCACTGCCCTTTTAAATTAAATGGTAGCAGGGGGATATTTTATGACAATAGGAGTGTCATGGTTGAAGCAACCTTATATTCTGAGGGCTAAAGGGCTTTCGTGGTTGGTCCCATTGAACCTGTGAGTCTGTTTACTTGAATTCTATTTTGGAAGGATTTGAAAGGCAACATATGAGGTATCCTATATTGCAACTCTAGTACAAGTTCTAAAACTGATGAAATCAAAGGTGGTTTTATGGAATTGCAGCTCCAGTCCATGTTCTAAAGTTTAAATGCTTAGTCATCTTCTTGCTTGGTGTAATTTTTCCAATCTAAATAATTCCATTATGTTCTTGGATCTCATAAGCCCCCTGATTTTAATAAACCACTACTTTACGTGTTAAAAAAAGGCAATATATATATATATTAGGTCTCCATCAACTTTAATTTTACCTCCTTCCGAAACAAGCACATATCTCTGTTTCCTTATTGTCATTCATATATATGAATCCTTTTCTCACTATAAACAAACTCAACATTACATGGAATTCTTTAATAAGTTGTTCCTAGCGCTGAGGTGGTGAGTGTTTTGATTTTTTTTGAGTATTTTCCCTCTTAATTGAACTAAGAGGTTGCCTTTGAGACATTAGGCTCAACCTTATTTGGGTTGAAACTTAAATTCAAATTTTTTGTTGTCCATGCTTGTAGAGAATAAAAGACAAACTCAATTGTAATATGGATCTTAGATTATCTAAGTTAAATAAAATTGTGTTGCAAGCATTTTTTTGTAGCATGTATTTCTTGGCTTCTTTGGCGGAATATTGTACATGTTTATTGATGTTTTTGTTTCATTATGTTGAAGTAAGGATATGCTATTCAATATTCAAGAGTTTGGTTTAATCATTAGACTACTGGTGTCATGTACACCAAAATTCTCAAACTTATAAAACAAATGACTTTGATCTTTGTAGAGTTCTGAGTTCTTAAAAGATCGAAGTTTTGTTGGATATCCCATAAGGGACCTATGATTAGAAGTTACGGTGGTTTCACATTACATTGGATCTTCAGTTAAGGGATCTTCAGACTATTAGTGACATCCAGGAAATCAAAGATTGTGATGGGATGGTAAGTATTTTTATTATCCTTAATCAAAAGTTTTTAATCAGAAGTTTAGGGTCAATGAATTATGTAACACCCCGTATGTTTTCGAATCTATACGACTACGTTTGTATTTATGGAATTAGTTAAACATGAGAGATTTGATGAATTGTACATTAAATTATTGGACATTAATGAGCCTTGTTCCATTGGGCCAAATGAGGCCCAAAAACCATAGAAAGACATGGCCCAAAATGGAAATTTGACCTATTCTTTCATTGCTCTTTCATGGACCAAGTAAACCATTAAATGAGTGGATAAGGATGATTGTCAAGGGACTATATATGTCAATAAAAATAAGATTTTTATTCATTAGAGACACACATGTCATTTTCTAGATTTTTCCAAACATTTCTCTTCTCCCACAAAACCCTAAGCTTTCATTCCTTTGGCCAAGATCATCACCTTGCAAGCTTTGGTAAGTATTTATTCTCATGGTTTAATATGTTATATGTTTAATATGGTGTATAAATCATGTTGGTGGTGTTGGCAAAGTGTTGGACAGTGTACTATGTGTGAAACTGTCTATTTTTGTAATCGGAGAAAGGTTTTGCCTTGTAAACTTGAAAATGGACTTATGGTCTTGAAGGAAGTGAACTTGATGGATTCAATATTGACATGTGAGATGTGATTATAGTCTTAAATTGTTTTATCCTTGTGTGTAATGTTTGGAATTGTTATTGTAAAATTCGTTATGGATTTGGTGACGTATTGAACAAGAAGTGTAGTTTGGGTGTTGTTTATGTGTGTTGTGAGACCATGGCTGATTGTTGAAATCCAAGATGATCAAAAATATGTCAAAAGAAGTTTAGTTATGATAATGGACCATTCATTGCATAAAAAGACCCAAAAGAGACCTATTTTAACCAAAATGGGCATCCGCCCCCACAGACGAGGGAACCTGCGGGCGTAGATACAAACACAGGTGCCTCTGGCTTCTGCCAAAGGCCACCTGCGGGTGTACATCAGACACCTGTAGGTTCAGGTGGCCTCGCAGGTCATCCCAGATTTCGGTTTTGTGTGTTTTCGTCTCTCTTTGATCCCCGAAGGCCCCTATACCCTTTTTGGATGTAATTATCAACTTGTTATACCATTTTAATGAATTTAAAGGGTCGTATGGAGGCATGTTGGACTATATTAAGTCTTAATTGTTGTTCATATGTGGTTATAAAGGGGTAATTGTGTCAAAATAATAATGAGGAGACCTAAAGGGTAAATGTGGTGTGAAATGCTATTGATGTATGACGTCTTGGTCAATGTGTGAAACGTTATGGTGTTGTTGGTATGAGAATGCAGAGGATTGTATTGTAAAGGGTGACACAATGTTATACGGCAGTCATATAGCTCATTGTCATCTTGTACACTTGTATAGAAGCTATTTGCTAATGTAAGCTCAGGTATGTAATCGTATTGTAGAGTGAAACGTAAGTAGGAAGCTGGACTATTGTATCCCCATATAGGCTTGTGTATTCATAGTGGGAAGACAAGGTATGTAAGGTTACTCTTTCTGTATCCTTCTGCAGCATATAGTATCCACCTTGTTATGGTACTTACTCATTCCCGAAATGTTCTAAGATATCTCATTTCAGGTTATCATCTGTTAATCATATGTATCTTATTGTTGATCTATTGTCATTCATGTGTCACATAATTATGAACATGGTTCTAAGTTCCAATAATGTTACATTCAAAAGTTCTCATAATGATATAATCATCTAATGAACTATTTCTAAGACTGAAGAAGTGAGGTAATAAAGTCTCTATTCTTGGGTGGTATCCCAGGGGTTAAGATACCTAGCATGGGTCTATCCCAATATCTCAGGTGGTATTCCAGGGGTGAAAGGAACACCTAGCATGGGTCGATCCCACTATTACGGGTGGTATCCCAGGGGTAAAAGAAAAGCCTAGCATGGGTCGATCCCAAAAACTGCTGAGTACCCACTGATCAGCTTGGGGACCGGGCATTGTAAGAATGGAAGGATGAGTAGTGAATGAAGAAGTGAGTGATGAAGGAACGAATAAGCATAAAAGTAAAAGAAGTAGTCCATCTAATGTACATACTTCCACGCATATAGAATGGTAACTTATCCATATTGGTTCTTTACTTATATTTGATTGCATTGAAGTATTGATGTATCATATAGTTTCTTATAGCCTTACATACTCAGTACATTCTTCATACTGACGTCCCCTGTGGGACTTACCTTACTTGCTGCAAAAACAGGTGTTAGTAGACCTCCACAGTAGGTTGCGAATATTTTGCCGATCTTTGGTGAGGTCCAGTTTGTTCGGGACTTTTCGAGTCACTATTGTTTATTGGTTTTGGTATTGTAAATGTTATGTAAAGTGGGGACTTGTCTCGAATTTAGGTTGGTCATGTATGTACTTCTGTTAGAGGTTTTTGTAGACAGATGTGGGTATATGAATGTAAGTGACGTATGTCCATCTTGACTTGATGGCCCTAACGGCCGAGTTTCTTATATGTATATATTATTTGTTCCAGAATTTTCGCTATTAGCATGTTATGTCCTTACGTGGTGGTGATGTTCCTAATGGCATGCATATGATTGGACAGGAGTAAAGATTGGTTCTCTCGGTCCTTATCGGCTTCGGGTGCCTGCCCACCCCATTGGGATACGGGGCGTGACAAAAGTGGTATCAAAGCCGGTCGTTCTAAGGGTGTCTACAAAGACATGTCTGAGTAGAGTCTTGCTTATGGATGTGTTGCACGCCACATTTATAAGTAGGAGGCTACACGACATTTAGGAGTTGTTTCTTTCCTTCATTTCTAGATCGTGCATTAGAGCCAAAGTTGTAGGTGAAGTTATATCTGACCATGGGAATCGTTTTATTGTATGATAATAGAATGTCGATGGCAAGAAAAGATTGGGGAAAAGGTAAGAAGATAGATAGGACTGTCGGAGAAGGAACCAGTAGAGCACCACCTAAGCAAGCTGATCAAGGTAGGGCTGGAAATGAGTTCGTATCGCGGGCTACTCCTACCCTTCCATTTACAGAAGAGCCAAGAAGGAGAGGAGTATCTTTGAAACTGTCTGTTAACACTATTGAGTAGGACTTAATGAATGCAATACAAATATTGACCCGTGTAGTTGTTGCACAAGCTCAAAGACATGCCTTTGCACCGTAGATGGAGGAGCAGAGGCAAAGTATAAGGATGCAAGGATTGGAAGAAGGGACGTTAATAAGGGCTAGACCTATGGGACAGTTTATAGCATCCCAAGAAGAAGTTAGGTCTCGAGTTTTTCCTAGATTGCCTAGGCCATTATTTCCCCATTCCACAGTAAATCCTCCCTCTATATTCCAAGGGTTTAGAAGCAACCAGTTTGGGCAAAGAAGTGAAGTTCAAGATTCGCAGACAGTGGGGTGTCAAGCACAGAGAAATATGAGCCAATTGAGGTTTTTTCATCAGCTGTGCCAGCGCTACAGGAGGTTTCATTCAGGTGAATGTCGGGTTGGAACAAATGTTTGTTACTGGTGTGGTATGTTGGGACATGTAAGGAAAAGGTGTCCACAAAGGAGCATGAGTGGTATGGCATGACGTACGAGACCAAACGTCGCATGACCATTATCGATGTCTCCTCTAGGTCGAGGTACATAGCCTATGGGGCACAATAGAGGTTCTAGAGGAGCAACTAGTTCCAGTGGAACCCAGGATCATCTTTATGCCCTAGCGGATCGGCAGAATTCGGAGGCATCTCCTGACGTAGTCATAGGTACATTATCCATATTCTTATATAATGTATATGCATTGATTGATCTGGGTTCTACATTTCAATATGTTACTCCATTGGTTGCTGTAAAATTTGAAAGAACACCGGAACTATTAACCAAGTCAATTGAAGTATCTATACCAGTTGGTGACTATATTATTGCAAAAAGAGTATATCGTAATTGTGTGGTAACTGTGTGTGGTTATGATACATTGGCTGACCTCATTGAACTAGTCATGGTGGATTTTGATATGATAATGGGCATGGATTAGTTGGCTTCTTGTTATGCCACGGTAGATTGCCGGGCCAAGAAGGTATATTTTCATTTTCCACAAGAAAACAGTCTTGAATGGCAGGGTAATATGGGGGCACTAAGAGGAAAATTTATTTCCTACTTGAAAGCAAGGAAAATGATTGCCAAGGGATACATATGTCACTTAGTACGAGTGAAATATAATGACGTGGAACCACTAAATCCGCAGTCGATTCCAGTGGTCAACGAATTTCTTGATGTATTTCAAGAGGATCTTCCAGGCTTACCCCCAGAACGGGAAGTAGAGTTTGGCATTGATGTGATTTCACGCACTCAGCCTATCTCTATTCCTCCATATAGAATGGCTCCAATAGAATTGCGTGAATTAAAGAAGCAGTTGAAAGATTTGCTGGACAAGGGCTTCATCAGGCCTAGTATGTCCCCGTGGGGTGCACCGGTATTATTTGTACGGAAGAAAGATGGCACATTGAGAATGTGCATTGACTATCGACAATTAAATAAGGTAACGATCAAGAACAAATATCCCCTCCCTCGAATTGATGATTTGTTTGATCAGTTACAGGGTGCCAAGTGTTTTTCAAAGATTGACTTGAGGTTGGGTTACCATCAAGTAAGAGTTAAAGAAGAAGATTTACCCAAGACAGCCTTCCGAACACGGTATGGCCATTATGAATTTTTAGTTATGTCATTTGGACTAACAAATGCCCCAGCTGTGTTCATGGATTATATGAATAGGGTGTTTAAGCCATTTCTAGACGTGTTCGTGATGGTATTTATAGATGACATCATGGTTTATTCAAAGTCACAAGAGGACCATGCCAACCACTTACGACAGGTGTTACAGATTCTCCTTGAGCGTAAGTTGTATGCAAAGTTCTCTAAATGTGAATTTTGGTAAAAATCCGTTGCATTCTTGGGTCACATTGTGTCAGATGAAGGAATTCGAGTTGATACACAAAAGATTGAGGCGGTGAAAAATTGGCCAAGACCTACGACACCTACAGAGTTTCGTAGTTTTCTTGGATTAGCAGGTTATTACCGAAGATTTGTGGAAGGTTTTTCTTCCATTGCTGCACCTTTAATGAAGCTTACACACAAGGCAGTTAAATTTTGGTGGAATGATGCATGTGAGAAAAGTTTTCAGGGGTTGAAAGATAAATTGACTTCTACACCGGTGTTAGTACTTTCGGAAGGCACCAAGGGTTACACAATGTATTGTGTACTTCGGGAATTGGTCTAGGATGTGTATTGATGCAGCACGGTAATGTCATAGCATATGCCTCATGACAGTTGCGGCCATACAAGAGAAACTATCCCACGCATGATCTTGAATTAGCAGTGGTGGTATTTGCTTTAAAGATATTGCGTCATTATTTGTATGGGTTCATGTTGATATTTATACTGATCATAAAAGTTTGCAATATATCTTTAAGCAGAAGGAACTCAATTTAAGGCAACAACGGTGGCTTGAGCTATTAAAAGATTATGATATTGATATTCTATACCATCCAGGGAAGGCAAATGTAGTAGCTGATGCATTGAGCCGCAAGTCAATAGGAGGAACTAGTGGCCAATTGACAGAAAAGCAAGGTTTAATCAAATATTTACATCAATTAGCCAGCTTGGGGGTTCGTCTTATTGAATCCTCAGACGAAGGAGTGATTGTACAAAATGCGGCTGAATCTTTATTGATAGCTGAAGTGAAAGAGAAGCAATTTGCAGATCTGGTATTATTGCAACTAAATAGAATGCACAACAGAATCTAACAAAGGCATTTGATCTTACACAAGAAGGGGTGCTTCAATGCCAAGGTAGATTATGTGTACTGGATGTAGAAGAATTGAGGAAACGAATTATGACAGAGGCGCATCATTCGCGATATTCTATTCATCCGGGTGCTACTAAAATGTACCATGATTTAAAAGAAGTGTATTGGTGGGAAAATATGAAGAGGAACATTGCGGAGTTTGTCGCTCAATGCCCGAACTGTCAACAAGTTAAAGTGGAGCATCAAAAACCAGGAGGTTACATGCAATGTATCAATCTTCTGGTCTGGAAATGGGATATGATTAATATGGATTTCATCACAGGTTTGCCTCGTACACTGTGGAAATTTGATTCTATATGGGTTATAGTTGACAGGCTTACCAAGTCAGCGCATTTCCTACCAGTCAAGACCACCTATACAACGGAGGATTATGCAAGATTGTATGTGAAAGAGATAGTATGGTTACATGGGATTTCAATCTCCATTATATCAGATAGAGGAGCACAATTCACTACGCATTTTAGGAGATCTTTTCAGCAAAGTCTAGGTACACAGGTGAATTTGAGTACGGCTTTCCATCCTCAGACTGATGGACAAGCAGAACGTACTATCCAAACACTTGAAGATATGCTACGAGCTTGCACGTTAGATTTTCAAGGCAGTTGGGATGACCATTTGCCTCTTATCAAATTTGCTTACAACAATAGCTATCATGCAAGTATTAATATAGCACCTTATGAAGCCTTGTATGGAAGAAAATGTAGATCACTAATCGGATGGTTTGAAGCAGATGAAACTGCTTTACTTGGGCCAGATCTTGTTCATTAGGCTATGGAGAAAGTTAAAGTGATTCAACAGCGATTACAAATGACCCAGATTCGACACAAGTCCTACGCTAATGTTAGAAGAAGAGGGCTTGAATTCTCCATAGGTGATTGGGTATTTTTAAAGGTGTCGCCGATGAAAGGGGTAATGCAATTCGAAAAGAAAGGGAAATTGAGTCCACGTTATATAGGCCCATATGAAATTATTAGAAGATTTGAGAAAGTGGCGTATGAGTTGGAACTACCCCAAGAACTCTCCACAGTTCATCCAGTATTTCATGTTTCGATGCTTCAGAAGTGCATAGGGGATCCATCTGATTTTACTCCTATTGATGATGTACAGGTTATAGAGGATCTTACCTATGAGGAGATACCTATTGCCATTCTGGATAGACAAGTGAAGAGGTTGAGGAATAAAGATGTCGCTTCCATAAAGGTACTTTTGAGAAATCAGCAAATAGAAGAAGTCACATGGGAAGCTGAAGAAATGATGAAGTCCAAGTACCCTCATTTGTTCCAAAGGGAATAACAAGTTCACGATATGAGATCGGAACAATGAAAAGTAAGTATTTATAAGCATTGGGTATATATATATATATATATATGATAATACAAAGAATTCTCCTAGACTTTTAATTGTTTGATTTGAATAATGTCACTAACATTCGAGGACAAATGTTTCTAAGGGGGGAAGAATGTAACACCCCGTATGTTTCCAAATCTATATGACTATGTTTACATTTATGGAATTAGTTAAACATGAGAGATTTGATGAATTATACATTAAATTGTTGGACATTAATGAGTCTTGTGCCATTGGGCCAAATGAGGCCCAAAAACCATAGAAAGACATGGCCCAAAATGGAAATTTGACCCATTCTTTCATTGCTCTTTCATGGACCAAGTAAACCATTAAATGAGTGGATAAGGATGATTTTCAAGGGACTATATATGTCAAGAAAAATCAGATTTTTATTCATTAGAGACACACATGCCATTTTCTAGATTTTTCCAAACATTTCTCTTCTCCCACAAAACCCTAAGCTTTCATTCCTTTGGCCAAGATCATCACATTGCAAGCTTTGGTAAGTATTTATTCTCATGGTTTACTATGTTATATGTTTAATATGGTGTATAAATCATGTTGGTGGTATTGGCAAAGTGTTGGACAGTGTACTATGTGTGAAACTGTCTATTTTTGCAATCGGAGAAAGGTTTTGCCTTGTAAACATGAAAATGGACTTATGGTATTGAAGGAAGTGAACTTTATGGATTCAATGTTGACATGTGAGATGTTATTATAGTCTTAAATTATTTTATACTTATGTGTAATGTTTGGAATTGTTATTGTGAAATTTGTTATGGATTCAGTGACGTATTGAACGAGAAGTGTAGTTTGGGTGTTGTTTATGTGTGTTGTGAGACAATGGATTATTTTTGGAATCCAAGATTATAAAAAATATGTCAAAAGAAGTTTAGTTATGATCATGGACCATTCATTGCGTAAAAAGACCCAAAAGAGACCCATTTTAACCAAAAAGGGTATCCGCCCCCGCAGACGAGGGCACCTACGGGCGCAGATGCCAATGCAGGTGCCTCTGGCTTCTACCAAAGGCCACCTGAGGGTGCACCTCAGCTACCTGTGGGTTCATGTGGCCTCACAGGTCATCCCAGATTTTGGTTTTGTGTGTTTTCGTCTCTCTTTTATCCCCGAAGGCCCCTATACCCTTTTTGGATGTAATTATCAACTTGTTATACCATTTTAATGAATTTAAAGGGTCGTATGGAGGCATGTTGGACTGTATTAAGTATGATTTGTTGTTCATATGTGGTTATGAAGGAGTAATTGTGACGAAATAATAATGAGGAGACCTAAAGGGTAAATGTGGTGTGAAATGCTATTGATGTATGACGTCTTGGTCAATGTGTGAAACGTTATGGTGTTGTTGGTATGAGAATGCAGTGGATTGTATTGTAAAGGGTGACACAATGTTATACGACAGTCATATAGCTCATTGTCGTCTTGTACACTTGTATAGTAGCTAGTTGCTAATGTTAACTCTGGTATGTAATCGTATTGTAGAGTGAAACGTAAGGAGGAAGCTGGACTATTGTATCTCCATATAGGCTTGTGTATTGGTAGTGTGACGACAAGGTATGTAAGTTTACTCTTTCTGTATCCTTCTACAGCATATAGTATCCACCTTGTTATGGTACTTACTCATTCCCAAAATGTTCTAAGATATCTCATTTCAGGTTATCATCTATTGTTAATCATATGTATCTTATTCTTGATCTATTTTCATTCATGTGTCACATAATTATGAACATGGTTCCAAGTTCCAATAATGTTACATTCAAAAGTTCTCATAATGACATAATCATCTAATGAACTATTTCTAAGACTGAAGAAGTGAGGTAATAAAGTCTCTATTCTTGGGTGGTATCCCAGGGGTTAAGATACCTAGCATAGGTTGATACCAATATCTCAGGTGGTATCCCAGGGGTGAAAGAAACACCTAGCATGGGTCGATCCCACTACTACGGGTGGTATCCCAGGGGCAAAAGAAAAGCCTAACATGGGTCGATCTCGAAAACTGTTGAGTACCCACTGATCAGCTTGGGGACCGGGCATTGTAAAAATGGAAGGATGAGTAGTGAATGAAGAAGTGAGTGATGAAGGAATGAATGATCATAAAATTAAAAGAAGTAATCCATCTAATGTACATACTTCCACGCATATAGAATGGTAACTTATCCATATTGGTTCTTTACTTATATTTGATTCCACTGAAGTATTGATGTATCATATAGTTTCTTATGGCCTTAAATACTCAGTACATTCTTTGTACTGACTTCCCCTGTGGGACTTACCCTACTTGTTGTAGGCACAGGTGCTAGTAGACCTCCACAGTAGGTTGCGGATATTTTGCCGATCTTTGGTGAGCTCCAGTTGGTTCGGTTCTTTCTGAGTCACTATTGTATATTGGTATTGGTATTGTAAATGTTATGTAAAGCGGGGACTTGTCCCAAATTTAGGTTGTTCATGTATGTACTTCTGTTAGAGGCTTTTGTAGACAGATGTGGGTATATGAATGTAAGTGACGTATGTCCATCTTGACTTGATGGCCCTAACGGCCGAGTTTCTTATATGTATATATTACATGTTCCAGGATTTTTGCTATTAGCATGTTATGTCCTTATGTGGTGGTGATGTTCCTAATAGCATGCATATGATTGGACAGGAGTAAAGATTGATTTTCTCGGGCCTTATCGGCTTCGGGTGCCAGTCCACCCCGGTGGGATACACGGCGTGACAAATTACCTCTCAAGTGGGATGAATCCAGATTAATCAAACCCTAATGAAATGAGTATCTCCTTCCAAACCATTAGAGTAAAAGTCGCCAAGGATTCAAAGTTTTAAACGTACCAATAGAAACAAAAATAACAGAAAATGTCTTTTTGATAGCAAATTAGTGTCCTCGACAGTGGAGGATTTTGAGGCCACATTGTTGATGAATAAGAGATCCTATTAGTATGTATGGATGTATATACGCAACAACACTATCCTTGTGCTTGAACTAACAAACATGATATTTATGTATTTACGTATGAAGGGGGAAATTTTTTGCTCTTAGTGTTTATCATAAAGGAGGAAATGGAAATCCGAATAATACATCAGTTAATCCAAATGATTTATTTTTCTCACATTATTTCATCAAACTCCAAGAGCTTTGCTTTTAATGTTAATTTCTTTTATCAAGTACACAACTAATAAAATAAGACACATAACATTTGGAGTATGTATGTAGAGACCTTGAATTTGATGAATAAAATGTTTATACCACATTTTCAAAATATAAATATAGAGAACGAAATAATAAATCGAATGATCATACGTAAGCTTAATGGGGTAGTTCACCACCATGTGAAGTGCATGTTATTTACCTAGTAATGATATAATTGTGTGTTTTGTGTTTTATGTGGATCCCTTGATGGGTGTTTGTGTTTGTATGACTTACATGATATTTTATAGAGTTTAATATGTGAATATGAATAGTAACAGAAGAATTAGGTTTCCTTCTAATCTATAAACCTAGTCTTTAATACCTTTAAAGGGGTTTGATGAATAAAATGTTTATACCACATTTTCAAATAAATATAGAGAATGAAATAATAAATTGAATGATCATACGTAAGCTTAATAAGGTAGTTCATCACCATGTGAAGCGTTGGTTATTTACCTAGTAATGATATAATTGTGTGTTATTGTATTTTATGTGGATCCCTTGATGGGTGTTTGTATTTGTATGACTTACTTTAGCAGAATCCCAATCTTTCCAGCATCATCACCTTAGCGATGCTTCCTTTGCCTTGGCAATTCCGCCTTAAGAAAAAATGTGTCTCCTTAGCGGTCACCTGCATGGTAAGTGACTACCGCCTTAGCAGTAGTCTGGCCATCGCTAGTATAAATTCCTTTTTCTTCTCTTTTATTTCATTATTCCATTTTCAAGCTTTGGGGTCTCGGATTTGGCAATTTCAAAGACGATCTTTCATCAAAATTAGACTTGGGTGAGCTTCTAAACATGATTTCTATCCTTATTCATTGATTATTTCACTAAATCATCTTCAAAATATAGATTTTAAACTTGGATTTTGTGGTTTCATTCGGTAAAGAGAGAAAATGGGTTTTCTTTGATTTCAACTTCTATTTCTTCTTCTTTTTCAATGGGTTTTCATATTTCGAACCCTTAGAGTATAGAAAACATGATTCTTAAATAAAATTTTAGTTTTATCCATTTTCCTTTGGGGTCAATTTTTGAACTATTTTTAGATCCAAAATGAAAGTAGCTAATGGGGTATAATTGGATTCTTTTTGACGTGTAGATTATGTTTTTGATAGATTTGGTTTGTAACGAGGTCGTACTTAAAGGAAAGGCTCTATGTTGAAGGGTCCATACTCGAGATTCAACTTTTTGAGGTAGGTTATGGCTTAACTTTCTTCAGACTAGACAGAATAGTTAACCATTCATGTAATGTATGCTATGGGTTGGGGATTTTGTCATGAGATTCATCTTTTAAGATAGTTATTTTATCGTATTACTCGTGTGGGGTCCTATGTGAGTATTATTATTAACTTGAGAGATTATTATTGTTGTAATGCCCGTGTGGGGGCTTATATGAACATTATATTTTACCTGAGAGATGATTACTATTGTGATACTCGAGTGGGGGTGGTATTTGTCTTATTTGAGAATTATTTGTCTTCATTATTATTGTTATGCTTGAGCGGGGGCTTGATTTTATATATATTTGATATTTTACATGACTATTAATTTCTTTGGTGCCAAGCGATGGTTCATATCATGATTTACTAAAATTCGAGGAGACTTGAGCTCATTTAATACCATCTTTGATTTGATTCATTATATAATCATTTTTTGATTATGGTCATGCATCCTCATTTCAATCGTCTATATACATGGAATTGGTACCATAGATAAATATTTATCTTGAAAAAAAATGAGACACTTTATAAAACTCTTGACCAAGGATTGTGCCGGCAAGGTTGATTGAGATATGAGATATTGAGCGTATATGGGTTATGAAACCCCCACATGGTGTATATGTATACGAGTTGATATTGAGATATTACACCATGGTCATTGCATTACATTACATCATTTGAATTCCTTTTATGTGTTTGATATCTTGTATTTAGGTTTCTTTTATATATATTCATATGTAGTCTTATACAAATATTATGCTTGTAGAATTGTTAAGAGATACAGTTTGAGCCACCGTTGGAAACTTTTCTGTATGCAGGTGGAAGTGTGCTCATAGTATCCTTTACTTTTTTGTGTGGTTACCGTTCGAGAGTTTGTTACTCGGGCCGATCTTATTGTGTTAGAAATGGTGGACTTTGATGTGATTCTGGGCATGGACTGTTCTCCTTTTATCATGCAGTCTTGGATTGCTTTGCCAAGACCGTTACCTTGACCATGCCTGGCATACCCCTAGTTATGTGGCAGGGTTCTTTTAACTGTGCACCAACGGGGATTATTTCTTATGTTTGGGTTAGGAGATTAGTGTCGAGAGGTTGCGATTCTTATCTTGCTTATGTTCATGATGTTAGTATGGAGAGTCCCTCACTTGTTTCTATTCCTATTATTTGTGAGTTCGCCAATGTTTTCCCTACTGACCTGCCTAGCCTTACTCTTGAGCGTGATATTGAGTTTGCTATGAATCTCGAGCTGGGAACCCGACCAATTTCTATGGTAACTTACGGCATGGCCCCTGCTAAGGTTAAGAAGCTGAATTCTCAGCTTCAGGATCTTTTGGGTAAGGGTTTCATTCGGCCTAGTGTATCGCCTTGGGGTACTCATGTTTTGTTCGTGAAGAAAAAGGATGGATCTATGCGTATATGTATTGACTATAGGCATCTGAATATGGTTACAATGAAGAATAAGTATCCTATGCCTCATATTGATGATTTATTTGACCAGCTTCAGGGTATGGCAGTGTTCTCTAAGATTAACTTGAGATCGGGTTACCATCAGTTAAGAATTCAGCTGAGGACTCCCTAAGAGAGCCTTCAGGACTCGATATGGCCATTATGAGTTCTTGGTGATATCTTTTGGGTTGCCTAATGCCCCAGCAATGTTTATGGATTTTATGAATCGAGTTTTCAAACCCTATTTGGACTCCTTTGTGATTGTCCTTATTGATGACATTTTTGTATATTCGAGGAGCGGGGAGGAGCACAAGCAACATTTGAGGATTGTGCTTCAAACTTTGAGAGATCATAGGCTTTATGCCAAATTCTCAAAGTGTGAGTTCTGGCTCGATTCTGTTACATTCCTAGAGCATGTGGTGTCTAAGGATGGGGTTATAGTGGATCCAGCAAAGATTGAGGCTATTCATGATTGGTCCAAACCTCTATCTCCGACTGAGGTTCATAGCTTTATTTGTTCGGCAGGTTACTATAGATGATTTGTTGAGGGTTTTGCTACTATTGCATCGCCTATGACCAGGCTGACTAGGAAGGAAGTTTTGTTTTAGTGGTCCGGGGATTGTGAGTTAAGCTTTTGGAAGCTCAAGAGCTTACTCACTTCAGCTCCGATATTGATCCTTTCTATTGAGGGGGGCTTACAATTTATTGTAATACTTTTGGTGTTGGTTTGGGTTGTGTTCTGATGTAGTAGGGCCGAGTTATTTCTTATGCATCGAGGTAACTTAAGATTCACGAGCGCAACAACCCCACTCATAATTTAGAGTTGGCGACGATGGCTTTTGCGCTTAAGATTTGGAGGCACTACTTGTATGGTGTTTATTGTGAGATCTACACCGACCATCATAGTCTTCAGTACCTTATGACTCAAAGTGAGATTAATCCTAGGTAGTGTAGGTGGATTGAGTTGCTGAAAGACTATGATATCTCTATCCTATACCATTCGGGCAAGGCGAACGTGGTAGCGGACGCCTTGAGCTAGAAGGTGGTGAGCATGGGTAGTTTGGCCTCTATTTCAATTTCATAGCGGCTATTGTCTTTAGACATGCAGTTCTTAGACAACTTGTTGGTTCGGCTTAATATTTTAGACTCTAGGAGGATCCTTGCAAGTGTCGAGGCTAGGTCTACCTTATTTGAGCAGATTTAGAGTTACCAATTTGAGGATAGTAGACTTTATGACATTTGTAATCAGGTGGCGAAGGGTGAGTCTAGTCTAGCTACCCTAGATTTAAAGGGTATTCTGAGATTTGATGGTCACATCTATGTTTCGAGGGCTAGAAACTTGATTCAGTTGATACTGCGAGAGGTTAATAGCTCCAAATATTCTATTCACCCTATGATAGCAAAGATGTATAGAGATTTGAGGTAGTATTACTGGTGGAGTGGAGTGAATAGAGATATTGTAGACTTTGTGACTCGTTGCCTTTATTGTCAGCAAGTAAAGGCCGAGCATCAACGATCAGGTGGATTACTTCAGAGGCTATCCATTCCTGAGTGGAAGTAGGAACGGATTGCTATGGACTTTGTGATCTATTTACCTCGTTCTTCATGTGGTTCTGACATTATTTAGGTCATTATGGATTGGTTGACCTAGTCACCTCATGTTATCCCGATTCAGATCTCCTTTAGTGCCGAGAGGTTAGCCCATATCTACATTCAAAATATTGTTTGTCTTCATGGAGTTCTCGCATCGATTATTTCTGATAGAGGCTTAGTGTTTACTTCTAGCTTTTGGAGGACTTTTCAGGAGGAGATGGGCACTCAGGTTTATCTTAGCACCGCATTTCATTCTTAGACCGATGGTCAATCGAAGTGGACCATTCAGGTTCTTGAGATTATGCTTCATGCATGTGTGCTGGACTTTGGAGGCCAGTGGGAGCAACACTTAGCTTTGGCAGAGTTTGCTTATAATATAGCTACCATTCGAGCATTGAGATGGCACCATTTGAGGCATTATACGGTAGGCATTGTCTATCTCTGATAGGTTGGTTTGAGACTTTAGAGATTAGCCCCCTTGGCGCTGACTTGTTTCGTGAGTCCTTGAAGGGTACAAATGATTCAGGATAGGTTGGGAGCATCTCATAGTGGGTAGAAGAGTTACGCTGATCGTAGACTTTGAGCCTTAAGATTTGGGATTAGTGATCGAGTTTTCCTTCGAGTATCACCCATGAAGGGCATGATCAGGTTCGGGAGGAAGGGTAAGCTCATCCCCAGGTATATTGGTCCATTCGAGATACTTCCGACAGTTGGAGAGGTAGCTTATGAGTTGGCTTTTCCCCCAAACTTCTCATCTATTTATCCAGTTTTCAATGTCTCTATGTTGCAGTGTTACATCCCGGATGAGTCTCACATATTTTGGTGGGACTCAATTCAGTTGGACTAGAGGTTGACATTCGTAAAAGAACCAGTCCTTATTTTAGCTAGCAATGTTAGACGGTTGCGCCCCAAAGAGATTCCAATGGTTAAGGTCCAGTGGAGGCACCGTCAAGTTGAAGAGGCTACTTGGGAGATTGACAGTGAGATGCGTACCCAGTATCCCTAATTGTTCGAGCATTCAGGTACTTCTTAATCTTTTACTTTTGAGGATGAAAGTCTTTTAGTAGTGGGTGTTGTAATGACCCTCCTGGTCATTTTCTACTTCTTTATATTATTTCTACATTTAGAGCTTTTCCATAGCTGCGCCAAGTCATTTATGACTTGCTGGAGCTGACAGTTTGGTTACCGGGTAGTTTGTTTGGTTTTTTAGAGACATTTCCATATTTTGAAATCGTCGCTTTTTGAATTTGGCTACTAGGCCTAAACGTCAAGTAGACGACCTTTTATGCCAATTTTGACAGTTTCATCAGCTCTGGAACATCGATTTTAGTAGATATTGAGTAGAAATTTGTTAAAATGGCCATATAGGTGTGGGACCCATATTTCATTGAAACAACCCCGGATGGAAATTTTGATTGCGTCGTTGAGTCCGAAATTTTGATAGGGTAGCATAGTTCATTTGCGTTCATGGGGTTCCGAACGAAGCCTGAGGGCTCGTTACAAACTTGGCAAAATATTGCCAAGTGCTGATGCTGCTTCAGCTGGTGAAACCACTTGAGCGAGCCTTTGGCCAGTTAAGCAGAACCTGCTTTAGTGTCTCAGGCACCGCTTTAGAGGCTGGGGCCTTGGACCCTTCTGTCCGCTTAAGTGGAGGCTTGTCTGCTTTAGTAGGGTCCGCTTAAGCAGTACCCGTTCGCTTTAGCGGGGTGCGCTTAAGCAATACCCGTCCATTTTAGAGAAAGTCCACCTCGGGTCATGGAGTGCTTAAGCGCTGGTGGAGGCGCTTTAGTGGTAACCGCTTAAGCGGCACCTGCAGGGCATTTAATCCCTTTTTCAACCGTTTTTCTCTCATTTTTCTCTAAGTGTTGGAGCATTAAAGCTCTAGAGAGATAGTTGGAGAGAGAGGCGATTCTTGGGTGTTCAAGGGAGCTTGGGGTGTTTGATAACATCTTTTTCCTCGTCTAAATCCTTGTAAGTTCTAATATTTGGTAAATTTTTCGTTTAAGCCCAAAGCCCTAGCTAGCTATGTGGGTTGATTTTGGGTGTTGTAATGCTCGAAATTCACCCATTATTAAGGGTAAATGATCCATGAGCCTTGAGGGACGTTTTGATGGTTTCAAATTTGTGATTCCGTAAGCGAGGCCCACATGAGATTTTTGGCTTGATTTTGGGAGCCGATGCATTTATATGCAATATGGATATTTTTGTTCTCGTATTGATGAGTAGGGTGCTATTTTTATAGTGTTGCATCATGCGGAGGCTTCTCGAAAGGGAAAGGCCCCACTTTAGCAGATTTTATCGAGCTTTCTTCGGCGTCCAGGTAGGCTAGGCTTACCCTACTTATAGATTTAGCTGAATTATGGTATTAGTATGATATTATGCTAGTTTAGGGTTTCAAGTTATGGTTGGTTGCTTAGTTAGTAAAAGTTGGATTATTTGGCCAATTTGAGGGCCGTTTCAAAGGTAGAATCGACCCAATTACCCTTCTCTTAAATAAATTAATGCTTTGGGGTTGTGATATCACACTTATCTCCTTGTAGAATTAGGAGGCCTTCTTTCACAACATCATTCTTAATCTTGAGCCTTAAACTGCATAGCATACACCTAGTACGGGGCTAGGTTAATGATCTTGAGCTTATTTAAAGACCAGTTCGAGTCCGATACATTCTATTGATTTATAGCATTTAAAGACCGGTTTGAGTCTGACATATTCTATTGGTTTATGTCATTGAAAGACAGATTTGAGTTTGGCATACTCTATATATTTATAGCACTAAATCACCGGTTTGAGCTGGCACTTGTGGTGAGTTATGAGGAGGGAAATTCGGTTCAAGCCCAATGTTTATGGGTTATTTCATGGCATTATGGTATCTGTTTGAGTCTAGTAAGTTGTGGTACGAAAGGGTTCATAAGTATGTAGTTGTACATTTCCTTGATTGCATCCATCGGGCTTATGGGGTTTCATTTGGATTAGTCCTCTCTTGTTTGCACCTTCTGGGCTTATGGGAGCCTAGTTAGGTTATAAATAGTTTACCTAAAGTCTGGTATCGTGTATTTTGTTATTTATTTCTATATGTTGGAGTATGATCTCAAGGTTGCCCCCTTTCCCCTTGACTTTAGCTTACTTTCTTGCATTTTATTATGATTTGGCTCAGTCGGTTGATGATGTCTACTGAGTACCCATTGTTTTGGTACTCATACTACACTTTTGTATCTTTTCTGGTGCAGATCCAAGTACTATCCACCGCCGTTGATATTCTAGCCAGCTATCTACAGGTCTCGGAGATAGGATGAGCTTTCTGAGCCGGAGCTGATCCCCTCTCCTTCCCCTATTTTTGGATGGTCTTTTATTTCGAGACTACATGTGTATTGATATCATTAGTACTCTTATTCTCTTGCTAGTGGCTCTTGTACCGGTCTTACCAGGTCGTGGGATTCATCTTGTTCTTCTCTCTCTTTTATTTAGCCCTTTATTTTTGTACTTATAATTATGGGCATGATTTGTACATTTTTTTGTACTCTTCCGCCATTGCGCCCATTACTTGTCATTCCGGGCTAAGGCTTGACTTACCTACTGGTGGGACATAGTAGGTACCATCATGACTCAGAAATTGGGTCGCGACATTTAAGCATACTTTTTAGTCAACTAATTGTTAGAACATCACGATCTCTTTCTTTAACAAGTGTAGTTAAGATCCAATTTAATTGTACAATTGTTTAGTTTCATCCTGTTACAAAAATCAATTCAATTCATTAAACTATTCATGTGTCTACAACACATCAATATTGTTTCTAGCAAAAACACCAACTTCTGTCTCTATTTTAAGGCATGCAAATCAATCTTTTGCCTTGCACACAAATTTCTCTTTTCATAGGATTTATAGAGATAATAATATACTTTTGTTATTATAGGTCTTGTCACTTCCAAAAAGGAGACCCTTCCGATTAGATCTTATTTTACATGTTTCACTTCTTCCGAAAAAAGTGATTTTATTATTGGAGGTTATCTTTATAAATAAGGAGATGGAATAGAGAGGACTTGCAAAAATAGTGATTTCTTCTCATCTATCCAGGTCTTAACGGACAAACAATTCAATATCTGCATTGTTTAAAGATCGCAGATACCTCGTGGAATTAGTAAAAATGTGTGCACGTTAACCCACCATGATTATAAAAATAAAAATACAGGTAAGTTTGATTCAATTATGATAATTAAAGCCTAAATTAGATTTTTCATCAAAGACTATATTCAAACTACGGAAAGACGACTACTTTCTATAGGACTAAACTCAGAGCAACTTTTGATAGGATTAAGAAATAATTTTTGACTTTGCAAAACCACACCGAAAAGTAACACTAATAGATGGTATGTCACGACCCAAACCCGTAGTGAGTGGCACCCACACTACTCACCCTGTGGGAGAACCAATAAACCCAATCGTCATCTTAAGGTTCACACTTAAATGAGAGTAAGCTAACTAATCCAACAATAATAATTCAACTAGCATAAAAATGTAAGTACAACTGAAGCAGAAATATTTTACAACTGAAGCAGAAATATTGTACTTAAACATAACAACCATAAGACCCAAAAGTCGTCTGTACCAAAATATCTAAGAATATCAAGAGAGAAGATGCAACCCCAAAAACGAAACGAAAGTAACAAGTCCAAACAAAGGACATTGTTTAAATAGGAGAGATCTCATGGTAGCCCGAAAATGCTGCTCACCTTGAAATTCAAAATCGACTGCTGAAATTACAAGCAAGGTCTCGATGAATCCGCTGGAATATATGTTGTATTCATAGAAGTAAATACAGGTGTAGTATCAGTACACAAATAAACCACAGTGTACTGGTAAGATCATTTCAATAACCTAAGATGGAAATATGTACATTTAACCAAAATGCAGTACCATTAGCTAACACACACTTACACATCAACATACAACATATATGTACAAGTTGTACTCAATAGACAAGCCAACAAGTCAACAAGTGTCATTTAGGCAATAATATGCAACTCATTCCAAGACAACCAAATAAGGACAAACACAACAATATAAATCCTCCGGTTCACTCAAGGAACCATCATACTAATACATACCTTTAAAACCTGTACATACATCCTATGGGTTATATATCTGCCCTATAGCTAAGACCTGCAGGGGATAATTACCGTCCATGTACTAAACCCAGACATTAATGTCTATAACTCTTAATTCGAATAACCTGTGAGAATGTCTCAAATTAAAAAACACTCCACCTTATACAATATAGAAGGCTAAGTCATAAAAGACTATTATGTTTTTAAAAAATTACCATCAAATCCTTTGCAGATATATGCACATTGTGTTGTCAAAAAGTTACCATCAAATCCTTTGCATATTAATAGATGCTACTACTGAAAGATACACTCAAGAAACTTGGCAAGGCACATGTGTTGGAAGCCCATTGCTCTGCCAATTTCTGCTCCTCTGCTTCAGCATCCCTCCTCAAACCTGCTAGCTGCTTCTTGTATTCTTCTTTAATCCTGTCTAAAGTTGTCTTCTGCTATTCTCTCAAAGCTTTTATTTTTGCTTTAATTTTCTCCTACTTTTCCCTAGCTTTGCTTAGTTTGGTTTCTCTGATCCTAGTTGTAATTCTACCTGTTGGATTAAGGAATATTTTGATAATTGACAAATTTCTGGATCATATGCAGAGAACATGTTACTATGACATGTTCCTCTTAGGCAGAGTCCAACTTGGATTAAGAGAACGTCAACTAAGCATAGTCCCAATGGAAAAGGCATTGAAGCATGTGGATGGAGTGTGTTGAAGTCAAAATTCCATCTTGTATAAAGTTTTCTTTTATAGATGAACTCTACACAGAAGGAAATCTCAAAGAATTTTGGAAAATCAAGTCCAACAAGGAATGAGATTCCTTACAAGGAAAGAGGCAGCAGTACGAAGCAAAAGGTTTTAAGATATAAATAGACATAGTATTTTACAAAGAACTCTATGCATTAACATTGAGAACTACAAGCAAAACACATTCAAATAGAAAGGAGTTCATATTAGAGAGAAATCTGACTGAAGATCCAAGTGCAGTCCAATACAAGAAACAAAATTATAGAACCTGTTCTATAGGCTTATGTTAAACAGTTCTTGAGTAAAGTTTTATTGTATTGTTTTTTATTAAGTTGTAATCTCTTTCTTTTATAGTCTAGAGTATACTTCAAGTTGATGGAAACTCGAAATTGGGATCAAAAGTCAATGGTGATTGTTGAATTATAGGAATTAGAGTTTAGTTCCTAGGATTCCAAGCTTTGTAATAGAAACAGTTTTGAAGGCTTATTATTTTACTGGAGTTTGGGTTAAATCCTGCAAGGGTGTAGATCATAGTGTTTTTACCCTTTGTGAGCTAGGATTTTCGATGATAATCATTGTGTCTTCACTTTACTTGCTTTGGTTTACACTGTTTAATTGATCGACAAAGGAACATATAGAATAACGTATTCCTTAGGCAAATTAGGGGGATAGTATTCTAACACTACCCTCCTAAACTTCTAAGATGCTTCCTTCTTATGTGCAGTCCAATTATGATGCCCTTTGTCTAGTTTGCTAAGCATTCTGCAAGTTTAGTAATGAATGGATTTTCTCAAAAAGGAGGGGCAACCTGTCATGACCCAAAAGTCAAGGTCATAATGGCATCTACCCTATCCCAACCCTGGGTAGGTAAGCCCAACACTCAAACAGATAAAGAATGCGTAAAAGTGATAATAAATCTAATACGAGACTTCATGAGAAAGTTATGCCATAATATATAATAATAACAATATCTGAATTCAAACAAAATACAACACCAAAGCCCAAAGTCTGATGTCATAAGTAAAAAGCACTAGTACTGAGAAAGAATATGAAAATGCATAAGTCTATCTCCAAAAAGTAAAATAAAGACAATAAAGATAGATGAAGTCTGGAATCATGCCTCGAAAAAGGATCTCACCCATCCTCCGAATCAGTCTCGCTCACAGCACGATCTCATGCTCCAGAGACCGCACTCTTACTAGGATCTGCACCAAAAGGGTACAGAAAGTAGGAATGAGTATGGTCCACCTGTACTAAGTTTGTATCTAAACAAGTAAAGGATACTATGAGCTAACTTTTTCCTGCATATAGAAGAGTTTTTAATGGTGTATCAAACATTATCTCCAAACAATTCTACAAGTATAATATCTATATAAAAATAACTACGCACAAATATATAAGACAAGGTTAAATACAAGAAAACAAACACATAAATAAAAGTGCAAATGATGTAATGCAATGCAAATGTAGTAGGATGATGATAAAGTAATACATTGCTTGGTAGCTATCGTATGGCCTCCTATATACCTTCCGAGTATAAGCTTCCATGACAAGACCCATGGGGGGTTTGCAACACATATACTTTTGCCATCTCAATTTCATAGCTCAGTCAACCTTGTCGGCAAAATCTTTGATTAAGGGTTATAAAGTGCTTCATTTTTCTTTCAAAATCACTGTATCTCTATGGTACCAATTCCATGTATATGGATGAATGATATGAGGATGCATGCTCAATAACTAATACAATATCATAGATAATGAATCAAGTCAATAATGGTATCAAATGAGCTTAAATCTCCTAAATATCTCAATAAATCATGAGATAAGCCATCAAATGACACCACAGTAATGAATAGCCATGTAAGACATCAATAATATCAATGTAAGCCCCTACACAGGCACCAAAATAAAGATAGATTGGAAATAGTGCTCATATATGACCAATATCAATCCCCACTCGGGTATCACCATAATAATATCCTCTCAAGTCAAATATAATTCTCATAGAGGCCCTCACTCGGGCATCAAAACAATAATAATATCTCAGGTCAACAATAATACTTAAATAAGCCCCCACACGAGTAACACGATAAAATAACTATCTCAAAACATGAATTTTATGATGTAATCCCCAACTTATAACATGATTTACAAGAAGGTTAACTACCCAACTCAGTCTGAAGAAAGTAAAGCCATAACCTACCTCAAAAAGTCAAAACACAAGCCTGGACCCTTCAACACAGAGCCTTTCCTTTATGAGCAACTTTAGAACAAACCAAATCTATCAAAAATATAATGGAAACGTTAAAAAGAGTCTAATGATACCCATATTGGCTACTTTCATTTTGAGTTCAAAAATAGCTCGAAAATCAACTTAGAATCAAAAAAGGTAAACCTAGGATTTTAATTAAGAATTATGTTGGCCATACTAAGAGGATTCTAAATCTTAAAACACAACTAAAAATGAGTTGAAATCGAACTTGAAATCGAAGAAAACCAATTTTGCACTTTACCATGTAAAAACCCAAAAATCTAAGGTTGAAATCAAAGATTTAAAGTTGTTTTTGTCACGACCCAACTACTGGATCATGCGGGCACCTACTCTAATCCACTTAGATAAGAGAACCCTTACCACCCATTAAAATATATGCGAAAGTCAATAAGAAAACAATAAAATTCCTCATTTATTACAATCAAACTATACAACTTTAAAATAAAACAGAAAAGCCCTTCCCCCAGAAGCTAGTCTAAACAGGTACAAGAGCCACTAAGATGAGGTACAAACTGTACACATAACCCAACTTTTACTATCAAAATAATAACAGAACTTGCTGGAGATCTTTATCGTGTCAAGCATGAAACACCTATTGATCCTACAACCAGACTATACCCCAAAAAGGGTATAGAAAGAGTAATATCAATACAAATATCACGTACTTTTAAGAATCATCAGTCGACTCGAATTAAATCAAATAAACATCACATAAATATCTAGAAAGATACATACAACTTAAGAGTTATTTAGCCGAAGATCTTCCACTATAATAATTTCTTAACACCTTGGCCCTTACTAGTCTTATCATTGAGAACAATCTTCTCTGATCATGTTCAGCCCTAATCACCATCTATCCACTACATCTTGGAGTCAGACCTCATGCCGTAACTACCAGTGAATTCTATGATACTCATTCCCGAATGTTTCTTACCCTTATATGTTCACAGTTATGACCCTTAAGAAGTACTTAACCTTGTTCTGCTAGTCCGGTTATACATTAACACCCCAACAACTTTAGATTCTTTAAGGCTTTGCAAACTAATTAGCAAGACATTAATACCTCACCTTTATGGTCTCAACTACAATAGCTAATAAACCACTGACCATAAATGTACTACAAGCATGTGACACTTATATCTTTTCAATTAATTTTACAAGCTTGTATTAAGTGCAAGTTAAATCTAAATCATAACTACTAGACAATATCCAAATCAATAACCATGACCCTAGCCATATTCAAGTCAACAACCATGACTCAACAATTATATCAACCATGTCGAATTACATAAGTAAATAGACAACATAGAGTTACGCCATAACTTACAATTAGCCCGGACCACTCGAGGATCCATTCCACAACATTAATGGCAATAATCATGAATCTAGAATTATATCAAGAACCTAAATATGGTAAGTCAACATATAAGTCTGATTCACTCAAGGAACCCATATAATAATCAACACTTAATTTTTGGTTCCCTCGAAGAGCCAACATAGCAAGTAACACATAACTCTCGGTTCACTCAAGGAACCACCATAGCAGGTACCACATAAATCATGGTTCACTAAAGGAACAAATATACACAATGTATAACAAGTAAACAATCAATCCTTGGTTCACTCAAAGAACCGTCACACTCACCTGTACCTTGTACATACATATTAAGGATCTTATGATTGCCCACTAGCCATAATATGCAGGGGATAAGCTCTTGTCCATGTACCAAATCCCATACATTAAGTGTCTACCAACCTTATACCAACCAATCCCGTAAAGATGTCCAAAAACCGGTACATCCCATAATATACATAGATAAGCCCATGAAGATGCCCAAAAACTGGAACATCCCTCAATAAATCAAGATATCATCATAACCAAAACAACAATGAGTATTCAAAAATTACACTTGTACACCAAACAAGATTCCATAACAACTCATTACAGTAATTAACAATTACAGTGATTAACAATCATGATATTAATTAGGCCTTTACTTCTTTTAAACATACATTTCATCAATTAATACAAAGAACAGTTGGCACACATATATAGTACTCAAGTTTGATTCCCACTACGTAAAACCATCATCTACGGAATCCACCAATACTAACCACCTCTATTTTAGGCATTTAATAGGTTTGACCCAATTTTCGGGTACAACATCATTTTGAACCATACAATGATGACCCACAACTAGGTAAACACATTAAATATTGGACAATTTCAATAACACAAAATAACAGCATATTTCCACCCAATTAACTAGATTTCCTATTCTTTTGATCCATCCAAACATCGTGCTTGAAGGCCTACGCATGAAATCTCCCATCAATCTACGTCATGCTTATGCTTTCTATCCAAGGTCTAAACTACTCAATTAAACCTAGCCTATCTGGAGGCTAAAAAACTTCTACCGAGGCATGAATATGAGCTTTTGACTCTATCCTAGCGGGTTTTGGCATGAATTTTGTGAGACAACTATGCGTTTAACCCCTATTAGAGCTAAATACCTCCTCTCTATTGCTCCTGGACCATGAGGTAACCCTAGAACGGTTTTTAGAGACAATCTCATCCTTTTTAATACTGAAGAGGAGAAATAGAAATATTAAAATCACACCTGAGATTTTGGTCCCGTCATCCCGCTATATCAACCTACTGACCACTATGGCGATTCTGCTATAGCAGGAAAATAGGGATGATGTCATCCTAACCAAAATTTTAAATCCAAAAAATTTTAGTTGCATCGTCCCATGCTAATTCGAGACCGTATTTTTTAAAAATCCCCATAATCCGTACTCGTAATAATGATGTGTCTTATAATAATGATAGAATAGGGTTTTAATGTTTTTAAGATCAAATCAATAGGAAATCATGAAAATAGGAGTTTAAAATTTAACCACATAAGATTGATGAAAACCCCCTTTGAAATCGCCAAGAATTGAGGTCTCAAAGATAAAAAATAGTGAAAATAGGGTTTTAGACGTGGAAAAGAATTAAATTCTGCCCAGGTATTATTTCCCTTCATAAATGTGGTCACTTACGTTGAATTCATGACCTGATCTTAACCAAACCTTCGTGATCGCGGGTGGTCCATCACGATCGCGATGAGTAACCAACCAAAACTCAAACCGCTAAGCCTTCGCGAACGCAGTCGCCCCCCTAATAAGTCGATATTTCATGACTTATTTGGCCTAGAATTGATAAGAAATCAAATCCTCAATGCCATTTTGAGCCACTTTTAATTTTAGTTTGTATTTTAGGGTTAAAGCCAAGCAGTGGTCAACAAAGCCTAAGAAAGCAAAAAGATGAAGAAATAGAGCTAAAAAGTGAAGGTGGCATCCCGTAAGTAGCTTGGTGTATTGCTAAACCCCACGGTGGATTGCCAAATTAAAGCTCTATTGACAAATGTAACATATCAACCAAGCTCTAAATGAAGGAGTTCAGCAATGAGAAAAGGATGTTCGGCACATGAATGCAAGTTTTTGACTCCGTCCAAGAGTTTTTGACGTGAATTTGGTGAGATAACCATGGGTTTTACCCTATTAGAGCAAATTCCCTCATCTCCATTGCTCCCAAGCCATGAGGTAACCCTAGAAGGGGTTTTCAAGCAAACCTCATCTTTTTTACAACTAAAGAGGTTAAAGGGAATTATTAAAATCCAACCTGAGATTCTAGTCACATCATCCTGCTATAGTAGCCTACCGATCGCTATAGTGGGATGATGTCAGCCAGACCAAATTTTCAAATTCCAAAATTTTTAGTTGTGTAATCCCATGCTAATTCATGACCATATTTTAAAACAAATCCTCGTAAACTATACCCATAATGAGGTGTATTTTAATAACAATGGAAATGGTTGTTGCAACAAATTCCAATTTATCCATCGCTCATCCCCAAATGATCATTATAGTGAAAGAATGGTATGAGTTCTAAATTTGAACCTTAACGCCCTCCCAATAATAACGCGTTATATACTTTAAGTGAAACACCAAATGTTCATTTCCCTGGAGTACTAAATTTTCAAACTATATTTTATTACTACTCCATTTCATCAAAGGGTCTTTCTTACTTATGAGTCACACGAGATTAGTTGGAGAAAAACATTTTCCTGACTTCCCAAGGTATTTGGGGCCTCACCAATATATCGGAATGAAAAGAGTTTCCAAAAATATAATAGGCAAAAAAATTTCGTCCCTCGAGCCTGGGCCTCTATAGCGGGGGCTGACAGTTTAAAGGGGTGAGAAATAGGTTTCTCGCCTATTTCTCCCTCTTTCTCTCAAAAAAATCCCCTCCTCTCCTTGATCACTTTACTTCCTTTATCGGGAACAAGGTAATTATCATCACACTTCCTTACTTTACTTTATTACATGCCTTGCTATCTGTTTTATGCTCGAATTCATAGAAATGGTATAGGTTTTGGGGTTGTTTTGTAAACATTGAATTTGGGATGGTTTTTGCTGAAATTTTGAAGCATGGGTGTTTTCCTTTCATTTACTATGCTTCTATACCGCTCTGAGGGTAAGAACTATGGAGTTCAAGGCTAATTTAGGCCCAAAATAGTAGGGAATGTGAAAGGTTTTTCTTGGTTTGATTTTGATGATTTGGGAATGTTTTAGGAGTTATCATGCCTGAATTTTTGCATAAACTAGTGTAAGGGTTCTTTATAAATGTTGATATGGGGTTGAAATGCAAAAAATGAGACTTTTCTCAAAGTGCGTCATTGATACACCCCTTGGTGCTCGGGGATGATGAAGGCCGCTATATCGGCCTTGTCCCTCTATTGAAACCTCGCTATAACTGAGAAATTACCGCTATAGCAAGATCACTATAGCGGGAGGCCGCAGGCAGTAGCCTCCCAGTCAAGCCCAGCCTAGCTTTTTTCTGTATTTTGATTTCTTAACACTTTTATGTGTTCTAATATGCTTCCTTATAATGATTTTGCATATTAAACACCCCTAAGGCTAAAAATCAAGAGAATTCCCCAGCCTACTAGAGATTTCTAGAGTATTGGAGCATGGGGTTCTATTACAAGAGGGGTTTTGAGATTAAAAAGGTGGCGACTAAGTAGCCTAAGTTCTATAACCGGCTGCAGGAGTTTGGATGGATGCCACTAGTGGAGGTTCCTCCGTCTGGGGTTTTGGGTTGGGTTAGGGACTTCTATGCCATACTCCCTACCGTGCTTTAGGACGACCACAACCCTAACATCCACATTAGGGGAGTAGATGTCCATGTGCATATTGCCACTATAAATGAGGTGCTCGGGGTGCCGCACGTCTTCAATGCCGGGTACCAGACCAAAGCTTGGAAGATAGATATGAAATAGCTATGGGACACTCTTATTGTGGAGGAGAAGAGGAACCAAATCTACTTGCTCACTACTGAGGGGATCAGGATCATATATTTTACAGCTGAAGCTAGGAGGTGGCTGAACCTAGTGAACAGGAGGTTTCGTTCATCGGTTAACAATTTCGACGTAACTTACCATTGGGCTCTGGTAGTGGCCTGTACCATACAGGGCATAATGCTGAATGTGGGGGCACAGATATTGATGGAGTGGAAGGACTTCTACCGAGGAAGCAAGAAGGGTCCCCACCTTCCTAGTCTAGTCTCTGCACTTTGTAGGAGTGTCGGGGTGCCCGAGGAGGATGCTGACATAAAGCTGGAGATAGACATCCCCTTTCATCCCCTTAGGTTGAAAGTGGTCACATCCAGGGGAAAGATGAAGAGAAAGGTGGGTGAGGCTGAGAATAATCGAGCGGAAGGGAAGGACAACGATGATGATAATGATGATGATGCCTCTCCCTCCCAGTCCCAGCCCCAGCCCTAGATTTCTAGTAGTTGCCTAGAGAAGAACTTGGCTGTGGTGAATAAATACATAAAGCATGCCCCTTCCAGCTCTGCAGCCTTATCTCCTACTCCCCAGGACTATGCAGCGCTCCGCAGATAGCTCAACAAGGAGAATAGGAGGAGGAGTTCCCCAAACCGCATTCTCCCATAAATGTGGAAGACTGTAAAGGTAATGTTTAGGCGCACAATCCCTGACCAGGAGCTTCCCCAACTAGAGCTAGAAGATACGTAGGAGTTCTCTTTCTTGAGTGATACGGAGGAAGAAAACCAGCCCCAATAGCCCGTGATGGTGACAGGGCATCTAGCTAGGCACTTTGGTGCATATCAGCCCCATTTCTCTCCCCCATTTTTTATACATATTGCTGATTTGGGTTGCCCTCGTTTGGGACATGTAATAAACAATATTTCTCCTTTTTTTTCCTTTTTATTTTACCGCATGTGAATGCTAGTTTTTAACAATTTCTATATTGAATACATACTTTTACCCTTTTTATGTGATTTCTATAATTCATGTGGTAACTTATACCTTAAACTAACAAATAATACAGGCCAGAAATGAAAAACAAAATAGGGGGAAAACAGGACAGGGATTCTACCCCACCCATCCTGCTATAACGACTTGCACGCCGCTATGGCGATGATGCTATAGTAGAAAAAATTCCTGCTACAGAAGGCTCATTGTAGCTGGTCAGTACTGCTATGACGGCCCGAACAACAACATTCTAGAAATTTTTATATTTTCTACAAATTACCTCATTCCCTTTCCCTATTTCCAACAATAGAGCATGAAATCACACCATGGCATTTAATATAATACTAAGACTGAACAAAGCAATGCATAAAACAATAACTTTGCATCATATTTTTTTAAATCAAAGATGAATCACCACACGAAACTTTTCATCACAACAAATCCCGCTTGTATGCCACAATAGACCTTTTTCTATGATCTTTAAGAAAAAATTGACTATTTGAAGCGAGAGTTTCAACAATCATAAACCATTTTCCCCTTACTATTTCACCAATGATAAGTCTATGCCTAGCATTTTAGCATACAGTTTCCAATTAAATCATATAGCAAAAAATTCTTTTAACCATCCACACATAACAAAGCTATGACTTTTCACCCATCACGAAGTTCATAGTAATTCAGGCAATCACATTTTACATATTCACAGTCATTCAAGCATTACTAGTCCACATAAGTATCAATCTCAAGGTTTAATCATTAAACAAGTTTTTTTTATTATTCTTTAATTCACCTCATGGATAGTCGTTAGCCGATTATCCACGTGTTTACATAGCCTCTTTGGACAGATACCAATTGGAACCTTCATAATTCCAATGTCCATTGCTTGTGTCATTCCAACCATAATCAAATGACATCCATTTACCTCGTTGAGAAACCAATTGGTATCAAGAGATACCAATTGGACTTTACTCACACAAGCAAGCACACAGACCGCACTAAAGGAGAGAAAAAAGTGAAACAATTTCCTAGAATGCCTTATAGCTCCCCAAATATTAGATGTAGACTTCAACACACCAATTCGCAGGACTCTACTCAACATTTTCTCTTATATTAGGAGACCTGTAACCTAGGCTCTGAAACCAACTGTCACAACCTAACTAACCAGATCGTGTGTGCACTCTTCTAATCCACCTAGATAGGAGAACCCTTACCACCCATTAAAATATATGTAGAAATCAATAAGAAATAATAAAATACCTTATTTATTACAATCAATTTATACAACTTTAATATACAACTGAAAAACCTTTCCCCCAGGAACTAGTCTAAACAGGTACAAGAGCCACTAAGAGGTGGTACAAACTATACACATGACCCATATTCTACCGTAGGAACAATAATAGAAGCTGCTGAAGACCTTTACCGTGTCAAGCATGAAACACCTACTGATCCTGCAACTAGACTATACTCCAAAAAGGTATAGGAAAAGTAGTATCAGTACAAACAGCACATACTGGTAAGCATCATCAGTCAACCCAAATTAAATCACATAAACATCACATAAATATCCAAAAAGAAACATACAACTTAAGATTAATTTAGTCAAATATTTTCCGCTATAATAATTTCTTAAAACCTTGGTGCTTACTAGTCTTATCATTGAGAACAATCTTCCATGATCATGTTTAGCTATACTAACTATCTCTCCGCTATGTCCTTAAATCATACCTCATGTCATAACTACCTGTGAGTTCTATGATACTCATTCCCCAAGGTTTCTTACCCATAACAGTTCATAGTTATGACCCTTACAAATTACTTAACCTTGGTCCACTAGTTCAGCTATACATTAACACCCTACTATTGCGTTCAACCGCACACGCAAGTATACTTGGTTGTGTAAGTAAAAAAGTGGCTCTTACAAGATGAATATCGATCACACAAGGACTTGACATTTAGCAGATAATCCAATTCAAGTATTACTATTAAAGTTAAATGAGTGTGATTTGTAACCAAAGAGAATTTGATTTTTGTTATGCTAAAAGTAACAATAAACAATAACAAAAATTAAAAGTGTTTGAAACAATAATTACGAGAGTTCTAGGGTCAAAGAATCTTTGAAAAATCATGCAAAACTATACAATTGCGTTGGTCAAGTTATCTATCTTGGTTGTTGATTCACACGGTTAATATCATGATTATGGTCTTCCAAGCCTCTAATCGTCTATTTAAATTAGCCTCACAACTACATCGTTGAGCGGAGATGTGGCAACTAATTCAAAAGCATTTATATTTCATCCCATACTTGAGCCAAATGGGGCTTATTAGGTATATTCTTATCCTAACCGCGAATCTTATCTTTAATTCATCTAAAAGACAAGAACCCATTCCTTATGTTCCATGTTATAATCTAATGTTACTACTTCTAGGCTAATAAAAAAAATATAGATGTATTCTAAAGGTCATGAATCAATAGAATAGTAAGTACAAGAACATAAGAACAACTAATTGTGATATTTACCATTAACCAACTTGAATATACGCTAAGCAAGCATGTTCTTAGCCTAAACCCTAGAAATAAAGTTTTTATACACTCATATTCATATAAAGAATCACCATTAATGAATTCATTAGTAAAACTACAATAAAACTAGAAGTTAAAGGAAGAAAAACCCTAACGTAGAGCCCTTGATGCCTTCTCCTCTCTCCAAATGCGTGTTGCTTAAAATATGTCTTGTAAATGGGGATAAGTACTCCTTATATAGTCCTTTAGGTAGTCCATAAGCTTCCCCAAAGAATTATATGCATTTACCACTTTGTCCCCAACTTAAACCACTTAAAAACCAAGTTTTAGACGTAATTGGGGGGGGGGGGGGGGGAGGTTGCGTTGCATGGCCCATTGCATGACTTATGGTGTTTGGCGCATGGGATGTAGCATGGTCAAGCCAGTATCCCCCTTATCCAGGGTATTCATAACAAGTCCCCCTCCCATGCTATGGGGGGTAAGGTGCAAGGCCACACAACTTTATCTTCTCGTCCAATTCTTTTTCCTTGCTTCTCGTCTACTTGTTCTGAGTTCCACCACTCCTTGTGTCTTGTGTGTAGGATTCATTTAGATTCCATAGCTACTCAAATGGTATTATACAATATATAATAACAAACATTAGTCCACATAACATAATAAAGCTCATCAAAGTACACTAGAACAAGCATAGCGTAGGCTAGCCGAATTAGGTTTCTCGTCTAAACTCTATTTGATCATTTTGACTCTTGAATTGTTTCAAATGAACCTTAAACACTTTAAACATGTAAATTAAAACACAAATACACACTTTATATTTCATTAAGCACATCCAGTTATTCTCAAAACTAAGCTAAACGCGCGTAGATAATGACACTTAGGTGTATAAATACACCTAAGATCACCACCCCACACTTTAAGCCTTGGTCGTCCTTGAACAACTCTTTACACTAATCAAAATCAAAGGAGACTCTACATCACTACTTGAACTAAGATACTCAAGATAGAACTACAACGACTATAAGAATAGGCTAAAGGATCAACGGGGCTAAGTAAGATCATGCATAAAGGGTAGATAAAGAAGGTGTAAACATGGCTATCAAAGAAATGTCTATATCATATCCTAAACTCAATATTCTTTATTTCACTTTCCAAACACACCGGGCAAGTTCTAGACATCATTATGTAAGCATGGAATATAACAAAAACCTCAACACACAATGCACATGTTTAACTCAGGAAGGATCTCTATAGAATCTCAACCAAGCAATTGCAAGAATTCAAATTTAAGCCAACATCACACAAGATCCAGATAAAAGAGCCTAGGTGTCTCACAGAAGTCATTTAACTTTCACATCATGCCATAGAATTCAACACCACTTGCAACTAGTAATCATGTGTAGCACCTAGCTAGAGCATCTCAATTTATTCCAAATGACAAAAAACTTTAAAATTACTCCTAAAAATCAAAAAATATATTGGGTTCAAAGGGATCCCCCTCGAAAAAGAACCAAAAAGAAAAATCGAGGGGTGGGTGAAGTGTACTTCTACTAAATGGAACAAACAACAAAACTGAAAATAAACAAAGATAGAATCTTTTTGTAAGTTTTTAAAATTTAGTCAAAAACTTGTAAATAAATAAAAATAGAAATCCTATAGCGCACTTCACCCTAAACAAATCGAAAGATTTGCCACCCCACACTTAAAATCATACTTTGTCCCTAAAGTATAAATCAAAGAATGAAGAATAGAAATACTCTCTAGGGCCTCTAGGCCTAGCCAGTAGCATCATATCTATCAAAGAGTTCCACGGGACCCCACACTTAGTTTTTGCCATGCTCCTTAGCTAAGATATCAGGTACTCAGACTCCTTCAACTTGTCAACACAAAATAAAAACAAAACTGAAGGTGATACTAAAGAAAAACTAACAAAATAAAAATAACTACCTTAACTTGGGTTGCCTCTCAAGCAGTGCCTGATTTATTGTCGAGACACCACACATATCAAAACTATCATCCACATTCTCTCATTTTTTTTCTCCTTGTCGGGGTCCATCTTCTCCTTCTTTTATGACCTCTTGAGTGCTCACAATTATGGTCTACAACTTTTCTTACACTTACCCTATCAGGATTCCATTCAAGCTTTTCAAGCTCAGGCTTATTCATCAATTTAGACAACTCCATGAGAGTGTTCGAAGAGGTAATGGGAAGTTTGCACTCCTCCACCCCATAATCATCCACTTCCATCATTGTGATCATGCATAGATCTCTGTAGTGTGAGAGTGTGTTGAGTGCTTTATACACTCTAAAAACCACCTTTTAATCATTCAGTCTAATATTGAGCATGCCCTCTCTAACATATGTCAAAGCTCCCCCGGTATCCAAGAATGGACTTCCCAATATGATTGGTACCCAGTCATCTGCATCATAGTTAAGAACAATTAAGTCAGCAGGAATAATGAACTTACTAACCTTAATGAGAACATTCTCTATGATTCCATCGAGAACCATTCTAGTTCTATCCACCATCTGTAACACAACTGAACAAGGCCTTGGCTTTCCCAAATCCAATGTTTTAAACACATAAAGGGGCATCAAATTGATGCTTGCCTGTAAATCTCTCAAAGCTTGGACAACATCATTTTCACCAATATGTATGGGGGGTGAAACTCCCAGGGTCCTTGAGCTTTTTGGGCATCTTACTTATAAGCATTGAAATGCACTCTTTTGTAAGTGCTATAGTCTCAATATCACCAAGCCTCCTTTTATTTGCCACCACATCCTTCAAGTACTTAGCATACTTGGGCATTCCCTGCAAAATATCTAACAAAGGAATATTAATGTGAAGTTATCTAAATATGTCAAAGAACTTCTTAAAATAAGCATCATCTTTTGATTTCTTAATCTTTTGAGGAAATGGTGGTGGTGGTCTATTTTGATATTGCTCAATAGGCTTTTCATTTGGGTACTCAAACTTCCCCTTTTTGTCAACTTGCTTTTTTGTCTGCTTAGGTGGGATCAACTTTGCTTGCACCTCATGATTTTTCTTTGGAGATGCATCAATCAAATCACTACCACTCCTTAAGGTGATTGCCATAACTTGCTTTGGATTTTGATCTATATCACTAGACAAACCCCCTTGAGGTCTTGTGTTTTGTGCCTGAGCTAACTGACCCATTTGCGTCTCTAAATATTTTTAAGCCAATTGCTAACTTTTTATCTCTGCAGCCATTTGTTCTTGGTTGGGCAGAATCTTTTTCAAAGTCTCTTCTATATTATTGGCCTGAGTGTTGTTCTGAATACCTTGTTGCTGCTAAAACTGCTGAGGTTGAACCCTATTATTTCCCCAAGAATAGTTTGGATAACTCTTCCAGTTATAATTGTAGGCATTACCATAGTTTTGATTTCCTCTTTTGCATTGCCCACAAAATTCACCGGCTAGGATTTGCTCCATATAAGTCTTCAGAGTGACCACTACTACTATAAATTTCACACCATATATGTACCTGCTAAATTACGTTAACCTTATCCTGAGGTTCAGCCACACTTAACTTGTTGAACTGAGTCATCATCTGGTTCTGAAAAGAGGCCAACTGTGCAGCTAATACTGTGACACTATCTACCTCGATCATACCTGCAGGCTTTCTCACCATACATCTGGATACATCACCCTGCCATTCTGGATTACCTTGTTCAATATGGTTGAGGAGAGTATACAGCTCATCATAGGTTTTCTCCAAAGCCTGACCACCTTCTGTTGAATCTAGCAAAATTTTTATGCTATGGTTAAGCCTTTCAACAAAAGTATGAGCTAATACCTTATTTATCTGATGGTGATGTGGGCAATCTCTGAGAAGAGACTTGAATCTCTTCCATGAATAATAGAGATTTTTTTTGGCTTCTGCTTGAAAGTTTAGATCCCTCTCCTCAACGTTGTAGTTTTCCCGATTGGAAAGAATCAAATGAGGAAATTCTTTGCCAAGTCGTCCTAAGTTGTGATCGAATTTCAAGTTTCTGCCTTCAACCATTTATTTACTTCTCCCAAGAGTGAGAATGGAAAAATAGTGAGCCTCACGTAATCTGTGGAGACTCCTGCAAGAATGAATATGTCGCTAATCTCTAGAAAATTCTGAATATAAACCTGTGGATCCTCATGTGTCAAGCCTGTGAACTGCCCGATTGTATGCAAAAATTACACCATGTTCTGCTTAAGCTCAAATCTTCCTCCTGCATCTTGTTTTTAGATACTGGAGGTTACATTGGTTACGAGTGGGATTTCCACTTCGCGCACTGTTCTGCGGGGTAGTTGTTTGATCTTAGGCGTATTTATGCACCTAAGTGTCATTATCTATGTACGTTTAGCTTAGTTTGAGGATAACTTGATGTGATTATTGAGGTATAAAGTGTGTATGTGTGTATTTGTGTGCTAAGTTACATGTTTGGAGTGTTTGAAGTGCATATGAAACAATTCAAGAGTCAAAAGGATCAAATAGAGCTTAGACGAAAAAACTAGTGGTGCTAGTTTGAGCTATGCTTGTTCTAGTGTACTTTTATGAGCTTTATTGTGTTATATGTGTCGCGCCCTATTTCGAACCGATCTAAACAACACACAACATTATGGGGGTCGTAACTCTCTCTGGTTTAGAAAATTCATTTTTCGAGTCGCCACCTAATTTTTTTTTGAAAAAATTAGGAAAAACCATTTTTTATGTAAAACTCTGTTTTTGGTCTTTCGAAAACGTTTGAGATTCTAAGTAAGGATTTTGGTTACTCGAGGAAAAGTTGTTGGGCATCCCTCAGAGCCTATCCGAAGATAGTCCTTACGCTCAGTTTAAGAAAATATTTGTTTATTACTTGCTAAAAATAGTTAACAAAGAAAGAAAAAAAAAACACAAGGTATATAAGCATATGCCTACAATATGCAAAGATATTGCTTATTTCAAAATATATGCATGCATGTTTCAAAATGAAGGGAAGAAAAATTAGCTAAAGCATTTTGTTAAAATATGTATATTAGAAAATATAAAGTATTATAGTTTTTACAAAATATAAAGTTTAATGACATGTAAATTTAAATATGTAAATGAAATCTTTGCAAAGAAAATTATAATTTTTACAATATGGGAAAACTTATACATTATTAAACAAAGATGAAAATTTATTTAATTTGAGAATAGATTTAAGTAAATGTCCATCATGAAGTAAAAAAAAAATGTCAAAACATATTAACATATTAGTTCTTGGGTAAAATAAAGACTTGTGTATATTTAAAATATAAGAAATAATGCTAATGTTTATTTATTTGCAAAAATTTAGAGGTAATAATTAAAAGCAGTTAAAAATAAATGTAATAGTAAAAATACACATAAATATAGTTGAAATAAAGTATAAATAATAATTACAATAATTTTGTTAAGAAATAAATAAATAGATAAGAATAGTGATGAAAATATTTTGTATATGATAATGTATACATATATGTACCTTGTGTTTTTTGAGTTTTTTTTTTTTTTTAGAATTTCAAAAAAAAGCTCAAACCAAGTATTTTAAAAAAACAAATGACGAGTAACGTAACGTGTTAGGATTATTTCTTATTTATTGAAAATAAGTCAAAATCGGCGAGTAGGCCCTTTTCTTTTAAAAATCTGAATTTTAACTCCTCGTAGCCATTCCTTGATAATATTGAAAACTCTTTCTTTAATTTAAGAGTTAAGATGGAGACGTCCAATTTTATTTTTTTTTTAAAAACCGTTTAAGACAAATAATTGGTTAAACTTAGCCAAATTTGAATTTTCCTAGAACCCTAATTTATTTGAGAAACAATCTATTTAACTAGTCATGTGTTAATTGTGAAAAGATGAGGACATTAAAACTACTCCAAAGGAAATCCACAAACGTTTAAACCAATGTAAATACAATAAAAAAATGATATTTTAAAAAATTCTAATAACAACAAGAGTAATAAATTTATCATTCTAAGTATCGAAAACTACAAATAGAACATGGGTAATAAATAAGAGCAGAGGGCTAAGAGATACTACACTCCGTTTCGGAGTTGGACTTCTAATTTATGCTACTCCGAGGCTCTGCAATCCTAGTAGTGATTGACCTGATGTTTGAGCCGAAATGGAGTTTCAATTGAAACTCTAACTCCCGAGTTCACATGAAACAAACAAAAAAAAAGGACTAGTAACTAGACAAATAAAAGAGATACGTGAAAATACAAACTGAGTAACATATACCAAACAAGCACCGAAGATCGACTAATACACTATTTTAACAGAAGAGGGCTTCCGATCATTTTGATATATATCTGAGCAGCCAAAAAAATTCAAAAATTATTTCATATAACTCACATAAGGCAACAACATTGGTACAAACCAACCAAGGCACGCACACACACTTAAATGGGCAAAGTCCGCTTGGTTGGATTAAAAGAAAAGACATTCATTAAGATATGAGCCAAGACTATTAACTTGTGATTTCATTTGGTATAACACAATACTTAAAATGAGCCAAAACCCTAAAGTTAAGAAAATTCCAGCCACCAAGACATACTAAAATGATAAACAAATCCATTTTTCCGTTACTAGTGACATGAACTAGACTAGTGTACTTAGAATTATATCCATTTAAGTATAGATGGTCAAAACATTCATATGTGGATTCATGCAAACATGCCAAACACGAGGAAAAGCAAAAATAGATAAAGGAACATAGATTTTACTTCATTCCCCATGTTCAAACACGATGCAAACATATTTCAAAACCAACAAGGAGATTTAAACAAGACGATATTTTTAAACATAATCTACAAAAAAGAAGGAAAAAAAAAAGACGGGAAGCCATATTGAATAAGACGAGAAACTATCCACACATGTTCAACGAATCAAAATTGGCAAAACAGAGAGTAGGCAAGACCCAAAAAAATGAATTTACATAAATGACTCAACATAGCTCTACCTTTTTCATTAAAACCATATCAAAACTCCAATCCACATGTTATCACATATTTTAAACAAAACAACCCCAATTATGACCAACAAAATCTCCTTTTAGCATACCCTCAATTCGGCAGAAAGTGGCTAGAAGTACTTGACCCATGTTACCATATTTTGAAACAAAAATAGATAGAAGAGCAAGGGAATAAAGATAAATTTGACATTATTTTGCACTTGGATTCAAGGTAGCCCTTATTTGAAATGAATTTTAGATCAAAAGTGATAAAACCATAGTTTAGAATCAATTCCTGGGGAACAAATACCATGACCAAACTTATAATCAAAATATACTATACATATGAAACCATTTTTCAGAATAAAAAATCATAACCACTAGCAGAATTCAAGAAACATACCACAACATAGGCTTATCAAAGTTAAAGCAAAATCATATATTCTTAACACCGAAACACAATGAAGAAAAAAGTAGATGAAAAAACTGAAATAAAAAAAATGTATTCGGACTTTTTGGTGGGCAGCGATTAGGGTCGTTGAGTGTCGAGTTCTAAGCTAGCGATTATGACCTGACTTCAACTTTGACTCAAAGTATTTTGAGAAGAAAGAAACTAATTATAGAGTAGTGAAATAAATAGCAATTGAAGAAAGCTATTGGGATGTCTAAGTGTATGTTTTCTCTTTATTTTCAGATGTGTGTTTTTGGAAGCTGAAGCCCCCTTTTTATAGACAAGAATTGGAGCTTCCAACGGATCTAATGGAGGATTCAAGAACTCAAATTTTAATTATTGGGAAGCCATTTTTCAGAGAAGTGATGATGATATTGGTGAAAGAAAAGAGTTGGGTATACTTTTTCCGCTTGATTTGAGGGTGAAAAGTGACGGTTTTGAGGTGTAATACTCCGATCCATGGTATTAAAGAGCTAGGTAAATAGCCCAAATCTGATGGTTTCTTCAAATTTGTCACTTTCCAAGAAGTGGCAGTAGTGGTGGAGTACATTTTCGAGGTCTAACTTTTCAGAAAAAGGTGATGGAGAGACGTGGGTGGGGTGATGGAAAAGAGAGGGAAAAGTTGAAGACCACCAGATTTCTCCATTATCCGGTGGTCTGGCGGCAATGGCAGAGGATAAAAGGAGCGATAGATGATTGATATTTTTTTGGGTTTGGATAGAACGAAAGAGAAGATAAGGGACTGGTTAAGTTTGGTTTACTAGTTTTAGTTAGGTTTAGGGGGTTTTGGGTCGGGTTAGGTATTTAGATTGGATTAGCCAGGTGTGATTGAACATTAATTTAAAGGAGGTGGCCCAAATAGTGATAAGTGAATTAACTTGTCAGAAAATTCTAATTTTGCCCAATCGTTTTCACTTAATTAATTTAATGATGTTTGTTTCGTCCTAATTAATTTTTCAAAAGTGTACATGTATACACATGCATTTTCACACGTATAGCATTTCGTCCTAATTAATTTTTCAAAAGTGTACATCTATACACATGCATTTTCACACGTATATGTATGTATACACATGTGCAAAACTTTAAACACGTACATATGTTCTATTTTAAAATACGTATAGCTATAATATGAATTTAAATAAAAAGTAAAATAAAGTAAATTTGTAAAAATAGGAGGGTATATATTTATACAAATATTATCTAGAGTTTTGAAACAAAATTTAATACACTCACATATATTTTTTAGCAAAAAAAATAGCAAAGTAATAAGTCTGAAATATATTATTATTAATAATTTATTTTGGGGGGTAAACACACGATATAAGTATTTTAATAGAAAAAAAATAAAAATAATAGTAATAATAATAAGAAGAAGATATTATTTTTGAAAAATTGTTATTGGTGTTAATTTTATTAAAATTAATGTTAAAAATAAGGAAAATAAATATTTAGGACTCATAAGCATCGAGAAATTAATTTTAGGAAAAAGGAGAGCCAAAATTGGGTTTCACCATCTTGCCCCTCTTCTTCTATAGAGGATGATAGAGTCTATGGATGAAGACGTTGGTGTAAAATAATTTTGTCTTGACTGGTAAAATAGAAATACGTAGTTCTGTTACATGAAGAAAAATGCAAAAGTATAGGAAAAATAGGAAACTAGTCTTGATGTCTTCAAATGTAGTGCTTATGATAGGGTCTAAATTGGTCGGCTTCGTGCTCACTGTGCCATCCATTTCTGCAAGGATTACGGCTCCTCCTGAGAGCACTAGGTAAACCATGTAGGGACCTTGCCATTTGGCGCAAATTTCTCTTTAGCTTCATCTTAGTGAGAGAATATCTTATTCAATACTAACTATCCTAGTGTGAATTGTCGAGGGTTGACTTTCTTGTTGAATGCCTTGATCATTCTATTTTGGTAGAGTTGACATAGCAGACTGCGTTCATTCTCTTCTCATTCATTCAATGCGGGAGGCTCTATGGGCCCAATAATATCCATGCCCCAAGAAGCAAATGGCCAAGCAGAACCCATCACATTGATCTCATTTGATGGAACTCATATAATATCCCCATGCACTTGACACTGATGATATTTCTGTACGTATTTGATGTTATCCCTCTCCATAGTCATCCAAAAGTATTCGGCTCTCAAAATCTTACCCATTCATGTGGGGTCCCCAAGTTCCTTCATGTATTTCTTCTAGTAGTCTTGTTGCTTCTGTGGCATCGACATATCATAGAAATCCCAAATCTGGAGTCCTCCTATAAAGGATTTCTCCATTGAGAAAGAAGTGATTGGCCATTCTTCTCAAAGTTAGATTTTGCTTGCTGGTGGTAAATTCTGGATATTCTCCTGCTTTGAGCAACCTTTTGATGTCATAATACCATGACTTTCCATCCAGTTCTTCATCTATATGAAAATAATATGCATGTTGGTCTTGTATCTCCATCTTGATGGTATTAATGTAATTCTTATCTGGATGTTGTATCATTGAAGATAGTGTTGCCAGGGCATCAATAAACTCGTTTTGAATTCGAGGGACATGTTTGAACTCAATATTCATGAATCTTTTGCTCAGCTCCTTCACATATTGCACATTAGGAAGGATCTTGACATTCTTAGTGGTCCATTCTTTGTACCTGATGAACCAATATATCAGAATCTTCTATCACCAATAGCTCCTTACTGCTTACGTCTACAACCATTCTGAGTCCGAGAATACAAGCTTCGTATTTCGCCATGTTGTTCGTATAAGGAAACCTAATCTTTGCTAAGATTGGATAATGTTGACCTATTTTTGAAACTAGTACTACCCCGATTCCTGCTCCTTTAAAGTTTGATGCTCCATCAGAAAACATCCTCCACCCATCATATGAATCTGAGATGTCCTCTCCTATGAACAATACTTCTTCATCGTAGAAGTATGTCTTGAGTGGCTGGTATTCTTGATCTACTAGATTTTCTGCCAGGTGATTAGCCAAAGCTTATCCCTTGATTTCTTTTTGTGTCATGTACACAATATCGAACTCGCTCAGCAAAATCTACCATTTCACCAAATTTCTAGTAGGCATCAATTTATGGAAGATGCACTTGAGTGGATCTATTCTTGAAGTCAAGTACGTGGTATATGCAGACAGGTAGTGCTCCACTTTTTTGCAACCCAAGTCAACGCGCAATAGGTTCATTCCAACAATATATATCTTGCTTCATATGGTGTGAACTTCTTGCTTAGGTAGTAAATAGCTTGCTTTTTCTTTCCCGTCTCGTCATGTTGTACCAACACACATCCAAATGCACCATCCATAATGGATAGGTACAATAGCAATGACTTTTTGGGCTTTGGTGTAACCAATACCGACGGGTTGGACAAGTATTCCTTGATTCTATCGAAGGCCTTTTGGAATTCTTTTGTCTATCTTATGGCAGCATCCTTTTTCTGCCACTTGAATATAGGTTCACATATTATCGTCGACTGAGCTATGAATCGACTGATGTAATGGAGCCTTCCCAAGAAACTTATTACGTCCTTCTTAGTCTTTGGGGGTGGTGATTCCTGAATTACCTTGATTTTGGAAGGATCCAACTCTATACCCCTCCTGCTAACAATAAACTCCAATAATTTTCTTGTGGGAACTCCAAAAGCGCATTTGGATGGATTTAACTTTAGGTTTTACCTTCCCAACCTTTCAAAGAACTTCTGTAAATCATCTAGGTGATCAAATCTTCTCTTGGACTTGATAACGACATCATCTACGTACACCTCAATCTCCTTGTGAATCATATCATGGAAAAGGTAGTCATGGCCCTCATGTAAGTTGTTTTTTATTCCAAAAGGCATTACCTTATAGCAATATACCCCCTATGGAGTGATAAAGGCTGTCTTCTTAGCATCATCTTCATTCATCAAGATTTGATGATACCCCACAAAGCAAATAACAAATGACTGCAACTCATGTTTTGCACAATTATCAATGAGAATGTGATTGTTTGGAAGAGGAAAATCATTTTTAGGACTAGCCTTATTAAGATCCCGATAATCTACACATATCCTTATATTTCCATCCTTCTTCGGCACTGGCACAATATTGGTTAACCATGTTGGGTAATTTGTAACCCTTATGATGTTTGCTTCTATCTTCTTGGTCACTTCCTCCTTAATTCTCAAACTCAAATTGGGTTTGAATTTCCTCGTCCTTTGCTTTATGGGTGGACAAACGAGATCAATTGGCAGTCTGTGTGAGACAATATTGGTGTTTAACTCTGGCATATCTTCATAAGACCAAGTGAACACATCAATGTATTGCTTAAGCAATTTTATCAAATCTAGCTTCGTCTCAGCTTCCAAGTTTATGTTGACTCGCGTTTCTTTCATCGCTTCTTCATCACCCAGATTATCAACCTCAGTTTTATCCAGGTTAGGCTTTTTCTAACTTTCAAGTTGCTCATTCTTATGTGGCAGGTTTTCAGGCATCATCTTTCGTCATATACATCATAATCCTGCTTATCGTATAAATTTTACTCAGTGGATTCATTACATTTCATAATCATTGAACGGGGATTTTTACTAATATTAGTGCTAAAAGGTATAAAAGGTGAGTAAAATAAATATATGTTAACGAAAAATAGGGAAAATAATTTTGGAAAATAAAAACTTTTATTAAAAGAAAAGCGCTTGGCTTTTAGCAAGAGGCGAGTAACAAAAGGGCTTTGGCATGATTCAAGCCTCAATTGATCATGCAAAAACAACTTTGAAATCAACTAAAATTCCACACTACCAGGACTCTTGTCGAAATAGGGATGGGCTGCTGGTCCAATTCTGCAAGACTTCTACAGGTTCAACATCGCGGATGGTTAGCTCAATGAGATCTATCTCCAATCCTTTATCAATTACGGCCATAAATAAATTCCTTATTCCCTCAATGATGTCTTCATCAACTATTTGCTCTGAAACCTGGACTTGGGCTAGCACAAAGATTGTCTTACCTGATCCAATACCACAGACTCCTTCCCAAGTGGGTTTATATCCAAGCTCGACAGTACCTCTCTGGTGTTTCAATTGAGTTGGCTCAACTATACCATTGGTTTTTTTTCCTAGTCTAGTCTTAGTCTGATACCCATATTTCAACATCTCTGAGGCAACCATCTTTGTTGCACTAGACATTTTTACTCTAATTGGCTCTACTTTCTCATCGGCCCTTACAGCTTGCATGATCTCTAGAGAATAGAAAGCAACTTCATCTAACTCCTCAATGACTGGAATAGAATTAACAGAATATAAAGGATGACTGAGCTCCCCATGAATGGTAACTTTTATGCGACCCTACTCAAACTTCACAAACTGAGGGGAGTAAAAAGAACTGCTCTTGTCATGTGGACCCATGGCCTCCCCAGCAACAGGTTGTAAATGGACGCCACATCCATCACTCTAAATAAGATGGGAAATTCAGTAGTCCCTACTTGTAATGTTAGGTAGATTTCTCCAATGATGCTCTTTTGCGATCCATCAAAAGCTCTGACCTTCACCCGACTTTTCCATATCTCTTCTATATTCACACCCAAATCTCTCAGAGTGAAAAATAGACAGATATGACAACCATAACCACCATCGATTAGAACCCTATTCACGACCTTGTTATAGTACTTGACGGCAATATAATGTGCTTTGTTGTGCCTGGCTCTTTTTGACGGTAGCTCATCATCATGGAAAGAGATCTTATTTGCTTCCACGATACTCCCGATTGCTGCAACTAAAGTTTCGCTTGTGGTTTCTTTAGGTATGTTAACTCCACATAAACCTTCAATCAAATCATTCCTATGGGCCTCAGAACTCATAATCAAGGACGTAATGGATATGTAGGTTGGTGTTTTCTTCAGCTGTTCCTCGATCGAATAGTCCTTAGGTTGCATCTTCTTCCAAAATTCTGCGGCTTCAAGATCAGTAACATTCTTTTTTGGATTTTTTTCTTTCCCAAAAAACCCTTGATCTAGATCCTTCGGGGCATAACACCTTCCTAATCATGTCATCTTGTGAGCCTCAACAACGTCTATTGTCTTGCCTTTGGATTTTGATCGGTAGTCACATGGGACTGCTTTAGTGTTATAGTCATGCTTCTCAATAGTTATAGTGGTTACTACAACTCTCGGCAGGTAGGTTTGAATAGTCAACGACTTTCCTAACTGAACTATGATAAAAGGTTACATTGGATATGTAATGGCAACTTCTTCTGTGTTCCAAGAAAGCATAATGGCTCCCTCCAAGTCATACTCTTCCTCTATAGTAATCATGTTTACTTCTCGATTCTCATGATTTGGTAAAGGGTTGTTGTTCAAATTTGGAGGAGCTGTGGTGTATTTGATTAATCTTTTTCTGATCAGAGACTCAATCTGTTTCTTCAAACCATAACACTCTTTCATGTCATGCCCTTGGACTCCTAAGTGATAAGCACATCGCTTGTTTCCATCAAAGTTTCGAGAGGTTGGATTAGGGGTTTTTCCTTCAATTGGGTGTAACAATTTTACTACCCTCAACCTTTGAAAAAATTGAGCCAAAGGTTCGGCAATAGGTGTATAGGTGCGGGTATTTCTGGCTTCAAGATTTGGACATGGTCTTGGTGCATATGTTGGTCTATTTTAGTGAACTGGAGCTTGGACATGGACATATGGTCTTGGCGGATTTTGGTGTGCTGGAGCTCAAGGTGGATTATAATGTGGTTGAGTATTATATACTGGAACATGGCAACAATCTGGGGATTGTTAGGGTAATGGTAGGAAGAACTTCTAGGTTGGTAGTATGGTGTGATAGTTAAGACATCTTCTTTCTTCTTCTTGTTACCACCAATTGAACCTAACTAATAGATTTACTTGTGGCTTGTATTACAACTATAGACTAAATCTTTCCTGACTTGATGCCTTTTTCTATGAAATCTCCTATCTTTACCAACTCAGCAAACTTCTGGCCCATCATCGACATCATCTTGTCAAAGTAAACACCTTCTTGAGCTTGAAGAAAGTACTTAGAGAGTTCATTCTAGTTCAGTGGGGGTTGGATCCTTGAAGCCTCAGTCCTCTATTGCCATGCATACTCGTAAAATGACTCAGATGGATTCTTCTATATGTTGTCCAATGAGAATCTGTTTGGAGTGATTTCGGTATTAAACCTAAAGTGACTCATACCAACTTTGGCTATTTCTTGCCAATCATGTCATTTGTGAGGGTGTTGGCTAGTGTACTAAGTCAAAGCTTCTCCTGACAGACTTTGAATGAATAACTTCATCCTCAAGTTCTCGTTCCTTCCTACACCGACCAGTTTGTTGAAATAGGCCCTTAGGTGCGCATGAGGATCGCCTTTTCCATCAAATATATCAAACTTGTGGTTTGTACCCAACTAGCATGTCGATGTCTGGATGGATACATATATCATCATAATCCAAGCTCTCGGTTCCCCTGGTTACTTACATGTTTTTAAATTCCCTTTTCAGACTTTCAAGTTGGGCTGCTATCGACCTTTTTTTCATCTAAATGGACATCCTTCTCTAGTCCCATATACTGATCAACCTCATACGGGACTTTGACAGCCACAAATGTTGCAAAAGTAGGAGCTTTAGTAGCATATACCGGTGGCACATCTATCTCACAAGTGACGTGTGCCTTAGGTATGTGTTGCATTGTTGGATGAACTAGAATGTTGAAGTTCTAAATAGGTAATGAATGATCAGGTGCAACCCTGGCTGTGGGTAGAGAAGCAAGTGGAGCTTGAGCATAAGTGGGAACATGTGGTTTTTGCATAGATGGGTTTATTAAGTTGGTGAGAGTGATTTAAGGTAGTTCAGTATTCGGGATTTGGAATTGAGAGGGGAAGGTAGAAGCCGTAAGCTTAGTCAAGTCCCACACTTGGTGCAGTTCCTCCTTTAGGAACTCAATTTCTTGTGCCATGTCGGCCATTTGTTCATCATTTTGGGTGTTTAGTAGCTTTTGAGAACTTTTGACGTCGTCGAATGGTACCATCAAGGTGTTATTGGATTCTTCCATCATTTTTCCTTTATATTGGAGGTTGTATTTTGATTCAGTCAGTTTGCAAGTCAACACAAATCAACGTTCTTCTGTTTTTAGGATTAATAATGAACAAATGATAAAAGAATAAAAAATAAAAAAATAGAAGGAAACCATGTTAGTTTGGGAGAGATTGAAAAATGTAACAAATAAGTAACACATATATACGCCAAGTTGGCGACATTCAAAATGCGTCCTAATATGGCTCCTCCTCTTGACAGAGGTGGACCTACGATGCAATCGATTTGATGATAAATGATCCATTTTAAACACATTTGGATTTGGAATAAATGACTTTCATTAAGCAAAATACGGCTTCAAAAGGTTATTATGAAATGGAGAAGTGGAAGCCTAAAAAGGAACTGAAAGTACATGCACGTCCACAAAGGCAGAGAATGGGATTGGCCATGCGGCTCTTTAGGGAAAGAAAGGGAAAAAGTACAATAAGGAAAGAAAATCTAAGGTCATGTGGCATCATCATTATAATCATCGTCACCCACACCCAGATAAGGGTGTATGTGGTATTATGAGAAATGCTCTTCTCTCATCAGCCAATCTTGGTAGTCTAGATCATCTTCTTTAAGGAGCACTAGAGATCCATTCTCGGATTGTTCTTTAGGTTTCTCTTCCATGTCTTCCCTTAGGTCATCATCATCGCCCGGAGGTATCATGTCATTAACAACTCTTGGAATGACTTATCGATACATGGAGGTGGTAAGATACTTCTGAGGTAATATTTTACTACCAGTTGACACATCATTTCATAGTCTACTAGACTAGGGATCCTTTCCCAGCTTGGTTGCATTATGGGACCTCTTTCTACTTTCTATGCATAATATTCCAAGGTGCACCAACTTGTTCGGCCGATTTTTGCTGAAACTACGTTCATCCATGTTCTTTGCAGTCTTCTGATTCTGGCCAAAGGTACTTCTCTTCTGTAAGTGACTTCTGTTGGAGCCATGTGTGACCATAAAGGGATGTTTTGCGCGATTCCAAATTGACGTAGCACTCTGAGTGGAGAATATGCTTGAATCCCTTCCAACCCGATCCGCTCGATGAAATAGCTAGTGTACCTTCTTAAAAATGCCCTTCCTGTGATTGAAGGAAGCCTCCAATTGATGGAATCTCCTATGAGATACGTCAGATAAGCCCGTCATTCTTCTAGTCCTATTGGTGATTCCCAAAATCTCAACCTCTGTTCATGACTTTGTATCCTATTGTGGATGTTTTCTGAGTTGTTGTTGATCGTCTCTATTTGATAGAAATGCTCCATGGCCCAAACTTGTAGACCAAACAAGGATTTTAGAATAAAGTGAATAAATATGCTAGAATAAAGTAAATACAATCTATGGCCAAACGGGGCCTAAATATTGCTCATTCTCTCTGCAAAAATGTCAAGTATTTTCTTCTAGACAAAGCATCAACAACCAAGAACTAGTTTGCTTTAGTTGAATATATATGACTCTAAGTCCTAGGTTGTTGTATCTTTGTAGTTTGTCCTAAATTGTATACTTACTCATCTCATGAGAAGCTATTGTATGTTCGTTGTTTTCGTTATTGGTGGATATTGTGTAGATACTAAAGGTGGAGTTACTATATAAAATCGTGTCGAAGACAAGGAAAGAGAACGATGATGTGGACAGTAAGGCGGTTGAGACAAACTTCAAGGATGGAAAACTCCTTGTGTGTAGTATTGGACCAGATGAGTTCAATATACGTTTATCTTGTGAGATAACCAAAGAGATTTGGGAGGCCTTGCAGACTGCTCATGAAGGAACAAGTCAAGAAAAATAGTCCAAAATAGACATGCTTTAACACTCAATATGAGCTCTTAAAACGAATGAAGTTGAATCCATTCAAGACATGTATACCATGTTCACCTCTATATTCAACGAACTTCACTGTCTTGAGGAAGTTATCAAGACAAAATGGCTGGACAAAAAGATTTCAATGTTCTGCCTGCTTTCTGGGAGAGCAAAGTCAATTCTATCTTAGAAGCAAAATACCTTCAAAAATTTAGCATAGATAAACTGATAGGGAACTTGAATACCTATGAGTCTAGATCAAGAAAGATGAGAGCCCAAGAAGGAAAAAAGTTTTGTACTCAAAGCTACCAGGAGTGATCCAAGTTAGGATAGTGATGATGTAGACTACATCATATGGAGGTTTCTAAAAATAGTGAGAAGAAATGGTGGTTTTCCCAGAAAAGGTATCTCAAGCAAGAATGCAAGAGGAAATGACTGTTATCACTAATATGGAAAGCCAAAACACTTCATCAAAGAATGTTCTCTTCACATGATGGAATAAAACGAGTACAACAAAACATCCCAGAGAAAGTTCATAAAAGGAACCAGTTCCCTGAAAAGTTCAAGAGAAGAGAAACAACTAACAATATTTTCAAAAAGGCTCTAGCAATATGGGGAGACATATCCACTAATTTGGAATGGAGATGACCCAGAGGACACATCCATGCTAGTAGTTAAGGATGAACGCTCAAAGTTAGACGTTTTGTTTGTTCTCATGACAAAATCAAATGGTGAAGAAGAAGATGAGGTAAGCTCTCTTGATGTTCAAAAGAATTTAAGAGAGTATTCTAGAAAAGATCTGAGTGTCACAATCCAATTTCGGATTCATGATGACACCTACTTTAACCCTCCAGTAGGTAAGCCAAAAATTAGCCCAGAACGACAAGAAATGGGCTAACTGGTGGAAGGTAAAGTTAATACAGAAAAAATAAGCATACAATAAGCTTATAAGCAATATAAAAAATATTATGACAATACAAATGTAAAAAGGAATGAAGAAAGAACAAAAGAAATATCCCACGACCTAGTAAAGCCGGTACAAGAGCCATTAAATACAAAATTAGAGTACTGAATAGTATCAATATACAGAAAGTCTCGCTAACCAAAGACTGTCCAAAAGTAAACGAAGGAGAGGGCGATCAGCTCAGGCTCTAAAAGCTCACCCTATCTCCCAATCCTAAGAGTAGCTAGATAGAACATCAGTGGCGGTAACTAGTATGCGGATCTGCATCAGAAAAAGATGAAGAAGTGTAGTATGAGTACAAAAACAACGGGTACTCAGTAGACATCATCGGCCGATCTAAATCATAATAAAAGTAGCATAGAATGTGAGAATGTAAACTAAGTCAAGGACTAAGGGGTAAACTTGAAATAATGATCCAGCTAACAGATAATAAAAAATAGAATAAATAATATCGAAAGAAAGGCAAGCTAATTACAGCCTAACTGGGCCTCTATAAGCCCGAAGGAGCAAATAAGAGGAGATTAACCAAAACGAGCCCCCATAAGCTTGATGGATGCAATAAAGAGTAGAACCATCAATAATAATAAGTATGAAGTGGCAAACAACCAAAATCATATTTGAATCTTCCCATACCATAATTGCCTGACTCCAATCGGACACTTAGCATCATAAATAAATCGTAAATGCCGAACTCGAATCGGTCTTTAATATCATAAGTGAACAACAAATGCTGGACTCAACTCGGACTCTAGTATCATGTATGCCCGACTCAAACTAGGACTATAGTACCATATGCCAATAGTAGTTGCCGGACTCGAATTGGTCTTTAAAGCAAATAAAAGGTTACAAGTCTAGTCGGAAGTTGGAAAGATGTCCAAGTCACAATAAATTCTAAGAAGACACACAAGATTATGAAAAAAGGCCTCCTAGGTCTACAAGGAGCTACTTAGGATAACTGACCTAAGAAAGAGTCGACGGGGCCCACTACTAACCCCCAAAGTCCATACTAAGGTAATTTCTACCCGAGATTAGACTAAGGCATCAAATTTCTGTCTTAAGGTGTTAGATAATTCTAACCAAGTCCAAAGGCAGTAATTTAATTCAAGGAAGAGACGAATGGGTCAATTCTATAAAAAAAACGGCTCTCTAATCAGCTAAATATTCCAATTTGCACTAAACATACAACCAAAACATAAATTTTAACCTAACTCTAGCATAATAATGTACTAATACAAAAATAAAGCTTAATATATGAGAAAAGTAAGCCTAGCCTACCTGGACGCCGACAAATGCCCAAGAAAATTCATAAATTAGAGTTTTTCACTTTCGAGAAGCCTCCTCACTATGCCACAATACAAAAATAATGATTTACTCATTAGTATGAGAATAATAATACCCATATTGCATATAAATGCTTTGGGTCCAAATTTGAGCTAAAAATCCCATGTGGGGCCCACTTAAAGAATCACAACTTTGAAACCATCAAAACGTTCCTTTAAGCTTAAGGATCATTTATCGTAAAAAATTGGTAAATTTCGAGCACAAACAAACCCAAAATCAGCCCGTAAAATAAACTAGGGATTCGGGTTTAAATTGGAAATTAACCATTAATGGGAACTCATGGAAATATCGATGAGGAAGTGATCAAAATAACTTCTCCAACTCACCACGAACACTCAATGATCAAACTCCGCTCTCCACACTTTCTGTAAGGTTTTAAGGGACTTTGAAATAAAGAAAATAGACTAAAAATTAGGTCTCCCACAAAAATAGCAGCAGTAGCCGCTTTAGCGGTCATTGCTAATGCGGTACGGTACCGTTAAGCTATCCTTTCCCCCTGGGAACTACTAAAGCGGTCGAATGTCACTTACGTGACTACCTCTAAAGCGGTAGTTTGGTCGCTTTAGCGACAGATGGGGACACCTGGTCTTCTGCTAAAGTGGTCCATTGGCCGCTTTAGCGACCTCCGCTTTAGCAACCAAATGGCCACTTAAGCTGTCACACCAGCTGATGCCTACACCAGTACTTAGTAAAAATTTTCTAAGTTCCGATCGGACCCTCAAAATTCGTTCAAAATCCTGTAAACGCAAACAAACTATGCTACCCCACCAAATTCGACATTCCGGACTCTAGGGTGCCATTAAAGTTTCCATCTGAGATTGTTTCTATGAAATGTAGGTCCCACACCTAATGGCTATTTTAACCAATTTCAACCCAATAGTCCAAAATGAGTTCGGGAGCCTTGAGACCCCAACCAAAGATTCCCCCAGCCAAAAATCAACATTTAAGAGCTGATGGAACTGTTAAAATTGGCATACAAGGTCATTTACCTAAGGTTTCGGCCCGGATACCCAAATTTCAACAGCGAAGACTTTTAAAAAGGGAATTGGATCTAAAAATCAAATGAACTGGCCGGTAACCGAGCTGTCGGCTCCAGCAAGTCATAAATGACTTGGGGCTACTATAGGAAAGCTTTAAACATTGAAATAGAGCAGAAATATAGAAAATGACCTGGAGGGTCATTATAATATCCACTACTAAAAGGACTTTTGTCCGCAAAAGTAAAGATCAAAATGTATCTGAAGGCTCAAGCAGGTGGGGATACTGGGCACGCATCTCACTCTTGATCTCTTAGTGAGCCTCCCTCCTCAACTTGACATTGCCTACACTGAACTTTAACCACACCAATCTCTCTAGAGCGCAACCGTCTCACATCCCTGGCCAATATAAGCACTGGCTCCTCTATGAAGGTCAATTGCTTGTCCAACTGAACTGAGTCCCACTGAAGCATGTGTGACTCATCTGGAATATAGCATCGCATTATGGATATATGGAAAACTTGGTGAACAACCTCAAAATCTAGAGGCAAGTCTAACTCATAAGCTGCCTCTCCAATGGTCTGAAGTATCTCAAATGGCCCAATATACCGGGGCTGAGCTTACCCCTCTTCCCAAACCTCATCACGCTTTTTATGGGAGATACTCGAAGGAAGACTCGGTCACCAACTCTAAACTTCACGGCATTAATTCTACAATCAATGTAACTCTTTTGCCTACTATGAGCTGCCCTCAACCTATCCTGAATCACCCGCATCATATCTAAGCACTCACGAAGCAAGTCAGTAACACGGGAACTAACTTTAAAAGTCTCAAGCTAGCCAATCAGAGATCAACAATGTCTACCATACAATGCCTCCAATTGTGCCATCTAAATACTCGAATGGTAGCTATTATTATAAGAGAACTTCACTAAGGCTAAGTGTTGCTCCCACTGACCTCCAAAGTCCATAACACATGCGCAAAGCATATCTTCCAAAACCATAAATGTCCACTCCAACCGACCATCGGTCTGGGGTGAAATGTGGTTCTAAGATCAACCTGAGTAACCAACTCCTCCTGAAATGTCCTCCAGAAGCTAAAAGTGAACACTGAGCCTCTGTATGAAATAATAGATATGGGTACTATATGCAGGCGAACAATCTCATGGACATAGATACAGACGAACCTGTAGACACTAAATGACATATGAATAGGGAGAAAATGGGTCAATTTGTTCAATCGATCTTTAATAACCCAAATGCCATGGGAACCACGGAAGGTACAAAGTAAACCACTCACAAAGTCCATGTAATCCGCTCCCACTTTCACTCGGGAATGGGTAATCTCTTAATCAAGCCGCTAGGTCTCTGATTCTCTGCCTTTACTTGCTGACAACATAGGAAACAAGCTAGAAAGTCCTCAACATCTCTCTTCATACAACTCCACCAGTAATGATGCCTCAAATCTCTATACATCTTAGCTGTCCCAGGGTGAATAGAATATCTGGAGCTACGAGCCTCTCTCAATATTAACTGAATCAAATCTCCAAACCTTGAAACACAAATATGACCATCATATCTGAAAATACCCTCTGAATCTAAGGTAGCCCGACTAGACTCACCCTTCAACACCTGGTCATGGATGCCACAAAGGCTACTATCCTCAAACTGGCAGTTCCAAATCTACTCAAATAAGGTAGACCTAGCCTCAATGGTAGCAAGAATCCTCTTGGAGTGTGAAATATCAAGTTGAACCATCAAGTTGGATGAGGACTATATGTCCAATGTCAACAGCCGCTCCATAACTGAATAGAAGCCAAGCTACCTATACTCACCGCCTTCAGGCTCAAGTCATACGCTACCATGTTTGCCTTGCTCGGATGGTATAGAAGAGAGATATCATAGTCTTTCAGCAACTCAATCCTTCTATGTTGTATAGAATTAAGCTCCCTCTGAGTCATAATGTACTGAAGTTACAATGGTCAGTGTAGATCTCGCAATGAACACCATAAAAGTAATGCCTCCACAACTTAAACATAAAAACTACCGTCGCTAACCCCAAATCATGAGTGGGGTAGTTGCGCTCGTGAACTTTCAGCTGCCTCAACTACATCAAAACACAGCCCAAACCAACACCAGAAGCATGACAATAAACTGTAAACCCCTTGCCCTCAACAGGAAGAGTCAATATAGGAGCTGAAGTGAGGAAGTTCTTGAGATTCTGAAGGCTCAACTCAAACTCATTAGACCAGTAAAAGGGAACCCCTTTCCTAGTCAACCTAGTCATAGGCGCCACAATAGAAGCTAAACCCTCAACAAGCCATCTGTAGTAACCTGCCAAACCAATAAAGCTACAAACCTCAGTCAGAGATGTAGGTTTGGCCCAATCACGAATAGCCTCAATCTTTGATGGATCCACCATAATCCCATCCTTAGTCACAACATGCCCTATGAATGTAACAGAATCGTGCCAAAACTCACACTTTGAGAATTTAGCAAAAAGCCTAATATCTCTCAAATTCTGGAGCACAATCCTCAAATAATGCTCGTGTTCCTCCCTTCTCCTCGAATAGACAAGGATGTCATCAATGAAGAAAATCACAATGGAATCCAGATAAGTCCTGAACACACGATTCATCAGATCTATGAACACTGCTAGAGCATTAGTCAACCCAAAACACATCACCAAGAACTTATAATGGCCATATCGAGTCCTGAAGGATGTCTTAGGGATGTCCGTAGCCCGAATCCTCAACTTATGGTAACTAGATCTCAAGTCAATCTTAGAGAACACTATCACACCCTCAAGCTGGTCAAATAAATTATCAAAACGAGGTATAGGATACTGACTTTTCACTGTCACCTTATTCAGCTGCCTGTAGTGGATACACATACGCATAGAACTGTTTTTTTTCTTCCTGAACAAGACAGGAACTCCCCAAGGCAACACACTCGGACAAACCTTACCCAAAAGATCCTAAAGCTGAGAATTTAGCTCCTTAAGCTAAGCAGGAGCCATATGGTACAGTGCCATGGAAATAGGTTAGGTACCCGGCTCAAGATCAATAGCTAACTCAATATCACGCTTAAGAGGAAGGCCAGACAGATCAGTAGGGAAAACATAAAAAAACTCACGGATAATAGCAACGGAATCAAGCGAGGGACTCTCCATACTAACATCACAAACATAAGAAAGATAAGACTCACAACCCCTTGACACCAATCTTCTAGCCTGAACATAAGAAATAATCCCCGTCGGTGCGTGGCTAAAAGAACTCTGCCACACAACTGAGGGTATGCCAGGCATGGCTAAGGTAATGGTCTTAGCAAAGCAATCTAAGACAGCATGATAGGGGGATAGGCAGTCCATGCCTAGAATCACATTAAAGTCCCTCATATAAAGCACAATAAGCTCAGCCTGAGTATGAAACTCTCAAACGGTCACAACACATGATTTATAAATCCAATCCACTACTAAAGAATCACCCATGGGAATAGATACACGTAATGGCACAGATAAAAGCTCCCAAGACAACTCTAATCGTGGTGTATAATAAGAAGAAACATATGAATAAGTGGATCCCGGATAAAATAAGTCAATAGCTGGCTAACGGCACATAAAAATTATACCTGTAATTACAGCATCTGAAGACTCTACCTTTGGTGTACCACGTACAACATACAAATGACCTCACCCACCACCTGGCTGGGCGCCTGATCGAACACCCATCCTACCTGCTTGAGAACTTCCTCAAGAACCCTAGGGACCATCTTTAGACCTTGAGCACCTTCTCTAGCTGGAGGTGGCACTGATCTGATTTACTGAACACTCTGCATAACAGGCTAAATAATACCACTCTAGGGATACTCTCTGGAGTAATGACCAGCAACTCTGCAGCTATAGCGAACCCCAAACACTCAGCTCTATCCAAGAGATCCTGCTAACCCTCAATAGCCATCTCGACTAAAAGACCTAGAATGTGCTCCTCTCAAAGATTGGCCACTGCTCGGGCCATAGTAATCACTGTAGCTGGACTGACCTCCATCAGTAATCTAAAGTGTTGCCTGAACGGGTCGACTAAACAGACCCTGATACTAATAAAACTAATATAGAGGGTACCTACCCTGAGAACCTCTACCTCTGAACTATGAGCCACCATGGATCCCACTAAAACTACTCTGACGACATGGTCTCTTATCGTTGCCTGCTTGGGATTCATGATGCATCTCCTCTATAGTCTGGACATAATCAAAAACCTCAACAAAAGACCTGCTAGATGCAACCAAACTTTGAGTAGATATGTGAAGAAGAAGTCTCAGCCCTCTAACATAATACCGAATCCGCTCATACTCAGTAGGCAAGATCGCAGTAGCATGCCTGGACAACTCATGGAACCGTGCCTCATACTCAACCACCAATATAGAACCCTGTTGTAAGCCGATAAACTAATCTCTTAGCCACTCACAAAGACTATGAGGCATATACTTGTCTAAGAAATCCCCAGAGAACTGAGTCCATGTCATAGGGGGAGATCCAGCTAGCCTGGTATCTCCATCAATGTCTTGATGCCAAATCCAACTGAAAAGTGGTGTATCAACCCCACAAGCCTCAACTAGGCCCAAATTACGGAGTGTATCCTCACAAGTAGTCAAGAACTCAAATGCATCCTCGGTTGGAGCCCCATAAAACCTAAGTATAGTCAATCTCAAAAATCTGGCCAACAGTTTCTGCTCCTCAATAGACATAGATGGTTAGGCAATTGCTGGCTTAGCAACTACAAGTGCTAGAGGGACCACAACTCTAGGAGCCATAGTTAAAAAATGCTCCCCTACATCTGTACCACTCTAATACACAGACTGAGCATCATCAGATGGTGCACCACCAACTAATCCTAATAATTAGTCCAAGGCATCTCTGAATAATGAGGAATAAATAAACCGCAATAGAGCCTAGGCTGCCCCCTGACCCACCAATGGTTGGGGTAGCAAAACCTATGGAGCTACCTCTACCTCGAGACCAATACTAGGATCTGGTGAAGGCCCTCTATCTCGACCCCTAGTTGGGGCTGCAGCTCTAGCCTGGACTCAACCTCTGGGTTGGCCACAGCCTCTGGAGGGTGTCCTAGCAGCGGACTCGGGGTCTTTATTGTCGATCATAGTAGCGCGCCTCTTGACCATCTGTGAAAGAGTGAAATAATGAGAACCTTAGAAATAAATATAGACTCGACGCACGAAATGAATAAAGAAAGTGAGATTCTCCTAAGAATGTCCTATAGCCTCCCAAATATAAGATACAGACATCATCGTTCCAATCTGTGAGACTCTACTAGAAATTTGCTTTTGTACAAACAATACTAGTGAACCTAGGCTCTGCTACCAATTTGTCATGACCAATTTTGAAGTCATGATGATACCTACTTTGACCTGCCAGTAGGTAAGTGAAACCGTAGCCCAGAATGACAAATAATGGGCTAATTGGTGGAAGGTAAAATAAATACCAAAAAAATAAGCATACAATAGGCTTATAAGCAATATAAATAAGATTAAGACAATACAAATGCCAACAGGAATGGAGGAAGAATAAAAGAAATATTCCACAACATAGTAAAGTTGGTACGAGAGCCACTAAATATAAAATAAGAGTACTGAATAGTATCAATATATAGAAAGTCCCGATAACTAAAGACTATACAAAAGTAAAGGAAGGAGATAGGGATTAGCTCCGGCTTTAAAACCTCACCCTAGCTCTGAATACTGAGAGTAGCTAGATTAAACGTCAGTGGTGGCAACTAATACTCAGATCTGCATCAGAAAAAGATGCAGAAGTGTAGTATGAGTACCAAAAAAATGGGTACGCAGGAGACATTATAAGTCGACTTAGCTAAATCATAATAAAAGTATAATAGAATACGAGATTGTAAACTCAGTCAAGGAATAAAGGGTATACCTGAAATAATGCTCCAGATGACAGATAATAAATAATAGTATAAATAATATCAAAAGGAAGGCAAGCTAATTATAGCCTAACTGGGCCCCCATAAGCCTAGAAGGCGCAAACAAGAGGAGATTAATCCAAACGAGCCTCCATAAGACTTATGGATGTAATCAATAGTATAACCATCAATAATAATAAGTATGAAGTGACCAACAACCGAAATCATATTCGAATCTTCCCATACAATAATTTCCAAACTCGAACCAAACTCTTAGCATCATAAGTAAATCGTAAATATCGGACTCAAACTAGTCGTTAATATCATAAGTGACCAACAAATGTCAGGCTTGAACCAGACTCTAGTATCATGTATACTGGACCTGAACTGGGAATATAGTACTATATGCCAATAGTAGTTGTCGGACTCGAACCGATCTTTAATGTAAATAAAAGGTTTCAAGTCTAGTCAAAAGTTAGAAAGATGTCCAAGTCACAATAAATTCTAAGAAAACATGCAATATGATTAAAGAAGGCCTCCTAGGTTTACAAGGAGATAATTAGGATAATTGACCTAATAGAGGACCGGCGGGGCCTGCTACTAACCCTAAAAGTCCATACTAAGGCAATTTCTATCCGAAATTTGACTAAGGCTTCAAAGTTACACATTAAGGTATTAGATAATTCTAAACAATTCCTAAGGCAACAATTTAATTCAAGGGAGAGACGAATGGGTCAATTCTACCTAAAAACGACTCTCTAATCGGCTATATATTCTAATTTTTGCTAAACATATAACCAAGCCGTAAATTTCAACCAAACTCTAGTATAATACTATATTAATACCATAATTAAGCTCAATCTATGAGAAAAGTAAGTCTAGCCTACCTGGACGCCTACAAAAGCCCGAGAAAGGCCACTAAATTGGAGTTATTCCCTTCCAAGAAGCCTCATCATGATGCCACGCTATCAAACTAATGATCTATATATTAATATAAGAATAACAATACCCATATTGCATATAAATTCTCTGGGTCCAAAATCAAGCAAAAAATCCCTCTAAGGTCAAGGATCATTTACACTAAAAATGGGTAAATTACGAGCACAAACGAATCCAAAATCAGCCCGTAAAGTAAACTAGGGATTCGGGTTTAAATTGGAAATTAACCATGAAATTAAAGGGAACTCATGGAATTATCGACGAGGAAGTGATCAAAATGATGTCTTTAACTCACCTCGAACACTCAATGATCAAACTCCACTCTCCACACTCTCTCTAAGGTTTTAAGGGACTTGGAAATGAAATAAATGGACTAAAAATTAGGTCTCCCTCATAAATAGAAGAAATAGATGCTTTAGCGTCCAAATGAACTCTTAAGCAGTAAGGCACCGCTTAATCAGTCCTTGGTGCCTGGGGGACTACCGCTAAAATAGTAGTTTGGTCACTTTAGCTACAGAGGGGGACATCTGGTCTTCTGCTAAAGTGGTCCATCAGCCACTTTAGGTGACCTCTGCTGTAGCGACCAAATGGCCGCTTAAGCGGTCACACCAGGTGATGCATGCACCAGCACTTAGCAAAATTTTTCTAAGTTCCAATCGGACCCTCGAGATTGGTTTGGAATATCGATAATACAAACAAACTTTGATACCCTACCAAATTCAACATTTTAGACTCAACGATGCCATCAAAATTTCCATCCAAGGTTGTTTCAATGAAATGTGGGTCCCACATCCAATGGCCATTTTAACCAATTTCCACCCAATAGCCCAAAATGAGTCTGGGAGCCTTGGGGCCCAAACCAAAGGTCCCCCTAGCCTAAAATCAATGTTCCGTAGCTGTTGCAGTTGTCAAAATTTGTATATGAGGCCGTTTACATGAGGTTTAGGCCCGATACCCAAATTTGAATAATAGCAAAGTCTTCTAAACAAGAAAGTGGCTCTAAAGAAATGAACTGCCCAGTAACCAAACTACCGGCTCCAGTAAGTCATAAATGTCTTAGGGTTGCTATGGGAAAGCTCTAAACATCAAAATAGTGCAGAAATGTAGAAAATAACCTAGAGGGTCATTACACAGAGGTCTCTTGCCAATGTTTTAATTAATGCATATCATGGTTTGATAAAAGAAAAATAGTCCTTAATTGATGAACTTACTGAGTATAAGGCTAAAGTAATTTCATTGTTTAACAGAGATTCAATATTGGAGGACACGGTTAAATAAGTTTCTTTTCAAACTGATGTGCTTAGTGTCCAAATTAGGAACAACTCTGAGCCTGTTTGCAAAAAGAAAGCAAAAGGGGGGTGACATTCAGTTTGATTAAAGATAAGATCATTAAAGTCAAATTTGATCTCACTGTCTCTCTTGAAAGAAATAGGGAAATAGGGGGGAACCTAAATATGACTTAACTTAAAAAATCTCTTTTTTGGACTGCATTCTCATAAACTTTAGCCCGTGTTAATAGAATGAATTGCAGTTCTAGAGATGGTATTAGTTTTCAAAAACCTAAGGCACCTTACAAGACTCACAACAAATATGTCTCCAATCCTGATAACTGATTGTGTACTCACTATGGTCAAAATGGTCATTATAAAGATGATTTTCAAGTAAGAATCCCTGCTGTTAAGAAGAATTAGAAATTCTTGAAATAAAGAGGGATTAAGGAGAACCTGGTCCCAAAATGAAAAAGTGTTTTTTGCCATCTTGGACAAAAAGAAGACTCATTCATCCTTTCTTTTATTCTAAGGGACCCACGATAATTTTGGCTCTTAAATCTGATCAATATTTTTTATTGTAGGGTTGAGTGAGAGGAGGCGGTAAAAAATGGTTTATGGATAGTGGCTACTCGAAGCATATGAATGGAAGGATGAAAGATTTCCTTACTTAAGTTTTTCCAAGTAGGAAGTATTTCTTTTTGAAATAGGAATAAGAGATGCATTCTTGTGTTAGGAAAAATTAGAAAGTCTCTTGCTCATGCCGTAGAGAATGTGTATTACGTGAATGGGTTAAAGTACAGTTTGTTAAGTGTTGCTCAAATTTTTGACAAGGGAAATGAAGTAAAGTTCTTTTCAACCTCTTGCACCGTTACAAAGATTGAATCAATGGAAGTGTCTCTAATGGCGAAGAGGTGCAAGAACATGTAGTCTTGAGTCTATCTATGGAGGTGATCTCACTTGTCTCAGTTCTGACCAGGATGATGGTTCAATTTGTGGAACAGAAGGCTTAGAAATGTTAGTCCCTCCATTCTAAACAAGATAATAGTGAAGTATCTGGTATGAGGTCTGCCTAAGATAAAGTTCTTAGATCACAAATTATGTGACACATGTGCAAAATGGAAACAAGTGTGATCCTCATTCAAACCTAAGAAAGCAGTGAGTACTTCTAGGCCTTTTTATCTTCTCTATATGGATCTCTGTGAACTTATAAATATTGGTATTCGGGGTGGAAATAGGTACATCGTTGTTATTATGGATGACTATTCAAGGTTCACTTGGACCTTATTCTTTAAATCCAAGGACGAAACATTCCCAATTTTTGTTCCTTTTGCCAAAAAAGTTCAAGTTAAGATCGAAAATATGATTGTAAGCATCAGGCCTAATCATAGAACTGAGTTTGAGAATGCAAGGTTTGATGAATTTTGTACTGAACATGGGATAAGTCATAATTTCTCCGCTCTAAAAACACCTCAAAAATGGTGTTTTAGAGAGGAAAAATTGAACTTTTGAAGACATAGCTAGGACACTCTTAATAGCAAGTGGAGTTCCTAAGAGTTTTTGGGTTGAAGCTGTGAACACTACCTGTTATGTGATAAATAGGTACATGATCAAGTCCCTTCTAGAGAAAACACCAATGAGTTTCTTAATGGAAAAAGGCCAAAGTTGACTTATTTGAGGGCATTTGAGTGCAAATGCTTTATGCTAACCAATGGTAAAGAAGCCTTGGGGATGTTTGATCCCAAAAGTGATGAAGTAATATTTTTGGCTACTCGCCTCACAATAAAGCTTATCAGATCATGAATAAAATAACTCAATGTGTCATGGAGAGTGTGTATGTGATTTGTGATCTATTAAATAAACTCGGTAAGAAAGGGATTAAGAATGATGCTTAATTTGAGGATTTGTAAATTTAGAGTGCTGCTGTTGATTTTCCAGGTGATAGGACAAGCCAAATAAATCTAGTCAAGAAAGATAAGGACATTGAATTCCCTGTAGATAATAAAATTCTTGATACTACCCAAGTTACATCTAAAGTTATGAATCAAGAGAATGATATTGATGCTAACTCTCTGGATCCTAAAATAAGGACAGGAACTATCTTAGGAACCTGGTTAAATTCAAAATCAATCTGTAATACCCTAAAAATTCAAGTTAATATTATAATCGTTCTTCAAGTGCATAACGAACAAAACCCTATGATTTGGTAGTATGAGAAATTATTTAGTTATGAATTAAGGCCATAAGTAAATCCTAGCTCATAGTGAAGTTGAAAGCTTCCTTATAGACCAAGTTCTAATGTAAGATTATTCTTGGGTCAACTTTAAACAAACATTGCTCCTAGAATATTAAGAGTTAGGTGGCCTAATACCCACCAAATTAATGGTATTTATATTATCTTTCCAATGCCACCAAAGTATCAAAGTAAAAATATGGTCATTTTACTAAAGTTCTATCAAAGTTTTCAGTGGCGATGACTCAGACCCTATGAGTCATTTGGTGACCCTGCAGGTCGTACCCTGACTCATTATGACTGCAAAGAGAAGTGAAAACTTAGTCCGAAACAACAACTCAGGCTATGACTCATCCCCACACCCTATGAATCATCACCAGAGTTGTCGGGACTGGCACCAAAAGTTTTTTTAGATGATTTCAAAAGGATTGTTTGGTCTTTTGCCACTTTTCTAACACCAAAACTACGTTGTTTCACCTATTACAAGAGGGAAAAGTCTATTAAATCACCCTTAATCCCTCAATATTTTCCCCATGCTCATTCTAAGTCGGAAAACATGTGATTTAACTCTCAAGCAAGCCTAAGCCTAGGGTTTTTCTCAAAGCGAGATTCTCAAGGCTTCAATCCAAGATTTCTTTAGTTTAGGTATGTGGGTATTCAATAAGGGATTCCTTTCACCCCTATGCATAAACATAGTTTTAAATTACATATTTCAATTATGATTTTATGAACTTAAGATCTAGGGTTCACACCCAATTATGTCAAATTCTTGAATTTTACTTTCCTCATGATATTTTATTATTATGGTTCCCATTCAAAGTTATTATGCATGATTTCCATCACTTTGACTCAGTTATTTTAATACGTGAAGAAGTATGGATATTTTAAAGACTTCAGCCTCTTTCTGAATGAATTATACATGATTTGATGGATTTCAGTTTATATTAGTTTGACATGACATGTTTTCCCATGAAATTCATTACCTTTACAAACTTGTCATTATATGGCTCCTTAGTATATTGATATTCAGTAATTTGGGACTTGTATTTTTATGAATTATTACTCTATCAAGAATATAGCAATCCTTATGAATAATTGCATTCTTCAATGATGGTGAACACCCTATGACATAGTATTCCATAAGTTTTATGTTCAACAATTAGTCATTCAGTTCCAGAGATTTTAGAATGCTTTTTGATAAATCACTTATCTTTCAGTCTCAGAACATCAATATTATTAAGCTATTTTGTATATAAGTTTATATTTAGTTGGGAGTAGTAATTAGCACCGAGCGGACACAGGAATGAAGGCTCACCTATCAGTTATGCTAAGACCTTTAGTAGAAATCCCTAAGTCCCAGATACTCTGTATAGTCAAAAGTACTAATCGCATACCTCTTTTACCTATATTTTTTGTGTCATGTAGATTCAGGAGCTCACTATTAGGATCATAGTCAGAAAGATCACAACTTTCAGCCTGCAGGTTATGAGTTCTTTTAATTCGACGACTAGAGTCAGTTTTTAGTTCTAGTATTTTATTTCTATTCGTAAGTATTGATTAGGGATATCTGGGGGTCATGTCCCGACTACCTATAGTTAGTATTAGTAAAGGCTTAGATAGTTAGTCAGAGTTGTTGTATTTAGTTCCAGTTTCTTTTCAGATTATAGTTGTTGTAAATTTCCAGTTTCTTTTCAGATTATAGTTGTTGTAAATAAACTTTTATAGTATTATTTATTTATTCATCAGCTTTCACATTCAGTATCCTATTTCCATTTATTTTTTGTACTCTTAGTGTCATGCTAGGTCATGGGTTAGCATGGAGTCACTTGTGGCTCTAAGCACCGTGTTTTGACTAGGATGTAGTCTCGGTTCATCATACAATCTATAATATAAGTCTCCAACTGGAAACATAAAGTATATAATCCACTCGACAATATCATTATTCCTTTGGGCTTAAGTATTCATGCTAGATCCAAATATAGAAATATGTTTATATTCTCAGCCTTCTTGTCTCATATTGAACCTAAGAATATCAAGGAGGCATTGAAGCTGATGTCACGACCCGAATCCCATTCGGGCCGGACTGGCACCCGAAGTCGATAAGGCCCGAGAGAACCAATCTTCACTCATGTACTCTCATATGCATGTGTACGTATGAATATCACTCTATCCCATGTAATTAAATATGAATGGCGGAAGTCATGGCAACATGTACAATATATGAAACTTGGTCGTTAGGGCCATCACGTCAACGTACATATCTTATATTAAGTTTCCCACATAAGTCTACAAAGCCTCTACAGATACATAACTATGACAAACCTAGAGTCGGTACAGCACCCCTCTCTATACTCATATACAACATCAAACCAATATACATAATGACTCAAAAAAGCCCCGAACCAACTGGAGCTCACCAACAATCTGCGGATATCTCGTAGCCTACTGAGGAGGTCTACTAGCACCTGTGCCTGCAACAAGTAAGGTAAGTCCCCCAAGAGGGGTCAGTACGAAGAAAATACTGAGTATGTAAGGCTATAAGAAATTGCAGGCTATGTAAGCACTTTACTGGAATCATAACAAGTGAGTAATCATTATAGATAATTCTCTATTCTATATATGTGGAACCATGTACATTTCTTCTATTATTTTCATTACTGTTCACTCAACTAGTTAGTGGTTCAGAATACCTTATGGATCATCACCTTATAAGAAGTATATAATACCGAGCCTCCACCTTTGGTGGGCTATAACACATAAGAATATAATACCGGGCCTCCACCATTAGTGGGCTATATTAAATAAGTATATAATACCGGACCTCCACCTTTGGTGGGTTATAATATATATATGTACAATTGGTACAGATTAATACATTGAGGATCATGACATTATTGGAAGCACACATATAAGCATTACTTCACTCCTTCACCTCATGAGATTGGTACTTAGTGGTTAAAACATTATTAAAACTTAGAACATAATATTCTTGAGACTTTGGAACCATGTCCATAATTATGTAACTCATGAACAACAACGACTAATGAATGAGGGATATGTGACTTAAGAATGAATAGATTCTCCTTACGTCGTCACTTTCCTTGAAACAGTTTCCTTTAGTAGTTACAACATTATGAGAGCTTAGGAATTTCAGTCCATGGATAAGAGACATATGAATGCCAATCGGTCAATGAATAGGAAACATGTGGATAACAATATATATCAAACCTGAATGAGATACCTTAGCATATTTCAGAATAGGACAAGTGTAATGTCAATATGAATATTATGTGCTGCAAAAGGTTACGGACAGAGTAACCTTACATACCTTATCTTCCCAATATAATTACACAATCCCATATGTGAGCACAATGATTCCACTCCTTCCTTACATTTCACTCTACATCACAAGTAAATAACGGAACCAACATTAACCACCAACTACCTTACAAATGCATATGACAACAATGAGTTACATGTTTGTCTTTAAAATGTCATTTCATTCTCTACAATACCATTTACGGCATTGTCATACCAACAATACCCCAATCATGCCATACATTGACCACAACATTATATACCAATAATATTTCGCAACAAGTTTCTCCTTTACACTTTCTCATTAACACCATATCACAATTAATTCACCAAGTCACCTTAATACACCTCATAACAACATATTGGCCAAAATCCCATAATTTATACTCATAGAAAAATGACAAGTTAAGGATCATAATCACACCATACATGTTGGTGTTTCATCCATACAATACACTTTCATCAAAACCACAAGTCACCTTTCAAGTTTAATTCATAAAGATGACACATCTTTTAACAAAAACCAAAAGTGCCATGTACAACACTTCCAAGCATAAACAACATGATCTACATAGTCTCTCATGCTTATAATATGTTAAAGTACAAGAATAATCACTTACCTAAGCTTGGAAGATGATGATCTTGTCCAAAGAGTGCCTTAGGGTTTGAAGAGCGAAAGAGAGTTGTCTTGAAAATTCTAGAAAAAGTGATGTGTGTCTATATGAAATAAAATATGATTTTTCCCTCTTTATATAGGCCTTGTATTCATGCTTATCCAATTTTACATGTGTGCTTACTTAGTCAATGGAAGAATGGGTCTTTTGACCTATTGGGCCATGCATTTTGGCTCCATTTTGGGCCTCAAATTGGCCCATTAACACATATATTAACTTAGCCCACAAAATTCAATGTGTAATCCATCATATATCTCATGTTTAATTCATTCCATAATTTTCACGACAATATTCACTTACGAGATTCCCGATGATAGCCTCAATCGCAAAAATAAAAATTCTAGTCGCTCATGGCCTATTTGAACATAATTTGTAAAAAAATACTTGTGACGAAGAATTAACCCCAACTCGGATGCTAAACGTGCTTAAAAATAGTCCTACTATGATGGAGTAATGATACCATGACTCAAAGGTCTTATATACATCATAATAGTCGAAGAAAAATTTTGGCAAAAACCACCCCGGCAAGCCGCTTGGCGCGCTCCAATGCTGGGCTGAAAATTTCAGCCCAGAGCGGCCTGGCATGCCCCTGGGCGCGCCCCACTGTTATTTTTTTTAAAATTTTTCATTTCTTTGACTTTTCTTTGCGGATTCGGTTAGATACTTCAGGCTCTAATCTTTAGCTTGCCTCTTGTCTTTAAGAACCTTTATTTAGGAGTCATTCAAGCGTCATTTATCGCTCCTAAAATGTTCCAGAAAGTTCCAAACTACTCCTATAAGAGTCTAGTCACATTGACTAGTACGATATCAATTGTTTCATCCCAACACCAATGCAACCACGTACTTAGTGCTCTCAAAGCTAAGGTTTATAATTACATCCTAGGTCACCAATCAATCAAACTAGGGTTGAGAATCTACAGGGTGTTACATCCTTCCCCCCTTAGAAACATTCATCCTCGAATGTTAGGAAAATTGTCTCATCGCAATAACTTACGCCGAAGTGAATCCTTCACATTATCATATACACACACATTACTTGTAAAGACTTACTTATTATGACTCCAATCCCATAAATCCCATCTCTTGAACTTTTTCTTCCGTGTACAACAATTACGAGTACTTTAGATTTCATTATTTCTTTGGCCTCCATTGTGACTTCTTCTAAGTGTTAATTTCTCCAATTGTCCCTTTACGGAAGCTACTCATTTATTTCTTATTGCTTTTGCTTATCGAGCTAGAATAGTAAGCCGTACTTCTTCACATGTGAAATTTTCTGCAACTGGTGTATTTCCACTGGGAGCTACATAGGGTAATCTCCTGTAAACTTTTGAAGCAACGCATATGAGATACTGAATGAACTGTGAAGAGTTCTTGGACTAACGCTAATAGATACGCAATTTGCCCAAATCTTTGGACAATTTCCCTTTCTTTCCGAATCTCATATATTTTTCTTCATTGGTGACACTGTCAAAAATACCTAATCACCTATGGCACATTTTAATTCCCTTGTTCTAATATCATCATATGATTTATCTCGACTGTGGGCCATTTATAGCTGTTGTTATCTCATCTTCATTTTCTCTATAGTTTGATGAACAAAATCTGACCCGAGCAAGGCAAATTTCATCAGCTATAACCCATCCAAGTGATGATCTATATTTTTCTTTCATATAAAGCTTCGTAAGGTGCCTTTTGATACTTTTATTGTAAGTAATTTCAATAAACGATAGATGTTCATCTCAACTACCTTTAAAGTCAAAGGTACAAACTCGTGGTATATTTTCAAGTGTTCATATAATATGTTCTATTTGTCCATCCATCTGAGGATGACAAGCCGTACTTACATCCACCTGTGTACCCATGTTCCAACACTGTGCAATAAAGTAAGCTCTCCTGTTTAATATAATAGTGAGTGGAATCCCCTATAATTGTACTATCTCTTTTACACACAACTTGCATAATGTTCAGCTGTATCGGTAGTCCTAACTGGTAGGAAATATGCTGACTCGGTAAGCCTGTTAACTATTATCTATATGGAATCAACCTTCACAGTGTACGAGGCAACTCTGTGGTTAAATCCATGTTATTCATATTCCACTTCCAAACTGGAAGGATAACACATTGCATAAAACATACAGATTTTTGGTGCCATACTGTTAATCGGTGACCCCTTGGACATTGAGCTATAAGTTCTATAATGCGCTTCTCATGTAACCTTACCAAGACATCTCTGCTGAACCATGGTACATTTGGTTACTCCCAAATGAATAAAATACCGTGAACAATGTTCTTCTGTCATAATTCATTTCCTTAACTCATCTATACTCGGTACACACAATCTACATTGGCGTTAAAGTACTCCCCGTTGTGTTTGCTCAAATACCTATGTCGAACTTCGCTGTACATTTTTTTTTGTTTTTCAATTGAACTTAACATGACTTACATATTGCTTTGCCTTTATCTCAGATACCAAGGAAAATTCTGCCACATCTGACACTATAATTCTTTCACCTGAAGTTTTATACAAGTAGGGGTGCCATCTGTTACAAGCAATTGTAACACTGTTAACTTAAAATCATATGTGGGATAATTTCTCTTATGTGGACGCAATTGTTTTAAGGCATACGCTATCATATTGTCATGTTGCATGTATACACATCCCACACAATCTTTTAAAACATCACAATACACTGCATACTTTTCGGTGCCTTTGGGAGGTACTAGTACAAGTGTAGGAGTCAATTTATCTTTCATCTCTTGCAAAATTTTCTCACATACATCATTCCACTGAAACTTAGTTACATGTGTCTTAGATTTGTTAAGGGTGTTGGAATGTAAGAAACACTTTCCAACAAACTTTCTGTAATAGCCGGCCAACCCAATAAAAATACGAATCTCTGTAGGCATCGTAGGTTTTAGCCAATTCTTCATGGCTTCTATCTTTGGTATATCCACCCTTAGTCGTTTATCTGATACCATGTGACCCAAGAATGCTACAGGTTTTAACTAAACTTCACACTTTAAAGAACTTTGCATATCATTTACAATTACGAAGGATCTGTAACATTTGTCGGAACTAGTTAGCATGGTTCCCTTAGGGTCTTGAGTAAATCAAAATAACATCTGTAAACTTTGTCACGAACATAAAAACTACTAGTGCATTCATTAGCCCAAATGACAGACGAGGATTTCGTAAGAACCATAGTGTGTTTGTAATGCTGTCTTGGGACTATCATCACTATTCCTTCTTCATTTCATCATCATTCATTTCATCATGTCATCATTCATTTTTTTTTCACAATCCATGGTGTAGCATATGATAATATAGGATACGGGTCAATTAATGCATATACCTTATGTAAAAATATGAATGTTGTACCTGTGTCCCAGAAGCCTTCGAATTTTGTTGATCCCGTAGGTCGTGTCATACTACCTGTGGCCCTTTGTGGGCACTCTCTCTTCACGTGTCCTGGCTTTTTACACCAAAAACAAACATCCATGTCAAACCAGCATTCACCTGAATAAAACTTCCCGCAGTGCTGGCACAGTTGACGAAAATATCCCGTTGTCTGATTCCACTACTCTGTCCACCCTGACTGCTTCTAGACCCTCAAAATGGAGGTGGAGTACCCGCTGTAGGGTAGGAAACTGATGGTCTAGGTGGTCTAGGGAAAACCCGAGGCCTAAATCCTCCTTGGGATGCCATGAACTGTCCCATGGGTCTAGCTCGCTTTGACGGCCCTGCCTCAGATTCTTGTATCCTTCCCCTTTTCCTTTGATCCTCCATCTTTTGCGCGAAGACTTGTATTCTGGCTATATCCATATCTTTATTTAATGCAGTAATAGTACAGTCCCTTACTAGGTATGGCTCCAATCTGTCTACATATCGATGAACTCTATCGGCCATAGTCGCTACCATATTCAGAGCGTATCTAGACAACTAATTAAACCAAAGACTGTACTCCCTGACACTTATATTTCCTTGACGAAGATTTAAAAACTGATCCGCACGAGCCTCACGGACCTCATATGGAAGATAATGCTCAAGGAATACCACCTTGAATTCCTCCCAACTAGCTGGATTTGTACCGATACCTCTGGATCGTTTCCAATCTTCGTACCATAATATAGCCTCTCCTTTCAGTATATATGCTGCAAGCTCCACTGTTTCTACACCATTCACATGCATAACATCTAAATCCCTTTGAATTTTATCGATAAAGTCTTGCGGATCTTCATTAAGATCTGACCCCGTAAATGTGGGAGGATCCAATTTCAGTAAATCCTGTGTCCGCCGACTAGCTATCCTAGTCATACCATCATCACTTGTCACTGGACCAACTCATCCTTGACTCTGGGCAATAAATATCTGAGTTAACATTTGCACTGCATTTCTCAAGTCCTGTAACTCTTGCCTAGTAACATTAACAGGCGATTCTGGGGATACTTCCCTCCTTCGTGGCCCCCCTGGAGAAGGGGAAGGAGAAGGTGCCCGTGATGTAAACTCAGTTTCAACCCCATATTGACTAGCAGGGTTAGGTGGTGATCTACTAATTCTTTCTCCGACAAGCATATCTACCTGCTTATCTTTGCCTCTATCTTGTCTTGTCATCGGCATTTTACTATACAAAGGAAAACCAACATCAATTGTCAGATATGATTTCACTTACAACATTGGATCTATTGCACTATCTAGAATGAAGAAAAGAAACAACTCCTAAATGTCCCGTAGCCTCCTACTTATAAATGTGGTGAGCAACACATCCATAAGCAAGACTCTACTCAGACACGGCTTTATAGACATCCTTAGGATGACTTGTTCTGATACAACTTTTGTCACGACCAGAATCCCATTCGGGCCGGACTGGCACCCGAAGCCGATAAGGCCCGAGAGAGCCAATCTTCGCTCATGTACTCTCATATGCATGTGTACGTATGAATATCACTCTATCCCATGTAATTAAATATCAATGGCAGAACTCATGGCAACATGTACAATATATGAAACTTGGCCGTTAGGGCCATCACGTCAAAATGAACGTACATATCTTACATTCAGTTTCCCACATAAGTCTACAAAGCCTCTATAGATACATAACTATGAGAAACCTAGATTCGGTACAGCACCCCGCTTTATACTCATATACAACATCAAACCAATATGCATAATGACTCGGAAAAGCCCCGAACCAACTGGAGCTCACCAACAATCTGCGAATATCTTGTAGCCTACTGAGGAGGTCTACTAGCACCTGTGCCTGCAACAAGTAAGGTAAGTCCCCCAAGAGGGGTCAGTACGAAGAAAGTACTGAGTATGTAAGGCTATAAGAAACTACAGGATATGTAAGCACTTTACTGGAACCATAACAAGTGAGTAATCATTATAGATAATTCTCTATTCTGTATATGTGGAACCATGTACATTTCTTATATTATTTTCATTACTGTTCACTTAACTAGTTAGTGGTTCACAATACCTTATGGATCATAACCTTATAAGAAGTATATAATACCGAGCCTCCACCTTTGGTGGGCTATAATAAATAAGTAAAGAATACAGGTCCTCCACCTTTGGTGGGCTATAACACATAAGAATATAATACCGGGCCTCCACCATTAGTGGGCTATAGTAAATAAGTATATAATACCGGACCTCCACCTTTGGTGGGCTATAATATATATATGTACAATACCAGACCTCCACCTTTGGTGGGCTATAATATATAGCATAGCATAATATTGGGATTGTTCCATCTTGAACTTATACCCTTTATATTGTGATCCATACTCAATGAAACATAAATTAACCATGTGTGCATTACTTCTTTACAATCTTATTTCCTTTACATAGTTATGAGAGTGTTCCATTGATGATTGAAACATTATTGGGAACGGGTATATACATTACTTCATCCCTTACTTTCATAAGATTGGTACAGATTAATACATTGAGGATCATGACATTATTGGAAACACACATATATGCATTACTTCACTCCTTTACCTCATGAGATTGGTACTTAGTGGTTAAAACATTATTAGAACTTGGAACATAATATTCTTGAGACTTTGGAACCATGTCCATAATTATGTAACTCATGAACAACAACGACTAATGAATGAGGGATATGTGACTTAAGAATGAATAGATTCTCTTTACGTCGTCACTTTCCTTGAAACAGTTTCCTTTAGTAGTTACAACATTATGAAAGCTTAGGAATTTTAGTCCATGGATAAGAGACATATGAATGCCAATAGGTCAATAAATAGGAAACATATGGATAACAATATATATCAAACCTGAATGAGATACCTTTGCATATTTCGGAATAGGACAAGTGTAATGTCAATATGAATATTATGTGTTGCAGAAGGATATGGACAGAGTAACCTTACATACCTTATCTTCCCAATATAATTACACAATCCCATATGTGAGCACAATAATTCCGCTCCTTCCTTACATTTCACTCTACATCACAAGTACATAACGGAACCAACATTAACCACCAACTACCTTACAAATGCATATGACAATAATGAGTTACATGTTTGTCTTTAAAATGTCATTTCATTCTCTACAATACCATTTACGGCATTGTCATACCAACAATACCCCAATCATGCCATACATTGACCACAACATTATATACCAATAATATTTCGCAACAAGTTTCTCCTTTACACTTTCTCATTAACACCATATCACAATTAATTCACCAAGTCACCTTAATACACCTCATAACAACATATCGGCCAAAATCCCATAATTTATACTCATAGAAAAATGACAAGTTAAGGATCATAATCACACCATACATGTTGGTGTTTCATCCATACAATACACTTTCATCAAAACCACAAGTCACTTTTAAAGTTTAATTCATAAAGATGACACATCTTTTAACAAAAACCAAAAGTGCCATGTACAACACTTCCAAGCATAAAAAACATGATCTACATAGTCTCTCATGCTTATAATATGTTAAAGTACAAGAATAATCACTTACCTAAGCTTGGAAGATGATGATCTTGTCCAAAGAGTGCCTTAGGGTTTGAAAAGCCAAAGAGAGTTGTCTTGAAAATTCTAGAAAAAGTGATGTGTGTCTATATGAAATAAATTATGATTTTCCCCCCTTTATATAGGCCTTGTATTCATGCTTATCCAATTTTACATGTGTGCTTACTTAGTCAATGGAAGAATGGGTCTTTTGACCCATTGGGCCATGCATTTTGGCTCCATTTTGGGCCTCAAATTGGCCCATTAACACATATATTATCTTAGCCCACAAAAATCAATGTGTAATCCATCATATATCTCATGTTTAATTCATTCCATAATTTTCACGACAATATTCACTTACGAGATTCCCGATTGTAGCCTCAATCGCAAAAATAAAAATTCTAGTCGCTCATGGCCTATTTGAACATAATTTGTAAAAAAAATGCTTGTGACGAAGAATTAACCCCAACTCGGATTCTAAACACGCTTAAGAATAGTCCTACTATGATGGAGTAATGATACCATGACTCAAAGGTCTTATATACATCATAATAGTCGAAGAAAAATTTTGGCGAAAACCACCCCGGCACGCCGTTTGGCGCGCCCCACTGTTATTTTTTTTAAAATTTTTTGTTTCTTCGACTTTTCTTTGCAGATTCGATTAGATAATTCAAGTTCTAATCTTTATCTTTCCTCTTGTCTTTAAGAACCTTTATTTAGGAGTCATTCAAGCGTCATTTATCGCTCCTAAAATGTTCTAGAAAGTTCTAAACTCCTCCTACAAGAGTCTAGTCACATTGACTAGTATGATATCAATTGTTTCATCCCAAAACCAATGCAACCACATACTTTGTGCTCTCGAAGATAAGGTTTATAATTACATCCTAGGTCACCAATCAATCAAGCTAGGGTTGAGAATGTACAGGGTGTTACAACTGACTTGATTACTTCCATGCAAAAAGATCTCCATCAGTTCAAGACAAAAAAAATTTTACACCAGGTTCCCAAGCCTACTGATAGAACCATCATAGGTACCAGGTGGGTGTTTAGAAAAAACACTGGATGACTTTGGCAACACTACCACAAACAAAGCAAGGCTAGTTGGTCAAGGTTAAAATCAAGAAAAATGCACAAATTATGATGAAACCTTTGACTCAGTTTTCATAATGGAAGCAATCAGGAACTTATTGAATTTGTATCTCATACAGAATTTAGATTGTTCCAAATGTATGTAAAGAGTGTTATTCTAAATGGGTACCTGAAGGAAGATGTGTATGTAAGCCAACCTCAAGCGTTTGAAGATAATGATCATCCCAACCATGTGTTTATACTTGATACGACATTGTACAGGTTGAAACAAGTTCCAAGGGCATGTATGAAATATTGTCAAAGTTTCTTCTTGAGAATAGGTTCAAAAGAGGGAAGATAGTTCATACTATGCTTTCAAAGTCTAGGGGAAGGAACTTGTTGAATTTTCAAGTCTATGTTGATAATACCATTTTTGGTGGCACTATTTACTCCTTATGTGATAAATTTTTCAAACACATGGAAAGTGAATTTAAAATGACCATGATGGTTGAGCTGAATTTCTTCCTTGGGTTATAAGTGAAACAATTGTCGAATGGGATCATGATCAATTAGTAGAAGTACATCAAGGTGTTGCTGAAGAGATTTAATATATATAATGCCTAAGCCCATTGATACACTCATCAAGACTACCACCAAGGTGGATGATGATAAACCTTGTCCCCCTGTTAATGAGATCATGTATCAAGGAATTAATGGATCCTTACTATACTTAATATCCAGTTGACCTGACATTATATTCAGTGTGGGAGATAACTTAGATTTGGTAGGATATATTGATGCTGACTATGATGAGTATTTAGTATAGAGAAAGAGTACTTTAGGAATAACACATTTTCTTGGTTCTTAATTGATCTCATGGGGGACTAGGAAACAGAACTCAGTTGCTCTATCTATAGTCAAAGATGAATATGCGATTGTTACATCATGTTATACAAATTGTTATAGATCAAACAAAAACTTAAAGACTTTGGCATGGTGACTGATTCTGTTCCCCTAGTGTGTGACAACACTAATGCACTCAATATGGAAAAGAATCCTATTCAACACAAGAGAACTAAATACAGTGACATTAGACATCACTTTCTGAGAGATAATATTGAGAAAGGTTTGATATGCATGAGGTTCTATAGAACAGAGGACTAGATAATAGACATATTCACAAATTCATTGAGTAGAGAACACTATGAATGAACTCATTTTAAGCTTAGGCTGATCAAGATGGATTAACATCCCTTCGCCAATATCTCCCCTTTTCTTGGCTATGATTAAATGGTAGGTATATGAGAAGTGTTTTCTGATCTTGTCTAACTCAACTCTTTACTGTTACAAGTATGTATGCATGTCATTTCATGAAGGTGTAAGGATGAGAATCATTGATGCAATTATTAAAGTAATGCTCAAAAGGTTCTAAAGGGGAACCTGGTTCCCTATTATATGTTAATATTACTAATTGTACTTTTAAAAATATTTGAAACATTCCAAGGCTGCCACATAAGAAAACTTATTCCCACTTATTACTAAATAGTTTCATGTCATATCACTCCAAATGATATCTCCATCTACTGACATAACATATTTCTTAAGCCTCTCTTCTTAAATCAATTTCGAACCATTCTTGAAGTATCAAAACCCATGATACTGTCACGCCCCGAATCCCAATGAGGCGTGATTGGCACCCGAAGCCGATAAGGCCCGAGAGAACCAATCTTTGCTCCTATACATTCGCATACATAACCTCATATGAATCTTACTACATAAGTATGCAACTATGCGGAAGTCATAGACATGAAAACATAAGTCGTCATAGCTATATATGTAAAACTTGGCCGTTTGAGCCATCAAGTCCAAAACGACATGTACCTTCACATTTATACACCCACTTCCGTCTACAAAAGCCTCTAACAAATGCATTGACCAAAATGAACTAAAAGTTGGGACAAGTCCCCTCTTTATACAACGTATACAAAAAATCAAAACACATGTACAACAGTGACTCGGAGATGCGCCGAACTAACTGGAGCTCACCAAAGATCTGCAACACTGACAATCTACTGTGGAGGCCTACTAGTGCCTGTACCCGTAACATGTAAGGTAAGTCCCCCGAGGTGGTCAGTACGAAGAATGTACTTAGTATGTAAGGCTCATAATAAATAGCATCATGCATGAGAATGTCAATAAAATAAGATATGAGAGAATAGTCAATGTGTATAAATCATCATTTTATACAATATCTTTATAACTACTCTCCTTCAAGGGAGATTACCTTCACTCAGGAGACTTGCCTCCAATAGATTCTTTCTTGCTTCTATGTTCATTACCACTATTGTGGAGACTTGCCTCCAATAGATTCTTTCTTGCTTCTATGTTCATTACCACTATTGTGGAGACTTGCCTCCAATAGATTCTTTCTTGGTTAGGAAGAATAACACTCATCCACATACATCCACTCTAGTGGTGGGGGTAATAATATGACATACATCTATTATCTTAACGTCCATCCACTCTATTGGTGGTTTTAACCTACATCCACTCTCATGGTGGGACGACGTACATCCACCCTCATGGTGGGGCAACATACATCCACTTGTTGCATGGTGGGGAGACATACATCCACTCTCATGGTGGGGTAACATACATCCACTCTCATGGTGGGAGAACATACATATATCAACTTATGAGAGATTAATAAATTAAGGATCATGACACTAATTGAAACACACAAATACGCTTTACCTCATTCTTACACTACATGAGATTAACACCTTAATTTGTGAGGGATAGATATATTAGCTCTCACTTCACCTCCTTCACTAATCCTATGAGATCTTACATAAGTAAGTATATGATACCGGACCTCCACCTTGGGTGGGCTATAATAAATGACATATCACAATATTGGGATTGTTCCATATTGAACTTATACTCTCTAGAATGTGATCTATACTCAATGAAACATATAGTAACCATGCACATTACTTCTTTACAATCTTATACCCCTTACCTAGTTATGAAAATGACACGTTAAAGATCATAACACTAAAGCTCACACTTATATACACATCCCACTTCACTACCTTACTTCATGAGATTGACATCTTCACTCATGTGGAATAATTATACTAACTTGCACATCACCTCTTTTATTAATCTTATGAGATTGGTACTCTTACTTATGAAAGATTGGTACAAGGGTAATCATCATACTATAGGACTTTGGAACAAGACACGATCGGAATAATGCTATTCAAACTAAACAATCTCTCTTTACCTCATTACTCTCGTTGAGATAGTTCCCTTAGAATTTACAACGTTATGACATCTTTGCAACTTCCATCAATGACTAAGAGATAAGTGAATCATCATTCATCTAAGAATAGGACACGCATGAATCACAATATAGGTCAACCTGAATTTATAGACTCTAGGCCTCTCGGAATTGAAACAAATCCAATGTCAATGTGAACAACATGTTGCAGAAGAATATGGAAAAAGGAACCTTACATACCTTGTATTCTTAATACGAATACACAATCTTAGACGTGCATACAATAGTCCCGCTCCGTTCTTGTGTTTTTCTCTACAACACAAGTTCATAACGAAACCAACATTAACCACCAATTACCTTACAATGGCATAAAATAACAATAAGTCACATGTTTAGCTTTAACATGTCATTTCCCCTTTGACCATACCATTTATGAAATCATTATTCCAAAAATCCCCCAATATTCCATACATTGACCAATACATGAAAATCAATACATTTCACCACAACACTCCTCCTTTACACTTTCTTATCCATATCACATCACAAAGAAGCCATCAAACCACCTTAATACACCTCATAGCACATATCGGCCAAAATCCCACAATTTACACTTTTAGAAAAATAATAAGTGTAATAACAAAATCACACCATACATGTTCATATTTTATCGATACCATGATCTTTCATTAAGACATCAAGTCTCTTTTCAAGTTCAAATCACCAAGATAGCACATCTTTCACCAAAAGCAAAAATACACTATTCACCACCTTGCCAACATAACTATCATACTATACATAATCTCCCATGCATATAATATGTTAATCCATGAGAATAAATACTTACTAAGGCTTGGAATGGAATGATCTTTACCAAAGAGTCCAAAGGAATATTTGCTTTAGGGTTTGGAATGTTTGAGAAAATATCCTAAAAGTCATAAGAGTTTTGGATGATTAAAATCTGATTTTGGGGCTTTTATATAGACCCCAATTCATGCTTAGCCATTCCTTGGCATTACATGTGGTCAAAGTGGAAGAATGGGTCATTTTTTGCCCTTTGGGCCATGTCTTTTATTCCCTTTTGGGCCCTAATTTTGGGCCCAATTGCACATGTAGCTTAGCCCATCAAATTTCATATATAATTCACCATATATCTCATGTTTAATTAATTCCATAATATCACGACAATATTCTCTTACGAGATTCTTCGTCGTCGTCTCAATCGCAAAAATAGGAATTTTAGTCGTCCATGGCTTCCTTGCACATTTTTGATAATTACTTGTGTTTCATGGTTTGATCATGTAGAAGTATGTAGGAGTGTATTTAGGTATTTGAATCTTTAACAACACTCAAAGAACTCACAAGAACCAAAAGAAACCATCTAAGAATCGTCGTAGAATTGCGTTGCGAAACGAGCCCGGAAAGGCAAAATATTTGTGCCTTGTGCCACTGCTGCAAAGCAAGGCAATGGCGCAAGTTTTCCTTGCCCTTTGAATCAAGGGCTTGCGCCACACCCCCTGAAACAGGGTAGTGGCGCAAGTTTCAGCACCTTGCTGAATTTTTCGGCCACTTCCTCAATACTTGCATATCGTCCAATACCTTATCAAAATACTTACTTAGTGATCTTAATAATCAAGTAAAAATGACTCCAAGTCACCAAATGAGGTTAGAATGTGTATGAGGTATTACCCAAATGCTCCATGAAATCACAAAACCCTTCCTATGAAAATCTAATTGCATGTACGTGGCCAAATTTCAATTTTTCTCATCTTTAACATTTCCAAATACATACTTATAACTCTCGACACCTAAGTAAACATTATTCAATGTCATCAAGTAGGGTTGGGAGGGTATTGGGTGTAACACTCTTCCCCCCTTAGAAACATTCGTCCTCGAATGTTAACGATGTCATTTCAATTACAACCAATGCATCTCTAGATTAGCATACATATACATAAACCATTGAGGCTCATGGATACTTACTTATTATTGGTCCACTTCCACCTTTTTAACCCTTTCTTCCATTTGAAACAAACATGCGTATATCTTTGACTTATTGATTTCGTCGAAGAACGATTATCGACGTTCCGTCTTTATTTATTAACCTTCACCCTTGACTAGTGAGATCCTTCAAACTTCATATATTTCCAATGGGAACAATATGAAAGGAAACTCTTATACACTTTTACCAATTTCATATGGCATGTAGTATAGGGTCAATTTTCCCTTCTTTCTAAATTTCATTATACCTTTCATGATCACAACCATCTACTATACCCTTACGATATGTCCCTTTCACTATACTAAACTCACCGACAGGTGGAAATATTTCTATTGACTTCACTCATAACCCCAGTGGACTATTAAATTCACGGTAGTAGATGGAGTAACGTACGATGGAGTAGAGCTCAAATCAATCAATACATATACATCAAGTAAAATATGGTAATATACCTAAATACATGTACCATCATCAGAAGGTGCTTCCTCATTCTGCCGGTCCACTACAGCATAGGTGCGATTCTGAGTTCCACTGGAACTGGCTGCTCCTCTGGCACCTCTACCGCGACCAGCGGACTGTACACCAGCTGTCGATGCCACATTGGCCGATCCGGCAGGCCGTGTCATACTACCCGTGGGCCTCTGTGGGCATTCTCTCATCATGTGTCCTGGCCTACTACATACAAAGCAAACATTCGTGTCAAACAGGCATTCACCTGCATGAAATCTCCCACAGCGCGGGCACAACTGACGAGAAGATCTCATCGCCTGTGATCCATGAATTCCACTACTCTGTTCTGATCGACCACCTCTAGATCCTCGAAATTGAGAATGAGCACCTGCTGTGAAATAGTAGGATGAGGGTCTAGGCGGTAACATTCGAGATCCAGATTCTCCTGGGGACAACATAGATTGCCCCATAGGTCTGGCCCTTTTTGATGGCCCTTCTTCCGCTTTCTGTATCCTCTTTCTTTGCCTTTGATCCTCCATTTTCTGCGCAAAGGCCTGTATTCTAGCTATGTACATATCTCGATTTAAGGCAGCAATAGTGCAGTCTCATACCAAATAAGGCTCCAATCTGTCCACATATCGATGGACTCCATCTTCCATGGTGGCTACTACATTGGGAGCATATCTAGCCAAGGAATTAAACTGCAAACTGTATTCTCTAACACTCATATTTCCTTGACGCAAATGAAGAAATTGGTCTGCACGTGCCTCCCGAATCTCATATGGGAGGTAATGATCAAGGAAGGCTATTTTAAATTCTTCCCAACCAGCTGGGAGTACCTCAATACCTCTTGATATTTTCCAGTCCTCATACCACAAAATAGCCTCGCCCTTCAGTCTATACGCTGCTAGTTCAACCGTTCTACTCCTGTTAAGTGCATCACCTCTAGTGCTCTTTGAACTTGGTCCACGAAATCCTGTGGATCTACTTTCGGATCGGACCCTGTGAATATGGGAGGGTCTAATTTTAAAAAGTCCTGTGTACGCCGACTAGCTGCTCTAGCTGCATCATCTTCATTTACCATTGGACCAATTCGTCCCTGTGTTTGTGCAGCCACTAACTGAGTCAAAATATGTACTGCATTTCTTAGGTCCTGATCTGTGGTATTCATTGGCGGTTCTACGGGTACTTCTCTACCAACTGGCTCCTCCGGAGCTGGAAAAGTAGACGAGGACAGCGATGAAATTTCAGCATTTGCTCCACCTTAACTAGCTTGGTTAGGTGGTAGCCTACTCATTCCTTCTTCAGCAGGCACATCTACCTGCTTCCCTTTACCTTTACCTATCCTCGTGTTTGGCATGTTTACTATATCAAAGAAAAACAATCACCATGGTCAGATACAATTCAACTTACAACACTGGCTCTATTGCACGAACTAGAAGTGAAGAAAAGAAACAACATCCTAAATGCCCCGTATCCTCCTACTTATAAATGTGGTGCACAACACATCGATAAGTAAGACTCTACTCAGACACGGCTTTGTAGACACCCTTAGAACGACCTGCTCTGATACCACTTTTGTCACGCCCTGAAGCCCAACGAGGCGTGATTGGCACCCGAAGACGATAAAGCCCGAGAGAACCAATCTTTGCTCCTATACATTCTCATACATAACCTCATATGAATCTTACTACATAAGTATGCAACTATGCGGAAGTCATAGACATGAAAACATAAGTTGTCATAGCTATATATGTAAAACTTGGCCGTTTGAGCCATCAAGTCCAAAACGACATATACCTTCACATTTGTACACCCACTTCCGTCTACAAAAGCCTCTAACAAATGCATTGACCAAAATGAACTAAAAGTTGGGACAAGTCCCCGCTTTATACAACATATACAAAAAATCAAAACACATGTACAATAGTGACTCGGAGAAGCACCGAACTAACTGGAGCTCACCAAAGATCTGCAACACTGACAATCTACTGTGGAGGCCTACTAGTGCCTGCACCCGCAACATGTAAGGTAAGTCCCTCGAGGTGGTCAGTACGAAGAATGTACTTAGTATGTAAGGCTCATAATAAATAGCATCATGCATGAGAATGTCAACAAAATAAGATATGAGAGAATAGTCAATGTGTATAAATCATCATTTTATACAATATCTTTATAACTACTCTCCTTCAAGGGAGATTACCTTCACTCAGGAGACTTGCCTCCAATAGATTCTTTCTTGCTTCTATGTTCATTACCACTATTGTGGAGACTTGCCTCCAATAGATTCTTTCTTGCTTCTATGTTCATTACCACTATTGTGGAGACTTGCCTCCAATAGATTCTTTCTTAGTTAGGAAGAATAACACTCATCCACATACATCCACTCTAGTGGTGGGGGTAATAATATGACATACATCTATTATCTTAACGTCCATCCACTCTAGTGGTGGTTTTAACCTACATCCACTCTCATGGTGGGATGACGTACATCCACCCTCAATGTGGGGCAACATACATCCACTTGTTGCATGGTGGGGAGACATACATCCACTCTCATGGTGGGGTAACATACATCCACTCTCATGGTGGGAGAACATACATATATCAACTTATGAGAGATTAATAAATTAAGGATCATGACACTAATTGAAACACGCAAATACGCTTTACCTCATTCTTACACTACATGAGATTAACACCTTAATTTGTGAGGGATAGATATATTAGCTCGCACTTCACCTCCTTCACTAATCCTATGTGATCTTACATAAGTAAGTATATGATACCGGACCTCCACCTTGGGTGGGCTATAATAAATGACATATCATAATATTGGAATTGTTCCATATTGAACTTATACTCTCTAGAATGTGATCTATACTCAATGAAACATATAGTAACCATGCACATTACTTCTTTACAATCTTATACCCCTTACCTAGTTATGAAAATGACACGTTAAAGATCATAACACTAAAGCTCACACTTATATACACATCCCACTTCACTACCTTACTTCATGAGATTGACATCTTCACTCATGTGGAATAATTATACTAACTTGCACATCACCTCTTTTATTACTCTTATGAGATTGGTACTCTTACTTATGAAATATTGGTACAAGGGTAATCATCATACTATAGGACTTTGGAACAAGACATGATCGGAATAATGCTATTCAAACTAAACAATCTCTCTTTACCTCATTACTCTCGTTGAGATAGTTCCCTTAGAATTTACAACGTTATGACATCTTTGCAACTTCCATCAACGACTAAGAGATAAGTGAATCATCGTTCATCTAAGAATAGGACACGCATGAATCACAATATAGGTCAACCTGAATTTATATACTCTAGGCCTCTCGGAATTGAAACAAGTCCAATGTCAATGTGAACAACATGTTGCAGAAGAATATGGAAAAAGGAACCTTACATACCTTGTATTCTTAATACGAATACACAATCTTAGACGTGCATACAATAGTCCCGCTCCGTTCTTGTGTTTTTCTCTACAACACAAGTTCATAACGAAACCAACATTAACCACCAATTACCTTGCAATGGCATAAAATAACAATAAGTCACATGTTTAGCTTTAACATGTCATTTCCCCTTTGACCATACCATTTATGAAATCATTATTCCAAAAATCCCCCAATATTCTATACATTGACCAATACATGAAAATCAATACATTTCACCACAACACTCCTCCTTTACACTTTCTTATCCATATCACATCACAAAGAAGCCATCAAACCACCTTAATACACCTCATAACACATATCGGCCAAAATCCCACAATTTACACTTTTAGAAAAATAATAAGTGTAATAACAAAATCACACCATACATGTTCATATTTTGTCCATACCATGATCTTTCATTAAGACATCAAGTCTCTTTTCAAGTTCAAATCACCAAGATAGCACATCTTTCACCAAAAGCAAAAATACATTATTCACCACCTTGCCAACATAACTATTATACTATACATAATCTCCCATGCATATAATATGTTAATTCATGAGAATAAATACTTACCAAGTCTTGGAATGGAATGATCTTTACCAAAGAGTCCAAAGGAATATTTGCTTTAGGGTTTGGAATGTTTGAGAAAATATCCTAAAAGGCATAAGAGTTTTGGATGATTAAAATCTGATTTTGGGCCTTTATATAGACCCCAAGTCATGCTTAGCCATTCCTTGGCATTACATGTGGTCAAACTGGAAGAATGGGTCATTTTTTGCCCTTTGGGCCATGTCTTTTATTCCCTTTTGGGCCCTAATTTTGGGCTCAATTGCACATGTAGCTTAGACCATCAAATTTCATATATAATTCACCATATATCTCATGTTTAATTAATTCCATAATATCACGACAATATTCTCTTACGAGATTCTTCTTCGTCGTCTCAATCGCAAAAATAGGAATTTTAGTCGTCCATGGCTTCCTTGCACATTTTTGATAATTACTTGTGTTTCATGGTTTGATAATGTAGAAGTATGTAGGAGTTTATTTAGGTATTTGAAGCTTTAACAACACTCAAAGAACTCCCAAGAACCAAAAGAAACCATCCAAGAATCGTTGTAGAATTGCGTTGCGAAACGAGCCCGGAAAGGCAAAATATTTGTGCCTTGCGCCACTGCTGCAAAGCAAGGCAGTGGCGCAAGTTTTACTTGCCCTATGAATCAGGGGCTTGCACAACACCCCCTGAAACAGGGTAGTGGTACAAGTTTTAGCACCTTGCTGAATTTTTCGGCCTCTTCCTCAATACTTGCATATCGTCCAATACCTTATCAAAACACTTCAAAATACTTACTTAGTGATCTTAATCATCAAGTAAACATGACTCCAAGTCACCAAATGAGGTTAGAATGTGTACGAGGTATTACCCAAATGCTCCACGAAATCACAAAACCCTTCCTATGAAAATCTAATTGCATGTACGTGGCCAAATTTCAATTTTTCTCATCTTTAACATTTTCAAATACATACTTATAACTCTCGACACCTAAGTAAACATTATTCAATGTCATCAAGTAGGGTTGTGGAGGTATGGGGTGTTACAGATACATCTGTCACGCCCCGAATCCCATCGAGACATGATTGGCACCCGTAGCCGATAAGGCCCGAGAGAACCAACCTTTGCCTATGTTCAGTCAAATGCATATCATAATCATAACCACCATTATGTAAGAACATGAAAGACGAATAAAGGAAAACATGGGACATAGTTATACATGTACATGAAACTTGGCCGTTCAGGCCATCCAGTCAAAATAACATATGTCTTTTACACTGATACACCCACCTCCGTCTACAAAAGCCTCTAACAAGAGCATTGACCAATACAAACCAAAAGTCGGTACAAGTCCCCGCTTTATACAACATGTACATCATCAAAACATATAGCTACTCTGACTCGGAGAAACCCTGAATTAACTGGAGCTCACCAAGGAACCGCTAACACTGGCAATCTACTGAGGAGGCCTACTAGGACCTGCGCCTGCAGCAAGTAAGGTAAATTCCCTGAGAGGGGTCAGTACGAAATAAGTACTGAGTATGTAAGGCTCAAATGAAACTTTGAAACACATGAACATACCAATGAACTCAATACAAATGACTAGACAATGTGAATAAGTCACCATGTTGCATTTTGGGAACCATGTGAATTGCTTTCATTACTTTCATTTCTTTCTTTACATTCAAAGCTTGCTTGTCAATACATGTGTCACAATGTACCCGGGCCCCTACTGATCAGTGGGTCTTTCCATGACTTATCGTCATGTTGTGATCGGGTCGAGCTAGGCTTATGCCCCTAAGACCTGCCACCCATAAAGCACTGCATCGGGATCGAGTCGAGCTAGGCTTATGCCCCTAGACTTGCCACCCATAAATCAATACATCGGGATTGAGTCGAGCTAGGCTTACGCCCCTAGACTTGCCACCCATAAATCAACACATCGGGATCGAGTCGAGCTAGGCTTACGCCCCTAGACTTGCCACCCATACTTGATCATTGACCACATTTGCATTACTTTGATCTTTACTTTGAGATTGATATTTGATAGTCATAATATCACTTGAACTTTGGAACATAACATTATTGGAAACTTTGAACCATTAACCAATGAGTAAGAGACATGTGAATAACTTGGCAACATAACATTATTAGAATCATAACACCATGGGAACTATTGGACAATAAACTATGAACAAGAGACATAAGTAATATCACTAGTGGAACATTGGAACATATCCTTATTTGAGCTTTTGGAACATTAACCATGATTATGAGACATGAGACTCACAAATAATCCATGAGTAGGAAATATATGACAATGACTATTGATAAACGGATATAGGATACCTTAGCACATTTCGAGGTAAGACTAGTGAAATCGCAATGTGTGTACGTTTGGCCGCAAAAAGATACGGACAGAGTAACCTTACATACCTTGTACTCTCAATACGGATATACAATCCTAGATGTGCATACAATAGTCCCGCTCCTTATTTATGTGTCACTCTACAACACAAATACATAACAGAATTCACATTAACCACAACTACTTCACAAATGCATATAACATCAATGGGGTACATATTTGCTTTAAAACATGTCATTTCCCCTTGACAAAACCATTGATGGAATCATTATTCCAAAAATCCTCCAATATTCTCAACATTGACCAATACATAATAATCATTGCATTTCACCATAACAAATCTCTTTTACACCTCCTTATCCATACCACATCACAAACAATCCATCAATTCACCTTAATACACTTCATAGCACATATCGGCCAAATTCCCACAATTTACACTTATAGACAAGAACAAGTTTAACAACAAAAATAACTCCATAGATGTTCATATTTTATCCATACCATGATTTTTCATCAAAGGCACAAGTCCTAATTCAAGTTCAAATCCCATGGATCACACATCTTATACAAAAGCACAAAATACCATATCCAACATTTCCAAGCACAACCAACATGATTTACATACTCTTTCATGCATATAATATATTAATCCATAATAATATTCACTTACCCAAACTTGTAAAGGGATGATTTTGCTCCAAAATTGCCTTTTGAGTCTTTAGGGTTCTTGAGAGAATAGTGTAGAATGTTTGAGAAAATGTCTAGAAAGCATGAGAGGTTAAATGAATAAAAATCTGATTTTTTGGGTCTATTTATAGTCCTTGGGTCATCCTTATCCTTTCTTGATATTTAATGCCTTAATTGACCAAGTCAATAGAAGATTGGGTCATGTGACCCATGACTTTTATCACATTTTTGGGCTTTTATTGAGCCCAAATCACTTAACCCAATAAAATCAATAATTTCTCATCTTTATACGTATTACAATAATATTCCCACTCATAATATTCATATTCGTAGCTTCGGTCCCAAAAATAAGTGATTCTAGCCATGTTTGGCTTATTTTGACCTTAGGGGCAAAACTGTCATTTTGACCCCAAATTCGTTCTTGAGTAATTTTATCATACCAATGTAATATGTTATTCATTTCATGTATATACTCTTGGTTTTAGAAGAAACGTAGCAAAAATTGGCTCGGTACGTCCCCGGATACCCTTGGGACTTAGAAATTTCCAACTTTCAAAAAAGTGGAAAACCCAAGGTGGCACGCTCCTGGGCGCGCCAACTTGCTGCCTCTGGGCTAAAAGTTTTAGCCCAGAGCGGCGTGGTATGGTCCCAAACGCGCCCCTCTTTAATTTTTTCCGAAAATTCCATTTTTCGACTTCTCTTCGCGGGTTTGGTTAGATACTTCAAGTCCTATTCTTTAACTCACTTCTTAACCTTATTATCCTTTGTTTAGAGGTCTTCTTAGCCTCATTTTGAACCCCACAAATGCGCAATGAAAATTGCAAAAAACCTTCCATGCAAGTTTAACCACATAACAAGAGCCAAAATTCAATTATCTCATCAATAGCCTTACCAAATGCATACTCATAGCTCTCGATACCTACGTACATATTATTTAATGTCGTCAAGTAGGGTTGGGAATGTACGGGGTGTTACAACATCTCTCTTCTAGCCTTCATCTATAACTCTTTTAATTTCAGTTTCTCCAAAAGGCTCAATTTCTTCAAACTCCTTCATCTTATCTTACTCATTATCGTGTGGTTCATGTCTTAACAAAACTCTCCCAATTAGATATTGCATATTCCCTTCTTTATGGAAGTCTAGATGTCTACACCTCATATCTCAATTCCTCTGACAAAGAAAAATGTCCAAGTACCATCATCCCTTCTTCCTGATACGCTTATTTTCCATCATTATCTGTTCCTCTATGTACTGCTTAGGGTCCTAAAATCACAAAAGGAGAAATCGCTAATGTTAATTCAACTCATCAAAAACTTGTCTCTAAGTTGGTTCCCAAACCTCTAGTTCTACTCTTTGATTGTCAAGAGACACTATTGGAGTTAATGACATTTACGAAGATTGGAAGTCTCCAGGTAAGTCATACGGGATAGAAAAAATCACTCTTTTATGGTTGAAGGACCAAATGCTTAAGCAACTTTAGTGGTAGTTGGAAGGGAAGAAGATGAGAAGGAAACAAAGGTTGAATAACCTTTGCCTATCAAGGGACCAGGTACCACTTCTGAATCTAAGACTAAAAGAATAGTGAAATTAGATAAAGTAGTTTCAAGATCCCATGGAGAACACTTGTTTGAAGGAAGCCTGCCACATGTAAAGGGAAATTCATCCAATACACTTGTGAGTGCAAAAGATATTATGGCTTGGTAATTTACTATAAGGGCTAAGGGTAGTATTGTATCAGTGGTGTAGAAGAAGATATTGTTCCTTAGAGTCTGGTTCTCCTGTGCTTTTTTCTACTCCAAAGTAGGATGGGACTCTTGTTTCATTCCTCTCATTGAGTGGGAAAGAAGATACCAGCTATGTTTGTCCAAATTTGGTTGTTGATGATGGTGTTATTCCCCTAAAGTTGGTATTCAAGAGAGGTTCAGAGTCCCTTTCCAAGGGAAACTCTTGATTAGAGAAGGGAACTATAAGGGAGTAGGTACTAGAGGAAAATCTAAAGAGCAAATGGAAACTATCTTGAAGGAAAATCATGACAAAACAATTAAGAGGTGTAGACCGATGCATCAATCTATTACAGAAGTGGAAGTGTTGCCCTCTAAATTTGTTTAAATTGATAAGGAGGACACTTACTAGACTTTTATAGAAATGCCTACTGCTAGTGCTGAGTATAGACAAGAAAAGTACAAATCAAAGAGTTTAGTTGAAATCATGCAAGTGAAATTAGTTAAGAAATCCAGTAAGAAAGCTTCAAAATTTGAGGATAAAGGAACGAGTTCAAAAGATAGAGAGGGTTCCCATCGTAAAATAAAGAGGCATAATGATAATGAAAAGGGATCTTGTGATACTTTAAAAGACTCTTCAGCAGAACTCACCTTTGAAAAATGATAAAAGACATAATGGAAACAAAAAGTGTTGAATGAGAGAGTCTTTGATCCTTATATTACTGGACTATGGTATGCAAGAACTGAGCTGGTGGAGATGGTTAAATTTCTAGGGTGCATTCATCTTTTTCTATTCCCTGTACCTCTATTGTATTAGAATGAAATTGTTGAATTTTTTGTACATTTGATATCTACGATTGAAAAGGATGTCATGGTAGAATGTGTGAATGGGGTAGATTTTTGTCATGATGAGAAAATTTTGGGTTAGATTCTTGATGTGGCAACGATGGGAATCAACTATGGTAAGAACAAATCAACCTCTAGATAATTTCTTGATTTAGTCGGCGAACTGTGAAACATGAACAACGGTTGATTGCTCAAGAAATAGTTGAAAGGTGAATATCAATTGTTGTTTGAGCTTGTGATCAAGGTTCAACTTTATCACATAGAAAGGAGATCTCTTGCAGGGATCTCTTGTGGCTATATCTGACCTGTACTTCATGAATGCATTGGCAACCTTTAGCCCAATCAATCCTCTAGCAATTATTCTTTAGACTTGCTTAAAGATGTTATTGTCATGGATGTCCAACATAGACTTGCTTATGGATTTTTTCTTATGAGAATCTTTGATCACTTTGAAATAAAGCTGGTCAAAAGCATCCAAGGGACCAGGAAGTAGATGTTTACCATGCAAACCCTAGAAGAATGCAAGTGCGTTGATAATAAATGGTGTGTGGGTTCTAATTCTGTGATCTCTGACCTTATCGCAGCACAAGAAAGGTCCACTAAAAATGTAAACAAGATTACTCTACTACTAGCTTAGAAGATGTCATGACCCAAATGGTCATGAGTGGCAGCCACTCTAACCCTCCGATGGGAAAACCATCTAACCCAAAACTTAACCCGAAAACTTAGCCATTTTTAACCAATAATATTAAGCAATTCTTTACTAATAGAATAATAAATCCCAATAAAATAATAGATAGATATAAAGTGCAGAAAACAACTACCTATTACAAATATCCTAAGGACCCAAAAGTAACCGCACAAGAACTTCTAAACAAAAACTGATGTCGAATATAAATATCCAAAACTAGTAATAAAAGAGTATCATGGTCCAAAAAGATGGGCATGATCTAATAAGAATGATCCATGGTTGCCCGTGAAGGTAGATGCTTACCCTTGGATCAAAAGTTGCTAGTCACACACTATATCTGAGGTCTTATTTCAATCTCTAGAACACTGTATGCACTCAACAAAAGAAAAGTAGAGGTAGTATCAGTACAAACACTATGTACTGGTAGGCATTATTGACCTACTTAACTCAGTCCCATAATTAAAAATAAATCAAATATGATTAATTAGTAGTCAACACATAACAAGTAATTTCAATCAATAATTACCATCCACAAATAACCTCTTAGTCAACTAATAACCTCAACAAGACCAACCTTCAACCTATCACTGATTTCACAATTACAATCACAAGTATAAGTTCAACAACAAGGAAAAGGTCTTTGACTCCTCTAAATAACACAAGTGTAAACATACCAAATCATCTCACAAGAGTAGACTTATGCCACCTCAATTTCAATACAACACTATATGAAATGCTAATGAACAATAAAATGACTCAGAATAAGTAACAATGCATCATAACCATCACAACCTCCTCTCAATATGTACACACATATTAAGGGGAATTATATGCTCAATCATCATGACCTGTAGGGGACCAGCTTCTTCCATGTACCATACTAACCTAATACTCGACCCTTCGAATATCAATCAATAAGTAACATGTACAAACATAGTATCTGAACCTCCAAATATCATAATATAATATATAAAATTAAGTATCATTCAGGATAAAATATAGTGCACCAATAATGCAAGTACATACTTTATCTAGAGACTTAGTCAAATTCAATGTTTACCATTTCATGTATATAAAAAATATCAACCAATTCACCAGTCACAAGTATGCCCAAAGGTCATCACAAACATTTAACTTACTCGGATATATTATGTGACCAACAACTTTTGATCCAAGTATGAGCAGCTACCTGCAGTCAGCCTTGGATTATTCTTATTAGATCATGTACATTGTTTTTGACCATGATACTCTTTTGTTACTAGTTTTGGATATTTATATTAGACATCGATTTTTATTTCAAGTTCTTGTATAGTCACTTATATTTGTAATAGGTAGTTATTTTTTGTACTTTATATCTATCTATTATTTTGTTGGGATTTATTATTCTACTAGTTGAGAATGGGTTATTATTATTTGTTAAAAATGGCTAAGTGTTCGGATTATGTTCTAGGTTAGATGGTTCTCCCATTGGAGGGTTAGCGTGGGTGTCACTCTTGACCATTTAGGTTGTGAAAAAGTTGGTGTTAACACAGTAATAGCACCCAAACTAGCCACTGAGGACACAGTTCATGGTAGATCCTGAGTGAGGGGGGAGGGGGGGAAGGAAGAGTCTGAGGGGTATCACCCACTATGTGTGGAGCTAAGACCACCAGAGGACCGATAAAAGAGAGATAGAAATCTCTTTCCCTACACAAGGATATTCCAGACATGGTTTCAAATAAGGAGGTAGTTCTAGAGGATAGAGAGGTACCTATTCAGGGTGATGTTGTGCTAATTTAGGGAGGTGCAACACAGATCCAGATGCCTTCATAGTAGATTCAGTAGGTTTTGGGGTTTCTGAGTGGTTTAGCTGGTACAGATGTTACACATGCAGTTCTGACTGCTCAGTATCCAGGGTTGTAGCATGCCACTACCATGGCACCCAGTATGGTCGAGGTGTCTAATAGTATCTTATTTAACATACTCTCATATTACCGTTTCATTCTTTTTAATGACGCCAAAAGAGGAAAGGTTTAGTGTGAAAGGTAGAATGGTACATATGTAGGGGGAATTGAACTGGAGGAGGCATGCACTCGTGTGTGTGTGTATGAGTGGCTTTGAATGCTAGTAGGTAGTTTACATGCTAGGGGGAACTGATCATGTCTTATTAAGTTTGTCATCATTAAAAAGGGAGAAATTGATGGAGTTTTAGTGATGCTTATTTTGATGATTGACAATTTTGAAGTGGGACCAGATACACATCAGGTTCGTTCTAATGAGTCAACCTATCCAGCTATAAAAGTACTCCTAGTGTGATAATGTGGCAGCACTACAACAGGACTAAAGTGCTACTTTTGTCTCCTCTAATGATATGCGTTTAAGGGTGTTGCTTCTCCCACCTCTCCCATATAAAGAGGAGATGATAAGATACAAAGCCTAGTTTTCACAATCAAATTATTGGTAACTCTCTCTGTAAATTCATCAAGTATTTTCTTAAAGAGAAAGCGTCAACAACCAAGGAACCAGTTTCCTATAGTTGAATATATATGTCTCTAAGTCCTAGGTTTTTGTGTCTTTGTAGTTTCTCCTAATATTTATACCTACTCCCCTCATGAGAAGCTAATGTATGTTCATTGTTTTCCTTATCATATGGATGTTGTGTAGTTCACTAGAGTTATCAGTTGGTGTCTTTACAATAAAGGTGTTGTAAAAAGTGCTTACAATTGAGTTATTATAAGGGTGGGGGATTAAGAGTTTAATTCCTAGGTTGCAAGAGGTTGTAATATAAAATATTGTTAGAGTGTTGTTAGTGAAGATTTGAAAAATCCTATTGGGTAGGTAGTGAGTTTACTCCCTTGAGTAAGAAGCTTTCCATGTAAACATCCTGTCTTCTTTACTTTTTGTCTATTAGCTTTAGAAAAACATTAAGGGACCTAGTCCCTAGTAACTATATTAAAATACTTGTGTATTTGACTATGCTTCACATGGTTTTAAAAATTAAATTAATATATAATTGAATATTAATTCCATATATTTTTTTGAATAAAATCAATCTTTATTATTCAAATATTTGCTAATGATTCTACTATTTCTTGATTATGATTCTTTAATTAGCATCCTATATATGATGTTACTTGATAAATAATGTGTGAGAAACATTCCAAGTTTAAAAAAAAAAAAGAACAACCAATTAAATTAGAACATATCAATTTAATAAGAAAAATAGAAATTAAGAATATAACGAAAAATATATAAAATCTGGTGGCATAAATAGTTCTTCCAAGGTAAGAGTTCTAGAAAATGAAAAGTCTTTCATTTTCTTAAGTTTTAATCTTTAATTGAGTAATTAATTTATTTGAACACTTATTAATATCTATAATGATATATATATATATATATATATGAGATAAAATTAGAAGTTCTTGTATGGGACTACACAGAACAAAGGGATGGTCAGTACTGAAAGGAAATCAAGGGCAAGATTCCACAAACGTACAGACTCAAACATCCAAGCAAGGTGGGAGTCTTTGTTGGGCAAAATGTCTTGATGGATTATGAAGCATGACGAAAGAGCTATATAAATATACAATGCCTTTCACAATGAGACACATGCACTTATACTGAGAGAAAATATAGAACCTAACAAAACAATCAAGAGCCATATATGAGAGAGTTCAAACTAGGTAATTATCAGAATACAACATTATACAAGGAACCAAGTTTCATAGTTGTATATTTCACAATCTTCTATTCTAGTTATTATTTATTAGGAAGTCCAATTGAGTTTTGATCCTAGAATCATTGTTTAGGGAATAATATTGTTATTGCTTTAACTTCTAGTTGGGGTTTACTTGAAAAGAGTTTGACGATCTTTGCATATTGTTGAAGTTAGGAATTAGAATTTGTTCCTTGGTTGCAAGTGGTTGTAATATAAAACGTGTTGAGGCTTATTGATTTAATGATGTTGGCATAAATCATGTAAAGATATAGGTTGTGGGTTTTCTCCCTTCTGATCTGGGTGTTCACAATGTAAAAGTACTGTTTTATGAACCTTACTTTGTCTTAATTATCATTAAGTTATAAAGGTTAATCAGATAGTTTAACCCGATCCATTTGTTGTTAGGAGTGTATAAAATATCAAGTGGTATCAGATTAGGTTGTCTTGTTAAAAGTCTAATCACTTAAGAAAAGATTAAGATGAATGTGCACCTTCACTAAGACATGGTGAGGTACGATATGTCAATAAACCTTTATTATTCAATGGATAGTAATATTCATGCTGGAAATTAAGGATTGAAGACTTTCTACAAGCTGATGATTATGAATGGCAAACTAAGGTCACTGATGTACCCCAATATCCAATGAAGAAGGATGTTGAAAACAAGGACGTACCTAAGGAGAATCATGAATATGAAGATGCTTAGAAAGAATGCTAAAGCCAAGTGTTACCTTGTCTATTGACTTGGAGAAGATGAATACAATAGGATCTCAGGTTTCACTACTGCAAAACTAAACTAGGAAACTCCAGTGAATGCCCATGAAGGAACAAGTCAAGTGAGAAAATTTAGGGTAGCTATGCTCTCTACAGTAGGAAGTCTTCAAGATGAAATCGGATAAATCTCTTTAGGAGATGATCACTAGGTTCATATTTATTGTAAAGGATCTAGTATCTCTAAGAAAGAGACTTTCTACTGATGAACTAGTAGATAAGATTCTTATAAATCTTCCAAAAACATAGGACATGTAGGTTACTTCTATAAGAGAAGACAAGAATATGACGATCATGATACTAGATCAAGTTGTTGGAAACATGCAGATATATGAAATGAATATAGAAGGATTTTAAAAGGGAGAAGGAAGAAAGGATAGAAATCTAGCTCTCATAGAAACTGAGAGTGAAGGTTCCTAAACTATTCCAAAAACATGTGACATGAAGGCTCTTCCTATAATAAAAGCAAAGGGTTTGATGGTCATTACATAAGATGAGTTGGTTGGAAACTTGAAGATATATGAAATGAATATGGGAGGATTCAAAAAAAGGGTAGGAATAAAGGATAAAACTCTAGCTCTCAAACCAACTGAGAGTGAAGGTTAAGATCTTGATAAGGAGGACACGACTTTGATTACAAGAAACTTCAAGAAATAAAACAACTAAGGTTAAACGGGTACTACTAGAAAGGAAAGAAACTCTAACAAAAACAAATCAAAAGATGTTTTAAGTGTGAGAAGATCAATCATTTGATCAAGAATCATCCCATGTGAAAAATTGAGTGAAATAAGGAAAGAGATATAAAGGAATAGAAAAGTGTAACGACCAATCCCTCTAGTGATATTGTCCACTTTGGACCTAGACTCGCATGGCTTGAAAACACATCACTAGGGAGTAAGGACTGCTTACTTATATGCCCAGCATCTCTCCTATGTTTTATTGATATGGGACTTCTAATCCTAATCTAGGGTGTTACATAAAAATTGTAACACCCCAAAAATCCAAGAAAAGAATAGAACCATTATTTAAGCATATATAGAACCAAACTTAGTTATTTGGTAGTATGAGAATTGATTTAGACATGAATTAAGGCCACAAGTAACTCCTAGCTCATATCCAAGTTGAAAGCTTTCTTATCGATTGAATTATTATAAAAAATTTATCTATAGGCAACTTCAAAAGAGTATAACTTATAGAATATAAAGAATTATGAAGCTCAAGATACACCAAAATAAAGGTCATATAATTTCTTGTTAATCCGATATCATAGTAAAAAATTAGGGCCATTTTACTGGAGCACTGTCCAACAGTAAGATACAACAATTGGATCCCACGATGGTGGGTAAAACCTATGATTCATGGGATTGGCTCATATGATGAAGTCTAGAGACCTAAAGAGGACTCTTAGAACCCAAGACAGTATCCCACGATATTGTTAAGAAACAACGACCATAGGATGGTCCGTCTGACACCTAAAACTAGATTTTTCAATAACATTTTTAAAGGGGTATTCCAGTCTTTTTCTATTATTAAACCTCCCAAACTACGTTTTTTAACTATCTTAAGGCTGAATATTAGGCATAAACTACTCCTAATCCCTAATTCACTTCAAAACATACAAAAATACTCAGAGAAACATGAGAACAACCGACTCCTTCTCCAAAGCAAGAAATTAGGGTTCTTCATCTTCAAGCTCAAATCCTCCAAACATTAATTCAAGAATCAAGAGTAATTAGGTATGTGGGTATTAAATAAGGGATTCCTTTCATCCTTATGCCCAAAACCTAATTTTAAATTATGATTATTAGTTACGATTTTTATGAACTCATGATCTAGAGTTCACACCCAATTATGCCAAATTCTTGAATTTCAATTTCCTCATGTTATTTTATTATTATGGTTACCATTAAAAGTTATTATGCATGATTTTCATGGATTTAACTTAATTATTTTAATACATGATGAATTATGCATGTTTTAAAGACTTCAGCCTCTTTCAGAATGAATTCTGCATGATTTGATGGAATTTATTCTATATTTGTTTGACATGCCATGTTTTCCCATGAAATTTAGTATATTTGTGCACTTGTGATTCATGATTCCTCAGTATATTGAATAATTCATAATTTTGGACTTGTGTTATGAAATTTCACATTCCCTTCAGATTATAGAATTTTCATGATAACTCCATTCTGTAGAGATGGCGGGTTATGAACACCTAATGACTTAGGATTTCATGCATTGTTTGTTGAACACTCAGTCCTTCAGGTTTACATGATTTAGAATGCTTTTAGATAAATTACTTATCTTTCAGTCTCAGAACTTCTATATTATTGAGCTATTCCGTATATCAGCTTATATTCAGTTGGGAGTAGTACTTAGCACCTAGCAGACACAGGGATGAAGACTCACCCATCAGTTAGGATGAGATATTTAGTAGAAGTCCCTTAGTCCCAGAACTATGGCACCACCATAGGTTCTAAAGGTTCATCCATCAGACCAGGCTTGACACCTTGACCTTTTGGACATCAGTTTAGTGGTACCACGTCAGATCAGCCTTTATACCTTAAAAAGGTATAGTGGGCCCTTTTAGATGGGGATTATACATCAAACTCCATGTTTAACTCACATGGTTACATGTCTGTTAACAGTAACTCCCAGGGCTTAAACTAAGTTAATGCATGACCTTTTATTCAGTTTATTCAGTACAGTATTAATCAGTTACATGCTTATTTACTTGGTTATTGCAACAGTTCACACCCTATGGTTTCAAACTTAGTATCTATACATGACCCTCAGTTTAGTTTAAATTATTTTTAACTATGACTTTCTGATTAACATTGCATACTAGTATATGTACACAACATGTAGGGTCATTGTACTCCAGCTCAGCTCTTTGCATTTATCACAGTTTTACAGCGTATTCAATATTAGCTTTAGATCAAATAAAATTGTTATGCTTCTACAGCTTCCCAGTTTACAGAAATGTTTTAGCTCATGATTAAGAGATTTCACTATGCCTCACAGCTTTTAAGTACAACCACGTTTTAAATGCATATTTTAGTAAATGGTTCATGTCCTCAGTTTTAAAATAGATTTTTAGTGTTTTCGTGACTAGTTCATATCTCACATACTCAGTACATTCAAAAGTACTGATCGCATACCTCTTCTGCCTATATTTTTCATGTGATATAGAATCAGGTGCTTACTATCAGGATCATAGTCAGACAGATCACAACATCCAGCCAACAGGTGATGAGTTTTTCTTATTTCGAGGACTCAAGTCAGTTTCAGATCAAGTCTTTCATTTTATTCGAATGTATTTATTAGGGATAGCTGGGGGTCATGTCTCATCTATCTATAGTGAGTATTAGTAGAGGCTTCATAGATAGTCAGTAAGAGTTATTTTATGCAGTTTTAGTTCCTTTTTCTTTCAAATTATAGTGTTGTAAACTTTTAACATTAATGTATTGAAACAACTTATCTCATGATTATGCTTCCGCTTAGTCAGTTTAGCTCTTGTACGTGTTTTAATCATCTGCTCATGCATTATTCTAGGTGACGTTAGTAATCTTGTCACCTAGGTGACGTTAGTAATCTTGTCAATCCACAACTCTCATTCATGTTCCCGACATAGCTCTCAAATTCCTTCCTAAATACTTCTATTAAAATTCTCATACTTGACCTTACAACCTTATCCTGGTTATTCTATGACTCTGATCCGTACCCTACCATTAGGTTGTCTCTTAAATTGTTCTACCCCTTTAATTATGCTTATAGGTTGCCTAAAACTCTATTAGGTTACTATTAACCCCTATTCCACCTTTATGTTTCCTTAACATTTCTCAATGTAAGACATAACTATCCAATTTACTAAGAGTACCCTCTATCACATGCTAGTTTACTACTTACTCCCTCTTTTTACCTACTTAACCCCCACCATACCTATGAGCCATGGTATTCATTCAACTAGTCTAGATTCTCACAGAGTTTGACTCATTCCATGACACGAATATCACATCAACAGGGCACAATAACAATTCACCACATTATTAAAGCTTAATGGGGGTTTTATCATTTTCGTTCTTCCAAACACCGTGCCCTAAGGCCTAATACATGAGAACTCCCGACATTACTCTCTATGTTATATAAATCTAACCCAAGTCTAATTACTATAATAAATAAAATCATAACCTACCTCATATATGAAATATGCTGCTGTTGGGAGGAAAGAGTTATCACACGAGTGTTAAGCATCTTCCCATGTTGGGTTCCTGCCGGGTGTGCCTCAAAACTGGCCTCATTAAGATTGGCCTTTGGTATCTCTTAACTATAGAGGTGGGGTTTATTTTGGGTGTTTCTTAGGGAAAAAGATGATTGGGGAGGTTAAAACAAAAGAGGGTTTTCATGGGACAAACCTGCTATCTATTCTGACATTTTCATGGTCATTCACACTGGTTCACCCTTTATTTACCTGACCTATAAGGACCACAGAAAGAATTGCAAGAATATTCACATGCCAATTATTTACAAAATGTCTGAATATTATGCAAAACCACAATGCACAAAAAGTAGGGATGAAAACTGACACTCATGAAGTTTACTGCTATAGTGGTTAGCTACAGCTGCAGCAGTAACTTTACCGCAACACCAGTTTACGATAATTCAAATAGGGGGAAATGTTTCATTTTTCTATTTTCACTTTTACTCTCAAATTCTTTCAACTCCCTCTATGTAATCCCCCTACACCAACAAGCTTAAGGTAATTTCTTCACCTCTACTACTTACTTTATGCATTTCTCATTGTAGAATCATAGACACTTCGTTAGAATAATGGATACTTTGATTGGTTTTTGGTGTAACTTTTGAAACATGAATTTGGTGGTGTTCTTGAATGAAATGATGAACATGTTAAGTTCTCTTATGTATTCAATGCTCTTATAGTATTCGGGATGTAAGATTGACGTAGTTTATAGAGGATCTTGACCGTGGGAGGGGTAGGAGAAGGAGGGTCATCTTCCCCAATGATTTTGGGTGAATTAGGGCTGAATTCGAGTGTTATACACTCCCATTTTAGTGTAAAATAGTAACACGAACTTGACTATGCCTGATCTACCCTTAATTCTCAAAAATTTAGAAAAAAGTAAAAAATCTACCATGGGAGAGGAGGTTGGCGAGTTGGGGATGATGGACCGCTGCAGCGGTAACTTTCCCACCGTAGTGGTAATACTGCAGTGGTAGGTTACCAGTGCTGTGGTTAATTAACTGCTACGGCAGTACCTGGCAGCAGCCTTCCCGGGTTTTTATTTTCTTACATCTCAAATTACTTCCCCCCTGTGGCACCCTGATATAGTTCCCAACCTTTTAATTTTGGTGTTTTGCAGGACTATCATGGCCTAACAGCCCCACTTTCGCAGATTTCCAAACACCAAATGTCGTGTCTATTATGAGAAAGGGTTATACACTAGGATTTTCCTTTATGAGTGAGGTATGGTGATAAGGGATATGGAGGAGCATTTGCGGAGTTTCATGACTAGCTAAAGTTTTTAGGTGGGAGATGTTGATTGAGCAAGTCCCACAATACAATATGGACTGGTTGGTGCGGGAGTTTTAAGCGAATCTCCTGACTGTGGATTGGTTGGTGCCTCTCCCTACTGTTTGCATTTCAGCCAAGAAGGTTTTGGTGGATGTTTCAACCATCAATGATGCTTTAGGGGTCCCAAAACCTTCTAATGTCGCTTTTTGGTTGAGGCCATAGTATGGTTACAGTTAATGTCCCAAAGTATTTATCCATTGTGAAATGTTAAGGACGTGGCTTTTCATTGGGCTATGGTGGTAGCGTATACTCTTAAGGGAATCAAAAAGAAGCTGGAGGCACAGCTTCTGGATGAGTGGCAGTATTTCTATGCTAGGGAGAGGTCGGCGAGAGATTTTTTACTACCTTTCTTGGTCACCGCACTAGGCGATAGCATGGACATGCCTCGAGAGATTCAAGACACTATGGACAAGTACGATGTGGCATACAACCCGATGAAGGGTGGGACCATATGAAGAGGAATAAAAAATAAGAGGAAGGAGGAGAAAGAAGGGAAGAGTAGTTGGGATAGTGGGAGTGGAGAGTCAGGTACCCCTTCTACTCAGGATCTCGCATATGTCGGTGGCTGGGAGGCCGACCTTTCTACTGTTTGAGGCTACCTAAAGAGGACTTAGTTTCCCTCTCCTGGGTTGGCTACTTTGAGTTTGTCTATCCCTGTGGATCCAACCCGTGCCTATGTTGAGTTCCAGAGTGAGCTAGATATAGAGAAGAAGAAGCGCTGCTCTCGGGACCATATGCTAGTGAGGATATAGAAGGCAGTCCAGGTGATGTTCATGTGTGCCTCCCCCACCAAGAAGTTCCCAAAGCTTACAAGGAAGGATGCCAAAGAGTTCTCCTTTCTTAACTGAATAGAGGAGCAGGGTTTAGATGCCTCGAGCCTCGGAGATGACATCACCAACTAGATTCCCCCCTCCCCCTATTTTATTTTATGTTGATTTGGATTTGAGTTGCCTCCGTTTGGGGAATGTAACAAACCAGTACTCTTTTTATTTTTCTTGAATTTTTAAGACGTTTTTCATTTTGGCATTTCAAATAACAATCATTCTAGCTTATAATGCGTGTTAGAGTTGATTTTTATATTTAACTATCGTAAATACAGGTTTGCTTTGTAATGATTACAAAATCATAATAATAGGGGAAAGAGCTGGCAGGTTACTGTCTAGAGCCGCTGTAGTGGTTAATCTTACCGCTGCAGTGGTACCGCTGTAGTGGTAAAGGTTCCGCCGCAGCGGTAAACTCTAGTGGTTCTGCTTTTTCCCCTTTTGTTAATTGTTTCCAGGTCTTTTCTCACACTATGTTATCCCCTAAACACAGTTATAGTTTCTAACTCTCACATTTCATAGTTCTTAAGGTCCAGAGTGATTAGGTGGCGACTTGAACTATCGTGAACGCAACTAATTCCTCAATTTGATTAACTCTAACATGTTCGTACCTGCCATTTCTCTCAAGCACCACCTCCCACACAACATTTCTCACAAAACGGCAAGGCACCTGGCTTGTTTGTCTAGATTAGGATAGAATTTAAGGAATACTCCAAATCATGGAGAGATGAGCTGTGCCTCAAGTCGCAGAAATGAAGATACATGTTGAGATCACATCGATCCTCTTGATCCGCGGGTCCCTAGGCACACATCATACAAATAAACTTTTGTACTTAAGAACTATGACAACCTAACAACTAGGAAACAATATGATCAGATAATAAACATTCATATAAGTAGTACACATTGCATTCTAGCATTCCACAACAAAATATTTAAGGCACCCATAGTTTAACACAAAATCAAAAGAAATTCATGACATAACAACTCAATACCTACGCTTCTTATTGACCACTACTGGTTGGAATACCTTGTCCCAACCCTTCAAACATTAAAGAGATACCAATTGGGACCAGCTAATCCAAAGTGCGATGGTTTTATGTACCAATTGGAATCTAGTAGATACCAATTGGACTCAACTCGGGGAGACAACACTGAAATAGCATGATAGGAGAGAAAAAAGTTAAATAGATTCCTAGATTCCTTGTAGACTCATACAGATTTATGTGGATGTCAACACACTAATCCGCAGGACTTTACTTGACATATGCTGTTGCACTGGGATACCCGTAACCTGGGCTTTTATACCATCTTGTCAAGACCCAACTAGCCGGATCGTGCGGGTACCTACCTAACAACTACCCCAGATAGGAGAACCCTTATTACCCAACCATTTATTTCAAGCGAAAGTTAAAACAACTAATTTCCAACAACATAATCCAGTTAACTAGTACATATATAATTCTAGTTTAACACATTTGATACGTAAAAGTAATGCAGAAAATAATTAACAGTGAATCCCCGAAAACTAGCCAAAATTGATACAAGAGCAGTAGAAAAGGAACAGAAAAGTCTATGACACAACATCCATACAGAATAGAGAGGGCAGGAGTTGCTGCAAGTGATCGTCATTACTGCTATAGAAACCCCAACTAACATGCACTATGGCTATATCCCGATTGGAGATATAGTAAGTATAACATTAGTACAACCATACATACTGTGGTAGGCATCATCGGCTGTCCAGGATTAGAAACAAATAAACATTAATAACAAATAGAGAGAAATCATAGCATCAAGTAAAGTTTTGATTTCTAAATCCCCAATTATGAATTCATTAACACCATACTTTTAGCATATCAGTGACCTACCTGCCATTTAACATTTTCGTGTATCCTTTTTCTTTGACCACCCACTCTTACTTATACCTTTTTACCCTTCACTAACTCATTATATTGGTTTCTACAATTCCTAACCAACACTAGACCAAATCTTTGCGGTACTTAACTATCACAAGGCACTACGTGATTTACCACTACCACTGGCTCAGGATACTAACAACCCTGCAGGAAGGGACAATACCATACTATACACTCCTACAACTATGCACTTAGAATAGTTAGCATTAAACTTGAATTTGGGCGTACCTTAGATTCACGGTTTGCTACTATATTCCATCAAAAACTCCAACAAATTGGTCCACTTAAGAAATCAAGAAAAATAAATAAAACATAATTAAATGTTCAAGACATATGAATGAATGCATGTATGTAAGATCTGTGCATCATTTCTTTCTGTTTCAACCTTATTACATCATTTACCATATCATGAACATCATGATCAATACAAATATCACCACCATCATCATTAACTCATCAACAAAAACATCATGAATATTATGATTTCAATAACATCATCAACCTCCTCATAATCTCACCTCCACGATATCAAAGTGTATGAATATGCAGGGTAATCAATAATCATAAACATTGCCCAAAAGCAATCACAATCACTATTTCATATATAATCATAAAGACATAAATCTTAGTTCCATACAAATCCTTAGGTATATACAATATTATAAACATTTACTCTATACCCCCTACAAAATCGCAGTGGTTTCGCCTAGGTGTCGTTATTAATCTTGTCTATCCACAACTCTCATTTATTTTCCCGATATAGCTCTCAAATTCCTTCCTAAATACTTCTATTGAAATTCTCATTCTTGACCTTACAACCTTACCCTGGTTATTCTATGACTTTGACCCACTTGTCTATTCTTTCATGTACCCTACTACTAGGTTGTTGCTTAAACTGTTCTACCCCTTTAATTATGCTTATAGGTTGCCTAAAATTCTCTTAGGTTACTATTAACCCCTATTCCACCTTTATGTTTCATTAACCTTTCTCAATACAATACATAACTATCTAATTTACTTAGAGCACCCTCTATCACACCCTAGCTTAATACTTAATCCCCCTTTTTACCGTACTTAACCCCCACCATACTTATGAGCAATGTTATTCATTCAACTAGTCAAGATTCTCGTAGAGTTTGACTCATTCCATGCCATGAATATCACATCAATAGGGTACAACAATAATTTACTACATTATTAAAGCCTAATCGGGTTTTTATCATTTTCGTCCTTCCAAACACCATTCTCAAAGGCCTAATGCATGAGAACTCCCGACATTAGTATCCATATTATATGAATTTAACCTAAGTCTAATTGCTATAATAAATAAAATAGTAACCTACCTTGTAGATGAAACATGTTGTTGTTGAGAGGAGAGACTTGTCCAGCGAGTGCTATGTGTATTCCCATGTCGGGTTCCCGCTGGGTGTGCCTCAAAAATTCCCTCATAAAGCTTGGACTTTGAAATCTCATAACTATGAAGGTGGGGTTTATTTTTGGTGTTTTTGAGGGGAAAATAAGACTGGGGAGGGTTAAAATAAAATAGGGTTTATAAAATAACCCGAGCTGGCTGCTGCTGCAGCGATTAACCTACCAGTGCAGCAGTAGGCCATAGACCAACCCAGTTCCCTCTTTGGGCCTTTTGGCTAAATCACTTTGCGCTTTATTTTTCTCCTATGAAATAATTTCCACTGGATTCATTTAGGGAATTTTCTTTGTTGTAAAATATTTCCATGGTATTTTTTAGGGTAATTATATTTTGGGTCGTTACATTCTTACTCTACTTAGTGGTAGAACAAATAGTATAACAACTAGGTCGGGATTCAAGTAAGAGACATCAAAAGATAAATCTAAACTATGTCTACATTATGGATATGTTGGACACCTTAGATCTAAATGTCTGCTAGTATAAAGGCTACTAGAGAAAGACATGAATGTTTTCAAGGGAAAACAATTTTGAAATTTTGCATGCAAAAAGAAAAAGATCATGCATGTGAAGAAGGGCATGTACTCATATGTGTTACCAAACTAGACCAAAAAGAATTTAATTCACCTTTTGTCCTAGAAAATGACCCAAGCTTCTTTGGGTTCCTAAATCTCTAAAAAAAAATTAGGAGACAGTGAGGAAAAGCAAGAAGAAATAGTAGTACATGAATTGTACTTGCTTTAGGCATATGACTGAAAACAAATATAAGTTCCTCTCACTCACTGGTAGTAAAGGTAGAACAGTTTCAGTTGGAGGATGAAATAAAAGGGAGATTAGAGGTCTTGGAAAAATACGGTGAATAGAAGAACATGCAATCAAGAATGTGTATCATGTTGAAAGAATGAATCACAATTTACTTAGCATAGCACAGCTCTGTGATAAAGGAAATAAGGTAACATTTACTTCTGTAGGTGTGTAGGTCATTAACCCAGAATCAAGAGAAATTGTTCTAATAGGTCAAATGAACATACATGGCTTCACAATGTGTGTCTCAAGTGTACCAAGTAAGGATTTCATTTGTCAAATTGTGATGGATAGTGACCCCTTACTATAGAACAAAATATGAGCACATGCCAACCTTGGTTACCTAAAAGAACTTGTCTAACAAAATTTAGTAATAGGCCAGCCTAACATTAAGTGTAAGGATGATAAATTTTCTAAATCATGTGCAATGGGAAAATAAGTAAAATCCTTATTTAAAATAAAGACAGTAGTAAGTACGACCAGGTCCCTGGAAATGGTCTATATGGATCTATGTGGATATATATATATATAAGGGCAGCCCGGTACACTAAAGCTACCGCTATGCGCGGTGTTCGGGGAAGGACCCCACCACAAGGGTGCACTACCGCTACCGGTATGGTTAGCTATTATATATATATATATATATATATATATATATATATATAAATATGTGTGTGTGTGTGTGCGCTAGTTGATTATTATACTAGGTTTACTTGGACAATTTTTCTTGCTTCTAAAAAAGATGCATTTTACGCATCAACACATTAGTAAAAAATCTTGAAAAGAAACTAGGTAATCTACTTGCATAAATAATATCTAACCATAGAAAAGAGTTTGAAAATTTAAAAAATTTACAATATTGTTCCTCTCATATCCTGATCACAATTTCTCTATACCTAGAACTCCACAACAAAATAGACTCGTTGAATTAAAGAATACAGCCTTAAAAGAAATGGCTAGAATTACGACGATTGCTAGCAATTTTGCTAGTAGTTATGGTGTGAAGCTATTAAAATTGCATATTACTGAATTAATAGATGCATGACGTACCACTATTAGTGAATACTTCCTATGAATTAATCAAAGGAAAAAAGCCTAATATCAATGATCTTAGAGTCTTTTTATATAAATGTTTCATTCATAATAATGTAAAGTCATACCAAGCGAGAATATTTCAACCCAATATAAGCTTCTGGTGATAGACTTGGAAATCACAAAAGGCAGAAAGAACAGGGGTGGGAAGGATCGGCCCAAGATTAAGTGGGGTAGCTTGACTTTGATCGGTGCTTTAAAAATAGGAGAGAAGCTGATGAATATGGGGGCTTGGGAGTGTAGAGGGGATGTGGATAGTATGTGGGAGATGATTGCCAGTTGTATCAGGGAGACCGCTAGAGAGGTGTTGGGTGTCTCGAGAGGCCGACCTGTCAAGCACTGGGGGGACTAGTGGTGGAACGCAGAATTAAAAAGGAAGGTGGAGACTAAGAAAGTGGCCTATGCCAAGTTGGTTGAGATCAAGGATGAAAAGGAGAAGTGGATGAGTAGGAAGGAGTATAAGTTAGCCAAGAAAGAGGCTAAGTTAGCAGTTACGGTGGATAAGACAGCTGCTTTTGAGAGCTTGTATGCGACTTTAGAGGAGAAAGGCGGGGATAAGATATTATATAGGTTGGCCAAGGCTACAGAGCGGAGGGCCCGTGATCTTGACCAAGTGAAGTGCATCAAGGGGGAGGATGGAAAAGTGTTGATAGAGGATGCCCTCATTAGGAAGAGGTGCAGTCCTATTTTCCTAGACTTTTGAACGACGAAGGGGACAAAAGTTTCATGTTAAGGGACTTAGATCACTCAGAGAGGTGTTGCGATTACGGTTATTGTAGTCATATCAAGGTTTAAGAGTTCAAGGGTGCTATTTGTAGGATGCATAGGGGTAGGTCGAATGGGCCCGACGAAATTTCTGTGGATTTTTGGAAGTACATTGCAGGGCATGTATGGAGTGACTGACAAGGTTGGTTAACATTATTTTTGGGGCGGTAAAGATGCCCGAAGCTTGGATATGGAGTACGATGATTCCATTATATAAGAACAAGGGAGACATTCAGAGTTGCGACAGCTACAGGGGTATCTGTGCCTGTTGGTTTTTGGCAGATTCTTGTTCGTGTTGTTTTGGTGATGTTTGTGATTTTGAATAAATAGTCTATAATATTACTCTGCGGGTGTCTTACTTCTTTTATTATCCAGCAGTGTGTTATCTCTTTTATGTTGTTTGTTTTTATGATTTTTGTTTGTTATTGTTATCTGTTCTGAGCTGGGGGTCTATTGGAAACAGCCTTTCTACTTCATCTGAGGTAGTGGTATGGACAACGTACACTTTACCCTCTCCAAACCCCACTTGGTGGGAATATACTGGGTATGTTGTTATTGTTGTTGCTTTATTCATAATAATGGAAAAAGTCTAGGAAAATTTGATGCCAGAAGTGATAAGGGAGTACTATTGGGCTACTCATAACCTAGTAATGCTTATAGAGTGTTCAACAAAAGAATTATGTTTGTTAAAGAGAGTGAGCATGTTACTTTTTATGAACAAGTACTATGATTGACAAAATATCGTAGAATGAAGATAAACCATGAAGAATATCTATATCCATCAGCTTGGAACAAGTAAGACAAATAGATTCTAGATGTAGTAATGCTGTAAAATCAAGAAATGAGGAAGCTAATACTTTGATAAGGAAACATCTGATGAAACTCCCTAATGGTCTAATTTACCTAAAGAAATACAAAATGAAGTATCAGAGGATACTCAAGGTTTAGTTTTAAGATGATACAAATATCAAGGATCTCATCAATTGATAATGTCATTACTAATATAAACTATGGAATAACAGCCATATCTAGGATGAAGAATCTCTTTACTTTTAATGTTTTTTATCCATTGTTAAACCTAAGAAAATTAATGAAGATACATAGGACGTAGACTGGATCATGGCTATGCAAAAGAAGATAAATCAGTTTGAAAGGAAAAACATATCACATATTGAACCAAAATCGAAATGCACAACAATAGTTAGCACTAAATGGGTGTTCAAAAACAAATTTTATGCGCATGGAACAACTACATGGAACAAGACATAGTTTCTGGTCCATGGATAGAATAAGGAAGAAGGAATTGACTATCGTAAAATTTTTGTTCTAGTTTCAAGACTAGAAGCAATTAGACTCTTCAACGAATTTGTGGTATTCTTGGAGTTCACACTCAATCAAATGGATATAAAAACTATCTTCTTAAATGGACTATTGAAAGAAAAAGTTTATGCCATCAAACAACCTCCAAGATTCAAAGATGTAGATCATCTTGAAAATGTATTTAAGCTAGACAAAGCCCTATATAGACTTAATAAATGTCACGACCCAAAATCTCGAGTCATGATGACACCTATTTTAACCCACCAATAGGTAAGCCAACTCATAGCCCAAAATGAATACAGAATATAGGCAAGTAATAGAAGTACTAAGCAGTGATATATAAATGTGATCGTACTGAACAACAGAGGAAAAGGAGTAAAATATATAAGAGAGTATCCCCATGACCTGGTATGGCCGGTACAAGAGCCACTAAGTCAAAAATAGAGTACTAGACAGTGTCAAATGTACATGTAGTCTTAGAGTATACAAAAGACTATCCAAAAATAGTAGAAAGAGGGAGGATCAGCTCCGGACTATGAAAGCTCACCCTACCTCTAAATCAACAACAAGCCTGTGGATAAAGTCAATGGCGGTGGTTCGTACTCGGATCTGCATCAGGGGAAAGATACAGAAGTGTAGTATGAGTACCAAAATAACGGGAAATCAATAGGCATCATAGGCTGACCAAGCTAAATTACAGTAATAGTATAATAAAAATGCGAGAATGTAAACTAAATTCTGAAATAAGGGGCATAACACTACAAATCAGGCGAATATAATAAATATACAGAATAAGTAACTCAAACGTAATTACAGTCTAACTACAACCTAACTGGGCAGCCATAATCCTAAAAGGCATAAACAAGAAAGGAATAACCCAAATGAGCCCCCATAAGCCCGTCGGAGACAAACAAGGAGTACTCTAATACAAAGATGGAATTATTGATAATAATAAGCATAAAGTGAGCCAAATGTATCTGAAATTCCTTCCTGATTATAATTCCAAATATTGTCGATGTTTACCAAAATTCCAAGTCCAAATAGGTATCCAAATAGATCATAAAATGTCGGGCTTGAACTGGGACTGGAGAATAGTATCATAATAGCAAAACACCGCGTATAAATCATAAATTACCAACTTGAACCGAAATTGGTAAATAAGCTAAAAGTAGTGGCTATCCAAGGTTATATCTTCCCTTAAGTCCAATTAGTACTAAATCCCCATTCTGGCAGTTAATTATATAAATGATGCGGGTTTTAATCACTAAGTTTAAGGATAAGGTTTTAAAGGTCAAATATTATTGTATTTCGAGTAACAAAGCTAGCCAGAGTTTATTAAATTGACTAAGTCATCCTAAGGCTCAAGATTTAATCTAAGTAAAGTCCCCCTAGGTATACAAGGAGCTAATTTAGGCAATTGACCTAAAAGAAGGGCCGACAAGGCCTGCTTCTAGTCCCGAAAACCCATACTAAGGCAAGAACCTAACCAAACCTAGACAAAGGCTTTACAATTCCATCCCAAGGTACTAAGTAAACCAAAACTAGTCTTAAGGTATCAACACAAACCAATATGAAGAAAGACGGGACTGAATTCCACTAGAAATGCACCTAATCGGCTAACTTAATTGATAAATACAAAATCACCAACCAAGAAAAAAATACCCACCCATAGCTAGCACAATACTACACTATTGCCATAATAAAGCTCAGTCTAGATGAAAAGTAAGCCTAGCCAACCTAGACGGCACTGAAATTTTGCAAAGTACTCTACTCCGGAGCTTTTCCCTTTCGAGAAGCCTCCGAATGCTACCACTCTATCAAAATAATAATCTATGCATTAAGATGAGAATATCGATACCCATATTGCGCATAAACACTCTGGGTAAAAAATTGAACTAAAAATCCCATGTGGGGCTTGCTTGCGGAATCACAAAATTGAAACAGCCAATGCCTCCCTCTCAGCTCAAGGATCATTTATCCTAAAAAATTTGCAGAATTCGAGCACAAATCAACTCCCAAATCAGCCCCAACATAAAATAGAGATTTAGAGTTAATCGGAGAATTAAACTAGAAATTAAAGTGGAAACTTATGGGGATACTGGCGAGGAAATGCCTACAATGAACTTTTCATCTCACTCCCAACTCCTAATAATTAATCTCCCACGATTTCTAAGCTCCTTAGGGTTAAAATAGCGTTTGGACTTAAGAAAATGGCTAAAAATTGGGGGAAACAACATTAAATATTCCCAGGGGTCCTTTTTTATGAATGTGGGACCCGCGCTGTGAAAGCAATGCTTGACCCGGACAGGCCTTCGCGAACACAATCAGTCTACCATGAATGCAAAGAAGGAGATTAGACCGGTTGGCTAACTGCCTCTTCCCAAACTCAAAGGCTAGCTTGCGAATGTGGATGACAAGAATCCTTGACTTTCAAGAATGTAGCCAAAGCCTCACTAACGGAAAAGTCATTTCTAGCCTGCACCAGATGCACCAACATTAGTAACTTGGCTAAGTTGCCAAGTTTTTTATTAGGCCCTCGGGATTTATTTGAAATCCCAAGAATGCAAAAAAACTATGCGACCCACCAAATTCGGCATTTCAAACTCAATGGTACCATCAAAATTGTTATCGGAGGTCGTTTCGATAAAAAGTGGGGCCCATACCCAATGGTTTATTTTAGCCAAATTTACCTAATAGCCCAAAATGAGTCCAGAAGCCTCGAAACATACACCAATGGTCCTCCTAGCCTAAAATCAACATTCTGGAGCTAACGAAACTGTTAGAATTGGCATCCAAGGCCGCTTACCTAAAGTTTAGGCCCGATACCCTTTTTTTATAGCGAAAGCTCCAAAATAGGGAATTGGCAATAAAAACTAAATGAATTGCCTGGTAACCAAACTGTCAGTCCCAGCAAGTCATAAATGACTTAAGGCAGCTATAGGAAAGCTCTAAATGTAGAAAAAGCATGAAATGACCTGAAGGGTCATTACATTATCCACTACTAAAAGGACTTTCATCTGCAAAAGCAAAGGATCAAGAAGTACCTGAAGGCTCGAATGGAGATACAAGGCCTGCATCTTACGTTCAATCTCCTCGATAGCCTCCTCAATTGGATAGTATCTCCACTGAACCTTAACTACTGGAATATCCCTGGAATGCAACCGTTTAACATCTCTTGCTAATATAGAAACTGGCTCTTCCACAAAGTCAACCTCTTATCCAACTGAACCAAATCCCGATGAAGCACGTGAGACTCATTCAAAATATAGTGTTGCAGCATAGATACATATAAAATAGGATGAACGATAGAAAAGTCTGGGGGTAAGGCCAACTCATAAGCTACCTCCACAACTGTCTAAAGTATCTCAAATGGACCGATATACCTGGGATGAGCTTGTCCCTCTTCCCAAACCTCATCACACCCTTCATAGACGACACTTAAAGAAAAACTCAATCATCAATTCCAAACATCAAAGCATGAAGCCTATGGTCAGCATAACTCTTCTGCCTACTATAATCTTCATATAACCTTTCTTGAATCACATGAACCCTATCCAAAGACTAATGAAGCAAGTTAGTACCACAGGGTCTAACCTTGGAAGTCTCAAACTAACCAACCAGAGATTGATAACGCCTCAAATGGTGTTATCTGACTACTAATAGTAGCTATTATTATAAGCAAACTCTGCTAAGGCTAAATGTTGCTCCCACTAACCTCCAAAGTCCACAACACATGCATGGAGCATATTCTCTAAAACATGAATTGTCCGCTCCTATTGTCCATCAATTTGGGGGTGGAAATCAGCGTTGAGGTCAACCTGAGTACCAACTCGTCCTGTAAAGTCCTCTAGAAGTTAGAAGTGAAATAAGAGCCTCTATTTGAAATAATAGACACAAATATCCCATGAAGGTAAAATATCTCTTGAATATATATACGAGCTAACCTCTCAACACTGAAGGAAGTCTAAATAGAGATGTAATGAGTAGATTTGTTCATCCGATCTATGAAGACCCAAATGCTATCAGAACCATTAAAAGAGTGCGGCAAACCATACACGAAGTCCATATTAATCTGCTCCTACTTCCACTCAGGAATGGGTAGACTCTGAAGCAAGCCACCAGGTCTCAGATGCTCAGTCTTTACCTAATGACAACATAACAATGAGCTATAAAGTCCACTACATCCCTCTTCCTACCACTCCACCAGTAATGCTGCCTCAAATACCTATACATCTTAACTGTCCCAGGGTGAATAGAATATGTAGAGCTATGAGCCTCCCGTAGTATAACCTAAATTAAGTCTCCAAACCTCAAAACACAAATGTGATCGTCGAATCTCAAAATACCCTGAGAATCTAAGGTAGCCATCCTGGACTCAGCTCTCAGTACCTAATCATGAATGCCACAAAGTGTACTATTGTAACACCCCGTATTTTGCATGTACTTGTTCTATTGATATGGGACTTTAAGTAACCTTGTTGTATATGTAAGGGACCAAGTTTCTCAAGCAATTAGTGGTGGTTTAAAGAGGATTTAAAGGATATTATAATGGACCATGTAGGGGTACAGGTGCACCTTCAGCTAGTTGGAAAGAGTTCAAAGAGGTATTTCTTGATCATTACCTTCCCTTTGAAATTTGAGAGGCCCGTGCAGATCAGTTTTTAAATCTTCATCAACGGAATATGAGCGTGAGGGAGTATAGTCTTTGATTTAACTATTTGGCTAGGTATACTCTTAATGTAGTAGCGACTATGGATGATAGAGTTTATCGATATGTAGATAGATTGGATCCTTATTTAGTTAGAGATTGTACTATTGCTGCTTTGAATAAAGATATGGATATAGGAAAGATACAAGATTTTGCACAAAAAATAGAGGATCAAAGGCAAAGAAGAAGAACACAAGACTTGGAAAGAGGGCATCCCAAGAGGCCAGACCTACGGGGTAGTTTATGTCATCACAAAGTGAGTTCAGACCTCGATTTCCTACAAGACCATCTAGGTCATCATCTTCCTACTCTGTATTAAGTGTTCCACCCTAATTCCAAGGGTTTAGGGGAAATCAATTTGGGCAAAGAAGTGAGAGCTAATGTTCACGGATAGCGGGGTATCAAGAGTAAGGGAGTATGAGCCAATCAAGACCTCCTCGACAGCCATGCAGGAAATGTGGAAAACTTCATTTAGGTGCATGCCAGTTTAGCACAGATGTTTGCTTTTGGTGTGGTATGTCGGGGCACATGATGAGAGAGTACCCACAAAGGGGCATAGTGGTATGGCACGACCTGCTGGATCAACCATTGCATCATCATTATTGATGCCTTCTTTAGGTAGGGGTATACAGCCTACAGGTCGTGGTAGAGGTGTTAAAGGAGCAGCTAGTTCTAGCAGAGCTTAGAATCATACATATGCTCTAGTGGATCGACAAAATTTGGAGGCTTCTCCTGATGTGGTCACAGGTACATTGTCCATCTTTCAACATAATGTATATGCATTAATTGATCTGGGCTCTACGCTATCATATGTCACTCCATTAATTGATGGAAAGTTCAAAAGAACACCGTAATCACTGGTTAAGACATTTGAAGTGTTTACACTGGTTGGTGAATCTATTATAGCTAGAAGAGTTTATCGTAATTGCATAGTAACTGTTTGTGATCGTGACACACTGGCCGACCTTGTTGAGCTAGAAATGGTAGATTTTGATGTCATATTGGGTATGGATTGCTTGGATTCTTGTTATGCCATAGTAGACTGTCAAGCTAAAAGGGTGCATTTTTATTTTCCAAAAGAGATAGCCCTTGAATGGAGGGGTAATATTGGGGCACCAAGGGGTAAGTTTATTTCTTATGTGAAGGCAAAGAAGATGATGTCCAAAGGGTACATATGTCATCTAGTGAAGGTGAAAGATATAGATACGGAGCCACCAACTCTTCAATCCATTCCAGTGGTAAATGAATTTTCTGATGTGTTTCCTGAAGAGCTTCCTGGTTTACCTCCAGAACGAGAAGTAGAATTTGGTATTGATATGATCCTAGATACATAACCTATTTCTATTCCTCCGTATAGAATGGACTCGACAGAATTATGTGAATTGAAGGAACAATTAAAAGACTTATTAGAAAAGGCATTCATAAGGCCTAGTATGTCCCCTTGGGGCGTACTCATGTTATTTGTACATAAGAAAAATGGCACATTGAGAATGTGTATTGATTATCGACAACTGAATAAGCTGACAATTAAGAACAAATATCCCCTTCCTAGAATTGATGATTTCTTTGATCAGTTACAAGGTGCTAAGAGTTTCTCCAAAATTGACTTGAGGTCAGGTTTTCACCAAGTGAGGGTGAAGGAGAAAGATGTACCCAAAACGGCTTTTCGAACACCGTATGGTCATTTTGAGTTTTTAGTTATATCGTTCAGCCTAACCAATGCACCAGCATCTTTCATGGATCTAATCAATAGAGTGTTCAAGCCATTCTTGGATGTGTTTATGATAGTATTTATAGATGATATTCTGGTGTATTCAAGATCAAAAGAGAATCATGCTAATCATTTGCAACAGGTGTTACAGATTCTTCATGATCGTAAATTATATGCAAAGTTCTCTAAATGTGAATTTTGGTTAAAATCAGTGACGTTCTTGGGGCATATTGTATCTGATGAAGGGATAAGGGTTGATTCTCAAAAGATAAAAGTCGTAAAGAATTGGACAAGACCCACAATACCTATGGAGGTTCGTAGCTTCCCAGGCTTTGCAGGTTATTATAGAAGGTTTGTTGAGGGGTTTTCTTCAATAACCAAGTTAACACAAAAAGCAGCCAAGTTTCAATAGAATGATGCCTATGAAAGAAGCTTCTAAGAGTTAAAGAATAAGTTAACTCCCACACCTGTATTAGTACTTCCAGAAGGTACAGAGGGATATGTAGTGTATTATGATGCTCCAAGAGTGGGTCTAGGATGTGTATTGATGTATCATGGTAAGGTAATAGCCTATGCCTCAAGACAGTTGTGTCCACATAAGAAGAATTATCCAGCACATGATCTTGAGCTAGCAGTGGTTATATTTGCTTTAAAAATATGGCGCCATTACTTATATGGAGTCTACGTTGATATATATACAGACCATAAGAGTTTACAATATATCTTTAAGTAAAAGGACTTGAATTTAGGGCAGTGAAGATGGCTTGAACTATTAAAAGATTATGATATTGATATTTTGTATCGTCCGGGGAAAGCAAACAAAGTAGCTCATGCTTTAAGTCGTAAGGCAATGGTGAGAACTTATGGGCAGTCCACGTAAAGACAAGGGATGACTAAAGATCTACAACAACTAGCTAGCTTGGGAGTTCACCTTCTTGAATCTCCAGATGAAGGAGTTATTGTGCAAAATGCAGCAGAATCCTCATTGATAACTGAAGTGAAAGAAAAGCAGTGTGAGAATCCTATTCTATTACAGCTTAAGGAGAATGTACAACAAGGTATGACAAAGGCATTTGAGCTTACGAAAAAATGAGTACTTCGGTGCTAAAACAGATTGTGTGTACCTAATATTGATCGACTAAGAAAGAGGATTATGGTGGAAGCACACCATTTAAGATATTCTATCCATACAGGGTCAACTAAAATGTATCATGACTTGAAAGAAGTGTATTGGTGGGGAGACATGAAGAAGAACATTGCAGAATTTGTAGCCCAATGTCCAAACTGTCAACAAGTTAAAGTAGAGCATCAAAAGCTGGAGGTTATATGCATTGTATCCAGCTCCCGATTTGGAAGTGGGACATGATCAACATGGATTTTATCACTGGTTTGCCTCGTTCCTCTCAGAAATATGATTCCATATGGGTAATAGTTGATAGACTCACCAAATTAGCACACTTCCTACCGATTAAGACCACTTACACAGTTGAAGAGTATGCAAGGTTGTATATTAAAGAGATAGTTCGGCTACATGGAGTACCAATCTCTATTTTATCCGATAGGGGAGCTCAATTTACTGCAAACTTTTAGAAGTCATTTCAAAAGAGTTTGGGAATGCAAGTAAGACTAAGTACAGATTTTTACCCTCAAACAGATGGTCAGACAGAACATATAATCTAGACATTTGAGGATATGCTACAAGCTTGTGTATTGGATTTCAAAGGTAGTTGGGAAGATCATTTGTCACTTATTGAGTTTACATACAACAATAACTATCATTCTCGAGTATCAAAATGGGACCTTATAAAGCTTTATATGGGAGAAAGTGTAGATCACCAATTGGGTGGTTTGAAGCGGGTGAAACTGCTTATTTGGGCCAGATCTTGTTCATCAAGCTATGAAAAAAGTTAAGGTGATACAACAACGGCTAGAAACAGTCCAAAGTCGACATAAATCATATGCATATATTAGAAGAAGAGGGCTAGAGTTTGCTATAGGAGATTGGGTATTCTTGAAGGTGTCACCAATGAAAAGGGTAATGAGGTTTGGTAAGAAGGGAAAACTGAGTCCACGCTATATAGGGCCATATAAGATTATTCAAAGATTTGGCCAAGTTGTATATGAGTTAGAGCTTCCGCAAGAGATTTCAATAGTACATCTAGTGTTTCATGTCTTAATGCTCCGAAAATGCATAGGAGATCCATCTTATAGTACTCCTACTAAAGATGTACAAGTTATAGAAAAACTTACTTTTGAGAAGTGCCTATTGTTATTTTAGATCGGTAGGTCAAGAAGTTAAGAAATAAAGAAGTAGCTTCTGTAAAATTACTTTGAAGGAACGAACAAATAGAAGAGATCACATGGGAAGTCGAAGAAGCAATGAATCCAAGTACCCTCATTTATTCGAATCTGAAGTGAAAGTCTAAGATGCTGAATTGGAGCATTAACAAGTAAGTATAAAGGTGTAAGTATTATGTGGTAACATGAAGATTAAACTTGAGCTTGAACTTGTTTAAGCAGGCTAATTATGCTAGCATTCGAGGATAAATGTTCCTAAGGGGGGGAGGATCTAACACCCCATATTTTGTGTGTACTTGTTCTATTGATATGGGACTTGAAGTAACCTTATTGTATAGGTAAGGGATTAAGTTTCTTAATAGTGGTGTTTTAAAGAGGATTTAAAGGATATTATAATGGCCCAAATATTTCAACATGTATACGCCAAGTTAACCCAAACAAAAGTGTTTAAACGCGAGATAGTAAGGTGGTATTATACCTGAAGGATTAAAGTGTCCAAGTGTATATATGTATTAATTTAACATAAGGGGTTAAAACTTAGAATATGGAATAAAATAAGTAAGTTGCTTTCTTAACTTAAATTAAACTAGCAGGTGACAAGTAGGTGCATCACCTACTTTGACTTATTGACCAATCTAAGAACCAAGTAGGTGCATCACCTACTAAGACTCCTTTGACCAGCTTATTGGGCCAAGTACACTACCACCTACTTGAATAAATTATGGCCCAAGTTAAAAGAGAGGAAAGGAGAAGAATGGGCAGCCAAGGGCCAATAGTTTCAGATCCACAAAGGCCCAAGTATAATAGGCAAGTAGGTGCACCAAATACTTGGTATTTTATGGCCAAAAATGGGCAAGAAAGTCGTCCAAGAGCTGGTCACTTTAAAGGGATTGAAAACAGCTCATTTTATTTATTTTAACTTAGGCAAAAAAATTAGCTTTCTAGGATTTTCTCTCTTTCTCTCTAGTAGCTTCTACAGCAGCCCTATAATTCCATTATGGTTCTTGGGATTTCTTTTCCTCCAAGCTAAAGGAATAAAGATATTATAGAGATACAATTTAAGAGAATAAACCATCACAAAAACTAAGGTAAGGCTACTATCTATTTTTACCCCTTTCTATATACATGTTTTGGTGGAGAATTGGGTATATATTGTTGTTAAGAACTCAAGGGATGATGAGTTCAATATTGGGTTGCTATAATAAAGGACTTTGGGACTGTTTTAGGGGCTATTTTATATGTATATGTTGGGGATAGCTTGGTTGATCTTAAAAAGAGATGTGAGTTATTGGTATTGACATATAAAAAGAGGGTGTAATGATGCACCACTTAATTAAATGTTTTATAAGCTTGCTGCCTATCACACTTTGGAACTTTTTTGTACATATTATGAAGCCAAAAGAGTCTTCAAGGATCTTATATAAATTCGTGTGTTGTACAAATGTAATTATAGGAGGAGGGGTTAAAAGAACACCCTTGGGTTGCCAAATTAAGGGCTTACTGCCCGGCAACTATTTTGGTGAGGTTAAGTAGCCCAAACGTATTGATTAGCTACTAATACTAGTTTTACCATGTATTTTATTGTAGTTAAGTAATCCAAAATGCATGAGGTTAATTCGGGTTAATATTAGAGTTATACAGCAAGGTATGTAAGGCTACTTTATTCCGTGTTCTTTGGCATGAAATCTAACACTTGTATTACAAAGTGAGCGTCCAAAGTTCTCCTATAAGAAATGATACATAGTGGCAGCGTACAATCTCCCATGTTGCTAACGACCTTGTTCCTACTCCCTAATGAGCTTATTATTAAATCTGCGTGTCTACATTCAATAGCAAGCTTCATGAGTTCTCCTTTTAGTCAAATAAGATCCATGTGATATTTCAGCTACTAAGCATTTTAATTATGTACAAACTCCTCCCTACTCATTGTTAGTACATCAAGTGTTTATTCATGCATCTCTTACTGGTGGACTATTGTCCCAAAGCTCAATAATGTCATGACTACCAAAGGAACAATCTCAAAGGTAATAAACTAAGAACGCAATCTGGTTATGTACGGGTGGCAGCTTAGGGGAAAAAGCCTAGCATGGGCCGATCCTGATCTCTTTACATATGGGTGGCAGCTCAGGGGCGTAAGCCTAGCATGGGCTGATCCCAACTTGGGTAATTACCACTGATCAGTTGGTCATTTGTATCACATGACTTACAAGATTATAAAGAAAAGAAAGGTAAAGTAAAGAAAGAAATGTACTGTACACGATTCCACAAGTATACGTAAGGTGGTCGATTAGCACTATTTATACACTTGTACCTGATTTCATTTGACCTCTTGTGTTATGTATAGTTACTTTCAGCCTTACTTATTCAGTACATTCTTTCGTACTAATGTATCTTATGGGGGACCTGCATTTCATGCTACAAGCACAGGTACTTCAGCTAGTAGACCCCTCCAGTAGGAGCACAGGACATCAAGCTGGTATTGTTGAGCTCTAGGTTGATTTGGGGCTTTCTGAGTCTATTATATATGCTTTGGTATTGTATAGTAGTTAAGTGTAAGACGGGGACTTGTCCCGACCTTAACTAAGTTGATATCTCTTTTAGAGGCTTTGTAGACGGTAAAGTGAAGTGTGGTTGTGCCTTGTCTTCCAGTCGTTGTGGCCTCAACAGCCAAGTCATGTATATATAGTTTTGGGCTTGACTACGTGGTTTATTTTCATTAAATCTTAATAGCCATATTTGGCAACATCTTTAAATGTTCATGGCAATGCATGGTAAGTACAAGGTTATGGGTTGGTGCTCTCAGGCCTTTACGGCTACGGGTGCCTGTCCGCCCCAATAGGATTTGAGGCGTGACAACTATCCTCAAACTGTCGTCTCTGAATTTGCTCCAACAAGGTTGACCTAGCCTTAACATTGGCAAGAATCCTCCCAGGGTCTTAAATATTAGCCAAATCATCATGTTGGCTAAGGACTGAATGTCCAAGGCCAATGGTCACTTCCAAACTGAAATAAAGGCTAAACTACCCATATTCACCGCCTTCCGACTCAAAGCATCTGCAGCCACATTCGCCTTGCTCGGATAATATAGAATAGAGATATCATAGTCCTTCAGCAACATAATCTACCTGAGTTGTATCAAATTAATCTTCTTCTGAGTCATAATGTACTGAAGACTATGATGGTTAATGAATATCTTGCAGCGAACACCATACAAGTAATGCCACCAAATCTTAAGTGTGAAAACTACCGCCGCAAATACCAAATCATGAGTGGGGTAGTAGCACTCGTGCACCATAAGTTGTCTTGATTTATAAGAAATAAATTAGAGCTGCTGTATTAGAACATAGCCCAAACCAATATCGAAAACATCACAATAAATAGTAAATCCCTTGCCCTTAACTAGAAGAGTCAAAATAGGAGTCAAAATAGAACCTCGTTCCTAGTTAATCTAGTCACAGGTGCTGCAATAGTAGCAAATCTCTCAATGAACCACCTATAGTAGCCTGCCAAACGAATAAAACTACGAACCTCAATAGGAGATATAGGTCTGGCCTAATCATGAATAGCCTCAATCATCGTTGAGTCCACCATAATCCTATCCTCAGACACTACATGTCCTAGAAATGCCACAGACTCTAGCAAAAACTTTTATTTTGACAATTTAGAAAAAGGCCTATGATCTCTCAAAGTGTGGAGCACAATCCTCAAATTCTTCTCATGCTCCTCCCAACTCTTCAAATAGGAAAGAATATCATTGTAATGACCTTCCCAGTCATTTCCCTTGTTTTAATGTGTTCTCAGCGTTTAGAGCTTTTCTATAACTGCCCTAAGTTATTTATGACTTGCTGGGACTGACAGTTCGATTTTCGAGCAGTTTGTTTGAGAATATTATTTATATCAAGCACATTGCGAAACATTTAAATTAAATTAGAATTTGGTAAAATTATATAGTTAATTACCTTTCAAAAATGTCTTTAAAATTTATAAAATTCTTTAGTTATGGTATATCTATATTACTTTATAATAGTTTTATAACCTATTAACAATTTAAGCGGAGATAGTGAATTTAAATATGTTAAAATAATATTTTTATTTTATAGAGGTTTTGATAGAAATAATTTTATATTGATTATGGTATATTTAAAATGTTATATTTATTTTATCATGAGCCTATGCAATACCCGAATATATATATAAGGGGATAAAATTACACCGATGTGCCACCTCCACCACCACGTGGAAGGTGAGGAGGTGCACATCACCTGGTCACCTGCCACTTAGAAAATGGAAAGCTAGTGGTGGTGTTAGAATCATATATGTTTATATATGTATTCGGTGGACAAAATGTAATATTTCCAATTACCTCTCACCATTATTGATTATTTAAGCTCAATATTGAGCTAATCCATTAAGGTTTGAGCTTAGGGGTTTATATATTTGAGTCTGTGGACTCGTTCTCGTCATTTCTACGGTATGTTTTCTTATTTTTATGGTAGTTTTCGTTTAAGGTGGTATTGTTGGGATTGGTATTGATGTTTGAGTTACATTTTAAGCTCAAATTGAGTGGTGCTAGTTGTGACTATTGATCACGGGGTGATTTAGGACGCTGTGAAGGTTTCAGTTTTGCGATTCTGCATGCGGACCCCACGTGAACTGTTCGAACATTTTTCCAAACTAATGAAATATGGGTATCAATAGTCATGTTTTGACATGTGGTTTATTATTTTGGTAGCTTGGCAGAAGTCAGAGGCCTCTCGACAGGAAAAGGCTCCTGTATAGCTGGTTCTTTTGGCAGGCCTGCGGCGGCGTCCAATTAGGCTAGCTTTACCTTCCTTTACACTTAGATTGAGCTTATGTGTAATATAGGTATGCTATTGTGCTGGTGTTGTGGGCTGGTATTATAGACTTGGTGGTGGTGGTTTGCTGTGATTTAGGCCTTCTAGGCCGGATAGGGCTATTCAGATACATTCCATGCTCGTTATCCTCGTGGTATGCCACAGATGACCTATTTGGGGTCGGATAGAGAATGTTATTATTGGACCTTAGTCTAGTCTTAGGAAGACTTAACCCAGACTTAGACAGGTATAACTAGACTTGGTTTTTGGGACCTGTTAGTGGGCCCCGTTACCCTTTTTGTCGACTTATCAGAACTTTGACATCTTTGGTCTTAGTTAAACCCTATATGACCTATTAGGGTTGTGACGGGACTGAGTCACCCCGATTATACCCGATTGGCCTGTTTAGCCTTGTTAGTCCCTGATAGCACCGTCTTTGATCGAGGTCGGCTAGTTTGACTAAGAACGTTGACCCGTCTTTCCATGAACTATAATGTATACCCAGACTTGTATATACATATTGTTTATAGTAGATAGTTGACCTAGAAGGACCCCGGGATTGACTTGTAGCATGTTGTGGTTAGCTTTTGTGCTTATATACTAGTATTGACTTGGGACTAGGGCGTTCCCCATTTATCTGATATGATATGACATTTGATTCTGTTCTAGTTACTGGCAATGATGAGTTTTGGTTCGAGTCCATCTACTGATTCAGGTATGATGATTTTGGTTATTGACTATTGGGTGCGTCGGTTCGAGTCCGGCCCTAGATTGAGGTACATCATGAGTTCTGGTACTGGGTAACATGATTATGATATTGTTGTTCTCTGAGTTCTGGTTCGAGTCCAACAAAGATGATATATATGTGGCCTATTGTTATTACCCACTGCTTTCTATTTTATTCCGGCGTCTGGCCTCTTGTGATTATCCATTGATGCCGGTTCAAGCCCGGTGCACTCTTGTTGGTTATTGTGGTTACTGGATACTGATACAACTTTGAGACACTGGTGACTATGCATTTACTATTCTTGTGTGTCCCGCCGATTTATGGGGGCCAGGCTGGGTTATTGTTTTTTTTCGTGTGCCTATCGGGTTTATGGGGGCCCAGATAGGTTATGTTTGACTTGTGTGTTATTTACGCATTTATTTACTCAATTATTCGGTATCACATTTATTTATTTCCTAAGCATATCTACACGCCTCGGCAGTAACTTATGTATTTATTACTTATACCCCGGACTTAGCATGCACCCTCGCATTTTAGCTTGCTTATATTACTTTGAGATTAGTCAGCCGATGATGCCTACTGAGTACCCATTGCCCCGGTACTCATACTGCACTTTTGCATCTTTTTCCTCGATGCAGAACCGGGCACTAGCCGATGGTTTTGAGTGACGCTCTTCGCAGCACTGATTTCGGAGCAAGGTGAGCTTACTGACGTTTGAGGCATATCCTACTCCATCTTCTACTGTATAGTCTCTTACTCTCGAGACTGTTGTACTTGTTGGATATATTTGATTTTTGTCTTGTATTCTGGATATGTCTAGTAGTGGCTCTTGTACCGACCTCACCAGGTCTTGGGAGGGGTTCTTGACTTTATATATATTGTCCTCTTCCTTCTCAGTCTTGGTATGGGTATATTTTGGTTCTGTTGTTTTTATATTTCTAGCATGTTTATTAGTACAGTTACTTCCACCTCATCTCTGTTCTTCTGAGGTTCCGCCCGTTAGCTCGTTGTTTGTCACTTTGGGCTAGGGTTTGGCTTGCCTATTGGTGGGTTACGGTAGGCGCCATCACGACTCAAATATTGGGTCGTGACATCTTGGTATCAAAGCTTAGGTTGTACAGGTAGTGTCGGTACATGAGCTAGTGTGTAGTAGAGTCCTGCAGATCGGTGCGGGGACGCCTATATCCTATCCTCAGGAGGCTACGGAGCATTCTTAGGGGAGTCTCTCATTTTCTTGACTCATGTCCGTACGTTAAGTCTATGTTGGTTTCTGATCTTCATTTGGTTCACTCTTTACTCAGATGGTTAGGACGCATGGTGCGATAGTCGGGGGTCGGGACCCCGAGCCTGCAGCGAGGGCTCTAGTTAGGGGCCAAAGTCTACCTAGAGGTCGGAGGCAGGGCAGAGTAGCATCCCCAGGCCGAGATCATGCCAGGGATCAGTCACCCGATCCCGTTATAGCTCCAGATGTTCTGCCGCCACATCAGCCGATGGGCCAGGGACCAGCCGAAGCTCCACCTAGATTTATTGATGCTTCAGTACTCTGAGACACTTTGGTGCAGTTGTTGGGATTAGTTGGAGGACCGTCAGTCAAGGGAGCCCAGCCAGCAGTAAATGGAGTGTGTATTAGTGCGCAGCCTGCAGCTGCAGCACCAAGAGTAGAGGTTCCGCCTGTACCGGTAGTAGCTCAGCCAGTTATGTATGCCGAGGAACAGAAAATGTTGAGTCATTTTTTGAGACTAGCTCCACCCAGGTTTGCGGGTACCCCAGGAGAAGACACTTATGAGTTCTTATCCAACTGCGAGGAGAAGCTGAGAAATTTGGGATTAGTGGAGTCGCACGGGGTAGATTTTGTTGCTTATGAGTTTGATACAGTCGCGAGGAGATGGTGGAGAGGTTATCTTGATGCCAGGCCAGATGGATCTCCACCCGTGACTTGGGCACAGTTCTCCGAGGTGTTCTTGGGGAAGTATATGCCTCGCAGCATGCGTGAACGTCTTCGAGATGAGTTTTCCAGGTTGAGACAGGTGTCTATGATAGTAGCTGAGTATGAGGCCAGATTCAATGATTTGGCCAGACATGCTACTATGATCTTGCCTAATGAGTATGAGAGGATTAGATGCTTTGTCAGAAGGTTGCGATTAACACTCAGCAGAGCCACACAGAGTTTAGTGACTTCGGGGAAATCATTTGTTGAGATAGTTGAGCGTGTATATTCGATAGAGGAGATGGATCGCGAGGCCCAAGGGGGCAGCGATAAGAGACCCCGATTCCAGCGTAGTTACAGTGGAAGTCACAGTAGCTCGCAGTTCAGAGGCCACGGGTTTCAGGGTAGGTACCCACAGCAGCAGCATCAGTCATTTTAGCGACAGGGTCAGCCTAGTAGGCCCGTACAGTCAGCCTTGCAGATTTTTGATAGGGGTCAGCCCGCCTATAGTGCTTCTGGTAGTCAGCCTCAGAGACGTGGTCATTCCAGTTCATCGACTAGAGGTGGTCATACCAAATCAGCCGGATCTTCTAGGCCGAGCAGGGAGCCAGGAGCATGTTATACTTGTGGGGTTGTCGGTCATTTCGTGCATGAGTGTCCTCAGCGTAGGGAGATTGAGCCTTCAGTTCAGATGGCACAACCTATCAGATCTATTCCGCCAGCAGGCAGAGGTGGTGCATAGGGTCATCGGGGTGGTCCCAGGGTTCTCGAGGTGGAGTGTAGGGAGGTCGTACTGGTAGTCAGGTCGGTGCTCAGACTAGTGGTAGCCAGCGTTAATTGTATGTCGTGCCGGCTAGGCCGGAGGCTGAGGCTTTGGATGCAGTGATTACAGGTACGATTTCTGTATGCCACTAGCCAGCTTCTGTATTATTTGATCCCAGATCCATGTTTTCTTATGTATCTACTTATTATGCACCACGGTTGGGTTTATGTTCTGAGTTCTTATCTGTACTCTTACGTGTATCTACCCCCGTTAGTGATTCCTTAGTAGTGGATCGGGTATATAGATCTTGTCTGGTGGCTGTTCGGGAATTTGAGACTTGGGTTGATTTTATTGTATTGGCCATGGTAGACTTTGATATGATTCTGGGCATGGACTGGTTGTCTTTCCATCATGCAGTCTTGGATTGCTTTGCTAAGACCTTGACCTTATCCATGTCTGGCTTACCCCCGGTGGTGTGGCAGGGTTCTTTTAGCCGCATTATTTCATATGTTTGGGCTCATAGATTGATGCCGAGGGGATGTGATTCATTCCTTGCTTATGTTCGGGATGCTAGTATTAAGAGTCCATCGCTTGACTCCGTCCCTGTTGTTCGTGAGTTTCCTGATGTATTCCCGACTGACCTACCTGGCCTTTTTCTTGAGCGTGATATAGAGTTCATTATTGACCTCGATCCGGGCACCCGACCTATTTCTATGGCTCCTTATCGTATGGCTCCTGCTGAATTGAAGAAGTTAAGTAGTCAGCTCCAAGACCTTCTGGGGAAAGGTTTTATCAGGCCGAGGGTATCACTGTGGGGTGCTCCAGTTCTGTTTGTAAAGAAGAAGGATGGCTCCATGCGTATGTGTATCGACTATAGACAGCTAAATAAGGTGACTAGTAAAGAATAAGTATCTTATGCCTCGTATCGATGATTTGTTTGATCAACTTTAGGGTGCATCAGTATTCTCAAAGATAGACTTGAGATCTGGATATCATCAGTTGAGAGTTAGGGCTGAGGACATCCCAAAGCCAGCCTTCAGGACTCGGTACGGCCATTATGAGTTCCTGGTGATGTCTTTTGGGTTGACTAATGCCCCAGCAGCTTTCATGGATTTGATGAATCATGTATTCAGGCCATACTTGGACTCCTTTCTGATTGTGTTTATTGACGACATCTTGGTTTATTCAAAGCGCAGCGAGGAGCACAAGCAACATTTGAGGATTGTGCTACACACTTTGAGAGATCATCGGCTTTATGCCAAGTTCTCAAAGTGTGAGTTCTGGCTTGAGTCTGTAGCTTTCTTAGGGCATGTTGTATCCAGACACAGTATCATGGTTGACCTAGCGAAGATCGAGGCTATTCGAGGTTGTGCTAGGCCCACATCGCCTACTGAAGTTCACAATTTTGTTGGGTTGGCAGGGTACTACAGGCGTTTGTTGAGGGCTTCACGTCTATTGCATCTCCTATGACCAGATTAACCAGGAAGGAGGTTCTATTTCAGTGGTCTGAGGATTGTGAGGCGAGCTTTATAAAGCTCAAGGATCGACTTACTTCTGCCCTTGTGTTCTCTTCCAGTTGAGGGCGAGGGTTTCACCGTGTATTGTGATGAGTCTGGTATTGGTTTGGGATGTGTTCTGATGTAGCAGGGTCGTGTCATTGCTTACGCATCGAGGCAGTTGAAAGTGCACGAGCGTAATTACCCCACTCATGACTTGGAGTTAGTAGCGGTAGTGTTTGACTACGAATTTGGAGGCATTATCTCTACGGTGTTCATTGTGAGATCTTTACAGACCACCATAGTCTTCAGCATATTATGACTCAGAGGGATCTTAATTCGAGGCAGTGCAGGTGGATTGAGTTGCTGAAGGACTATGATATCTCTATTCTCTATCATCCGAGCAAGGCGAATGTGGTAGCGGATGCCTTGAGTCGAAAGGCAGTGAGTATGGGTAGCTTAGCCTTCATTCCAGTCTCTTAGCCGCCGTTGGCTTGGGACATTCAGTCCTTAGCTAACTCGATGGTGCGTTTGGATATTTCTGACCCCGAGAGGGTTATCGCTTGTGTTGGTGTGAGATCTACTTTGCTGGAGCAGATTCAGAGTCGTCAGTTTGAGGATAGCGGTCTCCGTAGCATTCGAGATCAGGTATTGAAGGGTGAGTCTGAGATAGCTACCTTGGGTTCTGATGGTATTCTGAGGTTTAACAGTCGTATTTGTGTTCCGAGGGTTGGAGATTTGATTCAATTGATTTTGCATGAGTCGCACAGCTCTAGGTATTTTATACACCCTGGGACAGCTAAAATGTATTGGGATCTGAGACAACACTATTGATGGAGTGGTATGCGGAAAGATATAGCAGGGTTTGTAGCTCACTGCCTCTGTTGTCAGCAGGTAAAAGCCGAGCACCAGAGACCTGGTGGATTGCTTCAGCAGTTGCCCATTCCCGAATGGAAATGGGAGCGGGTAACTATGAATTTCATTGTGGGATTGCCTCGCACCTCCCGTGGTTTTGATAGTATTTGGGTCGTCGTGGATCGGTTGACTAAGTCCGCGCACTTTATCCCTGTTCGAGTCTTCTATAGTGCTGAGAGATTAGCTCGTGTATATATTCAGGAAGTGGTTCGCCTACATGGAGTGCCAGTATCTATTATCTCAGACAGAGGGTCTCAGTTTACCTCAAGTTTTTGGCGGACTTTCTAGGAAGAGTTGGGTACTCAGGTGGACCTTAGTACTGCATTTCATCCTCAAACCGACGGGTATTCGGCGAGGACGATTCAGGTATTGGAGGATCTGCTCCGCGCTTGTGTGTTAGACTTTGAGGGTCAGTGGGATCAATTCTTGCCTTTAGCAGAGTTTGCGTATAATAATAGCTTTCATTCCAGTATTCAGATGGCCCCGTTTGAGGCTTTGTATGGTAAACGGTGTCGGTCTCCAGTTGGATGGTTTGAGACTTCAGAGGTCACTCTTCGTGGCACAAATTTACTCCGAGAGTCTTTGGATCGAGTTCGGGTGATTCAGGACAGATTGTGGACAGCCCAGAGTAGACAGAGGAGTTATACAGACCGTAGACATCGTTCGTTGAAGTTCGGAGTTGGTGATAGGGTCTTCTTACGAGTATCGCCCATGAAGGGCGTGATGTTGTTTGGTAGGAAGGATAAGCTTAGCCCCAGATATATTGGACCCTTTGAGATTTTGCGGACAGTTGGAGAGGTGGCTTATGTGCTAGCTTTACCCCCAGCATTTACAGCTATCCACCCAGTGTTTCATGTTTCTATGCTACGATAATACATTCCGAATGAGTCGCATGTGCTTCGGTGGGACTCAGTTCAGTTAGACGATAAGTTAACATTTGTGGAGGAGCCTGTGACCATTTTAGCCAGAGATGTCAGACGGTTACGCTCCGGGGACATTCCAGTGGTTAAGGTACAGTGGCGTCACCATCCGATTGAGGAGGCTACTTTGGAGCTTGAACGTGATATGCGAGCCCAATATCCCTACTTGTTCACGTCTTCAGGTATGTGCTTCTTCTTGACTTTCGCGGACGGAAGTCCTTTTAGTAGTGAATAGTGTAATGACCTTCCCGGTCATTTCCCTTGTTTTAATGTGTTCTCAGCGTTTAGAGCTTTTCTATAACTGCCCTAAGTTATTTATGACTTGTTGGAACTGACAGTTCGGTTTTCGGGCAGTTCGTTTGAGAATATTATTTATATCAAGCACGTTGCGAAACATTTGAATTAAATTAGAATTTGGTAAAATTATATAGTTAATTACCTTTCAAAAATGTCTTTAAAATTTATAAAATTCTTTAGTTATGGTATATATATATTACTTTATAATAGTTTTATAACCTATTAACAATTTTGTTAGAAATAATTTTATATTAATTATGGTATATTTAAAATGTTATATTTATTTTATCACGAGCCTATGCAATACCCGAATATATATATAAGGGGATAAAATTACACCGATGTGCCACCTCCACCACCACGTGGAAGGTGAGGAGGTGCACATCACCTGGTCACCTGCCACTTAGCAAATGGAAAGCTAGTGGTGGTGTTAGAATCATATATGTTTATATATGTATTCAGTTGACAAAATGTAAAATATTACATTTTGTCCACTTTTTCCAATTACCTCTTACCATTATTGATTCTTTAAGCTCAATATTGAGCTAATCCATTAAGGTTTGAGCTTAGGGGTTTATATATTTGAGTCTGTGGACTCGTTCTCGTCATTTCTACGGTACATTTTCTTATTTTTACGGTAGTTTTCGTTTACGGTGGTATTATTGGGATTGGTATTGATGTTTGAGCTACAATTTGAGCTCAAATTGAGCTGGTTCTAGTTGTGACTATTGATCACGGGGTGATTTGGGACGCTGTTAGGTTTCGGTTTTGCGATTTCGCAAGCGGACCCCACGTGGACTGTTCGAACATTTTTCCAAACTAATGCAATATGGGTATCAATAGTCATGTTTTGACATGTACTTTATTATTTTGGTAGCTTGGCAGCAATCAGAGGCCTCTCGGAAGGGGAAGGCTCCTGTATAGCTGGGTTTTTTGGCAGGCTTGCGGCGGCGTCCAATTAGGCTAGGTTTACCTTCCTTTACACTTAGATTGAGCTTATGTGTAATATAGGTATGCTATTATACTGGTGTTGTGGGCTGGTATTATAGACTTGGTGGTGGTGGTTTGCTGTGATTTAGGCCTTCTAGGCCGGATAGGGCTATTCAGATACATTCCAGGCCCGTTATCCTCGTGATATGCCACAGATGACCTATTTGGGGTTGGATAGTATTGTTGCTGTTGATTGCTGGTTGGGGAATGTTATTCTTGGACCTTAGTATAGGCTTAGGAAGACTTAGCCTAGACTTAGACAAGTATAACTAGACTTGGTTTTCGGGACCCGTTAGTGGGCCCCATTACCCTTTTTGTCGACTTATCAGAACTTTGACATCTTTGGGCTTAGTTAAGACCTATATGACCTGTTAGGGTTGTGACGGGACTGAGTCACCCCCATTATGACCTATATTTACTCAATTATTTGGTATCACATTTATTTATTTCCTAAGCATATCTACACGCCTCGGCAGTTACTTATGTATTTATTACTTATACCCCGGACTTAGCATGCACCCTTGCATTTTAGCTTGATTATATTACTTTGTGCTCAGTCGGCCGATGATGCCTACTGAGTACCCGTTGCCCCGATACTCATACTGCACTTCTGTATCTTTTTCCCCAATTCAGATTTGGGCACTAGCCGACGGTTTTGACGTGACGCTCTTCTCAGCACTAATTCCGGAGCAGGGTGGGCTTACTGAGATTTGAGGCAGATCCTACTCCATCTTCTACTGTATAGTCTCTTGCTTTCGAGACTGTTGTACTTGTTAGATATATTTGGTTTCTGTCTTGTATTCTGGATATGTCTAGCAGTGGATCTTGTACCGACCTCACCAGGTCTTGGGAGGGGTTCTTGACTTTATATATATTGTCTTCTTCCTTCTCAGTGTCGGTATGGGTATATTTTGGTTCTGTTGTTTTCATATTTCTAGCATGCTTATTAGTATGATTACTTCCACCTCATCTCTGTTCTTCTGAGGTTCCGCCCGTTAGCCCGTTGTTTGTCGCTCTGAGCTAGGGTTTGGCTTGCCTATTAGTGGGTTACGGTAGGCGTCATCACGACTCAAATATTGGGTCGTGACAATCATCGATGAAAAAGATCATAATGGACTCCAAATAGGGCCTGGAAACGCGGTTCATCAAGTCCATGAACGTTGCTGGGGCATTGGTCAACCCAAAAGACATCACCAGGAACTCATAATGGCCATAGCGAGTCCTGAAGGTTATCTTAGGGATGTCCTTTGCCAGAATCATCAACTGATGGTAACCAGACGTCAAGTCAATCTTAGAAAACACTGTCGCACCCTAAAGCTGGTCAAATAAATCATTGATAATAGGCATATGATACTTATTTTTCACTTTCACCTTATTCTGCTACCTGTAGTCGATACACATATGCATAGTACCATTCTTTTTCTTCACAAACAGAATAGGAGCACCCCAAGGTGATACACTCGGCCTAATGAAACCCTTACCAAGAAGATCCTAAAGAATTTATCACCTTAAGCTTGGCAGAAGCCATATGGTATGGTGCCACAGAAATAGGTCGGGTGTTCGACTCAAGGTCAATCACAAACTTAATATCACACTTAGGAGGAAGGCCAAGTAAGTCGATAGGGAAAACATCAGATACTCACGGACCACAGGAACAGAGTTAAAAGAAGGACTCTCCGCACTAATATCGTGAACATATGCGAGGTATGACTCACAACCCCTTGCTTTCAATCCACTAGCCTAAAGATAAGGGCCATAAATATTAATTCCAGGCCAGAGAGCCTTCTAGTTAAGAGGTCAACGTCAATAACTTGCGGTTACTAACCGTTCCAGAAAGTGAGATAACAACGAACAAACAACAACAAATAATAGTAATAATAATAATAATAATAATAATAATAATAATAATAATAATAATAATAATAATAATAATAATAATAATGACAATGATAATAATAATGATAATAATAATAATAATAATAATAATAATCTTAATAATAATAATAATAATAATAATAATAATCATATCATTATAATAATCAACGATACTAACGATAATAACGATAATAACGATAATAACGATAATAACGATAATAACGATAATAACGATAATAACAATAATAACGATCATAACGATAATAATGATAATAATGATAATAAATATAAACTACTATTTAAAAGAATATACATACTTTAAAGAATATTCATACATATTATACATTCAATATATACTATTTTAAAGAATATACCTACATAATATACATTCAATATATATTAAATTAAAGAATATACATACAAATATACATTCAATATATACTACTTTAAAGAATATACATACATATATATACATTCAATATATACTACTGTCACGCCCCAAATCCTATTGAGGCGTGATTGGCACCCGAAGCCGATATGGCCCGAGAGAACCAATCTTTGCTCAAGTACATTCGTATGCATATCCTCGTATAAAACTGGTTATGTACTTAGTTTGGACCTCAATTCAGTCCATTAACATAGGTCCAAATGCAGCCCAATAGGTTAAATAGGTGATACACCTACTATCTTAATTAAGTCACGGAAGCACCTCACTTATGTTCTCCCCATTTTCCAACGTCTTAATACTTCTACCTTAATTCACCACTTAACTTTAATTTTACACTTAAGTGTTTCCTTATTATCTCAAGTTTAAATACTTTTATCCATGTTAGGTTAGTCGCACAAGTTTTGAAAATGTACGAAGTGTTGTACTTGAATCAAAGAACTAGTTATTCCATCACCTATTGCCATAAGTCTGTACCATTTTCAATATAAGTAAGAGTAGTGTCTATAGAATACGGGGTGTTACAGTTTGTATGTCAATTCCGTAAATGGTATTGTAGAGAAGGAAATGACATTTTAAAGGTAAACATGTAACTCATTGTCGTCATATATATTTGTAAGGTAGTTGGTGGTTAATGTAAACTCCGTTATGTATTTGTGTTGTAGAGTGAAACATAAGGAAGGAGCTGGAATATTGTCTTCATATATAGGCTTGTGTATTCATACTTGGAAGGGAAGGTATGTAAGGTTACTCTGTTCGTATCCTTCTGCAGCACATAGTATTTACTTTGATATTACACTTGTCCTATCCCGAAATGTGCTAAGGTATCCTATATCCGGTTATCAATTGTCATTATCACATGTTTCCTATTCATTGATCAATGTGATTCAAATGTCTCATGGTCATTGACTAATGTCCCAAAGGCCCAATAATGTTGTTTTCAAAAGTTCCAATTGTGTTTACTCATATGGATCTTATTCATGATTATTGTTCCAATGGTTCCAATAATGTTATGACTATCATTGTGTCAATCTCAAAGGTAAAGAATAAAGTAATACACATATGTGGTTAATGATTGAGTATGGGTGGTAGTTTTGGGGGTAAAATGCCTAGCTCAAGCCGATCCTGAGATTATTGGATCAGGGGGCAGTCCTAGAGGCGTAAGCCTAGCTCGGACCGATCCTGACAGGGGGTAGCTCTGGAGGTAATAACCTATCTCAAGCCGAACCTGATATGTTGGTTTTTGGGTGGCAGCTCTAGAGGTAATAACCTAGCTCAAGCTGAGCCCGATATATTGATTCATGGGTGCTAGCTCTAGAGGCATAAGCCTAGCTCGAGCCGATCCCAACATAACGTTATGTTATGTAAAGACCCACTGATCAGTCGGGGCCCGGGTACATAGTGACACAAGTGATGATGAATAAGCATAGAAGTAAAGAAGCAAAGAAAGTAATGAAAACAATGTACATGGTTTCCAACATATAGAATGTTATCTTATCCATATTAAGTATTCACTTGTATTTGAGTTCCTTGACGAATTTACATATCATACAGTTTTTTATGAGCCTTACATACTCAGTACATTCTTCGTACTGACGTCCCTTGTGAGACTTACCTTACTTGCTGCAGGCGCAGGTGCTAAATAGGCCTCCATAGTAGGTTGCCAGTTATTTGCGGATCATTGGTGAGCTCCAGTTAGTTCGGGGCTTCTCTGAGTCACAGTTGTACATGTGTTTTGGTATTGTACATGTTGTATAAAGTGGGGACTTGTCCCGACTTTCAGTTGGTCTTGTAATTGTATCTGTTAGAGGCTTTTGTAGACGTATGTGGGAGTATGAATGTAAGATGATACATGACATTTTTGACTTGATGGCCTCAACGGCCAAGTTTCGCATATGTATATATATATCACATGTTCCATGATTTCTGTTATTAGCCTTTTATGTTCTTACATGATAGTGGTTTTTATTATGTCATGCATATGAATGAATATAAGCAAAGCTTGTCTCTCTCGAGCCTTATCGGCTACGGGTGCCAATCCGCCTCAATGGGATTTGGGGCGTGACAAAAGTGGTATCAGAGCAGGTCGTTCTAAGGGTGTCTACAAAGCCGTGTCTGAGTAGAGTCTTACTTATCGATGTGTTGTGCACCACATTTATAAGTAGGAGGCTACGGGACATTTAGGAGTCGTTTCTTTCCTTCAGTTCTAGATCATGCAATATAGCCAGGGTTGTAAGTTGAATTGTATCTGACCATTAGAATTGATTTTCTTTGATATAGTAACAATGCCGATCACAAAAATAGGTAGAGGTAAAGGTAAGCAGGTAGATATGTCTGCTGGAGAAGGAATGAGTAGATTACCACCTGACCAAGCTAGTCAAGTTGGAGCAAATGCTGAAATTTCATTGCGGTCTTCTTCTACTTTTCCAGCTCCGGAAGAGCCAGTCGGTAGAGAAGTACCCGCAGAACCACCAATGAATGCCACGGATCAGGATCTAAGAAATACAGTACATATGTTAACTCAGTTAGTGGCGGCACAAAGTCAAGGACGAGCTGGTCCAATGACAAATGAGGATGATGCGGCTAGAGTGGCGAGTCGCAGAACACAGGATTTTTTGAAACTGGACCCTCCTATATTCACTGGGTCATATCCGAAAGCAGATCCACAGGACTTCGTGGATCAAATCCAGAGGGCTCTAGAAGTTATGCACGTGACTGGTGTTGAAACAGTTGAACTAGCGGCCTATAGATTGAAAGGTGAAGCGATATTGTGGTATGAAGATTGGAAGAAGTCTCGTGGTATGGGTGCAATGCCACCAAATTGGGAAGAATTTAAAGCAACATTCCTTTATCATTACCTCCCATATGAGATTCGGGAGGCACGTGCAGATCAGTTTTTAAATCTCCGTCAGGGAAATTTGAGCGTTAGAGAATACAGTTTGCAATTTAATTCCTTGGCTCGATATGCTCCAAATGTGGTAGCTACAATGACAGACAGAGTCCATCGATACGTGGACAGATTAGAGCCATATTTGGTAAGGGATTGCACCATTGCTGCCCTGAATAAGGATATGGACATAGCTAGAATACAAGTCTTCGCCCAGAAAATGGAAGATCAAAGACAGATAAGGAGGGTACATGAATCTAACAGAGGACAGTCCAAAAGGGCTAGACCTATGGGGTATTCTATGATGTCCCAAGGAGGATCTAGGCCTCGGATGTTTCCCATACCGCCTACACCATCATTCTCTTATTCCACAGCAGGTGCTCACTCTCAATTCCGAGGGTCTAGAGGTGGTCAGTCTGGGCAGAGTAGTGGAGTTCACGGATCATACGTAGCAGGATTTCCTCGTCAGCAGTGTCAGCACTACGGGCGTATTCATGCAGGTACATGCCAATTGGGGACAAATGCTTGCTTTTGGTGCGGTATGACGGGGAACATGATGAATGAGTGTCCCCAGAGGAGTATGGGTGGTATTGCACGACCGGCAGGATCGGCTGTTGCGTCATCATCATCGATTCCTTATTTAGGCCTAGGTGTGCAGTCTGTTGGTCGTGGTAGAGGTGCCAGAGGAGCAGCCAGTACTAGTGGGGTCCAGAATCGCACTTATGCTTTAGTGGACCGATAGAATTCTGAGGCTTCTCCTGATGTCGTCACAGGTACATTATCCATATTTTCATATAATGTATATGCACTGATTGACCCGGGTTCTACATTTTCCTATGTTACTCCATTGATTACTGCAAAATTTGCAAAGGCACCAGAATTATTAATTAAGTCAATTGAAGTGTCTACACCGGTTGGTGAATATATTGTTGCAAAAAGAGTATATCGTAATTGTGTGGTAACTGTGTGTGGTCATGATACATTGGCCAACCTCATCGAACTAGACATGGTGGATTTTGATGTGATAATAGGGATGGATTGGTTGGCTTCTTGTTATGCCACGGTAGATTGCCGGGCCAAGAAGGTGTATTTTTGTTTCCCGCAGGAAAATATTCTTGAATGGCAGGGTAAGGTGGGGGCACCAAGAGGAAGATTTATTTCCTATTTGAAAGCAAGGAAAATGATTGCCAAGGGGTACATATGTCACTTAGTACGAGTGAAAGATAATGATGTGGAACCACTAACTCCGCAGTCGGTTCTAGTGGTCAATGAATTTCTAGATGTATTTCCAGAGGATCTTCCAGGCTTACCCCTAGAACGGGAAGTAGAGTTTGTCATTAATGTGATTCTAGGCAACTCAGCCTATCTCTATTCCCCCATATAGAATGGCTCCAGCAGAATTGTGTGAATTAAAGGAGCAGTTGAAAGATTTGTTGGACAAGGGCTTCATCAGGCCTGGTATGTCCCCGTGGGCTGCACCGGTAATATTTGTACGAAACAAAGATGGCACGTTAAGAATGTGCATCGATTATCGGCAACTAAATAAGGTAACGATCAAGAACAAATACCCCCTCTCTCGAATTGATGATTTGTTTGATAAGTTACAGGGTTCCAAGTGTTTTTCAAAGATCGACTTGAGGTCGGGTTACCATCAAGTCAGAGTTAGGGAAGAAAATGTACCCAAGACAGCTTTTCGAACACGGTATGACCATTATGAATTTTTAGTTATGTCATTTGGACTAACAAATGCACCAGCTGTGTTCATGGATTTGATGAATAGGGTGTTTAAGACATTTCTATACGTGTTCGTGATGGTATTTATAGATGACATCCTGGTTTATTCAGGATCACCAGAGGACCATGCTAATCACTTACGGCAGGTGTTACAGATTCTCCGTGAGCGTAAGTTGTATGCAAAGTTCTCCAAATGTGAGTTTTGGTTATAATCCGTCGCATTCTTGGGTCACATTGTGTCAGATGAAGGGATACAGGTTGATACACAGAAGATTGAAGCGGTGAAAATTTGGCCAAGACCTACGCCACCCACAGAGATTCATAGTTTTCTTGTATTAGCAGGTTATTACCGAAGATTTGTGGAAGGTTTTTCCTCCATTGCTTGCACCGCTAACAAAGCTTACACATAAGGCAGTTAAATTTCAGTGGAATGATGCTTGTGAGAAAAACTTCCAAGAGTTGAAAGATAAATTAACCTTCACACCAGTTTTAGTACTTCTCGAAGGCACCGAAGGTTATGCAGTGTATTGTGATGCTTTCGGGGTTAGCCTCGGATGTGTATTGATGCAGCACGGTAATGTCATAGCATATGCCTCACAACAGTTGTGGCCACATGAGAAAAATTATCCCACACATGATCTTGAATTAGCTGCGGTGGTATTTTCTTTAAAGATATGGTGTCATTATTTGTATGGAGTTCATGTTGATATCTGTCACGACCTGAAATCCCATTCGGGCCGGACTGGCACCAAAAACTGATATGGCCCGAGAGAACAATCTTTTCTCATGAACCTTCATATATGTATCCTTGTATGAATCCTATTATACCTCATGCAACTATGCGGAAAATATGAATCATGGAAACATGCTATAAATATATATACAAAACTTGGCCGTTGGAGCCATCACGTCAAACTGAACGTACATCTTACATCCATATACCCACATATGTCTACAAAGCCTCTAACATATGCATCTACAAGACCAACTTAAAGTCGGGACAAGTCCCCGCTTTATACAATATTAAAACAAATACACAACTATGACCCAGAAAGCTCCGAACCAAGTAGAGCTCACCAAAACTCTGTAAATGATCCACAGTCTACTGAGGAGGTCTACTAATGCCTGCACCTGCAACATGTAAGGTAAGTCCCCCAAGGGGGTCAGTATGAAGAATGTACTGAGTATGTAAGGCTCATAAGAACTAGCATTATACATGAGAATGTTAATAGAATAAAATATGAGAGAATAGTCAATGTGTATAAACCATCATTTTATATAATATCTTTTATAACTAAATTACCTTCACTCAAGAGACTTGTGTTCAATAGATTCTTCTCTACCCAAGAGATTCTTTCTTGCTTCTATGTTCATTACCACTTTTGCTCATCTACTTGGTTAGTAGGTTGTAAAAGAATAACATTCATCCACATACATCCACTCTAGTGGTGGGGTAACAATATAACATACATATACTCTATTGGGGGGTTTATAATATAACGTACATCTACTCTATTAACGTACATCCACTCTATTGGTGGTGTAACCTACATCCACTCTCATGGTGGGTTAGCATACATCCAGTCTATAGTGGGTTAACGTACATCCACTCTCTTGGTGGGTTAACATACATCCACTCTCATAGTGGGAGAACATACATCCACTCTATGGTGGGAGAACATACATCCACTCTATGGTGGGAGAACATACATGGGAGAGATTGATATATCAACTTATGAGAGAGTAATACGTTAAGGATCATGACATTAAAGCACACACTTATATACACATCTCACTTCACTCCTTTACTTCATGAGATTGACATCTTCACTTATGAGGAATAATTATACTAACTTGTACATCACCTCTCTTATTAATCTTATGAGATTAGTACTTTTACTTATGAAAGATTGGTACAAGGATAATCATCATACTATAGGACTTTGGAACATGACATGATTGGAAAATGCTTTTCAAGGATAAATAGATTCCCTTACATCTTACTCTCTTTGAGATAGTTCTTTTAGGAATTACAACGTCATGACATCTTTGGAACTTCAATCAATGATCAAGAGAGAAATGAATCATAAGTCATCTAAGAATAGGACACATATGAATAACAATATATGTCAACCTGAATTGATATACTTCAAGCCTCTCAGAATTGAAACAAGTCTAATGTCAATGTGAACAACATGTTGCAGAAGGATATGGAAAAAAGAACCTGACATACCTTGTATTCTCAATACGATTCTACAATCTTAAGTGTGCATACAATAGGCCCGCTCTGTCCTTATGTTTCACTCTACAACACAAGTACATAACGGAACCAACATTAACCACCAATTACCTTACAATGGCATATAATAACAATGAGTCACATGTTTGGCTTTAAAATGTCATTTCTTTATCTACAATACCATTTACGACATGTTCATATCAATAATACCACAACATGCCCAACATTGACCAAAATATCATAAACCACTAGTATGTCACACCAAGTTCATACTTTCCACTCTCCATCATCTCAACATCATAATTATACCATCAATTTACTTCAATACACCTCACAACAACAAATTGGCCAAAATCCCATAATTTACACTTACAGAAAAATAAAAATTTTAGGACCATAATCACACCATACATGGTGTTATTCTATCCATGCCATGCTCTTTCATCAAACCCACAAGTCATATTTCAAGTTACAATTCCATGGATAACACATCTTTTAGTATAAACACAAAGTGCCATATTCAACACTTCCAAGCATAACAAACATGATCTACATACTCTCCCATGCATATAATATATTAATCCATAAAAATAATCACTTACCTAAGCTTGGAAAATAATGATCTTGCTCCAAAGATGACGTAGGGTTTGAGAGCCCAAAAGAGGTGTTCTTGAGAAGTCTAGAAAATGCAAGAAAAGCATGTGTGTTTTTATATATTAAAAATAAGATTTTGTGCCCCTTTTATAGTGCTTTGAAGTCCTTTGCTCAATTATTGCTTAGTCAAATAAGAATGGGTCATTTGACCCATTCTTGGCCCATGTTTTTCTTGTTCAGTTTGGGCTTTATTGAGCCCAAATCACTTAATCCAATAAATTCTCATGTTTAATTCATTTCATATGTGTTATTACAATATTCCCACTCACGGTATTTATATTCGTAACCTCAATCCCAAAAACAAGCGATTCTAGCCACGTATGACTCATTTTGACCATAAGGGTAAAATCGTCATTTTGACGCCAAATTTGTTCACGAGTAATTTTATCATACCAATATAATAATTCACTCATTTCATGTATATTCTCATGGTTGTATAAGAAACGTGGCAAAAATCGGCTTGATACGTCCCCGGGCACCCTTGGGACTTAAGAAATTTCCAACTTTTGAAAAAGTGGCAAAACCAGTATGGCACGCCCTTGGGCGCTCTAGCTTGCTGCCTCTGGACTAAAATTTTTATCCCAGAGTGGCGTGGCACACCCTCTAGTGCGCCCCACACTTAGTTTTTCAAAAATTTCCATTTTTTGACTTTTCTTCGCGGATTTGGTTAGATACTTAAAGTCCTATTCTTTACCTTACTTCTTACCTTTAATATCCCTTGTTTGGAGGTCCTATTAGCCTCATTTTTAACCCCGCAAATTCTCCACAAAAATCACAAAACACCTCTTATGAAGGGCTAATCACATGTACGAAGCCAAATTTTCAATTTTCTCATCATTAACATTACCTAATACATACTTATGGCATCTCGACACCGAAGTAACCATTGTTTAACGTCGTCACATAGGGTTGGGAGTATACGGGGTGTTATAATATCTATTGGATCACAAAAGTTTGCAATATATCTTTAAGCAGAAGGAACTCAATTTGAGGTAACGAAGGTGGTTAGAGCTCTTAAAAGACTATGATATTGATATTCTCTATCATCCAGGCAAAGAAAATGTGGTAGCTAATGCATTGAGACACAAGGCAGTAGAAAGCACTAGTGGCCAGTTGACTGAAAAGCAAGAGATAATCAAAGATCTACATCAATTAGCAAGCTTGGGAGTTCGTATTCTTGAATCCTCAGATGATGGAGTTATTGTACAAAATGCCGCTGAGTCTTTACTAATAGCTGAAGTGAAAGAGAAGCAGTTTGCAAATTCTATGTTATTGCAGCTGAAAAAGAATGTACAACAGGGTCTGACTGCGGCCTTTGATCTTACACAAGAAGGGGTACTTCAATGCCAAGGAAGATTATGTGTACCAGATGTAGATGAGCTGAGGAAACGAATTATGACAGAGGCGCATCATTCGCGCTATTCTATTCATCCGGGTGCTACTAAAATGTACCATGATTTAAAAGAAGTGTATTGGTGGGGAAATATGAAGAAGAACATTGCAGAATTTGTCGCTCAATGCCCGAATTGTCAACAAGTGAAAGTAGAGCATTAGAAACCAGGGGGTTATATGCAATGCATCAATCTTCCAGTATGGAAATGGGATATGATTAACATGGATTTTATTACAGGTTTGCCTCGTACACTGCAGAAATTTGATTCTATAGGGGTCATAGTTGACAGGCTGACCAAGTCCGCGCATTTCCTACCAGTCAGGACCACCTATACAGCTGAGGATTATACAAGATTGTATGTTAGAGAAATAATGCAGTTACATGGGATTCCAATCTCCATTATATCAGACAGGGGAGATCAGTTTACTGTGCATTTTTGGAGGTCCTTTCAGTAGAGTTTGGGCACACAAGTGAATCTGAGTACGGTTTTCCATTCTCAGACTGATGGACAAGCAGAACGTACTATCCAAACACTTGAAGATATGCTACGATCTTGTATGTTATATTTTCAAGGCAGTTGGGATGACCATTTGCCTCTTATTGAATTTGCTTACAACAATAGCTATCATTTAAGTATTAAAATGGCACCTTATGAAGCTTTGTACGGAAGGAAATGTAGATCACCAATTGGATGGTTTGAAGCGGGTGAAACTGCTTTACTTGGGCTAGATATTGTTTATCAAGCTATGGAGAAAGTTAAAGTGATCCAACAGCGGTTACAAATGGCCCAAAGTCTCCACAAATCATATGATGATGTTAGAAGGAGATGACTTTAATTTGCCATAAGTGATTGGGTATTTTTAAAGGTGTCACCGATGAAAGGGGTAATGCAGTTCGAAAAGAAAGGAAAATTGAGTCCACGTTATATAGGCCCATATGAAATTATTAGAAGATTTGGGCAAGTTGCGTACGAGTTGGAACTACCCCAAGAACTCTCCTCAGTCCATCCAGTGTTTCATGTTTCGATGCTTCGAAAGTGCATAGGAGATCCATCTCGTATTGTTCCCATTGAGGATGTCCAAGTTACGGAGGATATTACTTATGAAGAGGTACCCATTGCGATTCTAGATCGACAAGTAAAGAGGTTGAGGAATAAAGACATAGCTTTCTTAAAAGTCCTTTGGAGAAATCAACAAGTAGAGGAGATCACATCGGAAACTGAAGAAATGATGAAATCCAAGTACCCCCATCTATTTCAAATGGACGAAAAAGTTCAAAGTGCGGAAGTGGAGCGATAAAAGTAAGTATCCATGAGCCTTAAGTGTTTATGTATATGTATGCTAATATAGAGATGCATTTATTATAATTGAAGCAATATTGTTAACATTCGAGGACGAATGTTTCTAAGGGGGGAAGAATGTAACACCCCGTACCTTTCCAACCCTACTTGACGACGTTGAATAATGTTTACTTAGGTGTCGAGAGCCATAAGTATGTATTTTGTAATGTTATTGATGAGATAATTGATATTGGGCCTCGTACATGTGATTAGACCTTCGTAGGAGGTGTTTTGTGACTTCGTGGAGAATTTTTGGGGTTAAAAACGAGACTTGGAGTACCTCCAAACAAAGTATATTAAAGGTAAGAAGTAAGTTAAAGAATAGAACTTGAAGTATCTAACCAAACCCGCAAAGAAAAGTCGAAGAACAAAAATTTTCAAAAAAAAAAGGTCAGGTGCGCCAGAGGGCGTGCCAGGACGCTTTTTGCCCAAAATTTTTGGGCACAGGAAGCAAGGTGACGCGCCCAAGGGCGTGCCAGGATGCTTGTGCACACCTCTCAAATGTTGGAAATTTTTCTAAGTCCCAAGGGTGCCCGGGGGCGTACCGGGCCGCTTTTTGCCACATTTCTTATACAACCATGAGCCTATACATGGGATAATTGAAGTATTATATTTTCATTCAATTTTGATAAGATTATTCGTGGACGAATTTGGCATCCAAATGACATTTTTACCCTTTCAGTCAAAATAAGCCATACGTGGCTAGAATCACTTGTTTTTGAGATTGAGGCTACGAATATAAATCGCGTGACTGAGAATATTGTCATAACACATATGAAATGATTTAAACATGAGAAATTATTGATTTTATTGGACTAAATAAATTGGGCTCAATAAAGGCCCAAAATAAGGAAAAAGACATGGGCCAAATGGGTCAAATGACCCATTCTTCCATTGACCTTCTAGACATGGCATTTAATGCTATAAAGAGTGGCTAAGGATTAATTGAGGGCTTATATAAAGGTCCAAAAATCTGATTTTATTTGTTACAAACACACATGTTTTTCTATGCTTTTCTAGACAATTCCAAGAAAACCCATATAGCTCTCAAACCCTAAGTCATCTCTTGGAGCAAGATCATCATTTTTCAAGCTTGGGTAAGTGTTTAATCTTATGGTTTAACATATTATATGTATGAGATATTATGTAGATCATGTTGGTTATGCTTGGAAGTGTTGAACATAGCACTTTGTGTTTTTGTAAAAGATGTGTCATCTATGGAATTTAAACTTGAAAGATGACTTGTGGTTTTGATGAAAGAGCATGGTATGGATGAAATATAAACATGTATGGTATGATTATGTTATTAAACTTGTTATTTTTCTATAAGTGTAAATTATGGGATTTTGGCCGATATGTTGCTATGAGGTATATTAAGGTGACTTGATGGATTAATTGTGATATGGTGTGAATGAGAAAGTGTAAAGGAGAAACTTTGTTGTGAAATGCTATTGGTATATGATGTTGTGGTCAATGTATGGCATGATTGGGGTATTTTTTGTATGGCAATCCCATAAATGGTATTGTAGAGAACATTTTAAAGGCAAACATGTAACTCATTGGCTCATATGCATTTGTAAGGTAGTTGGTGGTTAATGTAAACTCTGTTATGTATTTGTGTTGTAGAGTGAAACATAAGGAAGGAGATGGACTATTGTGTTCATATATAGGCTTGTGTATTCATACTTGGAAGGGAAGGTATGTAAGGTTAGTCTGTCCATATCCTTCTGCAGCACATAGTATTAACTTTGACATTACACTTGTCCTATCCCGAAATGTGCTAAGGTATCCTATATCCAGTTATCAATTGTCATTATCACATGTTTCCTACTCGATGATCAATTGTGATTCACATGTCTAATGGTCATTGACTAATGTCCCAAAGGCCCAATAATGTTGTTTTCCAAAGTTTCAATCTTGTTTACTCATATGTCTCTTATTCATGATTATTGTTCCAATGGTTCCAATAATGTTATGTTTCCAATAATGTTAGGACTATCATTGTGTCAATCTCAAAGGTAAAGAATAAAGTAATGTGCATATGTGGTTAATGATTGAGTATGGGTGGTAGCTTTGGGGGCGAAATGCCTAGCTAAAGCCGATCCCGAGATTATTGGATAAGGGGGAAGTCCTAAAGGCGTGAGCCTAGCTTGGACCAATCCTGAAAGGGGGTAGCTATGGAGGTAATAACCTAGCTCGAGCCGAACCTGATATGTTGGTTTATGGGTGGCAGCTCTAGAGGTAATAACCTAGCTCGAGGCGAGCCCGATATATTGATTCATGGGTGGTAGCTCTAGAGGCATAATCCTAGCTCGAGCCTATCCCAACATAACGTTATGTTATGTAAAGACCCACTGATCAGTCGGGGCCCGGGTACATAGTGACACAAGTGATGATGAATAAGCATAGAAGTAAAGAAGCAAAGAAAGTAATGAAAACAATGTACATGGTTTCCAACATATGGAATGTTAACTTATGCATATTGAGTATTCACTTATATTTGAGTTCATTGACGAATTTACATATCATACAGTTTCTTATGAGCCTTACATACTCAGTACATTCTTCGTACTGACGTCCCTTGTGGGACTTACCTTACTTGCTGCAGGCGCAGGTGCTAGTAGGCCTCCACATTAGGTTGCCAGTTGTTTACGGATCATTGGTGAGCTCTAGTTAGTTCGGGGCTTCTCCGAGTCACAGTTGTACATGTGTTTTGGTATTGTACATGTTGTATAAAGCGGGGACTTGTCCCGACTTTCAGTTGGTCTTGTAATTGCATCTGTTAGAGGCTTTTGTAGATGTATGTGGGAGTATGAATGTAAGATGATACATGACATTTTTGACTTGATGGCCTCAATGGCCAAGTTTCACATATGTATATATATCACATGTTCCACGATTTACGTTATTAGCCTTTTATGTTCTAACATGGTAGTGGTATTTCTTATGTCATGCATATGAATGAATATAAGCAAAGCTTGGTTCTCTCGAGCCTTATCGGCTACGGGTGCCAATCCGCCTCAATGGGATTTGGGGCGTGACACTATTCATCCTAGATATGGTAGACTTTGATGTGATTCTAGATATGGATTAGTTGTCTCCCTACCACATAGTCATTGGTTTCTCCACCAAGACTATCACCTTCGTTATGCTTGGTATCCAATAGATAGTATGGGAGAGTACCAATAATCACGTGCCAAAGGGAGTAATATCATTTCTAATGGTGCAGTGGTTGATAGAGAAGGGGTGTTTAGATTATTTAGCACATTTTGAGATACTAGCGCCGGTACTCTTTAACTTAAGTCAGTTTCTATGGTTAGTGAGTTATTAGATGTGTTACCTACGAATTTACTAGGTCTTCTGCTCAATCATGATATTGATTTTAGGATCGATCTTGAGTCAGGAACTCGACCTATTTTTATTTTGCCTTATCTGATGGCACTACCAGAATTTAGGGAGTTAAAGGAGCAACTTGTGGATCTTTTGAGTATAGGTTTTATTAGGCCTAATTATTTTGCATGGGGTGCTCCTGTTCTGTTTGTGAAGAAGCAAGATGGTTCCTTACATATGTGTATTGAATACTAACAGCTGAATAAGGTGACTATAAATAATAAGTATTTGATGTAGAATATTGATTACTTGTTTGACCAACTTCAGAGTGCAATATTATTCTCAAGGATAGTCTTGAGGTCAGTCAACCATAAATTGAGGATCTGGGTAGTAGATGTTCCAAAGACCTGCCTTTAGGACTCGTAATGAAAACTATAACTTCTTGACCATGCCTTTTTGCTTGACCAATGCCCCATTGGTATTCTTAGAGTTGATGATTGGCATTTTCAGGCCCTATTTGGACCAATTTGAGATAGTTTTCATCCATTACATCTTATTCTACTCGAGCAGTAGGAAGGAGCATGGGCAATATTTTAAAATTATGCTTCCGACTTTAACGGATTAGCGGTTGTATGTCAAGTTCTCTAAGTGTGAGTACTGGCTTGAGTCCATTGAACTTTTAAGACGTGTGGTGTCCAAGGATGGGATTATAGTGGATCCAATAAAGCTTGATGCAGTTCTTTATTAGGATAGGCCCATTTATCCTATCGAGGTTTCAAGCTTCATCGGGGCTAGCAGACTATTACAAGTGATTTGTGGAGGGCTTTCCTATGATTGAAGCATTGCTAACTAGTTGAATCAAAAGAATTTCCCTTTCCAGCTGTCTAATGAGTGTGAGGTGATCATTCTGAATCTCAAGGCCTTATTAACCTTGGCTCTAGTTTTGATTCTTCCTGTTGAGGGCTAGGGGTTTACTATTGTGCTACTTCTAGAGTTGGCTTGGGTCTTATAATAATGCCTCATGGTAGGGTTATAGAATATGTCTCTAGGCAGCTAATGGTTCCCAAAATGAACTACCTCACTCATTATTTGGAGTTGACAGTGGTAGTCTTTGCATTAAAGATTTGGAGGCACTATCTGTATGGAGTCCATTATGAATTTTTCATTGATCATCATGGCCTACAACAGATCTTCAGCCAGAAGAACCTTTACCTAAGATAGAAGCGGTGGCTGGAGTTTCTTAAGGTGTACGACATCTCGATTCTCTATAATCCAAGCAAGGCAAATATAGTTGCAGGGGACTTAGTTGAAAGGCGGTGAGTAAGGGGAGTTTGGATTTTCTTGTAGATAATGAGCGACCATTGGCTTTAGGTATCCAGTCCTTGGCTAACCAATTGTTCAAGTGTGTGAAGTTGCAGATTGGAACATAAAAATTAGACCTTTATTTTAGGGTAACTAACCATTGATATGTCGCTCAAGTATCTTTCAATCCTAAAGGCATTACATTATCACATTATGTAATATTTAGTGACAAGAAGTTTTCTCTTGATCCTCTAAAGTAATCTTTATCTGATTATAATCGAAGTAAGAATCAATAAAACTCAACATGTAATACTCTGCCATTGCATCAATTATTTGATCCGTGTGTGGTAGAGTGATGAGTCCTTAAGGCATGCTATATTTAAATCTTAAAAGTTAATGCCATTCTCAATTTATTACCATTCTGGGCATGACCACCATGTTAGCTAACTATTTTGAGTAGTTTACTTATTCGATGGTGTTCATATTTATAACACCCTAAAAATCCAAACCAAGATTAGAACCATGCGTAAAGTACATGTACAATCAAACAACATGTTTTGGTAGTACGAGAAGTGATTTGGACATGTACTAAGGCCAGAAGTAGCTCATAGCCAAGTTGAAAACTTCCTTACCGATTGAGTTCTTGTGAAGAATCTTTCTATAATAATATTTAAATGATAGTAACTCCTCGTATATAATAAGTTTTAGGGGTCAATACACAACAAATGAAAGGTCTTCGAGTCTTCTTTCCAATGCCGCTGACCATTTGTTAATTCGTTATTGGAGTAAAAGGTTATGCTCAATTTACTAGAGGGTGTCTATCTGTCAGAGTGCGACAGCTCAAATGATGAACCATCACACCAGCGACGACCCGTCAAGGCAAGCCATCAGGATTAATCAGTAAGACCAAAATTTGGTCATTTTATGATGGTTCGAGTGATGGTTATTCAAGGGATTGATGGTCCATCACCTAGGCCATCAGTCGAGACTGTTCTACACTGTTATAAAATTTTCAAATGGGTTGTTTGGTCTTTTCCCACTTTTTTAACACCTAAACTACATCGTTAAAGCTATCCTAAGGCAGAATAACAAGCTTAAATGCCCCAAATTCTCCATTAACTCAAAAAATATATATTCAAAACTTAGTCAGAAATAAGAGAAAGAGGCAAGTTTCTTCCTCTTCAGGGCAAACTAGGGTTCTCCAATCTCAAACTACAATTTCAAAGATTTCTTCAAGGTTTTTATCTTTAGGTATGTGGGATTTCATGAATGGGTTTTCTTTCACCCATTGAGTCCTAAAGTTAACTCAAATTCCTCAAGTTTAATTCATTCTCCAAGTTTAGGATTTCCATGAAAATGGTAAAATCATTATCTTTCGGTCCTTTGCTTTGAATAAACCATGAATATATGTTTTCCCTAAATTTGAGCATCATTACATACCAATGACTATGAACTCTCAGTATAATGATAAATTCCTAAGTTTGGGTTTGAGCTATGAAATTCCTTATTTCAGTCAGATTACAATATTGTCATAAATAGTTGTATTCTTCAGAGATAGCTGGTTATGAACACCGATGACTTAGGATTTCATACATTAATAATTAAATACACAGTCTTTCAGTTTCATATGTTTTTGTATGTCTTCATATATAGTGTCTCTCACTCAGTCTTAGATGTCAGAATCAGTGAAATTTTGTATTATTAGTGTGGCAGACCCTTAGAGTGACTTTTCAACAAAGTATATTCTAAACAGTATTTTCTGAAAATTATACTATTAGACTATTATCATCTCTATGAGTCGGCATTCAAGGATCAGATCCAGCTTTATAATTTCCTTTCGAATCTTAATCATGTATGACATCCATGATTATGGACAGGTTGACATCTATATATGTCATCTCAGGTTGACATCCAAATATGTCATCTCATCGAGCTATAAATTATGTTCAGTTGGGAGTAGTACTTAGCACTGAGCAGATGTGGGGATGAAGGCTCACCCACCTGCTAGACTTAGAAGTTTAGTAGTAGTCCTTAAGTCAAAAAACTATGTTCCACCATAGGTTTATTTATACCACATCAGATCAGCTCAGCCGTTATATCCTGGAAAAGTAGATTGGACCCTTTTTGATGAGGATGATAAATCAAACTCCATGCTTAGCTCACATGGTTATATGTTGATTAGTAGTGTCTCCCAAGGTTAAGACTCATATATTGCATTGACCTTGTATTCAGTTTATTTAGTATAGTATTGATCAGTTACATACTTATTTACTTGGTTATTGCATCAGTTTACATTCCTCAGTCTCATGTTCAGTTCAGTCTTGTATGTTTAGCATGTTCAGTTAAATTATAGAATATAGCGCATATCTCATATGCTTAGTACATTCAAAGTACTGATCGCATACTTTCTTTTACGATGTATTCTATCATAATATAGGTTCAGAAGCTCAGCATCCAGCTTGCAATTAGCATGATCTTGTATCAACTCAGCAACAGAGTTTGGTGAGTCCTCATCTTCTGAGGAAAAGACTTATGTTTGCTTTCTTTATTTTTGTCAGTTTGTTTTCAGACAGTTAGAGTTAGGTGGGGGCTTGTCCCAGCAGCTCATCTTAGTAGAGCTTTCAGACAGACAGACTAGTTTGTTTAGCTTTATAGTTGATTGGATGTTTTCCATTTTGATTCCAGTATTGGAAATTATTCTAAACAATATTATATTATTCAGATTCGAGCTTTCACTTAGTGAATCTCATTTTACACAGTATTCTTAGTGCCATGCCAGACCATAGGTTAGCTTGGGGTCACTTATGACTCTAAGCACCATTTTATGATTAAGGTGTAGTCTCGAGTCATGAAAAACTTAGTATCAGAGAATCAAGTTTAAAGTGTCTTAGGGTGTCTGATAGTCGCGTTAAGTAGAGTTTTATTCATGGGTGTGAAGTGCGCCACACTTATGAGTGAGAAGCTAGGAAATGTTTTAGGAAAAGTTTCACTTCTTTCATGATCATATCATGCGATGAAGTTTAACACTATTCTTCATTCAAACTCGTACCTTGCATGTTTCAGAATATGTCTCCTCAAACAGAGATCAGTTAGAAAAGTGATCAAAATGGTAACACTTTCGCACCAGTCGATCAGCCAGCAAGTGTTGATATTTCTAATTCAGAGTTTCGTGATTCCATCTAACTACTAGCTCGAGTTATGACTGCTCAATTAAATCAGTAAGTAGTAGTCCCTAAAAATTCTATTGGTAAGAAGAGAAGAAGGGAGAGAAAGAAGGTCATCCTAGGAAATGGTGACACTAGCTGTCAGAAGATCGCCAGTGGGAACCTATCTTTTTTCCCTCAAAGCTTATCAGGGATAGAACTATCATCATCTAGTACTTTTTCTCCGGGCTGCAGGCCTCGTTATGATCAGAAGGGGGGAGCATGTGGCTCTCATCCTCAGAGAAAGGTTGTAAGAGAAAAAATCCCACCCCACTTGCAACAAGTGTGGCAAGAACCACATAAGAGAGTGTATGGAAAGCCGTGAAGGTTGTTTTGGCTATGGAAAGCTAGGCCACAAGTTGAGAGATTGTCCAGTAGCTTCAGGGAAGGTCAGAGAGGTTCGCCAACATACTCAACCTACTTCTTCCACAAACCCTCAAGGTCGCCCAAATCAACTGGGTGTCACTCCTAGCACAGGCTTTGGTCAGCGCTTAAATCAATCCCGTTCACCTTCTAGCCAACCGGGTCAAAATTATTCTCATAAAGTCAAGTTGGGTATGTTTCAAGATTTTATCCTTCATACATTTATAGACCTCAAGCCTTAATTATCCCATAGTGGTGAAAAGTCATACTTTAGAATGAAGTGGTGGCTTGGAGAGTAGTAGTATGGCAAACACTAGAAAGAGGGAGTTGTGAAATGTATATCATCGTAGGTTTGGCATATAATTACAACGGATAGGTGAAGGACCACGAATGTAGCCTAATTAAACCCTTAGAAGAAATAGGAAGATTAAGATCGAAACCTGCGGTCTTATTTGCCTTTATAAGGAAGCGCATAATCAGAATAGATTCTAAAGTAGTATGCCCTAAGAATTTGAGTGAGTTTAGTTTAGAGGGTAGTAAAAAAGGAGACTAGCAGACTTAGTGTGGTGACTTTGATATAAGGGGGAGATACTAGAGTGTAGAACCAATCACATTTTTGAGATTTAAGTAGTAGTAATAGTGGATTCTAGAACAGAGCTAGGTGGAGGTAGAGAGCCATTCTTATCATGGCCTCTTCAGTAGACTTAGGTCATTACAACACTTTACTTCTACCTTTCATGACAGTATAAAAATCATAATTTCGATATACGCACTTTATACAGATGTATGTCTATTCGCAGTTCCTAGTATAAGAAGTAATTTTCTTGCTCAGAAATCCAAATCTTACTCTATGAATCCTTGAATATCAGTCTCACACCATGCAACTTATGACTCATGCACCCATGATTTCTCAACACGCTTAGTCTCATGTACTTATAATGTGTTCTTGGTGATTGGTGAAATCATAATTCATCAGGTATAACCTCAGACCAACCTTCTTGAACAAGATCATTCATACTATATTACTCCTCAGACCCCAGTTAAGTGTCAAAGTTATGAAATTCCCTATGCCATGATTTATTAGTATCCCTCTTACTCTAGATCTTCCTAGTAGAGTCTCTGTCACTTTTATTATACTACGGTAGTGGGGTTGCTGACAACTGAGTAGTAGACTTAGATGCTTCATGAATGTACCTTGTAGATTTTGGTGTTGGGTGGATAGTAAACCCTTGATTAGAACTCAGGGTTGGTAGTGTAAAGTCTGACCCTAGTGGATATAGAATTTAGATTCCCACAAGTAAGACTAGCGCATTCATTCTTTCAACAATACCTAGTTCTCTGAATTAGGCTCGAGCATGATGAGAGCATGCTGATAGACTTAGCTTTTAGCAGCCTTAGAGAGAGTAACTTTAAGAGTATTTAAAGTGGAGCTTATAGTTGTCATATTTCATAGGGTGGAGCATAGGGGAGAAATGATGCTAAGTTAAGAGTTATAAGCCGTTTTGCTAAAAGCGTGGTATTCCCATTATTTATTTTGGCCAAAGATACTCTTGCTTTATGCTACAAAATCTCAGAGTAAAGGTGTCTTATGGTTAAATCTATATTATTCTCCTTTCCTATAAACTCAGATCAACAAACCAGGATGCTCAGGCCATGTAAAAATTTCCCCAGTTGGATGTATCGCTCAGATTATGCCCGCGATTCCTTACCCTAATTGAAACTAGAATTTCTAACGTAGAGCGTTGGAATAAACAAAGTTCCTTTCTCAATGACTATTAAAAATTTCATACCAGTGTGCATTGCTTTGTAATTCCATACATATATTTTAGTCATGAATACTTCAGTTGAGTTCTAAACTCTCATTATATATCAGTCTGTATAGCCAGTAGTTCAGTTCAGAGATCAGACGAATAATACTAATGACTTTCTTTCTTTCCTTCTAGCCGTACTCTCCTAATTCCATGTCAGTGCCTATCCTATGCGAGTTCTTATGTGCATTCGTGTTGTGTGAATATGGTGGAGTCTTATTCCTAGCCTATGATTAGTAAAACATAGTAGTTTCCCTTTTATTACTTTTCTCAGTCCCATGTCACCCAGTTACTATCATGTCATAGCATGTATCCATGAATTCAGTACAGTCAAAGTTTAAGCTATCATGCTAGTATTTATCTCTTAGAACTCAGTGTTACGATTGTAGCTCCTTACCTATTCTTTCAACTTAGTTAACGTTCATTTGGGGACCAATGATCCCACGGGGGAGATATTATAACACCCCAAAAATTCAAGCTAAGATAAGAACCATGGTTAAATTACATGTACAATCAAACATCATGTTTTGATAGTATGAAAAGTGATTTAGGCATATACTAAGGCCATAAGTTACTCCTAGTAACAGCTCATAGCCAACTTGAAACCTTCCTTACTGATTAAGTTCTTGTGAAGAATCTTTGCATAGTCAATTTCAAAGGATCATAACTCCTAGTATGTAAAGAGTTTTAGGGATCAAGACCCACCGAAGGAAATGTATTCTAGTCTTCTTTCTAATTCCACTGACCATTCATTAATCTGTTACTGGACTAAAAGGTTATGCATAATTTACCAAAGGGTGCCAGTCTGTCAGAGTGTGATGGCTCGGGTGATGAACCATCACACCAGTGATGACCCGTCAAGGAAATCCATTAGACTTAACTAGTAAGACCAAAATTTAGTCATTTTATGGTGGTTCGAGTGACGGTTATTCAAGGGATAGACGGTAAGTCACCTGAACCGTCAGCCGGGACTGTTCTTTACTGTTATAACATTTTCAAAGGGGTTGTTTGGTCTTTTCCCACTCTTTTAACACCTAAACTACATCATTTAAGCTATCCTAAGGCTGAATAACAATCCCTAAACACCCCAAATTCCCCATTTACTCAAAAAAACATTCGACACTTAATCAAAAACAAGAGAAAGAGGCGATTTTCCACCTCTTCAGGGAAAACTAGGGTTCTCCAATCTCAGGCTACAATTTCAAAAATTTCTTCAAGGTTTTCATCTCCAGATATGTGGGATTTCATCAATGGGTTTCCTTTCACCCATTGAGTCCCAAAGTTAACTCAATTCCTCAAGTTTAATTCATTCTCCAAGTTTAGGGTTTCCATGAAAAGGATAAAATCATTATCTTTCAGTCCCTTGATTTGAATAAACCATGAATACATATTTTCCCATAAATTTGTTCATCATTACATACTTATGACTATGAACTCTCAGTATAATGATAAATTCCTGAGTTTGGGTTTGAGATATGAAATTTCTTATTACAGTCAGATTACAGTATTGTTATGAATAGTTGTATTCGTTAGAGATGGCGGGTTATGAATAACCGATGACTTAGGATTTCATGCATTAATAATTAAATACTCAGTCCTTTAGTTTCACATGTTTTAGGATGTCATTATATAAAGTGTCTCTCACTCAGTCTTAGATGTCAGAATCAGTGAACTTCAGTATTATTAGTGTGGCAAACCCTTAGAGTGACTTTTCAACAAAGTATATTATAAAATAGTATTTTTAGATAATACATACTATTAGACTGTTAACATCTTCATGAGTAAGAATTCAGGGATCATGTCCACCTTTATAATTTCCTTCCGAATCTTAATCCTTATAGGGTTTCTTTATGCATTTACTTCAGCCATCTCATGTCTCCCATAGACTTACAAGTCACAAATTCAAAAATACATGATTTATCTACATATGAGTTCTCAAATCATAATCAGGAGCTTCGACTTATAACAGTACGATACAAGACATGTATGACATCTAGAAATGCCATCAATGCTCTTAAAAACCTTTTCTCAAAAGTAAGTTCCAGATTTGTATGGTATCTGGATGGCCATTAATGATCGTGGATCAATTCTCTTATAAAACAAAGTTCGCTAGTAGAATGGCAGTCAGGTATGGCATCCATGATTATGGATAGGTTGACATCTATATATGTCATCTCAGGTTGACATCAAAATATGTCATCTCATCGAGTTATTAATTATGTTCAGTTAGGAGTAGTTCTTAGCACCGAGCAGACGAAGGGATGAAGCCTCACCCACCCGATAAGCTAAGACCTTTAGTAGTAGTCCTTAAGTCACAGAACTACGTACCACCATATGTTTGTTTATACCACATTAGATCAGCTTAGCTTTTATACCATGGAAAGGTATATTGGGCCTTTTTCGATGGGGATTATACATCAAACTCCATCTTTAGCTCTCATGGTTATATGTCAGTTAATAGTATCTCCCACGTTTCAGACTCATAACTTGCATTGACCTTGTATTCAATTTTTTCAGTATAGTATTGATCAGTTACATGTTTATATACTTGCTTATTGTATCAATTTACATCTCTTAGTCTCATGTTCAGTTCAGTCTTGTATGTTTAGCATGTTCAGTTCCATTATAGAATAGAGCATATCTCACATGCTTAGTACATTTAAAGTACTAACCGCATACTTTCTTTTACACTATATTTTATCATAATATAGGTTTAGACGCTCAGCATCAAGCTCGCACTTAGCACAATCCCGTCTCACCTCAGCAGCAAAATTCGGCGAGTCTTTATCTTCCGAGGACAAGACATATGTTTGCTTTTTTTTATTTTAGTAATTTAGTTTTCAGAAAGTTAGAGTTAGTTGGGGCTTATCCCAGTAACTCTTCTTAATAGAGGCTTTCAGACAGACAGACTAGTGTGTTCAGCTTTATATTTTATTAGATGTTTTTCATTTTGATTCCAGTAATAGAAATTATTCTAAACATTTTTATATTATTCAAATTTCAGCTTCCACTTAGTGAATGTCATTTTATATAGTATTCTTAGTATCATGCCAGACCATGGGTTAGCTTGGGGTCACATGTGACTCTAAGCAGCGTGTTACGACTAAGGGGTAGTCTCGGGTCATGAAAATATTGAGTAATTTTACTGCCTCATCTTTTATGAACTTATTCGTAAGTTCTGACATACGCCGCATTTTTTTGCTTCAATAGTGGAAAGTTGGGATCTATGTTTAGCTTGTGAATCGTGATCTTTGGTGGAATACCTATCATATTTAAGTGCAACTATGAATAATAATCTATATTAGCTATAAAGAAATTAATTAATTTAGTACCTGGACTTTTTTTGCTTTGGCATGTGGTTCAAAAGGAATTAATGTGAAAGATGTTCAAAAGATTTAGTGAAATGTTTGGATATCATCGAATACCATGTCATGGATCCTTTGGTCAAGGTTTATCCAAACTTTTTGTGTAGAATAAACCTAATTTTATATGATTATATATCATTATCTTTTAACACATGTAACATATTCTAGGGGACCGACATATTTTGGGATGTCCGACATTTTAAATTGATTGAGAATCACCTTCACGGTAGCACTTGGTGGGAGTGGTGGTTGCACGTATCTCTATGAGTACATGCCCTTCAAGTATGGAGGATTTTCCAAAATTTGATCTATGTAGGCATGGAATTCATTCTCATTTGATCTATTCGATTAGTCAGTTCCATTAAGCACTTCATGATTTTGGAGGATTCTTCATTAGTTAGTCAAAAATGTTGTTTTCTATGTGGTCTTTAACTCTTGTATGTTGAGATGACTCGCGTGATATCTATTGGTCTAAAATAGCCTTATCTTGTAAGCTCATTATAGCTTTCGAGTGAGAATCCAATAAGTTAAAGAATTATGTGGAGTTGGCCTCAACGACTTTGGTTGTGTATTGGTCACGAATGTCTTCATCATTTTGAGTTTGATACTGGTAAGAATCTTCTTGACCATCTCCAAGTGTGATTGGATCAACCTTATTATTTGCAGGGCTTTTCTAGATTGAATCGGTGTTGATGTTGATTTGATTTCTAGTTCCATCCATAGAATTAGTGGGTCGCTTCATAAAACTAAAATTCTGATAGTTAAAAGTCTAGAGATAGAGAGACCAAAGAAACACCACATTAGCCCTATGATGGGAATCAAACTATTTATTGCAAAAGGTACAATTGAATATGCAAGTGATTTTTAATGATAATTTGATTGAATTGGATGAAATAACATGAAATACGAAAAATAAATAAAACTAATCAAGTAATTGAAATGGAAAGATTTATATAGCCTAAGCTAGTTGGAGCATGATACATTGTATTTATGAATTGTGGATAACACAGGCTAGTTAACTAGAGCGGAAATAAAAGTAAAACTCTATTTCATATATATATATATATATATATATACATATATATATATATATATAGGGGGGGGGTAGCTTTCTAGGGCCTTATTATTGTGTGGAAAATAGCTAATTAAATGAAATTAAGAAAAATGTGGTAACGACCGACATTATTCATGGGTCGGTTACATAGTGGTCATTAATGGCTAGTGGAGGGTCGTTGATAGTTTTTCTAGATAGTCCTGAATTTTTAATCTGATTAAACATTTTTCCCGGTGTGATTGGTACCCAGTTTTTCTCTATGCTTCGGCCAACTCATCCAATTGACACATGACCTGTCTTTGGATTTTGCTCAGCTGTTTATAATGATGTACCTGTCATTCTTCCATATGTCATAGTTTTATTCGTCCATGTGGCCAGGTTATTTTTTTCCCTATACAAACATCATATTGAGATCAATCGTTCAACTCTTAGAAAATATTGAGTGACGGTATAGGGAAAAAGTGCATATTTAGAATCTTATAATCTTTTCTAACATGAAAACTGGCGAATTAAGCATTCCAATACGGGGGCACAATGTCAATGCTTTAGTCTTGTAAGGTTACATTTTTTGGTTATTACTGTGAATTCTAATTTTAGTTATACTACTTCTTTTCAACTTTTATAAAATAAAAGTCAGATCATCAATCTGGTACTTTCCCAATATGTATTATTTTCTCCCTATTCTCTGTGGGATGTTACCTCAACCCTATATAGGTTACTATATTTCCATACGACCGTATTACATTCTTTGATGATGTATCTTGGTGTACCACCAGGTGACATAAGGGAAGGACGTTGAAACTTAGTATCACGAACTCTTTATAAGTAATTTCCCACACGATGCAACATAACCTTGTTGATGCAATGTAATTGTTGTCACACAGGCACAACATCTAAAGGCAGCTTCTAAAAACCAATAAGTCTAGTGCACCACCCAATGCGCAATGCCTAGTGTGCTGCCCACGTTATTTTCCTGATTAGTTTAGTTTTGTTCTTAGACATAAGGCATATCGCTCATGAGATTCTTGAACTCAATAATTGGTCAATAGACTTTAGCAATTGAGATTCCAAGGCTAATTAGCAATCAAAAATTGTCCTTGACTATTGGAACCTCTTCCAACTTATTCAAAGACTCTACCTAGTCTATGAAGTCATTTACAAAACAAAACCTGAACCTAATATAAATCACTAAGATTAATGTAATAAGTGTATAATTAAGGACCACAAGAATATAAATATTACAACTCCAGAATAGCATAAATAACACTTGATAGGACCACATTCTTCTGCTTGTGGTAGTTTACTCTTCTACTTCAAGACTCTGTATAGATCTCTCTATAAATGTGTAGTCTCTCTCATTTTGGTAGTAATTCTCCAAATCATCTATTCAATGATTTATTCATTGGTAGGGATGACTACTTGTTCTTGAAATCCTAGCAGAATAGGTTTCAAGAAATCTAAGAACCTAAATAAAGTTTGACTTAGTTTCTCACCGCGTCGACTTTCTATTTTCCAAGTTAATACCATGTATTCAATTATGATAACATTTCCATTTTTTAAATTTGTTCCTTGTATAATTGAATTAATAGGTAATCCTAATTCTTCACCCTTTTGCACACGTCAACTTCTTTAAATAGTCTCTAATTCTTCTATGAAGGACTTGGTTCTCCAACAATTCTGCATCCTTGTTGCTAGCTTCACTTATTCCTTTTAGAGATTTTCTAAGGACTTTATGCTTGTATATTTTAGTTAATCCTTCTTGCACTCTTGTACACTACTTTTTGTCATCAAAACTTTATATGATCTTGAATTATGATTCAAATCAAAGTAGCTTAAAGATAACGTCCAAATCCACATCTCAAAACAGAAATGTAAACGGTCGTTTGCAATATAATACCCTAAATTAAGAGTTGGTGTCGAATCCCACAGAGAATAATGTAACGATGGTTTAGTAAGAAAGGAATTTTCGAAACTACACTAGGCCAAACACAGAATGATACAAATTATTGGGATTTTCTTTTTTATTTAAAAATTAACAAAGATAGAATCAATTATAAAATGGATAAAGTAATCAATGACCTTTCCAAGCTAGGGAAAGCAAGAGATTTGAAATATGGAACCAATCTTTATCAATGATCCATTATAAATAATTAAGTACTATTAATTGATCATAGGTTCAGCAATTAGCCTTGGAATCTCAATTGCTAAAGTCTATTGACCAATAGCGAATATGTCACGCATCGATAGTAGGCCCTGTACGTAACCAGCACTCAGAGCTACAACTGGCCTGAGAGAACCACTTGGCCAGGAGTGAACTTATTAAAGGAAAATTTTGATAAAATGCGGAAGCTGAAATCATGGGCTAACTTTTGCAATAAATATAACATAAAATGATATAAAGTTTTTCTAATTTAACTAAGGAATCTTTTGAAAACTTATTTCATCTGAGTCAACTACACTGTTTGTCTACTAAGCCTCTACTATATACTAAATATCACTACCTCTATGTAAATGAGCAAACTGAAACCTGAACTACTGACAAATCCTCTAGAACAATGATGACTCACTCAAAGCTAGTAGATGATGCCCACTAAAGAGTCTAACCCCGAACCTGCATATCTAGAAGCTACATCCTAAAATGATGTAGCACAAAAAGAGTGTCAATACAATTGAATATATTGGCATATAATAAATGGAATGAAACTGTAAAAATGTGTGAACTGAGAATTGAAACTGAATAAGACCTATAAATAGATTCTTGAAAATCGGCTGAGCAGAGATGAAAAATAAAGACTGACAGATCTTTCTTAAAAAGCTAGTGGAACTAAAATAATGAAATAAATGAATCATCAAAATCATTAAAAACATGTAAAAACTCAATTCGCTCAATTTGTAAAACATAAACCAAAAGCAAGTAACTTGAAATGCTATCATGAATAAAATTTTATGTAACCATCATAAATTATAATTAAGTAGAACTAAAAAAACTATATCTTTCAAACTTTGGGGGAGTTTCTCTTAACTGACATACACTATGTAATTAGTCATGATGACCAACGTCTTGCCTACGTTCGGGAGAACGATCATATGTCTTGCTAGAGTATAAGATGTAATCTAAAACTATGGATCCAATCGGAGCCTTTTAGGATAAAAGAGGAGTCCCTAATTGCGTATGATCCTATCCTACAGTAGCAATGAAATTTTGGGACATGTGTTGTCTAAATCCATACCCTCTTGATGCTAGAAAGTTTTTCCAAAACATATTATTTGCTCATACTAAAACTATTAAAACATCATCTGAAAATCATGCTCGGCTCAAAAAATCATATCATGAAACTAACTATCTTGGTGAGACTCGTCTCTAAATCTCAATAACATTGATGAACTTTAACTTTCAAGATACAATAAGTTTCTTTTCTTTTCAAAACATAATCATAACATACTAGTTCTCTGTAAACTTTACATGATGATACGCTTGCAACTTTTAATAAAACTTACAAGGAAAACATAAAATAATCCAATAAAACATAGAATGAATTTTAAATCTCATGAGCGGAATTCATAAAACTTCTTCGAACAATTAATAGACAAAGACTAGAAATCAATTCAAGAGAAGGTCTCAAAATTCATAAAATTTTTAATAATAATTATGAAATATTAAAATAATTTCATAGGAAATAAGGAATTAGACTAAGAGATCTTGACTTCTCAAAAATCCTAACTTTAATCAAGGACCAAATCTAAAATAGAAACTCATTAGAACGAAGTTCGCTCATTGAAAGTGTTGTTATTACACACCTTAATCGCTCCAAAATACTTGAAGGAGAATTCTATCTTTGAAGAAGAACTTCAAGAAATCTGTTCTTGAAATCTCGCTATGAGTTTTCTAGCAAAGCCTAATATTATGGTGTATAATTTTGTCAAGAACCCATATCAGGTGTCAGAAACGAAACACTTAGAAAGAGATGAGAGGGACTTATCTTGGTGCGGGATGAAGTGTAGAAGAGAGATTGGTCAAGCTATGGTTTTGAAATCTAGAGAATGGATAAAAGTAATGCAGAAAAGGAACTAAAAAGGGCAGCAGAGGTCGCACGCCAGAGAGGATGCTTTGTGTAACAACCCAAATTATCAGATTGGTGGGCACCTACTCTAATCCATCAAGATAAGAGAACCTCTTAACACTTAATTAGAAAACAAGTAGAAGTCATCCAGTAAAACAATAAGCCTTTCATTTGTTACAACAGGTTTACAAAACATTTAAATACAAAATAAATAATCTCCCCAAGGACCTAGTCTAAGAAGGTACAAGAGCTTCTAGAATAATAAAGGACAAAACAAGGCACAGGTTCTACCATAGGAATGAGAAGAGAAGAAGTTTCTAGAGATCATTTTCCACGTCAAACCTGAAATACCTACTGATCCTGCAACTAGACTATATCCTAAAAAGGGTATAGCAAGAGTAGTATCAGTACAAACAACACGTACTGGAAGGTATCATCGGTCGACTATGGTTAGATCACATAAACACAATATAGAAATCACAGAAAGAAAGCATGACCACTTATATATTAATTAAATCTGTATCACTTTCATCCACTCATGTTACCTAAGAGTATTCCATTCTTATTCCTGCTGACTTAGTTATATCTAATCCATCGCTGGTAGTAAATATATATACCATTGACATTACCCTTATACCTTTCACACTTAATCTCTCTAATCATACATTACCTTTCACATTAAATGTCATCCATCATGACTCTTACTTATTTAATCCCAATAGTTATTATTATAAGAAAATTGGTTTCAATTAACCTTAATAATAAATGAGCACAATAACCATAACCTTGTAATATGTACAACCATGAACACTTAACAATTACTTCAATTATATATATCATTTATCCTTTCTCAAACAACACCTACTAGTTCACTCAAGTGCAGTCAATAAAGACATTATACCAAGTCAAGACCCTGACTATCAGTATTAACCTAGTCCACAACCAAGAGTAAACAGCAATATCCAAGTCAACAATCCATGACTCTAACAATATTCATACCTCAAATCAAACATGGGAATAACTACAACAAATATGCTAAGCATTTGTCAATTTAACCCTGAACAAATCAAGGATCCATAAATTAACAATAATGGCAATCAATATTCTGGATTTACATGAGAAACCACCTTTAGCAATTAAGCACATATACCTGAATCACTCACAAAACCAATGTGAACAGCAACAATAACAGTAACCATAAACCCGATCCACTCAAGGAACTGTCACACTCATAAATACATTATACACACAAGCTAAGGATCTAATGGTCACCCACTAGCCATGACCTGCAGGGGACGAGCTCTTATCCATGTACTGTACATATGTAGTACCCGATCCAACCAATGAATCATGTCAACCAATCCCATGAAGATGTCCAAATACCGGTACATCCCATAATAATAACATATATCACAACAAACACAACCACAATGAGAATAAGCAATCATACTTGTATAGTCAACAAGCCTTTAATATAACCTCATTATATGTGATTAACACTTAGGATATCATTTAACAATTACATTCCTTAAGTATTCATTGCAATAATAGACAACCACCCAAATACTTGGTCAACTCGAGTTAATCAATTCATGTAAACAGCAATTATACTTTAACACACCAAATCACAAGTAGATATGAATCATTGGTTTAATCAAATATAGCCTGTCTGAATACCAATCCACGTCTTATTCAAGTAAGCATTATCAAGTCATATTCATTAAATTCAAGTAGTCATTTTAGGAGCACACGTTCAACCAAATGGAGTCTAAACTCTAGTAATTCATTCGCTAATCCAATCCCCCTTTATTCATACTGAAACTGAGGATTTAACAATTACATTCCTTAAGTATTCATTGCAATAATAGACAACCACCCAAATACTTGGTCAACTCAAGTTAATCAATTCATGTAAACACCAATCATACTTTAACACACCAAATCACAAGTAGATATGAATCATTGGTTTAATCAAATATAGCATGTCTGAATACCAATCCACGTCTTATTCAAGTAAGCATTATCAAGTCATATTCATTAAATTCAAGTAGTCATTTTAGGAGCACACGTTCAACCAAATGGAGTCTAAACTCTAGTAATTCATTCTTTAATCCAATCCCCCTTTATTCATACTGAAACTGAGGATTCCACATTTATCTAGCAACTCTTACATTCAAGTCATTACTAGGTTCAAGACCCTACTCTATTAACCAATCAATCAACTCTATTCAACTTACAATCTAGTTTTAGTCATACACCTTTATACCTTTTACTTTCTAACCCTTAGCCTAACTTGACTTTAGGCTCTTAAGTTATTCCACCAACTCTTATCCTAATCCATTCTCATAACTATACTCCAGTAAGCATATTCTATGTTCCAAACACATAATAACAAGTTCACCCTTTTTATGGTATTTAAGCCGAATCAATAGATTATAAGCTCATACAATCTCCTTATCATTATCTATATTCACATAATTCAAACTACAATCCACCATGGAGTAATATAAACACACAACACCCATCAAAGATTCATACAATAACATAATAACACATAATTAGGCCTTTATTACATTAATTCCATGTTGTATCCCTCCAAACTTTGTGCCCGCAGGCCTAAGCATGATTTCTCCTGTCAAATATATATTATGGATATGATTTCTAAGCACAGTCTACTACTCATAAACCATAACCAACCTAGGCATCAAGCTGCTGCAACAAATAAACTATATCATGGATGATCTTCCTTCTTCTTCACGTTTTCGAAGGCTAAATCATCTAATAAACAACAATTACAAGAGTAACTAATAAATACTCGTCAAACAAATACCTTGGAAAATTCAAACCCACTAATTTTACCCTTATTCACGGCCTATAAATTTACCCAAGGGTCAATTAATCATTAATTTAGTTCTATCAAACTCAACCTAACTCCATAAATGGAGTTTTAAAGCTAAAGGTCCCACCTTTATTGAATTCATGTTCCCCAACTATCAAATTTCATATTTTTGAACTATAATTTCACCCCAGGAAGAGTTAATTCACAAACTAAAATCAATTCTAGATGAAAATATATGTACCCATGAGTTTTTCCCACAATTTCATGAACCTAGGGTTTGAAACCACAAGAATTTCACGATAGATTCTCCATCCTAGTGATTCTAGAAGATAAACAGATTAATCTATGTTTAAAAGAGTTAAAAATCTTACCTCTAAGAAGGATTTCCACCCAAACCAAGAGAAAATCAACCCTCTAAGGCTTAGGAATGAAATTTTGGAGCTTGGGGCTGACACCCGCAAAATAAGATTATAAACTGCTATTGTGTCTCTATAGCAACGTGCATGTAGCGACGTCGCTACATCGACCTCAACCCGCTACGGCGCCCTCAGCTTATCCGCACGGACAGTTTTTAGTAAAATTGTCATAACTCTTTGCTCAGGAAGCGTATTAATGAACGGTCAATTGTGTTGGAAAGAAGACTCAGAGATCTATAAATTGGTTGGTATTGGGACACCTAACTCCTTATATTCTAGGAGGTGTCCTAGTTTGAAGTTGACCCTTGTTTAAACTCAACCTGGAACTAAATCGATAAGGACACTTTCAACTTAACTTTGTACTAGGGGTATTGTATGACCTTAGTACATATCAAATGCACTCCCATACTAAAGATTTGATCCTAACACATATGATGAATGAGATTCATATACCTTTACCAGAGATATTTTCAGTAACTATGGAGCCGGTCGTTACAACATATACCAATTTACCATCTGTTTGTCCCCGAATGGGTATTGGGTAAAGAGAAACACGGGGTTGGAATTAGAAGGAAACTACTTTCAGAGTTACTTATTCTGTACCTTACTTACCCACTCGCCATCGTTTATCAACCAAACCATATTTATTCTCGGCCTCCCTATTGAGGTACTTAAAGACAGAAGATGAATGACCAAACATTTATGTACAAATTAGTTATTTCTCTCATCGGTCTAAGAATAAAACCTTGAGAGTTTATGATAAGGTAACATCTAAACTCGGAGAAAATAGAACATTTACTACATCGATCCCGCTATAGCGACATTGCTATAGCAGGAATTCTTCTGCTATAGCGACATCACTATAGCCATATGCACGTCGCTATAGCAGCATAAGCAAGGAACAAACTTGGGAATCTTATTTGTTTTGCCTTTTTCACCATAAAACACTCAAATTTTTGACATCCCAAACTAACCCCTTTATGCTAACACTATACCCGGAGTTCTACTAACCCGAACTCCATTCTGAAAGTTTCTATGGGATACCATGTCCCTCATATATATTGATATAACCTTAAATTCCTCAACCACTACACCTTGCGACACCAAATATCTCTAAACCACACTACACCGAATTTTCATTGGAACCCACCCTAGACTGAGATTTTATTAACACTCATCCTAGGGAAAACTTTACTCAGGCAATTACACCCTAAACAATGCTATAACGAACACAACATCACCAAAACCTAGACCATTACTTTATTTATTCCAATCAATATCAACAAATCAAAAATGTATAATTCAATATAGAAATCCCATAGGGAAACACCCTGACTAATGACGACAACTAATAACCAGGCAAGTGTAAGTTATGGCAGACAATTCATCAAGTCAAGAACACGACTAATAACCATAAGTTCCACCTTGCCTCAATTATTCCTTAAATAGGCATCAATAGAATTCATACATTCCAATTATGTCAATAGCCCGGATCACTCATGGATTCAATTAACAACAATAAAATCACCAAGTCAAATAAAGTCTGACATTTAAATACGTAAGTCACCTCAAATAGACAACAATACCCACATTAGATGTTTAACTTATCAACATATCATATCTTATTAACCATATAATAATCTCAAGACCAAACCCAACAATTCATGAAACAACAACTCATTACTTTAAATCAGTGAATCACAGCAAGAAAACTTTCATAATAAGAAGTCCCGCTATTATACAATAATAGTCCTTTTCCCCAAGGTCCTTAATTAAATTTTGAATGTCCTGAGATAAGAGTTTCCCACAGTCATAAACCATATTTCCCTTATTATTTTTACCAATAAAAAGACCATGCCAAGCATTTAGAATACAGGTTTCCATTTAATCACATGCAACTATTCCTTTAACAATTAACATATAACCAAGTTATGAACTTTCACAATTTACAGCATTTATAATAATTCTACCAACTACGATTCACATAAGTATCAAACCCATTAAACTTAATGATACTACCAACAAGACAAGCAACAGACCTACTCAAATTCCTTCACACACCACAAAATGAATAACAACTTGCAATTCTTACCTATCACGGTTCAAATTTAACCAAACAACTTAGAATCACAATCACATCTTATATTACACCAAACAAGTTACAACAAACCAATTTCATCGTAATTCATATGACAATCATAAGTTCCAACTCTTATAGATAGATACCAATTGGAAACAACTAGGTTCCAATTGTGAACTCCTCAAGATACCAATTGGAATCGACTAGATTACAATTATGATTGTAGAGATACCAATTAGAATTGAGAGATACCAATTGGATTCAACCTATACAAGCAACAATGCAAACCGCACAAGAGGAAAGAAAAAAGTGAAACAATTTCATAAAATGCCTTAAAGCTCCCTGAAGATTAGATGTGGAAGTCAACACACCAATCCACAGGACTCTACTCGACATTTGCTCATGTACTAGGAGACCGGTATCTTAGGCTCTGATACAAAATTGTCACGACCCAAATTATTGGATCGTGAGGGTACCTACTCTAATTCGCCTAGATAGGAGAACACCTTAACACCCAATTAGAAAACACGTGGAAGTCATCTAGTAAAATAATACGCCTTTCATTTATTACAATAGGTTTACAAAACACTTAAATAAAAAATAAATAATCTCCCCAAGGACCTAGTCTAAATAGGTACAAGAGCTTCTTGTATAGGGAAGGACAAAAAAGACACAACATTTACAATAGGAATGGGAGAAGAAGAGGCTGTTGGAGGTCACTATCCACGTCAAACCTAAAGCATCTACCAATCCTGCAACCAGACTATACCCCCAAAATGGTATAGCAAGAATAGTATCAGTACAAACAATACGAACTAGTAGGTAACATCTGTCGACCAGGGTTTGATCACGTAAACACAATATAGAAATCACAGAAAGAAAGCATCACCACTTATATAACAATATAATCCACATCACTCTCATCCACTTATGTTACCTAAGAGTATTCCATTCTTATTGATGCTGACTTAGTTATATCTAATTCATCGCTAGTAGTTAATATATATACCATTGACATTCCCCCTATACCTTTCACACTTAATCTCACTAATCATACATCACCCTTCACATTAAATTTCATCCATCATAACTCTTACTTATTTAATCCCAACAGTTATTACAAGAAAATTTATTTCAATTAACCTTAATAATAATTGACTATAATAACCATAACCTTGTAACAAGTACAACCACGAACACTTAACAATTACTTCAATTATATATACCATTTATCCTTTCTCAAACAATGCCTACTAGTTCACTCAAGTGCAGTCAATAAAGACATTAAACCAAGTCAACACCCTAACTATCAACCATTAACCCAGTCCATAACCATGACTTAACAACAATATCCAAGTCAACAATCCATGACTCTAACAATATTTAGACCTCAAATCAAACATGGTAATAACAACAACAAATATGTTAAGCATTTGTCAATTTAACTCGGATCAACTCAAGGATCCATCCATAAATAAATAATAATGGCAATCAACATACATTCTGGATTTACATAAGAAACTACCTTTAGAAATTAAACACATAGACCAGGTTCAATCATAGAACCAATGTGAATAACAACAATAACAGTAATCATAAACCCGATCCATTCAAGGAACTATTACACTCATAAATACCTTGTACACACTGGCTAAAGGTCTTATGGTCGCCTACTAGCCATGATCTGTAGGGTATGAGCTCTTATCCATGTACTGTACTGGTGTGGTACCCTAGCTAACTAATTAATCATATCAACCAATCCCGTGAATATGTCCAAATACCAGTACATCCCATAATAATAACAGATATCACAACAATCACAATCATAATAAGAATAAGTTATCTTACTTGTACAGTCAACAAGCCTTTAATATAACCTTATTATATGTGATTAACACTTAGGATATCCTTTAACAATTACATTCCTTAAGTATTCATATTAACAACAGGCAACCACCGAAAAACATGGTCAACTCGAGTTAAACAATTCATGTAAATAATAATCATCATTTAAAATACCAAATTAATAATAGATATAAATCATTGGTATCATCAAATATAGCATGTCCGAAGACCAATTCACAACTTATTCAAGTAAGCATTATTAAGCCATATTCATCAAATTTAAGTAGTCATTTTAGGAGCGCACGTTCAACCAAATATAGTCTAAACTCTAGTAATTAATTCATTAATCCAATACCCCTTTATTCATACCAAAATCGGGGATTCTGCTATTATCTTGCAACCTTTACATTCAAGTCATTGTTAGGCTCAAGACCCAACTTAATTAACCAATCATTCGACTCTATTTAACTTACAATCGTGTTTTAGTCATACACCTTTATACCTTTTACCTTCTAACCCTTATCCTAATTGGACTGTAGGCACTTAACTTACACCACCACCTCTTATCCTAATCCATTCCCATAACTATACTCCGACAAGTATATTCCATATTCCAAACACACATAATAACAAGTTCACCCTTTTTATGGTATTTAAGCTGAATCCCTAGATTATAAGCTCATACAATATCCTTATCAATATCTTTATTCACATAATTCACACTACAATCCACCATGGAGTTATACAAACACAAAACACCCATCAAGGATTCATATAATAACTAATAATACAAAATTAGGCCTTTATTACATTAATTTCATATTTTATCCCTCCAAACTTCGTGCCCACATCCCTAAGCATGATTTCTCATGTCAAATATATATTATGGATACGATTTCTAACTATAGTCTACTACTCATAAACCATAACCTACCTGGGCACCAAGCTGCTACAACAAATAAGATATACCATGGATGATCTTTCTTCTTCTTCACGTTTTAGAAGGCTAAATCATCTAATAAATAATAATTACAAGAGAAATTAATAACTACTCTTCAAAAAAATACCTTGGAAAATTCAAACCAACTAATTTTACCCTTATTCACGGCCTACAAATTTACCCAAGGGAATCATCTTAGTTCTATCAAGCTCAACCCAACTCCATTAATGAAGTTTTAAAGCTAAAGGTCCCACCTTTATTAAATTCAAGGTCTCCAACTATAAACTTTCATGATTTTGAACTATAATTTCACACTAGGAAGAGTTAATTCACCAACTAAAATCAAGTCTAGGTGAAAATACATGTACCCATGAGTTTTTCCCACAATTTCATGAATCTAAGGTTCTAAACCACAAGAATTTCACCATAGATTCCCCATTCTAGTTATTTTAGAATATAAATGGATTAATCAATGTTAGAAAGAAGTAAAAATCTTACCTCAATGAAGGATTTCCACGCAATCCAAGAGAAAATCGCCCCTCTAGCGCTTAGGAATGAAATTTTACAGTTTGGTCGCTGAAACACATTTAAATTAGGTTATAAACTGTTGTTGTGTTGCTATAGTGATGTGCATGTCTCTATAGCGACCTGAACCGGCTACGCTGCCCTTAGCTTTTCAGCATGGATAGTTTTCAGTAAAAAGATCATAACTTTTTACTTAGGAAGTGTATTAACGAACAGTCATGTGCGTTGGAATGAAGACTCAGAGATATTTAATTTGGTGGGTATTGGGCCCCATAACTCTTTATATTCTAGGAGGGGTGATTGTTTGAAGTTGACCCTAGTTTAAATTCAGCCTGAAACTAAATTGGTAAGGACACTTTCAACTTAACATTGTGCTAGGAGTATTATATGACCTTAGTACATATCAAATGCACTCCCATACTAAAGATTTGATCCTAACACATGTGACAAATGATATTCATATACCTTTATCACAGATATTTTCAGTAACGATGGAATCGATCATTACACTAAGTGCCCAATAGCGCATGCGTCCTTGACTGTGTGCATAGACGCAAGCGCTTGCGCACAAATTTGGTCCCGCTTCACTATTTTTCCATGCATAAAATTACTTTGGGACATTAATTCACATCCCAAATACTTCCCACACCTAACACTTGACCTTTACACCTAGATATACTCAAGTTCATAAGGTTCGGGTCAAATTACATGCATAGAATAGATCAAATCCTAGCCCAATGTTTGGAATGCTATAATATCTCCCCCTTTAGGATCATTCATCCTCGAATGAAGGGTCCAAAACTCAGCCATGTATGTAATCGACACTCTAAACCACAAGTGGCATGAGAGAACCACTTAGGCTCAGCAACCATATTTGGAGCATACATGGAGAGCATAGCAAATTTCAATCCATACTCCTTCACGAACATAGACCCCTACCTCATTCATGAACTCTTCAGCCTTCGCCTCTCTTATCTCCCTTAGAAAGAACTGATCAAAGAAGGTCTCAACAAATACTTTGTCACGGCCCAAATCACAGATTGTGTTGGCACCCATACAACTTTACCCTAGATAGGAGAACCCTTACCACCCAACCATTAAATTATTGTGGAAGACATTATTAAACCTTAAACATAAATAAATTCATGAATAAATAACCTTTCTTTTTCAACAACAAAACTTTGTTACAAAAAGATACATTGCAAAATTCAACTAAACAACTTCCTAGAACCTAGTTTAAGACAAAACAAGAGCACTAAATAAATAGAGGAATAACTCGAGACACAATATCCTTGAAGGAATAGGATGACATGAGCTATTGTATAATAGACGTCGTTGTACCTATAGAATCACCAACTGGCCTGCAACATGATTATATCAACAAATGGAGATATAGTAAGTGTAGTATAAGTACAACCACATGTATTGGTAGATATCATCGTCTGACCAGGGTTAGAAACATATAACAACATATAGCAAATAACAAAGATCATGACAAGCATACGAGCTCAATAATTGAGCATACATAACTTACTTCGACTTTAAATCTTACAGCTTTTCTTTTATATAAGCAATATTAATTTACCCTTAGGTCATGACTAACTAACTATCTTCCATGAATTATTCTAACCCTCAATTCTTACGCACTTACCTTATTATAGCAACTCTATTTACTCTTCTCTCTCTCATTAATATTCTTTCATGACAATCTTTGCTCCCTATTATACTACCATTAACCATCGAGATTGTGACAACTAAGACAATTACTAGCCTCAACAATTTTACAAGCAAGGACAATACAATATACATAAAGTTTGCAACTCTAACATAAGAGAGCAATATTTATACATAATTTAGGGCGTACCTTATATTCACACTTTACTACCATGCCAAATATCTCTATCAACATAACCGGTCCACTCAAGGAACCATCAACCACATATAAATATAAATGTATATTCAATGCATATTAATGAAAGTATGAATGCAAGATGTGAGCATTATCTCTATCTCTTCTCAATCTCACTAACATCATTCTCAACATCATGAACATCATGATTTCAATATCAATATCATCATCATCAAGATCATCAACATCAACATGATTTCAGTATCACCATTATTATCATCAACTCATCATCATCAATATGTAGGAATATGCAAATGCATGATGTAATAAATAATTATAAGCAATGCCTAAAGGCAAATCACAAACACCCAATTGAAATCAGATGTAAGCAACTGTGATCAAATTGAACTTACAATTAAAGACAATCAAGTAAATACAATTAATAATCACCAGTTCATCATTTTAGATAACAACGAATATCCACTAACACATGAAATCACAAGTATGTTCGAAGGCCAAATCACCACTTGCTCAATTAAGCATTATCAAACACCATCATCAATAAAAAAACATGTCTGAAGATCCATAAATTATGTAACCCTATTAGGATTGCACATTCCATTGGTACTGATATCTACACTCTAATTCATCATCATAATTTATTCACCAATTTAAATCTCTTTTATTCATTTTGAATCAGTAAATTCAGTTACTAACTAGTAACCCTTACACTCAAGTCATAACTATATTCAAGGCACTATCCCCTTTAGCCAATTATTCAACCACTCAGCTCTATTCAATTTTTAATTCTAGCTAGAGTCATCCACCTTTACACATCTTACTTTTTAGCACTTAGCAAAACTTAACTTTAGGTTCTTAAGTTATATCATCACCTCCTCTTATCATAATAAATCCTCCTATCTTCTAACATTAATACCTCATACTTCAATTATACCCAACATCGGGTTCACTCTTTCTAAGGTATTAAGACTAGCTCGATAGATTAGAAGGTCACCTAATCTTTCTATTAGTATTCACATTCATATATTAAAGCTATACGTCATCAAGTAAGTCATACAACACAAATACCTATCAAGGGATCCATATAAACACAATAACATATAATTATATCATTATTACGCTATTTCTAGGTATCCATACAAACATATTAACATATAATTATATCATTATTACTCTATTTCCATGTTTTATCCATCTTGACTCTGTGCCTATAGGGATAGACATGAAATCCCCCATCAACTACAGTTATTACATGCATATAAAGAAGGTCTACTACACATTAAACCATAACCTACCTGGGCGCCAATCTACTGTAACTAGTAAGCTATATCACGGGTGATCTTCCTTCTTCTTCAAGTTTTTTAAGGCTAAATCATCTGATAAATAACAAGAATAAGAGTAATTATGTAACTACGATTCAAACAAATACCTTGGGAATACAAACCCACTAATTTTACCCTTATTCGTGGTCTACCAAATTATCCAAGGGTCAATTAATCATCCGATTAGTTCTATCAAACTAAATCCAACTTTATTAATGGAGCTTTCAAGCTAAAGGCCCCACCTTCATTGAACTCAAGATCCCCAACTATCAAAGTTCATGTTTTTGAACCACAATTTCATACTAGGAAGAGTTAATTTACAATCTAAAATAACTTCTAGGTGAAAATAAATATACTCATAGGTTTTCTCCATGATTTCATGAACCTAGGGTTCTAAACCACAAAACGGTTACCATAATTCCCGATTCTAATGATTCTAGAAGATGAACGATTTAATCAATATTAAAAAGGAGTAAAAATCTTATCTCAATGAAGGATTTCCACCCCAACCATGAGCAAATCGCCCCTCTAGGGCTTAGGAATGAAATATTTGAGTTTTGGGGAGAAAACCCATCAAAAACAGTGTTAAATACTATCCCATTACCATTGTAATGGTTAGATTACTGCTACTGCGGTACCGCTGCGGGTATTTACTTCTCTGCCCAGACATTCTTTAGTAAAATAGTAATAACTTTCAACTCCAAAGGAGTATTAATGAACGGTCCAATGCATTGGAAAGAACACTCAAAGATCTTTCATTTGGTGTGTATTTGGTCCATAACTCATTATATTCTAGGAGATATGCTCGTTTAAAGTTGACCTAATTTAAACTTAGCTCGAAACTCAATCAGTAAGAACACTTTCAACTCAACTTTGTGCTAGGGGTATTTTATGACCTTAGTATATGTCCAATGCACTTCCATACTAAAGAATTGGTCCTATAACTTGTGGTGAAAAAGGTTCTCATGTTTTTACCGCAAATATTTTTAGAAATGATGGAATGAGTCGTTGTATTAGACACCAATTACCCACCATTCGTTCCCGAACAATCATTGGTGTAAAGGAGAGTTTCTAGCACAATTCTTAGAGTTCATCATATCCAATGGTTATGAAACTAATGCAACCTCCCATTAACTTCTAACATAATTTGATAACATTTACCAAACTGCCAGCCCATATAACGTCAACCAGCCTACACACCACAAACCACTAAGCTCTAGACACAAAGCATGACCACTATAACTTAAGTAATATGATTCATAATAAAATTTATGTAACAGATCATCTATAATTCTCGAAACACCACACAATATTATAGCACACAAACATTTGGGATGAAAGCAGAGATAGCGGAGGGATGGAACTGTGTACTGCTGCAGCAGTGAATTTTTTGCTGCAGCAGCCCGAGGCAGTAACTTGGGATATGGTCTCAGTTCAGGCCATTTCACAACACACTTCTGGGAATTTGATTACGAAGTAACTGTTTCACGGCAATCGCTCTAAACCGAGTTCTACCAACTTATTTTATGCACTGAAAGTTTCTACGACTTACTGAATTCGTCCTCTTGCATATTAACCACTAAAATCCACCAATCAACACACCATGATCTACCATTCAACACTAATTCACACAATGCCTGATTTTTAACTAAAACCACACTACTCTAGGTTGTCATCCTTATACTAGGAAAAAGTTTAGTGGGGTACTTACACCCTAACCAATCCTATAACATCACAACAGCACCAATCACACAACTATGGAATTTCACTAATACATAGATTCTCCACCACAACTCATATTAGTTTATTCGACCCTACAATATACCTCAACCACTCAAGGGGAAACACTAACAAAGTATTATCATGTATCAATGGGAGGGATATGAATATGTATAAACATATCAAATATCTTTTCTCCTAAGTAGACCTTAAAACTAGAAATCATCAAACATAGCCAAGCTAAATCATTTTACTAATCTTATCAGCTTAACTAAACCACATTCAAGGGATACTATTAACCAATATTTATTTTCATACAATAAGCATATACTCAATATCAAGTCATAACGAGCCAAATACAAGGTCTGTTTAGTAGCCCTGACTCCTCACTAAGCCTATGAACATTATCCCACTATCACCTTATTCACATCCTTAAAACTTAATCCATTATATTCATTCATAGCCACGATGGGTTTTGTACAACCAGTTAGTCTACCTTTAGGACATCAACACCTTTATCCTCATACGATTATTCAAGTCACTTAACTAATTAAGCTAGATAATTTTCAATCACACTGTTAAGGTTTAACTTATCAATATCAGGAAAAACCATTATTATCATCTCCCATCTTTATATTATAGGAAACAACTAATTTTATATACCTAGTCAATTTGCTTTAATAGTGACATCAACTACAAAACTCACCTTACGTTTAAGTCACTAAGGTTGTGAAAATAATTAAATTCATCTCAGTTTAACCAATCACTTATTAAGGCATCATTAACAAGTTAACTCATTAACTAGGTTATACACATAAGGATAACACAATAGCACTTCAGACTCAAATATAATCGTCAAATATCGGACCACATAAGGGTCCCCAGTATCATTATCATTAATCGGACCACACAATGATCCCAAATATCATTATAATTAATCGAACCAAACAAGGTTCCCAAATATCATTGTCAAAACCAAACCATAGAAGGATCTCAGATATTTTTATCATCAACGATCGAACCATAGATGAATATCCAAGTGTATCATCAAGGACCCAATAGAAATCAAGCCATACTTCAAATCATGGAAAACCAATACATATCTCTAATCACAGAAATGAAGAAATACCTCGAAATCATACCCAGCCTTTTATGATTCCCAAATATCCTATTGCAACCACTCATCTCATATTACTTTTAATAATCATTTACACGTAAAAAGTTTGACAATCAAATAACTAGGTTATAGTATGATCAAACAATAACCATCCATATAAGTAATACATGCCGCATTCTATTATACCACAATAAAAAACATTTAAAGCACAAGTATTTTAACACAATATTAACCTAATTTCACAACATAAAAATTCAACCCCTATGCTTCTTATGGACCTCTACTGGTAAGAATATCATGTTCCAATCTTTCAACGTTATTGAGATACCAATTGGGACCAACCAGTCCCAATTGTGATAGTTGAGATACTAATTGGAATCTGCTAAATACCAATTGGAATCAACTTGGGGAGAAAACACTGACATGGCACGATAGGAGAGAAAAAAGTAAGATAGATTCCTAGATGCCTTGTAGCTTTCTACAAATTTGATGTGGACATCAACACACCAATCCACAAGACTCTACTCGACATTTACTCTTGTACTGGGAGACCAGTAACCTGGGTTTTGATACCATCTTATCACAACCTAAATTACCGATTGTACGGGCACCTACCCAACTCTACCTTAGATAGGAGAACCCTTACCACCCAACCATTCAATTATTGTGAAAGATATTATCAAACCTTAAACATAAATATATCCATTAATAGATAACCTTTCTTTTTCAACAAAAAAACTTTATTATAAAAAGATACATTGCATTCCCAGAACCTAGTGTAAACTAGTATAAGAGAACTTAACAAATAGAGGAATGATTCAAGACACAACATCAATGTAGGAGTAGGATGACAGGAGATACTGCAGAATAGACGTCGTTGTACCTACAAAAACTCCAACTGACCTACAACATGACTATATCCCCAAATAAATATATAGTAAGTGTAGTATAAGTACAACCATACGTATTGGTAGGTATCATTGGCTGACCATGGTTAGAAATATATAACAACATATAGAAAATAAGAAAGATCATGGAAAGCATACATGCTTAATAATTAAGCATACTTAACTTACTTCGACTTCCAACCGTATCACCTTTCTTTTATTTAAGCAATATTAATTTAACCTTAGGGCATGACTAACTAACTACCTTCCATTAATCTAACCCTCAATTCTTATGCACTTACCTTATTATAGCAACTCTATCCACTTTTCTCTCTCTTATTAATCTTTTTTCATGACAATCCTTGCTCTCTATTATACTACCATTAACCATCGAGATTGCAACAACCAAGACAATTACAAGCCTCAAAAACTGTACAGGCTAGGACACTATAATATACATCAAGTTTGCAACTCTAAGCACAAAAGAGCAATATTTATACATAATTCAGAACGTACCTTATATTCACACTTTGCTATAATGCCAAATCATATCCATCAACATAAACGCTACACTCAAGGAACCATCAACCCTATATAAATATAAATGTACATTCAATGCATATGAATGAAAGTATGAATGCAAGATGTGTGCATCATCTCTTTCTCTTCTCAATCTCATGAACAACATTCTCAACATCATGAACATCATGATTTCTATATCAACATCATCATGATCTCGGTATCATCATCATTATCATTAACTCATCATCAACAATATGTAGGAATATGCAAATGCATAATGTAATAAATAATTATAAGCAATGCATGAAGGCAAACCTCAAACACCAAATTGAAATTAGATGCAAGCAACTGTGATCAAATAGAATTTACAATTAATGACAACCAAGTAAATACAATCAATAATCACCAGTTCATCATTTAAGATTACAACGAATATACACTAACACATGAAATCACAAGTATGTTTGAAGGACAATTCACCACTTGCTCAATTGAGCATTATCAAACACCATAATCAACCACAAACTTATTTGAAGATCAATTAATAAAGTACCTTTTTTAGAAATACACATTCCATCAGGATTGATATCTACACTCTAATTCATCATCATAATTCATTCACCAATCTAAATCTCTTTTATTCATACTGAACCGATAAATTCAATTAGTAACTAGTAACCTTACGCACAAGTCATAACTAAGTTCAAGACACTATCCCTTTTACCCACTCAGCTCTATTGAACTTATAATTCTATCAAGATTCATCCATCTTTACACATCTTACTTTCTTACACTTAGCAAAACTTAACTTTAGGTTCTTAAGTTATATCGTTACCTCCTCTTATTATAATCAATCCTTCTAACTATCTTCTAACATGAATACCTCATACTTCAATTATATCCAACCCTCGGGTTCACTCTTTCTAAGGTATAAAGACTAGCTCGATAGATTAGAAGGTCACCTAATCTTTCTATTAGTATTCACATTTATATATTAACACTCTACATCATCAAGTAAGTCATACAATACAAACATCCATCAAGGGATCCATACAAACACAATAACAAATAATTATATCATTATTACATTATTTACATGTTTTATCCATTTAGAATCTGTGCCTGAAGGCCTAGACATGAAATCCCTGGTCAACTACATTTATTACATGCATATAAACCAAGTCTACTATTCATTAAACCATAACCTACCTGGACACCAAGCTGCTGCAACTAGTAAGCTATATCATGGGTGATCTTCCTTTTTCTTCACATTTTCGAAGGCTAAATCATCTAATAAACAAAGAGTAATTACTATACTACTCTTCAAACAAATATCTTGGGAATACAAACCCATTAATTTTACCCTTATTCACGGTCTATCAAATTACCCAAGGGACAATTAATCATTCAATTAGTTATATCAAATTCAACCCAACTCCATAAATGGAGTTTTGAAGCTAAAGGCCCCACCTTTGTTGAACTCAAGATCCCCAACCGTCAAAGTTCATGTTTTTGAACCACAATTTCATACTAGTAAGAGTTAATTTACAATCCAATATCAATTCTAGGTGAAAATAAATATACCCATAGGTTTTCCCCATGGTTTTATGAACCTAGGGTTCTAAACCACATAAATTTTACCATAATTCCCCATTCTAATGATTCTAGAAGATGAACGCATTAATCGATATTAAAAAGGAGAAAAATCTTACCCCAACGAAGGATTTCGACCCCAACCATGAGCAAATCGCCCCTCTAGGGCGTAAGAATGAAATATTTGAGATTTGGGGCTGAAACCCATCAAAACCAGCCTTAAATATTGTCTTCTTACCAATGCAGCGGTTAGATTACTGTTGCAGCGGTATTTCTGCGGTGGTTAACTTCTCAGCCCAGATAGTGTTTGGAAAAATGGTCATAACTTTTTACTCCAAAGAAAGATTAGCAAACGGTTAGATGTGTTGGAAAGAAGACTAAAAGATCTTTCATTTGGTCATTATTTGACCCCATAACTCTGTATATTTTAGGAGATATGCTTATTTGAAGTTGACTTTAGTTACTTAGCTTAAAACTCAATTGGTATGAATACTTTCAGCTCAACTTTGTGCTAGGGGTATTGTATGACCTTAGTACATGTCCAATGCACTCCTATAAAAAAGATATGGACCTATAACTTGTGGTGAAAGAGGTTCTCATGTTTATACTGCATATATTTTCATTAAAAATGGAATGGGTTGTCACATTCTTTCCATTCTGCAGGATCTGCATTTCTTACACGATTATCGCTCCACTGTACAAACCATAGATGAGCCACATACTTAAGTTGATAGGAATCCATCTGAACACTTTCCACCTCAATAACATGCATAATTTTGAGGATCTTCTTTACCTTATCAACGAAGTTTTGTGGGACTTCCTTAACCTTTGACTTGGTGAATTCCAACCAGTTCACATGAACAAAGTCTCTCACTCTACAAGAAGTTATACCATCATTTGGGCTAATAGGGACCACTCTCTGCTTGTTAACTAGCGAGGTCATGACCTGTGCAAGCATGTAGATTGAGTTCTTGAATTCTACATTTGTGACATCACCCTAAAGGGGCTAATTCACTGCTGCTGGAGGATTCGTATTCTGGATGTTGGTGCAAGATCTATTGCTTGTCTGACATTTTTTTTTAGAGGAATTTTTTGAAATACGTAAAGCACGAGTTATAATTGTATATAGAGTTAAACTCTATGACATGATAAAGAACATGAAAGAAGGGAATGTTTCCTAAACGTGTCATAGCCTCTCCTTCATAAGTGTGGTGTGCTTTACACTTATAAAAGAGACACTACTAAACGCAGCTTTCAGACATCATAGGACTCATTAAACCCAATGATCTGATACCAAGTTTGTCATGACCCGAGTCTACACCCTAGGTGTTATCGATAATTAGGACTACAAGTGATCTGAAGTGGTCCTTAGTACTAACATGCTATTCATAGAACTTAATTAATAAATTAATACTAAGTGGATGCTTTAACAAAACTAAGATGAGCAAGCTAAAACAATTATTTTCTATAAAAGCAATGACTAAAAATCGAACATACCTGAGCTGTATAATGTCTGAAAGACTCTACTAATAAAGTTGAGTTGCAGGTACAAGACCCCCAGCTAACTCTAAACCAACTGAAGTAAAAAAATCTGGAAAAAATATCCAATAAAAGGAACAATGGTAACACTAGGCCCCCTAACATTGAGGACTCACCAAGCTGACTAGCAATCCTACTAATCTAACTAGTCATGAGTCTGGGAGGGAGCACCTAAATCTATATCATAATATGATATAGCATAAAAGAAAGGTTTATGGTCAGTACTATTGAATGTATTAAGTGTGTGAGATCATGCTAAAATTTTTAAAACATAAAATGAAAAATATTATGAAAAAAAAAACTGAAATTTGAAAGAAGTATAAGCATGTGAAAATGCATAAGTACAAGTTGTATAACACAAATCATTTATTCTGAAATGAGAGCTAAAACATGTTATAGTTGTAAATCTATGAGATTATGATATTTAATATGAGTAAAAGCTAATACTGGGGAGTTTGTTGCACCGACATCAAACCATGTGAGCATCATGGAGTCAACGTAGAACCCTAGTTGGGAGGGTGCTATATACCTTACCAAAGTTTTAGAACCTGTCTGACCTAATTGGCGGAGCAACTCTAGTTTATGGTGGCAACATAGTTCTGAGACGTGGGTTATCTAAAACCCATATCTACTCGATGCTAAATAGTCCACTAAAATAATATTGTATTTACTATTTGCTCATGTTTAGATAAAATTATTTGTCTGAAAATAAAGCATGACACTTAGTTCAAGAAATCGTTTTTACTAAAGTCTTAGATCATGAAACTAGTCATGCTAAATTCTGGGTCTATGATGCTAGATCATAATAAATTATGTAAAATTCTTGTTCAAATATACAGACTAAAATGGGACTATTAAAGGGATGCATAATCTTTAAAACAAGAACTTTAACAATATAATAACTTACTATAACTGAAATCACCGTAATTGGGTTAATTGGTTCATTAGCCCTAAGTTTGAAATCATAGAATCATAATCAAAGTTTCTAAAAAATTAGAGCATGAGAAGGAAAAGAAACACTCATTGAAGATACCACATGCCTGATTGATGAAGAATTGAACTAGAATTTGGATTTCTAGAGTCTTTAAGGATGAACCCTAGACTTTTCTTTAGAGCATTTATTTTTCTGAGTTGGGAGTTGAATTGATGATAATGAGGGATATGTCAATCGATTAACTTTTAGTCTCCCCCTAAAATAATGATGTAGTATAGAGCTTAAATAATTAGGAAAAGACTAAATTACCCTTTTAAAAACATGCTAGAATTTTGCTGGAACATCATACCATGATTCATGTCACGAATCATGGTTCATTGTACGACTCATCAATGGAGTCGTGCTCATTGGGAGTTTTCAACTCTTGGTGACTCTTCTTTAATCCCCATTTGTATGAGTCAAATCACGACTCGTACCTCTTCCCACGACTTGTGGAGACTGGAGAGTTTGGAATCTGTATGGATCTGGTGCCACGAGTCATACCACGACTCATGGTCACATAGTACGATATGTACTGAGGGTCGTACTATCTGGGACTTCAAGTCTCAGACTCTGTGCTTTCGTGTTGGATGCTGAATATTAGTATGTTCAAAATTCGTGGTGTTCTAACGTCTTGCCCATATAAGGGAGTGTCATACTATACATTACCATTGTAATATTGTATAAGACAAAATCTGAAACTATGAATCTGATTTGAGCCTTTGAGGCTAAACGAGGAGTTGCCCTAACTGGGACGATCCAATCTTACGCTGGCAACGTAGTTATGAGGCATGTGTTGTCTAAACTCATAGCCTCTCGGTACTAGATAATCCTCCCAAACATGTTATTTTCCCATACTATAATTCTTAAAACATTATCTGAAAATCATGCTTGTCTTAAATATCGTATGATGAAAGTAATTATCATGAGCCTCGCCGCTAAATCTCTATAACTTTAATGAACTTTAACATTCAATATATGATAAGTTTCTGTTCATTTCAAATCATAATAATAACATACTGGTTCTCTGTAAGCTTTTCATGAGGATAAGCTTGCAACTTTTAATCAAACTTTTGAGGAAAACATAAAATAATCGAATAAAACATAGACTAAACTTTAACTCTCATTAGGGAAATTCATAAACCTTCATGAAAGAATAATAGACATAGACTAGAAATAAATTAAAGGGAAGCGCTCCAAATTATAAAAATTTTAATAATAATCATGAATTATTCAAATAATTTCATACGAAATAAAGAATTATACTCAGAAATCTTGACTTCTGGTAAACTCTAACATTAATCAAGGACTAAATCTGAAACAGAAACTTGTTTGTGGGGAAGAACAGAGTTCCCTCACAGAGAGTGTCATTATTATATATATTAATTTCTCCAAAATACTTGAAGGAGAATTCTAGCTTTAAAGAAGGACTTCAAGAAATTTGTTCTTGAAATCTTGATAGGAGTTTTCTTGAAAACCATAAGATTATGGTGTAGAATTTTGTCAAGAACCCACATTTGGGTGTTAGAAATTCTTTGAAATACTTAAAATTACATGAGAGGGACTTATCTTGGTGTGGGATGAGTAGACAAGAGAGAATGGTCAAGCTAGGATTTTTATCAAATCTAGAGAATTGCTAAAAAGAATGAAGAAAATGCACTAAAAAGGATTGAAGGGGTCGCATTCCATGGAGTACGCTATGCATGTCTGGTAATGTGCACTGCTTTGCTAGTGCACACAGATGCTCGCACTTGCACACACTTTTTGTATTACTTTGTTATTTTGCTGTGCACAAAATTGCTTTTGGAGGCTACCATACTCGCTTTGCGAGCCCGTGGATGTGCACCAATCAACACTTAATAATTCTAGAGATGTGATTGGTTGAGTTTGGACCTTAGTTCACATAAAAGAAAATACTTCCCACACTTAACACATGACCTTACACCTAGGTACACTCAAGTTCATCAGGTTCGGGTCAAATTACATACGTAGAATGATTCAAATTCTAGCCCAAAAGTTTAGGTATTACATAATATTTCTTAATAAGTTCTCTCGAACCTAGATAAGTGACAACAAAAGCATTCCAACTTTAGGCTACACTAGGATTCTACTATCTCTAGCTCGAATTCATTAGATGAGGCTTAATTCCACAAATAATGCTAATTAACCCTTCTCAACTTTAATTTCCTCACTCAAGTTCAATTAAAGTAAATAGAAAAGACCTAGGGTTGATAACATCCTTTGGAAAGCAATTAAAGCACATGATTAATTAGATAAACAAAAATCCATTTCATAACTATCAAGTATTCAATTAATACAAAAGCAAAAGATAGAAATTAAAGCCCAATTTTTTTTTCTCTAACACAAAATTCAAAATCAAATTAACAACTAGACCAAAGATTTATCACTACAATTCAGGGAATTGAAGAAAGGGAAAGAAATATTTTAATCTTGACTCCCAAGGGTGTTGGTTGCATAAATCTAGCCTTGAAGCTTCAGAAAATAGCCAAAGATATGTGTCAATAAAGCTAGATCGAGTTTTTATGTGCTTTGGGATGAAATTTGTGAAATTTTGGAACTGCCTAGAAACCTTCATCACTATCTCGACCCTATGCTTCACGATTGGGATGGGTTGACTTCATGTTATCCATGGTTGCGTCAATTTAGATCGTGATCAAGAGGCCTTGACTAAGTGTTGACTATGATCACAATCCTATGTTATGAGATCGTGAAGACCATTTCACTGACAGTTCCAACTTTACTGTTTCAGCTCCTTTTTTGCTTCATTTTCACTTCTTTTAATCAAAATTCCTTCTAAATCTCAAAATATCTGAAATAAACACAATTCAAACAAGAATTAGCCTCATGTTATAGATTGAAGGCCCAAAGATATAAGAAAAGAGATATTAATGAGTTATAAAATCACCACTTATCACTTAACAAATTCCTTTTTTTGCATCACTACTAGAAATAAGACTTTTAGTGGCAACCAAAGTCGCCACAGCAACTCTGAAAATCGCTACAAAAGACCTTTAGCAGCAACTAAAGGGTCGTTGGTATTACAGCTGAAACTAAAGGGTTATTAGTGGTGACTCCTTAAGAACTGCCAAAATGTAAGCTAGGAGGGTCGCCACTAAAAGAAAGCTTTCAGCGGTGACAAAGGTTGCCACTGAAAGCTTTTAGGGACGATATTTACCCAACACAATATACTTATTTTTCAGTGGCGAAAATAAGTCGCCACAAAAATAAATTTGTAAAAAAAAATAAAATATAAAATTGTTTTATAATTAATTGCCCAGTAGTATAATACTTGTCTATTATCAATACAAAAACACTGCCAAAAATATTTCTCAACAAGAAAAAATCATAATATCTTCAAATATCGCATCAATAACTCTCCATCATTGAAGAAACTTGTCCCTGTAATAGAAAAAAATAAAGATTCACATTGATAGATTAGTATTATGCAGAAAAGGATTTGAGAGTAAGTTCATGCTAGCAGACCAAGTTTCTTTTTTTTAAAAAAAAAAAAGGTAATGCTAAATGGATTACAAGGTTCTTACTCATAGTAACATTATATAAATATGAACACACACTACAATAAATCATCTGTTGAGAATAACTTTTATTTTGGATAACATGTACCATAAATTTAACCCATATTGGCAAAAAATTCTAGCAGTCTTTACTGGATATTATCAAAATACAAAAGTAAATGACAACTTTGCATATACTACCTATTCATAGAACTGCAGTAATGCTTAATCTATTTCATATAAACTGCAACGAGTTCTCTACCATATTTAACATACACATCATGTGCCTCTTTAAATTTGGGACATCATGTCTTTTGAAGAAATCTCTACTAGAAAAAGAAAAGACGAATTCAATCTTTCGATGACTGCTATAAAAATTCATTCACATTTACAATCATCTTAGACATTAAGCAATACGAATATGGGCACTCCAAATTAAAGAAAGAAAAACCCCTAATATGGGTGAGGGGTTTGGCATATCATGAATTATATGACCAACCCAAAATGAAAAAGAGAACACTGAAAAAAATCAGAAGCACCAACTCATCCCAATAAATTAACAACAAAATTGATAGCTCACTGAGTGGTCTCTCATGCACATAAAATTTCAAGTGACAAATATTCAACAAGAAATTACCCAATTATATTCTCAACTGAAATTCTCGGGTAATTCAAATTTCAAATAAACACATTAACCCAATACAGAAAAGCATTAGCCCAAGAAGCCCCTTGCTCTCAAGAAAAATCTTAAATATAAAATGCAATATAAGAATGTGGAGATAAGCTATGATACCACACACACACACACATATATATATAAGAATGTGAAGCAACTCCAATATAAAGAGATGATTTTTTATCAAATGAAAAATATTTAAGTATTGTCATTTCTACTTGTGATTGAAGAATGTTCACATATGTAGTCACTTATCTCCATATAAATTTGAGAAGAAAGCAATATATGATTCAGTCACATTTATGTATATGAACGATAATTATAGAATTTCAAGACCCAAACTAGAAAAACTTAGAAATACATTTTAATTGGTAAAAATATTCTTACATCTTAATAGTAAGAGTTACAACCCATCTTACTTTTACTACAAAATATAATATATATATATATATATAGTACTTCACCAACCTTTAGCATAAAGAAGTAATAAGATCAAATTTTTGATACATTTTTCATTTTTCCGAGTATTTATTGAAAATGATTCATCCAAAACATTGAAAGGCACTAAAATGTAATGAAAGAAGAATACAAATGAGCTACTTATCTTTGCAAGGCCTAAGGTAATCTTCTCATTATTACAATGATCAAGCAATATAAAATTTTATCCAATGTTTAAACATAAATACCCTATAATTAATAGAGGCAAAACTAATGTCCATCTCATAGATAAAACAACAACAACATATCTAGTGTAATTACACACGTGGGGTATGGCAAGATAGAGTGTGCAGTAGGCAGGCCATTTCCGATAGTCACTCAGCTCATCCATCTCATAAATATAGAAGAAAATAAATGGTAATAACAATTTTATTTAAAAGTATAAATAGCTCTTAACAAAAACTTGTACTTTATGTCAATGAGTTTTGCTTGTTCCTTTTACTATCTCATTCGAAGATGAAGCTTCTGTGCTATCATCAAGCTTTTGGAAGTAAGAATCTAAGGCTCTCAGTTGGTTCTCCTGACTACTCAATGCAGATTTCACTCTTTAAAATATTCTCCTTTCCCTTTGAGAACTACGTGAAAGCTGGGATACAAAGGAGAATTGTCTTTTATTCTTCCTATATGCATGATTTGATTTAGGCAGAACTTGCTGCAAATGCATACCCTGCCATGAACTTCTCCAAGTAGTACTGTAGTGCAGAACATTGCACTTTATTCAACAATATACTAGTTCTTTTAGGTAATTCATGGTCTTTCTTGTGAGTGATCTTAGATATATCTTTGCGAATTAATAAAATGTCACTTCTCTTGTAAAAGTTATAAAATTTTAGATGTGCAGATAAACTTCTGCAGCCAGAAGAAGAGTTGTATCAGACCAAATACACTTTATTTTATATGAAATAACCATATTTAACAAACACAGACACATTTTCCCTATATTTTTTTCAAGCCACATTTTATTTGCGGACATCTGTCCATCTCATAGATACAACAACACCATACCTAGTGTAATTACACAAATGAGGTATGGCAAGATAGAGTGTGCGGTAGGGAGACCATTTTCGATAGTCACTCGGCTCATCCATCTCATAGATATAGAAGAAAATAAATGGTAATAACAATTTTATTTAAAAGTATTAATGACTTTTAACAAAAATTTATGAGGTTTGTGAAGTCAACAGAAAATTTTAAAAGAGCAGCATACTAGGCATCAAGAAGATTACCAAAACAAAAATAAAACTTGAAACGCCATAGAGATAACTAATCGAACACATTTTAGGCATTCATAAACTATCCTAATTGAGTAATAATTTGCAGACCCATCACCAGATCTGTGAGTATTGTATCATTTTATTGTTTTATATTAAAATTTAATGGGCTCAACTACATCAAAAATTAAAATTGTCCTAAAACATAAAGTCGACAAGTAAAAACTCCCAAGAATGTTAAAGGAATCTGACTTCCCTATTCAATTATACACCATTACTAGATTTGAAAAGGGAATCTACACAAAATTTTGACTACTAAAAATCATGTTTCAGTGAGAAAACTATTTTAAAACACTTTTAAAATCAAAATAAATTTTGACAAGGTCATATATAAGAAAGAATAATGAGAAACCAACTAGAAAATAAAATGCAAAAACAAAAAACCTTATCCAAGTTACAAATCTGAGCAGAAACGTGATTTGAAGACACCTAGGTTTCTCCAAAGAAAAATAGTTTTCTTTCATGTTGTACTTCCATCACTCAACTCGAAGTCTTCTTCAACAAAACCGATTTAGGGTATAGAGAGATAAGGGGTTTGAATGTCATTCACTAATATCAATGAGGGTTTTACGAAAGAGGAAAAATGAATTTGGGGCAACCAGCGGTTTTGAATGGTTCACACATCTCTGGGGTTTGGGGAAAAAAGGGAGAAGTAAAGAAATGGAAGAAATATTTTTTTATTAAGATAAACAATAAATACGATATTTGTCTTTAAAATTTTTAGAAGACGACTTGGTGGAGACAATAGTTGTCCCAATAAATATTTTGTGGCAACATTTCAGGGATCGCCACAAATGCCTTTTCAGTCCAATTTTTATTTTTGGAAAGTAAATATTTATTATATTTTTAGTGACGATAAAACCAAGGTAGCCACTAAATATGGTATTTTTTGTGGCAACAATAGGGGTCACGGGTAAAGTTGGCACTTGTCGTGGCAACATAAATGGGTCGCCACTAAATGCTAACTTTTAGTGGCAACTTTTGTGGTTGCCACTGAAGGTCGTCACAGAAAATCTAATTTCTTGTACTGTTGGTACTAAAAAATTCGAGCAATTTTAAGGTTACAACTCTTTGTACACATAAGGATATGGCACTTACAACACCTAGACCAGCCCTCAATAATTTTACTTAATTGTTGGTTCCTCTTCCAACTTATCCAAAGACACTACCTAGTTTATGAAGTCTGTTACAACACAACCAACACCTAACACAAATCTACAGTTAGGGACCACATAATTTAACTATTACAACTCAGGAACACTATCAATAACACTTGATTGGATTAGCTTCTTCTCATTGTTGCAATTAATTCTTCTTCTTAACACTTGTGTAAATCCCTCTATATGTGTAGTCTCTCTTAGGAGAATATCATGCCCTGATTTCTCTCAGTCAAATATAGTAAATAGATTGTATTACATCTTCAAAGATTGTAGGATAGTTAATTGGTTCTAATTGATTTAGATACCTTTTATATATTTATTCCTTTCTTAGTCACCAAAACTATCATGTATATATGTATGCATAACCTCTATCAATATAAATGATCAAGCATTAGCTTTCACTGCAACTACTTTATAATATCGGAGCAAACACCAAAAAGGCTCTTTTGATCCTGCATTTTTTTTCAAACGGTCTCATGGAAGAGATGCATTCTACTCACTCTTCCTCTTCATTATCTTTAGTCGAGCCAAACGCATCCAGCTCAACACCTCATATTACCATGTCTTTTATCTCAACTAATCCTTTCTTCTCGACCAACCCTTTCTCTGAAATTCAATCTTCCGCTACATCTCCTCTTTTGCAACCTTCATACACCAATATTTCTCATCCCTCTACTGTTATGGGACCTTCATCTTTCTCTCCTCATATTTTCCCAACAATTCCAAGCTATACTTCTATAGGCGAGACCACACCCTTCTCAACAGGATCCTTACCTGCTTTCACAAATATAACCAGATCCCAGTCTCACCCTCAACCATTAGCCTTTGTTTCTCAAAACTTTCTAGTACCCACTTCCATTAATCCAATCACTCCCTCGACTATCCATAATAACCAAATAGAGCTTAGTTGTATTCCCTTTCCAGCCTCTTTGACTACTACTATTAAACTTACCTCCACTAATTATCAGACATGATACTCTCAATGGCGTTCCATAGTGTTTGGGTTTGGTCTTACACATCACATTACAAATCAACCAACTATGTATCATCTGCACAATGAATGATGGTATCGCCAAGATCAGTTGCTACGAAGTACGTTTATTGCTTCTCTATCTACCGAAGTTGTCTCTTTGGTCAACACTGCTGAAATTTCTTATGATGTTTGGACTACTCTATGTAGGATGTATGAAAAACCATCGCATGCTTAAATTCTCAGTCTCAAGGACTCACTTACCCGTTCTACCTAGGGCACTCAAAGTATATTTGCTTATCTTTAACTTATTAAGCAACTTGTGATTACTGTTAATTCGATTGGAGCTGCTATCACTCTCGATGGTATCACTCTTTATGTTCTTAATGGCTTCCCACCTGATAACAAAGGCATTTTTGATTCTATTAGGACTCGAGATACCTCACTTTATTTTGATGAACTTTATGAAAAGTTGTGTGACTATGAGCAGTAACTCCAATAAGATTCCAATCCTCCTACTTTTCCATTGACTGCTGACTTTGTAGCCAAGAACACATCCTTCAACTCTCAGAAAAATAGGCTTAGTACTGGATCTAATAAAAAAACCACTCAATAAGGCAATCATCGCTCCAATGGCAAACAAGGCAATCGACCAATTTGCCAATATTGTGATAAACCTGGTCATGTAGTCAGGCAATGTTGTAAACTCCAAGCAACCTTTCCTTGGCTAAATATATTTAGCTCTCACAGTATGGCCTCAGCTCAGAATACATCCACTCCACCACTGAATGCATATGTGGTTGTTGTAGGAGAAAATAGAAATCCAAATTGGTTAATTGATTTAGGGGTGTCCCATCATGTCACAAGTGACTTGCAAAATCTTTCGTTGCATTCCAATTATACCGGTGATGATTTGATGCTGGGTGATGGTAAAAACTTATGTGTCACACACTTTGGTTCCACCAAACTTTCTTCTCTTCATCGTGATTTTCACCTTTCTAATGTTCTTTGTGTTCCTAGCATGAAAAATAATCTTATTTCTGTTTATTAGTTGTGTGCCTATAATAATATTTCTGTTAAATTCTCACCATTTTCCTATGTTGTGAAGGACTATCGAACGGGAGTGCCACTGGTGCACGAAAAGCCTAGGAATGGACTATACGAGTGGCCAAAGAACCTATCCACTTACTTGAAGCAAACCATCAATCCTGCTGCTTTTCACAGTTAGTTCTCGTCTATTTCATCATGGCAGAATAGACTTGGTCACTCATCTTCACCAGTATTGAGCCACATTCTACGTGCTCTCAACCTTCTAAATTTTTCTGTTTCCTCTAAATTCTTCTGTAATTCATTTAAGTGCAATAAAATGCACAAAAAACCATTTGTAATTTCTTCAATAAAATCATCTTCACCGTTAGAGTTTATATATTCTGATGTTTAGGGTCCCGTACCTATTTCTTCAGTTGATGTATTTCAATATTATTTAATATATGTTGATGATTTCACTAAATATGTCTGGTTGTATCCTATGAAAAAGAAGTCTAAGGTTTCTCAAATCTTTCCACTATTTAAAGCCTTAGTTGAAAAATATTTCAATAAGCCCATTGTCTCCTTTTATTCTGATAATGGTGGAGAATATATCCACCTGAAAGATTTCTTTTCTTCTAATGGAATATCTTACTTTCTTACTCCACCATACACCCCTTAGCACAATGGTGTTGCAGGAAGACGCCATAGACACATTGTTGAAATCGATATTACTCTTCTGCATAATGACAACTTGCCTCTTTCATTTTGGTCACATGATTTCTAGGCTGCTGTCTATTTAATCAACTGGATTTCGAAACCTCTACTTAATTATGATTCACCATATGTTCAAATAATTGGCGAGTTCCCCAATTATGATAAATTATGTGTTTTTGGTTGTCTATGTTATCCATGGTTACGTCCTTATTCTCACAAAAAGCTTGAACCTCGTTCTAACCCATGCATATTTCTTGGTTACTCTAATAATCAAAGTGCCTACAAGTGTTTTAACCCTCAAACACACAGAATTTATATATCTCGTCATGTTGAGTTTATAAAGCATGTTTTTCCATTTTCTAGTTCCACCACCTATGAGCCTATTCAAATAGAAGAAACCTTCAATCCTTGGTTTCCACGTCTATTGGCCTCATTCTCATCCTCTTTGGCAACGCAACCAGATTCCAGAATGAGTGCTTCTTTAATTGTGGCATCTCTTGTTGATATTCTATCCTCATTCGATACATTGACAATTCCTACACAAACGTCGGGTATGGGCATAACTTCTGTGGCACATTTAAATTCTTCACCTGCTCTTTCTTCTTTACAGGATTCATCACTTGTCAATAACACAGAATCAAGCATTTCTATGTCATCATTTAGTGACCATCCATCATCATCTACATCAACCAATAGATCAGATATTGACACTTCACATGAACTATTCACCACTGTACCAGTTTTCTCACCCATTATTACCCCATCCTCCATTTTCCAGCATGAGACCTCTGAATTTTTAGCCTATTGTTGTCCAGAATTCATACCATTATCTCAATCTTCCACAAATAACACTCATCCTATGATTACTAGGCATAAAAACAATATTACCAAACTAGTCTAAAAACTTTTTTCTTCATGCTGTCACTACTTCATCTACCTCAGGTTCCTCTTTGTCCTTATCTATAGGCATCAAAAGGGAACCCAAAAAGGTTGATCGTGCTTTAAGAGCTCTTGTGTGGAAGAAAGCGATGATTGATGAGATTGTTGTCTTACAACGTCAAAGTACATGGACTTTTGTGCCACCTCCTTTCGGTAAGAATATTGTGGGCTCAAAGTGGATTTTTTGGGTAAAAACAAATGCATATTGTAGTTTAAATAAGTATAAAGCATGGTTAGTTGCACAAGGCTTTACTCAAAAACCTGGGCTTGATTATATTGAGAACTTCTCTCCAGTTGCAAAACATACCACTATTCGGGTTATTTAATCTATTGCTCTGTCTAACAATTGGTGTCTCAGACAATTGGATGTTAACAATGCTTTTCATCATGGTACTTTAACGGAGGAAGTCTATATTTCTCAGCCTAAGGGTTTTGTTGATTCAACTCGACCTACTCATGTTGGTCAACTCAGAAAATCCATTTACGGCTTAAAGTAAGCCCCCCGTGCATGGTATGATGAGTTCAGTGGCTATCTACTATCCTTAGGATTCAAGCATCCACAACAGATCCATGCCTCTTTATTTTCTATATTGCTGGGATAATCATTTACCTCATAGTCTATGTGTATGACCTCATTGTGACTGGTAATAGTGATTCTGTAGTTTCATTATTTATTACCAAGATTGGCATTCGATTTTTGATAAAGGATCTGGGAAATCTCACCTACTTTCTTGGAGTTTAGGTGGTCTTTTGTTATCTCAAAGAAAATACATAGAGGATATTGTGGATCGTTCTTCTATGACTGGTCCAAAATATGCTTTAACTCCACTCGAGACCACTAATTCTCTTATGTTTGATGACAGTGCTCATCTACGTAACCCTAAGGAGTATCAGGTTCTTGTTTGTTCCCTCCAATAATTGTCTCTAACACGTCCAGAAATTGCCTTCGCAACCCATCGTCTCTCTCAATTTTTGCATCACCCAATAACAAATCACTGGACGGCTTTGAAGCGTGTCATTCGCTATCTCATTGGCACAATTGATCATGGATTATTTCTACACAAGAATTCTCTACTTGATCTACATGCTTTTTCTGATGCGGATTGGCCAGGAAATAAAGATGATCGAACATCCACTAGTGCTCATGTTATTTTTTTGGGAAAGAATCCAATATCTTGGAGTGAAAAGAAGCAACGCTCTGTGGCGCATTCTTCAACTAAGGCTGAATATCGTTCTGTTGCCACAACAGCTGCAGAGTTATGTTGGCTTCGAAATCTATTTAAAGAACTTTCACTCAGCTCTCTGTGGTATCCAGTCATTTATTGTGATAACTTGGGATCCACTTATTTGGCTGCTAACCCAGTGTTCCACTCCAAAATGAAGCATTTGGGAGTTGATTATCACTTTGTCTGATCTCCTGTTAGTCAAGGATTTCTTCGTGTTGTGCATGTCTCTACTAAAGATCAACTTGCAGATGCACTTAAGAAACCATTAGCTTCTCCAGATTTTCAAAGATTGTCATCCAAGATTGGAGTTCTTGCTCTTCCCAATGCCCACAATCTTGAGCAGGAATCTTAGGAGAATATCATGCCCTGATTTCTCTCAGTCGAATATAGTATTGATTGTATTACATCTTCAAAGATTGTAGGATAGATAATTGATTCTAATTGATTTATGTAACACCCCGTATGTTTCTGAGTCTAGTCGATTTCAGTAAAATTTATGGAGATATTTAAATATGAGAGAATGGATGAATTATACATTAAATTTGTTGGGCATTATGAGTCTTGTGTCATTGGGCCAAATTAGGCCCAAAATCATGAGAAAGACATGGCCCAAAATGGCAATTTGACCCATTCTTTCAATACTCTTCCATTGACCAAGTAAACACACCAAAGTGTGTGGATAATGATCATTATAAAGGGACTATATAAGTCAAGAAATCAGATTTTTATTGCACAAAAGCACACATGCCTTTTCTAACATTTTTCTCAAGCATTATCCCTCACACAAAACCCTAAGCTCTCATATCTTTTGGGACAACCTTTTGGTAAGTATTCTTCTCATGGTTTAGTATATTATATGTTTAAGATGGTCTATAAATCATGTTGGTGGTGTTGGCAAAGTCTTGGACAGTGTGCTATGTGTAAAGCTGTCTATTTTTGTAATCGGAGAATGGTTTTGTCTTGTAAACTTGAACATAGACTTGTGGTATTGAAGGAAATGAACTTGATGGATTAAATATTGTCATGTGAGATGTTATTTTAGTCTTGCCTTGTTTTATCCTTGTGTATACTGATTGGGATTGTTATTATGAAAATCGTTTTGGATTTGGTGACGTATTGACCGAGAAGTGTAGTTTTGGGTGTTGTTTATGTGTGTTGTGAGACCATTTCTGATTTTTGGCATTCAAATGATCAAAAATATGTCAAAATAAGTTTGGTTATGATCATGGACCATTCATTACATAAAAAGACCCAAAAGAAACCAATTTGGACCAAAACAGGAATCCGCCCCTGTAGACGAGGGCACCTGCGGGCGCAGGTGCCTCTAGCTTCTACCAAAGGTCACCTGTGGGCATAGGTCATCCACCTATGGGTTTAGGTGGCTGCGTAGGTCAGCCCAGGTTTCCATTTTGTATGTTTTCGCATCTAATCGACCCCCGAATGCCCCTATTCCCTTTTTGGATGTAATTATCAACTTATGATATCGTTTTAATGACTTTAAAATATCGTATGGAGGCATGTTGGACTATATAAAGTATGGGTGGTTGTTCATATGTTGTTTTGAAGGAGAAATTATGACGGAATGATAGTTAGGGGACGTAAAGGGTAAACGTGGTGTGAAATGCTATTGATGTATAATGTATTGGTCAATGTGTGGTGTGTTATAGTATTGTTGATGTGGTAACACAGTGGATTGTGTTGTAAAGGGTGACATGATGTTATACGACAGTCATATAGCTCATTGTCGTTTTGTATGCTTGTATAGTAACTAGTTGCTAATGTAATCTTTGATATGCACTTATATTGTAGAATAAGACGTAAGAAAGAAGATGGGCTATTGTATTCATGTATAGGATTGAGTGTTCATATAGAGAGGACAAGGTATGTAAGGTTATTCTATCTATATCCTTCTGCAGTATGTTGTTCATATGGACTATGTACTTATTCCATTCCGAAATGTCCAAAGGCATCTCATTCAGGTTGTATCTATTGTTAAGTCACATGTTCCTCATTCTTTAGTAGTTGTTGCTCATATGTTACATAATTATGGACATGGTTCCAAATCCCCAATAATGTTATGTTTCAAAGCTTCCAATTAGGTTATGGCTTCAATGTGTCAATCTCTCCCAAACAAATGTATCAATCTCTCATAAGTGAATGTATTAATCTCTCATGAGTGAGCGTATTGATCTATCACAAGTAAAGGTACCAATCTCATAAAGGTTAAAGAATGAAGTAAGATATTATGAGTGTATCCATGGGGTGAAATAAACACCTGCATGACAATATCCATGGGGTGAAAGAAACACCTGCATGATGACTATCCCAACATTATGGGTGTATTCATGGGGTGACATGAACACCTGCATGACGATAGTATGAATTTCCCACTGATCAGTTGGGCCCGGGCAGTATACGATTAATGATTGACAAGTAAGTAAGAAGAGGTACAAAAGTACAAAAGTGAAGAGAGTATCGAAAGTAATGCATGTAGTTCCAAATTTATAGATTGACGGCTTATCCATATTGGGCATTCTCTTGTAGTTACTTTCCATCAAAAAGTTTTATGATCTTATATAGTTTTCATACAGCCTTACATAATCAGTACATTCTTCGTACTCCTCTTGGGGGATTTACCTTACTTGCTGCAGGCACAGGTACTAGTAGACCTCCCCAGTAAGCTACAGGACATCTTTTGGTCTTTGGTGAGCTCCAGTTGGTTCGGGGCTTTCCGTGTCCAAGTTGTGCATTGCTTTTGGTATTGTAGACATTATGTAAAGCAGGGACTTGACCCGAACTTAGGTTGGTCGTGTATGTATTTCCGTTAGAGGCTTTTGTAGACGTATGTAGGTGTGTAAATGAATGTGAAAGAAAGAGATGTATGTTCGTTTGACTTGATGGCCCTGAAGGCCAAGTTTTATATATATATATATATATATATATATCATCATGTTCCGTGATTTTCGATATGAGCCTTTTATGTTCTTACGTGATAGTGGGGTTCTTATGGCATGCATATGAATGAATGTAAGCAAAGCTTGGTTCTCTTGGGCCTTATCGGCTACGGGTGTCAATCCGTCTCGTTGGAACTCGGGGCGTGACAAGAGTGGTATCAGAGCAGGTCGTTCTAAGGGTGTCTACAAAGCCGTGTCTGAGTAGAGTCTTACTTATCGATGTGTTGTGCACAACATTTATAAGTAAGAGTCTATGGTACATTTTATAGTTGTTTCATTCCTTCATTTCTAGATTGTGTATTAGAGCCGAAGTTATAGGTGGAATTGTTTCTGACTATCAATGTTGTTGTTCTTGTATATTATAGAAAAATGCCGATGACAAGAAAAGGTCGAGGTAAAAGTAAGAGGATAGATAGAATTGCTGGAGAAGGAACCAGTATACCACCACCTGATCAAGTTGATCAAGGCGATACTGAGAATGAATTTGTGTTGTGGACTTCCTCCTCTCCCTCTGTTCCAGAAGAGTCGGGTAGGAGAAGAGCACTTATGGATCCACCAGTAAATACTACTACTAATCAGGACTTAAAAGATGCAGTATAAATACTGACCCGAATAGTTGTTGTACAGGTTCAGGGACAAGGTGGTCCAATGGCAGGTGATGATAGTGCAGCGAGAGCAGCTAGTCGAAGGACGCAGGATCTTCTGAAACTATATCCTCCCACATTTACTGGATCAGATCCAAATGAGGACCCGCAAGATTTTATAGATCAAATCCAAAGGGCTCTGGAGGTGATGCATGTGTCGGGTGTAAAAACGGTTGAGCTTGCGGCCTATAGATTAAAGGGTGAGGCTATATTGTGGTATGAGGACTGGAAGAAAGCTCGTGGTATTGGTGCAAAACCACCTACGTAGGATGAATTTAAAGCGGCATTACTGGATCACTATCTTTCCTATGATATCCGTGAAGCTCGTGCAGATCAATTCTTAAATCTCTGTCAGGGGAATCTGAGTGTCAGGGAATACAGTCTGCAATTTAATACCTTGGCTCGATATGCTCCAAATGTGGTGTCCACGATGACAGACAGAGTATATAGATACATGGACAGATTGGAGCCATATTTGGTACGAGACTGCACCATTGCTGGCCTAAATCGGGATATGGATATAGCTAGAATATAGACCTTTGCACAGAAAATGGAAGATCAGAGGCAACGGAGAAGAACACAAGGGTTTGAAGAAGGTCCGTCCAAGAGGGCTAGATCCACGGGACAGTCTATGGCGTCCCAAGAAGAGTTCAGGCCTCGGAATTTTAATAGACCGCCTAGGCCTTCATTTTCTTATTCCACGGCAGGCACTTCCTCTCAATTTCAAGGGTCCAGGGGGTTTAATCAAGTTGGGCAAGGTAGAGGGAGTCGTGGTTAATAGACAGTGGGATCTTTTCGCCCACTATATCAGTATTGTAGACGATTTCATTCAGGTGAATGCCGGCGGGGGACGAATGTTTGTTATTGGTGCGGTATGACGGGGCATATGATGAGAGACTACCCACGAAGAGGTTTGGGTAATGCAGCGCGACCTTCGGGATCAACCGTTGCATCATCATCATCGGTTCCTTCTTTAGGCCGAGGTATGCAATCTATTTGTTGGGGTAGAGGTACCAGAGGAGCAGCCAGTATGAGTGGGGTCCATAATTGCACTTATGCTTTAGTGGACCGACAGAATTCAGATGTTTCTCCTGATGTCGTCATAGGTACATTATCCATATTTTCATATAATGTATATGCATTGATTGACCTGGGTTCTACATTGTCCTATGTTACTCCATTAATTGCTGCAAAATTTGCAAACGCACCAGAATTATTAACCAAGTCAATTGAAGTGTCTACACCGGTTGGTGAATATATTATTGCAAGACAAGTATATCGTAATTTTGTGGTAACTGTGTGTGGTCATGATACACTGGCCGATCTCATTGAACTAGACATGGTGGATTTTGATGTGATAATGGGAATGGATTGGTTAGCTTCTTGTTATGCCACGGTAGATTACCGGGCCAAGAAAGTACATTTTCATTTTCCACAAATGAATGTTTTTGAATGGAAGGGTGGTGTAGGGGCACCAAGAGGAAGATTTATTTCTTATCTGAAAGCCAGGAAAATGATTGCTAAGGGTTACATATGTTATTTAGTACGAGTAAAAGATACTGAAGTGGAACCACTAACTCCGCAGTCGGTTCCAGTGGTCAGTGAATTTCTGGATGTATTTCCAGAGGATCTTCCAGGCTTACCCCAGAACGGGAGATAGAGTTTGGCATTGAGGTGATTCCAGGCACTCAGATGATCTCTATTCCTCCGTATAGAATGGCTCCAGCAGAATTACGTGAATTGAAGCAGTAATTGAAAGATTTGCTGGATAAGGGCTTTATCAGGCCTAGTATGTCCCCGTGGGGTGCACCGGTATTATTTGTGCGGAAGAAAGATGGAACATTGAGAATGTGCATTGACTATCGGCAATTGAATAAGTTAACGATCAAGAACAAATATCCCCTCCCCCAAATTGATGATTTGTTTGATCAGTTTCAGGGCGCCAAGTGTAGTTTGAAGATTGACTTGAGGTCGGGTTACCATCAAGTCAGAGTTAGAGAAGAAAATGTACCCAAGACAGCTTTTCAAACACGATATGGCCATTATGAATTTTTAGTTATGTCATTTGGACTAACCAATACACCAGCTGTGTTCATGGATTTGATTAATAGGGTGTTTAAGCCATTTATAGACGTGTTCATGACGGTATTTATAGATGACATCCTGGTTTATTCAAGATCACCATAGGACCATGCTAATCACTTACGGCAAGTGTTACAGATTCTCTGTGAGCGTAAGTTGTATGCAAAGTTCTCCAAGTGTGAGTTTTAGCTAAAATCAGTCGCATTCTTGGGCCATATTGTGTCGGATGAAGGGATACAGGTTGATACACAAAAGATTGAAGTAGTGAAAAATTGGCCAAGACCTACGACACCTACAGAGATTCGTAGTTTTCTTGGATTTGCAGGTTATTACCAAAGATTTGTGGAAGGTTTTTCTTCCATGGCTGCACCTTTAACGAAGCTTACACATAAGGCAGTTAAATTTCAGTGGAATGATGCGTGTGAGAAAAGCTTCCAGGAGTTGAAAGATAAATTAACCTCCACACCAGTTTTAGTGCTTCCCAAAGGCACCAAAGGTTATGCAGTCTATTGTGATGCTTCCGGAGTTGGCCTCGGATGTGTATTGATGCAGTACGAAAATGTCATAGCATATGCCTCACGACAGCTTCGGCCACATGAGAAAAATTATCCAACACATGATCTTGAATTAGCAGCGGTGGTTTTTGCTTTAAAGATATGGCGTCATTATTTGTATGGAGTTCATGTTGATATCTATACTGATCACAAAAGTTTACAGTATATCTTTAAGCAGAAGGAACTTAATTTGAGGCAACGAAGGTGGTTAGAGCTCTTAAAAGACTATGATATTGATATTCTCTATCATCCAGGCAAAGCAAATGTGGTAGCGGATGCATTGAGCCGTAAGTCAGTAGAAAGCACTAGTGGCCAGTTGACTAAAAAGCAAGAGATAATTAAAGATCTACATCAACTAGCCAGTTTGGGAGTTCGCCTTATTGAATCTCCAGATGAAGGGGTTATTGTACAAAATGCAGCAGAATCCTCCTTAACAGTTGAAGTGAAAGAGAAGCAGTTTGCGGATCCTATGCTATTATAATTAAAAGAGAATGTACAACAGAATTTGACAAAAGCATTTGATCTTACACAAGAAGGGGTGTTTCAATGTCAAGGTAGATTATGTGTACCAGATGTAGATAAGCTGAGGAAACGAATTATGACAGAGGCGCATCATTCGCGCTATTCTATTCATCCGGGTGCTACTAAAATGTACCATGACTTAAAAGAAGTGTATTGGTGGGGAAACATGAAGAAGAACATTGCAAAATTTGTCGCTCAATTCCCGAATTGTCAACAAGTAAAGGTAGAGCATCAGAAACCAGGAGGTTACATGCAGTGTATCAATCTCCCAGTCTGGAAATGGGATATGATTAATATGGACTTTATCACAAGTTTGCCTCGTACACTGCGGAAATTCAATTCTATATGGGTTATAGTTGACAGGCTTACCAAGTCAGTGCATTTTCTCCCAGTTAAGACCACCTATACAGCTGAGGATTATGCAAGATTGTATGTGAAGGAGATAGTCCGGTTACATGGGATTCCGATCTCCATCATATCAGACAGAGGGGCACAGTTTACTGTGCATTTTTGGAGATCTTTTCAGCAGAGTTTGGGTACGCAAGTGAATTTGAGTACGACTTTCCATCCTCAGAATGATGGACAAGCAGAACGTACTATCCAAACACTTGAAGATATGCTACGAGCATGCACGTTAGATTTTCAGGGCAGTTGGGATGACCATTTGCCTCTTATTGAATTTGCTTACAACAATAGCTATCATTCAAGTATTAAAATGGCACCTTATGAAGCTTTGTATGGAAGAAAATGTAGATCACCAATCGGATGGTTTGAAGCAGGTGAAACTGCTTTACTTGGGACAGATCTTGTTCATTACGCTATGGAGAAAGTTAAAGTGATTCAACAGCGATTACAAACGGCCCAGAGTCGACACAAGTCCTATGCCAATGTTATAAAAAGAGGGCGTGAATTCTCCATAGGTGATTGGGTATTTTTAAAGGTATCACCGATGAAAGGGGTAATGCGGTTTGGAAAGAAAGGGAAATTGAGTCCACGTTATATAGGCCCATATGAAATTATTAGAAGATTTGGGCAAGTTTCGTATGATTTGGCGCTACCCCAAGAAATCTCCACAGTTCATCCATTATTTCATGTCTTGATGCTTCGAAAGTGCATAGGGGATCCATGTCGTTTTACTCCTATTGATAAGGTTCAGATTACAGAGGATCTTACCTATGAGGAGATACCTATTGCCATTCTGGATAGACAAGTGAAGAGGCTGAGGAATAAAGACGTAGCATCTGTAAAAGTACTTTGGAGAAAACGGCAAATAGAAGAGGTCACATGGGAAGCTGAAGAAATGATGAAATCCAAATACCCTCATTTGATCCAAAGGGAAGAACAAGCTCACGATATAAGATCGGAACAATGAAAAGTAAGTATTTATAAGCTTTGAGTATATATCTAAATGATGACATGAAGAATGCTCTTAGACTCGTAATTGTTTAATGTGAATCATGTCACTAACATTCGAGGACGAATGTTTCTAAGGGGGGAAGAATGTAACACCCCGTATGTTTCTGAGTCTAGTCGATTACCATAACATTTATGGAGATATTTAAACATGAGAGAATAGATGAATTATACATTAAATTTTTTGGGCATTATGAGTTTGTGTCATTGGGCCAAATGAGGCCCAAAATCATGAGAAAGACATGGCCCAAAATGGCAATTTGACCCATTCTTTCAATACTCTTCCATTTACCAAGTAAACACACCAAGTGTGTGTATATGGATCATTATAAAGGAACTATATAAGTCAAGAAATCAGATTTTTATTGCACAAAAGCACACATGCCTTTTCTAACATTTTTCTCAAGCATTATCCCTCACATAAAACCCTAAGCTCTCATCTCTTTTGGGACAAGGTCAACTTTTGGTAAGTATTCTTCTCATGATTTAGTATATTATATGTTTAAGATGGTCTATAAATCATGTTGGTGGTGTTGGCAAAGTCTTGGACAGTGTGCTATGTGTAAAACTGTCTATTTTTGCAATCGGAGAATGGTTTTGTCTTATAAACTTGAACATAGACTTGTGGTCTTGAAGAAAATGAACTTGATGGATTAAATATTATCGTGTGAGATGTTATTTTAGTCTTACCTTTTTTTATCCTTGTGTATAATGATTGGGATTGTTATTGTGAAAATGGTTTTGGATTTGGTGACGTTTTGACCGAGAAGTGTAGTTTTGGGTGTTGTTTATGTGTGTTGTGAGACCATGGCTGATTTTTGGGCTTTCAAATGATCAAAAATATGTCAAAATAAGTTTGGTTATGATCATGGACCATTCATTGCATAAAAAGACCCAAAAGAAACCAATTTGGACCAAAACGGGCATCCGCCCCCACAGACGAGGGCACCTGCGGGCACAGATACCAACCCAGGTGCCTCTGGCTTCTGCCAAAGGTCACCTGCGGGGGCAGGTGGCTGCACAGGTCAGCCCAGGTTTCTGTTTTGTATGTTTTCGTATCTAGTCGACCCCCGAAGGCCCCTATTCCCTTTTTGGATGTAATTATCAACTTATGATATCGTTTTAATGACTTTAAAGTGTCGTATGGAGGCATGTTGGACTATATGAAGTATGGGTGGTTGTTCATATGTTGTTTTGAAGGAGAAATTATGACAGAATGATAGTTAGGGGACGTAAAGGGTAAACGTGGTGTGAAATGCTATTGATGTATAATGTATTGGTCAATGTGTGGTGTGTTATAGTACTGTTGATGTGGTAACATAGTGGATTTTGCTGTAAAGGGTGACATGACGTTATACGGCAATCATATAGCTCATTGTCGTTTTGTACGCTTGTATAGTAACTAGTTGCTAATGTAAGCTCCGATATGTACTTGTATTGTAGAATAAGACAAAAGGAAGAAGCTGGGCTATTGTATTCATGTATAGGATTGAGTGTTCATATAGAGAGGACAAGGTATGTAAGGTTATTCTATCTATATCCTTCTGCAGCATGTTGTTCATATGGACTATGTACTTATTCCATTCCGAAATGTCCAAAGGCATCTCATTCAGGTTGTATCTATTGTTAAGTCACATGATCCTCATTCTTTAGTAGTTGTTGCTCATATGTTACATAATTATGGACATGGTTCCAAATCCCCAATAATGTTATGTTTCAAAGCTTCCAATTAGGTTATGGCTTCAATGTGTCAATCTCTCCCAAACAAAAGTATCAATCTCTCATAAGTGAATGTATTAATCTCTCATGAGTGAGCGTATTGATCTATCACAAGTAAAGGTACCAATCTCATAAAGGTTAAAGAATGAAGTAAGATATTATGAGTGTATCCACGGGGTGAAATAAACACCTGCATGACAATATCCATGGGGTGAAAGAAACACCTGCATGATGACTATCCCAACATTATGGGTGTATTCATGGGGTGACATGAACACCTGCATGACGATAGTATGAATTTCCCACTGATCAGTTGGGCTCGGGCAGTATACGATTAATGATTGACAAGTAAGTAAGAAGAGGTACAAAAGTACAAAAGTGAAGAGAGTATCGAAAGTAATACATGTAGTTCCAAATTTATAGATTGACGGCTTATCCATATTGGGCATTCTCTTGTAGTTACTTTCCATCAAAAAGTTTTATGATCTTATACAGTTTTCATACAGCCTTACATAATCAGTACATTCTTCGTACTCCTCTTGGGGGATTTACCTTACTTGCTGCAGGCACAGGTACTAGTAGACCTCCCCAGTAAGCTGCAGGACATCTTTTGGTCTTTGGTGAGCTCCAGTTGGTTCGGGGCTTTCCTTGTCCAAGTTGTACATTGATTTTGGTATTGTAGACGTTATGTAAAGCGGGGACTTGACCCGAACTTAGGTTGGTCGTGTATGTATTTCCGTTAGAGGCTTTTGTAGACGTATGTAGGTGTGTAAATGAATGTGAAAGAAAGAGATGTATGTCCATTTGACTTGATGGCCCTGAAGGCCAAGTTTCATATATATATATCATCATGTTCCATGATTTCTGATATGAGCCTTTTATGTTCTTACGTGATAGTGGGGTTCTTATGGCATGCATATGAATGAATGTAAGCAAAGCTTGGTTCTCTCGGGCCTTATCGGCTACGGGTGCCAATCCGTCTCGTTGGAACTCAGGGCGTGACAATTTAGATACCTTCTATATCTTTATTCCTTTCTTAGTCACCAAGACTATCATGTATATATATGTATGCATAACCTCTATCAATACAAATGATCAAGCATTACTACAGCTGCTTTAGTCTCTCTCTTTTTGGTGACAAAAAGGAATGATGACTATCTACTCACAAGCTTGAAATATATTGCAAAAGATAGTGTGATCGATTCACAATGCATGAAATTGAAAAGTTACCAAGTACTAACACTACAAATATAGTGCTCTTCTGTCTCAATTTTTTTGTCTTTTTTTTTTTAGTTCTTTTTAAAAAGAAGGTTCCTTTCTTTTTATAGTAATTCTTTAATTTTGACTTTTCTTTGATATGTTTAATCCCATAAAATTAAAAAATATTTTGTTACATTTTATATATCTTTTGTTTCACAATACATGATTCAAAAGTTTTTTTTTTTTTTTTTAACTTTCTTAAACACCATATAAAGTCAAATTCAAACAAACAAATTGAAATGTGAAATGTATAATAGCTAAATTGTGTCTACCACAGAAATTAAAAATTGAAATCTAGTCACGTTAGATACAATGGAAGTGCATCTACATCAGATCCTTGTAGCATGGGACATGCCTATGACGACATATTTCAGTTGAATTCTGTAGATTTATTTGTACGGACGCTCTAAGTCGGGCCGTTGAGCCTAGAATGAGTTCATTATGTGCTCATTACTTAATTTCTCCTACCTGTCAGACATCCTTTGATTTTTGTGACATTATTGGCCCTCATTTCCCAGTATGGTATTGAAAATTTCGATTGGATAAATTTGATTTTCGTTTTTAAAATCAATATTCTGATTTTTAAAAAATTTGTTATAAATTATGATTAAAGATTCTGACGTTTAATTTTGATTTTTTTCAGTATGGTAAATTTATAATCATAGTTTGTTCGACTTCGACAAATTTGATTTTCGTTTTTAAAATTAATATCCTGTTTTTTAAAAAATTTGTTCTAAATTATGATTAAAGATTCTGACGTTTAATTTTGATTTTTTTCAGTATGGTAAATTTATAATCATAGTTTGTTCGACTTCGACTTGCATAAACATATATAACATAAATTATGATTTCGACTTTTCAATAAAGTCTCAAATATATCACACTAACATCTTACAGATATAGAAATATTTAAAATAAAGTAAAAGCAATTCTCTACATTAGTCAGTTACACAATAAAAATATTTCAATCAAGATAGAATGGTCAAAGTTTCAACATCTAAATACTCAACTAATTTTGTACTCATACGATTTTATATATTTGATAGGATGATAGTAATACTAATAGTAATACTAATACTAATACTAATACTAATACTAATAATAATAATAATAATAATAATAATAATATATATATATATAAATATTTGAAAATGCATATCAAATACTATACCACATATCATAATACCAAAATGGTAATGTCAAAAAATTCGATTTTGTTGTGGTATCCGGCATCTACAGTACCATGCCCATTCATACGCTGTGAATATATATGGATTTACCACACGGTAAAAATAACCCAAGTTCAATCCTTGCATTTTATTATTCCATAGATCTGATTTCCATCAAAACCCCACTTCTGTTGGAACTTCATAAGCACTCCCAGGTCACCACTTAGCAAAATCTTATTTCCATCAAGTGCATCGAAAATGTTGGTTTTCTTGAAGAAGTGGAATTCATCACTTTTCTTCAACTACTACATGATTTTTACAATTAGTGAGAAGCTTTTACAAATTAAACAAAGGGGTATTTAAGTAAGTCCACCATGCCCTTTTGTACTTTTTTCTTTAGGGTTTTATTATAATAAATGTCAAATTATGGATAGTAGACTATAGAAGTTATTACATAAGTACTACATTCATTCATCCAAAGATCCAAAAGAAAGAAGAAGAGAAACTTGAAAAGAATGATTAGATTTGGAGATGCAATGACAATAGTGATGCATGTAATGTTAAGGAAAAGCCTGAGTATATACGAGGAATTGTCATATGTTTTGGGAGACATGTTTTGGATTTTGAATTCAGTGGTTCGATTCTCAGGCATGTTTGCTTTGGGAAGGTCCGATTATTCAATATCTAGTCGCCACTACTCACCTATGTCCTACATGCTTGCCCGGCCTGATCGATAAATGCCCAGTCCAGCCGATTCGCATGCCTATGTAATATTAATGTAAGTTAATTGCCTCGATTGATTCCTTGTTTCCCTTTGTGGAAGATTTTTTAGCTAAGAATAATGATCATTTCCGTCCGCTTCATTAGTGTTTGTATTTCTATGACAACTATTAAACGTCACTTACTTTTGGATCCTTCATTACACAATAGTACAAATTGTTCATTAGATGAAGATATAGATGATTAAAAATCAAGAAACTAACAGAACAGGTAGATCTAAATGTTTAATTCATACTACTATTTAACTACAATAATCCAAGTTCATCTCTATTTTGTCTGCAAATAGGGACTCATATGATTTGAGGAACTGTGAATATATATGAGGAATTATATATATATATATATATATATATAACTGACTCATTATAGATGACTTCAAAGTAATTAGTTAATTGAATCATAGTTGATTGATTTAGCTATTGGAATTATGTTCTTAACTTTCTTTTCTTTTGGTGAATGTGGATGGGGCGGTAGGAGATTACTGTTCATCAATTCTGTTGACTAGTTATGGAGTTGCATAGCACTGATAAATCCCACATACTTCGAATTTGTTATGTTTTGAAATGTCATAGGATTATTTTTATGATAAATATATCTGGTTACTCACCCAGTGTCCGGTACCCACGTATTGGAGCCCCGACTAATTTGGATCGCGTACTGCAGTGCCCATTCTGGGGGTGACGCTCCCAACAGGATTTTCTCCATACCCAGGCTCGAACTCGAGATCTCTGGTTAAGGGTGGAGGAGTCCCACCACTACACCACAACCGATGTTGGTCATGATAAATATATATGATAAAATGCTACCTAGGGCATCCTGTTCTATTTCAGCAGCCAATTTCTGATGAACCTTCCAATTTTTTCTGATTACTTCAAAAGCAGACTAAACGTCCTAGATTTAGTTCATCCACTTTCTCAAATTCTAGGTAGACAAAAGTTCATATTTTCTTCAAATTCGTTGAATTTATTTATAAAACTCAAAAAGGTTGATAGTCCTAAATCTCAAGAAGGTAACTGATGAGTACTCTACCCTTCTGAACTAGCTAGCAAAAGATAATTTTTGACTTAGCTTGAGTTTTGTTAAGGTTCATATGACAGAAATCTTTTATCATGAAAATTTTCTGTTCTTCTTTAGCATGAATATAATTCAATCCCAATATCATAAATCAGTATAGGTCTGCAAAACTGAGGTTTCGACTCATTGTCGTAGTATATGTGCAAATGTGTGCAAATGATACATTTGTAATTACGACATTAATGTTGTATTCTCCGCGTCCTAATTTATGTAAAACTTTTTAATTAGACATGTTTTTTAAATGTTGATTACTTGTATATCAAATATAAATGGTAGTAAAAGATATATATACCACCATAGAAAACTGTCACTGAAACTTTTCTTCACCATCATGAGCAAAATGAAATGCTTCTCAAAGATCAAACAGACAGGATTTATAGATATGAAGTCTTTAATTCCTCTTTGCTAATGATTTTATGATCCTGTAGGTGATATTATGTATTGAAGATACTGTATGTTTATCATGCAAGTGTTGGGAAAGGCAAGGGCACTAACAATAGTGCAAGACAGGGTAGCAGCGGAAGAATACCTAAGTCTAAACTTTCCCTTTCAATTTGAACCAAGAGAAGACAAACAAACCCAAGCACAATGATAATAAGGCAAAAAATATATCAACCAAAATAGATAAGCAAGGATAAAATAAATCAATCACACGAGACACCAGATTTACGTAGAAAACCCTTCAGTGTGAAGAGTAAAAAACCACGGGACCAAAAACCTCCACTATAATCACCAAGAGTTACAATAATGTTCTCCAAAATGGCCACCAAATAAGTGCCAAACAACGAGCAACACTAGATAAAGGACAACACCAAAAACTAGAGAATTAAAGGAGCAAAAATCCGAAAATGCAGCTACTGTTCACAGATACAAAACTGGAGCTGCGGGGCACCAAATCCAACTCTGTCAGTTCCTAATCAAATATTGAGATGAGAGGAACAAGCTGTCCAAAAATCAGCTCAATCGGAAAAGAAACGAAGCGGGAATCGCAATTTGAAGTTGGCAATTTAGGGCTGAAATTGGGTGCGAAAATCTGCACTTTCTCTCTATGTGTGGCTGCTGATTTTACTCTTTTGTGATTAGAAAATAAGACCTAAAAAGGTCTATATATATGCCCCATAGAATTGGGCCTATGGGCAAAGTGGGTTGGTCCAAATTTGGGCTTTTATTTATCCACATAGGAAGGGAAAAAGACCCATAACCCAACAATTCTCCCCCTCACAACTATGTGGAGGAGACCGCCATCCCGGCGATCATGCAACAATCTTCAAACTTCCCTCTTGGCAAAGCCTTAGTCATCATGTCGGAACCATTATCATCTGTATGAATCTTCTCAAGTTCAAGCAACTTAGAATCCAACACATTTCGAATCCAATGATATCTAACATCAATGTGTTTAGACCGACCATGAAATGTAGAATTCTTACCAAGATGTATAGCACTTTGACTGTCGCAATAAAGCACATACCTCTCTTGAGCACAACCAAGTTCCCCTAAGAACCTCTTCATCCAGAGTAACTCTTTACAAGCTTCAACGGCAGCAATAAGCTCAGCTTCTGTAGTAGATAGAGAAACACATTTTTGCAACCTAGATTGCCAAGACACAGCTCCCCCTGCAAAAGTAACCAAATACCCTGAAGTAGACTTGCGAGTATCAATATCACCAGCCATGTCTGAATCAGTATAACCACAAAGAATTGGCTTTCCTTTACCAAAACACAAACTCAGACTAGAAGTGCCACAAAGATATCTCATAATCCACTTCACAACATTCCAATGCTTTCTTCCCTGATTAGAAAGAAAACGGCTAACAATACCAACAGCATGAGCAATATCTGGTCTTGTACAAACCATTGCATACATCAAACTACCAACGGCTGAAGCATAAGGAACTTTCTTCATGTCTTCCTTCTCATCATCACTAGAAGGACACTGCTTCGTGCTCAATTTGAAGTGCATAGCTAAAGGTGTACTGACAACCTTAGCCTTGTCCATGTTGAACCTGCGAAGTACTTTCTGAATGTACTTCTCTTGTGATAACCACAACTTCTTGGCCTTTCTGTCACGAACAATCTGCATGCCAAGAATCTGTCTTGCTGGTCCTAAGTCTTTCATAGAAAAAGACTTACTCAACTCTTGCTTCAACTTCTGAATCCTGCAAGCATTATGACCAACAACAAGCATATCATCAACATAAAGCAACACAATAATAAAGTCACCATGAGAGGATTTTTGCACAAAAACACAATGGTCTGAAGTAGTCTTTTTGAAGCCTTACTGACTCATAAAAGAACCAAACTTCCTGTACCACTGTCTGGGAGCTTGTTTCAAACCATACAAGCTCTTCTTCAATTTGCAAACATAATTCTCTTTTCCCTTGACTTCAAAACCTTCCGGCTGCTCCATATAAATTTCTTCATCTAAGTCACCATGGAGAAAAGCAGTTTTAACATCCATTTGCTCAACCTCTAAATCTAGACTTGCAGCCAAGCCTAAAACCACACGAATGGATGACATCTTCACAACTGGAGAGAATATCTCATCAAAATCAACTCCCTTTTTCTGGTTAAAACCCTTCACAACTAATCTAGCTTTGTACCATGGAACTGGATTACCATCTTCATGTTTCACCCGAAAAACCCACCTATTTTTCAAAGCTTTTTTGTCTTTAGGTAGCTTAACCAAATCAAAGGTATGATTATCATGCAAAGATTTAATTTCATCTTCCATAGCATCAAACCAACTTTCTTTTTCTTCACTTTCCATGGCCTCATCAAGACTCTCAGGTTCTCCCCCGTCAGTCAAGAGTACATACTCATTGGGAGAATAATGAGATGAAGGTATTCTCTCTCTAGTAGATCGTCTGAGAGAACTCTCTGGAGCATCAATAACATTTGGTTGCTGATCAACCACATCAACTTGCACTGGAGCATCAACATCATCATTCTGAACATGATCACCATCTTCATTATCAACTTGATTTTCATCATTATGAAGATTTTCTTCATGTGCAATAGTCAAAGGAACTGGGTCAATATCAACTAGGCTCTCACTACTCTGAGAAACAACTTTCTCAGCTTTGTCAAAATCTTCAATTGTTTGGTCTTCAAAGAACACAACATCACGGCTTCTAACAAGTTTCTTCTCAACTGGATCATAGAAACGATAGCCAAATTCATCCTGACCATAACCAATGAAGATACACTGTCTGGTTTTAACATCCAACTTTGACCTTTCCTCCTTAGGAACATACACAAAGGCTTTACACCCAAAGACTCTAAGATGATCATAAGAAACATTCTTACCGGACCAAACTCTGTCAGGGACATCACCATTCAAAGCAACGGTAGGAGATAAATTGATAACATAAGCAGCAGTATTAAGTGCTTCTACCCAAAAAGAATCTGGCAGCTTAGCATCTGAAAGCATACATCTAACTTTCTCAACTAGAGTTCTATTCATCCTCTCTGCTAAACCATTTAACTGAGGAGTCTTTGGAGGAGTTTTCTGATGCCGAATACCTTGCTCTCTGCAATATCTATCAAAAGGACTAATATATTCACCACCATTATCTGAGCGGATGCATTTCAATTTCTTCCCTGTCTGTCTCTCAACCAAGGCCTGAAAACCCTTGAACACATCAAGTACTTGATCCTTGGACTTCAAAGAAAATACCCAGAGCTTGCGAGAATGATCATCAATAAAAGTCACAAATAAAGTGCACCACCATGAGACCTTACCTTAAAAGGACCACACAAATCATAATGTACCAACTCCAGCAAATCAAGCTTTCTTGAAGGCGGATGACTCTGAAAAGAAACTCTTTTTTGTTTACCGGCTAAGCAATGAACACATCTCTTCAACTTTGCTTGTTTCACTCCAGAAAGCAAATTTTTCTTAGCCAAACTGTCAATCCCCCTCTCACTCATATGACTCAGCCTTTTATGCCATAACTCTGATGAAGTATCATTCTCCACCAAGTTTACTGAGCCTCTAGAAGTGGAGCCCTGAAATACATACAAGTTAGACAACTTGTCACCACGAGCCACAACCATTGAACCTCTAGTAAGCTTCCACTGGCCAGTACCAAGGGTGTTAATATAACCCTCATCATCAAGGTTCCCTACAGAAATCAAATTCAGGCGAACATCTGGAGCATGCTTGACATTATTGAGAACAAGTTTGGAACCATTATTACTTTCCAAACAAACTGTGCCAATGCCAAGTACTTCAACCTCATCATTATTGCCCATTTTCAACATTCCAAAATTACCAGGAGTATAAGAAGAAAATAATTCCTTCTTGGGCGTGATATGAGAAGTTCCACCAGAATCCACAAACCAGCTAGACTCATCACGAACAAGATTAATGACATTTTCACCACAAGCAACAAGAAGATCATCATTAGTAACAACAGCAACACGATTCTCATTATCGCCTTCTTTCTTTTGTCGTCTCATATCTCTTTTATGCTTGTAACAATATTTCATGATATGCCCGTTCTTGTGGCAATAGTCACATGTAATATTCTTGTATTTGGACTTGGATTTGCTTCTACTTGTACCTCTGTCATTCGGACCTCTGGACTTGCTTCTCCCCCTATCTTCAGTAACTAAAACATCGGAGTGTGAAGCTGAAGAAGATGAGGCCTGAGATCTTCTTCTCATCTCTTCATTTAAGACACCACTCTTAGCATATTCCATAGTTACAACACCACTGGGAGCAGAATTAGTCAAAGAAACTCGAACAGTTTCCCAAGAGTCTGGCAAAGTATTAAGAAGCCAAAGTCCCTGAATTTCTTCATCGAACTTTACACCCATTCCGGACAGTTGGTCAAGGACACCCTGAAAATCATTAATATGATCAGAAATAGGACTGCCCTCTTTGTACCTGATATTCATCAACTGTTTCAACAGGAACAACTTGTTATTACCAGTCTTCGAAGCATACAGTGTCTCGAGCTTGTCCCATAAACTTCTGGTATGTGTCTCATTTACAATATGATTTCTAACATTATCTTCAACCCATTGTCTAATATAACCACAAACCTGCAAGTGCTCAAATTTCCAATCCTCATCTGTCATGGGTTGAGGTTTATTAGAAGCAAAGACAGGCAAATGCATTTTCTTGACAAATGGGAGATCTTTCATCTTGTCTTTCCAAGTATGATAATTACTACAATTCAAACACACCATTTTTCTCATATTTGCCTCCATCATTCAAATCGACAATCAACAACAACCTACGCTCTGATACCACTTTGTTGGGAAAGGCAAGGGCACTAACAATAGTGCACGACAGGGTAGCAGCGGAAGAATACCCAAGTCTAAACTTTCCCTTTCAATTTGAACCAAGAGAATACAAACAAACCCAAGCACAATGATAATAAGGCAAAAAATATATCAATCAAAATAGATAAGCAAGGATAAAATAAATCAATCACACGAGACACCAGATTTACGTGAAAAACCCTTCAGTGTGAAGAGTAAAAAACCACGGGACCAAAAACCTCCACTATAATCACCAAGAGTTACAATAATGTTCTCCAAAATGGCCACCAAATAAGTGCCAAACAACGAGCAACACTAGATAAAGCACAACACCAAAAACTAGAGAATTAAAGGAGCAAAAATCCAAAAATGCAGCTACTGTTCACGGATGCAAAACTGGAGCTGCAGGGAACCAAATCCAACTCTGTCAGTTCCTAATCAAATATTGAGATGAGAGGAACAAGCTGTCCAAAAATCAGCTCAATCGGATATGAAACAAAGCGGGAATCGCAATTTGAAGTTGGCAATTTAGGGCTGAAATTGGGTGCGAAAATCTGCACTTTCTCTCTATGTGTGGCTGCTGATTTTACTCTTTTGTGATTAGAAAATAAGACCTAAAAAGGTCTATATATATGCCCCATAGAATTGGGCCTATGGGCAAAGTGGGTTGGTCCAAATTTGGGCTTTTATTTATCCACATAGGAAGGGAAAAAGACCCATAACCCAACAACAAGTTTACTAGTTGATAGAGAAACTATTGCCCAAAAAACTTCATAGAAAAGTCTCTAATGAATTCTGAGAGTTAATTCCACGTTTTGACTGTTTTGGAGTTGTTGGGTTTAGCTAGTGTCTGATTTCTGGTGTCGTCGCTTCAGCGGAATTTTAGTCTCACCTGCGACTCCGCTTCTATTAAGTATACATTGTGCACCCAGTCTCGCTTCTGAAAATGAGTTTTCACATCGGTGAGGTCGCGATTGATCTGGCTTTACTTGTCTCGGTGAGGTGAGGCTTCCGCTGTAACACCCCGTAATTACTTGTCCATGTACGACTAGGTTGATATCGATAAAATAACTTGAACTTGAAAGATTTGGTATGGGTTTGGTCTTATAAGACTAAGTTTACAAGTAAAGTAAAGTCAAATGTGCTGGTATCATCAATTGGGCACAATACTAAGTGACCATGTATTACGATCCAAAATCTATGGTCATGATGACACCTGCACCAACCAACCGGTAGGTAAGCCAATCCTCCGCCCCAAATGAATATCAAGTCAAAATTTGGGAGTAATAATAATAGAGGAAATAGACTTCGACATTCAAACTTTCAAATTAGATTAGAAGTGCAAAAATAAAATAAAACCAGAATCTAGTGTTGCCAGTATAGGAGCATCTAATCAAATACAACTGTCTCAAAAATACTATAACTCTATTTGAAATAGTAAAAATGGGAAAGTACAGATAGAGGGAGTGTCACGACCCAATAACAAAATCATGATGGCATTTATTGCTGCCCAACCTTGATAAGTAAGCCAATCACCGCTAAGGAAAGAAATACTAAATAAATAAGGCAATAAAGCAAAACAAAACTTCTAGAACGAAGTCAAGTCACACATATATAAGTAAAGGTCAAAAAACCAAAACAAAATACAAAACCATTCCAAAAGCTGGTGTCATAAGTGTAGAGCATCTAATACTACGAACTGAATCTGAAGTACAAAATTTGTCTCTGAAACTGAGAATAAAGAGATCCACATAGATAAGAAGAGGTCTGAGGTCGACTCTAATGACATAGAGCAACTGGTACCTCGAATATCACCAATCAACAGCACGATCTTAACCTTCGCGTATCGTACTCGTGCTAGAATTTACATCGAAAGGGCATAGTAGGGGTGAGTACGGTCCACATGTACTTAGTAGGAATTATAGGCCAACTAAGCAAAGTAGACAATAATATAAGTAAAGAAAACTATGAGCACGTCACCTGCAAACAGAAGAGTTCCCAAATAATAACTCACACCGTCTCCCGTAACAGTTTTAATATAATATTGAATTGAAACAACACAGCTATACACAAAAAGTATATGAAAACTAAACACAAGTCAAGGAAAACTGAAGGAAGTATGAAAGATGCATTTGCAATGCAATGATGATAATGGGATGAATAGTGAAAGTCATCACATGACTTTCTGTATACACCTACCAAGCTCGCAGCTTCGCAATAGGATCCATGGTGGTTCGCAACCCGTATACTATATCTCATATCTCCAATCTCAATCCACCTCTCCGACTCATGTTCACAGAGAGGGCTTTTATGAAAATGTCTCATTTTCATTCAAAAACAGTATTCCTCAATGATACCAATATATCATGAATGTATATGTATGGAATATGGATGTAATGCCCACAATCAAATCAGTATGAAGATATCTAATTCATTCAATACGTAGATAAGTGAACCCAGAATCAACTCAATATTTTCATAATTCATGATTATCAACTCTAATTAGGCACCATCAGAATAAATATGCATGTTAGACATTATTAATATCATATCAACCCCTAACTTGGGCATTTCTATCATGATAAAAGCAATCAATGCTCAATAAGGCCTATAACAATAATTTAAACCCCCGCACGGGCATCATATCTAGAATGAAAGCATTTAAATGCACATATAAGGCCAATGATGTCAAATAAAGCCCTCACTCGGACAACACGCAATATCAGATATCACAAATCAACAACAATAGTTTATAAGCCCCCACTCGAGCACACAACAGTAATAAAACAAATCTCAAAATATAAACCATAGTTATTTTCTCCAACCCATAGCATGGTTTACCTATTTATTAACTACCCAGCTCAATCTGAAAGAAGTTAAGTCATAACCTACCTCAAAACGATGAATTCCGAGCCTAAAGTCCTTCAATACAGAGCTTTTCCCATAAGGAACTACCGCGTCTCGAGATAAAATTATCAAAAACTACATCTACGTGTTAAAATAAAGATAATTGTACCCATATTGACTATTTAAAACGGATCCAAAACGGACCCCGAAAATGAATTTTGAAAATTAAGGGGTAAAATTGGAATTTTATTTTAGAAACACATTTTCCATGGTTAGAGAAACCTATAGTAGAAAACCCAAGCAAAAAGGAGTTAAAAACGAGGTCCAAATCAAAAAAAAAAAATTTCAAGCTTTATCGGCAAAACCCACAAAATTCAATTATAAAATAATGATTTAAAGGTATTTTTGAAGACATAATCCATGCGAAATAACTCCCGGGACCCTACTTTCACTATTTTTCAAATGATGGGTCAAAATGCAAAATAAAGGTTTCGAACCCGAACCAACCCCTCTACAAACCCAAATTCGACATTTTGGATCTAATGGAATTGTCCAAATCGTCGTCTGAAACTTGAAATATCAAATGTTTACCGAAGTCAACTATATGGCTTTTAGAGCCTCTAAAAATCGCAAACTTATACAAATCATTTCCGATAGCATCGGGAATCGCGCAAACCATCCCCAAAACCCAAAATCAATGTGTAGCAACTACGGGGAAGGGCAAAAGAGTCAAAACATGTAAAAAGCAAGGTTTCATAAATTAGATTTTTACAATATCCACCACTAAGACTCTACTTTGTCCTCGAACTAAAAAGCAAAGAAATACCTGAGTCGGTGGGTAACTACTACGAATATCGGACTCGACCTCCCAAGTCACCACCTCAACGGAATTGCGTCTCCACTGACCCTTAAATAAATGAATATCACTTGAACACAATCGTCTAACATCCCTGGCTAAAATGTAGACTGGCTACTCAACAAAGGTCAACCTCTCATCCAACTGAACCAAATCCCAACGAAGCACATGAGACTCATCTAGAATATAGCGTCGGAACATAGATACATGAAAAACAAGATGAACGGCTGAAAAGTCTAGAGGTAAAGCCAACTCATAAGAAACCTCCTTAACTGTCCGAAGAATCTCAAAAGGTGTGATGTACCTCGGTCTAAGCTTGCCCCTCTTCCCGAAACTCTTCACCCCCTTCGTGGGCGACACACGAAGGAAAACCCAAACTCCAATACAAACCTTCAGGCATGAAGTCTGTGTTTGGCATAACTCTTTTGCCTGCTCTAGTCTGCCCGAAGTCTATCCTAAATCACCCGAACTCTATCCAAAGACTCGCAAAGCAAGTCGGTACCATAGGGTCTAGCCTCGAAAGTATCAAACCAACCAATAAGAGATTGACGACGCCTACCATACAATGCCTCAAAGGGTTCCATCTCAATATGCGAATGATAGCTATTATTATAAGCAAACTCCGCTAGGGCTAAATGCTGCTCATCCAAAACGGACCCGAAAATGGATTTTGAAAATTAAGGGGAAAAACTGGAATTTTATTTCAGAAACACATTTTTCATGATTAGAGAAACCTATAGTAGAAAACCCAAGCAAAAAGGAGTTAAAAACGAGGTCTAAATCGAAAAAAAATATTTTCAAGCTTTATCGGCAAAACCCACAAAATTTCATTATAAAATAATGATTTAAAGGTATTTTTGAAGACATAATCCATGGGAAATAACTCCCGGGACCCTACTTTCACTATTTTTTAAATGATGGGTGAAAATGCAAAATAAAGATTCCGAACCTGAACCAACCCCGCTACAAACACAAATTCGACATTTTGGATCTAATGGAATTGTCCAAATCGTCTTCCGAAACTTGAAATATCAAATGTTTACCGAAGTCAACTATATGGCTTTTAGAACCTCTAAAAATCGTAAACTCATCAAAATCATTCACGATAGCATCGGGAATCGTGCCAACCATCCCTAAACCCCAAAATCAATGTGTAGCATCTACGGGGAAGGGCAAAAGAGTCAAAACATGTAAAAAGCAAGGTTTCATAAATTAGATTTTTACAATATCCACCACTAAGACTCTACTTTGTCCTCGAACTAAAAAGCAAAGAAATACCTGAGTCGGTGAAAAGCTGGGGGTAACTACTACGAATATCGGACTCGACCTCCCAAGTCACCACCTCAACGGAATTGAGTCTCCACTGACCCTAAATACATGAATATCACTTGAACACAATCGTCTAACATCCCTGGCTAAAATGGAGACTGGCTACTATACAAAGGTCAACCTCTCATCCAACTGAACCGAATCCCAACGAAGCATATGAGACTCATCTAGAATATAGCGTCGGAACATAGATACATGAAAAACAAGATGAATGGTTGAAAAGTCTAGAGGTAAAGCCAAATCAAAAGAAACCTCCTTAACTGTCCGAAGAATCTCAAAAGGTCTGATGTACCTCGGGTTAAGCTTGCCCCTCTTCCCGAAACTCTTCACGCCCTTCGTGGGCGACACACGAAGGAAAACCCAAACTCCAATACCAAACTTCAGGCATGAAGCCTGTGTTCGGCATAACTCTTTTGCCTACTCTAGTCTGCCCGAAGTCTATCCAAAATCACCCGAACTCTATCCAAAGACTCGCAAAGCAAGTTGGTACCATAGGGTCTACCCTCGGAAGTATCAAACCAACCAATAAGAGATTGACGACGCCTACCACACAATGCCTCAAAAGGTTCCATCTCAATACGCGAATGGTAGCTATTATTATAGGCAAACTCCGCTAGGGCTAAATGTTGCTCATCCAAAACGGACCCCGAAAATGGATTTTGAAAATTAAAGGGTAAAACTGGAATTTTATTTTAGAAACATATTTTCATGGTTAGAGAAACCTACAGGAGAAAACCCAAGCAAAAAGGAGTTAAAAACGAGGTCAAGATCGAAAAAAAAAAATATTTTCAAGCTTTATCGGCAAAACCCCATAAAATTCCATTTTAAAATAATGATTTAAAGGTATTTTTGAAGACATAATCCATGGGAAATAAAGGGAATATGATTTTAAAGGTTACCCACACAAACATCAATGAAAAAACCTCGAAAATCGCCTTTCCCGAAGCTATGAGGTCCAAAATTGGTGGAAAGTCGTGAAAATGGAGTATTTATACTGTTCAGGTCCATACCTATGCGCACGTAATCATTCCTTGCGCATGCACAGGTCAAAGGTGACCGACATAAAAATTGGTCTGTGCGCACGCACACCTACTTTACTTTCGTACTGAGGGATTAGACCCAACTCCGATTTTACTCTATGCGCACGCTCACCTACCTTGCATACGCAATGAAGGATTTTGGTCAGCACCAAATATCAGCAAACCAACTGATTTTGCATGCATTCAGATTCTCCGAACGGACCTTTGAGATTTGTTCGGGACCCAACATAAATCAATCATATATGCTACTAGGCTTTTTTCGATGTTCCGGACTCAATGGCGACGCCGAATTTTTGAAAAAGGATTGTTTTTAATAAAATAACTCCTGAGACCCTATTTTCACTATTTTTCAAATGATGGGTTAAAATGCAAAATAAAGGTTCCGAACCCGAACCAACCCCACTACAAACTCATATTCGACATTTCAGATCTAATGGAATTGTCCTAATCGTCGTCCAAAACTTGAAACATCAAATGTTAACTGAAGGCAACTATATAGGTTTCAGAGCCTCTATAAACAACAAACTCGTCCAAAGCATTCCTGATAGCATCATGAACCGTGCCAACCATCCCCAAACCCAAAAATCAATGTGTAGCAACTACGGAGAAGGGAAAAATGGTCAAAACATGTAAAAAATGAGGTTTCATAAATCAGATTTTTACAATATCCACCACTAAGACTCTACTTTGTCCTCGAACTAAAAAGCACAGAAATACCTGAGTCAGTGAAAAGCTGGGGGTAACTACTACGAATATCGGACTTGCCCTCCCAAGTCGCCTCCTCAACGGAATGGCGTCTCTACTGACCCTTAAATACATGAATATCTCTTGAACGCAATCGTCTAAGATCCTTGGCTAAATTGGAGACTGGCTACTCAACAAAGGTCAACCTCTCATCCGACTGAGTAGAATCCCAACGAAGCACATGACACTCATCTAGAATATAGCTTTAGAACATAGATAAATGAAAAACTGGATGAACGACTAAAAAGTCTGGCGGTAAAGCCAACTCATAAGAAACATCCCTAACTATCCGAAGAATCTCAAAAGGTCTGATGTACCTCGGGCTAAGCTTGCCCCTCTTCCCAAAACTCTTCACGCCCTTCGTGGGCGACACACGAAGGAAAACCCAAACTCCAATACCAAACTTCAAGGTACGAAGTCTGTGTTCGGCATAACTCTTTTGCCTACTCTAGTCTGCCCGAAGTCTATCCTAAATCACCCGAACTCTATCCAAAGAATCGCAAAGCAAGTCGGTACCACAAGGTCTAGCCTCGGAAGTATCAAACCAACCAATCATAAATTGACAAAGCCTACAGTACAAATCCTCAAAGGGTTCCATCTCAATACTCGAATGGTAGCTATTATTATAAGCAAACTCCGCAAGGGCTAAATGCGGCTCATCCAAAATGGACCCGAAAATGGATTTTCAAAATTAAAGGGTAAAAATGGAATTTTATTTTAGAAACACATTTTTCATGGTTAGAGAAACATACAGTAGAAAACCCAATCAAAAAATTGTTAAAAACGAGGTCCAAATTGAAAAAAAAATATTTTCAAGCTTTATCGGCAAAACCCACAAAATTCCATTTTAAAATCATGATTTAAAGGTATTTTAGAAGACATAATCCTTGGGAAATAGAGGGAATAAGATTTTAAAGGTTACCCACACAAAAATAGATGAAGAAACCTCGAAAATCACCTTTCCCGAAGCTATGAGGTCCAAAAATGGTGGAAAGTCATGAAAATGGAGTATTTATACTGTTTAGGTCCATACCTATGTGCACGTAATCGTTCCTTGCGCATGCACAGTTCAAAGGTGACCGACATAAAAATTATTCTGTGCGCACGCACACCTACTTTACGCTCGTACTGAGGGATTAGACCCAACTCCAATTTTACTCTATGCGCATGCTCACCTACCTTGCGCATGCAATGAAGGATTTTGGTCTACACCAGATATCGGCAAACCAACTGATTTTGCATGCTTTTGGATTCTCTGAACGGACCTTCGATATTTGTTCGGGACCCGATAGAAATCAACATATATGCTACTAGGTAATTTTGGACGTTCCGGACTCAATGGCGACGTTAAATTTTTGAAAAAGGATTGTTTTTAATAAATTAACTCCCAGGACCCTATTTTCACTTTTTTTCAAATGATGGGTCGAAATGCAAATTAAAGATTCCGAACCCGAACCAACCCCGCTACAAACCCAAATTTGACATTTCAGATCTAATGGAATTGTCCAAATCGACGTCTGAAACATGAAACATCAATTGTTGACCGAAGTCAACTATATAGGTTTTAGAGCCTCTAAAAACCTCAAACTCATACAAATCATTCTCGATAGCATCGAGAACCGTGCCAACCATCCCCAAACCTAAAAATTAATGTATAGCAACTATGGAGAAGGGAAAAATGGTCAAAACATGTAAAAAGCAAGGTTTCATTAATCAGATTTTTACAATATCCACCACTAAGACTCTACTTTGTCCTCGAACTAAAAATCAAAGAAATACCTGAGTCGGTGAAAAGCTAGGGGTAGCTACTACAAATATCAGACTCAACCTCCCAAGTCACCTCCTCAACAGAATGGCATCTCCACTGACCCTTAAATACAAGAATATCTCTTGAATGCAATCGTCTAAGATCCTTGGCTAAATTGGAGACTGGCTACTCAACAAAGGTCAACCTCTCATCCGACTGAGTAGAATCCCAACGAAGCACATGACACTCATCTAGAATATAGCTTTAGAACATAGATAAATGAAAAATTGGATGAACGGCTAAAAAGTTTGGAGGTAAAGCCAACTCATAAGAAACCTCTCGAACTGTCCGAAGAATCTCAAAAGGTCTGATGTACCTCGGGCTAAGCTTTCCCCTCTTCCCAAAACTCTTCACGCCCTTCATGGGCGACACAAGAAGGAAAACCCAAACTCCAATACCAAATTTCAAGGCACGAAGTCTGTGGTCGTAATAACTCTTTTGCCTACTCTAGTCTGCCCGAAGTCTATCCTGAATCACCCAAACTCTATCCAAAGACTCGCAAAGCAAGTCGATACCGCAAGGTCTAGCCTCGAAAGTATCAAACCAACCAATCAGAGATTGACAACGCCTACCATACAATGCCTCAATGGGTTCTATCTCAATACTCGAATGGTAGCTATTATTATAAGCAAACTCCTCTAGGGCTAAATACTGCTCCTACTGACCTCCAAAGTCAATAACACATGTGCTAAGCATTTCCTCCAAAACCTAAATAGTCCACTCTAACTGACCGTCGGTTTGGGGGTGAAAAGTTGTGCTAAGGTTAACCTGAGTACCCAAATCCTCATGAAATATCTTCCAAAATCTAGAAGTGAAAACTGAACCTCTGTCTTTAATAATAGACACGGGTACCCCATGAAGACGAACTACCTTTCGAACATAGATACGAGCCAACCTCTCAACACTGGATGAAATCTGAATAGGGATGAAATGGGCTGATTTGGTCAATCAATTCACGATGACCCAAATACTGTCAGAACCATCAGAAGTACGAGGTAATCCACTCACGAAATCCACAGTGATTCGCTCCTATTTCTACTCTGGAATTGGTAATCTCTTAAGCAAACCATCGGTCTCTGATGCTCGGCCTTCACCTGCTGACAACATAAGCAATGAGCTACAAAATCTACTATATCGTTCTTCATACCACACCACAGTAAAGCTGCTTCAAATCACGATACATCTTAGTCACCCCAGGATTAATCTTATATCTGGAATAATGTGCCTCTTTTAAAATCAATCTCACCTATCCACCAACTCTCAGCTCACAAACTCAGCCACCAATCCTCAAAACACCATTAGGATCAAGGGAAGCCTCATTGGCCTCGCTCTCAACACATTATCTCGAATCACTCTCAAACCATCATTATCAAACTATTGATCTTGAATCTGCTCCATCAAAGAAGATCTAGCATCAATAAAGGCTAAAAAAGGTCTAGGTGTCAAAATATCAAGCCTAGCCATCTGGTTGACTAAAGATTGAACCTCTAAGGATAAAGGCCGCTCCTCAGTCAAGAGATGAGATAAACTCCCCATACAAGTCAACTTTTGACTCAAGGCATCCACAACCACATTAGCCTTACCCAAATGATAGAGGATAGTGAGGTCATAATCCTTGAGCAACTCAAGCCAACGTCGATGTCTCATATTAAGCTCTCACTGAGTGAAGAAGTACTGAAGACTATGGTGATCCAAGAAGATCTCACAACGAACTCCATAAAAGTAGTGCCTCTACAACTTCAAAACAAAAACAACTGCGACCAACTCCAAGTCATGGGTAGGATAATTCCTCTCATGAGGCTTCAACTGATGAGAAGCATAAGCAATCACCTTACCCTCCTACATCAACACCGCACCCAATCCAACACAAAAATCAGCACAAAATACGGTAAAACCCTTGCCCTCCTTGGGCAAATTCAAGATAGGAGCTGCAATGGAAAAGAAACCCTCAACAAAATACCTATAATAACCCACCAAATAAATAAAACTCCAAATCTTAGTAGGACTAGTGGACCTAGAACAATCACAAATTGTGGCAATCTTTGCCGGATCGACCATAATACCATTCTTGGTCACCACATGACCCAAGAAAGAGATAAAATCCAACCAAAACACACACTTAGAGAAGTTAGCATATAAATTCTCATCACGCAACTTCTGAAGTATGATACTCAAGTGTCTCACATGATCGTCCTCATTCTTGGAATAAACTAATATATCATCTATAAATACAATCACAAAGGAATCAAGATACGATCAAAACACCCAGTTTATCAACTCCATGAACGATGTTGGTGCATTGGTCAACCCAAATGACATGACCAAGGACTCATAATGATTGTATTGAGTCCGAAAAGTAGTCTTCAGGACATCTAAAGCTATAATCCTCAATTGGTGATACCCGGATCTCAAATCAATCTTAGAAAACACGAAAACACCCTGAAGCTGGTCAAACAAATCATCAATGCAAGGAAAAGGATACTTGTTCTTAACTATCACCTTGTTCAACTATCGATAATCAATACACATGCATATAAAACCATTCTTCTTTTTCACAAATAATACTGACGCACCCCCAAGGAGATACACAAGGTCTAATAAACCCTTTACTCAACAAATTTTGCAATTAATCTTTCAACTCCTTCAACTCAGCCAGGCCATCCTATAAGGAGAAATAGAAATGGGCTTAGAGCCTGCCTCCATATCAATAGCAAAATTAATATCACAATCCAGAGGCATACTAAGCGGATCAGTAGGGAACACATCCACGAACTCGCGAACAACCCAAATAGAATCCATAGAAGGCGATGAAGAAACACTAGTATCACGGACATTAGCCAAATAAGACAAACAATCTCTTTATACCATGCGACAAGCATATAGAAAAGATATAACTCCCTTCGGACCCGAATTTAGTGTACCCTTACAAGTTAACCTTGGCATACCCAACGTACCTAAGGTCACGATCTTGGTATAACAGTCCAAAATTGCATGATAAGGATCTAACCAGTCCATACCCAAGATAACATCAAAGTCAACCATATCTAGGAGGATCAAGTCTACCCAAGTCTCACGCCCCGCAAAGGTAACCACACAAGATCGGTACACCTAATCCACTACAAAAAAATCTTCTACAGGGGTAGAAACATGAAGAGGCATAGCAAGGGGCTCACATACAACATCAAAACTAGAAGCAAAATATGTTGACAAATAGGAGAATATAGATCCACGGTCAAATAACACAGAAGCAGATCTATAGCAAACGAGTATAGCAAACGAGGACGATACCTGTAATGACTGCATCAGAGGCCTCCAACTCAGGTCTCCCAGGTATAGCATAAAACTGTCCATGTTCGCTCCCAGACTGAGTAACCCTGCGACCACTACCATGAGCTCTCCTACCTCTACCTCTAACTGCAAAAATAAGAGTAGGGAAAAGTTGAAACTGATATCCCTACTGCGTAGGTCCAAACCCATGTCGAGGATAATTCTTGGCCACATGGATAAAATCATAACAAACAAAACATCCTCTACGACCTGACTTAATCTGAGGAGGTGTAGATGAACCAGAATGACCACTTTGGCCTGAAGAACTAAGCCTGGAACTTTCACTCGCATGAACTTATACCTGGCTACTAGAAGTTGTAAAGCCTATAGGTCTACCGCCTGATCCCTGCAATGAGGCCTGAACTAGCCTACCATGATAACCGCAAGAACCTCTACTAGAGAAATCTCTACCTCGGGAGGCATGTCCACTAAACTCACCATGAAGATGCACCTTTTTGGTGCCTTCGTGAGTAGCCTGGATAATAGACTCGGTCTTCTTGGTGTGCTTAATAATACTCTACAAAGAAGCCCCTGAAACAACCATCTGGGCTATAGCCAAATAATATGAACCATCTAACCCCTTCACAAACTTTCAAATCCTCTCAGACTTGGTGGAGATGCTAGCAGCTGATTATCTGGATAGAGCACGAAAATGTGCCTCATACTTGGCAATAGACATGAAGCCCTACTCTAAATAATCAAACCCATCCCTCATCTGATCTATTAAGCTATACAGTACAAACCTCTCCAAGAATGCCTCAAAAAAGTGAGTCCAAGTCATAGCAGGCGAACCCAAAGGCCTACAACTAGCAAGCGACCTCTACCAATCCCTAGCTACATCCGTCAACTGATAGGTAGTATAAGTAACTTTATGAGACCCAAAGGATCTGAGATTATGTAACTATCCTTGCAATCGATTAGAAACTCACAGCCATCCTTGCTAATAGCACCACTGAACTTGGGTGGACCCAAGCGAATAAACCTCTCAAACCTCTTTTGATCATCAGAAGACATTATTGTACCCAAAGAAACTAGAGGAATAGTAAGTCTGGTAGGCAAAAAATCCATACATAGGGGTACCATAGATGATGGTTATACCCCAGAAGCAGGAATACTATAAGCAGATGTCATTACAGATGGAGAAACACCACTCGAAGTCTAAAGAACACCCAGTACACTCAAAGGAACACCATCCAGATGACTCAAAAGGAGAACCAATAAATCCTGAAGCACTGGGGTGTCAACTGAAACCTGTGGGACCTGAGCTAGCCCTACATCCCCTGTATGATAATCATCTATAGCATACTCAACCTCAGGCTTGGAAGAGGCCTCCCTAGTACATCCTCTGACTGGGGAAACTCCCTATACCCATCTTCTACCTTTAGGTCATCCATGACCCCTGCCTCATCCTCGAACTAGGGCTCCTATACCAGGTGACAGCTAAGCATCCCTAGCATCTCTGGACCTAGTCCTCACCAACTACGCAGAAAGAATGAAATACAAGTTTAGAACATTGGGTAAGAACAACCTGCATGATTAGGAATCAAATTACAAAAGTTTTTTCAAAGACATATTATAGCCTCTCGAAGATAGGTACGGACGTATAAGTACTGATCCGTGAGACTCTACTAGAAATCCTGCTCTCACACTTATGAGATCGATGAACCTGACTCTAATACCATTTTTTCATGACCCAATATCAAGGTCATGATGGCACTTATCGCAGTTTTGCCTTGATAAGTAAGTCAATCACCCCAAAGGAAAGAAATATAAAATAAATAAGGCGATAAAGTAAAATAAGACTTCTAGAACGAAGCCAAGTCAAGAATATATAGTTAAAGGACAGAAAACCAAAACAAAATACAAAACCATCCCAAAATCTGATGTCATAAGTGTAGAGCATCTAATACTACGAACTGAATCTGAAGTACATAATCTGTCTCTGAAATTGAGAATAAATGTATCCAAATAGATAAAAGAGGTCTGGGGTCAACTCTGAAGACATAGAGAAATTGGTACATCGAATATCACCAATCAACAACATGATCTCAACCTCTGCGTGTCATACTCTTGCTAGGATCTTCACCGAAAGGACATAGTAGGGGTGATTACGTTCCACATATACTCAGTAGGAATCATAGGTCGACTGAGAAAAGTAGACAATAATATAAGTAACGAAAACAATGAGCACGTCATCTGGAAACAAAGAGTTCCCAAATGATAGTTCACACCATCTCCACTAACAGTTCTAGTATAATACTGAATTAAAACAACACAACTATACACAAAAGGATTACAGAAAGTAAACACAAGTTAAGGAAAATTGAAGGAATCATGAAAGATGCATATGCCATGCAATGCAATGATGATAATGGGATGAATAGTGAAAGTCATCGCATGACTTTCTATATACACCTACCGAGCTCGCAGCTCCGCAATAGGACCCATAGGTGGTTCGCAACCCATATATTATCTATCATGTCTCCAATCTCAACCCACCTCAGTGGTTCGTGTTCACGGAGAGGATTTTATGAAAATGTCTCATTTTCTTTCAAAAATAGTATTCCTTCATAGTACCAATATATTAGGAATGTATATGTACGGAATGAGGATGTAATGCCCTCAATCAAATAAGTATGAAGATATATAATTCATTCAATACGTATATAAGTGATCCCAGAATCAACTCAATATGTGCATAATTTATGATTATCAACTCTAATTAGGGAATAAATATGCATGTAAGACATTATTGATATCATATCAACCCCTAACTCGGGCATTTCTATCATGATAAAGGCAACCAATACTCAATAAGGCCTATAACAATAAATTAAACCCCCGTACGGCATATCTAGAATAAAGGCATTTCAATGGACATATAAGTCTAATGATGTCAAATAAAGCCCTCACTCGGACAATATGAAATATCAGATATCACAAATCAACGACAGCAATTTATAAGGCCCTACTCGGGCATACAACAGTAATAAATAAAATCTCAAAATATAAACCCCATAGTTATTTTCCCCAACCCAAAACATTCTTTACCTACTTATTAACTACTCTGCTTAATCTGAAAAAGTTAAGCCATAACCTACCTCGAAAAGATGAATTCTGAGCCTAAAGTCCTTCAACACAGAGTTTTTCCCTTACAAACCACTTCATCTTGAGATTAAATTATCAAAAACATTATCTACGTGTTAAAAGAAAGCTAACGGTACCCATATTGACCATATTTAAGACGGGTCCAAAACAGACCCTGAAAATGGGTTTTGAAAATGAAGGGGTAAAACTGAAATTTTATTTTAGAACACGTTCCCATGGTTAGAGGAACCTACAGTAGAAAATCCAAACAAAAATGAGTTAAAAACGAGGTCCAAATCGGAAAACAAAAATATTTTCAAGCTTTACCAGCAAATCCCCAAAAATTCTATTTTGAAATCATGATTTAAAGGTGTTTTTGAAGATATAATCCATGGAAAATAAAGGGAATAAGATTTTAATGGTTACCCACACAAAAATGGATGAAGAAACTCTCGAAAATCACCTTTCCCGAAGCTTGGAGGTCCAAAAATTATGGAAAATTACAAAAATGGAGTATTTATACTGTTCAGGTCCATACCTATGCTCACGCAATCATCCCTTGCGCATGCACAGGTCAAAGGTGACTGACCTAAGAATTGGTCTGTGCACACGAAACCCATTGTTGCATATGCATAGAAGAAATCAACCCGACCCCAATTTTACTATTTGCGCACGCACACATACCTTGAATACGCACTGAGGGATTTGACCTGACCCCGATTTTACTCTATGTGCACACACACCTACCTTGTGCGTACGTTGAAGGATTTTGGTCTGCACCAGATATCAGTAAACCAGCTGATTTTGCATGCGTTCAAATTCTTTGAATGGATCCTCGGGATTCGTTCGGGACCCGATAGATATGAACCATATACGCTAATAGGCTATTTTAGATGATACAGACTCAATAGCGACGTCAGATTTTTGAAAAAGGATTGTTTTCAATAAATTAACCCACGAAACCTTATTTTCACTATTTTTCAAAAGACAAGTCGAAATGCAAAATAAAGGTTCCAAACCCGAATTAACCCCGCTGCTACCCCAAATTTGACATTTTGGATATAATGGAACTGTCCAAATCATTATCAGAGACTCAAAACATCAAATGTTGACCGAAGTGAACTATATGGCTTTTAGAACTCTAAAACCCTCAAACTCGTCCAAATTATTTACTATAGAATTGGGAATCGTGCCAACCATCCTCAAACCCCAAAATCAATATGTTGTAACTATGAGGAAGGGCAAAATGGTCAAAATATATAAAAAACAAGTTTTCATAAATCAGGTCTTTACAAGAGTCTGGCATCACCCTAAACCATAAGTAGCTCACGTAGACTCTTAAAGAAGTATAATCATAAACTGAGGTTAACTATGCCCCCTAATGAGCTAGGATGAGTATTAAAAAGAGGAAATAGGTGTAGTTTAAGTACATAACCACGCGTACTCAGTAGGCTTCATAGGCCAACCGACCTTAAGTAGTTACTATATTAAATAAAGAATATTATCGTAATCCTACACATAGTAAAGTCCAAGTAGTTCAATAATATAACAGTAATAATAATAAGAAACTCAAGGCAATAGAAGTATGATATGGAACACAATGCGATGGTTAATTATTCTACCAATATATTCCCCATCAACAGTGTCATGTTATGAAGTGGGACTCATGAGGGACTCGCAAGGTCCTTCACTTAAATTAGTTGTGACAGTATCTATTGGTGTGTCTTATATATTTGATCTTAGTGTCATTGAACGTAGGATCTTAATGCTTGATATATCCCACTCGGTACCTTTTCCCATCGTTGAACAACATCATCTCTCTCAATATAACCACCCAGACATAAATTAGGTCAAAATCAATAACTTTTCAAGAAAAAAGGTTTTTCAGTATACAGTGTCAATGAACCATGAGAATATATTTATATATATATATACATGATCACAATAATAAGGTAAATGTAAATACAACAGATATTATATATTGTATTCCTCAACTAAAAAGCAAAGTCTAGAAGCCTTAATATATGAAATTCCCAATCTTTCCTATAGGCCACGTCTCAACCCCCTCATATGAGTAATAATAAATGAACAATCCAAATCACAATACATGAAACCGTTCCTTCATATAATATCAAGCCATTCTTTGGTGAAAACCTCCATTCAGGCATTACAATATCAAATCATTATAATAATTACATCAACCCAATATATTACCCAACTCATAGCATACTTTACCCAATAAACTTCCATCCAAGCTAAGTTTGAAGAAAAGTAAGTCATAACCTACCTCGAATATCGAGTAAATGCGCTATGAACCATCACAAATGCGCCTTTCCTTTTAAAGCCTTAAAATACTCCCCATCTATAAAAAAAAAAGTATTTACGAGTCTATCGATACCTATATTGCTATACTTCAATTCCGAGCCTAAAAAGGCAATTCAAAAGTCCACCCTAGTTTCCAAGGATAAAACAATAATTTTATTCAAAAATGAGTTTATACATACAATAGGGATCTCAAATATGAAATTTTGACAAAAATAAAGTTCAAAACGACCCTCAAATCATGATAATATGGTTTCTTCATCTTTGGAGCAAAAATTCCTAATTTTCATGTTCATACGCAGTTTAAAACGTGAAATAATCTATAAATAAGTAACTGATGCCAAAATTGGTTTACCTATAATATAAGAACCTTAAGTTCAAAAAATCAACAAAATTCATCACAAATTGATCCTCAAATTAAAAAAAATTCAATTTCTTATAGTTGTGGTTTCAAATCTCAACTTTTGTGAATCAATTCTTAAACACAATGGGTAATCTTGAAAATAATAAAAATAAAAGTAGAAATACATACAGATATTTATCCGAGAAAAACACCTCAAAAATTGCCTCAATCGTAATTTCCTAGCTTCCAAAATGTGAAAAATACAAAATTCTTGAAACTACCTTATATTTAAATCATTGACATTTTTTGTGGTGACTTTTATTGGAGACTTCACAGTTACGACAAATGACTCCATTCCACCACCAACGACTCCTTCACTAAAAATGCCATAACTTTATCATACAAATTCGAATTACAACGAATCCTTTTACACTACTTCATAAATTACGATAAAGATCTGATGGTTTAATGAATATACCATTTTATGGCCAATTACATCAGGTGGTACTACTAAATTTCAACAACATAAAACTCCAAACATCAAATAAGTATTCAAAACTCATCTGAGACCTCCTAGACATATTTTAATATTGTAAATCGATCCAAGGTCATTCTAAGCGAACGTTGACCTTGGTAAGGTATAAGCTTTAAGAAACTAGAATTTCATTCAATGGTCCAAATAACTGCAAATCCCTGGGAGCCATGCCAAACTATCTAACCAAGTTAAAAATCACCTTCCAAACCAAAGGAAATTGCAGAACTTGGAACTGTCCTCATTAACCCAATATATTGACTTGGGTTAAACTTTCTAACTTCGAATCGTGCCATCCATTTTCATTAGTCATAAGTAATATAATGAAGCTATGGAAAGGTTCAAATTAGAGAAATTTATTTTTATAAAAATAAATCTACCATGTGGTTTGTTACATCATTCACCACTTAAACATTCAACCGTCCTCAAATTGACAAGGTAAAGTACCAAGATTGTTGAGCAACTGTAAATACCTATGTTAGATCTCATGCATGCATTCTTAGGCAAAAATTACATCTGTAGTACCACTTGTTCACCCTAACTTTAGATCCTCTTTTGTTTTAGCTCTTAAGTCTGTACCCTAATATTCAAAACCAAAACTACTCCAAACAATTGGTTCTCATATATTTGAACGACACTATATGCAATACATGATTTAATCATTATCATAATTTTAGACATGATAAAAGACATAAAATACACCCTAACTTGTCGTGAAAAGTTTACTTCACACCTAAACTAATATGGTGATCTATTACACTCCTCTACATATTAAAAGTAAATTTAATACCACCATATAGACTGATGTGGTACAAAAAATAAAAATAATTTTAAAAGAGGCATGCGTTGAATTTTTTTGTCAAAATATATAATTTTTTGGGACATGCCCTCTATCCCTAACCCCCCCCCCCCCAAATTTCTCCTCCATCTTCACTATTGCAAGCTACTTCTCCTCCCTCTACGACCCCCACCTCTCCACTCTCCACTCTCCTCCTCCTTCATCTTCACTGTTACAAGCTTCTCCTCCCCTCTACCCCCCGTTCTTCTTCTCCATCCTCACTATTGCAAGCTTCTCCATTTTTTATTTGAAGAAAAAACATAAACAGATTATCGCGAAAGGTATTTCAGCCTTTTCTGTATTCAGTTTGAATTTAAAAATACCCAAAATGAATTTTTTGAGTCCTCTTGTTGATTTTGAATTTTATTGTTCATGTTGTAAGAATTAATGCTCGTTTTGATTTAATGCTTTTGCCAATTAGTGTTTTTAATTTCCAGAGGTTGTTTCATAAGAATTTCAGCATTGACTGATGTGGTGGGTTTGTTGAGTGATGTATGGATGGCGAAGAAGAAAGAATTGAAGGTGGTGATGAAGAAGAAATTGATAGCGATAATTGTGTCGGGTGGAGAAGAAGAAGAAGAATTGAAGGTGATATGGTGATGGTGAAGAGCAAAAAAATGGTGGTAGTGGTGGCCGGACATAATTTTTCTGGTAAGATGAGAGATGGAGCGGGTGGGATTTTGTGATGAAAAATATATAATTATTGGAGTTTTTTAATGGCTAATTAGGGATTATAGTGTAAAACATAATTAACAAAACAAAAGTTAATGAATAAATAAATGATAAGAAAAAAATATAATAATTATAATTTCTGACATAACGTTGATTTGGCGGACGAGTGTAAGAAACCACATATCGTGAGAGTGTTTTATACGTTTTAGGGTGGTATTAAATTCACTTTTAATATGTATAGGTGTGTAATACATCGTCGTATTGGTTTGAGCGTGAAATCGACTTTTCGAAATAAGTTTAGAGTATATTTGATGTCTTTTTTCCTTTTAAACATAGTCAATTTATCAAAATCCATCATAGTCATTACAATATAATAAATATAGCCGGCATCTATTGCTAACTATTACTAGTAAAATACTCTGATTTTGCTAATCTTTCGTTCACAATTTCTAGGCTGTCATTAGTAAAAAATTTCTTAGAAATACATTGTCATGCACCACACATTTGAATCATGATTTTCTTCTTTTGTAAAAGGATTTTTTGCCTATTCTGAGCCAATGCTAAGCATTTTCATCTGAAATTGGCATTACCCAAGGTCGATTGCGCTAATTCAAAGTCTGAAAGTTCTATTTCACAAACTGAAGCAACTGAGTCCAAAATTGATATCTAACTCGATATAGATCTTCAAATGATATGCTTCATCCACTATTTTAGCAATTTTCTTCCCAAGCCAAATCCGTAGAAACAAATAATCTTCTCCAAAGTTTTCCCATGTCTATTCATATATCTCCAAAACATTTCACCTACTATTAGTGTAAATCCTTGCAACTGTTCAAGTAGTTTCCATCAATAAGGTAAACTACAACAAATGTGATGTTTAGCCACAAATTTTTTAGCTACAATCGAAAATTCATCACCAATTGTGCACTTTTGGTGACAAAAATAATATTTCGTCCTCAAATGCATGAGTCACATATTTTTACTGACAAAAAATAATTTTTGTACCAAATGTTTTGCCTTAAAGCTTTCCCACCAAAAAAATTAATTAGCACCAATTATCAGGTAATTTTAGCTACAAATTTGACTATATTACTGACAATCTATTTCGTCGCTAAATCGGTTTAATTTATGACAAACCTCAAATTCATGACTCACATACTTTTAGTGACAAAAATAAAATTCGTAGAAAATATTTTCTTGGCGAAGCTTTTTTACAAAACAAATAAATTGGCATCAATTATTAGGTAATTTTAGCCAAAAATTTGAGGATATTGGTGGCGATAAGTTTTATCGCTAATTTTGTTGATAATTTGTGGAAAACTATTATTTGTCTCTAATTCGTTTAAGTTTTAAATATGAAAATGTTTCGTCACAAGAAATATGTAATCAAATTAGAGACATGATAATATTTGTAGTGAGTCATTAATTATATATATTTTGTGACCTTAGTTTTTGTCACTAATAGTATAAATAATTAGTGACAATCTTTATTTTGTCTCTATATAATCGCTAATTTTATTTTAGCTATGTTTAAAAGTTCATTGCTAATTATTTACTCTCTGTGACAATTATTTTTCTATTAACTGTATTATTTGTGAAATTAGATTTTGTAGCTAATAGCGTAAACAATTAGTGATAATCATTAGTTGTCTTCGTTTAACTACAAATTAATTTAGCCACATTAAAACATGTCACGACCCAAAATTTTAGGTCATGGTAACACCTACTAAAATCCACCAGTAGGTAAGCGAAAATCCATAGCTTGAAATAACAAGTAACGGGTTAATAGAATGAGAGAACAAATCATGAAACAGACGGGCCAAATATAGAGACAAACATAAATAATAGGGCCCATAAAATATACTTATAAAGAGTTAAGGAACAAAATATACAAGATACACTCCAAGATATGGCATAAGTCGGTACATGAGCTACTAAACACAATGAGATCACTAACTAAATACAATATGTACTGAACCATCTCCGAATATACAAAATAAAGATCAGTCTAGCAAAATAGTGGGAGAAGAACAACTCCCAACATTGGGAGTTCACCCCAAATCTTCGACCCAAGACAGCTCCGCACGAGGCGCACGTCAGCAGCGAGAACTCGTGATAGGATCTGCATTGGGAAAAAAGATGCAGAGGTGTAGTATGAGTATCAAAACACATGGTACCCAATAGGCATCATAGGCTGATTGAGCTCAACAGATAAAGACAATGTATAAATAACACAAAAGGAGATGATAGGTAGTATAAGTAACATAAAAGAAGGTACTTTCTTGTAGAAGTTAGCCTAACAGTTTAACATGACAAGAATCAAATCAAGGTAAGAATGATAATAGTAGTATGCCAAAAGTGTCTATCCAAACCAGGAGAAAAAGGTGAATTATTCTAACACTAAGCATAAAAATGATAGGACGAGAGTTCATAAGGCATGCCTAGCTAGATAACAAGCAAGACATTTGTAGCTATCCGGACACTAGCTATGCAGTAATAATCAATAATAACATAACCAGACCCCTATAATCCCAGAAGGTACACAACAATAGACAAGAACTCAACCAGCCCCCATAAGCATAACAGGTACAAATAACAAACATAACCCAATTGGCCCTCATAAGTATGATAGGTACAAATATACTGGTGTCGACAGTGCATATGAATAGATAAGTGCAATGGAAACCAAGTGAAGATACTATGAGATGAATGCAATGACCAAGAATAGGGTTTATACCTCCTCCAGTACCTGTGGCTCATAAAGGTAGGAACCATGGAAAACTATCTTCCTCCGACATATGTGGTTAGCAAAGGAGGGACCCATAGGGGACTAGGGATATGCATATACATTGCTCGGTCTCGAACTGGGACTTCCATGTGATAATCAGTAACATGGAAGAAAATGCAGATTTCTAGAATCAAACCAGGACTAAAATGAGCCATTTTTCCATTTTTGAAAACCAATGTATAGGTAAATTCTCTCCAAGTTCCATTTAGAGTCAAAACTAGAGAGTGTAAAATAGAACAAATCGTTTTAAAAAAATAGTAGAGGTAACCAATGGTAAAGTGTAGAAGGTAGTAGTAAGAAAAATTAGTGTTAAAAGTGTTGCATGTCCTTTAAAGTCCTCATAAATCTATAGTAAATATGTTACAATTTCCCTTTTCCTTCAAAAACCCAAAATTGGTATTTTTTTCCTTGGAATCATACCGACATCCATGCGGTGCACATGTGATTGTATGCATTCCATCACAAGTATATAAAAAATAAGGTCATAATCAAACAAGTATACATAACCAGGATTAATAGCCTTTCCAAAGCAAGGAATGCTAACCAGAAATTCAATAGGGCCCACCATCATAACACATAATATATGTAACATAAATAGGGAAAAATGAGAGTAAATTAGATAATATATAACACTATTAAGAACCGACCAAGGAATACCATCCTTATCATGATATACTACCCCAAACCCGCACTAAGGATCGCTAATCTAATCATTTAGCCATAACAAGCATTCAAGAATTTTTGGTCAAATCCTAACAATATGGCAGGCATTCCAAACTAAAGTTCAAGATAATATTCTACTCTATGAACCCCAAAGAAGGCCAGGAACGACAGAAATGATAAGATAATCTTAAGTCTATCCTATAAACCCATAGCACGCATGTAATTTATACCATACACTATTTCCTAGAGAAAGCCTATAAGAAAGTAGACTGCAGCCTAACTCAAAACCGAACGATAGTTTGCGATCGTCCACGAGCTACTCATACCTTCAACTTGACCTAAGAAATTTATCGCACTATCACAATCATAATCTATACATCAATACGAGTAAAACAAGACCCATATTATAATTCTATACTTCGGGCCAAAAATCGGGTAAAAAATTAGCCCCTAAGACCCGCAAATAGAATTTGAAATTTTAACATGCAACTAGGCCCCTCACGAAACAAGGATCACGTGCTCAATTTTCAAGCATGATTAGAGCCCAAAATGAAGCTCAAAATACTCTATCAAGTTTAAGAAATTAGGATGCAAGACAAAGAAATTACACGAAATTAGGGCGAAATCAATGGGGAAGTTAATGGAACAATGATTAAGAGGAGTTGAATTAATATACCTCAGGTTAATATGGTGAAATCCCTCAATTTCCCAAGCTCTTTAGTCCAACAATGGTGCAAAGCTTGTGAAATAATAGAGGAAAAACAATGTGAGGGAGTATTTATAGTAACAACCAGGGATAGTTCATAAATATGGGACCCCTATCATGAATATAGTGGTCCACCAGACAGGCCTTAATGAATGTTGTTGGTTCCACGCGAATGCAAAAATAGAAAGGATACCCAGACTGTCCCTTCTTTGCTAATGTGAGGATAGGCTCGCAAACATGATGGTCAAGAAACTTGATCCTTCGTAAACTCGACTAACTCTTCACAAAAGCGAAGAGCAACTGTGCCCTGCACTAGTTTAGTGTTAACAAAACTATTGGAATTTCCATCTGAGGCCATTTAATAAAAGTTTGGTCGAAGAGCAACTTCTCAACCTTAAAAGTTCAAAAATAGAGAAATTGGTTTAAACTCTAAACAAACTACCCGAGAATCGAATCACTGGTCCCAGCAAGTCATAAATGATTTGGAATAGCTATAGGAAAGCTCGAAGTATGAAAAATGCATGAAAATGATAAAAATGACCAGGAGGGTCATTACAACATCCACTTCTAAATGAACTTTCATCCTTAAAAGTCAAGGAATAAAAAGAGCCTAAATGTTCAAAATGATTAGGGTACTAGGTCTGCATGCCCTACTAGGCTTCCCTAATAACCACTAATACAGGACAACACTTTCGCGGGACCTCAACTAAAGGAATCCCCCTTCAACTTTATCTTCCTTAACCCTCTACTCAAAATAACAACCAACTCCCCCACGGGCGTCAACTACAATCTAATTGATCCAAACTCTATGGAAACATGCAAGCCTTATCCCAAATAAACTAATGTCACATAGATATGAGCAAAACTGAGTGAACACTCAACAAGGCTGTAGGCAAGCTAAATCATATACCATATCACTAACCCTAGGTTCTCAGTCCAGAGTCCTCTAGTCAGCATAAACCTTCTGCCTCCTCTAAACTAAACAAAATCTCTCCAAAATCATTTAAATTATGTCCATATAATCACAAAACAACTAAGCAGCCCAATGACCAACCTCTAAAGGATGAAACCAACCCATTTGAATACTCAAATGGTGGTGGCTAATATATGCAATCTCTATCAAGGCGAAGGACTGGTGCCAATGACCCTCAAAACCAATAACATGAGCCCAAAGAATGTAGCCTCTAGAACTCACATAGTCCACTCTAAATATTCAATGATCTATGGGTGAAAAGTTGTGCTAAGCTCAACTTGAATATCTATCTTCATCTGAATGAACTTCCAAAAACCCGATATGAATCGAGAACAGTAAAAAATGGTAGAAACTGACACCCTATGAAAATGCACTATTTCTCAAATATAAGTCTAAGCAAAAGAAAGACTGAACTGGTAGGTAGTGAGAAGGCATAGTCAACCTACCAACAATGCCCCAAACAGAAACAAACTCTGGCATTGCATGTGGTAAAGACGTCACAAAATCCATAGCTATCAGCTTAGCAGACTAGTCAAACCATCAGGCCTTGAATGAAATAAGCACATCATAAAATCTCGTCAAACCAACAGGTAGTAGTAAATATCGGTGTTAAAAGCTTTGCAAGTCCTCAAAAATCTATGGCAAAGATGGTACGATTTCTCTTTTCTTTCAAAAACCCAGATTTAGTATTTTTCCTTGGAATCATAAAATCATGCATGCCTATTCTTGTGAAAATGTATGAATGCCATCATAAATATACAAACAATAAGAGCATAATCACATAAGTATACATAACCAGGAATCGTTGCCTTTCTAGAACAAGGAACACTAATTTAAATTCCAACTAGGTCATAACGACCCAAACCATTATTACTTGTGAAAATGCCTAAAAAATAATTTACAATATATAATAGGATCAAAATAGACCAAAAACAATTTAAATTGAGGAGAAAATTAGGGCCTGAGGTGATTGGGCCAGGAGGCCCAATAAGGGACTAGGCTAGATTGCTGGTAACCGTTGTGGCGGTCAGATAACTGCTACAACAGTTAAAAGTAGTGTGCCAGCTGAGGGATTTTTAAAAACCCTCTTTATTTTTATTTCCCTAGGTCTCCCCCTTCCTCCAAAAATACTTTGATAATCCCTGTTCTCCGAACTATGAGATTTCATAGGCCTAAGTTCATGAGAGCAATTTCGAGACACACCCTAAGGAAACCTGTAACAACCCGTACATTTCTGAACTCATGCGACTACCCTACTATTCATGGAATTAATTAAGTTGTGATAGTTGGTATATTATTCATGGAGTTATTGGGCTAAACTAATCTTGAGCTAATGGGTTCAATTAAGGCCCAATAATTAAGCAAAAGACATGGCCCAAAATGGGAAAATGATCCATTCTTCCTTTGACCAAGTAAAACTTCAATGATTGACCAAAGTGTGGATAAGGATGAGATTTAAATGGGATAAATAAGGAAAACACATCATATTTTATTCAACAAAACACACATGTCTCATTTCTAGATTTTTCCACAACATTCTCTTCTCCTACAAACCCTAAGCAACCATTTCCTTTGGACAAGATCATCCTCTTGCAAGCTTTGGTAAGTGTTTACTCTAATTTTTTAGTATATTATATTTATAATATGGTGAGTAAATAATGTTGGTTATGTTGAAAAAGTGATGAGCAGTCCACTATGTGTGAAACAGTCGATGTTTGCTTAATCGGTAAAGGGTTTTGCCTTATAAACTTGAAAGTGGACTTTTGGTCTTGAAGGAAGTGAATTTGATGGATTAAATATCAACATTTAATATGTGGTTATGACCTTAACTTGATTTGTATTTGTGTATAACATTTGGAATTGTTGTTGTGAAAGTGTACATGGAACCGGTGGCGTATTGAAGGGAAAAATATAGTTTGGTGATGTTTATGTGCGTTGTGAAACCATGGATGTTAGTTGGAATCCAAGATAACTTAAAATATGAAAATAAAATCTTAATTATGACCATGGAACATTCATTGCAAAAAAGGACCCGAAAATGACCCCTGGAGGCTGAAATGGGCACCCGCCCTCGCGGATGGGGCACCTGCGGGATCAGATGACAATGTAGGTGGACCTGGATAGGGCCAATGGTAACCTGAAGCCGCACCACACCCACATACGGGTTTATGTGGCTTCGCAGGTCAGTCCAAAACTCCATTTCGATTATTTTTGCATCTCTTTGACCCCCCAAAGCCCATATACCCTTCATGGATGCAATTATCAACTTATGGTACCCTTTGAATGGATTTAAGGAGTCGTTCAGAGGCATTTTGGATTATATCAATTATGGATTGTTGTTAATGTGTTATTGTGAACGCTATTGAGATGACTTGATGGAGTAAATGTGACGTGGTGTTAATGAGGAAGTGTAAAGTATAAACTTGGTGCAAAATGCTATCGGTTTATGATGTCTTGGTTGATGTGTGGCATGTTGTGGTGTTGTTGGTATGGTAATTCAGTGAATGGTATTGTGAAGGGTGAAATGGCGTTATATGGTAGTCATGTAGTTCATTGTCATTTTATGCACTTGTAATGTAATTAGTTGTTGACGTAAGCTCCGTCATGTACTTGTGTTATAGAGTAACACGTAGGGAAGGAGATGAATTATTGTATTCACATATTGGATTATTGAATTCATATTGGGAAGATAAGGTATGTAAGGTTTCTCTTTTCCGTATCCTTTGGCAGCATCTCTTGCTCTCATCGTTACCATACTTGTTCCATTTCAAAATGTTTCCAAGTATCTCATTTCAGGTTTGACATATATTGTTATTCACATATATCTTACTTATTGAATAATGTTCCAAAGCTCCAATAATGTTATAACCACCAATGTATCAATCTCACAAAAGAAAGAAAATAAGTAATGCATAGTTGTTTCTTTGAGACCGGGTGGTAGCTCAAAGGGGCATAAGCCTCGATAGAGCCGATCCCGATTGATTATTGATTTATGGGTGGGAGCTCAAAGGGGCATAAGCCTAGCTAGAGACGATCTCGATTGATTATTGATTTATGGGTGGGAGCTCAAAGGGGCATGAGCCTAGCTAGAGACGATCCCAATGTTATATTATGATATGTGATGTTATGATGTGACCCATTGATCAGCTGGATGAATGATAATGATGATGAACGTAAAAGTAAAGTAAAGTAATGAATGTAATGTACATGGTTCCACACATACAGAATGGTAGTTTATCTATATTGACTATTCACTTGTATTTGATTCCATTGAAGTTCTTATAGCCTTACATACTCAGTACATTCTCTGTACTGACGTCCCTTGGGGGACTTACCTTACTTGCTGTAGGCACAGGTGCTAGTAGACCTCTACATTAGGATACAGATCATCTGCAAACTGTTGGTGAGCTCCAGATTGATTCGGGGCTTTTCGAGTCATTATGTACATTTATTTTGGTACTATGTAAATATTGTATAAAGCGGGGACTTTTCCCAACTTTTGGTTGTTTATGTATCTGTTAGAGGCTTTTGTAGACGTTGTGGGACAAATAAAGGGATGTAAGGAATGCATGCTTTTGAGGTGATGGCCCTAACGGCCAAGTTTCATATCTATTGAATGTTTTTGTCCATGACTTCCGCCATTGGTATCTGGTTGCTACATGTGATAGAGTGTTGTTCATTTAGTGACATAAATATGAGAGTACTTGAATGAAGTTTAGTTCTCTCGAGCCTTAACGGATTCGGGTGCCAGTCCTCCCCATTGGAATTTAAGGCATGACAAAACCCGACATGGGAATATGTCTAGCACACGAGGGACTGCTCACTCCTCTCAGTAGTAGTATGTTTCGTCCAAGAGGTAAGCTAAGGTTTATTTTATAGAAACTAGACTTGGGCTTGATGCATTTAACATTAGTAATAATGTCAGGAGTATCATGCATAGGCCTTTGGGCACAAAGTTGGTATGATGGACATGTTTAAAAATCTGGTTAGGTTAAAATATGATTGTATGTTAGTGCATTAAGATGATATATTAGTCGTGATGAGGGACGGATAGAATGATAAAATGAAGGTTTGTAGTTTAATACCTTTTCGGGCTTGAGTTCAGCGAAAAGTTGAATATGATAGCATAAAATGGTAAAAGGGGGAGTTAAATAAACTCGATTAATTCTAATGTCTTAATGATTGGATTTCCACTAAAGAGGAGTAATTAAAAGATGAAATATGGTATATTGGGGGATGGAAATTAGCATAAACAAACCCTGAGATTGATGAGTGTGCATAAAAGAGCAATAATGTGAAATAAGAAATATAATCCCTATTATAAGAAGTAAGAGAAAAATTGTGCCGAATGACGAAAATGTGAGGTTGAGATGTGGACAGAGAGAAAGTGTATATTAGCATGAACTTGAGTCACTGCAGTCCGTAAGGATTTATGTCGCCTAATGGTTAGGGGATATGTATATATGTACAGGTTAAGGTTATTGATCAAATGAGGTAGAAGTTTGTGTAGCACTTAGACTTTCTTGGCTTTGTGCTTGTTTGTGATTTAAACATCTATGATTGCCTTCTAGCATGATTTGTGATTCGATGATTGTATTGCATTTCATTTGAACTGTATTGATGTAAGGTGATGATGGGTTAGGTATCACATCGATATGGATATGATTATTTTAATAGAAGTCGGGTACCATCCTAGTACGATTCTGATATCGGCGGGTACCACGTCGGTATGGATATGATGATGATGTTGAGAACGGAAAGAGATGATGCACACATCTTGCATACATGCATTTATACATATAGTTGAATGTGGTTTTATTTTATATATGCTCTCATACGTGTTCTCTATTGTGATAAATGATGAAAGATGGTTTAAAAATATACGTTAGGTCCCTTGTGAGAACCGTCAATGGTATAACATGATTGGCAAACTTATGCTAATTACGGGATGTGTCATTGTGATGTCTTATGATTGTAAGTGCCGAGAGGACTTGGGTAGAGGTAACTTAAAGAATGTGTCGAGAGGACTTGGGTAGAGGTAACTTAAAGAATTGTAGGTAATATGAGAATAGGCCGGTATGAAGGAAGGGAGGTATAGGTTGGACTAGGTAGTCAAGGGACAAAGATATATGAAATATAAGTCAATGGAAAAAAATATACAAGATGTAAGTCAAGGACAAAGATATATAAAATATAAGTCAAAGGACAAAGATATACGAAATATAAGTCAAAGGACAAAGATATACGAAATATAAGTCAAAGGACAAAGATATACGAAGTATAAGTCAAAGGACAAAGATATACGAAATGTTAAATCAAAGGACAAAGATATACAAAATGAAAGTCAAAGATCAAAGATATACAAAAATGTTAAATGACAGGTAGGTTATAGAGATGCTAACATGATATGTAAAGGATTCTTAAATGGGGTTTAGAACCAAAACTTTACTTGATATTACTTGTCTCTAACCCTGGTCGACCGATGATGCTTACCAGTACGTGTGGTTGTACTGATAATCCACTTACTATACCTCCACTTATGGGTGTAGCCATGGTGTAGGTCAGTTGGAGTTTCTATAGCAGGGACGCCGATCACTCAGCAGCAGCTCCTACCATTTCTATCCTTCATGGATGTTGTGTCATGGATGTCCCTACTTCTTGTCTAGTTCAATTGTATCGGTTTAGGATAGGTTCTGGGGAGTCACTTGTAATTATTTTCCGCATTTACTTTTCATATTTTATGTATTAAAACAATCTTGGGAAAGAATTAAATGAGTAATCGAATATCAACTTGATTAAATTTTCTGATGGTGGATATTATTATAACTAAGTGTATATCGTAGCAACTTCCGCATTTGGTTGAATAGTGCAATTTTTTGGGTTCTCCTATTAGGGATAGGTTTAAGTAGGGTTACCAGTCTCCCAATACAAGAGCAAATGTTGAGTAGAGTCCTACAGATCGGTGTGTTGACGTCCACATCAAATCTATAGGAAGCTATTAGGCATCTATGAACCAATCTCACTTCCTTCTTTCGTATCGTGCCATCTCAATGTCATATCCTCGGGTTGAGTCTAATTGGTATCTAGTCAATTCCAATTGATATCTCAATTTTCACAATTGGGACTAATTAGTCACAATTGGTATCTTTTAATGTGGAAAGGTTGGGATAAGACATTCAACCGATAGAGGTCAATATGAAAAATAGGAAATGGATTGTTATTCTATGCTTGATATGGTGTTAAGTACTTTTTGTGAAGCAATCATGTGTTAAAAATGTACTATGTGGGTTGTTATTAATGATGATGTATGTAAGTTGCTTTGTGATGATTAAACTTTTTAACATGATCTATTGACAATGAGTTTATGGATTGTGTAGAAAAGAACCTGAGACTGGGTGGGTAAGGAAAAATCAAGGCGGAGCTACTGGAGGCTACAGCTGCAGTAGATCTTTTACCATTGCAGCGACACAACTAAAACAGTAAAGTTAACCTTTGCAGCGGCTTCAGGCAGAATCATTCCAGGTATTTTTTTTTTCCTATTTTTGCAATGTTATATTGTTGTGCAGAAACCCTATTTTTGAGATAATAAAATGAAAAAATACGTCCAACATGCATTATAAGCAAAGAGGTTTATTATTAAAAGGGCGGGAATGAAAAACATATAAAAAGTGCAGGAAATAAAAAGAGTAATTGTTTGTTACATACCCCCAAATGGGGCCAACCCAAATTCAATCCTTGAAAAATAAAAAAGGGGAAGAGAAGAGGAACAACTAGTTGGTGGCATCATCCACAAGGCTGGAAGCATCCGGACCCTCCTCATCTATGCCTCTGAGGAAGGAGAACCCCTCGACATCCTCTGCACTCAGCTTTCCAAGATCCTTATCTGGGAATGCAAGTAAACATGACCCACAAAGCCTTTAACATCCTCACCAGTATGAGGTCCCAGGAGCAACATTTCTTTTCCTCCTCATCTAGTTCCCTTTAGAGCTCAGCATAGGCTTGGTCTAGATCCATCAAGGCAGCAGGGCTCTAAGGATCCAATCCTGGCTGGGATGTCTAGGTCCTCTCCATGCAGCCTCGCATAGCAGCAAGACTAGCCACCCAGTGGCTAGGAGGAGTGAGTGTCTTAGAATGGGGAGTACCTCCACTCCAACCAGCTCTGCTGGTCTCGCCCTCATCTCCTATCTTGTTTTTCTTATTGCCTCCACTTCGGGTTACTTCTTCCTCTTAGGGGGTTATACGACACGTCGCATTCCTCCTATATGTCATGGTCTACCTGGGAAACATTCGCCCGATTACACAGCTTTGTAATCAAGGAATGTAAGAAAAGGTCCCTTGCCGACATCTCCCTGGCATAGAAGTACTGTCACTCGTCCATGATTTGTACCCCCACATTTACCTCAATACCAACCATAGCACATTCCACCATCATTGCCCGATTGAACACCACGTCTGTAACATTTCTCAAAGGATGAATCCTTCGGTACACTAGCTGCAACCAAATCTTAGCCTCGGGTAAGAAGTATTCACTTTTGGTCCCCTCTGATTGGACCATTTCACCTCGTTAGCATTACCGTCAGGCGCTAAATACTGAGCCACCCACCTTAAGTCTGAATCCTGAATCTTGGCCTAAAAAGTTGCATTAGAAGGGTTGGGAACACCTAAACTCTCATTGATGGTAGTAGCATCCACGGGCACATTCTTTCCCCGAATCAGGATGGTATGGAGAGGTACTGCCTACTCCACCATATGGAGTATAGCATAAAATTTTTGGACCCAAGCCAAGTTGTACTTCGGGACTGACTCAGTCAATATCTTCCACCCAAAAACTTTTAGTTGAACGCTGAATTCACGCAACCGATCCTTCACATCATCCATCATGGGCCCTTACTTACGTAGAAAGATCCTATTATGCCATCCCTCCTCATACCTGGTGTGGCTAGCGATGTTGGGGCATCTACGATTGGTAGGTTGTTGGGCCATTAAGAGCTGTAAATACCATAAAAATAATTAAAGCCATAATGAAACACCAGGAGAGGGAAAGGGAATTCAATGTTTTAGAAAATGGAGAAACTAGGGACACACTGCCAGTATAGCTGCAGTGAATAATTAACCACTGCAGTGGTATTTCCCGCTATAGTGATAAAGTTACAACTGCAGTTCGTCATCTTCAACCCGCCAACCTCCCCTTCTATGGTGGATTTTTAACTTTTCTCTATAATTTTGAAATTAAGCATAGATCAGGCTTGGGAAATGTGAGTGAACCTTTTTACACTAAAATAGGGGTGTGAAACACCAAAAATCAAATCCAAATCAAAAGAAATCATTGGAGGAGAGGATCCTTCATCTTTCACCCCTCCCATGGCCGAAATCTACCATGAACTACGTTAATCCTAGGTCCCGAATGCTGTAGGAGAGTTTAAAACGTAAGTGAAATTAGCGTGCCAACTACTATGTGCAGAAACATCACCAAAAATCAAGTTCACCAAGTTTCATCCAAACCTACTTGAATTATCTCTATTCTAATATAATTTTACAATTCCATAACAAGAAAGAATAAGGGAAGTAAGGGAGTTGAGAGGATTCGGGAGAGAGTAGAGTGAAATGGGGCAAAATGAAATTTCCCCCCTATATACCTTCCACGAACCGCTGCTACAATTTTAATTAGCCATTGCAGTGGTAAAATTCCTCCGATGTTAGTTTAGTCCCGACTTTACGTGCGTTGTGGTGTCATACCGTGTTGGGGTAATCATAATTGTATGTTATTCCGCAATTAATTGCAAACAATGTAGGGATAACCATTGAACCTAGATTAGGTGGTATTTTAACGGTCACCCAATTAACGGAGCATGGGCTTATAATGATGCTAGCATATGATAAGCAATCCTCATAGTGACTTATCACATTTAAAATCCATCGAACATTCATGCAATTGTTTAGACCTCACCCTTAGGGCCGTTCGGGAATGAATGGTCGGTAAATTAGTCTAATGTAATGATCCAAACTGTCGTTACATGTGAAAATGCCTCAAAAATAATTTACAATAAAAAATAAGCTCAAAATGGACCAAAAAAATTTAAATCGGGGAGAAAATCGAGGCCTAAGGAAATTAGGCCAAGAGGACAAATAAGGGATTGGGCTGGACTGCTGCTAACAACTGTGGCAGTTGGATAACCCCTGCAGTGGTAAACGTTCTGCTGCAGTGGTAAAAAATAGTGTGTTAGCCGAGGAATTTTTAAAAACCCTCTTTCTTTTTATTTCCACAGGTCACCTTCTACTCTGATAAACCCTATTCTCCCAACCATGAGATTTCAAAGGCCAAGGTTCATGAGAGCGGTTTAGTGGCACACTCAGAGGGAACCCGACATAGGAATACATCTAGCACATGAGGGACAACTCACTCCTCTCCGTAGCAGTATGTTTCTTCTAAGAGGTAAGCTAAGGTTTGTTTTATAGAATCTAGACTTGGGCTAGATGCATTAATGTTAATAGTAATGTCAGGAGTATCATGCATTAGGCATTTGGGCACGAAGTTGGTCGGATGGACTTGTTTAAAAATCCGGTTAGGTTAAAATATAATTGTATGACCCTGCATTATAATGATATATTAGTCGTGATAAGGGACGGATAGAATAATAGAATGAATATGTGTAGTTTAATACCTTTTCAGGCTTGATCTCGGTGAAGAGTTGAATACAATAACATGAAATGGCAAAAAGGGGAGTTAAGTGAACTCGATTAATTATAATGTCTTAATGATTGGATTCCCCCTAAAGAGGAGTAATTAAAAGATAAAATATGGTATATTGGGGGCTGGAAATTAGCATAACCAAACCTCGAGATTGATGAATGTGCATAAAAGAGCAGTAATGTGAAATAAGGAATAGAATTCCCATTATAAAAAGTTATAGAAGAATTGAGGATAGCAAGGAAAACTTAAGGTTGAGATGTGGGCAGAGAGAAAGTGTATGTTAGCATGAACTTGAGTCACTGCAGTCCGTAAGGATTTATGTCGCCTAATTGTTGGGGGATATGTATAGGTTAAGGTTATTGATCAAATGAGGTAGACGTTCGTGTAGCACGCTTGTTTATGATTTAAACATTAATGATTGCCTTCTAGCATGATTTGTGATTCGATGACTATAATGTATTTCATTTGCACTTTATTGATGTAAGGTGATGATGGGTCGGGTACCACGCCGGTATGGATATTATTATTGTGATATAGGTCGGGTACCATGCCTGTATGATTGTGATATGGGTCGGGTACCACGCTGGTATGAAAATGATGATGATGTTGAGAAGGTTAAGAGATGGTGTGCACATCTTGCATACATGCATTCATACATATGGTTGAATGTGGTTCTATTTTATATATGCTCTCATCCGTGTTTTTTTGTATGTTAAATGATGAAAAAGGGTTTCAAAATGTATGTTAGGTCCCTTGTAAGGACCGAGTATGCTATAACATAACTGGGAAACTTATGCTAATTAGGGGATGTGGCATTGTGATTTCTTATGATTGTAAGTGCCGAGAGGACTTGGGTGGAAGTAACTTAAAGAATTGTAGGTAGTATGAAAATGGTTTGGTATGAACGGAGGAAGGTATAGGTTGGACTAGCTAGTCAAGGGACAAAGCTATACGAAATATAAATCAAAGGACAAAGATATACAAAATGTTAGTCAAGGACAAAGATATACAAAATGTAGGTCAAAGGATAAAGATATACGAAATATAAGTCAAAGGACAAAGTAATATAAAATGTTAAGTCAAAGGACAAAGATATACAAAATGTAAGTCAAACGACAAAGAAATATGAAAATATTAAATGACAGGTAGGTCACAGAGATGCTGAGATTATATGTTGAGGATTCTTAAGTGGGGTTTAGAACTGGAACTTTACTTGATGTTTATGATTTTCCCATATTTATTATTGATGTTACTTGTTTCTAACCCTGGTCGTCCAATGATTCTTACCATTATGTGTGGTTGTAGCGATGCTACACTTACTATACCTCCACTCGGGGATGTAGCTATAGTGAAGGTCAGTTGGAGTTTCTATAGCAGCGAAGCGAACCACTCAGCAATAGCTCTTACCATTTCTATCCTTCATGGATGTTGTATCATGGATGTCCCTACTTCTTGTCTAGTGATCTTATACCGATTTATGCTAGGTTCTGGGGAGTCACTTTTAGTTATTTTTCGCATTTACTTTTCATATTTGATGTATTGAAACAAGCTTGGGAAAGAATTAAATGAGTAATCATATTTCAACTTGATTAAATTTTCCGATGGTGGATATTATTATAACTAAGTGTATATCATAGCAACTTCTGCATTTGGTTGAATGGTTGGATTTTCAGAGTTCTCCTATCTGGGGTACGTGTCGGTAGGTGTCCGGCATGATCCGATGGGTTGAGTCATGACAATAACTATGAATTCAAGCCTAGCAATGTATATCACGGTAAATGTACAGTAAATATGGAAAAATGAGGGCAAACGAGATAAGATATGATACTATTAAGAATCGATCGATAAATACCAGTCTTATTATGAGTTACTACCCCAAAACCATTCTAAGGATCTCTAATCTTAAAGCCATAGTAAGCATACAAGAATTCCTGACCTAATCCAAACACTATAGCAGGCATTTTAAACTAAGGTTCAAGATAATATTCTACTCTAAGTTCTCCAAAGAGGGCCAAAAATGGAGAAAATGGAAATTTAATCTTAAGTCTATCCAATAGCCTCTTATCCCTCATGCAATTTATATCATACACAATCTCGTAGAGTAAAGTCTATAAGAAAATAGACTGTAGCCTCCCTCAAACCAGAATAATTGTCTCAAATAGTCCACAAGCTGCTCATCCCCTCTACTCAACCTCAGAAAGTTGTTGCGTTATCACAATCATAATCTAACATCAATACGAGTAAAATATGACCCATATTACAATTCAATACTTTGGACCAAAAATTAAGTCAAAAATCAGCCCGTGGGACCTATTAACGAAATTCAAAAATTAAACCTACAAATTGGTCCCTCGTGGGACAATGATCACATGCTCAATATTTATGCATGATTGGAGCCAAAAATGAAGCTCAATATAGTCTATCAAGTTCAAGAAATCAAGACGCAAGTCAAAGAAATTACTTGAAATTAGGGTGGAAATCGATAAGGAAGTTAATGGAAAAATGAGCAAGAGGAGTTTAATAAACATACCTCAGCTCAATACGATGAAATCCCTCAATTTCTCAATCTCTCTAGTCCAACAATAATGCAAAACTCATGAAATAATGGAGGAAAAATGAAGCAAGGGAGTATTTATAGTCACAGTCAGGGGTCCTTCACGAATGCAGGCCCCTTGTCACGAATGTGGTGGTCCACCAGTCAGGCCTTCATGAACCAATTGGTTCCTCGCAGACGCAATGAATAGATTGAACCGGGCCAAACCTGTCCTTCTTTATGAACATGAGGATAGGTTCACAAACATGATGTTCAAGAAGCATGATCCTTCATAAATGCGGCCAACTCTCCACAAACAAGGAGAAAAACTGTGCCCTTCAGCAGGTGCTATTGCACCAACAAAATTCTAAGTTGGAATTTTCTCCGAACGGATCCTTGGAATTCGTTTGCATCCCTGTGAATGCTAATGAAAAATGCTACTATATTGAAACGACAGTTTAGACATAATAGAATCGACAAAATTCTCGACATAGGTCGTTTCAGTAAAATATGGGTCCCACATCATCTCTTTCCATTCTAACCAGTTTCCACTCAATATTCCAAAATGAGTCTGGAAGCCTTGGTACTTGAACCAAGGATCTCTCTAGCCTAAAATCAATGTTCTGGAGCTAAAGGAGCTCTCAATTTTTTTTTCTGAGGCCGTTTACTAAAAGTTTTGACCGAAGACCAATTTTTCAACTTCAAAAGCTCCAAAACAGGAAAAATGGCGTAAAACTCAATGGAACTACCCGGGAACCAAACCACCGATCTCAGTAAGTCATAAGTGACTTGGAGCAGGTATAGAAAAGTTTGAAACATGAAAAATATATGAAAATGAAAAAAATGACATGAAGAGTCATTACAAAACATGTGTCATGAATTATTATATTTTTATATAGGTATAATATATATTCTATTTAAATAGAATCTCATATTAATCGTAATTTTACACAACTTTTACACCTTAAATATTATTATTTTAAAGAATAATTTTTTATACAATGTCATTATTAATTAGATTGTTACTATTATTTACTTACCAAATTATATATGTGTGATATTTATTATTTAAATAGCAGGCCAAGTTTAATTCAATTCAATCTTTTTCCATCCAATTTATTTAATGTTGGGTCACTTTTTACCTAATTTGTGACAATTTAGCTAAAATTGAGTCACATTGGATTGTCCTAATTAAAGTCAAAATTGAGTCACATTGGATTGTCCTAATTTTAAACCTCCTATTCCAATTTGACCCATTCTGCTAACTCATTTCGTGGCCCAAATCCTACCCGGAGTCTTAAATCAATCATGATCATTCATCATATCTAATCCAATGGACCATATCTAGTTTCCCTTTTCTTTTCTTTTTAATTCTCATGAATTTGTCTTCGGTATGATCCTTTAGTGTTCATTCTGTGCTCATTTTGTTACCCCTCTACCTCGACTTATGATTTCTTTCTTGATAGACTCTATGATTTTTAAATGAGTGTGAATTTAGTGTTAAGTTTTTGCTAGTACTTGTTGGTGACACCCAATTTTGATCTCCCGATACTCTACTCAGGCTATTCTTTGACTAATTAATGTATTTTAGTTTTTTCTAAATTAATTTTCTTTTGATAAACTATTTATTATATTTGATCAGTTCATCATATATTTTATTATCTTGATATATTCTAATTTTATAACTTACTTATATATATATATATATATATATATATATATATATATATATATATCTTGTTACAGTTTTTATACTATATTTATAATTAACTTTAAAAATAATATTTTATATATTATTATTAGTAATTATATTATTGCTATTTATTTATTGAATTATCCATATTGTTATATTTATTAATCAAATAACAGTCTTATTTCAATTCAATCATTTTGCTTATACTGATTAATTTCTACCCCGTTTTTACCTACATTATTTCAATGCTTGCCATATTTTGCCCATATTTGAATCCCCAATTCCAATCTCCATTAAACCCAATTTCATGGCATAGTTAACCCAAAAACCTACTCATTTCCAAATCTTTAATCTCAGCCCTCAATTTGTTCTAGTCCAACAACCCAGATTAATCTTTAAATTATTTCACTTTTAAATAACACAACCCCCCAAATTCCTAAATCCCTAATAATTTTCTACTTCATCAAGGCGCCTCTCTCCTCTCTTTCTGTATCTAAATACACCATCGCCTCCACCTCGACGGCCATCTCTGGCGAACTCTACCAACACCATCCCTCCTTTTCTTTCCCTCTTATTGCTGCACCTCTCTCACTTATTCTCTTCCTCATTCTCTCCTCTTCTCTCTCCTCTCTGCTTCCACTATTTTCATCTTGTTTAATTTTCTTTAGATAAATTATTTATTATATATTATCAATTAGTCATACATTTTATTATCTCTCTATCATGACCCAAGGAGTCATAAGTGGCATCAGCCCTAACCTATGGCCAGAGAACCGTACTAATCTCACCCTTACTAACTCAAGTGTTACTTTCACATTCATCTTATATTAATCCTCATGGTTTAAAAAAGTCCAAAAGGTCTTCATTCAATAAATAATAATTGTCAAACGACATTAACATCCATAAACGAATAGAGTGTGGAAACCTCTATTTATTTACAATCCCTGAGACCTGAAGTCACCATACAAGAATATCTAAGAATAAACTAAGTTTGAAACAACTAGAATATCCAAAAACATAAATAATAGGAAATCATATCAGTCCCAAAATAAAGGACATCAACACCAATAGGGAGATCCGAAGGTAGCCCGGTAATGGTGCTCACCCTCAAAATCAAGTTTGAACCATGATCTAGAGCCAAGGTCGAGTGTCAGCCAATGGAAGATGTTCTGCACTCAACTAAAGAAGAGTATTTGTAGCATCAGTACATCAACAAGTAATAGTGAGCATCATAGGCTGACTAACTCAACAATGTACAAGTAAGCATGCCAGACAAGTATAAAAGCGATCATAAAAAAATTCATAATCAAAGACATCAACAACTAAGTACATCATATAGATATAATTCATAAGTTAACATTTCACAGATTTTATACTTAGTCACTTTCATCAACAACTCATCACCACGAATAATCATTATAAAGACACCCAAGGCATATGAACGAGTGCATGTATGCAGGATGTGTGTATCATCTCTTACTCTTCTCAACCTCTTCAACAATATCACATAGTACAGGTGTGGTACGCGACCCATAATCACAACATATCATGCCCGTAATGGCGTGCTACCAGACCCACCATCAGAACATATCATGTCTATACCGACATGCTACCCGACCCATCATTACAACATATCATATCCGTACTGGCGTGGTACCCGATCCTTCATCACAACATATTATTACAATGTAAATATAATGGAATGCAGTCATTAAATCACAAGTCGTGCTAGAAGGAAAGCTAGGATGTTTAGTTTACAAACAAGCACAAAGCTAAAAAAGTCTAAGTGCAACAACAAAATCATAGTCTACCTCAATTTCTTTGCTCAAGGGAACCTTTAAGCCACATTTTTGCCCTTTTGATCCCATTCTTGATCTATAATAACAAGAATACATACCAACTTCAATATTTCATCCCCTTTTAACTATTAGGATAAAAAAACCCACTGATTTTAGCCATAAATTCACCCTATTTCATCGTATTAGGGTTTTCTGCCTTTTAAACCTCGTGAATTCTACATTGGATTCACAAGAACAATCGTAAATCTATTTTCATTATTGTTTTCTAACACCCTAAGATCATTACCTACTGAATTTATACACATTCCCACCACTTCTCACCAATTTCCATGGACTAGGGCTAAACCCCAAATTCTACTGTTAATCTATTTTCAATGATTTTCTAAGGTTAATCAAAGTGAATTCAAGTCTAGAATGTAATACTTACCTTTAAAGATGAAAAACTTCAAAAACACTATGAAAATCGCCTTCTCGAGAGTTCCCTTGCATTTTTTGAAAAAGTGGGGAATGAAAAAGTTTTTTGGTTTTTTAAAACTATCAACTTACTGCGTGTTATCCCTATGGCGGATAATTACCGCTGCAACAATTAAAAGTTTTGCTGCAGCGGCTCGCTCCTTTAAATTGAGGTCCGCTGCTGCATTTCCTTTAACCGCTGTAGTGGTTACTTTTTCTGTTGCAGCAGTCCGAGGCAGAACCTTGGGACCTCTCCTCATTTTCGCTTATTTTACAACACACACCACAAATTACAATATTATGAACCAAGCCCTCCCCTGTATACTCTATAAACGAAGTTCTACAACTCCATTTTAGGTACCGAAAATTGCTAAAGCCTCCTATACTCATTGGCCATCTAATTATCACATCAAACCCTGCTACCACTAACAACATTTGTACCAGATTTTGTTTGTACACCACACCCTCAAAAATAAACCAATACTAGACTAGTCGTGAATTTCTCAAAAATTAGCCAAAGGGAGTCTAGGTGTAAGTTTTACCTCCTATTTCAGTGTAATGACAATTGGATCATTACTTTAGATACCAATTTACCACTCATTCATCCCTGAACGACAACTGGCCCGAAAGACATAATAAAACAAAAAGGAAAGTACCTGAGTCGATAAACAAGTGTGGATACCACTTACGCATGTCCCCTTCTGTCTCCCACATAGCGTCCTCAATAGAACGTTTCTTCCACTGAACCTTCACATCGGGAATGACTTGTGTCCTCAACCTCCAGCAATCTGTTCCTCTTCATAGGATAGCTCTATATCATACAGTTTTGGGTCCTAATGAATGATGTAATCACCATCCCTATGACATTTCTTTAGCATAGACACGTGGAACACCGGGTGAATGCCAGAATACTAGGAGGTAGGTCCAACTTATATGCTACCAAACTCACTCCCTTCAAAACCTCAAAGGTTCCAATGTACCTTGGGCTCAGCTTGCCCTTCTTGCCAAATTATATTACACCCTTCATTCGCTAGTCCCCTACAATCTTAGAAAACCGTTAGCCAAAGACTGTACCTCTCTCGCTAATGAGCGCCTGGATGCCTCCAATAGTGCTATACTCCCCATTCTCACTGGTTTCCAGCTTAGCTCCTCTATCTCAGATTCAAATCCCTCTGGGTGAACACATGTTACAGGCTACGGTGGTCTGTGAACACCTCATACTTCACCTCATAGAGGTAGTGCCTCCAAATATTTAAATCAAACACCATAACTGCCAATTCTAAGTCATGCGTGGGATAGTTCTTCTCATAGGGATTTAGTTGTCTCAAACCATAGGAAATCATGTTCTGATCCTACATCAAAACAACACCTACACCCAAACATGAGGCATTAGAATATATAATGAAATCCTACCCTCAATAGGTAGGGTTAGTATTTGGGTTGATGTCAACAAGGTTTTGATCCTTTCAAAGCTCTCCTCACATTTATCATCCCAAATAAATGGGACTTCCTTCTGAGTAAGGCGGGTCATATGCGAAGCAATATCAACAAATCCCTTAATAAACTAATGGTAAAAACTTGCCAACCCCACAAAACTATGGATTTCCATCACATTCGTTGGCCTGGCCTAATTCTTAAAAACCTCAACCTTTTACGGGTCCACCATAACCCCTTTCTTAGAAACCATATTCCCCAAGGACACCAAAGAAACCGGAATTCACACTTAGAATACTTAGCATACAACTGCTTCTCCCTTAACAACTTTAATTCAATAAGCAAATGAGCTTAATAATTTTCTTCGTTCTTAGAATAAACACGTATATCATCGATGAACACAATAATGAACGAATCTAAAAAATATTTAAACACCCCATTCATTAAGCTCATGAAAGCAGTTGGGTCATTGGTCAAGCCAAAAGACATAACCAGAAACTTGTAGTGCCCGTAATGAGTTCGGAAAGCAGTCTTTTGGATGTCCTCTGCCCTGATTTTGAGCTGATGATAACTCGACCTCAAATTGATCTTAGAGAACACTGCAACTCTCCGTAGCTGGTCAAATAGGTCATCTATTCTAGGCAAGGGATATTTGTTATGAATGGTCACTTTATTTAATAGGTGGTAGTCTATGCATATCCTCATGCTAAAATCTATCTTTTTCACGAACAACACAGGTGTACCCCAAGGAGAAATATTTGGGCCAATAAAGCCCTTATCCAACAACTCTTACAATTGAAACTTCGACTCTCTCAACTTTGTTTATGTCATACGATATAGAGGTATAGAAATGGGTCTAGTCCCTGGCTCTAAATCTGTACAAAAGTCAACTTCTTGGTCTGGAGTCATACCCAAAAGATCATCTGAAAACACTTCTAGGAATTCACATACCACTTGAACTGATGCTATAAGAGCTCCATTTCTACCAACTTGTCCTCCACCTAGGTTGGCCTAGTTGCTACCCCTAGCCTGGCCACCATGCCCACCTTATGGACAACCCTTACCGTATACTCCACCACCACGAACTACCAAAACTAGAGCAGTAGAAGATTGTTGCTAAGTCAACTGAATTGGATACTAGAAGTTATGACAATACCTTCTGACGTGTCCCAAACCCCCACACTCAAAGCATTTGGGTCCTAAAGTAGGCCTCTGAACTAAATAAGATGAAGGCATATATCTGTCGGCTCGGGAAGGCTGATAACTGACCACATATAGGCCCTTTGTAGACACTGGTATGGCCAAATTATAGTTCCTAGAAGAACCACAACCCTTTGAGGAGGTATCGTTAAACTGGACTGAGGTTCGGACCTTCTTCTCTTCTGCTCGTACCTCTCCTTTTTTTAAAGCGACTCATCCTTCTTGGAAAATTCAACATCCTAGAAAGACTTACCAGACACAGCCACAGATAAAGTAGCCAACTGAATCCCAGAATTCAGACCCTTCACAAAGTACCTAAGCTGCTCCTCCTCTGAGGTGATCAATTACAGTACATAACGAGACAAGGCATGAAACCTGGCCACATAGGCTGCCATAGATATGTTACCCTGTTCCAATCTCAAACACTCATCCTTCTTCTGATCAGGATAAGTGCGGGGAACATATTTCTTCAGGAATACATTCTGAAACTATGCCCAAGTGTGTTGAGTTAAAGAAGCCCTACACTCAACAAATGACCTCCACCATTGGTTGGCTTCATTTTGCAGCTGAAAAGAAATAAACTCCACACCATATATTTCAACAACACCCATCTTGTTCAGACGTTCATGGCAATCTATTAGGAATTCAAAGGCATCCTTAAACTCTGTACCATTGAACATCGGGGTCCTCATTTTCATGAACTTACAAAATAACCCATTCTTATCATCAGTCATCACTGACCCAAGTACGTATTAAGGATGCACCCTTTTTTCCAAGCCTACATCTATTCTTGGTGCTACTGCAGCAACATGTTGCAAGGCTGTGGGTTGAACAATCGAGACCACTAGAGTGTAGCCATTTCTAGTGAAGCTACCAAAGAACACCAATACTTATTAAATTACCTCTGCAGATAAAGGAACTGGGACTACACCATTTAGTGTTGGCACCAAATTCCCTTGAGCTACTATTTTCTCTTCCTTAACTACCGCCTCTTCATTTGAGCATGGTCTGGGGCATCCTATTGTGGGGGAGGGGATGGTGATCTTTGTCTTACCAGTCTCCTGACTACCTGTGTTCCACTTCTAACAGGTGCTTCTCCCCGTTCTCCCTTTCTGGCTCTGCCTCTAACTCGAGCCCTACCCCAGACATCGGCCCCAACGATCGGTGCAGGTGCTGCTACTGGTGTTACTATAGGTACGACTGCTGCTTATCTAGTAGAATGAGTATTAACTATATGCGAACAAGAGTGAATTGATTAGATACCAATTTGGATCGCCAGATACCAATTGGAATCAAGTCATAACACGAATGACAGAAAGGAATTCATTCCTAAAGTCCGATAGCCTCCTGAAGAAAAGTACAAATGTTTCTGTATCATTCCGCAAGACTATACTAAACCTATTCATGTACGATAAGATCTACAAACCCAGTGCTCTAATACCATCTCTGTCACGACCCAAACGGTCATGAGTGACACCCTCCCTAACCTATACTAGGAGAATCGTACTTATCTCACCCTTACTAACTCAAGTGTTACTTTCACATTCATCTTATACTAATCCTTATGGTTTAAACAAAGTTCAAAAGGTCTTCATTCAATAAACAATAATTGTCAAACAATATTAACACCCATAAATGAATAGAGTACGGAAACCTCTATTTATTACAATCCCTGGGACCTGAAGTTACCGTAAGAGAACATTTAGAATAAACAAAGTCTGAACCAACTAGAATATCCAAAAACATAAATAATAGGAAATCATCTCAATCCCAAAACAAAGGACGTCAACACCAATAGGAAGATTGAAAGGTTGCACGGTCATGGTGCTTACCATCAAAATCAAGTCTGAATTACTATCTAAAGTCGAGCTTGTCATGACCTGATTTCTAAGTCATGATGGCGCCTACCGAAAACCACCAATAGGTAAGCTGTAAAGATGTATTACCCTTCCATGGTTCACGAATTCTACTTGAACTACTTGGCCCTCCTTGAGAAGTAGTGTAATAAAGGATAGAAAGCATCTGATATAAGATTACTGGTAAAAATTTTGGTTCGTGAGGTTTTTGTAAACATCTGTGATCATACAGTTAACAAGATTATATTTGTCCAACTCTATGAACCCCAGTTATAACTCTTGAGTACGTGTCACGCTTCAAATTCCAACGGGGTGGACTGGCACCGAAAGCCGGTAAGGCCCGAGAGAACCAATCTTCATTCATGTACATTCGTATGCATGTCACTCAAGGAACATCACTATCACGTATAGATACAAGATGCTAATGGCGAAAGTCATGGAAAACATATGATATATACATATATGAAACTTGGCCGTTAGGGCCACCATGTCAAAAGCATACATCACTTACATTCCTTCGTTTGTCCCACAACATCTACAAAGCCTCTACAGATACATAGACATAACCAACCTACAGTTGGGACACTTTCCCACTTTATACAATACCAAAACAAATGTACATAATGACTCGGAAAGCCCCGAACCAACTGGAGCTCACCAATGATCCGCAAATGACCCGTAACCTACTGTGGAGGTCTACTAGTACCTGTGCCTGGAGAAAGTAAGGTAAGTCCCCCAAGGGATGTCAGTACGAAGAATGTACTGAGTATGTAAGGCTATATGAAACTTCATGATATATAAGTACTTCAATGGAATCAAATATAAGAGAATAGTCAATATGGATAAACCACCATTCTGTATGTGTGAAAACATGTACGTTACATTCATTACTTTCTTTGCCTTTATTTTCTTTCATCATTATCGTTCATTACTTAATGTTATCCTTCTTTGCATTAAGAAATCGTAAAGCATATGATAAACAAATGACCAAGTGATCAGCGGTAAAAGAGGATAACCCATGCTAGGTATTTTAACCCCTGGGATGAGATTAACCCATGCTAGGCTTTTCTGTCGCCCCTGGGATGAGCTTAACCCATGCTAGGTATTTTAACCCCTGGGATGAGATTAACCCATGCTAGGTGTTTATTCCACCCCTAGGATGCCATTCAATAATTTACAAACAATTATACATTACTTCATTCTTTCAATATAAGAGTGATACATTGGTAGTTGTAACATTATTGGAACTTTGGAACGTAACATTATTGGAACTATGGAACAATGTCCAAAATTATGTGACACATGAATAAAAATTGGGCAACAAATAAGAAACATGTGAATAACAATATATGACAACCTGAAATGAGATACCTCTGAACATTTCGAAATGGAACAAGTACAATGTTAATGTGAACAATATATGCTGCAGAAGGATGCGGAATGAGTAACCTTACATACCTTATCTTCCAAATATAAATACACAACCCTATATGTGAATGCAATAATCCATCCCCTTCCTTACGTGTTACTCTACAACACAAGTACATCACGGAGCTCACGTTAACAACTAACTACATTACAAGTGCATAAGACGACAATGAATTACGTGACTGCCTTATAATGTCATTTCACCCTTCATAATACAATTCACTGCATTACCATACCAACAACACCACAACATACTACAAATTAACCAATACATCATAACGCGATAGCATTTTACACCAAAGTTATACTTTACACTTCCCTTTCAACACTACGTTACCTTTTTTCCATCACGTCACTTAAATACCTTTCACAATAACACATTAACAATAATACATAATTGACATGATCCAACATGCTTGTGAACGAACCCTTAAATCCACTCAAAAGGTACAATAAGTTGATAATTCCATCCATGAAGGGTATAGGGGCCATGGGGGGGTCAAAGAGATGAAAAACAATCAAAATGGAGTTCTGGACTGACCTGGGAAGCCACCTGCGCCTGCAGGTGGGTGAGGTTCATCCGCAGGTGACCATTGGTCTGGTCCATGTCCACCTGCGTTGGCATCTGCACCTGCAGGTGCCCTATCCGCAAAGGCGGATGCTGTTTCAGCCTCCAGGGGTCATTTTCGGGTCCCTTTTCGCAATGAATGGTCCATGGTCATAATTAAACTTATATTTTAATATTTTAAGTTATATTATATTCCAAATAACATCCATGGTTTCACAACACACATAAACATCACCAAACTACATCCTCCTTTCAATACACCACCAATTCCATGCCCAATTTCATAACAACAATTCCAAATGTTATACACAAAGAGAAAGCAAGTTAAGTACATAACCACATCTTACATGTTGATATTTAATCCCTAAAATTTATTTCCTTCAAGACCACAAGTCCACTTTCCAGTTTAGAAGGCAAAACCCTTCACCAATTAAGCAAAAGTAGATTGTTTTACACATAGTGAACTGTCCAACACTTTGTTAACATAACCAACATGATTTATACACCATATTAAGCATATAATATACTAAACCATAATATTAAAGACTTACCCAAGCTTTCAAAGTGATGATCTTGTCCAAAGAGATGGTTGCCTTAGGGTTTGGAAGAGAAGAGAAAATATCTCTTTTGTGGAAAATTCTAGAATTTGGCAAGTGTAATGAAATGAATAAAATACGATTTTTGTAGCCTTATTTATGGTCATAATTATCCAATTCTTGGTCATTCAATGATGGTTTACTTGATCAACATGAGGAATGGGTCATTTCCATTTTGGGCCATGTCTTTTGTATGATTTTGGGCCTCAATTGAGCCCAATAGCACAAGATTCATTTTACCCAACAAATTTAATGTATAATACCTCAACAATATCATGTTTAAATAATTCTATGAATTTTACGGTAATCAACAAGGTTTGGAAATGTACGGGGTGTTACATCTTTCCCCCCTTAGAAACATTCGTCAACGGATGTTAGTGGCATTATCCATTTTAAACAGATTCAAGTCTAGGATCATTCTTCATGTTATCATATACACATAATGCTTGTAAATACTTACTTGTTATTGCTCCAATCTCTCATCTTGAACTTTCTCTCCCATTTGAAATAAATGAGGGTATTTAGACTTCATCATATCTTCAGCTTCCCATGTGATTTCTTCTACTTGTTGATTCCTCCAAAGTACTTTTACGGAAGCTAATTCTTTATTTCTTAACCTTATCACTTGTCAATCCAGAGTAGGAATAGGTATCTCTCCATAGGTGAGATCCTCCATAACTTGTACATCTTTAAAGGGAGCAATGGATCTCCTATTCACTTTTGAAGCATTGAAACATAAAATATTGGATGAACTGTGGAGATTTATTGGGGTATTAAAATTTCATACGCGACTTGACCAAATCTTTGAACAATCCTATATGGCAAGTTATGTAGGGCCAACTTTCCTTTCTTTCTGAATCTCATTACCCCTTTCATTGGTGACACTTTCAAAAATACCCAATCACCTATGGCAAATTCTAATTCCCTTCTTCTAATATCGGCATATGACTAGCGTCGACTTTAGGACGTTTGTAGCCGCTGTTGTATCACCTTAACTTCCTCTATAGCTTGATGAACAAGATCCGACCCAAATAAGGCAGTTTCACCCGCTCCATCCCATCAAATTGGTGATCTACACTTTTTCCCGTATAAAGCTTCTTAATGTGCCATTTTGATACTTGAATGATAGCCATTATTATAGGAAAATTCAATAAGAGATAGATGATCATCCTAACTACCTTTAAAGTCCAACGTGTAAGCTCGTAGCATATCTTTAAGTGTTTGGATAGTACGTTCTGCTTGTCCATCTGTTTGAGGATGAAAAGTCGTACTCAATTTCACTTGTGTACCCAAACTTTTCCGAAAAGACTTCCAAAAATGTGCATTAAATTAAGCTCCCCTGTCTGATATAATAGAGATTGGAATCCTATGTAATCACACCAGAAATTGGAATCCTATGTAATCACACTATCTCTTTAACATGCAACCTTGCATAATCTTCAGGTGTATAGGTGGTCTTGACCGGGAAGAAATATGCTGACTTGGTAAGCCCGTCAACTATTACCCATATGGAATCAAATTTCTGCTGTGTACGAGGCAAACCTATGATGAAATCCATGTTAATCATGTCCCACTTCCAGACTGGAAGATTTATACATTGCATATAACTTCTAGGTTCCTAATGCTCTACTTTTACTTCTTGATAGCTTGGACATTGAGATATGAATTCTACAATGTTCTTCTTTATTTTACCCCACCAATATATTTCTTTCAAACCGTGATACATTTAGGTAGCTCCCAGATGAATAGAAAACTGTGAATGATGTGCCTCTGTCATAATCCGTTTCCTTAATGATATATTGCAAACTCTTATGATTAGTATATATATCAATGTGAACCCCATACAAGTAGTGGCACCATAGTTTTAAAGCAAATATCACAACTGCTAACTCAAGATCATGTATTGGATAATTTCTTTCATGTGGACGCAATTGTCTTGAGGCATAAGCTATAACATTGTCGTGCTGCATCAATACAGATCCTAAGCCGACTCCTGAAGCATCACAATATACTGCATACCCTTCTGTGCCTTTCGAATGTACCATTGTGGGGGTAGAAGTCAACTTATATTTCAAATCTTGAAAACTCTTTTCACACGCATCATTCCACTGAACCTTGGTCGCCTTGTGTGTTAACGTTTTCAAGGGTGCCGAAATGGAAGAAAACCTTTCAACAAATCTTCTATAATAACCTGCCAACCCAAGGAAGCTACGAATTTCCGTAGGCATCGTAGGCCTTGGCCAATTCTTTACCGCTTCTATCCTTTGTATCTCTACCCTTATTCCGTCATATGATGCAGTGTAACCCGAAAATGCTATGGATTTTAACCAAAATTCACACTTAGAGAACTTCGGATGTAACTTACGATCACAAAGAATCTGTAACACCTGCCGTAAGTGATTAGCATGGTCCTCTTGTGATTTTGAGTAAACCAGAATATCACCTCTAAACACGGTCACGAACACATCTAAAAATGACTTGAACACCCTATTCATCAAATCCATAAAAATTGCAGGTGCGTTTGTTAATCCGAATGACATAACTAAAAATTCATAATGGCCGCACTGTGTTCGGAAGGATGTCTTGGGTATATCCTTCTCCCTAACCCATACTTAATAAGAACCCAATCTCAAGTCGATCTTTGAGAATCCTTTGGCACCTTGTAATTGCTCAAATAAATCATCAATCCTGGGGAGGGAATATTCATTCTTGATTGTCACCTTATTCAGTTGTCGATAATTAATACAAACTCTCAGTGTACCATCTCTCTTTTGTACAATAACATTGGTCCACCCCCAAGGGGACATACTAGGCCTTATGAATCCTTTTACTAGCAAGTCCTTTAGTTGTTCCTTCAATTCTTACAACTCTGTTGGGGCCATTCTATATAGAGAAATAGAGATAGGCTGAGTGCCTGGAATCACATCAATACCGAACTCTACTTCCCGTTCTGGAGGTAAACCTGGAAGATCTTCAGGAAATACATCAAGGAATTCATTTACCACTGGAATCGATTGAAGACTTAGCGACTTCACATCGGTATCCTGTACACTTACTAGGTGGAATATGTACCCCCTTAGAGTATCATTTTCTTTGCCTTAAGATGAGAAATAACTTTACCTTTCGGTGCTACAACATTGCCCTTCCATTCAAGGTCATCCTTTTGGGGAAAATGGAAATGTACCTTCTTAGCTCGATAATCTACCGTGGCATAACAAGAAGCCAACCAATCCACACCCATTATAACATCAAAATCCACTATTTACATTTCAATAAGATCATCCAATGTACCAGGATCACAAATATTGACTATGAAATTACGATATATTCTTTAGCTACCACAGATTCACCAACTGGTGTAGATACTTCAAATGGCTTAACTAATAATTCTGGTTTTCTTTCAAATTTTTTTTTTTGCAATCAATGTAGTAACATATGATACGGTAGAACCCGCATCAATCAATGCATATATGATGTGAAAAGAATGATAATGTACCTGTCACTACATTAGGAGAAGCGACATAGGTACGGTTCTGAACTACACTAGAAATGGCTACATCTCTGGCACCCCTACAACGACTAGCAGGCTGTACATCTCGTCCTAAGGAAAGAACCAATGATGATGATGCAATGGTTGATCCCGTAGGTCGTGCTATACCACCCATGCCCCTTTGTGGGCACTCTCTTACCATGTGCCCTGGCACGCCACAAAAATAGCAAACATTCATTCCAACCCAGCATTCACCTAAATAAAACTTCCTGAAGCGCTGGCACAACTGACGAGATGACCTCGAGTGGTTCATACTTCTTTGTGATTAATACCCTACTGTCCGTGAATCCTGATTCTCACTTCTTTGCCCAAACTGGTTGCTTCTAACCCCTTAGAATAGAGGGGGAGCATTTTCTGTAGAATGAGGAAATGATAGCCTAGGCGGTGTGTGAAAAATTTGAGGCCCAAATCCTCCTTGGGATGCCATGAACTGTCCCATGGCTTTTGCCCTCTTTGACGATCCTCCTTCCAATTCTTGCATCCTTCTTCTTTGCCTATGATCCTCCATCTGCTGCGGAAAAGCTTGTCTTTGAACTTGTGCAACAACTACACGAGTTAATATTTGCACCGCACTCATTAAATCTTGCTCAATAGTATTAACGGACAGTTTCGAAGATACTCCTCTCCTTCTTGGCTCTTTTGTAAATGGAAGAGTAGGAGAAGCCCACGATACGAACTCATTTCCAGCCCCACCTTGATCAGCTTGCTCAGGTGGTGCTCTACTGGTTCCTTCTCCGACAGTCCTATCTATCTTTCAACCTTTTCCCCAACCTTTTCTTGCCATCGGCATTCTATTATCACATAAGAAAACAATTCCCATGGTCAGATACGATTCCACCTACAACATTGGATCTAATGTACGATCCAAGAAATGAAGAAACGAAACAACTCCTAAATGTCCCGTAGCCTCCTACTTATAAATATGGTGCGCAACACATCCATAAGCAAGACACTACTCAGACACGACTTTGTAGACACCCTTAGGATGGCCTGCTCTGATACCACTTTTGTCACGCCTCGAATTCCAACGGGGCGGACTGGCACCCAAAGCCGGTAAGGACCGAGAGAACCAATCTTCATTCATGTACATTCGTATGCTTTTCACTCAAGGAACATCACTATCATGTGTAGATACAATATGATAATGGTGAAAGTCATGGAAAATGTAACACCTCGTACCTTCCCAACCCTATGTGATGACGTTGAATAATGGTTACTTAGGTGTCGAGATGCCATTAGTATGTATTTGTGATGTTAGTGATGAGAAAATTGATATTGGGCCTCGTACATGTGATTAAACTTGCGTAGAAGGTGTTTGGTGACTTCATGGAGTATCTGTGGGGTTAAAAACGAGGCTTGGAGGACCTCTAAACAAAGGATATTAAAGGTAAGAAGTAACTTAAAGAATAGAACTTGAAGTATCTAACCAAATCCACGAATAAAAGTCGAAGAAATGAAAATTTCAAAAAAAAAAGGGTGGGGTGCTCCAAAGGGCGTGCCAGGCTGGTTTTACCCACCTTTCAATGTTAGAAATTTTTCTTAAGTTCCAAGGGTGCCCGGGGACGTACCGGGCCAATTTTTACCACGTTTCTTCTAAAACCATGAGCATATACATGAAATGAGTGAAGTATTATATTGGTATGGTAAAATTACTCGTGAACGAATTTGGCATCAAACTGATGATTTTACCCTTTTGGTCAAAATAGGCCATACGTGGCTAGAATCGCTTGTTTTTGGGATTGAGGCTACGAATATAAATCCCGTGAGTGGGAATATCGTCGTAACGCATATGAAATAATTAAACATAAGATATATAATGGATTGCACATTGATGATAGTGGGTTAAGATGATATGGGTTATTGGGCCTAATTTGAGATCCAAAATGAGCAAAACATGAAAGGCCCAATGGGTCAAATGACCTATTTTTGCCTTGACTTGTCAATGATTGAATTAAATGGATAAGGATTACTTTAATAGGTTATAAAAGGTGGCCAAAAATCAGATTTTTAATCTTAAAGGGGCACATGCCATTCTAGAAATTTCTACAATATTTCCACAAGACATTTCTCAAGCTCTTCAAACCCTAAGTCATTTTTGGACAAGATCATCATCTTCCAAGCTTGGGTAAGTGATTATTATTGTACTTTAACATATTATAAGCATGAGAAATTATGTATATCATGTTGGTTATGCTTGGAAGTGTTGGACATGGCACTTTTGGTTTTTGTTAAAAAAGATGTGTTATCCATGAGATTGTAACCTGAAATATGACTTGTGGTTTTGATGAAAGAGAATGGTATGGATGAAATATCAACATGTATGGTGTGATTATGTTATTAAACTTGTTATTTTTCTATAAGTGCAAATTATGGGATTTTTGCCGATATGTGATATGATGTGTATTAAGGTGACTTAATGGATTAATTGTGATATGGTGTTCATGAGAAAGTGTAAAGGAGAAACTTTGTGGTGAAATGCTATTGGTAAGTGATGTTGTGGTCAATGTATAGAATTTTATGGTATTGTTGGCATGAAAACGACATGAATGGTATTGTAAAGGGTGAAATAATGGTATAGGGGACTCATGTAACTCATGGTTCTCATATACACTTACAATGTAGCTTGTGGTCAATGTATGGCATGCATGGGGTATTATTGGTATGAAAATTCCGTAAATGGTATTGTAGAGAAGGAAATGAGATTTTTAAAGATAAATATATAACTCATTGTTGTCATATGCATTTGTAAGGTAGTTGGTGGTTAATGTTGGTTCCGTTATGTACTTGTGATGTAGAGTGAAATGTAAGGAAGGAGAGAAATTGTTGTTCTCACTATTGGATTTTGTATTTATATTGGGAAGATAAGGTACGTAAGGTTACTCTGTCCATATCCTTCTGCAGCACATAATGTTCATATTGACATTTCACTTGTCCTATTCAAAAATATGCTAAGGTATCTCATTCAGGTTTGATATATATTGTTATCCACACATTTCTTATTCATTGACTGATTGGTATTCATACGTCTCTTGTCCATGGACTAAAATTCCTAAGCTCTCATAATGTTGTTGTAACTACTAAAAGAAACTGTTCAAGGAAAGTGACGACGTAAGGAGAATCTATTCATTCCTAAGTCACGTATCCCTCATTTATTAGTCGTTGTTGTTCATAAGTTACCTAATTATGGACATGGTTCCAAAGTCCTAATAATAGTATGTTCCAAAGATGTCACAACGTTGAACTTCTAAAAGAACTATCTCAAAGAGGGAATAATGTAAGAGAATCTAGTTATTCTTGAAAAACATTCTCCAATCATGTCATATTCCAAAGTCCAATATTATTATGAATATCTTTGTACCAATCTCATTAGAGTAGTAAAGGAGGTAAAGTCCGAACTAATATATCTATTTCCTCACAAGTGAGTGTATCACTCTCTTGAAAGTAAGGAAATAAAGTAAGGCATAGATGTGTGTTTCCAATATTATCATGATCCTCAATGAACCAATCTCATGAAGTAGAGGAGTGAGGTAATATATATATATATATATATATAAGTGTGTGCCTCAATTAGTGTCATGATCTCTAACGTGTCACTCTCATAACTATGTAAAGGAAATAAGATTGTAAAGAAGTAATGCACATATGGTTACTTTATGTTTTATTGAGCATGGATCACAATCTAAAGGGTATAAGTTCAAGATGGTATAATCCCAATATTATGCTATGGTTTATTACAGTATTATATTACTATCCACCTATAAAGTGATGAGCAGTATTATATTAATATCCACCTATAAGGTGATGAGCGGTATTATATTATTATCCACCTATAAGGTGATGAGCGGTATTATATTATTATCCACCTATAAGGTGATGAGCGGTATTATATTATTATCCACCTATAAGGTGATGAGCGGTACTATATTGTAACCCACCTAGAAGGTGATGATCGGTATTATATTAAGACCCACATAATGAAGATAGTTGTAAAAGAAATTAGAGTATTAGAGTATATCCCTTGCATGAATTTAGAACTAAAAGTAAAGGTTAGTATAAGACCGATGATGATAAGACTGAATGACCAAGTAATGAAATTAATGGAAGTAATGAACATGGTTCCGTATATTCAGAACGGAGGTATATCCATATTGATTATTCTCTTACGTTTACTTTCTTGAAAGTACTTATGCATTATACCGTTTCATATGGCCTTACATACTCAGTACTTTCTTCGTACTGACCCCTCTTGGGGGACTTACCTTACTTGTTGCAGGCACAGGTGCTAGTAGGCCTCCTCAGTAGGCTAAGAGGTATCCACAGATTTTTGGTGAGCTCCAGTTGGTTCGGGGCTTTTTTGAGTCATTATGCATATTGGTTTGATATTGTATATGAGTATAGAGCGGGGTGTTGTCCCGACTCTAGGTTTGTCACAGTTATGTATCTGTAGAGGCTTTGTAGACTTATGTAGGAAGCTGAATGTAAGATATGTACGTTCATTTTGACGCGATGGCCCTAACGACCAAGTTTCATAAATTGTATATATTGCCATGATTTTCACCATTAAGATTTTATTACATGGGATAAAATGATATTCATACGCGAACATACATATGAGAGTATATGAGCGAAGATTGGTTCTCTCGAGCCTTATCGGCTTCGGGTTCCAGTCCGGCCAAAATGGGATTCGGGTTGTGACAAAAGTGGTATCAGAGCAGGTTGTTCTAAGGGTGTCTACAAAGCCGTGTCTGAGTAAAGTCTTGCTTATGGATGTGTTGCACACCACATTTATAAGTAGGAGGCTACGAGACATTTAGTAGTTGTTTCATTTCTTCATTCTAGATCATGCAATAGAGCCATTGTCATAGGTGGGATTACATCTGACCATTGTAATTGGTTTTCTTTGATATAGTAAAATGCTGATTACAAGACAAGGTATGGGCAAAGATAAGTAGGTAGATATGCATGTGGGAGAAGGAATTAGTAAATCACCACCTAACCAAGATAGTCAATATGGGGTTGAAACTGAGTTTACATCACGGGAACCTTCTCCTCCCACTTCTCAAGGAAGGCCACAAAAGAGGGAAGTATCCCCACAATCGCCTGATAATGTTACTAGGCAGGAGTTACAGGACTTGAGAAATGCGGTTCAAATGTTGACTCAGATAGTTGTTGCCCAAAGTCAAGGACGAGTTGGTATAGTGACACATGATGATGGTGAGGCTAGGATAGCTAGTCGGCGGACACAGGATTTCCTAAAATTGGATCCTCCCACATTTATCGGGTCCGATCTTAATGAAGATCCGTAAGACTTTATCGATCAAATTCAAAGGGCTCTAGATGTTATGCATGTGACGGCTGTAGAAATAGTGGAGCTTGCTGCATATAGACTGAAAGGAAAGTCTATACTATGGTATGAAAATTGGAAATGATCCAAAGGTATCGGTGCAAATCCAGCTAGTTGGGAGGAATTAAAGGTGGCATTCCTTGATCATTATCTTCCATATGAGGTCCGCTATGCTCGTGCAGATCAGTTTTTAAATCTTCGTTAAGGAAATATGAGTGTCAGGGAGTATAGTCTTCGGTTTAATTCATGGGCTAGATACGCTCCTAATATGGTAGCGACTATGGCCGATAGGTTTCATCGATATACTTGGTAAGGGACTGTACTATTGCTGCATTAAATAAAGATATGGATATAGCTAGAATACAAGCCTTCGCACAAAAGATGGAGGATCAAAGGAAAAGAAGAAGGATACAAGAATTTAAAGAAAGGCCATCAAAGAGGGCGAGATCTGTGGGACAGTTTATGGTATCCCAAGGAGGATTTAGCCCCAAATTTTCCCTAGACCGCCCAGACCATCATTTTCTTACCAGACGGCAGGTAATCCATCTTAATTTCGCGGGTTTAGGGGCGGTCAAGATGGGCAAAGTAGTGAGACTCAGGGTTCACAGACAGTAGGGTATCGAGAACAAGGAAGTATGGGCCAATCGAGGTCTTCTCGTCAGGTGTGCCAGTGCTGCAAAAAGTTTCATTCAGGAGAATGTTGGCTTGAAACGAATGTTTTCTTCTGGTGTGGTAAGTCAGGGCATCTGAAGAGAGAATGTCCATAGAGGGCCTCGGGTAGTATGACACGATCTACGGGGTCAGTAAAATTTGGAGGCTCTCCTTGATATAGTGACAGGTACGTTATCTATATGTTTACCTAATGAATATGCATCAATTGATCCGGGTTCTACACTATCATATGTTACTCCATTGACTGTACACTAGAATTAATAGTCAAGTCATTTAAGGTGTCCACACCAGTTGGTGAATTTTTTATAGCTAAAAGAGTATGTCGCAATTGTATCGTAAATGTTGTGATCATGTTACATTGACTAATTTTATTGAGATGGACATGATAGATTTTAATGTTACAATGGGTATGACTGGGTTGGCTTTTTGTTAGGCCACAATAGATTGCCGAGCAAAGAAATTACATTTTCATTTTCCACAAAGAATTTTGTTGAATGGAAGGGTACATATGTCGCTTAGTCAGAGTGAAGGATACCAAAGTTAAAGCTACTAATGTGAAAAATACTAGTCTACCCCCGTAGGGTGTAGCAGTGTAAATTGTATCGACGAGGGATGACACGTCGAGAATGTGCCTTAATTATAGGCAACGGATTGAAGTGTCAAGAAGATTTTATGTATCGAATATATATATGCTAAAGAAATGCATTATGGTAATGTACATCATTCACGATATGCTATTTAGTAGGGAGTAATATTGACAAGATTACATGAAAACAATATTGCAAAATTTATACTTCAGTAATCGAAGTGACAACAAGTAAAGGTAAAGTGTTTGGAATCTGAAGGTTATAGGCTATGTAGAGATTCTTTTTAGTTAGAAATAGATGTGATGCCATATGGGTAATAGTTGATAGGCTACCAAGTTAACAAATTTGTGGAAATCTTTTTAGAAGAAGTTGGGAACCCAAGTGAATGTAAGTTGGGAAGATAAAGTATGTAAGGTTACTCTGTCCGTATCCTTCTGCAGCACATAATGTTCATATTGACATTTCACTTGTCCTATTCCAAAATATACTAAGGTATCTCATTCAGGTTTGATATATATTGTTATCCACACGTTTCTTATTCATTGACCGATTGGTATTCATACGTCTCTTGTCCATGGACTGAAATTCCTAAGCTCTCATAATGTTGTTGTAACTACTAAAAGAAACTATTCAAGGAAAGTGACAACGTAAGGAGAATCTATTAATTCCTAAGTCACGTATCCCTCATTCATTAGTCGTTGTTGTTCATGAGTTACCTAATTATGGACATGGTTCCAAAGTCCTAATAATAGTATGTTCCAAAGATGTCACAACGTTGAACTTCTAAAAGAACTATCTCAAAGAGGGAATAATGTAAGAGAATCTAGTTATTCTTGAAAAGCATTCTCCAATCATGTCATGTTCCAAAGTCCAATATTATTATGAATATATTTGTACCAATCTCATAAGAGTAGTGAAGGAGGTAAAGTGCGAACTAATATATCTATTTCCTCACAAGTGAGCGTATCACTCTCTTGAAAGTAAGGAAATGAAGTAAGGCATAGATGTGTGTTTCCAATATTAAAATGATCCTCAATGTAACAATCTCATGAAGTAGAGGAGTGAGGTAATATATATATATATATATATATATAAGTGTGTGCCTCAATTAGTGTCATGATCTCTAATGTGTCACTCTCATAACTATGTAAAGGAAATAAGATTGTAAAGAAGTAATGCACATATGGTTACTTTATGTTTTATTGAGCATGGATCACAATCTAAAGGGTATAAGTTCAAGATGGTATAATCCCAATATTATGCTATGGTATTATTACGGTATTACATTACTATCCACCTATAAGGTGATGAGCAGTATTATATTATTATCCACCTATAAGGTGATGAGTGGTATTATATTAGTATCCACCTATAAGGTGATGAGCGGTATTATATTATTATCCACCTATACGGTGATGAGCGGTACTATATTGTAACCCACCTAGAAGGTGATGATCGGTATTATATTAAGACCCACATAATGAAGATAGTTGTAAAAGAAATTAGAGTATTAGAGTATATCCCTTGCATGAATTTAGAACTAAAAGTAAAGGTTAGTATAAGACCGATGATGATAAGACTAAATGACGAAGTAATGAAATTAATGGAAGTAATGAACATGGTTCTGTATATTCAGAACGGAGGTATATCCATATTGATTATTCTCTTACGTTTACTTTCTTGAAAGTACTTATGCATTATACCGTTTCATATGGCCTTACATACTCAGTACTTTCTTCGTACTGACCCCTCTTGGGGGACTTACCTTACTTGTTGGAGGCACAGGTGCTAGTAGGCCTCCTCAGTAGGCTACGAGGTATCCGCAGATTGTTGGTGAGATCCAGTTGGTTTGGGTCTTTTTCGAGTCATTATGCATATTGGTTTGATATTGTATATGAGTATAGAGCGGGGTGTTGTCCCAACTCTAGGTTTGTCACAAGTATGTATCTGTAGAGGCTTTGTAGACTTATGTGGGAAGCTGAATGTAAGATATGTACGTTCATTTTGACGCAATGGACCTAACGGCCAAGTTTCATATATTGCATATGTTTCCATGATTTCCTCCATTAAGATTTAATTACATGGGATAAAATGATATTCATACGCGAACATATATATGAGAGTATATGAGCGAAGATTGGTTCTCTCGGGCCTTATTTCCTTTGGGTGCCAGTCTGACCCGAATGGGATTTGGGTCGTGACAGAAAACATATGATATATACATATATGAAACTTGGTTGTTAGGGCCACCATGTCAAAAGCATACATCCCTTACATTCCTTCGTTTGTCCCACAACATCTACAAAGCCTCTACAAATACATAGACATAACCAACCTACAGTTGGGACACGTCCCCACTTTATACAATACCAAAACAAATGTACATAATGACTCGAAAAGCCCCGAACCAACTGGAGCTCACCAATGATCCGGAAATGACCCGTAACCTACTGTGGAGGTCTACTAGCACCTGTGCCTGGAGAAAGGAAGGTAAGTCCCCCAAGGGATGTCAGTACGAAGAATGTACTGAGTATGTAAGGCTATATGAAACTGAATTATATATAAGTACTTCAATGGAATCAAACATAAGAGAATAGTCAATATGGATAATCCACCGTTTTGTATGTGTGGAACCATGTACATTATATTCATTACTTTCTTTGCCTTTACGTTCATTCATCATTATCGTTCATTACTTAACGTTATCCTTCTTTGCATTAAGAAATTTTAAAGCATATGATAACAAAATGACCAACTGATCAGTGGTAAAAGAGGATAACCCATGCTAGGTATTTTAACCCCTGGGATGAGATTAACCCATGCTAGGCTTTTCTGTCGCCCCTGGGATGAGCTTAACCCATACTAGGTATTTTAAACCCTAGGATAAGATTAACCCATGCTAGGTGTTTATTCCACCCCTGGGATGCCACTCAAGAATATACAAACAATTATACATTACTTCATTCTTTTATTATAAGAGTGATACATTGGTAGTTGTAACATTATTGGAACTTTGGAACGTAACATTATTGGAACTCTGGAACAATGTCCAAAATTATGTGACACATGAATAAAAATTGGGCAACGAATAAGAAACATGTGAATAACAATATATGACAACCTGAAATGAGATACCTCTAAACATTTCGGAATTGAACAAGTACAATGTCAAAGTGAACAATATGTGCTGCAGAAGGATACGAAAAGAGTAACCTTACATACCTTATCTTCCAAATATGAATGCATAACCCTATATGTAAATGCAACAATCCAGCTCCTTCCTTACGTGTTACTCTACCACACAAGTACATCACGGAGCTCACGTTAACAACTAACTATATTACAAGTGCATAAGACGACAATGAATTACGTGACTGCCATATAACGTCATTTCACCCTTCATAATACAATTCACTGAATTACCATACAAACAACACAACAACATACTACACATTAACCAAAACATCATAACGCGATAGCATTTTACACCAAAGTTATACTTTACACTTCCCTTTCAACACTACGTTACCTTTTCTCCATCGAGTCACTTAAATACCTTTCACAATAACACATTAACAACAATCCATAATTGATATGATCCAACATGCTTCCGAACTACCCCTAAAAGCCACTCAAAATGTACCATAAGTTGATAATTGCTTCCAACAAGGGTATAGGGGCCTTGGGGGGGGGGGTCAAAGAGATGCAAAAAGAATCAAAACGGAGTTCTGGACTGACTTGCGAAGCCACTTGCGCCCGTAGGTGGGTGACGTGCATCCCAGGTGACAATTGTCCTGGTACAGGTCCACCTGCGTTGGCATCTGCGCCCGTAGGTGCCCCATCCGCGATGGCAGATGCCTGTTTCAGCCTCCAGGGGTCATTTTCGGGTCCTTTTTTGCAATGAATGCTCCATGGTCATAATTAAACTTATATTTTCATATTTTAAGTTATCTTAGATTCCAAAAAATATCCATGGTTTCACAACACATATAAACATCACCAAACTACATGCTCCTTTCAATACACCACTAATTCCATGCCCAATATCATAACAACAATTCCAAATGTTATACACAAAGATAAAGCAAGTTAAGGATATAAACACATCTTAAATTTTGATATTTAATCCATCAAATTCACTTCATTCAATACCACAAGTCCAATTTCCAGTTTAGAAGGCAAAACCCTTCTCCGATTAAGCAAAAGTAGACTGTTTTACACATAGTGAACTGTCCAACACTTTGTCAACATAAACAACATGATTTATACACCATATTAAGCATATAATATAATAAACCATAATATTAAACACTTACCCAATATTGAAAAGTGATGATCTTGTCCAAAGAGATGGTTGCCTTAGGGTTTCGAAGAGAAGAGAAAATATCTCTTTTGTGGAAAATTCTAGAATTTGGCAAGTGTAGTGAAATGAATAAAAGTTGATTTTTGTAGCCTTATTTATGGTCATCCTTAGCCAATTATTGGTCATTAAATTATGGTTTACTTGGTTAACATGAGGAATGTGTCATTTCCATTTTAGGCCATGTCTTTTGTATGATTTAGGGCCTCAATTGAGCCCAATAGCACAAGATTCATTTAGTCCAACAAATTTAATATATAAGACCTCAAAAATCTCATGTTTAAATAATTCCATAAATGTTACAGTAATAAACTAGGTTCGAAAATGTATGGGGTGTTATAGTACGAGCACCAGACTATGTCGGTATCTATGCAGCGACCCTGGTTGGCCAAGATTTTAGTGGAGAGTGGTGACCCTTGTGGTTAATAAACAAGAAGGAAATAATAAGCTTTGCTATAAAATTTTGGTGGGCAATGGTCAGGTTGCCACTAATGCCTACAGGCGGAGATACTAATGTAGATGAACTCAGGGCTGTATTAGTTTCTAGCATGATGGAGGGTTTCAAAATTAATTTTGACCAGACAATTACTTATGAGATGTATTCAAGGGTGCATAAGACTACTATAGTATTGCCATGTCCTTTCTTTGTGACGAAGCTATGTAGGGTCGCGAAGGTACCTATTCTGAATGGTATCAATAATGAGGTGACAGACACACATACCCACAGGACATCGGCAGGACTCAGGATGATGCTAAGTTTGAGTTGAGGATACACAAACCTCCGTTATATGGACCTCAATCACAATCTACTCCTGAGAAGTCTAGTACTCCTTCAGCTACACCATTAGTAATTATGATTGTTCCACCACAGGTGGTATCTTCTACATCAGAGGCTAAAGTTGTTGCCCCTACTACTAATACAATGGACACTGTATCAATGTCGCATCCATACTCGAATTTTTAGTTAACTTTGCAAAATTTCATGAGAATGGTGAAGAAGTAGAAAAAGTTTGAGTGCTAATTGCAAGAATGGTCTAAGGAATTTAAGTTTTTCATGGATAGTAGAAGTAAGGAGGCACTGGAACCATGTAAGAACCTACATGACCATATGGATGAAATGGAATTATGATTAAATAATAGATTAAGAGAGTTGTCGATCCCAAATTTGGAAAAGTTCACAACCGAACTTATGATGGTCCAAGCAGATATTGCCACCCTAAAAAAGGGTCACTCTTTTGGGTTCCCAGAGCTAGAAATGGTAGAGTCGAAGGATAATGATACCATAATTGAATTTATGGGCCGACCAGTCAGACATAGTGGGAAGAAAATGGTTGATGATGAGGAGAAAAAAAGGTCGAAGAAAAAAAGCATCGGGATGAGACACCAGAAGAAAGAGACATGCGGAAGGCACTGAAAGCCTTCAAGAAGGATAAAGAATTGAGACAAAAGCATGAGTACGATCTACTTGTAGGAGTCTCTTCCATCTCTACACCCAGTGGTGGGCCCACACCAAATGTTTTGGCTACTCCCACTTCGGTGATCGAGAATGTGGTTGATGGTAAGAGTACTCTGGTTGAAATTGGGGTCACTGTTGCAGATTTTGAAGCCACGAAGGCCTCCAAAGACTTGCTAGACTCTGAGGCCTAAGGTCTTCATAGGTATTCCTTCATCTGAGTTCTTATTTATTATCTTAATGCATTAGGGAGTGCATGTTTCTCTTGATGAGGGTGGGGGTACCTGTGAGTTTGTCACCATCGAGGGTTTTTGTTGTTGTATTTCTTTTCTCTCGGTGTACTATCTAGTAGAACCATAATGTTTAGGTTTATTTCTTTTTATGTTGATTAAGTTAAATTAATAGCAATCAACTGCTTGAAGTGATCTTTTTGTGGATTTTGTGGAAAATAGTTACTTCTCCAAAAATATAAATTACTTTTTGCACTGAGGAATTGTCTTCATATGGTTGACTGTCTGGATCTTTGAATGTCATTAGCATATATGGATGTAATAATATTGCTTAAGCCTAATTGCCATCGTGAGAGTAGGTTTTTATTAAGTGTTCTTTTGTGCTAAGTGTGTGTGAGCCTATTTTGTGCCTTTTTGACTTTGTGTATGCACCTAGAGCTTGCCTAGTCTACCCTGTTTAAGTAATAAATCATTGATTAGTAGAGAATCACAGACTCTATTCGAATCTATACCACTTAGCCTAAAGAAACTATCCAAATAATCTTAATAAAGCCCTTGATCCCTACTTGAGCTTTTCAGACTTCTTTATTCAATAATTGTTCACCTTTCCTCTTTTATCGTTGAACCTCTATTTTGGACTTGGTCCCTCCTTGGACATCGTACGCCTTAACTTAGGAAAATTACCTAAGTTGAGGTTGGCTACTGTAGAAGTGTTTGATAAGTGGAAAAGGGTATGAAAAGAGCAGGCATGGGTAAAAGAAGATCCTATGAGAGTGCACAAAAGAAAAAAATGCCAAAAAACAAAAAGAAAGAAAAATAAAAAAGATAGAAAAAGAATAAAAAAGAGAGAAAAAGAAAAAAAGAAAGAACAAATCCAAGAGAGTTGCCGCACTCGGTAATGGAAGTTATTGATATAATACGGTGAATAAAGGCGGAATTTTAAGTTAAGTGGAAATAAGAGCTCGTTCATGTCAAGGAGGGCTGACTAACTAATTTCCAAATGCATACTACCAGCACCCAGACCCTCATCACAAGCCTAGAAAAGCCCTGTAGTGATCTTAATCAACGTTCTGAAAAACTGAATTAGGATAGTAAAGGCAAGCCTTTGGGTTCGTATGTGCATTGTTGGAAGATTTCTTTGTGAGTGTGAGTGGTTTTTCCAATTCCTTGATTTAAATTTCTTGTGTGTATAGGACTTATTTGTAGCAAGGGCATCATAAAGAAATTGTTGATCACCTACTGTTAGGATAGAGATTGTTATGTATGCAAATTATTCATAGATATTATAATGACATGCTTAGATCCGAAATTGTTGACATGTTGGATGATTGATATTTGCTCAATCGAAAAATGATCAAAAAGGGGTGAATTTTGAAAGGAGATGAAAATTGTAAACTGATTGCTACTATTTAGCTTAGTCGTTGTGTGTTTAAAGTGTTTGTTCAGTTTAGTGTTATTTTGTTGCTTGAGGACAAGCAAACATTCTAAGTTGAGGATGTTGATGTACCGGCTAATGACGACAAAGTTTACGCTTTTAACTAAGAATTATCATGATTTTTTAAGTAACCTTTGGTAGTTTTGATGTCTTTTTATGTCTAATTTCAGGATAATTACCCAAGAACCAAAAGGAGTAAATCTGAGCTAAATATGCTAATGGGCGGTTCACTTGACAAACCTCCAGGAGAGCATATGAACACCACACCTGCAATACCCCGTACATTTCCAACCTTACTTGACAACCTTGAACCATGTTTACCCTAGGTTCGAGAGCAATAAGTACGTATTTGTATTATTATCAATGAAACATTTGATATTGTGCTAGTAAATGTGATTAGACCTTTGTAGGAGGTGTTTGTGACTTTGTGGAGAATTTGTGCGGTGGAAATTGATGTTTAAAGGACATCCAAGCAAAGTATCTTAAAGATAAGAGGCAATCAAAAGGTTGGAACTTGAAAGATCCAACCAAATCCACAAAGCAAAGTTGAAATCGCATTTTTAGTGTTGGGCGCGCCACAGGGCGTGCTAGGCCGCTTTGGCCTGAATTTTGTTTGGCACAAGAAGCAAGGGGGCGCTCCAAGCAGCATTCCAGGCCTCCCCTGCACACCTTTCAAATGCTGAAAATTTTCTAAGTCCCTAGGGCGCCCGGGAGCGTGCCGGGGTGCTTTTTGCCAAATTTCTTTGATGATTATTAGTCTATAAAGAGGACTCTTGGGTTATGGTATCCCTATTTCAACGTAGTAGACTAATCTTGAGCGAGTTTGGCATCCGAGTTGGTGTTAATTCTTCGTCACAAGTATTTTATCAAATTATGTTCAATTAAGCCATGGGTGGCTAGAATTTCGTATTTTTGAAATTGAGGCTACGAACATGAATGTCGTGAGTGAATATTTTTGTGACATTTATGGAATTATTTAAACACGAGATATATGGTGGATCATACATTGAATTTGGTGGGCTAAGATAACATGTGTTAATGGGCTCAATTTGAGGCCCAAAATGAAGCCAAAAGGCATGGCCCAAAGAGCAAATGACCCATTCTTCAACTTTGACCAAGTAAACATGGCATTTAATGCCAAGAATTGGATAAGGATGACTTGAGGGGCTATATAAAGGCAAAAATCATATTTTTATTCCAAAAACCACACATGCCATTCTAGACATTTCCAAGAAATTTCTTTTAGCTCTCAAAACCCTAAGTCATCTCTTTGGGAAAGATCATCATTTTTCAAGCTTGGGTAAGTGTTTAATCTTATGGATTAATATATTATATGCTTAAGATGGTATGTATATCATGATGGTTATGTTGGCAAAGTGTTTAATAGTGCACTTTTGCTTTTGTTAAAAGATGTGTCATCTTTGTGATTTGAACTTGAAAGGAGACTTGAGGTTTTGATGAAAGTGCATGGTGTGGATTAAATATCAACATGTATGGTGTGGTTATGTTTCTTAACTTTTTATTTTTCTATGAGTTTAAATTGTGGGATTGTTGTCGATATGTTGTTATGAAGTGTGTTGAGGTGACTTGAAGGAGTAATTGTGACATCGTGTTAATGAGGAAGCGTAAAGGATGAACTTGGTGTGAAATGCTATTGGTTTGTGATGTTTTGGTCAATGTATGACATGTTGTGGTATTGTTGGTATGACAATGCCGTGAATGGTATTGTAAATGGGGAAATGACATATGAAGGCAATCATGTAACTCATTGTTGTCTTATGCACTTGCATGGTAGTTGATTGTTAACGTAAGCTCCGTTTTGTACTTGTGTTGTAGAGTGAAACGTAAGAAAGGAGCTTGAGTATTGTATTCACATATAGGATTGTGTATTCATATTGAGAAGGTTAGGTATGTAAGGTTACTCTTTCCGTATCCTTCTGCAGCACATAGTGTTCACAGTGTCATTGTACTTGTCCCATTCCAGAATGTTCTATGGTATCTCATTTCAGGCTGTCATCTATTGTTATTCACATGTTCCTTATTCATTGATCATTTGTTATTCATATGTTACATAATTGTGGACATGGTTCAAAAGTTCCAATAATGGTATGTTCCAAGTTCCAATAATGTACAATCACCAATTTATCACTCTTCGAATGAAAGAAAGAAGTAATGTATAATTGATGAGTATTCTTGGGTGGTATCCCAGGGGTGGAAGAAACACCTAGCATGGGTCAATCCCAATATCATGGGTGGTATCCCATGGGTTAAATTACCTAGCATGGGTCAATCCCAATATCATGGGTGGTATCCCAGGGGCGACAGAAAAGCCCAACATGGGGAAATATTGGTGGGGAAAGCCTAGCATGGCTACAAAAATGTATCATGATTTGAAAGACATGTATTGGTGGGGAAATATGAAGAACATTACAGAATTTGTAGCTCAATGCCCAAATTGTCAACAAGTCAAAGTAGAGCATCAAAAATCTGGAGGTTATATGCAATGTATCAATCTTCCAATCTGGAAATGGGACAGGATTAACATGGATTTCATCACAGGTCTGCCTCGTACAATGAGAAATTTGATTCTATATGGGTAATAGTTGACAGGTTTACCAAGTCAGCGCATTTCCTACCAGTTAAGACCACCTATACAACTGAAGATTATGCAAGGTTGTATGTTAAAGAGATAGTGCGATTGCATGGTATTCCAATTTCCATTATATCAGACAGAGGAGCACAATTTACCGTGCATTTTTGGATATCTTTTTAGAAGAGCTTGGGTACACAACTGAATTTGAGTACGACTTTTCATCCTCAGGCAGATGGAAAATTAGAGCGTACTATTTAAACACTTGAAGATATGCTACGAGCTTGCAAATTGGACTTTAAAGGTAGTTGGGATGATCATTTACCTCTTATTGAATTTGCTTACAATAAGAGCTATCATTAAAGTATCAAAATGGCACCATATGAAGCTTTATATGGGAGAAAGTGTAGATCGCCAATTGGATGGTTTGAAGTGGGTAACTGCTTTACTTGGGCCAGATCTTTTTCATCAGGCTATGGAGAAAGTTAAAGTGATTCAACAGCGGCTACAAATGGCCCAAAGTCGACACAAGTCATATGCTGATGTTAGAAGAAGAGGTCTCAAATTTGCCCTAGGCGATTGGGTATTCTTGAAGGTGTCGCCAATGAAAGGGGTAATGAGATTTGGAAAGAAAGGGAAATTGAGTCCATGTTATATAGTCCCATATGCAATTATCAGAAGATTTGGGCAAGTTGCGTATGAGTTGGCACTACCCCAAAAACTCTCCACGGTTCATATTCGAAAGTGCATAGGAGATCCATCTCATATTGCTCCCATTGAAGATGTACAAGTTACGGAGGATCTCACTTATGAAGAGATACCTATTGCTATTCTGGATAGACAAGTGAAGAGGTTAAGAAAGAAAGACGTAGCGTCCGTAAAAGTCCTTTGGAGAAATCAACAAGTAGAGGAGATCACATGGGAAACTGAATAAATAATGAAGTCCAAGTACCCTCATCTGTTTCAAATGGAGGACAAAGTTCAAAGCACGGAAGTGGAGCAATAACAAGTAAGTATCTATGAGAATTAAGTGTGTATATATATATATATATATATGCTAATATAGAGATGCATTTGTTGTACATGAGACGATGTTATTAACATTCGAGGATGAATGTTTCTAAGGGGGGAAGAATGTAATACCCCGTACGTTTCTGACCTTACTTGAAAACCTTGAACCATGTTTACCCTAGGTTTGAGAGAAATAAGTACGTATTTTGTATTGTTATTGATGAAACATTTGATATTGTGCTAGTAAATGTGATTAGACCTTTGTAGGAGGTGTTTGTGATTTTGTGGAGCATTTGTGGGGTGAAAAGTGATATTTAAAGGACATCCAAGCAAAGTATCTTAAATATAAGAGGCAAGCAAAAGGTTGGAACTTGAAAGATCTAACCAAATCCACAAAGCAAAGTTGAAATCGCATTTTTAGTATGGGGCGCGCCACAGGGTGTGCCAGGTCTCTTTGGCCTGAATTTTGTTTTGCATAGGCAGCAAGGGGGCGCGCCAGGCCGCCCCTGCACACCTTTCAAATGATGAAAATTTTCTAAGTCCCTAGGGCGCCCGGGAGCGTGCCGGGGTGCTTTTTGCCAAATTTATTCAACGATTATTAGTCTATAAAGAGGACTCTTGGGTTATGGTATCCTTATTCCATCGTAGTAGGACTACTCTTGAGCGATTTTAGCATCCGAGTTAGGGTTAATTCTTCGTCACAAGTATTTTATCAAATTATGTTCAATTAAGCCATGGGTGGCTAGAATTTTGTATTATTGAAATTGAGTCTACGAACATGAATTTCGTGAGTGAATATTTTTGTGACATTTATGGAATTATTTAAACATGAGATATATGGTGGATCATACATTGAATTTGGTGGGCTAATCTTACATGTGTTAATGGGCTCAATTTGAGGCCCAAAATGAAGCCAAAAGGCATGGCCCAAAGAGCAAATGACCCATTCTTCAACTTTGACCAAGTAAACATGGCATTTAATGCCAAGAATTGGCTAAGGATGACTTGAGGGACTACATAAAGGCAAAAATCAGATTTTTATTCCAAAAACCACACATGCCATTCTAGACATTTCCAAGAAATTCCTTTTAGCTCCCCAAACCCTAAGTCATCTCTTTGGGTAAGATCATCATTTTTCAAGCTTGGGTAAGTGTTTAATATTATGGATTAATATATTATATGCTTAAGATTGTGTGTATATCATGATGTTTATGTTGGCAAAGTGTTAAAGAGTTCACTTTTGATTTTTGTTAAAAGATGTGTCATCTTTGTGATTTGAACTTGAAAGGAGACTTGAGGTTTTGATGAAAGTGCATGGTATGGATGAAATATCAACATGTATGGTGTGGTTATGTTTCTTAACTTTTTATTTTTCTATGAGTTTAAATTGTGGGATTGTTGTCGATATGTTGTTATGAAGTGTGTTGAGGTGACTTGATGGAGTAATTGTGACGTCGTGTTAATGAGGAAGCGTAAAGGATGAACTTGGTTTGAAATGCTCTTGGTTTGTGATGTTTTGGTCAATGTATGACATGTTGTGGTATTATTGGTATGAAAATACCGTGAATAGTATTGTAAAGGGGGAAATGACATTTCAAGGCAATCATGTAACTCATTGTCGTCTTTTGCACTTGTAAGGTAGTTGATTGTTAACGTAAGTTCCATTATGTACTTGTGTTTTAGAGTGAAACGTAAGGAAGGAGATGGACTATTGTATTCACGTATAGGGTTGTGTATTCATATTAAGAAGGCGAGGTATGTAAGGTTACTCTTTTCGTATCCTTCTGTAGCACATAGTGTTCACAGTGTCATTGTACTTGTTCCATTCCAGAATGTTCTAAGGTATCTCATTTAAGGTTGTCATCTATTGTTATTCATATGTTACTTATTCATTGATCATTTGTTATTCATGTGTTACATAATTGTGGACATGGTTCAAAAGTTCCAATAATGGTATGTTCCAAGTTCCAATAATGTACAATCACCAATGTATCACTCTTCGAATGAAAGAAAGAAGTAATGTATAATTGATGAGCATTCTTGGGTGGTATCCCAGGGGTGGAAGCAACACCTAGAATGGGTCAATCCGAACATCATGGGTGGTATCCCAAGGGTTAAATTACCTAGCATGGGTCAATCCCAATATCATAGGTGGTATCCCAGGGGCGACAGAAAAGCCTAGCATGGGTCGATCCCAAGTGTATATGAGGACCATATCCCAGGGGTGGAAGGACCTAGCATGGGTCATCCTCTTTACCACTGATCAGCTGGTCATCTATTTAAAGTAAAGTAAAGTAAAGTAATAAATGTAATGTACATTGTTCTAACACATATAGAACGATGGTTTATCCATATTGCCTATCCTCTTATATTTGATTCCATTAAATTTCTTATGTGTGATACAGTTTCTTATAGCCTTACATACTTAGTACATTCTTTGTACTGACGTCCCTAGGGGGACTTACCTTACTTGTTGCAGGCACTGGTTCTAGGAAACCTCCACAGTAGGTTGCGGATCTTTTACCGATCATTGGTGAACTCCAGTTAGATCGGGGCTTTTCGAGTCTCATGTGTACATTTGTTTTGGTATTGTAAATGTTGTATAAAGGGGGGACTTGTCCCGATTGTAGGTTGGTTATGTACATGTATCTGTTAGAGGCTTTGTAGACGTATGTGGGGTGATTAATGTAAGAGATGTATGTCCATTTTGACTTGATGGCCCTAACGACTAAGTTTCATATATAGCATATGTTTTCCATGACTTCCTCCTTTGGTATTTTATACGTTATATGAGATAGAATGATTTTCATACTGAAACATGCATATGAATGTACATGAGTAAAGATTGGTTATCTCGGTCCTTAACAGCTTCGGGTTCCAGTCCGCCCCATTGGAATTTAGGGCGTGACAATACCAGCCATCAAGGAGAATAGAAAAAACTAAAGAAGTATATGGTGTGATGGCTTAGCCTGACAATCCACCAAGGGACTGATGATCCATTACTCCAACCATCGAGCTAAAGCAGTATTGATGCAATCTACCTCCTGGGTGACGGAACATGGTGATGATCCACCAAGGGGCTAATGAACTGTCATCTCTTTCATCAGGGCTAAACAGAATACATGGAAAATTAAAGACATGTGACGGTTTAGCCGATAAATCGTCATGCATCCGACGAGCCATCTGGTGAGGCGTCAAACCAGAGGTGGCAGTCCGATTTAAATTTTAAAATTTAAAATTCCTAGAGCCTATAAATACCTAGTCTAGTGTTTAGAATAGGCATCTTTTGATACTTAGAATATTTTGACATCGTATTTTCTTTGGAAAAACATTTGTGTGGGTTTTCAAATGCTATTTTGTGGTTTTTGCCAAAGATTTGGGGCTTGAACTCCTTATTTGTAAGATTTAATCTTTGCATTATGAAATATATTTCCTTCATCTCTTTCATTATTATGAGTGGCTAAAACCCCATAACTAGGGTTATGGTTCCTTGGTTAAATATCAATTCTATGGTTAACGTAGTGTGAATTCTATTAACGTACGTAATTGCATTGTTAATTCTTTTATTTTTACAGATTTGTATTGGTTGCAAACATTAGAACAAGCCCTAGGTTTGACTTGCTTGAATAAAGAAGTTTAAATCGGGAAAATAATTTAAAAATGAGGATTAAGAGCTTCCTCCGTGTCACGCCTCAAATTCTAATGGGGTGGACTGGCACCCGAAGCCGGTAAGGCCCGAGAAAACCAATCTTCATTCATGTACATTCGTGTGCATGTCACTCAAGGAACATCACTATCACGTATAGATACAAGATGCTAATGGCGGAAGTCATGGAAAATATATGATATATATATATATATACATGAAACTTGTCCGTTAGGACCACCATGTCAAAAGCATACATCCCTAACATTCATTCATTTGTCCCACAACATCTACAAAGCCTCTATAGGTACATAGACATAACCAACCTACAGTCGGGACACATCCCCGCTTTATACAATACCAAAACAAATGTACATGATGACGCGGAAAGACCCGAAGCAACTGGAGCTCACCAATGATCCGAAAATGACTCGCAACCTACTATGTAGGTCTACTAGCACCTGTCCCTTCAACAAGTAAGGTAAGTCCCCCAAGGGACGTCAGTATGAAGAATGTACTGAGTATGTAAGGCTATATAAAACTGCATGATATATAAGTACTTCAATGGAATCAAATATAAGAGAATATTCAATATGGATAAACCACCATTCTGTATGTGTGGAACCATGTACGTTACATTCATTACTTTCTTTGCCTTTACTTTCATTCATCAATATCGTTCATTACTTAATGTTTTCCTTCTTTGCATTAAGAAATTGTAAAGCATATGATAAACAAATGACCAACTGATCAGTGGTAAAAGAGGATAACCCATGCTAGGTATTTTAACCCCTGGGATGAGATTAACCCACGCTAGGCCTTTCTATCGCCCCTGGATGAGATTAACCCATGCTAGGCTTTTCTGTCGCCCCTAGGATGCTACTGTGATATTGGGATCGACCCATGCCAGGTATGTTAACCCATGGGATACCACACATGATATTAGTATTGACCCAAGCAAGGTGTTTATTCCACCCTTGGGATGCCACTCAAGAATATACAAACAATTATACATTACTTCATTCTTTCACTATAAGAGTGATACATTGGTGGTTGTAACATTATTAGAGCTGTGGAACATCAGTCAATGAATAAATACATGTGAATAACAATTGTTCAATGAATAAAAAACATGTGAATAACAATATATGTTAAACCTAAATGAGATACTTTGGAACATTTCAAAATAAAACAAGTATGGTAATGATGTGAACAATAGGTGCTGCCAAAGGAAATTAAAAGAGTAACCTTACATACCTTATCTTCCCAATATGAATACAACAATTCTATATGTGAATACAACAGTCCAGCTCCTTCCTTACGTGTTACTCTACAACACAAGTACATCACAGAGCTCATGTTAACAACTAACTATATTACAACTGCATAAGACGACAATGAATTACGTGACGGCCATATAACGTCATTTCAACCTTCATAATACAATTCACTACATTACCATACCAACAACACCACAACATACTACACATTAACCAATACATCATAACGCGACAACATTTTACACCAAAGTTATACTTTACACTTCTCTTTCAACACTACGTTACCTTTTCTCCATCAAATCAATTAAATACCTTTCACAATAACACATTAACAACAATCCATAAATTATATGATACCACATGCCTCCAAAATACCCCTTAAATCCACTCAAAAGGTACCATAAGTTGATAATTGTATCCAAGAAGGGTGTATGGGCCTTGGGGGGTCAAAGAGATGCAAAAACAATTGAAACGGAGTTCTGGACTTACCTGTGAAGCCACCTGCACCTGCAGGTGGGTGAGGTGAATTCGTAGGTGACCATTGGCCTGGTCCAGGGCCACCTGCATTGGCATCTGCGCCCGCAGGATCCGCCCGTTTCAGCCTCCATGGTCATTTTCGGGTCCTTTTAGCAATGAATGGTCCATGGTCATAATTAGACTTTTATTTTAATATTTTAAGTTATCTTATATTCAAACGAACATACATGGTTTCACAACGTACATAAACATCACCAAACTACATCCTCCTTTCAATACACTACCAATTCCATGCCCAATTTCATAACAACAATTCCAAATGTTATACACAAAGAGAAATCAAGTTAAGGACATAACCATATATTACATGTTGATATTTAATCCCTCAAATTCACTTCCTTCAAGACCACAAGTTCACTTTCCAGTTTAGAAGGCAAAACCCTTCATCGATTAAGCAAAAGTAGACTGTTTTACACATAGTGAATTGTCCAACACTTTTTCAACATAACCAACATAATTTATACACCATATTAAGCATATAATATACTAAACCATAAAATTAAACACTTACCCAAGCTTTAAAAGTGATGATCTTGTCCAAAGAGATGGTTGCCTTAGGGTTTGGAAGAGAAGAGAAAATATCTCTTTTGTGGAAAATTCTAGAATTTGGCAAGTGTAATGAAATGAATAAAAGCTGATTTTTGTAGACTTATTTATTGTCATACTTATCCAATTCTTGGTCATTAAATGATGGTTTACTTTGTCAACATGAGGAATGGGTTATTTATATTTTGGGCCATGTCTTTTGTATTATTTTGGGCCTCAATTGAGCCCAATAGAACAAGATTCATTTAGACCAACAAATATAATGTATAATACCTCAACAATCTCATGTTTAAATAATTCCATGAATTTTATGGAAATCAACTCGGTTCGAAAATGTACGGGGTGTTAAATCTTTCCCCCCCTTAGAAACATTCGTCCTCGAATGTTAGTGACATTATCCATTTTAAACAGATTCAAGTCTAGGATCATTCGTCATGTTATCATATAAACATAATGCTTGTAGAGACTTACTTGTTATTTGTCCAATCTCGCATCTTGAACTTTCTCTCCCATTTGAAACAAATGAGGGTATTTAGACTTCATCATTTCTTCAGCTTCCCATGTGATTTCTTCTACTTGCTGCTTCCTCCAAAGTACTTTTATGGAAGCTAATTCTTTATTTCTTAACCTTATCACTTTTCAATCCAGAGTAGGAATAGGTATCTCTTTATAGGTGAGATCCTCCATAACTTGTACATCTTCAATGGGAGCAATGGATCTCCTATGCACTTTCGAAGCATTGAAACATAAAATACTGGGTGAACTATGGAGAGTTCTTGGGGTATTTCTATTTCATAAGTGACTTGACCAAATCTTTGAACAATCCTATATGGCACATTATATAGGGCCACTTTCAATATTGTGCCCAATCACCTATGGTCAATTCTAATTCTCTTCTTCTAATATCGGCATATGACTTGTGTAAACTTTGGGCCGTTTGTAGACACTGTTTTATCACCTTAACTTCCTCTATAGCTTGATGAACAAGATCCGGCCCAAATAAGGCAGTTTTACCTGCTCCAACCCATCCAATTGGTGATCTACACTTTTTTCCGTATAAAGCTTCATAAGGTACCATTTTGATACATGAATGATAGCCATTATTGTAGGCAAATTCAATAAGAGATAGATGATCATCCCAACTACCTTTAAAGTCCAACGTGCAAGCTCGTAGCATATCTCCAAGAGTTTGGATAGTACGTTCTACTTGTCCATCTGTTTGAGGATGAATAGTTGTACTCAATTTCACTTGTGTACCCAAACTTTTCCGAAATGACTTCCAAAAATGGCAGTAAATTGAGCTCCCCTGTCTGATATAATAGAGATTGGAATTCCATGTAATCGCACTAGAAATTGGAATCCCATGTAATCGCACTATCTCTTTAACGTTCAACTTTGCATAATCTTCAGCTGTATAGGTGGTCTTGACCAGTAAGAAATGCACTGACTTGGTAAGCCCATCAACTATTAGCCATATGGAATCAAATTTCCACAGTGTACGAGGCAAACCTGTGATGAAATCCATGTTAATCATGTCCCACTTCCAGACTGGAAGATTTATACATTGCATAGAACTTCCAGGTTCTTAATGCTCTACTTTTACTTCTTGATAGCTTGGACATTGAGCTACAAATTCTACAATGTTATTCTTCATGTTACCCCACCACTACATTTCTTTCATACCGTGATATATTTTGGTAGCTCCCAGATGAATAGAATACCGTGAATGATGTGCCTCTGTCATAATCCGTTTCCTTAGCTCATCTACATGCGGTACACATAACCTACCTTGGCACTGAAACACTCCTCCCTGTGTAAGATCAAATGCCTTTATCAATCCTTGTTGTACATTCTCTTTCAGCTGCAATAAAATAGGATTCGCATACTGCTTCTCTTTCACCTCAACTACTAATGAAGATTCTGCCTCATTTTGCACTATAATTCTTTCATCTGGAGTTTCAAGAAGACGAACCCCCAAGATGTCTAATTGATGTAGATCATTGAATATACCTTGCTTTTCCTTCAACTGGCCACTAGTGCTTCCTATTGCTTTGCGGCTTAATGCATCGGCTACCACGTTTGTTTTTCCCTGATGGTATAAGATATCACTATCATAATCTTTTAAAAGGTCCAGCCACCTCCGCTGCCTTAGATTTAAGTCTTTCTACTTAAAGATATATTTCAAACTCTTATGATCAGTATATATATCAATGTGAACCCCATACAAGTAGTGGAGCCATAGTTTTAAAGCAAATATCACAATTTCTAACTCAAGATCATGTGTTGGATAATTTATTTCATGTGGATGCAATTGTCTTGAGGCATAAGCTATCATATTGCCGTGCTATGTCAATACATATCCTAAGACGACTCCTAAAGCATCACAATATACTGCATACCCTTCTGTGCCTTTCAGATGTACCATTGTGGGGGTAGAAGTCAATTTATCTTTCAGATCTTGGAAACTCTTTTCACAGGCATCATACCACTGAACCTTGTTCACCTTATGTGTTAACTTTGTCAAGGGTGCCGAAATGTAAGAAAACCTTTCAACAAATCTTTTATAATAACCTGCCAACCCAAGGAAGCTACGAATTTCAGTAGGCGTCGTAGGCCTTGGCCCATTCTTTACCGCTTCTATCCTTTGTGTCTTTACCCTTATTCCGTCATCTGATACAATGTAACCCAAAAATGCTATGGATTTTAACCAAAATTCACACTTAGAGAACTTCGCATATAACTTACGATCACGAAGAATCTGTAATACCTGCCGTAAGTGATTAGCATGGTCCTCTTGTGATCTTGAGTAAACCAGAATATCACCTCTAAACATGGTCACGAACACATCTAAAAATGGCTTGAACACCCTATTCATCATATCCATAAAAACTGCAGGTGCATTTGTTTGTCCGAATGACATAACTAAAAAATCATAATGGTCGCAATGTGTTCGGAAGGCTGTCTTGGGTATATCCTTCTCCCTAACCCGTACTTAATAAGAACACGATCTCAAGTCGATCTTTGAGAAAAATTTGGCAACTTGTAATTGCTCAAATAAATCATCAATTCTAGGGAGGGAATATTCATCCTTGATTTTCACCTTATTCAGTTGTCGATAATGAATACACGCTCTAAGTGTACCATCTCACTTTCGTACAATAACACTGGTGCACCCCCAAGGGGACATACTAGGCCTTATGAATCCTTTTTCTAGCAAGTCCTTTAGTTTCTCCTTCAATTCTTGCAACTCTGCTGGGGCCATTCTATACGGAGAAATAGAGATAGGCTGAGTGCCTGGAATTACATCAATTCCAAACTCTACTTATCGTTCTGGAGGTAAACCTGGAAGATCTTCAGGAAATACATCAAGGAATTCATTTACCACTGGAACCGATTGAAGATTTAGTGACTTCACATAGGTATCCTGTACACTTACTAGGTGGCATATGTACCCCTTTAGAGTATCATTTTCCTTGCCTTAAGATGAGAAATAACTTTACCACTTGGTGCTCCAACATTACCCTTCCATTCAGGGTCATCATTTTGGGGAAAACGAAAATGTACCTTCTTAGCTCGACAATCTACCATGGCATAACAAGAAGCCAACCAATACACACCCATTATTACGTCAAAATCCACCATTTCTATTTCAATAAGATCAGCCAACGTATCAGGATCACAAATATTTACTATGCAATTACGATATATTCTTTTAGCTACCATAGATTCACCAACTGTGGTAGATACTTCAAATGGCTTAACTAATAAATCTGGTTTTCTTTCAACTTTTTTTTTTGCAATCAATGGAGTAACATATGATAGGGTAGAACCCAAATTAATCAATTCATATATGATGTGAAAAGACGGATAATGTACATGTCACTACATCAGGAGAATCCTCCAAATTCTGCCGATCCGCTACGGCATAGGTACGGTTCTGAACTCTACTAGAAATGGCTACACCTATGGCACCCCTACCATAACCAGCAGGTTGTACGTCTCAGCCTGAGGAAGTAACCAATGATGATGATGCAACGGTTGATCCTGTAGTTCGTGTTATACCACCGATGCCCCTTTGTAGGCACTCTCTTACCATGTGCCCTGACACGCCGTAAAAATAGCAAACATTCATTCCAACCCGGCATTCACCTAAATGAAACTTCCCACAGTGCTGGCACAGCTGACGAGAAGACCTCGAGTGGTTCATACTTCCTTGTGCTTGATATCCCACTATCTGTGAATCCTGAATCTCACTTCTTTACAAAAACTGGTTGCTTCTAAACCCTTGGAATAGAGGGGGAGCATTTTCTGTAGAGTGAGAAAATGATGGCCTAGGAGGTCTGTGAAAAATCCGAGGCCCAAATCCTCCTTGGGACGCCATGAACTGTCCCATGGTTTTAGCCCTCTTTAACGATCCTCCTTCCAATTCTTGCATCCTTCTCCTTATTAACGGGCAGTTTTGAAGATACTCCTCTCCTTCTTGGCTCTTCTTTAAATGGAAGAGTAGGAGAAGCCCGCAATACGAACTCATTTCCAGCCCCACCTTGATCATCTTGCTCAGGTGGTGCTCTACTGGTTCCTTCTCCGACAGTCTTGTCTATCTTCTTACCTTTTCCCCAACCTTTTCTTGCCATCGACATTCTATTATCACACAAGAAAACAATTCCCATGGTCAGATACGATTCTGCCTACAACATTGGCTCTAATGCATGATCCAAGAAATGAAGAAAAAAAATAACTCCTAAATGCCCCGTAGCCTCCTACTTATAAATGTGGGGCGCAACACATCCATAACCAAGACTCTATGATAAGTTGACATTTTACCAAATCTTAATACATTTGAGCTTAAATTATATTGTAATTTACATTGATTCGATATAAATTCTCATGTTATAGAGCTCTTATATTTAGGTAGTGGATGAATACAAGCTCGAGATAACCATACGAGTCAATGGGAATGCAAAAAGTGAAGAAAGAAGGCTTAAATTAACACTCGGGGAGATTAAAAGCCACCTGTGCATGCATGTCATGGGCTACGCACGCAGGTGGCTAATCAAGCAATGAAGCAACACAAGGCAGTGCCATCTGCGCTGGTCTCTTGTGCGCGCAGGTCAGGCATCTACGCCAGCAGGTGACTGGTGCGGTGGCATTCGCATAATTTCTAAGGACGCAATTTTGGGCTTTAAAATGGATTTTTCCAGTTCTGAAAAGGGGCTTTTGGGGCATTTTTGGAAAGATATAGAAAAGGAGAGTGAATCCCTAAGGAGAAACAAGTTACATTATTTCATTTGGTGTAAATTTTGGATCAAATTCTTGTAAACACTTGGATTCAATGGAAGTTTGGGAAGAGAATTTGGGTGATTGGCCTCTCTCTTCTTCTATGAGTAGCTAAATTCTCCACTTAGGGTTATGCTTGAATAAGATGTGATAATTGTATGGGTTTTGTTTATTAGACTTTTTATTTAAATAATTGCTATGGGTTTTAATCCCATTCCATGTTTTCATTCAAATTATATGTTGCAAACTCTAATTAACTATAGAACTCTTATCATCCTTGACAAAGGGGATAGGGTGAGGAATGGGAGTGAACAATAACTTGTATGCATAATTTAATAGCATCTCTTAGACATAAGGATATTAATTGAAGTATTGGATAGGTTTTATAAGATGCACTTTTGAGGTGTTCGAAAGAACCCAATTGTGAAACCTTGGTGTATGGTTGACAAATCAACACCAAGTACCTATAATCTAATCTAGCCATATCTCTTAGCTAAATGTAGTCAAATATTCAAATTACCCATACACAATTTCACTCTTGCCATGGAATAACCCCAAGTCTCGTAATACACTTGATTTAAACTCTTCTTCTCTAATCTTGACTTGCGTGTCTCAAATTACAAAAGTTTAAATAGTTACAAGTTAACAAATGATAAACCCCCCCCCCCATTTACTTTTATGTATTATTTTTTATAGCATCATACGTTGGCACTAGTTGCTTCTAACACTTAGAGGTGAAAGCTATCACATTCATTCCTCGTGGATTCGACCCCGACTCTAAGTTGGGTAATTATATTGCTAACGATCGCTTTCATTCTATTCTAGGGTGTATTTGAGCGTTATCTCTCTACTCAGACAAGGCTTTGTAGACACCCTTAGGACGACCTGCTCTGATACCACTTTTTTCACACCTCGAATTCCAATGGGGCAGATTGGAACCCGAAGCCGGTAAGGCCCGAGAGAACCAATTTTCATTCATGTACATTCGTATGCATGTTACTCAAAGAACATCACTATCATGTATAGATACAAGATGCTAATGGCGAAAGTCATGGAAAACATATGATATATACATGTATAAAACTTGGTCGTTAGGGCCACCATGTAAAAAGCATACATCCCTTACATTCCTTCATTTGTCCCACAACATCTACAAAGACTCTACAGATACATAGACATAACCAACCTACAATCGGGATACGTCCCCACTTTATACAATACCAAAACAAATGTACATAATGACTCGAAAAGCCCCAAACCAACATGAGCTCACCAATGATCCACAAATGACACACAACCTACTGTGGAGGTCTTCTAGCACCTGTGCTTGCAGCAAGTAAGGTAAGTCCCCCAAGGGACGTCAGTGCGAAAAATGTACTGAGTATGTAAGGCTATATGAAACTGCATGTTATATAAGTACTTCAATGGAATCAAATATAAGAGAATAGTCAATATGGATAAACCACCAGTCTTTATGTGTGTAACCATGTACATTACATTCATTACTTTCTTTGCCTGTACGTTTATTCATCATTATCGTTCATTACTTAACGTTATCCTTCTTTGCATTAAGAAATTGTAAAGCATATGATAAACAAATGACCAACTGATCAGTGGTAAAACAGGATAACCCATGCTAGGTATTTTAACCCCTGTGATGAGATTAACCCATGCTAGGCTTTTCTGTCGCCCCTGGGATGAGCTTAACCCATGCTAGGTATTTTATCCCCTGGGATGAGATTAACCTATGCTAGGCTTTCCATTCGCCCCTGGGATGCTACTGTGATATTGGGATCGACCCATGCCAGGTATGTTAACCCATGGGATACCACCCATGATATTAGGATTGACGCAAGCTAGGTGTTTATTCCACCCATAGGATGCCACTCAAGAATATACAAACAATTATACATTACTTCATTGTTTCATTATAAGAGTAATACATTGGTGGTTGTAACATTATTGGAGCTTTGGAACATCAGTCAATGAATAAAAGACATGTGAATCACAGTTGGTCAATGAATAAGAAACATGTGAATAACAATATATGTTAAACCTGAATGAGATACTTTGGAACATTTCGAAATAGAACAAGTATGGTAATGCTGTGAACAATAGGTGCTGCCAAAGGATACAAAAAGAGTAACCTTACATACCTTATCTTCCCAATATGAATCCAACAATTCTATATGTGAATACAACAGTCTAGCTCCTTCCTTACGTGTTACTCTACAACACAAGTACATCACGGAGCTCACGTTAACAACTAACTACATTACAAGTGTATAAGACGACAATGAATTACGTGACTGCCATATAACGTCATTTCACCCTTCATAATACAATTCACTACATTAACATACCAACAACACCACAACATACTACACATTAACCAATACATCATAACGCGATAGCATTTTACACCAAAGTTATACTTTACACTTCCCTTTCAACAATACGTTACCTTTTCTCCATCAAGTCAATTAAATACCTTTTACAATAACACATTAACAACAATACATAATTTATATGATCCAAAATGCCTCTAAAATACCCCTTAAATCCACTCAAAAGGTACCATAAGTTTATAATTGCATCCAAAGAAGGGTATAGGGGCCTTGGGGGTCAAAGAGATGTAAAAACAATTGAAACGGAGTTCTGGACTGACCTGCGAAGCCACATACGCCTGCAGGTGGGTGAGTTACACCCAAAGGTGACCATTGGCCTGGTCTAGGGCCACCTGCATTGGCATTTGCGCCCGCAGGTGCCCTATCCGCGAAGGCGGATGCCTGTTTCAGCCTCCAGGGGTCATTTTTGGTTCCTTTTTCGCAATGAATGGTCCATGGTAATAATTAAACTTCCCTTTTCATATTTTAATTTATATTAGATGCCAAATAACATCCATGGTTTCCCAACGCACATAAACATCACCAAACTACATCCTCCTTTCAATACACCACCAATTCCATGCCCAATTTCATAACAACAATTCCAAATACTATACACAAAGAGAAAGCAAGTCAATGACATAAAAACATCTTACATGTTGATATTTAATCCCTCAAATTCACTTCCTTCACGACCACAAGTCCACTTTCCAGTTTAGAAGGCAAAACCCTTCACCGATTAAACAAAAGTAGACTGTTTTACACATAGTGAACTGTCCAACACTTTGTCAACATAACCAACATGATTTATACACCATATTAAGCATATAATATACTAAAACATAATATTAAGCACTTACCCAAGCATGCAAAGTGATTATCTTGTCCAAAGAGATGGTTGCCTTAGGGTTTGGAAGAGAAGAGAAAATATCTCTTTTGTGGAAAATTCTAGAATTTGGCAAGTGTAATGAAATTAATAAAAGATGATTTTTGTATCCTTATTTATGGTCAACTTAGCCAATTCTTGGTCATTAAATGATGGTTTACTTTGTCAAAATGATGAATGGGTCATTTCCATTTTGGGCCATGTCTTTTGTATTATTTTGGGCCTCAATTGAGCCCAATAGAACAAGATTCATTTAGCCCAAAAATTTTAATGTATAATACCTCAACAATCTCATGTTTAAATAATTCTATGAATTTTACGGTAATCAACTAGGTTCGGAAATGTATGGGGTGTTACACTCCGTCTAATGAATAATGCTCAAATGAGATTCTTCACTTGAGGGTAAACATGAGTTAGTACTTTCATCACTTTAAGTTCAAAAGAACTAAGGGGAAAAACACCTAGTTTGGTTGGGAAACATTTAGGTGAATGTTTGAACTCTTGTGCTTTGCAATTACATTTTTTATTACAGATTCATTATTAACCTGACTTGAAATTTATAGGAAGCCAAGGTGAACACAATCCTAGTTCATCTCTTTATTGATAGAAGTTTGTGAAATCATCGATAAACATATAAAACTAGTTGAATTTGAATTCACAAGTTACTTACAACCCCCCTATTTCATAAAAACCGTCGACTAATAGTTACTTAAATTGCATACGACTTAGTTATCACCATATTCTCTGTGGGAGTCAGCCCCAACTTTTGTTGGGTTATATATTTGACAATGACCGCTTACAGTTCTTAAAAGAGTTGTAATTTGGGCGTAGCAGGTCTTCCTAAGACTCTAAGAAAATGTAACTATATTTGGGTGATCATTGATCGCTTGACCAAGTCCACACTTTATTTTGGTAAGGGTGGATTATAATACATCCATGTTGGATAAGATATATGTGAAAGAGATTGTGAGACTTCATGGGCTACCTGTTTCCATAGTGTCGGATAGGGGTAAATAATTTACCTCCAAATTTTGGGAGAAATGCCAATACGAATTGATTACTAGGTTGGAACTAAGTACAACCTTTCATCTGTAGACCGATATGCTCCAAGCTTATGCCATGGACTTTGGTGGTCATTTGGACCAATATCTGCCTTTGTGTGAATTTTCATACAAAAATAGCTATGACTCCAGCATTGACATGGCTCCTTCTGTAGCTTTGTATGGAAAAAGATGTAAATTGTCGATTGGATGGTTTGATGTTTTCAAGGTAAGACCTTGAGGCACGAATATACTAAAGAAGTCAATGGAGAAATAAGTAGCAACTCAGAGTCGACAGAAAGAGTATATGGACAATAAGGTAAGGGATGTGCAATTCGAGAAAGGTGAGAAAATCTTCCTGAAAGTGTCCACCATGAAGGGTGTAATGTAGTTCGAAAATAAGGGGATGTTGAGTCCGAGATACATCAGACCCTTTGAGGTTTTGAATAAGGTAGGTTCAGTGGCTTATAGGTTGGCTCTACCTCCTAGATTATCAGAAGTTCATCCAGTATTCTATGTGTTAGTGCTCAAAAAGTACCACAAAGATAAAGATTGCATCATACGTTGGGATTCAAAATTATTTTACAAGGAGCTCTCTTATGAAGAGGAGCCAATTGGTATCTTCGGTCGAGATGTGAGAAAGATGAGGAATAAATTCATTCTATCTGTAATGGTCCATTAGAGAAACCATCCAATTAAGGAAGTTGCGTGGGGATAGAGGCATATATATGCAAGCACTGTCCATACTTGTTCATTGATCCAGGTAATCTTCTGCTCATCTTTTGCATCATTTTGGTTAGTTATCATTTGGGGATAAATTAGGGGTAAATTGGTATTAATGTAATGGCCCAAAACATCGTCACACTGAAATAGAAAGTAAAATCTTTGCATAGTTTTCCCTTAGACCAAAAATTTGAAATTCAAGGCTGGCGTAGTTTTAGGTATATTTTGAGTATATGGTGGTATAGGAAAATCTGGAAATTATTAGAGTATTTATTGGTGTTTTCAAATAGATTTTGTATTAGGGGACAAGTTTTGGAAGTTGTAGAAGCTTCCAATGCGTAGTATGGGTTACTAGAACTCCGGTTATAGTAATTACCATGAAAGGATTAGTTTGTGGTATCAAAAATCGAGAAGTGTTTGTGAAATAGCCAGAGCTGGGATCGAATCCTGAGCTATTGATTTGGTGTCTCTGCAGCGAGATAAGTGTCACTGAATTGGCAGACGTGCCGCCGCAGTGACATTCCTTTTTGGCCTAGGTGTCGTTGCAGCGGTAGATCCTCCGCTGCAGCGACAAAAATTCAGAAAATTAGTTTTAAGTCAAAAACTTTATATTTCATTCCAATTATTTTAAAAATTCATTCCAGGTCTAGGAGAAGGCGATTATACACTAGTTTGATTTTTTTTTTTCCTTCTTTGAGGTAAAATTCTTACTCTTCAAACTTGAATTCACTCCCTTAGATGCTTATAGTTTAATTCCTATAGAAAAGAACATCAAATTGCATTTGAGACATGTATGCGATGAATATACACATTATCTGCAACAAAATCTTTTAAACAAATATATTATCCAAGCAATCTTCAAGAAAACAACTATACTAAAAAGTTACAACAAAAAACCTAAAAACCTAAACCTAAAGCTCTGATACCAACACTTGTAGTGACCCTCATGGGAGGATGCTACATACAATACTAAATCTAATATAATACTTATAATAGGTAGAATAGAGTAATTTAAAATATATTCATAATAATTTAGCGGCAAAATTTGGCCCATCCAAAAAAGAGTTTAACAATAAAATATTTTGCCACCATTAACCTCAAATAACTTCGAGTTAAAAAATATACAATGTAAGAATATCAATATAAGATGGTACACCCTTTTTACAATAATCAAAGCAAATACCTAACAAAACTTTATTTTTCATTCAATACTACTACATGTTCATACTATAAATGAATTTTAAAAATTTCGAGTATCAACAGGTAAACTAGTTCTTTCTTGGTATGTAATTAAAAAAAATATAAATTTAGAATATCACAAGACTTGAGTTTAAATATTCTAAAATAGAGAAAAAGTAACCAAATTTACGTTACAAATTTACCGTCTTATGATTTAACAAGCCTCCAAAATTACATTCATAAATGTAACATATGGATCATGTACAAGACTCATATCCCTAAAAAATATAGACGTCTATATGCAGATGTGATCTTCATTAAAGGTTTCAAATATTAAAATTAGTCTTTGCGGTTTCCATAAAAATTGTAGTCATATGTCTTGGGTTTCAAAGAGTATAGCATCACCTTAAAATAAATATTGAACAAAAATATGTCCTCAAATTACTAACAATTGTACACATAAGGTTTCTAAATCGAAGAAACTGGGCAGAATTTGTCATGTATTGCATCACATTTTTTGAATTCATAACAAAAAAAACTAGTTTTTGCCATATGAATATATAGTTATATAGCTATGTGATATCTTTCCAAAAAAATATTTATTCACTTAAAACAGAGCTATACATAATGCAATATGCTAAAATTATTAACAACTACAAGTTCAAAAATTATTTTTTGTCACACTTACTACAAAGGAGGGTGTATCTTGAGTTTCAGCCAAAAGAAATGTGTTTTGTTGGTTGATTTGGAGGACGAAATTGTTGAAAAGAGAAGAGATCTTGGGGTTCTTTTAGCAGGTGCAAATAAAACTTATGAGGGAAGCTTGTTGAAAGCATACACGAGTGTGATGTACACCACTTTTGAATAAATATGAAAGGTGGCTTCCCATATACTTTGTTAGTTGCCCAAAATATTAATATCTCTTTCTATTTCACATTTAATTGAAGAGAATTATAGTAAAGGTGTTTTACATAAATATCCCAAGACATTTCCTTAAAAGTATTATCACAATTTAAGTTAGGTAGATTTTCAAATATTAAAAAATTCAAGTTAAGGAAGTGTGAAGTAGAATTATTCTTACTATCAAGAAATGGTCTATTGAAGTACACATATTAGTTTAAATATTTTTGGGGTTTTACAATTACAATGGCTCTTTCTATAGAGCACTCTTTTTTGTTTGCACTTATTCCATTCATCTCTGTTCTTTTGAATGTTCGTCATTAGGTTTTTGAACTTCAAGTTCCACTCTCTTCCTCTCTTTGATCTAATGTCTAACACCTCAATTACTGCTACTAATGGGATGTCTTTTATAAATTCACATGTGAATAGATTTTCCATCCTTTTGTTTTGTTGATCAAGATCACTATAGAACCATTCAAGCACTACATCTTCCAGAATATCATGCTATAGCGATAGTATCAGTTGTTTAAATATGTCCCATACTTCTGATAATAATTCATCATTGAATTGCTGGAAATAGAGGATGTTGTTGGCTAACACTATTTTTTTCCCATTCAAGCTCCATTTTCACAGGAATATGTGAACAAGTGCATGCCATGGACAAATGAGCTCATATAGTTTCTCTTCATACAAAGTCATTACTTCCCCTGTAAAAGAATGCCTAAATATACTCAGTATTACCTCTTCATCTGTGCTTTGCTTATGTTTACTATAACGATCCATTGCATTGTTATGGTATTACATAAGGCCTAAGTACCCTGATAGATTTTTTCCTAGTATGATAGTTGATAAAAATCTCAAGGTGGGATGGTTTCTTATGATAATCTGGTGTTACATGGTTAAGTAGTGGTTTGTGATTTGTGGTATAGATTTTGGTGGTGTTGTGTTTGTTAGTGGATGAACGAGTTTTATAGGATCTCGTAGGAAGTTTTGGGATGGTAAATAGATTCGTAGAACACCAGTTATAGAGGTTTCTACATTGGGATAAATTTGTGATGTCTTAAATTGAGGTTTGTGCTGTGAAATATGGGTAGCTTTAGATTTCCCTGAGTTTTTGTTTAGGGAGTCCTATAACAGTCCGATTACTGCTACAGGGGCACTGTTGTAGTAGTCACCGTACCACCACAATGGTGGTGGTGGAATAGGGGATAACTGCCACAATGGTCCTTTAGTTGCCATATTAGGACTACTGTAGCATGCTGGAGACCGCTAATCAGTCATCATACAAAATTAAATCTCTTATGTTTATTTTTTTAAGTTTTATTTCAAAAAATCAAAAACATCATCACATATCCCTAAAGAGGCAATTTTCCCAAAAAGCTAGGGTGAAAGTTCTTTATTGAGGTAAGTTCTTCTGTCAACTTCTTTGTCTAGTAATCCACTAACCCCTTAGAATCAGTAGACCAATTGTTATTGGTGGAAATATGGATTAGAATCCTTGGTTCATGAAATTTTAGGAAAAAACTATGGGTAGATATAATATCATCTAGAATTTCTTCTAGGTTATAAACTAACACTTCCTAGCATGAGTTTATTGTTCTAAAACATAATTCAAAACCTTATGTTCCATAAAGGTGAGACCTTTAGCATAAAAATTGCTTAAAAGGGGATAGTTGAAGTTGAAACTCCATTAATTGAGATAATATTGATGGTTGAATGACCCTTAAGAAATGTTATAGACCATATAAGGGGTATAATTGGTGGGTTTGAATTTATTAAGTGTTTATTTAAAGGTTAAATGATTAATTACTCTTATAATTTCTTGTTTATTAGATGTTGAACATTCTAAGGCATGAAGGAAAGGAAAAGGCATATGTTATGTAGCTTGTTTGTTCTAGGATCTTTGGTCAAGGTAGGTTATAGTTTTATGACTAGTAGACTATGATTAGCTAATGTATATGTGGTTTACAATTGATGGGAGAAGCATGATTAGGCATTCGGGCATGATGTTTGGGATGATAGATGTAACATTCCAAAAGTCCCTAAGATCATATATCAGATTTAGAAAAGAAAACCAGTTTGAAACCTGCAAATTTACCTTAGGATGACTCACTATACGAGTCATACACCATATAGTGAGGCAACCAATTATGGGCTAACTCGTGGTAAGCAGTCTAGTCCAGCCTTAACCCTAGTGGTAAAGATTCAAACCATGAGTTGTGGTCAGACCTTATGAGTCGTTATGTAAATCATTCTGAGTTGTAAACTAAAGTTCTGAAATATGTAATTTTCATCCTAGTTGAAATGATGGGGTACAAGTTGTTGGGAAACTATACGAGTTGTTAGGTCACTCGTCCTAATGAGAAATCATTAAGCCAACATTCTTTCGTCAGAGGCTATGAGACCCAACCATGACTCATTGTTGACATCACGAGTTATGGGGTGTCAAATTATGCCCAAGCCAGAATTCCAGCTAAGGGACCACGAGTCAGGGGATGACTTGTTGGTTTAGGGAATGAGTCATACCCAGATCCGTGAAGACTATTTCCAAAAAATCAATTATGATTTATTAAGGGTATTTTTGACTTTTCCCTAAATTCTAATCCTAAAATATGTCATTTTAAGGCTCATTGGGAAGAGGCTAAATGGACTAAAGCATTTTTTTCCCCTCATTAATCTCAAACACTCAAAAATAGAAAAGAAAATACGCTCTCATCCCTTTAAGTCAGAAACTAGGGTTCTTCCTCCAAAGGCTTCAAGATTCAAATGTCTTGCAATAATTATTCTTCTAGGTATGTGCAATTTTAGCAATGGGTAACCTTTCAACCTTGTGTCCCTAAATAATTTATAAAATCTCAGTTTCCATATAGTGTGATTAAGGGTTCATTCCCAAGTTATAGTTTTCTCTTGAGTTTCTGTCTTGTTATAATCCCTATACAGGTAGAACATGTTTTCCCTTGATTTTACATCAACATGATGTCATTTTATGAGAATCAAATACTAGCATGATTTTAAGTATAATTTATCAATTTCAGTTGTATTTCCAAAGCATGTTTCAGATTATCAAATTTTATTATGAACTAGCATGATTAGTTTTCAGAACACAGACTTTTAGGATACTTTTAGTTTAAATTGGTTCTGGCCTAATTATCAGAACACCAAATTTTAAAGAGCTATCAATAAATATTATCAGTTTTGGAGTAGTACGTAGCACCGACAATACAACTAACACCTCTTCTCTTTAGGCTATGACCTCCAAACCTTAGCTTTCCACTATCCATGGCCTCGACTAGTGGATAGTCATCTCCAATGACTAGATAGGTCCCTACTATTGATTAAAAATCCCAATTCCCTCCTTTGAATTCACCCACCAAAGACATCCCCAAACATCACACAAACTCAATTGGTAATTATGCCCTGATAACAAATCCTATTACAAAAGTGAAGACCCACACAAATAAAGCAGATATAGCACTTATTCCTATCAAGAAGATTAATTTTAAAGATGGCGTTCCTCTAGTTATATTGACAGAATATGAAGTGAATCAAATGAAGATAATTGAGAACCTACAATATGCAGTGATTGGCAAATTTTCATATAGATGGTTGGATCTTGCTGAATTGAGAGAACAAATACATAAATAGTGTGGTATTAAAGGAGATTGCAAGATAAGGTTCATTCATAATTGACGTGTTCTAATGAGGTTGGAATTAGTATAAGACTTCATTAATTTAATGTCCAAAAGTTCTTTTTACATAAATGAAAAAGATAGTAATTCATATCAAATATGTCCTCTTATTTATAATGCCAACTTCAAGGTTGAGGAAGATGTAACATCTCATATGTTGCGTGTACTTGTTCTATTAATATGAAATTTGAGGTAACCTTGTTGTATAGGTAAGGGACCAAGTTTCTTAAGTGATTAGTGATGTTTTAAGAATATTTAAAGGATATGATAGAATTTCAGCATGTATACGCCAAGTTAACCCCGACGAAAGTATTTAAACGCGAGATTGTAAGGTGGTATACTACTTCAAGGATTAAAGTGTCCAAGTGTATATAAATATTAAGTTAACATAAGGGATTAAGACTTAGAATATGGAATAAAATAAGTGAGCTGCTTGCTTGACTTAAATTAAGCTAGTAGGTCACAAGTAGGTGCATCACCTACTTTGACTTATTGACCAACCTAAGAACCAAGTAGGTGTATCACCTACTAACACTCATTTGATTAGATTATTGGGCCAAGTACATCAGCACCTACTTGAATTAACATTGGACCAAACTAAGTGAATGAATAGGAGAAGAATAGGCAGCCAAGACCCAACATGTTTGAGCCCATCAAGGCCCAAGTTAAATGGATAAGTAGGTGCATCGCCTACTTGATATTTTAAGGAAAAAAATAGACAAGAAAGTTTTAAAAGAGAAGCTCCCTTTAAAGGGATTGAAACCATCTCATTTGGCCCATTTAAACTTAGCCAAAAATCAGCTTTTCTCTCTCAAATTTTCCCTCTTTGTCTCAAGGCTTGGCACATCCACCTCAATTTTCTCCTAGGGTTCTTGAAGAAGACCTCATCTTCACAAGCTAAGGCAAGAGAAAATACTTTTTTTTTAGCTTGATCCTTTTTTGGAAACTAGGAAATCATATTAGTTATGCTTAAAAGTGTAGGACTGCCTTTTCTCCATGTTAGTTTCCCCATGTCCTATTGTTATTAAGAGGTTTATTCTCTTGTTGGTTAACTTTGAAGAATAATTCAAGCTCTTTAAAGAAGTGCAAATTTAGAGTATATATTTTAGAAATTAAGGTAAGGCTACTGCCTATGTTTTGCTCCTCCTCATATACAAGATTGAATGGAGAAAATCCTATGTGTTTTTTGTCAAGAAATCATGGAGTGGGATTGGAATACTTGAGTTAATAATTCCCTAGTGTGATGAAAGGATTTTGTGATTATTTTAGGGGCTATTTTATGTGTATATGTTGGGGGCAACTTGGTTGGTCTTAAAGAAAGGATGCGAGTTGTTGGTATTGAAATATAAAAGGAGGGTGTAATGATACACCACTTAATTAGATATTGTATAAGCTTGCTTCCTATCATACTTTGTGGACTATTTTGTACATGTTAGGAAGCCAAAGGAGTCTCCGGGGATCTTATATGAATCTGTGTGTTGTAAAATGTAATTAGAGAAGGAGGGTTTGAAATAACACCCTTGGGTTACTAATTATGGGCTTACTACCCGGCTACTATTTTGGTGAGGTTAAGTAGCCCAAACGTGTTGATTAGCTACGAATACTAGTTTTACCACAGATTTTACTGTGGATAAGTAATCAAAAAGTTAAGGTTAATTCGGGTTAATATTTGAGTTGTAGAGAAAGGTATGTAAGGCTACTCTTTTCCGTATTCTTTGGCATGAAATTCAACACTTGTGTTACAAAGTAAACTTCCAAAGTTCTCCTATAGCAAATGATACATAGTGGCATAGTACGATCTCCCATGTAGCTAACTACCTTGTTCCCACTCCCTAATATGTTAAAATACTTCAATACGTGCTTATTATTATGTCTGCACGTCTACTTTCACTAGAAAGGTTTAGGAGTTCTCCTTTTCGTTAATAAGATCCATGTGTTATTTAAGCTCCTAAGCATTTCATTTGTGTACAAATTGCTCCCTACCTTATTGTTATTGCATCAAGAGTTTATTAACATATCTCTTACTAGTTGACTATTGTCCCAAAGTTCAATAATGGTATGACCACCAAAGAAACAATCTCAAAGATTAAATAAACTAAGTAACACAAATCTATTTATGTATAGGGGGCAGCTCAGGGGCAAAAACCTAGCATGGGCTAGGCCTATCCTGATCTCTTTATATGTGGGTGGTAGCTCTGGGGCGTAAGCCTAGTATGGGCCAATCCCATTTTGGTTATTTACCACTGATCAGTTGGTCATTTGTATCATATGACTTACAAAGATTATAAATGAAATAAGGGTAAAGGGAAGTAAAGAATGTAATGTACACAGTTTGACAAATACAAGCAAAGGTGGTCTATTAGCATGATATATACACTTACACCTGATTTTGTTTGAGATTTTATTTTATGCACATTTACTTTCAGCCTTAAATATTTTGTACATTCTTTCATACTGACGTCCCTCACAGGGGACCTACATTTCATACTGCAGACACAGAAGCTAGTAGACCACCCCAGTAGGAGCACAGGATATCCATCGGCTATTGATGAGCTCCAGGTTGATTCGGGGGTTTTCGAGTCTGTTACATATGTTTTGGTATTTTATAGTAGTTAAGAGTGCGGAGGGGGACTTATCCCGACCTTAACTAAGTCTATGTATCTTTTAGAGGCTTTGTAGACCAATGTAAAGATAAGCATTGTAGCGTCTTGTCTTTTAAAAGTCGCGGCCCCAATGGCCAAGTCTTATATAAATGGTTTTGGGCTTGACTACATGGTTTATTTTCATCAATCTATTGTAGCAATACTTAGAAGAACCTTCAATTATTGTAGTTACATACATGAGTAGTACAAGGTATGGGTTGGTGCTCTTGAGCCTTTATGTCCACGAGTGCCTATCTGCCTTGATGGGATTTAAGGAATGACAAAAGTGGTATCAGAGAAGGTCATCCTAGGGATTCTATAAAGCCATGTCTATGTAGCGTTCTTCTTATGGGTGTGTTGTGGACCACATCTATAAGTAGGAGGCTATGGGCCATTTAGGAGTAGTTTCTTTTTATTCATTGCTTAGATCGTGCGATAGAGCCAATAATATAGGTTGATTTGTATTTAACCTTGAATAATTTTTTTCTCTATATAGTGAGGATGTCAATTACAAGAAGGAGTAAGAATAAAAGTAAGTAAGAAAGTAGATGTGGCTGCTGGAGAAGGGAAGAACAAGTCACCACCTAGACAAGCTAATCAAAGTGAGGCTCAAGATGAGTTTGCATCGCATACTTCTTCTACTCCTCCATCTCCAGAAGAGCTAAGAAGCAGATGAGTACCTTCATAATCACCTATTTAATGATACTAAGAAGGATTTAAGGAATGTGGTGCAATTCTTGACTCGTATATTTGCTGGACAAGGTCAAGGGCAAGCTAGTCCAATTACTGGCACTAGTGGTGTGGATAGGACAGCTAGTCTACGGACACATGATTTCCTTAAATTGGATCCTCCCACATTTACCGGGTCAGATCTTAATAAAGACCCACAAAATTTAATTGATCAAATACAAAGGGCTTTGAATGTCTGCATGTAACTGGTAAAGTGATAGTTGATTTAGCAACATATAGATTAAAAGGGGAGGCTATATTATGGTATGAAGAATGAAAATGATCTAGGGGTATAGGTTCATCTTCAGCTAGTTGGAAATAGTTCAAGAGGCATTTCTTATTCATTACCTTCCATTTGAAATTTAATAGGCCCATGTGGATCCGTTTTTAAATCTTCGTCAAGGGAATATGAGTGTGAGGGAGTATAGTCTTTGATTTAACTCTTTGGCTAGGTATGCTCCTAATGTAGTAGCTACTATAGATGATAGAGTTCATCGATATATGGATAGATTGGATTCATATCTGGTTAGAGACTGTACTATTGCTGCCTTGAATAAGGACATAGATATAGCACATATACAAGCTTTTGTATAAAAAAAAAGAGGATCAAAGGCAAATAAGGAGGACACAAGAGTTGGAAAAAGGGTATTCCAAGAGGGATAGATCTATGACGCATTTTGTATCATCCCAAAGTGAGTTCAGACCTCGGTTTCCTAACAGACCGTCTACGCTGTCATGTTTTTACTCTACAACAAGTGCTCCACCTAGGTTTTAAGGGTTTAGGGGCAATCAATTTGGGTAAATAAATTAGAGCCAAGTTTCACGGATAGAAGGGTATTAAGAGCAAGGGAGTATAATCCAATTAAGACCTCCTCTGTAGCCATGTAGGCAATCTAGAAAGCTTTATTTAGGTGCATACCAATTTGGGATAGATGCTTGCTTTTGGTGTGGCATGTCGGTGCACATGATGAGAGAGTGCCCATAAAGGGGCATGAGTGGTATGGCACGACCTACTGGATCAGCCATTGCATTGTCATCACTGGTGCCTTTTTTAGGTAGGGGTATACAACCTACTGGTTGGGGTAGAGGTGTTAAAGGAGTAGCTGGTTCTAACAGAGTTCAGAATTGTACATATGCTCTTGTAGGTCGATAAAATTTAGAGTCTTCTTCTTATGTTGTTATAGGTACATTGTCCATCTTTTCACATAATGTATATGCATTAATTAATTCGGGTTCTAAGCTATCATATGTCACTCCATTGATTGCTGGAAAGTTGAAAAGAACACCAGAATTATTGGTTAAGCCATTTGAAGTGTCTACACTAGTTGGTGAGTCTATTATAGCTAGAAGAGTTCATAATAATTGCATAGTAACTATTTGTGATCGTGACATATTGGCTGACCTTGTTGAGCTAGAAATTGTAGACTTTGATGTTATAATGGGTATGTCTTTGTTGGCTACTTGGTATGCCACAGTAGATTGCCGAACTAAGAGGGAGCATTTTCATTTTCCAAAAGAGGTAGTCCTTGAATGGAGGGGTAATTTTAGGGCACCAAGAGGTAAATTTATTTCTTATCTTAAGGCAAAGAAAATAATGTCTAAAGGGTACATATGTCATCTAGTAAGAGTGGAGGATATAGATGTGGAGCCACCAAAGCTTCAATTAGTTTTTGTGGTAAATAAATTTCTCGATGTATTTCCTGAAGATCTTCTAGGTTTGCCTCCAGAATGAGAAGTAGAGTTTAGTATTGATATGATCCCAGATACTCAACCTATCTCTATTCCTCCATATAGAATGGCTTCGACAGAATTATAAGAGTTGAAAGAGCAATTGAAAGACTTGCTATAAAAGGATTCATAAAGCCTTGTATGTCCACTTGGGGCGCACCACTATTATTTGTCCATAAGAAAGATGGTACATTGAGAATGTGTATTGACTACCGACAACTAAATGAGGTGACTATTAATAACAAATATCCCCTTCAAAGAATCAATGATTTATTTGATCAGTTGTAAGGTGTTAAGTGTTTCTCAAAGATTGATTTGCGGTCGGGTTACTACCAAGTGAGGGTCAATGAGAAAGACATACCCAAGACAACTTTTTAAACATCGTATGGTCATTATGAGTTTTTAGTTATGTCATTTGGGCTAACCAATGCACCAACAACTTTTATCGATTTGATGAATAGGGTGTTTAAGCCATTCTTAGATATGTTCGTGATAGTATTTATAGATGATGTTCATTTTATTCAAGATCAATAGAGGACCATGGTAGTCACTTACAACAGGTGTTACATATTTTTCGTGATTCCATGTTATATGCAAAGTTCTCTAAATGTGAGTTTTGGTTAAAATCTGTAGCATTCTTATGTCATATTGTATCTGATGAAGGAATAAGGGTTGATACTCAAAAGATAGAAGCCGTGAAGGACTAGCCATGACTTACAACACCTACAGATGTCCATAGTTTCCTTGGGTTGGCAGGTTATTATAGAATGTTTGTTGAAGGGTTTTCTTCAATTTCTTCACCTTTCACAAAGCTAACACATAAAGCAGTCAAGTTTCAATGGAATGATACATGTTAAAGGAGTTTCTCAAGATCTGAAGAACAAGTTAACTTCTACACCCGTATTGGTACTTACAAAAGGTACAAAAAGGTATGTGGTGTATTGTGATGATTCAGGAATTGACTTAGGATGTGTGTTGATGCAATATGGTAAAGTAATAGCTTATGCCTCAACATAATTGCGGCCACATGAGAAAAATTATTCAACATATGATCTCGAGTTAGCAGCGGTTATAGTTGCTTTAAAGATATGGCACCATTACTTGTATGGGGTGAAAGTTGTCATATATACTAACCATAAGAGTGCGCAATATATTTTCAAGCAGAAGGACCTAAATCAGAGGCAGCGAAGGTAGCTTGAGTTATTAAAATATTATGACATTGACATTTTGTATCATCCGGGGAAAGCAAATGTTGTATTTTATGCATTAAGTCATAAGGGGATGGCGAACACTTATGGGCATTCGACATAAAGACAAGGGAAAATCAAAGATCTACACCAACTAGCTAACTTCGGGGTTCACTTTCTTGAATCTCCAGACGAAGGAGTTTTTGTGCAAAATGTTACTGAATCTTCATTAGTAGATGAGGTGAAAGAGAAGCAGTATGCAGATCCTATTCTATTACAGCTTAAGAAGAATGTACAACATGGTATGACAAAGGAATTTGAGCTTACGCAAGAGGGAGTACTTCAGTGCCAAAACATATTGTGTGTACCTAATGTAGATGGCCTAAGGAAGAGGATTATGATGGAGGCACATCGTTCAAGGTATTCCATTTATCTGGGGTCAACAAAAATGTATAATGATTTAAAAGGAGTATATTGGTGGGGTGACATGAAGAAGAACATTGCAGAATTTGTGGCCTAGTGTCCAAGATGTCAACAAGTTAAAGTAGATTACAAAAAAACCGGAGATTATATGCAATATATAGATCTTCCAATTTGGAAGTGGGACATAATCAACATGGATTTCATCACTGGTTTGCCTCGCATATTTTGGAAGTTGAATTGCATATGGGTAATATTTGATAGACTTACAAAATTAGCACACTTCCTGTCGGTTATGACCATTTTTACAGCTAAAGAGTTTGCAAAATTGTATATTAAAGAGATAGTTTTGCTACATTGAGTCCCAATCTCTATTACATTTGATAGGGGAGCTCAATTCACTGCAAATTTTTGGAAGTCTTTCCAGAGGAGTTTGGGAACACAAGTGAATTTAAGTACAACTTTTCACCCTCAAATGGACGGACAAGTATAATGTACCATTCAAACACTTGAAGATATGTTGCGAGCTTGTGTATTGGACTTCAAAGGTAGTTGGGATGATCATTTGCTGTATATTGAGTTAGCCTATAATAATTGCTATCATTCAAGTATCAAAATGACGCCTTATGAAGTTTTATATGGGAGAAAGTGTATATCACCAATTGAATGGTCTGATGCTGGTGAAACTGCCTTATTTGGGCTGGATATTGTTCATCAAGCTATGGAAAAAGTTAAGGTGATACAACAGCGGATAGAACAACTCAAAGTCAACACAAATCATATGCAGATATTAGAAGAAGAGAGCTAGAGTTTGCTATAAGAGAATGGGTATTCTTGAATGTGTCACCAATGAAAGGAGTAATGAGGTTTGATACAAAGGGAAATCTAAGTCCACGCTATTTAGGGCCATATAAGATTATTCAAAGATTTGGCTAAGTTGCATATGAGTTTGAGCTACCCCAAGAACTTTCAATAGTACATTTAGTGTTTCATGTCTCAATGCTCCGAAAGTGTATAAGAGATCCATCTCGTATTACTCCTACTGTAGATCTACAAGTTATAGAAGATCTTATCTATGAAGAAGTACCTATTATTCTAGATATGCAAGTTAATAAGTTAAGGAATAAATAAGTAGCTTCTGTAAAAGTACTTTCGAGGAGTCAACAAGTAGAAAAAATCACATGGGAAACTGAGGAAGAGATAAAATCCAAGTACCCTCATTTATTCCAATCCGAAGGGAAAGTCCAAGATGATAAAGTAGAGCATTAACAAGTAAGTCTATATATATATATATATAAGTGCTATGTAGTATTAGAAATATTAAACTTAGGCTTGAACTTGTTTAGGCTGGCTAATTATGCTAACATTCGAGGACGAATGTTCCTAAGGGGGGAGGATGTAACATCCCGTATTTTGTGTGTACTTGTTCTATTGATATGGAACATGAGGTAACCCTGTTTTATAGGTAAGGGACCAAGTTTCTTAAGTGATTAATGATGGTTTAAAGAAGATTTAAAGGATATGATAACGACCTAAGAATTTTAGCATGTATAGGCCAATTTAACCCCGACGAAAGTATTTAAACGCGAGATAGTAAGGTGGTATTCTACCTCAAGGATTAAAGTGTCCATGTGTATATAAATATTAATTTAACATAAGGGATTAAGACTTAGAATATGGAATAAAATAAGTGAGCTGCTTGCTTGACTTAAATTAAGCTAGTAGATGACAAGTAGGTGCATCACCTACTTTGACTTATTGACCAACCTAAGAACCAAGTAGGTTTATCATCTACCAACACTCTTTTGATCAGCTTATTGGGCAAAGTACATCAGCACCTACTTGAATTAACTTTGGCCTAAACTAAGTGAAGGAATAGGAGAAGAATGGGAAGCCATAATTCCCTAGTGTGATGAAAGGATTTTGGGACTGTTTTAGGGACTGTTTTATGTGTATATGTTGGGGGAAACTTAGTTGATCTTAAAAAGGGATGTTAGTTGTTGGTATTGACATATAAAAGGAGGGTGTAATTATACACTACTTAATTAGATATTGTATAAGCTTGCTACCTATCATACTTTGTGGACTGTTTTGTACATGTTATGAAGCCAAAGGAGTATCCGGAGATCTTATATGAATCTGTGTGTTGTACAAATGTAATTAGAGGAGAAGGGGGGTTGAAAGAACACCTTTGGGTTGCTAAATTATGGGCATATTGTCCAGCTACTATTTTGGTGAGGTTACGTAGCCCAAACATGTTGATTAACTACTAATACTAGTTTCACCATGGATTTTATTATAGATAAGTAATCCAAAAGGCAGGAGGTTAATTCGTGTTAATATTCGAGTTGTACAACAAGGTATGTAAGGCTACTCTCTCCCGTATTCTTTAGCATGAAATTCAACACTTGTGTCACAAAAGTAAACGATCTCCCTTATATGGCAGCATATAGCAAATGATACATAGTGGCAGCGTACGATCTCCCATGTAGCTAACGACCTTGTTCCCACTCCCTAATATGTTAAAATACGTTCTTATTATTAAGTCTACATGTCTACTTTCACTTGCAAGTTTCAGAAGTTCTCCTTTTAGTTAAATAAGATCTATGTGTTATTTCAGCTCCTAAGCATTTCATTTGTGTACAAATTACTCCCTACCTCATTGCTACTGCATCAAGTGTTTATTCACATGTCTCTTACTAGTGGACTATTATCCCAAAGTTCAATAATTATATGACCACCAAAGTAACACTCTCAATGAATAAATAAACTAAGTAACATAAATCTGGTTATGTACGGGTGGCAGCTCAGGAGGAAAATGTCACACCCCAAATCCCATTGAGGTGGACTGGTACCCGAAGCCATTAAGGCTCGAGAGAACCAACCTTTATTCATGTACACTCATATGCATGTCACTAAATGAACAACACTCTATCATATATAGATACAAGATACCAATGGCGGAAGTCATGGAGAAACATTTAATAGATATGAAACTTGGCCGTTGGGGCCATCAAGTGAAAATGGACATACATTCGTTCATTCATCTTACAAAGTATACAAAGCCTATAACAGATACATAACCAACCTAAAGTCAAGAAAAGTCCCCACTTTATACAACATTTGCATAGTACCAAAACAAATGTACACATGTGACTCGAAAAGCCCCGAATCAACCTGGAGCTCACCAACAGTCGGCAGATGACCTGTATCCTACTGTGGACGTCTACTATCTCCTGTGCCTGCAGCAAGTAAGGTAAGTCCCCCAAGGGATGTCAGTACGAAGAATGTACTAAGTATGTAAGGCTATAAAAAACTGCATGAAACATAGGAACTTCAATGGAATCAAATACAAGTGAATAGTTAATATAGATAAACCACCATTCTGTATGTGTGGAACCATGTACATTACATTTATTACTTTACTTTATCCTTCTTTGCATTAAGAAATTGTAAAGCATATGATAAACAAATGACCAACTGATCAGTGGTAAAAGAGGATGACCCATGCTAGGTATTTTAACCCTTGGGATACGGTCCTCACAAATACACAAATCGGGATCGACCCATGCTAGGCTTTTCTTTTCACCCCTGGGATACCACCCGTGATATTGGGATCGACCCATTCTAGGTGTTTCTTTCACCCCTGGGATATTACCCGTGATATTGGGATCGACCCATGCTAGGTGTTCCTTTCACCCTTGGGATACCACCCAAGAATATAGACTCTCTTTACATCACTTCTTTAATCTTTGAGATAGTTCATTCGATGGTCATAACATTTTTGGAACTTTAGAACAATAGTCCATAAAGATGAGACATATGAATAACAATTTGTAACAACCTGGAACGAAATACTTTAGAACATTTTGTAATAGAAACAAGTACGGTAATAACGTGACAATAGGTGTTGCCGAAGGATACGGAAAAGAGTAACCTTACATACCTTATCTTCCCAATATGAATACACAATCCTAGATGTGAATACAATAATCCAGCTCCTTCCTTACATGTTACTCTACAACACAAGTACATACCGGAGCTCACGTTAACAACTAACTACATTACAAATGCATAAGATGAAAATGAGCTACGTGACTGCCATATCACGTCATTTCACCCTTCACAATACAATTCACTGCATTACCATACCAACAACACCACAACATGCCACACATCAACCAAGACATCATAAACCAATAGCATTTCACACCAAGTTTATACTTTACACTTCCTCATTAACACCACGTCACATTTACTCCATCAAGTCATCTCAATACCTTTCATCATAACACATAAAACAACAATTAATAATTGATATGATTCAACAGGCCTCCGAACTACCCCATAGGGCCATTCAAATGGTACCATAAGTTGATAATTGCATCCAAAAAAGGTCTAGGGGCCTTAGGGGGTCAAAGAGATGCCAAAACAATTGTTTCAGAGGGACCTACGAAGCCACCTGTTCCCTTAGGTGGGTGAGTTTCAGATGAAGGTGCCCATTGTCCTTGTCCAGGGCAACCTACGTTGCCATCTGCCCCCGCAGGTGCCCCATCAGCGAGGGCGGATGCCCGGTTCGGCCAAAATGGGTCTCTTTTGGGTCCTTTTTTGTAATAAATGGTCCATGGCCATAAGTAAGCTTATATTTTCATATTTTATGTTAAATTGGATTCCAATAAACAACCATGGTCTCACAACACATATGAACATCATAAAACTATATTTTTCCCTTCAATACGCCACCGATTCCATGCACAATTTCACAACAACAATTCCAAATGTTATACACAAAGAGGAAGAAAGTTAGGGACATAAAAACATCTTACATGTTTAAATTTAATACATAAATTCACTTCCTTCAAGACCACAAGTCTCCTTTCAAGTTTATGAGACAAAACCCTTTACCGATTAAGCAAAAGTAGATTGTTTCACACATAGTGGACTGCTCAACACTTTATCAACATAACCAATATGATTTATAAACCCTATAATGCATATAATATATTAAACCATAAGAATAAACACTTAAAAAAGCTTGCAAAGAGATGATCTTGTCCAAAGAGAATGTTAGCTTAGGGTTTGAGAGGAGAGAAATATCTTGTAAAACTCTAGAATTGGCAAGTGTGCTTTTGTGATTAAAAATTTGATTTTTTTTGACTTATATAATAACTTGATGGTCATACTTAGCCACTTTTAATCAATAAATATCATGTTTACTTGGTCAGAGGATGAATGGGTCATTTCCCCTTTTAGGCCATGTCTTTTACTAAATTTTTGGGCCTCATTTGAGCCCATAATCACAAGACTAATTCATCCCACTAAAATTAATGTGTAATACACCAACCATCTCATGTTTAAATAATTCCATAAATGTAACGGTAATCAATTAAGTTCGGAAATGTACGGGGTGTTACATCCTTCCCCCCTTAGGAATATTCGTCCTCGAATGTTAGTAACATTAGTAACATTATCCAAGTTAAACATATTCAAGTCTAATTTTATCCTTCATGTTACGATATACACACAATACTTCTATATACTTACTTGTTATTGCTCCAATTCTGCATCTTGCACTTGTTCTTCCATTTGAAATAAATGTGGGTATTTAGACTTCATCATTTCTTCAGCTTCCCACGTGATTTGTTCTACTTGTTGATTTATCCAAAACACTTTTATGGAAGCTACTTCTTTGTTCCTTAACCTCTTCACTTGTCAATCCAGAATAGCTATAGGTATCTCTTCATAGGTGAGATCCTCCGTAACTTGTACATCTTCAATGGGAGCAATACAAGATGGATCTCCTATGCACTTTCGAAGCATCAAAACATGAAATACTGGATGACCTGTGGAGAGTTCTTGGGGTAGTTCTAACTCATATGCAACTTGACAAAATCTTCGGGTAATCTCATATGGCCCTATGTAGCGTGGAATCAACTTTCCTTTCTTTCCAAATCTCATTACCCCTTTCATTGGTGACACCTTTAAGAATACCCAATCACCTATGGCAAATTCAAGCCCCCTTCTTTTAAAATCAGCATATGACTTGTGTCGACTTTGGGCCATTTGTAGCCAATGTTGTATAACCTTAACTTTATCCATAGCTTGATGAAAAAGATCTGGCCAAAATAAGGCAGATTCACCCGCTTCAAACCATCCAATTGGTGATCTACCCTTTCTTCCATATAAAGCTTCATAAGGTGCCATTTTGATACTTGAATGATAGTTATTATTGTAGGCAAATTCAATAAGCGATAAATGATCATCCCAACTACCTTTAAAGTCCAATGCGCAAGATCGTAGCATATCTTCAAGTGTTTGGATAGTACGTTCTGCTTGTCCATCTGTCTGAGGATAAAAAGTTGTACTTAAATTCACTTGCATACCCAAATTCTTCTGAAAAGACTTCCAAAAATTTGCAGTAAATTGAGCTCCCCTGTCCGATATAATAGAGATTGGAACTCCATGCAATCGAACTATCTCCTTAATATACAACCTTACATAATCCTTAGTTGTGTGGATGGTCTTGACCGGTAGAAAATCTGCTAACTTGGTAAGCCTGTCAACTATTACCCATATGGAAATTTCTGAATTGTACGAGGCAAACTTGTGATGAAATCCATGTTAATCATGTCCCATTTCAATACTGGAAGATTTATACATTGCATATAACCTCCAGGCTTCTGATGTTCTACTTTTACTTGTTGACAATTGGGACATTGGGCTACGAGTTCTGCAATGTTCTTCTTCATGTTGCTCTACCAATACATTTCCTTCATATCATGATACATTTTGGTGGCTCCCGGATGAATAGAATACCTTGAATGATGTGCCTCTGTCATAATCCCTCTCCGTAGCTCATCTATATCCGGTACACACAATCTACTTTGGCACTGAAGCACTCCTTCTTGTGTAAGATCAAATGCCTTCGTCAAACCTTGTTGAACATTCTCCTTCAGCTGAAATAAAATAGGATCGCCATACTATTTCTCTTTCACTTCAGCTACTAATGAAGATTCTGCTACATTTTGCACAATAACCCCTTCGTCTGGAGATTCAAGAAGACGAACTCCCAAGCTGGCTAGTTGATGTAGATCCTTCACTATATCTTGCTTTTCCATCAACAGTCCATTAGGGTCTCCTATTGCTTTTTGACTTAATGCATCGGTTACCACATTTGCCTTGCCCAGATGGTATAAGATAGCAATATCATAATCTTTTAGTAGTTCAAGCCACCTCCGCTGCCTCAAATTAAGATCTTTCTGTTTCAAAATATACTGCAAGCTCTTATGATCGGTATATATGTCAACATGAACCCCATACAAGTAGTGGCACCATATCTTTAAATTAAATACCTCGGCTGCTAACTTAAGATCATGTGTTGGATAATTTCTCTCATGTGGGTGTAACTGTCTTGAGGCATACGCTATTACATTACCATGCTGCATTAATACACATCCTAAGAAAACTCCGGAAGCATCACAATATACCGCATACCCTTCGGTACCTTTTGAAAGTACCAATACGGGTGTAGACGTCAATTTATTTTTTAGCTCTTGGAAACTCTTCTCACATGCATCATTCCATTGAAACTTGGTTGCATTGTGTGTTAGCTTTGTTAAAGGTGCAGCAATGTACAAAAACCCTTCAACAAACCTTCTATAATAACCTGCCAATCCAAGAAAACTATGAATCTCTGTAGGCGTCGTAGGCCTTGGCCAATTCTTCACAACTTCTATCTTTTGTGTATCCACTCTTATTCCTTCATCCGACACAATATGACCCAAGAATGCTACAGATTTTAACCAAAATTCACATTTAGAGAACTTTGCATATAGCTTACGATCACAAAGAATATGTAACACCTGCCGTAAGTGATTAGCATGGTCCTCTTGTGATCTCGAATAAACCAAAATATCATCTATAAAAACGGTCACAAACACATCCAAATATGGCTTGAACACCCTATTCATCAAATCCATAAAAACTGCTGGTGCATTTGATAGCCCAAATGACATAACTAAAAACTCATAATGACCATACCGTATTTGGAAAGCGGTCTTGGGTATATATTTTTCTCTAACTATTACCTGATGATAACCCGATATCAGATCAATCTTTAAGAAGCATTTGGCACCCTGTAACTGATCAAACAAATCATCAATTCTGGGGAAGGGATATTTATTCTTGATTGTCACCGTATTCAGTTGCCGATAATAGATACACATTCTCAACGTGCCATCTTTCTTGCGTACAAATAACACTGGTGCACCCTACGGGGACATACTAGGCCTTATGAATCCCTTGTCTAGAAAGTATTTTAATTTTTCCTTCAATTCCCGTAATTCTGCCTGGGCCATTCTATACGGAGGAATAGAGATAGGGTGAGTGCCTGACATCACATCAATACCAAACTCTACTTCCCGTTCTGGAGGCAAACCTGGAAGATCTTCAGGAAACATATCAAGGAATTCATTTACCACTGGAATCGTTTGAAGATTTAGTGGTTTCACATCGGTATCTTGTACTCTTACTAGATGGCATATGTACCCCTTGGATATCATTCTCCTTGCCTTAAAATAGGAAATAAATTTACCTCTCGGTGCTCCAACATTAACCTTCCATTCAAGGACATCCTTTTGTGGAAAATGAAAATGTACTTTCTTAGCTCGGCAATCTACCGTGGCATAATAAGAAGCCAACCAATCCATACCCATTATAACATCAAAATCTACCATTTCCAACTCAATAAGATCAGCCAACGTATCATGATCACAAACAGTTACTATACAATTATGATATACTCTTTTAGCAACAATAAATTCACCAACTGGTGTAGATACTTCAAATGGCTTGACTAATAATTCCGGTGTTCTTTCAAATTTTGCAGCAATCAATGGAGTAACATATGATAGAGCAGACCCCGGATCAATCAATGCATATACATTATGGGAAAAGACGGATAATATACCTGTACCTACATCAGGAGAAGCCTCCAATTTATGATGATCCGCTAGAGCATAGGTACGGTTCTGTACTCCACTAGAACTGGCTGCTCCTCTAGTACCTCTACCACGACCAGCAGGCTATGCACTACTTCCCAGGAAATGAACCGATGATGATGATGCAACGATTGATCCAGTAGGTCGCGCCATACTACCCGTACCCCTCTGTTGACACTCTCTCATCATGTGCCCCGACATACCACACCAAAAGCAAACAGTCGTCCCCAACCGGCATATACCTGAATGAAAGCTTCCGCAGTGCTGACACGACTGACGAGAAAATCCTACTATCTGTGAACCTTGTATCCCACTACTCTTCCTAAAATGGTTGCCTCTAAACCCTCGAAATTGGGATGAAGTACCTGCTGTAGGGTAAGAAAATGATGGTCTAGGCAGTGTATTAAAAACCCGAGGCCTAAATTCTCCTTGGGACGCCATGGACTATCTCATAGGTCTAGCCCTCTTTGACGACCCTCTTTCAAATTCGTATGCCCTTCTTCTTTGCCTCTGATCCTCCATCTTCTATGCAAAAGCCTGTATTCTGGCTATATCCATATCTCTGTTCAATGCAACAATAGTATAATCTCTTACCAAATATGGCTCCAATCTGTCCACATATCGATGGACTCTGTCATACATAGTGGCTACTACATTAGGAGCATACCGAGCCAACGAGTTAAATCGAAGACTGTACTCCCTGACGCTCATATTCCCTTGATGAAGATTTAAGAACTGGTCTGGACGATCCTCTCAGATCTCATATGGGAGATAGTGATCAAGGAATGCCACTTTGAATTCTTCTCAACTAGCTCGAAGTGCACCGATTCCCCTAGATCGTTTCCAATCTTTGTACCATAATATAGCCTCTCCTTTCAATCTATATACTGCAAGCCCAACTGTTTCTATACCGGATACATGCATAACATCTAAAACCCTTTGAATTTGGTCCACAAAGTCTTGTGGATCTGCATTCAGATCTGACCCTATGAACAGGGGAGGGTCTAATTTTAAAAAATCCTGTGTCCTTCGACTAGCTTCCCTATCCGCACCATTATTACTTTTCGTTGGACCAGCTTGTCCTTGATTTTGTGCCACAACTATACAAGTCAACATTTGTACCACATTTCTTAGATCCTGCTCAGTAGCATTAACAGGTGGTTCGGCAGGTTCTTCTCTCTTTCTCAGCTCTTCTGGAGCTGGAAAAGTAGAAGAAGCCCACGTTGGAAACTCAGTGTCAGCCCCACTTTGACTAGCTTGGTCAGGTGGTGATTTACTAGTTCCTTCTCCGGCAAGTATTTCTACCTTCTTACCTTTACCCTTGTTTCTTCTTGTAAACTACATTTTACTATAATAAAGGAAAAATAATTTCAATGGTCATATATGATTCCACCTACAACATTGGCTCCAATGCACGATCGAAGAAATGAAGAAAAGAAACAACTCCTAAATGCCCCATAGCCTCCTGCTTATAAATATGGTGCACAACACATCCATAAGCAAGACTCTACTTGGACACAGCTTTATAGACACCCTAGGTCAACCTGCTCTGATACCACTTTTGTCACACCCAAAATCCCATTGAGGCGGACTGGCATTCGAAGCCGTTAAGGCTCAAGAGAACCAACCTTCATTCATGTACACTCATATGCATGTCACTAAATTAACAACACTCTATCATATATATATACAAGATACCAATGGCGGAAGTCATGGAGAAACATTCTATAGATATGAAACTTGGCCGTTGGGGCCATCAAGTCAAAAAGGGCATACATTCATTCATTCGTCTTACAACATCTACAAAGACTCTAACAAATACATAACCAACCTAAAGTCAGGAAAATTCCCCACTTTATACAACATTTACATAGTACCAAAACAAATGTACACATGTGACTCGGAAAGCCCCGAATTAACCTGGAGCTCACCAACAGTCGACAGATGACCTGTATCCTACTGTGGACATCTACTATCTCCTGTGCCTGCAGCAGGTAAGGTACGTCCCCCAAGGGATGTCAGTACAAAGAATGTACTGAGTATGTAAGGCTATAAAAAACTGCATGAAACATAGGAACTTCAATGGAATCAAATACAAGTGAATAGTTAATATAGATAAACCACCGTTCTGTATGTGTGGAACCATGTACATTACATTTATTACTTTACTTTATCCTTATTTGCATTAAGAAATTGTAAAGCATATGATAAACAAATGACCAACTGATCAGTGGTAAAAGAGGATGACCCATGCTAGGTATTTTAACCCCTGGGATACAGTCCTCACAAATACACAAATCGGGATCGACCCATGCTAGGCTTTTCTTTTCAACCTTGGGATACCACCCGTGATATTGGGATCGACCCATTATAGGTGTTCCTTTCACCCCTGGGATACCACCCGTGATATTGGGATCGACCCATGCTAGGTGTTCCTTTCACCCCTGGGATACCACCCAAGAATATACTCTCTTTACATCACTTCTTTAATCTTTGAGATAGTTCATTCGATGGTCATAACATTTTTGGAACATTAGAACAATAGTCCATAAATATGAGACATATGAATAACAATTTGTAACAACCTGGAACGAAATACTTTAGAACATTTTGGAATAGAAACAAGTAAGGTAATGACGTGAACAATAGGTGTTGCCGAAGGATATTGAAAAGAGTAACCTTACATACCTTACCTTCCCAATATGACACACAATCCTATATGTAAATACAATAATCCAGCTCCTTCCTTACGTGTTACTCTACAACACAAGTACATACCAGAGCTCCCGTTAACAACTAATTACATTACAAATGCAAAAGATGACAATGAGCTACGTGACTTCCATATAAAGTCATTTCACCCTTCACAATACAATTCACTGCATTACCGTACCAACAAAACAAAAACATGCCACACATCAACCAAGACATCATAAACCAATAACATTTCACACCAAGTTTATACTTTACAGTTCCTTATTAACACCACGTTACATTTTTTCCATCACGTCATCTCAATACCTTTCACCATATCACATAAAACAACAATTCATAATTGATATGATTCAAAATTCCTCCGAACTACCCCTTAGGTCCATTCAAATGGTACCATAAGTTTATAATTGCATCCAAAAAGGGTATAGGGGCCTTGGGGAGTCAAAGAGATGGAAAAACAATCAAAATGAAGTTCTAGAGCAACCTACGAAGACACCTGCACCTGCAGGTGGGTGAGGTACAGCCACAGGTGCCCATTGGCCTTGTCCAGGGGGCCGCCTGCGTTGGCATCTGCACCCGCAGTTTCCCCATCTGCGCGGGCGGATGCCCGGTTCGGCCAAAATGGGTCTCTTTTAGGTCCTTTTTTGTAATAAATGATCCATGTCCATAAGTAAGCTTATATTTTCATATTTTATGTTAACTTGGATTCCAACAAATAACCATGGTCTCACAATGCACATGAACATCACAAAACTACATTTTTCCCTTCAATACGTCACTAGTTCCATGCATAATTTCACAACAACAATTCCAAATGTTATACACAAAGAGGAAGAAATTTAGGGAAATAACCACATATTACATGTTTACATTTAATCCATCAAATTCAGTTCCTTCAATATCACAAGTCTCCTTTCAAGTTTATGAGACAAAACCCTTTACCGATTAAGCAAAAGTAGACTGTTTCACACATAGTGGACTGCTCAACACTTTATCAACATAACCAAAATGATTTCTACACCCTATCATGCATATAATAAATTAAACCATAATAAGAAAAACTTACCAAAGCTTGCAAAGAGATGATCTTGTCCAAAGAGAATGTTAGGTTAGGGTTTGAGAGGAGAGAAATATCTTGGAAAACTCTAGAATTAGCAAGTGTGCTTTTGTGATTAAAATATTATTTTTTTGTTGACTTATATATTCCCTTGATGGTCATACTTATCCACTTTTAATCAATAAATATCATGTTTACTTGGTCAAAGGATGAATGGGTCATTTTCCCTTTTGGGCCAAGTCGTTTACTAAATATTTGGGCCTCATTTGAGCCCATAATCACAAGACTAATTTAGCCCACTAAAATTAATGTGTAATATCTCATGTTTAAATAATTCCATAAATTTTATGGTAATCAATTAAGTTCGGAAATGTACGGGGTGTTACATTCTTCCCCCCTTAGGAACATTCGTCCTTGAATGTTAGTAACATTAGTAACATTATCCAAGTTACACATATTCAAGTCTAAGTTTATCCTCCATGTTGCGATATACACACAATACTTATAGATACTTATTTGTTATTGCTCCAATTCCACATCTTGCATTTGTTCTTCCGTTTGAAATAAATGTGGGTATTTAGACTTCATCATTTCTTTGGCTTCCCACGTGATTTCTTCTACTTGTTGATTTATACAAAGCACTTTTATGAAATCTACTTCTTTGTTCCTTAACCTCTTCACTTGTCGATCCAGAATAGCTATAGGTATCTCTTCATAGGTGAGATCCTTCGTAACTTGTACATCTTCAATGGGAGCAATATGAGATGGATCTCCTATACACTTTCAAAGCATCGAAACATGAAATACTTTATGACCTGTGGAGAGTTCTTGGGGTAGTTCTAACTCATATGCAACTTGACAAAATCTTCGGGTAATCTCATATGGCCCTATGTAGCGTAGACTCAACTTTCCTTTCTTTTTAAATCTCATTACCCATTTCATTAGTGACAACTTCAAGAATACCCAATCACCTATGGCAAATTTCATCCCCCTTCTTCTAACATAAGCATATGACTTGTGTCGACTTTGGGCCATTTGTAGCCGCTGTTGTATCACCTTAACTTTCTCCATAGCTTGATGAACAATATCTGGCCCAAATAAGGCAGTTTCACCTGCTTCAAACTATCCAATTGGTGATCTACCCTTTCTTTCATATAAATATTCATAAGGTGCCATTTTGATACTTGAATGATAGCTATTATTGTAGGCAAATTTATTAAGTGATAAATGATCATCCCAACTACCTTTAAAGAACAATGCGCAAGCTCATAGCATATCTTTAAGTGTTTGGATAGTACGTTCTGCTTGTCCATCTGTCTGAGGATGAAAAGTTGTACTTAAATTCACTTGCGTACCCAAATTCTTCTGAAAAGACTTCCAAAAATTTGCAGTAAATTGAGTTCCCCTATCAGATATAATAGAGATTGGAACTCCATGCAATTGAACTATCTCCTTCATATACAATCTTGCATAATCCTCAGCTGTGTAGATGGTCTTGACCGCTAGAAAATGTGCTGACTTGGTAAGCCTGTCAACTATTACCCATATGGAGTCAAATTTTCGAAGTATATGAAGAAAACCTGTGATGAAATCCATGTTAATCATGTCCCACTTCCAGACTGAAAGATTTATACATTTCATATAACCTCCAGGCTTCTGATGCTCTATATTTACTTGTTGACAATTGGGACATTGGGCTACGTTTTTTCTGCAATGTTCTTCTTCATGTTGCTCCACCAATACATTTCCTTCAGATCATGATACATTTTGGTGGCTCCCAGATGAATAAAATACCATGAATGATGTGTCTCTGTCATAATCCGTCTCCTTAGCTCATCTATATTCGGTACACACAATCTACTTTGGCACTGAAGCACTCCCTCTTGTGTAAGATCAAATGCCTTCGTCAAACCTTGTTGCACATTCTCCTTCAGCTAAAATAAAATAGGATCTGCATAATGTTTCTCTTTCACTTCAGCTACTAATGAAGATTCTACTGCATTTTGCACAATAACCCCTTCGTCTGGAGATTCAAGAAGACGAACTCCCAAGCTGGCTAGTTGATGTAGATCGTTGATTATAGATTGCTTTTCCATCAACTGTCCATTAGGGTCTCCTATTGCTTTGCGACTTAATGCATCGGCTACCACATTTGCCTTGCCCGGATGGTATAAGATATCAATATCATAATCTTTTAGTAGTTCAAGCAACCTCCGTTGCCTCAAATTAAGATCTTTCTGTTTGAAAATCTACTGCAACATCATATGATCGGTATATATGTCAATATGAACCCTATACAAGTAGTGGCGCCATATCTTTAAAGCAAATACCACGGCTGCTAACTCAAGATCATGTGTTGGATAATTTCTCTCATATGGCCGCAACTGTCTTGAGGCATAAGCTATTACATTACCGTGCTGCATCAATACACATCCTAAGCCAACTCCGAAAGGATCACAATATACTGCATACCCTTTGGTACCTTTCAAAAGTACCAATACGAGTGTAGACGTCAATTTATTTTTTAGCTCTTGGAAACTCTTCTCACATGCATCATTCCATTGAAACTTGGTTGCCTTGTGTGTTAGCTTTCTTAAAGGTGCATCAATGGACGAAAACCCTTCAACAAACCTTCTATAATAACCTGGCAATCCAAGAAAACTATGAATCTCTATAGGCGTCGTAGGCCTTGGCCAATTCTTCGCAGCTTCTATCTTTTGTGTATCCACCCTTATTCCCTCATCTGACAAAATATGACCCAAGAATGCTACAGATTTTAACCAAAATTTACATTTTTAGAACTTTGCATATAGCTTACGATCACGAAGAATCTGTAACACCTTACGTAAGTGATTAGCATGGTCCTCTTGTGATCTCAAATATACAAAAATATCATCTATAAACACGGTCACAAACACATCCAAAAATGGCTTGAACACCCTATTCATCAAATCCATAAAAACTGCTGGTGCATTTGTTAGCCCAAATGACATAACTAAAAACTCATAATGACCATACCGTGTTCGAAAAGTGGTCTTGGGTATATCTTTTTCTCTAACCTTTACCTGATGATAACTGTGACTCCCCGTACATTTCCTAACCTATGTTATTACCGTAACATTTATGGAATTATTAAAACATGAGAAGGTTGGTGTATTTCACCTTAATTGTGTTGGGCTGAATTTAATTTTTTGCCATTGGGCTCAAATGAGGCCCTAATTGATACAAAGGACATGGCCCCAAAGAAGGAAATGATCCATTTTTTCTTTGACCAAGTAAACATGATAATTATTGACTAAGTGTTTGGCTAAGGATGACTATGAGGCACTATATAAGGCACAAAATCAGATTTTATTCAACTAAAAGACACATGCCAAGTCTAGAACTTTCCCAAAGATATTTCTTATCTCTCAAACCCTAAGGCAACCATCTCGTGGGACAAGATCCTCACTTTGCAAGTTTGGGTAAGTGTTTAATCCTGTGATTTAATATATTATATTCTTAAGGTGGTGTGTAAATCACGTTGGTTATGTTGACAAAGTCGTGAGAAGTTCACTATATGTGAAACAGTCTATATTTGCTTAATCGGTAAAGGGTTTTTCCTTGTAAACTTGGAAGTGGACTTGTGGTCTTGAAGGAAGTGAATTTGATGGATTAAATATCAACATGTAAGATGTGGTTATTTCCTTAACTTGCTTTCTCTTTGTGTGTAACATTTGGGATTGTTGTTGTGAAATTGTACATGGAACCGGTGGCGTATTGAAAGGAAAATATAGTTTTGGTGATGTTTATGTGTGTTGTGAAACCATGGACGATCATTAGCATCTAATATAACTTAAAATATGAAAATAGAAGTTTAATCATGATCATGGACCATTCATTACAAAAAAGGACCCAAAAGAGACCCATTTTGGCCGAAACGGTCACTCGCCCTTACAGACGAAGGCACCTGCGGGCGCAGGTGACATCGAAGGTGGCCCTGGACACTGGCAACAGAAGCCTGTATCCACACCTCAACCACCTGCGAGCGTATATGGCTTTGCAGGTCAGCCCAAAATCCCTTTTTGCATGTTTTTGTCTCTCTTTGATCCCCCGAAACCCCTATATCCTTCATGGATGCAATTATCAATTTATGGTACCTTTTGAATGACTTTAAAGGAGTATCCCAGAGATATTTTTAATGGTATCAATTATTAATTGTTGTTCATGTTTTATTGTCAAAGGTATTGAGATGACTTGATGAAGTAATTGTGACGTAGTGTTAATGAGGAAGTGTAAAGGATAAACTTGGTGTGAAATGTTATTGGTTTATGATGTCATGGTCAATGCGTGGAATGTTATGGTATTTTTGGTATGGTTATGCAATAAATGGTATTGTAAGAGGGCAAAATGACGTTATATGGCAGTCAGGTAATTCATTGTCGTCTTATGCACTTGTAATGTAGTTAGTTGTTAACGTGAGCTCCGTGATGTACTTGTGTTGTAGAGTAACACGTAAGGAAGGAGATGGATTGTTGTATTCATATATAGGATTGTATATTCATATTGGTAAATAATAGGTATGTAAGGTTACTCTTTCCGTATCCTTCTGCAGCACATATTGTTCACATTAACATTGTACTTATTCCATTCCGAAGTGTTCTAAAGTATCCCAGCTCAGGTTGACATATATTGTTATTCACATGTTTCTTATTCTTAGACTAATTGTGACTCACATGTCTCTTATTCATTGACTAAAGTTACAAAGCTCTCATAATGTTGTAACTACTAAAAGAACTATCTCAAAGAAAGTAATGATGTAAAGAGAATCTATTCATTCTTGAGTAGCATTTCCAATAATGTTACATTCTAAAAATCCAATGATGTTATGACTACCAACATATCAATCTCGCAGGAGTAAAGAAATGAAGTAATTTATCGCTCTTATAATGAAAGGACGGAAGTACTGCATAATTGTTTGAATAATCTTGAGTAACATCACAGGGGCGACAGAAAAGCCTAGCACGGGTTGTCATAATAACATCGTAGGGGCGAAAGAAAAGATTTGCATGGGTTATCATAGTAATATCCCAGGGGTGACAGAAAATACTAGCATGGGTTATCATAGTAACATCCCAGGGGCGACAGAAAAGCCTAGCATGGGTTATCACAATAACATCCCAGGGGAAATAGAAAAGCCTAGCATGGGTTAATCTCATCCTAGGGGTTAAGATACCTAGCATGGGTAGCTTTACAATTTCTTAATGCAAATAAGTATAAGTTAAGTAATGAACGATAGTAATGAATAAACGTAAAGGCAAAGAAAGTAATGAATTGAAGGTACATGGTTCCACATAGACAGAACGGTGAATTATCCACATTGATTTTCTCTTATATTTGATTCCATGGAAGTTCTTATGTATCATGTAGTTTCATATAACCTTACATACTCAGTACATTCTTTGTACTGATGTCCCTTGGGGGAATTACCTTACTTTCTGTAGGCACAGGTGCTAGTATACCCCCACAGTAGGCTACGGGTCACCCTCATACTATTGGTGAGCTCCAGATTGGTTTGGGGCTTCTCCGAGTCACTTGTGTACATTTGCTGTGGTACTATGTAAATGTTGTTTAAAGCGGGGACTTGTCCCGACTTTAGGTTGGTCATGTCTATGTATCTGTAGAGGCTTTGTAGACGTTGTGGGACGAATGATGAAATTTAAGGAATGTATGTCCATTTTGACGTGGCGGCCCTAACGGCCAAGTTTCATGTATATATCATATATTTTCCATGACTTTCGCCATTAGCATATTGTATCTATATGAGATAGTGATGTTCATGAAGTGACATGCATATGAGTGTACCTGAATGAAGATTGGTTCTCTCAGGCCTTAATGGCTTCAGGTGCCAGTCCGCCCCGTTGGAATTCGAGGCGTGACAAAAGTGGTATCAGAGCAGGTCGTCCTAAGGGTGTCTACAAAGCCGTGTCTGAGTAGACTTTTGCTTATGGATGTGTTACGCACCATGTTTATAAGTAGGAGGCTACGGGATATTTATGAGTTGTTTCTTTCCTTCATTTCTAGATCGTGCATTAGAGCCAATGTTGTAGGTGAAGTTATATCTGACCATTGAAATCGGTTTCTTTTGTTATAGTAAAATGACGATTACAAGACAAGAAAGGGGCAAAGATAAGAAGGTAGAGATGCTTGCCGGAGAAGGAACTAGTATATCACCACCTGACTAAGCTAGTCAGGGTGGGGCTAAAACTGAATTTGCATCACGGGCTTCTTCTACTTCTTCAACTCTAGGAAAGACGAGAAGGAGAGAAGACCCTGTCGAAACACCTGTTAATGCTACTGAGCAGGATATAAGGAATGCGGTTCACCTGTTGACTCACATAGTTGTTGCCCAAAATCAAGGACAGGTTGGTCCAGCCTTAGCACAAAAGAGGGGTAATCAAAGGCAAAGGAGAATTGCACAAGAATTTGAAAGAGGGCCGTCAAAGAGGGCTAGACTTATGGGACAGTTCATGGCGTCCCAAGGAGAACTTAGGTCTCGAGTGTTTAACACACCACCTAGATCATTATTTCCTCATTCTATAGTAAATGCTCTACCTCAATCCCAAGGGTTTAGAGGCAACCAGTTTGGGCAAAGAAGTGAGATTCAGGATTCACGAACAGTGGGGTATCAAGCACAAGGAAGTAGGATACAACCGAAGTCTCCTCATCAGCCATTTCAGTGTTGTGGAAGGTGTCATCTAGGTGAATGTCAGTTGGGGATGGATGTTTGCTTTTGGTGCGGTATGCCAGGGCACAAAATAAGAGAGTGTCCACAGAGGGGCACAGGTAGTACGACGCGACCTACGGGATCAGCCGTTGTATTATCATCATTAGGTGTACAGCCTATAGGGTATGGCAGAGGTTCTAGAGGGACAGTTGGTGCTAGTGAAACCCAGAACCGTACCTATGCCTTAGCGGATCGACAGAATTTGGAGGCTTCTCCTATTGTAGATACAGGTACACTATTCATAATTTTACATTAGGTATATGCATTGATTGATCTAGGTTTTACCCTATAATATGTTACTCCCTTGATTATTGAAAAAAAATAATAATAAAAGAACACCAGAATAATTAGTTAAGTCATTTGGAGTATGACACCCGTGGGTGAGTCTATTGTAGCTAAGAAAATCTATCGTAATTGCATAGGCACTGTTTATGGTTATAATATGTTGGCTACTCTTGTTGAGCTGGGGAAATGATGGAGTTTGATGTTATAATGTGTATGGATTGATTGGCTTGTTGTTATGCCACGGGAAATGGCCAAGTTAAGAAGGTACATTTCCATGTTCCAAAAAAGACTGTCCTTGAATGGAGGGGTAATGTTTGAGTACCGAGGGGTAAATTTATTTCCTATATTAAGGCAAGGAAAATGATATCCAAGGGGATTTATAAGGCATAGTATGTCCCCTTAGGGTTCACCAGTATTATTTGTGTGAAGAAAAGATGGTACACTAAGAATGCGTATTGATTGTCGGCAACGGAATAAGGTGACAATTAGGAAGAAATATTACCTCCCCAGAATTAATAATTTATTTAACTAATTACAGGGTGCCAAATGTTTTTCAAATATTGAATCGAGATCGGCCTATCACCAGGTAAGGGTTAGAAATAAAAAAAAAAAAAAATATACCCAAGACAACTTTTCAAACACCGAAGGGTCACTATGAATTTCTAGTTATGGCATTTGGTCTAACCAATGCACCAGCAGTTGTTAGGGATTTAATGAATAGGGTGTTCAAGCGACTTTTAGATGTATTCGTGACGGTGTTTATAGATGACACCCTGGTTTATTCAAGACCAAAAGAGGACTATGCTAATCACTTACTACAGGTATTACGAATTCTTCGTGACCGTAAGAAATATGCAAAGTTCTCTAAATATAACTGTTGGTTAAAATCCGTAGCATTCTTGGGTCACATTGTATAGGATGAAGGACTCAGGGTTGATATACAAAAGATAGAAGCGGTGAAAAATTGGCTAAGGCCTACGACATTTACAAAGCTTCATAGTTTTCTTAGATTGGTTGGTTATTATAGGAGACTTGTTGAAGAATTTTCTTCTATCTCTGCACCCTTAATAAAGCTAACACACAAGGAAATCAAGTTTCAGTGGAAAGATGCATGTGAGAAGAGTTTCCAAGAGCTGAATGATAAATTGACTTCTACACCTGTATTAGTACTTCCCGAAGGCACAGGAGGGTATGCAGTATAATGTGATGCTTCAGCAGTCGGCTTAGGATGTATATTGATGCAACACGGGAATGTAAGAGCGTATGCCTCACGATAGTTGCGACCACATGAGAGAAATTATCCCACACATGATCTTGAGCTAGCAACCGTGATATTTGCTTTAAGGATATGTTGCCACTATTTGTATGGGGTTCGCGTTGATATATATATACGGACATGAAAGTTTGTTGTATATTTTTAAGCGGAAGGGCCAAATTTTGAGGCAGCGGAGGTGGATGGAACTCTTAAAAGATTATGATAGTAATATCTTGTACCATTCGGAAAAATCAAATGTGGTAACCGATGCATTAAGTCGCAAAGCAATAGGAAGCACTAGTAGCCAGTTGACGGAAAGCAAGGTATAGTCAATGATATACATTAATTAGACAGCTTGGGGGTTCGTCTTCTTGAAACTCCAGATGAAAGAATTATAGTGTAAAATGCAACAGAGTCTTCATTTGTAGCTGAGGTGAAGGAAAAGAAATATGCAAATCCTATTTTATTTCAGTTGAAACAGAATGTACAACAAAGTTTGACAAAGGTATTTGAGCCTACGCAAGGGGGAGTACTTCAATGCCAAGGTAGATTTTGTGGACCGGATATAGATGACCTAAGGAAATGAATTATGACAGAAGCACATCCTTCACGGTATTCTATTCATTCGGGAGCAACCAAAATGTACCATGGTTTGGAAGAAATGTATTGGTGAGGCAAAATATAGAAGAAGAACATTGCAGAATTTGTATCTCATTGTCTTAATTGCCAACAAGTAAAAGTAGAGCAACAAACATCTGGAGGTTATATGCAATGTGTAAATCTTCCAGTCTGGATGTGGGACATGATTGACATGGATTTCATCACAGGTCTGGCTTGTACACTACGAAAATTTGATTCCATATGGATAATAGTTGACAGGCTTACATGGGATAGTACGATTACATGGGATTCCAATTTCTAATATATCAGACAGGGGAGCTCAATGTACTGCCCACTTTTGAAACCCAAGTGAGTTTGAGTACGGCTTTTCCACCTCAAATAGATGAACAAGTAGAACGTACTATCCAAACACTTGAAGATATGCTACGAGCTTGCACATTGGACTTAAAAGGTAGTTGAGACGATCATTTACTTCTTGTTGAATTCGCCTACAATGATAGCTATCATTCAATGATCAAAATTACACCTTACGAAGCTTCGTATGGAAGAAAGTATAGATCACCAACTGGGTGGTTGGAAGCGGGTGCAACTGCTTTACTCGAGTCAGATCTTGTTCATCAAGATATAGAGAAAGTTAAGGTGATACAACAGAGGCTACAAATGGCCCAAAGTCGACAAAAGTCATATGCCGATATTAGATAAAGGAATTAGAATTTGCCATAGGTGATTAGGTATCTTTGAAAGTGTCACTAATGACAGGGGTATAATGTGCCATATGAGATTACCCGAAGATTTGGGTAAGTTGCATATAAATTAGCACTACCCCAAGAACTCTCCACAGTTCATTAAGTATTTCATGTTCGATGCTTTGAAAGTGTATATGAGATCCATCTCGTATTGCTCCCAGTGGAGATGTACAAGTTACGGAGGATCTCAAATACAAAAATGTTATTGTAGATTACTTATCAAGACAAAGCTACACAAACAGAACCAGATAACACCATGGAAGATATTTAAAGGCCCTTACTACACTTTGTCTCAAAGTGGATAGTATTGACCTAGAAGTACAGAAGCTAAAGGTTAATGAAGTAAACCTGAAACCTAAAGCTAGTACAAGTCAGCCGCATGACTTAAAATATGCTGAGCTACGTCGATCGAAAGACGCAAAAATTCCAGGACTAGAAGGAGACGATGGGAAACTCCTAAAAACCCATAACAATCCAGTTAATGTAGTTGTAGGTACCAGCAGGACAGCTAGTAAAAGGCAAATCAATAATTTGAATAGTCTATTTGACAAAACATTTGTACAAAAATTACATACGGTAAATATACCAACACCACAAACGTCTACATATGCATCTAGCCTAAACCAAGAAAAGAAAATATATGACCACATCTCCAGTACATATATCCGCAACCTACACCAAATCCAAACCTTTTTAAATCTCAAACCAAAGTCTACCACAGCCACAGAACCATATACGGATTATATAACCCAAAAATTACAAGGATACAACAGACTTATTGCACAACCAGGTACAAATACAAATTTAGTACGAAAAGGTTATGACTACGGACTACTTAGTACAATATACACAGCTACAGGAAAAGAATTACAAGGAATACCAGCAGCATATAACACATATACTACATATAAAAGAATAACCAAAGGAACTTTATTTTATGTAAGGTTCTACACTGCCCCAGCAGAAATACTATATACAGAAATAAAACCAAATATCCAAGTTATCAAGATTGGACTTGCACGGGAAATGATAATACCCAAAGATATTGGTGAACAACCAGAAATACCAGAAATAGATATACCGAGTTTTTATGCAAATAAATGAATTATTGGACTAGCAACTATTATCCAAGAGTTAGTAAATAATTATGCAAACGAAAATGCTATATGGAAATATTCAGCACGAGACCAAGTCATGATATACTCAAATTTGAGAGAATTAAGACCAGCAGATATGGAAGAAGTTAGACAGTGGGTTCTCTCACTATTACAACCAGAAGAAATACCTACAACAAGAGCTTTGAAAAAAGAATTTATTTTGCCAGAATTATTAACAAGATACTGCCAATTAGTTGGACACAAATACCCAGATCACAAATGCTCAAAATGCAATGGAGGAGATATGATACATATTCTAGAAGTCCAGCTAGAGTGAAAACAAAGCTAATGGACAACAGCTAGTCAGTCGACAAGATCAACCGCCAAAGCTAAAGAATAAAAGATAAATAAATAATGTAGATTCCTTTCTTTTTCCTTTTTTGTTTTGTTGTATATAGATGTGACCTAGGAATAGTTTAAAGTTTTTATTTTTTATGTAAAAATTCAAAAAGCTGTCACGCCCCGAAACCCATCGAGACATGATTGGCACCCGAAGCTGATATGGCCCGAGAGAATCAACCTTGCTCATGTACGTTCGTATGCATGTGCTCGTGTGAACCTTATTAAACCTTATGCAACTATGCGGAAAACATGAATCATGGAAACATGTGCTATATACATATTTAGAAACTTGGCCATTGGAGCCATCAAGTCAAAACAGACATTTATCTTTCACATTCATAACCCACACATGTCTACAAAAGCCTCTAACAGATGCATTTACCAGACCAACTAACAGTCGAGACAAGTCCCCGCTTTATTCAATATTTACAACATCAATATAACTGTACACCTATGACTCAAAAAGTCCCGAAGCAACTGGGGCTGACCAAAGATCAGCAATTTCAACCTACGATGAAGGTCTACTAGTGCCTGCACCTGCAACATGTAAGGTAATTCCCCCGAGGGGGTTAGTATGAAGAACGTACTGAATATGTAAGGCATCATGAGAAATTCATCATACATAATAACAACAATAATGGAAGCAATATAAGGAAACAGAAATGTGAATAAACTCTCTTTCTGTATGTGGGAAACCATGTATATTACGTTCTTTACTCCTCTTGTCCTCATCTTTTATTCATCTTTATTGTTCTACCCATGCTAGGCTATTCTGTCGCCCCTGGAATGAGATTAACCCATGCTAGGTACTTTGACCCCTGGGATGTTATGTGAACCCATGCTAGGCTTTCGTGTTGCCCCTGGGATATCATTAACCCATGCTAGGCTTATCGCCCCTGGGATGTTATATTAACCCATGCTAGGCTTTCGTGTCGCCTCTGGGATGTACCATCATAACCTATGCTAGGCTTATCGCCCCTGCGATGTTATATTAACCCATGCTAGGCTTTCGTGTCGCCCCTAGGATGTACCATCATAACCCATGCTAGGCTTATCGCCCCTGGGATGTACCATCATAACCCATGATAGGCTTATCTCCCCTGGGATGTTATATTAACCCATGCTAGGCTTTCGTGTCGCCCTTGGGATGTACCATCATAACCCATGCTAGGCTTATCGCCACTGGGATGTACCATCATAACCCATGCTAGGCTTTTATATCGCCCCTGGGATGTATCGGGATCGACCCATGCTAGGTATTTAACCCCTGGGATACCACCCATGATTACTTCATAATTATACACCTCTTATTTCTCTTGTTATTCTTACTTCCATTCTTAAGAGTGATACAATGAGGATCATGACATAATTGGAATCACACATATATATATATTACTTCTTCACTCTTGCTTAATGAGATTGACATCTTCACTTATGAGGAATAGATATATTAGCTTGCACATCACCTCTCTTATTCCTATAATGAGATTTGTACTTCTACTTGTGAAAGATTGATACAAAGATAATCATCACTTGGAACATGACATGATTGGAAAATGCTATTTAAGAATACATAGGTTCTCTTATGTTATTACTCTCTTGAGATCGTTCATTTAGAAATGATAACGTTATGACATTTTTGGCACAATGAACAAGAGACAAACGAATCATCAGTCATTTAAAAATAGGACACATATGAATAACAATATACGTCAACCTGAAGTTGAGATACTTCCAACCTCTCGGAATTGAAACAAGTCCAATGTCAATATGAACAACATGTTGTAGAGGGATATGGAAAACAGGAAACTTACATACCTTATCTTCCCAATGTAAGTACACAATCAAATATGTGAGCGCAACAATTCCTCTCCTTCTTTACGTTTCACTCTACATCACAATTACAATGGAACCAACATTAACCACCAACTACCTTACAATTGCATACAATAACAATAAGTCAATAAGTCACACGTTTGGATTTAACATGTTATTTCTTTCTCTACGATACCATTTACGGCATGGTCATATCAATAATACCACAACATGCCCATCATTGACCAAAGTATCATAAACCATTAGTATGTCACACCAAGTTCATACTTCCCACTCTCCACCATCACAACATCATAATTATACCATCAATTACTTTACATAAGATCAATGAGTTACATGTTTGCTTTTAAACATGCCATTTCCCCTTGACAATACCATGTATGAAATGATCTTACCAAAAATCGCACAATATTCACAACATTGACCAATACATGATAATCAATACATTTCACCACAACACTTCTCCTTTACCCTTTCTTAGCCTCACGACATCACAAATAATCCATTAACTTACCATAATACATCTCATAGCACCTATCGGCCAAAATCCCACAATATACACTTATAGGAAAATAACAAGTTTGGGACCATAATAACACCATACATGTTGTTATTTTATCCATACCATGCTTTTTCATCAAGACCACAAGTCATAATCCAAGTTACAATCCCATGGATTTCACATCTTTTACCAAAACACAAAACACCATATTCAACATTTACAAGCATAACCAACATGATATACATAATATATCATGCTCATAATATGTTAAAGTACAAGAATAATCACTTACCCAAGCTTGAAAATGGTAATCTTGCTCCACAAAGTGCCTTAGGGTTTGAGAGCCCAAAAGGGTGTTCTTGAAAAGGCTAGAAAAAAAAAGATAGAAAAGCATGTACCTTTTGTGAACTAAAAATATGATTTGTGTTCCCTTTTATAGATACTTTAAGTCCTATTTATCCACCTTTCTCAATTATTGATTAGTCAAAGGAAGAATGGGTCATTTGACCCATTCTTGGCCCATGTGTTTTGCCTTCTTTTTGGCCTCTTTTGAGCCCAATTTACTTGATTTAATAAAATCAATAATTCCTCATGTTTAATTCATTCCATATGCATTACAACAATATTACCACTCATGAAATTCATACTCATAGCCTCGATTTCAAAAATAAGCAATTCTAGCCACGTATGGCTTATTTTGGCTACAAGGGTAAAATCATCATTTTGGCTCTAAATTCGTTCTCGAGTAATTTTACCATACCAATATAATATTGCACTAATTTCATGTATATACCCATGGTTTTAGAATAAACTGGGCAAAAATCGGCTCGGGACGACCCCGGATATCCTTGGGACTTAGAAGTTTCAAACTTTCGAAAAAGTGGAAAAGCCAAGGTGTCACGCCCCTGGGCTTGCCAACCTACTTACTCTGGGCTTAAAATTTTAGCCCATAGCGGCGTGGCACAGTCCCAAATATGCCCCTTACTTAGTTTTTTCAAAAATTCCATTTTTCGACTTCTCTTCGCGGGTTTGGTTAGATACTTCAAGTCCTATTCTTTAACTTACTTCTTAACCTTAATATACTTTGTTTAGAGGTCTTCTTTGTAACACCTCGTACCTTCCCAACCCTACTTGATGACATTGAACAATGATTATTTAGGTGTCGAGAGCCATACGTGTGTCTTTTGTAATGCTAAGGATGAGAAAAATTGAATTGGGCCTATATGGGATTAAACCTTTGTGGAAGTGTTTTGTGATTTTCATGGGACAGTTGTGGGGTTAAAAAAAGAGGTTAAGAGGACCTCTAAACAAAGGATATTAAGGTTAAGAAGTGAGTTAAAGAATAGGACTTGAAGTATCTAACCGAACCCGCGAAGAAAAGTCGAAAAATGCAATTTTCGACAAAATTTAAGGAGGGGCGCTTTTGGGACCATGCCACGCCACTCTGGGCTAAAATTTTTAGCCCATAGGAAGTCGGTTGGCGCGCCCAGGAGCGTACCACCTTGGGATTTCCACTTTTTCGAAAGTTGGAAATTTCTAAGTCCCAAGGGTATCCGGGGACGTACCGAGCCGATTTTTGCCACGTATCTTCTACAACATATATGAAATGAGTAAAATATTATATTTTCATGATAAAATTACTCGAGAACAAATTTGGGGTCAAAATGACGATTTTACCCTTTTGGGCAAAATAGGTCATACGTGGCTAGAATCGCTTGTTTTTGGGATTGAGGCTACAAATATGAATAGCATGAGTAGGAATATGGTCGTTACGCATATGAAATGAATTAAACATATGGAATTATGGATATGGGTTATTGGGCCCAACATTAGGCCCAAAATGAGATGAAAACCCATGGCCCAAAATGGGTCAAAATGACCCATTCTTGCAAAAAGCTTCTAGAACACACATTAAATGTTAAGAGTGGCTAAGGGTGGACTTAGAGGCCTATATAAAGGGCAATAAAGCTGATTTTTATTGCCTTCAAAGTTCCATGCCTTTTTAAGATATTTCTCAACATATTTTCTCCAAACCCTAAAGATTCAAAGACAATTTTTGGGGCAAGATCATCCTTTATCAAGCTTAGGTAAGTGATTCTTCTTATACATTAACATATTATAAGCATGAGAGAATATGTATATCATGTTGGTTGTGCTTGGAAATGTTGGATATGGTACTTTGTGCTTTTGTATAAGATTTGTGATCCATGGGATTTGAACTTGAATTAGGACTTGTGCCTTTGATGAAAGATCATGGTATGGATAAAATATGAACGTCTATGGTGTTATTTTTGTTGTTAAACTTGTTCTTGTCTATAAGTGTAAATTGTGGGAATTTGGCCGATATGTGCTATGAAGTGTATTAAGGTGAATTGATGGCATAAGTATGATGTGGTGATAATGGAGAGTGGAAAGTGTGAACTTGGCATGACATGCTATTGGTTATCATGTGTTGGTCAATGTTGGGAATATTGTGGGATTTTTGGAATAATACTTTCATGAATGGTTGTGTCAAGTGGGACATGGCATGTTTAAAGGCAAACATGAGAATGTTACTTATTATATGCATTAAGTAGTTGGTGGTTAATGTTGGCTCCGTTGTGTATTTTTGTTGTAGAGTGGAACATAAGGAAGGAACGGAACGATTGTATACGCATTTAAGATTGTGTGTTGGTATTGAGAATACAAGGTATGTAAGGTTACTTTGTTCGTATCTTTTTGCGGTACGTCGTATTCACATTGGCATTATGCTAGTCCTATCCCGAAATGTGCTAAGGTATTCTATATCTGTTTAGAAATGGTTATTATTACATATTCCCTACTCATTGATCACGTGGGAATTGTATGTCTCATATTCGTTAGTCAATGTTCCAAAAGCCCAAAAAGGTTATGTTCCAAAGTGCCAATAGTGGCTATACACATACCTCTTGTTCATTGACTTGTGTTGCATGATTCCAATAATGTTATCTATTGTTGAGTCCTATACTCCTCATTCATGAGGTATTGTGGTTAATGGGTTACATAATTATGGACATGTTCCAAAAGTCTCAATCATGTTGTGTTCTTGAGTTTCCAAGAATGTTGTGGCTATGTACATACGTTAATCTCTCATCATTGATTGTATCCCTCTCTCATAAGAGGATGAATCAATTCCTCACAAGTATCAATCAATCAAAAATAAGAATTAAATAATGCTTAATTGGTTGTTGTTGAGCACAGGGGGCAATCCAGAGGGGTGAACACCCTGGTCGGAACAAACCTGTTTTGTTGGAATGGATCGCAATCTAAGGGGCATAAGCCTGGCTGGAACGATCCTAAAACTATGCTATGGTGGATCGCAATCTAAGGGGCATAAGCCTGGCTGGAACGATCCCAATAGTATGTTATTTACCCACTGATCAGTCGGGGCCCGGGTAAGTTATGATGTGAGCAATGAGGAATAAATCATAAAGAGAAGAACTTAATTTATGTAAGCTACACTGTTCCACATATGCAATCGATGAGTTGTTCATGTTGCCTATCCTATTACATTTTGATTCTATTGATGTATTTATGACAAGTTTCATAGGGCCTTACATACTCAGTACATTCTCCGTACTGACCCCTCTCGGGGGATTTACCTTACTTGCTGCAGGCGCAGGTACTAGTAGGCCTCCACTGTAGGTTGCGGATCTTTTGCCGACTTTTGGTGAGCTCCAGTTGGTTCGGGGCTTCCTTAGTTGCTGTGTACATTTATTTTGGTATTGTATATGCGTATAGAGCGGGGTTTGGTCCCGACTCTAGGATTGTCATAGTCATGTATCTGTAGAGGCTTTGTAGACTTATGTGGGAACAGAATGTAAGATATGCATGCTTATTTTGGTTTGTTGGCCCCAACGGCCAAGTTGATATATATATATATATGGCATATGTTTCCATATCCGTTTCCATATCCATGACTTTTGCATAGTTGCATGGGGTTTCATCAGGTCCATATGAGGAGATGTATGCACGTGTTCATAAGCAAAGATTGGTTCTCTCGGGCCATGTCGGCTTCGGGTGCCAGTCCGGCCCGAATGGGATTTCGGGTCGTGACATTCTTATCCTTGTTTTGAACCCCACAAATGTTCCACGAAGATCATAAAACACCTCTTATGAAGGTTTAATCACATAACAAGAGCCAAATTCCATTATCTCACCAATAGCATTACCAAATACATACTTATAATTCTCGATACCTAAGTACATATTATTTAATGTCGTCAAGTAGGGTTGGGAACGTGCGGGGTGTTACATTCTTCCCCCCTTAGGAACATTCGTCCTCGAATGTTAACAATATCGTTTCAATTACAACAAACGCATCTCTACATTAGTATACATACACGTAAGGTTCATGGATACTTACTTGTTATTGGTGTACTTCCACACTTTGAACTTTTTCTTCCCTTTGAAACTAATAAGGTTCGTCGATTTCATCATTTTTCTAGCTTACCATGTGATCTCCTCTACTTGTTGATTTCTTCAAAGGACTTTTACAGAAAGTACGTCTCTCTTTATTAACCTTCACACTTGTCGGTTTAGAATAGCCATCTCTATCTTTCCCTAGTGAGGTCCTCCAAACTTTGTATATTTCCAATGGGAACAATATGAAAAGAAATTCTTACATACTTTCGACAACGCTTTGAAGAGTACTTAATCATCTATGAGTGCAAATATCTACCATACCATTTCGATATAGACTAACTTTTCTGATAGAAATATTCCATTGACTTAACTAATAACTCCGGTGTTCCATTAGGTTCCTCGTAACTGATGGAGTAACATACGATAGAGTAGTTATATATACATCATGAAACTATAGTAATATCCCTAACTACCGGTACCGTCATCAGAAGTTGCCTCTTCATTCTGCCGGTCTACTAGAGCATAGGTACGATTTTGGGCCCCACTGGAACTAGCTGCTCCTCTCATATCTCTACCGCGACCCATAGACTGAATGCCTCTGCCTGAGGAAGGGACCAATGCTGATGATACAATGGTTGATCCCGCAGGTCGTGCTATACCACTCGCACCCCTTTGTGGGCATTCTCTCATTGTGTGCCCCTCTGTGCCACACCAAAAACAAGCATTTGTCCCCAACCGGCATTCACCTAAATGGTACCTTCCGCAACGCTGACACGGAGGATGAGAAAATCCTACTGTCTGTGAATCCTGCACTCCACTATTCTGTCCTGATGGACCACCTCGAGACCCTCGAAATTGGGAGTGGGCACCCGCTGTGGAATAAGAGAATGAGGGTCTAAGCGGTAACATTCGAGATCCAGATTCTCCTGGGGACACCATAGACTGCCCCATAGATCTCACCCTTTTTGCTGGCCCTTCCTCAGATTTCTGTATCCTCTTTCTTTGCCTTTGGTCTTCCATCTTTTGTGCGAAGGCCTTAATCCTCGTTATATCCATATCTCGATTTAGGGCAGCGATAGTACAGTCCCGTACCAAATAAGGCTCCAATCTGTCCACATATCTATGTACTCTATCTTCCATCGTGGCCACCACATTTGGAGCATATCGTGCCAAGGAATTAAACTGCAAACTGTACTCTCTAACACTCATATTTCCTTGACGTAAATTTAAAAACTGATCCGCATGAGCCTCACGGATATCATAGGGAAGATAATGATCAAGGAATGCTACTTTAAATTCTTCCCAATTTGGTGGCATTGCACCAATACCACGAGACTTCTTCCAATCTTCATACCACAATATCTCCTCGCCCTTCAGTCTATAAGCTGCCAACTCAACTGTTTCCACCCCGGACACATGCATAACCTCCAAAGCTCTCTGAATTTGATCCATGAAGTCCTGTGGATCTGCTTTCAAGTCTGACTCAGTGAATATAGGAGGGTCCAGTTTCAAGAAATCCTGTGTCCTGCGACTTGCCATTCTAGCCGCATCATCATCATGTGTCATTGTACCAGCTCGTCCTTGGCTTTGTGCCGCCACTAACTGTGTCAACATATGTACAGAATTTCTAGGATCCTAGTCAGTGGTATTCATTGGCAGTTCTGCAGGTACTTCTCTACCTCTTGGCTCTTCTGGAGCTGGAAAAGTAAAGGATGACTGCGATGCAATCTCGGCGTCAGCTCCACCTTGACTAGCTTGGTCAGGTTGTAATCTACTCATTCCTTCTTCAGCAGGCATATCCACCTGCTTCCCTTTACCTCAACCTCCTCTCGTGATTGGCATTTTAACTATACCAAAGAAAACAATCACCATGATCAGGTCCAATTCAACTGACAACACCGGCTCTATCGCACGATCTAGCATGAAAAAAAGAAACAACATCTTAAATGTCCCGTAGCCTCCTACTTATAAATGTGGTGCACAACACATTGATAAGTAAGACTCTACTCAGACACGGCTTTGTAGACACCCTTAGAATGACCTGCTCTGATACCACATTTGTCACGCCCCGAATCCCATCAAGACATGATTGGCACCCGAAGTCGATATGGCCCGAGAGAACCAAACTTTGCTCATGTACGTTCGTATACATGTCCTCGTGTGAACCTTATTAAAACTTATGCAACTATGCGGAAAACATGAATCATGGAAACATGTGCTATATACATATTTAGAAACTTGGCCGTTGGAGCCATCAAGTCAAAACGAAGATTTATCTTTCACATTCATAACCCACACATGTCTACAAAAGCCTCTAACATATGCATTTACCAGACCAACTAACAGTCGAGACAAGTCCCCGCTTTATACTATTTTTACAACATCAACATAACTGTACACCTATGACTCGGAAAGTCCCGAAGCAACTAGGCTCACCAAAGATCCGCAATGTTAACCTACAATGGAGGTCTACTAGTGCCTGCACCTGCAACATGTAAGGTAATTCCCCCCAGGGGGTCAGTACGAAGAATGTACTGAGTATGTAAGGCTCATAAGAAATTCATCATACATCATTACAACAATAATGAAATCAATTTAAGGAAATAGAAATGTGAATAAACTCTCTTTCTGTATGCGGGGAACCATGTATATTATGTTCTTTACTCCTCTTGTCTTCATCTTTTATTCATCTTTATTGTTCTACCCATGCTAGGCTATTCTGTCGCCCCTGGGATGAGATTAACCCATGCTAAGTACTTTTACCCCTGGGATGTTATGTGAACCCATGCTAGTCTTTCGTGTCGCCCCAGGGATATCATTAACCCATGCTAGGCTTATCTCCCCTGGGATGTTATATTAACCCATGCTAGGCTTTCGTGTCACCCCTGGGATGTACCGTCATAACCCATGCTAGGCTTATCGCCCCTGCGATGTTATATTAACCCATGCTAGGCTTTTGTGTCGCCCCTAGGATGTACCATCATAACCCATGCTAGGCTTTTATATCGCCCCTGGGATGTATCGGGATCGACCCATGCTAGGTATTTAACCCCTGGGATACCACCCATGATTACTTCATAATTATACACCTCTTATTTCTCTTGTTATTCTTACTTCCATTCTTAAGAGTGATACAATGAGGATCATGACATAATTGGAATCACACACATATATATATTACTTCTTCACTCTTGCTTAATGAGATTGACATCTTCACTTATGAGGAATAGATATATTAGCTTGCACATCACCTCTCTTATTCCTATAATGAGATTTGTACTTCTACTTGTGAAAGATTGATACAAAGATAATCATCACTTGGAATATGACATGATTGGAAAATGCTATTTAAGAATACATAGGTTCTCTTATGTTATTACTCTCTTGAGATCGTTCATTTAGAAATGATAACGTTATGACATTTTTGGCACAATGAACAAGAGACAAACGAATCATCAGTCATTCAAAAATAGGACACATATGAATAACAATATACGTCAACCTGAAGTTGAGATACTTCCAACCTCTCGGAATTGAAACAAGTCCAATGTCAATATGAACAACATGTTGTAGAGGGATATGGAAAACAGGAACCTTACATACCTTATCTTCCCAATGTAAGTACACAATCAAATATGTGAGCGCAACAATTACTCTCCTTCTTTACGTTTCACTCTACATCACAATTACAATGGAACCAACATTAACCACCAACTACCTTACAATTGCATACAATAACAATAAGTCAATAAGTCACACGTTTGGATTTAACATGTTATTTCTTTCTCTACGATACCCTTTACGGCATAGTCATATCAATAATACCACAACATGCCCATCATTGACCAAAGTATCATAAACCACTAGTATGTCACACCAAGTTCATACTTCCCACTCTCCACCATCACAACATCATAATTATACCATCAATTACTTTACATAAGATCAATGAGTTACATGTTTGCTTTTAAACATGCCATTTCCCCTTGACAATACCATGTATGAAATGATCTTACCAAAAATCGCACAATATTCACAACATTTACCAATACATGATAATCAATACATTTCACCACAACACTTCTCCTTTACCCTTTCTTAGCCTTACGACATCACAAATAATCCATTAACTTACCATAATACATCTCATAGCACCTATCGGCCAAAATCCCACAATATACACTTATAGGAAAATAACAAGTTTGGGACCATAATAACACCATACATGTTGTTATTTTATCCATACCATGCTTTTTCATCAAGACCACAAGTCATAATCCAAGTTACAATCCCATGGATTTCACATCTTTTACCAAAACACAAAACACCATATTCAACATTTACAAGCATAACCAACATGATATACATAATATATCATGCTCATAATATGTTAAAGTACAAGAATAATCACTTACCCAAGCTTGAAAATGGTAATCTTGCTCCACAAAGTGCCTTAGGGTTTGAGAGCCCAAAAGGGTGTTCTTGAAAAGGCTAGAAAAAAAAAAGATAGAAAAGCATGTGCCTTTTGTGAATTAAAAATATGATTTGTGCCCCCTTTTATAGAGCCTTTAAGTCCTCTTTATCCACCTTTCTCAATTATTGATTAGTCAAAGGAAGAATGGGTAATTTGACCCATTCTTGGCCCATGTGTTTTGCCTTTTTTTGGGCCTCTTTTGAGCCCAATTTACTTGATTCAATAAAATCAATAATTCCTCATGTTTAATTCATTCCATACGCATTACAACAATATTAACACTCATGAAATTCATACTCGTAGCCTCGATTTCAAAAACAAGCAATTCTAGCCACGTATGACTTATTTTGGCTACAAGGGTAAAATCGTTATTTTGGCTCCAAATTCGTTCTCGAGTAATTTTACCATACCAATATAATATTGCACTAATTTGATGTATATACCCATGGTTGTAGAAGAAATGGGTCAAAAATTGGCTCGGGACGACCCCAGATATCCTTGGGACTTAGAAGTTTCCAACTTTCGAAAAAGTGGAAAAGCCAAGGTGTCACGCCCCTGGGCTTGCCAACCTACTGCCTCTGGGCTTAAAATTTTAGCCCATAGTGGCGTGGCACGGTCCCAAACGCTCCCCTTACTTAGTTTTTTCGAAAATTCCATTTTTCGACTTCTCTTCGCGGGTTTGGTTAGATACTTCAAGTCCTATTCTTTAACTCACTTCTTAACCTTAATATACTTTGTTTAGAGGTCTTCTTAGCCTCATTTTGAACCCCACATATGTTCCACAAAGATCATAAAACACCTCCTATGAAGGTTTAACCTCATAACAAGAGCCAAATTCCATTATCTCACCAATAGCATTACCAAATGCATACTTATAATTCTCGATACCTAAGTACATATTATTTAATGTCGTCAAGTAGGGTTGGGAACGTACGGGGTGTTACAAAAGCTCACAGTAGCGCATAGTAAATAGCCTTTACTTTATTGAAAGTCCAACCTTTCATTTCTTGAAAGGGTAAGCTGTATGTTTACTGAAAGGCCACTAAGGCCAATCAGTTTTATTTTATATAGATAGGAATGAGAGTTAGAAAGGCAGAGTAAGCTTTCACAAGCTTCAAGACAAGCTACACAAACAGAACCAGATAACACCATTGAAGATATTTTAAAGGCCCTTACTACACTTTGTCTCAAAGTGGATAGTATTGACCTAGAAGTACAGAAGCTCAAGGTTAATGAAGTAAACCTGAAACCTAAAGCTAGTATAAGTCAGCCGCATAACTTAAAATATGTTGAGCTACATCGATCGGAAGACGCTAAAATTCCAGAACTAGAAGGAGACGATGGGAAACTCCTAAAAACCCATAACAATCCAATTAATGTAGGTGCAGGTACAAGCAGGACAGCTAGCAAAAGGCAAATCAATATTTTGAATAGTCTATTTGACAAACCATTTGTACAAAAATTACATACGGTAAATATACCAACACCACAAACGTCTACATATGCATCTAGCCTAAACCAAGAAAAGAAAATATATGACCACATCTCCAGTACATATATCCGCAACCTACACCAAATCCAAACCTTTTTAAATCTCAAACCAAAGTCTACCACAGCCACAGAACCATATACGGATTATATAACCCAAAAATTACAAGGATACAACAAAATTATTGCACAACCAGGTACAAATACAAATACAAACATTCGAGGACGAATGTTCTTAAGGGGGGAAGGATGTAACACCCCGTACATTTTCGAACCCATGTCATTACCGTAACATTTATGGAATTATTTAAATATGTGAAGGTTGGTGTATTACACCTTAATTGTGTTGGGTTGAATTTAATTTTGTGTCATTGGGCTCAATTGAGGCCCAAATTGATGCAAAGGACATGGCCCAAACTAAGGAAATGATCCATTCTTTCTTTGAACAAGTAAACATGATAATTATTGACTAAGTATTTGGATAAGGATGACTATGAGGCACTATATAAGGCACAAAATCATATTTTATTCAACCAAAAGAAAAATGCAAAGTTTAGAATTTTCCCAAAGATATTTCTTATCTCTTAAACCCTAAGGCAACCATCTCTTGGGACAAGATCCTCACTTTGAAAGCTTGGTTAAGTTTTTACTCTTGTGATTTGACATATTATATGCTTAAGGTGATGTGTAAATCATGTTGGTTATGTTGAAAAAGTGGTGAGAAGTTCACTATGTGGGAAACAAACTATTTTTGCTTAATCGGTGAAGGGTTTTGCCTTGTAAACTTGGAAGTGGACTTGTTGTCTTGAAGGAAGTAAATTTGATGGATTAAATATCAACATGTAAGATATGGTTATGTCCTTAAATTTATTTCTCTTTGTGTGTAACATTTGGGATTGTTGTTGTGAAATTGTACATGGAACCGGTGGCGTATTGAAAGGAAAATGTAGTTTTGGTGATGTTTATGTGTGTTGTGAAAATATGGCTGATATTTAGCATCTAAGATAACTTTTAATATTAAAAGAGAATTTTAATTATGATCATGGACCATTCATTACAAAAAAGGACCCAAAAGAGACCCATTTTGGCCGAAACGGGCACCCGCCCTCGCAGACGAAGGCACCTGAGGGAGCAGGTGACCCTGGACACTACCAAAAGGCACCTACGGCCGCACCTCAGCCACCTTCAGGCGTAGGTGGCTTCACAGGTCATCCCATAACCCCATTTTGCATGTTTTTGTCTCTCTTTGATCCCCCAAAACCGCTATACCCTTCATGGATGCAATTATCAACTTATGGTACCTTTTGAATGACTTTAAAGGAGTATACCAGAGGTATTTTGAATGTTATTAATTATGGATTGTTTTTCATGTGTTATTGTGAAAGGTATTGAGATGACTTGATGAAGTAATTGTGACGTAGTGTTAATGAGGAAGTGTAAAGGATAAACTTGGTGTGAAATGTTATTGGTTTATGATGTATTGGTCAATGTGTGAAATGTTATGATATTGTTGGTATGGTGATGCAATAAATGGTATTGTAAGAGGGCAAAATGGCATTATATGGCAGTCACGTAATTCATTATCGTTTTATGCATTTGTAATGTAGTTAGTTGTTAATGTGAGCTCCGTGATGTACTTGTGTTGTAGAGTAATACGTAAGGAAGGAGCTGGATTGTTGTATTCACATATAGGACTATATATTCATATTGGGAAAGATAAGGTATGTAAGGTTACTCTTTTCGTATCCTTCTGCAGCATATATTGTTCACATTGACATTGTACTTGTTCCATTTCAAAGTGTTCTTAAGTATCCCAGCTCAGGTTGACATATATTGTTATTCACATGTTTCTTATTCTTAGACCAATTGTGACTCACATGTCTCTTATTCATTGACTGAAGTTCCAAAGCTCTCATAATGTTGTAACTACTAAAAGAACTATCTCAAAGAAAGTAATGATGTAAAGAGAATCTATTCATTCTTGAGTAGCATTTCAAATAATGTTACATTCTAAAGTTCCAATGATTTTATTACTACCAACATATCAATCTCGCAGGAGTAAATAAATGAAGTAATGTATCGTTCTTATAATGAAAGGACGGAAGTACTGCATAATTGTTTGAATAATCTTGAGTAACATCCCAGGGGCGACAGAAAAGCCTAGCATGGGTTGTCATAATAACATCCCAGGGGCGAAAGAAAATCCTAGCATGTGTTATCATAGTAACATCCCAGGAGCGACAGAAAAGCCTAGAATGGGTTATCACAGTAACATCCCAGGGGAGACAGAAAAGCCTAGCATGGGTTATCACAGTAATATTCCAAGGGCAATAGAAAAGCCTAGCATAGGTTAATCTCATCCCAGGGGTTAAGATACCTAGCATGGGTAGCTTTACAATTTCTTAATGCAAATAAGGATAAGTTAAGTAATGAACGATAGTGATACGGGTGGGACAAGCTGTCCAACAAGTACCCGACCATTCACACGAAGCCAAGCTCGGGAATTACAAAAACTCCAAGCCTTGTTCATGCAAATGGCCGTGTGTGAGTTGGTGATCGAGCCTCCTAAGGATCTCAATGTTTTTAAGTGTGAAGAGGGACCTTGAAGTGTAATAAAATTATACTCCAAAGGGCGGCAGCCTAGACAAGGGCAAGCTAGTCATTTTGCTTCATTTTGCCTTGTAATATAAATAGAACATCTTAGGGTTATTTGGAGTAGTTCCCCCATCAGATTTTTGAAACATAACACTTGTAATATTTTGGCTTCTCTCTCTTCCTTTGGATCAGCCCAACTTGGAAGCTCACAAGTAGAGTGATACTTATGTTGTATCTTGGCTAGAAACAAGGATCTTGAGGTCAGTGAGTTCCTCTTGGTCTAAGTAAGAACTTGGTGTTCATATTTATTAGTCTTAGGGTCCTTTCTTGATGTTAGGGTTCTTAGTATCTTGAATATTATATGTCAAGTTTACTATCTTTTTATTATCTTGTTGTTGTTGTGTTTGTGATCTTGAAGTCTAGTGAAGCCGTGTGGGGCTCTTTCGATTCACTAGCACGTGTTGTTCAACTTGCTGAATTTCGTGTTCTTTTGTTCTTCTTGTTGCTGATTTCGTGGGAAATCTTGTGTTGTGGGTTTGATCTTGTATCATTTGGTATCAGAGCAAGACCAGTTGTTTTCCAACACTACCCATCTTGGGCTTGCTCTCGGCCAAAACTAAAAAGAAAAAGAAAAAAAAAAGAAAAGAGAAATCTGTCCATTGTTGTCTTGGCCGAGAATATTGTTGTGCGTATAGATCTAGGTGTTGTTTTACTTGTTTAGTGTGTTTCTAATGTTGGTTTATTTCTCACCAACACTAAAGTGTCTAGATCTAAAAGTTTAGTTTAAAATATTGACCATTGTTGTGGTAACTTGAAAGGTGGACCGTAGGTTGTATGTTGTTGATGACAATTGGTGGTTTTGTGTGATGTGCTTGAAGAAGTTGATGTTGTGTTCATGAAGGTTTTGAGATTGTTGAGATTTTCATCTTATAAACTTTTTCATCTTGTTGAAAGTTGAGTTCATATTGTAAGACAAAAGTCATAAAGTTGTTGGTGAAAGAAGACTTGCACACATCTCTTCCAAGACTTGACAACCACTTTTCCTTAAAACACGGAACCTTGTTTTGTGGGATTAGCCTAGTAAAATCTTACCTTTTTTGAGTTTGAAAGGTTAAAAGACTACAAGACTTTTACTTTCCCTCCAAAACACATTGTCATCTATAACAAGTTGTGTGAGTATTGAAAAATTTCAGATTTGAGACCAAAAAAAAAAAAAAAAAAAGGAAGAAGCAAAAATGTGTGGGACCACTTACATGCTGCCACGTCACTATAAGCTCAACTTTGGATATTCTTCTAGGTGATAATTGTTGATTCTTGGTTTCCCTTACTTGGTTCTAGAACTAATTAACAAACTAGTACATTCCAACTAGGTTTTCGATTAGTCCTTTGAATCCGTTTATTCGTGTCAACGATTACTTGAGTGCCTTTTATCTTTTGAATACGTTTCTGTTTTTGGTTCTAGTCCGACAAGAATTCTTTGAGTCTTCAAACAAGAATCCACTCCGGATAAGAGTTTACTCATACCTTAAAGGATTCACGGTTACTAGCCAATTTACAACACTTGTGGAACTCAAGCGTGTGGTGATCTAAAGAGTATAATACCTTGACAATGGAAGGGAACACGTCCCATAACATTGATACTAATGCACTTGACTCTATGAGAGTCACTCTTGAGGCCGTTACCCAGACACTTGAAAGGTTGAATTCGGAATTTGGGGCCGTGAGAGGGGACTTGGCAGCAATCAAGGGAGAAGTGTCGACTATTAGTGGGAGATTAGAACAAGTGGAGAGTCAAAGGAACTCTCGTCCTTCTACTCCTCTACATGTTTCTACCAATGGGCATGATAGGATTTCCTCCGCAACCATCACCCTCGAAACAGTCCACCAAATGCTAAATTCACCTCAAGCTCCACTAAATGCCGCAAACCAAACCACCTTTTTCCCTCCAAACCGTGACCCCACTAGACCAATACATTTCCAATCTCCTCAAGTTCCACAAGAGGGATTTGGATGTCAAGTACCTCCACTAAATACTAACCCTCCATTCCAAGCTCCATTAAACCAAAGGCCACAAAATCCAATTCCTCCGAATCAAAATGCCCAAGACCGACCAGCCCCCTTTGAAGGATATGGTAGAGAGGAGTATGAAGGATATGGAGCCTTTGATGATGCTTACATGAGGGAGGAGGAGATAAGAGGGGGTCGTGGAGATCCAAGGAGATACCGAGGGTATGGAGATAGGGGAAACCGACACCAAGAGAGAGATGTAGGCATCAACACCATCAAGTTGAACCTACCCATATTTAAAGGTGAAAGTGACCCCGAGGCCTACTTAGCTTGGGAATCGGCTTGTGACAAAGTTTTCCAAGTTAATGCTATCTCGGAAGAAAAGAAGGGTTGCTATGCTATAGCTCATTTTGAGGGTTATGCTAACACTTGGTGGGAGTATGTCAAGCGGTTTGGTAATGAACTAATTGATGGGAAGCCACCACCTTGGTATCAGTTGAGGTACTTGATGAGGCAACGATACCTTCCCGAGAGATATCGCCATGAGTTGCTTGCTAGATTGTATGGATTGCGTCAAGGTAACAAGAGTGTGATGGCATATTTTGATAAGTTTCAACAACTCATGTTGAAACTTGATCATCGTGGGGAGCAAATCAGTCACGACATCATCCAGTTCAAGTGTGGGTTGAACAAAGAGATCTCCACTTATTTAACCCTTCACAAGTTAGAAACCGTTGACGGTATTTTCCAAGCGGCTCTTGAGAATGAAAGGGAACTTAAACAGAGATCATCTTTCAAGTAAAGGGGACAATCCCCCTCGGGTTGGCCCAAAAATAAGGACCAACCCACCACTATAAGGCTGCCCGAGTCCAAAACAGTCCCCAAAATTCCTCCAAAACTGGAGGCTCACAAGTATCCTAACCCAAAGGGATTCCAATGTTTCAAGTGCCAAGGTTGGGGGCATAAGGCAAATGAATGTCCAAACCAACGCAATGTGATCCGATGGGAAGGGAGAGTGTATTACCTTGGTGAGGAGGTGGGTCCTGAAAGGGGAGAAGATGAGATCGAGACTCAAGATAGAGAGGAAACCGATGATGGACCACATGATGATGATGGTGATGATGATGGTGAAGATGTTTATCCGCAAGAAGGGGAGTGTGTGGTTCCAAAATTTGTGGTTAGGCGCGTCATGATTAGTAAGGCAATAGATGACCCAAGCCAAAGGGAACTATTCCATACTAAATGTCTTGTAAAGGGGAGTGTGTGTACCTTGGTGATCGATAGTGGTAGTTGTACAAATGTTGTAAGTCATGCTATGGTAAATTTCTTGAAGTTACCAACTACCCCACACACTAGTCCTTACAAGTTACAATGGTTGAATGATTGTGGTGAATTAAGGGTCGCAAGGCAATGTGTGATACGGTTTAAGGTGGGAAACTACCACGATGAAGAGCTTTGTGACGTGATACCAATGCAAGCATGTCACTTGCTACTAGGTAGACCTTGGCAATATGATAGGTCTACCAAAAATGATGGGAGGTCTAATCGATATACACTTGAGAAGGATGGCCGAAAGGTTACACTTCATCCTCTTTCGCCTTCCCAAGTAAATGAGTGGCATCAAAGGATGAGAGAATTGAAAGAAAAGGGAAAGGAATTCGAAAAGGGAGCGAAGGGAGGGAATTCCGTAGGTGGGGCAGTGGGGTCATCCAAGGCTGCCCCAACGGCAAAGGGGATGGAAAACATGGTGATTTTGGTTAGGAAGAAGGAACTCTTCGTGGATCATGATGAGGACACGCCTATGTTACTCTTGGCTCATTGTTTTAACACTAACCCCACTAATTCTTCCATTTACCCTTTGATTTCTTATGTGTTGCAGGATTATGAGGATGTATTTCCTAAGGAACTTCCGCAAGGATTGCCCCCGCTTCGGGGAATTGAACACCAAACTGATTTTGTACCGGGATCACAATTGCCAAACAAGCCGGCTTATAGGAGCAATCCTACGGACACCAAGGAATTGCAATGTCAAGTTGAGGAGCTCCTCAACAAAGGGTATGTCAAGCAGAGCATGAGTCCGTATGCTGTTCCGGTGCTATTAGTGCCCAAAAAAGACGAAACGTGGCGCATGTGTGTGGACTGCCGAGCCATCAACAAAATTACGGTAAAATATCGCCACCCTATTCCTCAGTTAGATGACATGCTAGATGAGTTGAATGGTTCATGTTTGTTTTCCAAGATTGATTTAAGGAGTGGCTATCACCAAATAAGAATGCAACCCGGTGATGAATGGAAAACCGCCTTCAAGACCAAGTTTGGTCTCTATGAATGGATGGTTATGCCATTCGGCCTAACAAACGCTCCAAGTACTTTTATGAGGCTAATGAATCATGTGATGAGGACATTTATTGGATAGTTTGTTGTTGTCTATTTTGATGATGTCTTGGTGTATAGTAAGTCTTTAGAAGAGCATGTAATGCATTTACAATGTGTGCTTGATGTCCTTAGAAAGAAAAAATTGTATGCAAATCTGGAAAAGTGCTCTTTTGGCGTTAATGAAGTTGTTTTCTTGGGTTTTGTTGTTAGTTCAAGAGGGGTCGAAGTGGATGAATCCAAGATAAATGCTATCAAAAATTGGCCAACCCCCCGAACCGTTGGAGAAGTAAGAAGCTTCCACGGGTTGGCTAGTTTTTATAGAAGGTTTGTCAAAGGATTTAGCACCATAGCCGCCCCCTTTACCGAGGTCATTCGGAAAGAACAACCCTTCAAGTGGGGTGTCGAGCAAGCTAAGGCATTTGAAGCCTTGAAAGCTATGCTCATCTCCGCACCCTTGTTACAATTGCCCAACTTTGATAAGACCTTCGAAGTCGAGTGCGATGTGAGTAATGTAGGCATAGGGGCTATTTTGATGCAAGATTTGAAACCCATTGCTTACTTTAGTGAAAATATCAAAGGAGCAACTCTAAACTATTCCACGTATGATTTAGAATTGTATGCCTTGATTAGAGTTTTGGCCACTTGGCAACACTACTTATGGCCTAAGGAGTTCGTGATGCGAACGGACCATGAATCCTTAAAGCATCTTCGGGCCCAAGACAAGCTTAACAAATGGCATGCCAAATGGATTGAGTTCCTTGAGACCTTCCCTTATGTTATCCAATACAAAAAGGGTAAGTACAATGTAGTAGCCGATGCTTTGTCTAGAAAACATGCTCTTGTGTCCACTTTGTCAACAAAATTGATGGGTTTTGAGAGTTTAAGAGAGTTGTATCCCAAGGACCCTCACTTTGCTCCTATCTTTAGGGAATGCGAAGACTTAGGTAGGGACAAGTGGAATTCGGCTAGGGGTTCAAATCCCTATGCCAAGTTTGATGGTTACTTATTTAAAGGTAGACGATTGTGTGTTCCCTCTAGCTCTTGGAGAGAATTGTTTGTGAGGGAAGCACACGATGGCGGGCTAATGGGTCATTTTGGGGTCGAAAATACCGTCGGAATATTGGAGGAGCAATTCTATTGGCCCAAAATGCGTAAGGATGTGGCTAGGATTTGTGGCCAATATGTAGAATGAAAGAGAGACAAATCTCGGCTCCTACCTCACGGGTTGTACACCCCGCTGCCCACTCCTCTACGTCCTTGGTTTGATATATCTATGGATTTTGTGTTGGGGCTGCCAAGGACTCGACGAGGTTGGGATAGCATTTTTGTTGTAGTCGACCGGTTTTCTAAAATGGCACACTTTATTCCTTGTTCTAAATGTGATGACGCCCCTAGCATGGCCTTGTTATTTGTTGATAATGTTGTTAGATTGCATGGTGTTCCGAGGACCATTGTGAGTGATAGGGACTCTAAGTTCCTAAGCCACTTTTGGAAGTCCATGTGGGGTAGGCTTGGTACCAAGTTATTGTTCTCTACGTCCTGCAACCCACAAACCGATTGCCAAACGGAAGTAGTAAATAGGACTTTGGGTGCTATGCTACATTCCATGGTTAAGGGAAAAATGACTTCTTGGGAGGAGCACTTACCATTGATTAAGTTTGCCTATAACCGTGTCATACACTCAAGTACGGGAATGACTCCCTTTGAGTGTGTATACGACCTCAACCCCCTCACCCCTTTGGATTTAAAGCCTTTGCCAAGTGATCTCATGACTAGCTTAGATGGAAGCAAGCGGGCAGATTCTATGAAGAAGTTACATGAGAAGGTGCGGCTTCAACTTGAGAAGAAAAACCAAGACATGGCAAGGAGGGCCAACAAGGGAAGAAAGAAATTCATTCTTGAGCCAGGAGATTGGGTGTGGGTGCATCTTCGGAAGGATCGGTTTCCATCTCAAAGAAAGTCCAAATTGATTCCGAGGGGTGATGGTCCATTCCAAGTACTTGAGAAAATCAATGACAATGCCTACAAGATTGACCTTCCACCGGAATATCAAGTGCACAACACTTTCAACGTTTGTGATCTTTCTCTTGTGGAGGCGGTTGAAGATGACCAAATGCTGAATTTGAGGTCAAATTCCTCTCAAGATGGAGAGGATGATACAGGTGGGACAAGCTGTCCAACAAGTACCCGAACATTCACACGAAGCCAAGCTCGGGAATTATAAAAACTCCAAGCCTTGTTCATGCAAATGGCCATGTGTGAGTTGGTGATTGAGCCTCCTAAGGATCTCAATGTTTTTAAGTGTGAAGAGGGACCTTGAAGTGTAATAAAATTACACTCCAAGGGGCGGCATCCTAGACAAGGGCAAGCTAGTCATTTTGCTTCATTTTGCCTTGTAATATAAATAGAACATCTTAGGGTTATTTGGAGTAGTTCCTCCATCAGATTTTTGAAACATAACACTTGTAATATTTTGGATTCTCTCTGTTCCTTTGGAGTATCCCAACTTGGAAGCTCACAAGTAGAGTGATACTTGTGTTGTATCTTGGCTAGAAACAAGGATCTTGAGGTCAGTGAGTTCCTCTTGGTCTAAGTAAGAACTTGGTGTTCATATTTATTAGTCTTAGGGTCCTTTCTTGATGTTAGGGTTATTAGTGTCTTGAATATTATATGTCAAGTTAACTATCTTTTTATTATCTTGTTGTTGTTGTGTTTGTGATCTTGAAGTCTAGTGAAGCCGTGTGGGGCTCTTTCGATTCACTAGCACGTGTTGTTCAACTTGCTAAATTTCGTGTTCTTTTGTTCTTCTTGTTGCTGATTTCGTGGGAAATCTTGTGTTGTGGGTTTGATCTTGTATCAGATAGTAATGAATAAACGTAAAGGCAAAGAAAGTAATGAATGTAAGGTACATGGTTCCACACAGAAAGAACGGTGAATTATCCACATTGATTTTCTCTTATATTTGATTCCATAGAAGTACTTATGTATCATGCAGTTTCATATAGCCTTACATACTCAGTACATGCTTCATACTGACGTCTCTTGGGGAGTCTTACCTTACTTGTTGCAGGCACAGGTGCTAGTAGATCCCCACAGTAGGCTACGGGTCACCCGCATACTATTGGTGAGCTCCAGATTAGTTCGGGACTTCTCCGAGTCACTTGTGTACATTTGTTGTGGTACTGTGTAAATGTTGTTTGAAGCGGGGACTTGTCCCAACTTTAGGTTGGTCATGTATATGTATCTATAGAGGCTTTGTAGACGTTGTGGGACGAATGATGGAATGTAAGGAATTTATGTCCATTTTGACGTGGTGGCCCTAACGACCAAGTTTCATGTATATATCGCATGTTTTCCATGACTTTCACCATTAGAATATTGTATCTATACGAGATAGTGATTTTCATGAAGTGACATGCATATGAGTGTACCTGAATGAAGATTGGTTCTCTCGGGCCTTAACGGCTTCGGGTGCCGGTCCGCCTCGATGGAATTTGAGGTGTGACAATAACCCGATCTCAGGTCAATCTTTGAGAAGCATTTGGCACCCTGCAACTGATCAAACAAATCATCAATTCTAGGGAGGGTATATTTATTCTTGATTGTCACCTTATTTAGTTGCCGATAATCAATACACATTCTCAACGTGCCATCTTTCTTGCGTACAAATAACACTGGTGCACCCCACAGGGACATACTAGGCCTTATGAATCCCTTGTCTAGAAAGTCTTTTAATTTCTCCTTCAATTCCCGTAATTCTGCCTGGGCCATTCTATACAGAGGAATAGAGATAGGCTGAGTGCCTGGCATCACATCAATACCAAACTCTACTTCCCGTTCTGGAGGTAAACCTGGAAGATCTTCAGGAAATACATCAAGGAATTCATTTACCACTGGAATAGTTTGAAGAGTTAGTGGTTTCACACCGATATCTTACACTCTTACTAGATGGCATATGTACCCCTTGGATATCATTTTCCTTGCCTTAAGATAGGAAATAAATTTACCTCTCGGCATTGAAAATGAAAATTTACTTTCTTAGCTCGACAATATACCATAGCATAATAAGAAGCCAACCAATCCATACCCATTATAACATCAAAATCTACCATTTCCAACTCAATAAGGTCAACCAACGTATCATGATCACAAACAGTTACTATACAATTATGATATACTCTTTTAGCAACAATAAATTCACCAACTGATGTAGATACTTCAAATGGCTTGACTTATAATTCTGGTATTCTTTCAAATTTTGCAGCAATCAATGGAGTAACATATGATAGAGTAGAGCTCGGATCCAATTAATGAATATACATTATGGGAAAAGATGGATAATGTACCTATAACTATATCAGGAGAAGCCTTCAAATTCTGTCGATCTGCTAGAGCATAGGTACGGTTCTGTACTCCACTAGAACTGGCTACTCCTCTAGTACCTCTACCACGACCAGCAGGCTATACACCTCTTCCCAGGGAAGGAATCGATGATGATAATTCAATGATTGATCCCGTAGATCGCGCCATACTACCCGTGCCCCTCTGTGGACACTCTCTTATCATGTGCCCTGGCATACTGCACTAAAAGGAACCAGTCATCCCCAACTAGCATGTACTTGAATGAAACCTTTCGCAGTGCTGACACAGCTGACGAGAAAATCTTGCTATCTATGAACCTTGTATCCCACTACTCTGCCCAAAATGGCTTCCTCTAAACCCTCGGAATTGGGATGAAGTACCTGTTGTAGGGTAAGAAAATGATTGTCTAGGCGTTCTATTAAAAACCTGAGGCCTAAAATCTCCTTGGGACGCCATGGACTGTCCCATAGGTCTAGCTCTCTTTGATGACCTTCTTTCAAATTCGTACGCCCTTCTTCTTTGCCTCTGATCCCTCACGGGGGACTTACATTTCATGATGTAGGCACAAGAGCTAGTAAGCCTCCCTAATATCCAACTGCTATTGGTTAGTTCCTGGTCGATTTGGGTTTTTTTGAGTCTGTTACATATGATTTGGTATTGTATAGTAGTTAAGAGTGAGGAGGGGGCTTGTACCGACCTTAACTAAGTCTATTTATCTTTTAGAGGCTTTGTAGACGAACATAAAGTTAAGCGTTGAAGCGTCTTGTCTTTTAGATGTCGTGGCCCTAATGGCCAAGTCTTGTATATATGGTTTTGGGCTTGCATACGTGGTTTATTTTCATCTATGTATTATATTCATACTTTGTAGAACCTTTGACTATCGTAGTTACATACATAAGAAGTACAAGGTTATGGGTTGGTGCTCTCGAGCCTTTATGACTGCAGGTACCTGTCCGCCCCAATGTGATTTGAGGTGTGATAGAAGAAACCACACAAGTGTTAGTGTGAATCTCTTTCCTAGATCTCTTGTTGACTTTATTTATCAAAGAATCCTTGTTTTCACTGGCTTCTGCTGTTGGAAAACCCTTGTATTTAGATGTGGAAACCATTAATAAAACACAACCAATTTGTGCTAGGGTTAAGGTATAATGGTATCTGTTGGATGAAAGGCATAAACATGTTATGATGGAGATAGAAAATGAAGTTACAATAGAAGTCAGGAGCAATAAAGTGAAGATTAAGTATGATATGGTTCCAACTTACTACAAGAGATGCAAATTTTAAGGGTACAAGGAGCCTGAGTGCAGAGTTTGTCATTCAAAACTAAGGCAAGAAGTAGATATACCTGAAGAGGAGACACAACAAATTCAAGAACAACAACAGAATCAATAATAAAGAAGATAGAGATATGATAGAGGACAAGGAAAGTGGCACCCAACCAATAGAAGGTTCATTAGAAATAAGTATGCAGACACAATTTAGAGTGAAAACATTGTAGCAATAGAGGAGGCTATTACCACTGCCAATCCCTTTGATGTACTTAATGAGAGAGGCCATGGTGAAGCTTTGTCTAACAATGTTGATCCAAAAACAAAGAAATGGGCAAATAGTACCAGGGACTAGGTGGAGAGGGAATTTGATCAATCAAAAAATGGGAATGAAGCCCCAAAACAAAAGTAAAATTCTTATAGTACTCCAAAGAAGCAAGAGAGCAGTAAGAAGATAAGTCCAGACAACAAAAGGGAAAATAGTAATAAATAGGGAGATAAGGTGGAGTTAGATCAGGAATCTAACCTAGAGGATAGAGAAATTAATCTGATAGCTGAGAAACAATACAAGGCACTAATAGTTCAAGACCCTAAATTTAACCTCACAGACGAGCAGCAATAAAAGGTATTGACAGTTTAAGACAACCTAAAATTATTGTGAATCCATTAGCAGTAGTTACAAGGAACAAGTTAGAAAAGAAATATAATGAAAACTACTTAGCATAGAAGGTTTTAGTTGTCAATGAGGCTTTGGTAGACACAGATCAACCACAATTATTAGAGCTAGAAGCATCTCCTAATAAGAAAAGCCCAATCAAAACTTTACATGATCAAGTTACATATTCAGTGGATGATATCCCTACAACAACAACAAAATCAAAGGTTAATAACACATAAGAAGGTGAAGAGGAAGAGGATAATGTGATGGAACATGTTAGTAGGCAAGAAGATTTATCTCCAAATGTTGTAAAGAAGAGTATCAAAAAGTGGAAGAAACAAAATACAGAAAATCAGTTGCCAAAGAGGGTAATTCCAAAGAGAGGGGTGGTTGCCACTAAATCTTGTAAATGATAATGAAAGCACTTTTTTGAAATATTAGGTTTGTTAATACTCAACAAGCTTTTAATAGGCTATAAAAGCTTAATAGACATCATAGGTTCTTTTTAATAGATCTTATGGAGCCATTTTAATAGGTGGGTCAAATTCAAAGGTATAAAAGAGGATTAAACATGCATAGTGTAGAGGCTAATATCAATGGTAAGATTTGGTTCTTTATAAAATATAATGCAAAGGTGGAGATTGTGAGTGATTCAAACCAAAAAATTATTATTAAAGTATTGATTTCAGATGAGCATAAACATATGTTGAATACTATTGTATATACAAAGTTTACAGAAGCTGAAAGAATTCCTTTTTGGAGTAGTATATATATCATGGCAAATATTAATTTTCCATGGTTGATATAGGAGATTTCAATAGCTCTCGGGAGAGTCTTTGTAGGATACTTGGCCAAAGTGTGACCAGTTAGCCCATAAGTAAGTACTGTTATGCAGCGGGTATTGCTACACATTAAATATTAAAGAGAAATAGGGGGTTTACCCTTTACACAATAAGAGATAGAAGATTTTTTTTTTCTTTTTGTAAACTCCTATGAACTTAATGAAATTCCTTTCAAGGGAAGTCCCTTCACTTGGTGGAATGGTAGAATAGGGAATGACTGTATTTATTAGAGATTGGATAGGTTGTTGACAAATATATATTGTTAGAACTGGTTTACCAGTTTGGAGGTTGATCCCCTAGCAAGGACTGGTTCAGATCATGCATCACTTTTTCTCACTTTGAAAAAAGGTTCATATCAATTTGAAAAACCTTTTAAATTTCTTAATTTTTGGATAGAAGATAAGTGTATGCTTAAGATGGTGAAGCAACACTGGAGAATAGATGAGGTGGGCAATAGCTTCTGGTTATTTAATCATAAGATGAAAAATTTAGAGAAGGCTTTGAGTAAATGGAACAGAGACAGATATGGAGATATATTTTAGCAACTTGCAATTAGAGAACAAATAATGTTGATAAAGGAAAAGTTGTATGAGGAGTAGCCTACACTGTAGAATAGAATGGTTTTGTAGCAGGCCCAAGTAGAGGTAAAGAAATATCTTTACTTTGGAGAGCAATTCTGGAGACAAAAGGTAGGAATCACATGGTTTGAAAAAGGTGATAGAAACACAAGATTCTTTCACAGTCTTGTGAAAGGGAGAAGGAAGAGATTACATCTAAGAAAAATTAAAAATTGTGTTGGTGGCTGGGTTGGTGACATCAATTTGATTGCAAATGAATCTATAGAATGCTTTAAGGCTCAATTTACAATGGAAGAAGAAGGCAATAACTTTGAGTTGTTGAATCACCTACCAAAAACTATTTCTAAGGAAGACAATGAGATTTTGAGTGAAACTCCTAGTGTGGAAGAAGTCAAGAATTTAGTTTTTAGTTTGAAGGGTGGTAGTGCTTGTGGTCTAGATAGGTTTTCAGGTACTTTTTATCAATACTACTGGGAAATTGTGGGATTGGATATGTTTAATATGGTGAAGAATTTCTATGAAGGTAATACTCTTTCAAAAAGTATTACACACACAAATTGGGTGTTGATCCTACAGAAAGAATTAATTGAAAGCTTCACTAATCTCAGGCCTATTAGTCTCAGCAACCAGCAACTTTATTAACAAGGTGATTTCCAGAGTGATACATGACAGGTTAGAAAGATTGCTACCTAAGCTAATTTTAAGTAACCAATCAGGTTTTATCAAGGGTAGGTGCATCATTGAGAATGTCTTACTGACACAAGAGATCATTATAGATATCATATTGAGAGGGAAACCTGCTAGTGTAGTATTAAAGATGGATATGTCTAAGTCTTATGATAGAGTGTCATTGCTATACATGACTAAGGTGATGAGGAAAATGGGCTTTTAAGAAATTTTCATAGATATGATATGGAGGCTGGTAGCAAATAATTGGTATTCTATCATTATAAATGTGAAATCTCATGGTCTCTTTCACTCTACAGAGGATTGAAAAAAGGTGACCCCCTTTTACCTGCTCTATTCATTATTAATAATGAGGTTTTGTTTAGAGGTTTTAATGAATTGATTGAAGATGGGATTTATAAAGGTTATGAGTTCCCTAAATGGAGTAGGAACCTAAATCATCTAGCTAATTTTGATGATACAATGATCTTTACTGATGTAGACAAACCATCTTAGATCTAGTGATGAAAGTGTAGAATGATCATCAGAAGATATCAGGGTAGATGATAAATAGGAAAAAGAGCTCTTTCTACAGGTATAAAAAGATGGATGTTTCATTTGATCAGGGACAATTTCCTTTTCAATACTTGGGTTGCCCAATTACTCATGCAAAGAAAATGAAAGCTTACTGTAATAATTTGATTAAAAAGGTGAAAGGAAGGCTTCACAATTGGAAAGGTAAACTACTTTCTTTTGGTAGGAAGGCTGTTTTAATTAATAGTGTACAACAAAGTATCCATCTTTGTTTGTTATTTGTTGTGGTGTCACCTATGTTCATCATGTATATATATCATAAAATCTTTAGTCGGTTCTTATAGAGTACCAAAGAGGAAGGCCAAAGTGAACACTGGTTAGCCTAGGATAAGATGTGCTTTCCAAAAGAGGAAGGAGGTATGGGGTTTACAAACCTTTTTGACATCTCTGAAGTTATGATTGCAAAATTATGGTGGATTTTTAGAACTGTAAGATCTCTTTGGACTGATTATATGTGGAATAAGTATTGTAAAAAACTTATTCCAATTGTGGTGCAATGGAAGAGTGGGTCTCAAGATTGGAAGAAGATGTTAGAAGCTAGATATTCTATTGAACAAGAAATATGGTGGGAGCCAACAAATGGATCTTCAAATATAAGGTTTGATAATTAGACAAGATTGGGGTCTTTGTATGATGTGGTGGAGCCTAAATTTATGATCAAGAATATGCTAGATACATTGAATCATTCATGATAGAGGATAGATGGGATGTTCAGAAAATGTAAGGGATACTACCAGAGGACATTGTGCAGCACACTGTAGATAACATAACCATCAATAAGAAGGGATAACCTTGGGATATTCCTTGGTTGATCCTAACTACAAATGGTAAATTTACAGTTGCTAGTGCCTATCACCTAGTCACTATCACCTAGTCAGACATAGAAGTAAAGTTGAAGAACACTGGAAGTTCATATGGAGTAAATGTGTACCTTTTAAAATTAATTTCTTTTTATGGAGATTATGGAAGTTTAAGATCCTTATGATGAGATTTTGCAAAGATGTGGAATTAATTTTGTTTCTAGATGTAGATAGTGTCTTGAACCTCATCTAGAAATTGTTCATCATCTCTTTATATCAAGTGATGTTGCACCCAGGGTTTGGGATTACTATGCAGTAAGTGCAGGTGTTGAAGGATCTTTTATATAGTTTCATCAGACACTATCAAAGTGGTGGAGTACAGATGTTGGCAGAAGACTTAAGTATATTCTTCATACTGTTCCAGGACTAGTGTGTTGGCAACTATGAAAGAGAAGGAACAAAATAAATCATGGTGGATCTGCTTCAAATAACAGGGTAATTTATGAAATCAATTTGAATCTTCATTATTTATCCCTAACCAGATATCCCTATTTGAAGGAATTACTAACCAGTCGACCACTTTTGGTGAAATTTTTGTAGAACTATAGGCCTTAACTGAGGACTATTTTTGTAATGTGGAAAAGAAGTAATCAATGTTGTTAGATCCACATCTAAGGGATGAAGATCTAGCTTAAAGAGGCACCAACATCATTTGTAGAGGCTTTCCATATATTGAATTGAAGATCAAATCTTTCCACTTTCCTAAATCCCTTTTCCATTCTATCTTTTGATTTCTAGAATAGGATTTTTTGGATTTTATTTCCTATGCTGTTTTGGATTTTGGGTTGGGCCTATCTCTATAGATCAAACTTTTTTTTGTAAATAACTTTATTAATAAAATACCCTTGGCTAGATTTTTGATAAAAAAGTACATAGCACCGATCTATACTAGGGCCCCAGTTTCACCCAAAGTTCTAGAACTACATGCCATAGTAGGATTATTTGGCCCTCCCAGTATGGGCATTAGTTTAGTGATCATGCTAGCTATGCCTTTATACGCTTGGAAAGTATATTGAGTCCTCTTAAGGGGGTGTATACATCGAACTCCACATTTACCTCACGTGGTTTATGTTGGTTAATAAACACTTCCACAAACTCAGATTCAAGTTTTTTGTACATGACCCTTAGTTTAGCTATACTAGCATTGTATCATGATTTTTAGAATATTTATATATATAATTATTGGGTCATCATACTACAGTTCAATTTAGTTTGCATATAGTACGTCTTATCAGTAATTCTAGCATGATCATATTTACATTATGTCTCACATATCGTAAATGCTCAGTATATTCAAAGTCTAATTGTATACCTTCTTTTGTGATGCATCGTCTTATGATATAGGTTTGGGCACTCAGTTTCAGCATAGTGGTTAACACATTCTACTACCACTCCAACAGTTATTAGTGGCGAGTTATCATCATCTGAGGACATAAATTGTATTACCCTTTTTTAGTGTTTTGATTTCATACTTTTAGAGTTAGCTGGGGACCTGTTCTCGCAACTTATCAGTTAGTAGAGGCTTTTAGACATCGTGTCAGATATTTCAGCTGTTAGTTTAGTATTAGTATTTTGTTCTGACATGGTTGATTTCAGTATTTATCTCAGATTCAATTTAACTTTTGCACAGATATTTGGTTGTTTCATTATTATTAGTAATTTACCATGCCATGAGTTAGCTTGGGTTCACATGTGGCTCTAAGCACCGTACTATCCAGGGTGAAGAATCGTGACATGAAAAACTTGTCATCAGAGCATTAGGTTTAAGCATCCCTGGGGTGTTTAAAAACTGCACCAGGTAGAGTCTCTTTCGTGGGTGTGAAGCTCGCCACATTTATGAGAGGGAGACTACAAAAAATCTTAAGAGGATTTCACTTCTTTTATGTTTATATCGATCAATAGAGTATAAAAACTCTATTTATCTTTCTAATTCATTCTCTATATGTTTACAAAATATGCCTCATAGAAGAGCTAACGGAAGAAGGAATGAAAATCAGCAAGTCCTACCAGCACTAGTAGTTCCCTTGAATGAACAAGTCACTAATGCTGAGTTCAGGGCTATTTTTTAGATGCTTACTCAAGCCATAACAAATTAAGTCAATTAGAAAGCGGTTGCCACTAAAACCCAAATGGGAATACAACTACTATGAGAGTTCGGGAGTTCACTCGGATGAACCCTTCAGAGTTTAATGGTTCGAAGGTGGATGAGGATCCACATGACTTTGTTGATGACGTTTAAAAGATCACTCAGATCATAGGAATTATGCCAGTTGAGAGTGAAGACTTGGCCTCCTATCAATTAAAAGGGGTGGACTAACTATGGTTTGAATAGTGGAAAGATAGCCAAGGTGTGGATGTAACCCCAGTTGATTGGGATGAGTTTGTTACTTCCTTTCTAGATATATTCTTTCCCCATGAGTTAAGGGAAGCTAAGGTTTAGGAGTTCTTCAATTTGAAGCAGGGTAATGTATCCGTCAAAGAGTATTCTCTAAAGTTTACCCAACTCTCCAAGTATGCTCTAGAGATGGTTTCTAACCCAAGGAATTGAATGAGTAAGTTTATTTCAGGTGTTTCAAAGTTAGTGGTTAAGGAGTGCAAGACCACTATGCTTATTGGAGAAATAGATATCTCTAGACGTATGACTCATTCCCAATAGATAAAGGAATAGAAGATAAGAGAGAAAGATAGGGGGGACCAAGAAGGCTACAATAGGTAACTTTGACTATTCTCAGCAGAGGTTGGGTGGTGGTAATCGCTCTCAGTTTTAGAAAAGGTCTTCAGCTCCAGCACCTTCTTTAGCTAGTTCTCCATCTCTTAGACCTTGTCATGATCATAAGAATAGGGAATCAGGCACTAAGTCTCAAGGTGGTATGATAAGCAACCACACTTTTCTAACAGCTTTCAGTCTACTACTTCAGCAGCCCATCCAGGTCACCAAGTTCAGTAGGGTGCTTCTACTAGTGCAGGAAGTGGTCACCACCAGAACTACTTCTATGCTTTGTCTTTTCATCAGGATTTGGAGAGCTTGCAAGACATTGTCACTATTATATTAAGAATCTTTCATATAGATGTATATGTATTATTAGATCCCAGAGACATATGTTTCTTTGTAACTCCTTATATTGCAATAGATTTTGGTGTCAGTCTCGTAACCTTTTCAGAACCCTTTTCAGGTCTCTACTCATATTAGTGACTTAGTTATTGCCAAATAGGTATACAAAAATTGCCTAGTCTTAATTTTTTTTTTAAATCACCATAATTAATCAAGTAGAGTTAGATATGACTAATTTTGATGTCATTTATAACATGGATTTGTTACATTCCTTTATGCCTCAGTCGACTGTAGAACAAAAGTCGTTAACATTCTGTTTCTAAACCAACCAGTCTTAAATGGAAGGGTAGCACCTCAACTTCTATAGGTCCATCCATTTAGTTTGGGTCAAGTATTCTAAGTTTGAAACCCCAACCCTTCTATCAGTTCCAATTGATAGTGAATATCAAGAAGTTTATTCTGAAAATTTGGTCGGAGTCCCTCCCGAGCAGGAAATCCACTTTGGAATAGACCTTCTTCTAGATACATAGCCTATCTCTATTCCTCTTTATAGAATGGCTCTAGTTGAGATTAATGATTTGAAAGATCAGTTTAAAAACCTCCTAGACAAAGGTTTCATTAGACCCAACATCTCTACATGGGGTGCTCTAGTTCTTTTTATGCATAAAAAGGATGGTTCCCTCAAATGTGCATTCGTTACCGCCAGTTAGACAAAGTCAAAATTAAGAATAAGTATCCCATTCCTAGGATTGATGAATTTTTGAAAAACTTTAAGATGCTAGTTGCTTTTATAAGATATACCTCAGTCTAGTTTTGACTATACCAGAAGGTCCAGATGGGTTTGTTGTTTATTGTAATGCTTCAAAAGTTGGACTTGTGTGTCTGTTGATAAATCACAGTAAGGTCATAACTTATGGTTCTAGACAACTCAAAGTTCATGAGAAGATCTACCCGACTCATTATCATGAGTTTGAAGTTGTAGTTTTTTCCTTAAAGATTTAGAGGTACTATATTTTTGAAGTTCATATGGATGTGTTTATGGATCACAAGAGCCTTTATTATGTATTCTGTCAAAAGGCTCTGAATCTTTATCAGAGGAGATTATTAGAGTTGTTGAAAGATCATGACATGAGTGTTTTGTATTATCTGAGTAAGCCAATGTAGTGGTTGATGCTCTTAGCAAGCTTTCTATGGGTAGTGTTGCTTATGTGGAGTATGAAAAGAAGGAATTAGTCTGTGATGTTCACATGCTTACTCAATTAGGGGTAGATCTTGTTTATATAGCCAAAGGTAGTGTTATAGTTAACAATGGTTTAATATCTTCATTAGTTGGTAGGATAGTGATCCTATCTTTTTTAAGTTGTAGGAAGTAATACACAATCAGAAAGTGGAGGTTTTCTCCCAAGAAGATATGGTTTGCTACATTGTTAGGGTCAACTATGTGTTCCAGATATTAATGACTTAAGATAGCAGATGTTGACAGAGGCTCATAGTTCTTGGTATTCTATTCACCCAAGTGCCACCAAGATGTACCATGATCTACCGGAAGTCTATTGGTGTAATGGAATGAAGAGAGATATCATATAATTTTTAGCTAAGTGTCCGAATTACCAGCAGGTTAGGATTGAGCACCAAAGATCAGTGGATATGACTAAAATATCAGTATTCCTACCTGGAAGTGAGAAGAGATAAATATGGACTTCATTATAAGGTTACCTTGTATGCACCGACAACATGATTTGATATAGGTTATTATAGATCGAATGACTAAGTCAGCATATTTCCTGCTAGTTAATACTATAGATTTAGCTGAGGATTATGCTATACTTTATATTCGATATTTGGTCAAGTTGCATGGAATTCCCTTGCCTATCATCTCAGATAGGGGTACTTAATTTACTTAGCAGTTTTGGAAGTCTTTCTAGAAGGGTCCTGGTATCTAAGTTCACCTCAGCATAACTTTTCACCTACAAACAGATGGTCAGGCAGAACGGACCATTCATACCTTAGAGGATATGCTGAGAGCTTGTGTGATCAACTTTAAAGAAAGTGTAACACCCCGTACTTTTTCTTACCTCATTTGATACCTTGGGGTCATATCTACCTAGGTGTTGAGATTCCATGGGTATGTGTTTTATAGTTTCATTGGTGAAACATTTGATATTTCACCTAATGTGTGCGATTAGACCTTCATAGGAGGTGTTTTGTGATTTCGTGGAGCATTTGTGTAATACCCCGTACACATTCCAACCTCATTTGGTGACTTGGAGTCATGTTTACTTGATGATTAAGATCACTAAGTAAGTATGTTGTAGTGTTTTGATAGGGTATTGGATGATATGCAAGTGTTGGAAAAAGTGGCCGAAAAATTCAGCAAAGTACCAAGACTTAAGCCACTCCCTATTTCAGGGGGTGTGGCGCAAGCCCCTGATTCAGAGGGCTTCCCATTCTTGCGCCATTGCCTTTCTTTGCAGCAGTGGGCATAAATAGTATGGCTATTCTAGGCCCATTTTGCAACGCAATTCTATGTCGATTCTTATATGGTTTCTTTTGGTTCTTTGGAGTTCTTTGAGCATTGTTAAAGCTTCAAATACTTCAATACACTTCTACATACCCCTACATGATCAAACAATGAAACACAAGTAATTATAAAAAATGTTCAGTGAAGCCATGGGCGACTAGAATTTCTATTTTTGCGAGTGAGATGACGAATGAGAATCTCGTAAATGAATATTGTCGTGACATTATGGAATTATTTAAACATGAGATATATTATGGATTACATATTAAATTTGATGGGTTAAATGGATATGTGTCATTGGGCTCACTTAAGGCCCAAAATGAAACCAAAAAGGCAAGGCCCAATGGGGCAAATGACCCATTCTTCCTCTTTGACCAAACAACCATTGCATTTAATGCAAGAAAATGGCTAAGGATGACTTGAGTACTATATAAAGGCCCCAAAATCAGATTTTTATTCCTCAACACACACAACACATTCTGAGAATTTACAAAACATTTCCTTTTGGTTCTCTCAAACCCTAAGAACCCTAAGCCCTTTTCTTTGGACAAGATCATCATATTCCATGCCTTGGTAAGTATTTATTCTCATGGATTAATATATAATATGCATGGGAGAGTATGTAAATCATGTTGGTTATCCTTGGAAATGGTGGACATGGTACTTTGTGTTTTTATATAAGATGTGCGATCCATGAGATTCAAGCTTGATTTATGACTTGTGACTTTGATGAAAGAGCATGGTATGGATAAAATATGAACATGTATGGTGTGATTTTGTTATTAAACTTGTTATTGTTCTAAAAGTGTAAATTGTGGGATTTTGGCCGATATGTGCTATGATGTGTATTAAGGTAATTTGATGGATTATTTGTGATGTGGTGTGGGTAAGAAAGTGTAAAGGAGAAGTGTTGTGGTGAAATGTATTGATTCTCATGTATTGTTCAATGTATGGAATATTGGGGGATTTTTGGAATAATAATTTCATCAATGGTTTTGTCAAGGGGAAATGGCATGTTTCAAGGCAAACATGTAACTCATTGATGTTATATGCATTTGTAAAGTAGTTGATGGTTAATGTGAGTCCCGTTATATATTTGTGTTGTAGAGTGACACATAAAGAAGGAGAGGGACTATTGTATGCACCTCTAGTATTGTATATTCGTATTGAGAATACAAGGTATGTAAGGTTACTCTGTCTGTATCTTTCTGCGGCAAATAGTATTCATATTGACTTTGCGCTTGTCCCATCCCGAAATGTTCTAAGGTATTCTATATCCGATTATCAATGGTAATTATCATATATTTTCTACTCATTGATCAATTGTGAATCTCATGTCTCATATTCATGAATAATTTTCCAAAAGCTCAACAATGTTATGTTCCAAAGTTCCAATAGTGGTTATACTCATGTATCTTGTTTATTGATTATTGTCTAATGGTTCTAATGGTGTTATGTTTCCAATAAGGCTATGTTTCCAACAATGTTTATTCACATGTACCTCACTCATTGGTTAATGATCCAAAGCTTCAAGTAAAGTTGTGACTATCATGGTATCAATCTCAAAGTAATAAACAAAGTAATGCATATGTGGTCAATGATCAAGTATGGGTGGCAGCTTTGGGGCCAAAATGCCTAGCTCAAGCCGATCCCGAGGTTGTTGGATCGGGGGGAAGTCCTGGGGGCATAAGCCTAGCTCGGACCTATCCTGATAGGGGGAAGCTCTAGGGGTAATAACCTAGCTTGAGCCAAACCTGAAATGTTGTATGGGTGGCCGCTCTAGAGGTACTAAACTAGCTCGAGCCAATCCCGATATATACATTGATTCATAGGGTGGCAGGTCTAGGGGCATAAGCCTAGCTCGAGCCGATCCCAACATAACGCTATGTTATGTTTAAAACCTACTGTTCAGTCGGGGCCCGTGTATCACAGGTCAAAGGCAAAGATGAATAATCATGGAAGCAAAGATGCAAAGAAAGTAATGAAAGCAAAATACATGGTTTCTACAGTACAGAATAGTGACTCATCTACATTGTGACTTATCTGTATTGGTTATGCATTTGAACTTGAGTTTCTTGACATATTTTCATATCTTACAAGTTTCATATGGCCTTACATACTCAGTACATTCTTCGTACTGACCCCTCTTGGGGAATTTACTTTACTTGCGGCAGGCGCAGGTACTAGTAGGCCTCCACAGTAGGTTGCCAGTGTTGTAGATCTTTGGTGAGCTCTAGTTAGTTTGGGGCTTCTTCGAGTCATAGTTGTACATATGTTTTGGTGTTGTACATGTTGTATAAAGCGGGGAGTTGTCCCGACTTTTTGTTCATTTTGGTCAATGCATTTATTAGAGGCTTTTGTAGACGGATGTGGGTGTATAAATGTAAAAGGGATATGTCATTCTTGACTTGGTGGCCTCAACGGAAAAGTGTCGCATATGTATATATATATATATCACGTTCCATGAAATCCATTGTTGGTATCTATAACTATTATGTGATTATGGGTTTCTTATGGCAAGTATATGATTGAATAGAGACAAAGCTTGGTTCTCTCAGGCCTTGTTGGCTATGAGTGCCAATCCGTCCCGATGGGATTTGGGGTGTGACAGAAAGTTGGGATGATCATTTGCCTCTCATCGAGTTTGCTTACATAACATCATTCACTCTAGTATTCAGATGGCTCATTTTGAGGTGCTTTCTATTAGGAGGTGCAAATTTTCTATTGGATGGTTTGAGGTTTGTAAAGATACTTTTATAGGGCCTGATTTAGTTCATGAGGCTATGGACAAAGTTCAGCTGATTAGAGAAAGGGTGAAACAGCTCAGAGTCATCAGAAATCATATGTAGATGTGAGGAGGAGAGAGATTGAGTTCGCAATTGATGATTGAGTTTATTTGAAAATTTACCCCATGAAAGGGGTGATGAGATTTGGAAAGAGTGGAAAGCTTAGTCCCTGAAAAGTGGGTCCTTATAGGATAATAAGGCACATTGGCGATGTGGCTTATGAGTTATATTTGCTGCAGACTTAGCATTAGTGCACCCAGTATTTTATGTGTCCTTGTTGAAGAAGTGCATTGATGATCTAGCCTTATAAGTTCCATTAGAGAGTGTGGGCATGAAATATAGATTCCCTTACGAAGATGTCCTAGTTGAGACTCTTGACTGTCATGTTCATAGGTTGATAACTAAGGAAGTAGCTTCCGTTAAAGTTCTTTTGAGAAATCAGCTAGTTGAGGGAGGTACTTGGGAAGAAGAAGAAGATATGATGACTAAGTACCCTCACCTTTTTCCTTACAGTTCAGTTTCAACTTGAGATAATAGTTTTTTTTTTAGAAATCCTATCATTCTCATGTCCCATTAGTTTTTCTTACACTTTTAGTATTCATACATGTCTCATAAATTTAGATCAGTTATATTTCAGTCAAAATTAGTTATTATGTCAAGAACTCAGCTTTTAGAATTCAAATATTAGGATTGCAGCTTTTTCCCTAACCTTTTCAACTTAGTTTGTCTTCATTTGAGGGCTGATGTTCCCAAGGGGGAGATATTATAACAACCCAAAAGTCCCTAAGATCATATCTCAGACTTAGCATAGAAAACTAGTTAGAAACCTACAGATTTACCTTAGGAAGACTCCCTATATGAGCCATATAGTGAGGCCATGAGTGGTGGGTTGAGTCGTGGTAAGCACTCCAGTCTAGCCTTAGCTCCAATGGTAAAAACTCAGACCATGAGTAGTGGTCAGACCTGATGAGTCTTTATGTCAACTGTTCCAAGCAGTAAACCAAAGTCCTCCAAGATATAATTTTCATCCCATGGTAACAACTAAAGGGTACGAGTTGTTAGGAAACTATACAATTCTTTGGGTCACTCATCCTGACAAGAAATCAAAGAGCCAACATTCTCCCTTTAAAGGCTTTGAGAGCCATCTACGATTCATTACCAGACATCACGAATCGTGGGGTGTCAAATTATTCCCAAGCCACAATTCCAATTTAGGGACCACGAGTGAAGGGACGACTTATTGGTCCAGGGAACGAGTCGTACCCAGATTTGTGATGACTATTTCTGAAAAAATTAGTTATGTTTTATTAAGGGTATTTTTGTCTTTTTCTTAAATTCTATTCCTAAACTATATTTTATTAAGGGTATTTTTGTGTTTTCCTTAAATTCTAATCCTAAACTATGTCATTTCAAGGATTATTGGGAAGAGGGTAAATGGACTAAAGCATTTCATTCCCCTTATTACTCTCAAACACTCTCAAACACTCAAAAACAAAAAAAAAATACGCTCTCATTCCTTCAAGTCAGAAACTAGGATTCTTCCCTCAAAAGCTTCAAGATTCAAGTGTCTTGGAAGAATTTTTCATCCTGGTATGTGGGATTTCAGTAATGGGTATGCTTTCACCCTTGTGTCCCTAAATACTTTATAAAATCTCAGTTTTCATAAAGTGTGATTAAGGGTCCATTCGCAAGTTATAGTTTTCTCTTGAGTTTTAGTATTGTATAATCTCAATATAGTTAAAACATGATTTTTACATACAACATGGTGTCATTTTATGAGAATTTAATACAAGCATGATTTCAAGTATAATTCACATGTTTCAGTTGTATTCCTAAAGTATATTTCAATTTATCAAATTTTATTATGAACTAGCATGATTAGTTTTAAGAACACAGACTTTCAAAATACTTTCAGTTTAAATAGGTTCTGACCTAGTTATCAGAACAATAGATTTTAATGAGCTATTAATAAATATTATCTGTTTGAGAGTAGTACTTAGCACCAAGTTGGACTAGGGGCCCAGTTTCACCAAAAGTTCCAAAACTATGTGCCACCATAGGATTATTTAACCCTCCTAGGTTGGGCATCAGTTTAGTGATCATGACAGCTATGCTTGTATACTCTTGGCAAGGTGTATTGGATTATCTCGATGGTGTTCATCGGACTACACGTTTAGGTCATGTGGTTTCTTTTGATTAACAGACTCTTTCATAGACTTATATTCAAATTTTTTGTACATGAATATCAGTTCAACTTTACTAGCATTGTATCATGATTTTTAGAATATTTATGCATATCATTATTAGGTCATTGTACTATAGCTCAGTTCAGTTTGCATACAGTACAATTTATCAGTATTTTCAGAATGATCATGTTTGCATTATGTCTTGTATATCTCACATGCTTAATATATTTAAAGTACTAATTGCATACCTTATTTTGTGTTGAATCATCTTATGCTATAGGTCTGGGCACTCAGTCTGAGCATCACGATTAACACATTTTAGTACCTCTCCAGTAGTTATTAGTGGTGAGACCTCATTATCTGAGGTCATAGATTTTAATATCTTCTATCAGTATTTTGTTTTTGGACATTTAAAGTTAGCTGGGGACTTTTCCCAGCAACTCTTCAGTTAGTAAAAGTTTTCAGACATAGAGTCAGATATTTCAGCTTTTAATTTAGTATTAGTATTTTGTTTGGACATGGTCAATTTTAGTATTTATCTCATATTTTATTTAGCTTCGATACAAATAATCAATTGTCTCATTATTAGTAGTAGTATACCATGCTATGGGTTAGCTTGAGGTCACTTGTGGCTCTAAGCACTGTGTTTTGTCCATGGTGTAGACTCAGGTCATGATAAACAAACATGTAATTAATGTTATAAAGATCTAATACATGTTGTAAAATGCTGATATATGCACCCATTGAGGTGTAATATGTGCTTTCATATCTTTCATGATGTGGTGTAATATGAATGGGTCAATATTGTTAACGGTGGAACGACTATGTATGTAACGACTCATTCTATTGTAACTGAAATACTTTTGGTAAAGGCATAAGAATATTAATTTCCCTAGGTGTTAGGGTCAATTCTTTAGTGTGGGAGTGCATTAGATATGGAATAAGGTCGTACAAAACCCCTAGCACAAAGTTGAGATGAAACAGTTCATACCAATTGAGTTTCAATATGAGTTTCTACTAGGGTCAACTTCAAACGATCACCCCTCCTCAAATATAAAGAGTTACGAGGCCTACAATATACCAAATTACATGTCTTTGAGTGTTATTTCAAACACCATAGACCGTTTGTTAATTTGATTTTAGAATAAAAAGTTATGAGCATTTTACTAAAAAGGTGTTTGTGCTGAAAATCTGAGGTCCGCTGTAGTGACCCTTGTCCGTTATAGCAAGTCCGTTACATAGGTTCTCTAAAAAATTGACGAGCAGTGATTAAGTCTATTTTGATGGGTTTTAGGTCATAAACTCAAAAACTTTATTCCAAAGCCCTAGAGGGCGATTTTCCCAAGATTAGGATGAAATTCTTCATTGAGGTAAGATTTTTTACTCCCTTTTTACATTGATTAATCCATTCTTCTTTTGGAATCATTAGAATAGAGAATTGTGCTGAAATTCTTGGGGGTTAGAACCTAGGTTCATGAAATTATAGGGAAAGTCTATGGGTATGTGTATTATTATTGAATTAGTTATTCCAAAACATGAATTTTTGTGGTTGGAAACCTTGAGTTCAATAAAGATGGGACCTTTTGCATTAAAACTCCATGGATTGAGATTATGTAAGTATGATAATGGTTAATTTGACCCTTGGGTAATGATATAGATCGTGAATAAGGGTATTATTAGTGAGATTGAATTTCCAAAATATTTATTCGAAGAGTAATTGATTAATTATTCTTATAATTACCTATTTATTAGATAATTGAATATTTTGAGGCATAAAGGAAGGGAATGAGCATTTGTGGTATGGCTTGCTTGTTCTAAGATCTTAGATTGAGGTAGGTTATGATTTATGAGTAGTATACTATGGTTAGTAATTGTATGCATAATATAGAATTGACTGGAGCATCATGATTAGGCCTATGGGCACAATGTTGGGATGGATAAAAGATGAAAAAGTGAAAGAGATTTAATTGTGTGTTAATATGTTGTTTTATGAATCCCTTGATGAGTATTGTGTTTTTGTATGACTTAATTGATAAATTACAAGGTGAATATATGAATGTGGGTAATAATAAAGGAATTATATGAGCTCATAATCAATAAAACTCATCTTTAATAACTTTAAAAAGGTGAATTCCCTATTGTTTGTGTGACTTTTGGAAATTCTTACTGAAAGATAGTTATGAGAATTGATCATGATAAGAGGATGTGGTGTCATAACTTAAGAACCTGAACTCAAGTTTGGCTAAGTTTTAGGAAGTAAGATGTGTAAAGTTATTCCTAAAGCTAAAATTGTAAGTTGAATAGAGTTGAATGGATGAATAATTAGCTAAAAGAATAGTGTCTTGAACTTAGTGAATGAACTTGTGTATGTTGATTTAGATTATCGACTTGATTTGGTTGATAATTCTTATACGAATGAGTTGTTAATTGGTCTTCGGACATACTTGTATTTAGTGATACTTGATCATTGATAGTCTAGAAGTATGATTCTAAGGTGCGCTAGTACATGGTGATGAATCCTAAGAGATTCTTTAATTCATAAAATACATATAATGTGATTGTTGAAGATCAGGTGCCATAAGCTGGTATAGATTTGGTTATTGATGTGATTGTTGAGGATCGAGTACCACGAGCCGGTATGAATTTTGTAATTGGTGTGATTGTTGAGGATTGGGTTTTACAATCTAGTACAGTATATGAAACCTGGTGCATCCCTTACAAGTTATGACTATCGAGCAGATAAGTCCCTTTAGTATGAATGTACAAATTTGATATTTTCCTGATCTATTAGTTTGATGATGTTTTAATGAATAAGCACTTGATTGTGAAACTTAATTGTACTTGATACATGATTGCTAATTGCATTTGTGAAACTGGGTGAAATTGTGGTATTATCCTAAGAGGTAGTAAAAGTGGTATATGAGGTGAAATACAGAATAAAGTGAGGACTTATATATATATATATATATATATATATATTTTCTGGTTGATGAGTGGCTCATGTACAGTGAGTGTTAATGGATGAGCGGTATTAATGGATGGATCGAGTGCCCCACCGATATGGATATGGATATTGATTTTGATATTATCGTGAGGGGTCAGGTACGACACTGATACAAATATTGATATTATCCCCTGCAGGTCATGACTATTGAGCAAAAATAAGACCCCTTAGCATGTGTGTACATATGAGAGAGAGTGTTATGAGATTAGTGGGTACTATGAGTTGATGTGTTACGAAGATTATACATTTTATGTGGTTTATATGGATATAGATCCAAGGTCTGAGATGACATACTATTTTTACAAAGTTTTGTATGATTTGATATGTTTGACTATGATTATATGTCATTATGTTCGTGGTATTGATTATCTGGAAGTTGAGTGAATTATCTATCTAATGTGAATAATTTCTACGTGTTGAGGTACATGTTACCATCTTATTGATTTGTGGGATTTTATTGTGATTATGGATTTATTGTATTCCCTGTGATGCTGAAGTAGCTAAATTACATGAATGTACTCTTGTGTGGTTGATTGAGTCATGAAGTATTACTGAGTCCTCTATGGAAAAGTATATAGTCTTGGTGAAGTTAAATGTAGGAGAATTTGTTAGTGGTTAGTGAACTTACCGGTAGAAATAAAGTGATGATGTAATTGATAGTGTCAATTGAATTAAGGAAGTTAATTGATAAATCATAGTGTAGAGTGTGAACTTTGGTTCTAAACTGTTGTGTAAGATTGTCATGATTAATTATGTTGATTGCTATATTGTTTTACAATAGTGACCCATTCCATCGTTATTCATAATTTCACAATTAAAAATACTCAAATCCAAATGTTATATCAAGCCAAGGACGAGTTGGGGAAATTCATTGTATGCATTGCAAAATTTTAGGAAACAAGACAAAATGAGCAAGGCATACTGCCTAAGGGAGAGAGGTCCCTTGGCCTCCATAGCGGGACTACTATAGCAGTCCTTGGGCTGCTGTGGTAGTGCCTAGGAAGTAGCCTAGGCAAGTTTTTAAACCCCTTTTTTCTAGATTTTGTTCCAACATAGTTTCCTCCTTCTAAAAACTCCCTAGGATGGGCTACTCAGGGGGTTTGATTTCCATCTCTTACTTGAGGTTTTTCCATCAAATTCATTCACCGGGATCAAAGAACATGGGTTCATGCTCCCTCCAGGCAGCAACTTGGCATCGAGGTAGGTTATGATTTATGAGTAGTAGACTATGGTTAGTTAACATGTATGCAATATAGTTTGAGAGGAGATAGCATGTTTAGGCCGACGGGCACATAATTTGGATGGATAAAACATGCAAATAGCATAGAAAAAGGTGCTTAGTATTCTAATGTGTTATATGCAAGTTTCATTGAAAGGTTCATGTAATTGTTTAATAAGCTTAATGAATTGCTATGTGAATTAGGTTAGTCGGGTTATGATAGAGTAAAGATATGATTGTAAAGGTTAGTTGAGCAAGGTGGATTTTATGAATGAGTGTCAAAATCGTGTGATTTTCACTATAGTAGTACTTGTTAAGGTTGCGTCATAATGAGGGAAGATGATGCCATAATTTGGACAGTCTCGAGGATCGTTGTCTAAAGTGTTAGAAAGAAGTGAGGGTAATATGAGTAGGTAAGGTTAAACTTGTAATGTCTCATAATAATGAATGTCCAATAATTGGCTAAGAAAGTGATAACCATGAACCTCATAATGTTATTATACGTGAGGATCATTAGATAGTGTTGAGTCACACTGAAATTATTATGCATTAAACAAGATTGGCTAGTTAACAGACTTATGTACGTTTTATTTGTAGTTGTAGACTTGATTTAGACTCCATGCCTATTCGTAATATTTGTGAATTGGCCTTCGGGAATACTTGTGATTAGTGGGTTGGTTGATATTGTTGTATGGATAAAATAACGATATGAAACTGACTAAGTCTTTTGTGACGATAAATTGTGTACTTGAATTATTGGTGCATTGTGAAACATCTTGAGTTATATTGATGGCATTTCATGATATTATGATATTCGGAGGGTCAATTACTGCGCCTGTATAGATTACTTATTTATTAACATTTTGTAGGGCCAGGCACCTTACATGGACGAAGTTGGTCTCTTGCAGGTCATGACTATCGGGAAAGCAAAAGTCTCCTTACTATGTATGTACAGATTTAATTTGGTAATTGATATATATATTATTTCATATATTGGACTATTTACTTGATTAATATAGCTTACATTACATGTTTTGGTTATTGAGGTGGCATTAGTTTATCCTTGTGAGATGGTTAACTGTATTGATAATTAGGTGTTGATTTCATACTTCTACATGTAGATTGTACAGGTTCCTGATAACGCTCAAATACACCTAAGAAAAGGATGCACGTGGTCGTTAGCAATATATTTTAACCAACAATAGAGTCGGGGTCGATCCCACGAGGAATAATGTGACTAGTGATCGAGAGATTACAGAATAAAAGCAACTCACTAAAATTCGATCAAAGGATACAAAATGTTTTTGGGGATTTTCAATAATAAAACCTAACGCAAATAAAACCAATTAAAATATGAACAAGTTGATCAATGGATTTCAAAATGATGGTAAACAAGGAAAATTATATGGGGAATTGATTCTATCTATGATCCATCGTATTCAATCAACAACTCACAATTTAATCACGGATTAGCAAATTAGCCTTGGATTCAAAATCGCCCACTAACGTCTTTCTACCATTGAGAGTTTAGTCCTCACTTATTCTTTCAAACCAAGCTAAGAAGCATGTATCACGAAACCAACTTTTGGCTATGCTAGGATTTGCCTATGTCTAGCTCAAATCCATAAGATGGGTCATATGTCCCAAATTGCGCTAAATTGATCATTCCCAACCTCAATTAGATCTGTCAAGCCTAATCAAGTTAAATAGGCAATTCCCACTCTAATCTTCTCTTTCATACTCAACTAGAGTAGAAATCGATAAAGCATAAAGTCAATATAGACAAGCAAAACACATTTATAAATCAAGAGTATTCAATCAATATGAAAGCATAAGATAGAATGAAAACCCAAATTCCAAACATAAATATTGCATTATGTCTAACTACAATATCAAAGTTTGAATTTATCTACACCTAAATATTCACTACAAAGGAAGGAAAGAAAGAAAGGATTGAGAATTTGACAATACAAAGCTTCCAATCTTCAAATTCAAGGGTGTTGGGTCAAGAACCCTAGCCTCCAAGGTTGAGAAAATTGCCAAATATATTCCAAGGAAACTTGGATTGAGTTTTATGCATTTTAGGATAGAACCATGTGAAATTCCAGCCTTGCCCTTTAATAGTGCCCCAATGATCGCTAAAGTGGTCAATTGACCGCTAAAGCGGCTTGGTTGACTTTGACTGTGCTTGTAAAATGGTCATAATGGCCACTAAAATGGTATAGACCTTGGCTGACCATACTGCTAAAGCGGTCACATTGGTTGCTAAAGCACTTTTGAACTAGGTTGATCGAACCACTGAAGCGGTCACTGTGGCCGCTAAAGTGACATTGACTTGGGTTTAACTTAGCCACTAAAGCGCTCCTCAGTCTACTTTAATGGTGGTACCTGAGGGTAATTTCAGTGGTCTGCTTCTGGCTCTTTCGTTTCAGCTGTTTTTCTTCTAATTTACACTTCTTTCCATCAAAACTCCTTGTAAACCAAAAATACCTAAAATAAACACCATTCAAAGGAAAATTATCCTCATATTATAGGTTAACAACATAAAATCATAAGAAAAGAGATACAAATAAGTGGCAAAAAAGTCACTTATCAACATCCCCAACTTAAAGACTTTGCTTGTCCTCAAGCAACACAAAATCAAAACTCAATGAGGCTATCAATTTAAGCACTAAAACCAACACCAACACTTTCACTTCCTATTTAACAATTAGGCACCATGACTATGACTTTAGTTGGTACTAACAATTAGTCAAAAATCACGTGAGTCTTATCTAAGCAACTCCCTCAAAATCAGACACACTTTCAAGAACACAATGGAATTTCAAGAATGATCAAGTAAAAACAACTAATTTTCAAGAAGTGACTCAAAACCACTAGTCAACCAAACATGCTCCTTGACTCATTTTCAGAATTTGTCAACTTCACCAATCTATCTTAGTTCACATGCCCTCACAAAAAAGAAAGTCTCGAACTCACAATATCTACAACACTTATACAAGGGGCATATGTAAAAACACTCACACTCAATAAAGAATTTCCAATGCACACAAGTATCATACCATAGGCTTGCCCTTATTTTCAATCTCCACTAACTCAAAAGCATCAGTAGAGATCCCGAAGGACTTTTTCTAGCTTGTAGTGTAGGCTTGGGGAAGGGTAGGTTAAAAATTTAGGATAAAAGTGACTACACACTCTTTGAACTCTACAAAACACAATACAATCAAAACTTTGATCATTTGGCTCTTCATTACCACACAACACAAGTGTCTGCCCAGTTTATTCTAGTTCACCCATTTATTGACACTTTGTCTTTTTCTTTTCTTTTCTCAATTTCTTTTCTTTTCTCTTTTCTTTTTCTTTTCTTTGTTCTATTCAATCTTCTTATTCAATCATTGATTTGTTCATAAGGAACTCACTTACAAAACCATGATGCATGATCACCTCTTCTATGTTCCACCATCCCCAACTTAGGCTTTAGCCTTAAGTTGGAATTTTTAGGTTCAAGGAGGGTAGGGTTCAACAGAGGAAAATTTCAATGCTTGTAATATGGTTACCAAAGAATGGGTAATGGGATCGAATAGGATAACTAGTGATAGAATTTGTGCACGGGCAGGCTTTTAAGGCTAAAGTGGTTTCCAAAAATCACAAAGAAGGCCTAAGATCATTTTTCCAACCAAACACAATCAAAACTAGCATTGAAACACCAACCAGGTAAGTTCTAGATGACATAAGTAAGAACAAGAATTATTGAACAAAACCTCACCACACATGGCATGCAAACTATTGTAGAAGGATCAATATCATTTCCTAAACAAGAATACAAAGAGTAATTTTCTGCATTATCACCAGCTAATGAGTAAGGAGTCACAAAAAGAGTCAAAGTGTTGTCACAAACATCATTCAGTATCATGCACTTGTTTTCACAAAAGTTTTTGGAGGGGCATGCTCAATTCAACATTTCATAATGCATGACTAACTCTATTAGTACCAAAAAAGCCACAATCCCATATTTTGACTCCAACAAGGGAAATAATGTCACAGCCACTCAAAATTTACCATAGCAATCATAACCCCAATTCACAATGGCTACGGGTACTTATACTTTCCCTGCACAAATGACACCAACACCTAAAATCAATGATTTTCCCTTAAGAATGTCGTCACTCAATCTATCATTGGGAAGAGGTCTCCCAAAACAAATATCAAAAGAAAAGCTACGAAAATCTAACACGCTAGAGTAACTAATCTAAAAATAAAAATAAGAGAAACGACTAATCCAACAAAATAACAATTAAGCTCAAGCTTGACATGGGCGCACAACATCCACAACCACAAAAATCAGGCCCTTAAGGGCATACCATATAGAAAAGCCCAACAAGGGCACAATAATCTCCAACAATGCCTGGTGATAACGCTCAAATACACTCTAGAAATGAATGTACGTGGTCGTTAGCAATACTTTTACCTAACTTAGGAGTCAGGGTCAAATCCACAGGGAATGAGAGCAATAGCTTCACTATCAAGTGTCACAAGCAACTACAAGTTGTCACACAATGCTAAGCATTTAAACTATGATGCAAAATAGAGGGTTTTGTTTCAAACAATTTTGTATCATGTTAAAGGATTCAATCGAAAGTTTGTCAAATTGAACGTGCTAAGATTGTAATTAATAAGTTGAAGCACTTGGGGTTATGCCTTCTTGAGAATGATTATATGCATGGGTGAGTGAATATACACCTAATATTCGATAACTAGTTATGATTAGGTATGGTTTTAGGTATTAGGAGTGATCTCTAAATCCACAACAAAATTTCACATGGGTTTCTTTTGAAACCCCAAGTGTCTGCACTAATAAACAACTAATGTCCTCAAGATAGGTGATCTATTCCTAGCATCACCACTTCAATGAGTGTGACTCAAGTGTTGTTAGCTAAACTCATCACTCGTATATTCTCTTTCAAGCAATACAAGCAATCCAAGTATAAACTGAGTTTAAAACCTCAACCTATAAATTAAAACATAGAGATTTAGCTAAAATCATCACCTGCAATATAATATGAAGGTAAATAATTACCACCCATACAATAATCAATACTCAATAATTCATAACCCCATGTTTGGGAAATTAGCTACTCATAATTTAAGAAAATGAAAATATACCAAATTCTTCTCCCATACTTATCGTAGAACTCAAATGATTCACAATAAATATCAAAATTCCAAGCTCAAAATAGTTAATCCCCCAACTAGGGTTTGATTACAAGCTTAAGATTCATAAAATTGATAAAATAAAGGGTTTCCAATAGCCAAAAAGATTTAAATAGCATCTGGAAAAATGGGCTAGATATTTATAGAAATGCATCCGCTTGGCGATTCGGCTGAGTATGGTCCATTACCGAACTAGTCGGCACTGTTCCAAATTGCTCGTGGCTCATCGATTCATCAATATGACAAGACCTATGTGTGAGCTTTTGTAATTTTCAGCGCTGCAGAGTGTGGTTCACCGATTTAGTAGGTGATTCACCAAAATGAATAATGTGTTGTCGTTTCGTCCGACTCTTGTCTTGGATTGAGCTATTATATTTGGTGATGGAGATGTCCCTTCGGCAATCCACCAATTACTTCGAACAACCACCAATTACTTTGGCGATGTGTCGAAGTGTCCGTTTTATACCTTTAATTTTTGCTTCAATCTGCCATCTTTTTGCCTCTTTTTGTTCCTTTTGTCTATTTTGATCACTTCTCGGCCTTTACCCTGAAATTAAACAAAAAAAATATTAAAACACATTCAATTTAGCATTGAGGACATATTTTCTCCATATTTTTAGGGAAAATGAGTCGCAAATTGCCGACTAATCAACATCTACAACTTAAATCTTTGCTCATCCTTGAGTAAATCAATGCGCACACATCAAAATGATCAATGCATTCAAAACGTACAACTTTGGAGCTTAGACACATCCTTTTTTTCTGAAAACACCTTTCCCTCGTCATTTTGAAAACAAAGGCCTATGTTTCACCTATCAAGCTCTCAATTTGTCAACAACAAGCATCAAACGTTGGCTAAATGACACCAAGCCAAGCACATGCTCATAGACTTCAACCAATATTGAAGAATACTCAAGCATGGAAATTAAGCACCCTCACACAAAGAAGACATTTCTCTCAAGACATGATTATTAAAAAATTTTAGGGACTAACACGAACCTCTCACTCTCCGAAAGAATGATCGAGGACACAAGTACCATGCCATAGGATTGCTCATAAGCTCCACTTCACTATATTCAAGCATGCTACTACAAATATCACCTACGTCTTAGCTCGCCTTGTAACGTAGGCTATGGGTAACATTGGGAAAGTTAAAGTTATAGTGACTCTACCTCATCAAAGTGTATCAAGGGACCTCTACTTCATAAATTTTCCCAAGGTTTACTCTTTGAATCACTTCATGAACCAATTTCTCTCTTTACAAGCTATTCTCCTCTTCCTATCCTTTCAAACTTTTAAAAACAACATATTTACAACTAGAAAAAAACCACAACTCCTTTTGATTGTTTTCGATCATCTTTTTTATATATCTACCAAGGATACAAGGATGATTAGAAGAGGAATTTAATGGCCCCCACATTTATGAACTACAAAAGATATGTTAATTTTGAGATCTCCTCTATACCCAACTTAGGCTTTTATTGATCTTTAACTTCACCTAGACCCTTCAAGAAGGTTTGGTTCAAGAAAGAGGTATGAGAAAAAAGGGTTTCGGCTTGTAATAAGGTTATTCAAGAAAGCGGTTTTCAAGGCTCAAATAAGGGACAAAGTTGGTCACTCAACTCACTAAGGGGTGGATTAATTTTGATCAAGATGGTGGTTTGCTCTCGAATAATAGCCTAAGATCATTTCTCAAATATCGCACACTCTTTACTTTAGAATAGCAACCAGAGAAGTTTTAAGCGGTCTCGATGCACAAGATCAAATTGAAATATCTCCCGCACATTACACTCAATCACATACTCAAAGTAATCTTCCTCAGTTGTTGTACAATATTCATGGCACATGTCAAAGAAGGTATTCAAGTAGCCAAAATGAGATATGAGTGTTCACAAAAATATGAGCCTAACTAGCTTAACTAAACTAATGGGAAATTTTTAAAGATGGGTACATTTTTTGAAAAATGGACATACATCACAATGGATAATAAATTCAAGGGTCACACATGTGAGAAACCTACCCAAGTGTATCATTTGAGTCAAAGTGTTCTATTGCTAGTACACTTTTCTCTTGGAAACGCATGCCAAAATGTATTTTTTTTTTTTGTAATCAAAATAACAGCTACTAAATTAAAATCAAAATAAAGAAATAAAAATAGCACATCACACATCACACACTAAATGAAATCCAAAGAACCAAATATCAAAATATTACAATGCAAATAAAAAGTATCTGAATGTCAAATCCACACACTAAAATAGAAGAAAAATATCCAGAATGTATCAAAAGAATACCAAGCACCAATATTGAAGATCCAAATAAATAGACACCCCACCCCTAACTAAAAGGCATGCATTGTCCTCAATATAATAAGACTAAATAAAGGAGAGAGTGAGATTGAGGGTCCCCCTGAGTATTGTGAAGCCTAAAGGGGTGACTGACTCACTGAAGTGGCCACTGTCTGGGCATCAATGCCTGGCTCATCTCCATGAGTTTGAAAAGGTGGATCTGGTACAGAATCTGAAGTCTCTAAGGCAACATCTGAACTAGAGGTCCTAACCTGTGTAGTCTCACGAACTGACCTCTCTAAAACAACAACAAGTATAGCATCCTTAGTCTCCTATCTATTAGCCTGCCCAATTACCTCAGTCTCAACCTCAATTCAATTCTGAACATGCTCCTCAAAATAGCCCTCGAACTCAGTGCTATCAACATTATCATCAGAAGAACGATCATACTCATCAACCGCCTCCTCCTCGACTACGGGGTCACAACATTAGCATGAGTAGAAACTGGAGGTGGTGTCTTTGATGAAAATCCCCATTGATGTGTAACATTAGAGAATTAGAGCTCATCAACATCCTTTCAAAGGAAATCCATCTAATCATAAATCTTGGTCACATTCTCAGGCATAGCAGGTTGTGGTGTAGCACTAAACTCATCCAACCTCCTTCCAAAAGGTTGAATGGTCTCACGAATCCTTCTTATCTACGCATGTACTAGATCTAAGGCAGATTTTACCACAATAAGAATCATCCCAAGTATGTCCCTCTTAAGTCCTGCCAACCTACAAACTCCCAATTAAGCCAACTGCCCCATTGTAATAATGTCAGCCTAAGTCAAAGGTCGCCTAGAAGAACCCAAAGCAGTAAAAGGCTGAGGACAAGAGCCACTAGGTCTAGGTGGCTGTAATAATGGGTCTAAGGAAGGAAATATGGTAAGAGTAGAAATAGACCCAGGAGGGGTAGTAATAAAATCAGGAGTGGGTTGGTCGGACCACTATCAAAAGGACCAAAATCACCAACTGGGGGAACAACTGTCCGGGCATTCTTCTTTATCACTTCGTCAACAAGTTCATTTCTGGTAATGTCCTCTGTAGATATTGGGGTGTACTCAAAATCTTTCTTATGAAAAGTTACACCGGCACAATTATGTAATCAAACATTGAAAAGCAAGAGAGGTATGCTTTTACTGAACCTGGTTAGCAATATCCAGGATAATGAGCTGGACAAAATTTAGTGCCTCCTTTGCAATGATTGAGCTTACAAGAACCACCCAAGGACTTACTAAAATGAACTAATTTTGGGATGGAAACAGGTTACTAGACACAAATCTCAGCTAGTATCTAGCCTCCAGATGAATATCATCCTTTAAAATTTGGACCTCTAGTGTAATCCACTGAGGGGTGTCGTCACTCAGCAAAGGGGCTAACCAAGCCTACACATATTTTACAGGATCCTTAAGTCTAGTAGCAAAATGATGGGAATTAATCCCCATACACCCTAACACCACATTAATTGTTTCTCCATCACAAACAACATTCACACTTCTAACTTTAACAACATCTCATCTCTTGGGGTTCTTTCTTCCTTATTTCTGGAAAAAGCTTTCCATAAGCTTTGTAGAGCTCCCTAACCCAATTATCAACATAAGGGTTCAAGGGATCAGTGTATACCTAGAATTCATGATAACACAGAGTTGAAAGTAGTCGAGGATACTTTCCCTCTAACCCATTCAAGCTCAATCGTTGCTCCTTAGTGATAGAACATTCGTTTGGTACCTTGAGCCAATTGAGGACATGATGAACTTTGTGTGAGTGTGGGGGTTTCTTTGTTGCAGTGGTAGGAGGCTTCTTAGTCCTCTTTTTCTTGGTTAGAGCTACCTCAGGAGTACTCAGTGGCTGATGAATTGCAGTGGAATCCCATTTCTTCGAGGACCTAAATTGTACCTCTCAGAGTTTGAACTATGCTCTGAACTTTCATCCTCAACAACTGGGCCTTTAGACTTGACCTCATACCCTCTCTTTTACTCATAGACCTTTTCCAGTTGTTCCCCCTTTTGTTTGATGACACATTTAGCAAATTATGAGGAGGGAGGAGGGGATTTGGCGTGATTTTTAGACACGCGCTTGTGGTGAAGCATATCTGCACATGAGGATGGAAATTGGGTCGGCAAAAGTTAGCAAAAGGAAATAAGTAAAATTTCCAAACATGTATAGCCGAACGACTCAGCGCATTGCCAAAAAAATTGGCGATGCCAATTTTCATCGCCGAAATACACAAAAGTAAGTTGGCCTGATCGGTGAAGGAAAGTAACACTTCTGTGATGCGCAGAGAAATTTAGCGCATTTCTGAGGTTCTAAACCCCTCACCAAATATCATCATCCCCATGTCTCACAATGGTAATTTTAAGGTTCTTTAGTGGCGATTTTCAACTCAATGTGCCATAGGTACTCAGATTTCCTAGGTATTATTATTTAAACAACAATTTGATGATTTTTCCTTTAAGAACGATGTCACCCAATCTATCATTGGGCAAAATTGGTCGATTTCAAATTAAAACTCAACTTCAATTTTGACCTTTTATTCTATATCTAAAGCATTACCAAGCAATAAAAGTGATATCATGTTCACATATCAAACTATGAGGATACCAATTTCAACAACACAAATCTAAACTAAGAACAATCCAAAATTTAACACCAATAATTTAAGCAATTTATATCCTTAAATGAACTAGAGTTTTCAGCATGATAGAATAATTCAATGTACTAACACAATGGAAAGAATCAACATGCTTCATCGATCAAACAACAATTTTAATTCAAGGTGCAAATAAAATTCTAACCTTCATAGGTTGTGATGGATTCGATGAGAAAGACAGAGAATTCACTATCACAGTGTGTGTGTGGTGGTGGTGCAACAAACTTAGAGAAAGATTTTGTGTGATTGTGCAAGTGTAAAATTTTGAAGAGTAGAGAAAATGAATAGAAAGAGGAAAATGGGAGATTAAAAGAATTTGAATAAAACCAAGAGTCCAAAGAAAGTGAAAGGTCAAGGATCAAGAAGTCAAACCGTCAAAGCTTAACCCTGACCATTTTGGTGATTCATTTTCCATCACGGAACACATCGGCGATACGCCGATTTGGATCTCCTTCACCAAAACTTATAGTTCATAAGACTTTTGATCATATTTTAGTGGAGCATGTTAGCGATAGTTTATCTGTCAACGAAGGCATTGGTGATATGCCAATTTGCATGTACCATCACTGAATTTAATAGTATGTTTGAAGTTGGGAAACCCCCTGGCAAGGGGCTTCTGTGATGTGCCATACTGCTCTGTTCATCACCAAAGCATCCTCACTGGAGCTTGGTACACGATTTCCTAACTTTTTCTCCTCCAACTAGGGTCATGTCATGTTCCCCACTTTTCAAATCCATAATTCTCCTACAAAAATCAAAAAAGTTATATAAAATGAAAAAAAACTAAACTTGGGCTGCCTCCCAAGAAATGCCTTTGTTATCATCGAGGTACGATGTTGTTCTTCACTCATGAAGCATCAATGAGGTAGATCACCTCCACGAAATCTGCCTTTAGGAAAAATTGATGGTGATGTTTAACTCTTTACCTATTCATGGTAAATTAGAATCCTGTGTCATTCTCCAATTCAATTGCTCCGCTTGGGAATCATTGCACCACTTTGAAGGGACCCGACCACCTTGTTTTGAGTTTACCCAAAAGCAAATTATATCTTGATTTGAACAATAAGACATCATCACCTACCTTGAACTCTCTTTTTAGAATCAATCATGCCATCTCTACATACGTTCCTTGTAGAGAGTCGAGATTTTGGAAGACCTCAAACAGAATTCATCAATTTTTTGAAGTTGGTCTACTCTTGACTTAGAGGCATACTCCCAATTCATATTCAATCTCCACAAGGCCAACAACGCCTTATGTTCCAACTTGACGGGGACATAACAATCTTTTCCAAACACCAATTGATATGGTTACATGCTAATGGGAGTTTGAAATACGATTCTATAGGCCCATAAAGCATCATCAAGCTTCCGTGCCCAATCTGTTCTGCTATCATTTACGGATTTTTCAATAATCTTCTTTATCTCTCGATTAGACACTTCTTCCAACCTATTGACTCCATATCTTGCAAACAAGGACCCAAATGATTGGTTGAAAAAATGAGAACCTCCATCACTTATGATTGCATGAGGTGTCCCAAATTGGGTAAAGATGTATCTCTTTAATAATTAAGTAAGACTCTTAGCTTTAATGTTTGGCAATGCAATTGGTTCGACCCATTTAGAAATATAATCAATTGCCACCAAGATGTAACAATTACCATACGAAATCAAAAAGGGAACCATGAAGTCCAACCCCCATACATCAAACAATTCCATATCTATGCTCCGTTGCAGGCGCATCTCGTATTGTATTAAAATCCCCCCTTGCCTTTGGCATTGCTCACACGCCCGTACCAATTCATGTGTATCATGGTACAAAGTCGGCCAATAAAATCCACTTTGGAGAACCTTCGCAACTGTATGCACACCACCATGATGGCTACCAACCAGTGACGAATGACATGCCTCAAGAATTGATTGCATCTCCCCCTTAATAACACAATGATGATCCGCTCCATTTGCATACTCCCTAAAGAGATAGGGTTCATCCCAATAATATCTTTTCACATCATGGAGAAAATTTTTCTTTTGACCATATCTCAAGTCATTGGGTAGTGATGTTGCCCAAACTATACCTCTGGAAAAGTATAACGCAGTCGGTGTATCAAATATAGAACCCAACTAAGTTGGGGTCGATCCCATAGGGAATATAACAAAAAATTCTATTGAGTGTTTGTTTGAGTAATTGGCAAGTAAGTAAAAAGGGGGTTGTTGTAAACAAACAGTAACAACAACAATTGTTGATTGTTAGATTTGTGATCAATACGAGAAAGGAACTAAGACTATTATCCCCAAGATTCGTTAACTCCCTCGGTTACTTGTGTTGGCAAACTGTCCCACTATGTTGTATGGAAAATCTAACAAGATAGGTTCATCTAAACGCCTCTCGACTTTGGTTAGATGAATTTCACTCTTCTCCTCTCGATCTCTGAGTGTCGCACTACTAACCCTTGTTCTTGATCTCAGATTAACTATCCCTATTACGTCTTAAGTTATTAGACGAAGGTTGATAGCTTCAAATCTCTATTGTTATTCCCTTTTCCCAATATATACTTCTCTCTCGAGCAAGTTTACAATATAGGCTAGTTTCCAACATTTGCAACCGTTAGAAGTTTAATTATAATAAAGGAAATAACAATACATGTAGTCACACTGGTTCAGAGTTGCTTCGCACTTAACGAGTTTCGTTAATTCCTCATGGTTCACAAAACCCTAGGTATGGGGTTTAGCTGCTCATGATTGCAAAAATACAAGAAGAATTCAATGATGAAAACATAATTATAAACTCACAATAAGATTAAAACTTCGAAATCTCACTATAAATCAAAACCCTAGAATTGATGTTTGAGATTACACGATCAATGTGTTTATGAACCTCAAAACAATGTAATAGACAACTCAAATAATGTAATAACTAACTCCTAAACATAGGAAAACCTAAGGGTATTTATAGATACAAAGTGAATCCTAGCCTAAACAAAGAAGGAGCAAAAAGTTGGCAACTTTCCACTGACCGTGACTTGAGGTCGTGGGTTCATCCCACGGACCATAGGTACCAACTGTAGGAATCAAACTTTGATGAAAACTTTTAGGAGTTGACCCACAGTCGTGACTCAAGAACTTTAGGTGGACCTAGCATCGTGGGTCCAGGTCGTAAGTCACTCCCAAAATTTTTAGCTCCGGTCTTTTATTTTTAAAAACTTCATTCCAGTGCATGCTTAATCCTGTCTTCTCCATTTTACCTCCAAAACCTATTTTCCTGCAAGATAGAGCAGAAACCACATCATACCTACCAAACATACCCAAGTTATTGCATATTTTCCTTATTTTAAGCATCAAAAGTTTCATGAAATCATGGCACATCAACACCCTCAACTTAAAACGTTTGCATGTCCTCAAGCGAACAAAACAAAATAAAAACATTCAATGCTTAACTAAGAGAAACCTAAGAGACCTACGACAGTCGACTCATTGCTTTCGGTACCAAAACTTTTGACCCCTTCCTATTTCCAAATCAAAACCACAGTGTGTATCCATGTAACATATTATCATGACATGGAAAGGGTCAAGTGATGGCATCAAATTATGAACAAACTAAGCATATATGGAAATGACATTATCCAAACAAATAGCAGCTAACAATGCAACCCATGTACTCTCACAACAAAGAAGTCCTATACACTCACAGTATACTAATGAATATCAACATAGGGACTGGATTAAAACACTCTCTCTTACAAAGAAGTTCAAACAGTATGCGTGAAATACCATAGGCTTGCCCTTATTTTATATGCCTTAGTTCTTCAGACAGTTGGACTAGGATCACTATTGGACTTTCATCGGCTTGAAATGTAGGCTTGGGGACGGATGTGGTACATATGAATATGGTGACTCAACCCTCCTTGACACTACACTATTTTTGGCTCCACTTTCTAACCATTCTCATTTTATTCTCCCTTATTCTCTTTCATATATTTTCATATTTTGGGTGTAATTTTCTTTATGATTTTAATATTCTTTTTTTTTCTTTTTACAAACTCTATTTTTTTTCACTTCTATTTTTTTTCCTTCACACCTAAATCAGTTCTCTTTTTCTTTACTAACCCCTTCTTCATACCCATATCAAGCTATACACCCCTATGATAGACACCCTCAACATAAGCGATTTTCCTGAATTGAGGTACATAATTTCCAAGGAGGGACCAGGGCCAAGACAGGTTCATTGTAAGTCAAAATGGGAAGGTGAATTGGCTAATGAAAGAAATAGGTCAATTAAGGCTCAAAATAAGGATCAAGGGATATTTACTTCATTTGGTCAGGCATTTAGGCTAAAAGTGGACTTATTCAAAAATGGCCTATGATCCGTTCCTAGCCACTATCCTCTAACCTAGGTAGGACTAACCGGGTAAGTTCTGGATTGCACACACAAAGTGAACTAGGGAATGACCTCACACATACATAGCACAAGGTTATACTGTCGACTACTACCTATCTAGTTAATGCATTGCTAGCTACAGTTATTCTGCCTATAATACTAATGCCATAACAAGATCCAACAGCTGTCACAAACTAACATACTACACAAACAGTCTAAAACAAAATTTTCAGGAGGGTTGTCCTTTAAACAATCAAAAAGCATCATTATCATTCAAAGTTCTTTCTAAATTGACTGCACTAAGGTTTCCCTCTTTTTCTCCTAACCAAACATGAAAAAACATAATGAAACATAAATAACAACCTAAAAATGATGGTTCTACTATGATAGCACACTCGGGGGAAAAGAAACATGATAACAAAAAACCCCGAGTGGTGGTATACCCCTACCCCCAACTAAATAATGGTGCACTGCCCTCAGTGCATAGATGTAAATATGATAACTGTAAGGGAGTGAATACATATCTGCGGTGCCCTAGGTGATGGATGTGGGCTCGCTCAAATCTAGATCATCTGTATGCTCGTTGGGATCCACACTGGGTGCTGACAATGAAACGGGTGGCTGACTAGAGGATGCACCCAGGGCTCTCTGCTCATGGGCAATATGACTGGCATAGTACTCTACCTGGGAGGCCTTAGTCTCCCTCCACATATCACTTTCAAACTCATCGTCACTCTCACCCTGGCCCTTAGGATTCTGTGGCCTCTTGCCTCTAGCAATAGGGGGATCCTCATGCGCAAAAAAATCAACCACAAATACCAACGTTGTTGGGACCAGTGTCGACATAGGTGGAATAATCAGAGTGTGGCTGACTACTGAAGCTCCAACCTCTGCCCTTAAAGAAGCCACCTCCTATGTCAAACTCATCAAGTCTAGAATATGGGCCTCTTGCAGCCTGTTACCTATCCGTTGCTCAAAGCTATCAATCCGCCCATGCAACTCTCGTATAATTTATCTATGCTAGCAAGAATGTAGGCCTCAACTCTTGCCTCACAATCCTCCATATAAGTCCAAACCCATGGCCTAAGTTGAGTCACCAACGTAGCCATTTGGGCCTCTGTGTGAGTTTACCGTTGAATTACCTGTGTCTGTCTATCCACCAGCTACTGTAGAAAGTCTCTTGAGACTAAAACCATAACAGACGAGGGTGGTGGTGAAGTGGTGGCTACCGCCCCTTCATAAATCATGGGATCTGTACCCTCAGTAGTCTGTCTCATAGCCTCGGGCTCACTAACCGGTGCTGGGGTACTAATAGGCTCCTCTCGATCCACATGCCCTTCAAAAAGGGCCGCTCCTGATGAAGTAAAGTATTGAGACCTCTTTAGGAAACTGGGTTGGCCTAATGCTGTATCAACCCTACATTATCCAGTTGAGTCTCTTCAATGTCGTGATCAACCCCATGTAGCGTGACGACACCAACAATATTACATAAACCCTTAATCATACATGGGAAAAAAATGTTGGTGAAATCTTAGAAAGCTTGCCTGTGAATCTCCTCAATAATATAGCGGGAAAAGTTGATGTCATAACCTACCATGATGTAGGCCACTAGAACTTCCTGGTCAAGCGTAAGAGAATTATTAGCACCTGTGGGAATGAGTCTGTTCCGTACAACCGACCACTAAAACTTGCCCGCAAACTGGAGTGAGGACTTCTTAATGTATGACTTCTCAGATACCCATCTAGCATCTACCCCATCCTCATCTATATAAATCGCAATCCACCATAATAGCTCTAACTACTGATCCACATCTTTTATTTTGTTTTTATTCTTCAACGTCTCCATGCGATGATCAAATTCGACTGTATTTACCAGAACCTCACTACCGATACCAAACAACAACCTCTGTATTAGCTGCTTCAATATATCAACTCGTGTGCCATAAACTAATGTGTATATCAATGTTTGTTGGTCCCGAGCTCACTCCTCTGGAGGTGATCAAATCAATCGAAGCAACATATGAGGCATAGAACTCGCATACCAACTCTGGACTATAACTACCACAAGTCTCCTTCATCCATCCGAAGCGATATCTATCAAATAGTATCTTAATCTTGGGCATCAAATTTAAATCATCTATCCTAAAACGGGGCTCCTTTGTGATATTTCTCCAAAATGAACCCCGCTCAGTAAGCTATGCATCTCTATCAGGATAGGCTTCACATCATGCACACACCACCTCATATTCTCCCATCGTATTACCGATACTACCCGCTATACAACCAACTATCTCTGTGAGGCGGTCGTCTAATCCTTGACACCAGTACCTAAAATAGAATTGTCTCAGTGTCCTTATTATTATGCCTTGAATTTGAAGCATCCTTACCTTTGCCATTTTCATCGGTCGCAAGTGCATTCTCCCCACTGCCCATCTCATTAGTGGCATACATATCCTCTCCCTCTTTTGACTGGGGGTGGAAAAATCAGATAACTGAGTAGGAGTCACCGGTATGGCAGGTGGTTGGGGCTGTGTAGTAGGTTGAGGTGTGGCTCAGGCTGCAGCCTCTACCATATCTTCTTGCCTTGTTGTGCAAAGTACAATAAAAAAATCATACTTAGCAAGCTCGTAAACCTCTTCGGACCCACTTTTCTCTGGTTTCAAATGGTCATCTCACAACCTTGTTGTGATTTATGAGTTTTTTGTTTGGATTCTCAAAGAAGATCCCATATCCCCGTGCTTGGGATTTCCTTTTAGTGGAAGTTTTCAAATGGGTCGGATATAGGTGGGCTGGGGTCTGAACGGGTTTTATGGGATAGAGTAAGATTGAATTTTGTGGTTTTCAAACTTTTAGGTGTGTGGGATTTAGGAATTTCAGCTATTTATATGTGGGAATGGATGAATTTGATTATTTGATAAGTTGGAATGGCAGAATTTACGGTTGATAGTTGGGAAATTATTGGAATTTACGATTTAAAGTGAAGATTTAGAGTGATTAGAATAAGGAAATTAGGTTTTAGGGTTTATATCGGGTGAGGGTCATATATTTGGGTTTTAAAGGAGTGGGTTGGGTTGGATTTTAGATTTTTAGTTTTTTTGATTTTCACAGGCCTGACCCACGGTCTGTGGGTTGACCTACGGTCCGTGGGTGTCCAACGTTGATGGTAATCTACAAGGCAACATTTTTTGCCTGATTTCTATGAACTGAACCTACGATCCATGGGTTGTCAGAGTGGGCTGGAATCCGCAACTTGAAAATTGAGTCTGATTTCCATGGTTTCCACCCACGGTCCATAGGTCTTCCCCGAAGGTTGAGCTGTACACTTTAGTTCATAATTTTACTCTCAACTCAACTGTCCTCTACACCTTACAATGATCAGATCAAAAATAAAATCAGTCCTTGGGTTGCCTCCCAAGCAGCGCTTGATTTAACGTCATTGCACGATGTGGCTAAGTTGATTAATCAAACTTCACCAACAAGCCCATGTGTTGCCTCCCATGAAACGCCTAATTTAACATTGCAGAACGACCCAACTTCATTAACTAATCAGACTTTATCAAGGCTAAGCTTCTCACACGACCTTATTTCTTCAGTAGTTCCCACATAGTACTTCACACGCTGACCATTGACCTTGAATAGGACATTATCATCACCTTTTAGCTTAATTGCCCTATGCGGGAACACCCTTATCAGTGAATGGTCCAGACTATTTGAACCTTAGTTTTCCAGGAAACAAATGAAGTCTGAGTTATAAAGCAAAACCAAGTCTCCCGGGTGAAATTATCTTCGTTCAATCTTTGGATCATGATATAACTTCATCTTCTCTTTATACAACATTGAACTTTCATAAGCCCGAAGATGAAATTCAACCATCTCATTCTTCTACTCTAATCTCAGTCTCTCCGCTTTGCACCATTCAAGATTCAACTTCTTCAATGCCTATAATACCTTATGTTCAAGTTTGACAGGCAAATGACATAATTTACCAAACACCAACTGATATGGAGATGCACCAATCAGTGTCTTGAATGAAGTTCGATAAACCCATAATGCATCATCCAATCTTCTCGCCCAATCAGTCCTATTGGCATTCACAGTCTTTGCCAAAATAGACTTAAACTCACGATTTGACACCTCAACTTGCTCACTCATTTGAAGATGATAAGGTGTTGCCACCTTGTGTTTGACACTATATTTTTTAAGAAGGGCTTTGAACATCCGATTACAGAAGTAGGATCCTCCATCACTAATGATAACGTGGGGTGTTTCAAACTGTGAAAATATATTCCTTTTTAGAAACACCGTTACACTCTTTCCTTCATTATTGGGAAGCGCAATTTCCTCCACCCATTTAGAAACATAGTCAACAACTACCAAAATGTATTTCATCCTATGCGAGCTCACAAATGGGCCCATAAAGTCAATACCCCACACATCAAATAGCTCGAGCTCAAGAATAGTTGTCATTGGAAGTTCTTGTCTGTGTGAGATGTTCCCTTGTTTTTGACATTGGGCACAAGCCCGAGCATAGTCATGAGAATCTTTATAAATGGTGGACCAATAATACCCATATTGTAAGATCTTCTGACCAGTCCACGCACCTCCATGATGACCCCCAACTGGAAATGAATGACATGCTTCCAAAATACTCATCATCTCAACTTCTAGAATACACCTTCGAATTATACCATCCGCATACACCCTAAATAAATAAGGTCATCCTAGAAGAATTTTCTTACCTTATGTATGAATCTCTTCCTCTGCTGATACGACATATCTTTTGGGACAAGATCACTAGCCAAAAAGTTGGCAAAATTTGTAAACTACGGGTTTAAATCTTATGATGCTGCCAACACTTGCTCGTCTGGAAAAGCATCATCAATATCGAGACCATTCCTTAATTTAAGCATGGCCTCCTTCTCAAGGTGTGATAGATGGTGTGCAACCTGGCTCTCTGTCCCTTTTTGGTCCTTGACCTCAAAGTCAAATTCTTGCAATTGAAGCACCCACCGAATCAGTCTTGGCTTGGCATCCTTTTTTGACTTAATGTATCTAAATGCTAAGTGGTCTGTGTGTACAATCACCTTTGTGCCAATCAAGTAAGATCAAAATTTCTCAAAAGCAAAGACCACCACTAATAACTCTTGCTCGATCACAGTATAATTCTTCTGGGTTAGTTTAAGTTCTTTGCTAGCATAGTAAATTATATGTAGAATCATTTCATGCCTTTGGCCAAGGACTGCACCCATGGCCACTCCACTAGCATCACATATAACCTCAAATGACATTACCAATCTGGCGAGACAATGATAGGGGCTGAAATCGACTTCTCTTCCAGACACTCGAACACTTTTAGGTGTGCCTCATCAAACACAAATTTTACCTCCTTCTCTAAAATCTTGCACAATGAATGTGCAATCTTAGAGAAATCCTTGATGAATCTTCTATAGAAACCTGCATGACCTAAGAAACTTCAAATCCCTTTCACAAAAATAGGTGGAGGTAACTTTTTAATCACGTCAATCTTTACTTTGTCGACTTCAATGCCCTCCTTTGATATTCGATGCCCTAACACGATGCCCACTCTCACCATAAAGTGACACTTTTCCCAATTCAGCACTAAGTTACACTCTTCACATCTTTGCAACACATTAGCGAGGTGTTCCAAGCATTCATCAAAAGAGTCTCCCAATACAGAAAAATCACCCATAAAAACCTCAATACTATCCTCCACCATGTCGGAGAAAATGGACATCATGCAGCGCTGGAGAGTTGTCGGTGCATTACATAAATCGAAGGGCATTCTTTTGAATGCGAACGTCCCATATGGACAAGTGAAAGCGGTCTTCTCTTGGTTCTCGAGGGTAATGAAAATCTAATTATATCCTGAATAACCGTCAAGTAAACTATACGATCCTCTGCCAATAAGACGGTCTAACATCTGGCCCATAAAGGGCATAGGAAATTGTTCCTTTTTGGTTAAAGAATTTAGCTTTTGATAATCCATGCAAACTTTCCATCCTGTTACTGGCCTCAATGAGATAAACTCATTCTTCTCATTTTGAACCACCATGATTCCACTATTTTTTGGCACACCCTGAACCTGGTTCACCCACTTACTATTAGCAATAGGGTAAACCATGCTCGCATCTAACCACTTGATAATTTCTTTCTTCACAACTTCTTACATTGCTAGGTTTAGACGACATTGTTGCTCAGTGCTTGGTATACACTCGGGATTTAGCTGAATTTCATGAGTGCAAATGCTGAGCAAAATCCCAATAATGTCAGCAATGGACCAACCAATCGCCCTTTTAAACCTTTTCAACATCGAAATAAGAGACTATACTTTCCACTCCACCAACTCAGCATAAATAATCACCGGCAAGGTGTTGTTGTCTCCCAAGAATGCATAGCCAAGGTAAGATGGGAGAGCCTTAAGCTCCAAAACTGGAGGCTCCTCTATTAAAGGGCGAGCCGGTGGGGTCACCCTATTATTTAAATCAAGATCAAGTTTCTTCAGAGCATAAGTGTATGATCCCATACCAGCAAGTGCACCAACCATCTCATCATACTCATCAATACCATCGCTATCAAAGTTTATAATTGCGGTAGAAAGGACTTCAACCCCCAACCTTTCTTCGATAGGAACAGCCAAATCTATTTTTTGACTGTGTCAATCATCGAAATTATAGGTATGTCTTTTGGTTGCTTCATGGAACGACAAACATTGAAGGTAACCTGCTCGTCATTCAACCTGAACTTTATCTACCTAGTTTCTATGTCAACTAATGCATTATCAGTGGCAATAAATGGTCTTCCCATGATTATGAGAACCATAAAATCAACCTCAAAGTCTAGAATTACAAAGTCATCCAGAAATATGAAAGATGCTACCTTTACAAAAATATCATACAAAATGCCAACGGGCCTTTTCACAGTTCTATCAGCCATAAGAAGTCTCATCAAAGTCAGTTTAGGTGCTCCTAATCCTAACTATTTAAACATAGCTAGCGACATCAAGTTAATGCTAGAAGCCAAATCTCACAGTGCCTTTGCAAAGTTGTAGGACCCGATAGTACAAGGATTTCTGAAGGCTTCTGGATCTTTCTTTTTCTTGATAAGAGAACGAGAAGAAATTGCACTATGAAGGTGCAAATTATCTGCCGGCTCAAAACAGACTATTCTCTTCTTCGTCACCAAATATTTCACGAACTTTGCATAACCTGACATCTGATCCAAAGCCTCGACCAGAGGGCTATTTATCGATAACTCTTTTAACATTGAGTAACCTTCTTCTCCTTCCTCTTTTCAGACTTAGCTTCCTTATCAACATTTTAAGGATTGTGAGCTTCTTCGCCATCAACCTCTGAATTCTCTAGTTCTATCTCAGCCTCTTCATCGACTACCACTAGCTCATCTTTCTTACCACTATCTACAGGTATAGATAGGTCAGTCGTGCTCTCCCCGCTTCTAGTAGTAATGGCCAAGCAATGATAATCATTAATTGGATTTTGGATGGTGTTGCTTGGAAGTGTGCTTGGTTGACACTAGTTTAATGCCACCGATATCTACCCAAACTGTTGCTCCAATTGTTTTATGGCTATCGATGGAGATTGTACCTTCTGACTTATTCCCAATATGTCTGCCCTAATTTTCTTAAAGCAACTCTCCTGGCTCTCTGAACCCTTAACCAATTTATTAAGAAGGGCTTCCATTTGTAAATTTTCAAAATCAGCATCACGATTCCCCGATGCAACATATGTACCACTTTTCTCTTTGTAATTTTCCTTTCACCTCCAATCACCATCATGATCCATTCTCTATCTCTATAACCTGACTTGTTATAATTATCTTCATAGTAGTTTTGACCTTTATTCCCGTGCCTCGAGTTCCAAGAGTCTTGATTAGACTCTTGGCCCTTGGCTCAGAAACCTACCAACTCTCGATCCAAGTACTTAGCCTCCTCATCAGATTCATAATCGTCATGCCTAGGTATTTTTCTTTGTACACCTATGACATGCACCTTCTCAGTAACCCCAGTCGTAATCTGTTTAGCTATCAAGCCAATTTCTATCCTCAACTGTGCAACCTCTTGAGCTACAGATTCATCCAAAGCTCATTGTACTGCTAAGGCTCTAATAGTATACGTCCCAGCTGGTGTATCTGCCTCCCAAGTATGCCATTCTCTGTTGGTCTTAGTGATATAATCTAAAATCTCTTAAGCTTGTTCCCATCTCATACTCATAAATGCTCCACCAGTGATAGTATATGTTATAGCCTTGGTATTAGCATTTAATGCTCTATAGAAGATCTCAAGTAAATTTTGACCATTCATCCCATAGTTTGGAATATTTTGTAACTTCTTCTTGAATCGTAAACAAGTCTCGTAAAGGGCTTCAGAATATAGTTGTTTGAAAGTATAAATCTCACCCTTCAATTGCAACATCTTGGAGGGTGGGAAAAATCTCTCCAGAAACTGATTTCTCCACTCTTGCCAAGTAGTGATGGAACCTCGTGGTAACTCGGTCAACCACAAAGTCACTTCTCCTATTAGGGAGAATGGAAATAATCTTAATTGAATAGCCTTTTGGTCAACTCTAGGCAAATTATATGAAGTGCATACCCCCACAAAGTTCATCACATGTATGTTCGAATCATCTGTAGGAAGATCGGAGAATACGCCTTTCAAGTTTAGTAGGTGGATCATAGCACTTGTGATGTCAAACTTAGTGCCTTGAGGTAACTCTGGTGGAATAATGGCACTAGTCTCAATCGGCTCAAAATAAACCACATCCTCTTCTTCGAGATCATCATAAATCATCACATATTATCTTTGTGGTTGTTGTTGTACCCTCAGTCTTCTTTGTCTCTCTTTAAGTGCAACAAGATGCTGTACTGCCTCTTGCATTCCTGGATGATCGCTATTTGCTTGTCTCACATTCTCCTCAGCAGTTAATCAAGTAGCGATTTGCTCAGCAGTTTCATGACCAGCTGAATGAATTGGTGGTTGGTTATAAATATCCGCAGCTACTGTAGGGTCCTGAACTTCGTCAGTATTCACCATTCTTTGATTATTCCTTAGCGTTCTTTCTATATCCGTATCAAGTGGAATCAGGGGATTTCCTTGACTCCTAGTGTTGGGCATACACATGCATGTACCCCATGAATAGTAGGAAAATAAAAATTGCAACAAAATCAACACTTGAACAAACATGATCAATCAACTCCGTAACCATATTCCCCGACAACGACACCAAAATTTGATGTCTCCCAAACTATACCTCCAGAAAAATATAAAACGGTTGCTGTATCAAATATAGAACCCAACTAGGTTGGGGTCGATCCCATAGGGAATAGGACAAAATTCTATCAAGTTTTTATCTGAGTAATTGGCTAGTAAGTAAAAAGGGGGGTTGTTGTAAACAAATAGTAACAGTAACAATTGTTGATTGCCGGATTATTGATCAATACGAGAAAGGCTCTAGGACTGCGATCCCCATGATTCCTTAACTCTACCAGTTACTTGTGCTGGCAAACTATCTTATTATGTTGTATGCAAAATCTAACAAGATAGGTTTATCTAAACATCTCTCGACCTTGGTTAGATGAATTTCACTCTTCTCCTCTTGGTCTTCGAGTGTCTCACTACTAACCCTTGTTCTTGATCCATGTATAGTTTGGAAAATCATAGTCCAAGGCACTACCTCCCCCTAAAGAGTCATGACAAATTCATCGGGGAACTCGTCGTTGATCTCCAAATCCATTATTCTCACATTATTAGATTCAAAATAAGACAAGTGGTCCGCTACTTGGTTCTCACATTCCTTTCGGTCTTTGACTTCAAAGTCGAATTCTTGCAATAGGAAAATCTACCTTATCAACCTCAGCTTGGCTTCCTTCTTCACCATCAAATACCGCAAGGAGGCAGATCAGTGTGTACAATAACTTTCATGCCTAACAATTAAGAACGAAACTTTTCAAACCCATAAACTACTACTAGCAATTCTTATTTCATCACCATGTAGTTTCTTTGCACATCGTTCACTGATTTACTAGCATAGTAGATAGGATGAAAGGGTTTCTCTCTTCCTTGGCCAAGCACTTCACCTAATACGAACACACATGAATCACATATGAGATCCAAAGGTTGTGACCAATTAAGGTCTATGATAATTAGGGCTGAGAAAAGCTTCTCTTTAAGGCAATTGAAAGCTCTCACACTGTCACAACCCGAATTCCAACGGGGCGGACTGGCACCCGAAGCCGTTGAGGCCCGAGAGAACCAATCTTTGTTCATGAACCTCTATATGCATGTTGCTTTATGAATAGCATTCTATCTCATGTGACTTATAAAATATAAAATTCCAATGGCGAAAGTCATGGAAACATATGTTATATATGAAACTTGGCCGTTAGGGCCATCAAGTCAAAATGGGCATACATCTCTTACATTTGTCTTCCCACATCCGTCTACAAAACCTCTACAGATACATATACATAACCAACCTACAGTTGGGACAAGTCCCTGCTTTATACAACATATATACAATGCCAAAACCAAAACAAATGTACACATGTGACTCGGAAAGCCCCGAACTAACTAGAGCTCACCAATGACTTGTAAAAGACCTGCAACCTGCAGCAAGTAAGGTAAGTCCCCTAAGAGGGTCAGTACAAAGAATGTACTGAGTATGTAAGGCTATAAGAAACTGCATCAATACATACGAACTTCAATGGAAATAATTATAAGAGAATGCCCAAAATGGATAAACCATCAATCTGTATGTTTGGAACTATGTACATTACGTTCATTACTTATCTTGCCTTTATGTTCATTGCCATTATTAGTCATCCACCTTATCGGTGGGTCATAATATAGTAATCCACCTTATTGGTGGGTAGTCATACACTTTATTAGTGGGTAGTCATCCACTTTATTAGTGAATAGTCATCCACTTTATTAGTGGGTAGTCATCCACCCTGTTGGTGGTTAGTCGTCCACCTTGTTGGTGGGTAGTCATCCACTTTATTAGTGGGTAGTCATCCACCTTATTGGTTGGTCAATATCAATAGTATTAGGGTCCTCTATGTAACACCCCGTACGTTCCCAACCCTACTTGATGACATTAAATAATATGTACTTAGGTATCGAGAGCTATAAGTATGCATTTGGTAATGCTATTGGTGAGATAATTAAATTTGGCTCTTGTTATGTGATTAAACCTTCATAGGAGGTGTTTTATGATCTTCGTGGAACATTTGTGGGGTTCAAAATGAAGCTAAGAAGACCTCTAAACAAAGTATATTAAGGTTACGAAGTGAGTTAAAGAATAGGACTTGAAGTATCTAACCAAACTCGCGAAAAGAAGTCAAAAAATGGAATTTTTGAAAAAACTAAGTAAGGGGAGCATTTGGGACCGTTCCATGCCTCTCTGGGCTAAAAATTTTAGCCCATAGGCAGTAAGTTGGCACGCCCAGGGGCATGACACCTTGGGTTTTCCATTTTTTCGAAAGTTGGAAATTTCTAAGTCCCAAGGGTATCCGGGGTCGTACCGAGCCGATTTTTGCCCCGTTTCTTCTACAATCATGATTATATACATGAAATGAGTAAGGTATTATGTTGGTATGATAAAATTACTCGAAAATGAATTTGGCATCAAAATGACAATTTTACCCCTGTAGTCAAAATAAGCCATACGTGGCTAGAATGGTGATGGAGAAGTGTAAAATATGAGCTTGGTGTGACATGATATTGGTTATCATGTGTTGGTAAATGTATGGAATATTTTGGGATTATTGGTAGGATGATTTCATAAATGGTATTGTTAAGGGGGAAATGACATGTTAAAGCTAAACATGTGACTTATTGTTATTGTATGCTATTGTAAGGTAATTGGTGGTTAATGTTGGTTTCGTTATGAACTTGTGTTGTAGAGAGAAACACAAGGACGGAGTGGGACTATTGTATGAACACTTAAGATTGTAGAATCGTATTGAGAATACAAGGTATGTAAGGTTCCTTTTTCCACATCCTTCTGCAACATGTTATTCACATTGACATTGGACTTGTTTCGATTTCGAGGGGTATGAAGTATCTCAAATTCAGTTTGACGTATATTGTTATTCATGTGTGTCCTATTCTTAAATGCATGATGATTCGTTTGCCTCTTGTTCATTGAGTAAAGTTCCCAGAAATATCATAATGTTGTCATTCCTAAATGAACTATCTCAAGGGAGTAATAACATAAGAGAACCTATTTATTCTTGAATAGCATTTTCCAATCATGTCATGTTCCAAGTCCTAAATTATGATGATTATCTTTGTATCAATCTTTCACAAGTAGAAGTACAAATCTCATAAGAGGAATAAGAGAGGTGATGTGCAAGCTAATATATCTATTCCTCATAAGTGAAGATGTCAATCTCATGAAGTACAAGAGTGAAGAAGTAATATATATATATATGTGTTATTCCAATTATGTCATGATCCTCATTATATCACTCTTAAGAATGGAAGTACTAATAAAAAGAGAAATAAGAGATGTCTAGTGAAGAAGTAATCATGGGTGGTATCCAGGGGTTAAAATACCTAGCATGGGTCGATCCCAATAACACGGGTGGTATCCCAGGGGCGACAGAAAATCCTAGCATGGGTCGATCCCGATACATCCCAGGGGCGATATAAAAGCCTAGCATGAGTTATGACGGTACATCCCAGGGGCGACACGAAATCCTAGCATGGGTTAATATAACATCCCAGGGGCGATAAGCCTAGCATGGGTTAATAATATCCCTTGGGCGACACGAAAGCCTAGCATGGGTTCACATAATATCCAAGGGGTCAAAGTACCTAGCATGGGTTAATCTCATCCCAGGGGCGACAGAATAGCCTTGCATGGGTAGAACAATAAAGATGAATAAAACATGAAGACAAGAGGAGTAAAGAGAGTAATATACATGGTTCCCCGCATACACAAAGAGAGTTTATTCACATTTCTATTTCCTTAAATTGATTTAATTATTGGTGTAATGATGTATGATGAATTTCTTATGAGCCTTACATACTCAGTACATTCTTCGTACTGACCCCCTGGGGGGAATTACCTTACATGTTGCAGGTGCAGGCACTAGTAGACCTCCATTGTAGGTTGACATTGCGGATCTTTGGTGAGCCCCAGTTTCTTCGAGACTTTTCGAGTCATAGGTGTACAGTTGTGTTGATGTTGTAAAGATAGTATAAAGTGGGGACTTGTCCCGACTGTTAGTTGATCTTGTAAATGCATCTGTTAGAGGCTTTTGTAGACATGTGTGGGTTATGAATGTAAAAGATAAATGTTCGTTTGATGTGATGGCCCCAACGGCCAAGTTTCCTAAATATGTATATAGCATATGTTTCCATGTTCATGTTTTCCGCATAGTTGTATAAGGTTCAATAAGGTTCATACGAAGATATGCATACGAATGAACATAGGCAAAGGTTGGTTCTCTCGGGCCTTATCGGGTATGGGTGCCAATCATGTCTCGATGGGATTCGGGGCGTGACACGCTCGAGCTAGGCTTATGTGCCCCTTTGAGTCATCCCGGTTCTTAAACATTAAACCATAAATGCATTACTTTATTCCTTTACTCTTGCAACCAACAAATGTACGTTACTTTATTTCTTACTTTTTATAGATTGATACATTCGCTTGTGATAGATTGATACATTCACTTGTGAGAGATTGATACATTTGTAGTCATAAAATTATTGGAACTTTGGAACATTAGTCCATGATTAAAAGACATATGAGTACAACATAGGATAATCTGACATAAGATACTTTGAGACATTTCAGAATGGAATAAGTACGATGACAATGTGAATAATATGTGCTGCAGAAGGATACGGTAAGAGTAGCCTTACATACCTTATCTTCCCAATATGAATATACAATCCTATGAGTGAACACAATAGTCCTGCTCCTTACTTACATTTCACTCTACAATTCAAGTACATAACGAAACTTATGTTAACAACCAACTTCCTTACAAGTGCACAAGACGACAATGAGTTACATGTTTGCCTTATAATGTTGTTTCCCCCTTTACAATGTCATTCACGACATTGTCATACCAACAATACCACAATATGTCATACATTGACCAAAGCATTACAAACAAATAGCATTTCACACCAAGTTCATCCTTTACGCTTCCTCATTAATACGACGTCACAATTATTCCATCAAGTCACCCCAATACACTTCACAACAATATATCCACAATAATCCCACAAATTATACTTATAGAAAAATAACAAGTTAAGGAACCTAAACACACCATACATGTTGATATTTCATCCATACCATGCACTTTCATCAAAACCTCAAGACCTTTTTCAAGTTTAAATCACAAGGATGCACATCTTTTAGCAAAAAGCAAAAGTGCACTATTCAACACCTTGCCAACATAACCATCATGATATACATAATATCCCATGCATATAATATATTAAATCATAAGAATAAACACTTACCCAAGCTTACAAAGTGATGATCTTGCCCAAACAAGTGTAGTTGCCTTAGGGTTTGAGTTGAGAGAAATGTTGTAGAAATTTCTAGTTTGTCATGTGTGTTTGTGTGAATAAAATATGATTTTTGTGCCCTTTATATAGGCCCTTTAATTCATCCTTATCCACTTTGATCAATCATTGATTAGTCAAAGGAAGAATGGGTCCTTTTGCCCTTTTGGGCCATGTCTTTTGTTCCAATTTGGGCTTTAAATTGAGCCCAATAACACATATCAACTGAGCCCACCTAATTCAATGCATGATAAACCATATATCTCATGTTTAAATAATTCCATAAATGTCATGACAATATTCACTCACGAACTTAATGCCCATAGACTCAATTTCAACAAATAAGAAATTCTAGCCACCCATGGCTTAATTGAACATTATTTGATAAAATACTTGTGACGAAGAATTAACTCCAACTCGGAAGCCAAAGTCACTAAAGAGTAGCCTTAATATGATGGGATAATTTTACCATAACCCAAGCATCCTCTTTATAGACTTATAATCGTGGAAGAAATTAGGCAAAAAGCACCCCGGCACGCTCCCAGGCGCCATAAAGACTTAGAGAAAATTTCAGCAAATGAAAGGTGTACAGGGGAAGCCTGGAAAACCCCTGGGTGAACCCCCTTTCTGCCTGTGCCAAAAAAATTTCATGCTAAAGCGGCCTGGCACGCCACCTGCAGCGCCCCACACTTAATTTTTGATTTCGACTTTTTTGTGTGGATTTAGTTGGATCTTTCAAGTTCCAACCTTTTGTTTGCCTCTTATCTTTAAGATCCTTTGCTTGGATGTCCTTTAAACCTCACTTTTCACCTCAGAAATTCTACACAAAGTCACAAACACCTCCTATATTTACTAGCACAATATCAATTGTTCCATTAATAACAATACAAGATACGTACTTATTGCTCTCGAACCTAGGGTAAACATGGTTCAAGGTTGTCAAGTAAGGTCAGAAAGGTACGGGGTGTTACACACACACTCACAATCAAACTCAGATTTTTCTTCCTTCTTGAGAAGCTTGCACATAGGGTGAGAAATTTTAGAAATTCTTTAATAAACCTTCTATAAAAACCCCGTATGGCCAAGAAAGTTTCTCACGCCCTTGATAGATATAGGAGGAGGTAAATTGGAAATGACCTCCACCTTCACTTGATCAACTTGGATCCCTTGGCCGGAGATCTTATGTCTGAAAACTATACCTTCCTTCACCATGAAATGGCATTTCTCCTAATTCCAAATGAGATTTGTTTCCACACACCTCTCAAGCACTTTCTCCGAATATTCAAGGCAACCATTAAATGTATCACCGACAATCGAGAAATCAACTATAAATTTTTCCATTGATTTTTCCACCATCTACAAAAAAATAGAAAGCATACACCTTTGAAAAGTCACTGTTGCATTGCATATTTCGAAGGGCATGTACTTGAAGGAAAATGTTCCATAGGGACACGTGGATGTGGTCTTTTCTTGATCTCTGAGGACTATTGATGTAACACCCCATACTTTTTCTAACCTCATTTGACACCTTGTGGTCATATCTACCTAGGTGTTGAGATTTCATGGGTATGTGTTTTATAGTGTCATTGGTGAAACATTTGATATCGGACCTAATATGTGCGATTAGACCTTCGTAGGAGGTGTTTTGTGATTTTTTGGAGCATTTGTGTAATACCCCGCACACATTATAACCTCATTTGGTGACTTGGAGTCATGTTTACTTGATGATTAAGATCACTAAGTAAGTATTTTGTAGTGTTTTGATAAGGTATTGGATGATATGCAAGTATTGAAGAAGTGGCCAAAAAATTCAGCAAGGCGTTGAAACTTGCGCCACTCCCTTTTTCAGGTGGTGTGGCGCAAGCCACCTGATTCATAGGGGGTTTATTTCTTGCGCCATTGCCTTGCTTTGCAGCAGTGGCGCAAGGCACAAAAAATGTGCCCTTCTGGGCTCGTTTCGCAACGCAATTCTACGTCGATTCTTATATGGTTTCTTTTGGTTCTTTGGAGTTATTTGAGCATTGTTAAAGCTTCAAATACTTCAATAAAATCCTACATATTCCTACATGATCAAATCATGAAACATAAGTAGTTATCCAAAATGTCCAATGAAGCCATGGGCGACTAGAATTCCTGTTTTTGCGATTGAGACTATGAATGAGAATATTGTCATGACATTATGGAATTAATTAAACATGAGATATATGGTGAATTATACATGAAAGTTGATGGGCTAATCTACATGTGCAATTGGGCCCAAAATGGAATAAAAGACAAGGCCCAAAAGGGTAAATTGACTCATTCTTCCACTTGACCAAGGGACCATTGCATTAAATGGCAAATAGTGGATAAGGATGGAAATTGAGGGCCTATATAAAGGGGTAAAAATATTATTTTTTATCCATTACAAACACACATGTATTTCTAGAAAATTTCAAGAGAACCCCTTTAGCTCTCAAAACCCTAAGTCAACTTTTGGAGAAGATCATCACTTTTCAAGCTTGGGTAAGTGTTTATTATTATGGTTTAACATATTATATGCATGGAAGATTATGTATATCATGTTGGTTATGCTTAGAAATGGTGGACATGGTACTTTGTGTTTTTATATAAGATTTGTGATCCATGAGATTCAAGCTTGAATTATGACTTGTGACTTTGATGGAAGAGAATGGTATGGATAAAATATGAACATGTATGGTGTGATTTTGTTATTAAACTTGTTATTTTTCTAAAAGTGTAAATTATGGGATTTTGGCCGATATGTGCTATGAGGTGTATTAAGGTAATTTGATGGATTATTTGTGATGTGGTGTGGATAAGAAAGTGTAAAGGAGAAGTGTTGTGGTGAAATGTATTAATTATCATGTATTGTTCAATGTATGGAATATTGGGGGATTTTTGGAATAATAATTTCATCAATGGTTTTGTCAAGGGGAAATGGCATGTCTAAAGGCAAACATGTAACTCATTGAGGTTATATGCATTTGTAAAGTAGTTGATGGTTAATGTGAATCCCGTTATATATTTGTGTTGTAGAGTGACACATAAAGAAGGAGAGGGAATATTGTATGCACCTCTAGGATTGTATATTCGTATTGAGAATACAAGGTATGTAAGGTTACTCTGTCCGTATCTTTCTGCGGCAAATAGTATTCACATTGACATTACGCTTGTCCCATCCCGAAATGTGCTAAGGTATTCTATATCCGGTTATCAATGGTCATTATCATATGTTTCCTATTCATAGATCAATCTTGAACCACATGTCTCATATTCATGGTTCATATTCCAAAAGCTCAATAAGGTTATGTTCCAATGTTATGTCTCTTGTTCAAGAATTATTGTCCAATCGTGTTATGGTTCGAATTATGTTATGTTTCTCACAATGTTTATTTATATGTCTCTCACTCATTGGTTAATGATCCAAAGCTTCCAATAAAGTTATGACTATCATTGTATCAATCTCAAAGTAAAGAATGAAGTAATGCATCTGTGGTCAATGATCAAGTATGGGTGGCAGCTTTGGGGGCAAGATACCTAGATCAAGCCGATCCCGAGGTTGTTGGATCAGGGGGCAGTCCTAGGGGCATAAACCTAGCTCGGACTGATCCAGACAGGGGGAAGCTCTAGGGGTAATAACCTAGCTTGAGCCGAACCTGAAATGTTGTATGGGTGGCAGCTCTAGAGGTACTAACCTAGCTCGAGCCGATCCCGATATATACATTGATTCATAGGGTGGAAGCTCTAGGGGAATAAGCCTAGCTCGAGCAGATCCCAACATAACGCTATGTTATGTTTAAAACCCACTATTCAGTAGGGGCCCGAGTATCACAGGTCAAAGGCAAAGATGAATAATCATTGAAGCAAGGATACAAAGAAAGTAATGAAAGAAAAATAGATGGTTTCCACAGTACAAAATAGTGACTCATCTACATTGTGACTTATCTATATTGGTTATGCATTTGAACTTGAGTTCTTGACATATTTTCATATCTTACAAGTTTCATATGGCCTTACATACTCAGTACATTCTTCGTACTGACCCCTCTTGGGGAATTTACCTTCCTTGCTGCAGGCGCAGGTACTAGTAGGCCTCCACAGTAGGTTGCCAGTGTTGCAGATCTTTGGTGGGCTGCAGTTATTTCGGGGATTCTCCGAGTCATAGTTGTACATATGTTTTGGTGTTGTACATGTTGTATAAAGTGGGGACTTGTTCCGACTTTTAGTTCATTTTGGTCAATGCATTTGTTAGAGGCTTTTGTAGACGGATGTGGGTGTATAAATGTAAAAGGGATATGTCGTTCTTGACTTGGTGGCCTCAACGGCCAAGTTTCTCAAATGTATATATATATATATATCATGTTCCATGAATTCCATTATTGGTATCTATAGCTATTATATGATTATGGGTTTCTTATGGCATGCATATGATTGAATAGAGACAAAGCTTGGTTCTCTCGGGCCTTGTCGGCTACTAGTGCCAATCCGTCCCGATGGGATTCGAGGCTTGATAATTGAAACTTTATTTTAGTCTGAGTATCCATCGAGAAAGCAATACCAACCCCTTCCTGCTATTCTATCAAACATTTGATCCATAAAGGGTATGGGGAAGTGGTCCTTATCAATCCATGAATTCAACTTTCGCGTGACAAAAGTGGTATCAGAGCAGGTCGTTCTAAGGGTGTCTACAAAGCCGTGTCTGAGTAGAGTCTTACTTATCGATGTGTTATTCACCATATTTATAAGTAGGAGGCTACGGGACATTCAGGATGTTGTTTCTTTTCTTCACTTCTAGATCGTGCAATAGAGCCAGTGTTGTAAGTTGAATTGAATCTGATCATGGTAATTATTTTTTTTGGTATAGTCAAAATGCCAATCACGACGAGAGGTAAAGATAAAGGGAAGCAGGTAGATGTGCATGCTGAAGAAGGAATGAGTAGACTACCACCTGACCAAGCTAGTCAAGGTGGAGCAAATGCTGAAATTTCATCGCAGTCTTCATCTATTTTTCCAGTTTCGGAGGAGCCAGTTGGTAGAGAAGTACCCGTAGAACCACCAAGGAATGCCATAGATCAGTATCTTAGAAATACAGTTCATATGGTAACACAGTTAGTGGCAGCCCAGAGTCAAGGACGAGCTGGTCCAATGACACATGATGATGATGCGGCTAGAGTGGCAAGTCGCAGAACACAGGATTTCTTGAAACTGGACCCTCTTATCTTCACAGGGTCAGATCCAAAAGCAGATCCACAGGACTTCGTGGATCAAATTCAGAGAGCCTTGGAAGTTATTCACATGATAGGGGTAGAAACAGTTGAACTTTCTGCGTACAGATTGAAAGGCAAGGCGATATTATGGTCTGAGGATTGGAAGGAATCCCGCGATATTGGTGCAAATTCACTTAATTGGGAAGAATTTAAAGTGGCTTTCCTCGATCATTATCTTCCTTACGATATCCGTGAGGCACGTGCAGATCATTTCCTAAATCTCCATCAGGGAAATCTAAGCGTCAGGGAATACAGTTTGCAATTTAATTCCGTGGCTCGATATGCGCCAAATGTTGTGGCTACGATGACAGACAGGGTCCATAGATACGTGGACAAACTAGAGCCATATTTGGTAAGGGATTGCACCATTGCTGCCTTGAACAAGGACATGGACATATCTAGAATACAAGCCTTCGCCCAAAAAATGGAAGATCAAAGACAGAGACGAAGGGTAAATGAATTTGACAGAGGACAGTCCAAAAGGGCTAGACCTATGGGACCATCTATGATGTCCCAAGGAGGATCCAGGCCCCGTATGTTTCCTAGGACACCTAGACCATCGTTCTCGCATTCCACAGCGGGTGTACACTCTCAGTTTAGAGGGTTTAGAGGCGGTCCAGCTAGGCAGAGTAGTGGAGGTCACGGATCACAGGTAGCAGGTTTTCCTCGTCAGCAGTGTCAGCACTGCGGGCGTATTCATGCAGGTACATGTAGAGTGGGGACAAATGCTTGTTTCTGGTGCGGCATGACAGGACACATGATGAGAGAGTGTCCCCAAAGGAGTGTGGGTGGTATAGCATGACCGACAGGATTGGCCATTGCGTCATCAGCATTGGTTCCTTCACTGGGCCGAGATGTGTAGTCTGTTGGCCGAGGTAGGGGTGCCAGAGGAGCAACTAGTACTAGTGGGGTTCAGAATCGCACTTATGTGTTAGTGGACCGACAGAATTCAGAGGCTTCCCCTGATGTTGTCACAGGTACATTATCCATATTTTCATATAATGTATATGTATTGATTGACCCCGATTCTACATTTTCCTATGTTACTCCATTGGTTGCTGCGAAATTTGCAAAGTCACCACAATTGTTAATTAAATCAATTTAAGTGTCTACACCGGTCGGTGAATATATTATTACAAAAAGAGTATATCGTAGCTGCGTGGTAACTGTGTATGGTCATGATACGTTGGCCAATATCATTGAATTAGACATGGTGGATTTTGATGGGATCATGGGAATGGATTGGTTGGCCTCTTGTTATGCTACGGTAGATTGCCGGGCCAAGAAGGTACAATTTTGTTTCCGCAAGAAAATGTTCTTGAATGGCAGGGTAATGTAGGGGAACCACGAGGGAGATTTATTTCCTATCTGAAAGCCAGGAAAATTATTGCTAAGGGTTACATATGTCATTTAGTACGGGTGAAAGATAATGATGTAGAACCACTAACTCCGCAGTCGGTTCCAGTGGTCAATGAATTTCTAGATGTGTTCCCAGAGGATCTTCCAGGCTTACCCCCAGAACGGGAAGTAGAATTTGGCATTGATGTAATTCCAGGCACTCAGCCTATTTCTATTCCTCCATATAGAATGGCTCCAGCAGAATTACATGAATTGAAGGATCAGTTGAAAGATTTGCTGGACAAAGGCTTCATCAGGCCTAGTATGTCCCCAAGGAGGTGCACCGGTATTATTTGTACGGAAGAAAGATGGAATGTTGAGAATGTGCATCGACTATCGGCAATTGAATAAGGTGACGATCAAGAACAAATATCCCCTTCCTCAAATTGATGATTTGTTTGATCAGTTACAGGGTGCCAAGTGTTTTTCCAAGATCAACTTAAGGTCGGGTTACCATCAAGTCAGAGTTAGACAAAAAGATGTACCCAAGACAGCTTTCCGAACACGGTATGGCAATTATGAATTTTTAGTTATGTCATTTGGACTAACAAATGCACCAACTGTGTTCATGGATTTGATGAATAGGGTGTTTAAGCCATTTCTCGACGTGTTCATCACGGTTTTTATAGATGACATCCTAGTTTATTCCAGAACATCGGAGGACCATGCTAAGCACTTACGGCAGGTGTTACAGATTCTCTGTGAGCGTAAATTGTGTACAAAGTTCTCCAAGTGTGAGTTTTGGTTAAAATCAGTCGCATTCTTGGGTCACATTGTGTCAGATAAAGGGATACAGGTTGATACACAAAAGATCGAAGCAGTGAAAAATTGGCCAAGACCTACGACACCTACATAGATTCGTAGTTTTCTTGGACTGGCAGGTTATTACTGAAGATTTGTGGAAGGTTTTTCCTCCATTGCTGCACCGTTAACAAAGCTTACACATAAGGCAGTAAAATTTTAGTGGAATGATGCGTGCGAGAAAAGCTTCCAAAGGTTGAAAGATAAATTAACCTCCACACCAGTTTTAGTGCTTCTCGAAGGTACCGAAGGTTATGTAGTGTATTGTGATGCTTCCAAGGATGGCCTCGGATGTGTATTGACGCAACACGGTAATCTCATAGCATATTCCTCACGACAGTTGCGGCCACACGAGAAAAATTATCCCACACATGATCTTGAGTTAGCACCGGTGGTTTTTGCTTTAAAGATATGGTGTCATTATTTATATGGAGTTCATATTGATATCTATACGGATAACAAAAGTTTGCAATATCTCTTTAAGTAGAAGGAACTCAATTTGAGGCATCGAAGGTGGTTAGAGCTCTTAAAAGACTATGATATTGATATTCTTTATCATCCAGGCAAAGCAAATGTTGTAGCTGATGCATTGAGCCGCAAGGCAGTAGAAAGCACTAGTGGCCAGTTGACTGAAAAACAAGAGCTAATCAAAGATCTGCATCAACTAGCCAGCTTGGGAGTTTGCCTTATTGAATCTCCAGATGAAAGGGTTATTGTGCAAAATACAGCAGAATCTTCCTTGATAGCTGAAGTGAAAGAGAAGCAGTTTGCGGATTCTGTTTTATTACAGCTAAAGGAAAATGTACAGCAGAATTTGACCAAGGCATTTGATCTTACACAAGAAGGGGTACTTCAATGTCAAGGGAGATTATGTGTACCGAATGTAGATGAGTTGAGGACACGAATTATGACAGAGGCGTATCATTCGCGCTATTCTATTCATCCGAGTGCTACTAAAATGTACCATGAATTGAAAGAAATGTATTGGTGGGGAAATATGAAAAAGAACATTGCAGAATTTGTCGCGCAATGCCCGAATTGTGAACAAGTGAAGGTGGAACATCAGAAACCGAGAGGTTACATGCAATATATCAATCTTCCAGTCTGGAAATAGGATATGATTAATATGGATTTCATTACAGGTTTGCCTCGTACATTACGGATGTTTGATTCTATATGGGTCATAGTGGACAGGCTTACCAAATTAGCACATTTTCTACCAGTCAAGATCACCTATACAGCTGAGGATTATGCGAAGTTGTATGTGAAAGAGATAGTACGATTGCATGGTATTCCACTTTCCATTATATCAGATAGAGGAGCACAGTTCACAACACACTTTTGGAGATCTTTTCAGCAGAGTTTGGGTACACAGGTTAATTTGAGTATAGCTTTCCATCCTCAAACTGATGGACAAGCAGAACGTACTATTCAGACACTTGAAGATATGCTACGAGCATGCACGTTAGATTTTCAAGGCAGTTGGGATGACCATTTGCCTCTTATTGAATTTGCGTATAACAATAGCTATCATTCAAGTATTAAAATGGCACCTTATAAAGCCTTGTACGGAAGGAAATGTAGATCACCAATTGGATGGTTTGAAGCTGGTGAAACTGCTTTACTTGGGCCAGATATTGTTCATCAGGCTATGGAGAAAGTTAAAGTGGTCCAACAGCGAGTACAAATGGCTCAAAGTCATCACAAGTCATATGTCGATGTTAGAAGAAGAGGGCTTGAATTCTCCATAGGTGATTGGGTGTTTTTAAAGGTGTCATCGATGAAAGGGGTAATGTGGTTCGAAAAGAAAGGGAAATTGAGTCCACGTTACATAGGCCCATATGAAATCATTAGAAGATTTGGGCAAGTTACGTATGATTTGGCACTACCCCAGGAACTTTCCTCAGTCCATTCGGTATTTCATGTTTCGACACTTTGAAAATGCATAGGAGATCCATCTCGTATTGTTCTCGTAGAGGATGTTCAAGTTATGGAGGATCTTACTTTTGAAAAGGTACCTATTGCTATTCTAGATCGACAAGTAAAGAGATTAAGGAATAAAGATGTCGCATCCATAAAAGTCCTTTGGAGAAATCAACAAGTAGAGAAGATCACATGGGAAGCAGAAGAAATGATGAAATTCAAGTATCCCCATCTATTTCAAATGGATGAAGAAGTTCACAGTGCGTATGTGGACCAATAACAAGTAAGTATCTAAAAGCATTATGTGTTTATGTATGCATATGTTAATATAGAGATGAATTTGTTGTACATAAGACGATGTTGTTAACATTCGAGGATGAATGTTTCTAAGGGAGGAAGAATGTAACACCACATACTTTTTATAACCTCATTTGACACCTTGGGTTCATATCTACCTAGGTGTTGAGATTCCATGGGTATGTGTTTTATAGTGTCATTGGTGAAACATTTGATATCGGACCTAATATGTGCGATTAGACCTTCTTACGAGGTGTTTTGTGATTTTGTGGAGCATTTGTTTAATACCCCGTACACATTCTAACCTCATTTGGTGACTTGGAGTCATGTTTGCTTGATGATTAAGATCACTAAGTAAGTATTTTGTAGTGTTTTGATAAGGTATTGGATGATATGCAAGTATTGAAGAAGTGGCCGAAAAATTCAGCAAGGTTTTGAAACTTGAGCCACTCCCTGTTTCAGGGGGTGTGGCGCAAGCCACCTGATTCATAGGGGGTTCATTTCTTGCGCCACTGCCTTGCTTTGCAGCAGTGGCGCAAGGCACAAAAAATGTGCCCTTCCGGGCTCGTTTCGCAACGCAATTCTATGTCGATTCTTATATGGTTTCTTTTGGTTCTTTGGAATTCTTTGAGCATTGTTAAAGCTTAAAATACACTCCTAAATACTCCTACATACTCCTACATGATCAAATCATGAAACATAAATAGTTATCCAAAATGTTCAATGAAGCCATGGGCGACTAGAATTCCTATTTTTACGATTGAGACTACGAATGAGAATCTCGTAAGAGAATATTTTCGTGACATTATAGAATTAATTAAACACGAGATATATGGTGAATTATACATGAAAGTTTATGGGCTAAGCTACATGTGCAATTGGTCCCAAAATGGAATAAAAGACAAGGCCCAAAAGGGCAAATTGACCCATTCTTCCACTTGACCAAGGGACCACTGCATTAAATTCCAAAGAGTGGCTAAGGATGGAAATTGAGGGCCTATATAAAGGGGTAAAAATCTGATTTTTTATCCATTACAAACACACATGTATTTCTATGTTTTTCTAGAAAATTTCAAGAGAACCCCTTTAGCTCTCAAAACCCTAAGTCAACTTTTGGAGAAGATCATCACTTTTCAAGCTTGGGTAAGTGTTTATTATTATGGTTTAACATATTATATGCATGGGAGATTATGTATATCATGTTGGTTATGCTTGGAAATGGTGGACATGGTACTTTGTGTTTTTATATAAGATTTGTGATCCATGAGATTCAAGCTTGAATTATGACTTGTGACTTTGATGGAAGAGCATGGTATGGATAAAATATGAACATGTATGGTGTGATTTTGTTATTAAACTTGTTATTTTTCTAACAGTGTAAATTGTGGGATTTTGGCCGATATGTGTTTTGAGGTGTATTAAGGTAATTTGATGGATTATTTGTGATGTGGTGTGGATAAGAAAGTGTAAAGGAGAAGTGTTGTGGTGAAATGTATTGATTCTCATGTATTGTTCAATGTATGGAATATTGGGGGATTTTTGGAATAATAATTTCATCAATGGTTTTGTCAATGGGAAATGGCATGTTTAAAGGCAAACATGTAACTCATTGAGGTTATATGCATTTGTAAAGTAGTTGATGGTTAATGTGAATCCCGTTATATATTTTTGTTGCAGAGTGACACATAAAGAAGGAGCAGGACTATTGTATGCACCTCTAGGATTGTATATTCGTATTGAGAATACAAGGTATGTAAGGTTACTCTGTCCGTATCTTTCTACGGCAAATAGTATTCACATTGACATTACGCTTGTCCCATCCCGAAATATGCTAAGGTATTCTATATCCAGTTATCAATGGTCATTATCATATGTTTCCTATTCATTGATCAATTTTGAACCACATGTCTCATATTCATGTTTCATATTCCAAAAGCTCAATAAGGTTATGTTCCAATGTTCCAATAGTGATTATACTCATGTCTCTTGTTCAAGAATTATTCTCCAATGGTGTTATGGTTCGAATAATGTTATGTTTCTCACAATGTTTATTTACATGTCTCTCACTCATTGGTTAATGATCCAAAGCTTCCAATAAAGTTATGACTATCATTGTATCAATCTCAAAGTAAAGAATGAAGTAATGCATCTGTGGTCAATGATCAAGTATGGGTGGCAGCTTTGGGGGCAAAATGCCTAGATCAAGCCGATCCCGAGGTTATTGGATCAGGGGGCAGTCCTAGGGGCATAAGCCTAGCACAGACTGATCCAGACAGGGGGAAGCTCTAGGGGTAATAACCTAGCTCGAGCCAAACCTGAAATTTTGTATGGGTGGCAGCTCTAGAGGTACTAACCTAGCTCGAGCCGATCCCGATATATACATTGATTCATAGGGTGGCAGCTCTAGGGGCATAAGCCTAGCTCAAGCAGATCCCAACATAACGCTATGTTATGTTTAAAACCCACTATTCAGTAGGGGCCCGAGTATCACAGGTCAAAGGCAAAGATGAATAATCATGGAAGCAAGGATACAAAGAAAGTAATGAAAGAAAAATAGATGGTTTCCACAGTACAAAATAGTGACTCATCTACATTGTGACTTATCTATATTGGTTATGCATTTGAACTTGAGTTCTTGACATATTTTCATATCTTACAAGTTTCATATGGCCTTACATACTCAGTACATTCTTCGTACTGACCCCTCTTGGGGAATTTACCTTACTTGCTGCAGGCGTAGGTACTAGTAGGCCTCCACAGTAGGTTGCCATTGTTGCAGATCTTTGGTGAGCTGCAGTTATTTCGGGGATTTTCCGAGTCATAGTTGTACATATGTTTTGGTGTTGTACATGTTGTATAAAGTGGGGACTTGTTCTGACTTTTAGTTCATCTTGGTCAATGCATTTGTTAGAGGCTTTTGTAGACGGATGTGGGTGTATAAATGTAAAAGGGATATGTCGTTCTTGACTTGGTGGCCTCAACGGCCAAGTTTCGCATATGTATATATATATATATATATCATGTTCCATGAATTCCATTGTTGGTATCTATAGCTATTATGTGATTATGGGTTTCTTATGGCATGCATATGATTGAATACATACAAAGCTTGGTTCTCTCGGGCCTTGTCGGCTACGAGTGCCAATCCGTCCCGATGGGATTCGGGGCGTGACAATTGAAATTTTATTTTAGTCTGAGTATCCATCAAGAAAGTAATACCAACCCTTCCTGCTAGTCTATCAAACATTTGATCCATAAAGGGCATGGGGAAGTGGTCCTTATCCATCCATGAATTCAACTTTCGATAATCAATACACATTCTCCACCCCGTGATCGGACGGAGGGGTATAAAATCATTGTTAGCATTTGGGACCACCGTGATACCACCTTTCTTAGGGATATATTGAACCAGACTCACCTAAGTACTATCCGAGATAGGATAGACTACACTGGCGTCGAGCTACTTGATGATTTCTTTCTTTACAACCTCTTGCTTAGGAGGATTTAACCTCCATTGTGTTCTACACTTGCTATAAATTCGGGCTCAAGCTTGATTTTGTGGGTGAATATACTGGGAAAAATCCAAATAATATCGGCTATGGTCCATCGAAGATCCCTAATATACCATCTCACTATCGACTTTATGTCACGCCCCGAATCCCATCGAGGAGTGATTGGCACCCGTAGTCGATAAGGCCCGAGAGAACCAAACTGTACTTATGTTCATTCATATGCATGCCATCAGAAACACCCTTATCACGTAGAAGCTTATAGTGCTAACAATGAAATTCATGGAACATGTGAGATATATACATATATGAAACTTGGTCGTTGAGGCCATCAAGTCAAAAATGACATGTACCTTTTACATTTATACACCCACATCTATCTACAAAAGCCTCTAAGAAGTGCATTGACCAAAATAAACTAAAAGTCGGGACAAGTCCCCGCTTTATACAATATGTACAACACCAAAACATATGTACAACTGTGACTCGGAGAAACCCCGAACTAACTGGAGCTCACCAATGATCTGCAACAACTGGCAACCTACTGTGGAGGCCTACTAGAACCTGCGCCTGCAGCAAGTAAGGTAAATCCCCCAAGAGGGGTCAGTACGAAGAATGTACTGAGTATACAAGGCTCAAACTAAACTATATGATATGTAAGTAGGCCAATGAAATCAAATTAAAATTAATAACCAATATGGATAAGTCACTATGCTGAACTTTGGAAACCATGTATATTGCTTTCTTTACTTTCTTTGTTTCTTTGATTCTATGATTATTCATCTTTGCCTGTGCACTGTGATACCCGGGCCCCGACTGAACAGTGGGTTTAACATAACATAACATTATGTTGGGATCGGCTCGAGCTAGGCTTATGCCTCTAGAGCTGCCACCCTAAGAACCAAAACATTGGGTTCGGCTCGAACTAAGTTATTACCTCTAGAGCTGCCACCCATAAACCAACATATCAGGTTTGGCTCGAGCTAGGTTTATACCTCTAGAGCTGCCCCCTGTCAGGTTCGGTCCGAGCTAGGCTTATGCCTCTAGGATTGCTCCCTGATCCAACAATCTTGGGATCAGCTTGAGCTAGGCATTACGCCCCCAAAGTTGTCACCCATACTTGATCATTAATCATATATGCATTACTTTATTCTTTACTTTGAGATTGATACAAAGATAGTCATAACCTTATGATAAGCTTTGGATCAATAATCAATGAGTGAGAGACATGTGAATAGACATTATGTGAAACATAGCCTTATTGGAAATATAACACCTTTGAAAACATTGGACAATAATCAATGAACCAGATACATGAATATAACCACTATTGGAACTTCTAAACGTAGCCTTATTGGGCTTTTGGAACACTATCAATGAATATGAGACATGAGATTCACAATTGATCAATGAATAGGAAACATATGATATTAGCCATTGATAACTAGATATAGGATACCTTAGCACATTTCGGGATGGGACAAGCGTATCGTCAATGTGAGTACTAGATGCTATAGAAAGATACGGATAGAGTAACCTTACATACCTTTACTCCCAAGTATGAATACAAAAGCCTATGTATGAACACAATAGTCCAGCTTCGTGTTTACGTCTTACTCTACAATAAAAGTACATATCGAAGCTTACATTAGCAACTAGTTACTATACAGGCATACATGACGACAACGAACTATATGACTGTCGTATAATGTCATGTCCCCCCTTACAATACAATCCAATGCATTATCATATCAACAACACCATAACATTACACACATTGACCAAGAGATCATACATCGATGGCATTTCACACCATACTTACCCCTTACGTTTTTCTCTTTATCATTCCGTCACAATTACTCCTTCATAACAACATATGAACAATCATCCATACTTAATACAGTACAAAATACCTCCATACGACACTTTAAAGTTATTTAAACGACATCACAAGTTAATAATTATATCCAAAAAGGGTATAGGGGTCGTAGGGGATCAACTAGAGACGAAAACACACAAAACAAAATCCTGGGCTGACTTGCGCTTCCACCTGCACCCCAAAGGTGGCTGAGGTACGCACGCAGGTGACCTTTGGAAGCATCCAGAGGCACCTGCGCCCGCAGGTGCCCTCGTCTGCGGGGGCGGATGCATGTTTTGGTCCGAAATGGTTTCTTTTGGGTCTTTTTATGGAATGAATGGTCCGTGATCATAGCCAAACTGTTTTTAACATATTTTTGATCATTTTAATGCCAAAAATCATCCATGGTCTCACCACACCCATAAACAACACCCAAAACGACACTTCTTGGTCAATACGTCACCAAATCCATAACCAATTTCACAATAGAAATTCCAAACATTATACACAAGGACAAAACAAGGTAAGACTATAATAAAATCTCACATGTCAATATTTAGTCCATCAAGTTCAATTCCTTCATGACTCTAAGTCCATGTTCAAGTTCACAAGACAAAACCATTCTCCGATTGCAAAAATAGACAGTTTTACACATAGCACACTGTCCAACACTTTGCCAACATGATTTATACACCATATTAAACATATTATATACTGACCCATGAGAATCAATACTTACCAAAGAGTGATCTTGGCCCAACAAGTAGTTACCTTAGGGTTCTTGTGTGAGAGATAATGTTTAAGAAAAATGTTCAAAAGGCATGTGTGTATCTAATGAATAAAAATCTTACTTATGGGTTTATATAGTCCCTTTTGAATGATCCTTATCCACACACTTGGTGGGTTTACTTGGTCAATGGATGAGCAATGCAAGAATGGGTCAAAAATCTCTTTTGGGCCATGCCTTTCTCATGATATTTGGGCCTCATTTAGGGCCCAATTGTACAAGACTTATAAATGCCCACAATTCAATACATAATTCATCAAATCTCTCATGTTTTCATATTTCCATAAATGTTACGGTATTCATCTAGACTCCGAGACGTACGGGGTGTTACACTTTAATGCTTCAATTTGCCAAAATGAAAAGTCTCCCGCAATAATAATTTGTAAGGTTTCACCTTTCCCCAAAAACACATAATGAAGATGGAGAGTCAATGGTTTGAGTTCAAGTTGTGGTGGATCTTTAATTGAAGACTTTGTAAGGGAGGGGGGGAGTTCTCGATTTATCAAGTCATGGTCCAACTTGCAAGGACTTCTAGTATAGGACCTAAGACCTTTCAAATATGACACTATTTCATCATATTCTTCAATCTCCTCACTCTCGAGGTTCCACAAGACTCCCACCAAAGGATCACCAACAAAATCTTGCTCCATAACATTAACCACTTCATTATTGATCACATCAATTATGGATATGACTCGCAAATCCATCGGTTGTTTCATGGACTTGCATACATTGAATGACACTCTTCATTGTTTGCTTAAAACATTATTTCACCATACTCAACATGGACTAAAGCTCATCTGGTAGACAAAAATGGCCTACCAAGAATAATAGGGACCTCATGGTTAGTTTCACAATGCGCGATCACAAAAGCAGCCAGAAAAATAAAATAATCCACCTTCGGAAGTACATCATACAACACTCCCATGGACCTTTTGATAGAACAATTGGTCATTAGAAGCCTCATTGTAGTTGGATTGGGAGCACCCAAACCTAGCTTTCGAAACAGCCAATGGCTTCAAATTAATACTTACCCCGAGGTCAAACCAAGTTTTTCCAAACTTGTATATCCCAATAGTGCATGGGATGGTGAATGCTCCCGCGTCTTCCTTCTTCACAACCATTGTTCTAGACAAGATAACACTACAATTATGTGTCACATCAATTGTTTCTAAATTCATGTCTCATTTCTTTGTTACCAACTCCTTCATGAATTTAGCATACCTAAGCATCTCTTGAAAAGGTTTCAAAAATGGTATATTAACTGATAGGTTACTAAATTTTGAAAGAAATTTTTTGAACTTTGAGTCATCCTCTTTCTTCTTGAGCCTTTGTGGAAATAGATGATGGATTTTGATTTGTGTCTTTGAGACAAATGGGTTTTCCTATGGTTTTGAAACATTACTATAAACTTCTTGTGGTGCTTTTTTGCTTTAAAAATTTTCCTCCACTACTTTTGGCTTCTCAACACTTGGCTCTTTTGGAATAGTGACTTCCTTATTTTACTTATCTAGTCGCTCTCTCTTTTCACTAGCTTGTTCATCAATTCACTTCTCATTAGGGTCTTCATCAACACTCACTATATCATTAACAAGAGTTCTACCACTCCTCATGAGAATTTCCATGGCATGGGCATTATTCTTTAGGTTCGATACCGTGTCACTTTTTTCATGCATTCAAATGAGAGGAAATTTGACCTAATTGGGTCTCAAGTTGCTTGATTGAGGCCGAGTGTGAAGTGACCATTTGATTGAGTTGCGAGAATTCACTTCTTATCTCCATCAACATCTTATCACTTCCTTCAACACTCATGAGGATACGTCCAAGCACATCTTAATTCTTATACGTCTCCAGATCAATAGAGGTTGCCTCTTTACCCTTGGCTCAATAATATGGAGAAATGTATCTATCACGGTCATGCCCTTTGTCTCTCCAATCGTGATCCCTATATCTCTCCTTATCCCTCCAATCTATATCATGATCATGATTTCTCCAATCGCGATCCCTTTCCTTCCAACTTTGATTCTCGCCTTGCCTTTGATAGGTAGGTCGGTAACCCCCCGTTTGGTTTGATAAATACCGGATCTCTTTGTCAAGTGCCTCCACTTTATCATCTTCATACCCTTTAGTGAACTTAGAAGCAACGACATTGACCACCTTTCTAATTGAGCTCATCATATATTTAGTAAGGAGGTCTGATTGAGTCATTACCTTAGCCATATTATCATATGTCTCCTCATCCTTCTTCCTTTACTCTTGGCTTACAAAATATGCGGAATGAGGACCCATGGTTCTCTTTCAAAATGCCAAGTGTCGACACTACTAAACAACCAATGTCCTTAATATGGGTGATTTATTCCTAGCATCACCACTCAAATGAGTGTGACTCGAGTGTTGTTAGCTAAATCCCATCACTCTTATATTCTCTTTCAAGCAATACGAGAGATCTAAGCCTAAACTAAGTTTGCAACCTCAATCTATAAATTAAAACATAGAGATTTAACTAAAATCATAACTTACAATCTAATACGAATGTAAATAATCATCACCAACACAACAATCAATACACAATAATGCATAACCCCAAGTTTGGGAAATTAGCTACTCATAATTTAAGAAAAAGAAAATATGCCAAATTCTTCTTCCATATTCGACGTAGAACTCAAATGATTCACAATAAATATACAAATTCCAAACTCAAGGTAGTTAATCCCTTAACTAGGGTTTGATTACAAGATTAAGTTTCATAAAATTGACAAAATATAAGGCTAATATTTACAGAAATGCCACTGCTTGGCAATTAGGCTGAGCATTGTCCATCACCAAACAAGTCGGTAGTGTGCTGAATCATTCGTGGCTCTCCAATTCATCAACATGACAAGCCCCATGGGTGAGCTTTTGTAATTTTTGGTGCTGTAGAGTGTGGTTCACTAATTTGGTCGGTGATGCACCGAAATGCTTAATGTGTCGCTGTTTTGTCTGACTTTTGTCTTGGATTGAGCTGTTATATTTGGTGATGGAGATGTCCCTTTGGAGATCCACCAATTACTTCGACGATGCGTCGAAGTGCCCATTTTACGCCTTTGTGCAATTTTTTCTTTAATATTCCATCTTTATTCTCCTTTTTGGTATTTTGATCACTTCTCGTCCTTTACCCTAAAATTAAATTGAAACTACATTAAAATAAATTTAATTTAGCATTGAGGACATGTTTTCTCCCTATTTTTAGGTCAAATGAGTCGCAAATAGCCGACTTATCACCCAACAAGGGCACACAAAAAGATAATAAAGCACGATAAGGGCACAAATGTCTCAAAATGTAACAAACTAAAAACTAAATAAGTCAAGCCTAACAAAGGCATAAATAATGCCATAAAATATATTATCACACCCCTAACTGAAATAGTGTAGTGTCCTAAAGCATGATATCAAAATAATATAATAAAGATATCACCAAAATAGTTTGAGGAGCTCCCTGAATCTTGTCAATTTGAACCAGAGGTGGAGGAAAAATTCAGTTGAGAATCATCATCACGATATGAAGGGCTCGCTCTACAAAACAACCTCAACTTACCCATCATCTTGTTCAGGAACTTGGTCTTCTACTTCTCATGGTCCTTTTACTTTTTTTGGCGTTTTTCAATCTTTCCTTCCATATGGCTTATTTGCTCTAACTTGTTTCTTATGGCTTTTTGCTATGAGACTACCTTCGCAAGGGTAGGTGGAGAACTAGTACTTGAGGATTGCATAAAAGTAATAGATTCCAAGATTTGTAATTAGAAGTAATCGATGTGTGAAAACTTGTTATTGTATTCAAATATGAGAATGGACTAAGACTATGTTCCTCATGATTTCATAACTTCAACAAGTGGAATTGGTTATCTATCCCAATGCTGTATATTCAAAACTAATGATTATGGTCCATCTAATGTCTTTCAACCTTAATAAATGAATGACACTCTAAATTCTTTAGGTCTTTAAGTGTTTAAGTATTAAACCTCGTCATTAGTTTTAGATTTAGTATCCTTGTTAAAGCTTAAATCAATAGATGAGGGTTGGAAACCTTAGATCTCCATTGTTTTTCTTTTTCCCTTAAACCTTAAACCTTACTTTTTCCCAATTTCAACTTGGTTTTTGATGAGATTTCAAATTTAAAACCCTTAAATTATGGAGAATGTGTTTTTATATTAAAATTTAAGTTTTACCCATTTATCCTAGGGGTTGATTTTTAAGATGATTTTGGATCTCGAACCAAAGCATTTCAATATGGATATTGTTAGTCTTGTATTTACAAGTAGATATCAAATTTGATTAGATTGGACACGTTTGGTAATGATTCAAAGGAGTAGAGCTTCCATTTGATTCTTTGAACTTTGGTTTGGCTTTACAGTTCTTCTTTAAGGCAAGTTGAGATCTACCTTGACACTTTTTGAGGTGTTTATATGTTATGTACTTATTGCTTTTATTAAATCACTATGGTTTTTAGGGGTCTTGTCTAGGTTAGATGTGAACATTTTCATGGATACCAGTGTATATTAAGAGGCTAAAGTAATAGAATGGACATCTTAACTATTCTCTCTACTTGTTGATATGTTTATGGTAAATTATGGATAGATAAATTATTGATCACGAATAAATTGATAGTTAATATATACTTAAGAGTTTGAATCATATTTAGTGTAATTGATTGAGTGATTGGGGTTTAGTAAGCTCTTAGGGTATAATGAGATCGTATTTATAAATAAGAATATAAAAGGGAAATCTTGGTGTAATTACTATGTGTTATAAATGAAAGTAAACTTTTGATCATACTTGTTGATGAGTATAATTCTCTTTTGAGTATTTAAGTCTATTTTTATCATAAATGGGAAAAATGGAAACGTATCATGTAAAATAGGTTATGGTTTTGGTGAATTCCTAATGCTTACATTATTTTTATTGATTATCATTATTATGATGCCCGCGTGGGGCCTTTTGTGAACCTTATTATTGCCTTGATTTACTATCATTATTGTGATATCCACGTGGAGGCTTATGTGAATATTATATTGATTAAAGAGATTGTTCTTATGATGCTTGTGTGGGGGCTGATATTGGTGTTGTTTGAGTATTGATAACTCCTTATTATAGTTGTGATTCCCATGCAGCGGAAAATATTGGTCTTGTTTGAGTATTAATAGTTCCTTATTATTGTTGTGATGCCTATGTGGGGGCTTGAATTATGATTTATTGGGATTTGGGTGACTTGGATTCATTTATATCATTATTGGGCTAATATTGTGCATTGTAGATTTTTCCATGATCAGGCATACTCATTCATCACTTATTTTAATGGAACTGATACTACTATGGCACTTAGATTCTCTACGAAATAAAATGAACCATGTATAAAATGCCTTAGCCAAGGGATGTGTCGGTAAGGTTGATTGATGAGATCATGATTAGTATATGGGTTGCGAACCCCCCATGGATCTGCTCCTAGTGCTCAGGCTCGAAAGGTGTATACATGTTGTACTTTGGCCATTGCATGTCATCTTATATCACTATATTGCATAACATTGTAAGTTATATTAGGTGATATTATGGTTGAGATATTGTTGTATGTTAACTATTGATGATATGTTGATCCATTAAGACTGTTGTGTCATATTTATTTGTTGCGTTATATGCACCTTCTCTATCTTACTTTGGATTAGTGGTTTGGCATGGTGAGTGGATATAAATTACTGTGTTATTGAAATTCTCTTCTGATGTATCTGACTACTATTATAATTGATAATAAACATGTATGTGTCTACCTTAATTGAACTAATTTGGCTATCTTAAAAATTGATTCTATCATCTAGAATAGATTGGGACATTTTTTAGTGCAAATTTATTTGGGGTAATCTTGGATGGTAGGTGAGGTGGTTCTTACTATCACTTTGGATTAGGGTCAGTTGTCAATGATACTTGTTGAGTACATGTGTTTCATACTCATGCCTTGCTTTTCTTTTATTTTCTTTTCTGCACTACATGCAAGTATTGAGCAAGTGGTTTAGTGTTGATTGTCACTCTTGTTGTTGGATTTTCTAGAGATTGAGGTAGTGACTAACGAATCTTAGAGCTTAATTAGTTTTCTTCTTATTTTATCTCTTGCTTATTTTCATTTGAAATACTTTAGTCTATTTCATTACAGTTGATATTAGAGGCTTGCAGTAGTGACACCCAGACCTGGGATATTTGTGTTTATATTGTACCTTTTTTATATCATTTGGGGATTATTTCCATTTCTTATTTCTTTTACTTCTATTTTTCTTTGAGTATTGTGTTTGGGTTTGGATAGGTTAACTCATTCTAGATGGTGCGACAGGTACCATTACGGTCCCTATTTTGGGTCATAACAAGTTTGTATTAGAGCCCCAGGTTCATTGGTATCCCAAGTACAAGTTTAATCTAGTAGAGTCTTGTGGATTGGTGTGGAGATGTCCATTATCTATTTTTGAAAGGCTACATGACTTTAGGATAAATCAACTTCTTTATTCTATGCCATGAGTTCATAGTTGAATATAACTCAAAGACTTTTCATTCACTCTCTCACATTTGGTGAGGACACGTCTTCTTGGGATAGAGATTCAGAGCCCATGCCTTTGGTATGTAGCAGCGTAAAAGGTCAACACAGAGGTCATACTAGAGCATCTAGACAAGCTAGAGGGCAGGCTGAGGTTTCCATCTCAGGTTCAAGAGTTTCTCATGTTGATGGCTCTACTGAGACAGAGGGTTTGTGTCCAGTATAGACACAACCTATTTTTATGTCCATATCTGTGCTTGTGGATTTCTTAGAATAGGTGTTGGGTTTTCTTATGGGGTTGTCTCAAACTTTCATTCAGCATACTACTTTGGGGCTTCAGACTCTAGATATATAGTTGGCTACAACTATAGATTCTCCTAGTATTGATGAGATGTTGCCATGTAATGCCACACATCCAGTGACTTTAAATGTTATGTCTATTAAGGGACATAGTAGTTTTTTGGAGTTTATGAGGGTGGATCCCTCTTGGTTCAATAGAGATTCCAGGTTTGATGCTTACGAGTTCTTGGTTTATTGCCCTGAGAGGTTGCACAAGTTGTCCTGGTAGACTCCAATGGAGTGGATTTATAGTTTTTTAGTTTAATGGACTAGCCATACGTTGGTGGAGGAATGTTGTTGAGAGTAGACCAGACGAATCACCTCTTTTTTTATGGGATCGATTTACTCAGTTTTTTCTAAAGGAGTTTATGTAGATGCACATGGAGCATGTGGGTAAAAGGCATCGTATACTTGAAAGTTATAGTGACATGTATGGTATAGACCAGACTTCTCATGGTTAATCTTAAAGGTGGTTAGGCTGTAGTAGCCATTTGGGTTCTTCAAATCCAGTTCTACAAACTCCTACTTATTTGTGTTCCATCATATGTGGGGATCTCAGGAACTATATGTGGGATTTCCCATCAGCATAGACTGAGAGAGTCATCATCATTTACACAGAGAGATGACAGGGCTATGTATTATATTCTTTAAGAATGATCCGAGGGAGGAGCTTCTAATACAGTGGTCACAAGTACGATTTTAGTACACTTTTATCTATCTCTATAGTTTTTTATTGTGGTTCTACATTCTCATATGTGTTTACTTATTTTACTTTGGGACTTGATGTGATTCATGAGTTTCTTACCATGTCGATTCATAGAACTACCCAAGTAAGAGATTCTTTAGTTGTGGATCAAGTGTACTGATCTTTTTTTGTGGCTTATTTAGTGTATATCGTTAGGTTATATTTGATTTCTCTAGATGTTATGGATTTCAGTGTGATTTGGGTATGATTTTCTCAATAGTTATGTTATGGTATAGTGATGGATCGATGGTAGGAATTGGTATATTCAGATTATGAGATATATTTTAGAGGTTTACTTGAGGGTCATGATAGTAGATGGGATCAAGGAAGTGATTCAATTATTAGGATAGCGAGTTATGAATAAAGGAAACTTACAACTGGTATACTTGTGTGTGGAATTATCTGTTAGTGTTAACAAAAATATGTGTGCATAGGTTAATTGTCTTACAGGGTCAAATTAGTTCATCTGTGGTTTGGTTTCTTGCATTGATAATGAGATTAATTATATGGTATGACTAGGGATACTAATAAGAGTAAGCAAGAAGACCATGTGATGGATTAGACTTGTGGTGCGACTAACTCAAAAAGATTGCAATTAAAGAATTCTAGTTAGATAAAGGAAGATTTTCAGATGTTTGAGCCTTGTAATTTGTACTACCTTAGTTATGGGTTCGTCTTCAAGAATTAGTACTTGCGTTTGGAGTAGCATGGTTACTTGGGTCTAGTTTGGATTATGATGGTACCACTTCATGTTTTGAATAGGTTGTTATTGGCCTGCAAAGAAAGTTATCTACATGGGTCGGGGGTAGAATTTTGGGTTTTTATTATATGGCGACATTGTGGTAGTGGATTATGTCATAGTGTGGATTGGAAAGATAAAAAATACTACGCTTATCGGTGTTAGAGGATTTTAATGGACTTGTGCATAGAAAAGCACATAGGTTGTAGAATTATTACTTTGGTTTGACTTAATGAGTATTCTACTCAGGAGTTTCGATTTAGAGTATGTGGTATTATTCTATGGTTCTTATGTTAAAGAATACAAAATAGGGAATGAGTTTTTGATAAGATAAGGAACTTGTACATTGTAAATTTTGAGGTATTAAGAATTATGTTATGGGTACGAGTTGAAAATTCGAGGTCCTGGCAGTATGGTTTGACAGAGGCTTATGAAGGGATTAGTGGTGACTTTCCTGAGATTTGATTGTGATTTGGGCGTCAATCTGTGATATGTAGTAAACTTGCACTTCTACTCTTGGTTGAATTATTCATGATTATGGCGGGTTATTTGTGTGCGTGTTATCAAAAATGGACTTCATAACTACTGAGTCATTGAGGACTTTGGGTTGATTTATGTTGTTTTGTTGCTAAAAAATGTCATAGGCTATCATGAATTGGTTGAATAAGAAGTTGGTAATGTATAAAGGTTACCTGCTGCGGTATGGAAAGTTTACGGGTGATTCATGGTTTTCTCCATGTGTTTAGCATGAGGATATGAATATTTGAATGAAGATCGCGGTGTGACATTTTGGGAAATTATGTGGAACTTATATCGATCTCCAACTCAGTTTTTTTAGCTTGAGGATATAGTACTATCCAAATTGATATGGTATCAGCCTTAAGTCAAAGTGATTAAGACAAAAAATGTGTCTAGTGGGAATATAAAAAGTAGAAAGTTCTTTTGAGATAGAGAGAGGCATGATTCAGTATGATGGATGCATGATTCAATATTATAGAGAGTGACAATATGGTTACATGTGTTCATTCATATTTGGTTGGTACAGTGACAATATAAGTTTTGTGGTATAGTTAGTGACATATGTTATTGATGACGGATTCAAGAAAACTGAACATATTCTATAGTCGTCAACTCAGTTATTGGGTATAGGGGTACTTTATAAATAAATAAAATCGGATGCATTGAAAAATTTGGATTCAAATACTAGAGTTGTGGCCATAAGACTTAGAATGTGAAGCGAATTTGGTAACTCTAATGAAATCTGTGGTACTATAGATGTGACTCCACTTGAGAGTGTTTGCATAAGGTTTATGGTGATACATTTGGTTGCTTGTTAATTTTGGTACCTTCGGCATCTTTATGTTTGAGGATGAACGTGTGTTTTAGAGATGGATAATGTAAAAACCCTCATAGTGATTTTTAGATTCTTTGATGTTTTGACAATTTTGCCCGTTCTCGTTGTTGCTTTATATGATTTATTAGTTGTGGGGAAGGTTGACATGGTCCCCAAAGCATTCAGGAGCATTTTATGTAAGTTTGTGGTTTTGAATAGCCTTTAAAGTGATATAGTTGAATTTGGTCAACATTATGTGATTTGAGCATTGGATGAGAGTTTGTTAGTTCCATTAGATCCGAAACGCCCATTTTGGATTAGTAGCATTGTTGGTTTGGGTTTTGAGACCCTTTTGTGATTGTTGAGTGTTTGGTCAAAAATCAAATTTTATTGGCCTAAAGTGGTTTTCTTGTGTAACTTATTTATAACGACCTCCTTTGGTAAATCCGATAGTTCCATTAAGTCTGTTACATCAAAATTATCCTAGTAGTTTTATTGGTTTGTTTTTGTGGGGTTCCAAGTGCATTTTGAGGGTCCGTCGGGGATTTCTAGACTTGTGTTTTCAACAAAGTTATTGTCTGCTAGTGCAGACCAACTCCTTCTTCGCGTTCACGGAGAAGGATTCTTTTGGTCATCACAAATGCATGGTTGTTGCTCATTTGTAAAGAGTTATTTATCTGGGTTTGGGTTGGGAGAAATTTCTTCATCGCATATGTGATGGATCTCTAGTGTTCACATAGTCACCGGGTGGAGCCAGTTGTGAATATGATGTCCTCTCTGCATTTGTGAAGGAAAGTGGACCAGGAGACTTTTATTTCCCAATTTTGACCTCAAACCTTATTTTCACCATTTTTAGAGTTTGGGAGCCAAGTTTGAGGAGAATAAAATGGGGTTTTTGAGATCTTGATCTTGGGTGAGTTTCTAAATCTTATTTTCATCATTATCATTGCTTATATTGAAAACTCATCTTCAAATATTGGATTTTAAATATGAAATTTTGAGATTTACCAGATAAATTAAAAAATAAATATTTCCATGATTTCTAACTCGATTTCAACTTGGTTTTTGATGGGATTTTAGATTTTAAACCCTTCAATTATGGGAAAAGTGATTTCTATTAAAATTTTAGTTTTATTATTTTTCTTCGGAGTTCATTTTTGAGGTGATTTTGGACTCCGAACCAAAGTATTTCAATATGGGTATCGTTGGTCTTGTATTTACATGTAGATATCATATTTAAATAAAATGGATGTGTTTGGTGGTTATTCGATGGAGTGGAGCTTCTATTTGATTCTTCGGACTGTGGTTTGGGTTTCCGGGTCTTCTTTGAGACAAGTTGAGATCTACCTTGACTCTTTTCTGTGGTTTTTATGTGTTATGTGTTTATTGCTTGTGTTTGTGAATTATTACAGGTTTTGCGGGCCCCACCTAGATGACATGGTGAGCATCTCTGTGGCTACAAAGTGTTTATTGATGGGCTAAAGTAATAAAATAGATATCTTGACTATTCTGTCTACTTATTGATATGTTTATGGTAAATTATGGATAAATGTATTATTTTTCATGAATAAATTGTTAGTGAGTATCTATTTACGAGTTTGAATCATGTTTAGTGTAATTGATGGAATGATTGGGGTTTAGTAATCATTTAGGATATAAAGAGATTGTAGTTATAAATAAGAAGTGAAAAAGAGGAATTATGGTGTAATTACTATGTATTGTGAATGAAAGTGAACTTTTGATCATGCTTGTTGATGAGTATAATTCCCGTTTGAGTATTTAAGTCTAATCGTTTCCTAAATGGGTAAAGTGGAAACTTATCATGTAAAATAGGTTATGGTTTGGGTGAATCCCCAATATTTACATTATTTGGGTTGATTATCATTATTATGATGCCACCATGGGGCTTATGTGAACCTTATCATTGACTTATTTGATTATCATTATTATGATGAACGCGTGGAGGCTTATGTGAACCTTGTTATTTGTTTGAGAGATTATTATTGTGATACCCGTACGAGGGCTAGTGTTGTTCTTTTATGAGTATGGATAACTCCTTATTATTATTGTGATACTCGTGCGAGGGGTGGTGTTGGTCTTGTTTAAGTATCAATAATTCCTCATTATTATTGTGACATCCATGTGAACGCTTTTATATAATTACTGAGATTTAGGTGACTTGGGTTAAATTATACCATTGTTGAGATGATTATTGTGCATTGTTGATTTTACAATGATCATTCATACTCATTCATCACTCATTTTCATGGAACTTGTACTACAACGGGACTTGAAGTCTTTGCAAATGATAATGAACTATTTTATAAAATGCCTTAGTTGAGAGATGTGTTGGCAAGGTTGATTGATGAGATTATAATTAGAATATGGGTTGCAAACCCCAGTGCGTCCTCTGCTAAAGCTTAGGCTCGGAAGGTGTATACAGGTTATACTTTAGCTATTGTACTTCATCCCATATCACCATATTGCATAGCATTGCACTTTCCTTTGGGTTATATTGTGTTTGAGATATTATTATATATTGTGTATTCATTGAGACTGTTGTATCACATCTATCGGTTGTGTGATATGCACCTTCTATATCTTATCTTGGATTGTTGGTTTGGCATGGTGAGTGGATATGACTACTATATTTGTGAAATTGTCTCCTAATTTGACTTATTACTATTACTATTGATCTTAAACATGTACGTGTCTTCCTTAATTAAAATGATTTGGCTATCTTGTTGATTGTTGTTATCTGTTAGATAGGCTGGGACTTTTTTGAGTGCAAGTTTATTTGGGGTAATCTTGGATGGTTGGTGTGCTAGTTCTCTCCATCACTATGGACTAGGGTCAATTGTCAATGATGCTTGCTGAGTACACGTGTTTCATACTCTCCCCTTGTTTTTTTTTCCGCACTACGTCTATGTATTGAGCGAGTGGTTGAGCATTGATTGTGACTCCCACTATTGGCTTTTCTAGAGATTGAGGTAGAGGCTGAGGGATCTCAGAGCTTACTCAGATCTCTCCTTATTTTATCTCTTGCATATTCGCATTTGAGATACTTTAGTCTATTTCATTGTATTCGGTATTAGAGGATTGTACTAGTGACAACCAGATCTGGGATATTATGTTGATATTGTACCTCTTTTTATAGCATTTTGTGATTATTTCCATTTCATACTACCTCCGCTTTTGTTTACTTTTATTGGGATAGGCTTAGCTATATCAGAGGGTGTGATAGGTATCATCATAATCTCTATTTTGGGTTGTGACCCTTGTACGAAATGCTTGATCATCTTGCATTCTTGTTGGGACTTTTTTAGTTTTGCGGCAGTGACTTTATCACTATATCAGTATGACTTTTGATTCATATCTTTCACCATCTTAACTGTAGATTTGTGGTTCGTCTTCGTTATGGACCTTGTCCATATTAAGTATGAATTGAAAAGCCATTTTTAATTTGGTCCTTGATTATTGGGTTTTAGCCCTACTTATTACAGGGCCTATGTCCTTCTCAACATTTGATTATGCTTTGTGTGATGACGTGTTATACATGTTGAACGAAATTTATTCTCTGACAAATTCTCATGAAATAGTTCTATGAGCTTTCTTAACATTTGGTATTTGAACTATTGACATTGATATTGATATTTGGAAACATTTAAATAATTAATATTTGATACTTTTGATATACTTGTTTACTTGAATTACATATACCACACATTTGAGCCTCCAATAACTTATAAGGGAATTAGAGAATCTAATGGCTCCAAGACCAAAATTATGCATCACTAAGCTTTATGCTTAGCAATAGTTGTTTTCTATTGTAGGTTATGTTCGGGAAGGTATCGGAGGATGGCCATTTGAAGTAGAATTTTTGGAGATCTTAGTGAAGATCACATATGCATATAGGCATCTATGTTTTGTAGGGATACGAGACTTGTACATTATCCATATGCCACAATTATGTATGTAATTTTGGAAGCTTGTTAAATCATAAGACTGTAAATTTGTAACGTAAATTTTGTGACTTGATTGGATATTTTAGTGTATTTAAATCCATGTCTTGTAATGTACTAAAATTATATTTTTCATAGTAATTACGTACAAAGTATGAACTATTTATCTTTTGATACTAACAAAATTTAAAATTCATGTATAGTATGAACATGTAGTAGTATTGAATGGAAAAAATGATGTTTTGTTAGGCACTTGCTTTGACTATTTTAATGTCACGACCCAATTTCTCAGGTCAGGATGATACCTACTTTAACCCACCAGTAGGTAAGCCAGTCCATAGCCCGAAATGAAGAGTAATGGGCTAATAGGCGAAAAATAAAGGAAAACAAGGATTACATAAATAATAACAACAAAATAGGTAAAAGCAGGAAGATATACGTACATAATATATTGCACAAACGACGGAAGAGGACCAAATATACAAAATGAATACCTCTCAAGACTTGATAAGGTCGATACAAGAGCCACTATGACTGAAAAATAAGAGTACTCGATAGTATCCAAAATATACAAATGTACACAATATTCTCGGAAATACAAAAGATTATAACTGAAACAGATGGAGAAGGATCAGCTCCGGACTCTAGAAATCTCACCTAGTCTCCAAATCAATAGTAGGGCCTGAGGACAACGTCAACCCCAGTGGCTCGTACTCTGATCTGTATCAGGGAAAAGATGAAAAAGTGTAGTATGAGTACCAATGCAATGGGTTTCTCAGTAGACATCATCTTCCGACTGAGCTCAAATATAGAAAACGCATAGATAAAGTGTGAGAGTATACGCTAAGTCAACAGTAAAAAGGGGTAGAATGTTTAAATATCCACTATACTAAGCAAGTGTGATAAGGAAATAAATAAACCCAAAAATTAGAGCAATGAACTAACTATAACCTAACTAAGCCACCATAAGCCCCGAAGGCACAAGCAAGAAGAAAATTAACCCTATCGAGCCCCCATAAGCCGCTGGGTGCAAACAAGAGGAAACTAAGGTAAGAAGCATAAATAACCTTTAGCTATGCCAGCCCCAGTAACTTCCCGACCTCGAATCCATAATGAAAGCGTATATATTTACTGGGATTGAACAAGAACAAATGGATTGTAACAAAAGGCCAGTCACAGGGCTCGAACTGGAAATAGTGGATTGTAACGAGAGGCAAAATGATGCATATAATCAAAACCTAGTACAACTGCAAGAACTCCCAGTAACAGCCATAACTAACACCAGAACATCCCAACCATAAACATAGATAGATATTGAACTCGAATCAAAACTCAGTAATCATACCGTAATTAGAAATAGGTGATCCCATATGAAGCCAACCTCAACCGTAATCTGAGGCAAAACTCATACCAAAACTCATAAATAGTAAACCATACACGTAAACTGATGCCAGTCTTTTACCAAAATTCATAATAGTAGCAATAGAGCATGTACAGACTTGAATCAGAACTGAAATGTGTATGTATATATATATGAGCATAACTAGCTAGTAGGAAAAATCAAAGGGTTTCAGGCCCATCTCTGCTCCCTAAAGACATATAAACCAATCTTGGACGGTTAAGTCCACTAAGGCAAGGTGGGTCTCAAATTCTAGATCAAGAAGGTGCGGTCCAGGGCCAGTTACTACTCTACCCAGGAAAAGAAGCAAAACTAGGCCAGTAATTCATCCTAAGTCAATCCCAACCCAAGGTAATAGCCTAAAGTAGCATCCATGAGTCTAACTAAGTCTAAAGAAACTTCATATCAAATATACTATCTATAAAAGGGTAGTGGGGACCACTATGGGGTCTCAATAACCTAACCTAGGTCAAAAACTATTCGATCCTAAGTCCACTGAGGCTGAGCTTGACCTTCCTCCCAAACCTCATCAAGCCCTTCATGGGCGATACTCGCAGAAATACCCGGTCACCAACTCTAAACCTCAAGGCACGAAGTCTACGGTCAACACCACTCTTGTGTCTGCTCTGATATATTTGTAGCCTATCCTGAATCACATGAACCCGGTCCAAAGACTCACAAAGCAAATCTGTACCATGGGGCCTAACCTCAGAAGTCTTAGACAAACAACTAGAGACCAACAACGCCTACCATAAAATGCCTCAAATGGTGCCATCTAAATACTAGAATGGCATCAATTATTATAACCAAACAATGCCAAAGATAAAAACTGGTCCCACTGACCTCCAAAATCCAACACATAAGCACAGAGCATATCCTCCAAAACCAGAATGGTCAGCTCCAACTGTCCTTCAGTTTAGAGATGTAAGGCAGTGCTAAGGTCAATCTGGGTACCCAAATCCTCTTGAAATGTCCTCTAGAAGCTAGAAGTTAACTGAGACCCTCGATCTGAAATAATCAACACAGGTACCCTCTGAAGGCGAACAACCTCTTGAATATAGATATGGGCCAACCTCTCAGCACTAAAGAAAGTCTAAATAGAGATGAAATGGGCAGACTTGGTCAATTGATCCACGATTACCCAAATGCTATCAAAACCATAAGAAGTGCAAGGCAAACAACCTATGAAGTACATAGTGACCAACTCCCATTTCTACAAAGGAATAGGTACCCTCTGTATCAATCCACTAGGTCTCTGTTTCTCGACCTTTACCTGCTAAAACATAGGCATCGAGCTATAAACTCTGCTATATCACTCCGCATACCACTCCACCAGTAATGTAGCCTCAAATTCTTATACATCTTAGTTGTCCCTGGGTGAATAGAATATCTGGAGCTATGAGCTTATCAAAGTATCAAAGAAATCAAATCTCCGACCCTTGTAACACAAATACGACCGTTAAATATCAGAACACCCTCATAATCTAGGTTAGCCATCCTGGACTAACCCCTCAACACCTAACCTTAAATGACGATCATGAATCTACTCCAACAAGGGATATTTGGCGCCAACACCAGCAAGAATCCTCCTTGGGTAAGAAATATTAAGATGAACCATCATGTTGGCTAAGGACTAAACATCCAAAGCTAACGGCTGCTGTAAAACTAAAATAAAGGCCAAGATACCCATACTCACTGCCTTCTGACTCAAGGAATCTACTACTATATTCGCCTTGCCCAGATGGTATAGAATAGAGATATCATAGCCTTTCAACAACTTAATCCATCTATGCTACTTCAAATTAATCTCTCTCTTGGTCATAATACAATGAAGACTATGGTGGTTAGTGAAGATCTCACAATGAATGCTATACAAGTAGTGCCTTAAAATCTTAAATATAAAAACTACCGCAGCCAACTCCAAGTCATGAGTGGGGTAGTTACGCTCGTGCACCTCAACTGCTTTAATGCATATGCAATAGCATGGCCCCACTGCATCAGAAAACACCCCAAATCAACACCAAAAGCATCACAATAAATGGTGAACCCTTCGCCCTTAATTGGAAGAGTCAGACTAGGAGATGAAGTGAGAAAGTCCTTGAGCTTCAAAAAGCTTGCCTCATAACTCACGGACCACTAAAATGGAACCTCCTTCCTAGTAAATATGGTCATAGGGGCAGCAATAGTAGTAAATCTCTCAACAAGCAACCTCTAGTAGCCTGCTAACCCAATGAAACTGCAAACCTCAGTAGGAGATGTAGACCTAGCCCAATCATAAAAAGCCTCAATCTTTACTGGGTACACCATAATACCATTCTTCGATACCACGTGCCCTAAGAAAGCTACAAACTTAAGCCAGAATCCATACTTTGAGAATTTGGCATAAAGCCTATGATCTCTCAAAGCGTGGAGCATAGTCCTCAAATGCTGCTCATGCATCTCCCTACTCCTCGAATAGAAAAGAATATCATCGATAAAAACAATCACAAAGGAGTACAAATAAGGCCTGAAAATGTTGTTCATCAAGTGCATAAATGTTATTGGGGCATTGGTCAATCCAAAAGACATAACCAGGAACTCGTAATAGTCGTAGTGAGTCGTGAAGGTTGTGTTAGGAATGTCCTCTGCCCTGATCCTCAACTGATGGTAACCAAACCTCAAATAAATATTAGAAAACACTGTTGCACGGTGAAGCTAGTTAAATAAATCATAGATACGATGCATAGGATATATATTCTTCACTAAAACCTTATTCAGCTACCTGTAGTTGATGCATATATGCATAGAACCATCCTTCTTCATCACAAATAGAACTGGAGCACCCTAAGGCGATATGCTCGGTCTGATGAAACCCTTACCCAAAATAACTTAAAGTTAAATATTAGATCCTTTAGCTCGGTGGAAGCCATATGGTAAGTAGCTATAGAAGTAGGTCAAGTGCCTTGGTAGAGGTCAATAACAAACTCTATATAATGCTCAAAAGGAAAGCCAAGTAGGTTGGCAAGAAAAACATCTGGAAAGTCATAAACAAAAAGAACAGAGTCAAGGAAAGGACTCTAAACACTAACATCTCGAATAGAAGTAAGGAATGACTCACAACCCCTCGATACAAGTTTCCTAAGTAAAAATTAAGAAATAATTCCCGTCGGCATGTGGCTAAAAGAACCCTGCCATACAATCGAGGGTATGCCAGGCATGTATAAGGTAATGGTGTTGGCAAAGTAATCCAAGACCGCATGATGGGGGGATAACCAGCCCATGCCATGAATCACATCAAAATACACTATATCAAATACAATGAGATCAACCTGAGTGTCAAACTCTAGAATAGTCACCAAACATAATCTATATACCCGATCCACTACTAAAAAATCACCCACGAGGGTATCTATACGTAATGGACAAACCCAACCATGGTGTATAATAAGTAGAAATATACAAATATGTGGAGCTAGGATCAAATAAAGTAGAAGCTAGCTGATGGCATACCGAATCATACTTATGTTCACAACATCTGAAGCCTCAGCCTATGGTCTGCCAGGAACAACATACAAATGGCCCTGCCGACTACCAGACTAGGTGTCTCCCCAACCACCTATACTACTTACCTGATGACTATTTTTGAAACCCTAGGACCACCCCTATAACCTTAAGCACCACCCCTAACTTGAAGTGGTAATGATCTAATTGGCTGAGCACTCTGAGCAGAAGGCTTAATCATCCCTTACCAGGGACACTCTCAAGAGAAATGACCAATAACCCCATACTCATAACAAGCCCTGGGAACTCTACTCTGTCTATAAAGTCTGGTTGACCCGAAATAGCCACCTCGACCTGATGACCCTGACTGAACACTCCTCGCTAGTTGACTACTGCTCTGACAACTCGAACTACCATGTCTGGGCAGACCCCCACTTAAGATCTAAATTTCTTTCTTAACGAGCCTGCTAGGCTGACCCTAGTGCTAATAAGGATGATGGTGGGGGTACTTACCCTGAAATACTCAACCTCTAAACTGTGAGCCAACGTGGATTCCACTGTAACTACCCTGATAGGGTCTCACGATCCATCTCTTCTATAGTATTGACATGATCAACAATCTCAATAAATGACTTCCCCAAAGTCACCAAACTCAAAGTAGCCCCGTGCAACGGTAAATTCAACCCTCTAACAAAACATCAAATCCTCTCATACTCTATAGATAAAATCATGGTGGTATGCTAGGCTAGCTCATGAAACCTCACCTAATATTCAACCACCAAATAAAACCCTGCCTCAATCCATAAAACTCATCTCTAAGGTACTTTTACATACTGCGAGGTACGTACTTCTCCATAAAAGACTCGGAGAACTGATCCCAAGTCACAGGAGGAGATCCAGCTGGCCTAGAATCAAGATAACCTCTCCGCCATTATCTCGCTACCCGTTAAGCTGATATGCCCTATAATCCACCCCGCATGACTCAACCAACCCAAAATTATGAAGCCTCTCCTCACAACTGGTTAGAAACTCATAAGCATCCTCTTCTGGGGCATTAGAAAACCTGGGAGGAGTCAATCTCAGAAATCGACCCAATATCTTCTACTCCTCCACGGTCATAACAGGTTGGGCTACTGCCGACTATGGAACTACTGGAACTAGAAAAACCTCTTCTTTAGGAGCAACAGCTGAAGGTTGTACCCCTAAACCAAAAACACCCTGGACTGATGTCTGAGTTTCATCTGTTGGTAGACCACCAACTAACTCAAATAACTAAACCAATGTATCTCTGAGAATTGAGGAAGATATAAACTCGGGTAGGGGCTGGGCTGTCCCCTAGCCCACCTGCTGTTGTGGCGGTATTACCTATGGTACTATCACTGGCTCAGAGCAACAACATTATCTAGCAATGGCTCTCTATCCCAATCTTGACCTCTGACGACCCAAATTGGCAGTCTAGCAGTAGGCTCGGGGTCCTGATCTCCGGGTGTTGTAACCTACACCATAGCCATCTGCGAATGAGTGAAACAAAAATGATAAATTGGAAACCATTACAGGCACAACGCATGGAAATAAACCAAGAAAGATGAGAGTTTTCCTAAAAATGTGTTGTAGCCTCCCAAAAGTTAGATAAAGACGTCTCCCTACAGATCCGTAGGACCCTACACAACATCGACTCTCATACCAACCATACCAGTGAACCTAGGTTCAGATACCAAGCAGTTAAGACCTAATTTCTCATGTCATGATGGCACCTATTTTAACCCACCAGTAGCTAAGCCAAGCCATAGTCCAGAATGATGAGTTATGGGCTAATAGGCGGAAAATAAAAGAAAACAAGGATTAAATAAATAATAACAATAAAATAGGTAGAAGTAGGAATATATATGTACATATTATACTGCACAAAAGAGGGAAGAGAATAAAATATACCAAATGAATCCCTCCAAATAAAATATACCTCTACCTCATCTGAAACCATCCATAGCCAACCTCTCACACCTCTAAATAGGGGCATCACTTCTCCTTCTCATCACATGTCCTAACCATCTCAACTCACTTCTCGCATCTTGTCTTATACTAAAGACACTCCCACCTTATCTCAAATACTCTCATTTCTAACCTTATCTCTTCTAGTAAGTCTACATATCTAACGCAACATCCTTACCCCTGCAACCTTTAACTTTTGAATGTGCGAGTTCTTGACTAGCCAACACTCCACTCTATATAACATTGTCGGTTGGACAGCCACTCTCTAGAAGTTACCTTTAAGTTTAGAGGGAACCTTCTTATCACCCAAGACTCTAGGGACATGCCTCCATTTCATCCACCCTACACCAATATGGTGTGTGACCTCCTTGTCAATCTCTCTATTGCCCTAGATCATAGATCCAAGTTACTTGAAACTATATCTCTTTTGAATAACTTGGGAATCCCGCTTCACTACCACTTCATTCTCATGCATCAAATCATTGAACTTACACTCTAAGTATTTTATCTTGGTTCTGCTCAACCTAAAACTTTTAGCCTCTAGGGTTTGTCTCCAAACATCTAATTTATCATTAACTCTTCTTCGTGTCTCACTAATAAACATTACATCATCCACAAATAACAGACACCAAGGCAGCTACCCGTGAATGTGCCGCGTCAAAACATCCATCACCAAGGTAAATAAAATAGACTAAGAGATTTTCCCTGGTGCAACCCTATAAAAATTGGAAATTATGGATCTCGTCCAACTATGCTCACACGAGACTTTGCTCCAGCATACATGTAATTAATCAACCTAATGTACACCAGTGGAACACATCTAAATTCCAAGCACCTCCAAATAACCTCCATGGGGACTTTATCATACGCCTTTTGTAGGTTAATAAACACCATATGTAAGTCTCTCTTCCTCTCCCTATACTACTTCGCTAATCTCCTCATGAGATGAATAGCCTCGATAGTCGAATGAGCTGGCATGAAACCAAACATATTCTTAGAAATAGTTGTGATCCTCCTCAACCTCAGCTCAACCACCCTCGCCCAAACCTTCATGGTGTCACTCAACAACTTGATACCCCTGTAGTTGTAGCAACTCTGAATGTCACCCTTGTTCTATTATAAGGAAATTATCATAATCTATCTCTAAGATTCAGGAATCTTCACCATCCAAAAAATGACGTTAAACAACTCTGTTAGCCACCCCATCCCTACCGCTAGTGATCATCCAAAAATCCACCGAAATCTCATCTGTTCGAGTGGTATTTCCCAAATAATAACTCCAGAAAAGTATAATGTGGTCGTTGAATCAAATATAAAAATCAAATAGGTTAGGGTCGATCCCACAAGGAATAGGAAGAAGGTATATTAATTCTGAGTAATTGGCAAGTAAGTAAAAAAGGGGCTTTTTGTAAACAAATAGTAATAGTAACAATTGTTGATTATAGGATTTGTGATCAATACAAGAAAGGCACTAGGACTGTGATCCCCAAGATTCCTTAACTCCACCAGTTACTTGTGCTGGTAAAACTGTCCTACTGCATTGCATGCAAAACCTAACAAGATAGGTTCATTTAAATTTCTCTCGACCTTGGTTAGATGAATTTCACTCTCCTCCTCTCAATTTTCGAGTGTCGCACTACTAAACCTTGTTCTTGATCTCAGATTAACTATCCTTGTTATGTCTCAAGTTATTAGATAAAGGTTGATAGCTTCAAATCCCTGTTGTTATTCCCTTTTCCCAATCTCTACCTCAGTCTCTCTCTCAAGTTTAGAATACATGCAAGTTTCTAACGTTTGTAATAGTTAGAAGATCAATTATAATGAAGGTAATAACATTACTTGCAGTCACACCGGTTCAGAATTGCTTCATACTTAACTCATTTCGTTAATTCCTTATGGTTCATACAACACTAGTTGATGGGTTTAGTTACTCATACTTTCAAGAACACAAGAAGAATTCAATGATGAAAACATAATCATAAACTCACAATAAGAAGAAAACACTGAAATCTCAATATGAATGAAAACTCTGAAATCTCAATATAAATGAAAATTCTAGAATCGATGTCCCAAGATTACAAAATCAATAATGTGTTTTTGATCCTCAAAATAATGAAATAACCAACTAAAAATAATGTAGTGATTAACTCCTAAACATATGACAATCTAGGGGTATTTATAGATACAAAGTGAATCTTATCCTAATAAAAGTAGGAGAAAATAGTCGACAACAACCCACGAAACCGTGACTTGATATCGTGTAACCAACCCACATACCGTGGGTCTATCTCATGGAAATTAGGCCTTGATCACAACATTCAGGAGTTGACCCATGAAACCAATCTACGTGAGTCCTTGCTGTGGGTCTCTCCCTCAGTTTTGACTTGGCTCTTTCATCTTCAAATGCTCCATTATAGTACATGCTTCTTCCCTTTTTATCCATTTTGACTCCACAACCTATTTCCCTACAAGATAGGACAGAAAACACATCATACCAACCAAACATACCCAAGTTATTGCATATTTTCCTTGTTTTAAGCTTCAAACGTGCCATGAAACCATTGCACATCAACACCCTAAACTTAAAATGTTTGCATGTCCTCAGACAAACAACACAAAATAAACACATTCGATGCTTAACTAAGAGAAACCTAGGAGACCTACTACAGTCGACTCATTCCTTTTGGCACCAAAACTTTTTTGACCTCTCCTATTTTAAAATCAATACCACGGTGTGTATACATGCAGCATATTAGCAAGACATAGAAAGGATCAAATGATTGCATCAAATTATGAACAAACAACTATGCATATATGCAAATAACATTATCCGAACTAAAAGCAGCAAACAATGCAACCCATGTACTCACACAACAAAAAAGTCCCATACACTCACAGTATACTAATAAATATCAAAGTATGGACTGGGTCAAAACACTCTCTCTCACAAAGAAGTTCAAACAGTGTGCGTAAAATACCATAGGCTTGCCCTTACTTTCTATGCCTTAGTTTTTTGGATTGTTGGATTAGGATCACAATAGGACTTTCATTGGCTTGTAATGTAGGATTGGGGATGGATGTGGTACATATAGATATGGTGGCTTAACCCTCCTTGACACTATATTATTTTTGGCTCCACTTTCCAACCATTCTCATTTTATTTCCCTTATTCTCCTTCATTTATTTTCAGATTTTTGGGTGTGGCTTTCTTCATACTTTCAAAACACAATTTTTTTTCTATTTTTAAATTTATTTTACTCACTTTTTTTTCTTCTTCACACCCAAATCTATTTTTTTACTAACCCTTTCTTCATACCCATATCAATATATGCACCCCTATAATAGCCACCCTAAACTTAGGCAATTTGCCTGAGCTAAGGTAAACAATGTTCAAGAAGGGACCAGGGCCAAGACAGGTTTATTAGAAGTCAAAATTGGAAGGTGAATAGGATAATGAAAGATATAGGTCAATTAAGGCTCAAAATTGGAATCAAGGGATATTTACTTCATTTGGTCAGACATTTAGGCTAAAAGTGGACTTATTAAAAACATGGTCTATGATCCTTTCCTAACCACTATCCTCTAACCTAGGAAAGACTAATCGGGCATGTTCTGGATTGCACACACAAAGTGAACTCAGTAATGACCTCACACACACTTAGAATAGGGTTACCCCATCAATTACTACCTATCCAGTTCATGCATTGCTGGCTACAGTCATTCTACCTATAATACTAATGCAATAACAAGATCCAACAGTTTTCAGGAGGGGTGTACTTCAAACAATCCAAATGCATCATTATCATTCAAAGTTTGTTCAAACTTGACTGTACTAATGTTCCCCTATTTTTCTCCTAACTAAACTTCAAAATACATATAATATAAATAACAACCTAAAAATGCCAGTTCTACTATGATAGCATACTCGGGGAGAAAGAAACATGGCAACAAAAAACCCCAAGTGGTGGAATACCCCAACACCTAACTAAATAATGGTGCACTGCCCTCAGTTCACATCTATCAATATGATAAGTGTAAGGGAGTGAAGACATACCTGCGGCTCCTAAGGAGCAGGATATTCGCCCGCCCATATCCGGATTATCTGTATGATCTCTAGGATCCATGCTAGGTGCAGACGGTGGAGGGGGTGGCTGACTAGAGGATTCACCTTGTGATCTTTGCTTATAGGAAATATGACTAGTATGGTACTCTGCCTGGGAGTCCTTAGTCGCCCTCCGTAGATCACTCTCAAACTCATCTCCACTATCAGTCTGGCCCTCAGGACTCCGTAGCCTCTTGCCTCTAGTAATAGGAGTCTTCTCATCAGCAGATAAGCCAACCACAAATGTCAGTGCTATCGAGATGGTGTTGACATAGACAGAATGATAGGAGTGTGGCTGACTGCCGAAGCTCTAACCTGTGCCTTCAAAGAAGCCACCTCCTGGGTCAAACTCGTCATGTCTGGAATATGGGCCTCCCACAGCCGGTTACCCATCCGCTGCTCAAAGCTGTCAATTCACCCATGCAACTTTCATATAAATCTATCCATGACAGCAGTCATGCAGGCCTCAAATCTCACCTCAGAAGCGTCTATCAAAGTCCTAACCAATGGCATAAGTTGAGATACCAACTTAGCCATCTGGGCCTCTGTGTGATCCTGTCTCTCAATAGCCTGCGTCTGTCTATCCACTAACTTCTGTAAAAACTCTTATGAGACTGCCACCATGCTAGACAGGGGTGGCGGTACGGTAGTACATGCTACCCCCCTTATCAATCATGAGGCCTGTGCCCTCAGTAGGCAACCTCCCAACCTCGGGCTCACTAACTGGTAATGAAGTGCTAAACGGTTTCTTTTATCCACTTGCCCTTCAAAAAGGGTGGTTCCTGATGAAGTAAAAAGCTGAGACCTCTTTTGGAAAACTGGGTTAGCACCCCGCTGATTTATCAAACTTATATCAGCTATGCGGGTCATCTCAATGTCATGATCTACTGCAGGTATTGTGACCACACCTGCAACATTACACAGGCCCTGAATCAGACAGGGGAAAGGGATGCTGGTGAAGTCTCTAAAGGCGCGCTCATGAATCTTCTCAATAATGTAGCGGGTGACGTTGATGACTTATCCGACCATGATGCTCTCCAATAGAACAGCTTGATTAAGTGTAAGAGAATTATCCGCACCTGTAGGACCGATACGATTTGGTAGAACTGACCACCAAAACTTGCCCACAAAGTAATGTGAGGACTTCTTAATATCTAACTTCTCAGCTGCCTATCTTGCATCTTCACAATCCTCAGTGATATACTGTGCAACCCACCATAGTAGCTCCAAGCGCTGATCGGCATCCTTTATTTTGTATCTATTTTTCACTATCTTTATACGGTGAACAAACTCAGTTGTACAAGCTGGAATCTCACGTTCAGCACCAAAAAAGAACCTGTGGATAGTCTGCTCGAATATGTCTACTCTGGTACCACAAATAAAAGTATGATTCAATGATGGTTGGTCCCGATATCGCTACTTATTTTGTGTGATCAATTCAATAGAAGCAACATATGAAGCATAAAACTCATGAACCAACTCTGGGCTATAGCTATCAGAAGGCTCTGTTAGCCACCCGAATCCATAACTATCAAATAATGACTTAATTTCAGGTAGTGCCTTCAACTCATCTATCTGATATCGAGGCTCCTCAGTGATATTTCGTTTACACGCACCCCGCTCACTCAGCTATGCATCCCTATCATAAATGGCCTTTATACCCTGAACACACCACCTCCTATTTTCCCTTCGTACTATAGCTGCGGCCCGCTGTGCAACCAACTGTCTTTGTGAGGAAGTCGTTGAATCTTGGACACCAGTACCTGACATAAAAGCTATCCCAGCAGCTTCACCACTATCACCTGAGTTAGAATCATCTGTACCCTCAGCATTCTCATCGGTCCCAGGTGTATCATCCCTGTTTCCAGTATCATCGGTCGCAGACGTAGCCACCCCCTCATCAGACTAGTGGAGGAATTAGATGACTGAATAGGTGTCACCGAAGTGGAAGATGGGAGAGGTTGTGAAGTAGGCTGAGGTGTGGCTCAGGTTGCAGCTTCCCCCTGAGCTCATTTCCTCATAGTGTGAGGCACAATAGCAGACTCATCTCGAGCAATCTCGTATACCTCTTCGGACTCACTCTCTGATTTTGAAGGTTCAACTTGTAGCCTTATCTTAATTTTTAGGTTTTTAGTTTGGATTTTTGAGGAAGAACCCATATCTATACATTTGGGGTTTCCTTTAGGGAGCATTGTTTGAATTGGTCAGCTCTTTAGTGGATTTTTGTTGGGTCGGGTACGGATTTTGGGTTAGGGTTTTATGAATTGGGGGTGATGGGAATTTGAAATTTTTTGCAATTGGGGTAGTGGGAATTGATGAATTTGAGTGTTTAGTACTTGGGAAATTTAGTGAATGTAGGATTGGAAGTGTTAATTGGGATGTATTTTGGGAAATAGGTTGGGTATTTAGAGAAAAAGGATCGGGTTTAGGGTTTTGGGTTGGATGAAATCAGGTTTATAAAGTTTTGAGGAAATATAAGGGGTTGGGTCGGGTTGAAATCTTATTTTTTTTGGGTTGTTCTGATTCCCACGACACAAACCTACGTCACGTAGGTTGACCTACATCACATGGGTCCCTGGCATGGGGATGGATTCTGCAATTGAAAAATTCCATCTGAATTTAATGGTACCAACCCCTGTCACGTGGGTTGACCTACGTCACATGGGTCTCTAGAGTGGGTTGTATTCCGCAACTTGAACATTTAGTATGATTTCTATGGTACCAACCCATGTCATATGGGTTGACCTACATCACGTGGGTCACCATCATAGTTGAAGCTGCACACCTCTTATTTAGTTCACAACTCTATTTTCAACACATCTGTTCTGCATCACTATCTGTACCCGACAAGGAAGAAATCACCACTGGTATCAATCCTTGGGTTTCCTCCCAAGCAGCGCCTGCTATAACATCGCGGCACAACGTAGCTAGGTTGGTTAATTAGACATCACAAACCATCCCATGGGTTTCCTCCCATGAAGCACCTGATTTAACATCGCGGTACGACCCAACTACCTTAACTACTCAGACTTCATCGAGACTACACTCCTCACACATCCTTATTTCTTATGTGGTTCCCACATAGTGCTTTACATGCTGTCCATTGAACTTGAATAGAACATTGTCATCACCTTTAAGCTCAATTGCTCCATGCTGGAATACCCTAACCACCATGAAAGGTCCAGACCATTTGGACCTTAATATTCCAGGAAACAAGCGACCCTGAAGTTATAAAGCGATACCAAATCTCCCGGGTGAATTTCTCGTTGTTCAACCTTCTAATCATGATATAACTTCATCTTCTCTCTATACAGCACTGAACTTTCATAATCCCAGAGAAAAATTCATCCATCTTATTCATCTACTCTAATCTCAATTTAGCCACTTTGCTCCATTCCAGATTCAACCTCTCTAATGCCCATATAGCCTTGTGTTTAAGTTCAACAAGCAAATGAGATGATTTCCCAAACACTAGCTGATATAGAGATGCAACAATTGGCATTTTGAATGCAGTTCAATATGCCCATAATGCATCATTCAATCTTCTTGCCCAATCAGTCCTATTGGCATTCACAGCCTTCACCAAAATAGACTTAATCTCATGATTTGACACCTCAACTTGCCCGTTTGTATGAGGTTGATAAGTTGTTGCCAATTTGTGTTTGAAACCATATTTTTCAAGTAGGGATTTGAACAGCCGATTACAAAAGTGGGATCCTCCATCACTAATGATAACTCGGGGTGTACCAAATAATGAAAATATATTCTTTTTCAAGAATGGCGTGACCATCCTTTCTTCATTATTGGGAAGTTCTAGTGCCTCAATCCACTTAGAAATATATTCAATAGCACCAAAATGTATTTCATCCCATGTGAGCTCACGAATGGGACCATAAAGTCAATACCCCACACATCAAATAATTTGAGCTCAAGGATAGTCTTCATTGGAAGTTCGTGTCTGCGCGAGATGTTCCCTTGCCTTTGGCATTGGTCATAAGCCCTAGCATAGTTATACACATCTTTAAAATGGTAGGCTAATGGTACCCACATTGTAAGATCTTATGAGCAGTCCATGCACCTCTATGTTGAACCCCAACTGGAGATGAATGACATGCTTCCAAAATACTCATCATCTCGACCTCCGGAATACACCTTCGAATTATACCATCTGCACACACCCTAAATAAATAAGGATCATCCCAAAAGAATTTTCTCACCTCATGCATCAACCTCTTCCTCTGCTGATATGAAATATCTTTCGGGACTAGATAACTTGCCAAAAAGTTGGCAAAATCTGCAAACCAATGGATTAAATTTTGTGATGCTGCCAACACTTGTTCGTCTGGAAAAGTATCATCAATATCAAGTTTATCCCTTAATTTAAGCATGGCATCCTCCTCAAGGCATGATAGATGGTTTGCAACCTAATTCTCAGTCCTCTTTTGGTCCTTGACATCAAAATCAAATTCTTGCAGTAGAAGCACCCACCGAATCATTCTTGGCTTGGAATCCTTCTTTGACATAAGATATCTAAGTGTTGCGTGGTCTGTATGCACAATAACCTTTGTACCAATCAAATAAGATCAAAATTTCTTGAAAGCAAAGACCACTACTAGCAATTCTTGCTTGGTTACAGTATTATTTTTCTGAGCTGGATTAAGTGTTTTGTTAGCGTAATAAATTGAATGTAGAATCTTCTCACGCCCTTGCCCAAGGACTGCACCCAAGGCCACACCACTAGCATCATACTTAAACTCAAATTGCATAGTCCAAAATGGTAAAATAATGATCGGGGCTGAAATCAACTTCTCTTTCAGATACTCAAAAGCTTTTAGGAAAGCCTCATCAAACACAAACTCAACCTCCTTCTCTAAAAGCTTTCATAATAGAAGTGCAATCTTAGAGAAATCCTAGAAGAATCTTCTATAGAACCCTACATGTCCCAAGAAACTTTGAATTCCTTTCACCAAAATAGGTGGAGGTAATTTTTCAATCACCTCAATAGTGGCTTTGTCAGCTTTAATACCCTTTTTTTAGATAAGATGCCCCAATACGATACCCTCATTAACCATAAAGTGACATTTTTCCCAATTTAGCACTAAATTACACTACTCATATCTTTGCAACACATTAGCAAGGTGTGCCAAGAAGTCATCAAATAAGTCTTACACAACAAAGAAATCATCCATTAAAACCTCAATAGTGTATTCCACTATGTCGGAGAAAATGGATATCATGCAACGCTGAAAAGTGGCCGATGCATTACATAAATAGAAAGGCATCCTTTTTAGCGCGAACGTACCATATGGACAAGTGAAAGTGGTCTTCTATTGGTCCTTGGGAGAAATGAAAATTTGATTATACCCTGAATAACCATCAAGAAAACAATACCATCCTCTACCATCAAGACGGTCTAACATCTGATCCATGAAGGGCATAGGAAAGTGATCCTTTTCGATCCATGAATTCATCTTTTGATAATCCATGTAAACTCTCCATCCAGTAACCAGCCTAATTGGGATTAACTCATTCTTGTCATTTAGAACCAGAGTGATTTCTCCCTTCTTTGGCACACATTGAACAGGGCTCACCCACTTGCTATCAGTAATGGGGTAAACTACACCTGCATCTAACCACTTGATGATTTCTTTCTTTATACCTTCTTGCATAGGTAGGTTCAGATGACGTTGTTGTTCAATCCTTGGTATGCACTCAAGATCAAGCTAAATTTTGTGAGTGCAAATGCCCGGTGGAATCTCAAAAATATTAGCAATGGACCAACCAATGACCCTCTTACACCTTTTTAGCACCGAAATAAAAGCCTTTAGGTGCCACTCCACCAACTGAGTAGAAATAATAATGGGTAAGATGTTGTTGCCTCCCAAGAATTTATAGCGAATGTGAGTCGGAAGAGCCTTAAGCTCCAAAATTGGAGGCTCTTTAATAGAAGGGCGAGACGGTGGGGTCACCCTATTCTTCAAATCAAGATCACATTTCTTTGGAGCATAAGTGTATGATCCCATAGAAGTAAGTGCACCAACCATCTCATCACACTCATCAATACCATCGCTATCAAAGTTCATAATCAGAGCAACAAGGGCTTCGACTCCCAGCCTTTCTTATATAGGAACTACCAAATCTTCTTCTTCAGATGTATCAATCACAGAAATTACACGTATGTCTCTTGGTTGCTTCACGGAATGACAACTATTGAAGGTAATCTGCTCGTCATTCAACCTGAACTTCATCTGCCCAATTTCCATGTCAACTAATGTACGGCCGGTGGCAAGGAATGGTCTTCCCAGGATTATGGGAACCTCAAAATCAACTTTACAGTCTAGAATTACAAAGTCAGCCAAAAAGATGAAAGAGATACCATCTTTACAAAAAAAATCATATAAGATACCAACAGATTTTTTCATAGTTCTATCCACCATATTAAGTCTCATCAAAGTTGGTTTTGGTGCTCCCAATCCTAACTGTTTAAACATGGCTAGTGGCATCAAGTTAATGTTAGCCACCAAATCACATAATTCCATTGAAAAGTTATAGGACCCGATAGTAAAAAATATTATGAAGGCGCCTGAATCTTCCTTTTCTTTACAAGTGAATAAGAAGCAATTACACTACAATGGTTTAAATTATCTACTGGTTCAAAACTGACAGTTCTCTTCTTCATCACCAAATCTTTTATGAATTTTGCATAACCTAGCATCTGTTCTAAAGCCCCGATAAGAGGAATATTTATCAATAACTCTTTTAATATTGAAATAAATTTCTGGTATTTATGCTCTTCAGCTTTCTTTTTTAACCTTTGAGGAAAGGGAGGAGGAGGTCGTGGAATGAGTTTCAGAACTTGAGTAGCCTCCTTCTCCTTCCTCTTTTCAGACTTAGTTTCCTTATCAACATTTTAGGGCTTGTTAGTTGTGTTTCCATCAACCTCTGAATTCTCTGGCTCTATTTCAGCCTCTTTATCAACTACCACTAGCTCATATTTCCTTCCATTATCCAGGGGCATAGATGGGTCAGTCGTGCACTTCCCGCTTCTAGTAGTAATGACCAAACAATGACTATCATTTTTTTTATTTTGGATGGTGTTTCTCGGAAGGGTTCCAGGTTTACGTTGGTTCAATGCCACCGATATCTTCCCGAACTGTTGCTCCAACTATTTTATGGCATTTGAATGATATTATACTTTCTGACTTATTCCTTAAATGTCTGGCCTAATCTCCTTCAAGCAACTCTCCTAGCTCTCTGACCCCTTAACAATTTTATTATGAAGGGCTTCCATTGTTGAATTTCTAGAATCAGTGTCACGGTTCCCTAGTGGGACATATGCACCACTCTTATCTTTGTAATCATCCTTTCACCTCCAATCACCATAACAATCTCGTTCTCTGTCTCTACATCCTGATTTGTTGTAATAGTCTCTGTAGTTGTTCCAACCTTGATTCCCTTGCCTCGAGTTCCAAGATTCTTGATTAGACCATTGGCCCTTGGCTAGGAAACCCGACACCTCTTGATCCAAGTACTTATCCTCCTCGTCAGATCATAATTATAATGCCTAGGTGTTTTAACTTGTGCACCTACAACATACACCTTCTTAGCACCTCTTGTCGCAATCTGTTTAGCTGGCAATCCAATTTCTGTCCTCAATTGTGCGAATTCTTGAGCTATAGATTCATCAAAAGCCCGTTGTGTTGTCGAGGCTCCAATAGCATACGTCCCAGCAGGTTAATCTACCTCCCGAGTATGCCATCCTTGGTTAGTCTTAGTGATACGATCTAAAATCTCTGAAGCTTGTTCCCACCTCAGACTCATAAATGCTTCGCCAGTGATAGTATCTGCTACAGCCTTGGTATTGGAGTATAAAGCTCTGTAGAAGATCTCAAGTAAATTTCAACCATTTATTCTTTGGTTTGGAATATTTTGTAACTTCTTCTTGAACCAAAGCCAAGTCTCGTAAAGTGCTTTAGAATGTAGCTGTCTAAAAGTATAAATCTCATCCTTCAACAGTAGCATCTTGGAGGATGGGAAAAATCTTTCCAAAAACTAATTTCTCAATTCTTACCAGGTAGTGATGGAAGCTCGTGGGAAATCGGCCAACCACAAAGTCGTTTCTCCTGTTAGAGAGTATGGTAGCAATCTTAACTGAATAGCCTTTTGGTCAACCCCAGGCAAATTATATGAAGTGCAGACCCCCATAAAGTTCATTACATATATTTTGGATCATCTGTAGGAAGACCGGCGAATATGCCTTTCAAGTTTAGCAGGTGGATCATGGCACTTGTAATGTCGAACTTAGTGTCGCGAGGTAACTCTGGTGGAATAATGCCACCAGTTTCAACCGACTTGAAATAAGCCGCATTCTCTTCTTTGGGATCATCATAAATCGAAACATATGGTCTTTGAGGTATTTGTTGGACCCTCAGTCTTCTTTGTCTCTCTTCAAGTGCAGTAAGACGTTGTGATGCTTTTTATATTCCTTGATGATCTCTATCTACTTGTCTAAGAGCTACTTGCCTCATATTCTCCTCAGTCGTTAGTCGAGCAGTGATTTGCTACACAGTTTCATGACTCGCCGAATGAATTAGTGGTTGGTTATGAATACCTTCCGCGAATGCAGGATCCTGAACTCCATAGCTTTTCACTATTCTTCAATTTGCTCTCAGTGTTCTTTCTATCTCACTATCAAGTAGAATTAGGGGATTAATTTGACTCCTAGTGTTGGGCATATACTGGCATGTGCCCTAAAAATTATAGAAAAATAAAACCAATCAACTCCAACAAGTAAACTAATAAACTCAGTAACCGTACTCCCCAACAACGACGCTAAAATTTGATGTTGCCCAAACTATACCTCCAAAAAAGTATAATGTGGTTGCTGAATCAACTATCGAAGCCAACTAGGTTGGGGCCGATCGTACAGGGACTAGGATGAAGGTCTGTCGAATGTTTGTCTGAGTAATTGGAAAGTAATAAAAAGAGGGGATTTTGTAAACAAATAGGAACAGTAACAATTGTTGATTGTCGGATTTGTGATCAATATGAGAAAGGCACTAGGACTGTGATCCCCAAGATTCCTTAACTCCACCGGTTACTTGTGCTGGTAAAACTATCTCGCTGAGTTGCATGCAAAACCTAACAAGATAGGTTCATTTACACGTCTCTCGACCTTGGTTATATAAATTTCACTCTTGTTCTCTCAGTCTCCAAGTGTCACACTACTAACCCTTGTTCTTGACCTCAAATTAACTATCCTTGTTATGGCTCAAGTAATTAGATGAAGGTTGAGAGATTCAAATCTCTATTTTTATTCCCTTTTCCCAATCTCTACCTCTTTTTCAAGAAAGTTTAGAATACAGGTGAGTTTCTAACATTTGCAACCATTAGAAGATCAATTATAATGAAGGTAATTACAATACATGTAGTCACAACGGTTCAGAATTGCTTCGCACTTAACCCATTACATGAATTCCTCATGGTTCACACAACCCTAGTTTATGGATTTAGTTACTCATGATTGAAAGAACATAAGAAGAATTCAATGATGAAAACATAATTGTAAACTCACAATAAGAAGAAAATTCTGAAATCTCAATATGAATGAAAACCCTAGAATTGATGTTCCAAGATTACAAAATCAATAATGTTTTTTTGATCTTCAAAATAATGAAATAACCAACTAAAAATTATGTAGTGAATAACTCCTAAACATAGGACAATCTAGGGGTATTTATAGATACAAAATGAATCCTATCCAAAGCAAAGTAGGAGAAAAAAGTGAGCAACAACCCATGGAACCGTGAATTGGTATCATGGAATCAACCCACGTACTGTGGGTTCATCTCGTGGAAATTAGGCCTTGATCACAACATTCAAGAGTTTACCCACGGAACCAACCTACATCACATGGGTTGACCTACAGGATGTGAGTCCTTGTCGGGGGTCACTTTCTCGATTTCAACTTGACTCTTTCATCTTCAAATGTGCCATTCTAGTGCATGTTTCTTCCCTTCTTTGAAATTTTTCCTCCATAACCTATTTCCCTTCAATATAGGACAGAAAACACATCATACCAACCAAACATACCCAAGTTATTACATATTTTCCTTGTTTTAAGCATCGAAAGTGCCATGGAGCCATGGCACATCATCCAGTTGCCCTACGCCTATGCATCTTATGAATAGGTCACTTGACCTCCTTAACCTTTATACGCTTATAATAACCATAATCATGACACCCCTCACATTTCTCCAAGTCCCCTAACATAATTTCTCAGTCCCCCTCGTCATTCAGGAGTTTATGGAAATAAGACTGCCACCTCCTCCTAATGAGGACATCCTCAATCAATACTCTTCCATCCTCCCTCTTGATGCATTTCACTTGTTCAAGTTCATGGGTCCTCCGACCCCTAGCCTTAGCAAGCCTATACAACTTCTTTTTCCGTTCTTTCTTCTCCGATTCTGCAAAATTTGTTGTTTTAGCTGCCATCAAAGATAACTTAGCCTCCTTCCTAGCTAACTTATACTAATATTCATTCGACCGCTTTTCTTTTTTATCCTTACTCTCCACCAACTTTGCATAATCCACCTCCTTAGTCTCTACCAACTTTGCATAAGCCACCTCCTTAGTCTCCATCTTCCTTTTCACTTCTTCGTTCCACCACCAGTCCCCCCGGTGCTTGCCAGATCATCCTCTCAAAATAATGAACACCGCTCTAACTATCTTGCTAATGCAACTGCAAGCTTTCTCCCATCTACTAGCCATGTCCCCCCCCCCCTACTCTCTCAATCCCCTATTACCCCTAACTTCTCTCATATCTCTTTAGCACTGGTCAGAATCAAGATACCCTATTTAATTCTAGACCGATCCTCTCTACCTCTCTTCGTTCTTCCCATATTTAGAAGTAAGTTCATCACCAAAAGTTTTTGCTAGTTCAAAAGATTATAAAGACCTTGCAATCTTTACATAGTGCCCTATCCCCCTTCCTAAGAAGCAAAAAGTCTATTTGAGTCTTAGCCACCGCACTCGGAAGGTAATTAGGTGTTCCTCCTTCTTTAAAAAACTCAAATTCACTACCACCAACCCAGAGTCCATAGATAAATCCAAAAGTGAGGCTCATCTCTCATTCCTTTCCCCGCCTTTCCCGGAAACCAAAGCCTCCATGCACATTGTCATAGCCTCTCCCCAATGATCCGATGTGCCCATTGAAATCTCCTCTTATGAAAATCTTCTCTAAGATCAGAATGCCTATCACCACCTCATTCAAAACCTCCCAAAAGCTCTTTTTCTCCTCCTCATCAAAGTCCGCCTATGGAGCGTAGGCACTAAAAATATTCAGCATAGACCTTGCAATGACAAATTTAATCATCATTAAACTATCATTGACCCTCCTAATCTCTACCACCTTCCCTCTAATCTCTTCATCCACTAAGATACTTACTCCATTCCTATGCTTCTCGCTTCCTGAGTACCACAACTTAAACCTATCCACATCCTTAGCCTCAGAACCTACCCATTTTGTCTCCTGGACACAAGCTATTTTAATCCTCCTCTTCCTAAGAATATTTACAATCTCTATCAACTTACCTTGAAAGATCCCTATATTCCAAGATAAAGTATTATGAATATATTTTAAATTAATCTATTCTAGACATTATAAAATATTATATTAGTTTTAGTTTTGTATGTAGCATCTTCCACGAGGGTTGCTACACTAATGACGCCAGTTGATAACAAAGAATTTGTAGTGTCAAGATGTTATATCAATCAATTATTGGAAGACAATCCAATTTTACTATTTTATTCATATTAGATCGTAATTACCCTCAAGGTCAATTTTTGATTTTTTATGCATTTTCTGTGTTTTGAGTTTTTCTATAGCTACTAGTCATTTATGACTTGCCGAGATAGTTAGTTCCGTTCTTGGGTAGTTAGTTTGAGTTTTAAGCCATTTTCCTATTTTGGAGATTTTGAAGGTGAAAACTTTGGCTTTGGTTAAAACATTTATTAAATGATCTCAGATGCAAAGTCTGACAGTTTAATTATCTCCAAAACATGTATTTATTATTAGGGGGACCTTTGGTTCAAGTCTCGATGCTTTTGAAATCATTTTCGGTTATTGAGTTATTCTTGGTTAAAACTGAAAGAATATATGTGAGGCCTATATTTTTTCAAAGTGACCTTTGATGAGAATTTCATCGATTTTGTTGAGTACGGAATTCCATTTTTGATATGGTAGTATATTTCATTTGCATGTACAATGTTTCAAGAAAATTCCGAGGACCCATTCAGACTCCTTTTCGGCTCTAATTTTTGTTGATATAACATTAGCTGGTGAAGGGATAAGTTGCCCTTCACGTGCACAGTCAACATCCACATGCGCTAAGAAGCCTGGTCTAGCAGGCCCAAAGTCTCTTCTTTGTATGTGTGGTAGACCAGTCGCATAAATGAAGGTTGGAATGGTCGACCTTAGCGTGCTCGGTATGGGTCCTGCATACACATAATAGGGACCCGTGGCAATATAAATTTCATCTTCCCTAATTTTGAAATTATTTTCTAAGCTTTTTCCTCTATTATTAAACCATTGGAGCTTGGAATATTTGGAGGGATCATTGTTTTGAGTATAGGTATGTTTACTTTACTCTCTGTGATCATTTTCTTTCAATTTTCTCGTCCAATCCCATCCTAAATCTGTTAAATTTCTAGTTTAATGTCCTTGGTTTTCTTGCTAATTATGGGCTATTTTGAGCCCTAATTCGGGATCCGTTTATGCTCAATTTTTTAGCATAATTTCCATCTCTTACAAGGAATATAGTTGCGAGTTTAATTTTAAAGTTCTATAAGCGAGCTCCATGGGTTGTTTTTTACCCAATTTTTGGCTTGGAGTGTAAAATTGTAATATGGGTCTTTGTAATGTCCCTCTAGGTTATTTCACACATTTTCATTCTTTTACTATATTTAAAGTTTTCCTATAGCTACCCCAAGTCATTTATGACTTGGTGTGACTAACAATTTGGTTACCGAGCAGTTTATTTTGTTTTTAGAGTTATTTTCCTATTTTGGAGCTTTTGAAGTTGAGAAATGGGTCTCAGGCCTAAACTTCAAGTAAACAGCCTCGGATGCTAGTTTTGACAGTCTCATCAACTTTGAAATGTTGGTTTTAGGCTAGGGGGACCCCTGGTCTGAATCCCAGGCTTTCGAACTCGTATTGGGCTGTTGGGTAGATTTTGGTGAAACCTGGAACATTAGGTGTGGGACCCGCATTCTATCGAAATAACCTCGGATGGAAATTTCAATGGTTCAGTTGAGTCCAAAATGCCAAATTTTGTAGGGTGGCATAGTTTTTTTGCATGCATGAAATTCTGAACCATTCTCAAACACCCAGTCGAAGTCCGTTAGGAGGTAGGAAAATTTGGCTGGTGCCAGATTTATTGGTGCAGCTGCTTTAGCGACCTAGAGCCCCTTTAGTGGTATCCTGTTTAGCGACTTTCGACCACAATAACGACAACTAATTAAGCGGCTCTGGACCACTTTAATAGTGGCTGGCCAGTTGAGATTGGGTCGCTTTACCGCTCTTCTCACCGCTTTAGCGGTCATTTAGCCGATAAAGGGGCCATCGCTGGTAGTATTATAATTATTTCATTTTCTAAAAAAAAATAAAATTATTTTCCTAAGTGTTGGGCACCATTAAAGGTTTTGTGAGAGAAAAATTCTTGGGAGATCATAGAATTGTTGCTAGGTTTGAGTTGGAGGTGTCCTAGTGACTATTTTGTCATCATTTTTTTTGTATGTTCTTGGCTATTCTTCAGTTTAATTTATAGTTAAAATCTTTGTTTCTCCAAACTATGTGAGACTATTTTGGTATTAAATTGGGCTCAAATTACGACCAAATCTTGGGGAAAATGATCCTTGAGCTGAAAGAGATGTTGTGACAGGTTCAATTTTATTATTCCGCAAGCGAGTCCCACGAGGGATTTTTAGTCCAATTTCTAAGCCAGAGCATTTATACACTATTATGAGTATCGATGATACTCATATCTTGATGTATAAAACATTGTTTTGATAGTGTGGCGGCAGTTAGAGGCTTCTCGAAAAAGGAAAGTTGTGGAGTAGAGGATTATACGAGCTTTCTATGGCGTCCAGGTAGTCTAGGCTTACCTTTATCCTATACTGTTCTTATATATGGTATTAGTATGTTATTATGCTAGCAATGGGTGGTATTTACAGCTAGTTTGTTTGTTTTAGCATTTATCGCCCTAGTTTACCGGATAAGAACCCCTTTCGATAGAATTCGGGACATTTTCCTTTAGGTTAGTATACAAATATACTTTAGGATTAGACTTATCCCTTTTAGTACCTTGGGACAAGATTGGGAAGCTTAAGCCTATGTTCAGGTAGGTGTTTTCCTTAGGCTGGGTTAGCATGGTCCGGTAGCCGGCCTCACTACTCTTTTTAGATAAAATTCTTCAAATGGCATACCTTTAGGCTTAGATGAGCTCATGACTACTTTATTAGAATATTACCTTAGGTTTGGGTTGACTTATTCTTGATTGCATGCCTATTTAGTTTCATTACCCGCGGGTAGGGCAGCAACTTATTATTAGCTGCACCAACTTGATCTAGTATTTAGAACCTGCCTGGCCTTAGCAGATTTGGCCTCTGAAGATTGAATTTTAATGAATAAGTGGATTTAAAATACGTTAGGACCTGTGGGATTTAGTTAAGTACTTCATGCTTATTATCAGGTTCAAATTCAGAACTTGCCTGGCCTTAGCAGATTTGGCCTTTCGAGATTGAATTTTAATGAATAGGTGGATTGAAAATATGTTAGGACCCCTGGGATTTAGTTAAGTACTTCATGCTTATTATTAGTTTCGATTTGAGTTTGGCATATGCTTTATTGATATTGTCTACGAGTTCTGGTTTGGGTCCGACATCTATTATGATTATGGCTTACTGTGTATGAGTTTCGATTTGGGTTTGGCACCTATTTATGGTCATATTCCACTATTTATGAGTTTTGGTTTGAGTCTGGCATCTACCCTCTTGTTATTATCCACTATTACCAATTCAAGTTCGGCATCTAGAAACTCGTTATTATCCATCGATTCCAGTTTTAGTCTGGTACATTTTTATCATTATGGATCTGGTATTGGAAATCTATTGGCAACTGGTAAGGTTTACGGTTACAGTTGGGAGATGAGTTTTCTATACGCATATCATCTATCTTAGTTTATTTTCTGTTTAATATGGTTATTTATTGTTCTTAATTTTGTTTTACACTTTTTTGCAACCACCGTTCTTATGGGGGCTCAGTTAAGTTATAGACAGGATTTTAATTTCATTCTCAAGTTTCTTAATTATAATTTACCGCATTTGTCTAGTATAGCATGTTATTTCCATTTATGCTTCTTTACTATTGACTTTAGCTTATATTTTTGTACTTTATTCATTCTTTTACTATATTTGAGCTCAGTCAGTCGATAATGTCTACTTAGTACTCATAGGTTTGGGTACTCATACTACACTTCTACATTTTTTCCTTGATGCAGATCCGAGTACGAGCCACTGCCGCTGATGTTATCCTTGGGTTGTGCTGCTAATTTTAGACTTGGTGTGCTTTAAAGAGTCCAGAGTTGATCCTCCTCCTTCTGTTTTAGTGGTAGTTTTTTGTATATTTTGAGACTACTATGTGTATATATATTTTGGATATTGTCTAATACTCTCTTTTTAGTTATAATGGCTCTTGTATCGACCATTCCAGGTCTTGGGAGGGATTTTTTTGTATATTTTTTCCTCTTCCCTCTCTTGTACAGTATGTTATATATGTATATCTCTTTTGCTTTCACTTATTATTTTTTATTGTTGATTTCAGTCTCATTTTCTTTTATCTTTCTCCTACTAGCCCATTACTTGTCATTTCAGGATATGGCTTGGCTTATCTACTGGTGGGTTAAAGTAGGTACCATCATGGCTTGAGAGATTTGGTTGTGACAACTTGGTATCAGAGCATAGGTTCACCGATATTGTTGGAACAAGAGTTAGTGTCTAGAAGGGTCCCGCGGATCATACAGAGATGCCTATATAATATCTTTAGGAGGCTATAAGATATTCTTAGGAAAAATATCATCTTTTTGGTTCATTTTTGTGTGTTGTGTCTATATTGGTTTCTATATTCTCATTTGTTTTACTCTTTCACAGATGGCTAAGACGAGTGATACGACGTCCAGGGATGAGGACCCCGGGCCTGTTGCTAGAATGCTAGCTAGAGGCAGAGGTTTACACCAAGGTCGAGGTTAGGCCTGAGCGGCAGCCCCAGCTCTAGGCTAGGCCAGGAAACCTTTACCTAAGCTTGACATTGATTTAGAGACTGAGTATGCACCTGAGTTATCACTAGAGGATCTGCCGCCACAGCAGCTGGTGGGCTAGGGTGTAGCCTAGGCCCCATCTAGATTTATATCTTATTTGGTTCTCTGTGATACATTGGTTCAACTTTTGGGTTTAGTTGGTGGCCCACCAATGGACAGCGCACGTACATCCACATAGGGGCAGTCCAGGGTGGACTTGGTATAGGAATGCAGTCTACAGCTGTGGCTCCTAGAGTTGAGGTTCCACCAATACCGAAAGCTCTACAGCCAGCAGTCGCCCAGCCGAACATGACTTCTGAGAAGCAGAAGATGTAGGACCATTTTTTGAGATTGACTCCATCCAGGTTTGTTGGGCCCTAATAGAGGATGCTTATGAGTTCATTACCAGCTGTGAGGAAAGGATATAAAATTTAGGGTTAGTGAGTCACACGGAGTGGATTATACGATATATCAGCTTGATAGAGCAGCAAGACAGTGTTGGAAGGGTTATCCTGATTCCAGGCCAGCTAGATCTACTTCTAAGACTTGGACTCAGTTCTACGAGGCTTTCTTAGAGAAGTACATGTCTCACAGCATGCGTAAGCTCCTGAGGGATAAGTTTACTTTGTTGAGGCGGGGTACTATGATAGTGGCCAAGTAAAATGTGAGGTTTCATGAGCTAGCCAGGCATGCCACCATAAATCTGCCTACACAGAATGAGAGGATTCAGTACTTTTCCAGAGGGTTAAGACTATCATTTTATATAGCTACTCAGATTTTGGTGATTTCAGAGAGGTCATTTATTGACATTACATATCATGCCTACACAATAGAAGATATGGATCGCGAGGCCAAAGCGGGCAGAGATAAGAGACCCTATTATCAGGGGCAGTTATAATATGAGCCAAAGAGGTGTTCAATTCAAAAATAGAGATTTTTTAGGGTTGGTACCCCCAACATCAGCCTTATCAATACCAGGGTCAGTCTAGTAGGCCCGTTCAGGAAGCACTTCAGATTTTAGATGGGTGTCAACCCAATTATAGTAGTTCTAATAGTTAGAGCAGTATTCAACCGTCGAAGGGTATTCCGTCAGGGTCATCCAGCCGAGGTGGTTATTTTGAGTTAGATGGACCTTCTCATCAGGTTAGAGTGCCACGGGCATATTATGTGTGTAGGGTTATTGGGTCACTATGCTAGAGAGTGTCCCCACCGTAGAATGGTTGAGCCTACTACGCAGAGTGTTTTATTGATGAGACTAGTGTTGCCAACTCGGGGTAGTGCACAGGGTAGAAGGGGTGATCTTTAGGGTTTTAGAGAAGGTCCTTAGGCAGGTTAGACAGGTGGTTGGGTAGGCACCCATTCTAGAGGCAGATGAGGTCATTTGTAAGCTATTCTTTGTAGGCCAAAGGTTGAGGCTTTGGATGCTATTATTACAGGTAAGATTTCAGTATGCCGTCAGTCAGCTTTTATTTTATTTGATCCAGGCCCCACAGATTCATATGTTTCTACTTGTTATGCACCGAAGTTGGGTTTGTCTTAGTAGCCATTATTATTTGATCATGTATTGTGACTGTATGGGAGTATGACACTTAGGCTGACCTTATTGATCGATACATGGTTAATTTCGACGTGAATCTAGGCATGGACTTCTTATCCGCCTATCATGTGGTCTTAGATTGCTTTGCTAAGACCATTACCTTAGTCATGCTTGGCATAAGCGTGGTTGTGTGGGAGGGTTCTTATAGTTGCATGCTGATGGGGATTATTTCTTATATCCAGGTTAGGAGACTGGTATCGAGGGGTTATATAGCCTATTTAGCTTATGTTTGTGATGTTAGTAGTGAGGGTCCTTCAATTGACTCTGTTTTTATAGTCTGTAAGTTGTCTAATATTTTCCCTACTAACCTTCCTAGCCTTCCTCCTGAGCGTGATATAGAATTTTCTATTAACGTTATGTCAGGTACTCAACTTATTTCTATAACACTCTACCGTATGGCTCCTGCCTAGCTAAAAGGGTTGAATTTTCAGTTTGAAGATCTTCTAGGTAGGAGTTTCATCAGACTGAGTATATTGCCTTGGGTTGCTCCAATTCTATTTGTGAAGAAGAAGGATGGTTCTATGCGTATGTGTATCGATTATAGACAGCTGAATAAGGTGATAGTGAAGAAGAAGTATCATATGCCTCATATTAATGATTTATTTGACCAGCTTCAGGGTACAACCATGTTTTCTAAGATTGGGTTTAGTTTCCACCAATTAAGGATTAGGGTTAGGGACATTTCTAAGACATCCTTTAGGACTACCTATAGCTATTACGAGTTCCTGGTGATGTCTTTGGGGTTAACCAATGCCCCAACAATATTCATGGACTTGATGACCCATGTATTTAAGCCTTATTTGGACTCCTTTATGATTATGTTCATTACTGATATTCTTGTCTATTTAATGAGTAGGGAGAAACACGAGCAACATTTAAGGACTATGCTCCACACTTTGAGAAAGCATCGAATTTATGCTAAATTCTCAAATTATTAATTATGGCTTGAGTCTGTAGCTTTGTTGGGGAACATAGTGTTTAAGGATGGGATTATAGTTGACCCAGCAAAGAATAAGGTTATTCGTGATTGGTCTAGGCCTATATCTTCGACTGAGGTTCATAGTTTTATTAGGTTGGTAGGGTAGTACAAGTGGTTCATCGAGAGTTTTGACACTATTGTAGTGCCTATGACCATATATCCTAGGAAGGAGGTCCTACTTCAGTGGTTCGATGGTTGTGAGGCGAGATTTCTAAAGCTCAAGGACTTGCTCACTTCAGCTCCTTTTCTGACTCTTCCAGTTGAGGGCGAGGAATTTACTTTATATTGTGATTCTTCTATATTCTATTGTCGTGGGGCCAAGTTATTGCATATTTTTTGAGGCAGCTAAAGGTGCATGAGCGCAACTATGCCATACATGACTTAAAGTTGGAAGCGGTAGTTTTCACACTTATGATTTGGAGGCATTATTGTTATGGTGCTCATTGCAAGATCTTCACTAACCATCATAGTCTTCAGTACATTATAACTCATAGGGACCTTCATTTGAGACAACAAAGGTGGATTGAGTTGCTGAAGGACTATGATCTCTCTATTCTCTTCCATCTGAGCAAGACAAATGTGGTAGCAAATGACCTTTGACCTTTGACATCCAGTAATTAGCCAACATGATGGTCCGACTTGATATTTCAGACCCCAAGAGGATTCTTTTTAGTGTTGAGGTAGATCTACCTTATTGGAGAAAATTCAGGGTCGTCAATTTGAGAATGATAGGTTGCATGACATTCGTGATCAGGTATTGAGGGGTGAGTCCAGGAGGGATACCTTAGATTCTGAGGGAATTTTGAGATTCGACGATTGCATTTGTGTCCTGAGGGTAGGAGGTCTGATTCTATTAATTTTTTAGCAGGCTCATAACTCCACGTATTCTATTTACCTCAGGACAGCTAAAATGTATAGGGATTTGAGACAGCACTACAGGTGGAAGGGTATAAAGAGAGATAAAGAAGACTTTATAGCTCGATGTCAGTGTTGTCAGCTAGTAATGGTCGAACATTTGAGACCTAGCGGATTACTTCAGAGGCTACCCATTTCTTAGTGGAAGTGGGAACAGGTTACTATGTACTTCATAGGTGGTTTGCCTCATACTTCTTGTGGTTATGACAACATTTGGGTCATCATAGATTGATTAACCAAGTCTATCTCTTTCATCCCCTTTCAAACATCCATAGTGCCGAGAGGTTGTCTTTCATCTATGTTTGAAAGGTGATCTATCTTCACGAGGTACCCGTGTCTATTATTTCAACTAGAGGGCCTTAGTTCACTTCTCGCTTCTAGAGGGCATTTCAGAAGGATTTGGGCACTCAAGTTAACCGTAGCATTACTTTTCATTCCCAAACTGATGGGTAGTTGGAGTACATAGTTTAGGTTTTGATGGATATATTATGTTCTTGTAGTTTAGACTTTTGAGGTCAGTGAGATCAGTTTTTAGCCTTAACAGAGTTTGCCTATAATAACAACTACCAATCAAGTATTCAGATGGCGCCTTTTGAGGCGTCGTATGGTAGGCATTGTTAATCTCCAATTGGTTTCTTTAAGACTTTAGAGGTTAGGCCCTGTGGTACTGATTTTCTTCGTAAGTCATTAGATAGAGTTTGGATGATTCTGTATAGGTTACGGGTAGCTTAGAGCAAACAGAAGAGTTTACTGACTGTAGCCTTCACGCCTTGAAATTTAGAGTTGGTGTCTGGGTTTTTCTTCTAGTGTCGCCCATGAAAGTCATGATAAGGTTCAGGAAGAGGGGAAAGCTCATACCTCAATATATTGGACCATTTGAGATTATTCAAACAGGTGGGGTGGTAGCTTATGAATTTGCTTTTACCTCTAGCCTTTTCACTTATCGATCCAATTTTCCATGTATCTCTATTGCAGCCTTGTATTATAGATATGTCTTACGTGCTTTGGTGGCACTCATTTTAGTTGGAAGAGAGGTTGACCTTTGTTGAGAAGCCAGTATCTATTCTAGCTAGAGATGTCAGACGATTACATTCCATAGATATTCCTATAGTTAAGGTTCAGTAGATACACCATTAAGTTAAGGAGGCTACCTGAGAGAAAAAGCAAGAGATGCAAAACCAGTATCCCGACCTGTTTGAGCCTTCAGGTACTTCTTAATCCTTTATTTTTGTGGATGATAGTCCTTAGTAGTGGATGTTGTAATGACCACCCTTTAGGTCATTTCCAACATTTTTGTGCTTTTTTCACATTTAGAGCATTCTTATAGGTGCCCCAAGTCATTTATGACTTGCTGGGACTGACATTTGGTTACCAGACAGTTCGTTTGATTTTTAGAGTCATTTCCCTATTTTAGATCTTTTGATGATGAGAAATGGGTCTCAAGCCTAAACTTCACGTAAATAGCCTAAACTTCACATAAATAACCTTGGATGGCATTTCTAAAAGTCTCATCATCTCCAGAATGTTGAGTTTTGGCTAGGGCAACCCTTGATCCAAGTCCCGAGGCTTTCAGACTCATTATGGGCTATTGGGTGGATTTTGGTGAAAATTAGAACCTTAGGTGTGGGTGACACATTCTTTTGAAATGACTTCAGATGGAAATTATGATGGTTCCACTGAGTTTGGAATGCCAAATTAGTATGATAGCATAGTTTGTTTGTGTGCACGGGATTCCAAACCATTCTCGAGCACCCTGTTGGAGTCTATTAGGACATAGCAAAATTTGGATGGTACCAAATTTTCTGGTGCAGCCGCTTTAGCAACAACCATTTTAGTGGCTCTAGACTGCTTTAGCGGTGGCTGGCCAGTTTAGGTTGGGTCACTTTAGTTCCTTCCTCACCACTTTAGTGGTGACCGCTTTAGCGGTCATTTAGACTCTAAAGCGGCCATCGCTGATAGTAGTATAAATATTTTATTTTTGAAAATACCAGCTTTATTTTCCTAAGTGTTGGGCACTATTAGAGCTTTTGTGTAAGCAAAAATCTTGGGAGATAGTATAATTGAAGATGGGTTTGGGTTGGAAGCGTCCCAATGACTATTTTATTAACGTTTTCTTATAAGTTCTTGGCTAATTTTCCACTTAATTCGTAGTGAAAATCCTTATTTCTCCAAAACTTATGGGACTATTTTGTTATTGAATTGTGCTCGGATTACATCCAAATCTTAGGGTAAATGATCCTTGATCTAAGAGTGACGTTGTGATGGTTCTAATTTTGTGATTCCCCAAGCGGACCCCATGTGGAATTTTTAGTCTGATTTCTAACATGGAGTATTTATACGCAATATTGGTATCGATATTCTTTTCTTGATGCGTAGATCATTATTTTGATAGCGTGGCAGCGGTCGGAGACTACTCGGAAGGGGAAAGCTCCGGAGTAGAGGATTATATGAGATTTATGTGGTGTCCAAGTAGGCAAGGCTTACCTTTCTCCTAGACTATTTTTATTTATGGTATTAGTATCTTATTGTGCTAGCTATGGGTGGTATTTATGGCTCGATTGCTCTTTTTAGAATTTATTGCCCTATTTTTGCTGGATAAGGCCCTTTTTTGGTAGAATTCGGGACATTTTTCCTTAGGTTAGTATACGAATATCCTTTAGGAATAGACTTTGCCCTTTTAGTGCCTTGGGACAGAATTGAGAAGCCATAGCCTAGGTTAAGGTAGGTGCTTTCCTTAGGTTGGGTTATAGAGGTCTGATAGTGGGCCCCACTACTTTGTTTAGATGAAGTGATTTAAATGGCTTACCTTTAGGCTTAGATGAGCTTATGAATACTTCCTTAGGCTATTACCTTGGGTATGGGTTCACTTAGACTTGATTTCACGGCTATTTAGTTTCATTACCCGCAGGTAGGGCAGTAACTGATCATTAATCGCACCTCCTTGCTCTAGTGTTTGGAACCCGCCTGACCTTAGCATATTTGACCACCTGAGATTGAATTTTTATGAATAAAGAGATTGTTAAAAGGTTAGTACCCTTGGGATATAGTTAAGTACTTTATGCTTATATATTATTTTTAGTTTGAGTCTAGCGATTACTATGCTATTATAGTTTATCATTTCTGGTTTGAATCCGACATATGCCTATGAGTTTTGGTTAAAATCTAATATTTGTCATTGTTATGGGTTACTGTGTATGATTTTTGGTTCAATTCCAGCACCATATTATGGTTATAGTCCATTGTTTATGAGTTCTAGTTTGAGTCTGGTATCTGGCCATTTGTTATTATCCACTATTTCCAATTTGAGTCCTATATCTGGACTTTCGCTATTATCCACTAGTTCCAATTCAGGTCTTGTACATCTTTATAGTTATGGATCTTGGATTTGAAATCCATTGGAAACTGGTAAGGTTTACGGTTATAGTTGGGAGATGAGTATTCGGTACGCATATCGCCTATCTTAGTTTATTTTTTGCTTAGTATGGTTATTTATAGTTCTTACTTTAGTTTTACACTTTTGTGTACCCACCATGCTTATGGGGACTCAATAGGGTTATTTCTTTTTGTGTGTGCCTTCTGGGCTTATGAGGGATTAGTTAGGTTATAGCTAGGCTTTTAATTTCATTCTCGAGTTTCTTACTTCTCATTTACTGCATTTGCCTAGTATAGCCTATTATTTCTATTTCTACTCCTTTACTATTGGCTTTATCTTATATTCTAACATTTTATTCATACTTTAAATATATTTGAGATCATTTATCGATGATGTCTGCTAAGTACCTGTGGTTTTTGGTACATATACTACACTTCTACATCTTTTTACTGATACAAATTTGAGTACAAGCCACCTCCACTGAGGTTATCCTTAGGATATGGTGCTAATTCAGAGACAAGGTGAGCTTTCTAGAGTCTTGAGCTGATCCTCAGCCTTCTGCTTCAGTTATAGTGTTTTTGTATATTTCGAGACTACTATATATATATATATATATATATATATTTTGAATATTATCTAGTACTCTCTTTTTGGTTCGAGGCTCTTATTCTAACCTTACCAGGTCTTGGAAAGGATTCTTTTGTATATTTTGTCCTCTTCCCTCTCTTGTACAGTATGTTATCTATGTATATCTCTTTTTCTTTAGCTTATTATTCATTATTGTCGATTTCATTCTCGTTTTCCTATATATTCCACCTATTAGCCCATTACTTATTGTTTTGGGCTATGATTTGGCTTACCTACTGGTGGGTTAAAGTAGGTGCCCTCATGACTTGAGAAATTGAGTAGTGACAACTTGTTTTACTCGTATTGACATATAGATTGTTATTGTGATAGCGTGGTGGCTTTTTGAGGTCAAGTAGAGAGGATAAACAACTCGTGGATAGTCTGAGGCTGTTGTTTGGCTTTGAGGTAGGTTACAATCTACACTGTTACAGACTTGCTCAGCGAGATTACATATGGTATAAATTTCATATGGGGTAGGGGTTTAAAGGCTAGGCTTTAGACCATTTTATCATTTCCGCGTTATTGGTCTTCTTGGGTGACCTTAGAGTAGAATATTAGCTTGAGCCTTAATATAGAATGCCTACTATAGTGTTAGGTTTAGGTTAGTAATGCTTGTATACTTGCTTTGGTTTTACAATTAGATTAGAGAACCTTTGTATAGGTTTGGGGTAGTATCTCACGATAAGGCTGGTATTCCTCGGTCGATTCTTATTAGTGTCATGTTTTATCTTATTTACTCTCGTTTCCCCTATTTAATTTATATATATACTGTACTACATGTTGGTGAGATTGAGATTATATTTATGACCCAGTTAGATTTTAGGTTAGTGTTTTTTGCTCTAAAGATATGGTGATTCTTGGTTATGTATACTTACGTTATTATTCGCTTATTCTTTGTATACTGGTGATGGCATGAATACACTCACACGAGTACACATATGCATTAGGGTACGATTCCAAGGAAAAACATTAATCTTGGCTTTTAAAAGAAATAGGGAAATTGTATCACTCTTACTATTGATTGATGACATTTTAAGACTAAAATATACCACTTTTACTGTTGTTTTTTGGGGATTTCTAAAGGATATGTAACTCTTTTAATCACTTCATTCATTTTCCATTTTCAGAGGATTTATCCTAATTTCCACTTACTATTTTCAAATGTGGAACAGAATTTGAAGAGGTTTTATGTACACTTTGGTTTTCAAAGGGGAGAAAATGGATCATCTTAGTCCTGGTTTGATTTTAGACGCCTATTATACTCAAGCTTACTTTAGGTTTAATATTTGAAAGAGATTTACTATTGATTATTATTCTAAAGTCTCGGTTTATGATCGGGCAATGTATACGGATATCCTGAGTCCCCCATAAGACCTTTCTTTGCTCGCAACAAATGTTGGAGGAGGGGTATTCCCCATGGTCCTACCTTTATGAGCCTTGAGGGCTAGAGGAGATGTATACCTTATTGTTGGACATAACATTCATTTTATATTTCATTATTTGATTTTCCTTGCAATCATTTGTTCATATGCATTGTCTATCGCCAGTATGTTTATTTTTTGTACCTATCGTGCTTATTGGGGGATGGATGGGTTATTGTTTTCTAGTTGTACCAGCCAGTCTTATGGGGTCCTGGTTAGGTTATTGGTTCTCATTTCTATATAGCTTGTGATAGGTTAGTTACATATGTTTTACTCGTGGCCTAGGTATTCCTTTTGGACTCTTTGTCTTGCATTTTCATATCTAGTGTTAGATTATGTTGCTCTTTTTCCAAATTGGATAGGTACCTTGTGTATACCATTATTATTACTCTTTCCTGATTTGACCCATGGCATGTTAGACTATTAGGCTAGTTATTGCAGGTAAGTACGCTCTTCTGTGTCAGTTATATTATATATCATCCTATTGTGTGCTCTTTATACTTTGCATTTATCTGTTGAGCTTAGTCGGACTATGATGCCTACTAGGTACCACATATTTTTGTACTCATACTACACTGCTGTATCTTTTTCCATAATGCAAATCCAAGTACGAGTTCTCACTACTAACGTGTACCTCGTGTAAAGCTATCTTTTTCTTCTATTTTGTGGGCTGATCTTCATTTTGTATATTCGGAGACGTTTCTATTCATATTGTATCTATTTAGTACCTCTGTTTTGTTTAATATCTCTTGTGCCAACTGATACCAGGTCTTCGGGTGTGTTTTGTATACTTTGTTCATTCACTCTTTATATGTATAGTTTATAGGACCTATTTCGTTTGGTTATATTTATATTTGGCCTGTTATATTTATGTTTGGCCCATCTATTTCATGATTTGTTCATTCATTCTACTTGTATGTAACTTGTTGTTCTGGTCTATGTGGTTTTCCTTACCTATTAGCAGATTTTAGTAGGTACCATCATGACTTGAAATGTTAGGTCTTGACAATTTGGTATCAAAGCCTAGGTTCATTGGTATCCTTCATGCAAGAGCAAATGCCTAGTAGAGTCCCAAGAATGGACATGATTACATCTGTATCCTATCTTCTGAAGGCTATAGGGCTTTCATAGGAAATTCCATTTCTCGATTCTCTATCATGCATCCCTATCTCTTGTAACCTCTAAATTCTTCTTTTGGTTCCACACTTTCTCAAATAAATCTCATGAGATCGTCGGACAACAAGGACAGGACCCCTACACCTGTTGCCAGGGCCTTAGCCCAAGGTCAGGCTAGGGAGCTATCACTGGAGGTAGAGCTTGAGATTTAGGGTGTATAGTATCATCTAGAGGGTCTATGGCCAGTCCAAGCTCCATCATGATTTGTGATCACGCTAGTTCTTTGGGATACCATTGTTGGGACTCCGAGCCTTTTTGAGAGTATGTCGCAGGCAAGGGTAGCGCCAGATACCAAGTAGTTCCTAGGTCAAAAATGGGTTTATGGGCCTTCAACAGGGTCCTATGTCAGTTACAGGGTATGAGATCAAGTTTTTTGAGTGGGCCAGGAATGGTTGCATGATTCTTCCTACAGAGCATGAGAGAGTGCCGAGGCTTGTCAAAGGATTGATTTTACCACTTTGTTTGGCATTAGAGCCTTTAGTAGCAGCTTGGCCTACCTTCCTTTAGGTTATAGATCACTTGAGGACTCTAGAGTAATCATGTCTCCAGACCAATAGATTTGGTGATAAGAGGCCCCACCATCAGTATGATTTTAGTCATACTGCACCTGGAGGCAGGGGTCCTTCCAGTAGAGGTCATCATCACTCTTAGCCTAACAGGTCTGTAAAGCACCTCAAATCATAAATGGGCCAAAGATAGGTCACAGTGGTAATATTAGATATATCTTTGGTCAAGCATCATGGTGTTCTCAATCTGGGTCTTCAGGCGGGGCTGGCCAGTCTGGATATATGCGGCATTTATATAGTTCAGATGAGTCTTGTGTGCTTTAGTGGAGTTTGGTTCAGTTGGTTGGTAGTTGATGTTCGAGGGGGAGTTGGTTGTTATTTTGAGCAGGGGGGTAAGAAAGTTGAAGCCGAGGGGGAATTCCTTTAGTTGAGGTCCTGTGAAAACATTGTCCTATCTTGATGGTTATCAGGGAAGCCTAGCAGTGCATGCAGACCTAGTACCCTTATTCTTTTGAACTTTCAGGCTCTTTCTATTCCTTGACTTTTAAGGATAAAAGTCCTTTTAGTAGTGGATGTTGTAATGACCCTCGAGGTCATGTTTTGAATTTTTTTTTTTTTTTTTTTTTATGTTTTTCTATAGCTGCTACAAGTTATTTATGACTTAACGAGAATGTCGGTTCAGTTCCTGGTCAGTTCATTTGAGTTTTAAGACAATTTCCCTTTTTAGGGATTTTGATGTTGAGAACTTTGACATCAATCAAAACTCAAGTAAATAGCCTCAGATGAGAATTTTAATAGTTCTGTTAGATCTAGAATGTGAATTTTTTGCTACAGGAACCTTTGGTTTAGGTACTGAGACTTCTAAATTCATTTTGGGCTATTGGGTGGTTCTTGGTCAAAATGATTTTTTTGCTACAGGAACCTTTGGTTTAGGTACTGAGGCTTCTAAATTCATTTTGGGCTATTGGGTGGTTCTTGGTCAAAATGAAAAGAATAGGTGTGGGGCCCATATTTCATCTAAACAACCTCTGATGGTAATTTCATCAATTTTGATGAGTCTAGAGTGTCATTTTTTATAGGGTAGCATATTTCAATTACATGTGTGGGGTTCCAAATGAATCCCAAGAACCCATTTGGAGTATTTTTTACTTTAAGTTTTGTTGATGTTAAAGCTGTTGATGCAGGGGAAAGTTTTCTTTTGCGTGCGGTGCAAACCTCTACGTGCGCAAAGAAGGCTAGTCTAGCCAGCCTGAAGTTTCTCCTTCCCACGTGTGATGGACTGGCTGCGTGCATGAAGGTTGGGCTGGTGGACTTTCACATGTATGGCAGGGGTCCCACATATTTATAGAAGTGACCCCTGGAAGTATAAAATCTCATTTTTCGTAATTTTGAAATCATTTTCTAAGACTCTTCATCCATTATTAACCATTTGAGCTTGGTATTTATGGAGGTTTCATTGAATTGAGTATAGGTATGTTGACTTTACGCTTCTTTATCATTTTCCCATGATTTTCTCGTCAATCCCATCCTACATCAGTTAAATTTCTAGTTTATGACCTCCTTGGTTTTGTTGCTAATTATGGGCTATCTTGAGCCCCTATTTGGAATCCATTTATGCTCAATTTTTGAGCATATTTTCCTTGTCCTACGAGGAACATAATTGTGGACTTAATTTCTGAATTCCATAAGTGTGCCTAATAGTTGATTTTAGCCTCAATTTTTAGCCCAGAGTATAAAATTGTAATATATGTCTTGTTTTACTTATATTTACATATAGATTGTGATAATAATAGCGCGATAACTTTTTAAAGTCATGCTGAGGGGAAGAGCATCTCATGGATGGTCCGAGGCTGGTTTTCGGCATTGAGGTAGGCTATAGTGTACTTTCTTAAAAAGATTGCTCTATGAGATAGTGTAAGGTATAAATTGCATGCTGGGAAGGGATTTATCGGATAGTCTTGAGACCATTTTATCATTTTCACCATTCTTGGCCTTCACGTGGGACCTTAGAGTAGAATATTAGCTTAAGCCTTAATTTAGAATGCTTTTTGTAGTTCAAGTTTTACGTTAGGAATACTTTTCAGATTAGATTAGAGATCCTTAGTGTAGGTTTGAGGTAGTATCTCATGATAAGGAAGGTATTCCTCGGTCAATTCTTATTAGTGTCATGTTTTATGTCATTTACTATTATTTTCCCGATTGACTTTATATATATATTGTACTATATGTTGGTGGGCCTAAGGCCGTGGTTATGACCTAATTGGATTTCAGGTTAGTGTTCCTTACTCTAGAAAGGCAGTGATTCCTGGTTATGTATACTTATGTAATTATGCTCTCATTTTTTGTATACTTTTGATGGCATCCATACACTCATACGAGCACACACATACATTATGGTGCATTTTCAAGGGAAAACATTGATCTTGGCTTCTTAAAAAATACAAAAATTGTACAACTCTTACTACTTATTGACAACTTTTTAAGTTTAAAATATACCACTTTTACTACACTTTTAATCACTGGTTTTCATTTTCCCTTTTCAAAGGATTTGTCCTTTCACTTACTAATTTTGAATGTGGAACGTAATTTTTAGAGGTTTTATCTACACGTTGATTTTCAAAGGGGAAAAAATGGTCATCTTAGTCCTGATCTTTGGTATATCTAAAATATACCACTATTACTACACTTTTAATCACTGGTTTTATCTACACATGTTATACTTATTCTTACTTCTGGTTTGATTTCGGAACATATTTATTACTCATTATCACTTGGAAATCCCAGTTTAGGACTGAGCAACATAACACGGATATGTCGAGTCCCCCATAGGACCTTTCTTTTCTAGCCAAAGATGCTGGAGGAAGGGTACTCCCAGTGGTTCCTGCCTTTTCGATCCTCAGGGGATGGAGAAGGTGTATACATTAATGTCTAATGTGGCATTCTTCTTATATTTCATTACTTGGTTTCCCTTGCACTCATCTATTCGTATGCACTGTATGTCGCCAGTATGTTTTGTGTTATTTTTTTATTATTTGTACCTATCATGCTTATGGGGGCTGGTTGGGTTATTATTTGTTGTTTGGGTATAGTTTGTTGTTTGTACCTTTTGGGTTCATAGGTCCTGGCAAGGTTATCATTGATTGTTAGTGCATAGCTAGTGATAGGTTAGTCACAGATGTTTTACTTGCAGCCTAGATGTGCCTTGTGGACTCTCTTTCTAGCCTAGGTAAGCACCATAGTCATTGTCTCTTATATTATATATCATCGGTTTGCGTGCTCTTTATACGTTGCATTTATATGTTTAACTTCGTTGGCCTATGATGCCTACTGTGTACCATGTATTTTGTACTCATACTACACTTCTGCATCCTTCTTCCTAATGTAGATCCTAGTACAAGTTCTCACCGCTTACCTGTATGTTGTGTGCATCTCTCTTGGATCAGAGACTTAGGGTAAGCTCCTGACGTCCAGAGTTTCTCCTTCTCCCTCCATTTAGTGGGTTGATCTTCATTTTAATATTTGGTGATAGTTTTGTTCATATTGTATCTATTTAGCACCTCTGTTGTGTTTAGTAACTCATGTACCGATTGATACCAGGTCCTGGGGTGTTTTTTTTATATTCTCTTCCTTCGATCTTTATATATATAGTTTATGGGCCCTATTTCCTGTGGTTATATTTATATTTGGCCCTCTGCTTCATGATTTGTTCTCTCATTCTATTAGCCCGTTACTTGTTGTTTTGGGCTATAGTGTTTAGCTTACCTACTAGCGGGTTTAGAAGGTACCATCATGATCTGAAGAGTTGGGTCACGACGTAAATTTTATTATATTATTTGTCATAGGTGGAAGACAAATAGGAGCAATATTATTGTGTTTAAGTGTTCGGTACCGCACCAAACATCAAGATCAAGGATAAAGTCTAAGTAGTCACAAAAGAAAAGAGAAATCACTTTGGCTTGTGGCCATCCAGGGAGCCCCTTAAACTTCTGCATTTCAATTCTTTATTTAATCATAGCACTGAGGACATTGCAAAGTTTAAGTGTGTGGAGGGGATATCTTGGGTACTTTTTATGCTTTATGTTTTAACTTATTTTTTTTGTTTTACGTGTGTATTAATAGTCTAATTTGTTAGAACAACCCTTGGGTGTTGTTTTTGAATTTTTTACCAAAGGAGTCCTTCAAATTGTATGTCATAGTAATTTTTCTTAGTTTTCAGGACATAATTTTTAATTTATATTTTTAGAAAAAAGAAAAGAGGAGTAACCCAAACACCTTAAATAAGCTAGGTGCCTTATCTGGATATCTTAAAAACATTGTGTATAAAAGGATAGATATTCTTTTCAAAATCTGTAGACTATAAGATTGACTTTTGAATGAAATAAGGGCTTGAATTGACTTGAGTGTTTAGGTAGAGAGCGGGTGGTAAAATTATTTTATTATTTATCTGCCATTGTGTATTGAGTTTTTGTATATTTCATGTGTTACATTGATATCTATAATTTTTCCGGTATGTGTGATGTGACACAAAATAGACATTCTTACAAGATGATTATGATATTTTTTTGAAAAGTCAGCAATTTTTTGGTATGTGTGATGTGACACAAAATAGACATTCTTACAAGATGATTATGCTATTTTTTTGAAAAGTCAGCAATTAACTAAAAAGGCCTACACTCCATTGTCCTTAGTTAGCCCATTTGAGCCTATTTAACTTATTTTCTTGGATAACTTGTTATATTGTCTCCTTCTTTGATCAACCTTGCATTAATTGATCCAAAAAGTTCCTAATGCACTTCAAAGTTATAGGCTTAAAAGATAAAAGGAAAAAGGATGGTGAGTCAAAGGGAGATGATATAGGAAGGATAAGAGAGAAAGTGAAAAAGAATACTTGTGCATAAAATTCAAGTCACTGTGGTAAGGTGAGCAAAAGAAAAAAAAAGTAAAGATAAATTATGAAGAATTGTTCCTAGCTACCAATGTATGAAAAGAGGGTAAATGCTTAAAAATAGGATAAAAGAGGAGGTGAATAGAAGTTGTATTTGGTAAGATATTTAAAAGAGTCCAAAGGTTCAAGAGTTATAGTCTTACAAGTGTATAGGGAGAGTAGTCACTATTTCAACCAAATAAGTCCTACCTGTCTCTAAGCCGGCATTACAACTAAATAAAAACTTTTTGATCCCAAGTTTCAATTCTAATGTTAATGGAGCATTACAGTAAGGGTAATCCTACGATATATCTTGCATATACGTGAATTCATTTGTGAAAGTGACCGAGTTTGTTGTATTTATAAGCCTCAAGAAAAGTTATATATTTTAAAAGTGTGAAGTGGCATCTCTCTTGAAGTGAGGGCACATAGATGATATAAGATTAGAGATAAAATATATGATGTTGATTTTGTCTAAATATTAAAGTAACAAGTCGAGTCTAGGGGTTTTGTAATTTTTCAAGAAGTCTCTTGCTATGAATTGTTTAAGCACCTTGTTGAGAAGTTGCTTGCATCCTAAAAGGTCTTGATAATTCTAGGTTTGATTTATCTATTTGAGCTTGCATTGTTGAAAGAAGATTGTGCTAGAGTAGGAGTTTGTTCATGGACGAATAAAAGCTAAAGAGTGGGGTTGTGATGTGGGTCTAATATAAACTCATTTTAGTTACTTTTAACCCACAGATAAGCCTTGTTTGGATGATGTTTTGGCCTAATACTTGTAGTTTATGCTTGATTTCATGATTTATCACTTGTACAAGGTGTTTTGTGTAGTTTTGATGAAAGAAAGAAAAAAAATGAAAATAGAGCTTAAAAAGCAGAAAACTCATAAATTGAAGTCCAAAGCCAAGTCAGAAGGCAACTGAGCAACCTATAATGCAAAGTAGGGTAAAGAATACTCCCTCTCTGAAGTTTACACACAGATAAGATGAATCCCAGGGCGAGCAAATGAAGTTGTGATGAGTTGGTCTTTTACAAATTTGTTGGTTCCTTTATAACTAATTTTTTATTTGATTCGCATGCTTATAAGTGATTTTTATGTTATAATCTTTATTTATGTAGGCATTTAGGAATTTAGATGAGAATTAGGGATATAGATCTAAAAGAAGCCAAAAAATAAGGATGAAATCTAAATTCCTAGTGTTGAAGAAAAATAGATGAATTGAAGTAGTGTGCAGGCCGCACATGCCTCTATGCGGAGCGTACAACAAGGCAAAAATTGTGCTAAGCACTGGATGGAGAATCTCGGATGTGTGGAACACACAACATAATGAACGATCACACATAAGTTCAAGGGTGTTTGTAGGTCCACTTGTGAAATTAGAAAAAAAATTACAAAAATATTTATTAAATTCTAAAAAAAATATTAATTAATTTCCACGTAGATAGGCCACGTCCTCGCCACGTCAGTAGTTAATAAGTCAACTGCCAACATGGACAAATAGTGGCCTGCCACATGGCAGATGATGTCAGCAAATCAAAAACCCATTCTCTAATGGCCCGTGAAGGCCAAATTCAGAGAGCTCAAATTCCAACACTTAGAATATTTTTGGGGTCCTAAGTTTTTGGGACCCAAAAAATTTTCTAAGTGTCCAAATTCCGTGGTTCTTTTTTTAAACTCTTTCTCTTTCAATTTCTCAATTATATAACAAGTAATTAACATTATTAATTACTTGTTTACTAGTTTTAAACATCAAATCATCTCTTTGATTCATCAAAATTAAGCAACACAAGTAATTTTTCTACTTCTGTTAGTTTTTTTTTGAGTCCGTTTTCTTTCGTGCTTCTTTTCTTCAACTTTTTTTAGCCTAATTCGTTGGTAAATTTCTTGATTCAAGTCCTTTCACCTTCAATCGATTCTTACTTCTTTCAAGAGTTACAAAAATCCACTCCACCATAAAGGATAGGTGAACTTGAATTGATCAAGTGAAGCTAGTTCACTACCAATTTTGAGATCACACTTTAGGAGGTGAGTTGAGAGCTTACATACGAGTGACGTGAGGGTTTTGCTACTAATATTGTTTGTTGAGTTTTGTAGGTACCATGATTAACACAAATCAAAGTGGGGAGAGCTCGGAGAACATCATGGAGGTTATCAACAACCTCTCTAAGCAAATGACGAAAATAAGGATAGAAGTGAATAGAGGGTTAGGAGGTATGGAGGAAAGATTGGTACGGGTAGAGAGTGAGACTAGAGGGGGAACACTTCAATTGCCTAAAAATGAGGAGATGAGCAGGGTGCCGGTGTAATCCACCACCGTTGCTCCAGGACAAGCTCCCAACCTAAGTTGCCCTCCACCAAATCAAACCTGAAACTTCTAACAACCTATTTTTCAAACAAACAATACTCCAAACCAACCAAGGCAAGCTACACCACATCCATGCCCACAACCTTATTATCCACCACAAGAGAACCGTCTTTTTTATGGCACTACAAGCCCAATACCAAAATCCAATCTGAAATGCATCAAGTGCATCCTTGCATGACTCCCACACATCACATCACCAAAATGCACCACAAATGCCCTGCCAAGACTACCAATTCCACAATCCTCTCTATGATGAAATAAATAATGAGTTTAACAACGATGAGATTTTGGAGCATGGAGGTAGGGGTGGTTATGAAGTGCCAAAAGAAGGAGTTCGGCCTTGGGAGTTGAGGTGGGACCAAGGCATGGGAGGTCAAAAATACAGAAATAGAGGATATAGGATAGGATATGGAGGCGATAGGATAGGTATTAGGGGAGATAGGTTTGGGGAGATGAATGATCAAGATTGACGCTTGAACGCTATTAAGGTCACACTTCTAAGGTTCAAATGAAGTAGTGACCCCAATGAGTTCTTGGATGGAAAATTCAAAGTGAGCGGATCTTTCTCACAAATAATATTTTGGAAACTTTGAAGACAAAGTATGTTGTCATGCAATTCGAAGGGTATGCCTGATACAAGCCAAATCAGCGTAAACCTTTTAAGGACTATAATTCAAGGACAACACAAAGGGATCCTAGCCATGATCATCTCAAGGATACAAGGATACATTTGGAGGACCCTTTTAAAGATCCTAAGAGTTTAACACCACGTGTGGAGGATAGCTTGGAGCTGGGAGCCAATATCACCTCAAGACCTCTACTAGAAGGCAAGCACAAGAACTACAAACACTCCACGGATCATTGATGAAACTAGATGTGTTTGAACCCATCTTGACATAATTTAAAGAGTGTTATGTGTTGCCCAATGCATTCAAGAAGGATTGAAATCCATTGGAGAGGTCGTCAGAGAGTTAAGGGGAGCAAAATGGTGACCTGGAGTCACCTGTAGCCGCAGGTAATCCACCTACGCCAGCAAGTGGCCATTTTCGCCCTTCCAGCAGCACATGCGCCCGGATATGCACTAGCAGGTGGTCCATCTGCTGGACGGATGCCTAATTTTCTAAAATGGGTCACTTTTAGGCCCATTAAATGTAATAAAAGGCCCAAGGCTATAAATAGTAGTTCTTTTTCATTTTTAGTTAGTTTTTGATGATTTAAGATGAAATATACACTTGAGAGTATGAGAACTAGGATTAGATTATTTTGAACTATCGTTTTGAACCGTTGGTTACATGGGAGTTTGATTTCCTCGTGGTTTATGTATGCAAATTGGTGCTTCTAGGATTAATTCAATAGAGGTTTTAGGGTTTAAAATACCCTTTGGTTTCTTTGATTTTCCTATCTTTGTGTCATTCAATCTATCTCTACTTTTGCCTTGTTATCTTAGTTCGTTTTTATGATTTCTGTGCTTTATTTCTCTTATCATATTTTGTACGTTGTCATTTGGTATCAGAGATGATCTTGAGTTCATTCCCACGAATTCAATCTTGGGTTTTTGTTATCTAGAAAATCAAAAAAAAAAAGAGTCAAAAACATTTTCAACAAAAACCTCAAAAATATTTTTGTGTTTTTGAGTCATTTTTATAGTTTCTGTACTAGATTTGTTCCATCTAGTACTATCAAGGTTGGAATCTTGAGTTTTGGGTGTGTTTTGAAGTGATGGGAAGAAAAACTCCATTGTTGAGCTTGAACTTAAAGAAAAGGAAAAGAGGGTTTTGAGATCTTGATATTTTGGTGTGGATTTAAAGGTTAAAAATTATTGAAAGTTGTTCCCATCATTGAAGAGAACACAAATCTAAAATTTCATGCAAATCTGAGCTAAAACGAGTTAGTTTGGAAATTTGGTGTTCTTAGGGTTCTTGAGGATCTTCATATCTTCAAGGGGAAGATTTATCAAAAAAGTGTTGTTAGATCTACAAAGAAAGAAAGATAATGGTGTTTTAGTGTTAGTACAAGAGAATATCCAAAAGAAAAGGGAATATTCTAAGAGAGAGAGTGCAAAAAGGGCCCATAGAGCTTAAAATCGGAGGTTTCCAAGTGATCTGCCCAGACAACCTGCGAAGTCACCTGCCCAAGCAGGTCATTAACCTACCCACACAGGTCACAAACATATTTGACTTCTAGTATCATTGTTTAGTGACATACAAAGCCACCTACGAGGGCATATGAACCATCTGCGCCCACAACTTTGAAAACGCATGTCAAGCAATTCAAAACTCATTTTGCTTAGGTTCCAACATCCTAATTCCATTTCTTAATTTCTAATATCATTTCTTGATTCCTAACTAATTAACAACTATTATTTGATCTACTTAGTTAAATAATTAGTCTCTAAGTCCGTTTTCTTTCTTCGTCCATTTCTTTTGTGCTTTTCTCTTTTTGTTTCATTGTTATTTCTTGGTTAAAGTTCGTGTTTATTTGTTTGAGTCATTATTTATTCTTCAAACAAGAATCCATTCCGACCATGAGTAGCAATTGACACCACGTCCTCCATTGGAGTAGAAATGATCTTCAATGCTAGCGACGCCTATTATGAGGCAAACAAAGGTGTGTACTCTGAGAGGTTATGAGGTTAATTTTATTAATGCTAACTTTTTTCTTTTTCTTGTTTAGTGTTTCTTCTTAATAGGTATCATGGATCTAGGTGAAAATACGTCTAATGAGATCTTAACGGCAGTCAAATCCTTGGATCATAGAATGGAATCCATGGAAGGTCAAATAACCACACTCCAAGGAAGTTTGTCAAATATGATTGGAAGGATATCCAACATGAGTGGGAGGATAGATAATACGGTGCCTTTGACACCCAATCAAGTGATTATGAGAGTTCTTCAAGAAGCATTTAAGAGGGTGGAAATTGAGAAGGTGAAGAAGGACTTGGCTCAAGGAAGAGAGTTGACTAAGATTGATGAGCCAATGAATTGCTTGAAAGAAGAGTCTTCTCATGATCTTCAAGGTAACAAAGCTAACTCTTGCACTCTAGTAATTACGAATGACCATTATGTGTCTAGTAGCCAATTGAGTGTGAATGATAGCTTGATTATTTGTGAGTCTAATGATTTTTTGCCCCGTGTTGACAATGTACATATTGAAAGTGTAGATACACTAGTTGATCCTATTGATGACCGAATTGACTCTTCCAGTAAGATTTATTTGTGTCCACCTAGTGTTGAAGCCTTGGTGTTGAATGATGGTACATTGTCTAGTGAAAATTGTATTGATCAACTTGCTTGTGAATCGATCCCACTACTTGATAGTGACTGTGATATGGTTAGTGAACCTCAAGTTAGTTATGATATTGATAATATTGGTCAATTGAATAGGTGTGACCCTTTGAGCATGCCTTTTAATGAAAACCCTATTACTTGCTTGGCTCATAGGGATGATCATGAGATTGAAACTTCTTCAAAATTTGATAATTGTCTTTTTGAGAGTGAACTTACATGTTCCAATTCTCCTTCTTGGATTGATCCATCTCTCTTCAAGTACAATTTCTTATTTGAGGATGACGAAATCACTCCTTGTGAATTACCTAGTGGTGAGGACGATGTTAGTAATGTAGTTCCTCTTGAGGGCTATATTATATATAACAACCCACTATGGTGTGAAAACATTTCTCCTAAAGATGGAAATCTCTTCTTGGAAGATGAGAGTACACTTATGGGAATGGGATGTGAAGAAATTAAAGGTGCTCTTTGTGTCCCAACTATTTCTTCCTCTTTGAGTGTTCCAATTCTTGAGCGTACTCTTGATAATGTTCTTGCATGAAGTAGTGAGCATGCACTTGAGGACACCTTAGATGAAATCAAATTGCGTGACACCTTTCTTTACTCTCTATTTGCCTTTGATAATTCTTATGCTAGGGTAGAGAGTATAACCTTTTTTATTGGTGGCATCTTTGGGTAAAAAGAGTGTTTTCTAGACCCATGTCTATGGACGCTCTATCCATTTGACCCCGGTGACCATTGGAATGTGGTGGTTGTAGAAAACCCCACTTGGTGCTTGGTCAAGATGACAAGGAAGATTTGGTTGGAGTTGTTGGTACTATTCCCTATGATAGAGAGTCTTTCTTGAGGATTTCTAATCCACTTGAGAGACCAAAGTTGTGTAAGGGAAAGGTATCCAACAAAGTTGACTGCTCTTTAAATAAGGGGAATAATGAAAATATCCAAGAGAATTCACCATCGTGTGTTTCCATTCTTGACCAAGGTTTTACTACTTGTGGGTCGGAGAGTGAACCCTATTCTGAAAATACCTTGGAAGAATTCCAATTAAGTGATACCTTTCTTTATTACCTTTTTGCATATGATATTATTCATGATTGTGTTGAATCAATAGCTTATGTGAGCATGGAATGTTTTGAAACGGAGAGCATTTTGAGTATAAATGCAAAATGTTTGTTGACTTGTATGGGGAATACCTTTGTATTTGACACCGGTGGCGCTTTGGGAGTAATCCCATTCTTGGAGATAGCTAGTGCATTGAGTGGAGTCTTAAATTGGAATGATCTTGTTCATGACATTGCACTTAGCTTTAGAGATTTTCATGTGCCTCTTGACTCAAAGGGGATTATGTGCATTTTTAGACCTAGAACCAATGTGATTTTTCATGAGTGGTTGACTAATTACCATGGTTCCTTTGGCTTTTCCCTTTGTAAAAGTCTCTTGAGTGGCCAAGTGGCTTTTATTTTGTGGGGTTACACACCCTTGATTGATCCTTTTGATTCTTGGCTATATGTTAAGTGTGTCCATACTTGGCTTGAGGATAAACTTGTTGTTGCTAACCCTAACCCTCATGCCATGAGGATACTGTGCTTGCTTGTTTTCCCTATGGTTTTGCAAGATTTGGATTCGAGGTCGAATCCTTTTCAAGAAGAGGAGGATGATACATGGTAAATTGGCATAAACCTTTTAAGGACTATAATTCAAGGCTGACATAAAAGGGTACTAGCCATGATCATCTAAATTATACAAGGATACATTTGGAGGACCCTTTTCAAGATCCTAAGAGTTCAACACCGCGTGTGGAGGATAGCTTGGAGCCGGGAGCCAATATCACCTCAAGACCTCTACTAGAAGTCAAGCACAAGAACTACAAACACTCCAAGGATCATTGATAAAGCTATATGTGTTTGAACCCATCTTGACACCATTTAAAGAGTGTTTTTTGTTTCCCAATGCTTTTAAGGAGGATTGAAAGCCATTGGAGAGGTCGTCGGAGAGTTAAGGGGAGCTAAACGGTGACCTGGAGTCACCTGCGCCCTGACCTGCGCCAGCAGGTGGCCATTTTGGCCTTTCCATCAACACATGCGCCCTGATATGCACCAGCAGGTGGTCCATCTACGTGGGCGGATGCCTAATTTGCTGAAATGGGTCACTTTTAGTCCCATTAAATGTAATAAAAGGCCCATGTCTAAAAATACTAGTTCTTCTTCATTTTTAGTTAGTTTTTGATGATTTAAGATGAAATACACACTTGAGAGTCTGAGAGCTAGGATTAGCTTGTTTTGAACTATCATTTTTAAACGTTGGTTACGTGGGAGTTTGATTCCCTCGTGGTTTACTTATGTGATTTGGTGCTTGTAGGATTAACTCAATAGAGGTTTTAGGGTATAAAATGCCCTTTGGTTTCTTTGATTTTCCTATCTTTGTGTCATTCAATCTATCTTTACTTTTGCCTTGTTTGTAACACCCCGTATGTTTCCGAACTTATTTAATTACCGTAATATTCATAGAATTTTTTGGACATGAGAGTGTTAGAGAATTATGCATTAATTAGTGGGCTTAAATGAATCATGTACAATTGGGCTCAAATGAGGCCCAAAAATCAAATAAAATACATGGCCCAACAAGAAGGAAATGACCCATTCTTGTGACCAAGTCAACATAATATCTAGTGGCTAAGGATGACTATAAAGTGGCTATAAAATTCACCAAAAATCAGATTAAATCCACAAAAGGCATGTCTCATTTCTAGACTTTTCTACAACATTCTCTCTTGCAAACCCTAAGGCAACCATCACTTCTTTGGGCAAGATTACCCTTTGGAAAGATTTGGTAAGTGTTTAATCTCACGGTTTAATATATTATATGCATGTAATATGGTGTATATCATGTTGGTTATGTTGGTGAAGTGTGAGAAGTTCACTATGTGTGAAACAATTTATGTTTGCTTAATCGGTGGAGGTTTTTGCCTTGTAAACTTGAAAATGGACTTGTGGTCTTGAAGGAAGTGAACTTGATGGGTTCAATATTGACATGTGAGATGTTATTATTGCCTTAACTTGTTTTATTCTTGCACATAATATTTGGAATTGTTATTGCAAAATTGTGCGTGGATTTGGTGGTGTATTGAGGGAATAGTGTGGTTTTGGTGGTGTTCATGTGTGTTGTGAAACCATGGCTGATTTTTGGCATCAAATATGATCTAAAATATGTCAAGAAAAGTTTATTTATGATCATGGACCAATCATTGCAAAAAAAGACCCAAAAGAGACCTCTTTTGGCCAAAACGGGCATCCGCCCCCGCAGACGAAGGCATCTACGGGCGCACCTTTGCGCCCGCAGACGAAGGCACCTGCGGGCGCACCTTTGCGCCCGCAGGTCAGCCCAGAAGTTTGTTTCGGTTGTTTTTGCATCTCTTTGAACCCACCCCTAAAGCCCCTATACCCTTCATGGATGTAATTATCAACTTATGGTACCTTTTGAATGACTTTATAGAAGCATCCCAGAGGTATTTTGAATGGTATAAATCATGGATTGTTGTTCATGTATTATTGTGAAAGCTATCAAGTGACTTGATGAAGAAAAGGTAACATAGTGTTAATGAGGGAGTGTAAAGGATAAACTTGGTGTGAAATGTTATTGGCTTATGATGTATTGGTCAATGTATGTTATGTTATGGTATTGTTTGTATGTTAATGCAGTGGATGGTATGGTGAAACATGAAACGATGTTATATAGTAGTCACGTAACTCATTGTGACCCTTATACACTTGTAAGGTAGTTGATTATTAACGTACGCCTGTTATGTACTTGTTTTGTAGAGTGAAACATAAGGAAAGAGTTGTATTACTGTATTCACATATAGGACTATGTATTCATAGTGAGAATATAAGGTATGTAAGGTTACTCTTGCCGTATCCTTCTGCATCAGATATTGTTCACATTGTCATAGTAGTTGTTCCATTTCGAAATATTCTAAGGTATCTCATTCAGGTTTGATATATATTGTTATCCACATGTTTCCTATTCATTGACCGATTGGCATTCATATGTCTCTTATCCATGGACTGAAGTTCCTAAGCTCTCATAATGTTGTAACTACTAAAAGAAACTGTTTCAAGGAAAGTGACAACGTAAGGAGAATCTATTTATTCTTAAGTCACATATCCCTCACTCATTAGTCGTTGTTGTTCATGAGTTACATAATTATGGACATGGTTACAAAGTCTCAATAATGTCATGATCCTCAATGTATCAATCTTTCACAAGCGAATCTCTCAAAAGTAAGAAATAAAGTAATTCATATTTGTTTGTGGTAAGAGTACGGGTGGTAGCTCTAGAGGCATAAGCCTAGATCGAGCCGATACCGAGATTTATTGGATCAGGGGGTAGTCCTAGAGGCATAAGCCAAGCTCTGGCCGATCCTGACAGGGGGTAGCTCTAGAGGTAATAACCTAGCTCGAGCTGAACCTGATATGTTGGTTTATGGGTGGCAGCTCTAGAGGTAAGAACCTAGCTCGAGCCGAACCCAATGCTTTGATTTATGGGTGGTAGCTCTAGAGGCATAAGCCTAGCTCGAACCGATCCCAATATAATGTTATGTTATGTAAAGACCCACTGATCAGTTGGGGACCGGGTACGATATAGCACAGGTGACGATGAGTGAATACAGAAGCAAAGAAAGTAATGAACGTAAAGTACATAGTTCCAAACATACAAAATGATGGGTTATTCGTATTGAAAGCAATACACATGTTTTCCAAAGTACAGAATGGAGACTTATCCATATTGATTATTTATTTGTATTTGAGTTCATTGAAGTATTTACGTATCATACAGTTTCATATGGCCTTGCATACTGAGTACATTCTTCATACTGACCCCTTTGGGGGCACTTACCTTACTTGTTGTAGGCACAGGCACTAGTAGACCTCCACAGTAGAGTGCGGGTCATTTGCAGATTTTTGGTGAGCTCCAGTTGGTTCGGGGCTTTCCAAGTCATAGTGTACATTGATTTTGGTATTGTAAATATTGTATAAAGGGGGGACTTGTCCCGACCCTATCTTGGCTATGTATATGTATATGTAGAGGCTTTGTAGACATATGTGGGATGGGGAATGTAAGAGATGTATGTCCATGTTGACTCGATGGCCCTAATGGCCAAGTTTCTTATATGTATTTATCATATGTTTCCATAACTTCCACTATTGACATTTTATACCTCTATGTGATGGTGCTGCTGATTGAGTGACATGCATATCAATAGACATGAGCAAATATTGGTTCTCTCGGGCCTCATCGGCTTTGGGTGCCAGTCCGGCCCGAATGGTATTCGGGCTATGACAAAAGTGGTATCAGAGCAGGTCGTTCTAAGGGTGTCTACAAAGCCGTGTCTGAGTAGAGTCTTGCTTATGGATGTGTTGCGCGCCATATTTATAAGTAGGAGGCTACTGGACAATTAGGAGTTGTTTCTTTTATTCACTTCTAGATCATGCAATAGAGCCAAAGTTGTAGGTGGACGCATTTGTACGCATTGACACAGGTTTTCTTTTGCACAGTCAAATGCTGATTATCAGACAAGATAAAGGCAAAGGTGAGTAGGTTGATATGCCTGCCGAAGAAGAAATGAGTAAATCATCACCTGAACAAGCTAATCAAGGCGGGGCTAACATGGAATTTGCAATACGGGTTTCTCTTAGCCAAAAAGTAGAGAAGTATCCGCAGAACCACCTATAAATGCCACTGAACAGGATTTAAGAAACGTAGCGCATATGTTGACTCAGATAGTTATTGTATAATGTCATGGGTGAGCTGGTCCAATGACGAGTGATGATGGTGCGGCTGGGGCAGCTAGTTGTCGAACATAAGATTTTCTGAAATTAAACCCTCCTACGTTCACTGGGTCGGATCTGAATGAAGACCCACAGGACCTTATAGACCAAATCAAAAGGGCTCTAGATGTTATGCATATGACTGTGTGTTGATGTACTTCCAGCTCATTGGGAGGAATTTTAAACGACATTCCTTGACTAGTACCTCCCATATGAGGTCCGAAAAACTCATGCGGACCAAATTGTTAAATCTTTGCCAAAGGACTATGAGTGTCGAAAAGTACAGTCTTTGATTTAATTCTTTGGCTAGGTATGCCCCAAATGTGGTAGCTATTATGACCGATAGAGTGCATCGGTATGTGGACAGATAGATTGTACTATTGCGGCCTTGAAAAGAGATATAGGTTTAGCCAGAATACAAGCTTTTTTTTGTACAGATAATGGAGGATCAGAGTCAACAAAAAAGGACACAAATATTTGAAGAAGGGTCGTCAAAGAGGGCTAGACCTATGGGACAGTTCATGGCATCCCAAGGAGAATTTAGATCTCAGGTGTTTAACAGACCGCTTAGACCATTATTGCCTTAGTCTACAGTAAATATTCTACCTCGATCCCAAGGGTTTAGAGACAATCGATTTAGGCAAAGAAGTGAGATTCAGGATTCATGGGCAGCGGGGTATCAAGCACAAGAACGTAAAAAGTAGGAACCAACCGAAGTCTCCTCGTCAGCCATGTTAGTGCTGCGAAAGTTATCATCTAGGTGAATGTCGGTTGGGGCCGAATGTTTGTTATTGGTGTGGTATGTCGGGCCACAAAATGAGGCTTCTCCTGATGTAGCTACAGGTACCGTATACATATTGATTGACACATATTCGACACTAGCATATGTTATTTCATTAATTGCTGAAAATTCAAAAAAACACGAAAAACTTACTAGTTATGTCACATGAAGTTTATACATCAGTTGGTGAACCTATTGTAGTTAAAAGAGTATATCATAAGTGCATAGTAATTGTTTGTGGTCATGAGACACTGGTTGGTCTTATTGAGCTGGAAATAGTGGAATTTTGATGTTATAAAGGGATTGTGCCATAAGTAGAGTGCCGAACTAAGAAGTTATATTGTCGTTTTCCCCAAAAGAATGTTTTTGAATGGCCAGGGAAATGTGGGGGCACCAAGAGGAAAATTTATTCCTCATCTTAAAGCAAAGAAAAGGATACTCTAAGGGATGCATATGTCACTTCGTAAGAGTGAAAGATACTAATGTGACGCAACCAACTCTTCAATCAGTTCTGGAGGTAAATGAATTCCTCGATGTATAAGCTGGTATTAATGTGACGTCAGATACTCAGCCTATTTTTATTTCTTCATATAGCATGGCTCTGGTAGAGTTATGTGAATGAAACGAGAAATTAAAAGACGTGATTAATAAGGGATTCGTAAGACCTAGTACGACCCCTTGGGGTGCATCAGTGTTCACAGTACCAAAAAATGGCGCATTGAGAATGTGTGTTTACTATCGGCAACCGAATATGGTGACGACGAAGAATACATGTCTTCTCCCCGGAGTTGATGACTTATTTGATCGGTTATAGGATGTCAAATTCTTTCTAAAGATTGACTTAAGGGTCAGAGTAAATAAAGATACCAAAATTAGAGGTATGGTTGTTATGAATTCGTAGTATGCCATTTGGGCTAACAAATGCACCAGGTACGTTAATGGGTTTGATAATTAGGGTTTTTAATCCATCGCTAAGCGTATTCATGATAATGTTAAGATGTTATACTAGATTACTCAAGATCACAAAAGGACTATGCTAATCACTTGTGATAGGTGTTACAGATTCTTCGTGACCGTAAGATATATGTAAGTTCTTTAAATACAAGTTGGTCATAATCCGTATCGTCCTTAGGACACATTGTATAGAATGAAGGAATCAAGATTAATATACACAAAAGGAGTGGCCAAGGCCTATGACGCCTATGGAAATTCGTAGCTTCCTTGAGTTGGCCAGTTATTACAGAAGAATTGCTAACAAAAAAAAAAAAAGCTTTCTGCCATTACCCTTCACAAAGCTAACAAAAAGTAACTAAGTTTCAGCGGAATGATGTTTGTGAGAAAGTTTTCAAAAGCTGAAAGATGAATTGACTCCTATACCTGTACTAGTACCTCCCAAAGGCACATAAGAGTATGCAGTGTATTGTGATGTTTTAAATGTTGGTGTGGGATGTGTATACATGTAACACGACAATGTGATAGCGTATGCCTTAAGACAATTGCGTCCACATAAGAGAAATTATCCCACATATGGTTTTGAGTTAATAGTTGTGACAATTGGTTGTAACAGATGGCACCACTACTTCTACAAAACTTCAAGTGAAAGAATTGTAGTGCCAAATGTGGCAGAATTTCCATTGATATCTGTGATAAAGGAAAAAGCAATGTGTAAGTCATATTTTTTGTTCAATTGGAAAAAAAAAATGTACAGCAAAGTTCGACGAAGGTATTTAAGCAAACACGAGGGGGAGTACTTTAACGCCAATATAGATTGTGTGTACTGGGTATAGATGAGTTAAGGAAATGAATCATAACAGAAGAACATCGTTCACGATATTTTGTTCATTCGGAAGCAACCAAAATGTACCATGGTGTAGCAGAGATTTCTTGGTAAGGTTACATGAGAAGCACATTGTAGAACCTACATGGGATTCCACTCACTATTATATCAAACAGGAGAGCTCACTTTATTGCACAGTGTTGGTAGTCTTTTCAGTAAATCATGGGTATACAAGTGGATATAAGTACAGGTTGTCATCCTCAGATGGATGGACAAACCGAGCGAATTATATGAATATTTGATGATATGCCACGAGTTTGTACATTGGACTTTAAAGGTAGTTGGGATGAACATCTATCATTTATTGAAATTGCTTACAATAAAAGTATCAAAAGGCACCTTACGAAGCTTTATTTGAAAGAAAATATAGATCATCAATTGGATGGGTTACAACTGATGAAATTTACTTTGCTCGGGTCAGATTTTGTTCATCAAGCTATAGAGAAGGTGAAAGTGATATAACAGTAGGTACAAATGGCCCAAAGTCGATATAAATCACATGTCGATATTAGAAGAAGGGAATTAAAATGTGCCATAGGTGAATAGGTATTTTTGACAGTGTCACCAATGAAAAAAAAAATGATAATGAGATTCAGAAAGAAAGGGAAATTGTCCAAAGATTTGGGCAAAATGCGTATCTATTAGCACTAGCCCAAGAACTCTCCACAGTTCATCCAGTATTTCACGTTTTGATGCTTTGAAAGTGCATAGGAGATCCATCTCGTTTTACCCCCATTGAAGATGTGCAAGTTACGGAGGATTTTGCCTATGAGGAGATACCTATTGCCATTCTGGATAGACAAGTGAAGAGGTTGAGGAATAAAAACATAGTTTCCGTAAAGGTACTTTGGAGAAATCAACAAATAGAAGAGGTCACATGGGAAGCTGAAGAGATGATGAAATCTAAGTACCCTCATATGTTCCAAAGGGAAGAAAAAACTCATGATATGAGATTGAAACAATGACAGGTAAGTATTTATAAGCATTGAGTATATATATATGATATCATGAGAAATGCTACTAGACTTGCAACTATTTAATTTGAATAATGTCACTACCATTCGAGGATGAATGTTTCTAAGGGGGGAAGAATGTAACACCCCGTATGTTTCCGTACCTATTTAATTACCGTAATATTCATGGAATTATTTGGACATGAAAGTGTTAGAGAATTATGCATTAATTAGTGGGCTTAAATGAATCATGTACAATTGGGCTCAAATGAGGCCCAAAAATCAAATAAAATACATGGCCCAACAAGAAGGAAATGACCCATTCTTGTGACCAAGTCAACATAATATCTAGTGGCTAAGGATGACTATAAAGTTGCTATAAAAGTCACCAAAAATCAGATTTATTCCACGAGGTTGGTCGAGTTTGATGATAATCCTGTTTGATGACTATCAAGATTTTTTCCATTCTCCCTAATAGGAGAAGTGACTGTATGGTTGGTCGAGTTACCACGAGGTTCCATCACAACTTGGGAAGAGTTGGAAATCAGTTTCTGGAGTGATTTTTCCCACCCTTCAAGATGCTACAGTTGAAGGATGAGATTTATACTTCCAGACAACTACATTTTAAAGCACTTTACGAGACTTGGCTACGAGTCAAGAAGAAGTTCCAAAATGTTCCAAACCATAGAATGAATGGTTGAAATTTACTTGAGATCTTCTACAGAGCATAAACGCTAATACCAAGGCTATAGCAGATACTATCATTGGCGGAGCATTTATGAGTCTGAGATGGGAACAAGCATCAGAGATTTTAGATCGTATCACTAGGACCAACTGAGGATGTCATACTCGGGAGGTAGATACACCTACTGGAATGTATGCTATTGCAGCCTCAACAACACAATGGGCTTTGGATGAATCTGCAGCTCAAGAGGTTGCACAGTTGAGGACAGAAATTCGCTTGTTAGCAAAACAAATTGTGGTTGTGGGTGCTGAGAAGGTGCATGCCATTGGTCCAAAAGGAAAAAAACCTAGGTATGATGATTATAAATATGAGGAGGAGGCTAAGTACTTTGATCGAGAGGTGGAGGGTTTTCGAGGCAAGGGCCAAGGGTCTAGTCAAGAATCTTAGGTCTTAAGGCAAGGGAATCAAGGTCGAAACTACTACAAAGACAATTACAACAAGTCAAGATATAGAGATAGAGAATGGGATCGTGAAAGTGATTGGAGGTGAAAGGATGTTTACCAAGAGAAGAGTGGTGTAAATGTTCCACCAAGAAACTGTGACACTGATTCCAAAAATTCATGAATGGAAGCCCTTTTTAATAAACTGGTTAAGGGGTCAAAAAGCCAAGAGAGTTGCTTGAAGAAGATTAGGGCGGATATTTTGGGAATAAGGTAGAAAGTAGAATCTCACTCGACTACCATAAAATAGTTGGAGAAATAGTTTGGGAAGAATCGGTGGCATTGAACCAGCGTCAACCAGGCACTCTTCCAAGTAACACCATCCAAAATTCAAAGAATGATGGTGATTTCTTAGCCATTACTACTAGAAGTGGGAAGAGCACGACTGAACCATCTATGCCTGTGTATAGTTGTATAAAAGATGAGCCAGTGGTAGTTGATGAAGAGGTTGAGATAGAGCTAGAGAATTCAGAGGTTGATGGCTATGTAGCTCACAAGCCCCAAAATATTGATAAGAAAGCTAAGTCTAAAAATAGGAAGGAGAAGGAGGTTACTCAAGTTTTGAAACCCATTCCACGACCTCCTCCTACCTTTCCTTAAAGGTGAAAAAAAAAAGCTGAAGAGGGTAAATACCAGAAATATATTTCAATATTAAAGGAGTTATTGGTAAATATCCCTTTTGTTGAGGCTTTGGAGAAGATGCCAGGTAACGCGAAGTTCATGAAAGATTTTATGATGAAGAAGAGAACTGTCAGTGTAGAGGCGGCATATAATTTGCTCCATTGTAGTGAAATTGCTTCTTGTTCACTTGTCTAGAAGAAAAAAAATTTGGGAGCCTTCATAATTTCTTGTACTATCGGGTCCTACAACTTTGCAAAGGCACTGTGCGATTTGGGTGCTAGCATTAACTTGATACCACTTGCCGTGTTTAAAAAGTTAGGATTGGGGACACCATAGCTGACTTTGATGAGACTTCTTATGGCAGATAGAATTGTGAAAAAGCTGGTGGGCATCTTTCATCTTTTCGGCTGACTAGTAATTCTAGACTGTGAGGTTGATTTTGAGGTTCTCATAATCTTGGGAAGACCATTCCTTGCCACCGTCCGTGCATTTTTTGACATGGAAACTGGGTAAATGAAGTTTAGGTTGAATGATGAGCAGGCTACCTTCAATGTTTGCCATTCCATGAAGCAAACAAAATATATGTGTGTAATTTTGGTGATTGAACCAATCAAAAAAGTAGAATTGGTTGCTCCTATCGAAGTAAGGTTAGGGGTTGAAACCCTTACTGCTATGATTATAAACTTTAATAGCAATGGTATTATTGAGTACGTTGAGATGGTTGGTGCACTTACTGGTATTGGATCATACACTTATGATCCGAAGAAACTTGATCTTGATTTAAAAATAGGGTGACCCTATCGGCTTGTCCTTCTATTGAGGAGCCTTCATTTTTGGAGCTTAAAGCTCTCCCATCTCACCTTCCCTATGCATTCTTGGGAGCCAACAACACCTTACCCATGATTATTTCTGCTGAGTTGGTGGAGTGACAAGTAGAGGCTCTTATTTAGATGTTGAAAAGGTTTAAGAGGGCCATTGGTTAGTCCATTACTGACATTATCGGGAATCCACCCGGCATTTGCACTCACAAAATTCAGCTTGATCCTGAGTGTATACCAAGCATTGAGAATCAACGTCGTATGAACTCGCCAATGCAATAAGTTATGAAGAAAGAAATTATCAAATGGTTAGATGCGGGTGTGGTTTACCCCATTGCTGATAGTAAGTAGGTGAGTCCGGTTCAGTGTGTGCCAAAAAAGGGTGGAATCATGGTGGTTCCAAATGAGAAGAATGAGTTGATCCCAATTTGGTCTTTAACAGGATGGAAAGTTTGCATAGATTATCGAAAGATAAATTCTTAGACCAAAAAGGATCACTTTCCTATTCCCTTCATGGATAAGATGTTAGACCATCTTGCTGGCAGAGGATGGTATTGTTTTCTTGATGATTATTTGAGGTATATTCAAATTTTCATTGGACCAATAGAAGACCACTTTCACTTGCTCATATGAGATGTTCACATTTAAAAGGATGTCCTTCGATTTATGTAATACACCGACCACTTTTTAGCATTTCATGATGTCTATTTTCTCTGACATAGTGGAAGACACTATTGAGGTTTTCATGGATGATTTTTCTGTAGTGGGAAACTCCTTTGATGACTATTTAGCCTAACTCTGTAACACCCCATACTTTTATAACCTCATTTGATACCTTGGGGTCATATCTACCTAGGTGTTGAGATTCCATGGGTATATGTTTTATAGTCATTGATGAAACATTTGATATCGGACCTAATATGTGTGACTAGACCTTCATAGGAGGTGTTTTGTGATTTCGTGGAGCATTTGTGTAATACCCCATACACATTCTAACCTCATTTGGTGACTTGGAGTCATGTTTACTTGATGATTAAGATCACTAAGTATTTTGTAGTGTTTTGATAAGGTATTGGATGCTATGCAAGTATTGAAGAAGTGGCCGAAAAATTCAGCAAGGTGCTAAAACTTACGCCACTCCCTGTTTCAGGGGGTGTGTCTCAAGCCACCTGATTCAGAGGGCACATAATTCTCGCGCCACTGCCTTGCTTTGCAGCTGTGGCGCAAGGCACAAGTGGTTTGGCCTTCCCGTGCTCATTTCGCAACGCAATTCTACGTCGATTTTTATATGGTTTCTTTTGGTTCTTTGGAGTTCTTTGAGCATTGTTAAAGCTTAAAATACTTCAATACACTCCTACATACTCCTACATGATCAAATCATGAAATATAAATAGTTATCCAAAATGTTCAATGAAGCCATGGGTGACTAGAATTCCTATTTTTGCGATTGAGACTACGAATGAGAAACTCGTAAGAGAATATTGTCGTGACATTATGGAATTATTTAAAAATGATATATATGGTTGATTATACATGTAATTTGGTGGGATAAGTTGAGATAAGTTATTAGGCCCAATTTGAGGCCCAAAGTGAGCCAAAATGAAAGGCCCAAAGGCAAAATGACCCATTCTTCCAATATTTGACCAAGTAAACATATCAATTAATGCCAAATGTGTCTAAGGATAACTTGAGGTCTATATAAAGGCCCCGAAATCATATTTTATTCACTAATACTCTCATACCTTTTTGGATATTTCTCAAACATTTCTCTACTCTTCCGAACCCTAAAGCAAATATTTCCTTTGGACTCTTTGGTAAAGATCATCACTTTGAAAGCCTTGGTAAGTGCCTAATCTCATGGATTAATATATTATATGCTTAATATGGCATGTATATTATGATGGTTATGTTGGCAAGGTGGTGAATAGTGTATTTTTGCTTTTGGAAAAAGATGTGCCATCTTTGTGATTTGAACTTGAAATATGACTTGTGAATTTGATGGGAGAGCATGGTATGGATAAAATATGAACATTTATGGTGTGATTTTGTTATTAAACTTGTTATTTTTCTATAAGTGTAAATTGTGGGATTTTGCCCGATATGTGCTATGAGGTGTATTAAGGTAATTTGATGGATTATTTGTGATGTGGTGTGGATAAGAAAGTGTAAAGGAGAAGTGTTGTGGTGAAATGTATTGATTATCATGTATTGGTAAATGTATGGAATATTGGGGGATTTTTGGAATAATAATTTCATCAATGGTTCTGTCAAGGGGAAATGGCATGTTTAAAGGCAAACATGTAACTCATTGATGTTATATGCATTTGTAAAGTAGTTGATGGTTAATGTGAATCCCGTTATATATTTGTGTTGTAGAGTGACACATAAAGAAGGAGCGAGACTATTGTATGCACCTCTAGGATTGTATATTCATATTGAGAATACAAGGTATGTAAGGTTACTCTATCCGTATATTTCTGCGGCTACTAGTATTCACATTGACATTACGCTTGTCCCATACCGAAATGTGCTAAGGTATTCTATATCTAGTTATCAATGGTCATTATCATATATTTCCTACTCATTGATCAATTGTGAATCTCATGTCTCATATTCATGAATAATGTTCTAAAATCTCAACGATGTTATGTTCCAAAGTTCAAATAGTGGTTATACTCATATATCTTTTTCATTGATTATTGTCTAATGGTTCCAATGGTGATATGTTTCCAATAAGGCTATGTTTCCAACAATGTTTATTCACATGTCCCTCACTCATTGGTTAATGATCCAAAGCTTCAAGTAAAGTTGTTACTATCATGGTATCAATCTCAAAGTAATAAACAAAGTAATGCATATGTGATCAATGATCAAGTATGGGTGGCAGCTTTGGGGGAAAAATGCCTAGCTCAAGCTGATCCTGAGGTTGTTGGATAAGGGGGCATTCCTGGGGGCATAAGCCTAGTTCGGACCAATCCTGACAGGGGGCAGCTCTAGGGGTAATAACCTAGCTCGAACCTGAAATGTTGTATGGGTGGCACCTCTAGAGGTACTAACCTAGCTCGAGCCAATCCCGATATATACATTGATTCATAGGGTGGCATCTCTGGGGGCATAAGCCTAGCTCGAGACGATCCCAACTTAACGCCATGTTATGTTTAAAACCCACTGTTTAGTCGGGGCCCGGGTATCACAGGTCAAAGGCAAAGATGAATAATCATGGAAGTAAAGATACAAAGAATATAATGAAAGCAACATACATGGTTTCCAAAGTACAGAATAGTGACTCATCTACATTGTGACTTATCAAGATTGGTTATGCATTTGAACTTGAGTTCTTGACATATTTTCATATCTTACAAGTTTCATATGGCCTTACATACTCAGTACATTCTTCGTACTGACCCCTCTTGGGAATTTACCTTACTTGCTGCAGGCGCAGGTACTAGTAGGCCTCTACAGTAGGTTGCCAGTGTTGCCGATCTTTGGTGAGCTCCAGTTAGTTCGGGGCTTCTCCGAGTCACAGTTGTACATATGTTTTGGTGTTGTACATGTTGTATAAAGCGGGGACTTGTCCCGACTTTTAGTTCATTTGGTCAATGCATTTGTTAGAGGCTTTTGTAGACGGATGTGGGTGTATAAATGTAAAAGGGATATCTCGTTCTTGACTTGGTGGCCTCAACGGACAAGTGTCGCATATGTATATATATATATCACGTTCCATGAATTCCATTGTTGGTATCTATAACTATTATGTGATTATGGGTTTCTTATGGCATGCATATGATTGAATAGAGGCAAAGCTTGGTTCTCTAGGGCCTTGTCGGCTACGAGTGCCAATCCGCCCCGATGGGATTCGGGGCGTGACAACCTCGCTAATGTGTTGCAAAGATATAAAGAGTGAAACTTTGCACTGTATTGGGAAAAGTGTCACTTTATGGTGAAGTGGGAATCGTGTTAGGGCATCGGATCTTAAAAAAAGGTATTGAATTCGACAAAGCAAAGATTGAGGTGATTAAAAAGCTACCTCCACATATTTCTGTAAAAGGGATTCGAAGTTTCTTAGGTCATGCAGGTTTCTATAGAAGGTTCATCAAAGATTTCTCTAAGATTGCACATACATTATGCAAACTTTTAGAGAAGGAGGTGAAGTTTGTGTTTGATGAGGAGTGCCTAAAAGAATTTGAGTGTCTGAAAGAGAAGTTGATTTCAACCCCTATCATTGCAATTCCATATTGGTAAATGCCATTTAAGGTTATGTGTGATACTAGAGGAGTTGCCTTGGGTACAGTCCATGGCCAAAGGCATGAAAAAATTCTACATCCAATTTACTACGTTAGCAAAGAACTTAACCCGGCCTAGAAAAATTATATTATGACCGAGCAAAAGCTGTTAGCTGTGGTCTTTGCTTTTGAGAAATTTTGATCTTACTTCATTGGAACAAAGGTGATTGAACACATAGACCACGCAACTCTTAGATATCTTATGTCAAAAAGAGACTCGAAGCCAAGACTGATTCAGTGGGTGCTTTTATTGCAAGTATTTGAATTTGAGGTCAAGGAACAAAAAGGGACTGAGAACCAGGTTGCAGAACATAAATCATGCCTTGAGTAGGAGGCCACGCTTAACTTGAGGGATGATATTGATATTGATGATACTTTTTAAGACGAGCAAGTTTTGGCGGCATCACAAGACTTAAGCCCTTGGTTTGCAGATTTTCCAAACTTTTTGGCAAGTGATCTAGTTCCAAAAGATATGTCGTATCAGCAGAGGAAGAGATTTATGCATGAGGTTACAAAATTCTTCTGGGTTGAGCCTTATTTGTTTAGGGTGTGTGCGGATGGTATAATTCAAAGGAGTATTTTGAAAGTCGAGATGATGAGTATTTTGGAAGCATGTCATTTATCTCTAGTTGGGGGTCATCATAGAGGTGCACGGATTGTTCATATGATCTTACAATATGGGTATTATTGGCCCACCATTTATAAAGATGCTCATGACTATGCTCGGGCTTGTGACCAATGTCAAAGAAAAAGGAACATCTCGCGCAGACACGAACTTCCAATGACGACTATTCTTTAGCTCGAGCTATTTGATGTGTGGGGTATTGACTTTATGGGCCCATTTGTGAGCTCTCATGGGATGAAATACATTTTGTTAGCTATTCACTATGTTTCTAAATGGGTGGAGGCAATTGCGCTTCCTAAGAATGAAGGAAGGAGTGTTACGGCATTTCTAAAAAAGAATATATTTTCACTGTTCGGAACACCCGGAGTTATCATTAGTGATGGAGGATCCCACTTCTTTAATCATATATACAAAGCCCTTCTTGAAAAATATGGTGTCAAACACAAGGTGGCAATACCTTATCATCCTCAGACGAGTGGGCAAGTTGAGGTGTCAAATTATGAAATTAAGTTTATTTTTTTGCGAAGACTGTGAATGCCAATAGGACTGATTGAGCGAGAAGATTGGATAATGCATTATGGGCATATCAAACATCATTCAAAATGCCAATTAGTGCATCTCCATATTAGTTGGTGTTTGGTAAATTGTGACATTTGCCTATTGAACTTGAACATAAGGCATTATGGACATTAAAGAAGTTGAATCTAGAATGGAGCGAAGAAGCTAAACTGAGATTAGAGCAGATGAATGAGATGGATGGATTTCATCTCCGGGCTTATGAAATTTCAGTACTGAATAAAGAGAAGATAAAGTTATATCATGATCGAAATATTGAATAAAGAGAATTTCACCCAGGAGATTTGGTATTGCTCTATAATTCCAGACTTCGTTTGTTTCCTGGAAAACTAAGGTCCAAATGGTCTAGACCGTTCACTGTGATAGGGGTGTTCCTACATGGGGAAATTGAGCTAAAAGGTGAGGAAGATTTCCTATTCAAGGTCAATGGTCAGCGTGTGAAGCACTATGTGGGAACTACGAAAGAAATAAGGTCGTGTGAGAAACTTAGCCTTGATGAAGTTTGAGTAGTCAAGGGTGTTGGGTCATATGGCGATGTTAAATCAGGTTCTTCATGAGAGGCAACACATGGGTTTGTTGGTGAAATCTGATTAACCAACTTAGCCACGTCATATTGTGATGTTAAATCAAGCGTTGATTAAGAGGCAACCCAAGGTCTGATAGTATTTTGGATTTGTAGGGTGCAGAGCTCAGTTGAATTGAGAATAAGAATGTGATCTAAAATGTACATATCAACCCACAATGGTGATATATGGATCGTAGGTCAACCAACTGTGGGTCTATTTCGTGGAAATCAGACGAAATTTTCAAGTTGTGGATTCTAACCCACACCTGACACCTATGGACCATAGGTTAGCCTATGGACCGTGGGTCTGTTATGTGGAAATCAGACCCAATTTTCATATTGCGTATTCCAACCCATGCCTGACACCTATATACCATAGGTCAAACTACAGACCGTGGGTATGTTCCGTGGAAATCAGACGACCCAAACCTGACCCACCCATATAATTCCTAAACCGACCCACTATCTGAATTCCTATTAAAACCGACCACAAACATATCAATACCCCTAAAACCCTAATCACATTTTCATCAATACCCTATTTCAAAATACCAAATCCCACAAATAATCCAAATTCCACTATCTTCATCGTATACTAGCCTAAATTCAAAATTCCTATCTCTCTATAGCAAAAATTTGGAAACAATTTTCAAAAAAATAGTAAATCTGAAACTACCACTACCCCAAACTCAAAATCCAATCCTATCCACTACCCCAAACCCAAAATATAACCTGACCTATTTTTCTAAAACCCTATAAAACCCAACCTGACACCCACCCACCCAAGACCCAAACAACTCAAAAATGCCACCAAAAGAGAATCTTATGCGGGGCGATATGTGGTCTTCGTTGAAAATTAGAACTAAAAGCCCAAAAATAAAGTCAAGGCTTTGAGATAAGTCTCCATAACAGGAGAAAAGTGGGTCCAAAAAGGTTTATGAGATTGAGAGGGGTGATACTACTATTGTGCGTCGCACAACGAGGAAACAAGCTAGGTAACAGGATGCAACTTGGGCCACACTTCAGCCTACTACACAGTTTCTGCCACCTACCACACCAGTGAATCCTACTTAGTTATCTGATTCTTCCCCCAGTCTGAAGAGGGGGAAGATGTTTCTGCGATCGGTGAGACAGGCAGCGGGGAGGATGCACCTGCGATCGATGAAAATGGCAAAGTTAAAAATGCTTTAAAGTTGGGGGATAGTAGTAAGAATGCTGAGATAGCTTCTGTTTCAGGTACTGGGGTCCAAGATTCGACGACCTCCTCACATAGATAGTTGGCTACATAGTGGGCCGCATTTGCAGTACGACAAGAGAACATGAGGTGGTGTGTATAGGATATGAAGTTCACCTATGATAGGGGTGTCGAGCCTACTGAGCGGGGTTTGTTTAGGATAAATATCACAGAGGAGCCCCGATTTAGGATAGATTATTTGAATGAAATGCCCTAGATTAAGACACTGTTTGATAGATATGGTTTTGGGTGGATGAGGAAGCCTTGTGGTAGTTATAGTCCAGAGTTGGTACTCGAGTTCTATGCCTCATATGCTACTATGGTTGATTTGATCACACCTCTGGAGCAGTGAGCTCGGGACCAACCACCGTTGACTTATATTTTTGTTTGTAGTACATGAGTTGATATATCAAAGTAGATGATATAGAGGTTCTTGTTTGGTGCCGGACATGAGGTTCAAGAAAATATAGTTGAGTTTGATCACTGCATGGAGGCGATGAAGAATAGGAACAAAATAAAGGATGTGGATCTTCGGTTAGAACTATTATGGTGGATTGCGAGTTATATAGATGAGAATGGGGTAGATGCTAGATGGGTAGCTGAGAAGTCAAACATTAAGAAGTACTCACTCCACTTTGGGGGAAAGTTATGGTAGTCAGTTGTACGAAACCATCTCAGTCTCATAGGTGCTGATAATTCTCTTGCACTTGATCGACCAGTTCTAGCGACGAGCATCATGGCAGGTTATGACATCAACTTTACTCGATACATTAATGAGGAGATTCACGGGCGAGCTTTTTAAGATTTCACTAGCATTTCTTTCCTATATATGATTCAGGGTTTATGTAATATTGCTGGTATGGTCACGCTACTTTGGGTTGATCACCGCATTAAGGTGACCCGAGTGGCTGATGTGGGTTTGATACAGCATAGGGCTAACTCAATTTCCCAGAGTATGTCTCATCTCTCTATTTCGTTAGGAGCGGCCTTTTTTGAAGGACATGTGGATCAAGAGGAGCCTGATAGCACCCCAGCACTAGTTAGTGAGCTCAAGGCTGCGAGATACACTACTGAGGGAACAAACCCTGTGATTGATGAGGGAAAAGCAGTCACCACTGTACCAACACCCTTTTCTGGTATGGTTTCAATCTTGAGAGACTTTCTGCAGCTGCTGGTGAATAGAAAGACACAGGTAATTGAGCGGCAGACTCACACAGAGGCCCAGATGGCTAAGGTTGTGACTAAACTTAAGCCATGGGTTAGGACTTTGATAGAGTCTTCTGAGGTGAGAGTTGAGGCCTGCATGACTGCTGCCATGGATAGGTTTATGCAAGAGTTGCATGGGCGAATTGACAGTGCTAAGTAATGGATGGGTAACCGGCTGTGGGAGGCCCATATTCTAGAATTGAGGAGTTTGACCTAAGAGGTGGCTTCTTTGAGGGTAGAGGTTAGAGTTTTAGTAGTCAGACACACTTCTATCATTTATCCTACACTGGCACTGGTCCCGACAACAACGACATTTGTGGTTGATTTGTTTGCTGATATGGAGCCTCCTATTGCAAGAGATAAGAGGCCACAGAGTCTTGAGGACCAGAGTACTATTATAGATGATTTTGAGAGTTATATAAGGAGGGAGACTAAATCCTCCCAGGAAGAGTTATAGGTTAGCTAGATTGACCATGAGCAGAGAGCCCTGGATGCATCCTCTAGTTAACCACCCCCTCTACTGTCAGCACCCAACATAAATCCCAAAAATCATACAGATGATCCTACTGCAAGCGAGACTACATATGGAACCTAGGCGCCACAGGTATATTTGTCAATCCCTTACACTTATCAAATTTATAGTTGTGCACTGAGGGTAGTGCACCATTATTCAGTTAGGGGTGCGGGTATACCACCACTCAGGGGTTTTTGTTTCCATGTTTCTTTTTCTCCTGAGTGTGCTATCATAGAAGAATCGACATATTTAGGTTGTTATTTATATTATTATATTTTTCATAGTTAAGTAGGAGAAAACTAGGGGAACATTAGTGCAGTCAATTCTGAACGAACTTTGAATGATAACAATGCTTTTTATATGTTTAAAGGATACCCCTCCTAAAATTCGTATTTTGGACTGTATGGGTAGTTATGATAGTTTGTGATAGCTTTTAGATCTTGTTATAGCATTATTATTATAGGCAGAATAATTGTAGCTTTGCAATGCATGAATTGGATAGGTAGTAGTCGATAGTGTAACCCTATGCTATGTGTGTATGAGGTTATTACCTAGTTTACTTTGTGTGTGTGATCCAGAACTTGTCCGGTTAGTCTTGCCTAGGTTAGAGGATAGTGTTTAGGATAAAATCATAGGCCATTCTTGAATAAGTCCACTTTTAGCCTAAATGCCTGACCAAATGAAGTAAATATCCCTTGATCCCGATTTTGAGCCTTAGTTGACCTATTTGTTTCATTAGCCTATTCACCTTCTGATTTTGACTTATAATGAACCTATTTTAGCAGTGGTCCCTCCTTGGACATTTTGTACCACAACTCAGGCAAATCGCCTAAGTTGAGGGTTGCTATCATAGGGGTGCGTAGCTTGATATAGGTATAAAGAAGGGGTTAGTAAAATAAAAGAGAACAGATTTTGGTGTGAAGAAAACAAAAAGTGGAAAAATAGAGTTTGCAAAAAGAAAAAAAGAGAGAAAAAAAAAGATTATTGAAATCATAAATAAAATTACACCCAAAATCTGAAAACAAATAAAGGAGAACAAGGGAGAGTAAAATTAGAATGGTTGGAAAGTGGAGCCAAGAATAGTGTAGTGTCAAGGAGGGTTGAGTCACCGTATCCATAACTACCATACCCGTCCCCAAGCCTACATTATAAGATGAAAGTTATATAGTGATCCTAGTCCAACTATTCGAAAAACTAAGGCATAGAAAATAAGGGCAAGCCTATGGTATTTCACACACACTATTTGAACTTCTTTGTGAGAGAGAGTGTTTTGATCCAGTCCCTATGTTGGTATTTGTTAGTATACTGTGAGTGTATGAGACTTCTTTGCTATGAGAGTACATGTGTTGCATTGTTAGCTGCTATTTGTTTGGATAATGTCATTTGCATATATGCTTAGTTGTTTGTTCATAATCTGATACCATCACTTGATCCATTCTGTGTCATTATGATATGCTGCATCTATACACAAAGTGGTTTTGATTTGCAAATAGGAGGGGGTCAAAAAAGTTTTGGTGCCAAAAGCAATGAGTCGACTGTCGTAGGTCTCTTAGGTTTCTCTTAGTTAAGCATCGAATGTGTTTGTTTTGTTTTGTTCTCCTGAGGACGTACAAACATTCTAAGTTGAGGGTGTTGATGTACCACGATTTTATGGCACTTTTGATGCTTAAAACAAAGAAAATATGTAATAACTTGTGTATGTTTGGTAGGTATGATGTGTTTTATGTTCTATCTTGTAGGAAAATAGGTTTTGGAGGCCAAATGGAGGAAACGTGATGAAGCAGACACTGGAAGTAAGTTTTTAAAGACAAAGAACAGAGTTGAAATTCACAAAAGTGACCCACGACCTGGACCTACAGTCCGTAGGTCCACCCACGGTCCACGAGTCACGATTGTGGGTCAACTTCTGCAGTTATACAATATTGCCTAATTTCTACAGTCTGGGCCCATGGTCCGCGGGTTGATTCCTCGACCTCAAGTCACGGTCCGTGGAAAGTTGCCGACTTTTTTCTCCTACTTTGTTTAGGATAAGATTCACTTTGTATCTATAAATACCCTTAAATTGTCCTATGTTTAGGAGTAGGTTGTTACATTATTTTGAGTTGTCTATTACATTGATCTTGTAATCTCAAACATCGATTCTAGGGTCTTGATTTATATTGAAATTTTAGAGTTTTTATTCTTATTGTGAGTTCATAATTATGTTTTCATTATTGAATTATTCTGGTGTTCTTGTAATCATGAGTAGCTAAACCCCATAACTAGGGTTGTTTGAACCATGAGTAATTAACAAAACGGGTTAAGTGTGAAGCAATTTTGAAATGGTGTGACTGCATGTATTGGTATTTCCTTCATTGTAATTTATCTTCTAATGGTTGAAAACATTAGAAACTCGCCTGTATTCTAAACTTGCTCTAGAGAGAAGTAGAGATTGGGAAAATGGAATAACAATAGAGATTTGAAGCAATCAACCTTCATCTAATAACTTGAGTCATAACAGGGATAGTAAATCTGAGATCAAGAACATGGGTTAGTAGTGCGACACTCAGAGACCGAGAGGATAGGAGTGAAATTCATCTAACCAAGGTCGAGAGACGTTTAGATGAACCTAGCTGGTTAGATTTTGCATACAACGCAGTGGGACAGTTTTTCAGCACAAATAACTAATGGAGTTAAGGAATCATGGGGATTACAGTCCTAGTGTCTTTCTTGTGTTGATCACAAATCCCATAATTAACAGTTGTTACTGTTACTATTTGTTTACAAAACCCCTCCTTTTTACTTACTTGCCAATTACTAAGACAAACACTCAATAGAATTTCATCCTATTCCCTGTGGGATTGACCCCAACCTAGTTGGGTTCTATATTTGATATAGCGATCACATTTTGCTTTTCTGGAGGTTTAGCTTGGGTGACATCAAATTTGTGCACCGTTATCGGGGAGTACGATTACAGAGTTGATTGATCGTGCTTGTTCAAGTGTTGGTTTTGTTGTAATTTTTATTTTCCTACAATTGGTTTTGTTGTAATTTTTATTTTCCTACAATTCGTAGGGTGTACACCGGTGTATGCCAAACTCTAGGAGTCAAGGAAATCCCCTAATTCCACTTGATATGGAAATATAAAGAATGCTAAAGAATAATCAATGAATGGTGAATACCGATGGAGTTAAGGACCCCACAGCCGTGGAGGATATTTATAACCAGCCACCAATTCATTTGGCTGGTCATAAAACTACTAAGCAAATCACTTTTTATGAAAGATCTTGTGAAAAAATAGATGAGCATGAACTTTGAGATGGTTGAAGTGTTACACCTTTGTAGTGCTATTATATCTAGCAACTTGGTGCCTAAGGAAGTGGATCTGATTGCTTTCACAATTCCTTACACAATTGGCTTATACCAATTCACTATGCCACTTTGTGATTTGGGGGCTGACATTAATTTGATTCTCTTTTCTCTTTTTACCAAATTAGGACTTGGTACTCTAAAGCACACTACTATAAGACTATTGATGGTAGATCGTACAATCAAGTGGTCCGTGGGTATTCTCTATGATCTCATAAAGGTGGACCATGTTATTTTCCTATGAATTTTTTGTTATTGGATTGTGAAGTGGATTTGAAAGTTCCCCTCATTTTGAGAAGGCCATTCTTCGCCACGGGGCATATCTTGGTGGATGTTGAAAGCAGAGAGTTGAAATTCTAAATGAATGATAAGGTTGTAACATTCAATTTATGCAAGTCCATGAAAAAATACAATGCCATTAGTGTGATCTCTTTGATTGATACTATTGTTGAAGCTATTAAAGTGGAGGTTGAAACACAGTTTGTGGGTGAAACTTTGTATGTGATCCTTTTTAATATTAATGGTTAGGACATAGATAATTATGATGAAGTTGTCAATGCCTTGAGGAGGTTACATTCTAACACCTACATTTAGGAGAAGCTCGACCTTGACTTGAAAAATAGAGCATCACCACTGTCGAAGCCATCTATTATTAAACCCCTGACCTTGGAGCTCTAGCCATTTCCATCCTACTTGAGGTATACTTTTCTTTGTTCTAAAGATTCTTTATCGGTGATTATCTCTGTGGATCTACAAGATAGGGAGGTGGAAGATTTATCATCCATCTTGAGGAAGTACATATGGGAAATTATATAGATTATTACTGATATCATTGGTATTCCTCCATGTATTTGTACCCACAAAATAAAACTCAAAGAAGATTGCATCCCGTCCGTTGAGCACTAAAGACGTTTGAATCTAACAATGCAAGTGGTGTTGAAAAAAGAGATAATTAAGTAGTTCGATTCCAGTGTAGTGTATCCCATTTCTTATAGCACTTGGGTGAGTCTGGTGCAATATGTTTCGAAAAAAGGTGGTATAACTGTTAGCAGGAATGATAATGATGAGTTGATTTTTCGAGGTTGATCACAGAATGGAAAGTGTGTATTGACCGTCGTAAGTTGAATTCATAGACTAAATCGAATCACTTTCCTCCACCCTTCATGGGTTAAATGTTATAGAGGCTCCTTGGATAAGCTTAATACTTCTTGCTAGATGGGTATTTTGGGTACAATCAAAATTTCTATTACCCAGAAGATCAAGAGAAAACCAAATACTTGCCCCTATGGTACTTCTATATTCAAGAGGATGCCATTTGGTCTTTGGAATGCTCCGATGATATTCTAATGATGCATGACATCTTTTTTCTCTAACATGGTTAAGGATTTCATTGAAATCTTCATGAATGACTTTTTTGTGGTTAGGGACTCTTTTGAAGAATGTTTGGCTTACTTAGCAGTGGTGTTAAAAAAGGTGTGAGGAGACTAATTTTATTATTAATTAGGAGAAATATCAATTTAAGGTGAAAGAAGAAATATTCTTGGGTCACAAAACCTCAGAGAAGGGCATCTAAGTTGACTATGTGAAGATATAAGTAATTTCAAAGTTGCCACCTCCCATGTTTGTAAAAGGGGTTTAAAGTTTTCTTGGTTATTCAAGCTTTGATTGGCAATTTATCAAAGATTTATCTAATATTTCCAACCCATTGTGATATCTATTGGACAAAAATTCCAAGTTAGTATTAAATAATGATCGCATGAAAGCCTTTGAGTGCTTTAAAGAATGGCTCACCGTCGCTTCTATTATAGTGGCTCATAATTGGTCAAAACCTTTATAATTGATATGTGATGAAAGAAGGTTGGCATTGGGGGTCATCCTTGGTCAAAGGCGTGACAAAATCATTCATCTAGTCTACTATTCAAGTAAAACTTTGAATGACGCTCAAATAAATTATATGGTGATGGAACAAGAATTGTTAGCCATTGTCTATGTATTTGAGAAGTTTTGTGCCTATTTGTTGGTAACCAAGGTGATTGTTCACATGGGTCTTTCTACTATTATATATCTTTATAGAACAAGGATGCCAAACCAATGCTAATTCATTAGGTTCTACTTCTCCAAGAATTTGATTTCAAAGTAAAAGATCAGAAAAGGTGTGAGAACCAAGTGGCCATCCATCTTTCTCGACTTGAAGCAAATGTGAGACATCTGGGAGAAATTTAAATTGATGAATCATTCCTAAATAAATATATGTTGGTGGTCATTAATGATATGGTACCATGGTATGTCGACTTTGCCAACTATCTTTCTTGTGATATCATGACAGAGGACTTAAATTCTCATCAAAGAAAGAAATTTCCCATGATGTGTCAATGTTTTATTAGGATTATCCATATCTCATTTGGGTGTGCACGGATAAAGTGATTTGGGGATGTGTCCCTAAGCGATAAATGTGACAAATTCTTGAGGCATGGCATTCTTCACCAGTTGTAGTCCATCACAGTAGTATGAGAATGACTTTGAAGGTTTTTCAAAGTGGATTCTATTGGCCTAGTTTGTATAAAGATTCTAATGAATTTGGTAAGTTTGTGATCAGTACCAAAGACATGGTGGTATGTCACGGTGTCATGCGTTACCATTGACCCTTATTCTTGAGTTGGAGCTATTCCATGTTTGGGGAATTGATTTCATGGGACTATTTGTAAGTTTGTATGGGCACAAGTATATTCTTGTTGTTGTGGAATACGTGTCCAAATGAGTGGAAGTCATTTGTTTTCAAAATAATGAGAGACAAAGCGTTACTCAATTCCTAAAGAAGTTTATTTTCACAAGGTTTGGGATAACTTTTGCCATTATGAGTAATGGAGGCTCCTATTTTTGCAACCGCTTGTATAGTTTGCTTCTTGCTAAGTATGGTATTAAACACAATATGGCCACGCTTATCACTCTCAAACCAGTGGGCAAGATGAGGTGTCGAACTAGAAGATCATGAATATGTTGGCCAAAATGGTGGATGCAAACAAAACTGATTGGTCCTGGAAGTTGGACTATACATTGTGGACACATCGAATGACTTTCAAAACTCTAATTGAAATGTCTCCTTATAAATTGGTATTTGGGAAGGCGTGTCACTTTCATTAGGGAGTCGCTACATATTTCTCTGATATTTTTCGTATGCATTGGGCACAATGAGATATTTTTATTTTGGATTTAGTATATTTTGATTATGACCTATATATTTGGATAATTTGATAGATTTCATTTTGTTACTATTGATTTCGCCAGGCTTGATTTGAGTGCCCATGTTAGGATTGGTTTGTATATTGTTGATGATTTGATTTCCCTTGTCGGGTTTGGTTGTATATGTTGGATTATTGTGCCCTTGTCAGGCTTGATGCATATGATTGTGGGTTTTGATGCTTTTGGTGGGCTTGTTCTCTAGTGATTGAGAAGCTCAAATCCTTGCTAGGTCATTTTATATGTTCATTGTTTTTATTACTCGTCCAAATGTTGATTTTGAAAATCGTGCATAGTGCCTTAGCCAGGCATGTTTGAAAAAAAATATGAAGTGCGTCGATTTGACTCAAATTTTTCGTCTTGTGAATAAAGTAGTTAATAATCTCTAATAGTTTTCTTCATGCCATAGTTCTTTCCGAGGAGCCTTTTTTGTGATTATTTATTTGTCAAACCAGGTGGATTTTCCCTATGATAGATTGAATAGGTGACTTTTTTAAGGGAAAATGCCTTGTCTAAGAATAGTGTGTCGAGTCTGAGTCGCACATGATTTGATTGTTACAGCCTAAATTTTTGAATTTTGTAAAATGAATGTTTTTTTCTATTAAAAAGAGAGGAACAAAATAACTATCTAGCTATCTTTTGAGTCATGATCTTTAAATTCACAACTTTATTTTTTCTTCACAAAAGAATAGCTTGAAATTTAGAGTCGCTTATCAAGTTCATTTGTTTTAATTAGGTTTGTGACTAGCTCTCTACTTATGTCCTTGTGGTACCATGTGTGGTGAGGTCTTTGGTACATTCTTTTGCATGTATTACAGTCTTGAATTTGTTCAGAATGTTATTTAAGGGAAAATCCTAGATTATACTTTGTTAGAAAAAACAACCTAAGCTTTCTATGGACCGTGTAACCACCTAAATTCCTACCCTAGCATTAATCCCTAGTCAACCCCATTTGAGCTCTTTACCCATCTTTTTTTGATAACCACATCATGAACCTTACCCTTTTTGGATTCCACTATCTCTTGGCACCCTACCTCTTAAACACTTTGCATGTGAGAATGTATTTTGAGGGGTGATGTTATTTTAAATGAATATGTAGGCTAAACGCCTACGTTTGGGGTGAAATATATTAGAAACTTGAATCTAGGCCATAATCCTATGTTTAGGGGAGCATAGCTTGAAAATATGTTATAAATATAAAAGTTTTTCTAAAGTGGTTGAAAGATAAAAAAAAATGAACTGAGAAAAGAGAGAAAATGATGTCACCCTTCCTTGTGAGTTTGAAAGAGAAAAAAATAGAGAAAAATTGGGAGGGATAATTAGTAAAATAAAAAAAAATGAAAGACTTGGGGTTTTTTTGAGAGGAGAATAAGGTTGGGAATTTATTAAAGAAATGTACTTTGAAATAACAATTCCTTGCTTGAGAAAGCCGATAGGAACTGGGAAAAGAAATCATTATCAAGGACGTGGAGTGATCTACACTTAATGGCTAAAGTTAGAGATAGTTTAGTCAACTTGAGGATTTTATTAGTTAATTGAATTGAAAACACCTTGGGGTTTGAAAAAACCCAAGGTGAAATTGCTTGTGGATTGAGAAATCACAAGTATAAATTAAACCATTCTTACCCATATCATTATCAGTTAATGAGTTGATTGAATTCCCCAATTCAAATGCTAACACCCTAAATATCCCTAAGATCATAGATCAAACATGGAACAGAAACTAGCAGAAGAATCCAAAATTTTACTCTAGAATGATTCACTGTATGACTCATACAGTGAGGCCACAACTCATGGGTTGACTTATGATAAGCAGTCAAGTACATCCTAAGCCCCCAGTGGTCACGACTCAGACCACGAGTCAATTTCAGACCCTACAATTTGTTGGGTGACACATTCTGGGCGAAAATACAAAAGTCTCAAAAGATTTAATTTTTCTCCCAGTAGCCATGACTAGTGACAATGAGTCGTAGGCACTAAGTATGAGAAATTAGAGGGTCAACATTGTTCCTCTAGTCTACGAGTCCTAGCCACGACTCATTGACAAACCCGACGAGTCATGAGGTCAAATCGTGCCCTAAGCTAGAGTTCCAGCCTAGGGACCGCGAGTTAGGGATGAGTCATAGGTTTAGGGTACAAGTCATACCCAAATTTATGACAACTATTTCTAGAAAATCAATTACGTTTTAAAAAGGGTATTTTCATATTTTACTTACGTCCTACACCTATGTGATCTTAGGCGTATTTATACACCTAAGTGTCATTATCTATGTGTGTTTAGCTTAGTTTTAAGGATAACATGGTGTGCATAATGAAGTATAAATGGTGAATTTGTGTATTTGTGTTCTAAGTTGCATGTTTAGAGTGTTTAATGTGCATTTGAAACAAGTTAAGAGTTAAAATGATCAAATAAAGTTTATACGAGAAAACAAGTGATGCTAGCTTGAGTTATAATTGTTCTGGTGTACTTTGATGAGCCTTATTATGTTGTATGGACTAATGTTTTTTATGAGATGTTGTAGGAGACCAATGGAAGCTAAATAAGCCTACCAACAAGCCACAAGGAGTGGGGAAATACGAAACAAGTGGACAAGAATAATAAAGCACGAATTGGGTTAACCCTCCCCGTGTGGGGGCAGCCTTGCACCGCACCCACTATTGCAGGGGGCTACTGGTTTGGTCCTGCGACGGCCCTACATTGCACGCCCTTGTCCATGCGATGGGCCATGCGATGCAACTTCCCCAAATATGTCTGAAAGTTAGTTTTTAACTTGGTTTAAGTTAAGGGCAAGTTGGTAAATGCATATGTTTCATTTGGGGGAGCCTATTTATGACCTAAAGCACAATATAAGGATTACTTAGCCATATTTACAAAGAATCTTTGGAATACAAACGATTTAGAGAGAAGAGAAGGCAACGAAGGCTCTACTTTAGGGTTTTGCTTCTTTTACTTCTTGTTTTCTTGTAGTTTAATTATGAATTCATTAATAATGATTCTTTGTATGACAGTGAGTGGCTAAAAACCCTCTTTCTAGGGATGAGGCTACAACATGATTTCTTAATTATGGTTTTATAGTTGGTTTATATGTTTATCAAGTTATGTGATTATTCTTGCGTTCTTGTTTTACTATTCTAAAGCAACATGAACTTTAGATAAATATAAGTCTCAAAATGAATTGACCATAGGAGTGGAGGGATGGAATTAAGATCGTAGGGAGTGTGGATTATGTCTTTAACTATTATATACTAATTGTTAAAGGATTATTTGTTGTTAGGGTAAAGATATACTAAAACGTCCCACTTGGTTAATGAAACGGGAAGATTGTTTAATGCATCCAAATTAAAAACTCACATCCCTACTAAACGATGTAGTTTTGAGACTAATTTGGGTAGATGAATTTGAGGATGACCCTTCCCAAGTTGTAATATCAACCCCGTAGATCAATAAGCACGATAAACATCAACACCGGCTAGAAACCATAGTAATGCATAAATGTGAAGTAAATTCCTTAACACCTGGAATTCTCCCTATATTGGTTACAATCCAAATTTAGTATCGTTGTTATTTCTGTTATTTAGTTTATAAAAACAAAACTCAAAATCTTTTTGGTTACAAATCGCACATGCTTAAATTAGATAGTAATACTCAAGTTGGATCGTCTGCTAAACACCAAGTCCCTGTGGGATCGTTATTCGGTTCATAAGAGCAACTTTATTACTTGCACGACCACGTACAGTTTCAAGTGCAGTTGGGACGGAACAAGTTTTTGGCGCTGTTATCGGGGACCTGAAAAACTAACAGCCTTTTAATTTTTAGTTTTACTATTGTGTTTGATTAGTGCTAACAAGTTGGTCTTAGCTACTCATCTTGCAGGTATAGGTTTGTGAAGGCAGTAAGCTAGCAAGGGATAAGGATTTGGTCCAACCAGATCCTGTGTCTGAGCGTCCCTTACACTATTCGAGAGGAGAAGTAACACTTCTCTACCTAATACAGTAGGTTGATAAGGATTAACATGTCTAGGTTATTCCTAAAGTCAAGGAAGCACCAAGGACATTGTGTGACATGGAAATCCCACTCGCATATAATGGTCTCCGCCATTCGTAAACCGAAACTTGGAGGTAGAATTGAGCTAAAATAGAATATGGTGCAATTATTGCACTCGAGTGGACAGTTCACTGGTCAGACTCATAAGGGCCCATAGGTGCATCTTGAGAATTTCTTAGAGATCAATGACACGTTCATTCCTATAGGGGTCTCCACTGATTTTTTGAGGCTTACACTTTTTCCATTCTCATTTTTGGGAGACGCCAAGATGTGGTTAAATGAAAAGCCTACAAATTCCATCACCTCATGGAATGATCTTGCAAGAAAGTTCCTTATCTGATTCTTCCCAATTGGTAAGACTGAGAAATTGAGAAGTGAAATAGTAGGTTTCACTCGAAAGCTTAAAGAAAATTTATACCAGGCTTGGGAGCAATTCAAGGGTCTTCTAAGAGATTTCACTCATCATCAGCAGTCTAATAAAGTGTTAGCTCACACTTTTGTTGAAAGTATTGACCCAAATAATAAAATTTTGTTAGATTCAGTTGCAGGTGGTCAAGCTTTAGAAAAAAAACTTATGATGATCTTTATACTTTGTTAGATAGACTTGTGTAGAGTACCCCAAATTGGCATAGTAATGCTTACAGAGCTGCAGTGAAGCATGTTTCAAGTACATCAGAAATCAATGCCATCACAACATTGACTGCACAAGTGGATAGCATGCAAAATTAGATGATGATTCAATTGAATAAATTGAGTATGGCTCAGGGCCATGCTCCATCCAATGTTACACAATCAGTGCAGCAGGTTCAACAAGCTCAGATTTGGTGTCATGTCTATATAGAAAGTGATCATCATGCAGAACTTTGCAGTGCTAATTCCGAGTTATTAAATTTTTTGGGCAATGCACAAAAAGGGAATCAAAACTATGGTAATGCCTACAATCGTAACTGGTAGATTCAGCCTAACTACTCTTGGAGAAATAATCAGGTTCAACTTCAGCAATTTCAGAAGCAACAAGGTTTTCAAAACAACAGTAAGGCTAGCAATATAGAAGAGACTTTGAAAAAGATTTTGGCCAACCAAGAACAAATGGTTGCAGAGATCAAAAATCAGCAATTGGCTCAAAAGAATTTAGATACACAGATGGTTCAGTTATCTCAGACTCAAAACACAAGACCTCAAAAGGGCTACCTAGTGATATAGGGAAAGCTCCAAAGCAAGTTATGGAAATGACATTGAGAAGTGGTAAAGATTTGATTGATGCACCTCCAAAGAAAAATTATGAGGTCTAAGAAGTGTTGATCACACCCGAGCAGAAAAAAAAAGCAAGTTGAGTCCAAAGAAGCTGACAAAAAGGGGAAGTCTGAGTACCCATATGAAAAGTCAGTTGAGAAAACCCAAAGAAGACCACCACTACCATTCCCTCAAAAGCTTAAGAAAGCCAAAGAAGATGCTTATTTTAAGAAGTTCTTTGAGACTTTCAGAGAACTTCACATTAACCTTCCTTCGTTAGATGTTTTACAAGGAATGCCCAAGTATGCTAGGGTCATGAAGGATATAGTGGAAAACAAAAAGAGGCTTGGCGATATTGAGATTGTAGCACTCACGGAAGAGTGCAGTTCTGTGGTTATGAGCAAGATGCCCAAAAAGCTCAAGGACCCTGGGAGTTTCACCCTCCCCATACAAATTGGTGAAAGCAATGTTATTTAAGCTTTGAGTGATTTAGGGGAAAGCATCAACTTGTTGCTCCTTTATGTGTTTTGTACCCTTAGATTAGGGAAGCCAAGGGCCACATCAGTTGTTCCCCAGATAGAGGACAAAACTAGAGTGGTCCCCGAAGGAATTATAGAGGATGTTCTCATTAAGGTTGGTAAGTTCATTATTCCTGCTGATTTTATTATTCTTGAATATAATGCGGATGATAGAGTACCAATCATATTGGGACATCCATTCTTGAATACTGGTGAAGCGTTGATAGATGTTAGAGAGGGAACACTCAAGATAATATTGAATGATAAAGAGATGGTCTTCAGAGTGTACAAAGCACTCAACACACTCTCACACTATAGATATTTATGCATGATCACAACAACAGAAGTGGATAAGTGTGGGGTGGAGGAGAGAAAACCTCCCATTGACTCTTTGGACTCTCTCATGGAGTTGCCCAAAGTAACAAATAAGTCAAAGCTAGAAAAATTTGAAGGGAATCCTAAAAAGGTGAGTGTAAGAAAAGTTGATGGTTATTGACTACCGAAATCTAAATGCAAAAACAAAAACGTACAATTATCCAATACCTAACAAAATATTAAAAATACGACAGATACAAGGTTTCAATTGCTTTAGTAAATTTGATTGTAAATCAGGATTTTACCACCTCAAACTAGACAATGAATCTAAAAAACTAACAGCATTCACAGTACCCCAAGGCTTTTATGAATGGAATGTTTTACCATTTGGATATAAAAATGCCCCAGGAAGATACCAACATTTTATGGATACGTACTTTACATAATTAGAAAATTGTATAGTCTACATAGATGATATATTATTATACTCAAGAACACAAGAAGATCATATCCAGTTATTAGAAAAATCCTTAAACATTGTAGAAACTGCAGGAATAAGTCTAAGCAAAAAGAAAGCAGAATTAATGAAACACCAAATCGAATTTCTAGGAATACAAATAGATAAAGATGGAATAAAAATGCAGACACACATAGTACATAAAATCCTCACTTCAGAAGAAATGTTAGATACAAAAAAGAAGTTACAATCCTTTTTAGGACTTGTTAACCAAGTACGAGAATATATACCTAAGTTAGCAGAACATTTAAAGCCATTACAGAAAAAATTAAAAAAGGACATTGAATATCATTTTGATGAACAAGATAAAACACATATTCAACATATCAAAACAATATGTAAACAATTACCAAAACTATATTTTCCAGATGAAAAGAAAGAATTCACATACATAGTAGAAACAGATTCAAGTGAACATAGCTACGGAGGAGTATTAAAATACAAATATACTACCGAAATAATAGAACATCATTGTAGATATTATTCAGGATCTTATACAGAACCTCAAATAAAATGGGAAATAAACCGCAAAGAATTATATGCCTTATATAAATGTTTATTATCCTTTGAACCATATATTGTTTATAACAAATTTATTGTAAGAACAGATAATACACAGGTAAAATGGTGGCTAACAAGAAAAATACAAGACTCTGTAACAACAAAGGAAATACGAAGACTCGTGTTAAACATACAGAATTTTACATTTACTATTGAAGTAATTAGAACTAACAAAAATATTGTTGCAGATTACTTATCAAGACAAAGCTACACAAACAGAGCCAGATAACACTATGGAAGATATTTTGAAGGCCCTTACTACACTTTGCCACAAAGTGGATAGTATTGACCTAGAAGTACAACAGCTAAAGGTTGATGAAGTTAATCTGAAACCTAAGGCTAGTAGTACAAGTCAGCCGCATGACTTTAAACATGCTGAGCTACGTCGATCGGAAGACGGTAAAATTCCAGAACTAGAAGGAGACAATGGGAAACTCCTAAAAACCCATAACAATCCAGTTATTGCAGTTGCAGGTACAAGCAGGACAGCTAACAAAAAACCCATAACAATCTAGTATGAACATGTTACGATTATGGACTACTTAGCACAATATATACAACTACCGGAGCAGAATTACAAGGAATACCCGCAGTATACAACGCATTCTCTACATACAAATGAATTACAAAAGGCACTTTATTTTATGTAAGATTCTACACTGCCCCAGCAGAGATACTCTATACAGAGATAAAACTTAATATCCAAGTTATTAAGATTGGGTTAACACGAGAAATGATCATACCCGAAGATATTAGCCAACAACCAGAAATACCAGAAGCAGATATACTAAGTTTTTATGCAAATAAATGAATTATTGGATTAACTACTATTATCCAAGAGTTAGTTAATAATTATTCAAACGGAAACGCTATATGGAGCTATTCTGCAAGAGACCAAGTTATGATATATTCAAATTCCAGAGAATTAAGACCAGCAGATATGGAAGAAGTCTGACAATGGATTCTTTCACTACTATGACCAGAAGAAACACCTACAACAAGAGCTTTAAAAAAGGCATTTATTTCACCAGAATTACTGACAAGATACTGCCAGCTGATTGGACATAAATACACAGATCATAGATGTTCAAAATGTAATGGAGGAGATATTATTCATATTCCAAAAGTCCAACTAGAATAAACAAATCAGATGATGGACAACCACATCTATTCAACTGACAAACAAACAGATAAAGAAGAAAAGACATGTGAATAGTGTAGATTCCTTTACTTTTTCTTTTTAGTTTTGTTTTATTAGAAAAGTCGTAAAGAGCATAGTACTGCCCTTTACTGTGTAAAAAGTATGTACCCCTACCTTTTTTGAATGGTCGCCCTTTTAGATTTCTGAAAGGTCACCAGTCAATTTTTAGAATAGTAAGTTGGCCCTTAGGAATGTTTGACAGCCAACTCTTATGTATATATATATGTAACGAGAGATAGAGGAAGAGCAGAGTAAGCTCACAGCAGCTGAAAATCCCTTTCCCCCTCTCATGTGTTGAGAACTCCTTATAAATAAATAAACTCTTTTGAAACAGGTACAGCTACAGCTATTTAAAAGCTATGGACATATCAGATACACACGCAGAAGTATCGCACACCAAAAATATAACAACCAAGGTATACCCATGTCTACATATGTATAACTAAATCCTATATTCCTGATAATCTCTCGAGTATTATTACTGTTTATCATGTAGTAGTGTAATTACATTGAACTGCTTGAGTAAGTTTGGTATGATTAGTAAGCCGAGAGTAAGGTAAACCCAGACTAAGCCATCCTAATAGTCGAAACCAAAAAGGCAAGGAAGCCGTAAGAGGGTAGTAGACACAAGTTGAGGCATTGTTAGGGTAACTGATTAAGGCTGGAACTCATAGTAGTGACACAAAAAGCTGTTTAAAATACTACACTATTAGGTGATAAATATAATAATACAAGTAGAGGTTAAAGGGAATATGCTTTAGTAAATACATGATTTTGACAATATGGAAAATCACCAACTAAGCACGAACACTTATTTACTAGATGATAATGAAGAATATAAACTATTACTTTTATATACTCTCTGAAAACTAGATACGGATACTACTAAAAAAAATTATGATTTATTAATGACTTATGAAACTATAGCCGTAATGCAAGATAATTGGATAGAATTTATCATATCAGACGATGCTTATTTAGAAGATGATTATCTAGATTTTGACTAGAATGATAAATTACGATAGCTTCCATTATTGGATAGAAATAGTAGAAGAAATAAAATTAGAAGAACAAATACTTAAGATAAACGTAGAAACATATTTCATGAACTATGAACTTAAATATTTAGACTATATCGAACATAACATAAAAGAATTAAAATGACTATACCCTTTAAGGCAGCTATACTTCATATCAGCCTTTATGGCATGTCATTTAGAAAGATAAAATGAACCAAGAATAATTTGAAAATTGGAGACAAACAGTAGATGAACTAAGAGAAGCAGAAAGTCTATTACAATTTAATTTAGATATGTATATAAGAACCCAAGAAATAACATACTTAGAAAAAATTTAGAAAATGTAACACACATGTTGCTATTAATTCCACTACGCAATAGATACTATGAAGCATCATTTAGATAAGAATGGATAAAGATAGCCAAGACCCACACACCCCAAAATTGGTATCAGAGCTAAGTAAAGAGCTAAGTAAAGATATGAGTAAAACTATGAGTAAATATGATACAGAAACAAGCACTAGTAAAACAAAATATCAACCACTAGCTAAAAATCAAATAGAATTACTTAAACAAATTATAGATTTAAAACAAGAACTAAACCATAGGAAAGAAAGATTACAAACTAATATATTTGCAGGAGTTAATTACAGAGCTATACTAGCCCAAAGACATACCATATTTAACTTAGAAATTAAATTACAACATTTAGATCATAAGTATCAATACGACTTAAAATGAATAAAGAAGAATACCCCATAGAAGAAAAAACGTTTATAGGATCAGAAGGAATACTGATAACAATCGTACATTCAAATTTAGGACGAAGATATAAAAAATTAGGAAATAACTTACATTTAATGCCAGATCAAAAGTCAGCAAAATTAGAAGATAGCCTACTTGCTATGGTAAGAATAACAAAAGAAAATACTGAAATAGATCAAAAATTAGAAATTGAAAAAATTCGTGAACAAGCAAAGAAAGAGATAGAACAAATAAAAATGCACTCTATAAAAGAAGAACCACAAAAATCCAACTCAGTACATGAAGAAAACTCAACAGTAGAATCACCTACCACTTCTTGAATCAAGGAACTAGAAAAAGAATTAGCACTCTTAAAACAAATATACGCAAATAAATTAAAAGAAAAAGAAGAACGCCAACAATTAAATAAGGAAAAATAGTTAGAAAAACAATTAGCAACAGAGATAGACCAATTTAAGGAAAAAATACAAATTGAAGAAAATAAAGAAACTAATACTTTCTTAAATGAAGAATTCACAAATATCAGTATAGATGATATAAACGAAGAAACTGAAGAAATAATGGATGATCAAGAACCTAGTGAAACATACACAGAATTACTAGACCAAATAAATCCAGAAATAAATACTCCAGCAATAAATACAAATACTAAACATGAACCAAGTACTTCCTCATCACGAGAAAGAATACATCCAAGAACCTCAAGTCCCAACTATTTTTCAGCTACTTATGAATCATATGATATAAATGAAACATTATGGAATAGAAGACTAAATACAAGATGGATACCTAAAAGAACACCAGAACAATCTAATTTCTTAGATTTAGACTGTGTCACTGATATAAATAAAATAATCAAATTATGGTTAGGACATATTGCAAAACAACTAGTAGATAATAAAATATCAATAGCAGAAACACCAGGTTACATAGAAAGAACTTTAATAGGAACGGTTAAATTATGGTTACACAATTTATCAGCAGAAAGTTTAGCTACATTAAGATCTAATAAAAAACATGATGGAACAATTACCACATCAAATATAGATATTTTATACAAATATGAATTAGGAATAAGAAATGAATTTGGAAGTATGACAACGGAAGAAGAAGAACAAAATAAAGATAAAAATCTAAATAGACAATTAATGACTAAGTTATCAATATGTAATATGTGCTATATAGAACAATATACCTGTGCATTTAAAGAATACTATTACAAAGGAATATATAACAATGAAGAAGGAGTGGAAATTAGAAAGCTATACTTTACAAAACTACCAGAACCATTTAGTACAAGAATAATTGAAAACTGGAATACAACAAGCTTAACAGATACATTAGGATCTAAAATAAAATTTTTACAAAATTGGTTTATAGATTTGTGTGATAAATATAAAGAAACACAAAATTAGATAAAATATTAACAAAAAATATGGCCTGTTGTACAAACAAAACAGCACCCCAATTTGGTTGTCAAAAACCAAATAAATACAGATATAAAAAACGACCAAAAATATATAAAACACATAAATCCAAATATAAATACAAACAACCAAGAAAAAGATATTATGTAAAAAATTATAAACGGAAAAAACCATATAAACCTAAGAAGAAGTTATCCGAATGTACATGCTATAATTGTGGAAAATTAGGACATTTAGCTAAAGATTGCAAAATACCTAAAGATCCAAAGAAAAAACAAATAACTGAAATAAAAATACAAGATGACATATATACGGAACTACCATATATTGATTATGACATAGAAAGTGAAGATAGTATTTATCATTTAGAAGAATATACCAGTTCAGAAGAAGATAATGATATAGATCAATTTTATGACTGAAAATGATATAAGAATAATTAGACAAGAAGACTACCAAGATGAAGAATCTTCAAGCCAAAAAATGATATTTGACACAAATATATTTGAACAAATTAAAAAACAAGAATCACCCTTGCGGATAGATAAAATCTTAGAGGTACCAGTAATAAAAAATTGGTTTAAAAAACAAAAGGAAGAATATTATATCATAAGTCAACGCGAACATACAATAGATTGTAAGTATGCTAAAGGAAAAGTGATTATACCTATACTAAATAAAAAGGAACTAAATAAAGAAATACAAAATTTAAAACCAAAAACCCCTATAAAATATGTACACCTAGGAGGAACAGAAATACTTATAAAAGTATGTTTTAGAGAACGAATAGATACACCAATAGAAATCTATTTAGCAGATGATAGAATAGTCCAACCTATAGAAAAAAAGCGTAATTAGTGCAGTAAAAGGAAATTTAATATATCAAAAATTTAAATTTATTGTAAGCGCCAACTACTCAGTAGCAATAAAAGATAGGAATATAGACAAATCTTTAGTATTATATTGGAAAAAGTCAGGCATAGAACTAACACCAGGAAGTAAAATATTTACAGCAAGATGCAAAAATTTATACATCTTAACTACAAAACACACCGTAAAAGCAATCAATAAAATTAATAAAATAAAAATAGAAAACCCATTTGATACAATAGTTACAACCATTGATAATAATGATTATAGTTACAAAGAATTAGCTATGGAAACAGACTTAGAAATAGTAAGAGAAAGAATAGGAACATCAAAAAGAATTATAGATACTCCAACAACATCATCAAGAATGAGCACATCTAGACGAATAGAATATAAAGAACCAATGGAAATACAACCATACCAATATTATATAATAGGAATGTTAGACCAACGAAAATATATAATCCTAATAGATACAGGAGAACAAGAAAATTATATTACTAGAGAATTAATACCAGAAAACGAAATTCTAATGAAAGAACAAATATGTTCTGACTTACCCAAAGAACTAAGACAAACGAAAGAAATAATAATTCAGGAGTTACTAATTGTAGGAATACCAATCAAAATACAATTCACCATATCACAAATCAATACAAACATAATTCTAGCATTAACATGGCTAGAACAAGTTAAACCTTATAATATAGAAGATAAACAACTAGTTATCCACTATAACAATAAGAAAGTTACCATCAGTAGAACCAAAGTATAATGGAATGACAAAAGTATATATACTCGTCAAAATAATTGTAGAAGGATATAACAACAGATATTATACACCTATGATTGATACAGGAGCCGAAGCCAATCTATGTAAATATAATTGTTTACCAGAAGATAAATGGGAAAAACTAAAAAATCCCATAGTAATAACAGGATTTAACAATGAAGGAAGTATGATTACATATTCAGCTAAAAATGTAAAACTACAAATTTGGGATAAAATATCAACCGTAAAGTTAATGTATAATTATGAATTTACAACCAAAGATATATTATTAGGAATGCCATTCTTAGACAATCTATACCCACATATACTAACCAAGACACATTGGTGGTTTACCACACCATGTAAACAAAAAATAGGAGCTAAACGAGTACAAAGTAAAACCAGAAAACAGACACCATGGATAAAAGGAAGTGAAAAAATAACACAAAAACTAGAAAATAGTTATATTCAAGATACCTCGATTGAAATAATAAAATTCTCCATTAATACCTTAAAAATAGTACAAGATAAATTAGAATTATTATATAATGAAAACCCTTTACAAACATAAAAGAACAGTAAAAATTGAGTTAATAGATGAAAATAGTATTATAACACAAAAACCATTAAAATATAATTTCAATGATTTAAACGAGTTTAAACTACACATAGCCGAATTACTTCAAAATAATTATATACAAGAAAGCGATAGCAAACACACTAGTCCCGCATTTATTGTAAATAAACATAGTGAACAAAAAAGAGGAAAAGGTAGGATGGTTATTGACTACCGAATTCTAAATGCAAAAACAAAGCACTCAAGAGGTTTAAAAAAAGGAAAAGATGGGCCCCTATAATGAGTAAAAGAATGAGAGAATATGGATGATAGTTATGATGTGAATTGTGCCACGACAATAGATCAAGCATTGCTTGGGAGGCAACCCAAGTTAAGGTAGTTTGTTTTTAATTCTTTATCATTTGGTATCACCTTTGTTTTTTTTTGTTTTTTTTTTGATAGGTTTAGGGGAAGTCTGAGTACACAAAAATCTAAGCTGAGGAGCATGATGAAAGTATAAGTGTGTTGTCCTTCGGACCCATTGATGGAGATAATGCTACTAGCTAGGCCTAGAGGCTTCAGGGATTGTCTCTATCCTTACTTTGATTTATACTTTGGGGACAAAGTGTTATTTTAATTGTGTGGTAGGCAATCTTCTGATTCATTTAGGGTGAAATACGCTATAGGATTTTGGTTTTGATTTATTTGCAAGTTTCTGACTAAATCTAAAAAAAAAAAAAAAAAGATTTTATCTTTGTTTGTTTTTTGTTTTTATTGTTTTTTCCATTTAGTAGAAGCACACTTCACCCACCCCTCGATTTTGTTTTAGGTTCTTTTCTGAGGAGGAGCCCTTTGAACCAAGTATCCTTTTTTATTTTTAGGAGTAATTTTTAAAAAAATTGTCATTTGATGCTCTTGTTGGGTGCTACACTTGATTATGTAATGCAAGTTAGTGTTGAATTCTAAGGAATGTTGTGAAAAATTGAATGAATTCTCTGAGACACTTAGTCTCTTTTATTTGTCTCTTGTGTGATGTTGTCTTAAATTTGAATTCTTGCAATTGTTTGGTTGAGAGTCTATAGTGAACCTTCTTGATTTGAACATGTTCCAAAAGTGTGTGAGGTTTCTGTTATACTCCATGTTTGCATATTGATGTCTAGAACTTGCCCAGTTTATTGGCAAAGTGAAATAAAGAGTGTCGAGTTTAGGAGATGATACAAGAATTTCTTTGATAGCCATGTTTTACACCTTCTTTATCTACCCATTATGCATAATATTAGTTAGACCCATTGACCCTTTAGCCTATTCCTTGTTAGCCTCATATGTAGCTTACTCCTTTTATTTCAACATACCGTAACTTGATCCAAAACTCTTAAGTTCTTAAGTTGAAAAACAATGGTTGTAAAGGAGTGAATGTTGAAGAGAAAGAGTGAACTTGAAGCCCCAAAGTAGTAGCTATTGGTGTGTTAAAAAGGTTTATGTGTTGTTGATAGGGAGTAAACTAAGAAGAGTTAAAGTACTTTGATAAAGATAAGCAAAAAACTCCGTATAAAAGATGTGTAAGCTAGCTTAAAGAGAGGAGCAAAACAAAAGAGAGTTGTGGAAGAGAAAAGAGGTGAAAAATATGTTGGCTTAAGATGAGCTTAATGGAATGCATGATGTATTAAAGCACTTGAGAAAGTCAGTCACTATTCTTGACCAAAATAGATCCTACCCATCCCTTAGCCTACATTACAACCCGTAAAGTCCTACTTGATATTGAGATTTGATATTCTTGTCTTAATAGAGTACTAAACTAAGGGAAAGGTTATGGTTCATCTTATGTGACATGTGAATTCTTTTTGAGAGTGAGATGAATTTGATTCTTACACCCATTCTTGTAATAAATTGCATATTTGTGAGCGAATAAGGGTGACTCTCTTATGGTAAGGGTGCATGTTTGATGATGGATAGGTGAATTATATAATATTTTTGTTGAGAAATGTGCATGAAGTTTTCCAACTTGGTAGAGTCAATTCTTGAGGATAAGGAGTTTTGAAGTAATATTCATGTGTTCTATATTGTAATATGTCATGCCTAGTGTAGAACTTGCTATTCATGTAGTCATTGTAGTTCTAGCATGAGTGTCTTAGTTCAAGTATTAATGTAGAGTCTTTATTGATTGTGATTATTGTAAAGATTTGTTCGGGGACGAACAAGGCCTTAATTGTGGGGTATTGATCTTAGGCGTATTTATACACCTAAGTGTCATTATCTATGCTTGTTTAGCTTAGTTTTGAGGATAACTTGATGTGATTGATGAAGCATAAAGGGTGTATTTGCGTATTTGTGTGCTAAGTTGTGTGTTTATAGTGTTTAAAATGCATTTGAAGCAAGTCAAGAGTCAAAAATATCAAATAGAGTTTAGACGTGAAAACTAGTGAGCTACCTTGAGCTATGCTTGTTCTAGTGTACTTTTATGAGCTCTATTGCGTTGTATGGACTAATGTTTGTTATGATATGTTGTATGAAGCAAATATAGGAGATATGGAAGCTAAATTAATCCTACAAACAAGCCACAAGGAGTGGGGAAACAAGAAACAAGTGGACGAGAAGAATAGAGCATGAATTGGGTGAACCCTCCCCGAGTGGGGGCAGCCTTGTGCCGCACCGCCCATAGAATGGGAGAGGGAATTTCACCACACCCCTTAGATAAGGGGGATACTGGTTTATTCCTACTATATCCCTTCATTGCACACCCTTGTCCATGCGATGGGCCATGCGACGCAATCCTCCCCCCCCCCCCCCCCCAAATATGTCTGAAAGTTTGTTTTTAACTTGGTTTAAGTTAAGGGCAAGTTGGTAAATGCATATGTTTCGTTTGGGGCAACCTATGTATGACCTTAAGAACCATATATGGTTTAATTAGCCACATTTACAAAGAATCTTTGGAATACACACGATTTAGAGAGGAAGAGAAGGCAACGAAGGCTCTACTTTAGGGTTTTGCTTCTTTTACTTCTTGTTTTCTTGTAGTTTACTTATGAATTCATTAATATGGATTCTTTGTATGACTTTGAGTGGCTAAACAACCTCTTTCTAGGGTTTACGCTACAACATGGTTGCTTAATTATGGTTTTATAGTTGGTTTATATGTTCATCAAGTTATGTGATTTTTCTTGCGTTCTTGTTTTACTATTCTAAAGCGTATGAACTTTAGGATAAATATAAGTCTCAAAATTAATGGACCATTAAGGTTATGGGATGTAATTATGAACATAGGTAGTGTGGATCATGTCTTAAACTATTATGTTCTAATTGTTAAAGGATGATTTGTAGTTAGGATAGATATATACCTAAACGCCCAACTTGGTTAATGAAATGGAAAGATAGTTTAATGAATTTGAATTAAATACTCACATCCCCGCTCAATGATGTAGATGTGTTATTAATTTGGATAGATTACATATAGGATTACCATTCCCAAGTTGTAATATCAAGCCCGTAGTTCAATAATCACGATAAACACCAACACCGGCTTGAAACCATAGTTATGTATGAATGTGAAGTAAAAGCCTCAACCCTGGAATTCTCCCTATATTGGTTACAATCCGAATTTAGTATCATTTTTAGTTCTGTTATTTAGTTTATAAAAATAAAACTCAAACTCTTTTCGGTTATAAATAACACATGTTTAAATTTATTAGTAATACTTAAGTTGGATCGTCTGCTAAACACCAAGTCCCTGTGGAATCAATATTCATCTCGTAAGAGCCACTTTATTACTTGCATGACCACGCACACTTAGGTGTGTAGTTTTGACTCAACACTATGCTACATCATTTTAAGGTTTATTAGGAGGGAAAAAATGGACTTAGGCATTTATTTTCCCTATTATTTCCCAACACTCGAAAAAATAGAAAACCATAAGCGATTCAAGTGCTCTCAAGTCCAAAAAACTAGGGTTCATTTTCCAAGTCAAAATTCTAACGTTCTAGTAGGAAATCTCAGACTCCAAGTATGTGGGATTTCATCAATGGGTATCCTTTCACCCTTGTGTCCCAAAATACTTTATGAATTTCAGTTCCTCCATGATTTATTATTTAGGGTTCATACCCAAGTCATGGTTTCTCTTAAATATTTTTCTCTTTGTGATCCCTATTCAGTTATGACATATTTTCCATGATTCTACATACAACATGATAGTATTTTGTGAGAATTTACTACTAGTATGATTTCAAGTAAAACTCACTGATTTCAGTTATGTTTCCAAAGCATGTTTCAGACTATCAAACTTTTATTATAACCAAGCATAATTATATTTCAATATACAGTCTTTCAGAATGGTTTCAGATTATACAAGTTCTAACCTTGTTATAAGAATATCAGATTTTAAATGAGCTACCAGTATATAAATTTGGGAGTAGTACTTAGCACCGAGTTCGTTTAGGTTCCTAGTTTTACCCAAAGTCCCAGAACTATAGGCCACCATAGGCTTATTTAGCCCTCCCAATTTGGGCATTAGTTTAGTAATCATGCCAGCTATGACTTTATACCTTGGAAAGGTATATTGGGTCCCCTCAATGGGGCTTATACATCAGACTCCATGTTTGGCTCACGTGGTTTTATGTTGGTTAATAGACACTCCCGCAGACTCCCATTTAGTATATTTGTACATGACCCTCAATTTAGATTTACTTGCTTTATTTCATGGATTTTCAGAGTATCTTTGCATATCAATATCTATGCATATCATTATTGGGTCATTGTACTACAGTTCAGCTTTTTGCCCTCAGTTTGTATTTAGTATAATATACCAGTATTTTAAGCATGACCAATTTTACTTTATATCTTGCATATCTCACATGCTCAGTACATTTAAAGTATTGATCACATATTTTCTTTTGCACTGCATCATCTTATGATATATCTCATCATCTGAGGATAAGATTTTATGATTATTTTTCCTTTGTTTTTTTTAGTTTTAGTATTTGGAGTTAAGCTGGGGACTTGTCCCAAAAGCTCGTCAGTAGTATAAGCTTTTTAGGGATTGAGTTAGACTTTCAGTTTTCTTGATTCACATCGATATTGGTATCTTGTTTAGATTCATTTTATTCAAACTTAGTTTTATTTAAGATAGTTCTATTATAATTAGTTATGCTTCCGCACAGTTACTAAGTTGATTCCGTTTATCTAATAGTACACCATGTCATGGGTTAGTTCTGGGTCACCTATGACACTAAAAACTATTTTACATCCAGTAATCTAAGGTTAAGGAGTTCATCAACTTGAAGCAGGGTAACATGTCCATGACAGAGTATTCTCTTAAGTTTACCCAACTCTCCAGGTTATGATCCAGAGATGGTTGTTGAGTCGAATGATCGAATGAGCAAGTTCATTTATGGTGTCTCAGAGTTAGTGGTCAAGAAGTGTAGGACCACTATGCTTACTAGATAAATGGACATCTCCAGACTTATGCCTCATGCCCAGCAGATAGAGAAAGAGAGGGATACCAAGAGGGCAAGATCAGGTAACTTTTAGTGTTCATAGCAGAGGTTGGAGTGGCGGTAATCGCTCTCATTTTTAGCAAAGATCTTCAACTCCAGCAACTTCTTCAACTAGTGCTCCATCCCTTAGACCTTGTCATGACCAGAAGAATAGGGCATTAGGCTCTTTGTCTCAGGGCAATTTTATAGGCAGCTACTCTTTTCCAATATATCCTTAGTGTGGTAAGTATCATCTAGGTGAGTACCTTACTAGAAAGGAGGGTTGCTTTGGATGTAGTCAGACTTGTCACAGGTTTAAAAATTTCCCCTCAGCTGGATGATAATATGGGGGAAATAGGGCCCAATATACTACTTCAGTAGCCCATTCAGGTCGCCCAACTCAGTAGGGTGATTCCATTAATGCAGGCGGTGGTCAGGAAAAAAACTGCTTCTATGCTTTGTCTTCCTGTAAGGATCAGTCAAGCTTTCTAGATGTAGTCCATGCTACTTTTTGACTCTTTCATATAGATATGTGTGTATTGCTAGATCTAGGAGTCACACTTCCCTTTGTGACTCCTTATATCATAGTAGAGTTCAAAGTCAATCATGAAACCCTTTCAGAATCCATCTCTATCTCTACTCCTATTGATGACTCAGTTATAGCTAAGTGGGTATACAGAAATTGCCCAGTCTTAGTTTTTTAGAAAATCACCACAGTTGATCTAGTAGATTTAGATATGATTAATTTTGACGTCATTCATGGCATAGATTAGTTACACTCTTGTTATGCCTCAGTTGACTATAAAACCAGAGTAGTTAAATCTCAGTTCCTCAATGAACCAATCTTAGACTGGAAGGGTTGTACCTCAGTACTTATAGGTCAGTCTTTCTCTTACATTAAGGTCATAAAAATATTCTCTATGGATTTTATTTATCATTAAGTTAGGGTTAAGGATTCTAAGTCTGAAACCCCAACCCTTCAGTCTATTCTAGTTATAAATTAGTATGCAAAAGTGTTTCCTGAAGATCACCCAGAGTCTCTTTAAGTAGGAGATCGACTTTAGAATAGACCTTCTTCTAAATACCTAGCCTATCTCAATTCCTTCTCATTGAATGGCTTTAGTAGAGTGTGAGGAAATTGAAAGATCAGTGTAAAGATCTCTTAGACAAAGGTTTCATAAAACTGAACATCTCTCCATGGGGTGCTCTAGTTCTCTTTGTGCATACAAAATATGGTTCTCTTAGAATGTGCATCGATAACCGGCAGTTGAACAAAGTCACAATAAAGAGTAATTATCCCATTCCTAAGATTGATGACTTATTCAACTAGCTTCAGGGTGCTAGTTGTTTCTTAAAGGTAGACCTTAGATCTGGCTATCATTATCTCTGAGTCAGAGTGTATGACATTCTGAAAATAGCCTTCAAAACCCGGTATGGTCATTATGAATTTGTAATTATGTATTTTTGACTAACAAATGCTCCTACAGATTTTATGTACTTGATTAATAAGGTGTTCAAACAATAGTTGGACATGTTCATCATTGTATTTATAAATTACATCCTTTTTTATTCCTATAAAATTCATAGGGCCTTGGAAGTTATGCATGTGACAGGGTTAGAGACAATTGAACTTGCTGCGTACAGGTTGAAAGGAGAGGCGATATTATGGTACGAGGATTGGAAGAAATCCCGTGATATTGGTGCAAATCCACCTACATGGGAAGAGTTTAAAATAGATTTCCTTGATCATTACTTGCCCTATAAGATCCGTGAGGCACGTGCGGATCAGTTCCTAAATCTCCGTCAAGGAAATTTGAATGTCAGAGAATATAGCTTAAATTTAATTCCTTGGCTCGATATGCGCCAAATGTTGTGGCTACGATGACAGACAGGGTCCATAGATACGTGGACAGACTAGAGCCATATTTGGTAAGAAATTGCACTATTGCAGCCTTGAATAGGGACATGGACATTGCTCGAATACAAGTCTTCGCCCAGAAAATGGAAGATCAAAGACAGAGACGAAGGGTACATGAATTTGATAGGGGACAGTCCAAAAGGGCTAGACCTATGGGACCACCTATGATGTCCCAAGGAGGATCTAGCCCCCGCATGTTTCCTAGACCACCCAGACAGTCGTTCTCTGATTCCACAGTGGGTGCTTATTCTCAGTCTCGAGGGTTTAGAGGTGGTTCAGCTGGGCAGAGTAGTGGGGTTCATGGATCACTGGCAGCAGGTTTCCCTCGTCAGCAGTGTCAGTACTGCGGGCGTATTCATTTAGGCACATGTCGGTAAGGGACGAATGTCTGCTTTTGGTGTGGTATGCCGGGACATATAGCGAGAGATTTTCCACAGCGGAGCATGGGTGGTATAGCACGACCGGCTGGGTCGGCTGTTGCATCATCAGCATCGGTTCCTTTACTGGGCCGAGGGGTACAGCCTATTGGCCGTGGTAGAGGTGCCAGAGGAGTAGCCAGTACTAGCGGGGTCCAGAATCGCACTTATGCTTTGGTGGACCGCCAGAATTCAGAGGCTTCCCCTGATGTCGTCATAGGTACATTATCCATATTCTCACATAATGTATATGCACTAATTAACCCAGGTTATACATTTTCCTATGTTACTCCATTGGTTGCTGCGAAATTTGCAAAGGCACCGAAATTATTAATTAAATCAATTGAAGTGTCTACACCGGTTGGTGAATATATTATTGCAAAGAGAGTATATCGTAACTGTGTGGTAACTGTGTGTGGACATGATACGTTGGCCGATCTCATTGAATTGGACATGGTGGTTATTTTGATGTAATTATGGGGATGGATTGGTTGGCTTCTTGTTATGCCACGGTAGATTGCCGGGCCAAGAAGGTGCAATTTTGTTTTCCACAAGAAAATGTTCTTGAATGGCAGGGTAATGTAGGGACACCACGAGGAAGATTTATTTCCTATCTAAAAGCCAGGAAAATTATTGCCAAGGGATACATATGTCATTTGGTACGAGTGAAAGATAATGATGTGGAACCATTAACTCCACAGTCAGTATCGATAGTCAATAAATTTATTGATGTATTTCCAGAGGATCTTCCAGGTTTACCCCCAGAACGGGAAGTGGAATTCGGCATTGATTTGATTCCAGGCACTCAGCCTATTTCTATCCCTCCATATAGAATGGCTCCAGCGGAACTGCACGAATTGAAGGAGCAGTTGAAAGATTTGCTGGACAAGGGCTTGATTATGCCTAGTGTGTCCCCGTGGGGTGCAATGGTACTATTCGTGCGTAATAAAGACGGCACATTGAGAATGTGCATTGACTACCGACAGTTGAATAAGGTAACGATCAAGAACAAATATCCCCTCCCTCGCATTGATGATTTGTTTGATCAATTACAGGGTGTCAAATGTTTTTTAAAAATTGACTTGAGGTCGGGATACCATCAAGTCAGAGTTAGAGAGGAGGATGTACCCAAGACAGCTTTTCGAACACGGTATGGCCATTATGAATTTTTAGTTATGTCATTTGGACTAACAAATGCACCGGCTGTGTTTATGGATTTGATGAATAGGGTATTTAAGCCATTCTTAGACGTGTTCGTGACAGTATTTATAGATGATATCCTTGTTTATTCAAGATCATTAGAAGACCACGGTAATCATTTACGGCAAGTGTTGTAAATTCTCCGTGAGCGTAAGTTGTATGCAAAATTATCTAAGTGTGAGTTTTGGTTGAAATCAGTTGCGTTCTTGGTCCACATTGTGTCAGATAAAGGGATCCAGGTCGATACACAGAAGATAGAAGCAGTGAAAAACTGGCCAAGACCTACGACACCCACAGAGATTCGCAGTTTTCTTGGTTTGGCAGGTTATTACCGAAGATTTGTAGAAGGGTTTTCTTCTATTGCAGCACCATTAACAAAGTTAACTCACAAGGCAATTAAGTTTCAATGGAATGATGCATGTGAAAGAGGGTTTCAAAAATTGAAAGATAAGTTGACTTCCACACTAGTGTTAGTACTTCCTGAAGGCACAGAGGGCTATGCAGTGTATTGTGATGCTTCTGGGATTGGTCTCGAATGTGTGTTGATGCAGCATGGTAGGGTGATAGCATATGCCTCACGACAGTTGTGGCCACATGAGAAAAACTATCCCACACATGATCTTGAATTGGCAGCGGTAGTTTTTGCTTTACAGATATGGCGTCATTATTTATATGGGGTTCATGTTGACATCTATACGAATCACAAAAGCTTGCAATAGTTGTTTAAGTAGAAGGAACTCAATTTGAGGCAACGAAGGTGGTTAGAGCTTTTAAAAGACTATGACATTGATATTCTTTATCACCCAGGCAAAGCAAATGTAGTAGCTGAAGCATTGAGACGTAAGGCAGTAGAAAGTGCTAGTGGTCAGTTGAATGCAAAGCATGAGATAATCAAAGATTTGAATCAATTAGCCAGCTTGGGAGTTCGCCTTATTGAATCCTTTGATGATAGAGTTATGGTGTAGAATGCAGCAGAATCCTCCTTGATAGCTGAGGTGAAAGAGAAGCAATTTACGGATTCTATTTTATTGCAGCTAAAGGAAAATGTGCAGCAGAATTTGACCAAGGCATTTGATGTTACACCGAAAGGGATGCTTCAATGTCAAGGAAGATTATGTGTACCAGACGTAGATGAGTTGAGGACACGAATAATGACAGAGGCGCACCATTCACGCTATTCCATTCATCCGGGTGCTACTAAAATGTACCATGAATTGAAAGAAGTGTATTGGTGGGGCAACATGAAAAAGAACATTGCAGAATTTGTCGCGCAGTGCCCAAATTGTCAACAAGTGAAAGTGGAACATCAAAAACTGGGAGGTTACATGAAATGTATCAATCTTCCAGTCTGGAAGTGGGATATGATTAATATGGATTTCATTACGGGTTTGCCTCGTACATTATGGAAGTTTGATTCTATATGGGTCATAGTGGACAGGCTTACCAAATCAGCGCATGTTCTACCGGTCAAGGCGACCTATACAGCTGAAGATTATACGAAGTTGTATGTGAAAGAGATAGTACGTTTGCTTTGTATTCCACTTTCTATTATATCAGACAGAGGAGCACAGTTCACAATGCACTTTTGGAGATCTTTTCAGTAGAGTTTGGGTACTCAGGTGAATTTGAGTACGAATTTCCATCCTCAGACTGATGGACAAGCAGAACGTACTATTTAGACACTTGAAGATATGCTACGAGCTTGTACGTTGGACTTTCAAGGCAGTTGGGATGACCATTTGCCTCTTATTGAATTTGCGTATAACAATAGCTATCATTCAAGTATTAAAATGACACCTTATGACTTGTGACGACTTTGAGCCATTTGTAACCGCTGTTAGATAACTTTAACTTTCTCCATGGCTTCATAAGGTGATTTGGTATTTTTAAAGGTATCACCGATGAAAGGGGTATGCGGTTCGAAAAGAAAGGGAAGTTGAGTCCACGTTACATAGGCCCATATGAAATCATTAGAAGATTTGGGCAAGTTGCGTATGAATTAGCACTACCTCAAGAACTTTCCTCAGTCCATCCGGTATTTCATATTTTGATGCTTCAAAAATGCATAGGAGATCCTTCTCGTATTGTTCCCGTAGAGGATGTTCAAGTTATGGAGGATCTTACTTATGACGAGGTACCCATTGCTATTCTGGATCGACAAGTAAAGAGGTTGAGGAATAAAGATGTCGCATCCGTAAAAGTCCTTTGGAGAAATCAACAAAAGGAGGAGATCACATGGGAAGCGGAAGAAATGATGAAATGGATGTATCCCCATCTATTTCAAATGGACCAAGAAGTTCACAATGCGGAGGTGGAATAATAACAAGTAAGTATTTAAGAGCATTATGTGTATAGGTATGTTAAAGTAAAGATGCATTTGTTGTATGTAAGACAATGTTGTTAACATTCGAGGACGAATGTTTCTAAGGGGGGAAGAATGTAACACCCCGTACTTTTCTAATCTCACTTGATACCTTGGGGTCATAGCTAAATAGGTGTTGAGATGCCATGAATATGTGTTTTATAGTGTCATTGGTGAAACATTTGATATCGGACCTAATATGTGCGATTAGACCTTGTAGGAGGTGTTTTGTGATTTCTTGAAGCATTTGGGTGATAACCCGTACACATTCTAACCTCATTTGGTGACTTGGAGTCATGTTTACTTGATGATTAGATCACTAAGTAAGTATTTTGTTGTGTTTTGATAAGGTATTGGACGATATGCAAGTATTGGAGAAGTGGCGAAAAATTCAGCAAGGTGCTGAAACTTGCACCACTACCCTGTTTCAGGGGTGTGGCGCAAGCCACCTGCATTCAGAGAATTCATAGAAGGCCCATTTCTTGCGCTACAGCCTGCTTTGCAGCTAGTGGCGCAAGGCACAAATCTTGTGCCTTTCCGGACCCGTTTTGTAACGCAATTCTACAACGCTTCTTGGATGGTTTCTTTTGGTTCTTTGGAGTTATTTGATTATTGTTAAAGCTTCAAACACTTCAATACACTCCTACATACTCCTACATGATCAAATCATGAAATGTGAATAGTGATCCAAAATGACTAATGAAGCCAAGGGCGACTAGAATTCCTATTTTTGCGATTGAAGCGATGAATGAGAATCTTGTAAGAGAATATTGTCGTGACATTATGGAATTATGTAAACATGAGATATATGGTGAATAATACATGAAATGTGATGGATTACATGGATATGTGTTATTGAGCCCAAAGTTTGGCCCAAAATTGAATTAAAAGAGTTGGCCCAAAGGGCAAAAAGACCCATTCTTCCACTTTGACAACATTTAATGCCAAGGAATGGCTAAGCTTGACTTGGGGTCTATATAAAGGCCCCAAGATCATATTTTTATTATCCAAAAGCTCTCATGACTTTGTGATATTTTCTCAAATATTTATTTAAGCTCCAAAGCTCCAAACCCTAAAGCAAAATATTCCTTTGGACTCCTTGGACAAGATCAACATATTCCAAGCCTTGGTAAGTCTTTATTATCATGGATTAACATATTATAAGCATGGGAGATTATGTATATTGTGATAGTTGTGTTGGCAAGGTGGTGAATAGTGTCTTTTTGCCTTTGGTAAAAGATGTGCTATCTTGGTGATTTGAACTTGAATATGAATATGAACATGTATGGTGTTATTTTTGGTATTAAAATTGTTCTTGTCTATAAGTGGAAATTGTGGGATTTTGGCCGATATGTGTTATGAGTTGTATTAAGGTAAATTGATGGATTATTTGTGATGTGGTATGGTTAAGAAAGTGTAAAGGAGAAGTGTTGTGGTGAAATGTATTGATTTTCATGTATTGGTCAATGTATGGAATATTGGGGGATTTTTGGAATAATAATTTTATCAATGGTTTTGTCAAGGGGAAATGGCATGTTTAAGGGCAAATATGTGACTCATTGATGTTACATGCATTTGAAGAGTAGTTGGTGGTTAATGTGAATTCCGTATTGTATTTGTGTTGTAGAGTGACACATAAAGAAGGAGCAGGACTATTTTATGCACCTCTAGAATTATATATTTGTATTGCGAATCCAAGGTATGTAAGGTTACTTTGACCGTATCTTTCTGCGGCAAATAGTGTTCACATTGACATGTCATTAGTCCTAGCCCGAAATGTGCTAAGGTCTTCCATATTCGGTTAGCAATGGTCATTGTTATAAATTTCCTACTCTTTGATCATTTGTGAATCTCATGTCTCATCTTCATGGTTAATGTTCCAAAAGCTCAAACAAGGTTATGCTCCAATGTTCCAATAGTGACTATACTTGTGTTTCTTGCTCATGGATTATTGTCCAATGGTTCCAATGGTATCATGGTGCTAGTAATGTTATATTTCTCATGATGTTTATTCACATGTCTTTCGCTCATTGGTTAATGATTCAAAGCTTCCAACAATGTTATGTTCCAAAGTTCAAGTGATGTTATGACTATCAAAGTATCAATATCAAAGTAATGAACAAAGTAATGCATATGTGGTCAATGATCAAGTACGGGTGGCAGGTGTAGGGGCGTAAGCCTAGATCGACTCGATCCCGAGGTATGGATTTATGGGTGGCAGGTCTAGGAGCATAAGCCTAGCCCGACCCGATCCAGATGCATTGATGTATGGGTGGCAAGTCTAGGGGCATAAACCTAGCTCGACTCGATCCCAACACGATGATATGATATGAAAAGACCCACTGATCAGTCGGGGCCTGGGTACATTGTGATATATGTATTGACAAGCAAGCATTGATTGTAAAGAAAGTAATGAAAGTAATGAAAGCAATCCACATGGTTTCCAAAATGCAACATGGTGACTTACTCACATTGATTAGTCATTTTTATTTGAGTCCATTGAAATATTCATGTGTTGTACAGTTTCATCTGAGCCTTGCATACTCAGTACTTATTTCATACTGACCCCTTTTGGGGAATTTACCTTACTTGCTGCAGGTGCAGGTACCAGTAGGACTCCCCAGTAGTTTGCCAGTGTTAGCGGTTCTTTGGTGAGCTCCAGCTAATTCGAGGCTTCTCCGAGTCAGAGTGTATATATGTTTTGGTGATGTACATATTGTGTAAAGCGGGGACTTGTCTCGACTTATGGTTCATTTTGGTCAATGCTCTTTTTAGAGGCTTTTGTAGATGGATGTGGGTGTATCAATGTAAATGGCATATGTTGTCTTGACTGTATGGCCTCAACGGCCAAGTTTCATATGTATGTATAAATATGTCCCTTGTTTTCCTTTATTCTTCTTTCATGTTCTTACGTAATGGTGGTTATGATTATGATATGCATATGATTGAACATAGTCAAAGGTTGGTTCTCTCGGGCCTTATCGGCTACGAGTGCCAATCATGTCTCGATGGGATTCGGGGCGTGACACTTCTCCTAGTAGCTCGTAAGTAGTAAAGGCTTTTCAGGCATAAAGTTAGATTTTCAGCTTTCTAGATTCATTTTAGTAATGGTATCTTTTTTTAGATTCATTTTATTTAGACTTGGTTTTATTTTAGATATTTCTATTAGAAACAGTTATGCTTCCACACATTTACTAAGTTGATTCATATTTTCTAATTGTTTGCCATGCCATGGGTTAGATCGAGGTCACATATGACTCTAAGAACCGTGTTATATCTAAGGTGTAGACTCGGGTTGTGACAATATCCCTAGGTCTTCCTACCATTGAAGTAAACTTTTGATTTCAACTGTGATTTGAACAAATTACTAGATAACCTATAATTACTTGCAAGCCCCTTTTTGGTTAACTTTTACGCATACAAATAGTGAATCATATACTAGTTAAGGTAAAACCTAAATCTTATTCCTTGTGGGTTCGACCACGACTCATATTGGTTAATTATATTGCAACACATATTTTCATTTCTCATATTGGTAGGTGGAGTTGGATGTCACCAATCTTGGCGCCGTTGTCGTGGAATAAGATTTGGGGTTTCCCTTTTTACTGTAGTGTTTCACTTTGTCATGCATTTTTCAATTTACTTATGTTTGTTGTTTCTTTGTGATATTGTAGATGACAATATGGATTATATTTCTAGTTGTTTTGTGGGAAAAGGTTTGACTTCAATCAAATTCAGAAACTTATGGAAATTTCCAAATTCAATCAAAAACAGAGTCGCCACTTAACTAATTAAAGAGAAATTAAGAAAACCGTTGAAAAAATCTTTAAAGACTTAAAACAGAAAAAATATTTAAAAATTAAGAAATCTGGGAACTTGGTTCCTATTAATACTCTTGGAAGGGTGTTAAGGCACCAAGAATATCTGTTAACTTTTATCCAGTCTGTTCTAAACTAACTCTTGCCTGACAAACTTTAAAGAAAGGGGAAATTGATTTTATCAATTTTGAAAAATCATTTGAGTGATGAAAAATAAAACAACTTATAGAAAACATAAGACATTTCGTGCAAAATCTTGGGATGAGAACAGTGATGAATTTCCTGGTTTTCAGATCCTTTCTTTAAAGTGACAAGTTTACAAAATAGATTGAAAAATTCAAGTTCTCATTAATTAACTAAATCAAAATTGGTCTGAATAAAATATGGCAACTCTAAGGAGGATTAAGTAGATTGGATTATAAATCTAACGTTAGTAACAAATGATAACAACAAATCATAAATATCAAAAGAAATTAATTGTACTTAGGCTCTAAGCCCAAATCCGCTCCAAATAGCATTTGGGGGTTTGTGCTAATGCTAAAATCATGTCCTTTGGCCCAGTTATTATGTTTAGTCCTTTTAGGCTACTTCTGCTACAAATTCTTTAGGCCTTTGCCTTTTTTTTCATTCCTCAATTCTGTATACTTGCTTCTGTTGTCTCATGAATCAGTCCCATTTTTAGTCTTAGGGAGGTTCTACCTAATCATTCGTTGGGTTTGCTAGGCTAATAGAGTGCAAGGAGATATTGAGTGAAGTTCGAAATGGACTCCGGGTAGATCCACACAAAGATGAAAAAGGAGAAAAAGTTACTCTCTATTTAAGGCGTTGAAAGAGGGAACAGAGAAGAAATTTCACAAAGAACATAATTTCAACTTATTTTTTAAATCAAGAAAAGCATGTTCATAATTATGAGCAAGCTGATTTGGCATGGATTCAGCATAATCAACAACTTGCCAAGTGATCTACCTGATTTTTATTTTAAAAAAAGAGCATAAAAGAAAGAGCACTAACAAAGCAAAACCTAATAAGACACTTTTTGACAGTAGAATATTTCAAGCAGATTACCCATTGATGGTCAATTGATAGTTAGGGCATCTAAACAATTGATTCTTCTAATATAAGCACAGTTCAAATGCATTTGTTAAAACATAAGCACACAACATTATTATCAAGAGTGGTCCGGTAAGCCAATAATGAAGGATTTATGTTATGATTAAACACGTGCAAGAGAGTTGAGCATATTAGACAAGAAGCAGACAACCTAAACAAAGAGAAACAAATTGTCAAATTCTTTCTCTCAAATCAGCCAATGAGGATAGGGAAATTCATATTAAAATGTTAATATTTTTTTACAAAATTGATCCATTATAGGCCAGCCTCAAGTTTTTTGAAACAAAATGAAAACAAAAGTAAAAAAATGGTGTAACTTATTCATAAGGGAAGTGACTCTAGAAGGATTTCATAATCTGGACATTCAAACACCAGCAAGGACGATCAAATTTCACAAAAATCTACAATCTACAGTCTATTCCAAGCTTTATACAACATATTCATCTTTCCAACACATAAGAATATAGAGAAAAGCAATATTCAAAATGCAATACGAGTAACATGGCAGCATTTTGACTCATACAAATTGAAGATTGAAAACACTTATAAACATTCAACCAAGATTGCCTTATCCTTATGGAATGAGGTAAAGAGGTATGCTCGTCACGCTAATTCAAATAAAAAATTAAGTTTTCCCATATAAAATGAGCAATTGAAACCAAACACTCAATTTTAGAAGAGATTCATACCATGTTAATTGAACAGACCAAACAACAAACACATGATTCAAACAAGAAACCGGTATGCAAACAAGTTATAAACATATTAAAGACTCCAAAGAAAATTTTAAAAATCATGGAAGATTATAAACCATTGGCAATGACTGGACACATTAAAATAAGTACAAAAATAATGAAGAGTTTACCTTTTGAGGGGTAGCAACGGGACAATGAGGTGTTAGAATATGAGATTTTTCTAGATAGTCTTTTGTTTAATAGTTTCTTTTAAATATTATGTTTAGATTTTAAAGGAATGACAGTCCTTATTTTGAGGAATATGTTTTGTAAGAGTGGTTGGATAGATATAGCCCTCTATTGGCTTTTGAAAGCTAATGTAACTATATGTGTGTATGCCTTTTGTAATATGAAGTATGAATGTAAAAGCTATGGCTGAACCTTATCTTTTTCCTTCTCTTTAGTTTCAAATTCTAACAGTGGTATCAAAAATTACCTTCACCACCACTGGAGAACTTTGAGTTTTATTTGCTAAAAAAAATCCAAGCTCAAGGAGTCTAATAGGATTTTTTTTAGCTACAAAAACTCTTACTAAAAGCAAATCCCTTACTTTGGGGTCCTTTCCTATGAAAATGCTTCTCACCAAAACATAATCCATTCTTTTGAGTTATAAAGCTGGCTCTCAAAAGCTCAAACAAAAGAGAGATGAAAAGGATTTTCACCCTTTTTGGGGTGTCAAAAATTACTATGAACGAAAATAGCAACTCGGATTTTGCTATGAACGAAAAGAGCAACTCAGAATTTAGGAATGAAAATTCCTTTGTGAGAACACTATTCTGAAATCCCAAAATATCTCCTCTCTCTGTTGGTGAAAAGTGTAAAAGGAGAAGATATTTATAGGAGCTTACATGGATTATCAAAATCTCTCCTAGATGATATGTGATCGAGTGAGTGTGTAGAATTTGTAGTGGATAAGGCTAATAGCTATATTTATACAAAAAATAAGGAAAGAATAAACCAAATTCAAGGATAATTGTTGGGAAATAACATTGAATTAAGCTTCTAATTGTATGAAAACCGTGCTTAGTATATTTTTTGTATCAACGAGGAAAAGAGATGAACCAGCAGCAAATGGACTGTATTTTTGAGGTTTGTTGTTCGTTGCTGTCATTTGGAGAGATCAAAGGGTTCATTTTGTTTTTTGTATGGTGTTGTTGTTCTTGTAAGATAAAGAAGAGTATAGGGGTAAGTTGGGTGTGGGCCAATTTGGTGTGTTAGGCCTAATTTGTGTCACGCCCCGAGTCCCAACGAGGCGTGATTGGCACCCGAAGCCGATATGGACTGAGAGAACCAATCTTTGCTCATGTCTACCCAGATGCATATCCTCGTATGAATCGTGTTAAATATTATTATGCCTTATGAACCTAAGCGGAATTCATGCACATGGAAACATATATCATATCTATATATGAAACTTGGCCGTTAGGGCCATTAAACCAAGACTTCATGAGTCATTTGATATATATATACATGTACCCACATATGTCTACAAAAGCCTCTAACAGATGCATTGACCATAACAAACTAAAAGTCGGGACAAGTCCCCGCTTTATACAAAATTTACAACTTCAAAATTACTGTACAGCAGTGACTTGGAAAGTCCCAAAGCAACTGGGGCTTACCAAAGATCTGATAATAACTGTCCACTTACTGTGGAGGTCTACTAATGCCTGCACCTGCAACATGTAAGGTAAGTCCCCCGACGGGGTCAGTACGAGGAATGTACTGAGTATGTAAGGCGTATAATAAATAGCATCATATATGAGCATGTCAAATAGAATAAAATATGAGAGAATAGTCAATGGGGATAAGCCATCATTTTAACTAATATCAATTCTCATTCCTTTCCTTAATGGGAAACTATCTTCACTCAAGGAACTTGCCTCAAATAACTTCTTCTATATACAAGAGATTCTTTCTTACTTCTAGGCTCATTACCACTAGTGTTCATCTACTTGATTAGAATACTATATCATACATCTCTTCTATTGGCGTACATCCACTCTCTTAATTGTTTAACCTACATCCACTCTCATGGTGGGAGAACATGAATCTATTCTATCAACGTACCTCCACTCTATTGGTGGTTTATCCTACATCCACTCTCATGGTGGGAGAATCATATATCCACTCTCATGGTGGGAGAATCATACATTCACTCTCATGGTGGGATAATCATACATCACTCTCAAGGTGGGAGAATCATACATCCACTCTCATGGTGGGAAAATCATACATCCACTCTCATGGTGGGAGAATTTGATATGTCAACTTATGAGAGATTAATACATTAAGGATCATAATACTAATCGAAACACACAAATATACTTCACCTTACTCTTATACGTTATGAGATTAACATCTTAACTTATGAGGGATAGATATATATCAGTTTGCACTTTACCTCCAACACTAACCCCATGAGATGTTACATGGGTACGTACATGATACCGGACCTCCACCTCGGGTGGGCTATACTAAATGACATATCACAATCTTGGGGTTATTCCAGCTTAAGCTTATACGCTCTAGAAGGTGGCCCATACTCAATGAAACGTATAATAACCATGTGCATTACCTTTTCACAATCTTATATCCTTTACTTAGCCATGAGAATGACATGCTAAAAATCATGGCATTAAAGCACACACTTACATACACATCTCACTTCACTCCTTTACCTCATGAGATTGACAACTTTACTTATGGGGAATAATTATACTCACTTGCACATGTCATTTCCCCCTTGAAAATATCACTTATGAAATCATTATACCAATAATACCACAATATTCCATACATTGACCAACACATGATAAACAATATCATGCCACACCAAGTTCATATTTTACACTTCTCCATCATCACAACATCACAATTATGCCATCACTTTACTTCAATACACCTCACAACAACAAATCGGCCAAAATCCCATAATTTACACTTATATGAAAATAACAAGTTTAGTACAATAATAACACCATACATGTTGTTATTTCATCCATACCATGCTTTTTCATCAAGACCACAAGTCATAATTCAAGTTACAATTCCATGGATTTCACATCTTTTTCACAAAACCAAAAAGTGCCATGTCCTACATTTCCAACCATAACCAACATGATATACATATTCACTCATGATTATAATGTGTTAAAGTACAATAATAGTCACTTACCCAAGCTTGGAAGATGATGATCTTGCTCCAAGAAGTTCCTTTTGGTTTTGAAAGCCAAAGAGATGTTCTTGGGAAATTTCTAGAAAAAGATAGAAAAGGCATGGGTGTTTCTCATGATAAAATCAGATATTTGGCCCATTTTATAGACCTTGATTATATCCTTAGTCATTAATGTGGTATTCTAGAAGGTCTTGGCAAGAATGGGTCATTTGACCCATTTTGGGCCATGCTTTCATTTCATTTTTGGGTCCTTTTTGGGCCCAATTCACTTAACCCAGTAAGATCAATAATTTCACATGTTCAAGTCATATCATACATGTTAAAACAATATTACCACTCATGTTATTCATATCCGTAGCCCCAATCCCCAAAAACAAGCGATTATAGCCACGTATGGCCTATTTTGACCAAAAGGGCAAAATTGTCATTTTGACTCCAAATTCGTCCTCGGGTAATTTTATCATACCAATATAATATTTTACTCATTTCATGTATATACTCATGTTTGTATAACAAACGGGGCAAAAACCTGCTCGGTACGTCCACGGATACCCTTGGGACTTAGAAATTTCAAACTTTCAAAAAAGTGCAAAACCCAAGGTGGAACGCCCCTGGGCGCGCCAACCTACTTACTATGGGCTAAAAATTTTATCCCAGAGCAGCGTGGCACGGTCCCAAACGCACACCTCCTTAAATTTGTTCAAAAATTTCATTTTTCGACTTCTCTTCGCGGGTTTGGTTAGATACTTCAAGTCCTATTCTATAAATCACTTCTTAACCTTAATATCATTTGTTTAGAGGTCATATTAACCTTGTTTTGAACCTCACAAATGTTCCACGAAAACCACAAAACACTCCTATAAAGGTTTGCTCACATATACGAGGCCAAATTTCAATTTTCTCATCATTTACTTTACCAAATGCATACTCATGGTGTCTCAACACCTAAGTAACCCTCGTTCAATGTCATCGCATAGGGTTGGTAAGGTACGGGGTGTTACATTCTTCCCCCCTTAGAAACATTCGTCCTCGAATGTTCATAGCATGGTTTCACTGTAATGACGTAAGTCGAAATGTTCTCATATACACACATAATACTCGTAAAGACTCACTTATTATACCCCCAAGACTGTATCTTGAACTCCACGTACTTTCAATTTCATTAATCCCTCGATCAGTATGAAACGACATTCTTATACATTTTCGACCATTTCACATAGCATGTCGTATAGGGTCACTTTTCCCTTTCTACTATAATATTACGATATGTTCCTTTTACTATACTAAACTCATCGACAGGTGGAAATATTTCTATTAACTTCACTCATAACCTCGGTGTACTATTAAATTCATGCTAGTCGATAGAGTAACATACGATGGAGTAAAGCGCAAATCAATCAATACATATACATAATGTAAAATATGGTAATATACCTAAATACCTGTACCGTCCTTAGGAGGTTCTTCCTCATTCTGCCGGTCCACAAAAGCGTAGGTGCGATTCTGCATTCCACTGGCACTGGCTACTCCTCTGGCACCTCTACCACGACTAGCAGACTGTACACCAGCTGCCGATGCCACATTGGTTGATCCGGCAGGCCGTGTCATACTACCCATGGGCCTCTGTGGGAATTCTCTCATCATGTGTCCTGGCCTACTACATACAAAGCAAACATTTGTATCAAACCGGCATTCGCCTGCATGAAATCTCCCACAGCGCGGGCACAACTGACGAGAAGATCTCGTTGCATGTGACCCATGAATCCCACTACTCTGTCCAAATCGACCACCTCTAGACCCTCGGTATTGGGAATGAGCACCTGCTGTGGAATAAGAGGATGAGGGTCTAGGCGGTAATACTCGAGATCCAGATTCTCCTGGAGACAACATAGATTGGCCCATAGGTCTGGCCCTTTTTAATGGCCCTTCTTCCGCTTTCTGTATCCTCTTTCTTTGCTTTTGATCCTCCATCTTCTGCGCAAAGGCCTGTATTCTAGCTATGTCCATATCTCGATTTAAGGCAGCAATAGTGCAGTCTCAGACCAAATAAGTCTCCAATCTGTCCACATATCGATGGACTCTATCTTCCATGGTGGCTACTACATTTGGAGCATATATAGCCAAGGAATTAAACTGCAAACTGTATTCTTTAACACTCATATTTCCTTGATGCAAATGGAGAAATTGGTCTGCACATGCCTCCCGAATCTCATATGGGAGGTAATGATCAAGGAATGCTATTTTAAATTCTTCCCAATCAGCTGGGAGTGCATCAGTACCTCTTGATCTTTTCCAGTCCTCATACCATAAGATAGCCTCGCCCTTCAATCTATAAGATGCTAGCTCAACTATTTCTACACCTGTTACGTGCATCACCTCTAGTGCTCTTTGAACTTGGTCCAAGAAATCCTGTGGATCTGCTTTCGGGTCGGACCCTGTGAATATAAGAGGGTCTAATTTTAGAAAATCCTGTGTTCTACGACTCGCCACCCTAGCCGCATCATTATCACGTGTCATTGGACCTGCTTGTCCTTGACTTTATGCTGCCACTAACTGTGTCAACATGTGTACTGCATTTCTAAGGTCCTGATCCATAGTGTTCATTGGCGGCTCTGCAGGTTCTTCTCTACATCTTGGCTCTTCTGGAGCTGGGAGGGTAGAAGAAGACCGCGATGCAATTTCTGCGTTAGCTCCACCTTGACTAACTTGGTCAGGTGGTAATTTACTCATTCCTTCTTCAGCAGGCACATCTACCTGCTTCCCTTTACCTCTACCTCTTCTTGTGATCGGCATGGTTACTATAGCAAAGAGAAACATTTACCATGGTCAGATCTCAATTCAACTTACAACACTGGCTCTATTGCACGATCTAGAAGTGAAGAAAAGAAACAACATCCTAAATGCCCCATAGCCTCCTGTTCATAAATGTGGTGCACAACACATCCATGAACAAGACTCTACTCGGACACGGCTTTGTAGACACCCTTAAAACGAACTACTCTAATACCACTTTTGTCACGCCCCGAGTCCCAACGAGGCGTGATTGGCACCCGAAGCCGATATGGCCTGAGAGAACCAATCTTTGCTCATGTCTACCCAGATGCGTATCCTCGTATGAATCGTGTTAAATATAATTATGCCTTATGCAACTAAGCGGAATTCATGCACATGGAAACATATATCATATCTATATACGAAACTTGGCCGTTAGGTCCATTGAACCAAGACTTCATGAGTCATCTGATATACATATACATGTACCCACATATGTCTACAAAAGCCTCTAATATATGCATTGACCATAACAAACTAAGAGTCGGGACAAGTCCCCGCTTTATACAAAATTTACAACTTCAAAATGACTGTACAGCTGTGACATGGAAAGTCCCAAAGCAACTAGGGTTCACCAAAGATCTGCAAATAACTATCCACTTACTGTGGAGGTCTACTAATACCTGCACCTACAACATGTAAGGTAAGTCCCCCGAGGGGGTCAGTACGAGGAATGTACTGAGTATGTAAGACGTATAATAAATAGCATCATATATGAGCATGTCAAATAGAATAAAATATGAGAGAATAGTCAATGGGGATAAGCCATCATTTTAACTAATATCAATTCTCATTCCTTTCCTTAATGGGAAACTATCTTCACTCAAGGAACTTGCCTCAAATAACTTCTTCTATATACAAGAGATTCTTTCTTACTTCTAGGCTCATTACCACTAGTGTTCATCTACATGATTAGAATACTATATCATACATCTCTTCTATTGGCGTACATCCACTCTCTTAATTGTTTAACCTACATCCACTCTCATGGTGGGAGAACATGCATCTATTCTATCAACGTACCTCCACTCTATTAGTGGTTTATCCTACATCCACTCTCATGGTGGGAGAATCATACATCCACTCTCATGGTGGGAGAATCATACATCACTCTCATAGTGGGAGAATCATACATCCACTCTCATGGTGGGAGAATCATACATCCACTCTCATGGTGGGAGAATCATACATCCACTCTCATGGTGGGAGAATTTGATATGTCAACTTATGAGAGATTAATACATTAAGGATCATGATACTAATCTAAACACACAAATATACTTCACCTTACTCTTATACGTCATGAGATTAACATCTTAACTTATGAGGGGTAGATATATATCAGTTTGCACTTTACCTCTAACATTAACCCCATGAGATCTTACATGGGTACGTACATGATACCGGACCTCCACCTCGGGTGGGCTATACTAAATGACATATCACAATCTTGGGGTTATTCCACCTTAAACTTATACGCTCTAGAAGGTGGCCCATACTCAATGAAACGTATAATAACCATGTGCATTCCCTTTTCACAATCTTATACCCTCTACTTAGCCATGAGAATGACATGCTAAAAATCATGGCATTAAAGCACACACTTACATACACATCTCACTTCACTCCTTTACCTCGTGAGATTGACAACTTTACTTATGGGGAATAATTATACTCACTTGCACATGTCATTTCCCCCTTGAAAATATCACTTATGAAATCATTATACCAATAATACCACAATATTCCATACATTGACCAACACATGATAAACAATATCATGCCACACCAAGTTCATATTTTACACTTCTCCATCATCACAACATCACAATTATGCCATCACTTTACTTCAATACACCTCACAACAACAAATCGGCCAAAATCCCATAATTTACACTTATATGAAAATAACAAGTTTAGTACAATAATAACACCATACATGTTGTTATTTCATCCATACCATGCTTTTTCATCAAGACCACAAGTCATAATTCAAGTTACAATTCCATGGATTTCAATCTTTTTCACAAAACCAAAAAGTGCCATGTCCTACATTTCCAACCATAACCAACATGATATAAATATTATATCATGATTATAATATGTTATAGTACAATAATAGTCACTTACCCAAGCTTGGAAGATGATGATCTTGCTCCAAGAAGTGCCTTATGGTTTTGAAAGCCAAAGAGATGTTCTTGGGAAATTTCTAGAAAAAGATAGAAAAGGCATGGGTGTTTCTCATGATAAAATCAGATATTTGGCCCATTTTATAGACCTTGAGTCTATCCTTAGTCATTAATGTGGTATTCTAGAAGGTCTTGGCAAGAATGGGTCATTTGACCCATTTTGGGCCATGCTTTCATTTCATTTTTGGGTCCTTTTGGGGCCCAATTCACTTAACCCAGTAAAATCAATAATTTCACGTGTTCAAGTCATCTCATACATGTTAAAACAATAGTACCACTCATGTTATTCATATCCATAGCCTCAATCCCAAAAACAAGCGATTCTAGCCACTTATGGCCTATTTTGACCAAAAGGGCAAAATCGTCATTTTGACCCCAAATTCATCCTCGGGTAATTTTATCATACCAATATAATATTTTACTCATTTCATATATATACTCATGTTTGTAGAATAAACGGGGCAAAAATCGGCTCGGTACGTCCCCGGATACCCTTGGGACTTAGAAATTTCAAACTTTCAAAAAGTGCAAAAACCAAGGTGGCACGCCCCTGGGCGCGCCAACCTACTGCCTATGGGATAAAAATTTTAGCCCAGAGCGATGTGGAACAGTCCCAAATGCGCCCCTCCTTAAATTTGTTCAAAAATTTCATTTTTTGACTTCTCTTCGCGGGTTTGGTTAGATACTTCAAGTCCTATTCTTTAACTCACTTCTTAACCTTAATATCATTTGTTTAGAGGTCCTCTTAACCTTGTTTTGAACCTCACAAATGTTCCACGAAAATCACAAAACACTCCTATGAAGGTTTGCTCACATATACGAGGCCAAATTTCAATTTTCTCATCATTTACTTTACCAAATGCATACTCATGGTGTCTCAACACCTAAGTAACCCTAGTTCAATGTCATCGCATAGGGTTGGTAAGGTACGGGGTGTTACATTCTTCCCCACTTAGAAATACTCATCCTCGAATGTTCATAGCATGGTTTCACTGTAATGACGTAAGTCGAAATGTTCTTATATACACACATAATACTCGTAAAGACTCACTTATTATACCCCCAAGACTTTATATTGAACTCCACGTACTTTCAATTTCATTAATCCCTCGATCAGTATGAAACGACATTCTTATACACTTTCGACCATTTCACATAGCATGTCGTATAGGGTCACTTTTCCCTTTCTACTATACTATTACGATATGTTCCTTTTACTATACTAAACTCATCGACAGGTGGAAATATTTCTATTGACTTTACTCATAACCTCGGTGTACTATTAAATTCATGCTAGTCGATAGAGTAACATACGATGGAGTAAAGCGCAAATCAATCAATACATATACATAATGTAAAATATGGTAATATACCTAAATACCTGTACCGTCCTTAGGAGGTTCTTCCTCATTCTGCCGGTCCACTAAAGCGTAGGTGCGATTCTGCATTCCACTGGCACTGGCTACTCCTCTGGCACCTCTACCACGACCAGCAGATTGTACACCAGCTGCCGATGCCACATTGGTTGATCCGGCAGGCCGTGTCATACTACCCATGGGCCTCTGTGGGAATTCTCTCATCATGTGTCCTGGCCTACTACATACAAAGCAAACATTTGTATCAAACCGGCATTCGCCTGCATGAAATCTCCCACAGCGCGGGCACAACTGACGAGAAGATCTCGTTGCATGTGACCTATGAATCCCACTACTCTGTCCAAATCGACCACTTCTAGACCCTCGGTATTGGGAATGAGCACTTGCTGTGGAATAAGAGGATGAGGGTCTAGGCGGTAATACTCGAGATCCAGATTCTCCTAGAGACAACATAGATTGGCCCATAGGTCTGGCCCTTTTTTATGGCCCTTCTTCTGCTTTCTGTATCCTCTTTCTTTGCCTTTGATCCTCCATCTTCTGCGCAAAGGCCTGTATTCTAGCTATGTCCATATCTCGATTTAAGGCAGCAATAGTGCAGTCTCAGACCAAATAAGTCTCCAATCTGTCCACATATCGATGGACTCTATCTTCCATGGTGGCTACTACATTTGGAGCATATATAGCCAAGGAATTAAACTGCAAACTGTATTCAATAACACTCATATTTCCTTGATGCAAATGGAGAAATTGGTCTGCACGTGCCTCCCGAATCTCATATGGGAGGTAATGATCAAGGAATGCTATTTTAAATTCTTCCCAATCAGCTGGGAGTGCATCAGTACCTCTTGATCTTTTCCAGTCCTCATACCATAAGATAGCCTCGCCCTTCAGTCGCTAAGCTACTAGCTCAACTGTTTCTACACCTGTTACGTGCATCACCTCTAGTGCTCTTTGAACTTGGTCCACGAAATCCTGTGGATCTGCTTTCGGGTCAGACCCTATGAATATAGGAGGGTCTAATTTCAGAAAATCCTGTGTTCTGCGACTCGCCACCCTAGCTGCATCATCATCATATGTCATCGGACCTGCTCGTCCTTGACTTTGTGCTGCCACTAACTGTGTCAACATGTGTACTGCATTTCTAAGGTCCTGATCCATAGTGTTCATTGGAGGCTCTGCAGGTTCTTCTCTACATCTTGGCTCTTCTGGAGCTGGGAGGGTAGAAGAAGACCGCGATGCAATTTCGGCGTCAGCTCCACCTTAACTAACTTGGTCAGGTGGTAATCTACTCATTTCTTCTTCAGCAGGCACATCTACCTGCTTCCCTTTACCTCTACCTCTTCTTGTGATCGGCATGGTTACTATAGCAAAGAGAAACATTTACCATGGTCAGATGTCAATTCAACTTACAACACTGGCTCTATTGCACGATCTAGAAGTGAAGAAAAGAAACAACATCCTAAATGCCCCATAGCCTCCTGTTCATAAATGTGGTGCACAACACATCCATGAACAAGACTCTACTCGGACACAGCTTTGTAGACACCCTTAAAACGAACTGCTCTGATACCACTTTTTTCACTCCCCGAGTCCCAACGAGGCGTGATTGGCACCTGAAGCCGATATGGCCTGAGAGAACCAATCTTTGCTCATGTCTACCCAGATGCATATCCTCGTATGAATCGTGTTAAATATTATTATGCCTTATGCAACTAAGCGGAAGTCATGCACATGGAAACATATATCATATCTATATACGAAACTTGGCCGTTAGGGCCATTAAACCAAGACTTCATGAGTCATCTGATATACATATACATGTACCCACATATGTCTACAAAAGCCTCTAACAGATTCATTGACCATAACAAACTAAAAGTCGGGACAAGTCCCCGCTTTATATAAAATTTACAACTTCAAAATGACTGTACAGCTGTGACTTGGAAAGTCCCGAAGCAACTGGGGCTCACCAAAGATTTGCAAATAACTGTCCACTTACTGTGGAGGTCTACTAATGCCTGCACCTGCAACATGTAAGGTAAGTCCCCCGAGGGGATCAGTACGAGGAATGTACTGAGTATGTAAGGCGTATAATAAATAGCATCATATATGAGCATGTCAAATAGAATAAAATATGAGAGAATAGTCAATATGGATAAGCCATCATTTTAACTAATATCAATTCTCATTCCTTTCCTTAATGGGAAACTATCTTCACTCAAGGAACTTGCCTCAAATAACTTCTTCTATATACAAGAGATTCTTTCTTACTTCTAGGCTCATTACCACTAGTGTTCATCTACATGATTAGAATACTATATCATACATCTCTTCTATTGGCGCACATCCACTCTCTTAATTGTTTAACCTACATCCACTCTTATGGTGAGAGAACATGCATCTATTCTATCAATATACCTCCACTCTATTGGTGGTTTATCCTACATCCACTCTTATGGTGGGAGAATCATACATCCACTCTCATGGTGGGAGAATCATACATCACTCTCATAGTGGGAGAATCATACATCCACTCTCATGGTATCACACATCCACTCTCATGGTGGGAGAATCATACATCCACTCTCATGGTGGGAGAATTTGATATGTCAACTTATGAGAGATTAATACATTAAGGATCATGATACTAATCGAAACACACAAATATACTTCACCTTACTCTTATACGTCATGAGATTAATATCTTAACTTATGAGGGATAGATATATATCAGTTTGCACTTTACCTCAAACACTAACCCCATGAGATCTTACATGGGTACGTACATGAGACCGGACCTCCACCTCGGGTGGGCTATACTAAATGACATATCACAATCTTGGGGTTATTCCATCTTAAACTTATACGCTCTAGAAGGTGGCCCATACTCAATGAAACGTATAATTACCATGTGCATTACCTTTTCACAATCTTATACCCTCTACTTAGCCATGAGAATGACATGCTAAAAATCATGGCATTAAGCCACACACTTACATGCACATCTCACTTCACTCCTTTACCTCATGAGATTGACAACTTCACTTATGGGGAATAATTATACTCACTTGCACATCACCTCTCTTCTTACTCTTATGAAATCTTATGATATTGGTAATCTTACTTATGAACAATTGGCACAAGCATAACCATCATACTATAGGACTTTGGATCAAGACATGATTGGAATCATGCTACTCAACGAAACAATCTCTCTTTACCTCATTGCTCTCATTGAAATAGTTCTCTTAGGAATTACCATGTTATGACATCTTAGGAACTTTACTCAATGAATAAGATATGAGTGAATCATCAATCATCCCAAACTGGGATACATATGAATAATAATATACGTCAACCTGAATTGATATACTTCATGCCCTTTGGGATTGAAACAAGTCCAACGTCAATAGGAATAATATGTTGTAGAAGGATACAGAAAGAGTGACCTTACATACCTTGTCTTCTTAATACGAATACACAATTTTAGATACGTGCACAATAGTCCCGCTCCTCCTTTATGTTTTCACTCTACAACACAAGTTCATAACGAACCACTATTAACCACCAATTACCTTATAATGGCATACAATAACAATAAGTCACATGTTTAGCTTCAACATGTCATTTCCCCCTTGACAATATCACTTATGAAATCATTATACCAATAATCCTATTTCCCACTTACTTTGTGGTTCTGTATAAGTTCCTGAATAGTATCTACAGTGATGTTCTATAGTTTCATTTAAATATTTATATTTTAATACTCCTCCATAACTATGGTCACTTGAGTCGGTTTCCACTATATATACAAATTGTTTTGTCGTATTTGGAAAATATAATTTAGGTAATTGCTTGCAAAGTTCTTTTATTTTTTGTATATGTGTTTTATCGGTATTATCAAAGTGATATTCAACATCCTTTTTTAATTTCTTTTGTAATGGTTTCAAATGTTCGGCTAATTTTGGTATATATTCTCGTACTTGATTTACTAATCCTAAAAAGGATTGTAATTTCTTTTTCGTATCTAATAACTCTTATGAATTAATTATTTTTTGGACTATATGTGTTTTCATTTTTATTCCATCTTTATCTATTTGTATTCCTAGAAATTCTATTTGGTTTTTCATTATTTCTGCTTTACTTTTACTTAAGCTTATTCTTGTGGTTTCTATAATATTTATAAATTTGTTTAATAATTGGATATGTTCTTCCGTTCTAGAGTATAACAATATATCGTCTATATGTACTATACAATTTTCTAATTGTGTGAAGTATGTGTCCATAAAGTGTTGATATCTTCCTGGTGCATTTTTGTATCCAAAGGGTAGTACGTTCCATTCGTAAAATCCTTGTGGTACAGTGAAGACTGTTAATTTCTTAGATTCTGTTTCTAATTTGAGATGGTAAAATCCTGATTTACAGTCAAATTTACTAAAGTAATTATATCCTTGAATTTGTCTTATTTTTAATATTTTGTTTGGTATTGGGTAGCTATAGGTTTTAGTTTTGGCATTTAAATTGCGATAATCAATAACCATTCTACTTTTTCCCCTTTTTTGTTCACTGTGTTTATTAACAATAAACTCAGGACTAGTATGTTTGCTGTTACTCTCTTGGATATAGCTATTGTTGAGTAATTCATCAATATGAAGGGTAAATTCTTTTAAATCATCAAAGTTGTATTTTAATGGTTTCTGGGTGATTATACTATTTTCATTAATTAATTATACTTAATGTTGTGAATTCTTCTGTAACATCCGGGTTAGTTTCTTCAATTTGTATTTTTTCTTTTAGTTTTTCTAATTCTTCAGCCAATTGTCTTTCTTTTTCTAATTGTTTTATTTTGAATAATTTTTGACGTTCTTCTATTTCTTTAACTTTCTTTGCATATATTTGTTTAAGTAAAGCTAATTCTTTTTCTAATTCTTTTATTTTTGTAGATGGTTCAAATTCTATTTGGAAAATACTTGGGCTTATATCTTGGTGTGATTCCTCTTGTGGTTCTTCTTTTATTTGCTTAAGTTTTAATTGTTCTATTTCTTTTTTAGCATCGTTACGTATTTTTTCAATTTCTAATTTTTTATCTATTTCACCATTTTCTCTTTGTATTCTTACCATTTCTATTAGACTATCTTCTAGTTTTGCTGAATTGTTATCTGGCATTAAATGTAATTTTGTTCCTATTTTTCTATACCTGCGTCCTAGATTTGAATGTACTATGATTATTTGTAATCTTTCTATTCCTACATATGTTTTTTCTTCCACTGGATATTCTTGTTTATTCACATGCGTATTTATGTTCTAAAACATGTAATTGTAATTCTAAATCATTTATTGTTTTTCTTTGTGCGATTATTGATTTTTGGGTTACTCCTGCAAATATATTATAGTTTAACCTATCTTTCCTATGGTTAATTTCATCTCGTATATCTATGATTTGCCTAAGTAATTCTGCTTTTCTTAGTATTCTTGGTATATTGGGATTTTGATAAACTGGGTTACTTGATTCAGGCTTGTCCATTTATGGTTTGTTTTATTGCTATAGTTATTTTGTCTAGTGCTATAACTAATTTAGTTATGGCTTTATTTAAATTATTTATTTCCTTAATTATTTGTGTAATTTCTTTAAGTTTTTGTTTTCTTTGAATCTTTTTTCTGTATTTTTTCTGAATCTTTTTTGTTAAATAGTTTATTTTCATTGATTTAGTAATTTTTATATTTGGTAATTTATTTGGCATAACTGTATTCTTGTTGTTTCCTAAGTTGTTTAATATACTTAGACTCTGTGTATGAGATCATGTCTATTAGTACCGACATCCTAGTATATTCATATTCTTCATAAAAATTTTGTAATTCATTTCTGAGTTTCTGTATTTTATTATCTATGTTTATTTGTTTATTTAGTCATATATATCTGGGGTCATCAAAATTTAATTCTTCTCCATAGTTAAGTCCTTTCAGTTTATTTGTTTGTTTTATCAATTGGGTTTTCTTGCTGTTATTGCTTTTGGTTCTTATATCGGGGTAAATTATTTTATTATTATTTTCTGATTTTTTAATTTTGTTCCTATGCTCTGATACCAATGTGGGGGGTCCCTTATGTCTTTGTTTTGTTTAGTCATAATTGGAATGCGGAATTATAATAATTATCTCTTTGTCTAATTAACCTTAATATTTGGTTAATATCTTCTACTATTAAGTGTAGGTAAGCAACATTCTAGGTTTGTATATAAGTATCTAAATTATATTGTATTAAAGTTTCTCTTTCTCTTAATTCAGTTATAGTTTTTTGCCAGTTTTCTAGATGTTCTTGGTTCATTGTCTTAATTAAAATCTAAATATCCTTCTGAGTCTATGTCGTCGTATATATCATTATTTTTATAATCTTCATGTTCATCATTGTTTAGTATATTATCGAACCATTCTTCTTTCATTAGTTCTATAATTTCATGGGTAAATAGTAAGTTATATATTTTCTGTGTTGAATCTTTATCTAAATTTTTTAATGTATACAGTAGTAATATTTTGTAATTTTGAACGTCATTAATTAAATATTTAGGTGTTTTAATCTGGTAGTCTTCTATGTTTCGACTAGTTTGTGCCATATTTATCAGTTCATGTGTGTTCAAATCATATTCCCTTTAACCTCCAATATTATTATTATATTTATCACTAAGCAATTCAGTATGTTTAATTATTCTTTGTGTCACTACTATGGGTTTCAGCTTTGATCAGTTACCCTAACAATGCCTCAACTCTGGTCTACTACCCTTTTCACGGCATTCCTAGCCTTTTCCGATTTCGACCTCTAGGATGGCTTAGTCTGGGTTTACCTAACTCTTAGCTTACCTAACCATAGCAAACTTTACTCGAATAATATAACATAATCAAACTACTACATGATAAACATTAATAATAATCTAGAGATTAGCAGGAATATAGTATTTAGTTACACATAAGTAAATATGAGTGTACCGTAGTTATTATCTCCTCTGTGGTATGTGATATTAAAGTATGTATGTTGGAATCCTCCATAGTTTGTTGAAAGCGGTAGATTATTGAAAAGATTTTTTATTTATAGTAGGGAGTCTCAACACATGAGAGGGATTTAGGTTTTGATTGCTCGATACCTTCCTTCTCTTCTGCTTCTCTATTTATATACATAAGAGGTGCTTACTAAAGCATCCTCAATCAAAAAAGAAAACGCGTGTACAGTATTAGTTACTGTGCACTTTACGACTTTTCTTTAAAAACGCGTAAAATAAAGTAATGTACAGTACTATGCTTGTCTATCTTATCTAAAAAACACGGAAAGAATCTATCTTTTCCTAAAAGAAAAACGCGTAATTTTACATTATTACTAAACGACAAAAACGTGTAAAGCAAAAGAAATTTATTTACATAATTGCTCCTGGTAGATGCTTTTTGTCGGTAGGTGATGCTTGACTAGGTCATTCTGCTCCGCTTGTCTTATTCTAGTTGAACATCTGGTATATTGACAGTAGTTCCTCCATTACATTGTGAACATTGGTGGTCTGTATATTTTGGTCCAATGTATTGACAATATCTATTTAATAGATGTGTTGAAATAAATCCTTTCTTCAGTGCCCTTGTAGTAGGTGTTTCTTCTGGTTTTAATAAGGAAATTATCCATTGTCTAACTTCTTCCATGTCTGCTTGTCGTAGTTCTCTTGAGTTGGCATAAATCATTACTTGGTTTCTGCAGTAGTAGCTCCAAATAGAAGGGGATTTTCACTATATAGTAATTCTAGTTTTTGGTGTATTGGTTGTAATGTATTTATAGAAAAGGTTATTATTTCTACATGTTTTTCTGTATTGGGGCTATTTTCTAATTTTTGTACTATACTTTCACTTCCTTTAATCCATGGAGTCAGTTTTCTAGGTTTATTTTGTACTCTTTTAGCCGCTACCTTGTGGTTACAGGGTGTTGTAAACCACCAGTATTTTTTAGTTAATATATGAGGATATAGTTTGTCTATAAAAGGCATTCCTATTATCATATCTCTTGTTGTGAATTCATAATTGTACATTGTTTGTATAGTTAGTATTTTATCCCATATCTGTATTTTTACATTTTTGGCTATATAGGTAATCATCCTTCCTTCATCATTAAGGAATGCCTTTTATAGACAAACTATATCCTCATATATTAACTAAAAAATACTGGTGGTTTACAACACCCTGTAACCACAAGGTAGCGGCTAAAAGAGTACAAAATAAACCTAGAAAACCGACTCCATGGATTAAAGGAAGTGAAAGTATAGTACAAAAATTAGAAAATAGCCCCAATACAGAAAATCATGTTAATCAATAACCATTCTACTTTTTCCCCTTTTTTGTTCACTGTGTTTATTAACAATAAACGCAGGACTAGTATGTTTGCTGTTACTCTCTTGGATATAGCTATTGTTGAGTAATTCATCAATATGAAGGGTAAATTCTTTTAAATCATCAAATTTGTATTTTAATGGTTTTTGGGTGATTATACTGTTTTCATTAATTAATTCTATTGTAACTGTAGTTTTATGTTTGTCCCATCCTTTAAGGGGATTTTCACTATATAGTAATTCTAGTTTTTGGTGTATTGGTTGTAATGTATTTATAGAAAAGGTTATTATTTCTACATGTTTTTCTGTAGTGGGGCTATTTTCTAATTTTTGTACTATACTTTCACTCATTACAACCAATACACCAAAAACTAGAATTACTATATAGTGAAAATCCCCTTAAAGGATGGGACAAACATAAAACTACAATTACAATAGAATTAATTAATGAAAACAGTATAATCACCCAGAAACCATTAAAATACAACTTAAACCTATAACTACCCAATACCAAACAAAATATTAAAAATAAGACAAATTCAAGGATATAATTACTTTAGTAAATTTGACTGTAAATCAGGATTTTACCAACTTGGATATAGCTATTGTTGAGTAATTCATCAATATGAAGGGTAAATTCTTTTAAATCATCAAAGTTGTATTTTAATGGTTTCTGGGTGATTATACTGTTTTCATTAATTAATTCTATTGTAACTGTAGTTTTATGTTTGTCCCATCCTTTAAGACTTAATAAACAAATAAACATAGATAATAAAATACAGAAACTCAGAAAAGAATTACAAAATTTTTATGAAGAATATGAATATACTGGGATGCCGGTACTAATAGACATGATCTCATACACAGAGTCTAAGTATATTAAACAACTTAGGAAACAACAAGAATACAGTTATGCCAAATAAATTACCAAATATAAAAATTACTAAATCAATGAAAATAAACTATTTAACAAAAAAGATTCAGAAAAAATACAGAAAAAAGATTCAAAGAAAACAAAAACTTAAAGAAATTACACAAATAATTAAGGAAATAAATAATTTAAATAAAGCCATAACTAAATTAGTTATAGCACTAGACAAAATAACTATAGCAATAAAACAAACCATAAATGGACAAGCCTGAATCAAGTAACCCAGTTTATCAAAATCCCAATATACCAAGAATACTAAGAAAAGCAGAATTACTTAGGCAAATCATAGATATATGAGATGAAATTAACCATAGGAAAGACAGGTTAAACTATAATATATTTGCAGGAGTAACCCAAAAATCAATAATCGCACAAAGAAAAACAATAAATGATTTAGAATTACAATTACATGTTTTAGAACATAAATACGCATATGAATAAAGAAGAATATCCAGTGGAATAAAAAACATATGTAGGAATAGAAAGATTACAAATAATCATAGTACATTCAAATCTAGGACGCAGGTATAGAAAAATAGGAACAAAATTACATTTAATGCCAGATAACAATTCAGCAAAACTAGAAGATAGTCTAACAGAAATGGTAAGAATACAAAGAGAAAATGGTGAAATAGATAAAAAATTAGAAATTGAAAGAATACGTAACGATGCTAAAAAAGAAATAGAACAATTAAAACTTAAGCAAATAAAAGAAGAACCACAAGAGGAATCACACCAAGATATAAGCCCAAGTATTTTCCAAATAGAATTTGAACCATCTACAAAAATAAAAGAATTAGAAAAAGAATTAGCTTTACTTAAACAAATATATGCAAAGAAAGTTAAAGAAATAGAAGAACGTCAAAAATTATTCAAAATAAAACAATTAGAAAAAGAAAGACAATTGGCTGAAGAATTAGAAAAACTAAAAGAAAAAATACAAATTGAAGAAACTAACCCGGATGTTACAGAAGAATTCACAACATTAAGTATAAACAATATAGACAATATAGATGAAGAACAATCTGAAAATCAGGAAATAAGTGAAACCTACACAGAAATTATGGACCAAATCACAAACACTAACTTAGAAATAAACACAACAAATGCCAAACCAAATATAAATACCATAAAAAATGAAGCTAGTACCAGTAAAACATCATATGATAAAAGACGATTTAATAACCCTAGAACAACAGGACCAACCTATTGGACAGTAACAGACGATAATAGATATGAAGCAATATGGAATAGCAGACTTAATACAAAATGGATGCCTAATAAAGTACCAGAACAATCCCAATTTTTAGATTTAGATTGTGTAATAGATACTAATAAAACAATACAATTATGGATAGGACACATTGCAAAACAATTAGTTGATAATAAAATATCCGTAGCAGATACACCAGGATATATAGAAAGAACATTAGTAGGAACAGTAAAATTATGGCTACATAATATAACAGAAGAAAGTAGAGCAACTCTAAGAAATAATAAAGAAAAAGATGGCACAATTACAACATCAAATATAGCAATCTTAGACAAATATGAATTTGGAATAAGAAATGAATTTGGAAGCATGACTACCGAAATAGCAGAACAGGAAAAGGATAAAAATCTAAATAGACAATTCATGAATAAATTAACAATATGTAATATGTGCTACATGGACCAATATACATGTGCTTTTAAAGATTATTACTACAAAGGAATATATACTCATGAGGAAGCAATAGAAGTTAGAAAATCATATTTTACAAAATTACCTGAACCATTTAGTACGAAAATAATAGCTGATTGGGAAGCAGCAAGTTTAACAGATACTTTAGGAGCAAGAATAAAATATTTACAAACATGGTTTATAGGATTATGTGATAATTACAAAGATAGAAGAAAATTAGATAAAGTATTAGATAAAAATATGAAAGCATGTTGTACACAAAAAACAGTACCACAGTTTGGATGTAAACAATCCAAACATAAATATAAAAAACGATTTAAGAAATATAAGAGTTTTAAATCCAAGTATAAATACAAACAACCAAGGAAAAGATATTATGTAAAAAACTATAAAAAGAAAAGACCATACTATGGAGAAGAATTAACTTTTGATGACCCCAGATATATAAGACTTAATAAACAAATAAACATAGATAATAAAATACAGAAACTCAGAAAAGAATTACAAAATTTTTATGAAGAATATGGATATACTAGGATGCCGGTACTAACCAAATATTAAGGTTAATTAGACAAAGAGATAATTATTATAATTACGCATTCCAATTATGACTAGTACCACTCATGTTATTCATATCCGTAGACTCAATCCCCAAAACAACCGATTCTAGCCACGTATGGCCTATTTTGACCAAAAGGGCAAAATCGTCATTTTGACCAAAAGGGCAAAATCGTCATTTTGACCTCAAATTCGTCCTCGGGTAATTTTATCATACCAATATAATATTTTACTCATTTCATGTATATACTCATGGTTGTAGAAGAAACGGGGCAAAAATCGGCTCGGTACGTCCCTGGATACCCTTGGGACTTAGAAATTTCCAACTTTCGAAAAAGTGCAAAACCCAAGGTGGAACTCCCCTGGGCGCGCCAACCTACTTCCCATGGGCTAAAAATTTTAGCCTAGAGCGGCGTGGCACTGTCCCAAACGCGCCCCTCCTTAAATTTGTTCAAAAATTTCATTTTTCGCCTTCTCTTCGTGGGTTTGGTTAGATACTTCAAGTCCTATTCTTTAACTCACTTCTTAACCTTAATATCATTTGTTTAGAGGTCCTCTTAACCTTGTTTTGAACCTCACAAATGTTCCACGAAAATCACAAAACACTCCTATGAAGGTTTGCTCACATATACGAGGCCAAATTTCAATTTTCTCATCATTTACTTTACCAAATGCATACTCATGGTGTCTCAACACCTAAGTAACCCTCGTTCAATGTCATCGCATAGGGTTGGGAAGGTACGGGGTGTTACAGTTTGGTTGTAAAATTGATAAGGGTTTGTTGTTTTGAGAATTAAAGAGGTCCAAAAAGAAAGTCTTATTGGGGAATTGAAATATGATGGCCAAATTAATTACTAAATGGCTAAATTAATTTGGAATATAACTAAATTAATTCAACTAGGGTAACATCTGGTCTATCAAATTAAGATAAACCAAATCCTAAACAAAAAAATTAAACTTCTTGATTTAGAAATTTAAAAAATTATTTTGGCACCAGTTTTGATTTACTTTGTTAATAAAATCAAGTAAATTCCCAATTTAGTCAGTTTTAAAGTAAAATCAATTTAAATGCCATTTTCAATTGAATTGCTTCACAAAAATATTTTTTCATAGATAAATCATATAAATTTGACACATTGAAATATATGTTTTACTTGAAAATGATAAAATTAACTTGAAATTAATCTTTAAATTGCTTTAATTTTATCAAAATAATTATTTCAAAATTATTTAAAATTGAAGAAGCTTAAAATTATCTTGGATTGTGAAGGACAAAAATTGGGTGTCAACAGCATCCCCTCACTTTGGATAAGGTGGATGCAAGTATCTATGGGAAAAGGGAATTTGAAATTTTCAATTTTGTCTGACCATCAATTCATATGGTAGAAGCGGCTAGTTTTTGTACAAATCTTAAGGAATTTTGGCCTAACTCTCGTATCGGGTTTCCAACATCTCTCAAGTTACATGAGAATTGAGGCCACTTGTAGTTCAAAATGCTTGAGTTTAAGAATAACTTTTAAGGAATTCCAAAAGCTACCTCAATTTTGGAGAAAGTGGAGGTTGTTTTCAATATGAGTTCAAAAGTACGTTGGATGCAAAGCTGAAAGTGAAAACAATGAAGATGCTCATATGCCTTCTAATAGGGTTGTGGTTTGATGGTGGTAGAAGTCATTCCTCAGATCATGTCCAAAGAGTTTGATATTTCTCTTTAGACTATTTCCTAGTTTGCTGTTAAGTAAAAGTTCCACATCATGCTGCATCCTTTTTGGAGTCGCCCGCACCTGTGGTTTTTATTTGAGAATTTCAACCTCTCGGATTCTCTCAACAAAATTTGAACTGATATTGTCAGTTTTGAAACAATTCAATAAGGAGAGATAGTTCTTTTACCAAACCTCTATATGTGTTGATTCCTAAAAAGTTATGTCATCCTTTCCTATCCCTGTCTTTTAGGAAATAACAGTTTCCATGACAACCCTCTCAGTTGTAGGAAAGGATGGTCCATATGATTATCTATAATATTCCAAGTGTAACATTCCTTGCAATTCTCTATCTTGATCTCTTCAGCTTGATTTGATAGCCCTCTCGGCTACCGATAATAACCAAATATGATGACTCTTTTAGCCATCGATAATAACCTTAATATGATAATTCTCTCAATCATCTCTTGATGCTTTTGAATGCATATCCTTCCAATTCTAGATCCCTCCATTAATAATAATGGATATAATGCTTTTGAAGTATCCTTCGAACATCAGCCTGCTTCAGTTTGAATGTAACGCAAGTATTATGACCTTTTTGACAATGGTACATCAGCCTCCTTTAGTTTTGATGCAACTTAGAGATATCCTCGATGCCAAACTTCTCCACCTCTATCCTATATTGGATATTATGCCAAATATGTTCAACGCCAAACTCTTCCACCTCTTTGTTATATTGTATATTATGCCTAAATGTCCTCAACACCAGACTTCTCTGCCTCTGTTCTATTTTTGATATAATGCCCAAATATCCTTGATGTTAAACTCATGTGCCTCTGTGCTATATTGGATATGATAGCCTTTTTGGATTAATGAATATTCTCCATGTCATACTTATCTGCCTCTGTGCTATATTGGATATGCATGCCTAAATATTCTTGATGCTAGACTCCTCTACCTCTATGCTATAATGTATATGATACCCAAATATCCTCGAAGCTAGACTCCACCTCTATGCTATATTTGATATGATGGTATTTTTTGGTAAAATGAATACCCTCGATGCCAGACTCCTCTACCTCTACACTTTATTGGATATGCATGACTAAATATCCTTCTACACCAGACTCCTCCGCCACTATGCTAGATTGGACATAATTCCCAAATATCATCGATGTTAAACTCATCTAACTCTGTGCTATATTGGATATGATGGTTTTTTTGGTAAAATAAATATCCTTGATGCCAGACTCATTTACCTTTATGCTTTATTGGATATACATGTTCAAGGTTGATCATCCGTTAAATATGATGGCCTTGCCGATGATTGCGTATCAGCCTCATTCAGTTTGGATGCGACTTGGAGTTATTCGTTGAACATTAGCCTCTATTGGTCTTGACGTGATTTGGATATAATAGCCCATTTTGGCAATCTATATCATGCTTTGTAGATATTTAAATAGCTTTGTAATCCCTCTTCAGTATTGATGAGGATCCACCTCTTTCAAATTTGATGCAATAAATAGCCCCTTTTAGTGATCCACATCCTCCTCCTTCGGTATTGACATGGATTTGTCATCCCCCTTTGGCATTGATAGGATCCTCCTCCTTCGGTATTGACATGGCTTTGTCATCCCCCTTCGGCATTGATAGGCATTCACCTCCTTTGGATTTTATGAAATAAATAGAATATTTTGGGAATCCATATCATCCTCTTTCGATATTGATATGTCTTTGTAATCCTTTTTTGATATTGACAAGCATCCACTTCTTTTGGATTTGACACAATCAATAGCTCCTTTTAACGATCCACATATTTCTCTTTCGGTATTGACATGGCTTTATCATCTCCCATTCTATTGGATTTGACACAATAATTATCCCCTTTCGGTGATACACATCATTATCTTTTGGTATTGACATGGCATTGTCATCTCCCTTTTGTATTGAAAAGTATCCACCTCTTTTAGATTTGATGCAATAAATAGCCCCTTTCGGTATTGATATGGCTTTGTTATCCCCCTTGGACATTGACATGTGTCCACTTCTTTTGGATTTGACATAATAAATAGCCTCTTTTGTCAATCCTTATCACCCTCTTTCGAAATTGACAGGTGTCTGCCTCTTTCAGATTTGACGCAATAAATAGCCCCTTTTGATGATCCATATAATCCGTTTTTAGTATTGATATGGCTTTGTCATCCCCCTTTGGTTTTGATAGGCGTCCACCTCTTTCAGATTTGATGCAATAAATTGCCCCTTTTGATGTTCCACATCATCCTCTTTCAGTATTGACATGGATTTATTATCACCCTTTGGTATTGAGAAACGTATACCTCTTTTGGATTTGATGCTATAAATAGCCCCTTTAGGTGATCCACATCATCCTCTTTCGATATTGATATGACTTTATCATCCCCCTTCACTATTGATAGGTGTCCACCTCTTTCAAATATGACGTAATAAATAGCCCTTTTCGATGATCCACATCTTTCTTTTTTGGTATTGATATGGCTCATTTATGTGTACCTGCACTCAAGGTAAATAATTAGTAGACACAATGTCGCTTTAGCAAACAAATTTAGTCAAAGTCAATAATAGAATTTTTGAAAGATCAGTAAATAAAGGAACACTGTCCCTTTGGAGGATCGTTATGGATATACAACTATCTTGGAGCTTTCATGCCATTATCACCATGGGAGTGATAAAAGTTCTCTATTTGATGTTTGATTGGTTGGATAAATAAATGTCAGTCAATCGGTAGGATATGTTGGTCGATTAGCAGGATGAATTTTGGTGGAATTTTAAGGTCCTCCTAAAAAAATTTGACCTAGTTACATGCTTAAGGAAAAATCTTGTGCAATTTTTGAGGCTTTCTCAAAATTTGGCCCCGATTGAATATTTTGTCGTGATCTCCAAGCTTGGCTTGCTGGAGAAAAACCTCTTCTTATGAATTTTGAGATCTCCTAAAAAATTCTTCCCCAGTTTCTGTTATAAAGAGAAACAAAAATCTTATAAGGAACATAACCAAGCCATTACGGGGCCTACATATCCTATTGAGACAAGAATCAGGTCAAACATAGTTCTAATTCCTGGTGTAAACACCTGAAATGAAAATATTAGTAGCAAAATGAGGTATAAACATAAGTCCAAAAGAAGGGTTGTAACATTTATCCTACTGGTCACATATTAGGGAGGACGACATTAAAGAGAAGGGCAACTTTGTTAGGTAATAACGAGTTACTTTGACAGATAACTAGTGTAGGTATCTACCCATTTTCAAAAAAATGAGAATCAAATCTCGACTGCGATTGGTGCCAATTGTTAGTATTGCATGGAAATTCTTCTCATTTGCTTCCCTTTAAATTGAGATTGCTTTGAGGTAACTTCTATAGCTTCAAGTGATACCTCAAACACACCTAGGTATCGATAAGATTTGTTCGGCATGTTTCAAACAAAGGTTTTAAATTACATCTAACCTCATGTTTCAAGTGACCTCACCACATATAATGTCCTATTCCATACTCTTTTGAAGTATGTTCACTTGAGGACATTCCTAAGGTGCTCTCATACTCAGAAGGATGTTCAAAGCTTGTAATTACAATATCATATGCTTGGCCTTCATGTAAGTCTCGACTAATGTGAGAATACTTGGAATGAGCTAATGTAGGGCTTGGTATTGGTTTTCAATGTAGTCTTAGGGATTGGTAGGATATTATTTTGAGATAAGAGTGACTTAATCCCTTCTTGAGCATTGCAATGAATTTATGCTTTTGACGTTTACTACGCCTTTGGCAATAGATCTTCTTCGTTGTCCCTTTCTTTTTGTATTTTGTTCCGACTTCCTTTGAATTTTTCTTACTTGAGCCTTTTCTCCTTTCATTTTGGGGAGTCTTCCTCTTTCATTTGAATCTTCTCCTCTATTTTTGAGTTGTTTTCCTTTATTAAAGTATTTTCCTTCTTGAGGTTTCTCCATGCTTTGTCGGAGTTTTTGACTCTTTAAAAGTTGATTTTGCATTGTTGGCTCCAGGGACTTTGCATATTTTTCCTTTGTCAAATTCAAACATAAAATTTGTCTCCAATTTGTACATTTATAAGAATGCTCAAGGAGGTCGGGCCAAGAGAAGGGCAGTGCATACAAGCACTCAGAAGGGTATAGGCTATGATATGTTTGTCCAAAGAATTGGTTTAGGTTCAAAGTGGGACATGCTAAGGATTAGTATTATTTGGTAGGAATTGAAAGGAACAATCGGGTCAAAGAAGGCCTACGGTCATTTTCCAAATCAAGCATTACCCAGGATTTAGCATCAACAAAATATTCAAGCCAAGTTCTAGATCAACAATGCAATGCAATTGAATTAAATCAAAAACTCAACACATAATGCACATGAACAATGAGGTCGGTTTCATTCTTATCTTGGATTCATGCAAGGAAAATTTTTTATGTCTCAAAAGTATGATGAAAAGTACCAAAAGAATCTATACTTCATCAAGAAGTCGGACATCTCTATCAAATCAATTATTTTTTCTTTTCCACATGCATGTTCCTAACTGCGTTGGCACAAACCAAGTCAAAGACATGATCCTACAAAGCTTGTGGTTTATTTTTTTTGAATAGGATATACCAAACTCGAGGAGGACTGCCTACATATCTCACACCGAAGGATTAGAACCAGGTGTACGTTGTTTGTGCAGATATGATGTAAAATATATGCATAAAAATAATACAAATGTATAGACTAACTCAGAGTGGTGCCTCCTATCCTTGATACTTTAAATCGGGAGATGTCTACCGGTCATGTGCAAGGAATGTTGGGGTCTCCCAGTTGTCTTGTTGGGACCATTTATTCTTGTGATCATCACCTGTTATATTTGAGGGATGACATTGAGGTGGATGAGGATACTTTTTGTTGCTTTGTGTAAGTGCGATTTCATGATTTCTTACAAGAATCACTTGTTGTTTGTACTTTATCCTAGAATGTTTTCAAAGATTATAGGGTTTCTCAAACATTTGTGGGAACTATATTTTGTTATGGACGTCCTAAAAAATTAGCAAGGATAGCCCTCTAGTTAGGATACAAGAAACATATGAAAGTAGAGTAGTCATAAAAATAATCGAATGGAAGGGTATAGTCAAAGACTATCCTGATTTGTCTTCCCTATTGGATTTGGTGTCTGGTAGAGTCTAAGGGAAAACATTGTCTCCTAACAAATTCCAGAGATTTCATCCGGCAAAATAAAAAGGAAAATTATTATAATTAACCTTAGATTCATAAGATTAAAAAGAATTAGAGTAGGCCTTTGGCCAAGAGATTCATCAAATAGGTGATCCTTGTGATATCTTGCGAGTTTTGAGGATGATGTTATTTCTCCTGCACCCAAAGAAAAACTTCTTAGTTTAGGGAGAGGGTTTTTGAATTCTATTGACTTTGAGATTTCAACTCTCTATGTCTGTACAATGCCCCTATAAAGAAAAAGATTGGCTTTCATTATACCCTAAATTCAAAGAAAAATACTTAATTTGAGAGGCTCATTGTGTTGGTTTTGCCGTGCTGTCTTGTTGCTCCTTCATGTTCTTGGCTTACAAACTTATCTGGCCTTGAAGCATAACCTTAGTGGAATATTTGAGGACCTTCCTCAAAAACTCTGCCCCAGTTTAGAACCCAAAGAAAACCTTGAACATTCTTGAATTTCGTAATGCTACTTTGTATGGAACTTTTGAGATCCTCTCAAAAATTCTTCTTCTGTCCAATATACAACAAGCTCTTGTGTTAAACCTTGTAGAAAATATCGTTTCTTGTGGAATCTTTTAGATCTTATCAAAAAATTTGCGCAGTTTCCCTTTTGAAGGGAAATGGAAATCTTATGGGGAATATGATCGAAGTCTACATAGGCCGCCTACATATCCCATTTTTGGGAATTTAGGTCAAACGTAGTTCAAATTTTTCACGGAAAACCTATTTTATGGAGTCTTAGAAGTTGCAATGCTTGCATTATCATGAACCTTAGTTCAGCCACTTACTGTTCAAGATGAGTAATAGCCTCCAGTTATATTTCTGGTTAAGTTGAAGTGATATTGTCAATTGAAACTACTTGGCTTTGATCTTTATGAAGCAACAAGTTTGGTTACCAATCAGAATAAGTCTCTTTAAGAAAAAAGAATAACTCAAAAGATAAAATGTTAGTTTGTTGATCACAATAATTATCCCAAAACAATGTATAAAGCAGACAACACATGTTTTTCTTTAACTACTGGACTTGTCCAATATCCGAAGAATAGGACACCCTTTAAAGATGATAGGATGGACAAGACTTTAACCATTCAATGAAAGAATAGGAATTTGAACACAATGAGTCATGTGATTTGAGAAAAGGCATGAATGCTTGAAGACACAAACCAACTTTCTAGTTTGTATTAAAAATCTTTTAAGAATGGGATGTTAAAATCTAAATCGATTGGATATTTGGTAAACTGACCATGATTGTACACTTGGACCATTTTTTTATATGTGGTCAACTTGAATTGGACAATGACCACTCTTTTTTGAAATATGAAAACAACTGAGCGATTTTGAATCAAATTGGCAGGCAGATTTTGAAAAGTATTTGAGAACGCTCTACTTTTGACTTTATTTTTCTAACGGTGTTCTAATACTTCTCAATGGATGAATCATGTTTAATCATGTGTTACATACAAAATCAAACAAGCATGGACGAAACAAATCATCTACATAAACAATATCTAATGCATCCTAACATACATGTGACCTTTTGAACCAAAGGTAGGACTAACGATTGAAGGATATGTAGCCGTTTGTGAAATGTTCCACTTCCCCAAAAAAATATATTTATTCAAATTTATGAATAAACCAAATGGGGAAACCAAATGAAGGAAGGGAATATACAAATAAATATTTGTCCCACGCATAGGTACAATCCTAAACAAGGCCACCATGGAAGGCTTGTCAATCTCGAGCTTCTTGGACTTTGAAAAACTTTTGAATGCCTTTTAGAAGAGGATCTCTCTTTAAGAATCTATTTAAATATTTCTCAACCCCAAGGGGCAATGGTTCGTACAATTCGGTATCACAAGAATGATTTGCCTTTTTAGGATGGGGGCCCTTTTCAACACAAGGTGGTCTCACTAATAGGCCCAATATGCCTTGGGTATTGAGTCATTTAGTTTAAAATGCCTATCTACGGTATTTGGCTTTGCTCTATTATAGGTGTCTAGAGTGGTTTTGAAAAGAGAGCAGGAACCTGGGTGGACAACCGCGGGCAGAAATGATAACAAGTGTTGGTTAGAGTGCAGAACCTTATGTTATATTTCGACCTTCCATTTGAAAACTAGTAAAAATAGCCTAAAAGGGTTTCTGGGGGATAATTTGTTGTAAACAACCTTTTTTTGAAAATTCAACGCTTCTATTGAGTCTAAAATACCAAAAATATCTAAGTAGCATATATGGTTTATTTCTGTGGGGTCCCGAATAAATTTTGTGGGTGTTCAGAGACATTTCAAACATGGATTTGCTGGTTTAAGCTATTTCAGGCACAAACCACTTCCACTTATCATGTTTACGGTCCTAGCCTCGAGTTCGAGATAAAGGAGTTCCTTACGCATCGCCATAGAGGAGGAATAGGTCGGTTCGCAATAAAGGATGGTCGGGTTGGGTCGCTACTCTTTGCGTTCACAGCCAAGGATTGCGTTCATGAAGGGTTGAATCTTTATTCATCACATTTACTGCCCTAGGGTCAAGTTCGCAAAGAACAACAGACCTGGACAGTTAAATAATCTCAATTTGGCCCTAATTTGTATTTCCTCCATTTTTAGACATACAGACCTCGATTTTAGGCGATTTCAAAGAGATTTTTGAGATTTTTTCAAAGAGTATGTTTCCTAATCATGTATTTATTATTTCCCATTGATTTCATCTTTAAAACAACTTAAAATCCTTGATTTTAAACTTGGGTTTTTGTTGGTAAAGTTTAAAAATAGGTTTTCTTTGATTTGAACCTCTTTTTCAACTTGTTTAGTGTGGATTTTCAACTGAGGATTCCTATAAACTTGGGGAATGAATTTCTAAAAGAAATTCTGGTTTACCCCTTTCGTCTTGGAACCTATTTTTCAAACCTCTTTTGGACGCCTCTTAAATAGGGGCAATATGGATATCATTAGCTTTCTTTTGACTTGTAGATGTCATATCTTGTTAGATTGTACGCGTTTGGTATTTATTCGAGGGAGTTGAGCTTCTGGTTGGGGATTTATATGGTGTTTGGACTTGTGGATTTTCATTTAAAACAAGTTGAGATGTACCTTGACTTTTTCCAAAGTATTTATATTTTCTAGGCTTGTTTGTTATATGTCATGATACATTTAGGATTGGGGGTCCCGCTTAGATGAAGAAATTAGTGATCTTGAATAATTGCTATTGGATGCCTATCCCAAAGCAAATCTAACTTACACATATGAAGAAATAGAATCTGGATCAAACAAGATTGAAGCCATAAGATCACACACAAGGTTTGTACTTATGATAACCGCATTTGATGCCTCAGCCTTAGATTTGCCTAGAAAAGCATAGCAATGTGCCTCTCATCAATCTAAGAACCTCCCTTAGCAGGTTATGCACTACCTCTACCAACATTACCACATCATCAATTACCACCTCAACTTGCCTGATAATGACCATACTCACTATGTGGACGATTTTTAACATTACCTCCATCCACTTTACTAGCAAGAACTAAGGCTCTGGACTTCAGCTGACTCTGCAAACCTGACTGTCTGTTATTAGGAAAATTTCTCTTCAAGTGTCCAATCCTACCACAAGTATATCATGCTTGATCTAAACAAGGATAGTGAGCAGAAAAGTATGAAGCCAACTGACTACCTGTACTTGAAGACTATTGAGTTGTCTCTGCTAGACTCCCTATCAAAACTGAAAAGGCTGACCGTATAGGACTTACAGGGTAGGCCTGAGAACTGTGGCCTCTGGAGTATGATCCACTAAAGTTTCTTGTACTTTGGGGCATTTTTCCAGTAATTTTTGTATATCTATATTGTCTAACTCCTTTCATCTACTTCATAAAATCTATCATCTCATTAAAGGTCTTACCTGAAGTAGTCATTTGAAGTGCTAAAATCTGAATATTAGTGTTCAAACCTTTAATAAAGCTGAGAATCCGCTCTTCCGCTGTATCAAGCATTTATGTAGCATACCTATGAAACTTAGCCTCATAATCTAGAACAATCATATTGCCCTGTTTAAGGGAGAGGAACTTATATCTCTTCTTATCACCCAAGGTGAGTGGCATATACTTTTCCAAAAACAAAGTTTGGACTAGGTCTAAGTCAACTGAGGCAACAATGAAGACCTACATTCAATATACGCCCTATACCATTACTTAGCATCTTGTAGCACCTGGAAGGTCATAATCTCCACCCCATGCTACTCTACAATACCCGGTGGTGACCTGCCCTGGCAGGTGAGGGAGCAGGTGAAAGCAGAGGGACCTACTTTTGTCACCTGCCCATGCAGATAGTCACCTGCCCACGCAGGTGAGGGCACAGGTGGCCAGACAGCACACCTGGAAACTCTGATTTGTCACCTTTTTTGTAGGCCCGCTTGATGTCTCTTTCCTAGTACCTTCCCTTTTTGGAATATTCTTTGATACCAACACTTTTTGCTTGATTCTCTTGGCCCTCTTTTGGATCTAACAACACCTTTTGATGAATCTTCTTCTGGAAGATATGAATATCCTCAAGAATACCAAAATTTGAACCTCACTCAAATGAGCTCGAAATTTGATGAAATTTTAAACCCAAGCTTCTTTCAACCTTCCGAAGACAATCGAAGTGATTTTAAGCCTCAAATCCCAACCCAAATTTTTAGATTTTCAAACCCACTTGCAATTTTCTTCAAGCATCAAACCCAAAAATGGTGGATCTTCAAAAATCTCTCCAAACAATACCAAAATTTCAGATCTAAAGTTCTTTTGATATGGGAAATGTTTTCCAACTATTTTCAACCCTTAATTCCACACTAAAATCACAAGATCGAGAAAACCTTTTTCAATTTTCTTCAAACTCAAGAACACAACATTAGGGTTTCTTCAAATCCACTCCAAATAAGCTCAAAATTCAGATTCCAACTCAAATAACACTAGAGAAAACAAATCTAGTGTTGAAACAACAAGAAAAACTCAAAAACACAAAAAAAAATTTTGGAGATTTTCTCAAAAATGATTTTTTTTTTTTTTTTTTTTTAGATTTTCGATTTTCTAGATAACAAGAACTCAAGCTTGAATTCGTGGGAATGAACTCAAGCTCGGCTATGATACCAAATGATAGCCCCCAAAATATGAAAAGAGGGATAAAATACAAAAATAAGAAAAAATGATAGAATAGAAAATACGAAAAGTAAAGGATAGAGGGATAGATAGATAGACACAAGAAAATATAAGAAAGGACAATCGAAGAATGTATTAAATTCAATAACCTCCCTTTCTAATACAATCGAACACCTACCTCTTACGAAGACCGAGAGGGAATCATATCACCCAATCAACCAACGTTTCTAACAAGTGTTCAACAAAGGCTTTTCCAAGCCTCCTCACACTCTCTCAAGAGTTTCTTAACCTTAATTATCATCAAAATCTACTAAAAATGAAAGAGGAACTAGTATTTATAGCCTTGTGCCTTTTATTACATTTAATGGTCCTAAAAGTGACCCACTTAACATCAAAACAAGTGTTGGCTGTCTGCCCACGCAGATGGGTACCTGCCCACGCAGGTCTTGGGCACATATTCCACTGGTGTGACCTATTTTGGCCACCTGCTGGTGTACCTCACTCACCTACGGCAGAAAGTGAGCTCACAAACTCCAAAAGTGAGTCGTTTTGCTCCATTTCACATTCCTTTGACCCCCTCCAAGTCCCCTTGACCCTTGTTGGATGTAATCACCAACACATTAATCCCTTTTGATAGCATTAAGGGGTCGTCAAGAACTTCTCACTTCATGATCATTCCTCGACTCCAAGCTATCCTCCATATGTTACATTGTTCTACATGGAGCTCAAAATGGACCTTCCACACACGTCTTTGTGGCCTTAAGATCTTTGTTGTTGGGTTCCCTTGTTGTTGCCCTTGAAATATATGCAAAGAAAGGTTGACGTCGATTTGGCTTGTATCATCCTCCCTTTCTTGAAAAGGATTTGACCTCGAATCCAAACCTTGTAAAACCATAGGGCAAACAAGCAACGAAAATATCCTCATAGCATGAGGGTTAGGGTTAGAAACATCAAACTTATCACCAAGATAAGGAGGAAAACACTTAACACATAACCAAGCATCAAAATGATCAATCAAGGGCTCACAACCCCATAAAATAAATGCTGCTTATCCATTCAAAAGACTTTGACAAAGGGAAAAACCATAAGAACCATGGAAATTAGTCAACCACACATAAAAACCCACACTAGTTCTTTGTTTCAACAAGCACAAAGCCCCTTTCAAGTCAAAAGTCACATGATAATTTCCAAATCTAAGTGCAAGGTCATGAACAAGATCATTCCAAATTAAGAGTCCACTCAATGCACTAGCTATCTCCAAAAAAGGGATTACTTCCAAATCATCACCGGTGTCAAATACAAAGGTAACCCCAACACAAGTTAACAAACATATTGCATTTAAGCTCATAATGTGATTAAGTAGTAACAACACACATTTATCACATGAAGGAAAAGAAGTGTTTCTACTATGTTTGCCACACAAAGATGTCCCCTCTTGACCAAACACCAAGTTTGGGGTATAAAACCCATCATATTCCAAATGGTCACCGGGGCCAAATGGGAGAAGTATCCATGAACATGGGTCAATGTAATGCTCATTCTCCCCAAAGGTTCCTAGATCACAAAAATACATACTCTCTACACAACTATGGGCAATAAACAAATAGAGAGTAAAGAAAGGTGTCACGCAAATTGATTTCCTCTAAGGTGTCCTCAAGAACATGCTCACTATTATGACCAAGAGCATTATCAAGGGTATTCTCAAGAATTAGAACACTCAAAGAAAAAGAAATAATCAGGACACAAAGACCACTTTCTACGTCTTCACAATCCCTACCCATAGGAGCCTACCCATAGGAGTACTCTCATTTTCCAAGAATAAATTTCCATCTTTTGGAGGAAAGTTGCCACACCATAGTGGGTTGTCATAAAGATTATAGCCCTGAATGTGAGCTACATCAATAACATGATCTACACCACTAGGTAACTCAATAGAAGTGATTTCATCATCCTCAAATAAGAAATTATACTTAAAGAGAGAAGGATCAATCCAAGAAGGAGAATTGGAACATGTAGGTTCACTCTCAAAAAGACAATTATCAAATTTTAAAGAAGTTTCAAACACATGATCATCCCTATGACCCAAGCAAGTAACAGAATTGTCATTTAAAGGCATGCTCAAGGATTCACTCCTATTCAAATGATCAACATTATCAACATCATCACTAACTTGAGGCTCACTAATCATATCACAAACACCCTCAAGTAGTGGACTAGGTTCACACACAAGTTGATCAACATCATTTTCACAAGACAATGTACTATCATTTAACATCAAGGCTTCAACACTAGGTGGACTCAAATCAATCTTACAAGAAGAGTCAATTCGATCATCAATAGGATCAACTAGTGTATATACACTCTCAGCATGTACATTATCAATACAAGGCAAAGAATCATTAGGCTCACATATAGATAAGCTCTCACTCACACTTAATTGGCTACTAGCCACATAATTAACATTTGCTTTAGTGCAAGAGTTAGCTTTGTTACCTTGCAGCAAATGAGAAAGATCCTCTTTATCTTGGAGTGTAGTTACCATAAAAGTGTTGGAACATGTTTCAAGCCGTTCATTTAAAGATTCCATTCTTTTGCCTAGTTTAGTTAAGGCACTCATTACCTCATCAAAGTTAATCTTCTCTTTGGGAGTTGGTTCTCCTCCATGGGCCATCATCGTACCTACACATATATCCTTACTAAGAGAAGGACAAACAAAGTTAGATTGTGTTTGTGGTAACCCCCCTCACTTCACTCCTCACAACCTCTCTTTTTTACTCTCTTGGGATACCACTTTGCACTCCCTTACTCCTCTCAATCTTTTGTCTGTCTGTATCAAAGGTCTTGGAGTAAGTAACCATATTTATTTGAGGCTTGGTAGGTGGAAAAAGGTGGTTTCCCCATTGGTCCACTACAGTCTTAGGCCAATTTTTCTCACTCGGAACTCTATGTTTCTTAAACCAATTGGTGCCCAAGCACAAATGAGCAAAGTTCATGGGAAGTACATCACACCAAACCTCCTCATAATACCCTTTACAAGTGAAAGAGACCTTCACATGCTCGGTGACCTTATATCCATCCATGGTATATGGTTGACAATTTGGCACTCGTGGCATTCCCAGGTATTCTACCAAAGAAGGAGTGATGTAATTTTCACAACACCAATCATCTAGAGAAAGATCAAACCCCGAAATTCCACAAAGAGCAACTTTCATGTAAAGAGTTTGTCTTCTTAGGTCACCATTGTGAAGCTTCATGTATCATTTCAAAACATATTGGCTTCTAAGTAATCCCTTGAAGTCTTTCCATGGAACTCTTATTACACTACCATACACTAACCATAGACTCATACTATAATCCTTCCACCAAGCGAAAGCGCTCCCTTTAAGGTGTTCAACGGCATAGTAGGTTTTCTCATCTTCGTTCAAGTTATGGCCCTGGTAAACCAACTCACATTGCCACTCCCAATCAAGATAGGTCTCAGCATCACACTCTCCTTTGAATATAGGAAGAGTAACCTTGATAGCTTCATGACCCCTATTAAATCTCTCTAGCCAATCATGGGTACTACATACCGACATTTGGGTATTGGGAAAACAAATATAGGATGTAGTTTTCCTTGGCCTTGGGGGTTCACTCTCTCTTCTTCTTATTGGACGACTTCTACTAAAAGTAGTGTAACCACTCGTAATACGATGAGAAGTGCCACAAGATGAGGAATATGAATCTTTGCATTCCTCATGTACATTCCCACCATAACTCTTATAAGGTGTATAGGAGAAAGGATTATACCTCACAACTTCCTCATGCTCGGAGCGGGAAGTGGAAGGTTCCTCACATGCCCCTTCATCCTCATAAGAACCATCACAAGGTTTTTCATCCTCTTTATATTCTCTATAAGAGCTAAGCTCCCCATTTGCCTCATATTCTTTTCTGGAATAGTAGCTCTCATTCCCACACGGTTATTGATCATGTCTATATTCATAGCCTCCATAATCACCATAATCACCATCTCCATCATAGCCATAGCCTTCATTACTACAATCAAAGTCTCCTATGTCAAAGTCACACGTATCCGAGGCTACCGAAGACATACTTACTTATAACTCCATGTACCTATAAAATGAACAAACAAGGTTAGTAGTATAGCTCCTCACCAACACTCGTAAGAATCTCACCTTTATATGCCTAGCAATTAGATTGGCTAGTATTGAAGGGGTGTTATACTCCGGTGATAGATAAAGTGTTGATTGCTACACTCGGTAGGAATAGATTCTTCTTTGTTAGATTGATGAATGACTCAAAACTAAAAAATGGACTTGAAACAAGAAATAACAACAAAACAAAACTAGAAAGGCACAAAAGAAAACGGACCAAGAAAGAACGCACTCTAGAACTAATCAACCAACTAAGTAAGGACAATTACCCATTGATAATTAGTTTAACAATCAAGAAATGAAATAAAGAATCAAGAAATGAAACTAAGATAATGGAACCTGAGCAAAATTGGTTTTGGAACGGTTGAGGTGAATTCAGATGACCCGCCCCCGTAGATGGTGACCTTCCCTCGCAGGTGAGGGCGCAGGTGAAAGCAGAGGGAACTACTTTTTTCACCTGCCCACGCAGGTGAGGGCGCAGGTGGCCAGACAGAACACTTGGAAACTCTAATTTTTCACCTTTTTTGAGGGCCCTCTTGGTTTCTCTTTCCTAGTACCTTCCCTTTTTTGGAATATTCTTCGGTACTAACACTTTTTGCTTGATTCTCTTGGCCCTCTTTGGGATCTAATAACACCTTTTGATGAATCTTCTTCTGGAAGATATGAAGATCCTCAAGAACACCAAAATTTGAACCTCACTTAAATGAACTCGAAATTTGATGAAAGATTAAACCCAAGCTTCTTTCAACCTTCCGAACACAATCGAAGTGATTTTAAGCCTCAAATCCCAACCTAAATTTTTAGATTTTCAAACCCACTTGCAATTTTCTTCAAGCTTCAAACCCAAAAATGGTGGATCTTCAAAAATCTCTCCAAACAACACCAAAATTTCAGATCTAAAGTTCTTTTGATATGTGAAATGTTCTCCAACTATTTTCAACCCTCAATTACACACGAAAATCACAAGATCGAGAAACCCTTTTTCAATTTTCTTCAAACTCAAGAACCCAACATTAGGGTTTCTTCTAATCCACTCCAAATAAGGTCAAAATTCAGATTCCGACCCAAATAACAGTAGAGAAAACAAATCTAGTATTGAAAAAACAAGACAAACTCAAAAACACAAAAATATTTTTGGAGATTTTCTCAAAAATGAATTTTTAGATTATTATTATTTTTTTTAGAGATTTTCGATTTTCTAGATAACAAGAACGCAAGATTGAATTCGTGGGAACGAACTCAAGCTCGTCTCCGATACAAAATGATAGCCCCCAAAATACAAAAAGAGGGATAAAGTACGAAAATAAGAAAAAATGATAGAATCAAAAATACAAAAACTAAAGGATAGAGGGATAGATACATAGACACAAGAAAATATAAGAAAGGACAATCGAAGAATGTATTAAATTCAATAACCTCCCTTTCAAATACAATCGAACACCTACCTCTTATGAAGACCGAGAGGGAATCATATCACCCAATCAACCAACGTTTCTAACAAGTGTTCAACAAAAGCTTGCCCAAGCCTCCTCACACTCTGTCAAGAGTTTCTTAACCTTGATTATCATCAAAATCTACTACAAATGAAAGAGGAACTAGTATTTATAGCCTTGGGCCTTTTATTATATTTAATGGGCCCAAAAGTGACCCATTTAACATCAAAACAAGTGTTGGCCGCCTTGGCTCATCTGCCCACGTAGATGGGCACCTGCCCACGCAGGTTTTGGGCGCAGATTCCACTGGTGTGACCTATTTTGTCCACCTGCTGGCATACCTCACTCACCTGCGGCCGCAGGTGAGCTCACAAACTCCAAAAGTGAGTCGTTTTGCTCCTTTTCACGCTCTTTTGACCCCCTCCAAGGCCCCTTGACCCTTCTTGGATGTAACCACCAACACATAGATCCCTTTAGATAGAATTAAGGGGTCGTCAAGCACTTCTCGCTTCATGAACATTCCTCGACTCTAAGCTATCCTCCATATGTGACATTGTTCTACTTGGAGCTCAAAATGGACCTTCCTTACACGTCTTTGTAGCGTTAAGATCTTTGTGGTTGGGTTTACTTGTTGTTGCCCTTTAAATATATGCCAAGAAAGGTTGACATCTATTTGGCTTGTATCATCAATGATAGCCCCCAAAATACGATAAGAGCAAACAAACACAAAAAGTAAAGAAACGATATAATTGAAATGAAGAAAATAAAGGATAGATTGATAAAGATAGAAAGATAGACACAAAGAAGGAAATTTGAAGAAACGTACGGATATATTGAATCCAAAAACCCTGATAGATTAATCCAAAGAAAGCACCTAACTCTAACGAACGACCACGAGAAAATTATAACGCCCTCACAACCACCGTTTCTCGGTAAGGATCAACATAAGTTTTTCCAAGCTACACTCTCTCAAGAGTTTCATAACATCAATATTCATCCAAATCAAAGGAGAATTAAAAGGAAACTATTATTTATAGCCTTGGGCCTTTTATTACATTTAATGGGCCCAAAAGTGACCCATTTTAAAAAATTGGGCATCCGCCCACGCAGGTAGGGAACCTGCTGGTGTATGTGAGGCCACAGGTACCTCTAGACAAGACAAAATGGCCACCTGCTAGAGAAGGTGGATGACCTGCGGTCGCAGGTCAGGGCGCAAGTAGCCCCAGATGGTTGTTTAGCTCCATTTGGCTCTCTGACGACCTCTCCAATAGTTCCCTTGACTCCAAGCTATCTTTCATATGAGATATTGCTCTACTTGAAGTACAAAATAGACCCTCCAACCTTGTCCATGTGGCCTTGAAATCTTTGTGGTTTGGGTTTCTTGTTGTTGCCCTTGAAATACAAACCAAAAATGGTTGACGCCAATTTGGTTTGTATTATCCTCCCCTTCTTGAAAAGGATTTGACCTCGAATTCAAACCTTGCAAATTCATAGGGAAAACAAGCAACAACAATTTCCTCATGGCATGAGGGTTAGCATTAGCATTAACAATTCTATCACCATGCCAAGGAGGCATACACTTAACATATAACCAAGAATCCCTTGTGTTTAACATAAAAAGCTTATTGAAAATGGTACAAAGGAACCGGCTATAAAGAATACTAAGAGATAAGGAAACCACAATGGTCATAATGGCATCAACAAACCAAGGAGGTAGGATCACATTCATTTTAGGAGCCATAAGACCATAAGACACAATTGTTTCAATACCTCTCCAAGAGACCACATCAAAGGTGGTGCCACCAATGGTTTAAAAATCCACATGAGTTTTTTGGTGTCGAAGATATGAGAGACCCACATTGCATCATTTCTCAAACAAGTGGACCTACCAAAGGACATACTACCTCCAAATAAAATAATTCCACAACTAGCATGGACATCATCATAGGGAAAGAGGTCATATAGAAAGGAATCAAGCAAAGAAATCTCATCCGTGGTATTACCATCTACAAGAAGGCCACATTGCTCAAGAGATTTGGCAATTAATACACTCAAGGATGGACTCAAATCATTGAGGCACACAACACTTTTCCTTTCTATGTAATTCAAGCCTACATAAGATGTTGATTCAACATGGTTATGAATAACATCATATGCAAAAAGGTAGTAAAGAAAGGTGCTAAGGACACTCATCTCATCCAAGGTGTGCTCATGAGTAACACACAAAGAGAGAAAGAGGCATTTCAAGCACATAGAACCTCTCTTTTCCAAACAACTTCCAAGAGTCCCACTTGACACTTCAAATAGTTTAACCCTATGAAGGTGACAAGAAGTCTTTAACATCCATGGAATCTCCCACAAAAAAGTAATCAACTTAGAATCCACAAGTTGTGGTCCAAACAAATTAAGCACAAGTGTGTCAAGTAAGGATGCAAGTATATAAGCAACACCCCAGAGAGGCAATGACACATTTGCCCTAGGGTTCTCAAGAATGATACCTCCTTTGAGAAAGAGGTCATCAATTGCAAACAAGTGATAAAGAAAGGTATCACATAAGTGGAATTAATCCAAAGTGTTTTTAAGAGATGACTCACTCTTTGACCTACAAGTCTTAAAACCTTGGTCAAGAATGGAAACACACAATGGAGAATTCTTTTGGACTATTTCGTTGCTCCCCTTCTTTAAAGAACACTCATTTTTGTTGGACATGTCTCCCAAGCACAACTCGAGTCTACCAAGTGGACTGTAAATCCTCAAGAAAGACTTTCCATTGTAGGGAAGGCTACCAACAACTTCATTCAAACTTTGCTTGTCATCTTGACCAAGCACCAAGTTGGGTGTACAAGAACCACTATATTCCAAGAGGTCACTGGGTCAAATGGGAGAAGTATCCAAGAACATGGGTCAAGACAATACACATTTTCCCCAAAGGTGCCATCCTCACAAATATACATACCCTCTACACTATTATTGATAATTTCATAAGCAAAGAGAGGGTAGAGAAAGGTGTCATGCAAGTTAACTTCAACTAACTCGTCCTCATGCATGTACTCACTAGTAGATTCAAGATCATCACCATGAGTATCCTCGATAAAGGAAGAACACAAAGAAAAAGTAGAAGTAATTTCTAGACAAATAACACTTTTTTCAAGGGAGGAATCCTCAAGTAGACACAAACCACCACTAACATCAATGAGGTCATGACTCAAGTCATTACAAGAATCACACAATTAATCCTCACATTTATCAAACATGGGTTCTGAGCCGGGGGTCTATCAAAAACAACCTCTCTACTTTATCTGAGGTAGTGGTATGGACTGCGTACACTTTACCCCCCCCTCCTCCAGACCCTACCTGGTGGGAATACACTAGGTATGATGATGATGATTTATCAAACAAGGGTGGGTTGTCATACAAAGGATCACTATCAAATTCATTTTCATAAGAACAATCATTAGTTGGGTTCCTCAAATATTCAAGCAAAACAAGATTATCTTCACCCAATTGATCATTCTTTTCCACAAGTGAGAGATCACTATTAAAAGTAGGATAGCTAGCACAATCTTCACTCAATCCTATATTCTTAATGTATTTTAAGAAATAAGATAACATGTGAATTTTAAGTATACCATCCTTCCTTTCAAGCACATCAAAATACACATCACTAGATGCCTCATTAGAAGTGATCTCACAATTACCAATCAAGACATCTTTCTTTGAGAGAGGATCATTAACAAAAGGTGGGGAATTAAAGCATGCAAGTTCACTCTCAAAAAGATACATTTACTCCTTCACATCATTCTCATTCACATGATCAACTCTATCAACTACATCACTATCTTAAGGATCATCAAGCACACAACAAATATGCTCAAGTAGTGGATTATATTCACAAACAAGTTGATCAATGCACACACCTGCACTAGTTGTAGGCAATTCACATTCGAACATAGACTCACGTCGATTTTCACAAGGGTTAACTAGTGTGTGAATACCCTTATCACATGGCAATGAGACCTCATTCAGGTTACAAGTGCTAGCACTAGGTGGACACAAATCGATCTTGCTAGAAGAGTCAATTCGGTCATCTAAAGGGAAGACTCATTATGTTCAACATTAGACAATCTACCAATTACACTCACTTGGCTACTAGCCACATCAAGACATTTCAAGTTTAGAGAAGTGCAAGGGTTAGCATTGTTACCTTGTAGCTCGTACAAAGTATGGTCTTCACCTTGGTGTTCAACATGGGAGCTCATTTGCTCCCTTGGGAGGCTCTCATCACATGGGAGTTTGTAAATTCCACTCCCATGAGTCAACTCCTCATTACTCTTCCCGAAGTTGGAATTCTTAGCTAAGAACTCCGTTAGATCTTCAAGCATGTGTTCGTCAGGAACTCTCCTTGGGTCCTCCCTTGGAAGTTCATGAACCTGCACAATAGAAGGGGTGATACTAGGTAAAATGCTAGCATCATGGTTAGTAGGTAGCAAGGAATTAGCGTTGACAAGTACCACAATTAAGTGTTCCTTGCCCACGTCTTTCAAGCAAATACTTGGCTCATCAATCTTACTCAATTCTCCTCTTTGAGCCAAGCCTTCCTTTCCTTGTACAAGGGATAATTCCCTTTCCCGCTCCTGAACTTCCTCCTTCTTCAATACTTTTTGGAACCCTTTCATGATCTCATAGTCCTTACTCACTTGCTCGGATGTTAATGGTATAATGTTGATCTTTCATCCTCATAATATAATTGAGTACCTCCCTCGATTTGGTTTGGATCGAATCAAAAACTTGCAAAACAATAGGGCAAACAAGCAAAAGCAATATCCTCATAGCATGAGGGTTAGGGTTAGAAACATCAAATTTATCACCAAGCCAGAGGAACAAACTTAACATATAACCAAGTATCAAAATAATCAATCAACGGCTCGCAACCCCATAAAATAAATGCTACTTGGCCATTCAAAAGACTTTGACAAAAGGAAAAACCATAATAACCATGAAAATTAGTCAACCACACATAAAAACCCACATTGGTTCTTTGTTTCAACAAGCACAAAGCCCCTTTCAAGTTAAAGTCATATGATAATTTCCAAAGCTAAGTGCAAGGTCATGAACAAGATCATTCCAAATTAAGAGTCCACTCAATGCACTAGCTATATCCAAGAAAAGGATTACTCCTAAATCATCACCGGGGTCAAATACAAAGGTATCTCCCAAACAAGTTAACAAACATATTGCATTTAAGATTATAGGGTCTCTTTTGGGCCCAAAACTATAAACAACTAGTCTTTGTTATCATTCCTTAGTTTTTGTTGATTATTAATGAAAAATAATCTAAAGAGTGTTGAGCTTGGTAAACTTGTGTTGTATTCCCATTTAGAAATGATTGGTTGCGATACCATTACAATTCCCTCAAGGTCAAATGGAAGAGTTTAGGATCTTGTTGATAATTTAATTGGAAGTCTTTGGATTTGATACATACATTGATTTCTTTTTCTATTATCTTCTTGTGTCTATCTTAATCTGTCTATCGATTTTCCTTTACTTTCATACTTTATTTCTTGTCTCATATTTTGGCTTGTATCAAAAGACAACCATATTTTGTAGCTCGGTGTTTGTGTTGTCAGCAGGTGAAGGCCAAGCATTTGAGACCAGGTGGTTTACTTTAGAGGCTATCCATTCTTAAGTGGAAATAGGAGCAGGTTACTATTGTAATACCCCATATTCTACATGTACTAATTCTACTTATATGGCACTTGATATCGTCTTATGGTATAGGTAATGGACTCAGTTTCCTATATGATTAGTGACTGTAAGATAGGTTTGAAAGAACTGCCCGTACATTTAAATGCGGCATGATCAAGTTACCATCAATGAGAGTATTTAAACTTGGGATTGTAAGTAGGTATTTGATTCTAAATTTTGAAGTGACCAAGTGTACATAAGTTTTAAGTTAGATTAAAGGGATTTAGATATGAAAATGGAATAAAATATTGAGATGCTTTCTTGACTTATTTAAGCTAGTAGGTGAGTCACCTACTTGAGCTATACAGACCAAGTTAATGGAGTCAACTCCAATGGATCCTATTTAGGCCTATATTAATGGACTAATTTAAGGCCTAAACTATGTAAAATAAATAGAGAAAAGAATGGGCAGTGCAACACCAAAATCTGTCCCAAAAGCCCAATAAGTTAAAAACCCATTTTAGACAATAGTAAAGCAGTAGGTGCATCACCTACTTTGACCTTTTGAGTAGCTTGAACTCCTTAAGTAGGTACATCACCTACTTGGACCAATTTGACCAAATTTTGGTCCAAAATGCAGCAAAAGAAGCAGCCAAAATAGGGCATTTATAAGACCAAGTTGCTAGTCATTTTCTTTATTATTAAGTTACAAAAATAAGATTTTCTCTCTCAAGTTATCTCTCTTTCTCTCAAGGCTTAGTACAACCACCTTAATTTTCTCCTAGGGTTCTTGAAGAAACCCTCACCTTTTCTAGCTAAGGTAAGTGAACATACTTATGGATTTAGCTTGATTCTTCTAATGGAAACTAGGAAATCATGTTGGTTATGCTTAAAAGTATGGGAGTGCCTTTCCTCCATACCAGCTGCCCCATGTCCCTTGGTTATTAAGATACCTTACTTCTGATTGATTAACTTTGAAGGATAATTCTAGCTCTTGAAAGAAGTGCACATTTAAAGGATAAATTCCAGAAGTTAAGGTAAGGTTACAAACAAATGTAATTTGAGGAGAAGGGGGTTGAAAGAACACCCTTGGTTTGCTAATTACGGGCTTACAACCCGGCTACTATTTTGGTGAGGTTAAGTAGCCAAAATGTGTTGATCATCTACTAATACTAGTTTTACCATGTATTTTACTATAGATAAGTAATTAGAAAGGTAGGATATTAATTCGGGTTAATATCGGAGTTGTACAACAAGGTATGTAAGGCTACTCTATTCCATATTCTTTGGCATGAAATGCAACACTTGTTGTTACAAAGTATCCTTCCAAAGTTTTCCTATAGTAAATGATACATAGTGGAAGCGTATGATCTCCAATGTAGCTAACGACCTTGTTTCCACTCCCTAATGTGTTTAAATACTCCAATATGTGCTTATTATTAAATTTGCATGTCTACATTCAATAACAAGCTTTATGAGTTCTCCTTTTACTCAATTAAGATCCAAGTGTTATTTCAGCTCCTAAGCATTTCATTTGTGTACAAACTGCTCCCTACCTCATTGTTACTGCATCAAGTGTTTATTCACGCACCTCTTATGGGAGGACTATTGTCCCAAAGCTCAATAATGTTACGACCACCAAAGTAACGATCTCAAAGGTTAAATAAATTAAGTAACACAAATCTGGTTATGTACGGATGATATCTCAGGGGCGAAAATCTAGCATGGGACGATCCCAATATTTTTACATGTGGGTGGAAACTCAGGGGCAAAAGCCTAGCATGGGCTGATCCCAACTTTTGTATTTACCACTGAACAGTTTGTCATTTATGTCACATGGCTTACAAAGTTTATAAAGGAAAGAAGGACAAAGGGAATCAAAGAATGTAGTGTACATGTTTCCACAGATGTAAGTAAAGATGGTCTATTAGCACTATATATGCACTAATGTACATGTTTCCATAGATGCAAGTAAATGTTGTCTATTAGCATTATATATGCTCTTGTAACTGATTTCATTTGAGCTCTTGTTTTATGTAGAGTTACTTTCAGCCTCACATATTCAGTACATTCTTTCATATTGACGTCCCTTATGAGGGACCTACATTTCATGTTACATGCACATGAGCTAGTAGACCTATCTAGTAGGAGCACAGGACATCCAACGACTATTGGTGAGCTCCAAGTTAATTCGGGGATTTTCGAGTCAGTTGTGTGTTTTGGTATTTTATAGTAGTTAAGTGTAAGGCAGGGGCTTGTCCCGACCTTAACTAAGTCTGTGTATCTTTTAGAGACTTTATAGACCAATATAGAGTTAAGCATGGTAGTGTCTTATCTTTTAGACATTGTGTCCCCAATGACCAAGTCTTGTATATATAGGTTTGGGCTTGCCTATGTGGTTTTATTTTCATCGATGTGTCATATCCATACTTGGTAGAACCTTTGATTATCATAGTTACATGCATGAGAAGTACAAGGTTATGGGTTGTGCTCTCAGGCCTTTACGGCTACGAGTGCCTGTCCGCCCAAATGGGATTTGAGGCGTGACAACTATGGACTTTGTATGTGGTTTGCCTCATACGTCCCGTGGTTTTGATAGAATTTGGGTCATCGTAGATTAATTGACAAGCCTGCTTATTTTATCCCTATTCATATTTCTTACAGTACCGAGAGGTTGGGTCAAATCTATGTTTGGGAGGTGGTTCGCCTTCACGGGGTGGCCGTGTCTATTATTTTAGATAGAGGCTCTAAGTTCATCTATAGATTCTGGAGGGAATTTTAGAAGGAGATGGGTACCCAAGTCGACCTTAGCACCACTTTTCATCCCAGACTGACAAACAGTCGAATCATACTATTTAGGTTTTGGAGGATATGCTCCGCACATGTGTCTTGGACTTTAGAGGTCAGTGGGAGTAGTTTTTAGCCTTGGCAGAGTTCACCTACAATAATACCTACCATTCAAGTATTCAGATAGCACCATTTGAGGTGATGTATGGTAGGCGTTGTTGATCTCTTGTAGGTTAGTTTGAGACGTTAGAGGGTAGACCACGAGGTACCGACTTACTTTGGGATTCATTGGACAGATTTTGGGTGATTCAGGGTAGGTTACGGGTAGATCAGAGCAGGCAGAAGAGTTATGCTGACCGCAGTCTTTGTGCCTTGAGATTTGGTGTTGGTAACCAGGTTTTCCCTTATGTGTCACCCATGAAGAGAGTGATGAGGTTCGGGAAGAGGGGTAAGCTCAAATCCAGGTATATCGAGCCATTTGAAATCCTTCAGATAGTTGGAGAGGTAGAATATGAGTTGGCTTTGCCTCTAGCCTTTTCAGCCATTCACCCAATATTTTATGTATCAATGCTTTGGTACAATATTCTAGGTGAGTCTCACATGCTTCGGCGGGACTCAGTTCAGTTGGATGAGAGGTTGAACTTAATGGAGGAGCCAGTTTCAATTCTAGCCAGAAATGTTAGACGATTGCGTTCCAGAGATATTCCTGTGCTTAAGGTTCATGTCAAGCCTCCAATCCCATTGGGGCGGACAGGCACTCGTAGCCATAAAGGCCCAAGAGAACCAACCTATGATCATATTCTTCTTATGCATGTAATGAAGCTAACAAATGTGCTACAATGTATGGACATGATGTATCAATAAAGTGAACCAGGCAGTTAAATACAAAATAGATATACAGGACTTGGCCGTTGGGGCCACTACTTCTAAAAGACAAGACACTACCAAGCTTAACTTTACATTGCCTACAAAGCCTCTAAAAGTTACATAGACTTAGTTAATGTTGGGACAGGTCCTCGCCTTACACATAACTACTACACAATACCCAAAATATAAACAACTGACTCGAAAAGCCCCGAATCAACCTAGAGCTCACCAAAAGCCTTTGGATGTCCTGTACTCCTACTGGTGAGATCTACTAGCTCCTGTGCCTATAACATGATAGGTAGGTCCCCCAAGACGGTCGTCAATACGAAATAATGTACTGAGTATATAAGGCTAAAAGCAACTGTACATAATCTAAAAGTTTAAGTGACATCAAGTACAAGTGTATAGATAATGTTAATAACCCACCTTAGCTGGTATTTGGGGAACCACGTACATTACATTATTTACTTCCCTTTTTCCTTCTTTCCTTTATAATATTTAATAAACCATGTAGTACAAATGACCAACTGATCAGTGGTATACAAATCGGGATCGGCCCATGCTAGGCTTACGTCCCTGAGCTGCCACCTATACGAATCAATCGGGATCGACCCATGCTAGGCTTTCGCCCCTGAGATGCCACCCACATATAACCAGCCTTAAATTGGTTACCTTATTTAGTCTTTGAGATTGTTATATTGGTGGTTATAACATTATGGATTTTTTGGAATAACAGTGCTTGAGTAAATAAAGAACACACGAATAAACATTTGATGTAATAGCCATAAAGTAAAGAATACTTGTACACAATTGAAATGCATAGGAGCCAAACTAATAGATAGATCTTAGTTGACTAAGATGGGAATACCAGAAATTGGCTAGTGAAGGTAGACATGCCAACTTGACAATAAACATATATTGAGGTACGTTAAGACATTAGGGAGTGGAAACAAGGTCGTTAACTACGTAGACATTTTATGCTACCAAAGGCTACAAAAAAGAGTAACCTTACATACCTTATCTTCCCACCACGTGCCTATAACAATGTAACACCCCGTACGTTCCTAACCCCACTTGACGACATTAAATAATATGTACTTAGGTCTCGAGAGCTATAAGTATGCATTTGGTAATGTAATTGGCGAGATAATTGAATTTGGCTCCTGTTATGTGATTAAACTTGCATAGAAGGTGTTTTAAAATTTTCACTGCACATTTGTGGGGTTCAAAATGAGGCTAAGAGGACCTCAAAACAAAGTGTATTAAGGTTAAGAAGTAAGTTAAAGGATAGGACTTGAAGTATCTAACCGAACCCGCGAAGGAAAGTCGAAAAATGAAATTTTTGAAAAATTTTAAGGAGGGTCGCATTTGAGACCATGCCACGCCGCTCTGGGCTAAAAATTTTATCCCATAGATAGTAATTTGGCGCGCCCAGGGGCGTGCCACCTTGGGTTTTCCACTTTTTCGAAAGTTGGAAATTTCTAAGTCCCAAGGGTATCCGGGGACGTACCGAGCCGATTTTTTCCAAGTTTCTTATACAAATATGAGTATATACATGAAATGAATGACATATTACATTGGTATGATAAAATTACTTGAGAACGAATTTGGGGTCAAAATGACGGTTTTGCCCTTAAGGTCAAAATAAGCCAAACGTGGCTAGAATCACTTGTTTTTGGGATTAAGGCTACGAATATGAATATCATGAGTGGGAATATTATTGTAATACATATAATATGAGAAATTATTGATTTTATTGGGTAAAGTGATTTGGGCTCAATAAAAGCCCAAAATGGGATAAAAGACATGGGTCACATGACCCAATCTTCTATTGACTTGGTCAATTAAAGCATTAAATATCAAGGATGACTAAGGATGGCCCCAAGGACTATAAATAGACCCAAAAATCAGATTTTATTCACTTAAACTCTCATGTTCTTTTAGACATTTTCTCCAACCTTCTACAATATTCTCTTAGACCCTAAAGAACTCAAAGGCAATTTCTGAGCAAGATCCTCACTTTTCAAGCTTGGGTAAGTGAATATTGTTATGGATTAATATATTATATGCATGAAAGAGTATGTAAATCATATTGTTTGTGCTTGTAAATGTTGAACATGGTACTTTGTGCTTTTATAATAGATTTGTGATCCATGGGATTCAAGCTTGAATTAGGACTTGTGCCTTTGATGAAAGATCATGGTATGGATAAAATATGAAAGTGTATGGTGTTATTTTGTTATGAGACTTGTTATTTTTCTATAAGTGAAAATTGTGGGATTTTGACCGATTTGTGCTATGAAGTGTATTAAGGTGAATTGATGGAATATTTGTGATGTGGTGTGGATAAGAATGTGTAAAGGGGAAGTGTTGTGGTGAAATGTATTGATTATCATGTATTGGTCAATGTTGGGAATATTGGAGGATTTTTGGAATAACGATTCTATCAATGGTTTTATCAAGGGGAAATGACATGTTTCAAGGCAAACATGTACCCTATTGATGTTATATGCATTTGTAAAGTAGTCGTTGGTTAATGTGAATTCCGTGATGTATTTGTGTTGTAGAGTGACACATAAAAAAGGAGCGGGACTATTTTATGCACAAATAGGATTGTATATCCGTATTGAGAGTACAAGGTACGTAAGGTTACTCTGTCCGTATCTTTCTACGACAATTAGTATTCACATTAACAATCCAGTAGTCCTATCCCAAAATGTACCAAGGTATCCCATATCCGCTTATCTATGGTCATTGTTATATATTTCTCACTCGTTGATCATTGTTAAATCTCATGTATCATATTCATGGTTAATGGTCCAAAAGCTCAAATAAGGTTATGTTCCAATGTTCCAATAGTGGTATTACTTATGCCTCTTGTTCATAGATTATTGTCTAATGGTTCCCATAATGTTATGTTGCTAAGTTATTCACATGTCTCTCACTCATTGGTTAATGGTTCAAAGTTTCCAACAATGTTATGTTCCAAAGTTCAAAGTGATGTTATGACTATCAAATATCAGTCTCAAAGTAAAGATCAAAGTAATGCAAATGTGGTCAATGATCAAGTATGGGTGGTAGGTCTAGGGGCGTAAGCCTAGCTCGACTCGATCCCGATGTATTGATTTATGGGTGGCAAGTCTAGGGGCGTAAGCCTAGCTTGACTCAATCCCAATGTATTAATTTATGGGTGGCAAGTCTAGGGGCACAAGCCTAGCTCGACTCGATCCCGATGCATTGATTTATGGGTGGAAGGTCTTAGGGGCATAAGCCTAGCTCGACCCGATCCCAACATGATGATATGTTATGAAAAGACCCACTGATTAGTCGGGGCCCGGGTACATTGTGACATATGTATTGACAGTGAGCATTGAATGTAAAGAAAGTAATGAAAGTAATCAAAGAAATTTATATGGCTTCCCATAATGCAAAATGGTGACTTATCTACATTGATTATTCATATGTTGTGAGCTCATTGAAATATTCATGTATTGTACAGTTTCATCTGAGCCTTACATACTCAGTACTTATTTTGTACTGACCCCTTTTGGGGAATTTACCTTACTTGATGTAGGCGCAGGTACCAGTAGGCCTCCCCAGTAGATTGCCAGTGTTAACGGTTCTTTGGTGAGCTCCAGCTAATTTGGGGCTTCTCCGAGTCAGAGTGTATATATGTTTTGGTGATGTACATATTGTGTAAAGCGGGGACTTGTCCCGACTTATGGTTCAGTTTGGTCAATGATCTTGTTAGAGGCTTTTGTAGATGGATGTGGGTGTATCAGTGTAAAAGACATATGTTGTTTTGACTGGATGGCCTCAACGGCCAAGTTTCATATGTATGTATAAATATATCCCATGTTTTCCTTTATTCGTCTTTCATGTTCTTATGCAATGGTGGTTATGATTATGATATGTATATGATTGAACATAGGCAAAGGTTGGTTCTCTCGGGCCTTATCGGCTATGGGTGCCAATCATGTCTCAATGGGATTCGGGGCGTGACAAAAGTGGTATCAGAGCAGGTTGTTCTAAGGATGTCTACAAAGCCGTGTCTGAGTAGAGTTGTCTACAAAGCCGTGTCAGAGTAGAGTCTTACTTATCAATGTGTTGTGCACCACATTTATAAGTAGGAGGCTACGGGACATTTAGAATGTTGTTTCTTTTCTTCACTTCTAGATCGTGCAATAGAGCCAGTGTTGTAAGTTGAATCGTGTTTGATCATGGTATTCTGTTTTTCTTTGGTATAGTCAGAATGCCAATCAAGAGAGGTAGAGGTAAAGGGAAGCAGGTAGATGTGCCTGCTGGAGAAGGAATGAGCAGATTACCACCTGACCAAGCTAGTCAAGGTGGAGCGAATGCTGAAATATCATCGCGGTCTTCATCTACCTTCCCAGTTCCGGAAGAACCAATTGGTAAAGAAGTACCTGTAGAGCCACCGATGAATGCCATGGATCAGGACCTTAGGAATACTGTACATATGTTGACATAGTTAGTGGCGGCACAAAGCCAGGGACGAGCTGGTGCAATGACACATGATGATGATGCGGCTAAGGTAGCAAGTCGCAGAACACAGGATTTCCTAAAACTTGACCCTCCTATTTTCACTGGGTCAGATCCAAAAGCAGATCCACAGGACTTCATGGATCAAATTCAACGGGCCTTGGAAGTTATGCATGTGACAGGGGTCGAAACAGTTGAACTTGCTGCGTATAGGCTGAAAGGAGAGGCAATATTGTGGTACGAGGATTGGAAGAAATCCTGTGATATTGGTGCAACTCCACCTACGTGGGAAAAGTTTAAAATTGCTTTCGTTGATCATTACTTACCCTATGAGATCCGTAAGGCACGTGCGGATCAATTCCTAAATCTCCGTCAAGGAAATTTAAGCGTGAGGGAATACAACTTGCAATTTAATTCCTTGGCTCGATATGCGCCAAATGTTGTGGCTACGATGACAGACAGGGTCCATAGATATGTGGACAGACTAGACCCATATTTAGTACAGGATTACACTATTGTTGCCTTGAATAAGGACATGGACATTCCTTGAATACAAGCCTTCGCTCAGAAAATGGAAGACCAATGACAGAGAAGAAGAGTGCATGAATTTGATAGGGTACAGTCCAAAAGGGCTAGACCTATGGGACAACCTATGATGTCCCATGGAGGATCTAGGCCCAACATATTTCCTAGACCACCTAGACCGTCGTTCTCTTATTCCACAGGGGGTGTTCACTCACAGTTTTGAGGGTCTAGGGGTGGTCCATCGGGGCAGAGTAGCGGAGTTCATGGGTCATAGGCAGCAGGTTTTCTTCGTCAGCCGTGTCAGCACTGCAGGCGTATGCACACAGGTACATGTCGGTCAGGGACGAATGTCTGCTTTTGGTGTGGTATGTCGGGGCATATAGCGAGAGAGTGTCCACAGCGGAGCATGGGTGGTATAGCACGACCAGCTGGGTCGGCTGTTGCGTCATCAGCATTGGTTCCTTCACAGGGGCGAGGGGTGCAGCCTCTTGGTCAAGGTAGAGGTGCCAGAGGAGGAGCCAGTACTAGCGGGGTCCAGAATCGTACTTATGCTTTAGTGGACAGCCAGAATTCAGAGGCTTCCCCTGATGTTGTCACAGGTACATTATCCATATTCTCACATAATGTATATGCACTGATTGACCCAGGTTCTACATTTTCCTATGTTACCCCATTGATTGCTGCAAAATTTGCAAAGGCACCAGAATTATTAATTAAATCAATTGAAGTGTCTACACCGGTTGGTGAATATATTGTTGCAAAGAGAGTGTATCGTAACTGTGTGGTAACTGTGTGTGGTCATGATACATTGGCCTATCTCATTGAACTAGACATGGTGGATTTTGATGTGATCATGGGAATGGATTGGTTGGCCTCTTGTTATGCTACGGTAGATTGCCGGGACAAGAAGGTACACTTTGGTTTTCCGCAAGAAAATGTTCTAGAATGGCAGGGTAATGTAGGGCCACCACGAGGAAGATTTATTTCCTATTTGAAAGCCAAAAAAATGATTGCTAAAGGTTATATATGTTATCTAGTACGGGTGAAAGATACCGAAGCGGAACCACCGACTCCACAGTCGGTTCCAGTAGTCGATGAATTTCTTGATGTATTCCCAGAGGATCTTCCAGGCTTACCCCCAGTACGAGAAGTGGAATTTGGCATTGATGTTATTCCAGGCACTCAGCTATTTCTATTCCTCCGTATAGGATGGCTGCAGCCGAACTGCGTGAATTAAAGGAGCAATTGAAGGATTTACTATACAAGGGCTTCATTAGGCCTAGTATGTCCCCGTGGGGTGCACCGGTATTATTTGTGCGAAAGAAAGATGGAACCTTAAGAATGTTCATTGACTATTGGCAATTGAATAAGGTAACGATCAAGAACAAATATCCCTTCCCTCGCATTGATGATTTGTTTGATCAGTTACAGGGTGCCAGGTGTTTTTCAAAGATCGACTTGAGGTCGGGTTACCATCAAGTCAGAGTTAGAGGAGAAGATGTACCCAAGACAGCTTTCCGAACACGGTATGGCCATTATGAATTTTTAGTTATGTCATTTGGATTAACATATGCTCCATCTATGTTCATGGATTTGATGAATAGGGTGTTTAAGCCATTTTTGGATGTGTTCGTCATGGTATTTATAGATGACATCCTAGTTTATTCAAGATCACCAGAGGACCATGCTAATCACTTACGACAAGTGTTACGGATTCTCCGTGAACGTAAGTTGTATGCAAAGTTCTCCAAATGTGAGTTTTGGTTGAAATCAGTCGCGTTCTTGGGTCACATTGTATCAGATGAAGGCATACAGGTTGATACACAAAAGATTGAAGCAGTGAAAAATTGGCCAAGACCTACGACACCCACAGAAATTCATAGCTTTCTTGGACTGGCAAGGTATTACAGAAGGTTTGTGGAAGGTTTTTCCTCTATTGTTGCGCCGTTAACAAAGCTTACACATAAGGCGGTAAAATTTTAGTGGAATGACGCATGTGAGAAAAGCTTCCAAAAGTTGAAAGATAAATTAACCTCCATACCAGTTTTAGTGCTTCCCGAAGGTACCGAAGGCTATGTAGTATATTGTGATGCTTCCGGGGTTGACCTCGGATGTGTGTTGATGCAACATGGTAATGTCATAGCATATGCCTCATGACAGTTGCGGCCACACAAGAAAAACTATCCCACATATGATCTTGAATTGGCAGCGTTAGTTTTTGCTTTAAAGATATGGCGTCATTATTTATATGGGGTTCAGGTTGACATCTATACGGATCACAAAAGCTTGCAATATCTTTTTAAGCAGAAGGAACTCAATTTGAGGCAACGAAGGTGGTTGGAGCTTTTAAAAGATTATGACATTGATATTCATTTTCACCCAGGCAAAGCAAATATAGTAGCTGATGCATTGAGTCGTAAGGCAGTAGAAAGCACTAGTGGTCAGTTGAATGAAAAGCATGAGATAATCAAAGATTTGAATCAATAAGCCAGCTTGGGAGTTCGCCTTATGGAAACCTCAGATGATAGGGTTATGGTGCAGAATGCAGCAGAATCCTCCTTGATAGCTGAAGTGAAAGAGAAGCAATGTGCAGATTCTATTTTATTGCAGCTAAAGGAAAATGTGCAGCAGAATTTGACCAAGGCATTTGATATTACACCGGAAGGGGTGATTCAATGTCAAGGGAGACTATGCGTACCAGATGTAGATGAGCTGAGGACACGAATTATGACATAGGTACATCATTCGGGCTATTCTATTCATCCGGGTGCTACTAAAATGTACCATGAATTGAAAGAAGTGTATTGGTGGGGAAATATGAAGAAGAACATTGCAGAGTTTGTTTGTCAATGCCCGAATTGTCAACAAGTGAAAGTAGAGCATCAAAAACCGGGAGGTTACATGCAATGTATCAATCTTACAGTCTGAAAATAGGATATGATTAACATGGATTTCATTACGGGTTTGCCTCGTACACTGCGGAAGTTTGATTCTATATGGGTTATAGTGTACAGGCTTACCAAGTCAGCGCATTTTCTACCGGTCAAGATGACCTATACAGCGGAGGATTATGCGAAGTTGTATGTGAAAGAGATAGTGCGATTGCATGGTATTTCTCTTTCCATTATATCAGACAGAGGAGCACAGTTCACAACACACTTTTGGAGGTCTTTCCAGCAGAGTTTGGGTACACGGGTGAATTTGAGTACAGCTTTCCATCCTCAGAATGATGGACAAGCAGAACGTACTATTCAGACACTTGAAGACATGCTACGAGCTTGTACGTTAGATTTTCAAGGCAGTTGGGATGACCGTTTGCCTCTTATTGAATTTTCGTATAACAATAGCTATCATTCAAGTATTAAAATGGCACCTTATGAAGCTTTGTACGGAAGGAAATGTAGATCACCAATAGGATGGTTTGAAGCAGGTGAAACTGCTTTACTTGGGCCAGATATCGTTTATCAGGCTATGGAAAAGGTTAAGGTGATCCAACAACGGTTACAAACGGCTCAAAGTCGTCATAAGTCATATGCGGATGTTATAAGAAGAGGTCTTGAATTCACCATAGGTGATTGGGTGTTTTTAAAGGTGTCACCGATGAGAGGGGTAATGCGGTTCGGAAAGAAAGGGAAATTGAGTCCACGTTACATAGGCCCATATGAAGTTATTAGAAGATTTGGGGCAAGTTGCGTATGAATTAGCACTACCTCAAGAACTTTCCTCAGTCCATCCCGTATTTCATGTATCGATGCTTCGAAAATGCATAGGAGATCCAACTCGTATTGTTCCCATTGAAGATGTTCAAGTTACAGAGGATCTTAATTATGAAGAAGTACCCATTTCTATCCTAGACCGACAAGTGAAAAGATTGAGGAATAAAGACATAGCTTCCGTGAAAGTCCTTTGGCGAAATCAACAAGTAGAGGAGATCACATGGTAAGCAGAAGAAATGATGAGATACAAGTATCACTATCTATTTAAAATGAATGAGGAAATTCAAAGTGTGGAAATGGAACAATGACAAGTAAGTATTCATGAGCCTTAAGTGTTTATGTACATGTATGCTAATATAGAGATGCAATTGTTGTAATTGAAGAGATATTGTTAACATTTGAGGATGAATTTCCCTAAGGGGGGAAGAATGTAACACCCCATACGTTCCTAACCCCACTTGACGACATTAAATAATATGTACTTAGGTCTCGAGAGCTATAAGTATGCATTTGGTAATGTGATTGGCGAGATAATTGAATTTGGCTCTTGTTATGTGATTAAACTTGCATAGAAGGTGTTTTGAAATTTTCATTGCGCATTTGTGGGGTTCAAAATGAGGCTAAGAGGACCTCAAAACATTAAGGTTAATAAGTAAGTTAAAGGATAGGACTTGAAGTATCTAACCGAACCCGCGAAGAAAAGTCAAAAAATGAAATTTTTGAGGAGGGGCGCATTTGGGACCGTGCCATGTCGCTCTGGGCTAAAACTTTTAGCACATAGGTAGTAGGTTGGCGCGCCCAGGGGCGTGCCACCTTGGGTTTTCAACTTTTTCGAAAGTTGGAAATTTCTAAGTCCCAAGGGTATCCGGGGACGTACCGAGCCAATTTTTTCCATGTTTATTATACAACCATGAGTATATACATGAAATGAATGAAATATTACATTGGTATGATAAAATTACTCGAGAATGAATTTGGGGTCAAAATGACAGTTTTGCCCTTAAGGTCAAAATAAGCCAAACGTGGCTAGAATCACTTGTTTTTGGGATTGAGGCTACGGATATAAATATCATGAGTGGGGATATTATTGTAATACGTATAATATTAGAAATTATTGATTTTATTGGGTTAAGTGATTTGGGCTCAATAAAAGCCCAAAATGAATGGGATAAAAGATGTGGGTCACATGACCCAATCTTCTATTGACTTGGTCAATTGAAGCATTAAATATCAAGGATGACTAAGGATGGCCCCAAGGAATATAAATAGACCCAAAAATCAGATTTTATTCACTTAAACTCTCATGTTCTTTTAGACATTTTCTCTAACCTTCTACAATATTCTCTTAGACCCTAAAGAACTCAAATGCAATTTTGGAGCAAGATCCTCACTTTTCAAGCTTGGGTAAGTGAATTGTTATGGATTAATATATTATATGCATGAAAGAGTATGTAAATCATATTGGTTGTGCTTGTAAATGTTGAACATGGTACTTTGTGCTTTTATAATAGATTTGTGATCCATGGGATTCAAGCTTGAATTAGGACTTGTGCCTTTGATGAAAGATCATGGTATGGATAAAATATGAACGTGTATGGTGTTATTTTGTTATGAGACTTGTTATTTTTTCTATAAGTGAAAATTGTGGGATTTTGACCGATTTGTGCTATGAAGTGTATTAAGGTGAATTGATGGAATGTTTGTGATGTGGTGTGGATAAGAATGTGTAAAAGGGAAGTGTTGTGGTGAAATGTATTGATTATAATGTATTGGTCAATTTTGAGAATATTGGAGGATTTTTGGAATAATGATTCTATCAATGGTTTTGTCAAGGGAAAATGACATGTTTCAAGGCAAACATGTACCCTATTAATGTTATATGCATTTGTAAAGTAGTCGTTGGTTAATGTGAATTCCGTGATGTATTTGTGTTGTAGAGTGACACATAAAGAAGGAGCGGGACTATTTTATGCACAACTAGGATTGTATATCCGTATTGAGAGTACAAGGTATGTAAGGTTACTTTGTCCGTATCATTCTACGGCAATTAGTATTCACATTGACATTCCACTAGTCCTATCCCGAAATGTACCAAGGTATCCCATATCCGCTTATCTATGGTCATTGTTATATATTTATGACTCGTTGATCATTGTTAAATCTCATGTCTCATATTCATGGTTAATGGTCCAAAAGCTCAAATAAGGTGATGTTCCAATGTTCCAATAGTGGTATTACTTATGCCTCTTGTTCATAGATTATTGTCCAATGGTTCCCATAATGTTATGTTGCTAAGTTATTCACATGTCTCTCACTCATTGGTTAATGGTTCAAAGTTTCCAACAATGTTTTGTTCCAAAGTTCAAAGTGACGTTATGACTATCAAATATCAATCTCAAAGTAAAGATCAAAGTAATGCAAATGTGGTCAATGATCAAGTATGGGTGGCAAGTCTAGGGGCGTAAGCCTAGCTCGACTCGATCCCGATGTATTGATTTATAGGTGGCAAGTCTAGGGGCGTAAGCCTAGCTCGACTCGATCCCGATGTATTGATTTATGGGTTGCAAGTCTAGGGGCACAAGCCTAGCTCGACTCGATCCTGATGCATTAATTTATGGGTGGCAGGTCTTAGGGGCATAAGCCTAGCTCGACCCGATCCCAACATGATGATATGTTATGAAAAGACCCACTGATCAGTTGGGGCCCGGGTACATTGTGACATATGTATTGACAGTGAGCATTGAATGTAAAGAAAGTAATGAAAGTAATCAAAGAAATTTATATGGCTTCCCATAATGCAAAATGGTGACTTATCTACATTGATTATTCATATGTTGTGAGCTCATTGAAATATTCATGTATTGTACAGTTTCATCTGAGCCTTGCATACTCAGTACTTATTTCGTACTGACCCCTTTTGGGGAATTTACCTTACTTGCTGCAGGCGCAGGTACCAGTAGGCCTCCCCAATAGATTGCCAGTGTTAGCGATTCTTTGGTGAGCTCCAGCTAATTCGGGGCTTCTCCGAGTCAGAGTGTATATATGTTTTGGTGATGTAAATATTGTGTAAAGCGGGGACTTGTCCCGACTTATGGTTCAGTTTGGTCAATGCTCTTGTTAGAGGCTTTTGTAGACGGATGTGGGTGTATCAGTGTAAAAGACATATGTTGTTTTGACTGGATGGCCTCAACGGCCAAGTTTCATATGTATGTATAAATATGTCCCATGTTTTCCTTTATTCGTCTTTCATGTTCTTACGCAATGGTGGTTATGATTATGATATGCATATGATTGAACATAGGCAAAGGTTGGTTCTCTCGGGCCTTATCGGCTACGGGTGCCAATCATGTCTCGATGGGATTCGGGGCGTGACAAACAATTCAGCTCTTCCTTTAAGTGTTACTCTACAATTTAAGTACATAATGGAACTAACATTAAAAGCTAATTACATTACAAGTTTACAAGATGGTAATTAGTTACTTAACGGGAAGTAAAAATAGTCCAACTTCCTAAACACATGGTGTATCACTCCCCCCCTTTTTTATACTACCATATAACCTTATTCCACCTCCTTACACTATATCTTACTACCTCACAACAACAATACCACCAAAACAGTCAACAAACCAACATAAATGTTACAAACCGATAGGATTTCCTACCAAGTTCATACTTCACATTACCACCTTAATGCAACTCCACATATTTATCCCATCAAGACACCTAAATGTCTTCCACAATAACATACCAAAAATAGTACACAATGGTTTTAAAATTTATTTTAACATAATAAGAGAGTATTCTCCTTTCACTACACCAAACATTCTATCTACAAACACGTATAAACATTTCCACCAAGCCGTACACAAGGAGGAACGAATTAGGGACAGAAAAACACCCTAACCTATTGAAATTTCATCCTTCCAACTTAATTTCTTCAAGACCTTAAGCTCTTTTAAAAGTTTAAACCACAAGGAAGACAAACCCTTTAAAACTAAACACAAGAGGACTGTTACCAACAAAAGGGACTGCCCTATACCTTTTAAACATAACCAACATGATTTCCACAACCTCTTATACATATATTCCATTAAGCTATAAGGGTAAGCGCTTACCAAGGCTTGCAAAGGTGAGGGTTTCTTCAAGAACCCTAAAACAAATATAGGGGCTGCTGGTTTTAACCCTTGAAAGAAAGAGAGAAACCTAGAGATAATCTTGAAATTTTATGTGTTAAAAATGAGTAAAAAGACCAGCTAACTTGGTCTTATATTGAGCCCTCTAGAAGGCTCTTTTAATCCTATTTTTCAGCCACAATTTGGTCAAGTAGGTGATGTACCTACTTGGTTATATCAAGCAGCTCAATAGGTCAAAGTAGGTGATGCACCTACTCATTTTACTAATGTCTGATTTATGCCTTTGGCATATTTTTTTTGTGTTGGGCTGCCTATTCTCTTCTCTTTTTATTTTACTTAGTTTTGGGCCTTCAAAGAGTCCATTATAATAGGATTTAATCTGATCCATTAGCTTAGTAGGTAATACACCTCTTTGGAAAATTTAACCTGGCCTAAATCTGATCCATAACCTTGGGTCCATTAACTTGGTCCATATATCTCAAGTAGGTGGTTCACCTACTAGCTTAATTAAGTCAAGCAAGCACCTCAATAGTTAATTCCATTTTTGGTTCTTAATCCCTTTAATCTATGTTACAACTTGTGTACACTTGGTCACTTTAAACTTTAGATCCAAATACCTACTCACGATCCCAAGTTTAAATGGTTGCATCGACGTTAACTTAGTCGTGTCACATTAAAATGTACGGGCAGTTCCTTCCAACCCATCTTATCGTCGCTAGTCATATAGGAGATCGAGTCCATTACCCGTACTATAAGGCTGCATCAAGTGACATATAATTAGAACTAGTACACGTAGAATATTGGGTGTTACATCCTCCCCCCCCCCCCAGGAACATTCGTCCTCGAATGTTAGCATTATTATCCAACCTAAAAAAGTTCAAGCCTAAGTCTAATCTTCTTGTTACAACATAATATTTATATATATATATATATATATACTTACTTGTTATTGCTCCAATTCAACATCTAAGGCTTCCTCTTTGGTTTCAAATAACTGAGGATACTTAGATTTATCATTTCCTCAGCTTTCCATGTGATCTCTTCTACCTGTTAATTCCTCCAAAGTACTTTTACAGAAGCTACTTCTTTATTTCTTAACTTCTTAACTTGTCGATCCAGAATAGAAATAGGTGCTTCTTCATAGGTTAGATCTTTCGTAACTTGTACATCCTCAGTAGGAGTAATATGAGATGGATCTCCTATGCACTTCTGAAGTATTGAGACGTGAAACACTAGATGAACTGTGGAGAGTTCTTGGGGTAGTTCCAACTCATATGCGACTTAGACAAATCTTCGGATAATCTTATATGGTCTTATATAATGTGGGCGTAGCTTTCCCTTTTTCCCAAATCGTATCACCCCTTTCATTGGAGACACTTTCAAAAATACCCAATCACCTATCAAAAACTCTAGCCCCCTTCTTCTAACATCGGCATATGATTTGTGTAGAATTTGGGCTGTTCCTAGCCATTGTTGTATCACCTTAACCTTTTCCATGCCTTGGTGAACAAGATCTGGTCCAAATAAAACAGTCTCACCTACTTCAAACCACCCAATCGGTGACCTACATTTTCTCCCGTATAAGGCTTCATAAGGCGCCATATTGATACTGGAATGATAGCTATTATTGTAGGCGAACTTAATAAAAGGCAAATGATCATCCCAACTACCTTTAAAGTCTAATACACAAGCTCGTAGTATATCTTCAAGTGTTTGTATGGTACATTCTGCATGTCCATCCATCTGAGGGTGAAAAGTTGTACTTAAATTCACTTGTGTACCCAAACTTCTCTGAAAAGACTTCCAAAATTTTTTAGTAAATTGAGCTCCCCTATCAGATATAATAAAGATTGGAACTCCGTGTAGTCAAACTATCTCTTTAATATATAATTTCGCATACTCTTTAGCTGTATAAGTAGTCTTAACAGGTAAGAAGTGTGCTAACTTGGTAAGTCTGTCAACTATTACCCATATGGAATCAAACTTTCGAATTGTGCGAGGCAAACCAATGACAAAATCCATGTTGATCATGTCCCACTTCCAAATTGGAAGATCTATACATTGCAAATAACCTCCAGGCTTTTGATGCTCTACTTTTATTTGTTGACAATTTGGACATTGGGCTACAAATTCTGCAGTGTTCTTCTTCATGTCACCCCACCAATATATTCCTTCCAGATCATGGTACATTTCAGTTGATCCCGGATGGATAGAATACCTGGAATGATGTGCCTCTATCATAATCCTTCTTCTTAACTCATCTACATTAGGTACTCATAATCTGTTTTGACACTGAAGCACTCCTTCTTGCGTAAGCTCAAAATGCTTTCGTCATACCTTGTTGTAAATTCTCCATAAGCTGTAATAAAATAGGGTATGCATACTGTTTCTCTTTCACCTCCGCTACTAATGAAGATTCCGCCACATTTTGCATAATAACCCCTTTGTCTGGAGATTCAAGAAGGTGAACTACCAAGCTAGTTAGTTGGTGTAGATCTTTAGTCATCCCTTGTCTTTCCGTGAACTGCCCATAAGTGCTTGCCATTGTCTTACAACTTAAAGCATCAACTACTACATTTGCTTTCCCCGGATGATACAAGATATCAACATCATAATCCTTTAATAGCTCAAGCCATCTTCGCTGCCTTAGATTTAAGTCCTTCTGCTTAAATATATATTGTAAACTCTTATGTTCAGTATATATGTCAACATGGACCCCATACAAGTAATAGCGCCATATTTTTAAAGCAAATATAATCAAGGCTAGCTCAAGATCATGTGTCAGATAATTTTTCTCATGTGGCTGTAATTGTCTTGAGGCATAAGCTATCACTTTACCATGCTGCATCAATACACATCACAAGCCAATTCCTGAAGCATCACAATACACCGCTTACCCTTTTGTTTCTTCTAGAAGTACCAATATAGGTGTAGAAGTCAACTTATTCTTCAGCTCTTGGAAACTCTTTTCATATGCCTCGTTCCATTGAAACTTGGTTTCCTTGTGTGTTAGCTTTGTTAAAGGTGTAGCAATAGAAGAAAATACTTCAACAAACCTTCTATAATAACCTACCAATCCGAGGAAACTACGAATCTCTGTAGGCGTTGTAGGTCTTGGCCAGTTCTTCACAGCTTCTATCTTTTGAGTATCAACCCTTATTCCTTCATCAGATATAATATAACCCAAGAATGCTACAGATTTTAACCAAAACTCGCATTTAGAGAACTTTGCAAATAACTTATGATCACGAAGAATCTGTAACAATTGTCATAAGTGAATAGCATGGTCCTCTTTTGATCTTGAATAGACAAGAATATCATCTAAAACACTAGCATGAACATGTCTAAAACGGCTTGAACACCCTATTAATCAGATCCATAAAAGCTGCTGGTGCATTTGTTAGCCCAAAGGACATAACTAAAAACTCATATTGATCGTACCATGTTCGAAAGGTTGTCTTGGGTATATCTCTCTCTCTGACCTTTACTTGATGGTAACCCGACCTCAAGTCAATCTTTGAGAAATATTTAGCACCTTGTAAATGATCAAACAAATCATCAATTCTAGGGAGGGGATATTTGTTCTTAATTGTCACCTTATTCAATTGACAGTAATTATTACACATCCTCAACGTGCCATCTTTCTTGCGTACAAATAACACTGGTGCACCCTACGGGGACATACTAGGCCTTATGAATCCCTTTTCTAGCAAGTCTTTTAATTCCTCTTGCAATTCCCGTAATTATGTCGGTGTCATTCTATATGGAGGAATAGAGATAGGTTGAGTACCTGGAATCACATCAATACCAAACTTTACTTCTCGTTCTGGAGGCAAACCCGAGAGATCTTCAGGAAATACATCAAGAAATTCATTTACCACTAGAACAAATTGAAGAGTTGGTGGCTCCACATCTGTATCTTTCACCCTTACTACATGACATATGTACCCCTTTGATATCATTTTCTTCGCCTTAAGATAAGATATAAACTTACCTTTTGGCGCTCCAACATTACCCCTCCATTCAAGGACTGTCTCTTTTGGGAAACGAAAATGTACCTTCTTCGTTCGACAATCTACCGTGGCATAAAAAGAAGCCAACCAATCCATACCCATTATAACATCAAAACCTACCATCTCTAGCTCAACAAGATCAGCCAACGTATCATGATCATAAATAGTTACTATGCAATTATGATAGACTCTCTTAGCTACAATACATTCACCAACTGGTGTAGATACTTCAAATGGCTTAACTAATAATTCTGGTGTTCCTTCAAATTTTTCAGCAATTAATGGATTGGCATACGATAGTGTAGAACCCGGATCTACTAATGCATATACATTATGTGAAAAAATAGATAATGTACCTGTAACCACATTCAGAGAAGCCTCTGAATTTTGTTGATCCGCTAAAGCATAGGTACGATTCAAGGCTCCACTAGAACTAGTTGTTCCTTTACTACCTCTTTCATGACCAGTAGGCTGTACACCTCTACCTAAGAAAGGAACTGACGATGATGATGCAACCGCTGATCCAATAGGTCGTGCCATACTACCCGTGCCCCTTTGTGAGCTGTCACGCCCCGAATCCCATCGAGACATGATTGACACTCGTAGCCAATAAGGCCCGAGAGAACCAAGCTTTGCCTATGTTCCATCATATGCATATCATAATCAGAACCACCATTGCATAAGAACATGAAAGATGAATAAAGGGAAACATGTGACATATTTATACATACATATGAAACTTGGACGTTGAGGCCATCCAGTCAAAACAACATATGTCTTCTACACTGATACACCCACATCCGTCTACAAAAGCCTCTAACAAGAGCATTGACCAATACAAACCAAAAGTCGGGACAAGTCCCCGCTTTATACAACATGTACATCATCAAAACATATATCTACTCTGACTCGGAGAAACCCCGAATTAACTGGAGCTCACCAAGGAACCGCTAACACTGGCAATCTACTGAGGAGGCCTACTGGGACCTGCGCCTGCAGCAAGTAAGGTAAATTCCCCGAGAGGGGTCAGTACGAAATAAGTACTGAGTATGTAAGGCTCAAATGAAACTTTGAACACATGAACATGCCAATGAACTCAATACAAATGACTAGACAATGTGAATAAGTCACCATGTTGCATTTTGGGAACCATGTGAATTGCTTTCATTACTTCCATTACTTTCTTTACATTCAATGCTTGCTTGTCATACATGTGTCACAATGTACCCGGGCCCCTACTGATCAGTGGGTCTTTCCATGACTTATCGTCATGTTGGGATCGGGTCGAGCTAGGCTTATGCCCCTGAGATCTGCCACCCATAAAGCAATGCATCGGGATCGAGTCGAGCTAGGCTTATGCCCCTAGACTTGCCACCCATAAATCAACACATCGGGATCGAGTCGAGCTAGCCTTGCACCCCTAGACTTACCACCCATAAATCAACACATCGGGATTAAGTCGAGCTAGGATTATGCCTCTAGACTTGCCATCCATAAATCAACACATCGGGATCGAGTCGAGCTAGGCTTATGCCCCTAGACTTGCCACCCATACTTGATCATTGACCACATTTGCATTACTTTTTTCTTTACTTTGAGATTGGTATTTGATAGTCATAACATCACTTGAACTTTGGAACATAACATTATTGGAAACTTTGAAACATTAACCAATGAGTGAGAGACATGTGAATAACTTGGCAACATAACATTATTAGAATCATAACACCATGGGAACTATCGGACAATAATCTATGAACAAGAGACATAAGTAATATCACTAGTGGAACATTGGAACATATCCTTATTTGAGCTTTTGGAACATTAACCATGATTATGAGACATGAGACTCACAAATGATCCATGAGTAGGAAATATATGACAATGACTATTGATAAACGGATATAGGATACCTTAGCACATTTCGAGGTAAGACTAGTGAAATCGCAATGTGGGTACGTTTTGCCACAAAAAGATACGGACAGAGTAACCTTACATACCTTGTACTCTCAATAAGGATATACAATCCCAGATGTGCATACAATAGTCCCGCTCCTTCTTTATGTGTCACTCTACAACACAAATACATAACGGAATTCACATTAACCACAACTACTTCACAAATGCATATAACATCAATGGGGTACATGTTTGCTTTGAAACAGGACATTTCCCCTTGACAAAACCATTGATAGCATCATTATTCCAAAAATCCTCCAATATTCCCAACATTGACCAATACATAATCATCATTGCATTTCACCATAACAATTCTCTTTTACACCTCCTTATCCATACCACATCACAAACAATCCATCAATTCACCTTAATACACTTCATAGCACATATCGACCAAATGCCCACAATTTACACTTATAGAAAAGAACAAGTTTAACAACAAAAATAACTCCATAGATGTTCATATTTTATCCATACCATGATCTTTCATCAAAGGCACAAGTCCTAATTCAAGTTCAAATCCCATGGACCACACATCTTATACAAAAGCACAAAATACCATATCCAACATTTCCAAGCACAACCAACATTATTTACATACTCTTTCATGCATATAATATATAAATCCATAATAATATTCACTTACCTAAACTTGCAAAGGGATGATTTTGCTCCAAAATTGCCTTTGAGTCTTTAGGGTTCTTGAGAGAATATTGTAGAATGTTTGAGAAAATGTCTAGAAAGCATGAGAGTTTAAATGAATAAAATCTGATTTTTGGGTCTATTTATAGTCCTTGGGTCATCCGTAGCCTTTCTTGATATTTAATGCTTCAATTGACCAAGTCAATAGAAGATTGGGTCATGTGACCCATGTCTTTTATCCCATTTTGGGCTTTTATTGAGCCCAAATCACTTAACCCAATAAAATCAATAATTTCTCATCTTTATACGTATTACAATAATATTCCCACTCATAATATGCATATTCGTAGCCTCAATCCCAAAAACAAGTGATTCTAGCCACGTTTGGCTTATTTTAAACTTAGGGGCAAAACTGTCATTTTGACCCCAAATTTGTTCTCGGGTAATTTTATCATACCAATGTAATATGTCATTCATTTCATGTATATACTCTTGGTTGTAGAAGAAACGTAGCAAAAATCGGCTCGGTACGTCCCCGGATACCCTTGGAACAGAGAAATTTCCAACTTTCAAAAAAGTGGAAAACCCAAGGTGGCACGCTCCTGGGCGCGCCAACCCACTACCTCTGGGCTAAAATTCTTATCCCAGAGTGGCGTGGCACGGTCCCAAATGCTCCCCTCTTTATTTTTTTCTGAAAATTCCATTTTTCGACTTCTCTTCGCGGGTTTGGTTAGATACTTCCAGTCCTATTCTTTAATTCTTCTTAACCTTATTATACTTTGTTTAGAGGTCTTTTAGACTCATTTTGAATCCCACAAATGCGCAATGAAAATTACAAAACACCTTCCATGCAAGTTTAACCACATAACAAGAGCCAAATTCAATTCTCTCACCAATAGCCTTACCAAATGCATACTTATAGCTATCGATACCTACGTACATATTATTTAATGTCGTCAAGTAGGGTTGGGAACGTACGGGGTGTTACATTCTTCCCCCCTTAGGAACATTCGTCCTCGAATGTTAACAATACCATTTCATTACACTCAATGCATCTCTACATTAGCATACATATACATAAACTTTTAAGGCTCATGGAGACTTACTTGTTATTGCTCCACTCCCGCACTTTGAACTTCTTGACCCACTTGGAATAGATGGGGATATTGTATTTCATCATCTCTTCCGCTTCCCATGTGACCTCCTCTACTTGCTGATTTCGCCAAAGGACTTTCATGGAAGCTACGTCTTTATTCCTCAATCTTTTCACTTGTCGATCTAAGATGGAAATGGGTACCTCTTCATAAGTATGATCCTCTGTAACATGAACATATTCAATGGGAACAATACGAGATGGATCTCTTATGCATTTTCGAAGCATGGAAACATGAAATATCGGATGGACTGAAGAAAGTTCTTGAGGTAGTGCTAATTCATAAGCAACTTGCCCAAATCTTCTAATAACTTCATATGGGCCTATGTAACGTGGACTCAATTTCCCCTTCTTTCCGAACTGTATTACCCCTTTCATTGGTGACACTTTTAAAAACACCCAATCACCTATGGCGAATTCAAGACCTCTTCTTCTAACATCCGCATATGACTTATGACGACTTTGAACCGTTTGTAACCGCTGTTGGATCACCTTAACCTTTTCCATAGCCTGATGAACAATGTCTGGCCCAAGTAAAGCAGTTTCACCTACTTCAAACCATCCTATTGGTGATCTACATTTCCTTCCGTACAAGGCTTCATAAGGTGCCATTTTAATACTCGAATGATAGCTATTGTTATATGCAAATTCAATAAGAGGCAAATGGTCATCCCAACTGCCTTGAAAATCTAACGTACAAGCTCGTAGCATGTATTCAAGTGTCTGAATAGTACGTTCTGCTTGTCCATCAGTCTGAGGATGGAAAGTTGTACTTAAATTCACCCGTGTACCCAAACTCTGCTGGAAAGACCTCCAAAAGTGCGCTGTGAACTGTGCTCCTCTGTCTGATATAATGGAAAGTGGAATACCATGCAATCATACTATCTCCTTCATATACAACTTCGCATAATCCTCAGCTGTATAGGTCGTCTTGACCGGTAAAAAATGTGCTAACTTGGTAAGCCTATCCACTATAACCCATATAGAATCAAACTTTCGCAATGTACGAGGCAAACCCGTAATGAAATCCATGTTAATCATATCCCATTTCCAGACTGGAAGATTGATACATTGCATGCAACCTCCCGGTTTCTGATGCTCTACTTTCACTTGTTGACAATTCGGGCATTGAGCGACAAACTCTGCAATGTTCTTTTTCATGTTGGCCCACCAATACACTTCTTTCAATTCATGGTACATTTTAGTAGCACCCGGGTGAATAGAATAGCACAAATGATATGCCTCTTTCAGTATTCGTGTCCTCAGCTCATCTACATCCGGTACGCATAGTCTTCCTTGACATTGAAGCACCCCTTCCGGTGTAATATCAATTGCCTTGGTCAAATTCTGCTGCACATTTTCCTTTAGCTGCAATAAAATAGAATCCGCAAATTGTTTCTCTTTTACTTTAGCTATTAAGGAGGATTCTGTTGCATTCTGCACCATAACTCTATCATCTGAGGTTTCAATAAGGCGAACTCCCAAGCTGGATAATTGATTCAAATCTTTGACTATCTCATGCTTTTCATTCAACTGACCACTAGTGCTTTCTCCTGCCTTACGGCTCAATGCATCGGCTACTACATTTGCTTTGCCTGGGTGATAAAGAATATCAATGTCATAATCTTTTAAAAGCTCCAACCACCTTCATTGCCTCAAATTGAGTTCCTTCTGCTTAAAAAGATATTGCAAGCTTTTGTGATCCGTATAGATGTCAACATGAACCCCATATAAATAATGACGCCATATCTTTAAAGAAAAAACTACCGCTGCCAATTCGAGATCATGTGTGGGATAGTTTTTCTCATGTGGCCGCAACTGTCGTGAGGCATATGCTATAACCCTACCATGCTGCATCAACACACGTCCGAGACCAATCCCGAAAGCATCACAATACACTGCATAGCCCTCTGTGCCTTCAGGAAGTACTAACACTGGTGTGGAAGTCAACTTATCTTTCAATTTTTGAAACACTCTTTCACATGCATCATTCTATTGAAACTTAATTGCCTTGTGAGTTAACTTTGTTAATGGTGCTGCAATAGAAGCAAACCCTTCTACAAATCTCCGGTAATAACCTGCCAAACCCAGAAAACTGCGAATCTCTGTGGGTGTCGTAGGTCTTGGCCAGTTTCTCACTACTTCAATCTTTTGGGTATCAACCTGTATGCCTTCATCTGATACAATGTGACCCAAGAACGCGATTGATTTCAACCAAAACTCACATTTGGAGAACTTTGCATACAATTTACGCTCACGGAGGATTTGCAACACTTGTCGTAAATGAGTAGCGTGGTCTTCTGGTGATCTTGAATAAACGAGGATGTCATCTATGAATACCGTGACGAACACGTCCAAAAATGGCTTAAACACCCTATTCATCAAATCCATAAACACAGCTGGAGCATTTGTTTGTCCAAATGACATAACTAAAAATTCATAATGGCCATACCGTGTTCGAAAAGCTGTCTTGGGTACATCTTCTTCTTTAACTCTGACTTGATGGTAACCCGACCTCAAGTCAATTTTTGAAAAACACCTGGCACCCTGTAACTGATCAAACAAATCATCAATGCGAGGGAGGGGATATTTGTTCTTGATCGTTACCTTATTCAATTGCCGATAGTCAATGCACATTCTTAAGGTGCCATTTTTCTTTCGCACAAATAAGACTGGTGCGCCCCACGGGGACATACTAGGCCTAATGAAGCCCTTATCTAGCAAGTCCTTAAATTGCTCCTTTAATTCACGTAATTCTGCTGGAGCCATTCTATATGGAGGAATGGAAATAGGCTGAGTGTCTGGAATCACATCAATGCCAAATTCTACTTCCCGTTCTGGGGGTAAACCTGGAATATCCTCTGGGAATACATCTAGAAATTCATTGACCACTGGGACCGACTGCGGAGTTAACGGTTCCGCTTCGGTATCTTTCACCCGTACTAGATGACATATATAACCTTTAGCAATCATTTTTTTGGATTTCAAATAGGAAATAAACCTTCCTAGTGGTGCCCCTACATTACCCTGCCATTCTAGAACATTTTCTTGCGGAAAACTAAAATGTACTTTCTTGTCCCGGCAATCTACCTTGGCATAACAAAAGGCCAACCAATCCATTCCCATGATCACATCAAAATCCACCATGTCCAGTTCAATGAGATCGGCCAATGTATCATGACCACACACAGTTACCACACAGTTACGATACACTCTCTTTGCAATAATATACTCGCCAATCGGTGTAGACACTTCAATTGATTTAATTAATAATTCTGGTGCCTTTGCAAATTTCGCAGCAATCAATGGGGTAACATAGGAAAATGTAGAACCTGGATCAATCAATGCATATACATTATGTGAGAATATGGATAATGTACCTGTGACAACATCAGGGGAAGCCTCTGAATTCTGGCAGTCCACTAAAGCATAAGTACGATTCTGGACCCCGCTAGTACTGGCTGCTCCTCTGGTAGCTCTACCACGGCCAATAGGCTGCACCCCTCGGCCCTGTGAAGGAACCGATGCTGATGACGCAACAGCCAACCCAGCTGGTCATGCTATACCACCCATGCTCCGCTGTGGACACTCTCTCGCTATATGCCCCGGCATACCACACCAAAAGCAGACATTCATCCCTGACCGACATGTACCTGTGTGCATACGCCCGCAATGCTGACACTGCTGATAAGGAAAACCTGCTGCCTGTGATCCGCTACTCTGCCCCGATGGACCACCCCTAGACCCTCGAAACTGTGAGTGATCACCCCCTGTGGAATAAGAGAACGACGGTATAGGTGGTCTAGGAAACATGCGGGGCCTAGATCCTCCATGAGACATCATAGGTGGTCCCATAGGTCTATCCCTTTTGGACTGTCCCCTATCAAATTCATGCACTCTTCTTCTCTGTCGTTGGTCTTCCATTTTCTGAGTGAAGGCTTGTATTCGAGCAATGTCCATGTCCTTATTCAAGGCAGCAATAGTGCAATCCCTTACAAAATATGGCTCTAGTATGTTCACGTATCTATGGAACCTGTCTGTCATCGTAGCCACAACATTTGGCGCATATCGAGCCAAGGAATTAAATTGCAAGCTATATTCCTTCACGCTCAAATTTCCTTGACGGAGATTTAGGAACTGATCCGCACGTGCCTCACGGATCTCATAGGGCAAGTAATGATCAAGGAACGCAATTTTAAACTCTTCCCACGTAGGTGGAGTTGCACCAATATCACGGGATTTCTTCCAATCCTCATACCATAATATCGCCTCTCCTTTCAGCCTATACGCGGCAAGTTCAACTGTTTCGACCCCTGTCACATGCATAACTTCCAAGGCCCTCTGAATTTGATCCACGAAGTCCTGTGGATCTGCTTTTGGATCTGACCCAGTGAAAATAGGAGGGTCAAGTTTTAGGAAATCCTGTGTCCTGCGACTCGCCATTCTAGCCGCATCATCATCATGTGTCACTACACCAGCTCGTCCCTGGATTTGTGCCGCCACTAACTGTGTCAACATATGTACAACATTCCTAAGATCCTGATCTGTGGCATTCATCGGCGGCTCTACAGGTACTTCTGTACCAATTGGCTCTTCCGAAATTTGGAGGGTAGATGAAGACCGCGATGATATTTCAGCATTTGCCCCACCTTGACTAGCTTGGTCAGTTGGTAATCTGCTCATTCCTTCTCCAACAGGCGCATCTACCTGCTTCCCTTTACCTCTACCTCTCGTGATTGACATTTTGACTATACCAAAGAAAAATAAAATACCATGATCAGACACACTTCAACTGACAACACTGGCTCTATTGCACGATCTAGAAGTGAAGAACAGAAACAACATCCTAAATGTCTCGTAGACTCCTACTTATAAATGTGGTGCACAACACATCGATAAGTAAGACTCTACTCAGACACGGCTTTTGTAGACTCCCTTAGAACGACCTGCTCTGATACCACTTTTGTCACGCCCTGAATCCCATCGAGACATGATTGGCACTCGTAGCCGATAAGGCCCGAGAGAACCAACCTTTGCCTATGTTCCATCATATGCATATCATAATCAGAACCACCATTGCATAAGAACATGAAAGACGAATAAAGGGAAACATGGGACATATTTATACATACATATGAAACTTGGCCGTTGAGGCCATCCAGTCAAAACAACATATGTCTTCTACACTGATACACCCACATCCGTCTACAAAAGCCTCTAACAAGAGCATTGACCAATACAAACCAAAAGTCGGGACAAGTCACCGCTTTATACAACATGTACATCATCAAAACATATATCTACTCTGACTCGGAGAAACCCCGAATTAACTGGAGCTCACCAAGGAACCGCTAACACTGGCAATCTACTGAGGAGGCCTACTGGGACCTGCGCCTGCAGCAAGTAAGGTAAATTCCCCGAGAGGGGTCAGTACGAAATAAGTACTGAGTATGTAAGGCTCAAATGAAACTTTGAACACATGAACATGCCAATGAACTCAATACAAATGACTAGACAATGTGAAGAAGTCACCATGTTGCATTTTGGGAACCATGTGAATTGCTTTCATTACTTCCATTACTTTCTTTACATTCAATGCTTGCTTGTCATACATGTGTCACAATGTACCCGGGCCCCTACTGATCAGTGGGTCTTTCCATGACTTATCGTCATGTTGGGATCGGGTCGAGCTAGGCTTATGCCCCTGAGATCTGCCACCCATAAAGCAATGCATCGGGATTGAGTCGAGCTAGGCTTATGCCCCTAGACTTGCCACCCATAAATCAACACATCGGGATCGAGTCGAGCTAGCCTTGCACCCCTAGACTTACCACCCATAAATCAACACATCGAGATTAAGTCGAGCTAGGATTATGCCTCTAGACTTGCCATCCATAAATCAACACATCGGGATCGAGTCGAGCTAGGCTTATGCCCCTAGACTTGCCACCCATACTTGATCATTGACCACATTTGCATTACTTTTTTCTTTACTTTGAGATTGGTATTTGATAGTCATAACATCACTTGAACTTTGGAACATAACATTATTGGAAACTTTGAAACATTAACCAATGAGTGAGAGACATGTGAATAACTTGGCAACATAACATTATTAGAATCATAACACCATGGGAACTATCGGACAATAATCTATGAACAAGAGACATAAGTAATATCACTAGTGGAACATTGGAACATATCCTTATTTGAGCTTTTGGAACATTAACCATGATTATGAGACATGAGACTCACAAATGATCCATGAGTAGGAAATATATGACAATGACTATTGATAAACGGATATAGGATACCTTAGCACATTTCGAGGTAAGACTAGTGAAATCGCAATGTGGGTACGTTTTGCCACAAAAAGATACGGACAGAGTAACCTTACATACCTTGTACTCTCAATAAGGATATACAATCCCAGATGTGCATACAATAGTCCCGCTCCTTCTTTATGTGTCACTCTACAACACAAATACATAACGGAATTCACATTAACCACAACTACTTCACAAATGCATATAACATCAATGGGGTACATGTTTGCTTTGAAACAGGACATTTCCCCTTGACAAAACCATTGATAGCATCATTATTCCAAAAATCCTCCAATATTCCCAACATTGACCAATACATAATCATCATTGCATTTCACCATAACAATTCTCTTTTACACCTCCTTATCCATACCACATCACAAACAATCCATCAATTCACCTTAATACACTTCATAGCACATATCGACCAAATGCCCACAATTTACACTTATAGAAAAGAACAAGTTTAACAACAAAAATAACTCCATAGATGTTCATATTTTATCCATACCATGATCTTTCATCAAAGGCACAAGTCCTAATTCAAGTTCAAATCCCATGGACCACACATCTTATACAAAAGCACAAAATACCATATCCAACATTTCCAAGCACAACCAACATTATTTACATACTCTTTCATGCATATAATATATAAATCCATAATAATATTCACTTACCCAAACTTGCAAAGGGATGATTTTGCTCCAAAATTGCCTTTGAGTCTTTAGGGTTCTTGAGAGAATATTGTAGAATGTTTGAGAAAATGTCTAGAAAGCATGAGAGTTTAAATGAATAAAATCTGATTTGTGGGTCTATTTATAGTCCTTGGGTCATCCTTAGCCTTTCTTGATATTTAGTGCTTCAATTGACCAAGTCAATAGAAGATTGGGTCATGTGACCCATGTCTTTTATCCCATTTTGGGCTTTTATTGAGCCCAAATCACTTAACCCAATAAAATCAATAATTTCTCATCTTTATACGTATTACAATAATATTCCCACTTATAATATGCATATCCGTAGCCTCAATCCCAAAAACAAGTGATTCTAGCCACGTTTGGCTTATTTTGACCTTAGGGGCAAAACTGTCATTTTGACCCCAAATTCGTTCTCGAGTAATTTTATCATACCAATATAATATGTCATTCATTTCATGTATATACTCTTGGTTTTAGAAGAAACGTAGCAAAAATCGGCTCGGTACGTCCCTGGATACCCTTGGGACTTAGAAATTTCCAACTTTCGAAAAAGTGGAAAACCCAAGGTGGAACGCTCCTGGGCGCGCCAACCCACTGCCTCTGGGCTAAAATTATTAGCCCATAGTGGTGTGGCACGGTCCCAAATGCTCCCCTCTTTAATTTTTTCCAAAAATTCCATTTTTCGACTTCTCTTCGCGGGTTTGGTTAGATACTTCAAGTCCTATTCTTTAACTCACTTCTTAACCTTATTATACTTTGTTTAGAGGTATTCTTAGACTCATTTTGAACCCCAAAAATGCGCAATGAAAATTACAAAACACCTTCCATGCAAGTTTAACCACATAACAAGAGCCAAATTCAATTCTCTCACCAATAGCCTTACCAAATGCATACTTATAGCTCTCGATACCTACGTACATATATTTAATGTCATCAAGTAGGGTTGGGAACATACGGGGTGTTACATTCTTCCCCCCTTAGGAACATTCGTCCTCGAATGTTAACAATACCGTTTCATTACACTCAATGCATCTCTACATTAGCATACATATACATAAACTTTTAAGGCTCATAGAGACTTACTTGTTATAGCTCCACTCCCGCACTTTGAACTTCTTGACCCACTTGAAATAGATGGGGATATTTGGATTTCATCATCTCTTCCGCTTCCCATGTGACCTCCTCTACTTTTTGATTTCGCCAAAGGACTTTCATGGAAGCTACGTCTTTATTCCTCAATCTTTTCACTTGTCGATCTAAGATAGCAATGGGTACCTCTTCATAACTAATATCCTATGTAACTTTAACATCTTCAATGGGAACAATACGAGATGGATCTCCTATGCATTTTCGAAGCATGGAAACATGAAATACTGGATGGACTGAAGAAAGTTCTTGAGGTAGTGCTAATTCATAAGCAACTTGCCCAAATCTTCTAATAACTTCATATGGGCCTATGTAACGTGGACTCAATTTCCCCTTCTTTACGAACCACATTACCCCTTTCATTGGTGACACCTTTAAAAACACCCAATAACCTATGGCGAATTCAAGACCTCTTCTTCTAACATCCGCATATGACTTATGACGACTTTGAGCCGTTTGTAACCGCTGTTGGATCACCTTAACCTTTTCCATAGCCTGATAAACAATATCTGGCCCAAGTAAAGTAGTTTCACCTGCTTCAAACCATCCTATTGGTGATCTACATTTCCTTCCGTACAAGGCTTCATAAGGTGCCATTTTAATACTCGAATGATAGCTATTGTTATATGCAAATTCAATAAGAGGCAAATGGTCATCCCAATTGCCTTGAAAATCTAACGTACAAGCTCGTAGCATGTCTTCAAGTGTCTGAATAGTACGTTCTGCTTGTCCATTATTCTGAGCATGGAAAGCTGTACTTAAATTCACCCGTGTACCCAAACTCTGCTGGAAAGACCTCCAAAAGTGCGCTGTGAACTGTGCTCCTCTGTCTGATATAATAGAAAGTGGAATACCATGCAATCGTACTATCTCCTTCACATACAACTTTGCATAATCCTCAGATGTATAGGTCATCTTGACCGGTAGAAAATGAGCTGACTTGGTAAGCCTGTCCACTATAACCCATATAGAATCAAACTTCCGCAATGTACGAGGCAAACCCGTAATGAAATCCATGTTAATCATATCCCATTTCCAGACTGGAAGATTGATACATTGCATGCAACCTCCCGGTTTCTGATGCTCTACTTTCACTTGTTGACAATTCGGGTATTGCGCGATAAACTCTGCAATGTTCTTTTTCATGTTGGCCCACCAATACACTTCTTTCAATTCATGGTACATTTTAGTAGCACCCGGGTGAATAGAATAGTGTGAATGATGTGCCTCTGTCATAATTCGTGTCCTCAGCTCATCTACATCCAGTACACATAGTCTTCCTTGACATTGAAGCACCCCTTTCGATGTAATATCAAATGCCTTGGTCAAATTCTGCTGCACATTTTCCTTTAGCTGCAATAAAATAGAATCCGCAAATTGCTTCTCTTTCACTTCAGCTATTAAGGAGGATTCTGCTACATTCTGTACCATAACTCTATCATCTGAGGTTTCAATAAGGTGAACTCCCAAGCTGGCTAATTGATTCAAATCTTTGACTATCTCATGCTTTTCATTCAACTGACCACTAGTGCTTTCTCCTGCCTTACGGCTCAATGCATCTGCTACTACATTTGCTTTGCCTGGGTGATAAAGAATATCAATGTCATAATCTTTTAAAAGCTCCTACCACCTTCGTTGCCTCAAATTGAGTTCCTTCTGCTTAAAAAGATATTGCAAGCTTTTGTGGTCCGTATAGATGTCAACATGAACCCCATATAAATAATGACGCCATATCTTTAAAGCAAAAACTACCGCTGCCAATTCGAGATCATGTGTGGGATATTTTTTTCTCATGTGGCCGCAACTGTCGTGAGGCATATGCTATCACCCTACCATGCTGCATCAACACACGTCCGAGACCAATCCCGGAAGCATCACAATACACTGCATGGCCCTCTGTGCCTTCAGGAAGTACTAACACTGGTGTGGAAGTCAACTTATCTTTCAATTTTTGAAACACTCTTTCACATGCATCATTCTATTGAAACTTAATTGCCTTGTGAGTTAACTTTGTTAATGGTGCTGCAATAGAAGCAAACCCTTCTACAAATCTCCGGTAATAACCTGCCAAACCCAAAAAACTGCGAATCTCTGTGGGTGTCATAGGTCTTGGCCAGTTTCTCACTGCTTCAATCTTTTGGGTATCAACCTGTATGCCTTCATCTGATACAATGTGACCCAAGAACGCGACTGATTTCAACCAAAACTCACATTTGGAGAACTTTGCATACAATTTACGCTCCTGGGCGCGCCAACCCATTGCCTCTGGGCTAAAATTCTTAGCTCAGAGCGGCGTGGCACAGTCCCAAATGCGCCCCTCTTTAATTTTTTTCGAAAATTCCATTTTTCTACTTCTCTTCGCGGGTTTGGTTAGATACTTCAAGTCCTATTGTTTAACTCACTTCTTAACCTTATTATACTTTGTTTAGAGGTCTTTTTAGCCTCATTTTGAACCCCACAAATGCGCAATGAAAATTGCAAAACACCTTCCATGCAAGTTTAACCACATAACAAGAGCCAAATTCAATTCTCTCACCAATAGCCTTACCAAATGCATACTTATAGCTCTCGATACCTGCGTACGTATTATTTAATGTCGTCAAGTAGGGTTGGGAACGTATGGGGTGTTACATGAGCATTCTCTCATCATATGCCCCAACATACCACACCAAAAACAAGCATTTGTCCCAAATCGACACGCTCCTAAATGAAGCTTTCTGCATTGCCTACATGGCTGATGAGGAGGCCTTAATTGGCTCTACTCCCTTGTTCTTGATACCCCGCTTTCCGTGACCTTTGAATTTCATTTCTTTTCCCAAATTGGTTGCCCCTAAAACCTTGGAATAGGGGTGGAACACTTGTTGTAGAGTAGGTAGGTCATGGCCTAGGAGGTCTATTAAGAACCGGAGGCCTAAACTCTCCTTGGGATTCCATGAACTTCCCCGTAGGTTTAGCCCTCTTGGAAGGTCCTCTTTCAAATTCCTGTGTTCTTCTCTTTTGCCTCTGATCTTCCATTTTTTGTGCAAAAGCTTGTATCCTTGCTATATCCATGTCTCTATTCAAGGCAACAATAGTACAATCCCTAACCAAATACGGATCCAATCTATCCACATATCGATGAACTCTATCATCCATAGTAGCTACTGCATTAGGAGCATACCTAGCAAAAGAATTAAACCAAAGACTGTACTCTCTCACGCTCATATTACATTGATGAAGATTTAAGAACTGATCTGCATGAGCCTCTCATATCTAAAATGGAATATAATGATCAATAAATGTCATTTTCAACTCTTCCAAACTAGCTAAAAGTACACCAGTGCCTCTAGATCGTTTACATTTTTCATACCATAAGATAGCCTCTCCTTTTAATCTATACGTTGCAAGTTCAACTGTCTCTACACCAGATACATGCATGACATCCAATACCCTTTGGATTTGATCCATAAAGTCTTGTGGGTCTTCATAAGATCTGATCCGGTGAATGTGGGAGGATCCAATTTGAGGAAATCTTGTGTCCGTAGACTAGCTTCCCTATCTATACCACCCGTACCTATAGTTGGACCAGCTTGTCCTTGATTTTGTGCAGCAACTATACGAGTCAACAATTGTACCGCATTTCTTAAATCTTGCTCACTAGTATTAATAGGTGATTCTGGGAGTACTCCACTCCTTCTTAGCTCTTCAAGAGATGGAAGAGTAGAAGAAGTCTGAGCTACAAACTCATTTTCAGCTTCACTTTGAATAGTTCGTCTAGGTGGTGAATTGCTAGTTCCTTCTCCGGAGGCCATATCCACTTGCTTAATTTTATTCTTACTCCTTCTTGTAATCGGCATTTTCACTATATAAAGAAAAAACAACATATATAAGGTTAAATACAAATCAACCAACTTTATTGGCTCTATCGCATGATCTACGAAATGAAGAAAAAGAAACAAATCCTAAATGTCTTGTAGCCTCCTACTTATAGATGTGGTGCACAACACACCCATAAGCAAGACTCTACATAGACACGGCTTTGTAGACTCCCTAGGATGACCCGCTCTGATATTACTTTTGTCACGCCTCAAATCCCATTAGGGCGGACAGGCACCCGTAGCCATAAAGGCACGAGAGAACCAATGATCATATTCTTCTTATGCATGTAATGGAGCTAACACATATGCTGCAGTGTATGGACATGATGTATCAATAAAGTGAACCAGGTAGTTAAATACAAAATAGATATACAGGATTTGGCTGTTGGGGCCACAACTTATAAAAGACAAGACACTACCATGCTTAACTTTACATTACCTACAAAGCCTCTAAAAGATACATAGACTCAGTTAAGGTCGGGACAGGTCCCCGCCTTACATATAACTACTACACAATACCAAAAATATAGAAAACTGACTCAGAAAGCCCCGAATCAACCTGGAGCTCACCAAAAGCCTTTAGATGTCCTGTACTCCTACTGGTGAGATCTACTAGCTCTTGTGCCTGCAGCATGATAGGTAGGTCCCCTAAGAGGGAAGTCAGTATGAAAGAATGTACTGAGTATATAAGGCTAAAAACAAATGTACATAATTTAAAAGTTTATGTGACATTAAGTACAAGTGTATAGATAATGTTAATAATCCACCTTAGCTGGTATTTGGGGAACCATGTAAATTACATTCTTTACATTACCACCTTAATACAACTCCACAAATTTATCCCATCAAGGCACCTAAATGTCTTCCACAATAACATACCAAAAAAGTCCACAATGATTTCAGAATTTACTTTAACATAATAAGAGAGTATTCTCCTTTCACTACACCAAACATTATATATACAAACACATATAAACATTTACACCAAGACATACACAAAGAGGAACGAATTAGGGACAGAACAACACCCTTACCTACTGAAATTTCATCCTTCCAACTTAATTTCTTCAAGACTTTAAGCTCCTTTACAAGTTTAAACCACAAGGAAGACAAATCCTTTAAAACTAAACACAAAAGGACTGTTACCAACAAAAGGGACTTCCCTATACCTTTTAAACATAACTAACATGATTTCCACAACCTCTTATACATATATTACATTAAGCTATAAGGGTAAACACTTACCAAGGCTTGCAAAGGTGAGGGTTTCTTTAAGAACCCTAAAAGAAATATAGGGGCTGCTAGGTTTAACCCTTGAAAGAAAGAGAGAAATCTAGAGATAATCTTGAAATTTTATGTGTTTAAAATGAGTAAAAAGACCAGCTAACTTGGTCTTATATTGAGTCCTCTAGAAGGCTCTTTTAATCCTATTTTTTAGCCACAATTTGATCAAGTAAGTGATGCACCTACTTGGTTATATCAAGTAGCTCAATAGGTAAAAGTAGGTGATCCGCCTACTTACTTTACTAATGTCTAATTTGGGCCTTTAACTTATTAGGCCTTTAGCAAATTTTTTTGTGTTGGGCTGCCTATTCTCTTCTCCTTTCATTTTACTTAGTTTTAGGCCTTCAAAGAGTCCATTATAATAGGATTTAATCTGATCCATTAGCTTAGTAGGTAATACAACTCTTTGGAACATTTAACTTGGCCCAAATTTGATCCATAACCTTGGGTCCATTAACTTGGTCCATATATCTCAAATAGGTGATTCACCTACTAGCTTAATTAAGTCAAGCAAGCACCTCAATAGTTAATTCCATTTTCGCTTCTTAATCCCTTCAATTTAACTTATAGCTTGTGTACACTTGGTCACTTTAAACTTTAGATCCAAATACCTACTCACGATCCCAAGTTTAAATAGGTTCATCGACGTTAACTTAGTCATTTCACATTAAAATATACCGGCAGTTCCTTCCAACCCATATTATCATCGCTAGTCATATAGAAAATCGAGTCCATTACCCGTACTATAAGGCTGTATCAAGTGACATATAAGAAGAACTAATACACGTAGGATACAAGGTTTTACAGTTCAATGGAGACACTGTCTGGTTGATAAGTCTACCTAGGAGACCAAGCATGATATACAAATTTAGTATCCTTACTTGTTCAAGCCTTCAGGTACTTCTTAACTCTTTAGTTTTGCGAACGAAAGTCCTTTTAGCAGTGCATGTTGTTATGATCCTTCAGGTCATTTTTTGCATTTTTGTGCTTTTTCTACATTTAGAGCTTTCATATATATACCTCAAGTCATATATAACTTACTAGGAATGACAGTTTGTTTGCCGGGTAGTTCATTTGTTTTTTATCGCCATTTCCCTGTTTTGAAGCTTTTGATGATGAGAAAATGGTCTCGGGCCTAAATTTCTGGTAAAAGGCCTTGTATATAATTTTTGATGGTTTCTTTAGCTCTGAAAAGTCCAATTTAGGCAAGGGGGACCCTTGGTCCGGGTCCCGAGGCTTCCAAACTTATTTTGGGCTATTGGTTGGATTTTGGTGAAAATAAAACCTTGGGTGTGTGACCCATTTTTTATCAAAATGACATCGGATGGAGATTTTGATAGTTTTGTTGAGTCTGAAATGCCAAATTTGGTTGGGTAGCATAGTTTGTTTGTGTTTCGCGATTCCGAACAAATCCTGAGGGCCCGTCCTAAGATTTTACAACTTAGCAAAGTTCCTGGTGCAACAACACTTGGTGCAGGCCAAAATTAGCCTTTGCGTTCATGAGGCCTTGTCTACGATAGAGAGTGTCAAGGATTTTAGTCTTCACATCCGTTGGGCCTAGGCTGAGATCACGAAGGTCAAGGAATCTTGACCTCTGCGTTTGAAGGCTAGCCTTTCCATTGGTGAAGAGGGAGTCGGCCTCGCTAGTCCAACCTTTTTCTTTGCAATCTTGATAGACCTTCCGCAGTTCATGAAGGGAAGCCTAGGTTATCTCCCGTGATTATGATAGGGGTCCTGCATTCCTAAAGAAGGACACCTGGATGTATGTATAGCTAGTTCCTTCATTTTCAGCTCAAAAGCTAAGTCCAAAACTCCATTTTTGACCTTGGGAGCTTAAAAACAGTGTGGGAATTGATATTTGGAGTTGGGTTTGAGTTGGGAACATCATTGTGATCATTTACTCTCCCTTTTGCTTGTAAGTTTTTAGTTAAATCAGAGTTTCCAGGTGTGTTGTCTGGCTACATGCGCCCTCACCTGCGAGGGCAGGTCACAATCTGCGGGGGCGGGTCACTTGAGCGCACCTCAATGATTCCAAAACTCATTTTACTCAGGTTCTAACATCTTAGTTTCATTTTCTTGATTCCTAATCACTTTCTTTGATTCCTAAACTAATTTTCAACTATTAATAATCCTACTTAGTTGTTGATTAGTTCTTGAGTCCTATTTCTTTCTTAGTCTGTTTTCTTTTTGTACTTTTCTTGTTTTATTTCGTTGTTAAATTCTTGATTCAAGTCCTTTTTGTTTATAATCGATTCGTTCATATTTTTTTAAATAAGAATTAACTCAAACCATGAGTAGTAATTGACACCATGTCTTCCATTGGAGTAGAAATGATCTTTCAACTCTAACGACTCCTATTGTGAGGCATACAAAGGTGAGAATCTAATGAGTGTGATGAGGAGCTTTTACTACTAATCTTGTTGGTCGTTTTGCAGGTACAAAGGAGTTATAAGGAAGTATGTCTTCGATAGCCTCGGATACATGTGACTACGACATAGAAGACTATGATTGCAGTAATGAAGGCTATGGCTATGATATATATGGTGATTATGGAGATTATGGAGGCTATAAATATAGCCATGATCAAGAGCCATGTAGGAATGAGAGCTACTATCCCGAAGAAGGATATAAGGCAAATGGTGAGTTTAGCTCTTAAGAAGAGTATAGAGAGGATGAAGATCCTTGTGATGGTTCTTATGATGACGATGGAACATGTGAGGAGTATTTCACTTACCACTCCGAGCATGAGGAAGATGTGAGGTATAATCCTTTCTCCTATACACCTTATAAGATTTATGGTGGGAATGTACATGAGGATTACGAAGATTCATATTCCTCGTCTTGTGGAACTTCTCATCATATTATGAGTGGTTAGACTACTTTGAGTAGATGTCATCCAATAGGAAGAAGAGAATGTGCATCTCCAATGTCTAAGGGTACTACATCCTATCCTTCTTATTCTAGTGCACAAACGTTGTGAAGTAGGAACCAGGGTAGATATGAGGGATATAGTAAGAGTCATGATTTCACTTGAACCCCTCTTCCTATATTCAAGGGAGGACGTGATCCCGAGGTTTATCTTTATTGGGAATGTAAATGTGAAAGGTTTTTCAAGGACTATGATTTGAGCGAAGTTGAACAAGCCACATATGCCCTTAAGTACATTCAAGGTCCGTCATTGAGGTGGTAGGAACTTGCAAAAGGGCCCAATCAAACATGTATTACCTTAAAGGGATTCATGAAGTCCAACTTTGTTCCAAAAGGATACACGAAGCTCTATAATGCTGATCCGAGAAGACAAGTCGACCTTAGAAAGATGAGTACTTAAGGGGTTTCGAGATGCATTCTTGTTCTTGATGATTGGTTCTATGTAAACTACATCACTCCCTCTATGGTTGATTATTTAGGGATACCTCGAATATCAAATCATTATCCATATTTCTTGGAGGTCTATAGGGTTTTTGAGAGTGTGAAGGTTTCCTTTACCTAAAATAAGTACTATGAGGAGGTGTGGTGTGATATATTTCCCTTTAATTTTGGATACTCATGCTTTGGTACTAATTTGTTTGTGAAACATAGAGTTCTGAATGAGAAAAATTGGCCTAAGATTGTAGTAGACCAATGGGGAAATCAGCTCTTTCCACCTACCCCTCCCAAGCCTCAAGGAAATGTGACCACTTACTCCAAGTCCCCTAATAAAGACAGACAAGAGATTGAGAGGAGTAAGGGAGTGCAAAGTGGTAACCCAAGAGCGTAAAAAGGAGAGGTTGTGAGGAGTGAAGTGAGGGGGTTACCACAAATTCAATCTAACCTTTTATTTTGTCCTTCTTTTAGTGAGGACACTTGTGTAGGTACAATCGTAGAGAATGAAGAAACACAAGTTTCCAACAAGGAGTTAACATCTACGGATGTGATGGATAAGGTAGCTTCCTACCTCTCAAAAGTAAGAGCCTTACCCCATGGTAAAGAAGAATTTTCTCATGAGCTTCAAGGTAACAAAGCTAACTCTTGCACTTTAATAAATATGAAAGATCATTGTGTGGCTAGTAGCCAATTGAGTGTGATCGATAGCTTATCCATATGTGAGCCTAATGATTCTTTACGTCATGATGATAATGTACATGTTAAGAGTGCGGATACACTAGTTGATCCTATTGATGACCAAATTGACTCTTCTTGTAAGAACGATTTGAGTCCACTTAGTGTTGAAACCTTGTGTTAAATAATAGTACATTGTCTCATGAAGATGGTGTTGATCAATTTGTGTGTGAATCAAGTCCACTACTTGAGGGTGTTTGTGATGTGATTAGTGAACCTCAAGTTAGTGATGATGTTGTTAATATTGATCATTTGAATAGGAGTGACTCTTTGAGCATGTCTTTTGATGAAGATCCTATTACTTGCCTTTCTCATAGAGGTGATCTTGTGTTGGACACTTCTTCAAAACATGATAATTATTTTTTTGAGAGCGAACTTACATGTTCTAATCCTCCTTCTTGGATTGACCCTTCTCTCTTTAAGTATAATGTTTTGTTTAAAGAGGATGAAATTACTCCTAGTCCGCTACCTATAATGATGTAGCTCTTCTTTAGGTATATATTCTATATAACAACCCACTATGGTGTGACAACATTCCTCCTAAAGATGGAAATCTCTTCTTGAAAGATGAGAGTACTCTTATGGGAATGGAATGCGAAGAAATGGAAGGTGCTCTTTGAGTCCCAACTACTTCATCTTCTTTGAGTGTTCTAATTGTTGAGCATACTCTTGATAATGTTCTTGCACGTAGTAGTGATCATGCACTTGGGGACACTTTAGATGAAATCAATTTGTGTGACACCTTTCTTTACTATCTATTTGCCTTTAATGATGCTTATGCTAGTGTGGAGAGTATTTTGTATTGGTGGTACCTTTGGTGAAAAGGAGTGTTTTATAGACCCATGTCTATGGCTGCTCTAGCCATTTTCCCCAGTGACCATTTAGAATGTGGTTGTTGTAATACACCCCACTTGGTGCTTGGTCAAGATGACAAGCAAGATTTTGTTGGAGTTGTTGGTACTATTCCCTATTATAGAGAGCCTTTATTGGGGATTTATAATCCACTTGAGAGACCAAAGTTGTGTAAGGGAAAGGTCTCCAACAAAGTTGAATGCTCTTTAAAGAAGGGGAACAATGAAAAGATCCAAGAGAATTCACCATTGTGTGTTTCCATTCTTTACCAAGCTTTTACAACTTGTAGGTCGGAGAGTGAACCTTGTTTTGAAAACAACTTGGAAGAATTCCAATTATGTGATACCTTTCTTTATTACTTTTTTGCATATGATATTATTAATGATCGTGTGGAATCAATATCTTGTGTGAGCATGGAATGTTTTGAATGGGAGAGCATTGCGAGCTTAAATGCAATATGTTTGTTGACTTGTATGGGGAATACCTTTGTATTTGACCCCGGTGATGATTTGGGAGTAATCCCATTCTTGGAGATAGCTAGTGCATTTAGTGGATTCTTAAATTGGAATGATCTTGTTCATGGCATTGCACTTAGATTTAGTGATTTTCATGTGACTCTTGACTCAAAAGGGATTATGTGCTTGTTTAGACCTGAAACCAATGTGATTTTTCATGAGTGGTTGACTAATTACCATGGTTCTTTTGGCTTTTCCCTTTGTCAAAGTCTCTTGAGTGGCCAACAATCTTTTATTTTGTGGGGTTACACACCCTTGATTGATCAATTTAATTCTTGGCTATATGTTAAGTGTGTTCCTCCTTGGCTTGGTTATAAGTTTGATGTTGCTAAACCTAACCCTCATGCCATGAGGATATTGTGCTTGCTTGTTTTCCCTATGATTTTGCAAGGTTTGGATTCGAGGTAGAATCCTTTTCAAGAAGGGGATGATGATACAAGCCAAATCGACACTAACCTTTCAAAGACCATAATTCAATGCCGACACAAAGGGGCCAAAGCCACGATCATCTCAAGGATTCAAGTAAACGTTTGGAGGGCCCTTTTCAAGCTCCTAAGAGTTCAACACCACGTGTGGAGGATAGCTTGGAGCTGGGAGCCAATATCACTGCCAGACCTCTACTAGAAGGAAAGCACGAGAACTACAAACACTTCAAGGATCATTTATGAAGTTAGATGTGTTTGAACCTGTATTGACACCATTTAAAGAGCATTGTGTGTTGCCCAATGCATTCAAGAAGGATTGAAAGCCATTGGAGAGGTCGTCAGAGAGTTAAGAGGAGCCAAACGGTGACCTGGAGTCACCTGCGCCCTGACTTGCAGTCGTAGGTCATCCACCTGCGCCAGTAGGTGGCCATTTCGGCCTTCTAGTGGCACCTGTACCCTGACATGCGCCAGCAGGTGCCCCATCTGCGTGGGCGGATGTCTAATTTGCTGAAATAGGCCACTTTTGGGCCCATTAAATGTAATAAAAGGCCTAAGTCTATAAATACTAGTTCTTCTTCATTTTTAGTAAGATGTTGATGAATTAAGATTAGATATACACTTTAGAGTGGGAGAGCTAGGATGAGCTTGTTTTGAATTATCGTTTTGGAATGTTGGTTATGTGGGAGTGTGATTCCCTCGTGGTTTACGTATGTGAATTGGTGCTTTTAGGATTAATTCAATAGAGGTTTTAGGGTTTAATATACCCTTTGGTTTCTTCGATTTCTTATATTTGTGTCATTCAATCTATCTTTACTTTCTTGCCTTGTTATCATAGTTTGTATTCATGATTTTCGTACTTTATTTTTCTTCTCGTATTTTGTCCGGTATCACTTCAAGGGGAAGATTTATCAAAAATTTGTTTTTAGATCCACATAGAAAGAAAGAGAAAGGTGTTTGGGTGTTAGTACAAGAGAATATCCAAAAGAAAAGGGAATATTCTAAGAGATAGAGTGCAAAAAAGGGCCCACAAACGCTGAAAAGCAAAAATTTTAGGTGTTTGTATAGGCCACCTACGCCCTCACCTACGTGGGAAGGTGGGTATCTGTGCCAGCAGGAGACCCAACATAGACCATACTGCTTTGGCCTGCGACCTTTACCTGTGAGGGCAGGTCATCCAAATGCGCCTCAATAACTCCAAAACTAATTTTGCTCAGGTTCCAACATCCTAATTCCATTCCTTGATTCTTAAATTAATTTCTTGATTCATAACTAATTAAAAACTAGTATTTGATCTACTTAGTTGTATAATTAGTTTTTGAGTCCGTTTTCTTTCTTCGTCCATTTCTTTTTGTGCTTTTCTAGTTTGTGTTTCGTTGTAATTTCTTGCTTCAAGTTCGTGTTTATTTGTTTGTGTCATTTATTCTTCTTCAAAAAAAAATCCATTCCAAACACGAGTAGTAATTGACACCACGTCTTCCATTGGAGTAGAAATGATCTTTCAATGGTAGCGATGCCTATTGTGAGGCAAACAAAGGTGTGTACTCCGAGAGATTGTGAGGTTGATTTCTTGACACTAACTTGTTTGTTGTTTTTGTTTAGTGTTTTGTGTTTACTAGCTACAATGGTCGAGGAAGGTGAGGCACCCAATTTCACCATTCAAATGGCTTTAGCTTCCATCACGAAAAAGCTTAATGCTATAGATAGTCGAATGGGATCAATAAGCAACCATTTGAGGTCTATAAAAAGGGGTGTGTCCAACTTGAATGAATATCCAAACTCCACCCTTTCTACTACTTGTCCAAATGACAAAAACCAACTTGCTCAAGTCAAGGGAGTAGGGAGAAAGGAGATTGAGAAAGTGGAGAAGAACATAGCTCAAGAAGGAGAGTTGCGTGCTAATTTTGAGGCAAGGCATGAGTTAGAGGAGGAGGACAAGGATCACCTAGTTTTGGAACTTGTCAAACCCAAAACCTTGTTACATCCTAACCATGGTTCTAGCATTTTGGCTAGCACCAATACTTCTCTTTTGCAGGATCAAGAGCAAATGCTCCTAATGGAGGATCCAAAGAAAATCCCTCACAAACATAGGCTTGAAGGTCTAGATGAGTTCTTATATAAGGACTCTAAAGTTGATGAAGGGAGGTTTCTAAATCAACTCCTAAGGATTGATGGATGCTTGATGACAAGGGGTGAAATATCTAGCCCCATGGATCGAAATAAGGAGTTCCCTACTAAGGAAACTCCTATAAAGAATCAAGAGGACCAAGCATGGTCTAAGTTGGTGCATGGAAGTTCAAGTATTTGTTTCCAAGGTATGTACCTACCCCCTCCTATTCCTAGTGATCCTTAGATGCATGATGATATTTTTCTCATATTGAGTAGACCCATGAGATTGATTGATGTCATATCACACTATGAGAGTATTAGTGTCTTCAAGATTTATTCATGCTGTATGTTTTTTGAGCTTAAATTATGTGGGCCTTGTAATCTAAATACCCAATCTATTTGTTGCTTTGGGAAGAGTCCTTGGTGCATATTTGATGTCCAACTCTTGTTTCCTAATCCTTGTCACACTTATGTCATTGGACAAGTTGAAGTGAAAGGAAGGAATCTTAGGAGTATGCTAAAGTTTGAGAATAGAGGCAACACAACTTCTTGGGTATTCTCTAATTTCTCCAATAGCATGACTCCATTAGTGAATGCACTTCCTTTGGAAAGTTGCTAAAAGACGTGATGTGCTTAACTTGTCTTGCCTCATCTTCTTGTGTACTTATTTTTGAGAGTAAGTTAGATGAGAATGGTGTCCTTAACTCTTTTCTTTTCTATCTCTTGGCCTATGATGATAACCATGTTTGTGTTGAAAATATATTTTGTATAAGCATGGGTTTTCTTGAAAGGAAGGGTGATTTACATCCTAATGACTTGACTCCATCCTTGGTTGTTCCAACTTATAGTGACTTGATTTCTAGATTTCTTGAGTACCTTGATACTCTTACGTATGGAAATACCTTGGATGAGACTCATTTTCTTCATACCTTCCTTTACTACCTCTTTGCATTTGATGACGTCCATGTTGATATTGGATTTGTTTTAGATAGAGATGGGAACCCTTGGGTATGGTCTAATGGTGGAATAAAGAAACACTTGTGTCTTACGACCTTGGTAGTTTCTTTGTTTCATGATTCTCCTAATAGACAACACTTTGTGCCTTGTATGATGAGCTCTTTTCATTGAGCAGGAAGGATAGATGGTTATACGTCAAGTGGGTGTCCCCTTGGCATGAATGTATTGATGCTAACCCCTTTGCTAACCCTCATGCTTCGAGGAAATATTGGTTGTTTGTTCGTCTCTTGTGCTTTCAGAACTTAGATTCGAGGATAAATCTTTTTCAAGAAGGGGAGGATGATACAATCCAAAATTCCTCCGGAAAGTTTGATGGAATGATCACGACGCGAGAGGTGTTTTACGACCCCTTAGTGATATCCAAAGGGTTCCATTAGTTAGAGATTACGTCCAAGAAGGGTAAAGGGGGCCTTGGAGAGGTCAAAGGGAAGCAAAGACGAGCAAAAAGAGGCCTTAGAGGGACCTGTGAGCTCACCTGCGCCTATAGGAGAAGGACCTGCATCTGCAGGTGGTAGGCAGTGGTATCTGCGCCCCTGATCTGCGTGGACAGATGCCCATCTGCATGGGCAGGTTGCCCAAATTGCCTAGGCTTCCTATTTTGTTGGAAATGGGTCACTTTTGGGCCCATAGTTGTAATAATTAGCCCATGGCTATAAATAGTAGCTTCTTCTTGATTTTTAGGTCAACTTTGATGATTATGAACAATTATACACTTGAGAGTGTGAGTGAGCTTGGATTAGCTTGCGTTGAATTTTTGTTTGGAAACGTTAGTTGCTTGGGAGTTTGATTCCCTTGTGGTCTACGTAGGATTTAGGTGCTTTGTAGGATTAATTTGATTGAGGATTTGGGGTTTAATATACCCTTAATTTGTATTCAATTTCCTTCTTTGTGTCTATCTATTTCTTTATCTTTCTATCTTTCCCTTTTTAATTCCTTATTTATCTTGTTTCTATATCTTTTCCCTCTTTTCGTATTTTGAGGGTTATCAAACAATATTTTTATCAATTGCCTTGGGTTATTTATGTAAATTTCCATGAACATAATTTTCATAGATACAATATTAAAGAGTAGAGTTATTTTAAAATTTTGGGGCAACCTACTCTTTAATTTTGGACAGCCACCCTTCTAGGGTGTTCTTGGGGTATTTAAATATGCGTTATGCCTAAAGATTACACCTCCTCTCCAGTTCCCTTAAGTCTAAGAAATATCCTGAACTCCATCTTCATCAAATTTTCTCATAAAATCACTAGAGAATCTTGTTCCTTTTGGGATGAAATCAAAGACACACCCTACCTTGTGGTAATTACTTGAAACTTGTTTTTAAACTGTGCAGTGTTTAGTAACTTTATCATATCCTATTATGTACCTATCCATTTTAAGTAAAAAAAATATAGTTTGGAAATATAAAACATATATCTACAACTTTTATTCTTGTGACAAAAGCTGATTTGGATGTTTTTGATTCTAAATAGGGGATATATGTGAGAGCAAGTTCTATCCAGTTTTTCATTTTGAAAATTCCCTAAGTGCTACTGTTAGTGTTTTGATGATATCATTTTGTACAATAAGTATTTTTCGATGATTCTAGATTAGTTTTAATCCCAAGACATATACCTAAAACTTTCATGATTCTATAAAGTTTGGTTTTGCTGTTTACCTATTAAAAGTTATGTTACAAGCTGAAATAGTATGTCTGTCTGAATTTACTATTTTCAGGATTAGGTGTAATTTGCACAGACTATGCTTAAGTTTGATGCTAATATTGGTTTATATAAACATGATGGATTTACTAGAAATTAAAAATGGAACTTAATTGTATGTTCAAGATTGTGTATACTCATGTACAAGCTGAGGAACTTGATACGTTGTTTGGTCTATGATTTAGACTCTTAAAGTGTGGTTTGATTGAATAGCTGCTAAAAGGATAAGATTTGTGTATAATCTTGAACTCTTACTCTTGTTAACTTCTGAAGTATTTGAAATATCCCAACAAGCACCTAACTCTAAGAAGAACCTCAAGGGAAATGATATCCTAAGCAACTCTTCTTTCCAAAACAAGAAACAACTAAAAGCTTAGCAAGCTCTCATAATCTCTCAATAATGGAGTTTTTAGTTTATGAAAATTCTAAGTCTTCAAAGCATAAAAAGGGCTTTTGTACTAAGCAAGTAAAGAAGAAACTATGTTATTACATTTCTACCCTTAATGATGTAAGGGCCTTGTTTGGGATGTCCTCTTTGTGATGAATTTAAGAATTAATCAAATCAAATCATAATCCTCCTTCCTCTTCTTAATGTATGCTCCATCAAATGCTATCATGAATATGTGGAATCCTTGGGAGGACTCCATAATGCACTCAAGTGCATCTTTCTTCATGAATAACCCTTGCCAATTTTGAAGCTCACGAGCTTGAATCCTTGTGAAAGACCTTGTAAAAGGATTTGGGATCTCTTAGGTTGCATCAACATGCCTCTTGATTCATATCTTTTTCCATCTTGACTATGGATTTGTGGTTCGTCTTAATTATGGAAGTTGTCCATTTTAAGTACGAACTAGAAAGCCATTTTTAATATGATTCTTGATTCTCTTGATTATTGAGTTTCAACCCTTTATGATGTAGGGCTTTGACCCTTCTTGATATAGGGTATCAGTCCTTCTCGATATTTGATTATGCTTGGTGTGACGACATGATGTACATATTGGGTGAATCTTGTTGTTTGACCTCTTGTGAACTTGTTCTTGATCTTTCTTGACACTTGAGTCTTTAAATATAAAATTGGTACTTTTGATACATTTGTCTACTTGATTTATTTATATATGTTCCAAATGAGCTGCTAATAAATTAGGAGGGAATCGGAGAATCTAATGGCTCTGAGCCAAATGTTTATACACCACTAAGCTTTATGCTTAGTGATATTTGTTTCTATCATAGAGGATCCTCAAGAGGATACTTGAAGATGGCCATTGGAAGTAGGATTTTTGGAGCTTTAATGAAGATCACATTTGCATATAGGCATCTATATTTTGTAATAATTTTTGGGACTTGTATATGATCTATGTGTTACACGTATATATATAATTTTGAAGGCTGGTTTGTAGCTTAAATTTGGTAACTGGTTTGACTATTTTAGTGTGTGTAAACTCAAGTTTTGTAAGTACTAAATTTATATTTGGTTTTGTAATTATGAAAAAAAGATAAACCTACTATTTTTGATTACTCGAGAGAGTGGTAATTATTCATAACGTGAGTCTACAACCGTGTGGAATGACAAATAGAATCTCGTAAGGTACTTGCTTATTTATTTGGAAAGGTTTCTCTTCCATAGATTGAAACACTTACTTCGTTTAAACTTGGGATAATATGAATTACCAAATGGAAAACCTTCGTACCTTTAACTCATTTAAAAGGACCTAATTCTTCCACTATGATTAAAATGTTTTAAGTTAAGATATTTTAAACACCTCAAGTATCATATTCACTTTTATTTTAGAAGTAGCGTCCTCCTGAGAGGGTCACTGCAGAATATGCCTATTCCTCAGCAATCTGATTTTATAGTCTCCATTAATGTTACATTGTTTTGTATCTAAACTCTAAGGTCATCCAGCTCTGGCCATCCATAAGAGAAGTTTACAATGGCGGGAAATTGTAACTTTTTAATAATGTTCATCTTGTTAACCTCCTCTTTAGTCCAAGTTACTCTAGGAACTCCATTATTGCATGAAAAACTTTTGATAGGAATCGATCCCACTTGATCTTTGTTACCTTTAGTTCGTGTATAATAGTATTAGGATTTACCAGAGCTACATATTGCATTTTGCCTTTCCGATTCTCGCCTGATGCATGCTTATCTCTTGTATTGTTGATGTCTTCACCATCCAAATCCATAGGCTTATTAGGCAAATTCACAGGTTTGGAATCAAAATCATTGTTATTTGGAGAGTTGGTGGGTTTTGATGGGGTAATTTTGGGTGGTTGAGATTTGGAAATTTTTCAAGTGATGTCAGAGAAAATTGATCAAACGTCGGCGGTGGCTGGCCAGTGACCGAGTTGGCCATGAAAATAGTCAGAAGTGCTTAGGTTGATGGTTTAGGTATGAGAGAGAAAAGACCATTTTTCATCGTAGAAAAACCATTCTACTATGATGTGCCTTTTTAACACCAAAAAAGTAGAAGAAATGAATCTCAATTTTTAGGGTAAGATATCAGATTTCAACACCCATCACAATTTTCTCCCCTTGAATTCATAGTGAAAAATATATATGCCTAAACTTTTGGATTTCAAATTGGATTTGGCAGATTGGGCTGTTGGAGGAAAAAGGGTGAAAAGAAGAAAAATATTGATGAGGAGGAAGAGGATTTGAAGGTTGTTATCGAAAAAAGTGGAAAAGAAGAAGAAAGATAGATAATGAGGCACAAGGTTTGAGTGGGAGAAGGCGAGCAACCTAGACAAGTTGGGAGAATTTATGTATTGGATGGATATCAATCAATATAGAATATGAGAGGCATATTACTCTTACGATGACAAGTGTAAGCACAAGAAAATTCCATTTAAAAAATAAAAAACAAAATACAAAATCTTAAATATTTTTTTAAAATTTCAAAAATCAATCTATACAGAATATGAGAGGCAAACCAATTCAACGATGACTAGTGTAAGAAGAAGAAAATTCCTATTTTTTAAAAAACATATAAACGAAAATACAAAATCTTAAATACTTGTTTTTAAATTCAAAAACTCGCTTCTACAACAGCCCTAAAATTCCATCAGGGTTCTTCGGATTTCCTTTCTTTCAAGGTAAAGGTAAGTGAATAAATTATAAGCATAGTTTAAGAAAACTATTGAAACCAGGTTCTTTATATTTAAGGTGTAAGACAACCCTTTCTAAGCTTGGTTGTCCCCCTTTATTTTAGACTTCTAAGATATTTATCTTTTTCTTTAGTGTAAGTTTGGAGGATAGTTCAACTCCTTGATAGTTAAGGAGATAAAATTTCAGAATTTGAGGTAAGGTTTCTGCTCCATTTCATCCCTCCTTCTATATGAACTTGGTGATGGATTCTAGATGTGTTTTTATTGAGAATTCACTGGATGGTGATTGGAAGCTATGTATTTAAGTGCCTATTGTGTAATTGAATTTTGGGACTGCTTGATGGCTATTTTTAATGTATTATTGTTGGGAGGCAGTGGGTGAATTTATAAGATGGTTGAATGGAGTTGTATTGAATTATTAAGAAAAAGTGTGATGGTACGCTTAGTATTTTGCGTTAGATAGTCTTGGTGCCTATAAAGTGTTTAGCTACTGTTTGTACAAGGACTATATTACATATGGCTTCTAATTACAATTCATTTTATACTTAAATTGTAGATTAACATCTTAAAAAGGGAGGCTGAATCATGGTAGTTATATTGGAAAGGAAAAATTTAATAAGGTATGTAAGGCTATTCAATTTCATATTCCTTGGCATGAAGTCTCACACTAGTGTACCAAAAAAGTTAGTTACCTAAGTGATATGATTACAAATTTCTGTTTAGCTAATGACCCTTATCCTACTGCCCATGGTCTCTAAAGGGTATTAAAGTACTCCTATATGTGTTCATTACTCTATATATGTCTATTTGTTCTTCCAAGTACTAGTAGTACAAAGTTATTCAAAAAACAAGTCCTATGAGCTATTCCCTTAGTGAAATGAGGTTTATTGAGTCGTATTAGTTCTTAATTACTATAATGATGTTACAGTTACCTCCTACATAATTGTTATTGCCCCAAGTATGTTATTCGTATATCGATAGTTCCAAAGCTCAAAAATGTTATGACCACCAAAAGAACAAGCTCAAAGAATAAGGAAACAATGTAAAGTTAATCTATTTACTTATAGGTGGTATTCCAGGGCCAAGGCCTAGCATGGTTCGATCTCAATTTATGTATTGTATTCAAAAAGTTAATGCCTAGCAAGGGTTGATCCCAATCTGTATATTATGGGTAGTATCCTAGGGGTGAAAGGAAAGCCTAGCATGGGTCGATCCCAATTTATGTATTTATGAGGACCGTATCCCAGGGGTTGAAATGCCTAGCTGAGTTCATCCTCTTTTACTACTAATCTGCTGGTCATTTGTATCATATGACATAAAAAATTTATAAAGCAAAGAAGAGAAAACTAAAGAAAAAAATGTAATGTATGTGATCCCACAAGTGCAAGCAAATGTGGTCTTTTATCCTTATCTATACAGTTGTACATTGGTACCTGATTTCATTTGAGCTCTTGTTTTACATAAAATCACTTTATACCTTACATATTCAGTAAATTCTTTCGTACTGACGTCCCTCATAGGGGACACTGTGTTTCATGTCGTAGGTACATGTGCTTTAGCTAGTAGACCTCCTCTGTAGGAGCACATGAAACTCAGCTATGGTTGGAGAGCTTCTGGTTGATTCAGAGCTTTACCAAGTCATTGATATATATTTTGGTATTGTAAGAAGTTAAGGTTAAGGCGGGGCGTCCCTACCTAGCCGAAGTTTTTTGATCTTATAAAGGCTTTATAGACTAATGTATAAAGTGTAGTTATGTTTGATCTCCTAATAGTTGTGGCCCCAACGGCTAAATCATATATATGTGGTTTAAGCCTATCTCCATATTGGTCTTATATAATTGATATAGAATATATATATTTGTCAAAGCTTCATGAACATCATAGTTATACGCATGGCAATCATAGGTTATAAGTACGTTCAGTTGAGTCTTTAGGGTGTCGGGTGCCATCCTTCTCAATAGGATTTCAGGTGTGACATGACCCTCCATATAATTTTAATAATATTTGTGTATTTCCCTAATTTCACTCTCCTTGTAGTTGCTACATGGTATTTATGACTTGCTGGGATAGATGGTTTAGTTCCCAAGGAGTTCGGTTGGATTTTAAATCAATTTCCCAATTTTGGAGCTTTTGAAGTTAAGAAGTTTGACTTTAGTCAACATTTTTAGTAAAGGGCCGTAAGTGGAAATTTTGAAAATTCTATTATCTTGGGAAAGTGGATTTTTGGCTAGGGTAATCTTTGGTTTGGGTTCCAAACCTTTCTGGCTCATTTGTGTGCTTGGTTGGGTTTTTAGTGGAATTTGGACAATTATTGTTTTTGATCAACATTTTGTTGACACGGCCTATGTTGTTATTTCATCAATTCCATCGAGTGTGGAATTTTGTTTCCAGTCGGGTAGCATATTTGGTTGTGTTCACAGGACTTGGAACGAATCTATGAGGTCGTTTGAGACTTGGTAAAATTGGCCAAAGTTATTGGTGCAGTTGATGCTCTTACAGCCTCTTCTACGGATATTGGCTCGTTGATACACCTAAATTACCCCTCAAATTTAAAGTATAAATCAGTCACTATAAAATATTGAACCCAACTAGGATGGGGTTGAATCCCACAGGGAATAAGGTTTAAACTAAGCCTTAATGCAGTTTCGTTAACTACTAATGAGTTATTTCTGTAAAAATTGGGGTTTATGAAAAGAGTTTCGTATTCAATATCCAATTATGGTTAACAATATCAGAATTCCAGGAAATGTAATCAGTTAATAGAGATAACTAGGTCTGTGTTCACCAAGGTTTCATGACATGATCTAGTCACTAACGGTAGTAGACTCTTCTAGTACAAAATACACAAGGCTATCAATTCCTTTAACTCACCTAAATTCTTCTCAACCTAATTGGATGATATTCACTCCAATTCTCTCGAACTAAAAGTGATGAGAATGTGAAACTTGATAATGACATCAAGTTTGTTAATCTTATATCAACATTAACCATTAGACGGGGATTGGAAACCCCAAATCCTTGATATTAACTCCTTTTCCTAGTTTTAACCTCTTTACTCAAGAAAGTTAAGCCTAAGGCATGTTCTAATGTTTGCAACAATTAGAAATCAATTAATATGAAAGAATTAGCAGTGCACACATTTTCACTATTTGAATCTACATCTAATAGTTTTAATTCTTCATGAATCCCACAACCCTAGTTGTGAGGTTTAGCTACTCATAGCTTTAGAAACAAACAAAGACATAGAATTCATAAGATAAAGCATAAACTTACTCAATTGAAATCCAAACTTCAATTGTATTTCAAAAACCTAGTATTCAAACTCGAATCCCCACAAGAAAATGTAAATTAAAATCTGTTCACTCTAAAATGATGATAAAATAATAATAACCCTAATAGCCGCTATTTATATTATAGGGCATTAAATACCAAATTAAAATCGATGAAAATCCCATCTGTCATTACACGATCAAGTCGACAGCCTGTCGGCTGAGTAATGGTCCATTTCTTTATCTACCACAACTATCTAGTAAATTTTCTAGAATTTCGTTTAAGCCCCATAACTTAGGTGACAGCCAAACAGTTTCTCTATCACTTGAGGTATTGTACTAATTCATTCTAGTTAAGGACGACAACTTGGGATATAGTTCATCGGGAGGCTGACGGTTCGTCAACTTAGCCGTCGACTAGACAACCTCTATACTTCAGTCTGTTTAAACCTAACGATCTAGGCGATGATCTTTCAGAAGTTCAATGGACCATCTAAATTTTCGTTAACTTAGTCTTTTTAGCATAAGTTATCCTCTTTCTTGCCTTAGCATATTTCCCTACAAATGAGACCAAAAAGCAATCAAACCCACAAAAAGTTGCCTAGGAACTTGAATTTATTCATGGTTAAAAGATTCAAATATGCATCAAATTCCAGCTCATCAACACCCTTGATTTAGATGTTTGCTTGTCCTCAAGAAACAAGACACAACCATACTAAAAATAATGCAAAAAAAAAAAAAGAAACATACGTCAAACTACGCTAGTCACGAGCTCTTTTACATTCATCTCAAAAGTACAACCCCCTTTTCTTTCTAAATACAAAATAAGTGTGCATGAAATCACTTATAAACTTGACTCAAGAGGATCAAAGGATGACATAACAATATCAATGAACAACTTTGCATACACAAAAGACAATTCCTCTAACACTTAGCAATCAATAGTGCATTCCAAGTGCCCTCGCCACAAAGAAGTCCCAAACACACAAGATTCATTTAGAAATTGGGAAAGGAACAAATTGGCTCACTCTAACAATGAAGTTCAAACAATGCATATACAATACCATAGGCTTGCCCTTGTTTTCTATGCTTCAACTTTCAGACTGTTAGACTAAGATCACTATAGAATTTTTTTTGGTTTGTAGTGTAGGCTTTGGGTCGGGTATGTAGCATTTGGAATTAATGACTAAACCCTCCCTTGACACTACACTATTTTTGCTCCACTTCTGACCAATCCAATTTTTATTCTTCATTTATTCACTCTTTGCTTCCTCTACGGATGCGGCTTTCTTTTCAATAAAACTCCTTTTTTATATTTTCTCCATTCTTTCTCGCATAAGCCACCCATTTTTCCATTTTTCATCACTAGCCTCTTCTTTTTATACCTCATTCTTCCTTTCATACCCCTTCATAGAGGCCACCCTCAACTTAGGTGATTTGGCTGAGTTGAGGTTCACAATATCCAAGAATGGACAAAGGCCAAAACAAAGGTTTCGAGGAGCCTTTACAGTAGCCACCCTCAATTTAGGTGATTTATCAGAGTTGAGTTACATATTTTCTAAAGAAGGACCAAGGCCAAGACAAGAGTTCCAAGAATAATAGAGAAGGTGAACATGCTATTAAATAAAAAGGTCAATTAGGCTCAAAATTCTGGAAGAAGGGATAATTTACATCATTTAGATTGTCATTTAGCTTGAGAGGAATGAAATAAAACATGTCCTATGATTCCTTTCCTATTCCACTATCCTATGACCTACACAAGATAAACAGAGCAGGTTTTGAATTGCATACACAAAGTAAGAACTATACAAAACCATCTCACCCACACTTGGCACATAATAGCAACACAACTGCTAACTATCAGGTTTATGCCCTAGCTTAAGAAATAGTTATCATATCCATGTATGCCTAATTTCATGCAAAGATCCATAGCGATCAAGATATAAAAATAGATATACACATCCCATACAAAATTTAGAGGGGTCTCCATTTTTTTCAAAACAGACTGTCTTAGTTCATCTAAATTCTTTTTACAAACACAACCACAAAACAACACATAAAACACTAAAAATTTAAAACACCCTAAATATATCGGTTTTACTAGATAGCACTCCCAAGGGAAAAGAAACACAACAACAAAAACCCTCATGTGGTGAATCAAACAGGTACCCTACCCCTATCAAAAAGATATACGTTGTCCCTAATACATTAAAAAATAAAATAATAAGGTTCTACAGGGAAGAATATATACCTGTGGTGACCTAGACACTTGTATCTTGTAATAGGTAGTGGGCTCCAACATTTATTGCAGCGTTGTCAGTCGTGGCACCAGGGATGATCGGTGCACTTAATGTAACATATGGTGGAGTGGAAAACTCCACACTCAACTCTGCACCACCAACTGTCCCTGGTGGTATGCTAGAAGTGGCTCCAACAACTCTAGCCCTCATAGCTGCCTCTTTCTTATCACTTTCCTCTAGCGACCTCTTTTATGCTTTCTTTATATCATTTTTTCCTTTCCTCTTTCTCTTTTTTTTGACCTTTGTTGGATCCTCTTTCTCTTCTCATAGCCTCTAACCCTTGGATTTAATAGGTATACCCATAAAATCAATTAAGACTCATTTTTCTTTGATTTCTCAACATTCGGGGATCAGGAATGCAATAGAGGGCCTAATTTGAAGTGCCATAGTATTAGCTTGTTCCTTTTCTAACTCAGCCTAAAATTTAGCAAAGTCTGATATAGTCATTGTGTTTAATTTCTCATTGACTTTCTTTTCTATACCATTAATGTAGTTATAAAGGCCGACGTATGGCATAAGTGTAGCCAAAATATCTTTCTCAACAAATGACTAAAATTTTTCTACAAATATATTTAGCTATATTTCAAACCTTCTAGACCTCTTAAACAATTTTATAAAGTTCTAATGAGTCAATAGGTATTCCAAATTCATTATTATAATAGATGCAGTGTCAGCTGACTCGGTAGCTAGTGTGGTTCCAATAGCACCAGAGGTAGATCGGGTAGTCATTGGAATAGTGTTGAGAGCTAGCTTCATGACTATGGAATCCCCCAACACCTATAAAAGAGTACCATCCATAGCTTGACTAGTTGACCCTAAGATATGAAGCATTGACTTGTGCACTCGTAATTCAAATTTGGTCTCATATCTAGACCTCTCAATATCCTAATTCTATAACACTATAACCTATTCATAATTACCTTTCAACACCAGCACTTGAGCCTCTTCACATAACTTAGTAATGAGGAAGGGGAACGAAAGAGAAGTAGAGGGATTTGTTGCTCCGATCCTTATTTCATCAGCTATGGGTATGTCAAAGTTCATCTTGAACCCCAATATCAAACTAGCCACGATGACCACTTTATATTTAATTTGCTGATAGAGTGCCTTAAAGATTAGAGTCACCTTAAAGATCCTAACTATAAAGTTCAGAGTCACCTTAAAGATCTTTTTCTTAGCATTTATAAACCATGTCGACTGACCTTCAGCTATGACTTAAGCCAACCACAGGCATTGATTATACCTATACCTTATTTTGTGTTCAAAATCAACAATGTTTGCTGGTGGTACAAAATCAAACCCACTAGAAAATGGTAGATTATCTGATCTGAAATGTCTATCAAAACTCCACGAATTTGCACCTTATTCAGCATTGGTAAATTGAATGGTTTTTGGACCTTCTTGGATTTGTTATCTATAGTAGAATTATAGTTCACATAGAATTCTAGAATCATATTAGGGTAATAGTACCCCAGTGCAGTGTTTGTCCACCCCAGGCCATAATGATTGAACTATATTTCAATCACTATGTATTTTGCAAGCTCTAATGATACAATTTAGACATTCTAAGCAATTGGTATTTTAAGGGTACCATTTTCCGTCGTTGGTAGTCCATCTTAGAAGTACTTCTGGGAGCCCTTCACTTGTCAGCACATTTCTTTACGAAACTCTGGAGTTTTTCTCTTGATAACCTTGTCTGGGATGGGCATAAGTTCCTCTTCTAGTCTCTTGGTGTTATCAGTGCTACTCTCATTATCTGCATCTGAACATGAGACCTCCATACTAGAATCGCTATCAGAGGATTCATCTCCCTCATCAAAGTGGGGAGCATTTTGTTGTTGTCTAGCAGCTTGTCTAGTATGGTAGCCCTATGCTTCCTCCACTTCTTCAACCTTTGGGTTGGGTTCATCTCTCAATGCACAAGTTGTGGTGTCCTTTGCTAACTTTTTACCAGCCTTTACATGGGGTGGGTTTGAATTTAGGAGCCATAAGTACCTATGGAGGAATAGTGTTAGCTTAAAAAAACTATAAAAAAAAATGAAAGAAAGTTTCACAACATTCTTAGACGAGACGGTCTGTCACCTATAGGCCGGTTCATCCATTAAACCATTAGTCTCAAATAGTGTTTAAAGAGACATCTAACATTTAAGTCAGTGGTGTATCACCTATGGGATGGTCTGTCGGTTAAACTAGTGCTTTTATACAATGTTCAGGTGCCAGTAGACAGTTGAGACGATGGTCTATTGAGTGGTTGACAGTCCATTCGCCAAGTCGTCATACCTAAATAGAATAAAAGTTTGTTTTCTAAGCAGTGATGGGTAAATCAATGCTCCGTGGGCCATGTGATTGTATGTGGGCCTACACATTTCCTTAAAACAGTATAAAACCAAGACCATTGATGGAAATAACTTTCAAATTATTAAACTTTTCACTATGAAATTAAGGATACGAACTCATATGAGGTGTAAATCTCATTGCTTGATGAAAAGTTTTACAATCATCCAGACTATGTAGGGTTACTCAGATATCACCCTTCCATCTCCCGTCCCTTTTAATATTGAGTTGGTGGGCAACATAATTTTACAAGAATTTCACTTCCAGAATTTGAAAATTTTGTTGCCAGCAGACTCAATAAGAATATTTGCTTACAAATGAGTTATCAAGCCAATAAAATCTTAAATAGACTAAATTAAATAAAGAACAAGATTCATACCTTGAGGACGATGTGAGGAAGAAACAATTGAAAACTTGTAACCCAGTTCTTTTGTGGTCCATTCAATACCTTGCTCGCATAATAAATTCATACCTCGATAGCCGTATAGTTCTTTTGTGGTCCATTCAATGTCTTGCTCACATAATAAATTTGGTGGAAGATTTACTCCCTCTTTTGATTCAATCCAACACCAAGCGCCACATTGTTTTCATCATACATCAGTTCAAATGGTTTGGACCAGTCCAGAGCAACAATGATAGGAGCATAAGTAAGCTTTTCTTTAAGGAACTAAAATGCCTTTAAACAAGCGTCATAAAATAAGAACTGTACCTCCTTCTCTAATAGTTTGCAAAGAAGATTGGCAATTATGGAGAAGTCCTTTACGAACCTTTGATAAAAACCTATTTGGCCAAGGAAAATCTGAACCCCCTATACAGAGATTGGTGGAGGTAAGTTCTCAATCATATTAATTTTTTCTTGGTCAACTTCAATACCTCTATTAGATATCTTGTGTCCCAGAACAATGCCCTCCTTCACTATGTAGTGGCATTTCATCCAATTCAGTACTAAGTTCATTTCCTCGCACCATTGTAAGACCTTGCAATATTTGCCAAACAGTCTTCAAAAGCATCACCGACCATAGAAATGTCATCCTTGAACACTTCCATGGGGTCCTCCACCATATTTGAGAAAATAGACATCATACATCTATGGAATGTGGCAGGTGCATTCCATAAGCCAAAAGGCATGCACTTGAATATAAATGGATTATATGGGAATAGGAATGTAGTTTTCTCTTGATTCTCAGGTCCAATGAAAATCTGGTTATACCAAGAATAACTATCCAAGATGCAGTACCAACCTCGGCTTTCTAATTGATCTAACATTTGGTCCATGAAAGTCATTGAGAATTGATCTCTAAGAGTGTAAGAGTTCAATTTCTAGTAATCCATGCATACACGTCAGCCCGTGACTAGGCTAAGTTGTACCTCATTTTTTGGGGGTGAATTGCACCAGACTTGCCCATTTGCTGTCCAATATGGGATACACTGCCCCTGCATCCAACAACTTAATAATCTTTTTCTTTAACACCTCTTACATTGATAGATTAAGTTACATTAATGCTCTATTCTTGGGATGAAATCCTATTCTAGCTGAATTTTAAGAGTGCAAATCCCGAAAGGGATTCCGATGATATCGACAATGGTCCACCCAATTGCCCATTTAAAACGTCTCAGTACTAACACAAGTGCCTCAACCAGCCACTAAAGTAAATCAGCCGCCATAATAACAGGTAGTGTACTATTCTTTCCTAAGAAAAATAACATAGATGACCAGGAAAAACTTTCAATTCCAATATCAGTAGTTCTTCAACTGAATGCTTAGCTGGAAGAGTAGGACTATTCTTCAAATCCAATTCTAACTTCTTTGGAGAATAGTAATAGGAACCCATCCTAATTACGACCTTTACTGTCTCATCATAATCTTTGATGTCATCACCATTGAAGTTAATCACCTCTGCAGCTAAATGTTTCAACTACAAACCTTTCTTTAATGGGCACCTCACTCACCCCTTCATCCATAACATCTATCATAAAGACAATATTTATATCCCTTGGTTTCTTCATGGACTAACAAACATTGAATGTAATCTCCTTGTTGTTCAACCTGAACTTCAGTTCATTGCTCTCTATGTCAACCAAGGCTCTACCAGTCTCTAAGAAGGGTCTTCCTAAGATTATGGGAACTTCAAAGTCTACTTTGCAATCCAAGATCATGTAATTAGATGGAAAGATAAAGCTTTCCGCCTTCACTAGCATATCACATAAGATCCCAATAGGCCTCCTGACCAAACAGTCAGTCATTAATAGTCGTATTTTTATCATTTTAGGGGCTCATAAGCCTAACTGTATATGATTAGTGAGCGATATCTTGTTGATGCTTGCACCAAGGTCACACAATGCCTAAACGAAATTGAAAACTCTGATGGTCAATAGAATGGTAAAAGCACCGATATCTTTATTCTTTTGAATCAAAGAGCATGAAGCAATTGCACTACAATGGTGTATGTTGTTAGTGGGTTCAAAACTAACTGTCCACTTTTTGGTGACCAAGTCTTTCATGAACTTGACACAACCCGACATTTGTTCTAACGCCTCCACCAAAGGAATATTAACTGACATCTTCTTCAACTTAGAGATTAATTTGTGGAAAATACCATCTTTTACTTTTTTTTTTTCATCCTATGAGGAAATTGAGGTGGTGATCTAGGAATTTAAGTGAAAGGCATTACAACCTTCTCCATCTCTTTATTTTTAGAAATCTTATTTTAACACTTGTAGATTTCTCAGCATCAACAACAACATCATCAATAATCGCCGGCTTTACCAAGTGAGCTGGAACTCTTTGCTCAATAACATTATCAACCATATTTCTAGAATTGGAAACCACATCCTCCTCTTACTCATGAATAATAGGTACTGAATCCGGCAATATTCTTCCACTTCATGTCATGACAGCCATACATTGGCAATTGTTTTTTAGATTTTAGATAGTGTCGCTAGGTAATGTCTCACTCTTCAACTGATTCAAAGTTGCAGACATCTCACCTCTTTTATAGTCTAGCTATTTGATTGAAGTAGAGTGTGAGTCCACTAATTGACTAGTTAGAGATCTCGCCTTTCATTTCTTTTACACCGGAGTCGGTAGATTCGACTCTTTGTAAAACCTGAGCCAACATATCTTCCATCCTTAAACTTATTAAACCATTACTAGTTCGATCAAAATTTCTGGGGGCACTTAAAGACCACTTCTGTTATTCTTTCTCTTTTTTTTGCCTTGATCCCTGTCCTTACAACCAGCCCTATCGTAATAATTATCCTTCTGATAGTTTCGACCTTGGTTTCCTTCTGTGTTGGCCCAAAAACCCACCTTCTAATAAATTAGATAATTTTCCTCCTACTTAAAATCTAATTCAACTACTTTACCTTGCAAACCTAAAATGTTCACATTTTCAACACCACTTGCCAACAAATGATTTGTGCGCAAGTTCATATGTGTTTTCATATGGGCCATGTCGTGGTCACGTTTTTCCTCTCTTTGATGTTGTTCCACAGACATACCCACTGACTACGTCTCACTTATAACTTCAGAGTCTCTAGTAAGCCAAGCTATATTGGTTTTTGTGAGCCTATCTAAGATCACAGATGCATCTGCGTAAGTGAAGGACAAGAAGGATCCCCAGTGGGATTATCAGCAATTGGATTAGTTATCGAGTATAAAGACCTATAAAAAGTCTCCATCAAATGTTCATCTGTCAACTTATGATTGGGGCATTAATTCATATTCTTCTTAGAATGCAACCATGCTTCTGCCTGAAATTACTAATCTCGTCCCTCAATTGCGACATCCTGTAGGTTTGAAAGAACCTTTCTAGGAAAGCACCTTCAACTCCCTCCAATTTGTGATGGAATCACGTGGAATCTTGATAATGCTCAAATACACCATAGAAATCAGTGTACGCAGTAACAATATAATTACCAATTTAGAGTTGGATCCGATCCCACAGGAAACAAAGTAACTAGAGATTGAGAAAGCACGGAATAAAAATAACTTGCTATAACCAGAACAAAATATACAAGTGTTTTTAGGGATTTTCAAATATAAAAAAGTGAAACACGGATAGATCAAATTATAATATGAACAAGTTGATCAATGGATTTCACAGATGATGGAAAACAAGGGATAAGACTACAGGGAATCAATTCTATCAACGACCTAAAGTATTTAAATAAAATATTCTTCATTTACTATGGGTTAGCAAGTTAGCCTTGCAACCTCAACTATCCGCCACGTCTTTCAATCAATTGACAAATATTTCTTGGCTAAATTCCATCGAATATTAGCCAAGTGTCAGCACAAATAGTTCTAATCAATGGCTACACTATGATTTAACTATGTATAGCAACAAAACCCATTAGATGGGTCATTCAACCCAATTCACGCTAAATTAACCTTTCCTAACCTCAATTAGCTCTTTCAAGCATTAATCAAAGTAGATGGTCAATTCACACTCTAATCTCCTCTTTCAAGCTCAACTAGAGTAGAAATCAATAAAGTATGAGATTAATTTAAATAAATAAAACTCATTTATAACTCAAGAGTATTCAATCAATACAAAATCATGAGATAGAATCTAAACGCAAATCCAAAACATAAACATTGCATTGTGTCCAATAACAACATTCAAGAATGAATCTAACTACACCCAAATATTCAATACAAAGTAATGGAATGAAGAAACAATTATGAAATATTCACTACAAAGCTTCCAAATCTTCACTCCAAGGGTGTTGGATCAAGAACCCTAGCCTCCAAGGTTGAGAAATATGCCAAAGATGATGTTTCAGATCTGAAAAATCCCTTTTATAGCTCAAAAATTATGTTTTAGGTAATTACAAAAATTCCACTGCACTGGTCTCCTGATGGTGCACATGCACACGCAGGTGGGCACCTACATGTACAGGTCAGTGGCGTAGGTGAATTTCCAAATTCTTGCAGTTTACTATTTTGCCCACATGCTTCCTCACCTATGAGCGCACCTCCTCACTTGCATGTGCAGGTGACCATTTTGCGATCCTTGCATTATCCTAAGCTTTTTTACTTCCTTTTCCCATTCCATTTGACTCATATGGTTAGTTCATACTCAGATTCATTTATTACCTGTACAAACGAGTAATTTACCATGAGATACACTTTGAATCAAAAGAAACTAGAAGATAATTCAAGCTTAAATGATTAAAAAGTTGGCAAATTGCCAACTTATCAACCCCTAAAACTTGAACTATTGTTTGCCCTCAAGCAACCAAGGATCTTCCCAAAGAAAAGGATATTCATGACTCCAAGACAAACAGAACATACTACAAATAAGTAATTAACACTTTTTCTTTTAAGATACAAATATTTTTGTTTCAAAGGTATAGGACATCAACAAGTAAAAGTTTCAAATCAAGATGCTTCTCAAGGTTTGACACTAGACTTTCAAAGATTTCCTCGATTTTACCTTGCGGCTTGTCTTTCTCATTTTCCCCTAATTGAAACTAAGACATCACTCTCCACTTCAAGGTGTAGATTCCACTCACATGTAAGAGTTTGCTCTACTCACGTAGAATAATGCAATTCACAAGGAACATAGAGATAGAAAGAATTTTTGCTCACACTTACAAAGAAATTCAAGTGCAATAAGTAGAACCATAGGCTTGCCCATTGTGTCATTCTCCACTAATGTAGACCACTTGCAGTAATTGATGAAGGTTAGGGTGAAAGAAGGGATTAATGTATCAAGTGACTCGAAAACCTCCCTAAACACAATCGCTTGAACAACTTCTAAGGCCCAATTCTTTCAAGTTCTCCACCTTATTCACCCTCTTTGCTTTCCTTTTGTTTCACTAAATCTCTATCATCCTTTTGATTATCACACTTATGAGCCTTCCTCTTAATTTACTTCTTTGGTTATTTCAAGAGATTTTTTACTTATAAGCCATTCATGCCTCCCTTTTCTCATATTTTCCCACTATTTCAAATCATTTCTATGGGCTAGGCTCCTTGCTTTCATTTTCATGTTCATCTTTTGTATTTTGAAGCATTCGTTGAGACAACCAATCATACACCTCTCATAAATAATTTTACAAATCTCCCTCCCCTCAAACTTAGGCTTTTGGCCTAATTTTGTCATTCTCATAATTGTGCACCCCCAAATAGGCATTTGCCTGCACCGTCCTACATTAGAATAATGTGACGTGTTCAAGGAGGTTGGGTGCCAAAAGAGGGGTTATTAAAAAGAGTTATGGTGTCATAGTATGATCATCACAAAGAAAGATAATAATGGCAAGAGGCTCAAATGGTTTGACTAGGGAACAATGTTAAGGTGGGATTTAGGCCATGTGATAGTTCAAAGAGGGCTTCGAGTTATCCTTCAAAACAAGTGTGGCCTAGAATTTTGCCTTGAATAAACTCGGGTCAAGTTATAGACTACAATCTATGCACAAGAATTGATTGAAAGCCTCACCACACAAAGCACCACACTCTTTAAATAGAAATCTAGTCCTCCAAACAATTTGAGAAAATGAACTTGAGAAACTACTCCAAATTGGGGACTCTTCTTTTGTGAAGAAATAGCCACAAATTGAATTTAAAGGTCACGACTCAAGAGAAAGCTTGAAACCTCTTTGCTCTTTGTTTTTTAAAAACCATTTTTCTCTTCAAAAATCATTGTGCTTGCCAATGATAAATTTTGGGAGGTACCTTTCAAACTTTGCCAACTACCACTTAACTCTAACTCAAATAATGGGCATTTCCCCTAAGAATGCTGCCTGATTTATCTATCATAGGGGAATACCACTCGGTTCAACAAAGAAAACCAAATAACAAAAAGAAAATTCTCCTTGGGAAAGAATAGAGGTTTTGAAGAAAACCCCTGTAGTTTATTTTACACGTATATGCATAAGGAAAATAGAACGATGCGCATGTCCAACATAGAAATCAACCAAAACAATAATCAACACGAGAAAAATACATATGGGTCTCAAATGATAACAAGGGCATAATATGGGCCCAGCAAGGGCTAAAAGAATATTAATACAAACACAAGCCTGAAAAGGGCAATATCAAAAGTGTCACAAAATGAGACTAACAAGGGCTATATCCACATCAAAAATAACATCAAGATAGTGTATCAAAATAAAATAATTACATACCATGACTCAAATAGAATGTCCCAATCCCTAAGTAAAAAATGTTGTATTATTCCCAATACAACAATAGAGAATGATAGAAAAGAAAGTGACGACTCCCTGAAGCTCTCTATACGAATGGATACAAATCATGAGTGGTATGTAAGTGGTCATCAACTAAAAAACAAGGAACCTACTCAGACTGGGCTCCTATGACTATACCCAAACTAACACGCTGATACTCAGGAGGATGTGAACTGGAAGTAATACCAACCATACTGACATGCTGATCATCTAGTGATAACTATGTGGCAAGTCCAATCTGATGGTCCTCGATAAGACCTGCATCAAAGTCTACTCCTGCCTCATTTCTCATAGTTCCACAAATAATACCAATCTTCTAAGGCAAGATAAAACCCCAAAGTTCTGCAAATATCAACCTTTATTATTAGACCGAGTCTTTGCGGGTCCACATTATAAAGCTCTTTGTATCCATCCGGCACATACTTAAGCCTCATAAGCCCATTCAACTCTTCCCATGTTGGAGTGCATCTTCTCATGGATTTCAACCAACTTAATGCATGCCCTTAAGGTGTCCAATGGAACATATGGCTTCCTTAACTTCAGTTAAGTCATGGTTTTGAAAAACCAACTCACATTGCCACTCCCAATCAAGATAGGCCTCGGGCTCACACTTTCCTTCAATGGTAGGAAGTGGGATCTTGATGGACTTGAAACTCATATCACCTTTGTCATGCCCCGAGTTCCAACGGGACGGACATGGCACCCGAAGCCGATGAGGCCCGAGAGAACCAATCTTCATCCCTAAACACCAATACACAGACCTCGCAATAGTCATCACCACCACAAATAGAAATAAGAAGCCAATAGTGGAAGTTATGAAAAATATATAAGAAATATGAAACTTGACCATTAGGGTCATCAAGACAAAACATATGTCCATTACACTCCTTTCATTTGACCCACAATATCTACAAAGCCTTTACAGATGCACCACCAAAACCATCCTAGAGTCGGGACACAACCCGCTCTATACATATACACAAGACCAAAACAAATGTACATATAAGACTCGGAAAGCCCCGAACCAACTGGAGCTTACCAAATGTCCGCAAATGATCCGCAACCTACAGTGGAGGCCTACTAGTACCTGTGCCTGCAACAAGTAAGGTAAATTCCCCCGAGGGGGTCAATACGAAGAATGTACTGAGTATGTAAGGCTATAAGAAACTGTACCAATAAGTGAGAACATCAAAGTAACTCAAAGATAAGAGAATAGACAATATAGATAAACCAACATTCCATACGTGTGGAATCATGTACATTACATTCTTTATTTCCTTTATCATCTCAATATCAACAATAATCATATCATGCCCGGGACCAACTGATCAGTGGTAAAAGAGGATGACCCATGCTAGGCATTTTAACCCCTGGGATACGGTCCTCATCAATATATATATCGGGATCAAACCATGCTAGGATTTCCTTTCACCCCTGGGATACCACCCGTAATATTGGGATCGACCCATGCTAGGTGTTCCTTCCACCCCTGGGATACCACCCAACAACACATAACTTATCTTTACAACAATACTTTAATCTTTAGTTATGAAATTGAAACATTGTTGGTTATCGCATTATTGGAATTTTGGGACAATGTTCAATGTACAAGAGACACATGAATAAATATGTATATATAGGTAACCAACCTGACATGTGATACTTTGGAACATTTCGACATAGGTACAAGTACAATGGCAAAGGGAGCAATATGTGCTACAGAAAGATACGGACAAAAATAACCTTACATACCTTAGCCTCTCAATAAGAATCCACAATCCTAATGAATATAATGATCCAGCCCCTTACTCTACAATACAAGTACATAATGGAGTTTACGTCAACATCTAACCACCTTACAAGTGCAAAAGACGACAAAAGTTACATAATTGTCTATAACGTCATTTCCCCCTTTTACAATGAAATTTCGGCATGACCATTCAAAAAATACTACAACATGCCATACAGTGACCAAACATCATAACCAATAGCATTTCGCATCAAAGCTTCTTCTTTACACTTTCTCATTCACACCATATCACAAAGAATCCATCAAGTCACCTTAATACACCTCATAGCACATATCGGCCAAAATCCCATAATTTACACTTATGGAAAATAACAAGTTTAGAAATATAATCACACCATACATGTTGGTATTTCATCCATACCATGAACTTTCATCAAAACCACAAGTCACTTTTCAAGTTTAATTCACAAAATGGCACATCTTTTACCAAAGGGCAAAAGTGTCCTATTCAACCTTTCCAACACAACCATCATGATCTACACAATACTTCATGCATATAATATGCTAAATCACAAGAATAAATACTTACCCAAGCTTGCAAAGTGATGATCTTGTCCAAAGTGTTCAAAGGGAATAGTTGCCTTAGGGTTTTGGCAAAGAGAGAAATGTTTGAGAAAATATCAAAAAGTTATGAGAGTGTGTAATGAATAAAATCTGATTTTTACTTGTCTTTTATAGCCTCATAAGTTATCCTTATCCACTTCATTAGGCATTAAATGCCATGTCTCTATAGTCAACAAGAATGGGTCATTTTTCTTTGGGCTTTTCATTTTAGCCTTGTTTTGGGCCCAATAACACATATTAGCTTAGACCACTAAATTAAATGTATAATCCATCATATATCTCATGTTTAAATAATTCCATAATGTCACGACAATATTCACTCACGAGATTCTCTTTCGTAGCCTCAATCGCAAAACTAGACATTCTAGCCGTCCATGGCTTAATAGAACATTTTTGGTAAATTCTTGTGTTTCATGGTTTGATCATGTAGGAGTGTATTAAGGTATTTGGAGCCTTAATAAGGAGTAAAGAAACACCAAAGAACCAAAATAAACCATGGAATAATCGACATTGCATTACGTCGCAAAACGAGCTCGGAAAGGTCAAAACACTTGAGCCCTGCGCCACTGCTGCAAAGCAGGGCAGTGGCGCGAGATTTGCAGACCCTCTGAACCTGGAGGCTCGCGCCACACCACCTAAAGCAAGGGGTGGCGCGAGATTTTCTGCTTCTCTGAAGTTTTTTCGGTCTTTGCAAATACTAGCCTACCCTCTGATACCATCCAAGATACATACTTTTTGTACTTAATACTAAGGTAAACATGTCTCAAAGGCATCAAATAAGGTCGGAAATGTACGGGATATTACATTCTTCCCCCCTTAGAAACATTCGTCCTCGAATGTTAAGAACATCGTCTCAAGTTTAACAAATACATTCCTATCTTAACACATATATACATATACACGCAATACTTGTAAATACTTACTTGTTATGGCTCCACCTCCGCACTGTGTACTTCTTAGTCCATTTGAAATAGATGGGGATACTTGGATTTCATCATTTCTTCCGCTTCCCACGTGATTTCTTCTACTTGTTGATTTCTCCAAAGTACCTTTACGGAAGCAACGTCTTTATTTCTTAGCCTCTTCACTTGCCTATCCAGAATAGCAATGGGTACCTCTTCGTAAGTAAGATCCTCTGTAACTTGAACATCCTCTACGGGAACAATACAAGAAGGATCTCCTATGCATTTTCGAAGCATCGAAACATGAAATACCGGATGGACTGAGGAAAGTTCTTGAGGTAGTGCCAACTCATACGCAACTTGCCCAAATTTTCTAATGATCTCATATGGGCCTATGTAACGTGGGCTCAATTTCCCTTTCTTTCCGAACCGCATTACCCCTTTCATCGGTGACACCTTTAAAAAGACCCAATCACCTATGGCAAATTCAAGCCCTCTTCTTCTCACATCGGCATATGACTTGTGACGACTTTGAGCCGTTTGTAACCGCTCTTGGATCACCTTAACTTTTTCCATAGCCTGATGAACAATAGCTGGCCCCAGTAAAGCAGTTTCACCCGCTTCAAACCATCCAATTGGTGATCTACATTTTCTTCCATACAAAGCTTCATAAGGTGCCATTTTTATACTTGAATGATAGCTATTGTTATAAGCAAATTCAATAAGAGGAAAATGGTCATCCCAACTACCCTGGAAATCTAACGTACAAGCTCGTAGCATATCTTCAAGTGTCTGAATAGTACGTTCTGCTTGTCCATCAGTCTGAGGATGGAAAGCCGTACTCAAATTCACCTGAGTACCCAAACTCCGCTGAAAAGATTTCCAAAAGTGTGCTGTAAACTGTGCTCCTCTGTCTGATATGATAGAAAGTGGGATACCATGCAATCGTACTATCTCTTTCACATACAACTTCGCATAATCCTCAGTTGTATAGGTCATCTTGACCGGTAGAAAATGAGCTGACTTGGTAAGTCGGTCCACTATGACCCATATGGAATCAAACTTCCGCAATGCGAGGCAAGCCCGTAATAAAATCCATATTAATCATATCCCACTTCCAAACTGGAAGATTGATACATTGCATGTAACCTCCTGGTTTCTGATGTTCCACTTTCACTTGTTGACAGTTTGGGCACTGCGCGACAAATTCTGCAATGTTCTTTTTCATGTTGCTCCACCAATACACTTCTTTCAATTCATGGTACATTTTAGTAGCACCCGGGTGAATGGAATAGCGCGAATGGTGCGCCTCTGTCATTATTCGTGTCCTAAGTTCATCTACGTCCGGTACACATAACCTCCCTTGACATTGAAGCACCCCTTCCGATGTAATATCAAATGCCTTGGTCAAATTCTGCTGCACATTTTCCTTTAGCTGTAATAAACTAGGATCCGCATACTGTTTCTCCTTTACCTCAGCTATTAAAGAAAATTCTGCCGCATTCTGCACAATAACCCCTTCCTCTGGAGATTCAATAAGGCGAACTCCCAAGCCGGCTAGTTGGTGTAAATCTTTGATTATCGCTCACTTTTCAGTCAACTGGCCACTAGAGCTTTCTACTGCCTTGCGGCTCAATGCATCAGCTACCACATTTGCCTTGCCTGGATGATAAAGAATATCAATATCATAGTCTTTTAAGAGCTCTAACCACCTTCGTTGCCTCAAATTGAGTTCCTTCTGCTTAAAGAGATATTGCAAACTTTTGTGATCCGTATAGATATCAACATGAACTCCATATAAATAATGACGCCATATCTTTAAAGCAAAGACCACCGCGGCTAATTCAAGATCAGGTGTTGGGTAATTTGTCTCATGTGGTCACAACTGTCGTGAGGCATACGCTATCACCTTACCATGCGGCATCAATACACATCCGAGGCCAAACTCGGAAGCATCACAATACACTGCATAACCTTCTGTGCCTTCGGGAAGTACCAAAACTGGCGTGGAAGTTAATTTATCTTTCAGTTCTTGGAAACTTGTCTCACATGCGTCGTTCCACTGAAACTTAATTGCCTTGTGTGTTAGCTTCGTCAATGGTGCAGCAATAGAAGAAAACCCTTCCACAAATCTTCTGTAATAACCTGCCAAACCAAGAAAACTACGAATCTCTGTAGGCGTCGTAGGTCTTGGCCAATTTTTCACCGCTTCAATCTTTTGAGTATCGACCCGAATTCCTTCATCTGACACAATGTGACCCAAGAATGCTACGGATTTTAACCAAAAGTCACATTTAGAGAACTTCGCATACAACTTACAATCTCGGAGAATTTGCAACACCTGTCGTAAGTGATTGGCATGGTCCTCCTATGATCTTGAATAAACTAGGATGTCATCTATAAATACCATGACGAACACGTCCAGAAATGGCTTAAACACCCTATTCATCAAATCCATGAACACAGCTGGAGCATTTGTTAGTCCAAATGACATAACTAAAAACTCATAATGGCCATACCGTGTTCGGAAAGCTGTCTTGGGTACATCTTCTTCTCTAACTCTGACTTGATGGTAACCCGACCTCAAGTCGATCTTTGAAAAGCACTTGGCACCCTGTAACTGATCAAACAAATCATCAATTCTAGGGAGGGGATATTTGTTCTTGATCGTTACCTTATTCAATTGTCGATAGTCGATGCACATTCTCAATGTGCCATCTTTTTTCCTCACAAATAATACCGGCGCGCCCCACGGGGACATACTAGGCCTGATGAAGCCCTTGTCCAGCAAGTCTTTCAATTGCTCCTTCAATTCTCGCAATTCTGCTGGAGCCATTCTGTACGGAGGAATAGAGATCGGCTGAGTGCCTGAAATCACATCAATGCCAAACTCCACTTCTCGTTCTGGAGGTAAACCTGGAAGATCATCAGGAAATACGTCGAGAAATTCATTGACCACTGGTATCGATTGAGGAGTTAGTGGTTCCACGTCGAGATCTTGCACTCTTACCAAATGGCATATATATCCTTTAGCTATCATTTTCCTAGCTTTAAGATAGGAAATAAATTTACCTCTCGGTGCCCCCACATTACCCTTCCACTCAAGAATATTCTTTTGTGGAAAGCGAAAATGTACCTCCTTAGCTCGGCAATCCACCGTAGCATAACAAGAAGCCAACCAATCCATCCCCATTATGACATCAAAATCCACCATATCAAGTTCAATAAGATCCGCTAGTGTATCATGACCACACACAGTTACCACACAATTACGATATACTCTTTTTGCAACAATAGATTCACCAACCGGTGTAGGACGACCCGCTCTGATACCACTTTTGTCATGCCCCGAGTTCCAACGGGACGGACATGGCACCCGAAGCCGATGAGGCCCGAGAGAACCAATCTTCATCCCTAAACACCAATACACAGACCTCACAATAGTCATCACCACCACAAATAGAAATAAGAAGCCAATAGTGGAAGTTATGAAAAATATATAAGAAATATGAAACTTGACCGTTAGGGTCATCAAGACAAAACATATGTCCATTACACTCCTTTCATTTGACCCACAATATCTACAAAGCCTTTACAGATGCACAACCAAAACCATCCTAGAGTCGGGACACACCCCGCTCTATACATATACACAAGACCAAAACAAATGTACATATAAGACTCGGAAATCCCCGAACCAACTGGAGCTTACCAAATGTCCGCAAATGATCCGCAACCTACAGTGGAGGCCTACTAGTACCTGTGCCTGCAGCAAGTAAGGTAAATTCCCCCGAGGGGGTCAATACGAAGAATGTACTGAGTATGTAAGGCTATAAGAAACTGTACCAATAAGTGAGAACATCAAAGTAACTCAAAGATAAGAGAATAGACAATATAGATAAACCAACATTCCATACGTGTGGAATCATGTACATTACATTCTTTATTTCCTTTATCATCTCAATATCAACAATAATCATATCATGCCCGGGACCAACTGATCAGTGGTAAAAGAGGATGACCCATGCTAGGCATTTTAACCCCTGGGATACGGTCCTCATCAATATATATATCGGGATCAAACCATGCTAGGCTTTCCTTTCACCCCTGGGATACCACCCGTAATATTGGGATCGACCCATGCTAGGTGTTCCTTCCACCCCTGGGATACCACCCAACAACACATAACTTATCTTTACAACAATACTTTAATCTTTAGTTATGAAATTGAAACATTGTTGGTTATCGCATTATTGGAATTTTGGGACAATGTTCAATGTACAAGAGACACATGAATAAATATATATATATAGGTAACCAACCTGACATGAGATACTTTGGAACATTTCGACATAGGTACAAGTACAATGGCAAAGGGAGCAATATGTGCTACAGAAAGATACGGACAAAAATAACCTTACATACCTTAGCCTCTCAATAAGAATCCACAATCCTAATGAATATAATGATCCAGACCCTTACTCTACAATACAAGTACATAATGGAGTTTACGTCAACATCTAACCACCTTACAAGTGCAAAAGACAACAAAAGTTACATAATTGTCTATAACGTCATTTCCCCCTTTTACAATGAAATTTCTGCATGACCATTCCAAAAATACTACAACATGCCATACATTGACCAAACATCATAACCAATAGCATTTCGCATCAAAGCTTCTTCTTTACACTTTCTCATTCACACCATATCACAAAGAATCCATCAAGTCACCTTAATACACCTCATAGCACATATCGGCCAAAATCCCATAATTTACACTTATGGAAAATAACAAGTTTAGAAATATAATCACACCATACATGTTGGTATTTCATCCATACCATGCACTTTCATCAAAACCACAAGTCACTTTTCAAGTTTAATTCACAAAATGGCACATCTTTTACCAAAGGGCAAAAGTGTCCTATTCAACCTTTACAACACGACCATCATGATCTACACAATACTTCATGCATATAATATGCTAAATCACAAGAATAAATACTTACCCAAGCTTGCAAAGTGATGATCTTGTCCAAAGTGTTCAAAGGGAATAGTTGCCTTAGGGTTTTGGCAAAGAGAGAAATGTTTGAGAAAATATCAAAAAGTTATGAGAGTGTGTAATGAATAAAATCTGATTTTTCCTTGTCTTTTATAGCCTCATAAGTTATCCTTAGCCACTTCATTAGGCATTAAATGCCATGTCTCTATAGTCAACAAGAATGGGTCATTTTCCTTTGGGCTTTTCATTTTAGCCTTGTTTTGGGCCTCAATTTGGGCCCAATAACACATATTAGCTTAGCCCACTAAATTAAATGTATAATCCATCATATATCTCATGTTTAAATAATTTCATAATGTCACGACAATATTCACTCACGAGATTCTCTTTCGTAGCCTCAATCGCAAAACTAGACATTCTAGCCATCCATGGCTTAATTGAACATTTTTGGCAAATTCTTGTGTTTCATGGTTTGATCATGTAGGAGTGTATTAAGGTACTTGGAGCCTTAATAAGGAGTAAAGAAACACCAAAGAACCAAAAGAAACCATGGAAGAATCGACATTGCATTACGTCGCAAAACGAGCTCAGAAAGGTCAAAACACATGAGCCCTGCGCCACTGCTGCAAAGCAGGGCAGTGGCGCGAGATTTGCAGCCCCTATGAACCTGGAGGCTCGCGCCACACCACCTAAAGCAAGGGGTGGCGCGAGATTTTCTGCTTCTCTGAAGTTTTTTCGGTCTTTGCAAATACTAGCCTACCCTCCGATACCATCCAAGATACATACTTTTTGTACTTAATACTAAGGTAAACATGTCTCAAAGGCATCAAATAAGGTCAGAAATGTACGGGATATTACAACCTTTCCCATAATCGGTTTGGTTCCCATGTTTCGTCATTCGTTCTTTAGAATGAGATGAATAGGATATGGTATTTCTAGATGGGGAAAAGGCATTTGACATGCTTCCTTGTACCTACAAAAAGACACTCACCAAAGACAACAAAAAACATTAGCGTTAGTAAAATAAAATCTCACAATCACTCGTGTTTACACACCTTTGATTGCCTCACAATTAGATCGGCTAATGTTCAAGATTGCCTATACTTCGGTAGTACACAAGGTGTTGATTGCTACTATTGATCAGAGTGGATTCTTGTTAAGAGAAGGATGGACGACTCGATTACAAACTAACGTACTTGAATCAAGAAATAAATATGAAATAAAAACTAGAAAAGCACAGAAAGAAAAAAGAACGAAGAAAGAAATAGGACTCAAGAACTAATCAACAACTAAGTAGGATAATTACTAGTTGAAAATTAGTGTAGGAATCAAAAGAAAAATGAATGGTAAAGAGAAAAATGTAACACCCCGTACGTTCCCAACCCTACTTGACGACATTAGCTTACTGTAAAATCTAAACTGACAAGTGTAAAGGTTAATAAAGAGAGACGTACTTTCTGTAAAATTCCTTTGGAGAAATCAACAAGTAGAGGAGATCACATGGTAAGCTAGAAAAAGGATGAAATCGACGACCCTTATTTGTTTCAAATGTAATAAAAAGTTCAAAGTGTAGAAGTAGACCAATAACAAATAAGTATCCATGAGCCTCACGTGTATGTATGCTAATGTAGAGATGTATTTGTTGTAATTGAAATGATATTGTTAACATTCGAGAACGAATGTTCCTAAGGGTGGAAGAATGTAACACCCCGTACGTTCCCAACCCTACTTGACGACATTAAATGATATGTACTTAGGTATCGAGAGCTATAAATATGCATTTGGTAATGCTATTGGTGAGCTAATTGAATTTGGCTCTTGTTATGTGATTAAACCGTCATAGGAGGTGTTTTATGATCTTCGTGGAACATTTGTGGGGTTCAAAACGAGGCTAAGAAGACCTATAAACAAAGTATATTAAGGTGAATAAGTGAGTTAAAGAATAGGACTTGAAGTATCTAACCAAACCCGCGAAGAGAAATCGAAAAATGAAATTTTTGAAAAATTTTAAGGAGGGGCGCGTTTGGGACCGTGCCATGCCACTCTGGGCTAAAATTTTTAGCCCATAGGCAGTAGGTTGGCACGCCCAGGGGCGTGCCACCTTGGGTTTTGCACTTTTTTGAAAATTGGAAATTTCTAAGTCCCAAAGGTATCCGGGGTCGTAACGAGCCGATTTTTTCCACGTTTCTTCTAAAATCATGAGTATATACATGAAATGAATTAAATATTATATTTTTATGATAAAATTACTCGAGAACGAATTTGGGGGTCAAAATGACAGTTTTGACCTTAAGGACAAAATAAGCCAAACGTGGCTAGAATTGGTTGTTTTTTGAATTGAGGCTACGAGTATGAATTGCATGAGTCAGAATATTGTTGTAACACGTATGATATGGTTTAAAAACGAGAAATTATTGATTTTATTGGGTTAAGTGAATTGGGCCCAAAAAGGACCCAAAAATGAAATGAAAGCATGGCCCAAAATGGGTCAAAAGACCCATTCTTGCCTTGACCTTATAGAATACCATATGTAATGGCTAAGTATGGACTTAAGTCTTATAAAAGGGCCCAATAAATCAGATTTTTAAACATTGGAAACCCACATGCTTTCTAGATATTTGTCATTTATTTTTCTCTCAAACCCTAAGAGCTCAAAACAAAATTTTGGAGCAAGAGCCTCACTTTTCAAGCTTGGGTAAGTGAATATTGTTATGGATTACTATATTATATGAATGAAATAGTATGTAAATCATGTTGGTTGTGCTTCTAAATGTTGGACATGGTACTTTGTGCGTTTGTATAAGATTTGTGATCCATGGGATTTGAACTTGAATAAGGACTTGTGCCTTTGATGAAAGATCATGATGTGGATAAAATATGAACATGTATGGTGTTATTTTGTTATTTAATTTGTTATTTTTTTATAAGTGCAAATTGTGGGATGTTGGCCGATTTGTGCTATGAAGTGTATTACGGTGAATTGATGGATTGTTTGTGATGTGGTGTGGATAAGAAAGTGTAAAGGGGAAGTGTTGTGGTGGAATGTATTGATTATCATGTATTGGTCAATGTTGGGAATATTGGTGGATTTTTGGAATAATGATTTTATCAATGGTTTTGTTAAGGGGGAAATGACATGTTAAAGCTAAACATGTGACTTATTGTTGTTGTATGCCATTATTGGTGGTTAATGTTGGTTTCGTTATAAACTTGTGTTGTAGAGCGAAACATAAGGAAGGAGCAGGAATATTGTATGCACGTATAAGATTGTGTCTTCATATTAAGAATACAAGGTATGTAAGGTTCATTTTTCCATATCCCTTTGCAACATGTTATTCACATTGACATTGGACTTGTTTCAATTTCGAGAGGTTGGAAGTATCTCAAATTCAGGTTGACGTGTATTGTTATTCCTATGTGTCCTATTCTTAAATTACTGATGATTCGTTTGTCTCTTGTTCATTGAGTGAAGTTCCAAAAATGTCATAACGTTATCATTCCTAAAGAAACGATTTCAAGAGAGTAATAACATAAGAGAATCTCTTTAATCTTAGATGGCATTTTCCAATCATGTCTTATTCCAAAGTCCTATAATATGATGATTATCCTTGTACCAATCTTTCATAAGTAAAAGTACCAATCTCATAAGATCCCATAAGAGTAATAAGAGAGGTGATGTGTAAGTTAATATATCTATTTCCTCATAAGTGAAGATGTCAATCTCATGAAGAACAAGAGTGAAGTAATATATATGTGTGATTCCAATTTTTTCATGATCCTCAATGCCTCAATCACTCTTAAGAACGGAAGTAAGAATAACAAGAGAAATAAGAGATGTGTAACTAATAAGTAATCATGGGTGGTATCCCAGGGGTTAAATACCTAGCATGGGTCGATCCCGATACATCCCAGGGGCGATATAAAAGCCTAGCATGGGTTATGATGGTACATCCCAGGGGAGATATAAAAGTTTAGCATGGGTTATGATGGTATATCCCAGGGGCGACACGAAAGCCTAGCTTGGGTTAATATAACATCCTAGGGGCGATAAGCCTAGCATGGGTTAACGATATCCTAGGGGAGACATGAAAGCCTAGCATGGGTTCATATAATATCCCATGGGTCAAAGGTCCTAGCATGGGTTAATCCCATCCCAGGGGCGACAGAATAGCCTAGCATGGGTAGAACAATAAAGATGAATAAAAGATGAAGACAAGAGGAGTAAAGAACGTAATATACATGGTTCCCCGCATACAGAAAGAGAGTTTATTCACATTTTTGTTTCCTTATATTGATTCCCTTATTGTTGTTATTATGTATGATGAATTTCTTATGAGCCTTACATATTCAGTACATTCTTCGTACTGACCCCCTCGGGGGAATTACCTTACATGTTGCAGGTGCAGGCACTAGTAGACCTTCATCGTAGGTTGACATTGTGGATCTTTGGTGAGCCCCAGTTGCTTCGGGACTTTTCGAGTCATAGGTGTACAGTTATATTAATGTTGTAAATATTGAATAAAGCGGGGACTTGTCCCGACTGTTAGTTGGTCTGGTAAATGCATCTATTAGAGGCTTTTGTAGACATGTGTGGGTTATGAATGTGAAAGATAAATGTCCATTTTGACTTGATGGCTCCAACGGCCAAGTTTCTAAATATGTATATAGCACATATTTCCATGATTCATGTTTTCCGCATAGTTGCATAAGGTTTAATAAGGTTCACACGAGGACATGCATACAAAAGTACATGATCAAAGGTTGGTTCTCTCGGGCCATATCGGCTTTGGGTGCCAATCATGCCTCAATGGGGTATGGGGAGTGACAAAAGTGGTATCAGAGCAGTTCGGTCTAAGGGTGTCTACAAAGCCGTGTCCGAGTAGAGTCTTGTTCATGGATATATTGTGCACCACATTTATGAGCAGGAGGATATGGGGCATTTAGGATATTGTTTCTTTTTTTCATGCTAGATCGTGCAATAGAGCCGGTGTTGTAAGTTGAATTGGACCTGATCATGGTGATTGTTTTTCTTTGGTATAGTTAAAATGCCAATCACGAGAGGAGATAGAGGTAAAGGGAAGCAAGTGGATGTGCCTGCTGAAGAAGGAATGAGTAGATTACCACCTGACCAAGCGAGTCAAGGTGGAGCTGACGCCGAGATTGCATCGCAGTCTTCCTCTACTTTTCTAGCTCTAGAAGAGCCAAGAGGTAGAGAAGTACCTGCAGAACCGCCAATGAATACCACTGACCAGGATCTTAGAAATGCTATACATATGTTGACATAGTTAGTGATGGAACAAAGCCAGGGACGAGCTGGTACAATGACACATGATGATGATGCGGCTAGAATGGCAAGCCGCAGGACACAGGATTTCTTGAAACTGGACCCTCTTATATTCACTGGGTCAGACTTGAAAGTAGATCCACAGGACTTCATGGATCAAATTCAGAGAGCTTTGGAGGTTATGCATGTGTCCGGGGTGGAAACGGTTGAGTTAGCATCTTATAGACTGAAGGGCGAGACGATATTGTGGTATAAAGATTGGAAGAAGTCTCGTGGTATTGGTGCAATGCCACTAAATTGGGAAGAATTTAAAACAGCATTCCTTGATCATTATATTCACTATGAGATCCGTGAGGCTCGTGCGGATCAGTTTTTAAATTTAAGTCAAGGAAATATGAGTGTTAGAGAGTACAGTTTGCAGTTTAACTCCTTGGCACGATATGCTCCAAATGTGGTGGCCACTATGGAAGATAGAGTACATAGATATGTGGACAGATTGGAGCCTTATTTTGTACGGGACTATACTATCGCTGCCCTAAATCGAGATATGGATATAGCGAGGATTCAGGCCTTCGCACAAAAGATGGAAGACCAAAGGCAAAGAAAGAGGATACAGAAATCTGAGGAAGGGCCAGCAAAAAGGGCGAGATCTATGGGGCAGTCTATGGTGTCCCCAGGAGAATCTAGATCTCGAATGTTACTGCCTAGACCCTCATTCTCTTATTCCACAACGGGTGCCCACTCCCAATTTCGAGGGTCTAGAGGTGGTCCATATGGACAGAATAGTGGAGTGCAGGGTTCACAGACAGTAGGATTTTCTCGTCCTCCGTGTCAGCATTGCGGAAGGTACCATTTAGGTGAATGCCGGTTGGGGACAAATGCTTGTTTTTTGTGTGGCACAGAGGGGCACATAATGAGATAATGCCCACAACGGGGTGCGAGTGGTATAGCACGACCTGCGGGATCAACCGCTGTATCATCAGCATCGGTTCCTTCCCCAGGCAGAGGCGTTCAGTCGATGGGTCGTGGTAGAGATATGAGAGGAGCAGCTAGTTCCAGTGGGGCCCAAAATCGTACCTATGCTCTAGTAGACCGACAGAACAAAGAGGCAACTCCTGATTACGGTACCGGTAGTTAGGGATATTACTATAGTTTCATGATGTATATGTAACTACTCTATTGTATGTTACTCCATCAGTTACTATGAACCTAATGGAACACCGGAGTTATTAGTTAAGTTACTGGAATATTTCTATCAGAAAAGTTAGTCTATATCGAAATGGTATGGTAGATATTTGCACTCATAGATGATTAAGTACTCTTCAAAGCGTTATTCATGAAAGGTATAATAGAATTCAGAAAGAAGGGAAAATTGACCCTATACTACATGTCATGTGAAATTGTCGAAAGTGTATAAGAATTTCTTTTCATATTGTTCCCATTGGAAATATACAAAGTTTGGAGGACCTCACTAGGTAAAGATAGAGATGGCTATTCTAAACTGACAAGTGTGAAGGTTAATAAAGAGAGACGTACTTTCTGTAAAATTCCTTTGGAGAAATCAACAAGTAGAGGAGATCACATGGTAAGCTAGAAAAAGGATGAAATCGACGACCCTTATTTGTTTCAAATGGAATAAAAAGTTCAAAGTGTAGAAGTAGACCAATAACAAATAAGTATCCATGAGCCTCACGTGTATGTATGCTAATGTAGAGATGTATTTGTTGTAATTGAAATGATATTGTTAACATTCGAGAACAAATGTTCCTAAGGGTGGAAGAATGTAACACCCCGTACGTTCCCAACCCTACTTGAAGACATTAAATGATATGTACTTAGGTATCGAGAGCTATAAGTATGCATTTGGTAATGTTATTGGTGAGCTAATTGAATTTGGCTCTTGTTATGTGATTAAACCTTCATAGGAGGTGTTTTATGAACTTCATGGAACATTTGTGGGGTTCAAAACAAGGCTAAGAAGACCTCTAAACAAAGTATATTAAGGTTAAGAAGTGAGTTAAAGAATAGGACTTGAAGTATCTAACCAAACCCGCGAAGAGAAGTCAAAAAATGAAATTTTTGAAAAATTCTAAGGAGGGGCGCGTTTGGGACTGTTCCATGCCATTATAGGCTAAAATTTTTAGCCCAGAGGCAGTAGGTTGGCACACCCAGGGGCGTGCCACCTTGGGTTTTGCACTTTTTCGAAAATTGGAAATTTCTAAGTCCCAAGGGTATCCGGGGTCGTACCGAGCCGATTTTTGCCACGTTTCTTATACAATCATGAGTATATACATGAAATGAATGACATATTATATTGGTATGATAAAATTACTCGAGAACGAATTTGGGGGTCAAAATGATAGTTTGCCCTTAAGGACAAAATAAGCCAAACGTGGCTAGAATTGGTTGTTTTTGGAATTGAGGCTACGGGTATGAATTGCATGAGTCAGAATATTGTTGTAACACGTATGATATTCTTTAAACACGAGAAATTATTGATTTTATTGGGTTAAGTGAATTGGGCCAAAAAAGGACCCAAAAATGAAATGAAAGCATGGCCCAAAATGGGTCAAAAGACCCATTCTTGCCTTGACCTTCTAGAATACCATATGTAATGGATAAGGATGGACTTAAGGCTTATAAAAGGGGCCAATAAATCAGATTTTTATTCATTGGAAACCCTCATGCTTTCTAGATATTTCTCATCTATTTTTCTCTCAAACCCTAAGAGCTCAAAACCAAATTTGGAGCAAGAGCCTCACTTTTCAAGCTTGGGTAAGTGAATATTGGTATGGATTACTATATTATATGAATGAAATAGTATGTAAATCATGTTGGTTGTGCTTATAAATGTTGGACATGGTACTTTGTGCGTTTGTATAAGATTTGCGATCCATGGGATTTGTACTTGAATAAGGACTTGTGCCTTTGATGAAAGATCATGATGTGGATAAAATATGAACATGTATGGTGTTATTTTGTTATTTAATTGTTTATTTTTTTATAAGTGCAAATTGTGGGATGTTGGCCGATTTGTGCTATGAAGTGTATTACGGTGAATTGATGGATTGTTTGTGATGTGGTGTGGATAAGAAAGTGTAAAGGGGAAGTGTTGTGGTGGAATGTATTGATTATCATGTATTGGTCAATATTGGGAGTATTGGAGGATTTTTGGAATAATGATTTTATCAATGGTTTTGTTAAGGGGGAAATGACATGTTAAAGCTAAACATGTGACTTATTGTTGTTGTATGCCATTGTTGGTGGTTAATGTTGGTTTCGTTATAAACTTGTGTTGTAGAGCGAAACATAAGGAATGAGCAGGAATATTGTATGCACGTCTAAGATTGTGTCTTCATATTAAGAATACAAGGTATGTAAGGTTCATTTTTCCATATCCCTCTGCAACATGTTGTTCACATTGACATTGGACTTGTTTCAATTCCGAGAGGTTGGAAGTATCTCAAATTCAGGTTGACGTATATTGTTATTCCTATGTGTCCTATTCTTAAATGAATGATGATTCGTTTGTCTCTTGTTCATTGAGTGAAGTTCCAAAAATGTCATAACGTTATCATTCCTAAAGAAACGATTTCAAGAGAGTAATAACATAAGAGAATCTCTTCAATCTTAGATGGCATTTTCCAATCATGTCTTGTTCCAAAGTCCTATAATATGATGATTATCCTTGTACCAATCTTTCATAAGTAAAAATACCAATCTCATAAGATCCCATAAGAGCAATAAGAGAGGTGATGTGTAAGTTAATATATCTATTTCCTCATAAGTGAAGATGTCAATCTCATGAAGAACAAGAGTGAAGTAATATATATGTGTGATTCCAATTATGTCATGATCCTCAATGCCTCAATCACTCTTAAGAACGGAAGTAAGAAAACCAAGAGAAATAAGAGATGTGTAATTAATAATTAATCATGGGTGGTATCCCAGGGGTTAAATACCTAGCATGGGTCGATCCCGATACATCCCAGGGGTGATATAAAAGCCTAGCATGGGTTATGATGGTACATCCCAGGGGCGATATAAAAGCCTAGCATGGGTTATGATGGTATATCCCAGGGGCGACACGAAAGCCTAGCTTGGGTTAATATAATATCCCAGGGGAGATAAGCCTAGCATGGGTTAACGATATCCCAGGGGCGACACGAAAGCCTAGCATGGGTTCACATAACATCCCAGGGGTCAAAGTACCTAGCATGGGTTAATCTCATCCCAGGGGCGACTAAATAGCCTAGCATGGGTAGAACAATAAAGATGAATAAAAGATGAAGACAAGAGGAGTAAAGAACGTAATATACATGGTTCCCCGCATACAGAAAGAGAGTTTATTCACATTTCTGTTTCCTTATATTGATTCCCTTATTGTTGTTATTATGTATGATGAATTTCTTATGAGCCTTACATATTCAGTACATTCTTCGCACTGACCCCCTCGGGGGAATTACCTTACATGTTGCAGGTGCAGGAACTAGTAGAACTTCATCGTAGGTTGACATTGCGGATCTTTGGTGAGCCCCAGTTGCTTCGGGACTTTTCGAGTCATAGGTGTACAGTTATATTAATGTTGTAAATATTGAATAAAGCAGGGACTTGTCCCGACTGTTAGTTGGTATGGTAAATACATCTGTTAGAGGCTTTTGTAGACATGTGTGGGTTATGAATGTGAAAGATAAATGTCCATTTTGACTTGATGGCTCCAACGACCAAGTTTCTAAATATGTATATAGCACATGTTTCCATGATTCATGTTTTCCGCATAGTTGCATAAGGTTTAATAAGGTTCACACGAGGACATGCATACAAACGTACATGAGCAAAGGTTGGTTCTCTCGGGCCATATCGTCTTCGGGTGCCAATCACGCCTCAATGGGGTTTGGGGCGTGACAAATGGAACCTGAGCAAAATGGGATTTTGGATTGTTTTAGTGTACTGGGATGACATGCGGACGCAGGTGATGACCTTCCCACACAGATGACTGATCGGAAGTGAAAACCAAAGCTGGGCATGTGAATGGCCACATGCAGCCGCAGGTGCCCACCTGCGTGAGCAAGTGTGGGCGCAGATGGCTCAGGCAGCCTTGCTGAAATTCTAATTTTTCACCTCTATGTGGGCCCTCTTGTGTTCTCTCTCCTAGAATATTCCCTTTTCTTTTGGGATATTCCTTTGTACCAACACCCAAACACTTTTCTCTTTCTTCCCTTTTAGATCTAACACACCTTTTTGAATATTGCTCTTCAACAAGATATGAATGTCATAAAAACACCAAGAACATGGATAAACTTCAAAATTTCATATCTTCTTTGTTTTAGCTCGGAATTCAATGAAATTTGAAATCTAGGCTCTCTTTGATATGAGGAACAATCCCCATTACGTGTTAACCCTCAATTCCAAGTCAATTTTTTCAGATTTTCAAACCAATTTGAAGCTTCTTCAAGTTACAATACTAAAAAATGGTGGATTCTCCGAAACTTCTCCAAACAACTCCAAATTTGAGATCTAGGGTCCCTTTGATATGTGAAGCTATTTCCAACTATTTTAAAGCCTAAAATCCACACCAAAATCACAAGATCGAGAAACCCTTTTTCAATTTTCTTAAAACTCAAGAACACAACATTAGGGTTTCTTCAAATCTATACAAATCAAACCCAAATTTTAAGATTCCGACTCAAATAACACTAGAGGAAACACATCTAGCGTTGAAACAACAAGAAAAACTCAAAAACACAAAAATATTTTTGGAGATTTCCTCAAAAATGAATTTTCAGATTTTATTTTTTTTGAGATTTTTGATTTTCTAGAAAACAAGAACCCAAGATTGTATTCGTGGGAACGACCTCAAGCTCTGCTCTGATACCAAATGATAACCCCCAAAATACGGAAGTCAAAAATAACCACGAAAACTCAAAGAAAGGATAGAATTGAAAATGCGGAAAGTAAAGGATAGATAGATAGAGATAAAAAGATAGACATAAACAAAGGAAACCAACAAAACTAAAGGACATATTAAATCCAATAACCTCGAAAGATTAATACAAGGAAGACACCTAACTCATGCTAATGACCACGAGGGAATCATAACGACCTCGCAACCACCTTTTCTAGGAAAAAATCAACCAAAGCTTTTCCAAGCTACACTCATGCTCCATTAGGAATCACACAATATCAATATCATCAAAAATATAAGGAAAAGGAAAGAGCAACTAGCATTTATAGCCTTGAGCCTTTTATTACATTTAATGGGCCCGAAAGTGACCCATTTCAGAAAATTGGGCATCCGCCCACGTAGGTGGGGCACCTGCTGGCGCATCTGAGGCCGCAGGTGCCACTGAAAGGGCCAAAATTGCCACCTACTGGCGCAGGTAGATGACCTACGGCCGCAGGTCAGGGCGCAGATGGCCACAGGATATCGTCAAAAATCTAAGAAAAATGAAAAAGCAACTAGTATTTATAGCCTTGGGCCTTTTATTACATTTAATGGGCCCAAAAGTGACCCATTTCAGAATGGGCATCCACCCACGCAGGTGGGGCACCTGCTTGCACATGTGAGGCCGCAGGTACCACTGGAGGGGCCAAAATGGCCACCTGCTGGCGTAGGTGGATGACCTGCGGCCGCAGGTTAGGGCCCAGATGGCCACAGGTTGTTGTTTAGCTCCCTTTAGTTCTCCGATGACCTCTCTAATGGTTCTCTTGACTGCAAGCTATATTTCATACGCGATATTGCTCTTCTTGAAGTGCAAAATGAACCCTCCAACCATGTCCATGTGTCTTTGAGCTCTCTGTGGCTTGGGTCCCTTGTTGTTACCCTTAAAATACAAGCCAAAAAAGGTTAATGCCAATTGGCTTGTATCATTTTGGCACATGATATTTTTCCTTCTTAAGAAATCCATGCCCACATAAGATGTTGATTCAACATGGTTATGAATAACATCATATGCAAAAAGGTAATAAAGAAAGGTGTTAAGGACACTATTCTCTTCCAAGGTACACTCATGGGTAGGCACACACAAGGAGAGAAAGAGATATTTCAAGCATATAAAATCTCTCTTCTTCAAGTAACTTCCGAGAGTCCCAATTAACACTTTAAATTGCCTAACCTTATGAAGGTGGCAAGAAGTCTTTAACAACCATGGACTCTCCCACAAACAAGTAATCAACTTAGAATCCATAAGTTGTGGCCCACAAAACTTAAGTACAAGTGTTTCAAATAAGGATGCAAGTATATAAGCAATACCCAAAAGAGGCAATGACACATTTGCCCTAGATACCACCTTTGAGAAAGGGGTCATCAATTACAAACAAGTGATAAAGAAAGGACTCACTCTTTGACCTATAAGTCATAAAACCCTGGTCAAGAATGGAAAAACACAATGGAGAATTCTTTTGGACTATTTCGTTCCTCCTTTTCTTTAAAGAACAATCATGTTTGTTGGACATGTCTCCCATGCACAACTTGAGTCTACCAAGTGGACTGTAAATCCTCAATAAAGACTTTCCATTGTAGGGAAGACAACCAATAACCTCATTCAAACTTTGCTTGTCATCTTGACAAAGCACCAAGTTGGGTGTATAAGAATCACCACACTCCAAGAGGTCACTGGGGTCAAATGGGAGAAGTATCCAAGAACATGGGTTAAGGCAATACCCATTTTCCCCAAATGTGTCAACCTCACAAATAGATATACCCTCTATACTATAATTGACAATATTATAACCAAAGAGAGGGTAGAGAAAGGTTTCACGTAAGTCAACTTAAACTAAGGTGTCCTGAGCATGTACTCATTATTAGATTCAAGATCTTCAACATGAGTATCTTCAACAATGGGAGCACACAAAGAACAAGAAGAAGAATAAGCAATTTCTAAACAAATAACACCTTTTTTTTCAAGGGAAGGATCATCAAGTAGACACAAAACATCAACAACATCAAGGAGGTCATGACTCAAGCCCTTACAAGAATCACATAAGTCATCCTCATGTTTATCAAACAATGGTGGGGTGTCATATAAATGATCACAACCAAAATCATCTTCACAAAAACAATCACTAGTTGGGTTTCTCAAATATTTAAGCAAATCAAATTTATCATCACCCAATTGATCATTCTTTTTCACAAGTGAGAGATCACTATCAAAAATTGGATAATTGGCACAATATTCACTCAGCCCTATATTCTTAATGGATTTCAAGAAATAGGATAACATGTTAATATTAATCATACCATCCTTCTTTTCAAACATATCAAAATGCACATCACTAGATGCCACACTAGGAGTGAACTCACAATTATCATTCAAGACATCTTTCTTTGAGAAAGGATCATTAACCAAAGGTGAGGAATTAAAGCATGCAAGTTCACTCTCAAAAAGATACATGTCATCTTTCAAAACATTCTCATTCACTTGATCAACTCTATCAACAACATCACTATCTTGAGGCTCATCAAGCACACAACAAATATGCTCAAGTAGTGGATTAAATTCACAAGCAAGTTGATTAATGCACACACCTTCACTAGTTGTAGGCAATTCACATACCAACATAAACTCACCTTGATTTTAACAAGGGACAACTAGTGTGTGAATACTCTTATCACTTGGAAATGGGACCTCATTCAAGTTACAAGTGCTAGCCCTAGGTGGACATAAATCGATTTTGCTAGAAGAGTCAATTCGGTCATCTAAAGTATCAACTAGTGTTTGCAAACTCACAACAAGAATTTGATCATCATGCAACTTATTGCTATCAAGAGTATCACAAAGGGAAGACTCATGAGACTCTACATTAGACAAGCCACCAATCACACTCACTTTTCCACTAGCCATATCATGACATTTCAAATTTAGAGAATTGCAAGGGTTAGCATTGTTACCTTGTAGCTCATAAGAAGTATGGTCTTCACCTTGGTGCTCAATGTGGGAGCTTATTTGTTCCTTTGGGAAGTTCTCACCACATAGGAGTTTGTCATTTCTACTCCCTTGAGTCAACTCCTCATTAGGGCACCCTTCAAGCACTTCTTGGTTCTTCACACTTTGGGGATCTCCATTAGGTTTGCTTCCAACAATACCTACACAAGTGTCAAAATAACTAGAGAGAAGAAAAGTAACATGAGTTAGGATAAAGTTGTGACAACCCACTCACATCACTCCACACAACCTCTCCTTTTTCCACTCTTAGGTTGTCACTTCGTGCTCCCTTACTTCTCTCAATCTTTTCTCTCTCAATCTCATGGGACTTGGAATAAATACCCAAATTTTTTTCATAGAAGTGGGGGAAGTAGTTGGAAAGAGATGAATTCACCATTGGTCCACAACATGTTTGGGCCATACTTGCTCCTTTGGAATCCCATGCCTTTCAAACCAATTGGCTTCAAAACATAGGTGACAAATGTGCATGGGTATCACATCACACAAAACCTCTTAGTAGTACCCATGACGTGTGAAAGATACCTTTACCATCTCCCTAACTCCACATCCATCCATGGTGTATGGATATTACTTTGCTACTCGAGGTATCCTCAAGTAGTACACTATAGATAGGGTGATGCAGTTCTTATAACACCAATCTTCTAAGGCAAGATCAGACCCTGAAGTTTTGTAAATATCAGCCTTTATTATTAGACCAGGTCTTTGTAGGTCCACATTTTAAATCTTTGCGTATCCATACGGTACATACTTAAGCCTCATAAGCACATTCAACTCTTCCCATGTTGTAGTGCATCTTCTCATGGATTTCCACCAACTTAATGCATGCCCCTTAAGGTGTCCAATGGCACACGCGGCTTCCGCAACTTCGGTCAAGTCAAGGCTTTGGAAAACCAACTCACATTGCCACTCCCAATCAAGATAGGCCTCAGGATCACACTTTCCTTCAAAGGTAGGAAGTGTTATCTTGATGGACTTGAAACTCATATCACCTTTCCCGTAATCGCTTTGGTTCCCATATATAGTCATTCGTTCATTAGAATGATATGAATAGGATATGGTATTCCTAGATGGGGAAAAGGTATTTGACATGCTTCCTTGTACCTACAAAAAAAGACACTCACCAAAGACAACAAACAACATTAGCATTAGCAAAATAAAAGCTCACAATCACTCGTGTTTACACACCTTTGATTGGCTCGCAATTGGATCGGCTAATGTTGACGATTGCCTATACTTCGGTAGTACAAAACGTGTCAATTTTCTACTCTTGGCCGTAATAGATTCTTATTTAAACAAAAAAGGACTACTCAATTATAAACAAAAGGACTTGAATGAAGAAGTTAACTACAAAATAAAACAAGCAAAACACACAAAGAAAACGGACCCAAAGACTAATCAATCAACTAAGTAAGGACAATTACCCATTGATAATTAGTTTAGGAATTAAGAAATGAAATAAAGAATCAAGAAATGAAACCAAGATAATGGAACCAGAGAAAAATGGGATTTTGGACCTTTGAGGTGCGTTGGGGTGACCTGCCCCGCAGGTGAGGGTGCATGTCAAACTAGTGTGACCTGCCTTAGTCACCTGCCTATGTAGATGGTTCATCTGCCCACGAAGATAGGGGCGCAGGTGGCCAGACTGTACACCTGGAAACTCTGATTTTTCACCTTTTTGTGGGTCCTTTTGGGTTCTCTCCCCTAGAATATTCCCTTTTCTTTGGGGATATTCCTTGTACCAAAACACAAACACTTTTCTCTTTCTTTCCTTTTGGATCTAACAACCCTTTTTGAATTTCTTCAAGAACACCAAGAACAATATGAAGATCAAAATTTCATAACTCTCTCATTTCTGCTCAGAATACGATGAAATTTTAAACTCGAACTCCTTCCAACCTCCCGAACACAACCCAAGTGATTTAACGCCTCAAATACTAACCAAAATTTCTAGATTTTTAAACCAATTCCACATTTCTTCAAGCTTCAAACCCAAAAATGGTGGATCTTCAAAAATCTCTTCAAATAGCACTCTTCAAATAGCACTAACTTTAACATATTGGGTTCTTTTGATTTTGGAAATGTTTTACAACTATTTTTAACCCTCTGTTTCATGCCAAAATCACAAGATCGAGAAATCCTTTTTAAATTTTTTTCAAACTCAAGAACACAATGTTAGGGTTTCTTCAAATCTTCTCAAATAAATCTCAAAGCTCAAGATTCCGACTCAAATATACTAGAGGAAACAAGATCTAGTACAGAAACTTCAAGAAAGACTCAAAAACCAAAACTTAATTTGTTTTGGGGATTTTTAAAAATGATTTTTTTTTATTTTCAATTTTCTAGATAACAAAACCCAAGATTGAATTCGTGGGAACGAACTAATGCTTGAATCTCATACCAAGTGATAATCCCCAAAATATGGAAGTCAAAAATAACCATAAAAACTCAAAGAAACAATAGAATCAAATATGCGGAAAATAAAGGATAGAGCTATAGATAGATAATAAGACACAACTAGAGGAAATCAGTGAAACCAAAGGGTATATTAAACCCTAAAACATCTATTGATTAACCCTATAAGAAGCACCCTATTCCTACGAAGACCTTGAGGGAATCGTAACGCCCTCGCAACCACGTTTCTAAGCAATAATCAATACAAGCTTTTCAAAGCTCTCATGCTCCATAAGGAGTCTTCACAATATCAATATCATCAAAAACTAAGGAAAATGAAAGAGGAACTAGTATTTATAGTATTGGGCCTTTTATTACATTTCATGGGCCCAAAAGTTACCCATTTCAGCAAATTGGGCATCCGCCCACGCAGGTGGGGCACCTGCTGGCGCATGGGAGGGTGTAGTGCCACTAGAAGGGCAAAAATGGCCACCTACTGGCATAGATGGATGACCTGTGGCCACAGGTCTGGGATTATTGAGTTTGCATACAAAAATAGCTATCACTTGAGTATCAAAATGGCACCTTATGAAGCTTTATATAAGAGAAATTACAGATGACTAATTGGGTGGTTTGAAGTTCGTGAAACTGCCTTATTTGGGCCAAATCTTGTTCATCAAGCTATGAAAAAGGTTAAGGTGATACAACAACGACTAGTAACAACTCAAATTTGACATAAATCATATGCAGATATTAGAAGAATAGGGTTATCGTTTACTATAGGGGATTGGGTATTTTGAAGGTGTCACTAATGAACGGGGTAATGAGGTTTAGTAAAAAAAAAATATAGGGCCATATAAGATTATTTGAAGATTGAGCTAAGTCGCATATGAGTTAGAGCTACCCTAGGAGCTTTCAACAGTTCAGATAGTGTTTCACATCTCAATGCTTCAAAAGTGCATAGGAGATCTATCTAGTATTACTTATACTAAAGATACAAAAGTTATGGAAGATCTCACCTATGAAGAAGTACCCATAGCTATTCTGGATCGACAAGTTAAGAATTTAAGAAATAAAGAAGTAGTTTTCATAAAAGTACTATGGAGGAACTAACAAATAAAATAGGTTACTGAGAAGTAGAAGAGGCAATAAAGTTTAAGTACCACCATTTATTCCAATCTGAAGAAGGGATTCAAAGTGTCAATTGAGGTATTAACAAGTATAACTCTCTATGTATTAAGGGATTAAGTTCTTTACATGTGTAGTGATGATTTAAATTAGGTTTGGACAAAACTATGATACCCCGTGTGTTTCTGCATATATAAGACCAAGTTAACCTTGATAGAAGTGTTTAAACGTGAGATAGTGAGGTGGTATTCCTCCTTAAATTTTAATATGGCAATATGTATTTAAGTATTAAGTTAAAGTAAAGGAGATTTAGAATATGGAATAAAATAAATGAACTGCTTGCTTGACTTAAATTAAGCTAGTAGGTGACAAGTAAGTGCATCACCTACTAAGACTCTTTGACCATTATAATAGTCCAAGAAGAAGCACCACCTACTTGAATTTATTCTAGCACAAACTGATTGGGAAAAAATGTGAAGAATGGCAGCCAAGGCCCAAAACTCTTAAGTCCACAAATCCCCAAGTGATATGTCCAAGTAGGTGAATCACCTACATGATAAAATATGGTCGTCCCAAGAAGGTCCTTTTAAAAGGGATTGAAACCAACTCATTTCATTCATTTTAACTTAAGGAAAAATTTAATTTCTAGAAGTTTTCTCTCTTATTCTCTCTTAGCTTCATATAGTAGCCATCAAAAACTTTAGGGTTCTTCAATATTATCCTTCTATATAAGTTTAGTTTAAGTGGAGTTCAAGCTCTTGAAGAAGTGCAAGTTAGGGAAATAAAGACCTCCACCAAGTAAGTTAAAGGTACTGTCATATTGATTCTTTTCTTAAGCGTGAATTAGTAGGAGTATGAGTGATGGTTTTAGTAGACTTTCTCTTCTTATCAAGCTAAGTTTGTGAGGATGACCTTAACTTTGAAGAATCCAAGTCTAGCACATGATATTCTGTTCAGCAAGGTAACTTGCTAAAATTTCTATCCCTCTCTTTGGCTTGAACTGATTAGCAAACTTGGTATGTGTTGATGAGTTGGGGATTTTCCATTTTATATAGTACGATCATAGGGAATATGATCTAGTGGTCTATGGATGTTGGTACAACCACAGAGGGGAGTCCCCTTTAACTTCAGTTGTGAGCTCATTTGAGCACTTTAAATGTTACATTAATTGGGTCTCATGAGACAAAAATAGAAAGCTATGAGTTTATATTTCCCCTGGTATGTTGTGATGTTTAGGGACTATTTTATGTATATTTTAATAAATGGTGTGATTGGATGACTGGAGAAGTTGTGGAGACGTTAAAGGTTATAAACATTGTAGGGTATGGTGATACGCCACAAAATTAGGTGTTACATGAGCTTACTGCAGATCACACATTTTATGTTAAGTTATATATGTTATGCAGCCTGTGGAGTTTTAGGAAGGACTTTACAAGAGGGCTGTATAGTATATATACATAAGTAAAGGAAAGGGGGAGGAAAGAACACCTTGATTTGATAAATTATGGGTTACTGGTCGGCTACTGTTTTGATGAGGTTAAGTAGCCCAAATGTGTTGGTTAGCTACTAATACTAGTCTTACTATTTACTCTATTATAGAACAATAATCTGAAAGGGAAGAGGTTAATTTGGTGTGATATCGGAGTCGTACAACAAGGTATGTAAGGCTTCTTGGTCCCATATTCTTTGGAATGAATCTAACTCTTGCGTTACAAAGTAAGCTTCCTAAGTGCTTTTCCTTTCAAATAATATGTAATGACAGCGTATAACCTCCAATGTGGTTAATGAATTGGTTCCCACTCTTTAAGGTGTTAAAGTAATCCACAATGTGTTTGTGACTAGATCTACACATTTACTCTTCTAAGTACTAGTCTGAAAAAGGTACTTTCAACAACAACCTCTGTGAGTTCTTCTCTTAGTCAAATAAGGTTCATTGTGTTATTTAAGCTCCTAAGTGTTATATTACTATTATTGTTGTTTCTCACTTCTTTGTTACTGTATTAAATGCATATTTGTATCAATTTTGATACTGGTACAAAGTTCCAAATTCAATAATGTCAAGACAATGAAAATAACAATCTTAAAGATAAAAAAATTTATCTAAGGTGAATCTGTATATTCTTGGGTGGTATCCCAGGGGTGGAAGGACCACCTAGCATAGGTCGATCGCAATATTATGAGTGGTATCCCAGGGGTGAAAGGAAATCCTAATATGGGTCGGTCCTGATTTATGTATTTATGAGGACCATATCTCAGGGGTTAAAATGCCTAGCATGGGTTATCCTCTTTTACCACTGATCAACTAGTCATTTGTATTATATACCGTACAAGTTTAGAAATTTAAAAAGAATAAATTAAAGTGAAGGATGTAATGTACATGATCCCACAAATACAAGCAAAGCTGGTCCTTTATCCTTATCTATACAGTTATCTATTGGTATCTGATTACATTGAGCTCGTCTACCTATGGTCACTTTATGCCTTACAAACTTAGTATATTTTTTCATATTGACATCCCTCATGAAAGACACTAGGTTTCATGATGCAGGTACAAGTACTCCAGCAAGTGGACTGTCACACCTCAAATCCCATTGAGATGGACAGGCACGCGACGCCCTAAAGAATTAAGAGAACCAACTTATAATCTTACTGTCCAAGATAATAACTATAACAGTAATGGGGCTTTGACAAATATATACAATCTATAGAATTGATAAAAGACTAACATAAATATAGGCCCAAAACATATATATGTAACTTGGTCATTGAGGCAACAACCGTTAAGGAACCAAACATAACTGCACTTTATACACTAGTCTACAAAGCCTTTACAAGATCGACAAACATGGTCTCGGTTGGGACAGGCCCCGCCTTACCCTTAACTATTATACAATACAAAAATATAAACCAAAGACTCGGTAAAGTCCCAAATTAACTTGGAGCTTACCAACAATAGCTGAGTGTCATGTGCTCCTACTGAGGAGATCTACTAGCTGGAGTAACTGTACCTGTGGCATGAAACATAGTGTCCCCATGAGTGACATCGGTACGAAAGAATGTACTGAGTATGTAAGGCATAAAGTGACCATAGGTAAGACAAGATCTTAATGAAATCATATATCAACATATAACTGTATAGATAAGAATAAAGACCACCTTTGCTTGCATTTATGGGATCATGTACATTATATCTTTTACTTTACTTTAGCCTTCTTTGCATTATGAAGTTGTTAGGCATATGATACAAATGACCAGCTGATCAGTGGTAAAAGAGGAAGACCCATGCTAGGTATTTTAACCCCTGGTATACGGTCCTCATAAATACACAAATTGGGATTGACCCATACTAGGCTTTCCTTTCACCCCTGGGATACCACCCATGATATTGGGATTGACCCATGATAGTTGTTCCTTCCACCCCTAGGATACTACCCAAGAATAGACAGATTCTCTTTACATCATTTCTTTAATCTTTGAGATAGTTCTTTTGGTGGTCATAACATTATTGAGTTTTAAAATATAGACCAGTATTGAGAGACATGTGAATACACATTTAAGGCGATAATAATGACGTAGGGAGCAAATGTAACATCAATGTATTAGATTTTATGCCAAAGAACATAGAATCGAATAGCCTTACATACCTTGCTGTACAACTCAGATATTACCCCAAATTAACCTCCTGTCCTTCGAACTACTTATTTACAATAAAGTAAGTGGTAAAACTAGAATTAGTAGCTAATCAACACATTTAAGCCACTTAAGCTCACCCAAACAGTAGCCGGGCAGTAAGACTGTAATTAATTTATTCAAGGGTGTTATTTCAACCCTTACTCCTCCAATTACATTCACATACCATAAAAATCCTTATAACATCCCCCAAAACAACTTTAGCCTCATTACACCCTCAAAACAGTATACAAAGATGAGTGGGCAGTAGGCTTACACAATATTCAGTTTGGTGGTGTATCACCACATCCTCCGTCTATAATTTAATACAAGTTAGTTATATCCTTTCCCAACATCAACCAAGCAGTCCCCAATATATACACATAAAATAATTCCTAAAACATTCCAAATATCCTTTATCATAGAAACCAACTATTGAACTCATCATCCCTTGAGTTCTTGACAACAATATATACACAATTCTCCACTAAAACATGTATATAGGAAGGGGGCAAAAATGGGCAGTAGCCTTACCTTAATTTTGTGATAGTTTATTCTCTTATTCTCTTAACTTGTATTTCTTCAGTATATTGGTTTGTTCAAACACAAATCAAAGGAGAAGAGAAGAATCTCTTAATAACCAAGAAAAATGGGACTGCCAAGCTTATAGAGGACTGTCTTATAATTTAAACATGAAGAACATAATTTCCATAGTCTTCTTGAGAAAAGCTCATGATTTGTTCACTTTCCTTTAGATTGGAAGGAAGTTAAATCCCAAGAACCCTAATGGAAACTTAGGGTTGTTGTAGAAGCTAAGAGAAGGCAAGAGAGAAAACTCTCGAAAGCTGAATATTATCTAAGTTAAAATGGGTTAAATGAGCTAGTTTAAATCCCTTTAAAGGGAGATGCTCTTGGCTAATTTGGGCCATATTTTATCAAGTATTTGGTGCACCTACTTGCCCATTATACTTAGGCCTTTGTGGATCTGAAATTGTTGGGCCTTGACTGTCTATTCTTCTTCTTTTCTCTCTTTTAACTTGGGTCAGAATTAATTCAAGTGTCCTTGGCCCAATAATCTAGTCAAAGATGTCTTAGAAGGTGATACAATCCAAATTGGCATCAACCTTTCTTGGATTGTATTTCAAGGGCAACAATAATGGATCCAAGCCCCAAAGAGCTTATGGCCACAAGCATGTGGGAGGAGGGCCCATTTTGAACTTCAAGTAGAGCAATATCATGTATGGAAGATATCTTGGAGTCATAAGAACCATTGGAGAGGTATTAGGAGAGCTAAAAGGAGTTAAACAACAACTTGGTGCCATATGCACCCTGACCTGCGGCTGCAGGTCATCCACCTGCCCCAGTAGGTGGCTATTTTAGCCACTCTAGAGGCACCTATGCCCTGACATGGGCCATCAAGTTCCCCACCAATGATACAAGCCAAATTAGAGTCAACCTTTCTTGACTTGTATTTCAAGGGCAACAACAATGGATCCAAGCCCCGAAGAGCTTAAGGCCACAAGGATATGGGAGGAGGGTCTATTTTACACTTCAAGTAGAGTAATATCTCATATGAAAGATAGCTTGGAATCAAGAGAACTATTGGAGAGGTCGTCGGAGAGCTAAATGGAGCTAAACAACGACCTGGGGCCATTTGTGCCCTGACCTGCGGCTACAGGCGGTCACTTTATCCCCTTCAGAAGCACCGGTGCCCTGACATGCGCCAGCAGGTGCCCTACCTACGTGGGAGGATGCCTAATTTGCTGAAATGGGTCACTTTTAGGCCCATTAAATGTAATAAAAGGCCCAAGGCTATAAATACTAGGTCCCCTTTCATTTTCTAAAGATTTTTGATGATATTGATATTCTGTGACTCCTTATGGAGCATGAGGATAGCTTGGGAAAGCTTAGGTTGATTTTTTCCTAGAAACGCTAGTTGCAAGGGCATTATGATTCCCTCGTGATCGTTCGTACTAGTTAGGTGCCTTTTTGGATTAATATTTCGAGGTTATTGGATTTAATATATCCTTTAGTTTTGTTGATTTCCTTTGCTTGTGTCTATCTTTTTATCTCTATCTATCTATCCTTTACTTTCTGTGTTTAATTCTATCTTTCTTCTTGTTTTTGTACTTTGTTCCTCTTTTCGTATTTTGGGGGTTATCATTTGGTATCAGAGCTGAGCTTGAGTTCGTTCCTACGAATTCAATCTTGGGTTTTGTTATCTAGAAAATCAAAAAAAAAAAATCATTTTTGATAATCTCAAAAATTTTGAGTTTTGAGTTTTGATTTTTGAGTCTTCTTGAGTTTCTAATACTAGAATAATATTCTCTAGTATTATTTGAGTCTAGATCTGAGACTTGAGATTGTTTGAGTTTGATTGGAAGGATCCACCATTGTTGGAGGTGAAAAACTTGAAAATTCTTCAAGTGGGTTTGTAGATCTAGGTGAAATCGGAGACTCTTGAGTATTGGGCCTTTTTCTCCTTCACATTTGGAGTTAAAATCTGAAAGTTGAGCTAAAAACAAGAAGGAATCCATTAGGGTTTTGATTTGGGTGTTCTTCAAGTTCACGGAGTTTTCATGACATGAAGAAAATTGTGAATGGCCCCTAAAATCTAAAGACATTGGTTGGGATTAGAGGACTAAATTCATTTGGTTTATGTTTGGAAGGTTGAAATAAGCTTTGGTTTAAAATTTCATCGAATTTTGAGTTCGTTTGAGTGAGGTTCAAATTTTGGTGTTCGTGAAGTTCTTGGATATCTTCATATCTTCAAGTAAAGAAGATATCAAAAGGTCTTGTTTGATCCTAGAAAGGAAGAGAAAGAAAAAAAAGGTGTCAATGAAAAGGATTATCCAAAAGAAATGGAGAATATTCTAGGAGAGAGAAACCAAAAGGGCCTACAGAAAGGACAAATTTGGAGTTCCCAGCTAAGTTGCCTGAAGCACCTGTACCCACCATCTGCGCACACATATGGCACCTTCGGCCGCATGTGGCCAACGCAGGTCACTCCCGTAAGTCTCTTCCTTCACATGCGTTTGCCCATCTGCGTAGGCAGGTCATGGCCTGCGTTCGCAGGTCATCCCAATACACCTAGACAATCCGAAATCCCATTTTCTCATGTTATAACTTCTTATTTTCATTTCTTGATTCCTAAACTAATTATCAATGGGTGATTGTCCTTACTTAGTTGGTTGATTAGTTCTTGAGTTCGTTCTTTCTTAGTCCATTTTCTTTTGTGCTTTTCTAGTTTAGCTTCGTAGTTAACTTATTGTTTCAAGTTCTTTTGTTTATAATCGAGTCTTCCTTATTTCTTTAAACAAGAATCTATTCCATCCAAGAGTAGAAATCGACACCTTGTGTACTATCGAAGTATAGGCAATCTTCAACACTAGCCACTCCAATTGTGAGGCAATCAAAGGTGTGTAAACACGAGTGATTGTGAGCTTTATTTTGCTAATGCTAATGTTGTTTATTTTGTTTGTTGAGTGTCTTAATTGCTAGGTACAATAGCTTCGTAAAAAGAAACACCAAAGCATGCAGGAGGTGTTACTTTTGGACCCGTAATGGAGGTAGACTTGAGCTTATCTTTTGATTTAGGTCAAATTATGGGAGACCTTGTGAAAGAGGAACTAGAACAAAGTGTGAATTTGTTTCATACGAGGGTTAAGGTGATGGAGACACCATGTTCCTTAGTCATTGATGGGAGGAGTAGCACTAATGTTATATCTTGCAAATGTGTTGATTTCTTAAAACTCCCTACACAAAGGCACCCCAAGCCTTACAAGCTCATGTGTTTAGATGAGAGTGGTCCAATAAAGGTGACCAAGCAAGTAGTTATTAAATTTAGCTGTGGCAATTCTCAAGATAAAGTGCAGCACGATGTAGTGCCCTTGCGAGGTTGTCATATATTGCTTGGTAGGTTGTGGCAAGATGATAGGGTTTCCCAATATCAAGAGAAGTCCAATAGATACTTGATTGTATTGGGAGGACGAAAGATCAACATCATACCCTTAACACCCAAGCAAGTGAGTAAGGACTATGAGATCATGAAAGGGTTTCGCGAAGTATTGAAGAAGGAGGAAGTTGAGAAGAGGGAAAGGGAATTGTCCCTTGTACAAGGAAAGCAAGGCTTGGCTTAAATAGGAGAGTTGAGTAAGATTGATGAACCAAGTAGTTTCTTGAAAGATGTGGGCATGGAACACTAAATTGTGGGACTTGTCAACACTAATCCCTTGCTACCTACTAACCATGAGCATTTTACCTAGTATCACCCCTTCTCTTGTGCAAGTTCATAAACTTCCAAAGGAATACCCAAGGAGAGTTCCTTACGAACACATGCTTAAAGACCTAACAGAGTTCTTAGCTAAGAATTCCAACTTCGGGAAGAGTGATGAGGAGTTGACTCAAGGGAGTAGAATTGACAAACTCCCATGTGATTAAGGCTTCCCAAGGGAGCAAATGAGCTCCCATTTTGAACCCCAAGGTGAAGACCATACTTGGTATGAGCTACAAGGTAACAATGCTAACCCTTGCACTTCTCTAAACTTCAAATGTCTTGATGTCGCTAGTAGCCAAGTGAGTTTAATTGGTAGCTTGTCTAATGTTAAGCATAATATGTCTTCCCTTTGTGATACTCTTAATAGCAATAAATTTCATGATGGTCAAATTCTTGTTGTGAGTTTGCAAACACTAGTTGATCTTTTAGATGACCGAATTGACTCATCTAGCAAGATCGATTTGTGTCCACCTAGTACTAGCACTTGTAACTTGTATGAGGTCCCATTGACATGTGATAAGAGTATTCACACACTAGTTGACCCTTGTGAAAATCAAGGTGAGTCTACATTGGCATGTGAATGGCCTACAACCAGTGATGGTGTGTGCATTGATCAACATGCTTGTGGACCTAATCTACTACTTGAGCGTATGTGTTGTTTGCTTGATGAGCTTCAAGATAATGATGTTGTTGATAAAGTTGATCATGTGAATAGAAATTATTCTTTGAGCATGTCATGTGATGAAGATCCTATTATTAGGCTTGCTCATAGATATGATGTGAATGAATATGTTGTGAAAGATGACAAGTATTTTTTTTAGAGTAAGCTTGCATGTTTTGATTCCTTACCTTTGGTTAATGATCCTCTCTCAAATAAATATGTCTTGATTGGTAATTGTGAGATCACTCTTAGTATGGTATCTAGTGGTGTACATTTTGATGTGCTTGAAAAGAAGGATGGTACGCTAACTATCCAATTTTTGATAGTGATCTCTCACTTTTGAAAAAGAATGATCATTTGGGTAAAGATAATTTTGACTTTCGTGAATATTTGAGAAACCCAATTAGTGATTGTTCTTGTAAAAATGAATTTGGTTGTAATCATTTGTATGACACTCCACCAATGTTTGATAAATGTGAGGATGAATTGTGTGATTCTTGTAATCACTTGATTCATGACCTCCTTGATGTTGGTAGTGGTTTGTGTCTACTTGAGGGTTTTTCCCTTGAAAAAGAAAGTGTTATTTGTTTAGAAATTGCTTCTACTTCTTCTTTGTGTGCTTCCTTTATTGAGGATACTCATGGTGATGATCTTGAATCCAATAGTGAGTACATGCTTGAGGACACCTTAGTTGAAGTTAACTTCCGTGACACCTTTTTCTACCCTATCTTTGCTTATAATACTATCAACTATAGTATAGAGGGTATGTATATTTGTGACGATGGTACCTTTGGGTAAAATGGGTATTGTCTTGACCCATGTTATTGTACTTCTCCCATTTGACCCCGGTGACCTCTTTGAATGTGGTGGTTGTTCTACAACCAACTTGGTTCTTGGTCAAGATGACAAGCCAAATTTGATTGAGGATGTTGGTATTCTCCCCTATGATAGAAAGTATTTTTTGAGGATTTACAATCTACTTGATAGACTCAATTTGTGCATGCGAGACACTTCCAACAAAGATCAGTGTTCTTTAAAGAAGGGGAGTAATGAGATGGTCCAAGAGAATTCACCATTGTGTGTTTCCATCCTTGACCAAAGTTTTATGACTTGTAGGTCAAAGAGTGAGTTTTCTCTTGAAAGCACTTTGTTTGAATTCCATTTATGTGATACCTTTATTTGTTACTCAATTGAAATTGATGACCCCTTTTTCAAAGGTGATATCATTCTTGAGAACCCTAGGGCAAATGTGTCATTGCCTTTTTTGGGTGTTGTTTATATACTTGAATCCTTATTTGACACACTTGTTCTTAAGTTGTGTGGACCATAACTTGTGGATGCTAAGTTGATTACTTGTTTGTGGGAGAGTCCATGGTTGTTAAAAACTTCTTGTCACCTTCATAGGGTTAGACAATTTGAAGTGTCAAATGGGACTCTTGGAAGTTGTTTGGAAAAGAGAGGTTCTATGTGCTTGAAACGCCTCTTTCTCTCTTTGTGTGTTCCTACTCATGAGCACACCTTGGATAAGATTAGTGTCCTTTGCACCTTTGTTTATTACCTTTTTGCATATGATGTTATTCATAACGATGTTGAATCAAAATCTTATGTAGGCTTGAATTACATAGAAAGGAAAAGAGTTGTGTGCCTCAGTGATTTAAATCCATCCTCAACTGTATTAGTTTCTAAATCTCTTAAGCCATATGGCATTCTTGTAGATAGTAATACCCCGGATGAGATTTCTACGCTTGATTCCTTTCTATATTACCTCTTTCCTTATGATGATATCCATACTAGTTGTGGAATTGTTTTATTTGGAGGTAGTATTTCCTTTGGTTGGTCCACTTGTTTGAGTAATGATGCAATGTGGGTCTCTTATATCTTTGACCCTGGAAAACTCTTGTGGATTTTTGAACCATTGGTGGCGCCACCTTTGGTGTAGTTTGTTGGAGAGGTATTGAAACAATTGTGTCATATGGCTCCTAAAATTAATATGATCTTACCTCCTTGGTTTGTTGATGCCATTATGACCTTTGTAGTTTCCTTATCTCTTGGCATTCTTCATAACCGGTTCCTTTGTGCCCTTGTCAATAAGCTTTTTGTTAACCCAAAGGATCCTTGGTTATATGTTAAGTGTGATCAACCTTGGCATGATGATAAGATTGATTTTGCTAACACTAACCCTCATGCCATGAGAAAATTGTTATTGTTTATTTTCCCTATGATTTTGCAAGGTTTGGATTCGAGGTCGAATCCTTTTGAAGAAGGGGAGGATGATACAAGTCATATTGGCCTCAACCTTTCTTGGCTTGTATTTCAAGGGCAACAGCAATGGATCAAAGCCCTGAAGACCTTAAGGCCACAAAGATGTGGGAGAAGGATCCATTTTGCACTTCAAGTAGAGAAATATCGCTTATGGAAGATATCTTGGAGTCAAGAGAACCATTGGAGAGGTCAACGAAGAGCTAAGAAAAAGCTAAACAATGACCTAGGGCCATCTGCGCCCTGACCAAAGGCCGCAGGTGGCCATTTTAGCCCCTCCAGAGGTACCTACGCCCTGACATGCGCCAGCAGGTGGGCCACCTGCATGGGTGGATGCCTAATTTGCTGAAATGGGTCACTTTTGGGCCCATTAAATGTAATAAAAGGCCCAAGTCTATAAATACTAGGTCACCTTTCATTTTCCAAAGATTTTTGATTATATTGATATTGTGTGACTCCTTATGGAGCATGACTATATCTTGGAAAAGCTTAGGTTGATTTTTGCCTAGAAACGGCGGTTGCTAGGGCATTACGATTCACTCGTGGTCATTCGTACGAGTTAGGTGCCTTCTTTGGAATAATCTTTCGAGGTTATTGGATTTAATATATCCTTTAGTTTTGTTGATTTCCTTTATTTGTGTCTATTTTTTTTATCTCTATCTATCTGTCCTTTACTTTCCATATTTCAATTCTATCATTCTTTTTGTTTTTGTACTTTATCCCTCTTTTCGTATTTTGGGGGTTATCAGTAGGTGATGCACCTACTTGTCACCTACTAGCTTATTTTATGTTAAGCAAGCAACTAACTTATTTTATTCCATATTCTAAGTCTTAACCCTTTATGTTAACTTAATACTTATATTCACTTGTACAATTTAATCCTTGAGGTAGAATACCACCTTGCTATCTTGATTTAAATACTTCTGTTTGGGTTAACTTGGCCTATACATGCTGAAATGTTTGGGCAACTATAATGTCCTTTAAATCCCCTTTGAACCACCACTAATCACTTAAGAAACTTGGTCCGTTACCTATACAACAAGGTTACGTCAAGTCCCATATCAATAGAACAAGTACACTCAAAATACAGGATATTACATGGACCTCCTCTATAGGAGCACAAAATACTCAACTACGGTTGTTGAGCTCTAGGTTGTTTTGGAGATTTACCGAGTCTTTGGTATATATTTTGGTATTGTATAGTAGTTAAGGATAAGCGAGCCCTGTCCCAACTTAGACCAAGTTCGTCAATTTTATAGAGGCTTTGTAGACTAATGTATAAGGTGTAGTTATGTTTTGTTCCTTAACAAATGTGACCTCAACGGCCAAGTCATGTATATACGTTTTGGGCCTATCTCTATGTTGGTCACTTATCATCACTATAGCTTATATATATTTGTCAAAGGTTCATTACCATCATAATTACCACTTGGAATGTAAGGCTATAAGTTGGTTCTCTCAAATCTTTAGGGTGTCGGGTGCCTGTCCATCTCAATGGGAGTTGAGGTGTGACATGTGGCAAGCCAAAAGAATTTTGCGCGCCCATCTTTCACCCGTTCTTTACATTCACTACCGGATTAAGAAGTACCATAAAATTAAAACCTATTAATTGCTTCTGCAGAGCAAGGCACCTCTATCCCTCTCACAAGAACACGGGGCAAGTAAGGTTGCTCCATCACCTATTGCTTATACTTGTGTTGCTTGTGCCAAATGGTGTAGGAAACATAGAACACCCTAACAAGATTAGGATAGTAGGTTGGAGGATGTGGTGAGACTTGTAGATCAGTGAAGATATCCCACACACGCTTGTGAATTTGCCTCACCATGTTCGGGAAATGGTCGAGAACTACTTTCAAGCTAAACACTTTCTCCGAGTTGAATCCCCGGGTGCTAACTTAAGTATCATACAAACCACGTATCCCTTCAATCGCAAACTAGATCTTGATTTTTTGTTCCTGCCTAAAGACCTCAGTCACCTTGTCCAACCCTATAGAAAGATCAATAGTTTTTTGAATCTCGAGGTCTAAGGCATCATAATGTTGAACAGGGGCTTTCTTTCTAGAAGTGGTTGTTATGGAGGATCTTTGTCTTTCTTTTCCACTCGAGGTATGGATTTCCTTGGAGACATTTCTGTAAAAGAATGAACAAAACAACCAAAACAAAACTATAAGGTAAAATATGTTTTTGGATTTTTTTATATCGTAAAAGAAAAGAAAAATTATACTAAAAGAGGTGAATGCAAAGTAAAAATACATGTGAAAGCATACGAGGATAATTGACTTCACAATACTAAATATGCGAACAACATGTATGGAGTAAATCATGAAGCAGTGCACTACCTGGCACCTGCGCACCTCACCTGTGCACACAGGTCCTCTCATGCGCACGCAGATGGCATGTTGTGGCTAGGCAAATTCAATAGCAAGCGTAAGGCAACCCCATTTTACCCAATATTTAGGTTTTGAGGGGTTTGATACAAGGTGTATGTTCTATGAGAATGTTAGATGAGCTCTAGGGGTGGTACACCTCCCACGTCTAGTGTTTTCATGGACACACAACAAGTGTCAAACACGTCAAATCCCAAAAATCACCAAACAGGCAAATAAAATGCACTCTTAGATTTCTACCACAACATTGAACATGGTTACACTTGGCACACTTAGCATTAGAGCACAAAAATAGCCCATGACCTTTAGATTAACAAAAATGATGATTTTCCTTAAGAGTGACGTCACCCAATGTATCATTAGTCAAATTATGTGTTTTGATTAATTGGATTACTCAGACTTCACCCAAAAGTTAAACACATACTAATCAATTCAACAAAATTCATGGATAACATCGCCATCTTGAACCACCGATGCACACTCCTTAGAAGGTATTTCAACTCATATTATCACTTAAGAAATATCAAAACTATGCTCCAAAGACAAATAAATCAATAACTAGTAAATATCATGTGAAAAATTCCTCATAGGACTTTTATCGTCACATGGCATTCATCAAAGAACAAATATTTTTAGAGAAAAAAGAGGGTGCTTAGGAACACTCAAATTCACCCCATTCAACTCAAAATAATCATAAACATACTCTTAATAATTGACTTCATACATCAACAAGAACTCCTCTCATGATCCATTATACTAACTACCAACAAAGAGAAAATAAGGTGGAAATTTCATTTAGGAAATTTTTCAAACACATGGTGACTTGTACCTGCAGGTGACATGGTTGCCAAAAAACAACAACCCCCAGGTCTCTTGCTGGTCACATCTGCCTTGACCTAATAACCCCCAAAATATGAAAAGAGGAATAAAGTATGAAAACAATAAGAAAGATAAAATTGAAATACGGAAAGTAAAGGATAGATAGATAGAGATAAAAAAATATACACAAACAAAGGAAATCAACGAAACTAAAGGATATATTAAATTCAATACCCTTGAAAGGTTAATCCAAAGAAGGAACGTAACTCATATGAATGACCACGAGGGAATCGTAACGCCCTCGTAGCCACCATTTCTAGGCAAAGATTAACCAATGTTTTTCCAAGCTATACTAATGCTCCATAAGCAGTCTTACAATATCAATATCATCAAAAATCTAAGGGAAATTAAAGGGGAACTAGTATTTATAGCCTTGGGACTTTTACTATATTTAATGGGCCCAAACGTGACCCATTTCAGCAAATTGGGCATCCGCTCACGTAGATGGGGCACCAGCTGGCACATTTCAGCGCGTAGGTGCCTCTGGAGGGGCTAAAATGGCCACCTACTGGCGCAGGTGGATGACTTGCGGCCACAGGTCAAGGCGCAGATGACCCCAGGTCATTGTTTAGCTCCTTTTAGCTCTCTGATGACCTCTCCAATGGTTCTCTTGTGCCACGCCTCAAATCCTATTAGGGCGGACAGGCACCCGTATCCGTAAAGGCCCGAGAGCACCAACCCATAACCTTGTACTTACCATACATTGCCATGAACTTTTAAAGATACTGCCAAAGTGCATATTAAGATTTAATGAAAATAAACCACGTAGTCAAGCCCAAAACTATATATACATGACTTGGCCATTGGGGCCATAATGACTGGAAGACAAGGCATAACCACACTTCACTTTACCATCTACAAAGCCTCTAAAAGAGATAAAAACTTAGTTAAGGTTGGAACAAGTCCCCACCTTACATTTAGCTACTATACAATACCAAATACATATATAACAGACTCGAAAAGCCCCGAATCAACCTGGAGCTCACCAATAGCCACTGGATGTCCTGTGCTCCTACTGGAGGGGTCTACTAGCTGAAGTACCTATGCCTGCAGTATGAAATACAGTTTCCCCCGTGAAGGACATCAGTACTAAAGAATGTACTGAATATGTAAGGCAAAAAGTAACTAATATGTAAAGTGAGAGCTCAAATGAAATAAGAATAAGTGTAAACCATAATAGACCACCTTTACCTGTATCTGTGGAATCATGTATATTACATTCTTTTCTTTACTTTACCATTCTTACTTTATAATCTTTGTAAGCCATGTGATACAAATGACCAACTGATCAGTGGTAAATACATAAGTTAGGATCGACCCATGCTAGGCTTACACCCCTGAGCTGCCACCCATACATAACTAGATTTGCATTTCATAGTTTATTATCTTTGAGATTGTTACTTTGGTGGTCATGAAATTATTGAGCTTTGGGACCAAGGTCATTAACTACATGGGAGATCATACACTGCCATTATGTATCATTTTCCATGGGAGAGCTTTGAAGGCTCACTTTGTAACACAAGTATTGGATTTCATGCCAAAGAATACGGAATAGAGTAGCCTTACATACCTTGTTGTATAACTCTGGTATTACCCCGAATTAACCTCCTTCCTTTCAGATTACGTATCTACAATAAAGTACGTGGTAGAATTAGTATTAGTAATTAATTAACAAATTTAGGCTATTCAACTTCACTCAAAATAGTAGTCAGGCAGCACGCCCGTAATTCACCAAATCAAGGGTGTTCTTTCAACCCCTTCTCCTCTAACTACTTTTGTATAACAGACGTATTCATATAAGATTCCAGGAGACTCCTTCAGGCTTCATAACATGTACAAAACAGTCCATAAATTATGAGGCAACAAAATTATACAACATCTAATTAAGTGGTTTATCACTACACCCCCCTTTTGTATGTCAATACCAACAACTCACATCTCTTTTTTAAATCAACCAAGTTGTCCCAAAATATAGACATAAAACAGCCCATAAAACAATCCCAAAATCCTTTATTATAGCAACCCAATATTGAACTCATTATCCCTTGCATTCTTAACAACACTATATACACAATCCTCCACCAAGACATGTATATAGAAAAGGGTAAAAATAGGAAGTAGCTTTACCTTAATTTCTAAAATTTATCCACTAAATTGCACTTATTTCAAGAGCTTGAATTATCCTTCAAAGTTAACCTACAAGAGAATAAGGCCTTTTAATAACCAAAGGACATGGGGAAGCTAATATGGAGGAAAGGCAGTCCCATACTTTTGAGCATAACCAACATGATTTCCTAGTTTCCAATAAAAGAATCAAGCTAAATCCCTAAGTATTTTCACTTACCATAGCTAGCAAAGGTGAGGGTTCCTTCAAGACCCCTAGGAGGAATATAGGGGTTGCTGTTTTAAGCCATGAGAGAAAAGTGAGAAAGCTGAAGTTAAAGGCTGGAAATTGGTGTTAAAAATGAGTAAAAAGACCAGTTATATTGGTCTTATATTGTAGTTTTTTGTTTATATTGATATTGTGAGACTCCTTATGAAGCATGAGAGCTTGGAAAAGATTTTATTGATTATTTCTTAGAAACGAGGTTGCAAGGGTGTTACGATTCCCTCAAGGTCTTCGTAGGAACATGGTGCTTCTTGTAGGGTTAATCAATAGAAGTTTTAGGTTTTAATATACCCTTTGGCTTCATTGATTTTCTCTTTTGTGTCTTATTATCTATCTCTATCTCTATCCTTTATTTTTTGAATTTTTGATTCTATTGTTTCTTTAAGTTTTCATGGTTATGTTTGACTTCCGTATTTTGGGGGTTATTCGTTCTAAGGGAGTTGAAGTTGATGAAGAGAAAATAAAGGCAATCAAAAATTGGCCTAAACCTAAGAGTTTAACTGAGATTAGAAGTTTTCATGGGCTTGCTAGTTTTTATAGGAGATTTGTTAGAGATTTTAGCACCATTGCTACTCCTTTGACTGAAGTTATTAAGAAGGACAAGGTTTTCACATGGGGAAAATAAAAAGATGCTGCTTTTAACCTGTTGAAAGAAAAATTGTGTTCTGCTCCTCTTTTACAATTACCTGATTTTTCTACGTCTTTTGAGGTTGAATGTGATGCCTCTGGAAGAGGAATAGGTGCTGTTTTAATGCAGGATTCGAAGCCCATTGCATACTTTAGTGAAAATCTGGGTGGAGCTACATTGAACTACTTAAACTTATGACAAGGATCTATATGTTTGGTCAAGGCTTTAGCTACATGGCAACACTATTTGTGGCCTAGAGAGTTTGTGGTTAAGACTGACCCTGAATCCTTGAGGTACTTGAATAGCCAAGGTAAGCTTAATCGTAGGCATGCAAAATGGATTTAATTCATTGAAACTTTCCCATATGTGATTGCTTACAAGCAAGGAAAAGATAATGTGGTTGCTGATGCACTTTTAAGAAGGTATGTCTTGGTCTCTACTCTCACTTCTAAATTAATGGGTTTTGATCAAATCAGGGGTCGTTATGCTAATGATTCTGATTTTAGCAAAGTTAGTGCAGAATGTAAGTTGGGTCCTTATGATAGGTTCACTCTTCAAGATGGATTCCTTTTTAAGAAAAATAAGTTGTGTATTCCTAATTTCTATTTGCTTGAATTATTTTTTAGGGAAGCACATTGTGGTGGACACATAGGACACTTTGGAGTTCCTAAAATGTCACACCTCAAATGCCATTGGGGCGGACATGGCACCCGAAGTCGTTAAGGCCCGAGAGAACCATTCTATACGTTCACATACTTGTTGTCAATGAGCTAGCATTCAGTCACTTATGGTCACAACATATCAATAATTGAAATCAAATAAGAACATTTTATAAACATGAGACACGACCGTTAGGGCCATATGGTCAAAAAGGTACAACATCCCTTCCTTTAACTGTACAACGTCTACAAAGCCTCTAACAAATACAAAACCAAAAATATAGTCGGGACAATTTCACACTTTATATACAATGATTATGCAGTACCAAAACAACATATATATATGACTCGAAAAGCCCCGAACTGAACTGGAGCTCACCAATGTTCTGTAGATGACCCGCATCCTACTGAGGAGATCTACTTTTACCTGTGCCTGCAGCAAATAAGGTAAGTCCCCCAAGGGACATCAGTATAAAGAATGTACTGAGTATGTGAGGCTATAAGTAACTGTATGAGATATAAGAACTTTAATGGAATTAAGTACAAGTGAACGAACAATATAAATAAACTACCATATGGTATATGTGTGGAATCATGTACATTGCTTTCTTTACTTTATTGTACTTTAATTTACTCTACTTTACTATACTGTACATCATCAATCATCAATCATATCATGCCAGGGCACAATTGATCAGTGGGAAATAATATAATAATCGGGATCGTCATCCATGCGGATGTTCCTTTCATCCAATGGGATACCACCCGTAATAATGGGATCGATATTCATGCGAGTGTTTCTTTCACTCCATGAGATACCACCCATTCTCAACGTTAACCATTACACAATTACTCACATTACTTCATTCTTTAGCTATAAGAGTGATAGATTGATAACTATGCTTTATTGGAACTTTAGAACTTTAGAACGTAACCTTATTGGAACGTTAGAACCATGTTCAATGAATGAGAGATAAGTGAATAAAAAGTACTACTAACTCTGAAATGAGATACTCTAAACCATTTAGAGGAAGGAGACACTATACAACCCTTTTGGGATAGGACAAGTGTTATGATAATATGAACAATAGATGCTGCAGAAGAATGCGGAAAAAAATAACCTTACATACCTTATCTTCCCAACACGTAACTAGAATGATTCAGCTACTTCCTTATGTGTTAATCTACAACACAAGTACATAACAGAGCGAACATTAATGGCTAGCTACATTACAAGTTCACAAGACGGTAAGTAGATACTTAATGGAAGTAAAAACCGTCCAACCTCCAAAACACATGGTGCATCACTCCCCCCTTCATTATAATACCAAATAAAATTATTCCACCACATTACACTATAACTTACTGGTTTTGCAAAACAACACCACCATATCAGTCCACACATCACCAAAATAGTCCACACATCAACGTAGGCATCGCAAACCGATAGAATTTTACACCAAGTTTCTACTTTACATTTCCGCCTAAATACAGCTCCACATATTTATTCCATCAAGTCACATAAGTTCCTTCCTCAACAATATACCAAAAACAGTCCACAATAGTTCCAAAATTCAGTTTAACATACCAAGAGAGTATTCTCTTTTCACTACACCAAACGTTCCATTTACAAACACGTATAAACATTCCCATCAAGCCATACATAAAAGGAACGATTTAGGGATAGAAACACACTTTAATATACTGAAATTTCATCCTCCTAACTTAATTTCTTCAACACTTTAAGCCCCTATACAATTCAAAACCACAAGGAAGACAAATTCCTCAAAACTAACACAAGTGGACTGCCAACTATTTAAGGGACTGCCCTACACATTTTAAACATAACCAACCTGCCTTCCACACTTTGTTATAGATATATTACATTAATATACAATGGTAAACAGTTACCAAGGCTTGCAAAGTGGAGGATTCACCCAAGAACACTAGGGAAATTTGGGGCGGCTGATTGGGGTTTGAGAGAGGAGAGAGTGTTTTAATTTTCTGGACAGTTTTTCAGCAATGAAATAAATGGAAAAATGATATGAAATGATACCTATATACTCCCTCTTTAACCGCCTCTTTTTGGTCCATTCTTAGACAATTTTTGGTCAAAAATAATCCAAGTAGGTGATGCACCTACTTGGCTATATAAGCTGTCCAAAACAGTCCATTTACTTGGGCTAATTCTAGTTGGATCATGCCATATTAGGACTTAGTTATATTTAGGTGTTGGCTGGTCATCTTTCCATTTTTATGTACTTACATTGGGCCTCAATTGAGTCCGTTAACTTATATCCAAATGCAGCCCAATAGTTTAATTAGGCGATACACCTAGTAGCTTAATTAAGTCACAGAAGCAGCTCGTTTATGTTCTCTCCTTTTTCCAACGTCTTAATCCTTCTACCTTAATTCACCACTTAACTTTAATTTTTACACTTAGTTACATCCTTATTCTCTCAAGTTTAAATACTTTTACCCATGTTAGGTTGGTCGCACAAGTTTCAAAAACGTATGGGTTGTTGTACTTGAATCAAAGAACTAGTTAGTCCATTACCTATTGCCACAAGTCCGTACCATTTTCCATATAATTAAGATTTGTATCTATAGAATACGGGGCGTTACATAAAACATTGGATATACTTGCTGAACATTTCTTTTGGCCTGGCATACGAAAGGATGTTAAGAAAGTGTGCTCCCAATGTCTTGAATGTAAATAGGCCAAATCAAAAGTGTTACCACATGGTCTTTATACTCGTTTACCTGTTACTACTTCTCCTTGGATTGATATTTCCATGGATTTTTTGTTAGGACTGCCTAGTACTAAACATGGCAAGGACATTATATTTGTAGTGGTAGACAGACTGTCAAAAATGGCTCATTTTATTCCATGTTTGAAGACTAATGATGCCTCACATGTGGCTGACTTATTTGTGAAAGAAGTGGTTAAATTACATGGTATACCTAAAACTATTATTAGTTATAGGGATGCTAAGTTTTTAAGTCACTTTTGGAAGGTTCTTTGGGGAAAGTTAGGGACTAAACTGCTATTCTCTAGATCTTGTCACCCGTAAACTGATGGGCAAACAGAAGTAGTTAATAGGACTTTAGGGAATATGCTAAGGGGTGTTTTAAAGGGAAAATTAACTGTTTGGGAGGAGCATTTGTCCATGGTAGAGTTTGCTTATAATAGAACTATCCATTCTTCTACTGGTAAGTCTCCTTTTGAAATTGTTTACAGATTTAATCCCCTCATCCCCTTGATTTGCTGCCTCTACCTACTGATATTGTTAATCTTGATGGTAAGAAGAAGGCTGAAATGATGAACAAGATTCATGAACAAACAAGGCTTGCAATTGAACGGAGGAATGAAAAAACAGCCTTAAGGAGAAATAAGGGGCGAAAATCTATTATTTTTAAGCCCAGAGATTGAGTATGGGTGCACTTTAGAAAGGAAAGACTTCCTGCCTAAAGAAAATCCAAATTACACCCATGAGGAGATGGACCATTTGAAGTCCTTGAAAGGATTGGAGACAATGCTTACAAACTTGATCTTCCAAGTGAGTATCAAGTAAGTGCAACCTTTAAAGTTTCTGATCTTTCTTTATTTGATGCAGCATTGAATTCGAGGATGAATTCTCTTGAAGACGAGGGGAATGATAACATCCATGTCATCTCAACATCAACTAAGGAAGCTTTAAAGGTTCCAAGAGCATCCATGACAATATCCCAAACAAGGAAATATGAAGACAAGATTAATGGGCTGGAATTGGCAATTAAAAGGTGTCTTGTAATGGAAGAAGATCTTAAGCCCAATCAAGACATTTTATTCAAGTCTTACATCTATTTGGAGGCCCCAATTAAAGTCCTAGAAAAGTGGAATTAGGCTCAAATCTGTCCCAAAATGGAGAAAAAGACTGCAACATTTTTTAATTAATTTCTAGAATTATATTTAAGAGTTGTTTAATTCTATGTTGACTTCCTAGGTCTTTGTGTGTGGCAGCCTTTTATGCCATTTAATAGTTGTTTTCTTCTATGTTTACTTATAGGATAATGTGTGTGGTAGTCTTCTTGGCCCTAGGAAGTGTCATTTCATTTAATGTTATCTTTGACCGACCCCTTCTTCACTACTATATAAATGTGTCTTTGTTCATTCATGAAAATCAGATTTTAAAGCATATTACTATATTGAGAGTTCTTTTGAACCTTTGTGGAAGATTACTTTAAGATTTATCTTTCAACCAAACTAGTTCATAGCTTAAGGTAGTAAGATAACTTCTTTGTTTGATATCTTTGGTTACTTCTTGGTATTCTTAGAAGGCGATTAGTACTCTTACTAATTGTTGTCTAATGTTACTCACGAAGCGTTCAAGATCCGTACTTGATTAATTTCTCAAGTAAAGGCGTTTGGCTCATTTATAATCAACTCGTTTTTACTTGGATCTTGTCAAATCTCTTTATTTTAATTCTTATTTAGTATTTTCAGTTTGTTTCTTAGTTTTGCTTCTGCATTTCCTTTAAGTTAATACTCTAGTTTTTGGATTCCCAACCTCCGTGTTATCATAATATCCCTCTAAAATGAGCTATGCTCCACTATTTATAGACTAGACTACTGATTACAAAAATACCCTTAATGAATTAAGGGTCTTCTTAGTCAAAGACTTGCATTTAAATAATAGCCACTTTGCGTACATAGACTGTCTTCCTCTTGAATCCTTGTAATTCTATTTTATCACGTTCCTAAGCTTAAATCCCTTGTTCCAAACTCCTTTCAAGCCTCCAAAGTATTGACTCAATTCGAACTTTTTATCTTGGCTTGGCGTACATGCATCACCATTCTTGAACCAAACTTTGGAACTTACTTTTGAAGTATTTGAGATGCTGGTTCATGGAAGAACTTTGAGGGGCATCTTTGAGTGCTAAAAGACAACAGTAGTGAGATTATTTTAGGGAAAAAGCCAATTTGTGCGATACATGAGTGTTGCTAGCAGTACTTGAGTGATACTTGTAAATGTGTGTGATACATATTCTTAGTGAGGTCATTTTACTTTCTAACAATATTTGGTTTTTAAGTAAGTAATTTGCAGGTCTTTGGAAGATTCACTACAACAAATGTGATGTTTTGCCACGAAATTTTTAGCTACGGTCACAAATTCGTCACCAATTATGCATTTTTTGTTACAAATATTACATTTCATCCTCAAATGCCTGAGTAACATATTTTTAGTGACGAAAATCAATTTCGTATCGAATATTTTGTCTACAAAGCTTTTCCCACCAAAAAAATGAATTGGCGCCAATTATAAGGTATTTTTGCTACAAATTTGAGGATATTAGTGACAATCAGTTTCGTCGCAAAAGTTGTTGGCAATTTGTGACAAACCTCAATTTCATGACTCACTTATTTCTAGTGACAAAAATAAAATTCGTAGCAAATATTTTGTCTACAAAGATTTCCCTCAAAATAAATAAATCGATGTCAATTATCAGGTAATTTTAGTAACAAATTTGAAGATATTGGTGACGATGAGTTTCGTCGCTAATTTGGCTAGCAATTTGTGACAAACCATCATTTGTCTTTAATTCTTTTAAGTTTTAGATACAGAAATATTTATTCACTAAAACTACGTAATTAAATTAGAGACATATTAATATTTGTAGTGAAATGGTTTAAAATTTAGTCATTAATTGTATTTTTTTGTGACCATAGTTTTTGTCGCTAATAGTTATAAACAATTAGTGACAATCACTATTTTGTCTCTATTTGTAAGTTTATTTTAGCTACATTAAATAGTTTTTCGCTAATTATTTATTTCTGTGAAAAAACTATTTTTCTATTAATAGTATTTGCGACCTTAGATTTTTTTCACTAATAGTATAAACAATAAGTGACAATCACCATTTGTCTATGTTTATCTACAAAATAATTTAGCTACATTAAGAAGTATCACAATTATTTACTCTTTGTGGCTATATTCATTTTTTTCTCAAATGATTATACACACTTTAGCTGCTTAAATAGAAATTCACAGATAACTTATCATCTACAAACCTTTTCCATCAAAGCATATTGACGCTAATTATTGAGTAATTTGATCAAAAGATTTATATTATCAATGAAACGTTAGTTTCATCACTAGTGTTATGAATAATTTATAACGAGCCACAAAGATGAGCACGCTATGACAAGCTCATGTATATTTACATGTAGTCAGACATCTTTTCCAAAGTGAGCTAGGAAAAATAAAACGGGGAACCTTTCCTTTTACTTCTCCTTATCATATATCATCCACCAGCTGAATCAATTTCAGATTTGTTTCTCTACTTTAGTATTCCCATATCAACAAAGAGGCAATAGATTCCAAGTTCATTTAATCAGAAGTGAGAAAACTAAGAAAAATATCCTTCAAGTTAGTTATACAGGGAAAAACCCATGTTTGTCATTTGCTCAAATATACCACCAAAGTAAGAAAGAAGTAAAGTAGCCTTCTAGGTTCCGAAACTCATAAGTATGCTAAAGTGTAAGACCTCAAAGGGATGACAATGCTCCTACCGGAGAAAAAAATCTAAGGAAGAAATAGGAAAACTGTATCAACAAAAATAGATACCCAACATACGTTATATAGCTAATTTGAATCCGCAAACAGGATTAAAGTCATTATTTGTCATATTTAGTTTTAAAAAGTAAAAGTAGTTTTATTTTAGAAAATATGTTAAAATAACAAAAATTAAAAGAGGCATGGGGAATACCGGCCAGTAAATAATATACTCTTAGATTCTAATTAGCAATTCTTGATTCAAATATCCTCGAGATCCGACTAAGACTCACTTCCTTAACATGCAAAGCAATTAACAATTCTTATTAGAACAACTAAAGCACAATATAATAGCAATTGTTTTCTAAAATTACAATAAGAAAAACACACTGACAGTAGTATTAAGAACAAAATCAAGCAGAACCATTTTCAAGAATGCAACAACGAGCAGCAACCAGCGACAATAATACAAAAAGAAGCAGTCACTGCCAAGAATACATCAAGTAGCAACCATAGCTAACAATGCAACAACGAACAACAAACATTGCCAAAAATACAACACCGAGCAACATCCATGGGCAAGAATGCAATGACGAACAACACGCACTGTAAAAATACTATGAACGTTAAATCTTTATGGATAATTACTATAATTCTAGTTTATATATATAAAAAATTGTCCAGCAATTAATGTATTAACCATAAAACTTGGATGATTTTTTTTTTATAAAAAACTGTCCAAGAAACAGCCCAGATCAATCCAAAAATCAAAAATAGAGTAAATTCCAACAAACGATCCAGTGCAACAGAGGTTGATGACCTGTAGCCGCAGGTCAGGTGCCTCTGAAGGGGCTAAAATGGCCACCTGCTGGTGCAGGTGGATGACCTGTAGCCGCAGGTCAGGGCGCAGATGGCCCCAGGTCATTGTTTAGCTCCTTTTAGCTTTTCGACGATCTCTCCACTAGTTATCTTGACTCCAAGCTATCTTCCATACACGATATTATTCTACTTGAAGTGCAAAATGGACCCTCCTCCCACATCTTTATAGCCTTAAGCTCTTCGTGGCTTGGATCCCTTGTTATCGCCCTTGAAATACAAGCTAAGAAAGGTTGATGATTATTTGTCTTGTATCATCTCGCTTCATGATCATTCCATCAAAAGGTCCGGAGGCCTTTTGGATTGTATCATCCTCCCCTTCTTGAAAAAGATTCATTCTCGAATCTAAGTCCTAAAAGCACAAGAGATGAACAAACGACTAATATTTCCTTGAAGCACGAGGGTTAGCAACAATATTTCCATGCCAAGGGGGCACATATTTGATATACAACCAACGGTCCTTTTTTATCAATGAAACAAACTCATCATACAATGCACAAAGGTGTTGGCTATTAGAAGCATCATGAAACAAAGAAACTACTAAGGTCGTAAGAAACAAGTGTTTCTTTATCCCATCATATGGCCATACCCAGGATTCCCACCTCTATCTAGAACAAATCTATTATCAACATGGACATCATCAAATGCAAAGAGGTAGTAAAGAAAGGTATGAAGAAAATGAGTCTCATCCAAGGTGTTTCCATATGTAAGAGTATCAAGGTACTCAAGAAAGCTAGCAATCAAGTCACTAGAAGTTGGAGCAACCAAGGACAGAGTCAAGTCATTAGGGTGCAAATTACCTTTTCTTTCAAGACATCCCATGCTTAAACAAAATGCATTTTCAACATAAGCATGGCTATTATCATGGGCAAATGGATAGAAAAAAAAAGAGTTAAGGAAACCATTCTCATCTAAATTACTCCCAAACCTAAGTACACAGGAAGATGAGGCAAGGTAAGTTAAGCACATCACGTCCTTTCCCTTCAAGAAACTTCCCAAAAGAAGTGCATTTACTAGTGAAGTCATGCTATTGGAGAAATAAGAGAATACTCAAGAAGTTGGATTGCCTCTATTCATGGAATTTAGCATACTCCTAAGAGTCCTTCCTATCTCTCCAACTTTCCAACTACATAAGTGTGACAAGGATTAGGAAGCAAGAGTTGAGCATCATGTATGCACCAAGGACTCTTCTAAAGTAACGAATAGACTGGGCATTTTGATTGCAAGGCCCACACAATTTGAGCACAAAAGGCATACACCATGAGGAAATCTTGGAGACACTAATACTCTCATGGTATGGTATGATATCAATCAATTTCAAGGGTCCACTCAATATGAGAAAAATATCATCACGCCTCGAAGGATCGCTAGGAATAGGAGGGGGTACGTACATACCTTGTAAACAAAGCCTTAAACTTGTTCCATGCACTAATTTGGACCATTCTTTGTTTTCTTGATTCTTTGTAGGAGTTTCCTTGGTAGGGAACTCCTTTTGATCCATGGGGTTAGATGTTTTACCCCTTGCCATCAAGTATCCATCAATCCTTCGGAGTTGATTTAGAAACCTCCCTTCATCAATGTTGGAGTCCTTAGATAAGAACTCATTAGGACTTCAACCCTATGCTCGTGAGGGATTTTCTTTGGATCCTCCATTAGGAGCATTTCCTCCTGATCCTGCAAAAGAGAAGTATTGGTGGTAGGCAAAATGCTGGAACCATAGTTAGCATGTAACAAGGGCTTTGGTTTGACATGTTCCACAACTAAGTGTTCCTTGTTTACCTCCTCCAATTTAATTCTTGGCTCAACATTCACACACAACTCCCCTTCTTGAGCCAAGTTCTGCACCACTTTCTTAATTTCCTCTCTCTCTACTCCCTTGACTTAACAAATTTGGTTTTTGTTATTTGCACAAGTAGTGGTTTGGATTATGGGATCATGTACTTGCCTCGGTGTATTGAACATTTGGTGTGTTTTCGTGGAGATAGTAATAGAGGTTTTTGAAGCATTACCACTAGAGGAAGCATGATAGTTTTGGGGGGTGGAGTTGTTGGAGTTTAGACGACCCACCATGTTGTCCATCTTGGTTGACGCGCTTTCTTGGAGTGTGGCCATTTGACCTCTTAACTCATTCATGTCTTGTGTCATACCCAAGATAGCCATCATTTAGTTTACCATGGTAACCTTTCCCATGATATTTTGACTTTTAATCCCCTTAGCCATTGTACCTAGCAAATAGAAACAATAAACAAAAACAACAAACAAGTTAGCGTTAAGAAATCAACCTCATAATATCTCAGAGTACACACCTTTGTTTGCCTCACAATAGGCGTTGCTAGTGTTGAAAGATAATTTCTACTCCGATGGATGATGTGGTATCAATTGTGACTCGTGGTAAGAATGGATTCTTATTTGAAGAATAATAACTGACTCAAACAACTAAGGTACTTGAAATAAGAAATAACAACGAAACAAAAACTCGAAAAGCATAAAAAGAAATAGACGAAGAAAGAAACCGGACTCTAAGACTAACTAATCAACTAAGAAGATCAATTACTAGTTGTTAATTAGTTTAGGAATCAAGAAATAATATTACAACAACAACAACATACCTAGTATATTCCCAGGAGGTGGGGTCTGGGGAGGGTAAAGTATACGCAGTCCATACCACAACCTCAGATGAAGTAGAGAGGTTGTTTCCGATAGACCCCCGGCTCAGAATAAATAACAATAACAAGTAAAAATCATAAAACCAAACAACAAAAAAGAGATAACAGATCGCTAGATAGTAAAAGAAGCAAGACACCCAAAGAGTAATACTATAGACCATTTATTCGAAATCACAAACATCTCCAAAACAACACGAACAAGAATCTGCCAAAAAAACAACAGGCGCAGATACAAACAGATACTCCTTCCTACTGATACGAACGCCTTCCTACACACTAACCTTCTACCCTAATCTGTGTCCTTCACACTTTTCTATCAAGGGTTATGTACTCTATAAGCTGTAACTGCTCCATGTCATGCATAATCACCTCCCTCCAATATTTCTTCGGCCTATCTCTACCCCGCTTAAACCATCCATAGACAGCCTTTCACACCTCCATATTGGAGCATCCGTGCACCTCCTCATCATATGTCTAAACCATCGCAACCTCACTTTCCGCATCATGTCTTCCACCGAAGCCACTCCCAACTTCTCCCGAATAATCTCATTTCTAACCCTATCACTCCTGGTAAGTCCACATATCCATCGCAACATCCTCATCTACGCTACCTTTAACTTTTAGATGTGGGAGTTTCTAACTGGCCAACACTCCGCTCCTTATAACATAGCTGGATGGACGGCCACTCTGAAGAACTTACCTTTAAGTTTTGGGGGCACCTTCTTATCACACAAAACTCCCAAAGTGAGCCTCTATTTATACCACCCTACACCAATACTGTAACACCCTGTATTATTTGTGTACTAATTCTATTGATATAGGACTTGAGGTAACCTTGTTGTATAGGTAACGAACCAAGTTTCTTAAGTGATTGGCGGTGATTTAAATAGGATTAAAGGATATTATAATGGCCCAAGCATTTCAGCATGTATACGCCAAGTTAACCCAAACGAAAGTGCTTAAACGCGACATAGTAAGGTGGTATCTACCTCAAGGATTAAAGTGTCCAAGTGTATCTAAGTATAAAGTTAACATAAGGGGTTAAGACTTAGAATATGGAATAAAATAAATGAGCTGCTTGCTTGACTTAAATTGAGCTAGTAGGTGACAAGTAGGTGCATCACCTACTTAGACTTATTGACCAATCTAAGAACCAAGTAGGCGCATCACCTAGTAAGTCTCCTTTGAACATGTTATTGGGCCAATTACACTACCACCTACTTGAATTAATCTTGGCCCAAGTTAAAAGAGAGAAAATGAGAAGAATGGGCTGCCAAGGCCCAAGAGTTTCAGATCAACAAAGGACCAAGTATAATGGGAAAGTAGGTGCACCAAATATTTGATAAAATATAGCCCAAATTAGCCAAGAAAGTCGGCCAAGAGTTGTTCCCTTTAAAGGGATTGAAACCAACTCATTTGACCCATTTTAACTTAGACAAAAATTTAGCTTTCTAGAGTTTTCTCTCTTGCTTTCTCTTATATTCTACAACAACCCTAAGTTTCATGTTTAAATTATCTCAAAAAGACTATGGAAATTATGTTCTTCATGTTTAAATTATAAGGAAGCCCTCTCTAAGTTTGGCAGTCCCATTTTTTCTTGATTATTAAGAGATTTTTCTCTTCCCCTTTGGTTTGTGTGTGAAGGAACCAAGATATTGAAGAAATAAAAGTTAAGAGGATAAACTATCACAAAATTTAGGCAAGGCTACAACCCATTTTTGCCCCTTCCTATAGACATATTTTGGTGGAGAATTGTGTATATATTATTGTTAAGAACTCAAGGGATTATGAGTTCAATATTTGGTTGCTATGATAAAGGATATTGGGGCAGTTTTAGGAATTATTTTATCCGTATATGTTGGGGACAACTTGTTTGATGTTGGGAAAGGATGCAACTGACTTGTATTGAATTATAGACGAAGGATGTGGTGATACCACCGAACTGAATATTATGTAAGCCTACTGCCCACTCCACTTTGTATATTTTTTTGAGGGTGTAATGAGGCTAAAGTTGTTTTGGGGGATGTAATAAGGATTTGTATGGTATGTGAATGTAATTGGAGGAGTAAGGGTTAAAAGAACACCTTTGAATAAATTAATTATGGGCTTACTGCCCGGCTACTATTTTGGTGAGGTTAAGTGGCTTAAATATGTTGATTAGCTACTAATACTAGTTTTACTACTTACTTTATTATAGATAAGTAGTCTGAGGGGCAGGAGGTTAATTTGGGGTAATATCAGAGTAATACAACAAGGTATGTAAGGCTATTCGATTCTATGTTCTTTGGCATGAAACCTAATACATTGTTGTTACATTTGCTCCCTATGTTATTGTTACCGCCTAAAATGCATATTCACATGTCTCTCACTACTGGTCCATAGTTTAAAACCCAATAATGTTATGACCATCAAAAGAACTATCTCAAAGGTTAAAGAAATGATGTAAAGAAAATATGTATATTCTTGGGTGGTATCCCAGGGGTGGAAGGAACACATAGCATGGGTCGATCCCAATATCACAGGTGGTATCCCAAGGGTGAAAGGAAATCCTAGCATAGGTCGATCCCGATTTATGTATTTATGATGACCGTATCCCAGTCGTTAAAATACCTAGCATGGGTCATCCTCTTTTATCATTGATCAGCTGGTCATTTGTATCATATTCTTTACAATTTTATAATGCAAAGAAGGATAAAGTAAAGTAAAAGATGTAATGTACATGATTCCATAAATACGAGCAAAGGTGGTCTTTTATTCTTATCTATACAATTATATATTGATATCTGATTTTATTTAGATTTTGTCTTACCTATGGTGACTTTATGCCTTGCATACTCAGTACATTCTTTCGTGCTGACGTCCTTTATGGGGACACTGTGTTTCATGCCACAGGTACAGGTACTCCAGCTAGTAGACCTCCTCAATAGGAGCACAGGACCCTCAGTTGTGATTGTTGAGCTCCAAGTTGATTCGGGGCTTTACTAAGTCTTTGGTATATATTTGGTATTATATAATAGTTAAGGGTAAGGCAGGGCCTGTCCTGACCTAGACCATGTTTGTTGGTCTTATAGAGGCTTTGTAGACTAGTGTATAAAGTGCAATTATGTTTGGTTCCTTAACAGTTGTTGCCTCAACAGCCAAGTCATGTATATATGTTTTGGGCCTATCTTTATGTTAGTCTTTTATCATTTCTATAGCTTGTATATATCTGTCAAAGTCCCACTACTATTATAGTTATTTGCTTGGACAATGAGATTATAGGTTGGTTCTCTCGAGTCTTTAGGGCATCGGGTGCCTGTCCAACTCAATGGGATTTGAGGTGTGACAAAAGTAGCATCAGAGCAGGTCATCCTAGGGAGTCTACAAAGCCGTCACTTTATTGATCAAATCCAAAGGGCTTTGGATGTCATGCATGTATCTGGTAAAGAGACAGTTGAGCTAGCAGTGTATAGATTAAAAGGGGAGGCTATATTATGGTATGAAGACTGAAAACGATATAGGGGTACAGGTGCACCTTTAGCTAATTGAGAAGTTTTCAAAGCAGGATTTCTTGATCATTACCTTCCATTTGAGATCCGAGAGGCCCGGGTATATCAGTTTTTAAATCTTCGCCACGGGAATATAAGTGTGAGGGAGTACAGTCTTCAGTTTAACTCTTTGGGTAGGTATGCTCCTAATGTAGTAGCTACTATAAAAGATAGAGTTCATTGATATGTGGATAGATTGGATCCGTATCTAGTTAGAGATTGTACTATTGCTACCTTGAATAAAGTCATGGATATAGCAAGGATAGAAGCTTTTGCACAGAAAATGGAAGATCAAAGACAAAGAAGGACACAAGAGCCAGAAAGAGGGTACTCCAAGAGGCCTAGGTCTGTGGGGCAGTTTATGCCATCCCAAAGTGAGTTCAGGACTCAATTTTTAAATAGACCACCTAGGACACCATCTTCCTCCTTTACAGCAGGTGCTCCACACCAATTTCATGAGTTTGGTGGCAATCAATTAGGGCAAAGAAGTGAGAGCCAAGGTTCAGTTGAGGGAAACTAAGAGCATGGATGCATAAGCCAATCAATACCTCCTAAAAAACCTTGTAAATAATATAGGAGACACCATCTAGGTGCATGCTGGTTTGGGACAAATGTTTGTTATTGGTGTGGTACATCGGGCCATATGATGAAAAATTGCGGGCATGGGTGGTATGGCACAAACTACTGGATCATCTATTGCATCATCATCATCGGTGCATCCTTTAGTTAGAGGTCAACAGATGTCTGTTGGTCGTGGTAGAGGTGGTAAAAGAGCAGCTAGTTCTAGCTGAATCCAAAATCGTACATATGCTTTAGTGGATGGACAAAATTTGGAGGCTTCTCCTGATGTGGTTATAGGTACATTGTCCATATTTTCACATAATGTATATGCATTAATTGATCTGGGCTCTACGCTATCATATGTCACTCCATTGATGCTGGAAAGTTCAAAAGAACACCGGAATCATTGGTTAAGCCATTTGAAGTGTCTACACCAGTTTGAGAGTCTAATATAGCTAGAAGAGTTTATCATAATTGCATAGTAACTGTTTGTGATTGTGACACATTGGCTGATCTTGTTGAACTAGAAATGATATATTTTGATGTTATAATTGGTGTGGATTGGTTGGCTTCTTGTTATGCCACAGTAGATTGCCGAGCTAAGAGGGTGCATTTCAATTTTCTAAAAGAGGCAGTCCTTGAATGGATAGGTAATATTGGAGCACCAAGGGGTAAGTTTATTTCTTATGTTAAGGCAAAGAAGATGATGTCCAAAGGGTATATATGTCATTTAGTGAGGGTGAGAGATATAGAAGCGGAGCCACCGACTCTTCAATCTATTCCAGTGGTAAATGAATTTTTTGTTCTGTTTCCTGAAGAACTTCCTGGTTTACCTCCAGAATAAGAAGTAGAGTTTGGTATTGATGTGATCCCAGGTACTCAACCTATTTCTATTCCTCCGTATAGAATGGCCCCGGCAGAATTACGTGAATCAAAGGAACAATTAAAAGATTTGTTAGAAAAGGGATTCATAAGGCCTGGTATGTCTCCTTGGGGCGTACCCATGTTATTTGTACGTTAGAAGGATGGTACATTAAGAATGTGTATTGACTACCGACAACTGAATAAGGTGACAATTAAAAATAAATATCCCCTCCCTAGAATTGATGATTTGTTTGATCAGTTACAAGGTGCTAAGTGTTTCTCAAAAATTGACTTGAGGTCAGGTTATCACCAAGTGAAAGTGGAGAAAGATATACCCAAAATAGATTTTCGAACACGGTATGGTCATTTTGAGTTTTTAGTTATGTCATTCGGCCTAACCAATGCACCAGCAGCTTTCATGGATTTTATGAATAGAGTGTTCAAGCCATTCTTAGATGTGTTTGTGATAGTATTTATAGATGATAATCTGGTGTATTCAAGATCAAAAGAGGACCATGCTAATCATTTGTAACAGGTGTTACAGATTTTTTGTGATCGTAAATTATATGCAAAGTTCTCTAAGTGTGAGTTTTGGTTAACATCAATGGCATTCTTGGGGCATATTTTATCCGATGAGGGGATAAGTGTTGATTCTCCAAAAATAGAAGCCGTGAAGAGTTGACCAAAACCCACAACACCTATAGAGGTTCGTAGTTTCCTATGCTTGGCAGGTAATTATAGAAGGTTCGTAGAGGGATTTTCTTCCATTTCTGTACCAATAACCAAGCTAACACACAAAGCAGTCAAGTTTCAATGGAATGATGCCTGTGAAAGAAGCTTTCAAGAGCTAAAGAATAAGTTAACTTCCACGCCTGTATTGGTACTTCCAGAAGGTACAAAGGGGTATGTAGTGTATTATGATGCTTCAGGAGTGGATCTAGGATGTTTATTGATGTAACATGGTAAGATAATAGCCTATGCCTCAAGAAAATTGTGTCCACATGAGAAGAATTACCCAACACATGATCTTGAGTTAGCAGTGGTTATATTTGCTTTAAAGATATGGCGCCATTACTTGTATGGGGTTCATGTTGATATCTATACTGACCATTAGAATTTACAATATATCTTTAAGTAGAAGGACTTAAATCTAAGGCAGCGAAGATGGCTTGAGCTATTAAAGGACTATGATGTTGATATCTTGTATCATCCGGGGAAAGCAAATGTGGTAGCTGATGCTTTAAGTCATAAGACAATGGCAAGCACTTATGGGCAATCCATGGAAAGACAAGGGATAACTAAAGATCTACACCAACTAGCTAGCTTGGGGGTTGACCTTCTTGAATCTCCAGATGAAGGAGTTATTGTGCAAAATGCGGCAGAATCCTCATTGATAACTAAAGTGAAAGAAAAGCAGTATGCCGATCCTATTCTATTACAACTTAAGGAGAATGTACAATAAGGTATGACAAAGGCATTTGAGATTATGGAAGAGGGAGTACTTCGGTGCCAAAGCAGATTGGGTGTACCTAATATTGATGGACTAAGGAAGAGGATTATGGTAGAAGCACACTATTCAAGATATTCTGTCTATCCAGGGTCAACTGAAATATATCATGACCTGAAAGAAGTGTATTGGTGGGGTGACATGAAGAAGAACATTACAGAATTTTTAGCCCAATGTCCAAACTGTCAACAAGTTAAAGTAGAGAATCAAAATACGGGGGGTTATATGCAGTGTATGCAGCTCCCAATTTAGAAGTGGACATGATCAACATGGATTTCATCATTGTTTTGCCTCGCTCCTCTCAAAAGTTTGATTCCATATGGGTAATAGTTGATAGACTCACCAAATTAGCATATTTCCTACCGGTTAAGACCACTTACACTGCTGAAGAGTATGCAAGGTTATATATTAAAGAGATAGTTTGGTTACATGGAGTCCCAATTTTTATTATATCTGATAGAGGAGCTCAATTTATCGCCAACTTTTGGAAGTCATTTCATAAGAGTTTAGGAACGCAAGTGAGTTTAAGTACAACTTTTCACCCTCACACGGATGGTCAGGCAGAACGTACAATTCAAACACTTGAGGATATGCTGCGAGCTTGTGTATTGGACTTCAAAGGTAGTTAGGATGATCATTTGTCACTTATTGAGTTTTCATATAATAATAGCTATCACTCAAGTATCAAAATGGTACCTTATGAAGCTTTATATGGGAGAAAGTATAGATCACCAATTGGGTGGTTTGAAGTGGGTGAAACTGCCTTATTTGGGCCAGATCTTGTTCATCAAGCTATGGAAAAAGTTAAGATGATACAACAAAGACTAGAAACAGCTCAAAATCGACATAAATAATATGCAGATATTAGAAGAAGAGGGCTAGAGTTTGCTATAGGAGATTGGGTATTCTTAAAGGTGTCACCAATGAAAGATGTAATGAGGATTGGTAAAAAAGGAAAACTGAGTCCACGCTATATAGGGCCATATAAGATTATTCCAAGATTTGGACAAGTTTCATTTGAGTTAGAGCTTCCCCAAGAGCTTTCAATAGTACATCCAGTGTTTCATGTCTCAATGCTTAGAAAATGCATAGGAGATCCATCTCATATTACTCCTAGTGAAGATGTACAAGTTACAGAAGAACTTACTTACGAAGAAGTGCCTATTGCTATTTTAGATTGGCAAGTCAAAAAGTTAAGAAATAAAGAAGTAACTTCTGTAAAAGTACTTTGTAGGAACCAACAAATAGAAGAGATCACATGGGAAGCCGAGGAAACAATGAAATCCAAGTACCCTCATTTATTCGAATCTAAAGTAAAATTTCAAGATGTTGAATCGGAGCATTAACAAGTAAGTATAAATTTGTAAGAGTTATGTGGTAACATGAAGATTAAACTTGGTCTTGAACTTCTTTAAGCAGGCTAATTATGCTAGCATTCGAGGACGAATGTTCCTAGAGGGGGAGGATGTAACACCCCATATTTTGCGTGTACTTGTTCTATTGATATATGAATTGAGGTAACCTTGTTGTATAGGTAAGAACCAAGTTTCTTAAGTGATTAGAGGTGATTTAAAGAGTATTTAAAGGATATTATAATGGCCCAAGTATTTCAGCATGTATACGCCAAGTTAATCCAAATGAAAGTGCTTAAACGCGAGATAGTAAGGTGTTATTCTACATCAAGGATTAAAGTGTCCAAGTGTATCTAAGTATAAAATTAACATAAGGGGTTAAGACTTATAATATGGAATAAAATAAGTGAGATGCTTTCTTGACTTAAATTGAGCTAGTAGGTGACAAGTAGGTGCATCACCTACTTTGACTTATTGACCAATCTAAGAACCAAGTAGGTGCATCACCTACTAAGACTCCTTTGAACATGTTATTAGACTGATTACACTACCACCTACTTGAATTATTTTTGGCCCAAGTTAAAAGAGAGAAAAAGAGAAAAATGGGCAGCCAAGGCCCAATAGTTTCAGATCTACAAAGGCCCAAGTATAATGGTGTCACACCACGAATTCCAACGAGGCATGATTGGCACCCATAGACGATAAAGCCCGAGAGAACCAAATTGTACATATGTTCATTAATATGCGTACTATTAGAAACACCCTTATCACGGAGGAGCTTATAATGCTAACAACGAAATTCATGGAAAATGTGACATATATACATCTATGAAACTTGGCCGTTGAGTCCATCAAGTAAAAAACTACATGTACCCTTTACATTTATACACCCACATTTGTCTACAAAAGCCTCTAACAAGTGCATTGACCAAAATGAACTAAAAGTCGGGACAAGTCCCCGCTTTATACAATATGTACAACATCAAAACATATGTACAACTGTTACTCGAAGAAGCCCCAAACTAACTGGAGCTCACCAATGATTTGCAACAACTGGCAACCTACTGTGGAGGACTACTAGAACCTGCACCTGCAGTAAGTAAGGTAAATCCCCCAAGAGGGGTCAGTACGAAGAATGTACTGAGTATGTAAGGCCATATGAAACTTATATGATATGTAAATATGTCAATGAAATCAAATACAATAAATGATCAATATGGATAAGTCACAATACTGTACTTTGGAAACCATGTATATTGCTTTCTTTACTTTCTTTGTTTCTTTGATTCTATGGTTATTCATCTTTGCCTATGAACTGTGATACCCGGGCCCCGACTGAAAAGTGGGTTTTAAACATAACATAACGTTATGTTGGGATCGGCTCGAACTAGGCATTTTGCCCCTAGAGTTGCCACCTTAGAATCAAAGCATTGGGTTCGGCTCGAGCTAGCTTATTACCTCTAGAGCTGCCACCCATAAACCAACATATCAGGTTCGGCTCGAGCTAGGATTATACCTCTAGAGCTGCCCCCTGTCAGGTTTGGTCCGAGCTAGGCTTATGCCTCTAGGACTGCCCCCTAATCTAACAATCTTGAGATCGGCTTGAGCTAGGCATTTCACCCCCAAAGATTCCACCCATACTTGATCATTAACCACATATGCATTACGTTATTCATTACTTTGAGATTGTTACACTGATAGTCATACTTTACTTTGAAGCTTTGGACCATTAACCAATGAGTGAGAAATATCTAAACAATTTTAGAAACATCACCTTATTGGAATCAATGAACAAGATACATGAGCATAAACAATATTGAAAGTTTGGAACACAACTTTATTGGGATTTTGGAACATTATCAATGAATAGGAGACATGTGATTTATAATTGATCAATGATTCGGAAACTTGTGATAATAACCATTGGTAACCGGGAATAGTATACCTTAACACATTTCGGAATAGGGCAAGTGTAACGTCAATGTGAATTCTATAAGCTGCAGAAAGATACGGACAAAGTAACCTTACATACCTGCACTTCCAAGTATGAATAACCAAGTCTATGTATGAACACGATAGTCCAGCTTCTTCCTTACGTCTTACTCTATAATACAAGTACATATCGGAGCTTATATTAGCAACTAGTTACTATACAGGCTTACAAGACGACAATGAATTATATGAATGTCGTATAACATCATGTCATCCGTTAAAATACAATCCACTACATTTTCATAGCAACAACACCACAACATTACGCACATTGACCAAGAGATCACACATCGATAGCATTTCACACCACACTTACCCTTTACGCTTTTCTCTGTATCATTCAGTCCCAATTACTCCTTCATAACAAAATATTAACAACCATACATACTTAATACAGTCCAACACACCTCCATGCGATACTTTAAAGTCATTAAAACGACATCACAAGTTGATAATTACATCCAAAAAGGGTATAGGGGCCTTCGGAGATCAACTAGAAACGAAAACACTCAAAACGGAAAACTGGGCTGACCTACATTTCCACCTACACCCGCAGGTGGCTGAGGTGCACGTGCATATGGCCTCTAGAAAATTCCAGGGGCATCTGCGGGCCTGCGGGGGGCGATGCCCGTTTTGGTCTGAAATGGCCTTTTTTGGGTCTTTTAATGCCATGAATGGTCCATGATCATAACCAAACTTATTTTGACATATTTTTGATCATCTTAAACACCAACATTCATCCATGGTCTCACAACACACATAACAACACCCAAAACTATATTTCACGGCCAATACGGCACCAAAACCATAACCAATTTCACAATAACAATCCAAAATGTTATACACAAGGATTAAACAAAGTGATACTATAATAATGTATCACATGTAAATATTTACTCCACCAAGTTTATTTCCTTCAAGACCACAAGTGCATATTCAAGTTTACAAGACAAATCATCCTCCGATTTAACAAACATGTACATTTCACACCTTGTGAACTTCTCAATACTCCACCATCATAACCAACATAATATAAACCATCTCTCATGTATAAAATATATTAAACCATCATAATAAACACTTACCAAGTCTTAAAAGTTGATGATCTTGGCCACAAAGAGATGAGAGCTTAGGGTTTGTCTATTTGAGAGAAAAATGTGGAAAAGTTAGAAAAGGCATGAGAGTTCAATGGTATTAAAAATCTGATTTTTTCTCTCTTTATATAATCCCTCAAGTCTCTCTTATCTTATCTCTTCCTTGGCATTAAATGCAAGAGTTGATTTGGTCAAATAGAGCAAATTGGAAGAATGGGTCAAAATCTCCTTTGGGCCATGTCTTTCTCATGATTTTGGGCTTCATTTTGGGCCCAATTGTATAGGACTTATTAATGACCACATATTAATAAATAATTCATCAATTCTCTCATGTATCCATTTTTCCCGTAAATATTACGGTAGTCAGCTAGACTCGGAAACGTACGGGGTGTTACATTCTCCCCCCCTTAGAAACATTCATCCTCGAATGTTAGTGTTATTATTCAAAGTAAACAATTACAAGTATACAAGCATTCTTCATGTCTTCATACAGATATATACTAAAAGCTTATAAATACTTACTTGTCATTCTTTCCTTTGGAACAAATGAGGGTACTTGGAATTCATCATTTCTTCGGCTTCCCAGGTGACCTCTTCTATTTTATGATTTGTCCAAAGTACCTTTACGGATGCTATATCTTTATTCCTTAGCCTCTTCACTTGTCTATCAAGAATGGCAATAGGTATTTCCTCATAGGTAAGATCCTCTGTAACCTGTACATCATCAATAGGAGTAAAATGAGATAGATATCCTATGCATTTTCAAAGCATCGACACATGGAATACTGGATGAACTATGGAGAGCTCTTGGGTTAGCGCCAACTCATACGAAACTTGCCCAAATCTTCTAATAATTTCATATGGGCCTATATACCGTGGACTCAATTTCCTTTTCTTTTCGAATTGCATTACCCCTTTCATTGGTGACACCTTCAGAAATAACCAATCACCTATGGAGAACTCAATCCCTCTTCTTCTAACATCGGCATATGACTTGTGTCGACTGTGGGCCATCTTTAATCGATATTGAATCACTTTAACCTTCTCCATAGCCTGATTAACAAGATCTGGCGCAAGTAAAGCAGTCTCACCTGCTTCAAACCACCCAATTGGTGATCTACATTTTCTTCCATATAATACTTTATAAGATGCCATTTTAATACTTGAATGGTAGCTACTGTTATAAGAAAATTCAATAAGAGGCAAATGGTCATCCTAACTGCCCTGAAAATCTAACGTACAGGCTCGTAGCATATATTTAAGTGTCTGAATAGTACGTTCTGCTTGTCCATCAGTCTGAGTATGGAAAGCCGTAATCAAATTCACCTGTGTGCCCAAACTCTGCTGAAAAGATCTCCAAAAATGCGTTGTGAACTGTGCTCCTCTGTCTTATATGATGGAAAGTGGAATACCATGCAATCGTACTATCTCTTTCACATATAAGTTTGCATAATCCTCAGCTGTATAGGTGGTCTTGACCGGTAGAAAGTGTGCTGATTTGGTAAGCCTGTCAACTATAACCATATATAGAATCAACTTTCTGCAACGTATGAGGCAAACCTGTGATGAAGTCCATATTAATCATATCCCATTTCCAGACTGGAAGATTAATACATTGTATGTAACCTCCTGGTTTTTGATGCTCTACCTTTGCTTGTTGACAATTCGGTCACTGAGCGACAAATTCGGCAATATTCTTCTTCATATTTCCCAACCAATACACTTCTTTTAAATCATGATACATTTTAGTAGCACCCGGATGGATAGAATAGCGCGAATGATGCACCTCCGTCATAATTCGTTTCCGCAGTTCATCTACATCTGGAACGCATACTCTACCTTGGTATTGGAGCACCCCTTCCTGTGTAATATCAAATTCCATTGTCAAATTTTGTTCTACATTCTCCTTTAACAGCATTAACAGAGGATCTATAAACTGCTTTTCTTTCACCTTTGCTATTAGCAAAGATTCAGCCGCATTTTGCACAATAACTCCTTCATCTGAGGATTTAAGAAGATGAACCCCCAAGCTGGCTAATTGATGTATATCTTTGATTATCTCTTTCTTTTTCGTCCCTTGACCACTAGTGCCTTCTAATATCTTGCGACTCAATGCATCGGCTACCACGTTTGCTTTGCCTGGATGATAAAGGATATCAATATCGTAGTCTTTTAAAAGCTCTAACCACCTTCGTTGCCTCAAATTGAGTTCCATCTGCTTAAAGATATATTGTAAACTTTTGTGATCCATATAGATATCAACATGAACTCCTTATAAATAGTGACGCCATATCTTTAAAGCAAAGACCATCGCTGTTAATTCAAGATCATGTGTGGGATAATTTTTCTCGTGCGGTCGCAACTGTCATGAGGAATATGCTATGACATTAACATGTTGCATCAGTACACATCTGAGACTAATTCCGGAAGCATCACAATACACTGCATAACCGTCGGTACCTTCGGGAAGCACTAAAACTGGTGTGGAGGTTAATTTATCTTTCCACTTTTGGAAGCTTTTCTCACACGCTTCATTCCACTGAAATTTAACTGCTTTATGTGTAAGCTTTGTTAACGGTGCAGCAATAGAGGAAAAACCTTCCACAAATCTTCGATAATAACCTGCCAGTCGAAGAAAACTATGAATTTCTGTGGGTGTCGTAGGTCTTGGCCAATTTTTCACTGCTTCAATATTCTGTGTATCAACCTTTATCCCTTCATCTGACACAATATGACCCAAGAATGCGACGGAGTTTAACCAAAACTCACACTTCGAGAACTTTGCATACAATTTACGTTCGCGGAGAATCTGTAACACCTGCCGTAAATGATTAGCATGGTCCTCTGGTGTTCTGGAATAAACTAGGATATCGTCTATAAATACCGTGACGAACACGTCCAGGAATGTCTTAAACACCCTATTCATCAAATCCATGAACACAGCTGGTGCATTTGTTAGTACAAATGACATAACTAAAATTTCATAATGGCTATACCATGTTCGGAAAGTTGTCTTGGGTACATCTTCTTCTCTAACTCAAGTCAAACTTTGAAAAACACTTGGAACCCTGTAACTGATCAAACAAATCATCAATGCGAGGGAGGGGATATTTGTTCTTGATCGTTACCTTATTCAACTGCCGATAGTCAATGCACATTCTCAAAGTGCCATATTTCTTCCGTACAAACAAGACCGGTGCACCCCACGGGGACACACTAGGTCTAATGAAGCCCTTGTCCAGCAAATCTTTCAATTGCTCCTTCAATTCACATAATTCTGCTGGAGCCATTCTATATGGAGGAATAGAAATGGGCTGAGTGCCCAGAATCACATCAATGCCAAATTCTACTTCCCGTTCTGGGGGTAAACCTGGACGATCCTCTGGGAATACATCTAGAAATTCACTGACCTCTGAAACCGACTGCGGAGTTAGTGGTTCCACTTCAGTATCTTTCACCAGTACAAAATGACAAATGTAACCCTTAGAAATCATTTTCTTGGCTTCCAGATAAGAAATAAATCTCCCTCGTAGTGCCCCTACATTACCCTGCCATTTAAGAACATTTCCTTGCAGAAAACAAAAATGCACCTTCTTGGCCCGACAATCTACCGTAGAATAACAAGAGGCCAACCAATCCATTCCCTTGATCATATCAAAATCCACCATGTCTAATTCAATGAAATCGGACAATGTATCATTACCACACACAGTTATCACACAATTTTGATATACTCTTTTTGCAACAATACATTCACCAACCAGTGTAGACACTTCAATTGATTTAATTAATAATTCTGGTGCCTTTGCAAATTTTGCAGCAATCAATGGAGTAACATAGGACAATGTAGAACCAGGGTCAATAAATGCATATACATTATGTGAGAATATGTATAATGTACCTGTAACGACATTAGGAGAAGCCTCTGAATTTTTTTGGTCTACTAAAGCATAAGTGCGATTCTGGACCCCACTAGTACTGATTGCTTCTATGGCACCTCTACCAAGGACCACAAGCTGCACACCTCGTCCCAAAGAAGGAGCCGATGCTGATGATGCAACGGCCGATCCTGCCGGTCGTGCAATACCACCCATACTTCTCTGGGGACACTCTCTCATCATGTGTCTAGTCATACCACACCAGAAACAAGTATTTGTTCCTACTCTGCATGTACCTGCATGAATACGCCCGCAGTGCTGACACTGCTGACGAGGAAAAGTTGTTGTCTGTGATCCATGAACTCCACTACTCTGTCCAGATAGACCACCTCTAGACCCACGGAACTGAGAATGAGCACCTGCTGTGGAATGAGAAAATGATGGTCTAGGTGGTCTCAGAAACATACGAGGCCTAGATCCTCCTTGGGACATCGTAGATGATCCCATATGTCTAGCCATTTGGACTGTCCCCTGTCAAATTCATGTACCCTTCGTCTCTGTCTTTGATCTTCCATTTTCTGGGCAAAGGCTTGTATTCTAGCTATGTCCATGTCTTTGTTCAAGGCAACAATGGTGCAATCCCTTAACAAATATGGCTCTAGTCTGTCCACATATCTATGGACTCTGTCGGTCATCGTAGCCACAATATTTGGCGCATATCGAGCCAAGGAATTAAATTGCAAGTTATTTTCTCTGACGGTCAAATTTCCCTGATGGAGATTTAGAAACTGATCCGCACGTGCCTCACGGATCTCATAGGGAAGGTAATGATCAAGAAAAGCCACTTTAAACTCTTTCTATGTAGGTGGATTTGCACCAATATCACGGGATTTCTTCCAATCCTCACACCATAATATCGCCTCTCCTTTCAGTATGTACGCAACAAGTTCAACATTTTCTACCCCCGTCACGTGCATAACCTCCAAAGCCCTCTGAATTTGATCCACAAAGTCCTGTGGATCTGCTTTTGGATCTGACCCTGTGAATATAGGAGGGTCCAGTTTCAGAAAATCCAGTGTTCTGCGACTCACCACTCTTGCCGCATCATCATCATGTGGCATTGGACCTGCTCGTCCTTGACTTTGTGCTTCCACTAATTGTAACACCCCGTACCTTTCTAACCCTACTTGATGATGTTGAACAATGTTTACTTAGGTGTCGAGCGCCACAAGTATGTATTTGGTAATGTTATTGATGAGATAATTGAATTTTGCCCTCGTACATATGCTTAAACCTTCGTAGGAGGTAATACCCCATATATTTTCAACCTCATTTGGTACTTTGGAGTCATGTTTACTTGATTGTTAAGGTCACTAAGTATGTATTTTGTAGTGTTTTGAGGGGGCATTTGCTGATATGCTAGTATTTGCAAAAGAGGAAAAAAATTCATCAAGGCATGAAAACTTGCGCCACTGCCCTGTTTCAGGGGGTGTGGTGCAATCCCCTGATTCAGAGGACAAGGATTTCTTGCGCCACTGTCTTGCTTTGCAGCAGTGGCGCAAGGCACAAAAATTGTGTCCTTCCGTGCTCATTTTGTAACGTAATGCTACGTCGATTCTTCCATGGTTTCTTTTGGTTCTTTGGAGTTATTTAAGCATTGTTAAATATTCAAATACTTCAATACACTCCTACATACTCCTACATGATAAAACCATGAAACACAAGTAGTTATGAAAAATGTTCAATGAAGCCATGGGCGACTAGAATCTCTATTTTTGCGATGGAGACGACGAATGAGAATCTCGTAAGAGAATAATGTCGTGACATTATGAAATTAATTAAACATGAGATATATGATGGATTTTGCATGAGAATTGGTGGGCTAAGTTGAAATGTGTTATTGGGCCCAAATTGAGGCCTAAAAATGGAATAAGATGCATGGCCCAAATGGGTCAAATGACCCATTCTTCCATTTGACCTTATAGACCCAACATTAAATGCCATAAGAGTGTCTAAGGACGGAAATTGAGGGACTATATAAATGTGTAAAAATCTGATTTTTATTATCACAAACCCACATGTTTTTCTATCTTTTTTTTCTAGATAATTCCAAGAACACCTCTTTTGCTCTCAAAACCCTAAGGCACTTTTGGAGCAAGATCATCATCTTCCAAGCCTAGGTAAGTGATTATTATTGTGAATTACTATATTATATGCATGAGAGATTATGTAGATCATGTTGGTTATGCTTGGAAGTGTTGAATATGACACTTTGTGTTTTTGTAAAAGATGTGTCATCTATGGAATTTAAACTTGAAAGATGACTTGTTGTCTTGGTGAAAGTGAATGGTATGAATGAACTATCAACATGTATGGTGTGATTATGGTCCTAAACTTGTTATTTTTCCATAAGTGTAAATTATGGGATTTTGGCCGATTTGTTGTTGTGAGGTGTATTGAAGTGATGTGATGGAATAATTATGATGTTATGATGGTGGAGAGTGGAAAGTATGAACTTGGTGTGTCATGCTATTTTTTATCATGTATTGGTCAATGTATGGAATATTGTGGTATTATTGGTACAATAATTTCATGAATGGTATTGTCAAGGGGGAAATGACAAGTTAAAGCCGAACATGCGACTTATTGTTATTGTATGCCATTGTAAGGTAGTTGGTGGTTAATGTTGGTTCCGTTATGTACTTGTGTTGTAGAGTGAAACATAAGGATGGAGCGGGACTATTGTATGCACACTTTAGATTGTAGAATCGTATTGAAAATACAAGGTATGTAAGTTTACTCTTTCTGTATCCTTCTACAACATATTATTCCTATTGACATTGGACTTGTTTCAATTCCGAGAGGTTTGAAGTAAATCAATTGAGGGTGACGTATATTGGTATTCATATGTGCCCTATTCCTAGCTGAATTATGATTCACTTATTTCTTGTTCATTGATTGAAGTTCCAAAGATGTCATAACGATGAAATTTCTAAAAGAACTATCTTAAAGAAAGTAAGATGTAAGAGAATCTATTTATCCTTGAAAAGCATTTTCCAATCATGTCACGTTCCAAAGTCCAATAATATGATGATTACCCTTGTACCAATCTTTCATAAAAAGTACCAATATCATAAGAGTAATAAGAGAGGTGATGTGCAAGTTGGTATAATTAATCCTCATAAGTAAAGGAGTCGATCTCATGAAGTTAAGGGGTGAAGTAAAGTGTTTGTGTTTTCAAGAGTATCACGATCCTCAATGTATCAATCTCTCAAGAGCAAAGGTACCAATCTCTCAAATGAAATAAATTAAGTTATATATGTTTGTTGGTTGCAAGAGTGAAGGAAGATAATAGAGGGTGGACACAATTCCAAAGTTCCAACAATATTATGACTCCAAATTCCGATAATGTATGTTCCAAGTTCTAATAATGTTACGACTATCATTGAATCAATCTCATGAAAAGTGAAGAATGAAGTAATGTATATATGTGTTCCCAATAACATTTCGATCATCAACGAATCATTCTCACACCAATGAAAAGGGAAATAAGTATGCCTAGTAGTAATGTATGCATGGTTGTTTTATATTTCATTGAGTATGGATCCAATCAAAAGGGCATAAGCTCGGATGGAAAAATCCCAATATCATGCTATGGTATTATTATTATATTTATTTATTATGGCCCACTGATCAGCTGGATGTTTGGTTTATATTATAGCCCACTGATCAGCTGGATGTCCGGTATTATTATTATTCTATTTATTTAGTATGGCCCACTGATCGGCTGGATGTCCAGTTTCTATTAGAGCCCACCGATTAGCTGGATGTCCGGTATTATGTTATGAACCACTAACTAGTTAGATGAGCAGTAATAAGGATAGTATTAAAAGAAAAGTGAGTATATTCCTTGCATGAAAATATTATGAAGGTTGTTATAAGAGTGAGGATGATAAGAATGGATGATTAAGAAATGAGAATAATGAAAATAATGAACATGGTTCCACATATTCAGGATGGAGGTATATCCATATTGCCTATTCTCTTACGCTTAATTCCTTGGAAGTGCTTACATATTATTATACAGTTTCATATGGCCTTACATACTCAGTACTTTCTTCGTACTGACCCCTCTTGGGGGACTTACCTTACATTCTACAGGCACAGGTGTTAGTAGATTTTTGCAGTAGTCGACGAGATATCCGTAGATTGTTGGTGAGCTTCAGTTGATCCGGGGCTTTTCCGAGTAATTATGCATATTGGTTTGAGATTGTATATGAGTATAGAGCGGGGTGTGTCCCGACTCTAGTTTTTTCATAGTCATGTATCTATAGAGGCTTTGTAGACTTGGGTGGGAAACTGAATGTAAGATATGTACGTTCATTTTGACGTGATGGCCCTAACGGCCAAGTTTCATATATTGCACATATTGCCATGACTTCCGCTATTGATATTTAATTACATGAGCTAAAATGATATTCATACGCGAACATGCATACGAGAGTACATGAGCAACGATTGGTTCTCTCGGGCCTTGTCGGCTATGAGTGCCAATCACGCCTCGTTGGGATTAGGGGCGTGACACTAACTGTGTCAACATATGAACTGCATTTCTAAGATCCTGATCTGTGGCATTCATTGGTGGTTTTAAGGGTACTTCTCTACCAACTGGCTCTTCTGGAGCTGGAAAAGTAGAGGAAGACCGCGAGGAAATTTCAGCATTTGCTCCACCTTGACTAGCTTGGTCAGGTGGTACTCTACTCATTCCTTCTTCTGCAGGTATGTCTACCTGTTTTCCTTTTCCTCTACCTCTTCTTTTCATTGGCATGGTTACTATATCAAAGAGAAACATTTACCATGGTCAGATTTCAATTCAACTTACAACACTGGCTCTATTGCACGATCTAGAATTGAAGAAGAGAAACAACATCCTAAATGTCTCGTAGCCTCCAACTTATAAATGTGGTGCACAACACATCGATAAGTAAGACTCTACTCGGACACGGCTTAGTAGACACCCTTAAAACGACCTGCTCTGATACCACTTTTGTCACACCCCAAATTCCAACGAGGCGTGATTGGCACCAATAGCCGATAAGGCCCGAGAGAACCAAACTGTACTTATGTTCATTCATATGCATGCTATCAGAAACACCCTTATCACGGAGGAGCTTATAATGCTAACAACGAAATTCATGGAACATGTGACATATATACATATATGAAACTTGGCCGCTGAGGCCATCAAGTCAGAAACGACATGTACCCTTTACATTTATACACCCACATCTGTCTACAAAAGCCTATAACAAGTGTATTGACCAAAATGAACTAAAAGTCGGGACAAGTCCCCGCTTTATACAATATGTACAACACCAAAACATATGTACAACTCGAAGAAGCGTCGAACTAACTGGAGCTCACCAATGATCTGCAACAACTGGCAACCTACTGTGGAGGCCTACTAAAACCTGCGCCTGTAGTAAGTAAGGTAAATCCCCCAAGAGGGGTCAGTACGAAGCATTTACTGAGTATGTAAGGCCATATGAAACTTGTATGATATGTAAATATGTCAATGAAATCAAATATAATAAAAGATCAATATGGATAAGTCCTAATACTGATTTTTCGTGTAGGACCCAAGACCTTTCAAAGATGCAACTAGCTCATCATATTCTTTGACCTCCTCACTTTTAATGTTCCACAATACTCCCACCAAAGGCTCACTAACAAAATCTTTCTCCATAACATTACCTACTTTGTCATCAATCACATCAATTACAGAGATGACTTGCAAATCCATAGGTTGCTTTATAGACTTGCATATGTTGAATGACACCTCTTCATTGTTTACCCAGAATTTCATTTCACCATACTCAATGTTGAGTAAAGCCCGTCTGATAATCAAGAATATCCTACCAATAATAATAGGGACTTCATAGTCAATTTTGGAATCCAAAATCACAAAGTCGGTCGAAAAAATAAAACGGTCCACCTTCACAAGTACATCATTCAACACTCCCATGGGATTCTTTATAGAATTGTCGTCCATTAAAAGTCTCATTGTAGTAGGCTTGGGAGAAACCAAACCTAACTTTCAAAACACGGTGAATGGCATCAAATTAATACTAGCCCCAACATCACATAAAACCTTTTTGAATGGCACTACAACTATGTGTCACTTCAATTGTTTTGAAATCCATGACACGCTTCTTTGTTACCAGCTCCTTCATGAATTTGGAATACCCGAGCATTTCTTTCAAAGCTTCCAACAATAGTATTTAACCTATAGGTTGCTAAATTTTGAGAGAAAACTTTGTACTTTAAATCATCCTCCTTCTTAAGCCTTTGTGGAAATGGAGGAGGGACTTTGATTTGCGGTCTTGAGACAATAGGGTTTTCATCTTTGTTTTGAAACATTACCATCAATCGTTTTCAGTGCTTTTTCATCTATAACCTCCTCTTCCACTACTCTCGGCTTATCAACACTTGGCTTGTTTAGAATAGTGACATCTTCATTTGACTTGTCAAGCCGCTTCCCTTTTTCACTAGCCTGTTCATCAACTTCTTTTTCTTTAGGGTCTTCATCAAGACCCACCATATCATTACAAATATTTCCACCACTTCTAGTTACAATTCCATGATGTGAGCGTTATTTTTTGAATTTACCATAGTGTTACTAGGTAAACCAGACTTTTGCCTTGCATTTAGTGGAGCCGAGATTTGGCTCAATTATGTTTCAAGTTGTTTGATAGAGGCCGAATGTGTGGTAACCATTTTATTGATTTGTGAATAGTCAATCGTTATTTCTCTCAAAATTTATCACTTCCTACAACCCCCATAAGAATATGTGCAAGTCCGTCTTCATTATTATATTTCTCCAGATCAATGGAGGTTGCCTCTTTACCTTTGGCCCAATCATATGGAGGAATGTATCTATCACAGTCATGCTATTTGTCTCTCTAATTTCGGTCCCTATCTCTCTCCTAATCCCTCCAATCTCTATTACGATCATGATCTCTCTAATTGTGGTCCTTTCCTTCCAACATTGATTCCTGCCATGCCTTTGGTAGGTAGTTCGGGAACCCACCACTTAGTTTTCCAAATATAGAATCTCTTCATCAAGATAATTTGTGTCATCATATTTGTACACTCTATTTCCCTTAGAAGAAACAACATTGACTGCCTTTGGAGTTAAGCCCATCACATGTTTATTAAGGAAGTCTAACCATCTTCATACACTTTATTGACCATAGAAGAAACGACATTAACTGCCTTGGGAGTTGGTCCCATCACATGTTTAGTAAGGAGGTCTAATTGATTTATTATATTAGCCACATTCTCATCTCTTTCCTCATCCTTTTTCCTTTGTTTTTGGCTCACACAAAAGATGTGGAGGGAGCCCCCACGGCCACCTCAATATCTCTTGTGTGCCATGCTCGATTTTGTTTCGTCACTTGATCCAACAGAGATGATGAAACCCCACAAGTATTCTTAGTGATAGATCCTCCGGCCATATTATCTTGTTTAATTGATCTAATGCTCTATAAAAGACTTGGAGAATAATCTTTTCTAAAACCTCATGATTGGGACATTACAACTTCTTATTGAACCTTTGCCATACCTCAAGCAATGGCTCTCCACTTAGTTGTTGTAAGTTGATGATTTCATTCCACAATAAAAGCATATGGGATGGTGGAAATAATCGGTCCAAGAATGCTTCCATCAACTCAAGCCCTGAAGTTATTGAGAGATGTGAGCGATGTCGAACGGGATACACTCATCAATAAAGTTCCTCAAATAAAGGTTGACATATTCATGGGCTTGTCCACTAAACCAACCCTTCATTTAAAGTAGATGAAACATCACACTAGTCACGTGAAACACTCCATTACCCTCCGCGGGTGGGATCCGGATAGCACTTGCCCTTCCGACATCCCCCCAAGTGATCTTTATCATCTAAGTGTCCATCGAAGGTAGTGGTATTGCTACCATTTTGACTCATTGTATCATGAAGACTTTGATTATCACCTGAATAAGACAAAAACAACAAACAAAGTAAAATTACACTATAGCTAAAAAGAATGAACACTACATTTCATTCCCCTGCAACGACAACTTTTTTGATAACGCTTAAATTATTTCTTGAAAGTATAAATGGACTTTGTCAATATAATTACCCAAATTAGAGTCGGGGTAAAATACATGAGGAATAAATGCGATAGCTTCACCTCTAAGTGTCAAACTAATGATTGCTCTTAGTGCTACGAAAATAATTTGAAAAACTAAATGGGGGGTTTGTTTTCAACAATTCATAATCCACAACATTAATCGTAACTTGAGATGCAAAGTTTGAGCTATAGAGAGTTGTAATCAAATATGGGAAGAGCTTGGGGTTATGCTATCTTGATAGTGAATACATGTGTGGGTAGTTTAATATTTGCCTAAATTCAATTAATAGCTATAGGTAGGCTAGATTATGAGTCTTTGATTTTAATCTTTCAAAAAAAACACCAAAATATCACAAGTGGGTTCTTTCAAACACGCCACAAGTGTTGCTATATAACCAATCTAATACATTAATTAGTATCCTTATGTCTAAGAGAAACTATTAAATGATAAATATAAATCTATTGTTAACTACTACTCCTTACCCATTATCACCTTTGTCAAGGATGATAAGGGTTCTAGTGTAACTAGAGTTTGCAACCTCTAATTATAGGTTAAGAACGTGGAGTAGAAATAAAACCCATAACAATTAACTAATTAGGAAGCCAGATAAACAACATCCAAACAATTATCATTACTCATTAAACCATAACCCCAAGTTAAGAAATTAGCTACTCATAGAGAGAGAGAAAGGAAATATACCAAAAAGCTCATTCTAATCATCCATCGAATCCAAGATATTCACAAGAAAATTTAATCCAAATTCAATGGGAAGCACAAGAAATTAACTAATTTCATTCTTAGGGTTTCAATTCAATGTTTCTCAAGCTCAAAAGTTACAAAGATGGAGTTTCAGATCTGAAAAATCCCTATTAAAGCCCTAAATTTGTGTTCTTGTTAATTATGAAAATCCCACCGCACTGGTCACCTGCTGGATCAGGTGCCACCGCAGGTGAGAACCTGTATTTATAGGTCACTAATACATTTTGGCTTCCAGTGTTTTGTTTTCTCATCTGCCTTCCCACCTGCATGCGCACCTCATGACCTGCATGTGCAGGTGGGCTCATCTCTTCCCGTGAGTTATTTTAAGCTCCTTTCCTTGACTTTTTGCATTCTATTTAACACGTATGGTTAGCTCAACCTTGTGTTCATCGATTACCTACATAAATGAGCAATTTAACATGAGATACACCTTGAATCTAAGGAAACTAGATGATAATTCAAGCTTAAGTGACTAAAAAGTTGGTAAGTTTCCATCTTATCAACTACCAATAGATTTAAAAGTCAATTTCATGCACAAGTTGCTTCATTTTGAACAATTGAATCCCATGGTAATATTAACACATTCCAATTTATTCCAACAGTGAATTCCATGCTTTCAATACCCAAATGACTCCCAAAACAATTAATAGCCATAATGTAGGGTAGTTAGAGAATTTGGGAAGTGGGTTTCTCATGCTTATCAAGAACAACAATTCACTCACCATAGCAATTGGAATTATACAATTTCAGAAATAAAGTTTTACTAAAAATGGTGAATATTAAGTGAAATAATATTAGGGGATTTGGTACCGGTGGATTTTGCCCTAGGACTTAGGATAACCATTCTAACAGTGATCTTAGAGTGAGTGTGAATGCATACAATAGGGGTTCACTAGAGGTTGTGAAGTCGAAGAAGAAGAATGAGTGGCGATTGTGGTCTCGTTCAATGATAGTGGGAAGATATTAGGATGGAGATGGTGGTGAGATCATTAGAGAGGGAGAAGAAAAGATGAAGTAAAGGAGTAGATGGTGGCAGTAATACAGTGGTCGGAGATGTTTGAAGGCAAAGAAAATGGGGAGAATAAAGGGAGTGGTCTCGTTAAATGATAGTGGGGAGATATTAGGATGTAGATGGTGGTGAGATCATTAGAGAGGGAGAAAATAAGATGAAATAAAGGAGTAGATGGTGGCGGTGATAGGGTAGTCAAAGATATTGGAAGGCAAAGAAGATGTGGAGAATAAAGGGAGTGGTCTCGTTCAATGATAGTGGGGAGATATTAGGATGGAGATAATGGTGAGATCATTAGAGAGGGAGAAAATAAGATGAAGTAAAGGAGTAGATGGTGGCGGTGATAGGGTGGTCGGATATGTTGGAAGGCAAAGAAGATGGGGAGAATAAAGGGAGAAATAAAATGTATAAAGAGAAAAAAAGACAAAGTGGAAAAATATTGGTAGGTAGGATCGGGTCAGCTTAAAATAAGACCATACCTAGGATGTGTGGATTCATAATACAGACATACACCCAGGTGCACTATTTTGGTTGCGCAAAGAAAGTGTGTTAGAACATCAAGGTATGCTGACCATACGTGCAACACACAACCTATACTATAAATGGGTAAATCTCTAGGTACACTGGTTTTGGGTGTGCTAAGCTTATGCGGCCTCACACCGGGGACCGTGCGTGCATCGCATAACCAAACTAGTGTTTACCCAACTCCAACTTTCGTAGTTCATCTTCCTAAACATGTATTCCTGAAAACATGTCATGCCTCAAATCCCATTGGAGCGGACAGGCACCCATAGCCGTAAAGGCCCGAGAGAACCAACCTATGATCGTGTACACTCATATGCATGTCATTAAGCGAACAAAAATTCTTCCACATGGGGATATAATGTATCGATGACGAAAGTCATGTAAAGACGTTCAAAATAGATAGGAGACTTGGCCGTTGGGGCCATAACGTCTAAAAGGTAAGAAACTTCTATGTTTGACTTTACAATGTCTACAAAGCCTCTAAAAGATATATAACCATGACTAAGGTCGACACAAGTCCCCGCCTTATACAACTACTACACAGTACCAAAACAATATAAAAATGATTCGAAAAGCCCCGAATCAACCTAGAGCTCACCAATAGCCTGCAGATGACCCATATCTTACTGTGAAGGTCTACTAGCTCCTGTACCTGTAGAAAGTAAGGCAGGTCCCCCAAGGGACGTTAGTACAAAAGAATGTACAAACTATTTAAGGCTATAAGTAACTGTATGAAATATAGAAACTCAAATGGAATCAAATACAAGTGAATAGATAATACTGATATACCACCATACTGTATATAAGGAACCATGTACATTACATTCATTTCTTTACTTTTACCTTTTTATCAATATACATCATACAATGCTCGGGACCAACTGATCAGTGGTAAATAACATTGGGATCGACTTGAGCTAGGCTTATGCCCCCAGAGCTACCACCCATAAATCAATAAATCAGGTTTGGCTCGAGCTAGGTTTTCACCCCAGAGCTGCCCCTGTATCCAATAATCCATCGGGATCAGCTCGAGCTAGGCTTTCTCCCCCAGAGCTACCACCCGTACTCAACCAAATATGCATTACTTCATTTCTTTAATTTTTGTGAGTTGTTACATCGGTGGTCATAACATTATTGGAGCTTTGGAACAATAGTCAACAAATATGAGACACGTAAATAACAATTGCTAACAAACCTGAAATGAGATACTTTAAAACATTTCGGAGTGGAAACAAGTTTGGTAACGATGTGAACAATAGGTGCGGTTAAAGGATACGAAAAAGAGTATCCTTACATACCTTATCTTTCCAACATGTGAATACAACCATTCAGCTCTTCCTTAAAGCATTACTCTACAATATAAAAACATAATGGATCTCACATTAAAAGCCAATTAGATTACAAGTTCACAAGGCGATAATTAGCTACTTGACGGGAAGTAAAAACTATCCAACATCCCAAAAACATGGTATATCATTCCACCTTTCTTTATACTGCCATATAACTTCATTCCACCCTCCTACAATACAATTTACTACCTCACAACACCAAGAATACCAAAACAGTCCACACATCAACATAGGCATTACAAACCAATAGGATTTCACACCAAGTTTATACTTTACATTTCCACCTCAATACCACGTCACATATTTATTCCATCAAGTCACCTAAATACATTTCAAAACAACACACCAAAAACATTCCACAATGGTTTCAAAATATGCATCAACATCACAAGAAAATATTCTCTTCCACTACACCACACGTTCCATGCACAATTACGTATAAATATTTCCACAAGTCATACACAAGGATAACGAATTAGGGACCGCACCACACTTAAACATACTGAAATTTCATCCATCTAATTCAATTCCTTCAAGACCTTAAGTCCCCTTTCAAGTTTAAACCACATAGAAGGTAAATCCTTTAGCGATTAAGCAAAAGTGGACTGATATATATAAAGTGGACTGCTCAACACTTTTTAAACATAAAAAACATGATTTACACAACCTCTTATGCATATAATATATTAATATATAAGGTTAAACACTTACCAAGGCTTGCAAGGGGAAGATTTGTCCAAAAATCCTTAGAGAAAATTAGGGCGGCTAGGGTTTGAGAGAGGAGAAAGTATTTGATTAAAAATCTTATTTTTTACAAGTGTGTTGTGTAGAAAAAATGAACTAAATTTCAGAATTATATAGCCCCTCCAAACCGCCTCTCTCTATGGTCATCCTTATCCAATTTTTTGGTCAAAAAATCCAAGTAGACGATGTGTATACTTGGTCCACTTTTAAATGGATCATCTCCTTTTTGGCCCATGTCTTATTTACTTTATTTTGGCCCTCAATTTAACCCATTAGCATAATATTAATTCAGCCCAATAAATTCAGTGGGTAATACACCAACTATCTCAAGTTTAAATAATTTCATAAATGTTAAGGTAGTCAAATAAGTTCGGAAATGAATAGGGTGTTACATCCTTCCCCCCCCCCCCCCCTTAGGAACATTCGTCCTCGAATGTTAGTAACGTCATCCAATCTAAACAAGTTCAAGTCTAAGTTCATTCTTCATATTACCACATACACATAATACTTAAAAATACTTACTTTTTATTGCTCCAATTCAGCAAACTTTTTATTGCTCCAATTCAGCATCTTGGACTTTCTCTTCGGTTTGAAATAAATGCGGGTACTTAGACTTCATCACTTCCTCAGCTTCCCATGTGACTTCTTCTACCTTCTAGTTCCTCCAAAGCACTTTTATGGAAGCTACTTATTTATTTCTTAACCTCTTAACTTATCAACCCAGAATAGCAGTAGATACTTCTTCATAGGTGAGATCTTCCGTAACTTGTACATCTTCAGTGGGAGCAATACGAGATGGATCTCCTATGCACTTTCGAAGCATTGAAACATGAAACACTAGATGAACTGTGGAAAGTTCTTGGGGTAGTTCTAATTCATACACAACTTGACCAAATCTTCGGATAATCCTATATGGCCCTATATAACGCGGACTTAGCTTTCATTTTTTTCCAAATCTCATTACCCCTTTCATTGGTAACACTTTCAAGAATACCCAATCACATATGGAAAATTCTAGCCCCTTTCTTCTAACATCGACATATGACTTGTGTCGACTTTGGTCCATTTATAGCCGCTGTTGTATCACCTTAACCTTCTCCATAGCTTGATGAACAAGATCTGGCCCAAATATGGCAGTTTTACCTTCTTCAAACCACCCAATTGGTGATCTACACTTTCTTCCATATAAAGCTTCATAAGGCACCATTTTGATACTTGAATGATAGCTATTATTGTAGGGAAATTCAATAAGAGGTAAATGATCACCCCAACTACCTTTAAAGTCCAATGTACAAGCTCGTAGCATATCTTCAAGTGTTTGTATGGTACGTTATGCTTGTCCATCTGTTTAAGGGTGAAAAGTTGTACTTAAATTCACTTGTGTACCCAAACTCCTCTGAAAAGACTTCCAAAAATTTGCAATAAATTGAGCTCCCCTGTCCGATATAGTAGAGATTGGAATTTTGTGCAATAGAACTATCTTTTTAATTTACAATTTTGCATACTCTTTAGCTGTGTAAGTAGTCTTAACCGGTAGGAAGTGTGCTGATTTGGTAAGTCTGTCAACTATCACCCATATGGAATCAAATTTCTGAAATGTACGAGGAAAACCAGTGATGAAATCCATGTTAATCATATCCCACTTCCAAATTAGAAGATCCATACATTACATATAACCTCTAGGCTTTTGATGCTCTACTTTTACTTGTAGACAATTTGGACATTCGGCTACGAATTCTGCAATGTTCTTGTTCATATTACCCCACCAATACATTTCTATCAAATCATGATACATTTTGGTGGCTCCCGGATGAATAGAATACCGTGAATGATGTGCCTCTGTCATAATCCATCTCCTTAGCTCATCTACATCTCGTACACATAATCTACTTTGGCACTGAAGCACTCCGTCTTGCGTAAGATCAAATGCCTTTGTCAAATCTTGTGGTACATTCTCGTTCAGCTGTAATAAAATAGGATCTACATACTGTTTTTCCTTCACTTCAGCTACTAATGAAGATGTTTCCACATTTTGCATCATAATTTCTTCATTTGGAGTTTCAAGAAGACAAACCCCCAAGTTGGCTAGTTGATGTAGATCCTTGACTATATCTTGCTTTTCCGTGAGCTGGCCATCAGTTCTTCTTATTTCTTTGTGGCTTAATACGTCGGCTACCACATTTGCTTTTCCCGGATGGTATAAGATATCGATATCATAATCTTTTAGTAGTTCCAGCCACCTTCGCTGCCTCAAATTTAGGTCTTTCTGCTTGAAAATTTACTGCAAACTCTTATGATAAGTATATATGTCAACGTGAACCCCATACAAGTAGTGGCACCATCTCTTTAAAGCAAATATCACAGCTGCTAGCTCAAGATCATGTGTCGGATAATTTTTATCATGTGGTCGCAATTGTCTTGAGGCATAAGCTATCACTTTTCCATGTTGTATAAATACACATCCCAAGCTAACTACGAAAGCATCACAATACACCGCATACCCTTCTATACCTTCTGGAAGTACCAATACGGGTGTAGAAGTCAACTTACTCTTCAGATTTTGGAAAATCTTTTCACATACATCGTTACATTGAAACTTGGTTGCCTTATGTGTTAGCTTTGTTAAAGGTGCCGAAATGGAAGAAAACTCTTCAACAAATCTTCTATAATAACCTACCAACCCAAGTAAACTACGAATCTCTGTAGGCGTTATAGGTCTTGGCCAGTTCTTCACCGCTTCTATCTTTTGACTGTCAACCCTTATTCCTTCATTAGATACAATATGACCCAAGAATGCTACAGATTTTAACCAAAATTCACATTTAGAGAACTTTTCATTTAACTTACGATCACGAAGAATATGTAACACCTGCCGTAAGATATTAGCATAGTCTTATTTTGATCTTGAATAAACCAAAATATCATCTATAAACACTATCACGAACACATCTAAGAATGGCTTGAACACCTTATTCATCAAATCCATAAAAACTGCTAGTGCATTTGTTATCCCAAATGACATAACTAAAAACTCATAATGACCATACCGTGTTCAGAAAGTTGTCTTGGTATATCTTTTTCTTTAACCCTTACTTGATGATAACCCGATCTCAAGTCAATCTTTGAGAAGCATTTGGCACCCTGTAATTGATTAAACAAATCATCAATTCTGGGGAGGGGGTATTTGTTCTTGATTGTTACCTTATTCAGTTGTCGATAACAATACACATTCTCAATGTGCCATCTTTCTTCCATACAAATAACACTAGTGCACCCCACGAGGACATACTAGGCCTTATGAATCCCTTTTCTAGCAGGTCTTTTAATTGCTCCTTCAATTTTGGTAATTCTGCCGGGGCCATTCTATATGGAGGAATAGAGATAGGCTGAGTACCTGGGACCACATCAATACCAAACATTACTTCTCTTTATGGAGGCAAACCTGGAAGATCTTCAGGAAATACATCAAGGAATTCATTTACCACTGGAACCGATTGAAGAGTTGGTGGCTTCACATCAATATCTTGCACTCTTACTAGATGGAATATGTACCCCTTGGATATCATTTTCTTTGCCTTAAGATAAGAAATATACCTCTCGGTGCTCCAACATTACCCCTCCATTCAAGGACAGTCTTTTGTGGAAAATAGAAATATGCCTTCTTAGCTCGGCAATCTACCGTGGCATAACAAGAAACCAACAAATCCATACCCATTATAACATCAAAATCTACCATTTCCAGCTCAATAAGATCAGCCAATGTATCATGATCACAAATAGTCACTATGTAATTACGATAGACTCTCTTAGCTATAATAGACGCGCCAACTGGTTTAGATACTTCAAATGGCTTAACTAATAATTATGGTGTTCTTTTGAATTTTCCATCAACCAATGGAGTTACATATGATAGCGTAGAGCCCGGATCAATTAATGCATATACATTATGTGAAAATATGGTTAATGTACCTATAACCATATCTGAAGAAGCCTCCAAATTCTACCGATCTGCTAAAGCATAGGTACGATTCTGGACTCCACTAGAATTAGCTGCTCCTCAAACACCTCTACCACACCCAGTAGGTTGTACACCCGACGAGGATGATACAACGGCTAATCCAGTAGGTCGCGCCATACTACCCGTGGCCCTCCATAGGCACTCTCTTATTATGTACCACGACATACCACACCAGAAACAAGCATCTGTCCCAAGCTGTCATGCACCTAAACGAAGCTTTCCGCAGTGCTGACATGATTGACGAAAAAACCTCAATTGGCTCATTCTTCCTTGTTCTTGATACCCTGCTGTCTGTGAACCTTGACTCCCACTACTTTGCCCCGCTTGACTACCTCTAAACCCTCAAAATTGGGATGGAGTACCTGTTGTAGAATAAGAAAATGATGGTCTAGGTGGTCTATTAAAAACTCGAGGCCTAAATTCTCCTTGGAAGGCCATGACTTGTCCCATAGGTTTAGCCCATTTTGACGGTCCTCTTTCAAATTCTTGCGTTCTTCTCCTTTGCCTCTGATCCTCTATCTTCTGTGCAAAAGCTTGTATCCTGGATATATCCATGTCTCTTTTCAAAGCAATAATAGTACAATCTCTAACAAAATATGGGTCCAATATATCCACATACCGATGAACTCTATCGTCCATAGTAGCTACTACATTAGGAGCATACCTGGCCAAAGAGTTAAACCGAAGACTGTACTCTCTGACGCTCATATTACCTTGATGAAGATTTAAGAACTGGTCTTCACGAGCCTCTCGAATCTCATATGAAAGGTAATGATCAAGGAATGCCACTTTGAATTCTTCCCAACTAGCTGAAAGTGCACCGATACCCCTAGATCGTTTCCAATCATCATACCATAATATAGCCTCTCCTTTTAATCTATATGCTGCAAGCTCAACTGTTTTTGTACCAAATACATGCATAACATCTATATCCCTTTGAATTTGGTCTATGAAGTCTTGTGGGTCTTCATTAAGATCTTACCCGGTGAATGTGGGAGGGTCTAATTTAAGAAAATCCTGTGTCCGCCGACTAGCTGCCCTATCCACACCGTCATTACTTGTAGTTGGACCAGCTTATCCTTGATTTTTTGCAGCAACTATATGAGTCAACATTTGCACCGCATTCCTTAAATCCTGCTCAGTAGCAATAACAGGTGGTTCTGGGAGTACTCCTCTCCTTCTTGGCTCTCCGGAAGGTGGAAGAGTAGAAGAAACCCGCTATGCAAACTCGTCTTCACCCTCACCTTGATTAACTTATTTAGGTGGTGATTTACAGGTCCCTTCTATGGTAATTATGTCTACCTTCTTACTTTTATCCTTGTTTCTCCTTGTAAACAACATTTTTCTATACTAAGGAAACAAAAACATTAAACAAATTCAGTGGTTAAATATGACTCTACCTACAACTTTGGCTTTATTGCACGATCTAGGAAATGAAGAAAAGAGACAACTCCTAAATATCCTGTAGCATCCTACGTATAGATGTGGTGTACAACACATCCATAAGCAAGACTCTACTCAGACACAGCTTTGTAGACACCCTAGGACGACCTGCTCTGATACCACTTTTGTCAAGACTCAAATCCCATTGGGGCGGACAGTCACCCATAGCCGTAAAGGACCGAGAGAACCAATGTGTGATCATGTACATTCATATGCATGTCATTAGGTGAACAAATATTCTTCCACATGCGGATATAATGTATCGATGATGGAAGTTATGTAAAGACGTTCAAAATAGATAGGAGACTTGGTCATTGGGGGACATAACGTCTAAAAAGTAAGACACTTCTACGTTTGACTTTATAATGTCTACAAAGCCTCTAAAAGATATATAACCATGACTAAGGTGTGGACAAGTCCCCGCCTTATACAACTGCTACACAATACCAAAAATATATACAAAAGACTCAGAAAGCCCCGAATCAGCCTGGAGTTCACCAATACCCTGCAGATGACCCGTACCCTACTATGAAGGTATACTAGCTCCTGTTCCTACAGCAAGTACGGCCAGTCCAACAAGGGACGTCAGTACGAAAGAATGTACTGAGTATGTAAGGCTATAAGTAACTGTATGAAATATAGGAACTCAAATGGAATCAAATACAAGTGAATAGATAATACTGATATACAACCGTACTGTATATGTGGAACCATGTACATTACATTCATTTCTTTCCTTTTACCTTTCTATCAATATGCATCATACAATGCCCGGGACCAACTGATCAGTGGTAAATAACATTGGGATCGACTCGAGCTCGGCTTATGCCCCCAGAGCTACCACCCATAAATCAATAAATCAGGTTTGGCTCGAGCAAGGTTTCACCCCCAGAGTTGCCCCCTGTATCCAATAATCCATCGAGATCTGCTCGAGCAAGGCTTTCTCCCCCAGAGCTACCACCCGTACTCAACCAAATATACATTACTTCATTTCTTTAATTTTTGTGAGATTGTTACATCGGTGGTCATAACATTATTGGAGCTTTGGAACAATAGTCAACAAATAAGAGACACGTAAATAACAATTGCTAGCAAACCTAAAATAAGATACTTTAAAATATTTCGGAGTGGAAACAAGTTTGCTAACGATGTGAACAATAGGTGTGGTCAAAGGATACTGAAAAGAGTAACCTTACATACCTTATCTTTCCAACATGTGACTACAACAATTCAGCTCTTCCTTAAAGCATTACTCTACAATATAAATACATAATGGAGCTCACATTAAAAGCCAATTACATTACAAGTTCATAAGGCGATAATTAGCTACTTGATGGGAAGTAAAAACTATCCAACATCCCAAACACATGGTATATCATTCCACCTTCCTTTATACTTCCATATAACTTCATTCCACCCTCCTACAATACAATTTACTGCCTCACAACACCAACAATACCAAAATAGTCTACACATCAACATAGGCATCACAAACCGATAGGATTTCACAGTAAGTTTATACTTTACATTTCCACCTAAATACCACATCACATATTTATTCCATCAAGTCACCTAAATACCTTTCACAAAAACACATCATAAACAGTCCACAATGGTTTCAAAATTTGCATCAACATCACAAGAAAATATTCTCTTTCCACAACACCACACGTTTCATGCACAATTGCATAAAAACATTTCCACAACTCATACACAAGGAGTAACGAATTAGAGACAGCACCACACTTAAACATACTGAAATTTCATCCATCTAATTCAATTCCTTCAAGACCTTAAGTCCCCTTTCAAGTTTAAACCACATAGAAGGCAAATCCTTTAGCGATTAAGCAAAAGTGGACTGCTACATATAAAGTGGACTGCTCAACACTTTTTAAACATAACCAACATGATTTACACAACCTCTTATGCATATTATATATTAATATATAAGGGTAAACACATACCAAGGCTTGCAAGTGGAAGATTTTTCCAAAAATCCTTAGAGAAAATTAGGGCGGCTAGGGTTTGAGAGAGGAGAAAGTATTTGCTTGAAAATCTGATTTTTACAAGTGTGTTGTGTAGAAAAAATGATCTGAATTTCAGCCTTATATATCCCCTCTAAACCGCCTCTCTCTATGGTTATTCTTAGCCAATTATTTGGTCAAAAAGTCCAAGTAGATGATGTGTATACTTGGTCTATTTTTAAATGGATCATCTCCTTTTGGGCCCTTGTCTTATTTACTTAATTTTGGGCCTCAATTTAGCCCATTAGCATAATATTAATTCAGCCCAATAAATTCAGTGGGTAATACACCAACTATCTCAAGTTTAAATAATTCCATAAATGTTAATGTAGTAAAATAAGTTCGTAAATGTACGGGGTCTTACAAAACACATCTAAAAACAATAACATAAATGAAGATTAGATAGTATATAACACTTAGTTTGCTTCCCACGAAGTGCCCAAATTAACGTTTTGGCATAACATGGATACATTATTATTAAAGCATCATCAAGGGATGTCACTTCCACCATTGAAATATCTTTCATAACACCTAAATAATGTTTCATTCTTTGGCCATTCACCTTTTATTTGGTTCCATCTTGTCTTTCCAACTTAATAGCTCCATAGGGAAATGTTGGCCCAACTTTAGAAGAACCAGACCATTTTGACCTCAATTTCCCGGGAAACAGACGAAGTCTTGAGTTGAACACAACAATAACATGTCCCTAAAGATTAAATACATTTTCATTATCCTGGAATCAGGACAATGTTTCATGCGGGCTTTGTAAAGAGTCATTCTCTCATAAGCCCTCAAACAAAACTCTTCAAGCTCAATGAACATCTCACCTCTTGATTGTACGAACTTACCCCAATTAAAGTTTAATTATTTCAAAGCATACAATACCTTATGTTCTAGCTTAATGGGTAAGTTACATGGCTTCCCAAATACCAATTGATATGGGGCCATACCAATAGGTGTTTTGAAAGACGTTCCACATGCCCACAATGGATTGTCCAACATACAGGATCAATCAGTTAGATTTGCATTCACCATTTTTGCCAATATATTCTTGATCTCCTAGTTCAAAGACCTCCACTTTCCCAATAGTTTATAGTTGATAAGGTATGTACACCGTGTGTTTAATACCATACTTAGAAAGAATTAAACTGAACAAGGATTTGCAAAAATGGGAGCCTCCATCACTAATAATGGCATGAGGTGTCTCAAACCTTGTGAAAATAAACTTTTTTAGGAATTGAGTGATGTTTTGACTCACATTATCTGGAAAATCAATGGATTCAACCCATTTGGACATGTAGTCCACAATAACAAGGATATACTTATGCCCATATAAACTTACAAATGGGCCCATGAAATCTATTCTTCAAACATCAAATAGCTACAACTTATGAATAGGGGTCAATGGAAACTCATGACATCGTGACGCACCACTACGTCTTTGGTATTGATCAAGAAACTTAATAAAGTCATTAGCATCTTGATACAGGGTAGGCCATTAGAATACACTTTACAACACCTTCAATAATGTTGCCACTCTACAGTGATGGCCTCCAACCGGTGAAGAATGGCATGCCTTAAGAATTGTTCTCATTTCTAGCTCTGAGACACATCTGTGAATCACACTATCCGCTCATACCTAAAATATATATGAATCATCCAAATAAAACTTTTAAACATCATGGAGAAATTTCTTTCTTTGATGAGAATTAAGTCATCTCGCATGATATCAGAAGTAAGATAGTTGGCAAAATCCACTTACCATCGTACCATATCATTAGAGACCGCCAACACTTTTATCCGAGATTGGTAACTTTATTATAATCATTGATGTACGCACCAATATAATTCTAATGGACCACAACCAATATTTCACCCACAAACTCCATTTAAGCCCCCTCTTTAATGGCTTTAACTATATTATCAATCATGGAGATTACACTTATATCATTGAGTTTCTTCATGGACTTGAATACCGTATATCACATCCCGAGTCTACACCCTACAAGCGCTAAGATACTTAGAACCATAAGTGGTCTCAAGCTAACCCATGGTACTGGCATGACACTAAGACATATACTGAATAAACTATGTAGAAGCTAAATAATATTTAAATCATTAATAAGCCTAAATTAAAATTGAAATAAACACTTTAGTCTGAAATCAACTCTGATTTGAAACAATAAGCTGATCTGTCTAACTTTGTCTGAAAGCCTCTAAATAAATTGATTTGTTGCAGAGACAAGTCCCCATCTAACTCTAAATAACTAAAACTAAAATATTAGTATAAATAAGCATAAACTGAAATGAACCATCCTCGAATGATGAGGATTCACCACAAGCAATGTTGAACTGTTACTGGAGTGAATCTAGTTGTGTGCTGAGTTTGAGAATTAAAACCTATAGCATAATCGGACATATTGCAAAAAAGGTATGCAGTCAGTACTTCGAATGTACTAAGCATGTGAGATATGCAAGCTATAAATAATGAACATAATCATGCGAAAACTAAAGTCATGCTAAGTTAATCAATTTATATGAAAGAGTATAATCTGGTGTACAATGACCCAAAAAAAATCTTAAACTATAAACATGAGGTGCAATTATAAGTCATGAAATAACTCAATTTAACTAAAGTTGTGTGTCAAGTACAAAAGCCATGTTAAAACTATTTCTATGGGAGATTCTCTTAACCGACATAAACTATGTAAGACAAGATGGATTCCAATGTATACACCTCATTGGGGGGATACACTATACCTTTCAAGGATATAATGCCATGATAGATGTGGATCCACTAAACTGAAACCTTCTGGACAAAATAAGACCTACAGTGGCATGTAGTTCTTGAAATTAGGTTATCTAGAACCCTAGTTTGCTTGATGTTAAAGACTACTCCCAAAATTGTATATAAACAGTCATAGTAGATAAACTAAAAATCTTAAAATAAGCATGAACTAATTCAAATAATCTGATGTACTAAAGTTTTGGACTACTAGAACTAGTTATGCTTGCAATAACTGAATTCTGGGATCATGTGTTCTTAACATGCCAATTTGTACTAAAATAAGTTAAATTCTATCAAAACATGCATAATTCATGAAGCATTATAATTACTAAATTAAATCCATTGGAAGTAATGCATAATAACTTTTAAGTGGAACTATGACCATAGATTATCATAAGAGAACTGAATTTCAAGAGTTATGCATAGTTGATTGTCAACCCTAAATAAAGAATACACAAAATCATAATTAAAAGGCTGATGTTTTTGGACATAATTGTCAAAGAAACCCTTATTTAAAATCCCACTTACCTAGACTGAAGAATCTTTGCTAAGAATTTGAGAATTCAAGGGTTGAAGAGGAACCCTAGCTTTTATATGAGATGTCTGAAAGAATATGCTTTTCTGACTTAGAAGGTTTTAATCAATAGAATGAAAAGAGAATCAATTATTTAACCATTATTATCCCTCTAGGATATATAAAATGATGTAGTTTAGGCATTAGAGAAAAAAGAAAAGACTGAACTGCCCATGGAAAATCATTTTAAAAACTGATGGGTTGTATCCCATGGAATCCTTCAAGAACTTGAGTCATTTGGAATCCTAATTTACTTGGTGCTAAATACTTCACCCAAGAAATATATATAAATGCTCATATTATATAAACTGAAAATATAAAAATAAGCATAAAGTAGTTTAAATTAAATGATTTACTAAAGTTCAGAAATACTAGAACTAGTTAAGCTTGCTATAGTTGAATTCTAGGATCATATGTTCATAACATGCCAATCTGTACTAAAATAAGTTGAAGTTTGTCAAAACCTGCTTAATTCATGAAGTACTATAATAAGTGAATACAATACATAGGAAGTCATGCATAATAACTTTTAAGAGGAATCATGGTCATAGTTATCATAGGAGAACTGAATTTCAAGAGTTATAGATAGTTGGTTATCAACCCTAAATCAAAAACACATAAAATAATAATTGAAAGGCTAATGTTTTTTGATATAAGGGCGAAATGAACCCTTACAAAAAATCCCACATACCTGGACTAAAGAATCTTAGCTAAGAACTTGAGAATTCAAGGGTTGAAAAGGAACCCTAGCTTTTTCTTGAGAGATTGAGAAAACCTGTTTTCTTACTTAGAAGGTTTTAATCAATGGAATTAAAATAGAATCGACTGCTTAACCTCTATTCTCCCTCTAGGACAACTAAAATGATGTACTTCAGAATTTAGGGAATAAGGAAAAGACTAAACTGCCCTTGGAAAACTGTTTTAAAAATTGTTTGGCTGCGTCCAATGAGTCACTGGTACGACTCATAGACCATGAACCTATGAGTCATATGTGTACTCATGGTTCTTAGGACCCTTTTTTTCTGATTTTAATTCTAAGGGTATAAGTCAACATTACAACCCGTACATTGGTTCCATAAGTCATATGTTAACTTTTTGTTCCTAGATTCAAGTTCATCCCTTGGGGCACGATCCCCTCCCACTACTCATGAATCTATATACGAGTCATGGTTTGGACTCATGATCCCTAAAAGAAAATTTCATCTCTCTGGCCTTCATTAGTATGAGTCACTACATGACTCATACATTCAATCCACAACTCTTGTAGTGAGTCATAGTGACTGGAGTTGGAAAATTCTTTGGGGAGCCTACCAGGAGTAATAACACAACTCATGGTCTCACTGCACGACTCGTACAGTTAGTCGGTATAGACTGGAAACTTTGGTTTTCAGCTGGTTTTCTAGTCTAAATCTGGGTTCAAGCATGGGAAACTTTTAAAGTGTTACACCTTGAACGTTACAATTTTATTATTCATCAAGAATTTCAACTCTCCACTTTTAACAGCCACCAAGGCATGACCCATGGTAAAGAATGTCCTTACCAATATGATAAGGACTTTAAAATCAACTTCATAACCCAATATCACAAAATCCATAGGAAAAAGAGGTCCACCTTTAGGAGAACATCATAGAAATACCCACAGGCTGGTTGATAATGCGATCCGACATCAATACTATCATAGTGGTGGGCTTCAGAGTACTAAGTCCTATTTTTTAAAAAATAGCAATGGGCATCAAGTTAATTCTAGACCCTAAATCACAAAGTGCCTTAGCAAATTTGTATAGTATAATTGTACAAGAAATAAATGAAGAACTCAGATTCTTTTTCTTGGGTACCAAGTTGCTAGACATGATAGCTCTACAATGGTGCGACACTTTAACCATCTCAAAGTCCATACTTTTCTCTTGTTTTCTCAAGATCTTTCATGAATTTTGAATAACCAGATATTTGAAGTAGAGCATCAATCAAATGAATATTAATGGACAATTTCTTGAACACTTCTAGAAACTTGTGAAATTGGATAGACAATGTAACAATAGGAGCCTCATACTTCCCTTCTTCATCAACGTCAAGCACCTCATGTTGAATTTGGTCTTGAACTTTATCTTTAGAAACATCATACATATCAACAAGTTTTTCAACCTTTTTTGATTTGAACTAGGAATTTTCAACATCACCCTTCAAAGTATCATCTCCTCCAACTACTTCTCAACTCATTGAGTTTTTCAACAATCCTTTCATTATGATTTTTAAACTATCGCTACTTTATTGCCTAGAGCCTTTCCACTTCTAGTAACAACAACCATACAATGAGCATTTTCATTCTTTATATTGGTCACCGTATCCCTGTAATACCCCATATTTTACATGTACTTGTTCTACTTATATGAAACTTGATATAGCCTTATGGTATAGGTGATGGACTAGATTTTTTTATGTGAGTATTGATGGTGTAAATAGGTTTGAAGATACTACCCGTACATTTTAATGTGACACGACCAATTTAAAGTCGATGCAACTATTTACACATGGGATCGTTAGTAAGTATTTGAGTCTAAATTTAAAGTGACCAAGTGTATACAATTTTTAAGTTAAACTAACGGGGATTAAAAACTTAAAATGGAATAAAATATTGAGGTGCTTGCTTGACTTAATTAAGCTAGTAGGTGAGTCACTTACTTGATCGTATGGGCCAAGAAGGTGTATAAACTACTTAAGCTAATGGATTAGATTAAGGCCTATATTAATGGACTCTTTTAAGGCCCAAACTAAGTAAAATAAAATGAGAAGAGAATGGGCAGCCCAACACCTAAAAATCTACTCAAAATCCCAATAAGTTAAAGGCCCATTTTAGACATTAATAAAAAAAGTAGGTGTATCACCTACTTTGACCATTGAGCAGCTTGAACTCCTTAAGTAGGTTCATCATCTACTTGGTCCAATATGTAGTGAAAAATAGAGCTAAAACAGGAGGTTATAGAAGAGTCTATTTAAGTATTAGTCTAGCTGATTTTAAGTCATAATAGTTCAGAAAAAATTCCTCATTTCTCTCATTAGCTCTCAAGTTCTCTCTACACCAAAAATAGTAGCCTTAAAATTCCTTCTAGGGTTATTAAAGAAACCCTCCTCTTGGCAAGTCAAGGTAGATGAAGGTACTAATGGTTTATGCTTAATTCCTTTATAAGAGACTAGGAAATCATATGGTTCATGCTTAAAATATAGGTCTGTCCATCTCTATAAATTGTTGCCACATGATTTTTGGCTAATAATAGGCTTTTCTTTTGATATTTAGCTTAAGTGGAAGGACTGCAATTAAGAGGAATTTCCAAACACTTATGTAAGCGTGATGCCTATTTTATCTCACCTATTGTACTAGTTTGATTGAAGAATGGTGGTTGTGTTTTTATTAAGATTTCAAGGGTCGATCCCTACTTGTGTATTTATGACTGATCAAATAGTCATTTGTATCATATGGATTACAAAGATTATAAAGTAAGAAGGTTAAAATGAAGAAAAAAATATAATTTACATGATCCCACAAGTATATGTAAAGGTGGTCTATTAGCACTATCTATACACTTGTACTTGATATCTTTTGGGCTTTTGTGTTATGTAGATTTACTTTCAACCTTACATATTCAGTACATACTTTCGTACTGACGTCCCTCATGGAGACATGTATTTCATGCTGCAGGCACATGTGCTTCAGCTAATACACCTCCCTAGTAGAAGCACATGACATCCAATGTCTATTCGTGAGCTCCAGGATGATTATGAGCTTTTCGAGTCTGTTATATATGTTATGGTATTGTATAGTAATTAAGAATGAGGCAGTGACTTGTATCGACCTTAACTTAGTCTATGTATCTTTTAGAGGCTTTGTAAACCAATGTAAATTTAAGCATGGTAGTGTCTTGTCTTTTAGACATTGTGGCCCTAACGATCAAGTCTTGTATATATAGTTTTGGACTTGCCTATGTGGTTTATTTTGATCAATGCATCATATCCATACTCGGCATAACCTTTAATAAACATAGTTACATACACAAGAAGTACAAAGTTGCAGAACCCCAACTGACCTATACTATGGCTATACCCTCAAAGCAGAGATATAATAAGTGCAGTATCAGTACAGTCACACATACTAGTAGGTATCATCGGTCGACCAGGGTTAGAAACATATAACAATAATAGCAAATAGGAAAGAAATCATGACATCAAGTAAGGTTCCAGTTACTAATTCTCAATTATGCATTTATTAACATATTACCTTGGCATCTCTGTGACCTACCTTTCATTTAACATTTTTATATATCTTTGTCCTTTGACAATTCATCTTATCCTACAACTTCTAAATCCACCTTATCTTATGATTCCAAATCAGGTAATCTTGTTTTCTAACCTCCTTCTGACAGTCCTATAGGCCTCACTATGTTACTACTCCTAGGGTACTAACAGTGGTCGATTTCCTCACCACTTGATTGCTCTAGCATATCTAATTATATGTTTAGGTACATATACATTAATGACACTCTTACTTTTTACAGATAAGCGAGGCTTATTGATTATGATTAACAATAGGTTTTTATCGACAAGTCTATCACAACAATAAGTATGAATGTACATCAAATGCATATGATGAATATATGTATACAAAATGTGCACATCTCCTCTTTTTCTTCTCAAATCCATCAACATTTGTCTCATACTGACCTCAATATCATTATCACAATCATCAATTAATCATCACCACTATCATTATCAATATCATCATTAATATCACAATCAATAACATGATCAGCATGATCTCATTAACATAATCAATATCATCAACTCATCACTACAATACTATCACAACAATCACCATCAATATGTATGAATATTCAATACAATCAAATATAGGAAGTAGTGTCTAATAACCATTACGAATATTCACTTTACAAACAAAGACAGTGACAACAATCTATCCCCATTTATGAACCAACCCTGCAATATCAAACCACACTAACGCATCTCCTCTCTATTTTGGTCGGCTTGAGATTCATTTATAATAATATATTTACCTATTCATTTGTATGTTGTATGCACCTCCTTATAAGAATTCGTAGGTATTTTATTGGACAACATCTCCAACCCCCCTCTTATTAACGCACTCTCGTGTTTTTAAGTCTTCCTTACTCCCTTTACAAATTCCTCCACTCAAAGGACTAATACTTGGCATGTTTACCTTTAAACCTGGTATTTTATCGACCTTTATCAAAATACTTATCCTTCCACGTACCTTAATGTTAGGCTACACTTTAATCATCTCTTCTTCTTAAATAAACCCTTGTGACTCTTAAACTTACGTAGCTTTACTAATCAAATTCTTACTTTGCACACACACTTTATTACCATTTCCAAATGCCAGTCAACGGGTTGTCCTGGGTTCCTATGAACCACATAATTTAACCTTGGTTTATCCCCATTCTCCTTTTTGGATGTACTTACCCCCACACTATACCCACAATAAAAATATAAATTTTTGACTGACTATAACTCTCACAAAATTAACCAATTCATGCAACTAATATCGCACCAGCAGAGTTCAACAACAATTTACTACAATATTTGAGCCTAAACTGGTTATTATCTTTTTCGTCCATCAAAACACTATGCCTGAAGGCCTAAGAAATGAAAACTCCTGACATTACTATAAATATTATAAGTATCTAGCCGAAGTCAACTACAATTTAACCATAACCAACCTCAACAAAAGATATTGGTACAAGCAAGCCGCTCCAAGGTTGTTATTTCCTTTCATTCATGCTTCCATTAGCCCAATAATTTAGAAATCAAACAATTGTAGTAGTAATTAAGCAATTACCCTTTGAATAACTACTTTGAAAACTCAACCCCCTAATTCTATCTTTATTCATGGTTTAAATCATTAACCAAGGTCAATTAGGCCTTAACTAATTCTATCATACTCAACCCATTTCCATTAATGGAGCTTCAAAGCTAAAGGTTCCATTTTTAAATAATTCAAGGCTCCCAAGAATCAAATTTAAAGTTTTAGAATCACCAATTCATGCTAGGAATCGTTAATTAACAATCTAGAAGTAATTCTAGGTGATATTACCCCAACCCATAGGTTTTCCCCAAAATATCTTGAACTTAGGGTTCTAATCCTTAAGAATTTCATCATTCAGGATTGTTCTAACAATTCTAGTATGTTAAAGGATTAAAAAAAGTTGAAGATGATGAAAGAACTCACCTCAACAAAGGATATTCACCCAAGGACTTGGAAAATCGCCTCCCTAGGGCTTGGGAACGAAGTTGTTGAGTTAAAAACCTAAAACCTATCAAAAATAACGTTATATACTACCCAGTTACTGCTACAGCGGTACAACTCTGGTGGTTAATTTTTCAGCCCGAATGGTGTTTAGTAAAGCAGCCATAACTTTTTACTCTGAAGGTGGATTAACTAACGGTCAGATGCGTTCGAACGAAGATTCAAAGCTCTTTCATTTTCTGCTTATTGATCCCCATAACTCTTTATATTCTAGGAGATATGCTTGTTTGAAGTTGGCCCTAGTTTAAACATAGCTCGAAACTCAATCAATAAGAACACTTCCAACTTAACTTTTTCCTGGGGTATTGTATGACCTAAGTTCATGTTTAATGCAATTCCATACTAAAAATTTGATCCTATAACTTATGATAAAAGAGGTTATTATGATTTCCGTAGATATTTTTAGTAACAATAGAATGGGCCGTTATATGAGATACCAATTTATCCGTCGTTCGTCCCCGAACGATCATTGGTGAAGAGGAGAATTTTTTAGCATGATTATCGGAATTCAAAATACACAAAGGTTAAGAAATTAATGAAACCTCCCATCCAATTCTTAAACAAATTAGTAAAACATACTGAACCAGCGCCCCCTAGGTACTGCCAACAACTATCTAACCAACCTTCTCACCATAGGCCACTAAACTCTAGGCACAAAGCATGATCACTATAATCCAAGGAATACAATTAGTAAAGAAATTTATTTAACGGGTCAACTACAATATTCGGAGCAACACACAATATTGTGACACACGAACATTAGGGGCGACAATGGAAATAATGGAGAATGAAAAACTAAAATCTGCATTTTTTTTATTGCAGTGGTAAAGTTACCGCTGCAGCGGCACGCAGACCTATTGACGTTACCGTTGTGGCTATACTTTTACCGCTACATCGATACCGCTGTAGTGGTTTTTTTACCAGTATAGTGGTCCTATGGTAGTAACTCGGGACCATATCCCAGTTCAGGCTATTTTACAATACACCTCTCAAAATCTGACATCGCGAACCCCTTTCACGTAAATCTCTATGCACCAGAGGCTTCAATAACTTCCTAAACTCATCCTCTAAAATATTAACCACTCAAACCCATAAATCAAAACACTAAGATCCACCATGCAACACTAATTTGCACAACGTCAGATTTTTAACCAAAACCACACTACTCCGAGGTTGTCAACCCTATACTAGGAAAATGTTTAGTGGGGTACTTACACCATAACCAATGTTATAAGATCGTAGTACCACAAATTTTACACCACTATGGGTTTCCACTAACACTTATATTTTCCATCACAACTCATATTAGTCTATTCTACCCTACAATATACCTCCACCACTAAAGGAGCAATACTAACCAAGTATTATTATATAACAACGAGAGGGATATAAATATGCCAAAACAAATCTAATAACCCTACTCCCTCAATCGACCCTTTACTAAAGGTCATCAACCAAAATCAAGCTAACTTATTTCACTAATTTGATAAACTCAACTACATCACATTCAATGGATACTATTAACCGATAATTAGTTATTCCAATACACTAATAATTTACACAATATCAACACATTATAAGCCAACCACAAGGCCAATCTAGCAAGCCTAATTCCTCAATAAACCTATGAATACTATCAACTTATCACTTTATTCATGTCCTTAAACTTAACCAATTTTATTCATTTATAGCCAACATGGGCTTTGTATAACTGGTTAGTCTATATTTAGGACATCAACACCTTGACCCTCCTAGAATCATTCAAGTCACTAACCGAATAACCTTTATAATTGTCAATCACATAGTTAAGGTTCAACTTACCAATACTAAGTAAAACCATTATTACCATCACCCCTTATCATATTACATAAATCAACTAAATTTTTATACCTAATCAATTTACCTTGCATTAGCGATATAAACTACACAACTTACATCACATTCAAATCACCAATGTTGTGCAAAACAACTATGTTCATCTCAGTTTAACCAATTACTTTTTAAGGCATCATTAACAAGTCAACTCATTATCTGGAATATTCACACAAGGATGACCCTATAGCACTTCAGGCCAGGATATAGTAACCAGAGGTCGGACCACGCAAGGATCCCAAATGTAATCATCAAAGTTTGGACCACACAAGGATCCCAATTACAAACATCAAAGTTCAGACCGCACAAGTATCCTGAGTATATTGTCAAAGACAAACTAGAAATCAAGACATACCTTAAAATCACACCCAACCTTTACTATTTATGGATATTCTTTTGTAAGAACTTATCTCATATCACTCATAATGATCATTTGCACATAAGAAGTTTGACCATCAAAAAACTAGGTAATAGTATGATCAAAACAATAACCATTCACATCAGTAATGCACAAAAAAAACATTTAAAACACATTTTTTGTTCCAGTAAGTATAACCGATCAATTAATGAAAGAGTTACGCTTACCAACGACACTAAAAACTACAATATTCACTACATAAAACAACATAACCACCTAAAAAGTGCACATATCACTCATGCAATACATAATTCACAATATTAAAATACAAGTCTTATGCCTCTTATTGACCTCGACCAATTAGAATAACACTATTCCAACCTTTCAAACATTATTGAGATACCAATTGGGAAAAACTAATCCTAATAGTAATAGTTGAGATACCAAATGGAATCTGCTAGGTACCAATTGGACTCAACTCGTGGAGACAACTCTGAGATAGTATGATAGAACAGAAAAAAGTGAGATAGATTCATAGATGTCTTATAGCTACATACAAATTTGATGTGGATGTTAACATACCAATTGGTAGGACTTTACTCGATATTTGCTCTTGTAATAGGAGATAGGTAACCTGGCTCTGATACGTTCTTGTCACGACCCAAACCAAGGATCATGAAGGAACCTGCCTAATCTATCCTTGATACGATAACCCTTCCCAAACAACTCTAGTTCAATACAATTGATAAGTAAATACAATGCGGCGGAAAATAGCAAAAAGTGAATCCCCAGAACCTAATCTAAACCTTTATAAGAGCACTAGATAAGGAATAGGAAACTCTAAGACACAACATTTGTGTAAGATCGAGAGGACAAGAGATGCTACTGAGTGCTCAACGTTGCTTCTATAGAAACCTTAACTAACCTGTACCATGGCTATACCCCCAAAGTGGAGATATAGTATGTGTAGTATCAGTACAACCACATGTATTGGTAGGTATTATCAATCGACCAGGGTTAGAAATATAAAACAATAATAGAAAATAGTAAGGAAATCATGACATCAAGTAAATTCTAGGTACTAATTCCCAATTATGCAAGTTTTAACATATTAACCTTTGTATCTTTGTGACCTACCAGTCATTTAACATTTTTGTATATCCTTGTCCTTTGATAATTTATCCTACCCTACAACTTTTAAATCCACCTTATCTTATGATTCCAAATCTGGTAATCTAATTTTCTAATCTCTATCCTATAGTTTTACGATCCTCACTATATTACTACACTCGGGTGGTCAATTTCCTCATCACTTGACTGTTATAGTGTATCTCATTATATGTTGAGGTACATATAAATATATGACACTCTTTCTTTTTACAGATAAGCAGGGGATAATGATTATGGTTAATAACAGGTTTCCATCGACAAATCTATCACAACAATAAGTATGAATGGACATCCAATACATATGATAAATGTATGTATGCAAACTGTGTACATATCCTCTTTCTCTTCTCAACAACTGTCATTTCATACTAACCTCACTTTCATGACCACCACCATCATTATCAATATCATCATCAATATCATGATCAATAACATGATTAGTATGATCTCATTAACATAATCAAAATCATCAACTCATCACTATAATACCATCACAACCATCACCATCAACATGTATGAATATGCAATGCAGTCAAATATAGGAAGTAGTATTTGATAGTCATTACATTTAAAGGCAGAGGCAATAATCTATTCCCATACATGAACCAACCCTCGCAGTATCAGGCAACTATAATGAATCTACTCTTTATTCTTGTCGACTTGAGGTTCGTTTATACTAATATATTTACCTACTCATATGTACACATCGATATTATAAGAATTCATAGGTATTTTATTGGACAACATCGCCAACCCCCTTTTTAATAACGCACTCTCGCATTTTTAAGTTTCCTTATGCCCTTTACTAATTCCTCCATTCGAAGGACTAATACTTGACTTTTGAACCCTTGCACTTGGTATTTTAATGAGCTTTATCAAAATACTTATCCTTCCATGCACCGTAATGTTAGGCTACCCTTTATTCGTCTCATCTTTTTAAATAAACCCTTGTGATTCTTAAACTTAAGTAGCTTTACTAGTCAAATTCTTTCTTTTCCCACATGCTTTATTACCATTTCCTAATGCTTGTCTATGGGTTGTCCAGGGTTCCTATGAACTACCTAATTTAACCTTGGTTACCCCCATTCTTTTTTTCGGCCGTACTTACCCCAACGCTATACCCGTAATGTGAATGTATTTGTTCGACTGACTATAACTCTAACAAAATTGACCAATTCATGCCACTAGCATTGCACCAGTAGAGTTCAATAACAATTTACTATAATATTTGAGCCTAAAATAGTTTATATAATTTTACTCCATCCTAAAACTATGCTCGAAAACCTAAGACATGAAATCTCCCGACATTACTATCAATATTATCTGTATCTATCCCAAGTCAATAACAATTTATCCATAACCATAACATACCTCAACCAAAGATATTGGAATAAGCAAGCCGTACCAAGGTTGCTCTTTCCTTTCCTCCATGCTTTCATTTGCCCAATAATCTAGAAATCAAAAAATTATAGGAGTAATTAAGCAATTACACGTCGAATATGTACTTTGGGAATTCAACCCCCTAATTCTATCCTTATTCATGGTCTAAATCATTTACTAAGATCAATTAACCATTAACTAGTTCTATCATACTCAACCCATTTCTATTGATGGAGTTTTAAAGCTAAAGGTTCCATTTTTAAAGGAATTCAAGGTTCCCAAGAATCAAATTTCATGTTTTAGAATCACCAATTCATGCTAGGAATCATTAATTAACAATCTAGAAGTAATTCTAGGTGATATTACCCAACTCATAGGTTTTCTCCAAAATATCATGAACTTAGTGTTCAAATGCCTAAGAATTTCACAATTGAAGATTGTTCTAATGATTCTAGGATGGTGAAGGATTGAAATAAAAGAAGATGATGAAAGAACTTACCTCAGTGAATGATTTTTACCCAAGGACTTGAAATTCGTCTCCATAGGGATTTGGAATATAGCTACTGAGTTAAAAACCCTAAACCCATAAAAAATAACATTATCTACTACCTAGTTACCGTTGTAGCGGTATATTTATCACTGCAGCAATATCAATGCATTGATTAATTTTTCAGCCCAGATATTGTTCAGTAAAACGACCATAACTTTTTACTCCAAAGGCAGATTAATAAATAGTTGGATGTATTAGAAATAAAACTCAAAGCTCTTTCATTTGGTGGATATTGGGCCCTATCACTCTTTATATTCTAGGAGATATACTTGTTTGAAGTGGACCCTTGTTTAAACTTAGATCGAAACTCAATCAATTAGAACGCTTCCAACTTAATTTCTGCTAGGGGTATTGTTTAACCTTAGTTCATGTCTAATGCACTTCCATACTAAAGAATTAATCCTATAACTTATGATGGAAAAGGTTTATATGCTTTTACCGCGTATTATGTTAGAAATAATGGAACAGGTTGTTACATATACATTGTCTCAAATAGCTTTAAAACTTTGGTAAGCATTTCATCAACCTTATAACTAGTGGGATCACTCAAGAAATCTTGAGGATTTTTATCTATGTTTTGGAGGAACATATCAGTACTGATCTCTCCAACCACCTTTGTAATCTCGCTCTCGGTAATATAAATTTCCATCTCTTTCTACATCTCAACAATCTTTATTATTTTTCAACCCTTATACATGTTACAGTGCCACCAAGACCTTTTAGTAGGGATTTGGTAGTTCAGATGGGAACCCACCACTTGATTCAATATATATTGAACCTCTTACTCATAGAGGGAATCAATATCATCATCATCATAGCTTTGGCCTACTTTTTACATAACGACATTCTCACTTTGACCATCTAAGCCCATGGTATGTTTAATAAGAAATTCTATTTATTTCATAGTGTTTTTCTATATTTCATCCCTCTCGTTATCCTTTTGCCTCATTTCCTTAGAAATAGTGGTAAAGAGAGCAGTCAAAGAAACTTTGGTATTCTATGTATCCCACGCATTAGGGGTCCTAGTCATTTGATCCAATGACCCACTAGAAACCATAAAAGGGTAATCTATAAGAGAACTATTGGCCAAGTTACTGGAAATTCACTTGTTGATAGAATCGAGAGACCTATAAAAATCTTGCAATAAGATTTAGTGAGGTAACCTGTGAGTAGGGCATTGTTAAAGTTTCTTCTTGAATTACAACCAAGCTTCAAGTAGTGGTTCATTTGGTAATTGATGGAAATTTGTAATCTCTTCCCAAAGTTGAAGCACTGGGGAGGATGGAAATTTTTTTTCAAGAAATGCCTTGGTAGTTCAACCCATGATTTTATAGAATCCTTTGGTAGCTCCTCCAACCATGTAGTAGCCTCACTCGTTAGAGAGAATGGGAGAAGCCTCAACAAATAGACTCCCGGGAGATGTTATAAATGTTGAACGGTTGGAAAACCTCAACAAAATGTAGTAACCTAATTCATTGTTACGCTGAAATAAGGACTAAGACCTTCTCTAATTTTTTCCTTAAAATATTTTTAGGAAATACATGGCTAGCCTAGTATTTAGCATATTCAATGGGTGTGATAGTCTAAGAAAATATAGTACCAATGTGACAAAAAGTGGGAGCGTTTGACTTGATTTTTAGATAGAGGATGAGTTTAGAAAGTCATAACAACTTCTGGTACGTAAAACGGATCAATAGAACTCCATTTATAGAGATTATAGTAAAAGTGTCAATTTGGGATGTCATATTTCAAGGAGTATGTTGTAAAATGGACGGATATTAGAAGAGGCTCTAAGATTCTGCCTCGAGAATGCTGCAATGGTTAAAGAATCGTTGCTTAGTTAAAAGGTACTGCTACAGTGGTAACCTTAATTACACTGTGAACCACAGCAGTAGTAACTTCAACGCTGCAAATAATCAGTTTCCAGCTTTATAAAAACCATAAACTCGTATTCATTCCTATTATCTAATAAATGCCAAGAACTCTGGGGAAGGCAATTTTCTACAAATTTTTAGGTTTTTCATCTTTAGAGGTAATATTCCTTAACATTCTAAACTTTAATTACTCATAGAATTCTTATAAATTGCTAGAATCTTGTTCATGGTTAAACTTGGGGTTTAGTTCTAATTTATGAACTAAAGGTAAAATGATAGAAATGTGATTAAAATGAGTTGTTAATGATCCTAGGGTGTTTGAAAACACTAATTGGAGTATAATTATGGTTGTTCATGCTAAATAAAGTAGAATTCATGTGGTTTAATGGGTAGAAAACCCTAAGGTGTTGAGATAGGGTAAGTTTATGATTGAAATTATTGGTTATTGATTTTTGATGGTTAAAAAATATGAAATAACTTAAATGGGTGCGTAAATTTGTTGTTATAGATCAAGAAAGGGTCAAAAGAGAAAGAAAAGGCAAACTTATGGCCTTGAATTGATTCAACCTGGCATTGATATAGGTTACAGTTTATCTGTAGCAACTAGACTTGCTTGACTCTGTGCTTATATGCAAATTGAGTATTCGTAATTACTTTATGTAGTACTTGTGATTATTGACTGTATTTGGATATTCATAGTCATACATGTTGATGATGATTTGTGATGGTGTGATAAAGATAAATTGATGATATTGATCATATTAGAGAGATCATAATGATGATATTGTTGATAATGAAATTCATGATATTGAGATCTTGATGATGATAATTTTGAGATTGATATTGGTGATAATGATGTGATGTTGATGATATTTAGATGAGAAAGGAGTGATATGTACACCTCCCATACATGCATTCATAGTGTGTAGTTGATTATACATTTATACTTTTATGCTGAAGTGAACCTTGTTGAAGAATTTGACTAAGTGTTGAAGGTGTAACCTTGTACTTGTATTCTTGTTGAAGTGAAGTGTCATATTGATAGCTGGTTGTCTCTAATTGTAAGTTCTATGTTGATCGTTGTTGCTTGTGTTTGATTTACCTATTTGTATTATGTTGATTTGATTCAGTCTATGATGCCTATGAGTACTTGTTGATGTACTAATGCTACCTATACACTTCCTTTTGTTGAGTACAAATCGTGTTTTGGCATTTGAGATGAGACTTCGACTTTAGACAACATTTCAAAACTTCAGTTCAAGGGTGAGCACCATGACCGGGCAGCCATTGAATCATTTTACTTTTGTTCATGTCCTTTATTTCGGGACTAAGACATTGTCGTACTTCTTTGATATTTTTTGTTAATCTTTTAGTTGTTATTTTTAGATATACTTAGTTGTTCTTCTACGTTGACTTCAGGTCCTAGGGTTGTAATAAATAGAGGGATTTTTCACTTTATTCCTAAGTTATGATATTTCATTAAGTTGGTTTTCAATTTGGTTGAATGTTAATGTGTTTAAAAATTCTAAAATTAAGACATTAATGAAAACAACATGTGAAGTGTCAAACTGACTTCGTATAGGTTGGCTTAAATGGTTCTCCCATCATAGTGTCAGGGTGGGTGCCAATTATGTCCATTTGAATTATGACAAAGATAATATTAGAGCACTAGGTTCGTAGATCTTTTCGTACAAGAACAGATCTAGTAGATTCTTGCGGAATGGTACGGAGACGTCCATAGTTTTTTCGAGAGGATATAGAGCATTATGAAACAAAATTAATTTCTTCCCTTCTTTCATACTATTACTTGATTCCAATTGGCATCTGGTGATCTAAATTTGTATCTAACTCATTCACTCTTATTTAGTAGATTGTGAATACTTATTTAGCTAGAGCAGCCATAGACACACCTGTAGCAGCACCCACACCTGCACCTGTACCAGCCATTGAGGTTGCAGTTTTAGATAGGCCTCAAGTGAGAGGTAGGATAAAGAGAGGAGGAAGAGGGGAAATGCCTACTAGGGGTAGATCCTAGACAGTTGGAGGATAGGCTAGATAGAGAACACCATTCCCCCCCTCCGAGTTGGTTCAAAATGAGAATGTAGTTGTTGAGAAGGAAGAGTTGGTGGTCCTTGAAAATGTGGTACCTATACAAAATGTCTGCCAAATTGATTCAACATGTATTGGGGTTTCTGAGAAGCTTGGCTGGCACCGGTACTACTCTACCTATTCCTGTATTTCCATCTCTAGCCTTATAGCATGCAATTGTTATAGTTCCTAGAATTGTTAAGGGCTCTCAGTCTAGAGTATTTTCCTAGCAGGTATTAGGACCGTGGATGACTGATGATGAACATGGACATTTTTACAAGTTTATGAAAATAAAACCTCTAGTGTTTCAGGGTATAGAGTCTGAGGATGTTTTTGAGTTTTTGATAGATTTTCATGAATGCCTGCATAAGATGGGTATTGTTAAAAGGTGCGGAGTGAAATTTATCTCTTTCAGCTGCAGGTCGAAGCCAATCAATGGTGGAGGTCCTTTGTTGAGTGTAGGGCATCCTTATCTCCACTTACTAGGGCACAATTCCAAATGTATTTCTTAAGAAATTTTTTCCATCTACTTATCGCGATCAGAAGAAGAATGAGATCTTGAGGTTAAAGTTAAGAGTAGGGTGATATGATTGTGGCAACCTATGAGGCCAAGTTTCATGAAATGTTCGATTATACACTATACTTTATTAATTCAAATAAGGAACTGATCAGGTACTTTGTAAAAGGTTTGAATTAAGGAATTTAGATGGTTGCCATATCAGTGGCGGCTTCAGGAAAGATTTTCTAGGAGAGGGTTGAGTTTGCTAAGAAGGCTGAAGCTTTTGGGAAACAAGGAGATGTGAAGTTTGACGAAAGAAAGCTCAAACATCGGGACAGTTTAGTAGTACTTACTCGAGGGGTCGTGGTGCTCAGTGTAATTCTTTTTGGCCCTATTATTCAATCATGCCTGTGTCCACAGGGGGCCTATCTGGGGCCAGTTATCAGCCTTCATGGATAAAAAGTTTTACACCTTCATACTCTTCTGTTTAGAGACATGCTTTGGGAATCAGGTACCATGACTGTGAAGGTTTGGGACATATAAGGACGAATTTTCCTAATTTCTTGTATGCAGGTCAGTTGCCTCAACAACCAACTTCTAGTGTTGTAGTTCCAGCAGGTCATCGTGGTGAAGAAAATGGTAGAGGTTGTCCCCAAGGTGCACATTGTGGCAAGGCTTTAGGGAGGGGTGTCTACCAAGTAAAATGAGGTGAAGGATAGGTTGGTAGAGGTGGTGCTCAAGCTAGTAAAGGTGGTGGTCAGGGTGGTGTAGAGCCCAATTATATGTTGTTCGGCTCATCCTGAAGCAGAAGCTTCTGATACAGGGATCACATATACTATTATTTTCTGTGATAGTATAGATTCTGTATTGTTTGATCCTGGGTATACTTTTTTACTATATGTCTGTGAAATTTGCTTTAGGTTTGATTTTAGACTATGAATTACTTGATATCCCTATGTATGTGTCTATACCAAATGAGGTGTCTATATGTGTCGATCAGTTTTATTGGGCGTGTCTTGTGATTTTTATGGTGTACAAAACTTTGGCAAACTTAGTAATTTTAGATTTAGAGGAGTTTGATATTATCTTGGGAATGAGTTGGTTGTCTTCTTATCATGCCATTCTTGATTGTTATTCCAAGACTATCACTGTAGCAATACCTGAGATGCAAAAATAAAAGTGGAAGGGTACTTTTAAAGGTACTCCTGCAATTCTCCTATAGCGTCTGTTCAAGTTGTGTGTGAGTTCATAGAGGTATTTCCTAATGACCTTCCTAGTATACCTCAGGACCATGAATTTGACTTTTGTATTGACTTAGAGCTGGGAAATCACACCCCATCTCTATCCCTCTTTATCATCTGCCACTAGTAACGTTAAGGGTATTGAAGTCCAAGTTACAAAAACTATTAGAAAAGGATTTATACGCACAAGTGTTTCTTTTTGGGGTGCTCCAGTTTTGTTTGTGAAACGAAGGATAATAGTATGAGGATATGCATAGACTACCGCCAGTTGAACAATATGACTATTCGCAACAAGAAGGATAATAGTATGAGGATATGCATAGACTACCGCCAGTTGAACAATATGACTATTCGCAACAAGTATCCTTTACGTAGGATAGATGATCTATTTGATCTATTTCAGGGAGCGGCAGTGTTCTCTATCATTAATTTGAGGTCAGGTTATCATCAGCTCAAGATTAGGGCAGAGGGACATCCCAAAGACTACTTCTGAACTCGTTATGGGCCTTACAAGTTTGTAGTAATATCTTTTGGTTTGACTAAGGCGCCGACTGCTTTTATGATTTTGATGAATGGGGTTTTTAAGTCATTCCTGGATTTTATCATCATCATTTTCATTAATGACATTCTTGTTTACACTTAAGAATGAAGAAGCGCATGAAGCTTAGTTGCATACAGTATTGGGGTTGCTTAAAGTGAATTAACTATATTCCAAATATTCGAAGTGTGAGTTTTTATTGTCTTCAGTGTCCTTGGAATGGTAGACCCGCAGAAAGTTAAAACCGTTAAGAATTGGGCTAGACTGATAAATGTTATCGAGATTCATAATTTTATATGGTTGGCCAGTTACTATCTCCAGTTTTTAAAGGGGTTTGTTTCTATTGCTTCGCATATGAATCACTCAACTTAGAAGGAAGTTTCATTTGTGGGGGATGATAAATTCAAGAAGAGCATTCAAACTCTAAAAATGTTTTCAACTTTAGCCCCAATTCTCACTTTGCCAGTGGAAGGTAAAGATTTCATTGTATTTTGTGATGCCTCACGATTGGGTTTAGGTGGTATTTTGATGCAGGGTCAGAATATGATTGGTTATGTTTCGAGGAATCTGAAACCTTATAAGAAAAACTATCCCACCCATGACTTGGAGTTGGCAACTGTAGTCTTTTCTTTGAATATTTAGTGGTACTACATCTATAGGGTGAAATGTGAAGTGTTCACAGTCCACCGTAATTTGCAGCATGTGTTCACCCAAAGAGACCTAAACTTGAGGTAGAAAAAATGGATTGAATTTATTATAGACTGTGAAATCTCAATTTTATATCATCCGAGAAAGGCCAATGTGGTGGAAGACGCATTGAACCGGAAGCCGGTAAGCATGGGAAAGCTGGCATGGTTGGAGGTGTAGAAGAAACCATTGGCTAAAGAGGCACAGTTTTTGGCTAATGATTTCCTAAGATTACAGGTGACTAGTGAGGTAGAATTGCTAGCCCATGTGGAGTCTAGGTCTATGTCACGCCTCGAATTCCAACGGGGCAGACTGGTACCCAAAGTCGTTAAGGCCCGAGAGAATCAACATTCATTCATTCATATGAATCTCTCTCCATGAACAACACTTATAGATACAAGAGGTCAAAGACGAAAGTCATGGAAAGATATTCATATAGATATGAAACTTGGCCGTTAGGGCCATTTCGTCAAAAGCATACTTTCTCAAATTCCTTCATTCATCCCACAACGTTTACAAAATCCTCTAACATACACATAAACAAGCCTAAAGTTGGGACAAGTCCCCGCTTTATACAACATTTACATAATACCAAAACAAATGTACACATGTGACTCGAAAAGCCCCGAATCAACCTGGAGCTCACCAACAGTCTGCAGATGACCTGTATCCTACTGTGGAGGTTTGCTAGCACCTGTGCCTGCAGCAAGTAAGGTAGGTCCCCCAAGGGACGTCAGTACGAAGAATGTACTGAGTATGTAAGGCTATAAGAAACTGTATGAAACATAGGATCTCAAATGGAATCAATTACAAGTGAATAAACATTTTGGATAAACCACCGTTCTGTATGTGTGGAACCATGTACATTACATTCATTACTTTCTTTGCTTTTACGTTCATCATTATTACCATTCATCCAGCTGATCAGTTGGCCATAGCATAATCATCCACCTTATTGGTGGGCCATAACATAATCATCCACCTTATTGGTGGAACATAACATAATCATCCACCTTATTGGTGGGCCATACCAAAATATAACGTATCATATCAAAAATTATCGGGATCATCTCTAGCAGGGCTTTCACCCCTTTGAGCTACCACCTGACCTCTAAGAAATACATATATTCATTATTTCATTCCTTTACTTGTGTGAGATTGATACATTGGCGGTTATAACATCATTATTGGAGCTTTGGAACATTATTCAACAAATAAAAGACATGTGAATCACAATTGGTCAATGAATAAGAAACATGTGAATAACAATATATGTCAAACCTGAATGAGATACTTTGGAACATTTCGAAATGGAACAAGTATGGTAACGATGAGAGCATAGGTGCTGCCAAAGAATATGGGAAAGAGAAACCTTACATACCTTATCTTCCCAATATGAATATACAGTCCTATATGTGAATACAATAATACATCTCCTTCCTTACGTTTTACTCTAAACACAAGTACATAACGGAGCTCACGTTAACAACTAACTACATTACAAGGGCATAAGACGATAATGAGCTACATGACTGCCATATAACGTCATTTCACCCTCTTACAATACCCTTTACTGCATCACCATACCAACAACACCAAAACATGCCACACATCAACCAAGCCATCATAAACCGATAACATTTCATACCAGGTTTATACTTTACACTTCCACTTCAATACAATGTCACATTTACCTCACTACGTCACATAAAAACCTTTCACAACAACACATTAAAGATAATCTATAATTGATACCATTCAAAATACATCCGAGCTACTCCTTTAAAGTCATTCAAAAGGTACCATAAGTTGATAATTGCATCCAAGAAGGGTAGAGGGGTTTGGGGGATCAAAGAGAGACAAAAACATGTAAAACGGGGTCCTGGAGGGACATGTGGGGTCACCTGCGCCTGCAGGTGGGTGACATACGGCCACAGGTGCCCATATGGCCCATTCCAGGGCCACCTGCATTGGTATTTTTGCCCGCAGGTGCCCCGCCCACGAGGATGGGTGCCCGTTTCAGCCTCCAGGGGTCATTTTCGGGTCCTTTTTTGCAATGAATGGTCCATGGGCATAATTAAGCTTCCCATTTCATGATTTAGGTTAACTTGGATGCCAATGAACAACTATGGTTTAAACATGCACATGAACATCACCAAAACTACATCCTCTTTTCATTACACCACCAATTCCATGCACAATTTCCACAACAACAATTCCAAATGTTAGACACAAAGAGAAATCAAGTTAGGGATATAACCACATCATACATGTTGATATTTCATCCACACCATTCACTTCCATCAAAACCTCAAGTCTCGTTTCAAGTTCAAGTCACATAGATGACCAATCTTTTAGCAAGGAAGCAAAAGTACACTACTCAACACTTTTAGACATAACCATCATGATCTAAACAATCTCTCATGCATATCATCTATTAAATCACAAGAGTAAACACTTACCCAAACTTTCAAGGTGATGATGTTGTCCACAAGAGATGGTTTCCTTAGGGTTTGTATGAAGAGAAATGAAATATCTCTTTTTTGGAAAAGTCTAGAATTGGCATGTGCCCTTTAGTGAATAAAAAACTGATTTTCCACCTTATATAGTCCTTTTAATCTTATCCTTAGCCACACTTTGATCAATAATTGATGGTTTACTTGGTCAAACAAAGAATGGATCATTTTCCCATTTTGGGCCATGTCTTCTGCTCAATTATTGGGCCTTTATTGCGCCCATTAACCCATGTGAATTCAGCCCACAACAATTAATGTGTAATACCCCAACCATCTCATGATTAAATAATTCCATAAATGTTACGGTAGTCTCATAGGTTCGGAAATGTACGGGGTGTTACAATATATATTCTTTAACCAAATCAAAAGTATGTAGTTTAAGGAGAAGAAGCTGAGCAACATGTCACGCCCCGAATTCCAACTAGGCGTGATTGGCACCCGTACCCGATAAGTCCCGAGAGAACCAAACTGTACTTGTGTTCATTCATATGCATGCCATCAGAAACACCCTTATCACGTAGGAGCTTATAATGCTAACAACCAAATTCATAGAACATGTGACATATATACATCTATGAAACTTGGCCGTTGAGTCCATCAAGTCAAAAATGACATGTACCTTTTACATTTATACACCCACATCCGTCTACAAAAGCCTCTAACAAGTGCATTGACCAAATGAACTAAAAGTTTGGACAAGTCCCCACTTTATACAACATGTACAATACTAAAACATTTGTACAACTGTGACTCGGAGAAGCCCCAAACTAACTGGAGCTCACTAATGATCTGCAATAACTGGCAACCTACTGTGGAGGCCTACTAGTACCTGCACCTGCAGCAAGTAAGGTAAATCCCCCAAGAGGGGTCAGTACGAAGAATGTACTGAGTATGTAAGGCTCAAATGAAACTAAATGATATGTGAGTATGCCAATGAAATTAAATTCAAATGCATAACCAATATGGATAAGTCACTATACTGAACTTTGGAAACCATGTATATTGCTTTCTTTACTTTCGTTGCTTCTATAATTATTCATCTTTACCTGTGAACTGTGATACCCGGGCCCCGGCTGAACAGTGGGTTTAACATAACATAACTTTAAGTTGGGATCGGCTTGAGCTAGGCTTATGCCCCTAGAGCTGCCACCCTATGAATAAATATATATCAGGATCGGCTAGAACTAGGTTATTACCTCTAGAGCTGCCACCCATCAATCAACTTATCAAGTTCGGCTCAAGCTAGGTTTTTACCTCTAGAGCTACCCCCTGTCATGATCGGCCCGAGCTAGGCTTATGCCTCTAGGACTGCCCCCTGATCAAACAATCTCAGGATCGTCTTGAGCTAGGCATTGTGTCCCCAAAACTACCACCCATACTTGATCATTGACCACATATAAGCATTACTTTATTCATTACTTTGAGATTGATACAATGATAGTAATATCTTTGTTTGAAGCTTTGGATCACTAACCAATCAGTGAAAGACATATGAATAAACATTTTTTGAAACATAGTCTTATTGGAACATAGATACTTATCCACACAATTACGATATACTCTTTTTGCAATAATACATTCACCAACCGGTGTAGACACTTCAATTGATTTAATTAATAATTCTAGTGCCTTTAAAAATTTCACAGCAATCAATGGAGTAACATAGGAAAATGTAGAACCTGGATCAATCAGTGCATATACATTATATGAGAATATGGATAATGTACCTGTGACAACATCAGGAGAAGCCTCTGAATTTTGTCGGTCCACCAAAGCATAAGTGTGATTCTGGACTCCACTAGTACTGGCTGCTCCTCTGGCACCCCTACCTCGGCCAACAGACTTTACACCTCGGCCCAATGAAGGAACCGATGTTGATGACGTAACGACTGATCCTACCGATTGTGCTATACTACCCACGCTCCTCTGGGGACACTCTCTCATCATGTGTCCTGTCATATGGCACCATAAGCAAGCATTTGTCCCCACTCTGCATGTACCTAAATGAATACGTCTGTAGTGCTGACACTGCTGACGGGGAAAAACTGCTGCCTGTGATCCGGGAACCCCACTACTCTGTCCAGATAGACCACCTCTAGACCCTCAAAATTGAGATTGAGCACCTGCTGTAGAATATGAGAGCGATGGTCTAGGTGGTCTAGGAAACATACGAGGCCTAGATCCTTCTTGAGACATCATAGACGGTCCCATAGGTCTAGTCCTTTTTGCTTGTCCCCTGTCAAATTCATGTGCCTTTCTTCTCTGTCTTTGATCTTCCATTTTCTGGGCGAAGGCTTGTATTCTAGCTATGTCCATGTCCTTGTTCAAGGTAGCAATGGTGCAATACCTTACCGAATATGGTTCTAGACTGTCCACGTATCGATGGACTCTATCTGTCATTGTAGCCACCACATTTGGAGCATACTGTGCCAAGGAATTGAATTGTAAACTATATTCTCTGACGCTCAAATTTCCTTGACGGAGGTTTAGAAATTGATCCGCACGAGCCTCACGGATCTCATAGGGAAGGTAATGGTCAAGAAAAGCCGCTTTGAATTCTTCCCAATTTGGAGGATTTGCACCAATATCACGAGATTTCTTCCAATACTCGTGTTTAATCTATACGCAACAAGTTCAACTATTTCTACCCCTGTCATGTGAATAACTCCCAAAGCCCTCTGAATTTGATCCAAGAAATCCTGTGGATCTGCTTTCGGATCTGACCCTGTGAATATAGGAGGGTTCAGTTTTAAGAAATCCTGTGTTCTGCGACTCGCTACCCTAGCCGCATCATCTTCATTTGTCATTGGACCAGTTTGTCCTTGACTTTGTGCTGCCACAAATTGTGTCAACATATGTACTGTATTTCTAAGGTCTTGATCTGTGGTGTTCATTGGTGGTTCTGCGGGTACTTCTCTACCAACTGGCTCTTCCGAAGCTGGATAAGTAAAAGAAGACCGCGATGAAATTTCAGAATTTGCTCCACCTTGACTATCTTAGTCAGGTGGTAATCTACTCATTCTTTCTTCCGCATGCATGTCTACCAGTTTGCCTTTACCTCTATCTCTTCTTGTCATTGGCATTGATACTATACCAGATAAAAACAATTACCAGGGTCAGATACAATTCAACTTACAACATTGGCTCTATTGCACGATCTAGAAGTGAAGAAAAGAAACAACATCCTAAATGTCCTATAGCCTCCTACTTATAAATGTGGTGCACAACAAAATGATAAGTAAGACTCTACTCAGAAACGGCTTTGTAGACACCCTTAGAACGACCTGCTCTGATACCACCTTTGTCACGCCCCGAATTCCAATAAGGCGTGATTGGCACCCGTACCCAATAAGTCCTGAGAGAACCAAACTGTACTTATGTTCATTCATATGCATGCCATCAGAAACACCCTTATCACGTAGGAGCTTATAATGCTAACAACAAAATTCATAGAACATGTGACATATATACATCTATGAAACTTGGCCGTTGAGTCCATCAAGTCAAAAATGACATGTACCTTTTACATTTATACACCCACATCCATCTACAAAAGCCTCTAACAAGTGCATTGACCAAATGAACTAAAAGTTTGGACAAGTCCCCGCTTTATACAACATGTACAACACTAAAACATTTGTACAACTGTGACTCGGAGAAGCCCCAAACTAACTGGAGCTCACCAATGATCTGCAATAACTGGCAACCTACTGTGGAGGCCTACTAGTACCTGCACCTGCAGCAAGTAAGGTAAATCCCCCAAGAGGGGTCAGTACGAAGAATGTACTGAGTATGTAAGGCTCAAATGAAACTAAATGATATGTGAGTATGCCAATGAAATTAAATTCAAATGCATAACCAATATGGATAAGTCACTATACTGAACTTTGGAAACCATGTATATTGCTTTCTTTACTTTCTTTGCTTCTATAATTATTCATCTTTACCTGTGAACTGTGATACCCGGGCCCCGGCTGAACAGTGGGTTTAACATAACATAACTTTATGTTGGGATCGGCTTGAGCTAGGCTTATGCCCCTAGAGCTGCCACCCTATGAATAAATATATATCAGGATCGGCTAGAACTAGGTTATTACCTCTAGAGCTGCCACCCATCAATCAACTTATCAGGTTCGGCTCAAGCTAGGTTTTTACCTCTAGAGCTACCCCCTGTCATGATCGGTCCGAGCTAGGCTTATGCCTCTAGGACTGCCCCCTGATCAAACAATCTCAGGATCGTCTTGAGCTAGGCATTGTGTCCCCAAAACTACCACCCATACTTGATCATTGACCACATATAAGCATTAATTTATTCATTACTTTGAGATTGATACAATGATAGTCATATCTTTGTTTGAAGCTTTGGATCATTAACCAATGAGTGAAAGACATATGAATAAACATTTTTGGAAACATAGTCTTATTGGAACATAACACTATTATAGCCATTGGACAATAATCATTGAACAAGATACATGAGCATAACCACTATTGGAACATTGGAACACAATCTTATTGGGATTGTTGAACACTATCAATGAATATGAGACATGAGATTCACAATTGATCAATGAATAGGAAACATGTGATAATAGCCATTGATAACCGGGAATAGGATACCTTAGCACATTTCGGAATAGGACAAGTGTAACGTCAATGTGAATTCTATATGTTGCAGAAAGATACGGACCAAGTAACCTTACATACCTTCATTTCCAAGTATGAATACATAATCTTATGTATGAACACAATATTCCAGCTTCTTCTTTACGTCTTACTCTACAATACAAGTACATATCGGAGCTTACATTAGTAACTAGTTACTATATAGGCATACAAGAAGACAATGAACTATATGACTGCCGTATAACGTCATGTAATCCCATACAACACAATCCAATGCATTATCATATCAACAACACCATAACATTACGCACATTGACCAAGAGATCATACATCGATAGCATTTCACACCATACTTACCCCTTACGCTTTTCTCTTTATCATTCCATCACAATTCTCCTTCATAACAACATATGAAAAATCATCCATACTTAATACAGTCCAACATACCTCCATACGACACTTTAAAGTCATTAAAATGACATCACAAGTTGATAATTACATCCAGAAAGGGTATAGGGGTCTTCGGGGACCAAGACGATGTGAAAACATATAAAGCCGTACCTGGGGATGACCTGCGAAGACACCTACGGGTGTAAGTGGATGAGGTGTGACCGAAGGTGGCTGGTGGAAGATTCCAGTGGCACCTGCGTTGGCATCTGCGCCCGCAGGTGCCCTCATCTGCGGGGGTGGATGCCCGTTTTGGTCTTAAATGGTCTCTTTTGGGTCTTTTAAGGCCATGAATGGGCCATGATCATAAAAAACTTATTTTGACATAATTTTGATCATATTTAACACCAAAAATCATCCATGGTCTCACAACACACATAACAACACCCAAAACTGTACTTTACGGCCAATACATCACCAAAACCATAACCAATTTCACAATAACAATTCCAAACATTATTCACATGTATAAAACAAAGTAAGACTACAATAATATCTCACATGTCAAAATTTAATACATCAAGTTCACCTCCTTCAAGATAACAAGTCCATATTCAAGTTCACAAGACAAAACCATTCTCCGATTGCAAAAATAGATAGTTTTACGCATAGCACACTGTCCAACACTTTGCCAACACAACTAAAATGATTTATACACCATATTAAACATATTATATACTGAACCATGAGAATAAATACTTACCAAAGAGTGATCTTGTCCCAAAGAGATGAGAGCTTAGGGTTTGTATTTTTCAGAGAAAAATGTGGAAAATGCTAAAAAGGGCATGTGTGTTTTTATGGAATAAAAATCTGATTTGTTGGATTCTATAGTCAACTTAGAATGATCCTTATCCACACACTTGGTGGGTTTACTTGGTCAATGTCAATGTATGACTTAGTCAAGAATGGGTCAAATTCCCACTTGGGCCATGTCTTTCTATGGGTTTTGGGCTTCATTTAAGGCCCAATTGTACAAGACTTTTAAATGCCCACAATTTAATAAATAATTCATCAAATCTCTCATGTTTTCATATTTCCATAAATTTTATGGTAGTCAGCTAGACTCCAAAACATACGGGGTGTTACACAACACTAGGGAAAAAGTATTGCAAGGTGAGGCTAGAGAGGCCATCCTTGATTATGAAGGAGTGTTGAGGACTCAGGGGCGCTTATGTGTGCCTCCTGTGGCCAACATGATTTCCACTATTCTTTTAATGTCTCACAATTCCAAGAATTCTATGCATTCGGGTGCAACCAAGATGTATAAAAACATGAGACAATATTATTGGTGGAAAATAATGAAATGTGACATTTTAGATTTTGTGACCAAGTGTTAGAATTGTCAACAGGTTATGTATGAGCTTTGGAAACCTGGTGGCATGATTCATAGGATGCCCACTCCAGAGTGAAGTGGGAAGCAATAACCATGGACTTCGCGGTAGGTCTTCCTAAGACCTTGAGGAAGTGTGACTGTATATGGATTATCATTGATCGATTGAACAAGTCCGCTCATTTCATTCCAGTTAGGGTAGGTTATAATGCGTCTAAATTAGCCAAGCTTTATGTGAAGGAGATTGTAAGGATCCATGAGGTACCTATTTCTAATGTGTTAGACAAAGGTACTCAGTTTACCTCTAATTTTTGAGAAAAGTTTCAGTCAAAGATGGGATCGAGATTAGACCTAAGTACAACCTTCCATCCTAATATCGATGGACAGTCGAAAAAAATAATTTAAGTGCTCGAGGATATGTTTCGGGTTTATATAATAGATTTTGAGGGTCAAGGGACTAATACTTATCCTAGTGTGAGTTTGCCTTCAACAATAGCTACCACTCTAGTATTGACCTAGCTCCTTTTGAAGCCTTATATGGTCAGAGATATGAAGCTTGAGATAAGCGAGAAGGTGTTTTTGAAAGTGTCACCCATGTAGGGGTAATGTGTTTTGGTAAGAAAGGCAAGTTAAGCCTAAGGTACATCAGACCCTTTGAGGATTTAAAAAGGGTGGGGTCAGTAGCCTATAAGCTGGCCTTACCGCCTAGCTTGTCTGGGGTTCATCCAGTATTCCACGTATCCATAAAGTACCGTATAGATGGGGATTACATCATTCGTTGGGGCATCGAGTTATTCGGTAAGGATCTTTATTATGAAGATAATCCAATTTCTATATTAGATCGGGATGTGAGGAAATTGGGAACCAGAATCATTCTATTTGTAAAAGTTAAATGGAGAAATCGTTTGATTGCGGAAGCAACCTAGGAGACAGAGGTGGATATGCACTAGTGGTACCCATATTTGTTCAAAGATTTCTCTTGCTTTAGTCGTGTCTTCATGCGTTTGTTGTCATTCAGGGATTAACGAGTGGTAAATTAGTATCTACTGTAGTAATCCAATTTGTCGTTATTATGAAATAAGGAGTAAGGCCTTCACTAATTTTTCCCATAGATAATTTTAGAGAAGTTTAGAGCTAGCCTAGTATTAGGCATAAAACTCTGGCTATAGAGTTTACCGAGAAAGGGTTGGTTTTAGATGTTATATTTCAAGGAGGGTGTTGTTAAATGGACTGATTTGAGAAGAGGCCCAGAGATTCTACCTTGGGACTGCCACAGTTGTAAAAGAACCGTTGTAGTGGTACTGTTGCACTAGTAAAAGGTACCGGTGCAGTTGTGATCTCAATTATACTACAAACTGCTACAAAGGTAACTTACCGCTCCAGTGGTACCACTACAGCGGTAAAAAGATAGTTTCCAGCATCTTAAAAACTAGAAACACATTTTCATTCCTATTTTCTAGAAAATGCACAAAAGCTTTGGTCAAGGCGATTTTCTGCATATTTTTGGATTTTATTTTTGGAGGTAAGATTCCTTAACACTCTCAACTTGAATTACTCTTAGAATCCTTACAAATCACTAGAATCTTGTTCATGGTAGAAATTGAGGTTTAGCCCTAATTTATGAACTGAAGGTAAATTTATAGGAATGTGATTAAAATTAGTTGTTAATGATCCTAGGGTATTAGAAAACACTAATTGGAGTATAATTATGGTTGTTCATTCTAAATAAAGTAGAATTCATGGGGTTTAAAGGGTAGAAAATCATAAGGTGATGAACCTAGGTTAGTTTATGGTTGAAATAGTTGGTTATTGATTTCTAATGGTTATAAAATATGAAATAATTGAAATGGGTGTGTAAATTTATTGTTATAGATCAAGAAAGGGTTAAAAAATAAAGGAAAGGCAATTTGTTGCCTTGAAGTGATTCAACCAGGGATTGATGTAGGTTAGAGTTTATCTGTAGCAACTAGACTTGCTTAACTCTGTGGTTATATGTAAATTGAGTTTTTGTAATTGCTTTCGTGCCCTACTTGTGATTATTGACTGCATTTGCATACTCATACATATTGATGATGATTTGTGATGGTGTGGTAAAGATGAATTGATGATATTGATCATGTTTGTGAGATCATGATGATGATATTTTTGATATTGAAATTGATGATATTGAGAGCATGAGAATGACAATTTGTAGATTAATATTGAAGATAATGATGTGATATTGATGATATTTAGATGAGAAAGGGGTGATACATACACCTTGCATACATGTATTCATCATGTGCACTTTATTATACATTTATGCTTAAGTGAACCTTGTTGAAGCATTTGACTATGTGTTGAAGGTGTAACCTTGTACTCGTATTCTTGTTCAAGTGAAGTGTCATATCTATAGTTGGTTGTCTCTAATTGTAAGTTCTGTGTTGATCATTGTTGCTTTTGTTTGATTTACCTATTTGTATAGTGTCGATTTGAGTCGGACTATGATGCATATGACTACTTGTTTATGTACTAATGCTACCTGTGTTCTTCCTTTGTTAAGTGCAGATCGTGTTCCAGCATTTGAGATGAGACCTCGACTTTAGCCAGCAGTTCTAGACTTCAGTTCAAGGGTGAGCACTATGACCTGGCATCTATTAAATCATTAGACTTTTGTTCATATCCTTTTTTTTGAGACTAAGACATTGTCATACTTCTTTGATATTTTTGGATAATCTTTTAGTTATAGTTTTTCTATTCTAAGTTGTTCTTATATGGTGACTTCAAGTCCCGGGGTTGTAATAAATAGAGAGATTGTGAACTCTATTCCTAAATTATGTTACAATTTGGTTGAGTGTTAATGTGTTTAGCTATTCCAAAATTAAGACATTAATTGAAACTACTTGTGAAGTGTCAGACTGACTTGGTATTGGTTGTGTTAGATGGTTCTCCCTCCAATGTGTTAGGGTGGGTGCCAATAAATAATCATTTGGGTTGTGAGAAAAAATTCCTTATATTCCTAGTCGCATCTTCATGAGGAAAACCACCAAAAAAGCTCTTCATGCTAAGCAGGTGCAAGATCGTGCTAGTTACATAGAAAACTGCATTGCCCACAATAGGTGGTAGCCGAGTTGCACTAGCCATGCCCATATAGCCTACATTGTAATTATCCATATGGCCATCATGGATAGCGTCATCACTAGCATTGCCACTCATATTGTCACATACAATATCACAAACAAACAAACAAAAAATAATTGAAAAATGCATTATAAAAGTGAAACACTATAGTAAAAAGGGAAATCAAAAGTGTTATTCCCCAACAATGGTGCCAAAATTTGTCACATCCAACTCCACCTATAAATATAAGAAATGTAAAAATGTGTCACAATATAACTACCCAACGTGAGTCGGGGTAAAATCCACAAGGATTAGAATCAAGGGTAACCACAAAAATAGGGGGTTGCAAGTAATTAAAGGTTATCTTGTAATTTGTTCAAATTGCACTTGAAATTAAAAGTTTACTTCAATTGTAGGAAGACCTAGGTATGTGTTAAAATGGGGATAACATTTGAATTGGGGAATTCAATCTACTTTTTAATTGATAACTTTATGGGTAATATTGGTTTAATTTATACTTGTGATTTCTCAATCCACAAGCAATTTCACCTTCGGTTTTATCAAACCCCAAGGTGTTTTAAATTCAATCAACAAATAAAAACCTCAAGTTTACTAAACTTCAAGGAAGAATAGCATAATTTTCTCTCTTTTCTCTTTTATTTTTTAATCTTTCAACTATTTTAGAACAACTTTCGCATTTACAACTTATTTTCAAGCTATGCTCCCCCCAAACTTAGTATTTTAGCCTAGATTCATGCTTCTAATAATTTTCACCCCAAACTTAGGAATTTAGCCTACGTATTTCATTTAAAATGACGTCACCACCCAAAACTACATTCTCACATGCAAAGTGTTTAATGAGGTAGGGTGCCAGGAGATAGTGGTATCCAAAAAGGGTAAGGTACATGATGCGGTTGTCAAGAAAAAGGGTAAGGAGCTCAAATAGGGTTGACTAGGGACTAATGCAAGGGTAGGAATTTAGGAACTTAGACGGTCCAAAAAAGACTAGGTTCATTTTTCAAACCAGGCGTAATCTAGGATTTCACCTTAAATAACATTCCAGATAAGTTCTAAACTACAATGCGCAAAAGAACGTACCAAAGACCTTACCACACATGTCACTACATTGACTCAAGTAGAGAGATAGTCTTAAACCCAATTAAAACAAATGTACTTGTCAAGAGACTCAGAATTGCAAGGTATTCTTTTGTGAATGTAAAGATCATGACTCAAAAGATAGCTTGACAGTTATCTTCTTCTCTCTTTTTAATTAAAAACTCCATTCATTTTCCAAAGTTCAAAAATTTTGGTGGTAACAATCAAATCATGTGCGAAGCAAACTCGACACACTATTCTACGACAAGGCATTTTCCCTTAAGAAAGTCACCTATTCAATCTATCATAGGGAAGAGACAATTTGTTTGACAAATAAACTAAACACAGTAAAGAAAAAGGCTCCTGAGTAAAGAACTATGGTATGAAGAATACTGTCGGAGTTTATTAACTACTTTATTCATAAGATGCGAATTGGAGTCAAATTGATGCACTTCATATTTTGTTTCAAATAGGCATGGCTAAAACACTAAGCGTGATTGCAAAATCAACATTTGGATGGCTAACAAAATAATGAACATATCAAATGACATCCCAAGGCTTTGAGTATATGAATCTCTAAAGAACAAGCCCAATAAAAGCATCACAAACCATAATCATATGCCTCAAGCCCAGCAAGGGTGAAATAAACAAAAATATACAGTCAAGTCTGGCAAGGGAAACAAATCATCTAAAATATACAAACCAAGCCCGACATGGGCACTCAAATCTAGCTCAGCAAGGGAGATCAATAGTAACAAAATAAAATCTATCAAATCATCCATATATATAGGCCATCATCAAATATTATCAACCCAACTAAAAATATCACATTGTCCCTAATGCATGTAAATAATATCAAAAATAGATGTAGGGACTCCCTGAGGTGCTCTAGGCACTTGGATCATCATTAGGAGTAATCAATGGCAATGTAGAAGCAACAATAGTGATATGAACCTCCTTAGATTGAGCTTCTATGATTGGAATTGAATCTAAAGGTTTCTTCTAAGATTTAACATCTTGAATATGTATTAGTGAAAGTTGAGGTGGAACAATAAAAACTTGTGAGCTCAAACTGGCTCTAACCGTCCTAGCAGCCTGATCATCCATGGATAATTGGGTAGCTATTTTTACCTGGTGCACCTCACTCAACACCTCTATCAAATCTACAACATTATCTCTCTAGAGTGTAGGCTCATATGTATTTAAGCTTACAACATCATCATCCTTAGGCATAGGTCTGGTACTACACCCAAATTGCTTATTAAAAGGCAAAAGGCAATCAAACTCCCCTAGATTGGTGGAATGGGTATGTCAAATAAGGTAAAATCTGGCTAGAGATTTTTGATGTCATCCTTCACCTTGACCATATCTGTATGCAACTTAGTAATGGCATTATCATCTTTTTCCCTCTAGAAGGAAGTCACTCTTGCACCAAGATGCCTCAGCTAAGTGTGTATAAGCTTCAATGCCTTATCAATTGCTTTTTAATATACATAAGAGTATTAATGGAAATCTGACTCATGTAGCATTATTGTTTATAGTTATTCTAGACACATACTAGAGCCTGCTACTAGAGATAGACTGTAAAGGTTGAGGTGGCATAAAAGTAGTTGGGACTGAAGTATAATGTATTTGCACCTGAAGAGTCAGAATAGTGGACTTAAATAAAGAAGCAGAAAAAGTGGTGGCAACCTCAGTATTCATAACATCCTCTGGAATAGCCACCTCATCCATTAAAGGACTCACCATGTCAAACATTTTCCTCTTCTTAGACACCAGATTTTGTTTTTCCTAACTCTGGGTGATATCAATCACCCCCAATGCAAAAACTTTCTTATCAATCCGTGGGAATAGTGGAGATTCCGCAAGTGCACACAAATAATTGATAAGGCATGGGAATGGAAAAGAAGTCTCCCTCTGTTTGGCTCCAATTTGATACTTCAAAGTAATAATCTCCCCTATATTCATCCAAATAGTATCCATTATGCAAGCAAGTAGGATAACCTTCTTAATCGGTATCGTGTTGTCATTCTTGGATGGGATGATGCTAGAGAAAATGAATTATAGCCAATGTTTGGCCTAAATAGACAAATTTCTTTGGAAGACTAGGCCACCAGATATGGCCCAAGAAGGTATCCTCCAAGCAATAATAAATTCTACCCAAGCATGTTGATTTATCATGTTAGCAATTTTCATAGCAAATAATTTTCCCAAAGTCTTATCTTCTACAAAATAATCAATGTTGATTTCTTTAGGGTGCAGTCATTCTTAATACCTTACATAAGTGCATTCGTTAAGCATTGATAGATTGAAATGGGACTTTTGAGTTTCTTTTGATTCATTATGGCTAGTATGGAGCATAAAATTATCAAACTAACTTTGGGAAGAAGAAACTAAGATAATTAATGAATACCTCCTAAATTGTCTTGTGTATCTATTCCTCAATGTCAGGGAAGTGCTCAGTCACTCTTTTCAAGATAAATGTCTTAGCATCATTGAAGTTCCTTACCTTGAGCCCCTCCAAATAAATCTCTCTTATCACATTGACCCAAGACTGAACTACATCCTCACCCTGTTTCTTTCTTATCTTTGCCTTTCCATCCTCCTCCATTCTAGCAACACACAGAGCCTCCTAAACTTAGGATCATACGAGGACTAATGGTATGTCTCAACTAGAATAGATGGCTCGGCAGGAGCCTTGGGTTTTTGCTTGGTTGTGGCAGTTTGAGATGCAGTGGGTGAGATTGATGTTTCAAAGTCATACCTGCAAAGTAAAGTGAGAAAACAAAACTAAAAAAAAAAAAAAATTTAAATATTTTGGGGTTTTCTATAAAAAAACATAGAAAGAAGTAAACTAATATGAATAAATTCAAAAAGGAATACATTATAAAGCAGAAAAAATTAAACTGAACATACTAGTATGCGGATGTATTCAAGTTTGTGCGGCTCCAAAAGTATAGACCAGGCAAAATAGATTCACAGTCTGTAGTGTGCGGCGGCACATCAAGATATACAAACACACATGCTTCACACTTGCCTATGCAGTGTACATGTTTTTTGGTTAGCAGTTAACATTTCTATTCCACAAAAAATATTTATAATACACATCAGGCGGACCTATTGGGACTCATATCTAGTTCTCATCTATACCATTTCCTAAAATCCAATTGCAATTGACACAAACTCATATAATTATATATGTCTCTCCATTGCAAAGTCTAAAAAGGAAAGGCAACTAGTTTTTCTATATACCACTTCCATTTATAACATCTCCATCTCTCTATGTGTAACGAGATAGTAATGTGTCGCAACCTTTGTTATCCATCTATTTTTAGGCCTATGAATCTTCTTCCATTGTGCTTAACCCAAATATGATATATTGCTGCAGGAAAGTAGAACCCAAGAATGCCAACTTTTGATCTACTATTGGTCGTATGTTAGATCATCCAGCTAACCTATGAAGCCAATTTCCTATGCTTTGATGGTAGCCCAAACATCTCGAGAGTGAACCCTAAATATAGTGAGAGCAAGCACAAATGAATAATATGTGATTAAAGTTATCCACTTTATCAGTCCCACACATTACAAAGACAGACTGCACAACTATAACTTATGTATTCACTCTATCCACTATTAAAAGTCTTCAAAGTAAGAACAACCACATTATAAAATGATCTTTATGTATCATCTCTTTCACCAAATCTACTTTACTCTAGCTAACCTTTTGATACGGAAACATATAGTAGTACCCTTTCTTGATACTAAACCCCATATGATCTATCATTGGCTTGAAAGCATCATGGATAATATCCTTTCTCATGGTCCAACTTGCTTGCTTTGGATTTTTCATTGTGTTAAGATCATTTCTCTTTATTTAGAAAGTGTGAGTCAAATATACCTATAGTTTATCCTTTTTTATTCCACTTTTATAGTTACTTGAATATTCCTCCTCTATTCTAATACAAAGAATCAATCACATTCAACCCTTTAGTAGTGTATGCATAACTTTTGCCTAGCATGTGCAAGGGGGAGAGGACATATATGGATGTATAGCAAGGTGTGCTTGCTACATACCTCAAACACATAACCAACTTTTTATTTATGGTCAACCAATTTGAAGTTCAAACAAAATTTCAAACTTTTTCTAGTCATATATCCCAAAGTGACATACATATATTGACTCACCAACTCATGGATGACCCCACACTTACTCAAACAACAACCGAAATGATGATTTCCCTTAAGAAAGTCGTCGGTCAATCTATCATCTAGAGTCTTTGCTAAAAATATCATAATGGTTACATAGACTTCACGATAACACAATCTAGGATTATACCCTCAAGACCATTCATTCACCCTATTTGAATAAAGGAATTCATACATCATCCATTCCAACAAGTTTTGAAATCAAATAATAGTATACTAGGAAAATGGAAAATCATGGCTTCAGGCAACACCTCTCAAGCACCTCTCATATAATTTACACACACTTAGTCTATGTGACAATTTCCTTTAAGAATGTTGTCACTCAATCTATCATCGGGAAGATTGTGCACCACAAGCCATAAAAGGGTTACTTTGACTTCAACCCAAACAATGCTTCATATTTAATGAAGTTCACTCTACTACAATATCACACAAAGCTTTACTTAATTACAACTACCAATAGATTTAAATTTCAATTTCACACACAAGGTACTTCATTTTGAGAAATTAACTACCATGGCAATATTAGCACATTCAAACATAATTCAACAGTGAATTATATTCATTCAATACCCAAGAAGATTCCTAAAAAAATTAACATCCATAATGAAGAGTTATTGGGGAATTTGGGTTGTAGGTTTCTTATGCGTATCAATAACAATAATTCACTCACCATAACTATTGAAATGATACAATTTCAGAAAGAAAGACTTACTGAAGATGGTGAATATCAATTGAAATAATAATGGGGGATTTGGTGTCGGTGGATTGTGTCCTAGGACTTGGGTTAGCCATCCTAACAGTGATTGAGAGAGAGTGTGAATGCATTCAATGCGAGTTTACCAGAGGTTATGGAGTCAAAGATTAAAAAGTATCAATGGTAGTTGTGGACTTCTTCAGTGATAGTGGGGAGATATTAGGATAGAGATGGTAGTGAGATCGTCAGAGAGAGGGTGTAAATGAGATAAAGTAGAGGAGTAGATGGTGGAGATGATAGGATTGTCGGTGACATTGAAAGGCAAAGAAGATGGGGAGAATAAAGGGAGAAATAAAATAGGTAAAGAGAATAAAAGAATAAAAGTAAATGAATTGAAGGGGAAATACTTACAAGAGAATTAGTACAACATGGATACGACATTCCTCAAATATCATCAAGGTATGTCACCTCCACCTTTGAAATATCTTTCACAACACCTAGATTATTTTTCAGCCTTTGGCCATTAACATTTAATTTCGCTCCATCTTATCTTTACAACTCAATAGCTTCATGGGGAAATGTTTGCACATCTTTAAAAGGACCAGACCATTTTGACCTTGATTTCTCGAAAAATATACGGAGAGTTGAGTTAAACAACAATACCCTATCATCTAAGTCGAAATACATTTTCATAATTTTGGTATCAGGGAAATTCTTCATGTGGGATTTGTAAAGAGTAGAACTCCCATAGGCCCTTAAATGAAGCTCTTCAGGCTCATTGAACTTCTAAATCCTTGATTGTAGGACCTCACCCTAATAAAAGTTTAATTTCTTCAAAACCACAATGCCTTATGTTCTAGCTCAATAGGTAAGTGACATGCCATCCCAACTACTAATTGAAGAGGGGAAATACCAATTTGAGTTTTGAAAGTCATTTGATATGGCCACAGTGCATCATCTAACTTATGGGACCAATCAGTTCAATTTGCATTCACCATCTTTGCTAATATATTCTTGATATGCCAAGTGAACACCTCTATTTTCCCATTAGTTTATGGTTGATAAGGTGTGGCCACCTTATGTTTAATACCAGTAAGAAGTGAATTGAACAATCATTTTAAAAAATGGTAGCCTCCAACACTAATAATGGCATGAGGCTTCCTGAACCTTGTGAAAATAAAATTCTTTGGGAATTGAGTGTAGCTTTGACTCACATTGTTTGGAAAAGAAATGGCTTCCACCCATTTGTACATAGAGTCCACAGCAACAAGAATATACTTATTCCCATATAAATTACAAATGGGCCTATGAAATAAATTCCACAAATATCAAATAGCTCCAATTTAAGGATAGAGGTCAATGATAACTCGTGACATCATGACACACCTCTGTATCTTAGTTATTAATCACAAAACTTAACAAAGTCATTAACAACTTGATACAGGGTGGGCCAATAACTAAGATACAGAGTTTACAATACCATTAATGACGTCTGTGTACTATTGTGATGACCCATAACTGGTGAAGAATGGCATACCTTAAGAAGTGGTCTCATTTCTAACTCTAAGATACATATTTGAATCACATTATATACACATATCCAAAAGATAAATTGATTATCCAAATAAGACTTTCGTACATTAAGGAGAAATTATTTCCTTAATGAGAATTTAAAGCATCTGGTATGATATCAAAGGTAAGATAGTTAGCAAAGTTAGCATACCATAGTAGCATATCATTTGAGATTGCCAACACATTCATTCATGATTGATGACTTCATCATAATATTTGATGTCCTTACTATTATAATTCAAAAGAACTATGACAAAAGTTTCAACCATAAACTCTATTTAAACCACCACTTCAACAACTTCAACAATAGTATCAATCAAGCAGATCACACTTATATCATTGGGTTGCTTTATGGACCTTCATACCTTGAACATTACTACCTCATAATTCATCTGAAATTTGAACTCTCCACTTTTAACATCCACTAAGGGATGCTCCATGGTAAAGAATGGCCTTCCTAATATGATAGGGACTTCAAAATGCACTTCATAATCTAATATCACAAAATTCACGGGAAAATACACCTTTTGTAATGATCCTTTATGTCGTTATGATATTGTATAGCATGCAAAAATTAGGGTTAAGTTTCTCCCAAGATGAAATTTTTTAAACTTCAGGCTAGACGAGTTTCGGATGAATTTTAGATGTTGTGTGGTCTAGGTAAATATAGTATTTTATGGGTTGGTTTTTCATGGATTTAAGCTTAAATATGTTAGCATTTTACATAAATGGGTTAGTTTGTTAGGTTGAAATTAGAGCAATGCGTTGTAAAAATACCAAAACGAGGAACTACTCCCAAGTTTCTGCATCACCACCCTACTGTAGTGGATAGCATATTCGCTATAGTGGAAATTATACCGCTATAGTGGAAATCAATTTTCATCAGCTCCACGATAGTGGAAGGATCCCGTTATAGGATGTTGCTATAGCGGGAACCGGCTGCTATAGTGGGCTCGATGCAGTAAATAGTAGGTCAGATTTAAAAATGTTATTTTTTATACCAAAAGTTTTAGAGGTTGAGTAAGGGTGATTAAAGGCAATTACTGGAGGTTTTCTTCAAATCCCATTCCTAAGGTAAGTGATTTTGCTTCTTCCTAATGTAAATTTAATCCTCAAATCCTTAGAATTCATAAGGAATGATCATGGTGGGGATAGTGGGTGAAACCCTATGTTAAGAAATAAATATGAATTAGTTATGGAGGGGTTATAATCAATAGATTATAGTCTATAATGGTTGAATTATGATTACTAGAATATAATTTAGCATTTTAATCTTTCTTTATAGGGAATTTGGGTGGGATAAAGGGAAGAAAACCCTAGAATGAGTAAATTGTGCATAAACTTAGCCTTTAAGCTATGAACTTAGGTTAAAATGCATAGAATTTGAAGAACATTGGTTGAATTGTTCTTTATTTATTATTTTTAGACAGAGATCAAGCTGAGGCTACAAGAAATTGTAAGGCTTAAGGTATTTAGAGCATTGCAAGGCTTGGATTGAGGTATGTTATGGTTGAATTAGAGTTAAGGCTCAATTTGATTGTATGTGTGCATGTTTGAGTGATTGTTTGTTTATTTAGTTGCAACGCATGCTTAAATAATGATTAACTTTTTGAGTCTTTAATACAAGTGTGGAAATTGATAACTTATAACATTATTGATAAAAGGACTCGTTGCTATGCAAGTGTTGTTGATTTGAACTTACTATGTGATTGTACTTGTAAATAGTATTGGGTTACTATTGTAAGTTTATTTGGTAAATATTCATTGTGATTGAATTGGTAGATTTAAGGTGGTACAAGGGTGGGGATGAGCATAATACTTGTTTTGGGATAAAGGTGGAAAGACACCAGTTGCCTAGTATATTTGGTGCATGGACTGAACTCGTATTCTGTAGGTCATGGCTAGTGGGAAACCATAAGATCCTTAGCATGTGCGTACACCACGATTTTAGGTGAGTTTGATGGTTCCATAAGTGAATGACATATTTTGTTATATATATATATACATATAAATATACACTACAACATTTTAGGCCTACGGCCACACTAAATCTGGACAACACTTGGAAAGTGTTGCCGAAAGTGTTTTAGACAACGCTTTTAAGGTGTGGCCGTAGCATTGAGCTTTTAGCCACGAAAAATTTGGCAACACTTCTAAAGTGTGGTCTTTAAAGTTATACTCTATATTTTATAAGTGTTGCTAAAATATAAAATAATTGGCAACGCTATTTATATGTATGGCTACTCCTTTGAAGTGTGTTATTATTTTAATTTTAAAACAACATTTTATAAATGTGGTCTAATCATTTTAATAAAATTTTAGACCAAAATACATAGTTCCCTCCCTATCATATATTTCCCCCCAATTTCTAAAAGGCAAATATATGCCCTAAAATTTCAACCCAAATTTGTTTTTCTGCCAGTTGCTCTCTCACGATTCTCTTCGAATCTACAGGTAAGCTTTGAGATTCTCACGATTCTCTTCTATTTTTCAATTTCTATATGAGATTCTCAAAATTCTCACGGCCTTAGCACTGAGTTTCAGTGTTTTTTGTGTTTCTTACGGACCCAAATAAGTTCTCTCTGCCAGATTTCTTCGAATCTATAGGTAAGCTCTAATTTCTTGATTTATGGGTTGAATCTGTAAGGTATTTTGTTGATTGCCTGCTATGATGGCTGAATCTTTGTTTGATTTGCTAAAATTTGTACAACCTGCAAATGCAATGCTGTCTAACATTGGATTTCGTGTCACATGTGCTTCTCTCCTCTCCTTTTGTACATTCAAAAATGATAGTGAAGAAAAGAATTTTAATGTGAAGTATAGAATGTTGGTGGGGAGGTTTGGTTAGAGCAACAAATATACAGTAGAACCTAGAGAAGATGGAGTGGTGGGATAGTTATGTTCTTTCCCTTTGAAGTTTAAACACCATTTATCTGTAATTTTCTTCCTCTATCTTAATTTGTGTCGCATTATTTTTCTTGACAGAAAGTTCTAAAAAAAGTACTTTAGAAATTTGTGCTATAGCTGTTGAAACTTTGGTCGATTACATTGTCATCAAGGGCAAATTTATTATAATTGGGGGGGGGGCATTTATCGTAAAGCCTCAAAGAACTTACAGATCCTTCCTTGAAATAGTTCTTGAAGGAATTAACTCCAAACCAGGAACCCCTAGTTGGGAAGTTGAATTCTTACTACTCAATAAGCTTATGAATATTATCTACAGAAAAAGGAGAAACTCACTTTAGGATTTGATAATTAGCTATCTCGAGCTATCCCTGGGCTCGAGACTACGTTATTTGAGTAAGTGTGTTTTTAGTGGTATTGTCAATCGTCTATTGTATAGCTCTTATTTCTGCCAAGTTTTTAGCGCTATTCTTCTTTTCAATTCAAAAAGTAGTAATGATGGTGATCATATTTGTCTTGAGTTCAAAAAGTAGAAAAGATGGATGTTTATGTAATAGATGAAACTCTGATGGTTATTTTTCCATCTGTTTTCCTCTGCTTACATTCTTGTCTAATTTGCAAGTAGTGGTGGTAATCATATCTGTCACCTACTACCGTAGTCAGAAAAATACTTTTTATCGTTCCTGTTTATGATGATTCCATGTAATCTTTAAATATTGAATAACACTGAACCTTTTATAATGGAACCTTTTGTGTAGACGTGTCATGGCTTAACTATTGAATCATTCTTTCTCTTCTCAATTACTAGAATTGAATTCTTTGTAGCTTGTGATTGCTATGTTGTTGCTATTTCAGTGCTACTGATGAAGAATAGTTTTAGGACTAGGTGCGTTTGTAGGAGATGGGCATTTGGTTGATAGTAAAGAATGTAAAGAATTAATTACTACTACATAGTCATTTTGTTGCAGAAGCAGATTCACCTTCATCACATAACTGAAGTGTTGTTTACTTTAGTCGTCATTAATTGTTTGTACCTAGTACATTTGCTATTTTCTACTGAAAAAACTTAACTTGGGATCTTCCCAAGGGTCGTGTATTATTTAGTTTGCCTGTTTATTTATTTGGCTTTATCAAGATTGAAAATTGAAGTATATTTTTTTTAGACAGGTAACATCTATATTGTAAACAGGAAACTACACAAAAGGTAAAACTGAAGTATTCTTCTTAGTTCAACTTACTTTTTTTAAGACAGGTAACATCTATATTATAAACAGGGAACTACACCAAAAGTAAAACTGAAGTATTCTTTTTAGTTCAACGTTTTAGGTACTTATCTTGTAGAACTCATTGTTTATCATTTCTTGTGCAAATCACAAGTAGATTTAGAGGCATACTTGTTTAAGGTATCACATCTTTTTTGTGCATCCTTTTGGTTCCTCTTTCACTCAGCTTTTGATGCTCAAATAACGTCTATACGATTGCCTCTGGCATTTTAAGAAACTTGTTATAGAAAATTATTTTGTTGGCATCTTTGACTAGTTAGAAGAGAACTTCTGATGGGAATGAAGTTTAACCAGGACAAACCATGCACTTTTCTTTTGCTAAAATCTATAGCTAGTTGCGGTCCCCCAATCAAACTAGAGCGTAAGGGCGCCTTTTCATTTGCATGAGTCCCGACTGCATGTGTAAAGCATTCTTGACTCTCGTTAGTTAAAGTCTAAAGTTGCATCTGTATTTCTGCACTGCAATCTCTATATTTCTGTAATTTTTTTCTGCACATCATTTCTTCATAGTATTATTTTTGTGTTTTTATACAGCATTTCTATATTTCAGCACATTGTTCTGATATCATGATAGGCCTTATACAGTGTAATGTATTCTTTTGATTGCAAGACTAATGTATTTTTTTCCTTTTAAGAAGAATGAATTCATAAGCAAAGAAAAAGGTATTTATACTTCACATTCTCACCAAACTTAAATGGATTTATCTGTTTAGTTTGTTTCTTTTTGAGAAAGTTCGTTAGTGATAAGGCAATTTTTAACATGTCAAGGGCAACTTCTAGTTGGAGTTTAGGCTAAAAGCTGAGCAATTCTTTAAGGTTTCAGCCCTTTGTCTTTAGTTTTCTCTCCTAAAGCCAGTTTTGAGCTTGACTACAAGATATCTAGTATGTATTCTTGTGAGAACTTCTTGAAGTTACCTCTGTCTCTTTTGTTTGAATCTCTTTGAGAGCAGGATTATGTTGAAAGTTTGATTTACTTGGGTAGTTTAATACTTAGTTGATAGCAATAACTCTAATACATTTCTAGTATGTTCCGTATGAATTTGCTTTCCCTCCTTTTTCTCTTTGTTGGAACAGAAAACATCCATGTTTTTTTTCTGGAAAAAATCTGACCTTTGCATAATATTGACTACCCCTTGTTCTCATTTTCCTTTCTTTGTATTTGAGTAACTAGACCTTCTTTGACTTCTGTATGTAGCAGCTGAAATGAAGATATAACAATGATGATTTTATTACTAAATATGATGCATAAAAACTAGCAATTATACAGTGAATTTAGAACCGTGACCTACTGTTCTAGGGGATTTCTGGGTATGAGGGGAATTTGCTTTTGTTGTGGTCCTTATGTTTGAGCTAGAATTGATTAGGTCTCAATTATGAACTAGTTGAGATTGATATTTAACTAGAATTTGACTATGTAATTTTAGTTTAAATATTTTACGTTGGCTGTTAAGGTATTGTGACACTCCTTTATTGGGACTTTGGACTGGTTATATCCTGCAACTATAGGTGTAGTTGGGTTACTTTTTTTTAATTTTGTTCTTTTTTCTTTTTGGTTTGAAGATTGCAGTGGAGAAGGTAGAGGGGCAGGCCAAATTATGCAACCAATAGGTCTAAGGGATTTTTGGGTATAAGGAGAGTTTGCTTTTGTTGTTTTCCTTGATTTGAGCAAGAGATACTTTAGTTTACTGCACTTGAGCAGAGGGTCTTTCAGAAACAACATCTCTATCTTCACGAGGTAGGGGTAAGGTATAGGAGTAAGTTGTGTGATACATTCTATCCTCCCCAAATTCCACTAGTGGGATTACACTGGTTGTTTTGTATTTCACTTTAGGACACAGGTCAAAGTCTCCGGGCAAGGGTAAAGGTAGCTGGGCTCAAAAAAATAATACATGTTGGGTTTCTTTGGTAGTGCTACTTTAGTATTTATGTTTTGGTTTAGTTTCATTTCAGAAGGTACTTGGGGTGCAAGGTGGAATATTATGTCTTCTTATGTTTGCTTTGTTATACTGTTGAATTCTTATAGGTTTTGTAATCTATTTTATTCAACCATCCATAGTTTATATTAAACTTTTTCAGAGTACTTTTACAAAGTTATAACAAATGAGAATTTGATTTTGAGCAGTACCTCAGTGTTATCCCTTTGATGAGCTGTAAATGGTTGCAAAATATAAACACTTTTATCATATTTTATGAATGATCAAAGATTGGTGTATCTAATATTAATTTCTTTTGATGTGCAGAAAAATTGGGATAATGCAAGCGACAATGTTGGCAGAAAGTCAATTTGATCTATTGATGTGTGATGAAGAATTTTTTATAATGTCTATTATTCATTATACTATATGAATACATCCATTTTAATTTGTAAAAGTTATATTAGTACATTTTGCTACATGGGTTATTAGCATGTGTAGTACATGACTAAGTCGAAGTCTATTGCAATTATATATGTATGAACATGAATTATTTTTGTTATTTATTAGCTAATTTAGTTCTTGATATCATATATTTAGATGATAATAATGTATATGCTTGAAATAAAAGAATCACATAAAATACCAAAAATGTAATTATTAATTAGAAAATTTCTAGAAATAAAATATTTAAAATTGTATTTTATAACTTACCCAAACTGCCACGCTTTAGAAGTGTGGCTATAAGGGTAATATGATTATCATTAACATAGACAAAGGCTACGTTTTATAATTGTTACTTTAGAAACCACACTTCAAAAGTGTGGCCTTAAAGTGCCAAATGCCACACTTTGAAAGTGTGGATCTAGGATGTTAAAAGTGTTGCCAAATAGGGTGTAACAAGCGTAGCCTTAGTTATTTGATAAGCCACGCTTTTCAGCCGTGGCCTGTAAGGCAACATTGGAAAAGCGTTGTCATAGGTCTAGGGTTACGCCGTTTTTGTCCACCCCCTGAAAAGTGTTGCCTAAAGTCAAAAAGTGTAGCCTTTGAACAAAAACCACACTTTTTGATAGTTTAGACCACACTTTTCAAGGGTGGTCGAAAGCCAAAAATGTTGTAGTGATATATATATATATATATATTGGGTACCTTGTGTGGACCATTTATTATTGAAATTTATTTAGGTTCATTGAGTGAACTAGTGAGATGGTCATAATGATATATAGTTTCCTTGAAGTCGGCTATAACTTGATGTTGCAAGATAATAAGTTGCTTATAAAAGTACTGATAAACTGTATTGGTCTTATGAGTTCTTATTATGGTTTGACATTGAATTGAGTATTATATGCATAAACGTGATCTCGTTTATTTACTTGGCTTGGTTGATATAAAAGTGGAATATTGATAGAAAAATTGACTTGAGTGCATGTTAAGGCTACATTTTTGCTACTTGTTTACAAACTTTTAGTTAAGTGTTCACATATATTAAGTAGAGTTGGCCTATGATTCTACCAGTACATAGTGGTTTTCTACTGATACTACCTTGTACTTTTCGTTTTGTTCAGTTTGGAGCATATTCCAATGGCTTTTATCAGACATCACTTGGAGAGGTTAGAGCAACATCATATCCAAGGGTGACATTCATTTTTCAAGCAACCAAGTATCTCTCTCATCTTTATCTTGTCCTTTTAATCTGGACAAAGAAAATTTTATTTTACTGTTGATTTTGATGGGTTGTCCCCATATACATGTTTTAGTTAGAGTTCTAGCACAGTGACATTCAGTTTCTAGGGATAGTTTTTTGATGTTATTGATTTCATTCTACATTAATTTAATTGTTAAGGATTATCGTTCTTATTAATGAAAATGTTTTATTTCTTATTTACAATTGTTAAGTATTTGGTGTTGGTTTTGGGTTAGATGGTTCTCCTATCAAAGAGTTAGTGTGGGTTTCATTGACTATGGGTTTGGTTTATGACAAAGTTTGCATCAGAGCGCTAGGTTCATTGATCTTATATTACCAAAATGAATCTAAAGTAGAGTCGTGCAGAACAGTACAGTGACGTCTATACTTTTCTATGAGAGGCTATGTGACTTTATGAAAAACATTACTTTCTTCTTTCCTTCGTGTTTTGACTTCATTCCAATTGGTATCTGGTGATTCAAATTTCTATCTATCCTCTTCATTCTTTTTTCACATATGGAAAATATGACGGAGAATTTGAGCTAGGGTCAAGGTTCCCACACCAGTTACTCCAGTTGTTAAGCCTGTACTTAGGGGTCGAGGATGGGTGAGGGGAAAATGGAGATTAAGAGGTAGGGCAATAACCATTAGGGGTGGAGCTGGGGCTGCATCTAATGTATCCAAAAAGAGATTTGAGTAACCTTCTTCATCCAATGATCATTATAAATATGGGGTAAGTATTGACGTACCAGTTCATGAGGATGCATCACCAACTTAGGAATATGTAGCCCCTGTTCCAATGTCAGCAAAATTAATTCTGCAGCTTTTGAGTTTCCTGAGTTGGCTGGTCGGTATTGGGGTCATTCCTGTAATTCCTATTTTCTAGCAGCCGAGGGTACCACTTGCTATCGTAGTAGCCCTTAAGTTTGACAAATCTTTGGAGATGGCCATTTTTCCCTATCAGGTACTGGGCCTGGATATGACCAGAAGTGAGCATGAGTTTTTATATAAGTTCCTGAAAATGAAACCACAAGTTTTCCTTAGTTCTAAGATTAAAGATGCCTTTGAGTTTATTGTAGATTGTCATGAGTGGTTGCACAAAGCGGGGGTGGGTCGTCTGAACACACCTCAACCGTTCTAAAACCAATTTTGCTCAGGTTCCATTATCTTAGTTTAATTTCTTGTTTCTTTATTTCATTTCTTAATTCTTAAACTAATTATCAATGGTTAATTGTCCTTACTTAGTTGGTTGATTAGTTCTAGAGTTCGTTCTTTCTTAGTCCATTTTATTTTGTGCCTTTCTAGTTTTGTTTAGTTGGGGTGAGCTCATTTGAAGAACACCATGAAGATGGTGAACTTCAAAATTTCCAAATCTCTCGATTTAACTCAAAATTGCTTCAAATTAGAGATCCGGGCTCCTTTTGGTATGGGTAACAAACCCCAATATCTTTCAAACTTCAATTTCACTCCAAAATTTCTAGATTTAAAGACCCATTTCCATTTTCTTCAAAGCTCAACCCAACAATGGTAGAATCTTTAAATCAACTCCGATTAAGCTCAAATCTCATATCTAGACTCAATTTATGCTAGAGAACACTAATCTAGCATAAGAAACTCAAGAAGACACAAAAATCAAAACTTTTTTTTTTTTGGAAATTTTCAGAAACGAAAATTTTAGATTTTTCTCTCTTTTTTTTTTTTTTGATTTTCTAGATAACAAACCCAAGATTTAGAATCGTAAGAATGAATCTAATCTCCTATTTGATGCCAAATGATACCGGACAAAATACGAGAAGAGAAATAAAGTACGAAAATCATGAAAACAAACTAAGATAATAAGGCAAGAAAGTAAAGATAGATTGAATGACACAAAGATAGGAAAATCAAAGAAACCAAAGGGTATTTTAAACCCTAAAACCTTTATTGAGTTAGTCCTACAAGCACCAATTCACATACATAAACTATGAGAGAATCAAACTTCCACGTAACCAACGTTTCAAAACGATAGTTCAAAACAAGCTAATCCTAGATCTCACACTCTCAAGTGTATATTTCATCTTAAATCATCAAAATCTTCTAAAATGAAGAAAGAAACTACTATTTATAGCCATGGGCTATTTATTACATTTATGGGCTCAAAAGTGAACCATTTCATCAAAAGAGAGCAAGTTGGCTTCTTTGGCCCACATGTCCACGCAGATGGCCATCTAATGGAGTTGGTGAAGGGCACAAATGCCATCTGTGGGCACAGGTCAGTCACCTGCGGGCACAGTCGACTTTGCAGGTCACTCCAGAATGTCTCCGAGATCCTTTTTGCCCTCCAATGACCCCTCTTTCCAATGGCCCTCAATCCTTCTTGAATGCATTGGGAAACAAATAACACTCCTTAAATAGTATCAAGATGGTTTAAAACACATCTAGCTTCCTTAGAGTAATTGTAGTTCTCGGGCTTGCTTCTTTGTTGAAGTTTTGAGGTGAATTTGGCTTCCGGCTCCAAGTTATCCTCCACACGTGGTGTTGAGCTTTTGGGAACTTGAAAAGGGTTCTCCAAATATATCCTTGCATCCTTGGGTTGATCTTGGCTTGGGACCCTTTGTATCGGCCTTAAATTATAGTCCTTGAAATGTTAATGCCAATTTGGCTTGTATCATTAAGCTTTCAAAGCCTATAGTTCAAAGTCAACACAAAGGGATCCAAGCCATGGTCATCTTAAGGACACAAGGACATGTTGGGAATATCCCTTTGGGGATCTTAAAAGAACAATATCGTGCTTGGAAGATAGCTTTGAGTCGAGGGAAGCCATTAAAATGGTCATCGGGGAGGCAAGAGGAGTTAAATGATAGTCTTGAACCACCTGTGAGTTCACATGCGCACGCAGGTGGAGAGGTGCGGACACATATGGCTCTTTGGCCACTTCCAAGGTTATCTGGGTTAGGACATGCGTTGGACATGCGTCCATGTGCCCTATTTTGCTGAAAAGGGTCACTTTTGGGCCCATAATTCTAATAAATAGCCAATGGCAGCCAATGGCTATAAATAGTTGTTTCTCTCTTCATTTAGCTTAGATTTTGATGATAATTAAAGTTAATAAACTCTTGAGAGAGTGTGAGGAGGCTTGGAAAAGCTTTTGTTGAACACTTGTTAGAAACGTTGGTTGATTGGGTGATATAATTTTCTCTCGATCATCGTAAGAGGTAGGTGTTCGATTGTATTTGAAAGGGAGGTTGTTGAATTTAATACATTCTTTGATTGTCCTTTCTTATATTTTCTTGTGTCTATCTATCTATCCCTTTAACCTTTACTTTCCATATTTTCGATTCTACCATTTTTCTTCTTTTCGTACTTTATCCCTCTTTTCGTATTTTGGGGGCTATCATCTGGTATCAAAGCTGAGCTTGAATTCATTCCCACGAATTCAATCTTGGGTTCTTTTTATCTAGAAAATCGAAAATTAAAAAAAAAAAAAAAAAAAAAAATTCGTTTTTGAGAAAATCATCAAAAATATTTTTGTGTTTTTGAGTTTTTCTTGTTGTTTCAACACTAGATTTGTTTTCTCTAGTGTTAGTTGAGTCGGAATCTGAATTCTGGGCTTATTAAGAGTAGATTTGAAGAAACCCTAATGTTGTGTTATTGAGTTTGAAGAAAATTAAAAAAGGGTTTCTCGATCATGTGATTTTGGTGTCACACCCCAAATTCGAACGGGACAGACTGGCACCCAAAGCCGTTGAGGCCCGAGAGAACCAATCTTTAATCATGTACACTCATATGCATGTCTCTGTGTGAATAACGTTCTTTCACATGTAACTTATCAAATACAAATGGCAGAAGTCATAGCAACATATGCTATATATATGAAACTTGGCCGTTACGACAATCAAGTCGAAATGGACATACATCTATTACATTCTTTTTCCCACATACGTCTACAAAGCCTCTAACCAATGCATGTACATAACCAACCTACAGTCGGGACAAGTCCCCGCTTTATACAATATTTACAATACCAAAACCATGAACACATATGACTCGAAAAGCACCCGAACAAACTAGAGCTCACCAATGATCCGCGGATGACTCGTAGCCTACAGTGGAGGTCTACTAGCACCAGTGCCTGCAACAAATAAGGTAAGTCCCCCAAGGGGGGTCAGTACGAAGAATGTACTGAATATGTAAGGCTCATATGAAAATGTATGATACATAAATACTTCAATGAACTCAAATACAAATGAATAACCAATATGGATAAGTCACCACTCTGTACATTGGGAACCATGTATATTACTTTCACTATTTTCTTTGCTTCTTTACTTCTATGGTTGTTCATCATCACTTGTGTCACTATGTACCCGGGCCCCAAATGATCAGTGGGTCTTAACATAACCTAACGTTATGTTGGGATAGGCTCAAGCTAGGCTTATGCCTCTAGGGCTACCACCCATAAATCAACACATTGGGCTTGGCTCGAGCAAGGTTATTACCTCTAGAGCTGCCACCCATAAACCAATTTATCTGGTTCAGCTCGAGCTAGGTTCTTACCTCTAGAGCTACCCCCTGTCAGGTTCGGTCCGAGCTAGGCTCATGCCTCTAGGACTACCCCCTGATCCAATAATCTCGGGATCGACTTGAGCTTGGATTTTTCCCCCAAAGTTACCACCCATACTCAATCATTAACCACATGTGCATTACTTCATTCTTTACCTTTGACATTGATACAATGATAGTCATAACATTATTGGAAACATAACATTATTGGAATCATGGGATCTTTGGAACATTAGTCAATGTATGTGAGACATGTGAATCACAGTTGATCAATGAGTAGGAAACATGTGATAACAACAATTTGTAACCGGGAATAGGATACCTTAGAACATTTCGGAATGGAACAAGTACAATGTCAATGAGAATACTATGTGCTGCTGAAGGATACGGATAGAGTAACCTTACATACCTTGTCTTCCCAATATTAATACACAGTCCTATATGTGAATATAACAATCCAGCTTCTTCCTTACGTTTTACGCTACTACACAAGTACATTACGAAGCTCATGTTAACAACCAACTACCTTACAAGTACGATAATGAGTTACGTGACTTCTATATAGCGTCATTTCATCGTTTACAATACAATCCACTGCATTATCATACCAAAAACACCATAACATTCCACACATTGACCAAGACATCATAAACCAATAACATTTCACACCAAGTTTACCCTTTAAACTTCCTCATTAACACTATGTTACCTTTTCTCCGTCAAGTCACTCGATAGCTTTCACAATAACACATTAACAACAATCCATATTTTATACCATTCAAAATACCTCCGGGATACTCCTTTATAGTCATTTAAAAGGTACCATAAGTTGATATTTGCATCCATGAAGGGTATAGGGGCTTCGGGAAGGGATGAAAAAACAAGCAATTTGGTGTTCTAGGCTGACCTACAAAGCCAACTTCACCCTTTGGTGTCTGAGGTGCACCCACAAGTGACCTTTGGCAGTAGCCAGAGGCAACTGCAAAGTCACCTGCGCCCGCAGGTGCTTCGTCTGCGAGGGCAGGTGCCCGTTTCGGCCAAAAAGGGTCTCTTTTGGGTCTTTTTAGGCAATGAATGGTCCATGATCATAAATAAACTTCTATTGAAATATTTTAGATCATCTTGGATGCCAAAAATCATCCATGGTTTCACAGCACACATGAACATCACCAAAACCACACTTTTCCTTCAATACGCCACCAAATCCATGCACAATTTTGCAATAACAATTCCAAACATTATGTACAAGAATAAAACAAGTTAATACTATAATAACATATCACATGTCAATATTTAACCCATCAAGTTCACTTCCTTCAAGAACACAAGTCCATTTTCAAGTTTACAAGGCAAAAACCTTCACCGATTAAGCAAACATAAATTGTTTCACACATAGTGAACTTCTCACACTTCACCAACATAACCAACATGATATACACCATATTACAGGCGTATAATATATTAAACCATAAATATAAACACTTACCAAGGCTTGAAAAATGATGATCTTGCCCAAGAGTTGATTGCATAGGGTTTGAGAGATAAGAACTAACTTTAGGAAAGGTCTAGAAATGGCATGTGTATTTTGTGGATTTAAAATCTGATTTTCCACATTATATAGTCCCTTAATGGTCCTTCTTAACCACACACTTGGTCCAATAATGAATATGGTGACCTGGTCTCACAAGAATGGGTCAAATACCCCTTTTTGGGCCATGTCTTTTGTATCTCTTTTTGGGCCTTAATTGAGCCCAATGGCTCAAGATTAATTTGGCCCATTACATTTGATGTATAATTACTCAAAACTCCCATGTTTAAATAACTCCATGAATGTTACAGTAATCAACTAGGTTCAAAAAGGTACGGGGTGTTACATTTGGTGTGGAATTGAGGGTTGATAATAGTTGGAAAACATTTCCCATATCAAAAGAACTTTAGATCTTAAATTTTGATGTTGTTTGGAGATTTTTTTGAAGATCTACCATTTTTGAGTTTGAAGCTTGAAGAAAATTACAGGTTGGTTTGAAAATCTAAAAATCTTGGTTGGGATTTGAGGCTTAAAATCACTTGGATTGTGTTCAGAAGGTTGAAAGAAGCTTAGGTATAAAATTTCATCAAATTTCGAGTTCGTTTAAGTGAGGTTCAAATTTTGGTGTTCTTGAGGATCTTCATATCTTCAAGAAGAAGATTCATCAAAAGGTGTTGTTAGATCCAAAAGAGGGCTAAGAGAATCAAGAAAAAAGTGTTAGTACCAATGAATATTCCAAAAAGGGAAGGTACTAGGAAAGAGAAACCAAGCGAGCCCATAAAAAGGTTAAATATCGAAGTTTTCAGGTGTGCTGTCTGGCCACCTGCGCCCTCACCTGCGTGGGCAGGTGACTATTTGTGTGGGCAAGTGACCAAAGCAGGTCCCTCTACTTTCTCATGCGCCCTCACCTGCGAGGGCAGGTCACCACCTGTAGGAGCGGGTCGTCTGAACGCACCTCAATCGTTCCAAAAGCAATTTTGCTCAGGTTCCATTATCTTAGTTTTATTTCTTGATTCTTTATTTCATTTATTGAATCCTAAACTAATTATCAATGGGTAATTGTCCTTACTTAGTTGGTTGATTGGTTCTAGAGTTCGTTCTTTCTTAGTCCATTTTCTTTTGTACCTCTCTAATTTTATTTCGTTGTTATTTCTCTTCCTATTTTCAAAGGAGAGCGTGATCCTGAGATCTATCTTTGTTGGGAATGGAAGTGTGAGTTTGTTTTCTAAGACCATGATTGGAGCGAAGTTGTGCAAGCCACATATGCTAGTGAATATCTTCAAGGGCTTGCATTGATTTGGTGGGATGTCTATAAGCGAGATCAAAGAATATATGGCGACACCACACTTCCTACATGGAGTGGATTGAAAAGGTTCTTGAGATTCAAATGTGTGCCAAAAGGGTACAAGGGGCTCTATAATGTTGATCCAAGGAGACAAGTCCTTACAAGAAAGGTGGAAATTTGTGGGGTTCCAGGAAGCGTTCTTGTCGTAGATGATTGGTGCTATGCATACTACATCACTCCTTCTATGGTCAAATACTTAAGGATACCTCGAGTTATGAAGTATTATCCATATTTCTTGAAAGACCATGGAGTTACCAAGAGTGTGAAGGTTTCCTTCACCCATAATGGATATTATGAGGAGGTTTGGTGTGATATATTACCCATGGACTTTGGTCATTTATGTTTGGGTGCCAATTGGTTTGAAATACACGGAGTTCCAAATGAGTGAAATTGGCCCAAGATTGTATTAGACCAATGGGGAAATCATCTCTTTCCACCCACCCTTCCCAAGCCTCAAGGAAATATGACCACTTACTCCAAGTCTCTTGATAATGAGAGATAAAAGATTGAGAGGAGTAAGGGAGTGCAAAGTGACAACCTAAGAGAGGAAAAAGGATATATTGTGTGGAGTGATGTGAGCGGGTTTTCATAAACTTATCCTAACTCATGTAACTATTCTTCTCTCTCTATTTGTCTTACAGGATTTAGATTCGAGGATGAATCTTTTTCAAGAAGGTGATGATGATACAATCCAAAATGCCTCCGGACCTTTAGATGGAATGATCATAAAGAAAGAGGTATTCGACAATGACCCCTTAGTGCTATCCAAAGGGCGCCATGAGTTGATAATTGAATCCAATAAGGGTATAGGGGATTTGGAGAGGTCAAAGGGAAGCAAAGACAAGCTAAAAGAAGCCTTGGAGGGACCTGCGAAGTCACCTGCGCCCGTAGGTACTGAGGTGCAGCTGCAGATTACATTTTTAGCCTATCCAAAGCCACCTACATTATTACCTGCGTGGGCAAGTGGCCATCTGTGCCAGCGGATGGCTTATTTTTCCGAAATGGGTCACTTTTGTGCCCATAGTTGTAATAATTAGCCCATGGCTATAAATGGTAGCTTCTTCTTCATTTTTAGGTTAACTTTGATGCTAATTAACAATTATACACTTGAGAGTGTGAGTGATCTTGGAATAGCTTGCGTTGAGCAATCGTTTGGAAACGTTGGTTGCTTGGGAGTTTGATTCCCTTGTGGTCTACGTAAGATTTAGGTGCTTTATAGGATTAATTGGATTGAGGATTTGGGGTTTAATATACCTTTAATTTGCATTCAATTTCATTCTTTGTCTATCTATTTCTTTATCTTTCTATCTTTCCCTTTTTGATTCCTTGCTTATCTCGTTTTCATATCTTTTCCCTCTTTTGTATTTTGAGTGTTATCACTTATCTTTTGTGGAGCTCGGGGTGGTTCATAGTTTTGTGGCATTTGGTAAAGTGGGTCTTTGTTTTATGGAACGTCTTGGTTAAATTGGATAAGATGGGGTTGTAGTGGTCGAAGGGGGTTTGGTTAATTTTGTTGGTAGTGGTTTGTGGGTTGTGGGCATGTTCTTTTATTGGTGGATTAAACATTTGGTGAAAGGTGTAAGGGGTGATTGTAGGGGAAGTGTCATGGATGTGTCCACTTGATGAGTCTTGGAAGTTTCATGTGCCCTTCCATGGATTCCATCCTACGACCCAATGATTCAATTGCCTCTACGATTGTATTTGTAGCATCTCTATCCGTGGGATTTGATGTTTCACCATCCGTGGGGTTTGGATTCGCTAGCGCTGAAGACTTGTTTATAATTCGATGGTAGATAATGTGTCAATTGCTACTATTGTCCAGAATGGATTCTTGTTTAGTTAGAAAGACGGACGACTCGATTAAGCGAATACGGCCTTGATTTAAGAAGTAACGATTAAGTTAAACGATAAAAGCACAAAGGAAGATAGCGCAAGGAAAGAAAAGGACTCAAAGACTAATCAATCAACCAAGTAGATCAAACACTAGTTGATAATTAGTTTAGGAATCAATAGAATGAATTAGAATTAACAAAAAGGAAACTAAGATGATAGAACTTGAGATTGATTGGATAAAATGATGTTTTGATCGCCAAACTTGAGTTAGTATCGCCAAAAGTGAGGTCTATTATCGCCAAACAACCTTGTGCATTGCCAAACTCACCTTTTTATTGCAAAACTTGACAGAGTGTCAAGGGAAGTTGGGCAATGGGAAGCCTCACTTGGGTAATCCGCCCTTGATTTTGGCAATGGGGTTGGAGGGTGCGCCAAACTTGGCAGTTTGTGCACCTGAAACCTCCAAAATTTAAGGCTTCTGTGGTCCCCCTTGTACTCTTTTCCTTGTCCTTTATCCTTTTGTAATATTCTCTTTATGTACTAACACTTGTCCTTTATTTTTTCCTTCTTTTCTTGGATCTAACATTTAAAGATTCTTCTTCTTGAAGCTTTGAATATTCCTCAAGAATGAAATGAACAAGGTGCAAAATCCAAAAATTACAACTCACTCAATATTGCTCGAATTCGCGCTAAATTTGAGATCTAGGCTCCTTTTAGTATGGAGAACAATCCCCAATGCTTTTAAACACTCAATTCAAAGCCAAAAATCCTAGATCTATTAACCCACTTTCAAATTCCTTCAAACCCCAAAACCCAACAATTGTGATTTCTCAAAACTACTCCAATCACTCTTAGACCTCAGATCTAAACCTATTTAGTACTAGAGAAGACAAATCTAGTTTTAGAAACTCAAATAAGACTCAAAAACAACAAAAATATTTTTGGATTTTCTTAAAAATTTTTTTTTTTTTGCTTTTTTTTTTTTTTGTAAAATCAAACCATAGACTAGAATCGTTGGAACGATCTTACGCTCAGCTCTTATACCAAATGATACAAGCTAAAATATGAGATAAAAAATAAATTATGAAAGTTAAGGAAAATTGGTAGAGAGATTAAGATAGACAGAAAAAGATAATAGAAAAAGCAATCAATGGATGTTTCAAATCCAAAAACCTCCAATTAAATTGTCAACAAGCACCTAAACTCTTACGTTTGACCTTGAGGGAATTGTAACGCCCTCGCAACCAATCATTTCTCAACACAAGCTTACTAAGATCAACACTCTTTAGAGTATTTTTCATCAATAATCAACAAAAACTAACGAATGAAAATAAAGACTAGCTATTTATAGTCTTGGGACCAAAAGTGACCCTAAATGAAGATTTGGGCCCAAAAGTGACCCACAAATAGACTACCATGTCACGTCTCAAATCCCATTGAGATGGATAGTCACTCGATGCCCTAAAGGCCCGATAGAGACAACTTATAACTCGTGCTTGATGTACATATAACTATGATAATTATACAACTTTGACGAGCATAGATAGGATTCTCAAGTGAAAGACCAATATCGATAGGCCAAAAAATAGTGTACATTACTTGGCCGTTGAGGCCTCAATTACTAAAAGAATAGACACAATTGTTATTCACTTTGACATTAGTCTATAAAGCCTTTAAAGATAGACAACTTAGCTTAGATTGGGACAGGACCCCGCCATACCCTTAACTATAATACTATAAGTATATGCTAAAGACTCGGCAAGACTCTAAATCAACCTGGAGCTCACCAAAAGCCGCTGAGTATCCTTTTTTCTATTGTGGATATCTATTATTTGCAATACCTGTACCTACAACATGAAACACAATATCCCCCATAAGGTACATCAGTATAAAAGAATGTACTGAATATGTAAGGCATAAAGTATCCATATGAAAAACAATAGCTCAACCAAAATTAGGTATAAATTTATAGATAAGGATAAATTACCACCTTTTCTTATACTTGTGGAATTATGTACATCAGATTCCTTACTTTACTTTACTTTTCTTTGTTTTCTAAACTTTGTAGCATATGATATAATGACCAGCTTATCAGTGGTAGAAGAAGATAAACCATGCTAGGCATCTTAACCCCTGGGATATGGTCCTCATAAATATACAAATTGGGATTGACCCATGATAGGTATTATAACCCTTGGGATACCACCCATAAATACATAGATTGGGTTCGGCCCATGCTAGGATTTTTCCCTTGAGCTGCCTCCCATATATATGCAAATTTGCTTTTGGGATCGGCCCATGCTAGGCTCTTAGCCTTTGGGATGCCACCCATAATTACATAGTTTCAGTTTACCTTGTTTCTTTATTCTTTGAGATTGTTCTTTCGGTGGTTATAACGTTATTGTGCTTAGGAGCTAAGGACCAGCAAAAGATTACATGTGAACAACATGATTGAGGTAGCAACAATGATATAGGAAACAAATGTACCATCGATATTGTAACACTTAGGAACTTATATGACACAATGAACCTCATCACTAGGCATAAAACATATTCACAAATGGGCCATGAAGACATGTGACAAGTGAGGACATGTAACAAATAAGCCATTAAGGTGTATAACTAGTGAGCAAGTGATCTTAGATAACATATAGCAATTGTGGCTGATTCAAGTGATCTTACGTAGCATATAACAATTGTGGCAGATTCAAGTGTAGAAATTTAGATGTTTCAAATGGGGGAATACGTGCATACAAAGTGGAGACATATAATTCCTTAAATAAAGAGGTTTGTACTGTACAATAAATACTTACAAGGTGATAACAATTAAAAGGGTACGTTAACATGGAACTATTGAGGCACGCGGGTAGATTCCAATCAGGAACAAATGCACATTCCAAGTAAGGACATATAAACTATATATTTGAACAAGTAAGAACTCTATAAGGTCACCTTATATCCTACATGATGGGAGTGATATCCAAAGAAAGGAATATGTGAGCATGTGAGTCAGATGAAGTATATAATCAATTTGACAATTGAAGCAATTTGGCAGTATACGGATAGATTGTATATCCAACATAGGAGCACCCTTAACATGCGTAATCTAGGATCTTATTGACTCTTATAAGAGAAACATATGACACTGTGACACATTTTTTAGACCACAGGCAGTACAGAAAAGGGCCATATACTACAATGGGACTACAACGTCACAATGTTTCTTTTACCATAAAAATATCTAGGAAGCTCACTTTGTGGACACACAAGTATTCATTCCAAAGAATATGAACTACAGTAGCCTTACGTACCTTGCTGTACAACTCATATATTGCAACGAATTAACCTTCTTTACTTTAAGGCGTTAATCTACAATACAAGTACACAATGAAGCTAATATTAGCAACTAATAACAATGCAATCCATGTGAAACAGTTGTTAAACAATTGACGGGTAGTAAAACTATCCATCCCCCCAAACACTTGGTGTATCACCACACCCTCCTTCTATACTTTAATATAACTCCACTTAACCATTCTATAAGGTCACCCACTGCCTCCCAACAACAACACATATAGACAACTACTAAATAGTCCCAACATCCTTCAACACAATATAAGATATTGAACTTATGGCTTCCGATCACCATCCTATGAGTTCTTAACAATAATACATATAAATCCTCTATCCAGACCTATATATAAAGAAGGACGAAATTGGGACAGTAACTTTACCTTTATTTCTTAAATTTACTTTCTTAAATTATACTCCATCAAGACTCTAAGATTCACTTCAAGTTAAATCAAATCTTACTGGAAATTACTTAGAGGTTAAAGAGAAGTGGACATCCAAATTTGGCTAAAAAGAGTTGTCCTATGCTTCAAACAAAAAGAACTTGATTTCCATCACTTCCCATGATAGATTTAAAGATAAACCATATTTATTTTTACTTATCTTGGCTGAAAATGAGGAGGGTTTCTTTAAGAACCCTAGGAGAAAATTAGCGGTTGTGTTTTGTTAAAATGAGCTGAAGAGGAATTTGTTTTTTTCCAAATGAAATAATAGTGAAGTGAACTTATCTTGGTCTATAAAAGACCCTTCATGACCACCTATCTCTCTTTAATTTGGACCAGATATTTCTTTTTGGTCAAAAAGTCCAAGTAGGTGATGCACCTACTTGGTCCTTTAAGCTAGTCAAGCAGTACAAGTAGGTGATGCATCTACTTGCTTTATTAAGATGGTTCAAAGGTACATTTACCTTAAGTAGGTGATGCAACTACTTTTTTCTTAAGCTGGTCTAATAGTCTATGTAAGTGATGCACCTACTTGTCACCTACTAGCTTAATTTAGCCTCATTTATTTTGTCCTATTTCCAAATCTTAAACCTTTTACTTAAACTTAACACTCACCTCTAAGCTTTAAGCTAAAAAAACCACCTTACTTCTCAAGTTATATATCTTCATTGATGTTAACTTAGTCGTATACGTGCTGAAATGTATGGGGTGTTGCATCATCCCCCCATTGGATCGTTCATACTAGAATGAGATGTGTAGCTCAAAATAATGTTGACTCTAGAATTCCTCCAAAAGTTTTGCTAGAGTTTCTCCCTTGTAGACAAGACAATTCAAAACACACAAACTTATAATATTACATATATACAAGCCTCACACGACATTTTAATAGGTGTAGTATATTAAACAATCAAATGAAAAGTGAGGTTCCTCTCGGCCACATATAATCAAGTAAAACAATTCTGTATAGCATAGCTCGCATTTCTCTTTTCCTTTTTTTTTTTGTATACACTAGTTTGATGTGGAACATTTGGAATTTTGAAATCCCAAGTATGAACTACACATCTGAAAATATGACACGTGAGTAAGATAACAAATGAACTGATAAGCAAGTGAACAAGTTAACAAGTAATTAAGCGATCCTATGAAAAAGTGAATAGATGCATGTGAAACTTATAATCGTGTAAGGAAGACAAGTGATGTTAGAATATCATGTAATTTCTTGGAATATATGCATACTTGAACTTTGTAGAGTTCTTAAATTCTCAAGTGGTGATACAAGCCAAATCGGCATCAACCTTTCTTGACTTGTATTTCAAGGGCAACAATAAAGGATCCAAGCCACAAGGAGTGTAAAACCACAAGTACGTGGATGGAGGATCCATTATGCACTTCAAGTAGAGCAATATCGCATATGAAAGATAGCTTGGAGTCAAAGAGAGACATTGGAGAGATTGTGGGCAACAAAGAAGAGCTAAAAGTCGCCCTAAGAGCACCTGCGAGCTCACCTGCACCAGTAGGTCACTAAAAAAGCCTAGTCAGAGGCATTTTCGCCTTGACCTGCACGGGCAGATGGTCCACCTGTGTGAGCAGGTCAGCCCAGAAGGACAACTTGTCCTATTTTGTGAATTGGGTCACTTTTGGGCCCATAAATGTAATAATAGGCCCAAGGGCTATAAATACTAGTTATTCACTTTTATTTCCTTAGATTTTTGATGATATTGATATTGTGAGACTCCTTATGGAACATGAGTGTATCTTGGAAAAGTTTAGATTGACCTTTGCCTAGAAATGGTGGTTGCGAGGGCGTTATGATTCCCGTGGTCGTTCGTACGAGTTAGGTGCCTTATTTGGATTAGTCTTTCGAGGTTATTGTATTCAATATATCCTTTAGTTTCATTTGATTTCTTTGTTTGTGTCTATCTTTTTATTTCTATCTATCTATCCTTTATTTTCGCATTTCAATTCTAGCGTTTCTTTAGTTTTCGTGTATGATTTTAACTTCCGTATTTTGGGGGTTATCATTTAGTATCAGATCCGAGCTTGAGTTCATTCCCACAAATTCAATCTTGGGTTTTTTTTATCCAGAAAATTGAAAAATAAAAATCATTTTTGAAAATCCCGAATTATTTTTTTTTTGAGTTTTGGTTTTTGAGTTTTTATTGAAGTTTCTATACTAGATTTAGTCCCATCTTTATATAAACCCCTAAAAGGAAAAGCGAAGATTGATGAAAAAATAAAGCACGATTAGACTAATGATAAGATAATTAACAAAGAAAGAAGAGGGAGATATATAGATAGACACAGATTGAGAATTAAAGACAACCACTTTAATCAATAAAGAGACCTTCCTTACATATCCCAATAAGCACCTAACTCTAAGAATAACCTCAAGGGAAATGATATCCCAAGCAACTCTTCTTTCCAAAACAAGAAACAACTAAAAGCTTAGCAAGCTCTCTTAATTCTCTCAACAATAGAGTTTTTAGTTTATGAAAATTCTAAGTCTTCAAAGCATAAAATAAAGGCTATTTACAATAAGCAAATAAATAAGAAACTAGGTTATTACATTTCTACCCTTAATGATGTAAGGGCCTTGTTTGGGATGTCCTCTTTGTGATGAATTCAAGAATTCATCAAATCAAAGCATAATCCTCCTTCCTCTTCTCAATGTATGCTCCATCAAATGCTATTACGAACATGTGGAATCCTTGGTATGACTCCATAATGCACTCAAGTGCATCTTTCTTCATAAATAACCCTTGCCAATTTTAAAGCTCACGAGCTTGAGTCCTTGTGAAAGGCCTTGTAAAAGGATTTGAGAGCCCTTGGGTTGCATTACTCTCCACTTCTTGAGAAGAATTTATCCTCAAATTCAAAGTTTCTTCATAATGCACATCCATAGGATAAAGATAAAAAATATTGAATGTATTGTGCACTTGGTAATCCAGGGGAAGATCAATTTTGTAGGCATTGTCATTAAGCCTTTCAAGAACTTTAAATGGGCCATCACCTCTAGGCATTAGCTTGGTCTTTCTTTTGTTGGGAAACCTTTCCTTTCAAAAATGGACCCAAACCCAATCACCCAGTTTAAGCACCACCCTTTTTCTCCCCTTGTTCTTTCTCGGCCATTTCTTGGTTCTTCTTTTAAAGTTGAAGTCACACTTTCTCATGTAAAGCTTTCATAGCCTCGGCTCTAGTGTTACCATCTAAACTCAACACAACATCTTGAGACAAAGGGGTTAGATCAAGAGGGGTAAGGGGGTTAAAACCATACACAACCTCAAATGGAGACATGCCAATAGGATTATGAGTGACACGATTATATGCAAGTTCAACTAAAGTCAATTGGTCTTCCCAAGATGTAAGTTTTCCTTTAACTATGGCCTGCATCATAGAACCAAGTGTGCAGTTCACAACTTTGGTTTGACCATCGATTTGTAGGTGACATGATGCAAAGAACAACAATTTTGTCATAAGTTTAGCCCACAACCCCTTCCAAAAGTGGCTAAGGAATTTAGGATCCCTATCACTCACTATGGATTGAGGAATACCATGCAACTTGACAACATGCTCAACAAACAAAGATGCAACATGGGAGGCATACTCACACTTATGACATGGAATAAAATGATTCATTTTAGAAAAATGGTCAACAACCACAAAGATGCTATCCATGCCCCTCTTTGTCCTTGGTGAACCCAGTATAAAATCCATAGAAATATCAAGACAAGGTTGTTGAGGGGTGGGGAGAGGGGTATATAAGCCATGGGGAAGTAACCTAGATTTAGCACTATGACAGTCAACACATTGACCACAAATTTTAGCAACATCACTATGCATTTTAGGCCAATAGAAATGTTCTTCAAGGATCCCTAATGTCTTGTAAATACCAAAGTGCCCCATCAAACCCCCATCATGTGTCTCTCATAAAAAGTTCCCTCCAAGAACTCATGGGCACACAAAGGCTCTTATTCTTGAACAAGTAACCATCAAATGTAGCAAATGGGGTGGTAGGTTTATCCTTGAGCTTATGGTCCCTTACCCATACTCCACAATCTTGGTAGATATGAGTAAAAATGGGATCCTTAGGGTATAATGATTTCAAGCAATCAAAACCCAACAACTTAGAAGTCAAAGTAAAGACTAAAACATGTTTTCTTGACAAGGCATCCGCCACTACATTATCCTCTCCCTTTTTGTAATGAATCACATAAGGGAATGTTTCAAGAAATTCAACCCACTTGGCATGCCTCTTGTTTAACTTTCCTTGTGACCTAAGACGTTTCAAGTACTCATGATCTGTCCTAATGACAAACTCCTTGGGCCATAAGTAGTGTTGCCAATTACCATTCAATTTCAAATGTTTTATCAAAGTTGGGTAATTGCAACAACGATGCAGAACTAAGCATTTTTTTCAAGGAGGCAAATGCCTTTGCTTGTTCCTCACCCCAAAAGAAGGATGTATCCTTTTGGATCACCTTGGTCAAGGGGTGGCTATGGTGCTAAATCCTTTAGCAAACCGTTGATAAAAACTAGCAAATCCATGGAAACTATGCACATCACCAATGGATGTGGGAGTTGGCCAATTCTTAATAGCGTCTATTTTGGATTCATCAACCTCAACTCCTCTTGAACTCACCACAAAACCCAAAAAAACATCTTCGTCAACACCACAAGAGCATTTAGACACATTGGCAAAGAGTTGTTCTTTCCTAAGCACATCAAATACACAGTTTAAATGATAAACATGCTCATCCATGGTCTTACTATACACCAGCACATCATCAAAGTACACAACTACAAACCTACCAATAAAAGGTTTCATCACATGATTCATCAAATGCATAAAAGCACTAAGCGCATTGGTGAAGACAAAAGGCATCACCAATCATTCATAGAGACCAAATTTGGTCTTAAATGCCATTTTCCACTCATCCCCGGGTTTCATCCGATTTGATGGTAACCGCTTCTAAGGTCTATTTTTGAGAATATGCAAGAATCACTCAACTCATCAAGCATGTCATCAACTCGAGGAATGGGATGATGATACTTTACCATTATTTTGTTAATGGCTCGATAATCCACACACATGCATCAGGTGCCATCCTTTTTAGGAACCAAAATCACTAGTACCGTACATGGGCTCATGCTCTCCTGCATCACCCCTTTCCCAAAGAGCTCATCCACTTGCCTTTGAAGTTCCTTGGTGTCTTCCAGATTGGATCTATAAGCCGGCTTGTATGGCAATTGGGACCCCAGGATGAAATCAATTTGATGCTCAATTCAGGTATAGAGGAAAATCCCATTGGAAGTTCTGGAGTAAACACATCTTCATATCCCTGCAAAAGAGAAGAAATAGAACTAGGGAGAGAAAAAGTTAGTTCATTAGTAAGCAAGGAATAATCCCTATGCATGAGAAGGATCACCGGTTGCCTCTCTTTCAATTCATCTCGAATCTCCTTAAAGTTTGTCAAAAGAGCCACATTTTGTTTCCCCTTAGAATAACCTTTCCCTTCACTCTCTGCCACGACACCCGTGACCTCATTACTAGCATCCACACCCTTTCCCTTATCAGGCAACTCTCTCAACTTGTGATTCATGTCACTAACTTGTACCAGTGTCATAGGATGTAGGATGTGTGTATGCCCTCCATACTCAAAGGAATATCGATTGGTGCGACCATCATGATTAGTAGCTCTATCATATTGCCATGGTCTCCCAAGTAACAAATGACTTGCATTGGCACCACATCACACAAAACTTTATCTTTCTACTTGCCAATCTTGAACTTAATCACGACTTGTCTGTTTACCTTCAATTCCCCACAATCGCTCAACCATTGAAGTTTGTAAGGGGTAGAGTATTTGGTAGTAGAGAGATGAATAAAATCCACCAACGTAGTACTTGAAACATTAGCACAACTTCCGCCATCGATTATCAAGGAACACACATTTCCCTTGATGAGGCACTTAGAATGGAAAAGGTTTTCCCTTTGGTTTAGAGTATCCAAGGCTTTGCTTATCATTGTCCGCCGCACTACATAGTTTGGGAGGGTGTGCTCACCTTCTTGAGGTAAGTCCTTGATGAATAAGGCCCTTTTAGTCAACCCACAAGGAACAACAACATCACCATACTCCTTACTCTCTTTCTCTTCATCATCATCCCCTACTTCATGAGTACCCTCATTAACATTTCCCTCAAGAAGTGGGACACCATCATCATTACAAAAATCATCAATCATAACAACAAATGCCCTCCGATTGGGGCACTAACTCATTCTATGACCAAATCCTTGACATTTAAAACATCGAAGAGGTTTAGAAGAAGTACCTCCATCATATTGAGTGGTTTTGGGAGTGGGCTTCTCAACGTGATTGGTTTGGACCAATGGTTTCTTGGTATCTTGTGTGGTGCCCTTGTTCTTTGACCAAGTGGAAGAGGAAAATCCCCCTTCTTTGTTGTAGTTCCAAGACCCTTTGTAGCCTCTCAACTTGTAAAGTTTCTCTTCCTTGAGCCCTAACTCAATATCAATAGCCGCTTCAAGTGTTTCATCAATATCATAATAATTATGGAGTCTCATTTTGGAAGCAATCTCTTTACTCAACCCCGCTTGAAATCGTTTCATAGCATGCAAAAGATCTTTTTCAAGGTCTATTCTCATTTTCACAAGTTAGAACTCATCATAGTATTGTTCCACACTTGTTGTGCCTTGTTGTAAAGTGTAATTCTTCTTGAGTTGCTATTGGTGATAATGATCGATGACATACTTATGCCTCAAGATAGTTTTGAGTTCCTCCTAAGTGGGAGTGGGAGCTAAACCATGCAATCTCCTAGCCTTCACTTGAGTTTCCCACCAAGTAGATTCAAACCCCTCAAATTGAGCAATAGCATAAGATGCCTTCCTCACCTCAGACATCTCATTAGTCAATAAGATGCAATCACATTGTGTCACCCAATAAAGAAACACATCGGGGTCGCTCTCACCCTTGAAAGATGGAAGAGTTACCTTGATGGATTTAAGACTCGTGTATCAACCGCCAAGATGTCCATGAGGTCCATTATGCCCATATGGATCCTCGCCATAGTTGTCATCATTAAATTCCTGACCTTGAAAAACACTCAAGCAAAAAAATCAAACATGTTAAGTTATTCAAAAGAAAAGCTTACGAACACTCAAGAAATCACACCTTTGTTTGCCTCACAAATTGCCTCGGCTAATGGTTGTAACTTGTTTATCTCTGATGAGTTGCAAGGGTCCAATATCTACTTGAAGGTTAAGAATGAATTTTTGGATGACTCAAGAATGAAAGTTCAAAAGCTAAGGATGGGAACCTAGAAGTTTCAAGGGAAAATAAAGAAGAAAAGCTAAAAGAAAGTAGCACAAAAAAAATTCAGACTCAAAGAAGAAGTAACATTGCTTGTTGTTACTTACTTTGAAGGATCAAAGAAGAGGATTTGATGTTGTAAAACTAGTTAAAAAGTGATTAAACATGTTAATTACTTGTTAAATAGTTGAGAAATCGTAAGAAAAAGAATCACGGAGTTTGGACACTTAGAATAAAAAAAATTTGGACCCTTAAAGAAAAACCAAGTGTTGGAAATTCCGGCTCTATAAATTTGAGCGGCACGCGCCTGCAGGGTTGGGTGGGGGTGTTTTTCTGCGTCAGAAGCTGGCGTGGAAGGGCTGGTGGCTGTTGCGTCAGTGTTGACGATTGAATTTGCTGACATGGCTTGTCACATGGAAATCCTTTTTTTAAAATTTTTTTTTTAAAAAAAATTCCACAAGTGGACCCACAAACACTTTGACCAACTTTGACTTGAGAATTTTGGATCAAAGTGTACTATTCTTCACCTTCTTCTTCAAGAACAATATGAAGACCACCAAGAACACCTAGAACACCAAGAACACACACAAAATCCCAACACCTTCAAATCAACTCGGAATTGGCTCAAAATTTAGGAGTAGCTTCCCCAAGAAGTAGGGAACAAACCTCAAGGATTTTTAATCCTCAATTTTGTCTGAATCAACTAACCCACTTTCCAATTTTGAAAAGTTCAAAAGCTTAAAAACCCTTTCATGGTAATTTCTTTTCTACAACTCCGAATTGAGTGAAATTCAAGATCTAGACTCTAAAAACACTAGAGAAGCAATATCTAGTGTCAAAAACAACAAATCACAACAAGAAAAAAAAATTGGATTTTTTTTTGTTTGAAAATACCAAAACCCAAGACTTAAGTTTGTAGAAACAAAACCAATCAAAGCTCTTGATACCAAATGATATAAACCCTAAAAGGAAAAGTGAAGATTGATGAAGAAATAAAGCACGATTAGACTAATGATAAGATAATTAACAAAGAAAGAAGAGGGAGAAATATAGATAGACACAAATTGAGAATTAAAGACAACCACTTTAATCAATAAAGACACCTTCCTTAAATATCCCAACAAGCACCTAACTCTAAGAATAACCTCAAGGGAAATAATATCCCAAGCATCTCTTCTTTCCAAAACAAGAAACAACTAAAAGCTTAGCAAGCTCTCTTAATTCTCTCAACAATGGAGTTTTTAGTTTATGAAAATTCTAAGTCTTCAAAGCATAAAACAAAGGCTATTTATACTAAGCAAATAAAAAAGAAACTAAGTTAATACATTTCTACCCTTAATGATATAAGGGCCTTATTTGGGATGTCCTTTTTGTGATGAATTTAAGAATTCATCAAATCAAAGCATAATCCTCATTCCTCTTCTCAATGTATGCTCCATCAAATGCTATCATGAACATCTAAAATCCTAGGGAGGACTCCATAATGCACTCAAGTGCAACTTTCTTCATAAATAACCCTTGCCAGTTTTGAAGCTCATGAGCTTGACTCCTTGTGAAAGGCCTTTTAAAAGGCTTTGGGAGCCCTTGGGTTGCATCAACCTTATACTAACTCATGTAACTTTTCTTCTCTCTCTATTTATCTTGACACTTGTGTAGGTATTGTTGGAAGTAAACCTAATGGAGATCCCCCAAAGTGTGAAGAACCAAAAGGTGCTTGAAGAGTGCCTAAATAAGGAGTTGACTCACGGGAGTAGAATTGACAAACTACCATGTTATAAGCACTTGCCAAAGGATCAAATGAGTTCTCACATTGAGCACCAAGGTGAAGACCATACTTCGTATGAGCTACAAGGTAACAATGCTAACCCTTGCACTACTCTAAACTTGAGATATCTTGATGTGGCTAGTAGCCAAGTGAGTGTAATTGGTGGCTTGTCCAATGTAGAGTCTCATGAGTCTTCCCTTTGTGATACTCTTGATAGCAATAAGTTGCATGATGATCAAATTCTTGTTGTGAGTTTGCAAACACTAGTTGATCCTTTAGATGACCGAATTGACTCTTATAACAAGATCGATTTGTGTCCATCTAGTACTAGCACTTGTAACTTGAATAAGGTCCCATTGCCATGTGATAAGAGTATTCACACACTATTTGACCCTGGTGAAAATCAAGGTGAGTTTATGTTGGCATGTGAATGGCCTACAACTAGTGAAGGTGTGTGCATTTATCAACTTGCTTGCGAACCTAATCCATAACTTGAGTGTATGTGTTGTGTTTTTGATAAGCTTCAAGATAGTGATGTTGTTGATAAAGTTGATCATGAGAATAGAAATGATTCTTTGAGCATGTCATGTGATGAAGATCCTATTATTAGCTTGCTTATAGATATCATGTGAATGAAGATGTTGTGAAAGATGACATGTATCTTTTTGAGAGTGAGCATGCATGTTATGATTCCTTACCTTTGGTTATTGATCCTCTCTCAAAGAAAGATGTCTTATTTGAAAATAGTGAGATCACTCCTTGCATGACACCTAGTGATGTGCAATGTGATGTGCTTAAAAGAGGGATGGTATGCTTAAGATTCACTTGTTATCTTATTTCTTGAAATCCATTAAGAATATAGTATTAAGTGAATATTGGTCTAACTATCTAATTTTTGATAGCGATCTCTCACTTGTGAAAAAGAATGATCAATTGGGTGAAGATAATATTGATTTGCTTGAATATTTGAGGAACCCAACTAGTGATTGTTCTTGTGAAAATGATTTTGGTTGTGATCCTTTGTATGAAACCCCACCATTGTTTGATAAATGTGAGGATAACTTGTGTGATTCTTGTAAAGACTTGAGTCATAACCTCCTTGATGTTGTTAGTGGATTGTGCCTACTTGAGGATTCTTCCCTAAAAAAAGAAGGTGTTATTTGTTTAGAAATTTCTTTTACTTCTACCTTGTGTGCTTCCTTTATTGAGGATACTCATGGTGATAATCTTGAATCTAATAGTGAGTACATGCTTGAGGACACCTTATTTGAAGTTAACATGCGTGACATATTTCTCTACCCTCTCTTTGCTTATGACATTGTCAATGATAGTATAGAGGGTATGTCTATTTGTGAGGTTGACACCTTTGGGGAAAATAGGTATTGTATTGACCCATGTTCTTGGTTGTTTCTCCCACTTGACCTCGGTGACCTCTTGGAGTGTGGTTGATACAAGCGGGATTACCCTAAAGATCCTCACTTAAAGGAATTGGTGTCCTTTTAGAGATGAGGAGAAGTATTGTGACCTTCCATGATGATTTTGGAGATGAAGAAGTCATGTTGATGAGAGTATTTGGCACTTGGGTCACTTTTGGGCCCATTATGTAATAAGGCCCATGGCTATAAATAGTTAGCTTTCTTTACATTTTAGGACAAGATGATTATTGATGATGAATGTTACACTTGAGAGTGTTTATTTTATCTTGTTGGGAACTTTCTAGATTGTGAGAAACATCGATTGTTAGAGGTTCATTTCCTCTTTCGGTCATCGTAAGAGATTGGTGCTTGTGGTAATTTAAAGGAAGGTCTTTGGTTTGAAACACCTTTGGTTGTCCTTTTATTATCATATTGTGTCTATCTATCTATATTTTCCCTTTATTGTCTTTGTTTTCCTTTTGTTCTTTGTCTCGTATTTTTGTATTTCCCATTTTACCCTTGTCTCTATTGTTTTCGTAGTTTCTTTATTTTTCTCATATTTTGGTTTGTATCATTTGGTATCAAATCCGAGCTTGGATTCGTTCCCCCGAATTCAATCTCGGGTGTGTTATCAAAATAAAATCAAAAATCACAAAAAAATTGGTGCTTCACATTTTTGGGGTCAGCCCAAATTTTGAGTTTTTGATTTTGGTGTTTTCTTGTGTTCTAGGTGTTAGATTCTTGTTCCCTAACACTATTTGAGTCTAAATATCAAATTTGAGCTTAATAGGAGGTGATTTGAAGCCTCCACCATTATTGAGCCTTGAGTTTTTGAAGAAAGTGAAGTGGTCTTCAAATCTGGAATTTTGGGAGTCGAATTGAAGGCTTAAAGTTGTTGTAAGTTGTTACCCCTACCAAAAAGAGCTTGGGTTTTAAATTTTGTGAGATTTGGAGCTAAATTGAGAGACATATGAATTTTTGAATATTCATCTTGTTCTTGGAGTTCTTCATAAATTCATATCTTGTTGAAGAAGAATCTTCCAAAAAGGTGTGTTAGATCTAAAAGGGAAGAAATATAAAGGTGTTTGGGTGTTGGTACAAAGAATATCCAAAAGAAAAAGGAATATTCCAAGAGAGAGAGTGCAAAAAAGGCCCATAAAAAGCTTAAAATTCGGAGGTTACAGTTGGTTGTCTAGACACCTGTGCCCCCATCTACATGGGTAGATGAACCATATACGTGGGCAGGTGATCAAGGCAGGTCATTATTCTTTGACATACATTACCACCTGCCTGGGCAGGTCATCAACTGCGCCCACAAGTCAACCCAACGCACCTCAAGCACTCAAAAACTCATTTTGCTTAGGTTCTAACATCCTAATTTCATTTCTTTGATTCCTAATCACTTTTCTTTGATTCTTAAACTAATTTTAAACTAGTAATCATCCTACTTAGTTTTTGATTAGTTCTTAAGTTCATTTTTCTTTCCTGTTCTTTTCTTTGTGTGCTTTTATCATTTTGTTTCTTAGTTAACTTCTTTGAGTCGAGTCCTTTTTCTCTTAATCGAGTTGTCCATATGTGCTTTTTTTCCTCAATTGTACTAAGAAAATGGGTAGAACAACTCTTGATACCATCTTGGAGGCACTCCTAGGTTTGTAACAAGATATGGATCAAATTATTGGATGAATGTTACCCATGAATAAGAAGTTGTCAAGTATTCATGGTAGGATGGAAAACGTTGGGGATCATTTAAAGGCCACTAATTTAACTCCTCTACCCCATGCCTAAAATACCACCTCTATCCCGGGGTTCGTCCACCAAAATTATACTCCAATACATCAAGAACATGTTCCATTGCATGTTCCATCATCCCAATCCAATATGAACTGAGCTCCACAAAACATTGTTCGACCAAAATCTAACTATGAAAAGACCCTTTTCATCTTAGGTAACCACGATACTAGCATTTTACCTAGTATCACTCCTTCTCTTGTATAGGATTATGAACAAACAAGTCAAAAGGAGGGTGCAAGGAGAGTGCTTTATGAAGAAAGGCTTAAAGGCCTAACGGAGTTCTTACCAAAGAATTCTGAAATTGAAAAGTGTGATGGAGTAGGTTCAATGTTGAATCCTTTTCAAGAAGGAGAGGATGATGTAATCACGGTTAGCACCAAGGAAACTCAAATCACCATTGATACAATTCGAACTACATCTTGGAAATAGCCTTTAAAAGATCAATATCGTGTGTGGATGATATCTTGAAATATGGGACATGCATTACTAAAAGACTCATGTGCTGGGGATATCACCATACTAAATATGCTTACCAACAAAGTGTCATTCGAAGAAGGTTTGTCTCAAGAACGAGAGGTTAGCATCCCACTTTACTTGGCTAAGCAAGTTATGAATCCTCCCAAATTCAATTCCAAGGACTACCCCGAGAATCTTGAATTTTCAAATGATGAACACTTAAATTTGACTACAAATTCTCTTCAACAAGGAGAGGATGATACAAGCGGGATTACCCCAAAGATCCTCACTCAAGGTAATTGGCATCCTTTTAGAGATCAGGAGGAGTATTTCGACCCACAATGATAATTTTGGATATGAAGAAGTCTTGTTGATGAATGTATTTGGCACTTGGTTCACTTTTGGGCCCATTATGTAATAAGGCCCATAGCTATAAATAGTTAGCTTTCTTTTCATTTTAGGACAAGATGATTATTGATGATGAATGTTACACTTGAGAGTGTTTATGTTAGCTTGTTGGGAACTTTCTAGATTGTGAGAAATGTCGATTGTTAGAGGTCCATTTCCTCTTTCAGTCTTCATAAGAGATAGGTGCTTGTGGTAATTTAAAGGAAGTTCTTTGGTTTGAAATACCTATGGTTGTCCTTTTCTTATCATATTATGTCTATCTATCTATCTTTTCCCTTTATTGTCTTTGTTTTCCTTTTGCTCTTCATCTCGTATTTTCGTATTTCCCATTTTACCCTTGTCTCCGTTGTTTTCGTAGTTTCTTCATTTTCTTCTTATTTTGGTTTGTATCAGTGGTGATTCTTATACACCCAACTTGGTGATTGGTCAAGGGTACAAGCAAGGTTTGAATGAGGTTGTTGGTAGCCTTCCCTACAATGAAAAGTCTTTCTTGAGGATTTACAATCCACTTGGTAGACTTAAGTTGTGTATGGGAGACATATCAAAAAAAATGAGTGTTCTTTAAAGAAGGGGAGCAATGAAATGGTCCAAAAGAATTCTCCATGGTGTGTTTCCATTCATGACCAAATCTTTATTGCTTGTAGGTCAAAGAGTTAGTCTTCTCTTGAAAACACTTTGGATGAGTTCCATTTATGTGACACCTTTTTAAATTTCTTGTTTGCAATTGATGACCCCTTACTCAAAGGTGGTATCATTCTTGAGAACCCTAGGGCAAATGTGTCATTGCCTCTTTTGGGTATTGCTTATATACTTGCATCCTTATTTGACACACTTGTGCTTAAGTTGTGTGGGCCACAATCTATGATGCTAAGTTGATTACTTGTTTGTGGGAGAGTTCATGGTTGTTAAAGACTTCTTGCCACCTTCATAAGGTTGGGCAATTTGAAGTGTCAAGAGGGACTCTTGGAAGTATACTTATCATTAAAAGAGGGAACCAAATTTCTTGGGAGAACCACTTGTCTTGGATTCATTTATTGTATAAAAGGTTATCCATTGTCCCTAGTAAAATGACTCCATTGTTGAACTCCTTTCTCTTGGTAAGTTGTTTGAAAAAGAGAGTTTCAATGTGCTTGAAATGCCTCTTTCTCACTTTGTGTGTTCCTACTCATGAGCACACCTTGGATGAGATTAGTGTCCTTAGCACCTTTCTTTACTACCTTTTTGCATATGATGTTATTCATAACCATGTTGAATCAACATCTTAGGTAGGCTTGAATTACATCTAAAGGAAAAGTGTTGTGGGCCTCAATGATTTGAGTCCATCCTTGAGTGTATTAGTTGCTAAATCTTTTGATCCATGTGGCATTCTTATAGATAGTAATACCCCGGATGAGATTTCTATGCTTGATTCCTTTCTATATCAACTGTTTGCTTATGATGATGTCCATGGTAGTTGTGGAATTGTTTTATTTGGAGGTATTATGTCCTTTGGTTGGTCCACTTGTTTGAGTAATGATGCAATATGGGTCTCTCATATCTTTGACCCCAAAAAACTCTTGTGGAGTTTTGCAGAATTAGTGGCACCACCTTTGGTGTGGTTTCTTAGAGAGGTATTGAAACAATTATGTCATATGGCTCCTAAAATGAATGTGATCTTACCTCCTCGGTTTGTTGATGCCATTATGACCTTTGTGTTTTTCTTATCTTTTGGTATTCTTCATAGCCGGTTCCTTTGTACTCTTTTCAATAAGCTTCTTGTGTTAAACACAAAGGATCCTTAGTTATATCTTAAGTGTGAGCAACCTTGGCATGGTGCTATGATTTCTTTTGCTAACGCTAACCCTCGTACCTTGAGGATATTTTTGTTGCTTGTTTTCCCAATGGTTTTGCAAGGTTTGGATTCGAGGTCAAATCTTTTTCAAGAAGGGAAACGAGATTGAATCCTTTTCAAGAAGGGGAGGATGATACAAGCCAAATTGGCATGAACCTTTCTTGGCTTGTATTTCAAGGGCAACAATAAGGGATCCAAGCCACAAGGAGCGTAAAGCCACAAGTTCATAGATAGGGGTCCATTATGCACTTCAAGTAGAGAAATATTGCGTATAGAAGATAGCGTGGAGTCAAAGAGAGACATTAGAGAGGTCGTGGGCAATAAAGAAAAGCTAAAAGTCGCCCTAAGAGAACTGCGAGCTCACCTGCGTTCGCAGGTCCCTTACCTGCACCAGCACGTGACCAAAACAGCCCAAACAGAGGCATCTGTTCCCTGACCTGCATGAGCAGATGGTCCACCTACAAGGGCAGGTCAACCTAGACGAACAACTTGTCCTATTTTGTGAATTGGGACACTTTAGGGCCCATAAATGTAATAATAGGCCCAACGGCTATAAATACTAGTTATTCACTTTCATTTCCTTAGATTTTTGATGATACTGATATTGTGAGACTCCTTATGGAGCATGAGTGTAGCTTGGAAAAGCTTAGATTGACCTTTGCCTAGAAACGGTGGTTGCGAGGGCGTTATGATTCCCTCGTGGTCGTTCGTACGAGTTAGGTGCCTTCTTTGGATTAATATTTCAAGGTTATTGGATTCAATATATCCTTTAGTTTCGTTTGATTTTCTTGTTTGTGTCTATCTTTCTATCTCTATCTATCTATCCTTTATTTTTCACATTTCAATTCTAGCGTTTCTTTAGTTTTCATTTTGATTTTAACTTCCGTATTTTGGGGGTTATCAAATGGTCTCTCTTGTTTTAAGCTCTTTGACTCCGACAGAATACTATAATAGAGGCTACATCTCTTGGCTCTCAACTTTCCACTCTGTTGGTCAAGGATAGAAATTAGAGCTTATCCGAGTATCAAGCCCTCGATGAATTCAATACCCTCAGTGGTTATAATAAGTTATGGGTCCCATAAACATTAACACTGCATAGACATGTAAAATACTAGGTGTACAATATGTAATTTTGGAGGTAGCTCTATCTTAAACCTCCGAATCAATTCTATGTATGTTAAGGCCCAACATATAAAGGGCTCAACTTTTCTTTCTTTCCAAATATCATGAGGCGTTTAATATGTGAACCTTGTAAAAACACACAATTTCCAATATAAAACTTTAATTTTCTGTTCCTCACATTTTGATAGGGCACGATGCTTAGCCATCTATCTACAGGCACGGTTTGTGCTAAAATTCACGTATGTGTTAAATTTTTCCTAGTAAGATCCCAATTTCACCATGAAATAGAGGAATTTATCCCAATATATTCAACACTTAAGTGAACAAACACAATGGGGGCATATAACATATGGACACAGTCTTTGGCACATAGGCAAGCGGCACAAAGGATAGCTTCATATATAAATAATAAGCCACAAGAAAGAGCATTTAACATATGAATAGTGAACATAAGAGGCATACGATACATAGGTATTTGTGCTATAGGAACATATTGATAGCCGAAAAACTACAGAAACTAGAATTTAAGTAAGAATTGAAAAGATAATCAATGGATAGATGAAAAATTAGACACACGAAGATAAGTAATTAAGAAAAATAGGACATATTAAAGCCTAGAACCCCTAATTTACATGCATCTACTAACACCTAATTCCTACGGTGACCAAGAGGGAATCGAAACGCCCTCAAAACCACACGTTGCTAAGCAAACCGTCAACAAAAGCTTACCAAAAACTCTCTCAAGAGATAATGTTCATCAATTTTCAAGCAAAACTAAGGAAATAAAGACTATATTCTACTATTTATACCCCACGGGCCATTTATTACATACTTGGGCCCAAAAGTGACCCATTTCCACAAACTAGCATTTTCAGCCGAATTGGGACACTTGCCCACGCAGGTCAGGGGTAGGTGCCACTACTTGGGCTACTTTTCCCACCTGCTGGCACATCTCATCACCTGCGGCCGCAGGTGAGAAGGCAGATGCCACTGGTGTATCATTTTGCTCTTCTTTGCTTTTGTTTGGCCCTTCCAAGGTCCCTTGATCCTCTTTAGATCCAATCACCAATGCGTAGCACCCTTTGGATGGTAGTAGGATGTCGTCAAGTACCTTTCATTTCATAAACATTCCTTGGAGCACTTGAAGCTCTCGTGCTTGACTTTTAGTGAATGGTTTAGAGCGTATTTGGATTATATCATCCTCTCCATCTTGAAAGGAATTTGACCTCAAATTCTCATCCTCTTACATATCAAAAGGTAAGAGATCACACACGTTGAATATGTTGTGCACTTGATACTCCGGTGGGAGGTCAATCTTGTAAGCATTATCATTTATACGCTCAAGCACTTAGAATGGGCCATCACCTCTAAGTATCAACTTAACCTTTCTTTGTGTGGGAAACTAATATTTCCGAAGGTGTACCCATACCCAATCACCCGGTTCAAGAACAAGCCTTCTCTTCCCTTTGTTCACTCTTTTCTCTATTGTTTGATTCATCTTCTCAAGGTGAATTCTCACTTTTTCATGCATCTTCTTCATTGCTTCCGCCCTTTTGCTCCCATCTAAATTAATCACAACATCACTATATAAAGGCGTGAGATCTAAAGGGGTTTGGGGGTTAAAATCATAGACACATTCAAAGGGAGTCATACCAATAGTTTAGTGAATAATACGATTGTAAGCAAATTCGACTAAAGGTAAGTAATCCTCCTAAGAGGCCATTTTTCCTTTGACCATGGCGCGTAGCATAGAACCCAAGGTCCTATTCAGAACCTCGATTTGGCCATCGGTTTGTGGGTGGCAACACATTGATAAAAGCAATTTAGTGCTAAGCCTACCCCACAATGACCCCCAAAAGTGACTAAGGAACTTAGAGTCCCTATCACTAACAATGGTACGAGGAATTCCATGTATCTTGACAACATGTTCTATTAACAAGTATGCCACATTGGAGGCATCATCGCATCTTTGACACGGTATAAAATGAGCCATTTTTGAGAACCGATCAACCACAACAAAGATACTATCTTTTCCCCTCCTTGTCCTAGGCAAACCCAATACAAAATCCATAGATATGTCAAACCATGGACATAGGGGAGTGAGAAGTGGGGTATATAATCCTTGAGGGAGAAGGAGTAACTTTGTACTTCTACTATCCATACATTGACCACAAACTCGTGCAACATCATGTTGCCTTTTAGGCCAATTGAATTTTTCCTCTTGGATTCAAAGGGTCTTGTCAATTCCAAAATGAGCTATCATACTACCATCGTGTGCCTATCTCACAAAAAACTCTCTCCAAGAGCTAGAGGGCACATACAACCTCTTTCCTTTGAATAGGAATCCATCAAATTTTGAGTAGGGTATAGATGTTCTATCCCTAAGCCATTTTTCCCTTTCCCATTCCTCACAATCCACGAAAATTTGAGTAAACTTGGGATCCTCCGTATATAATGTCTTCAAGAATTCAAATCCAATTAATTTAGAAGACAAAGTACTAAGTAACACATGTTTGAGGGACAAGGCATCGGCCATAACATTCTCCTTCCCTTTTTTGTATCGGATCACATAAGGGAAAGTTTCTAAGAATTCAATCCACTTGGCATGCCGTTTGTTCAATTTGTCTTGGGCCCTAAGATGTTTCAAAGACTCATGGTCTGTCTGAATCACAAATTTCTTAGGCCACAAGTAGTGTTGGCAATTGCCCAAAGCTCTATCAAGGCATACAACTCAAGATCATATGTAGAGTAGTTCAAGGTTGCTCCTTTGAGCTTTTCACTAAAGTATGCAATGGGCTTTTGGTCTTGCATTAAGAAGGCCCCAATGCCTACCTTGCTAGCATCACATTCGACTTCAAACATTTTCCAAAGTCGAGCAATTACAACAAAGGGGCATAGCTAAGCATTGTTTTCAAAGTTTCAAACACCTTTGCTTACTCGTCACCCCACTTAAAGGGCTTATCCTTTTAGATTACCTCGGTCAACGTGGCGGTTATGGTACTAAACCCTTTGACAAACCTTCTATAGAAACTAGCCAATCCATGAAAACTTCTTACATTACTAATGGATTGTGGAGTTGGCTAATTTCTTATAGCGTCTATCTTGAATTCATCCACTTCAACGCCCCGAGATCTTACAACAAAGCCCAAAAAGACAACCTCATCAACACAAAAGGAGAATTTCTCAAGATTAGCAAATAATTGCTCCTTTCTAACCACATCAAAAACACATCTCAAATGCTTATCATAGTCATCTATTGACTTGCTATAGACTAAAATATCATCAAAGTATACCACAACAAACTTCCCTATAAATGGTTTCATCACATGGTTCATTAACCTCATAAAGGTACTAGGAGCATTGGTGAGTTCAAATGACATAACCATCCATTCATTGAGACCAAACTTGGTCTTGAAGTCAATTTTCCATTCATCACCGAATTTGATGGTACCCACTCCTAAGATCAATCTTTGAAAACACACAAGAACCATTCAATTCATCTAACTTATCATCTAACCTAGGGATAGGGTGGTGATACTTTATCGTTATCTTGTTAATGGCCCGGCAATCAACACACATGCGCCAAGTCCTATATTTCTTTGGCACCAACAATATCGTGACCGTACTGGGCTCATGCTTTCCTTGACATATCTTTTGTTGAAAAGTTCCTCAACTTGTCTTTGGAGCTCTTTGGTGTCCATTGGTTACTTCTATAAGCCGGATTGTTAGGCAACTGTGAACCCGACACAAAATCTATCTGATTCTCGATTCCCTAAAGTGGGGGTAACCCTTGTGGTAGCTCCTTTGGAAACACATCTTTGAATTCTTATAAAATAAGAGAAATAGAATGGGGGATAAGAGAAGTAGATTGGTTAGCATGAAAGGAATGGCCTAAAAAGAGGATGGGCTCCTCATTATTAGCCTCCTCAAACAAGTCCTTGTTTCTCGCCAACATCACCATTTAGGACTTCCCCTTGAACTTTCTCCTGTCTTTTTCTTCATCATTCTCCTCTTCATGGGGTTCATCCTCCCCTTCTTGATGTCTCCCAAAGTATACCTCCAAAAAAGTACAATGCGGTCGCTGAATCAAATATAGAGCCCAACTAGGTTGGGGTCGATCCCACATGGAATAGGTCGAAGTATAAGTAGACCACCAGATGAAATAATTGGAATGTAAATAAAACTGAGGGGTTTTTCTAGTGAATATTAACAACGACGATTGCTTGTTGTATTGAGTTTGTAAACAATAAGAGAAATTCACTAGGACTGTGATCCCCAATGATTCCTTAACTCCACCGGATACTTGTGCTAACAAAATTGTCCCGCTGCGTTGCATGCAAAATCTAACAAATTAGGTTCATCTTACTGTCTCTCGGCCTTCATTAGACGAATTTCACTCTTCTCCTCTCGGTCTTCGAGCGTCGCACTACTAACCCTTGTCTTGTATCTCAGATAACTTTTCCCGCTAAGGCTCCAGTTATTAGATGAAGGTTGATAGCTTCAAATCTCTATTGTTATCTCCTTTTCCCAATCTCTACCTCTCTCTCGATCAAGTCTAGAATACAGGCGGGTTTCTAACATTCGCGACCATTAGAAGATCAATCACAACGAAGGAAACAACAATACATGCATACACCACGGTTCAGAATTGCTTTGCACTTAACCGATTTCGTTAATTCCTCATGGTTCACAAAACCCTAGTTGATGGGTTTAGCTACTCATAATTGCAAGAACACAAGAATAATTCAAAGATGAAAACATAACTATGATCTCGCAAGAATAAAGGAAAACCGAAATTTCAATTATCAATAAACCTAAAATTAGGGTTTGTCAATACAAAGCCCAAAATATGTATGAAACAGTATGAAATAACTCTCAAAGTAGTAAATTGTACAACTCCCGCACTTAGGACTACGCAGGGGTATTTATAGATACAAAACTAGTCCTATACAAAACAAAATAGGAGAACAGAGTCGGCAGCTTTCACGGTGTCATGACTTGGTGTCGTGGAACCCAGTCACGGCCCGTAACATGTGTCTTGGAAATCAGGCCTTTTCTTGGATATCTGAAGTGGACTCACGCCAGCAAGTCACGCCTCGTAGGTGGACTCACGTGGCGTGAGTCCTATCGTGAAACTCAGGCAACATGATGGTCCTCTGGAAGTCGATTCACAACAGAAACTCACGACTCGTGAGTGGTAATCACGGATCGTGAGTGATGTCATGGGTTACACTCAGGTGCAGATCCATTCTTTCATCTTCGAACACTTCGTTCTCAGGCTTGATTCTTCCATTTTGATCATTTTGCCTTTAAACCCTATTTTCCTGCAAAGTAGGAAACCCCATCATACCAACAAAACACACCCAAGTTGTTGCATATTTTGCTTGTTTTAAGCATCGAAAGTGCCATATAACCATGACACATCAACACCCTCAACTTAGAACGTTTGCATGTCCTCAGGCAAACTAAACAAAAATACACATACACAATGCTTAACTAAGAGAAACCTAAGGGACCTATGGCAGTCTACTCGTTGCTTTTGACACAAAGCCTTTACGACCCCTCCTACTTTTAAAGAAAAACCAAAGTGTGTATGTAAGCAACATATGACCATGACATGGAAGGGATCAAGTGATGGCACCAAATTACGCACAAACAACCAAGCGTATATGCAATTGGCATTTCTCGAACAACTAGTAGCTAATGACACAACCCATGTGCTCTCACAATCAAAGAAGTCCCATGCACTCTCAATGTACTAATGACTATCAACATCGGGACGAGTTCAAAACACTCACGCTCACAAAGAAGTTAAGACAGTGTGCATTAGATACCATAGGCTTGCCCTTATTTTCTACGCCTTCATTTTCGGACAGTCGGACTAGGATCACTATAGGACTTTACTTGGATTGTAATGTAGGCTTAGGGACAGGTATGGTGCATATGGATATAGTGACTCAACCCTCCTTGACACTACACTATTTTTGGCTCCAACTTCCAACCTTTTTCATTTTTTTTTCTCCCTTATTCTTCATTCTTTTATTCTCAGATTTTGGGTGTGATTTTTCTTCTCAAATAAACACATATACATTTTTTTTTATTTTTTTTATTTTATATATTTTTTTTTCTGGTTCACACCCAAATCTGTTTTCTCTTTTTCTTTTATTAACCCTTCTTCATACCCAACTCAATCTACACACCCCTATAATAGCCACCCTCAACTTAGGCAATTTGCCTGAGTTGAGGTACACAGTGTCCAAGGAGGGACCAAGGCCAAGACAGGTTCCTTGTGATTAAAATGGGAAGGTGAATAGGCTAATGAAAGAAATAGGACAATTATGGCTTAACGTCAGGATCAAGAGATACTTCTTCATTTGGTTTCGTATTTAGGCTAAAAGTGTACTTTCTTCAAAAACGGCCTATGATCCTTTCCTAATCCTCTATTCTCTAACTTAGGCAAGACTAACCGGGCAAGTTCTGGATCGCATACACACAGCTAACTAAGTAGTGACCTCACACACATATAGCACAAGGTTGTATTACCCACTACTACCTATCCGTTCATGCAATGCTAGCTACGGTTATTTGCCTATAATCCTAGTGCCATAACGAGATCCAACAGTTGTCACACACAAGCATGCTATTCACATAATTCAAAAAAAAAACAGAAATTTTAGGAGGGGTATCCTTAGTATTCAAAAACACATAAAAAAATTTCAAAACTGGACTGCACTACAGTTCCCTTATTTTTCTCCTACTTTAGCACGAAATATAAAAACATCATCAATAACATCCTAAACATGCCGGTTCTACTATGATAGCACACTCGGGGGAAAAGAAACACAGCAACAAAACCTCCCAAGTGGTGGTACACCCCCACCCCCAACTAAACATGGTGCAATGCCCTCAATGCACCGATATCACATAAAAAATAAGGGAGTGAAGACATACCTGTGGCGCTCTAAGCGCCGGAAGTGGTCCCGCGAGCAGCGGGATCATCAGACTGTGCATTAGGCTCATCCGATGGGGGGATAGACTAACTGGCAGATACACCACGCGCCCTATGCTCCCCCTCAATCTGGCTCGCATGGTACTCTAACTGGGAGGCTTTAACAGCCCTCCTCAAATCACTATCGAACTCCTCATTTCTAACACCCCAATCCTTTGGACTACGTGGTCTCTTGCCTCTATCCATCTGCGGCTCCTCGTCAGCAAACAAATCGACCTCAAATGCTGGTCGTACGGAGGTTAGGATAGGCATAGGTGGTATAACGGGAGTGCTAGTCGATGCTAGTGCCCAAACCTCCTCTCTTAATGCAGCTACCTCCTCGGTCAAGCCAGCCATATCAGGGCTCGGTCCAGCACTCAAGCGTGAGGCCATACGTGCCTCAAAACTAGTCTCCGCAGCCTCGACTGTAGATTTAACCCAGGTCTTAAGCTGGGATACCAACTTAGCCATGTGAGTTTCAGTGTGAGCCTGGCGCTCAAACATATCCGTCTGCCTGTCCACCAGCTGCTGCAGAAAATCTTGTGATACTGAAACCATCCCAGCAGGAGTCGGTGGGGCACTAGTACTGGGTACTCCCTCATCAACAGGGCCAGCGCCCTTAGTCTGTACAGGTACCCTAACTGGTGAAGGAACAGGCAACGGGGCACTACTCGGCTCATCCAGGGCTGTACCCACCGACTCAGACGGCTGTGACTCACGTGGGAGCATGGGGTGTGAACCCCTATACTGCATCATGGTAATGTCTGCAATGGGGGTCACCTCGATATAATGGTCTAGGGAAGGCATCCTGTCCACCCCTGCCCTATCACACAACCCATGGATCAAGCATGGAAAGGGGATACTCGTGTGATTTCTGAATGCTCGCTCGTGGATCTCTTGTACGATGTATCTTGCGAAATGAATCTCATAACCAGCCAAGATGCTGGCTACTACTACAGCCCTGTCCAATGTGAGTGAGTTATCAGCGTTGGTTGGAACCAACCTATGTCGAACCACTGACCACAAGAATCGACCAGCAAAATGAAGCGTGGACTTTTTGATGACCAGCTTCCCAGTCACCCAACTAGCCGCTACACCCTCCTCGGCTATGTAACCTATAATCCATTTAATCAACTCCGATTTCTGCTCTGCATCTCTCATCCGAACTCTATCTCTGACCGTGTCCATTCTGTGATCAAATTTAGCTGTCGAAGCTGGAAGTAGACGGTCAAGCCCAAATAGGAAGTGGTGAATGGTATCTTCCAAAATGTCTACTCGAGTACTGCGCACCAAGACATGAGTCAGCACTGGCTGCAAAATACATCGCTGCCCTACTGGGGTGATCAAACCAACCGATGCAGCATAGGAAGCATAAAACTATCGGACCAACTCTGAGCTATACCGACCAGAAGGCTGCGCCATCCAACCCAAGCCATATCGCTCAAAACTAGGCCAAATATCCGGCAATGTCCTCAATTCCTACACCCGATATTGGGGCTCCTCCATAATGCTCCTCCGGCACAAACCACGCTCTGTCAGCTCAGCAACTCGATCATAAATAGTATGCATGCCCTGTACACACCACCATTGAACCTCCCTATCCTGTGCAGTAGTCGGGGCACTCTCGGCACCAGTACCAGAAAGAGAGGTTGTAGCCTCCGCCACAGATGTATCCTGACCCGTACCCTTATCCACAGACAAACCCTGACCCATGGCATTATCCTCAGATCCTAACCCAGAAACATCCTCCCCCTCTTCAGACTGGGGGGCTGACTCAGAAGACTCAACTTGGACAACTAGCTCAACAGGTGGTGGGGCCGGCTGAATTGCTGCCCGGGCAGCCGCTCGGGTCCGCGTCTGTAACTTCGTAGCCTGAGGGAATAAGGCACTATCGTCATGACTAATATCAAACTCCTCCACAGAACCACTTGGCTCAGACTCAGTTGGTTCATCCCGCAAATGGGTCGGTAAATCCATATTTTTGGTTCGAATTCGGGATGAGGCATCAAGGTGGTCATTCTTAGGGTTGGATTTTCGAGGCATGGTAATGGGTGAAGGAACGAATTTTTGGGTTTTTAGGTCGGATTTGGATCGGATTTGGGTCGGGTTTGTGGTGGTGGATTCGAGTTTTATGGATTTGGAGGTGGGTGGGTCGGATTTGGAGAGTTTGGGGAAAAGGATTTTGGATAGTTGGTGTTTGAGAAGGAAGGTGTTTCGAATTTAGTAGGGAGAAGAAGAGAAAATTGGAATTTTAGGGTTTTATGTTAAGGATTTGAAATTGGTGAAAGAGGAACAAGGATCGAATATATATTGGGTAAAGAAGAAAGGGTCCAGATTTATTTTAGAAAATTCGGATCGGGTCGGGTCGGATTTGGGTTGCTGACATTTTTACTTTTCACGACACAACCCATGCCACTTGGGTGTGACCTACGTGATGTGAGGTCTGTCGTGACTAATGTTCTGAGACTGGCCTGAAGGGATGATATACACGACATGACTCACTTTGCGTGGATCCCATCCACGGCACGTGGATGCCTTCCATGGAATAGGTTCAAAACTTGGAAATTTTCCTTTGCTTTTAACGATACCATCAACGTGACGTAGAACTCCCTCACGTGTCGTGATTCATGTCATGGATGAAATTTCACCACTTCAGGTGAATTCTATAATTTTCCACTAACTTTTACTCAATAATCCGATCTCCATATAACAAAATCTTGGGTTGCCTCCCAATCAGCGCCTAATTTAATGTCGCGGCACGACATGGCTAACTTGGATACTCAGATTTCCCCAACTAGCCCATGGGTTGCCTCCCATAAAGCGCCTGATTTAACGTCGTGGTACGACATGACTTGACTTGACTACTCAGACTTCATCAAGTTCAAGTTCTTCAATCGTCCTTACCTCTTCCGGAACTCCTACATAATGCTTAACACGCTGTCCATTGACTTTGAATAGGACATCATCCGTTCCTTTTAGCTCAATAGCACCATGTGAGAATACCCGAACGACAGTGAATGGGCCAGACCATTTGGATTATAGTTTTCCAGCAAACAGGCGAAGCTTAGAATTATACAATAAAACTGAGTCGCCCGGGTGAAATTCGCGGTTCTCAATTCGACGATCATGGTACAATTTCATCTTTTCTTAATACAATGCTGAACTTTCATATGCCTGGAGACGAAATTCATCCATCTCGTTCATCTGCTCAAGTCGCAATGGGGCCTCCTCACTCCAGTCCAAATTCACCCTTTTCAATGCCCACAAAGCTTTATGTTCTAGTTCAACGGGAAAATGGCAAGACTTTCCAAATACCAACTGATATGGTGATATGCCAATTGGTGTTTTGAAAGCCGTCTGATATGTCCATAATGTATCATCTAGTCGTCGAGCCCAATCAGTCCTATTTGCATTAACTGTTTTTGCCAGAATGGACTTAATCTCGCGATTTGACACTGCCACCTGCCCGCTTGTCTGAGGATGGTAAGGTGTTGCCACCTTATGTTTGACACCATACTTTTCTAGCAAGGCTTTGAATAGTCGGTTGCAAAAGTGGGATCCTCCATCACTTATAATAACTTGGGGTGTCCCAAAACGTGAGAATAAGTTCTTTTCAAGAAGGTTGTTACACTTCTCCCTTTGTTATTAGGAAGCGCTATTGCCTCCACCCACTTAGAAACGTAGTCAACAGCCACCAAGATGTACTTCATTCCATGCGATATCACAAAAGGACCCATAAAGTCAACTCCCCACACATCGAACAATTCAAGCTCAAGAATAGTAGTCATGGGAAGTTCGTGTTTGCGTGAAATATTATCTTGCCTTTGACACCGATCACAAGCATGGGCATAGTCATGAGCATCCTTGCAAATGCTGGGCCAATAGTACCCACATTACAAGATTTTATGGGTTGTCCGTGCACCTCCATGATGACCCCCAACTGGAGATGAGTGACACGCCTCCAGAATACTTATCATCTCAGACTCCGGGGCATATCTTCGAATTATACCGTCAGCACACACCCTAAACAGATACGGCTCATCCCAGAAGAACTTTCTTACCTCATGCATGAATTTCTTTCTCTGCTGATATGTCATATCTTCCGAGACTAGATCACTTGCCAAAAAGTTGGCAAAATCAGTAAACCAAGGGATCAAGTCCTGAGATGCAGCCAACACTTGTTCATTCGGAAAAGTATCATCAATCTCTAGGTCATCCTTTAATTTACGCATAGCCTCCTCCTCAAGGCATGAAAGATGGTAAGCCACTTGATTTTTGCTCCCCTTACGATCCTCGACTTCAAAGTCAAATTCTTGCAACAGAAGAACCCACCAAATCAGTCTTGGCTTTGCATCCTTTTTCGACATAAGATACCGAAGGGCTGCATGATCTGTATGCACAATCACCTTCGTACCAATCAATTAAGATCTGAATTTCTCAAAAGCAAATTCTACGGCCAACAACTCCTGCTCAGTCACAGTGTAATTCTTTTGAGCTGGGTTAAGCACTTTGCTAGCATAGTAGATCGGGTGTAATATCTTCTCATATCATTGTCCAAGGACTGCACCCAAAGCCACTCCACTAGCATCACACATAACCTCAAAAGGCTTAGTCCAATCCGGTGACACAATGATAGGGGTTGACACCAACTTCTCTTTAAGACACTCAAACGCTTTAAGACATGATTCATCAAACACAAACTTCACCTCTTTCTCTAAAAGTTTGCACAAGGGATGAGCAATCTTTGAGAAGTCTTTGATGAACCTTCTATAAAAACCAACATGACCTAGAAAACTCCGAATACCTTTTACAGAGATAGGTGGGGGCAACTTCTTAATTACTTTGATTTTCGCCTTATCCACCTCAATGCCTTTCTTCGAAATCTGATGCCCCAATACAATACCTTCATTGACCATAAAGTGGCATTTTTCCCAATTCAATACTAGGTTGCACTCCTCGCATCTTTGCAGCACATTAGCAAGGTGTGCTAAACAGCCGTCAAATGAGTCACCCACTACAGAAAAATCATCCATAAACACCTCGATAGTGTCTTCCACCATGTCAGAGAAAATAGACATCATACAGCATTGGAAAGTGGCCGGTGCATTACACAACCCGAAAGGCATCTGCTTGAATGCGAACGTCCCATATGGACAAGTGAAAGTGGTCTTCTCTTGGTCTTCGGGGGCAATAAAAATTTGATTATACCCCGAATAGACATCAAGAAAACAATACCATCCTCTACCAGCAAGACGGTCTAACATCTGGTCCATGAAGGGCATAGGAAAATGATCCTTTTCAGTCCACGAATTCAGCTTCCGATAGTCCATACAAACTCTCCATCCGGTCATCGGCCTCATTGGAATCAACTCATTTTTATCATTTGGAACCACAGTGATTCCTCTCTTTTTCGGCACACACTGAACTAGGCTCACCCATTTGCTATCAGCAATGGGATAAACCACTCCTGCCTCTAACCACTTGATTATCTCTTTCTTCATAACCTCTTGCATAGGTGGGTTCAGACGACGCTGGTGCTCAATGCTAGGTATGCACTCAGGAACAAACTGGATCTTGTGAGTGTATATGCCGGGTGGAATACCGATGATATCCGCAATGGACCAACCAATGGCCCTCTTGAATCTTCTCAAAACTAAAACCAATGCCTCTACTTGCCAATCCACCAACTTAGCAGAAATAATCACTGGCAAGGTATTGTTGGCTCCCAAGAATGTGTAGCGAAGGTAGGCCAGAAGAGCCTTAAGCTCTAAAACTGGGGGCTCCTCTATAGATGGACGAGCTGGTGGAGTTACCCTATTCTTCAAATCAAGATCCAGTTTCTTGGGCGCATAAGTGTACGCTCCTTTATCGGCTAGTATACCCACCATCTCATCATAATCTTCTATACCATCATCTTCAAAGTTCATAATCGCGGCAGCCAGAGGTTCTACTCCCAACCTTTCTTCAATGAACACAGCAACCTCAATATCATCAACCGCATCTATCACTGAAATCACTCACTTATCTTTTGGCTGCTTCATGGACCGACAAACATTGAAGGTAACCTGTTCATCATTCAATCTAAATTTCAGCTGCCCAGTTTCCATATCCACTAATGCACGACCCGTAGCAAGGAATGGTCTTACCAATATGATGGGAACCTCAAAGTCAACTTCACAATCGAGGATCACAAAATCAGCCAAAAATATGAAAGAGGCCACCTTCACCAAAACATCATACAGAATGCCAACCGGCTTTTTCACAGTTCTATCATCCATGAGAAGTCTCATGGAGGTTGGTTTTGGTGCTCCCAACCCCAATTTCTTGAACACAGCTAATGGCATTAGGTTGATGCTAGCACCCAAATCGCACAGTGCTTTGGCAAAATCGTAGGACCCAATAGTACATGAGATCGTGAAAGCTCTTGGATCCTCTTTCTTTTCAACTAAGGACAGGGAGGCAACTGCACTACAATGATGAATGTTATCATCTGGCTCAAAACTCACCGTTCTCTTCTTTGTCACCAAGTCTTTCATGAACTTGGCATAACCTGGCATCTGCTCCAATGCCTCTACCAGAGGGATGTTAACTGACAACTCCTTTAACATGGTGATAAACTTCTGATACTTTCCTTCCTTCGCCTTTTTCTTCAATCTTTGATGGTAGGGAGGAGGAGGTCGTGGGATAGGTTTGAGCACTTTTGGTACCTCATTCTCCTTCCTCTTCTCAGATTTTGCATTGTCGCTATCATCACGCTGATTAGAAACCATATCACCTTTTGCACTATCTGACTCAGCTTTAATATTGATAACCACTGGATCATTAAGCACACTACTGTCAGCAGGCATAGGTGGATCTGTCGTGCTTTTACCGCTTCTAGTAGTAATAGCGAGACAATGACTGGCATTTTTTGGATTCTGGACGGTATTGCTTGGAAGGGTGCCTGGCTGACGTTGATTCAGTGCCAATGAAATTTGCCCAAACTGGTGCTTCAGCTGTTTAATGGCAGTCGAATGAGACTCCACTTTCTAACTTATGCCCGAAATGTCAGTCCTAATCTCTTTCAAGCAATTCTCCTAACTTTCGGCTCCTTTGACCAATTTATTTAGGAGTGCCTCCATTCTTGAATTTTCAGACTCCTCATCACGCCTTCCAGGTGGTACATATATGTCATTCTTTTCTCGTATCATCTTTCCACCTCCAATCACCATCACGGTCCCGTTCTCGATATTTGTATCCTGATTTGTTGTAGTTGTCACCATAATAGTTATGACCTTGATTCCCTTGCCTTGAGTTCCAAGAGTCTTGATTAGACCCTTGGCCCTTGGCTCGGAAACCATCCACTTCGCAATCTAGATACTTTGCCTCTTCATCGAACTCACTATCCTCATGTCTAGCCGCTTTGCTCTGTGCACCTATAGCATGCACCTTTTCCACCTCTCTAGCCTCTATTTATTTGGCAAGAAGACCAATCTCTGTCCTCAACTGAACTACCTCTTGAGCTACAGATTCATCCAAAGCCCTTTGAGCTGCTGAAGCTCCAAAAGCATACATTCCAACCGGCGTATCTGCCTCCCGAGTATACCATCCTCAGTTGGTCTTAGTGACACGATCTAATATCTCCGAGGCTAGGTCCCATCTCAGACTCATGAATGCTCCACCAGTGATAGTATCCGCCACCCCCTTTGTGTTAACATTCAAAGCTCTGTAGAAGATTTCCAGTAAATTCCAGCCACTCATCCTATGATTTGGCATGTTCTGCAACTTATTTTTAAATCTCAGCCAAGTCTCATAGAGTGCTTTCAAATGAAGCTGTCTAAAATTATAGATCTCGTCTTTCAACTGCAGTATCTTAGACAGTGGGAAAAATCTTTCCAAAAATTGATTTCTCAATTCCTGCCAAGTAGTGATGGAACCTCTTGGCAGCTCAGCCAACCACAACGTGGCTTCTCCTGTAAGAGAGAATGGGAACAACCTCAACCGTATCGCTTCTAGGTTAACTCCAGGCAGATTGTATGACGTGCAGACCCCCACAAAATTCATGACATGCATGTTTGGGTCATCAGTAGGAAGACCTGCAAATTCGCCTTTCAAGTTCAGCAGATGGATCATGGCACTATTGATGTCAAACTTAGTTCCCGAGGTAACTCAGGTGGAACAATGGCACCGTTCTCGATTGGCTCAAAGTAGTCCACATATTCATCTTTTGGATCATCATACACAGGCACATGTGGTCTCGATTGTTCTCTTAGTCGTCTTTGTCTCTCTTTAGCATCAGCCAAATGCTCTGTTGCTTCCTGCATAGCTCGATTATCATGTTCTGCTTGTCTAAGAGCAGCTTTTCTAACATGCTCTTCTCGTGTTAATCGAGCAGTAGTTTGTTCGGCTGTTCCCAGACCAGCAGGATGAATTGGATGATTGTGAATATCTCCTGCAGCTGCGGGATCCTGGACTCCTTCAGTATTCACCATTGTCCGATTAGCTCTTAGAGTCCTTTCGATTTCAAGATCAAGTGGAATTAGGGGATTGCCTTGACTCCTTGTATTTGGCATACACCGGCATATGCCCTAAACAGTATGTAAAAACACACCCAATCAACTCCAACCAGTAATGTTCAACTTCGTAACCGTACTCCCCGGCAACAGAGCCAAAATTTGATGTCACCCAAAGTATACCTCCAAAAAAGTACAATGCAGTCGCTGAATCAAATATAGAACCCAACTAGGTTGGGGTCGATCCTACAGGGAATAGGTCGAAGTATTAGTAGACCAGAAGATGAAATAATTGGAACGTTAATAAAACTGGGGGGGTTTGCTAGTGAATATTAATAACGACGATTGCTTGTTGTATTGAGTTTGTTAACAATAAGAGAAATTCACTAGGACTGTGATCCCCAATGATTCCGTAACTCCACCAGATATTTGTGCTAACAAAATTATCCCGCTGCGTTGCACGCAAAATCTAACAAGTTAGGTTCATCTAACTGTCTCTCGACCTTTATTAGATGAATTTCACTCTTCTCCTCTCGGTCTTCGAGTGTCGCACTACTAACCCTTGTCTTGGATCTCAAATAACTTTTCCCGCTAAGACTCCAGTTATTAGATGAAGGTTGATAGCTTCAAATCTCTGTTGTTATCACTTTTTCCCAATCTCTACCTCTCTCTCGAGCAAGTCTAGAATACAGGTGGGTTTCTAACATTCGCGACCGTTAGAAGATCAATCACAACGACGGAAACAACAATACATGCATACACCACAGTTCAGAATTGCTTTGCACTTAATCAATTTCGTTAATTCCTCGTGGTTCACACAACCCTAGTTAATGGGTTTAGCTACTCATAATTGCAAGAACACAAGAATAATTCAAAGATGAAAACATAACTATGATCTCGCAAGAATAAAGGTAAACCGAAATTTCAATTATCAATAAACCTCAAATTAGGTGTTGTGACTACAAAGACAAAAATATGCCTGAAATAGTATGAAATAACTCTCAAAGTAGTAAATTGTCCAACTCCCGCACTTAGGACTACGTAGGGGTATTTATAGATACAAAACTAGTCCTATCCAAAACAAAATAGGAGAACAGAGTCGGTAGCTTTCACGGTATCGTGACTTGGTGTCGTGGAACCCAGTCACGGCCTGTAACATGTGTTGTGGAAATTAGGCCTTTTCTTGGATCTCTGAAGTGGACTCACACCAGCAAGTCACGCCTCGTAGGTGGACTCACGTGGCATGAGTCCTGCCGTGAAACTCAGGAAAAATGATGGTCCTCTGGAAGTCGATTCACGACAGAAACTCATGACTCGTGAGTGGTAATCATGGCTAGTGGGTGATGTCGTGGGTTACACTCAGGTGCAGATCCATTCTTTCATCTTCGGACACTTCATTCTCGGGCTTGATTCTTCCTTGTTGATCATTTTGCCTTTAAACCCTGTTTTCCTGCAAAGTAGGACAGAAACCCCATCATACCAACAAAACACACCCAAGTTATTGCATATTTTCCTTGTTTTAAGCATCGAAAGTTCCATACAACCCTGGCACATCTCTTCTTTACTACCTTTTCCCTTTAACTCTGTCATTCTTTGATGTATCTCATTCACTTGTGATGGTAAAAGAGGGTGAAGGGTAAACTTCTGACCATTCAACTCAAGAGAATACCGATTGGTTCTCCCATCATGTTTGGTTGAACGATTGTATTTCCATGGTCTTCCAAGCAAACTATGACAAGCTTGTATGGGGATGACATCACATAGTATTTCATCATGGTAATTCCCAAACTTGAATCAGATCACAACTTGCCTAGTCACTTTTAATTATCCACACTCGTTTAACCATTGAAGCTTGTATGGTGCGGCATGCTTGGTTGTGGGTAACTTCAAGAAATTAACCATGGTGGCACTATATACATTTGCACAACTCCCACTATCAATGACCAATGAGCATACATTCTCTTTGATAAGACATTTAGTATGGAATAGATTTTCCCTTTGACTAGGGTCATATAAGGCCTTACTAATCATTACTCATCTTACCACAAAGTTTGGAACCTCAAACTCTCCATCTTGAGTCCAAGATGTAACACCCCGTACATTCCTAACCCTACTTGACGACGTTAACTACTATATACATAGGTATCGAGAGCTATAAGTATGCATTTGGTAAGGCTATTGGTGAGATAATTGAATTTGGCTCTTGTTATGTGGTTAAACTTGCATGGAAGGTGTTTTACAATTTTCATTGCACATTTGTGGGTTCAAAATGAGGCTAAGAAGACCTCTAAACAAAGTATAATAAGGTTAAGAAGTGAGTTAAAGAATAGGACTTGAAGTATTTAACCAAACCCGCGAAGAGAAGTCGAAAAATGGAATTTTTGGAAAAAATTAAAGAAGGGCGCGTTTGGGACTTGCCACGCCGCTCTGGGATAAAATTTTTAGCCCAGAGGCAGCAGGTTGGAGCCCCCAGGAGCGTGCCACCTTGGGTTTTCCACTTTTTTGAAAGTTGGAAATTTCTAAGTCCCAAGGGTATCCGGGGACGTACCAAGCCGATTTTTGCTACGTTTATTATACAACCAAGAGTATATACATGAAATTAATGACATATTACATTGGTATGATAAAATTACTCGAGAACGAATTTGGGGTCAAAATGACAGTTTTGCCCCTAAGGTCAAAATAAGCCAAACGTGGCTAGAATCACTTGTTTTTGGGATTGAGGCTACGGATATGAATGTTATGAGTGGGAATATTATTGTAATACGTATAAAGATGAGAAATTATTGATTTTATTGGGTTAAGTGATTTGGGCTCAATAAAAGCCCAAAATGGGATAAAAGACATGGGTCACATGACCCAATCTTCTATTGACTTGGTCAATTAAGGCATTAAATATCAAGAAAGGCTAAGGATGACCCAAGGACTATAAATAGACCCACAAAATCAGATTTTTATTCATTTAACCTCTCATGCTTTCTAGACATTTTCTCAAACATTCTACACTATTCTCTCAAGATCCCTAAAGACTCCAAGGCAATTTTGGAGCAAAATCATCCCTTTGCTAGTTTGGGTAAGTGAATATTATTATGGATCCATATATTATATGCATTAAAGAGTATGTAAATCATGTTGGTTGTGCTTGAAAATGTTGGATATGGTATTTTGTGCTTTTGTATAAGATGTGTGATCCATGGGATTTGAACTTGAATTAGGACTTGTGCCTTTGATGAAAAATCATGGTATGGATAAAATATGAACATCTATGGAGTTATTTTTGTTGTTAAACTTGTTCTTGTCTATAAGTGTAAATTGTGGGAATTTGGCCGATATGTGCTATGAAGTGTATTAAGGTGAATTGATGGATTGTTTGTGATGTGGTATGGATAAGGAGGTGTAAAAGAGAATTGTTTTGGTGAAATGCAATGATTATTATGTATTGGTCAATGTAGAGAATATTGGAGGATCTTTGGAATAATGATGTTATCAATGGTTTTGTCAAGGGGAAGTGACATGTTTTAAAGCAAATATGTACCCCATTGATGTTATATGCATTTGTGAAGTAGTTGTGGTTAATGTGAATTCCGTTATGTATTTGTGTTGTAGAGTGACACTTAAAGAAGGAGCGGGACTATTGTATGCACATCTAGGATTGTATATCCGTATTGAGAGTACAAGGTATGTAAGGTTACTCTGTCCGTATTTTTTTGCGGCCAAACGTACCTACATTGCGATTTTACTAGTCTTACCTCGAAATGTGCCAAAGTATCCTATATTCATTTATCAATAGTCATTGTCATATATTTCCTACTCATGGATCATTTGTGAGTCTCATGTCTCATAATCATGGTTAATGTTCCAAAAGCTCAGATAAGGATATGTTCCAATGTTCCACTAGTGATATTACTTATGCCTCTTGTTCATAGCTTATTGTCCCATAGTTCCCATGGTGTTATGTTTCTAATAAGGTTATGTTCCAATAGTGATATTACTTATGATTCTAATAATGTTATGTTGCCAAGTTATTCACATGTCTCTCACTCATTGGTTAATGGTTCAAAGTTTCCAATAATGTTATGTTCCAAAGTTCAAGTGATGTTATGACTATCAAATAGCAATCTCAAAGTAAAGATCAAAGTAATGCAAATGTGGTCAATGATCAAGTATGGGTGGCAAGTCTAGGGGCATAATCCTAGCTCGACTCGATCCCGATGTGTTGATTTATGGGTGGCAAGTATAGGGGCACAAGCCTAGCTCGACTCGATCTCGATGTGTTGATTTATGGGTGGCAAGTCTAGGGGCGCAAGCCTAGCTCGACTCGATCCCGATGCAGTGCTTTATGGGTGGCAGGTCTTAGGGGCATAAGCCTAGCTCGACCCGACCCCAACATGACGATAAGTTATGGAAAGACCCACTGATCAGTAGGGGCCCGGGTACATTGTGACACATGTATTGACAAGCAAGTATTGAATGTAATGAAAGTAATGAAAGTAATGAAAGCCATTCACATGGTTCCCAAAATGCAACATGGTGACTTATTCACATTGTCTAGTCATTTGTATTGAGTTCATTGGTATGTTCATGTGTTTCAAAGTTTCATTTGAGCCTTACATACTTAGTACTTATTTCGTACTGACCCCTCTCGGGGAATTTACCTTACTTGCTGCAGGCGCAGGTCCCAGTAGGCCTCCTCAGTAGATTGCCAGTGTTAGCGGTTCCTTGGTGAGCTCCAGTTAATTTGGAGTTTCTCCGAGTCAGAGTAGCTATATGTTTTGATGATGTACATATTGTATAAAGCGGGGACTTGTCCCAACTTTTGGTTTGTATTGGTCAATGCTCTTGTTAGAGGCTTTTGTAGACGGAGGTGGGTTTATCATTGTAAAAGACATATTTTAGTTTGACTGGATGGCCTCAACGGCCAAGTTTCATAGACATGTATAACTATGTCCCATGTTTTCCTTTATTCGTCTTTCATGTTCTTACACAATGGTGGTTATGATTATGATATGCATTTGATTGAACATAGGCAAAGGTTGGTTCTCTCGGGCCTTATCGGCTACGGGTGCCAATCATGTCTCGATGGGATTCGGGGCATGACAAAAGTGGTATCAGAGCAGGTCGTTCTAAGGGTGTCTACAACGCCGTGTCTGAGTAGAGTCTTACTTATCGATGTGTTGTGCACCACATTTATAAGTAGGAGTCTACAGGACATTTAGGATGTTGTTTCTATTCTTCACTTCTAGATCGTGCAATAGAGCCAGTGTTGTCAGTTGAAGTGTGTCTGATCATGGTATTTTATTTTTCTTTGGTATAGTCAAAATGCCAATCAAGAGAGGTAGAGGTAAAGGGAAGCAGGTATATGCGCCTGCTGGAGAAGGAATGAGCAGATTACCACCTGACCAAGCTAGTCAAGGTGGGGCAAATGCTGAAATATCATCGCGGTCTTCATCTACCCTCCCAGTTTTGAAAGAGCCAATTGGTACAAAAGTACCTGTAGAGCCTCCGATGAATGCCACGGATCAGGATCTTAGGAATGCTGTACATATGTTGACACAGTTAGTGGCGGCACAAAGCCAGGGACGAGCTGGTGTAGTGACACATGATGATGATGCGGCTAGAATGGCGAGTCGCAGGACACAGGATTTCCTAAAACTTGACCCTCCTATTTTCACTGGGTCAGATCCAAAAGCAGATCCACAGGACTTCGTGGATCAAATTCAGAGGGCCTTGGAAGTTATGCATATGACAGGAGTTGAAACAGTTGAACTTGCCGCGTATAGGTTGAAAGGAGAGGCGATATTATGGTACGAGGATTGGAAGAAATCCCGGGATATTGGTGCAACTCCACCTACGTGGGAAGAGTTTAAAATTGCTTTCCTTGATCATTACTTGCCCTATGAGATCCGTGAGGCACGTGCGGATCAGTTCCTAAATCTCCGTCAAGGAAATTTGAGCGTGAGGGAATATAGCTTGCAATTTAATTCCTTGGCTCGATATGCGCCAAATATTGTGGCTACGATGACAGACAGGGTCCATAGATATGTGGACAGACTAGAGCCATATTTAGTACGGGATTATAGTATTGCTGCCTTGAATAAGGACATGGACATTGCTCGAATCTAGGCCTTTTCTCAGAAAATGGAAGACCAGCGATAGCGAAGAAGAGTGCATGAATTTGATAGGGGACAGTCCAAAAGGGCTAGACCTATGGGACCACCTATGATGTCCCATGGAGGATCTAGGCCCCGCATGTTTCCTAGACCACCTAGACCGTCGTTCTCTTATTCCACAGGGGGTGCTCACTCACAGTTTTGAGTGTCTAGGGGTGGTCCATCGGGGCAGAGTAGCGGATCCCAGGCAGCAGGTTCTCCTCGTCAGCAGTGTCAGCACTGCGGGCGTATGCACACAGGTACATGTCGGTCAGGGATAAATGTATGCTTTTGGTGTGGTATGCCGGGGCATATAGCGAGAGAGTGTCCACAGCGGAGCATGGGTGGTATAGCACGACAAGCTGTGTCGGCTGTTGCGTCATCAGCATCGGTTCCTTCACAGAGACGAGGGGTACAGCCTATTGGCCGTGGTAGAGGTGCCAGAGGAGCAGCCAGTACTAGCGGGGTCCAGAATCGTACTTATGCTTTAGTGGACCGCCAGAATTCAGAGGCTTCCCCTGATGTTGTCACAGGTACATTATCCATATTCTCACATAATGTATATGCATTGATTGATCCAGGTTCTACATTTTCCTATGTTACCCCATTGATTGCTGCGAAATTTGCAAAGGCACCAGAATTATTAATTAAATCAATTGAAGTGTCTACACCGGTTGGTGAGTATATTATTGCAAAGAGAGTGTATCGTAACTATGTGGTAACTGTGTGTGGTCATGATACATTGGCCGATCTCATTGAACTGGACATGGTGGATTTTGATGTGATCATGGGAATTGATTGGTTGGCCTCTTGTTATGCTACGGTAGATTGCCGGGACAAGAAAGTACACTTTGGTTTTCCGCAAGAAAATGGTCTAGAATGGCAGGGTAATGTAGGGGCACCACGAGGAAGGTTTATTTCCTATTTGAAAGCAAGAAAAATGATTGCTAAAGGTTATATATGTCATCTAGTACGGGTGAAAGATACCAAAGCGAAATCGTTAACTCCGCAGTCGGTCCCAGTGGTCAATGAATTTCTAGATGTATTCCCAGAGGATCTTCCAGGTTTACCCCCAGAACGGGAAGTAGAATTTGGCATTGATGTGATTCCAGGAACTCAGCCTATTTCCATTCCTCCATATAGAATGGCTCCAGCAGAATTACGTGAATTAAAGGAGCAATTGAAGGACTTGCTAGATAAGGGCTTCATTAGGCCTAGTATGTCCCCGTGGTGCGCACCGGTCTTATTTGTGCGAAAGAAAGATGGCACCTTAAGAATGTGCATTGACTATCGGCAATTGAATAAGGTAACGATCAAGAACAAATATCCCCTCCCTCGCATTGATGATTTGTTTGATCAGTTACAGGGTGCCAGGTGTTTTTCAAATATTGACTTGAGGTCGGGTTACCATCAAGTCAGAGTTAGAGAAGAAGATGTACCCAAGACAGCTTTCCGAACACGGTATGGCCATTATGAATTTTTAGTTATGTCATTTGGACTAACAAATGCTCTAACTGTGTTCATGGATTTGATGAATAGGGTGTTTAAGCCATTTTTGGACGTGTTCATCACGGTATTTATAGATGACATCCTAGTTTATTCACGATCACTGGAGGACCATGCTAATCACTTACGACAAGTGTTACAGATTCTTCGTGAGCGGAAGTTGTATGCAAAGTTCTCCAAATGTGAGTTTTGGTTGAAGTCAGTCGCGTTCTTGGGTCACATTGTATCAGATGAAGGCATACAGGTTGATACCCAAAAGATTGAAGCAGTGAAAAATTGTCCAAGACCTACGACACCCACAGAGATTCATAGTTTTCTGGGTTTGGCAGGCTATTACCGGAGATTTGTAGAAGGGTTTGCTTCTATTGCAGCACCATTAACAAAGCTAACTCACAAGGCAATTAAATTTCAATGGAATGATGCATGTGAATAGGGGTTCCAAAAATTGAAAGATAAGTTGACTTCCACACCAGTGTTAGTACTTCCTGAAGGCACAGAGGGCTATGCAGTGTATTGTGATGCTTCCGGGATTGGTCTCGGATGTGTGTTGATGCAGCATGGTAGGGTGATAGCATATGCCTCACGACAGTTGCGGCCACATGAGAAAAACTATCCTACACATGATCTTGAATTGGCAGCGGTAGTTTTTGCTTTAAAGATATGGCGTCATTATTTATATGGGGTTCATGTTGACATCTATACGGATCACAAAAGCTTGCAATATCTTTTTAAGCAGAAGGAACTCAATTTGAGTCAACGAAGGTGGTTGGAGCTTTTAAAAGATTATGACATTGATATTCTTTATCACCCAGGCAAAGCAAATGTAGTAGCCGATGCATTGAGCCGTAAGGCAGGAGAAAGCACTAGTGGTCAGTTGAATGAAAAGCATGAGATAGTCAAAGATTTGAATCAATTAGCCAGCTTGGGAGTTCGCCTTATTGAAACCTCAGATGATAGAATTATGGTGCAGAATGCAGCAGAATCCTCCTTAATAGTTGAAGTGAAAGAGAAACACTTTGCGGATTCTATTTTATTGCAGCTAAAGGAAAATGTGCAGCAGAATTTGACCAAGGCATTTGATATTACGCTGGAAGGGGTGCTTCAATGTCAAGGAAGACTATGCGTACCGGATGTAGATGAGCTGAGGACACGAATTATGACAGAGGCACATCATTCGCGCTATTCTATTCATCCGGGTGCTACTAAAATGTACCATGAATTGAAAGAAGTGTATTGGTGGGCCAACATGAAAATTTTACAGAGTTTGTCGCTCAATGCCCGAATTATCAACAAGTAAAAGTAGAGCATCAGAAATCGGGAGGTTACATGCAATGTATCAATCTTCCAGTCTGGAAATGGGATATGATTAACATGGATTTCATTACGGGTTTGCCTCGTACATTGCAAAAGTTTGATTCTATATGGGTTATACTGGACAGGATTACCAAGTCAGCGCATTTTGTACCGGTCAAGATGACCTATACAGCTAAGGATTATGCCAAGTTGTATGTGAAAGAGATAGTACGATTGCATGGTATTCCACTTTCCATTATATCAGACAGAGGAGCACAGTTCACAGCGCACTTTTGGAGGTCTTTCCAGCAGAGTTTGGGTACACGGGTGAATTTGAGTACAGCTTTCCATCCTCAGACTGATGGACAAGCAGAACGTACTATTCAGACACTGGAAGATATGCTACGAGCTTGTACGTTAGATTTTCAAGGCAGTTGGGATGACCATTTGCCTCTTATTGAATTTGCGTATAACAATAGCCATCATTCGAGTATTAAAATGGAACCTTATGAAGCTTTGTACGAAAGGAAATGTAGATCACCAATAGGATGGCTTGAAGCAGGTAAAACTGCTTTACTTGGGCCAGACATTGTTCATCAGGCTATGGAAAAGGTTAAGGTGATCCAACAGCGGTTACAAACAGCTCAAAGTCGTCATAAGTCATATGCGGATGTTAGAAGAAGAGGTCTTGAATTCGCCATAGGTGATTGGGTATTTTTAAAGGTGTCACCAATGAAAGGGGTAATGCGGTTTGAAAAGAAAGGAAAATTGAGTCCATGTTACATAGGCCCATATGAAGTTATTAGAAGATTTGGGCAAGTTGCTTATGAATTAGCACTACCTCAAGAACTTTCTTCAGTCCATCCGGTATTTCATGTTTCCATGCTTCGAAAATGCATAGGAGATCCAACTCGTATTGTTCCCATTGAAGATGTTCAAGTTACAGTGGATCTTACTTATGAAGAGGTACCCATTGTTATCCTAGATCGACAAGTAAAAAGATTGAGGAATAAAGACCTAGCTTCCGTGAAAGTCCTTTGGCGGAATCAACAAGTAGAGGAGGTCACGTGGGAAGCGGAAGAGATGATGAAATCCAAATATCCCCATCTATTTCAAATGGGTCAAGAAGTTCAAAGTGCGGGAGTGGAGCAATAACAAGTAAGTCTCCATGAGCCTTAAAAGTTTATGTATATGTATGCTAATGTAGAGATGCATTGATTGTAATGAAATGGCATTGTTAACATTCGTGGACAAATGTTCCTAAGGGGGGAAGAATGTAACACCCCGTACGTTCCCAACCCTACTTGACGACGTTAACTACTATATACGTAGGTATCGAGAGCTATAAGTATGCATTTGGTAAGGCTATTGGTGAGATAATTGAATTTGGCTCTTGTTATGTGGTTAAACTTGCATGGAAGGTGTTTTGGAATTTTCATTGCGCATTTATGGGGTTCAAAATGAGGTTAATAAGACCTCTAAACAAAGTATAATAAGGTTAAGAAGTGAGTTAAAGAATAGGACTTGAAGTATTTAACCAAACCCGCGAAAAGAAGTCGAAAAATGGAATTTTTGGAAAAAATTAAAGAGAGGCGCATTTGGGACCGTGCCACGCCTCTATGGCCTAAAATTTTTAGCCCAGAAGCAGCAGGTTGGCGCGCCCAGGAGTGTGCCACCTTGGGTTTTCCACTTTTTCGAAAGTTGGAAATTTCTAAGTCCCAAGGGTATCCGGGGACGTACCGAGCCAATTTTTGCTACGTTTCATATGCAACCAAGAGTATATACATGAAATTAATGACATATTACATTGGTATGATAAAATTACTCGAGAACGAATTTGGGGTCAAAATGATAGTTTTGCCCCTAAGGTCAAAATAAGCCAAACGTGGCTAGAATCACTTGTTTTTGGGATTGAGGCTACGGATATGAATATTATGAGTGGGAATATTATTGTAATACGTATAAAGACAAGAAATTATTGATTTTATTGGGTTAAGTGATTTGGGTTCAATAAAAGCCCAAAATGGGATAAAAGACATGGGTCACATGACCCAATCTTCTATTGACTTGGTCAATTAAGGCATTAAATATCAAGAAAGGCTAAGGATGACCCAAGGACTATAAATAGACCCACAAAATCAGATTTTTATTCATTTAACCTCTCATGCTTTCTAGACATTTTCTCAAACATTCTACACTATTCTCTCAAGAACCCTAAAGACTCAAAGGCAATTTTTGAGCAAAATCATCCCTTTGCAAGTTTGGGTAAGTGAATATTATAGTGGATCCATATATTATATGCATGAAAGAGTATGTAAATCATGTTGGTTGTGCTTGAAAATGTTGGATATGGTATTTTGTGCTTTTGTATAAGATGTGTGATCCATGGGATTTGAACTTGAATTAGGACTTGTGCCTTTGATGAAAAATCATGGTATGGATAAAATATGAACATCTATGGAGTTATTTTTGTTGTTAAACTTGTTCTTGTCTATAAGTGTAAATTGTGGGAATTTGGCCGATATGTGCTATGAAGTGTATTAAGGTGAATTGATGGATTGTTTGTGATGTGGTTTGGATAAGGAGGTGTAAAAGAGAATTGTTATGGTGAAATGCAATGATTATTATGTATTGGTAAATGTTGATAATATTGGAGGATTTTTGGAATAATGATGTTATCAATGGTTTTGTCAAGGAGAAATGACATGTTTTAAAGCAAATATGTACCCCATTGATGTTATATGCATTTGTGAAGTAGTTGTGGTTAATGTGAATTCCGTTATGTATTTGTGTTGTAGAGTGACACTTAAAGAAGGAGCGGGACTATTGTATGCACATCTAGGATTGTATATCTGTATTGAGAGTACAAGGTATGTAAGGTTACTCTGTCCGTATCTTTTTGCGGCCAAACGTACCTACATTGCGATTTCATTAGACTTACCTCGAAATGTGCCAAGGTATCCTATATCTATTTATCAATAGTCATTGTCATATATTTCCTACTCATGGATCATTTGTGAGTCTCATGTCTCATAATCATGGTTAATGTTCCAAAATCTCAGATAAGGATATGTTCCAATGTTCCACTAGTGATATTACTTATGCCTCTTGTTCATAGATTATTGTCCCATAGTTCCCATGGTGTTATGTTTCTAATAAGGTTATGTTCCAATAGTGATATTACTTATGATTCTAATAATGTTATGTTGCCAAGTTATTCACATGTCTCTCACTCATTGGTTAATGGTTCAAAGTTTCCAATAATGTTATGTTCCAAAGTTCAAGTGATGTTATGACTATCAAATAGCAATCTCAAAGTAAAGATCAAAGTAATGCAAATGTGGTCAATGATCAAGTATGGGTGGCAAGTCTAGGGGCATAATCCTAGCTCGACTCGATCCCGATGTGTTGATTTATGGGTGGCAAGTATAGGGGCGCAAGCCTAGCTCGACTCGATCCCGATGTGTTGATTTATGGGTGGCAAGTCTAGGGGCGCAAGCCTAGCTCGACTCGATCTCGATGCAGTGCTTTATGGGTGGCAGGTCTTAGGGGCATAAGCCTAGCTCGACCCGATCCCAACATGACGATAAGTCATGGAAAGACCCACTGATCAGTAGGGGCCCGGGTACATTGTGACACATGTATTGACAAGCAAGTATTGAATGTAAAGAAAGTAATGAAAGTAATGAAAGCCATTCACATGGTTCCCAAAATGCAACATGGTGACTTATTCACATTGTCTAGTCATTTGTATTGAGTTCATTGGTATGTTCATGTGTTTCAAAGTTTAATTTGAGCCTTACATACTCAGTACTTATTTCGTACTGACCCCTCTCGGGGAATTAACCTTACTTGCTGCAGGCGCAGGTACCAGTAGGCCTCCTCAGTAGATTGCCAGTGTTAGCGGTTCCTTGGTGAGCTCCAGTTAATTTGGAGTTTCTCCGAGTCAGAGTAGCTATATGTTTTGATGATGTACATGTTGTATAAAGCGGGGACTTGTCCTGACTTTTGGTTTGTATTGGTCAATGCTCTTGTTAGAGCTTTTGTAGACGGAGGTGGGTGTATCATTGTAAAAGACATATGTTATTTTGACTGGATGACCTCAACGGCCAAGTTTGATATACATGTATAACTATGTCCCATGTTTTCCTTTATTCGTATTTCATGTTCTTACACAATGGTGGTTATGATTATGATATGCATTTGATTGAACATAGGCAAAGGTTGGTTCTCTCGGGCCTTATTGGCTACGGGTGCCAATCATGTCTCGATGGGATTCGGGGCGTGACACAAGCATTCTTATGTCCTTCCTCTATTTTCTCATCTTCTTCTAACCTCTCTCCTTCTTGGGATTCTCCTTTATTATCATCTTCTTGCCCACCTCTTCCCCAAGGTAAAATATCCTCCCTTCTCTAAGGATCACATTCCTCCTATTAGGGCACTCATTTGCTTTGTGTCCCCAACCTTGGCATTTAAAATATTAAAAACCTTTAGAATTAGGAGTTGGATACTTGTTACCTTCATTCCTTGGTGGGTACTTTGGAGTAGTCTTCTCAACGTGCCTTTTGTCATAAGACTTGTTGACATCCTTGTTCTTATTCCATCCCAAAGAAAGTTGGGCTACTTCTTTGCTCTTACCCCATGGATTAGTGGATGAGTACCCTTTAAGTTTGAGAGATGTCCTCTCCTTGATGTCTCTCACAACTTCTAAAGATGCTTGAAATATTTTTTCTAAGGTAGCAAACTTATAGCACGTCATGGATGAAGAGATCACTTTGTTCAAACCAACCTTGAAGCATATGACGACATGTTTCACATTCTCTTGGTACTCAAGTTTCAAGATCAATTGTTGAAACTCATCAAAGTAGGTTAAGACATTCTTGTTCCCTTTCCTTAGATTGTACAACATGGGAAGTAACTCATCTCTATACCTTTCCAGTACATACTTTCTTCTCATGAGAGCCTTCAAAGCATACCATGGCAGTGGTTGTCCCTCATTTAAGATATTTTCAAATAGCTTGGCATATTCCCACCACGTGATAGCAAATCCTTCGAATTGGTCTATTGCATAGCAACTCTTCTTGTCATCGGTGAGATCATTGACTTGAAAGATTCTTTCACAAGTAGACTCCCATGTTAAATAATCTTGCGGGATCACTCTCTCCTTTGAAAGTTGGAAGACTAGTCTTGATTGAATTGATCCCATTATCTCGACCTCCGTTGCCACCTTGATTATTATTGTAATTTCATTGGTTCTCACCTTGGGTACGATTCCCTAAGTTTCCTCTTCCATAGGGTGTCGAACCAAATCTTCCTCCTCGACCTTGGAATCTTGGTTGAGGCAATGGTCTATTCCTCCAATACTCCGCATGCAAGGGCTCTTTATCATACCCTTCATACTCAACTTGTGGATCCTCTTCTCCTACTCCCTCAACTTGAATGGGCTGATTTTAGTTATGGGGTATTTGGAGTGGGGTATTTTGGTTTAGTGGAGCTTGAGGTAGTGAGTTTTGTTTTGGTGGTTCTTGGGGTAGGTCTTGGGTATGGGGAATTTGGTTTTGTGGTCCTTCTTGATTGGCTTGGTTGAATTGAGGTTGTAGTGGATGGACGGGGTTTTGATTATATGGATAGATAGTGGCTTGGGTGATGGGGTCTTGTGTTTGTCTCGGTGGATTGAACATGTGGTGGAGTGTTTTCGGGGAGATAGTAGCGGATATGTCTTGAGCATGTCCGCTTGATGAGGCATGGTAGTTTTGAGAAATGGATTGGGTGGAGTTTAAACGACCTTCCATGTTCACTATCTTTCCACCCATGGTAGACATACTTCCTTGGAGTGTGGTCATATGACCTTCCATGGCTCCCATTCTACCATCCATAGATTCCATTTTATGGTTTAATGATTCAATTGCCGCCAAGATTGCATTCAAAGTGTTGACATCCCTAGTTGGTGGTGTTTCACCCTCTAAGGCTATTGCGTCTATTAGAAAAGACACTAAACACAAACAACAAACAAGTTAGCGTTAAATAAATAACCTCACAACTCTACACACCTTTGTATGCCTCACACTTGGATTCGCAAATGTTGAAGAATGGCTTATTCTCCGGGTGGTAGTCGAGGTGTCAATCTATACTCTTGATCGGATCGGATCGGATTCTTGTTTGAAAGACTCAAAGGAAATATTTACGGACTTGAATCAAGAATTAACAATGAAATGAAAACTACAAAAGCACAAAAGAAATAGGACAAAGAAGGAAAATGAACTCAAGAACTAATAAACTAACTAAGTAGGTGAATTACTAGTTGTTAATTAGTTTTAGAATCAAGGGATGAAACTAAAAGGATGGAACCCGAGCAAAGTTGATTTTTAAGTGTCGAGATGCATTTTGGTTGACCTGTGGACGCTGCTTCTAACCTGCCCACACAGGTGGGCAAACGTAGGTGAAAACATAAACTCAGCAGGTGACCTGCGTTAGTCACCTGCGGCCGCAAATGGACTTCCTGCATACGCAGGTTGGGCGCAAGTGAGGCTGGGCAGTGTACCTGGAAACTCCAAAATTCTCTCTCCCGTGGGCCCTCTTTGACTCTCTTTCTAGGAGTATTATTTTGCCTTTTGGATATCCCTTTATACCAACAAATTTTCTTTCCTTTCTTCTTTCTTTCTTGGATTAAACAACACCTTTTGAGGATTATTCTTCTTGAAGATTTGAAGATCCTCAAGAACACCAAGAACTTCAAATTTTCCAACTAATTTATTTTAGCTCGAAAATCCACGAAACTTCAGATTTGGGGCCCCTTCAACGTGAGAAACAGTTTTCTAACAATTTCAACCCTCTAATACACACCAAATCAACAAGATCTTAAAACCCATTTTTCTATTTTCTCTAAATCACCTCAAATCAAAGCTCAAGTTCAAGATTTCGACCTAAATATTGTTAGAAGAGAAAAATCTAACAATAGAAACTCAAACAAGACTAAAAACAATAAAATATTTTTGGGATTTTCTTGAAAAATGTTTGTGGACCTCTTTTTTTTTTGTAAGAAAACCCAAGATTGAATTCGTGGAAACGAACTCAAGCTCGGCTCTGATACCAAATGGTAGCCGAAAAACTACGAAAACTAGAATTTAACTAAGAATTGAAAAGATAATCAATGGATAGATGAAAAATTAGACACAAGAAGATAAGTAATTAAAAACATTAGGATACATTAAACCTTAGAACCCCTAATTTACATGCATCTACTAACACCTAATTCCTATGGTGACAAAGAGGGAATCGAAACGCCCTCGAAACCACACGTTGCTAAGCAAACCATCAACAAAAGCTCACCAAAAACTCTCTCAAGAGATTTGTTCATCAATATTCAAGCAAAACTAAGGAAATAAAGACTAGGTTCTGCTATTTATACCCCATGGGCCACTTATTACATACTTGGGCCCAAAAGTGACCCATTTATACAAACTAGCATTTTCAGTCGAATTGGGCCACCTACCCACGCAGGTGGACAACCTTCCCACGTAGGTCAGGTCATAAGTGCCACTACTTGGGATGTTTTGCCCACCTGGTGGTGCATCTAATCACCTACAGCTGCAGGTGAGAAGGCAGATGCTACTGGTGCATTGTTTTGCTCTTCTTTGCTTTTGTTTGGCCCTTCCAAGGTCCCTTGATCCTCTTTAGATGCAATCACCAATGCGTAGAACCCTTTGGATGGTAGTAGGATGTCGTCAAGTACCTCTCGTTTCATGAACATTCCTTGGAGCACTTGGAGCTCTCGTGCTTGACTTCTAGTGAATGGTTTAGAGCGAATTTGGATTGTATCACATATGATCTATATGCAAGTAAATTGTAAAAGCTGGCAATATGTGAGCTAGGTAGCATGTGAGAAAATGAACTAAGACATGTAACGTAGGAAGATGAATTAAAAAACATTAGTACATGAGTAAGTGGACTACAAAACAAGTTGAGAAAATGGACTAGATGTGAACACTACCCAGCATTTGACCACTAAAGCTACGAAAGCATATAACATATTAGCAAATGGGTTAGACATGTGGTCTTATAATAAAGTTAAATATGAATTACGTGGATAGGTGGACTATACATGTATAAGTAGACTAGAATGTGATTAAGTATACTTTATGAAATATGAGCAAGTGAGTATATGTCACGTGAACAAGTGTTTAAACTATAGGGCATATAATGCTTAAAAAAATAGGCTATGAAGTATGTGACATATGCATATAGTTTATGAAGTATATACTATATAGACAAGAGATTTGTGGTACATACAACCCATGAGCAAGTAACATATAATGCTTATAACATTTGAGCCATTAATCTATGATGCATATAGAATATGGACAAGTAGTCTGTGGCAAGTAATTAGTGAAATATATAATATATAGGGCAAGAACCTATGAAACATATAGCAATAAGTGAGAGTTTTATGAAGCAGTTAACACCTACATGCAAGTGTTCTATGACATATGTAACATGTGAGAAAATAATCCACAAAAGGCATATGACTTACATTTAGATAAGCTATAGTATACATGGCATGTATAATTATATAAGAAACTAGAGTCTTGGAAACTAGGTGACATCCTATAGAACCATTCTATTATATCTTAAGTGCAAGCATATCGTCACTAGTTATAAATCACGGGTTATGTAGTTATGCTCATATTTATTTACTCATATTAAAGTATATGCAACTTTTAGCCTTGAGAATTCTTCTTATAGGTATTCCAATCATCAAAACTTGGCTTCTTTCTGAGTCAATATAAATAATAAGGCAAAGATAAAGGAGAAATTCTCTATAGTTCATCTATAGAAGTGTGAGGTTGAGTATTTTTGTTATTGATCAACGATATATCATAACACTTGATGTCTGATACCTTATTAAGGTTAAAATAAGCAAATGAATAAGTGAACCTTGAGGACATCATAACACATAAACAAGTAAATCTTGGCAGTGGGAAATCAAATAAATAGGTGATAACTATACCTTATAGTAAATTTACTCCATTGATAGTAGTCACTATGTATGTGTAAGAATCGTTTTTCCTTCATACAAATGATGCAAGTTTATTTTCAAAGTACCATGCTAGGTGAAATGTATCTTCTATCAAAGTTACCTTTTGATTGCACTCTCTATTCTTGTAGCTATTAACTAGATACCAAAATTCATGTCGATACTAAAATAAATTCCCCATCTATCAAAAGTTTAAAAGAAGTTATTTCGAGAACAATTTTGGATGCGTCTTTGCAACTAGCTAAAGTTAATGAGTAAATATCTCTTTGTTATGACACATGCTTAATAAGCATTCTCTATAATAAGGCACAACCTATAGAATCTTTTCTTCTAATACTCATAAATATCATCTCTTTATACTATTAGGGAACTTTACTCCACTCATACATTCTATGGTATTCAAATGTCATTGTCCTTTATTTCATATACAACCAAATACTCTCCTACTAGTGATTAATTAACACATTTCCTTTCTCTACTCTGAATATTCTAACAGATCATCACTAATGTATAACCACTCAACCTTTAAAACCTTAATCTTTAGTCATGTTCTCTTTTACTGTCATGCCCCAAATCACATTGAGGCAGATTGGCACCCGAAACCAATGAGGCCCGAGAGAACCAATCTTCGTTCATGTCCATTCATATACACTCATACGCATGTCACTTAAATTGCACCACCATCACATAGGGATATAGGATGTCAATAGCATAAGTCATGGAAACATGTGATATATACATATGTGAAACTTGGCCGTTAGGGCCATCAAGTCAAAATGGACATACATCCCCTTATATTCATATTCCCACATATGTCGACAAAGCCTCTAACAAATGTATATACATAACCATCCTGAAATAGGTACAAGTCCCCTTTTTATACAATATTTACAATACCAAAACAAATGTACAACTGTGACTCGGAAAGCCCCGAACCAATTGGAGCTCACCAAAGTTCTACAAATGACTGGTAACCTACTGTGGAGGTCCACTAGCACCTGCACCTATAGCAAGTAAGGTAAGTCTCCCAAGGGACGTCAGTACGAAGAATGTACTGAGTATGTAAGGCTCATATGAAACTATATGATCCATAAATACTTCAATGAACTCAAATACAAGTGAATAACCAATATGAATAAGTCACCATTCTGTATGTTATGAACCATTTCTATTGCTTTCATTACTTTCATTGCTTCTTTACTTATGCATCATCACTTGTGTCACAATGTACCCGGTCCTCGACTGATCAGTGGGTCTTAACATAACAAAATGTTATGTTGGGATTGGCTCGAGATAGGCTTATGCCTCTAGAGCTACCACCCATAAATCAACACATTAGGCTCGGCGCGAGCTAGGTTATTACCTCTAGAGCTACCACCCATAAAATAATATATCAGGTTCGGCTTGATCTAGGTTCTTACCTCTAGAGCTAACCCCCGGTAGGTTCGGTCCGAGCTAGGCTCATGCCTCTGGGACTACCTCCTGATCCAATAATCTCGGGATCGGTTTGAGCTAGGATTTTGCCCCCAAAGCAACCACCCATACTCAATCAATAACCATATATTCATTACTTCATTCTTTACTTTTGATATTAATACAATGATAGTTATAACATTATTTGAACTTTGTAACATAACATTATTGGACCTCTGGAACATTAGTCAATGAACATGAGACATGCGAATTGTAACACCCCGTACTTTTATAACAACACTTGATACCTTGGGGTCATATCTACCTAGGTGTTGAGATGGCATGAGTATGTGTTTTATAGTGTCATTGGTGAAACATTTGATATCGGACCTAATATGTGCGATTAGACCTTCGTAGGAGGTGTTTTGTGATTTCGTGGAGCATTTGGGTAATACCCCGTACACATTCTAACCTCATTTGGTGACTTGGAGTCATGTTTAATTCATAATTAAGATCACTAAGTAAGTATTTTGTAGTGCTTTTATAAGGTATTGGACGATATGCAAGTATTGAAGAAATGGACGAAAAATTCAGCAAGGTATGAAAACTTGCTCCACTACCCTATTTAAGGGGGTGTGGCACAAGCCACTGATTCAGAGAGGGTGTATTTCTTGCACCACTGCCTTGCTTTGCAGCAGTGGCGCAAGGCACAAATATTGTGCCCTTCCGGACTCGTTTTGTAACGCAATTCTACGGCGATTCTTAGATGGTTTCTTTTGGTTATTTGGAGTTCTTTGAGAATTTTTAAAGCTTCAAACACTTCAATACACTCCTACATACTCCTACATGATCAAATCATGAAACATAAATAGTTATCCAAAATGTTCAATGAAGCCATGGGCGACTAGAATTCCTATTTTTGCGATTGAGACGACGAATGAGAATCTCGTAAGAGAATATTGTCGTGACATTATGGAATTATTTAAACATGAGATATATGGTGAATTATACATGAAATTTTATGGTTTAAATGGATATGTGTTGATTGGGCCAAAAGTTAGGCCCAAAATGGAATAAAAGACATGGCCCAAAGGGCAAAATGACCCATTCTTCCACTTTGACCACATTTAATGCCAAGGAATGGCTAAGTATGACTTGGGGTCTATATAAAGGCCCCAAAATCAGATTTTATTCATCCAAAACTCTCATGCCTTTTAAGATATTTTCTCAAACATTTCTCTATGTTCCAAACCCTAAAGCAAATATTTCCTTTGGACTCTTTGGTAAAGATCATCCTATTCCAAGCCTTGGTAAGTATTTATTCTCATGTATTAACATATTATATGCATGGGAGATTATGTATATTATGATAGTTATGTTGGCAAGGTGGTGAATAGTGTATTTTTGCTTTTGGTGAAAGATGTGCTATCTTGGTGATTTGAACTTGAAAAGAGACTTGATGTCTTAATGAAAGGGCATGGTATGGATAAAATATGAACATGTATGTTGTGATTTTGTTATTAAACTTGTTATTTTTCTAAAAGTGTAAATTGTGGGATTTTGGCCGATATGTTCTACGAGGTGTATTAAGGTAATTTGATGGATTATTTGTGATGTGATATGGATAAGAAAGTGTAAGGGAGAAGTGTTGTGGTGAAATGTATTAATTATCATGTATTGGTCAATGTATGGAATATTAGGGGATTTTTGGAATAGTAATTTCATCAATGGTTTTGTCAAGGGGAAATGGCATGTTTAAGGGCAAACATGTAACTCATTAATGTTATATGAATTTGTAGAGTAGTTAATGGTTAATGTGAATCCCATTATATATTTGTATTGTAGAGTGACACATAAAGAAGGAGCGGGACTATTGTATGCACCTCTAGGATTATATATTTGTATTGCGAATACAAGGTATGTAAGGTTGCTCTGTCCGTATCATTCTGCGGCAAATAGTATTCATATTGACTTTACGCTTGTCCTATTCCAAAATGTGCTAAGGTATTCTATATCCGGTTATCCATGGTCATTGCCATATATTTCCTACTCATTGAACATTGGTGAATCTCATGTCTCATATTCATGAATAATGTTTCAAAAGCTCAACAATGTTATGTTTCAAAGTTCCAATAGTGGTTATACTCATATATATTGTTCATCGATTATTGTCTAATGGTTCCAATGGTGATATGTTTCCAATAAGGCTATGTTTCCAACAATGTTTATTCACATGTCTCTCACTCATTGGTTAATGATCCAAAGCTTCAAGTGAAGTTATGATTATCATGGTATCAATCTCAAAGTAATAAACACAGTAATGTATATGTGGTCAATGATCAAGTATGGGTGGAAGCTTTGGGGGCAAAAATGCCTAGCTCAAGCCTATCTCGAGGTTGTTGGATCAGGGGGCAGTCCTGGGGGCATAAGCCTAGCTCGGACCGATCCTGATAGGGGGCAGCTCTAGGGGTAATAACCTAGCTCGAGCCAAACCTGAAATGTCGTATGGGTGGCAGCTCTAGAGGTACTAACCTAGCTCGAGCCGATCCCGATATATATATTAATTCATAGGGTGAAAGATCTAGGGGAATAAGCCTAGCTCGAGCTGATCCCAACATAACGCTATGTTATGTTTAAAACCCACTGTTCAATTGGGGCCCGGGTATCACAGGTCAAAGGCAAAGATGAATAATCATGGAAGTAAATATACAAACAATGTAATGAAAGCAACATACATGGTTTCCAAAGTACAGAATAGTGACTCATCTACATTGTGACTTATCAATATTGGTTATGCATTTGAACTTGAGTTCTTGACATATTTTCATGTCTTACAAATTTCATATGGCCTTACATACTCAGTACATTCTTCGTACTGACCCCTCTTGGGGAATTTACCTTACTTGCTGCAGGCGTAGGTACTAGTAGGCCTCCACAGTAGGTTGCCAGTGTTGCGGATCTTTGGTGAGCTCCATATAGTTCGAGGCTTCTCCGAGTCATAATTGTGCATATGTTTTGGTGTTGTACATGCTGTATAAAGCAGGGACTTGTCCCGACTTTTGGTTCATTTTGGTTAATGCATTTGTTAGAGGCTTTTGTAGACGGATGTGGGTGTATAAATGTAAAAGGGATATGTCGTTCTTGACTTGGTGGCCTCAACGGCCAAGTTTCGCATATGTATATATATATCATTTTCCATGAATTCCATTATTGGTATCTATAGCTATTATGTGCTTATGGGTTTCTTATGGTATGCATATGATTGAATAGAGACAAAGCTTGGTTCTCTTGGGCCTTGTCGGCTATGAGTGCCAATCCGTCCCGATAGGATTCGGGGCTTGACAAAAGTGGTATCAGAGCAGGTCGTTCTAAGGGTGTCTACAAAGCCGTGTCTGAGTAAAGTCTTACTTATCGACGTGTTGTGCACCACATTTATAAGTAGGAGGCTATGGGACATTTAGGATGTTGTTTCTTTTCTTCACTTCTAGATCATGCAATAGAGCTAGTGTTGTAAGTTAAATCATATCTGACCATGGTGATTGGTTTTTCTTTGATATAGAAAATGCCGATGACAAGAAGAGGTCGAGGAAAAAGTAAGAGAATAGATAGAATTGCTGGTGAAGGAACCAGTATACCACCACCTGATCAAGTTAATCAAGGCGATACTGAGCATGAATTTTGTCACGAGCTTCCTCCACTCCCTCTATACCAGAAGAGTCGAGTAGGAGATGCAGTTCATATGTTAACATAGTTAGTGGCAGCCCAAAGTCAAGGACGAGCTGGTGTAATAACACAGATGATGATGCGGCTAGAATGGAAAGTCTCAGGACACAGGATTTCTTAAAACTGGACCCTCCTATATTCACTAGGTTCGATCCAAAAGCAGATCCACAGGACTTCGTGGATCAAATTCAGAGGGCCTTGGAAGTTATGCACGTGACGGGGGTAGATACAGTGGAACTTGTTGCGTACAGATTGAAAGAGGAGGCAATATTGTGGTATGAGGATTGGAAGAAATCCCGTGAGATTAGTGCAAATCCACCAAGTGCGGATCAGTTCCTAAATCTCCGTCAGGGAAATCTAAGCGTCAGGGAATATAGCTTGCAATTTAATTCCTTGGCTCGATATGCGCCAAATGTTGTGGCTACGATGACAGACAGGGTCCATAGATACGTGGACAGACTAGAGCCATATTTGGTAAGGGATTGCACCATTGCTGCCTTGAACAAAGACATGGATATAGCTAGAATTCAGGCCTTTACCCAGAAAATGGAATATCAAAGGCAAAGACGAAGGGTACATGAATTTGATAGGGAACAGTCCAAAAGGGATAGACCGATGGGACCATCTATGATGTCCCAAGGAGGATCTAGGCCCCGTATGTTTCCTAGACCACCTAGACCATCGTTCTCCTATTCCATAGGGGGTGCTCATTCTCAGTTTTGAGGGTCAAGAGGTGGGCCATCTGGGCAGAGTAGTGGAGGTCACGGATCACAGGAAGTAGGTTTTCCTCGTCAGCAGTGTTAACACTGCAGGCGTATTCATACAGGTACATGCAGAGTGGGGACAAATGCTTGTTTCTAGTGCGGCATGACAGGACACATGATGAGAGAGTGTCCCCAGAGGAGCATGAGTGGTATAGCACGACCGAAAGGATCGGCCGTTGTGTCATCAGCATCGGTTCCTTCACTGGGCCGAGGTGTGCAGCCTGTTGGCCGTGGTAGAGGGGCCAGAGGAGCAACCAGTACTAGTGGGGTCCAGAATCGCACTTACTCTTTAGTGGACCGACAGAATTCAGAGGCTTCCCCTGATGTTGTCACAGGTACATTATCCATATTCTCATATAATGTATATGCATTGATTGACCCCAATTCTACATTTTCCTATGTTACTCCATTGGTTGCTGCGAAATTTGCAAAGGCACCAGAATTATTAATTAAATCAATTAAAGTGTCTACACCGGTCGGTGAATATATTGTTGCAAAAAGAATATATCGTAATTGTGTAGTAACGGTGTGTGGTCATGATACGTTGGCCGATCTCATTGAATTAGACATGGTGGATTTTGATGTGATCATGGGAATGGATTGGTTGGCCTCGTGTTATGCTACGGTAGATTGCAGGGCCAAGAAGGTGCAATTTTGTTTTCCGCAAGAAAATGTTCTTGAATGGCAGGGTAATGTAGGGGCACCACGAGGAAGATTTATTTCCTATTTGAAAGCCAGGAAAAAGATTGCTAAGGGTTATATATGCCATCTAGTACAGGTGAAAGATAATGATGTGGAACCACTAACTCTGCAGTTGGTTCCAGTGGTCAATGAATTTCTAGATGTGTTCCCAGAGGATCTTCCGGGCTTACCCCAAGAACGGAAAGTAGAATTTGGCATTGATGTGATTCCAGGCACTCAGCCTATTTCTATTCCTCCATATAGAATGGCTCCAGCAGAACTGCGTGAATTGAAGGAACAATTGAAAGAGTTACTGGACAAAGGTTTCATTAGGCCTAGTATGTCCCCGTGGGGTGCGCTAGTGTTATTTGTCCGGAAGAAAGATGCAACTTTGAGAATGTGCATTGACTATCGGCAATTGAATAAGGTAACGATCAAGAACAAATATCCCCTCCCTCGCATTGATGATTTGTTTGATCAGTTACAGGGTGCCAAGTGTTTTTCAAAGATCGACTTGAGGTCGGGTTACCATCAAGTCAGAGTTAGAGAAGAAGATGTGCCCAACACAGCTTTTCGAACACGGTATGGCTATGAATTTTTAGTTATGTCATTTGGACTAACAAATGGACCAGCTGTGTTTATGGATTTGATGAATAGGGTGTTTAAGCCATTTCTAGATGTGTTCGTCATGGCATTTATAGATGACATCCTGGTTTATTCAAGATCACCGGAGGACCATGCTAAACACTTACGGTAGGTGTTACAGATTCTCCGTGCGCATAAGTTGTATGCCAAGTTCTCTAAGTGTGAGCTTTGGTTAAAATCAGTTGCATTGTTGGGCCACATTGTGTCAAATGAAGGTATACAGGTTGATACACAGAAGATTGAAGCAGTGAAAAATTGGACAAGACCTACAACACCCACAGAAATCCATAGTTTTCTTGGACTGGCAGGTTATTACAGAAGATTTGTGGAAGGTTATTCCTCTATTGCTTCACCGTTAACAAAGCTTACACATAAGGTAGTAAAATTTCAGTGGAATGATACGTGCGAGAAAAGCTTCCAAAGGTTGAAAGATAAATTAACTTCCACACCAGTTTTAGTGCTTCCCGAAGGTACCGAAGGTTATGTTGTGTATTGTGATGCTTCTGGGGTTGGCCTCAAATGTGTATTGATACAACATGGTAATGTCATAGCATATGCCGCATGACAGTTGCGGCCACATGATAAAAATTATTCCACACATGATCTTGAATTAGCAGCGGTGGTCTTTGCTTTAAAGATATGGCGTCATTATTTGTACGGAGTTCATGTTGATATCTATACGGATCACAAAAGTTTGCAATATCTCTTTAAGCAGAAGGAACTCAATTTGAGGCAGCGAAGGTGGTTAGAGATCTTGAAAGACTATGATATTGATATTCTTCATCATCCAGGCAAAGCAAATGTAGTAGCTGATGGATTGAGCCGCAAGGCAGTAGAAAGCACTAGCGGCCAGTTGACTGAAAAGTAAGAGATAATCAAAGTTTTATATCAGCTAGCCAGCTTGGGAGTTCGACTTATTGAATCCTCAAATGATGGAGTTATTGTGCAAAATGCATCAGAATCCTCCTTGATAGCTGAAGTGAAAGAGAAGCAGTTTGCGGATTCTATTTTATTACAGCAAAAGGAAAATGTACAACAGAATTTGACAAAGGCATTTGATCTTACACAAAAAGGGGTACTTCAATGTCAAGGGAGATTATGTGTACCAGACGTAGATGAGTTGAGGACACGAATTATGACAGAGGCGCATCATTCGCGCTATTCTATTCATTCGGGTGCTACTAAAATGTACCATGAATTGAAAGAAGTGTATTGGTGGGGAAATATGAAAAAGAGCATTGCAGAATATGTCGCGCAATGCCCGAATTGTCAACAAGTGAAAGTGGAACATCAAAAACTGGGAGATTACATGCAATGTATCAATCTTCCAGTCTGGAAATGGGATATGATTAATATGGATTTCATTACAGGTTTACCTCATACATTGCGGAAGTTTGATTCTATATGGGTCATAGTGGACAGGCTTACCAAATCAGCACATTTTCTACCAGTCAAGACCACCTATACAGCTGAGGATTATGCGAAGTTGTATGTGAAAGAGATAGTACGATTGCATGGTATTCCACTTTCCATTATATCAGACAGAGGAGCACAGTTCACAGCACACTTTTGGAGATCTTTTCAGCAGAGTTTGGGTACACAGGTGAATTTGAGTACAACTTTCCATCCTCAGACTGATGGACAAGTAGAATGTACTATTTAGACACTTGAAGATATTCTACGAGCATGCACGTTAGATTTTCAAGGCAGTTGGGATGACCATTTGCCTCTTATTGAATTTGCGTATAACAATAGCTATCATTCAAGTATTAAAATGGCACCTTATGAAGCCTTGTACAGAAGAAAGTGTAGATCACCAATCGGATGGTTTGAAGCGGGTGAAACTGCTTTACTTGGGAAAGATATTGTTAATCAGGCTATGGAGAAAGTTAAAGTAATCCAACAGTGGCTACAAACATCTCAAAGTCGTCACAAGTCATATGCCGATGTTAGAAGAAGAGAGCTTGAATTCGCCATAGGTGATTGGGTGTTTTTAAAGGTGTCACCGATGAAAGGGGTAATGCGGTTTGGAAAGAAAGGGAAATTGAGTCCACGTTACATAGGCCCATATGAGATCATTAGAAGATTTGGGCTAGTTGCGTATGAGTTGGCACTACCCCAAGAACTTTCCTCAGTCCATCCAGTATTTCACGTTTTGATGCTTCGAAAATGCATAGGAGCTTCTCGTATTGTTCCCGTAGAGGATGTTCAAGTTATGGAGGATCTTACTTATGAAGTGGTACCCATTGCTATTCTAGAGCGACAAGTAAAAAGATTGAGGAATAAAGATGTCGCATCCGTAAAAGTCCTTTGGAGAAACCAACAAGTAGAGGAGATCACATGGGAAGGTGAGGAAATGATGAAATCCCAGTATCCCCATCTATTTCAAATGGACCAAGAAGTTCACAGTACGTAGGTGGAACAATAACAAGTAAGTATTTAAGAGCATTATGTGTATGTGTATACGTATGTTAAAGTAGAGATGCATTTGTTGTGTATAAGACGATGTTGTTAACATTCAAGGACGAATGTTTCTAAGGGGGGAAGAATGTAACACCCCGTACTTTTCTAACCTCACTTGATACCTTGGGGTCATATCTACCTAGGTGTTGAGATGCTATGAGTATGTGTTTTATAGTGTCATAGGTGAAACATTTGATATCAGACCTAATATGTGCGATTAGACCTTCGTAGGAGGTGTTTTGTGATTTTGTGGAGCATTTGGGTAATACCCCGTACACATTCTAACCTCATTTGGTGACTTGGAGTCATGTTTACTTGATGATTAAGATCACTAAGTAAGTATTTTGTAGTGTTTTGATAAGGTATTGGACGATATGCAAGTATTGAAGAAATGGACGAAAAATTCAGCAAGGTATGAAAACTTGCGCGACTACCCTGTTTCAGGGGGTTTGGCGCAAGCCACTGATTCATAAAGGGTGTATTTCTTGCGCCACTGCCTTGCTTTGCAGCAGTGACGCAAGGCACAAATATTGTGCCCTTCCGGACTCGTTTTGTAACGCAATTCTACGGCGATTCTTAGATGGTTTCTTTTGGTTATTTGGAGTTCTTTGAGAATTTTTAAAGCTTCAAACACTTCAATACACTCCTACATACTCCTACATGATCAAATCATGAAACATAAATAGTTATCCAAAATGTTCAATGATGCCATGGGCGACTAGAATTCCTATTTTTGCGATTGAGACGACGAATGAGAATCTCGTAAGAGAATATTGTCGTGACATTATGAAATTATTTAAACATGAGATATATGGTGAATTATATATGAAAGTTGATGGGTTAAATGGCTATGTGTTGATTGGGCCCAAAGTTAGGCCCAAAATGGAATAAAAGACATGGGCCAAAGGGCAAAATGACCCATTCTTCCACTTTGACCACATTTAATGCCAAGGAATGGCTAAGTATGACTTGGGGTCTATATAAAGGCCCCAAAATCAGATTTTATTCATCCAAAACTCTCATGCCTTTTAAGATATTTTCTCAAACATTTCTCTATGTTCCAAACCCTAAAGCAAATATTTCCTTTGGACTCTTTGGTAAAGATCATCCTATTCCAAGCCTTGGTAAGTATTTATTCTCATGGATTAACATATTATATGCATGGGAGATTATGTATATTATGATAGTTATGTTGGCAAGGTGGTGAATAGTGTATTTTTGCTTTTGGTGAAAGATGTGCTATCTTGGTGATTTGAACTTGAAAAGAGACTTGATGTCTTAATGAAAGGGCATGGTATGGATAAAATATGAACATGTATGTTGTGATTTTGTTATTAAACTTGTTATTTTTCTAAAAGTGTAAATTGTGGGATTTTGGCTGATATGTTCTACGAGGTGTATTAAGGTAATTTGATGGATTATTTGTGATGTGATATGGATAAGAAAGTGTAAGGGAGAAGTGTTGTGGTGAAATGTATTAATTATCATGTATTGGTCAATGTATGGAATATTAGGGGATTTTTGGAATAGTAATTTCATCAATGGTTTTGTCAAGGGGAAATGGCATGTTTAAGGGCAAACATGTAACTCATTAATGTTATATGAATTTGTAGAGTAGTTAATGGTTAATGTGAATCCCATTATATATTTGTATTATAGAGTGACACATAAAGAAGGAGCGGGACTATTGTATGCACCTCTAGGATTATATATTCGTATTGCGAATACAAGGTATGTAAGGTTGCTCTGTCCGTATCATTCTGCGGCAAATAGTATTCACATTGACTTTACGCTTGTCCTATTCCAAAATGTGCTAAGGTATTCTATATCCGGTTATCCATGGTCATTGCCATATATTTCCTACTCATTGAACATTGGTGAATCTCATGTCTCATATTCATGAATAATGTTTCAAAAGCTCAACAATGTTATGTTTCAAAGTTCCAATAGTGGTTATACTCATATATATTGTTCATTGATTATTGTCTAATGGTTCCAATGGTGATATGTTTCCAATAAGGCTATGTTTCCAACAATGTTTATTCACATGTCTCTCACTCATTGGTTAATGATCCAAAGCTTCAAGTGAAGTTATGATTATCATGGTATCAATCTCAAAGTAATAAACACAGTAATGCATATGTGGTCAATGATCAAGTATGGGTGGCAGCTTTGGGGGCAAAAATGCCTAGCTCATGCCTATCTCGAGGTTGTTGGATCAGGGGGCAGTCCTGGGGGCATAAGCCTAGCTCGGACCGATCCTGACAGGGGGAAGCTCTAGGGGTAATAACCTAGCTCGAGCCGAACCTGAAATGTCGTATGGGTGGCAGCTCTAGAGGTACTAACCTAGCTCGAGCCGATCCCGATATATATATTAATTCATAGGGTGGAAGCTCTAGGGGCATAAGCCTAGCTCGAGCTGATCCCAACATAACGCTATGTTATGTTTAAAACCCACTGTTCAATTGGGGCCTGGGTATCACAGGTCAAAGGCAAAGATGAATAATCATGGAAGTAAATATACAAACAATGTAATGAAAGCAACATACATGGTTTCCAAAGTACAGAATAGTGACTCATCTACATTGTGACTTATCAATATTGGTTATGCATTTGAACTTGAGTTCTTGACATATTTTCATATCTTACAAAGTTTTATATGGCCTTAGATACTCTGTACATTCTTCGTACTGACCCCTCTTGGGGAATTTACCTTACTTGCTGTAGGCGTAGGTACTAGTAGGCCTCCACAGTAGGTTTCCAGTGTTACAGATCTTTGGTGAGCTCCAGCTAGTTCGGGGCTTCTCCGAGTCACAGTTGTACATATGTTTTGGTGTTGTACATGTTGTATAAAGCGGGGACTTGTCCCAAGTTTTGGTTCATTTTGTTCAATGCATTTGTTAGAGGCTTTTGTAGACGGATGTGGGTGTATAAATGTAAAAGGGATATGTCGTTCTTGACTTGGTGGCCTCAACGGCCAAGTTTTGCATATGTATATATATATCATGTTCCATGAATTCCATTGTTGGAATCTATAGCTATTATGTGCTTATGGGTTTCTTATGGTATGCATATGATTGAATAGAGACAAAGCTTGGTTCTCTCGTGCCTTGTCGGCTACGAGTGCCAATCTGTCGCGATGGGATTCGGGGCGTGACATGAATCATAATTGATCAATGATCAGGGAACATGTGATAATAGAAACTGATAACTGGAAATAGGATACCTTAGAATAATTTGGAATGGAACAAATACAATATCAATGTGAATACTATGTGCTGCAGAAGGATACGGATAGAATAACCTTACATACCTTCACTTCTAAGTATGAATACACAATCCTATGTACGAACACAATAGTCCAAATCCTTCCTTACGTTTCATGACCACACGAAGAATGTACTGAGTATGTATGGCTCATATGAAACTGTATGATCCATAAATACTTCAATGAACTCAAATACAAATGAATAACCAATATGAATAAGTCACCATTCTGTATGTTATGAACCATTTCTATTGCTTTCGTTACTTTCATTGCTTCTTTACTTCTACATCATCACTTGTGTCACAATGTACCCGGTCCCCGACTGATCAGTGGGTCTTAACATAACAAAATGTTATGTTGGGATCGGCTCGAGATAGGCTTATGCCTCTAGAGCTACCACCCATAAATCAACACATTAGGCTCGGCGCGAGCTAGGTTATTACCTCTAGAGCTACCACCCATAAAATAATATATCAGGTTCGGCTTGAGCTAGGTTCTTACCTCTAGAGCTACCCCCCGTCAGGTTCGGTCTTAGCTAGGCTCATGCCTCTAGGACTACCCCCTGATCCAATAATCTCAGGATCGGTTTGAGCTAGGCTTTCTCCCCCAAAGCTACCACCCATACTCAATCAATAACCATATATGCATTACTTCATTCTTTACTTTTGATATTGATACAATGATAGTTATAACATTATTTGAACTTTAGAACATAACATTATTGGACCTTTGGAACATTAGTCAATGAACACGAGACATGTGAATCATAATTGATCAATGAGCAGGGAAAATGTGATAATAACAATTGATAACCGAAAATAGGATACCTTAGAACATTTTGGAATGGAACAAATACAATGTCAATGTGAATACTATGTGCTGCAGAAGGATATGGATAGAATAACCTTACATACCTTCACTTCCACGTATGAATACACAATCCTATATATGAACACAATAGTCCAGCTTCTTCCTTACGTTTCACTCTATAATACAAGTACATAACGGAACTCTCGTTAACAACTACTTTCCGTACAAGTGTACAAGATAAAAATGAAGTACATGACTGCCATATAGCGTCATTTTACCCTTTACAATACAATCCACTGAAATACCATACCAACAACACCATAAAATTCCACACATTGACCAAGAAATCTTATCCAATAACATTTCACACCAAGTTTACCCTTTACGTTTCCCCATTATCATTACGTCACAATTACTCAATCAATTCTCCTCATAATAACATATTAACAACAATCCATAATGGGTATAATCCAACATACCTCCATACGACCCCTTAAAGTCATTAAAAAGGTATCATAAGTTGTTAATTACATCTTAAAAGGGTATAGGGGCCTTCGGGGATCAAAGAGAGACAAAAACATACAAAACGAGTCTCTGGGTTGACCTGCAAAGCCAACTGCACTCACAGGTGGCTGACATGCATCCGCAGGTGACCCTTGGACCTGTCCAGGGGCACCTGCGTTGGTATCTGCGCCCGCAGGTGCCTTCGTCTGCGGGGGCAGATGCCCAAATCGGCCAAAAAGGGTCTCTTTTGGGTCCTTTTGTGTAATAAATGGTCCAAATCCATAAGTAAGCCTTTATTTACATATTTTTGGTCACTTGGATACCAACAAACACCCATTGTTTCTCAACACACATGAACATCACTAAAACCACACTTTTCCTTCAATACACCACCAAGTCCATGCACAATTTTGCAATAACAATTCCAAACATTATGTGCAAGGATAAAACAAGTTAAGGATATAATAATATCCCACATGTAAATATTGAATCCATCAAGTTCACTTCCTTCAATACCACAAGTCAATTTCAAGTTTATAAGGCAAAATCCTTTTTCGATTCCAAAAATAGACAGCTTTACACATAGTAAATTTTCCAACACTTTGCCAACATAACCAACATGATTAATACACCATATTAAGCATATAATATATTAAAACATGAGAATAAATACTTACCAAATCTTGCAAAGAGTGATCTTGTTCAAAGGGATGAAGGCTTAGGGTTTGAGTTGAGATAAGAAATATCTTGTGGAAATTTCTAGATATGCATGTGTGTATAAATGAATAAAAATCTGATTTTTCCCACCTTATATAGTACCTTTAAATAGCCTCTTTTAATGTTCATCCTTATCCAATACACCACATTATATGAGGGGCGTACTCGATCAACTTGAAGAATGGGTCAAATTCCATTTGGGCCATGTCTTTTGCTCCATCTTTGGGCCTTAATTGAGCCCAATGGAACAATACTTATTTAAGACCAACAATTTAATGCATAATTCACCAACCCTCTCATTTTTAAATACTTCCATGCATGTTACGGTACTTTACTAGGTTCGGAAATATTTGGGGTGTTACATTCTTCCCCCCTTAGAAACATTCATCCTCGAATGTTAGTGACATTATTCAAGTTAAACAAATGCAAGTCTAGGATTATTCTTCATGTTATCATATATATACTTAATGCTTATAAATACTAACTTGTCATTGTTCCGATCTCGTATCTTGAACTTGTTCTTCCTTTTGAAACAAATGAGGGTACTTGGACTTCATCATTTCTTCAGCTTCCTATGTGATCTCTTCTATTTGATGATTTCTCCATAGTACCTTTACGGAATCTATGTATTTATTCCTCAACCTCTTCACTTGTCTATCCAGAATGGCCATAGGTATCTCCTCATAGGTAAGATCATCCGTAACTTGCACATCTTCAATGGGAGCAAAATGAGATGGATCTCCTATGCACTTTCGAAGCACCGAAACATGAAATACTGGATGAACTGTGGAGAGTTCTTGGGGTAGTGCCAACTCATACGCAACTTGCCCAAATCTTCTAATAATTTCATATGGGCCTATATAACGTGGACTCAATTTTCCTTTCTTTCAGAATCGCATTACCCCTTTCATCGGTGACACCTTCAAAAATACCCAATCACCTATGGTAAATTTGAGCCTTCTTCTTCTAACATCAGCATATGACTTATGTCGACTTTGGGCCATTTTTAGCCGCTGTTGGATCACTTTAACTTTTTCCATAGCTTGATGAACAAGATCTGGCCCAAGTAAAGTAGTTTCACCCGCTTCAAACCATCCGATTGGTGATCTACATTTCCTTCCATACAAAGCTTCATAAGGTGCCATTTTGATACTTTAATGATAGCTATTGTTGTAGGAAAGTTAAATAAGAGGCAAATGGTCATCCCATCTGCCTTGAAAATCTAACGTACAAGCTCGTAGCATATCTTCAAGTGTTTGGATAGTACGTTCTGCTTGTCCATCTGTCTGAGGATGGAAAGTCATACTCAAATTCACCTGTGTACCCAAACTCAGATGAAAAGATCTCCAAAAATGCACAGTAAATTGAGCTCCCCTGTCTGATATAATGGAGATCGGAATCCCATGTAATCGCACTATTTCCTTAACATACAATCTTGCATAATATTCAGTTGTATAGGTGGTCTTGACTGGTAAGAAATGCGCTGACTTGGTAATCCTGTCAACTATGACCCATATGGAATCAAATTTTCATAGTCTACAAGGCAAACTTGTGATGAAGTCCATATTAATCATGTCCCATTTCCAGACTGGAAGATTGATACATTGCATGTAGCCCCCAGGTTTCTGATGCTCCATTTTAATTTGTTGACAGTTTGGGCATTGAGCGACAAATGCTGCAATGTTCTTCTTCATATTTCCCCACTAATACACTTCTTTTAAATCATGGTGCATTTTAGTAGCTCCCGATGAATAGAATATCTTGAATGATGTGCCTCTGTCATAATTCGTTTCCTCAGATCATCTACATCCGGTACACATAATCTACCTTGGCATTGGAGTACTCCTTCTTGTGTAAGATCGAATGCCTTTGTCAAACTCTGTTTTACATTCACTTTTAGTTGCACTAACATAGGATCCGCAAGCTGCTTCTCTTTCACTTCAGCTAGTAATAAAGATTCTGCCACATTCTATACAATAACCCCTTCATTTGAGGATTCAAGAAGACGAACCCCCAAGCTGGCTAATTGATGTAGATCTTTGACTAAATCTTGATTTTCTGTCAATCGGCCACTAGTGCCTCCTATTGCCTTACGGCTCAATGCATCAGCTACCATATTTGCTTTTCCTGGATGATATAGAATAGCAATATCATAGTCTTTTAAGAGCTCAAGCCACCTCCACAGCCTCAGATTGAGTTCCTTCTGCTTAAAGATTTATTGCAAACTCTTGTGATCAGTGTAAATATCAACATGAAATCCATATAAATAACGACGCCATATCTTTAAAGCAAATACCACCGCTGCTAACTCAAGATCATATGTGGGATAGTTCCTCTCATGTAGCCTCAATTGTCATGAGGCATATGCTATTACATTACCGTGTTGTATCAATACACACCCTAGACCAATTCCAGAAGCATCACAATATACTACATAACCTTCGGTGCCTTTTGGAAGTACTAATACAGGTGTGGAAGTCAATTTATCTTTCAGCTCTTGGAAACTTTTCTCACATGCATCATTCAACTTAAATTTGACTGCCTTGTGTGTAAGATTTGTTAAAGGTGACGCAATGGAAGAAAAACCTTCAACAAACCTTCGATAATAACCTGCCAACCCAAGGAAGCTACGAATTTCTGTAGGCGTCGTAGGCCTTGGCCAATTTTTCACAGCTTTAATCTTCTGTGCATCAACTCGAATTCCTTCATCTGACACAATATGACCCAAGAATGCTACAGATTTCAACCAAAATTCACATTTAGAGAACTTTGCATATAACTTACGCTCACGAAGAATCTGTAACACTTGCCGTAAGTGCTTAGCATGGTCCTTTTGTGACTTTGAATAAACCAGGATGTCATCTATGAATACCGTCACAAACACATCTAAAAATGGCTTAAACACCCTATTCATCAAATCCATGAACACAGTTGGTGCATTTGTTAGTCCAAATGACATAAATAAAAATTCATAATGGCCATACCGTGTTCGGAAGGCTGTCTTGGGTACATGTTTTTGTCTAACTCTGACTTGATGGTAACCCGACCTCAAGTCAATCTTTGAAAAATAATTGGTGCCCTGTAACTGATCAAACAAATCATAAATTAGAGGGAGGGGATATTTGTTCTTGATCGTTACCTTATTCAATTGCCGATAATCAATGCACATTCTCAATGTGCCATCTTTCTTCCATACAAATAATGTCGGTGTACCCCACGGGGACATACTAGGCCTGATGAAGCCCTTGTCCAGCAAGTCTTTCAATTGCTTCTTCAATTCACGCAATTTTGTTGGAGCCATTCTATATGGGTGAATAGAGATAGGCTGAGTGCCTGGAATCACATCAATGCAAAATTCTATTTCCCGTTCTGGGGGCAAACATGTAAGATCCTCTGGAAATACATCAAGAAATTCATTGACTACTAGAACCGACTGAAGAGTTTGTGGTTCCACATCAGTATCTTTCACTTGTACTAAGTGACATATGTACCCGTTGGCAATCATTTTCCTTGCTTTCAGATAGGAAATAAATTTTACTCTTGGTGCCCCCACATTACCCTGCCATTCAAGACTATTTTCTTGCAAAAAATGAAAATGCACCTTCTTGGCCCGGTAATCTGCCGTGGTATAACAAGAAGCCAACCAATCCATTCCCATTATCACATCAAAATCCACCATGTCTAGTTCAATGAGATCGGCCAGTGTATCATGACCACACACAGTTACCACACAATTACGATATACACTTTTTGCAACAATATTCACCAACTGGTGTAGCTACTTCAATTGACTTAGTTAATAGTTCCGGTGTTCTTGCAAATTTTGCAGCAATCAATGGAGTAACTTATGACAATGTAGAACCCGGATCAACCAATGCATATACATTATACAAAAATATGGATAATGTACCTTTGCCTACATCAGGAGAGACCTATGAATTATGCTGTTCCATTAGCGCATAAGTACGATTCTAGGTTCCACTAGAACTGGCTGCTCCTCTGGCACCCCTACCATGACCACCAGGCTGTATACCTTGGCCTAAGGAAGGAACCAATGATGATGACGCAACGGATGATCCTGTTGATCATGCTATACCACCTATGCCCCTCTGTGGACACTCTCTCATCATGTGCCCCGACGTACTGCACCAAAATCAAGCATTCATCCCTACCCAGCATGTACATGAATGCGTACGCCCGCAGTGCTGACACTGCTGATGAGAAAATTTTGCTGCCTATGATCCGTGAATTCCACTACTCTGCCCAGATTGGCTACCTCTAAACCCTCGTAATTGAGCTTGAGTGCCTGTTGTGGAATAAGAGTATGAGGGTCTAGGCGGTCTGGAAAACATTCGAGGCCTAGATTCTCCTTGGGACACCATAGACTGTCCCATAGGTCTAGCTCTTTTGGACTGTCCTCTGTCAGATTCATGTACCCTCCTTCTTTGTCTCTGATCTTCCATTTTCTGTGCGAAGGCCTGTATTCTGGATATGTCCATATCGTTGATCAAGGCAGCAATGGTTCAGTCCCTTACTAAATATGGCTCTAACCTGTCCACATAGTGATGGACTCTGTCTGTCATTATGGCTACTACATTCGGAGCATATCGAACCAAGGAATTAAACTAAAGACTATTTTCTATAACACTCATGTTCCCTTGACGTAGATTTAAAAATTGGTATACACGTGCCTCCCGAATCTCATATGGGAGGTAATAATCAAGGAACTCCATTTTAAATTCCTCCCAACCAGCTGGAAGTGGATTAATACCCCTCAATCCTTTCCAGTCTTCATACCATAATATCGCCTCTCCTTTCAATCTATAGGCCGCAACTTCAATTGTTTCAACACCAGTCACGTGCATAACTTCTAGAGCCCTCTGGATTTGATCCACGAAGTCCTGTGGATCTGCTTTTGGATCTGACCCAGTAAATATAGGAGGGTCTAATTTCAGAAAGTCATGTGTCCTGCGACTTTCCATTCTAGCCGCATCATCCTCATTTGTCGTTGGACCAGCTCGTCCCTGACTTTGTGCCACAACTAACTAAGTCAACATATGCACTGCATTTCTTAGATCCTGGTCAGTGGCATTCATTGGCGGTTTTGCGGGTACTTCTCTAGATATTGGCTCTTCCGGTGCTAGGAAAGTAGAAGAAGACCCCGATGCAATTTCAGTGTTAGTTCCACCTTGACTAGCTTGTTCAGGTGGTAATTTACTCATTCCTTCACCGGCAAGCATATCTACCTGCTTACCTTTTTCTCTACCTGTTCTTTTCATTGGCATTTTACTATAAACAAGGAAATCAATTCCAATGTTCAAATACGATTCTAGTTACAACATTGGCTCTATTGCACGATCTAGAAATAAAGAAAAGAAATAACTCCTAAATGTACCATAGCCTCCTACTTATAAATGTGGTACACAACACATCCATAAGCAAGACTCTACTCCGACACGGCTTTGTAGACACCCTTAGAAAGACCTGCTCTGATACCACTTTTGTCACATCCCAAATCCCTTTTAGGCGGACTGGCACCCGGAGCCGATGAGGCTCGAGAGAACAAATCTTTGCTCATGTCCATTCATATACACTCATATGCATGTCACTCAAATGGCACCACCATCACATAGGGATATAGGATGTCAATAGCGAAAGTCATGGAAACATGTGATATATACATATGTGAAACTTGGTCGTTAGGGCCATCAAGTCAAAATGGACATACATCCCCTTACATTCATATTCCTACATACGTCTTCAAAGCCTCTAGCAGATGTATATACATAACCATCCTGAAGTTGGGACAAGCCCCCACTTTATACAATATTTACAATACCAAAACAAAGGTACAATTGTTACTCGAAAAGCCCCGAACCAATTGGAGCTCACCAAAGTTCTGCAAATGACTGGCAACCTACTGTGGAGGTCTACTAGCTCCTGCACCTGCAGCTGGTAAGGTATGTCACCCAAGGGACGTCAGTACGAAGAATGTACTAAGTATGTAAGGCTCATATTAAACTGTATGATCTATAAATACTTCAATGAACTCAAATACAAATGAATAACCAATATGAATAAGTCACCATTCTGTATGTTGGGAACCATGTATATTGCTTTCATTACTCTCATTGCTTCTTTACTTCTACATTATCACTTGTGTCACAATGTACCCGGGCCCCGACTGATCAGTGGGTGTTAACATAACATAACGTTATGTTGGGATCAGCTTGAGCTAGGCTTAGGCCTCTAGAGCTACCACCCATAAATCAATGCATCGGGCTCGGCTCGAGCTAGGTTATTACCTCTAGAGCTGCCACCCATAAACAAATATATCAGGTTTGGCTCGAGCTAGGTTCTTACCTCTAGAGCTACCCCCTGTCAGGTTCTGTCCGAGCTAGGCTCATGCCTCTAGGACTACCCCTTGATCCAATAATCTTGGGATCGGCTTGAGCTAGGCTTTCTCCCCCAAAGCTACCACCCATACTCAATCATCAACCATATATGCATTACTTCATTATTTACTTTTGAGATTGATACAATGATAGTTATAACATTATTTGAACTTTGGAAAATAACATTATTGGACCTTTGGAACCCCAGTCAATGAACACGAGACATGTGAATCATAATTGATCAATGAGCAGGGAACATGCGATAATAACAATTGATAACCGGAAATAGGATACCTTAGAACATTTTGGAATAGAACAAATACAATGCCAATGTGAATACTATGTGCTGCAGAAGGATACGGATAGAATAACCTTACATATCTTCACTTCCAAGTATGAATACACAATCCTATATATGAACACAATAGTCCATCTCCTTCCTTATGTTTCACTCTACAATACAAGTACAAAACGGAACTCTTGTTAACAACTCCTTTCCAAACAAGTGTACAAGACGACAATGAACTACATGACTGCCATATAGCATCATTTTACCCTTACAATACAATTAATTGCATTACCATACCAACAACACCATAACATTCCACACATTGACCAAGAAATCATAAACCAATAGCATTTCACACCAAGTTTACCCTTTACGCTTCCCCATTGTCATTACGTCACAATCACTCCATCAATTCTCCTCATAACAAAATATTTACAACAATTCATAATGGTTATAATCCAACATGCCTCCATACGACCCTTTAAAGTCATTAAAAAGGTATCATAAGTTGATAATTACATCCTAAAAGGGTATAGGGGCATTCGGGGATCAAAGAGAGACAAAAACATACAAAATGAGTCTTTGGGCTGACCTGTGAAGCCACCTGTGCCTACATGTGGCTGACATGCAGCCGCAGGTGACCTTTGGCCCTATCCAGGGGCACATGCATTGGCATCTGTGCCTGTAGGTGCCTTTGTCTGCCGGGGCGGATGCCCAAATCGGCCAAAAATGGTCTCTTTTGGGTCCTTTTGTGTAATAAATGGTACAAAGACATAAGTAAGATTTTATTTAAATATTTTTTGTCACTTTGATGCCAAAAAACACCAATGGTTTCACAACACACATGAACATCACCCAAACCACACTTTTCCTTCAATACACCACCAAGTCCATGCATAATTTTGCAATAACAATTCCAAACACTATGTACAAGTATAAAAAAAGTTAAGGCTATAATCACATACCACATGTCAATATTGAATCCATCAAGTTCACTTCCTTCAAGACCACAAGTCCATTTTCAAGTTTATAAGGAAAAACCTTTTTTCGATTGCAAAAATAGACAGTTTTACACATAGTGAATTGTCCAACACTTTGACAACATAACCAACATGATTTATACACCATATTAAGTATATCATATATTAAACCATAAGAATAAATACTTACCAAAGCTTGCAAAGAGTGATCTTGTCCAAAGGGATGAAGGCTTAGGGTTTGAGTTGAGATAAGAAATATCTTGTGGAAATTTCTAGATATGCATGTGTGTATAAATGAATAAAAATCTGATTTTTCCCACATTATATATTCCCTTTAAATAGCCTCTTTTAATGGTCATGCTTAGCCAATACACCACATTAAATGAGGGGCTTACTTGGTCAACTTGAAGAATGGGTCAAATTCCATTTGGGCCATGTCTTTTGCTCCATCTTTGGGCCTTAATTGAGCCCAATGTCACAAGACTTATTTAAGCCCAAAAATTTAATTCATAATTCACCAACCCTCTCATGTTTAAATACTTCCATGAATGTTACGGTACTTAACTAGGTTCAGAAACATACGGGGTGTTACATTTATAACCAAAACATAGATCATAACATGGCACTATTATGCATATACTTTTATATGAAACAATTAAAACACTTATCCTCTGAATTTTCTAATCAAAAAAAGGATCCATAATTAACCAATTTGGGGTGGTCATAAGCACATATCTTATAATTCCAACTACTAACATACTTAAATTGACGAGTAAGCATATGTTCTCTATTGGACAATTAGGAGTATACCTAACTAATACCATTGTGGTATATTCACCAATCGGACTATGCTACTGCCATATCTTTTAATTAGTAGAAAGCTAAATCAAAAACTTATATTTCCAATACGTACATAATCCTAAAGCTTCTATGTCTATTACTGAAAAAGTAATGAATATCCCCTATATGATTAGATTCTATAACCACTGGAGGAGTTATCTTTGAGGAAATCATGGAATCATAAACTCGTCACATCCTTCTAAAAAGATGAACTAGGTAATGTAGTCCAGCTCTATGACTGGGTAACCATTTACTATGTAGCATATGAATGACCGTGTTATATCCTACTCAAATGAACCAAGATGATACAATTAGTACAAATGTAGATGTAGATACAAGTAACGTACAACCTCTACAATCTTTTCTCTAAATTCTGATAACATGAGACCTTTAGCCTCTCAGGAAATACTAGCTCTTTGCCACCTTCGACCATAACTATAGAAGGCATAATCTAGATGACATGAGTCATAGTATGTGTGGGAATATATTTCTTAAAAACTCTATCGCATGATTTAGATTATGAAAGATGGTCCCATTTCCTAAATGTCCAAGTAGCCCCCTAATTATAAATGTGGCGTGCAACATATTAATAAGTAAGGCTCTACTAGACACGACTTTTTAGATTCCCTAGGATGACCTGCTCTGATACCACTTTTGTCACGCCTCAAATCCCATTGAGACGGACAGGCACCTGATGCCCTAAAGGCCCAACAGAACCAACTATAACTCATTCTTGATGTACATATAACTATGACAATTATACAGCTTTAACAAGAATAGATAATATGCTTAAGTGAAAAAAACAATATAGATAGGCCCAAAAATGGTGTACATGACTTGGTCGTTGAGGCCCCAATTACTAAAAGAATAGACACAACTGTGATTTACTTTGACATTAGTGTACTAAGCCTCTAAAAGATAGACAACTTAGCTTAGATCAGGATAGGACCCCGCCATACCCTTAACTATAATACTATAAGTATATGTTGAAGACTCGGTAAGATTCCAAATCAACCTAGGGCCCACTAACAGCCGCTAAGTATCTTGTGCTTCTATTGTGGAGATCTATTAGTTGGAGTACCTGCACCTACGACATGAAATAGAGTGTCCCCCATAAGGGATATCAGTACAAAAAAATGTACTGAATATGTAAGGCATAAAGTAACCATATGTAAGCTAAGAGCTCAACCAAAATCAGGTACAAATTTATAGATAAGGATAAAAGACCACATTTTCTTATACTTGTCGAATCATGTACATTACATTTTTTTATTTACTTTACTTTTCTTTGCTTTATAAACTTTTTAGCATGTGATACAATGACCATCTGATCAGTGGTAGAAGAGCATGACCCATGCTAGGTATCTTAACCCCTAGGATATGGTCCTTATAAATATACAAATTAGGATCGACCCATGCTAGGTATTGTAATCCTTGGGATAACACCCATAAATACATAGATTAGGTTCGGCCCATGCTAGGTATTATAACCCCTGAGCAGCCACCCATAAATATATCAATAGAGATCGACTCATTCTAGGATTTTTCCCCTGAGCTGCTACCCATATATATATATATATATATATATGAAAATTTTCTTTTGGGATCGTCCCATGTTAGGCTCTTAGCCCCTGGGTTGCAACCCATAATTACATAGATTTACTTAACCTTGTTTCTTTAATCTTTGACATTGTTCTTTTGGTGGTTATAACATTATTGAACTTTGGAACTATGGACCAGCAAAATATGACATGTGAATAATATGATTGAACCAGTAACAATGATATAGGAAACAAATGTACCATCGATGTTGAAATACTTAGGAACTTATATGACACAATGAACGTCATTAGTGGACATAAAACATATTCACAAATAGGCCATGAAGACATGTGACAAGTGAGAAATGAGGACATGTAACAAATGATCCATTAAGGTGTATAACTAGTGAGCAAGTGATCTTAGATAGCATATTGCAATTGTGGCAGATTCAAGTGATCTTACGTAGCATATAACAATTGTGGCAGATTCAGGTTTAGAAATTTAGACATTTCAAATGGGGGAATATGTCCATACTGAATGGAGACATATAACTCATTAAATAAAGAGGATCATACTGAACAATAAATATTTACTAGGTAATAACAATTAAAAGGGTACGCGAACATGGGAACTATTGAGGCACGCGAGTAGATTCCAATCAGGAACAAATGCACATTCCAAGAAAGGACATATAAACTATATATTTGGACAAGTAAGAACTCTATAAGTTCACCTTATATCCTAACATGATGGGAGTGATATCCAAAGAAAGGAACATGTGAGCGTGTGAGTCAAATAAAGTATATGATCAATTAGACAATTGAAGCAATTTGGTAATATATGGATAGATTGTATATCCAACATATGAACACTCTTAACATGTGTAATCTAAGATCTTATTGACTAATATAAGAGTAACATGTGACACTTTGATACATTTTTGAGACCACGGGCAATAAGATAAAGGGCCATTTACTACAATGGGAATACACTGTCACGCCTCGAATCCCATCGGGACGGATTGGCACCCGTAGCCTACATGGCCCAAGAGAACCAAGCTTTGCTTCTATTCATTCATATGCATGTCATAGGAAACACCACCATTACGTAAGAACATGAAAGACGAAATACGGAAAACATGGAACACGGGACATATATATATATATACATATGTGAAACTTGGCCGTTGAGGCCATCAAGTCAAAACATCATATACCTCCTTGCATTCATACACCCACATATGTCTACAAAAGCCTCTACATAGACATTTACCAAAACCATCTGAATGTCGGGACAAGTCCCCACTTTATACAATATGGACAACACCAAAACATATGTAAAATTATGACTCGGAGAAGCCCCGAACTAACTGGAGCTCACCAATGATCCAGAAAGACTGGCAACCTACTGTGGAGGCCTACTAGTACCTGCGCCTGCAGCAAGTAAGCCCCAAGAGGGGTCAGTACGAAGAATGTACTGAGTATGTAAGGCCATATGAAACTTGTATGATATGTAAATATGTCAATGAACTCAAATACAAATGAATGATCAGTATGGATAAGTCACTATACTGAACTTTGGAAACCATGTATTTTGCTTTCATTACTTTCTTTGCTTCTTTGATTCTATGATTATTCATATTTGCCTGTGACCTGTGATACCCGGGCCCCAACTGAACAGTGGGTTTTAATCATAACATGACGTTATGTTTGGATCGAATTGAGCTAGGCTTATGCCTCTAGAGCTACCACCCATGAATCAATATATCAGGATCTGCTCGAGCTAGGTTATTACCTCTAGAGCTGCCACCCATACCAACATATCAGGTTCGGCTCGAGCTAGGTTATTACCTCTAAAGCTGCCCCCTGTCAGGATCGGTCCGAGATAGGCTTATGCCTCTAGGACTGCCCCCTGATCCAACAATCTCGGGATCAGCTTGAGCTAGGCATTTGCCCCCAAAGCTACCACCCATACTTGATCATTGACCACATATATGCATTACTTTATTTATTACTTTGAGATTGATACAATGATAGTTGTAACTTTACTTGAAGCTTTGGATCATTAACCACTGAGTGAGAGACATGTAAATAAACATTGTGAGAAACATAACACTATTAGAACCATAACACCATTAGAACCATTGGAAAATAATCCATGAACAAGAGACATGAGTATAATCACTATTGGAACATAACCTTATTGAGTTTTTGGAAAATTAACCATGAATATGAGACATGTGGTTCACAATTGATCAATGAGTAGGAACTATGTGATAATGACAATTGATGACCCGTATAGGATACCTTAGTACATTTTGGAATAGGACAAGCGTAATGTCAATGTGAATACTATTTGTCGCAGAAAGATACAGACAGAGTAACCTTACATACCTTGTATTCTCAATACGATTATACAATCTTAGATTTGCATACAATGCCTCGCTCCTTCCTTATGTTTCACTCTAAAACACAAATACATAATGGAATTTACATTAACCACCAACTACCTTACAAATACATATAACGATAATGAGTTTCATGTTTGCCTTTAAACATGCCATTTCCCCCTTGACAAAACCATTGATGAAATTATCATACCAATAATCCCACAACATTCCATACATTGACCAATACATGATAATCAATAACACTTCACCACAAAACTTCTCTTTTACACTTTCTCATCCACACCATATCACAAATAATCCATCAAGTCACCTTAATACACCTCATATCACATATCGGCCAAAATTCCACAATTTACACTTATATGAAAATACCAAATTTAATAACAAAATCACACAATACATGTTCATATTTTATTCATACCATGCTCTTTCATCAAAGTCACAAGTCATAGTTCAAGCTTAAATCTCATGGATCACAAATCTTTTACCAAAAACACAAAGCACCATGTTCAACACTTCCAAGCATAACCAACATGATTTACATACTCTCCCATGCAGATAATATATTAATCCATAACAATAATCACCTACCCAAGCTTTAAAAATGATGATCTTTCTCCAAAAGTTGGCTTTGAGTTCTTAGGGTTTTGACAGAAAAATGGTTGAGAAATATCTAGAAAGCATGAGAATTTCCAATGAATAAAATTCAGATTTTTTGGTCCCTTTTATAAGCCTTTAATTCCATCCTTAGCCACTCTATGGCATTAAATGTTGTGTTCTAGAAGGTCAAGGCAAGAATGAGTCATTTGACCCATTTTTGGCCCATGTCTTCTTTCACATTTTGGGCTTTTTTTGAGCCCAATTCACTTAATCCAATAAAATCAATAATTCCTCATGTTTAAATAATTTCGTATGAGTTACAATGATATTCCTACTCACGGGATTTATATTTGTAGCCTCAATCCTAAAAACAAGCGATTCTAGCCACGTATGGCCTACTTTGACCAAAAGGGTAAAATTGTCATTTTTATGTCAAATTCGCTCACGAGTAATTTTACCATACCAATATAATAATTCAATCATTTCATGTATATGATCGTGTTTGTAGAAGAAACGTGGCAAAAATTGGCCCGGTACGTCCCCGGGCACCCTTGGGACTTAAGAAAAATTCCAACTTTGAAAAGTGGAAAAACCCATCCTGGCACGCCCTTGGGCGCGCCAACTTGCTGACTCTAGGCTAAAAAGTTTGTCCCAGAGCGGCCTGGCACTCCCTCTGGAGCGCCCCAACCTTAATTTTTTTGAAAATTTTGTTTTTCGACTTTTCTTCGCGGGTTTGGTTAGATACTTCAAGTTCTATTCTTTAACTTACTTCCTACCCTTAATATCCTTTATTTGGAGGTCCTCCAAGCCTCGTTTTTAACCCCACAAATGTTCCACGAAGTCACCCAATACTTCCGACGAAATTCTAATCACATGTATGAGGGCCAATATCAACTATCTCATCCATAACATTACAAAATACATACTTATGGCTCTCAACACCTAGGTAAACATTATTCAATGCCGTCAACTAGGGTTAGGAAGGTACGGGGTGTTACATACACCATCACGATGTTTCTTGTACCATAAAAATGTCTAGGAAGCTCACTTTGTTGGTACAAAATTATAGGACTTCATGCCAAAGAATATGAACTAGAGTAGCCTTACATACCTTGCTTCACAACCCATATATTACAACAAATTAACCTCTTTTCCTTTAAGGCGTTAATCTATAATACAACTACATAATGAAGCTAATATTAGAAACTAATCATAATGTAATCCCTGTGAAATAGTAGCTAAACAATTGACGGGTAGTAAGACTATCCAGCCCCCCAAACACTTGGTGTATCACCACACCCTCCTTTTATACTTTAATACAACTCCACTTAACCATTCTACAAGGGTCACCCACTGCCTCCCAACAACAACACATATAGACAGCTACTAAATAGTCCAAATATCCTTCAACACAATATAAGATATTGAACTCACGGCTTCCGATCACCATCACATGAGTTCTTAACAATAATACATATAGAATCCTCCATCTAGACCTATACATAAAGAGAGGTAAAATTGGAGTAGTAACCTTACCTTTATTTCTAAAATTTACTTTCTTAAATTGTTCTCCTTCAAGACTCTAAGCTTTACTTTAAGTTGAATCAAATACTACTTGAAATATCTTAGAGGTTAAAGAGAAGTGTACTGCCAAGCATGGCAAAAAGGAGCTATGCTACACTTCAAACAAAAAGAACTTGATTCCCATCACTTCCCATGATAGAGTTAAAACTAAACCATTGTTATTTTTACTTACCTTGGCTTGAAATAAGGAGGGTTTCTTCAAGAACCCTAGAAGAAAATAAGGTGGTTGTTTTTCGTTAAAAGGAGCTGAAGAGAAATTTGATTTTTTCCAAAAGAAATAATGGTGAAGCGAACTTAACTTGGTCTATAAAAGGCCCTCATGACTGTCTCTCTCTCTTTATTCTGGACCAGATATTTCTTTTTGGTAAAAAATTCCAAGTAGGTGATGCACCTACTTGGTTCTTTAAGCTAATAAAATAGTCCTAGTAGGTGATGCACCTATGATACGAGATGGAATACACAGAAGCTTAAAAGAAATCCTATAATCTAAGAACACTTTTAAAGATAGAAGATTGACAGAAAATGGAAAACAAATGAGAACAATGGCTATATCAAAACCAATACCCTCAAATACAAAGTCCAAAAAGTACCAAATCTATAAAAGCAAGACACAAGTATGAGATCTAATAGGAAACCAAGGCTATAAAAAAACCAAGACCTCCTAATAAAAATCCAAACAAGCACCTATACTATCGATACACCCTCAAGAGGAATGATATCCTCAAGCAAGCAATCCCATCAACATTGTTTAGCAATAAAGGCCTTAGCCATACCTCACAAGAGTTTCACTCTTTCAAAATATCATATCAAAATAATCTATTCTAAAATGAGCTATTCTCTCTTTTTTATAGCCTACACTAGTAATTACAAAATACCGTTAATGAAATAAGGGTCTTCTTTTGCATGAGGCTTGAATGTCAAGAATAGCCACTTTTGCATCCATAGCCTCTTTCTTCCTTTTTAACCTTTCTTCCTTATACTTCCACTTAAGCATATTCTTAAGCTTCAATTCTTCATTCCATGATATTCATGAAGCTTGGATTGCATCATTCTATAGTCCACACGACTTCTTTACCTTAAGTAGGTGATGTAACTACTTTCTCTCTTAAGTTGGTCAAATAGTCTAAGTAGGAGATGCACCTACTTGTCACCTACTAGCTTAATTTAGTCAAGCAAGCACCTTATTTATTTTATCCCATTTTAAAATGTTAACTCTTTTACTTAAACTTCACACTCACCTTTAAACTTTAAGCTAAAAACCACCTTAATTCTCAAGTTTAAATCCCTTCATAGATGTTAACTTAGTCGTATATGTGCTTATATGTAGGGGTGTTACATCCCACTTAGGCAATGGAGAAGCCCACTTTGAGTTCGTTTCCTTTCGTGCTTATTTTCTTCAATTTTTATCTTCTTAATTCATTGATAACTTCTTGATTCAAGACCTTTTTATTTTGTTTGATACATCTTTCTTTCACAAATCATAAAAATCCATTCCTCCACAAGCATTAATAACCTTGAATTGATTGAGCAAAGCTAGTAACCTATCAATTTGGGAAAGAAGCCCTAGAAGGTGAGTTGAGAGCTTATATATGAGTGACGTGAGGCTTTTATTACTAACTTGTTTGCTAGTTTTGTAGGTACAAAAGGTGATATAAGGGAGAATGCCATCCATAGCTTTGGATTATTGTGGAGATTACATTAGTGACTATGCTTGTAGTGACATGAGATATGAGTATAGTGATGATGAGCAACATGAGGGTACTTTGAGTGCTTGTGAGAAACATAATAAAGCTCATGAGTATTATAGTGAATCCTATGAAGGATATGATAGTCCAAGAGATTATGATCGACATGGTGATGAGAATTACTACACCGAAGATGAATATGAGATGCATGGAGCTTATGACTCTTATGATGAACATGAAGGAGTAGAAGTATCTTATGATGAATATGATAGTGAAGATGAAGGGTATGAAGGTTCTCATATTACACACCATGGTGATGAAGATGATGTGAGGTATGACTCTTTCTCCTATATGTTTTATGAACTCTATGAGGAGGATTGTGATAGAAGGGGAAGTTGTGAGGATGAATTAATTTCCTTATCTTGTGGTACTTACTATCCTAGTCGAGGGGGTATAGATATGTGGGTGAAACCAATTCGAAGACATCATATGGACTATAGATGAAGAACATTATTTACTTCTTATGGTGCAAGAACTTGTACTTCTTATCCTTATTCCAATGTGACTAGTTATGCTTATGGTAATGATGTTGGAGATAGGATGGAAAGATCAATGAGCCATAGAAATAGAGGGGATTCATTGTCTTAAGATATGTATGATGGGGAGAGGTGGATTCTTGAAATAAAAGATACAAATGAACCACTCACAATTGAGGATCCTATTACTTTGAGGATGAACAAATTGTTTTCTTCCATGCTAATAACTCTTGACAAGATCTCTCAAATGGTCTCTAAGGAGTCAAAAACAAAATAAGTTACTCCTTGTGGAATGTGCTTGAAGAGGATCCAATGAGTGAAATGAAGGCTACTCCTAGCAACATAATGTGGAAGTTAGATGTGAAGGGATCTCCAAACCCTTCCCAAGGAATTCTTGGCACTTGTCCTAACTCTAATAAAATTGAGAGACAAAAAATTGAGAAAAGTAAGGGTGTGATATGTGACAACTCTAGAGTGGAAAAAAGAGAGGTTGTCAGGAGTGATGTAAGAGGATTGTCACAATATTATACTAACTTTTGTAACCCTTCTTACTTTTCTAGTTGTCTTATTTCTTGTGTAGGTATCCTTGGGAGCAAGCCTAGTGAGGCACCACAATTAACGAAGAATCATGAGGCGCTAAAAATCTTCCCAAAAGAACATTTATGCTTCGATGTTAAAAATCAAGGTAAAGACAATCATTCCTATGATCTACAAGGTAACAAAGCTAAACCTTACACTTTGTTGAAAGTAAAAGATCATTTTGTGGCTAATAGCCAATTAAGTGTAAGTGATAGCTTGTTTTCATGTGAGCTTAGTGATTCTTTGCCACATAGTGATAATGTATTTGTTAAGAGTGTTCATAAACTAGTTGATCCTAATGATGAACGAATTAATTCTTCTTGTAAGAACAATTTGTGTCCACCTAGTGTTGACACTTATGCATTTAATGGTAGTACATTGTCATGTCAATTTTTGCCATGTTATGATAATGTGCATGTTGAATATGTGGATACACTAGTTGATCCTATTGATGACCAAATTGATTCTTCTAGTAAGATCAATTTATGTTAATCTAGTGTTGATACATGTGCTTTGAATGTTAGTTCATTATCAAATGATATCGGTGTTGATCAACTTGTGTGTTATGATGGCCCACTAAATGAGGAGTTTTGTGATGAACTTAAGAGACCTCAATTTAGTGATGACATTGATATAGTTGGTCATGTAGCTCATGTGAAGTCATTGCACCTAAATAATGAATCACTGAATTGTGATCCCATTCCTTGTTCTTCTCATTAGGATTTTGAGATGGGATGTGTTTTTAAGGATAATCCCTTTTTTGAGGTTGACATGACTAATGAAGGTGAAATGCATAGTGGTGTGTCTTGGCATGATAGAATTGTAGCCCCTATTAAAGGCTACCAAGTGATTGAGAATCCACTACGGTATGATGACACACTTTCTGAAGATGCAGCTCTCTTCTTAGAAGATGATAGTATGTCTATTGGAGGGGTTAGTGGTCGAAAAGAAGGGGGTGTATGTTCTCCAATGACCCCTTCATTCTCGTGTGACCCCATGCTTGATCAAGGCCTCAATGTTTATGGATAAAAGGGTCATTCTATATGTGGGAACAACTTGGATGAAGTTCATTTAAGTAAGACCTTTCTATAATATTTGTTTGCATATGCTGATACTCTTGCCTTTGAGTGGAGTATGTTGTGTGAGAGTAAAAGTGCCAATGGGGCAAATATATGTATGCTTGATCTATGTTTATGGATTTCCTTTTCCTTTGACCCCGATAATTATTTGAATAGTAGCAATTGTGATAAAATGCTTGGTCCAAATGATAAGCAAGTTGTGAGTGAGGTTGTTGGCTTGTATGGTGATAAGTATAGTAGTAACATTCCTTTTCTATCATGTGATTATTTCTTGGTGTTATTACTTGATCATATGGGTTTGAATAATATATTTGCCAACTTGTGTGGGGAATACCTTTGTATTTGACCCTGGTGATGAATTGGGAGTAATCCCATTCTTTAAGATAGCTAGTGCATTGGTTAGAGTCTTAACATGTGATGACCTTATTTATGACAGGACACTTAGATATGTGGGCTATCATGTTTTACTTGACTTAAAGGGTGATTTTGTGTTTTTCTAAATGTAGAACCATTGAGGATTTGCATGTTTGGTTGCCTAAATACCATGGTTCTTTTGATTTACCCTTTTGTCAATGTTTCCTATGTAGCCAAGTATCTCTTGTTTTGTTGGATTACAATTATTTATGGCTCATTTTGATGCTTGGTTATATATTAAATGTGTACACCCTTGGCATGGTGATAGAATTTTTATTGCTAAATCTTGTGCTAACCTTCATGCTATGAGGGTATGTTTGTTGTTTGTCCTTCTTTTATTTTTGCAAGGTTCGAATTTGAGGACGAATCTTTTTGAAGAAGGGGAGGATGATACGAGTATGTTTAGCATGGGGAATATTAGGATGGGCTTCTATATATGGATGATAGCTTGGAGACCAGAGGAAGGCATGAAAAAACAAATACACAAGATCATGGGCAATAAAGATGCAATTTGGGCAATCAAGAAGGTCCTTTGTGGATTATTTACTAAATAGTCACTTTTAGGCTATTTCTATAATAGGCTTTTCGTAAAAAGTCAAGGACTATAAATAGTTGCATTAGCCATTTTCTTTACTTAGATTTTGGATGATTGAAATGTCTTATATAGACTTGATATTTAGTTACTCTAGTTTAGGGTAGTAATTGTCAATTCCAATTGTTAGCTTAGATCAAGTGATTAGGGTGGATTCCCAAATTACTTGGGTTATCTTCTTCGCTTGATTGATCATTGAGTTATCATATTGTGTATTCAATTTGGCTTCTCGTGCATTTGATTGAATTCTCTCTCTCCCTTAGTTTAATTATTGTTCAATTGAGCCTTTCTTTCTTCACTTCTCATCTCTTATTCCTCAACTATCCTTTAATTTTGTTGTTTAATGCCATGTTCCAATATCAATTTTATTCACCTCCAACTAGGATCGTTATCAAGACCCTAACTGGATATCCCTTGAAGGCTGACCACTGCTTTGCCTGGTGAAATCACTATAACAAGGCTGAACCCCATCTGCTATCTGTAGTGCTGGCTGAACGGGCCTACTAGATCGCCCCTAATGTTGATACAGCTGATGTTGGGTGTACCTACCCTGGAAACCTCTACCTCTGAACTATGAGCCACTATGTCTACTATTGCAACTGCCTTACTGATGAGGTCGTTGCCCCATTGGGCCTCGCGATGCATATCCTCCATTTTCTAAGCATAGTCAGCAATATCAATAAATGACTTGCTTGCATCTACCAAACTCTTAGTAGCCATGCGTAGTGGGACTCTCAACCCTCTGAAGAAAATCCAAATCCACTCATACTCAGTAGGTAGAATCATGGTGGCATGTCTAGCTAGCTTGTAAAATCTTAACTCGTGCTCTGCCACTGACATGGAACCCTGCTGTAACTCGGTGAACTGGTCCCTTAGATACTCACGCATGTTGCGAGGCATATACTTTTCTAAGAAAGCCTTGGAGAACTGAGTACATGACATAGGTGCAGATCCAACTGGACTACAATTAAGATACCCCCTCTACCATTGTCTCACTACTCGATCGAACTGAAAAGTAGTGTAATCCATCCCAATCGACTCAACCAGGACCAAATTAAGTGACCTCTCCTCGTAGCTAGTAAGGAACTCGAATGCATCCTCGCCTTAGACCCTACAAACCATGGTGAAGCCAGTCTAAGAAACTAGCCTAGTATCTTTTGTTCCTCAGAAGTCAAGGCTGGCTAGGATACTGCTGGCTTTAGAAATATCGGTGCTGGTGGAACCTTTACTTTGGGAGCCGCGGCTGCAGGATATGCTCCTATACTAAGTCCACCCTAGGTTTCCCCCTAAGCAAATGTTTGGTCCTTATCTGTCGGCTTGCCCCCAACCATACTCAATGGTTGTCCCAAAGAATAGCGGAGGACTGAAGAAGAGATAAATCCAAGTGGGGCCTGGGCTACCCCTGGACCACCGACTGATGTGGCTACAAATCCTTTGATGCAATCTCAGGCAAAGGATCAATAACCGATTCTAGTGAAGGCTTCTTGTTCTAGCCTCGAGCTGGGGCTGCAGGTCTGGCCTAACCTAGACCTCGGGGTTGACCTCTGCCTCTAACCAATGCTCTAGTTGTAAGCTTAGGGTCCCTGTCCCTAGTCGATATAGTCTGCATCCTAGCCATCTGCAAAAGAGTGAAACAATTGAGAATCTTGAAACTAATATAGACACAGTGCACAACAATGAACCAAAAATGTGAGATTTTCATAAAAATGCCTCGTAGACTCCCAAATATAGGATATAGACGTCATCATACTGATTTGTGGGTCTACTAGACACCTTATCTTCTACAAACAATACCATTGAACCTAGGATCTGATACCAAATTGTCATGACCCAATTTCTCAGGCTATGGTGGCACCTACTTTAACCCACCAATAAGGATGCCAATCATAGCCCGAAATAGCAAGAAACAGGCTAACAGGTGGAAGATAAGGAAATAAGAACACAACAACAATAATAAGCAACTAAATAAAGAATATGTGTATATATATATATATATATATATATATATATGTATAAAAGTGTGCTATATAGGAGAGGAGAGAGGACAAAATACCAAAATAAATCCCCCCAAGACTTGGTAAGGTCATTACAAGAGCCACTTTGACAAAAAGAATACTAGATATTATCAAAATATACATCATAGTCTCAGAGTATAAAAAATAAAACTATCAAGATAGCAGAAAGAGGAGGATCAGGTCCGGACTCAAAAAGCTCACCCAATCTCTGATCAGCAGCACAACCCAATGATGTTGTCAAAGGCAGTGACTCATACTCAGATCTAGATCAGGGAAAAAATGCAGAAGTGTAGTATGAGTACCTAAACCATGGGTACTCAGTAGACATCATAGGCCGACTGAGCTTAGTTACAGTAAAAGTATAAATAAAGTTCGAGTATGTAAACTAAAGTCAATAATAAAAGGGGCAAAAATGGAAATAATAGGCTATGCTAGGAAAATACGGTAAATAGAAAACAAGTAACTCAAAAGGAGAAATAAAAACCCAGTTATAACCTAATTGGACCCCCATAAGCCTAGAAGGCACACACAAGGAGAAATAAACCCAACTGAACCCCCATAAGCATGGTAGGTGCACGTAAGGAGTTATACTAAAGTAAGGATGGGATATAGAAGTAATGAAAGTAAAATGATACAAAAGATGTTATATGCATTCCTTATACTCATCTTTCCAGCCATAACCACCATTCTATTGTTATTTTCCAATTTCCCCAACCCCGGATCAATAATAGTAACGATAATAAATGCCAGACTCAAAGTGGAACTAGTAAATGATAAATAGCATATGCCAAACAAGAACTGGAACTAATAGTTAATAAAAATATAGCAAATGCTAGACTCAAATCGGAACTACCAATTAGCAACAATATATAGAAATATCCCAGATTTTTAACCTATCTTAAGTTTATTTATTCATAATATCCAATCTTAGGTAGTGAAATCCTTTAAGGAAAAGCGGGTTCATATTATTAAGTAAGAAATAATGTGGTTCAAGGTCAAATACTACCCTACCTGGGGAAATGAAGCTAGGTAAGCTTATAATAACATATAAGTCAACCCAAACCTAAGTAAAAGCCTAAGAAAGCAGTTAGGTGGTCGTTTACGTCTAACGCAGCATTATTCTAACCATCCTATCTTAAAAAGAGTAGTGGAACCTACTACTAGCCCCAAAAACCCAACCTAAGGCAAGTACCTTCCTAAACCTAAGCCAAGGCTTCTCAACCCCATCCCAAGTTACTAAAAGAGCTAAGTCTAGTCCAAAGGGTTATCATAGGCTAACATAAGAGAAAACTGGGTCGAATTATACCCTAAAGACCCCTAATCTGCTAATAAAGACAATAAATGCTAAAAAAATATTTGGGTCATAAGAACCCACCCACAACTAGCACAATATCATTATAATACCATGAGAAAGCAAAGTATAGGAGAACGGTAAGCCTAGGCTACCTAAATGCCACCGAAAGTATGCAAGAAACCTTTACAGTGGGGCTTTTCCCTTCCAAGAAGCCTCCTACCACTGCCACGCTATCAAATCAATATTCTACACATCAAGACGGGCATAACAATACCCATAATGTGAATTTAAGCTCCGAATCATAAATTGACCTAAAAATCCCAATAGAGCTCAATTGTGGAATTAGAAAATTGAAATAATCACAGCGTCCCTCTTAGATCAAGGATCATTTGCCCCCAAAATTGAGCATAATTCGTGCCCTGAACATCCCCAAACAAGTTCAAAATAATGTGAAAAACATGAATAAATCAGAGAATTAACCAAAAACTTATGAGAAAAATGGCAAGAAAATGATCACAATGACACTCCCAACTCAGTCCTAGCTCCAAATATCAATTCCCACACTGTTTTCGAGCTTCTCAAGGTCACAAATAGAGTTTTGGACTTAGTTTTTAAGCTGAAAATGAAGGAACCAGCTACATAAATAGCCAGGGGTCCTTCTTCACCAATGCAAGACCCCTATCGTGATTGCATAACCTGACCTAGGCTAGCCTTTGCAAATACGGCTGGTCTCTCTTGATTGCAAAGAAAAAGGTTGGACCGGCAAGGCCGGTTCCTTCTTCGACCGTGAACGCAGAGGTCAAGATTCTTTGACCATTGTGATCATGTACACATACTTGACCCTCACGATTTCGGTCATGGCCTTGCAAACGCAAAGGCCAATTTTTGCCTTCACCGGTGTTGTTGCACCTGCAACTTTACGAAGTTGCAAATTCTCTGGATGTGTCTTCGGGATACATTTGGAATCCGGTGAATGCAAAAGAACTATGGCACCCTACTAAATTCATAATTTTAGACTTTACGAAACCATCAAAATTTCCATCTAAGGCCGTTTCAATAAAAAGTGGGTCCCACATCCAAGGTTCTATTTTCACCAAAATCCAACAAATAGCCCAAACCGAATCCAAAAGCTTTGGGACCCAGAACAAGGGTCTCCCTAGCCTAAAATCAACATTCTAGAGCTAAGAAAATAGTCAAAATTGGCATCCTAGCCTGGTTGCCTTAAGTTTTGGCTAGAGACCATTTTATTAACTTCAAAAGCTCCAAAACAGGAAAAGGGATAGAAAAACCAAACGAACTGCCTGGTAACCAAACTGTAATACCCCATACATTTTCGAACCTATTTAATTACCGTAACATCTATGTAATTATTTAAACATGAGATTGTTGAGGTATTATACATTAAATTTGTTGGGCAAAATGAATCTTGTGCCATTGGGCTCAATTGAGGCCCAAAATGATACAAGAGACATGGCCCAAAGATGGCAAATGATCCATTATTTCTTTGACCAAGTAAACATAACATTTAACTAAGAATTGGCTAAGGATGACCATAAATAAGGCTACAAAATCAGATTTTTTATTCATTACTTTACACTTGCCATTCTAGACTTTTCCACCAAAAAGATATTTTCTCTACTCTAAGGCAACCATTTCTTGTGGACAAGATCATCACTTTTCAATCTTGGGTAAGTGTTTACTCTTGTGATTTAATGCATTATATGCATGAGAGATTGTGTAGATTATGATGGTTATGTCTAAAAGTGTTGAGTAGCGCATTTTTACTTTTTTTCTAAAAGATGTGTCATTTATGTGACTTGAATTTGAAAGGAGACTTGAGGTTTTGATGGAAGTGAATGGTGTGTATGAAATATCAACATTTATGATGTGGTTATGTCCCTAACTTGATTTCTCTTTGTGTATAACATTTGGAATTGTTGTTGTGAAAATTGTGCATGGGATTGGTGATGTATTGAAAGAAGGATGTAGTTTGGTGATTTTATATGTGTTGTGACACCATGTCTGTTCATTGTCATCCAATATAACTTAAAATATGAAAATATAAGATTAATTATGACCATGGACCATTCATTGCGAAAAAGGACCCTAAAATGACCCCTGGAAGCTGAAATAGGCACCCGCCCTCGCGGGCAGGGCACCTGCGGATGCAGAAGCCAACAAAGGTGGCCATAGACCACGCCAATGGTCACCTTTATATGTACCTCACCCACCTAAGGTTGCATGTATATTTTCAGGTCAGTCCATAACTCCGTTTCGATTGTTTTTGCATCTCTTTGACCCCCCAAAGCCCCTATACCCTTCATGGATGCAATTATCAACTTATGGTACCCTTTGAATGTCTTTAAAGGAGTATACCAGAGGTATTTTGAATGGTATCAATTATGTATTATCTTTAATATGTTGTTGTGGAAGGTGTTTACATGACGTAGTGAGGTAAATGTGACATAGTGTTGAAGGGGAAGTGTAAAGTATAACTTTGGTGTGAAATGCTATCGTTTTATGATGTCTTGGTTAATGTGTGTAATTTTGTGGTGTTGTTGGTGTGGTGATATATTTTATTGTATTGTGAAGGGTGAAATGACGCTATATGGCAGGCATGTAGCCCATTGTCGTCTTATGCACTTGCAATATAGTTAGTTGTTAACATGAGTTTCGTTATGTACTTGTGTTGTAGAGTAGAACGTAAGGAAGGAGATGGATTATTGTATTCACATATAGGACTGTGTATTCATATTAGGAAGATAAGGTATGTAAGGTTACTATTTTCGTATCCTTCTGCAGTACCTATTGTTCACACTGTTATTGCACTTGTTTCTATTTTGAAATGTTCCAAAGTATCTCATTCAGGGTTGACACATGTTTCTTATTCATTGACCAATTGTGATTCACATGTCTTTTATTCATTAACTAATGTTTCGAAGCTCCAATAATGATGTCATAACCACTAATGTATCAATCTCACACAAGTAAAGGTATCAACCTCACAAAAGTAACGGAAAGAAGTAATGCAAAGAAGTAATGCATATATGATTACTTTATGGGTATTTTATGGTTACTTTATATTATATTATGGCCCACCGATAAGTTGGATGATTGTTGATATAATACATTATATTATGTTATGGCCCACCGATAAGGTGAATGATTATTGATATAACACACTATATTATGCTATGGGCCACTGATCAGCTGGATGAATGGTAATGATGATGAACGTATAAGCAAATAAAGTAATGAATATAATGTACATGATTCCACACATATACATAACAGTGGTTTATCCATAAAGTTTATTCACTTGTAATTGATTTCATTTGAGATTCTATGTTTCATACAGTTTCTTATAGCCTTACATACTCAGTACATTCTTCGTACTGACGTCCCCTGGACTTACCTTACTTGTTGCAGGCACAGGTGCTAGTAGACCTCCACAGTAGGTTGTGGGTCATTTGCGGATCATTGGTGAGCTCTAGTTTGTTCGGGGCTTTCCGATCCATTATGTACATTTGTTTTGGTATTGTATAAAGAGGGGACGTGTCTTGACTGTAGGTTGGTTATGTCTATGTATCTGTAGAGGTTTTGTAGATGTTGTGGGACAAACGAAGGAATGTAAGGGATGTATGCTTTTGACATGGTGGCCCTAACGGCCAAGTTTCACATATGTATATATCATATGTTTTCCATGACTTCTGCCATTAGCATCTTGTATCTATACGTGATAGTGATGTTCCTTGAGTGAGATGTATACGAATGTACATGAATGAAGATTGGTTCTCTCGGGCCTTACCGACTTCGGGTGCCAGTCTGCCTCATTGGAATTCGAGGCGTGACAAAAGTGGTATCAGAGCAAGTCGTCCTAAGGGTATCTACAAAGTCGTGTCAGAGTAGAGTCTTGCTTATGGATGTATTGCGCTCCACATTTATAAGTAGGAGGCTACGGGAAATTTAGGAGTTGTTTCTTTTCTTCATTTCTTGGATCGTGCATTAGAGCCAATGTTGTAGGTGGAATCATATCTGACCATGGGAGTTGTTTTCTTGTGTGATAGTAGAATGCCGATGGCAAGAAAATAGTAGAATACCGATGGTAAGAAAAGGTTGGGGAAAAGGTAAGAAGATAGACAGGATTGCCGAAAAAGGAACCAGTAGAGCACCACCTGAGCAAGCTGATCAAGGTGGGGCTGGAAATGAGTTCGTATCGCGGGCTTCTCCTACTCTTCCATTTACAGAAGAGCCAAGAAGGAGAGGAGTATCTTCGGAACTGACCGTTAATACTATTGAGCAGGATTTAATGAGTGCGGTGCAAATATTGACCCGTGTAGTTGTTGTACAAGTTTGAAGACAAGCTTTTACACAGCAGATGAAGGATCAGAGGCAAAAGAGAAGGATGCAAGAATTGGAAGGAGGATCGTCAAAGAGGGCTAAAACCATGGGACAGTTCATGGCGTCCCAAGGAGGATTTGGGCATCGTATTTTTCACAGACCACCTAGGCCATCATTTCCTCATTCTACAGCAAATGCTCCCCCTCTATTCTAAGGGTTTAGAAGCAACCAGTTTGGGCAAAGAAGTGAGATTCAGGATTCATGGACAGTGGGGTATCAAGCACAAAGAAGTATGATCCAATCAAAGTTTTATCGCCAGCTGTACCAGCACTGCGGAAAGTTTCATTCAGGTGAATGTTGTTTTGGGACGAATGTTTGTTACTGGTGTGGTATGTCGAGGCACGTAAGGAAAGCATGTCCATAAAGAAGCACGGGTGGTATGGCATGACCTACGGGACCAACCATCGCATCGCCATGATCGGTGTCTCCTCTGGGTAGAGGTGCACAGCCTACGGGGTGTGGCAGAGGTTTTAGAGGGACAGTTGGTGCGAGTGGAACCCAGAACCATACCCATGCCTTAGTGGATCGACAGAATTCGGAAGCTTCTCCTGATGTAGATACAGGTACATTATTCATATATTTACATAAGGTATATGCATTGATTTACCCGGGTTCTACATTATCAAATGTTACTCCATTGATTGCGGAAAAAAATATTGAAAGAACGCCAGAATTATTAGTTAAGCCATTTGAAGTCTCTACACTAGTTGGTGAATCTATTGTAGTTAAAAGAGTATGTCGTAATTGTATAGTAACTGTTTGTGGTTATGATACACTGGTTGATCTTATTGAGTAGGACATGGTAGAGTTTGGATGTTATAATAGGTATGGATTGGTTGGATTCTCATGATGCCACGGTAGATTGTTGAGCTAAGAAGGTACATTTTCATTTTTCCACAAAAAGGATGCCCTTGAATGGAAGGGTAATGTGGGGGAACCAAGAGGAAAATCTATTTCCTATGATACCCAAAGGGGTACATATGTAACTTAGTACGAGTGAAAGATACTGATGTGAAGACACCAACTCTTTAATCGGTTTCGGTGGTAAATGAAATTCTTGAGGAAATTCCTGAAGATTTCCCAGGATTGCCTCCAGGACGGGAAGTAGAGTTAGGATTGATGTGATGCTAGGCACTTAGCCTATCTCTATTCCTCCGTATAGAATGGCTCCAGCAGAGTTACGGGAATTAAAAAGAGCAATTAAAAGACTTGTTGGATAAGGGATTTATAAGGCCTAGTATGTCCCCTTGGGGTGCACCAGTGTTATTTGTACGGAAGAAAGATGGTACACTGAGAATGTGTATTGATTGTTGACAACTGGATAAAGTAACGGTTAAGAACAAATATCTCCTCCCCAGAATTGATGATTTATTTGATCGGTTATAGGGTGTCAAATGCTTCTCAAATATTAACTTAAGATCGGGTTATTATCAAGGGTTAGAGAAAAAGATATACCCAAGACAACTTTCCGAACACGGTATGGTCATTATGCATTTTTAGTTATGTCATTTGGACTAACAAATGCCCAGCTATTTTTATGGATTTGATAAATAGGGTTTTCAAGCCATTTCTAGACGTGTTCGTGACAGTGTTTATAGATGATATTTTAGTTTACTCCAGATCACAAGAGGACCATACTAATCACTTACGACAGGTGTTACGGATTCTTCGTGACCGTAAGATATATGCAAAGTTCTCTAAATATGAGTTTGGTTAAAATTTGTAGCATTTTTGGGTTACATTGTATCAGATGACGGAATAAGGGTAGAGACACAAAGGATAGAAGCGGTAAAGAATTGGCCAAGGCCTACGACGCCTACGGAAATTCGTAGATTCCTTGGGTTGGCAGGTTATTACAGAAGATTTGTTGAAAGGTTTTCTTCCATTTTGGCACCCTTGAAAAATTTAACACACAAGGCGATCAAGGTTCAGTGGAATGATGCGTGTGAAAAGAGTTTCCAAGATCTGAAAGATAAATTAACTTCTAACCCCACAATGGTATATTCGAAAGGCACAGAAGGGTATGCAGTATATTGTGATGCTTCAGGAGTCGGCTTAGGATGTGAATTGATGTAGCACGGCAATGTGATAGCTTATGCCTCAAGACAATTTTGTGCACATGAAAGAAATTATCCAACATATGATCTTGAGTTAGCAGTTGTGATATTTTCTTTAAAACTATGGTGCCACTACTTGTATGGGATTAACGTTGATATATCTATTGATTATAAGTGTTTTCCATATATCTTTAAGTAGAAAGACTTAAATCTAAGGTAGCGGAGGTGCCTGGACCTTTTAAAAGATTATGATAGTGATATCTTATACCATCAGGGAAAAACAAACGTGGTAGCCGATGCATTAAGACGCAAAGTAATAGGAAGCACTAGTGTCCAGTTGACGAAAAAGCAAGGTATAGTCAAGGATCTACGTCAATTATACAGCTTGGGGGTTCGTCTTCTTGAACCTCCAGATGAAAAAATTATAGTGTAGAATGCGGCAGAGTCTTCACTTGTAGCTGAGGTAAAGGAAAAGCAATATACAAATCCTATTTTATTTCAGTTGAAAAAGAATGTACAACAAAGTTTGACAAAGGTGTTTGAGCTTACGCAAGGGGGAGTACTTCAATGCCAAGGTAGATTTTGTGTACCAGATATAGATGAGCTAAGGAAATGAATTATGACAGAAGCACATCATTCACGGTATTCTATTCATTCGGGAGCAACCAAAATGTACCTTGGTTTGGAAAAGATGTACTGGTAAGGCAACATAAAGAAGAAGAACATTGTAGAATTTGTAGCTCATTGTCCGAATTGTCAACAAGTAAAAGTAGAGCATCAGAAACCTGGAGGTTATATGCAATGTAGGAATCTTCCAGTTTTGAAGAGTGATATGATTAACATGGGTTCATCACAAGTTTGCCTCGTACACTTCGAAAATTTAATTCTATAAGGGTGATAGTTGACAGGCTTACCAAGTCAGCGTACTTCCTATCGGTCAAGACTACTTATACAGCTGAAGAATATGCAAAGTTGAATGTTAAAGAGATAGTACGATTACATGGGATTCCAATCTCTATTACATCAGACAGGGGAGCTCAATTTACCGCACACTTTTGGAAATCTTTTCAGAAGAGTTTGGGAACCCAATGTTTGGCTTTTTCATATCCTCAAACAGATGGGCAAGAAGAACATACTATCCAAACACTTAAAGGTATGCTACGATCTTGCACATTGGACTTTAAAGATAGTTGGGGTGATCATCTATCGCTTATTGAATTTGCTTACAATAAATAGTTATTATTCAAGTATCAAGATGGCCCCTTACGAAGCTTTATATGAAAGAAAGTGTAGAGACCCAATTGGATGGGTTGAAGTGGGTGAATCTGCTTTACTCAGGTCAGATCTTGTTCATCAAGATATGGAGCAAGTTAAGGTGATACAACAGCGGCTACAAACGGCCCAAAGTCGACACAAGTCATATGCCGATATTAGAAGAAGGGAATTAGAATTTTCCATAGGTGATTGGGTATTTTTGAAAGTGTCACCAATGAAAGGGGTAATGAGATTTGGAAAGAAAGGAAAGTTGGCCCTATATAACGTGTCTTATAAGATTGTTCGAAGATTTGGTCAAGTCATCTATGAATTGGAACTACCCCAAGAACTCTCCACAGTTCATCCAGTATGTTATGTTTCAATGCTTTGAAAGTGCATAAGAGATCCATTGCTCCCATTGAAGATGTACAAGTTATGGAGGACCTCACTGATAAGTTGACATTTTGCCCAATTCTGAATACAGTTGAGCTTAAATTATCATGTAATTTACATTGATTGGATATAAATTCTCATGTTATATAGCTCTTGTATGCAGGTAGTGAATGAATACAAGCCCGAGCTAACCATGCGAGCCAATGGGAATGCCAAAAGTGAAGAAAGAAGGCGTAAATGAACATCTATGGTTTATTGAAATTGCTTACAATAAAAGTATCAAAAGGCACCTTACGAAGCTTTATGTGAAAAAAAATATAGATCATCAATTGGATGGGTTACAGCTAACGGAATTTGCTTCGCTCGGGTCAGATTGTGTTCATCAAGTGATAGAGACAGTGAAGGTGATATAACAGCGGCTACAAATGGCTCAAAGTCAATACAAATTATATGCTGATATTAGAAGAAGGGAATTAAAGTGTGCCATAGGTGATTAGGTATTTTTGACAGTGTGACCAATAAAAAGGAAAGAAATAATGAGAATCGGAAAGAAAGGGAAATTGTCCAAAAATTTGGGCAAATTGCGTGTCTATTAGCACTAGTCCAGGAACTTTTCACAGTTCATGCAGTATCTTATATGCGATGCTTTGAAAGTGTATAGACGATTATCTTATATCGTTGCCAGTGGAAATGTACAAATTACAGGGGATTTCACATGTGAAAAAGGTACTTATTGTTACGTATTGTTATGATAAATCGATAAGTGAAAGAATTAAGAGATGCGGAAGTAGTTTCCGTAAAGGCCCTATTGGAAAAGTTAGCACGTAGAAGGAGTCACAAGGGAGACCCATGAAATAATGAACTTTAAAGTACTTATAATTGTTATGCACGGAAGAAAAAGATCAAGATACGGAAGTGGAGTCATAATAAGTAAGTCTTTACAAGTGATACATGTGTATATGATGATATGAAGAATTCACTTTGACTTAAGTTGTTACATTGAGACAATGTTACTAACATTCGAGGACGAATGTTTCTAAGGGGGGAAGAATGTAACACCCCGTACCTTCCCAAACCTACTTGATGACGTTGAATAATGTTTACTTGATGATTAATATCACTAAGTAAGTATTTTATAATGTTTTGATAGGGTATTGGACGATATGCAAGTGTTGGAAAAAATGGCCGAAAAATTCAGCAAAGTACCAAGACATGCGTCACTCCCTATTTCAGGGTGTGTGGCGCAAGCCACCTGATTCAGAGGGCAGCAGGATCTCGCGCCACTGCTTACTTTGCAGCAAGTGGCGCAAGGCACAACATATTGTGCCCTTCCGCGCTCATTTTGTAACGCGATTCTACGTCGATTCTTAGATGATTTCTTTTGGTTCTTTGGAGTTCTTTGAGCATTGTTAAAGCTTCAAATACTTCAATACACTCCTAAATACTTCTACATGATCAAACCATGAAACACAACTAATTGTCAAAAAAAAATGTTCAAAGAAGCCATGGACGACTAGAATGTCTATTTTTGCGATTGAGACGACAAATGAGAATCTCGCAAGAGAATATTGTCGTGACATTATGGAATTATTTAAACATGAGATATGTGGTGAATTATACATGAAATTGGTGGGCTAAGTTGAGATATGTTATTGGGCCCAATTTAAAGCCCAAAATGAGCCAAAAATAAGAGGCCCAAAAAGGGTCAAATGACCCATTCTTGTGTTTGACAAGTAAACACAACCTTTTTGACTAATTGGATGGATATAGATGAGCATGAGGGCCTATATAAAGCCACCACAAATCAGATTTTTATGTCTTAAAACACACATGCCTTTTTGGAGATATTTCCACAATATTGCTCTCAAACTCTCAAACCCTAAGTCCACTTCTTGGGCAAGAGCATCATCCTACAAGTATTGGTAAGTGTTTATTCTTGTAATTTAATATATTATGTACATGAGAGGTTATGTATATCATGGTAGTTATGGTGGCAAGGTGTTGAATAGTGCACTTTTGGTTTTTGATAAAAGATGTGCATTTTTGTGAATTAAACTTGAAATATGACTTGTGGGTTTGATGAAAAGGCATGGTATGGATGAAATACCAACATGTATGGTGTGATTACATTAAGAAACTTGTTATTTCCATAAAAGTGTAAATTATGGGATTTTGGCCGATTTGTTGTTGTGAGGTGTATTGAAGTAATTTGATGGCATAATTGTGATGTTGTGGTGATGGAGAAGTGTAAAGTATGAACTTGGTGTGACATGATCTTGGCTATCATGTATTGGTCAATGTATGGAATATTGTGGGATTATTGGAATAATAAATTCATAAATGATATTTTGGTCAATGTTGGGCACGTTGTGGTATTATTGATATGACCATGCCAAAAATGATATTATCAAGGGGAAATGACATGTTAAAGCCAAACATGTGACTTGTTGTTATTGTATGCATTTGTAAGGTAGTTGGTGTTTAATGTTGGTTCCATTATGTATTTGTGATGTAGAGTGAAACGTAAAGAAGGAGCGGAATTATTGCTCTCACATATTTGATTATGTACTTACATTGGGAAGACAAGGTATGTAAGGTTACTTTGTCCGCATCTTTCCGCGGCAAATAGTGTTCACATTGACATGTCACTTGTCCTATCCCGAAATGTGCTAAGGTATTCCATATCCGGTTACCAATGGTTATTATCACATGTTTCCTACTCATTGATCGATTGTGAATCACACGTCCCCTATTCATGGATAATGTTCTAAAAGCCCAATAAGGTTGTGTTCCAAAGTTCCAATAGTGGTTATACTCATGTATCTTGTTCATTGATTATTGTCCAATAGTTCCAATAGTGTTATGTTTCCACAAAGGCTATGTTTCCAATAATGTTTATTTATATGTCTCTTGCTCATTGGTTATTGTTCCAAAGCTTCCAACAATGTTATGGCTACAAAAGTATCAATCTCTCATAAGCCAAGGGTATCCTATTTCCGGATATCAATTATGGTTCATCACATGTTCTTTGTGCATTGATCAAATGTCATTCATATGTCTCATATGCATTGACTAATGTTCCAAATATTCTATGGTTCCACCAATGTTATGTTCCAAAGTTCAAAGTGATATTATGACTATCATTGTATAAATCTCAAAGTACCAATCGCAAAGTAAAGATTAAAGTAATGCATATATGGTCAATGATCAAGTACGGGTGGCAGGTCTAGGGGAGTAACCCTAGCTCGACTCGATCCCGAGCTATTGGATTATGGGTGGCAGGTCTAGGGGCATAAGCCTAGCTCGACCCGATCCCGATGCATTGATGTATGGGTGGAAAGTCTAGGGGCATAAGCCTAGCTCGACTCGATCCCAACACAATGATATGATATGAAAAGACCCACTGATCAGTCGGGGCCCGGGTACATTGTGACATATGTAATGACAAGTGAGCATTGAATGTAAAGAAAGTAATGAAAGTAATGAAAGCAATCCACATGTTTTCCAAAATGAAAAATGGTGACTTATTCACATTGATTCTTCATATGTTTTGAGTTCATTGAAATATTCATGAATTGTACAGTTTCATCTGAGCCTTGCAGACTCAGTACTTATTTCGTACTGACCCCTCTTGGGGAATTTACCTTACTTGCTGCAGGCGCAGGTACTAGTAGGCCGCCACAGTAGGTTGACAGCTGTTTGCGGTTCATTGGTGAGCTCCAGTTAGTTCGGGGCTTCTCCGAGTCACAGTGGTTCATATGCTTTGATATTGTACATTGTGTATAAAGCGGGGACTTGTCCCGACTTTCAGTTGGTTTTGGTCAATGCATCTGTTAGAGGCTTTTGTAGACGGATGTGGGTGTATGTGTATAAGATGATAGATAAAATCTTGACTTGATGGCCTCAACGGCCAAGTTTCTCATATGTATATACGTCATATGTTCTATGCTTTCCAATTTTAGCCCCTCATGTTTCTATGTGATAGTAGTGTTTCCTATGACATGTATATGAATGAATAGAAGCAAAGATTGGTTCTCTCGGGCCTTGTCGGCTTCGGGTGCCAATCATGCCTCGTGGGAGTTTGGGGTGTGACAATAACCCCCCATTTACTTTTATGTATTATTTTTATAGCATCACATGTGAGCCCTAGTTGCTTCTGACACTTAGAGGTGAAGGCTATCGCATTCATTCCTCGTGGATTTGACCCCGACTCTAAGTTAGGTAATTATATTGCTAACGACCGCTTACATTCTATTCTAGGGTGTATTTGAGCGTTATAAAAAATGGCATCGTTGCCGGGGAATGAAACGTAGTGTTCATTTCTTTTAGTGTTTTAAGTTACTTGTGCTTACCATGGTGTAAGTTTACTTTATTTGTTGTTTTTTGTTCTTCACAGGTGACAACCAAAGTCTTCATGATTCAATGAGTCAACATGGTAGTCATGCCGCTTCATTTGACGGGCATATGGAAGATGAAGACTACTTGGGAGATGCTAGGAGAGCTAGTGCCATCTGCATCCCGCCTGTGGACGAAAATGGAGTATTTCATGTTACTAGTGTGATGCTTCACCTCCTTCAAATGAAAGGGTTATATGGGGGTCAAGAACATGAAGACACAAATCTTCACTTGACAAATTTCATTGAGGTGTGCATGCCATTTGATATCGCCCACATATCATAAGAGTCCACCCGATTGAGACTATTCCCCTTCTCATTAACGAGCGAGGCTGCATTATGGTTGAGGCAATTTCCCGCAAGTTCAATCACTATATGGTTGGAATTGACGGAAGCATTCTTGGATCGGTTCTTCCTACCATCCCGGATCTTACAATTGAGGGATGAGATTATTAACTTCTGCTAATTAAATGGTGAGCCATTACATGAGGCTTGGCAAAGGTTTAACACAAAATTGATGCAATGCTAGACTCATGAGGTTCCAAATAAGATGCTCCTCCAAATATTTTATCGAGCATTAGATCAATTAAACAAAACGGTTATGGACAATGCAGCCGGCGGATCATTGGTGAACCAAACTTATGGTGTTGCATCAGCATTATTGGACCAAGTCACTAAACAAAGTCGAGGTTGGCATACAAGAGATTTTGAGGTGGACGTGGGGGCTCCCTCCGCATCTTTTGTGAGCCAAGAGAAAAGAAAGAAAGACAAGGAGAGAGATGAGAGTATAACCAAAATGATGACACAATTAGAGCTACTCACCAAGCATGTAATGGGGTCAACACCAAATACAGTTAATACCTTTGCTTCCAAGGGTGCTAAGAATTACGATGATGATGAAGCGGAGGGTCTTGATGAAGAAATCTTATTTTTGTCAAATCAAACGGGGGGTTCCCACCCCATCTATCAAAGGAGAGTTGTTGTATCATGTTATGGGCAAGTTGGCCCAATGATGAGTAATGATATGTTCACCGGATCGGACCTGTATGAAGACCCATATGGCTTTATAGACTAAATCAAAAAGGCTCTAGATGTTATACAGGTGACTGTGTATGCTAGTTGGGAGGAATGTAAAACGGTAGTCCTTGACTAGTACCTCTCATACGAGGTCCGAAAAGCTTATGTGGATCAATTGCTAAAGCATTGCTAAAGAACTATGAGTGTCAGAAAGTACAATCTTCGGTTTAATTCTGTGGTTAGGTATACTCCAAAAGTGGTAACCATTATGACCGATAGAATGCATCGGTATATGAACAGATGGATTGTACCATTGCGATCTTGAAAAAAAAAAAGATATTGATATAGTCAGATACAGGCTTTTTGCACAGATAATGAAAGCTCAGAGGCAACAGAAAAGAATATGTCGGTTTGGGTTGAATATTTGTTATTGGAGTGGTATGTTGGGCCACAAAATGAGACTTCTCTTGAGCTAGTTATAGGTACCGTACCCGTATTGATTGACCCATATTCAACACTAGCATATGTTATTTTATCAGTTGCTGAAAATACAAATGAACACCAGAATTACGAGTTATGTCACTTGAAGTCTACACATTAGTCGGTGAATCTGTGATAGTTACAAGAATATATCTTAAGTGCATAGAAATTGTTGTGGTCATGAGACATTAGTTGATCTTATTGAACTGAAATTAGTGGATTTTAATGTTATAAAGGGATTGTGCCATAGTAGATTGCCGAACTAAGAAGTTATATTATCGTTTTTCCCAAAAGAAGAAATGTGGGGGCACTAAGAGGAAAAAGTTGTTCCCCATAGTAAAGCAAGTAAAAGGATACACATGTCACTTGGTAAGGGTGAAAGATACTGATGTGAAGCCACCAACTCTTCAATCAGTTCTGGTGGTAAATGCATTCCTCGATGTATGAGCTGGTATTACTGTGATGTCAGGTACTTAGCCTATTTTTATTTCTTCATATAGTATGGCCCCGGCAAAGTTATGGGAATTGAAAACAAAACAAAAAAAAATAGAGAACATTGAAAGACGTGATGAACAAGGGATTCATAAGACCTAGTATGTTCCCTTGGGGTGCACCAGTGTTAATTGTACCAAAGAAAGACAGTACGTTGAGAATATGTGTCGATTATCGGCAACTGACTAAGATGACGATTACGAAGAAATATTCCCTCCCCAGAGTTGATGAAAAAAGGGTGAAATGAATGGTGAAATGATGAAATAAATGAAGATGACAAAAATTCTTGGTATGTCAATTGGGTTAGCGAATGCACATGTAGTTGTTATGGGTTTAATGAATAGGGTGTTCAAGACACTTTTCAATATGTGTGTGACCATATTCGGTGATAGTATTCAAAAAAAAAATCACAAGAGGACTATGCATTGTATAGTATGAAGAGATGAAAGTTGTCACACAAAAGATAGAAATGGTGAACAATTGGCTAAGGCCTACGATGCTTACAGAGATCCATCGATTTCTTGGGTTGGTTGATCATTATATGAGAATTGTAGAAGGATCTTCTTCTATCCCTACACCCTTAACAAAGCTTATACACAAGGCAATCAAGTTCCAGTAAAATGATGCATGTGAGAAAAGTGTCCAAGAGTAGAAAGATAAAGTAACTTTCACACCATAAGAATGTTATGCAATGTATGGTAATGCTTTCGGGGTTGTCCTCGAATGTGTATTGATGTAGCATGATAAGGTAATAGCATATGCCTTACGACAATTGTGGCTACATAAGAAAATAAATTATTACCAAACACATGACCCTAAACTAGCAGCCGCGATATTGCTTTACAGTTATGGTGTCACTATTTGTAAGGGATTCATACAGATCATAAGAAAATGTACTATATTTTCAGTCTAAGGACGTACATCTGAGGTATCGAAGATGGCTTAGTAGAACAATGGTATTGTCATTTGGAAAAAAAAAAAAAGCAATGGGATAGTGATACATTAAGTTGCAAGGCAGTAGAAAGTATGAAGGGCCAGCTCACGGAAAAGAAAGGTATAGTTACGAAATCTATATCAATGAAGCAATAGGGGTTTTTGTTTTCTGGGAACTCCTGATGAAAGAATTATAGTGTCAAATATGGCGGGATTTTCATTGACATCTGAAATAAAGGGGAAATCAATACGTAAGTTATAGTTTTAGTTCAATTGAAAAAGAATGCATAGCAGAGTGCGACAAAGATATGTGAACAAATACAAGGGGGAGTATCGTTCATGGTAGTTTATCCAGGTTACAATAAAAATAAAAAAAAACATTGTGGAACTTATAGCTCAATGTCCAAGCAGTCACAGATTAACAGTATGGCATCAGAGATCTGTATATGTTATGCAAAGTCTTACCCTTTCAGATTGGAAATGGAACATGGGTGACGTAGATTAATCACAGGGTTACCCCGTACACTGCGACAGTTGATTCCCTATAGGTGATAGTTGACAGACTCATCGAGCCAGTGTGTTTCCTACTAGTTAGGACCACCGATACAGCTGAACATTATGCAACGTTGTATGTTACGGAGATAGTACGATTACATGGGATTCCACTCACTACTATATCAAATAGGAGAGCTTACTTTCTTGCACAGTGTTGGAAGTCTTTTCAGTAAAGCATGGGTACACAGGTAGCTGTAAGTGCGGCTTGTCCTCCTCAGATGGATGGACAAACAGAACCCATTATACGAATATTTGAAGATATGTCACGAGTTTGTACATTGGACTTTAAAGGTAGTTGGGATGAACATCTATGGTTTATTGAAATTGCTTACAATAAAAGTATCAAAAGGCACCTTACGAAGCTTTATGTGAAAGAAAATATAGATCATCAATTGGATGGGTTACAGCTAACGGAATTTGCTTCGCTCGGGTCAGATTGTGTTCATCAAGCGATAGAGACAGTGAAGGTGATATAACAGCGGCTACAAATGGCACAAAGTCAATACAAATTATATGCTGATATTAGAAGAAGGGAATTAAAGTGTGCCATAGGTGATTAGGTATTTTTGACAGTGTGACCAATAAAAAGGAAAGAAATAATGAGAATCGGAAAGAAAGGGAAATTGTCCAAAAATTTGGGCAAATTGCGTGTCTATTAGTACTAGTCCAGGAACTTTTCACAGTTCATGCAGTATCTTATATGCGATGCTTTGAAAGTGTATAGACGATTATCTTATATCGTTGCCAGTGGAAATGTACAAATTACAGGGGATTTCACATGTGAAAAAGGTACTTATTGTTACGTATTGTTATGATAAATCGATAAGTGAAAGAATTAAGAGATGCGGAAGTAGTTTCCGTAAAGGCCCTATTGGAAAAGTTAGCACGTAGAAGGAGTCACAAGGGAGACCCATGAAATAATGAACTTTAAAGTACTTATAATTGTTATGCACGGAAGAAAAAGATCAAGATACGGAAGTGGAGTCATAATAAGTAAGTCTTTACAAGTGATACATGTGTATATGATGATATGAAGAATTCACTTTGACTTAAGTTGTTACATTGAGACAATGTTACTAACATTCGAGGACGAATGTTTCTAAGGGGGGAAGAATGTAACACCCCGTACCTTCCCAAACCTACTTGATGACGTTGAATAATGTTTACTTGATGATTAATATCACTAAGTAAGTATTTTATAATGTTTTGATAGGGTATTGGACGATATACAAGTGTTGGAAAAAATGGCCGAAAAATTCAGCAAAGTACCAAGACATGCGCCACTCCCTGTTTCAGGGTGTGTGGCGCAAGCCACCTGATTCAGAGGGCAGCAGGATCTCGCGCCACTGCTTACTTTGCAGCAAGTGGCGCAAGGCACAACATATTGTGCCCTTCCGCGCTCATTTTGTAACGCGATTCTACGTCGATTCTTAGATGATTTCTTTTGGTTCTTTGGAGTTCTTTGAGCATTGTTAAAGCTTCAAATACTTCAATACACTCCTAAATACTTCTACATGATCAAACCATGAAACACAACTAATTGTCAAAAAAAAATGTTCAAAGAAGCCATGGACGACTAGAATGTCTATTTTTGCGATTGAGACGACAAATGAGAATCTCGCAAGAGAATATTGTCGTGACATTATGGAATTATTTAAACATGAGATATGTGGTGAATTATACATGAAATTGGTGGGCTAAGTTGAGATATGTTATTGGGCCCAATTTAAAGCCCAAAATGAGCCAAAAATAAGAGGCCCAAAAAGGGTCAAATGACCCATTCTTGTGTTTGACAAGTAAACACAACCTTTTTGACTAATTGGATGGATATAGATGAGCATGAGGGCCTATATAAAGCCACCACAAATCAGATTTTTATGTCTTAAAACACACATGCCTTTTTGGAGATATTTCCACAATATTGCTCTCAAACTCTCAAACCCTAAGTCCACTTCTTGGGCAAGAGCATCATCCTACAAGTATTGGTAAGTGTTTATTCTTGTAATTTAATATATTATGTACATGAGAGGTTATGTATATCATGGTAGTTATGGTGGCAAGGTGTTGAATAGTGCACTTTTGGTTTTTGATAAAAGATGTGCATTTTTGTGAATTAAACTTGAAATATGACTTGTGGGTTTGATGAAAAGGCATGGTATGGATGAAATACCAACATGTATGGTGTGATTACATTAAGAAACTTGTTATTTCCATAAAAGTGTAAATTATGGGATTTTGGCCGATTTGTTGTTGTGAGGTGTATTGAAGTAATTTGATGGCATAATTGTGATGTTGTGGTGATGGAGAAGTGTAAAGTATGAACTTGGTGTGACATGATCTTGGCTATCATGTATTGGTCAATGTATGGAATATTGTGGTATTATTGGAATAATAAATTCATAAATGATATTTTGGTCAATGTTGGGCACGTTGCGGTATTATTGATATGACCATGCCAAAAATGATATTATCAAGGGGAAATGACATGTTAATGCCAAACATGTGACTTGTTGTTATTGTATGCATTTGTAAGGTAGTTGGTGTTTAATGTTGGTTCCATTATGTATTTGTGATGTAGAGTGAAACGTAAAGAAGGAGCGGAATTATTGCTCTCACATATTTGATTATGTACTTACATTGGGAAGACAAGGTATGTAAGGTTACTTTGTCCGCATCTTTCCGCGGCAAATAGTGTTCACATTGACATGTCACTTGTCCTATCCCGAAATGTGCTAAGGTATTCCATATCCGGTTACCAATGGTTATTATCACATGTTTCCTACTCATTGATCGATTGTGAATCACACGTCCCCTATTCATGGATAATGTTCTAAAAGCCCAATAAGGTTGTGTTCCAAAGTTCCAATAGTGGTTATACTCATGTATCTTGTTCATTGATTATTGTCCAATAGTTCCAATAGTGTTATGTTTCCACAAAGGCTATGTTTCCAATAATGTTTATTTATATGTCTCTTGCTCATTGGTTATTGTTCCAAAGCTTCCAACAATGTTATGGCTACAAAAGTATCAATCTCTCATAAGCCAAGGGTATCCTATTTCCGGATATCAATTATGGTTCATCACATGTTCTTTGTGCATTGATCAAATGTCATTCATATGTCTCATATGCATTGACTAATGTTCCAAATATTCTATGGTTCCACCAATGTTATGTTCCAAAGTTCAAAGTGATATTATGACTATCATTGTATAAATCTCAAAGTACCAATCGCAAAGTAAAGATTAAAGTAATGCATATATGGTCAATGATCAAGTACGGGTGGCAGGTCTAGGGGAGTAACCCTAGCTCGACTCGATCCCGAGATATTGGATTATGGGTGGCAGGTCTAGGGGCATAAGCCTAGCTCGACCCGATCCCGATGCATTGATGTATGGGTGGAAAGTCTAGGGGCATAAGCCTAGCTCGACTCGATCCCAACACAATGATATGATATGAAAAGACCCACTGATCAGTCGGGGCCCGGGTACATTGTGACATATGTAATGACAAGTGAGCATTGAATGTAAAGAAAGTAATGAAAGTAATGAAAGCAATCCACATGTTTTCCAAAATGAAAAATGGTGACTTATTCACATTGATTCTTCATATGTTTTGAGTTCATTGAAATATTCATGAATTGTACAGTTTCATCTGAGCCTTGCAGACTCAGTACTTATTTCGTACTGACCCCTCTTGGGGAATTTACCTTACTTGCTGCAGGCGCAGGTACTAGTAGGCCGCCACAGTAGGTTGACAGCTGTTTGCGGTTCATTGGTGAGCTCCAGTTAGTTCGGGGCTTCTCCGAGTCACAGTGGTTCATATGCTTTGATATTGTACATTGTGTATAAAGCGGGGACTTGTCCCGACTTTCAGTTGGTTTTGGTCAATGCATCTGTTAGAGGCTTTTGTAGACGGATATGGGTGTATGTGTATAAGATGATAGATAAAATCTTGACTTGATGGCCTCAACGGCCAAGTTTCTCATATGTATATACGTCATATGTTCTATGCTTTCCAATTTTAGCCCCTCATGTTTCTATGTGATAGTAGTGTTTCCTATGACATGTATATGAATGAATAGAAGCAAAGATTGGTTCTCTCGGGCCTTGTCGGCTTCGGGTGCCAATCACGCCTCGTGGGAGTTTGGGGTGTGACAATAACCCCCCATTTACTTTTATGTATTATTTTTATAGCATCACATGTGAGCCCTAGTTGCTTCTGACACTTAGAGGTGAAGGCTATCGCATTCATTCCTCGTGGATTTGACCCCGACTCTAAGTTAGGTAATTATATTGCTAACGACCGCTTACATTCTATTCTAGGGTGTATTTGAGCGTTATAAAAAATGGCATCGTTGCCGGGGAATGAAACGTAGTGTTCATTTCTTTTAGTGTTTTAAGTTACTTGTGCTTACCATGGTGTAAGTTTACTTTATTTGTTGTTTTTTGTTCTTCACAGGTGACAACTAAAGTCTTCATGATTCAATGAGTCAACATGGTAGTCATGCCGCTTCATTTGACGGGCATATGGAAGATGAAGACTACTTGGGAGATGCTAGGAGAGCTAGTGCCATCTGCATCCCGCCTGTGGACGAAAATGGAGTATTTCATGTTACTAGTGTGATGCTTCACCTCCTTCAAATGAAAGGGTTATATGGGGGTCAAGAACATGAAGACACAAATCTTCACTTGACAAATTTCATTGAGGTGTGCATGCCATTTGATATCGCCCACATATCATAAGAGTCCACCCGATTGAGACTATTCCCCTTCTCATTAACGAGCGAGGCTGCATTATGGTTGAGGCAATTTCCCGCATGTTCAATCACTATATGGTTGGAATTGACGGAAGCATTCTTGGATCGGTTCTTCCTACCATCCCGGATCTTACAATTGAGGGATGAGATTATTAACTTCTGCTAATTAAATGGTGAGCCATTACATGAGGCTTGGCAAAGGTTTAACACAAAATTGATGCAATGCTAGACTCATGAGGTTCCAAATAAGATGCTCCTCCAAATATTTTATCGAGCATTAGATCAATTAAACAAAACGGTTATGGACAATGCAGCCGGCGGATCATTGGTGAACCAAACTTATGGTGTTGCATCAGCATTATTGGACTAAGTCACTAAACAAAGTCGAGGTTGGCATACAAGAGATTTCGAGGTGGACGTGGGGGCTCCCTCCGCATCTTTTGTGAGCCAAGAGAAAAGAAAGAAAGACAAGGAGAGAGATGAGAGTATAACCAAAATGATGACACAATTAGAGCTACTCACCAAGCATGTAATGGGGTCAACACCAAATACAGTTAATACCTTTGCTTCCAAGGGTGCTAAGAATTACGATGATGATGAAGCAGAGGGTCTTGATGAAGAAATCTTATTTTTGTCAAATCAAACGGGGGGTTCCCACCCCATCTATCAAAGGAAAGGCGGGAATCAAGGTTGGATGGATAAAGACCATGATTGGAAAGATCGTGATAGAGACCGAGATTAGAGGGATAAATATAGAGACCATGATTGGTGAGATGCAAATTGGGACTATGATAGGTATGTTCCTCCGCATGATAGTTCTAAGGGTAAAGAAGCAACCTCTATTGATCCGGAGAAATATAAGAATAAAGATGTACTTGCTCGTATCTTCTTGGGAGTTGAAGGAAGCGATAAGATGTTAAGGGAAATGAAAGGGGATTTGTCGCATCTCAACCAAACCGTCACCTCACACTCGGCTTCGATAAAACAACTTGAAACCCAAATGGGTCAACTCTCCTCCCAAATGAATGCAAGACAAAGAGGAGGACTCCCTAGTGACATGGTGGTGAATCCAAAAAATGATGCTCACGTCATGGCCATTGTTACTAGAAGTGGGAGAACCCTTGGAAATGATGTTGTAACTCTTGATGACAACCTTTGTGATAAGGGTGTTGGAGGCCAAGTGAGAAAAACGAGAACTCATCCTGATAATTCAAAAGATGAAACTCAAATATCGCAAGAGCAAGGTGATGACGGGTTGGAAAAAGTGGAAGCGAAGGAGGTAAGCCCACAAGTGGTTGATTATGGTAATGCAAAACCGAACGAAAACTCGGTTGTCTCTAAGCCACAAGTTAAAATCCCTCCTCCATTTCCACAAAGGTTTAAGAAGAAAGAAGATGATTCAAAGTTCAAGAAATTCCTTTCTAAATTTAGCAACCTTTCGGTAAATATACCATTGTTGGAAGCACTACAAGAGATGCCCGGGTATGCTAAGTTTATGAAAGAATTGGTAACAAAGAAGAGAATCATGGACTTCGAAACAATTGAAGTTACACATAATTGAAGTGCTATAATATCTAGTACGATGGTTGTGAAGAAGGATGATCCGGGGGCATTCACTATCCCATGTACTATTGGAGTGTATCAATTCGGGAAAGCCTTATGTCATCTTGAGGCAAGTATTAATTTGATGGCATTAGCCGTATTTTGAAAGTTAGGTTTGGGAGCTCCAACGCCAACAACAATGCGGCTATTGATGGCCGACCTCTATATAAAAAGACCCGTGGGTGTGTTGTGTGATGTACTTATGAAGGTGGATCGTTTCATCTTTCCGGCCGATTTTGTGATCTTGGATTGTGAAATTGACCATGAGGTCCCCATTATTCTTGGTAGGCCATTCTTGGCTACCGGTCTAGCTTTAGTTGATGTTGAATACGGTGAAATGAAATTCCGAGTAAACAATGAAGAGGTTTCATTCAATGTCTGCAAGTCCATGAAACAACCTACGGATTTACAAGTTGTCTCCATAATTGATGTGATTGATGATGTAGTGGCTAATACTATGGAGGCTGAATTTTTTAGTGAACCTTTGGTGTGGGTCTTGTGAAATTTTGAAAGCAAAGGGAATGAAAGATATGACGAAGAAGTTGCATCCTTTAAATGTTTTGGGTCTTACCCGAAAAATCCTTGTAGGTTGGACCTTGACTTGAAAAATCGGGAAACTCCTCCCGCAAAGCCTTCAATTGAAGATCCACCACGAATTGAGCTCAAGCCATTGCCACCTCATCTCCGGTATGTGTTCTTGGAAGAAAGTGAGACTCTACCTATTATTATTGCAAGACACTTGTCATCTTGGCAAATTGAGGTGTTGAAATCGGTGGTGATTCGGTATATTCGGGCACTTGGATGGACTATAGCCGATATTATTGGAATTCCACCCGGCATATTCACTCACAAGATCAAGCTTAAACCCGAGTTTGTAGCAAGTGCAGAACATCAAAGAAGACTAAATCCTCCAATGCAAAAAGTTGTGAAAAAGGAAATCATCAAGTGGCTTGACGCGGGTGTAGTTTATCCTATCTCGGATAGCACTTGGGTAAGTCCAATTCAATGTGTTCCTAAGAAAGGTGGTATCATGGTAGTCTCAAACAAAAATAATGATCTTATATCCGTCCGTCCGATCGCGGGTGGGAGAGTGTATATTGATTATAGAAAGTTAAATTCATGGACCGAGAAGGATCACTTCCCCATGCCCTTCATGGATCAAATGCTTGATAGGTTGGCGTGTAGGGGTTGGTATTGCTTTCTTGACGGATATTCGGGTTATAATCAAATATCCATAGCTCCCGAAGATCAAGAAAAAACTACTTTCACTTGTCCTTATAGAACTTTTGCCTTCAGGCGCATGCCCTTTGGGCTATGCAATGCACCAGCCACTTTCCAATAGTGTATGCTTTCTATATTTACTGACATGGTAGAGAGTTCTATGGAGGTGTTTATGGATGATTTCTCAGTGGTTGGTGATACATTTGAAAATTACCTTGAACATTTGGAGAAGGTGCTTGAAAGATGTGTGGCGAATAATCTTGTGTTGAATTGGGAGAAGTGCCACTTTATGGTTAAGGAGGAGATTGTTCTTGGACACAAAATATAGGGCCAAGGAATCCAAGTCGATCAAGCCAAGGTGGAAGTCATTGCTAAGCTACTACCTCCAATATCTGTCAAAGGGGTTCGGAGTTTCCTTGGCCATGCGGGTTTTTATAGAAGGTTCATTAAAGATTTTTCTAAAATTTCCCATCCGATGTGCAAACTCCTTGAGAAGGAGGTCAATTTTGAATTCAATGGAGAGTGTTTGAAGGCATTTAATTTCCTTAAAGAGAAGCTTGTTTCATCCCCAATTATAGTGACCCCAAATCGGTCACAACCATTTGAACTCATGTGTGATGCTAGTGGGCTGGCATTGGGAGCTATGCTTGGACAACGAAAGGAGAAACTTTTTCATCCCATCTATTATGCTAGAAAGTCATTTAGTGATGCCCAAAAGAACTACACTGTTACAGAACAATAATTGCTAGCCATAGTTTATGGGTTTGAGAAATTTCGAGCTTACTTGTTAGACACAAAGGTCATTGTGCACACCGATCATGCTGCTCTCCGATATTTGATGGCAAAGAAAGAAGCAAAACCCTGACTGATAAGGTGGATTCTACTACTTCAGGAATTTGCCTTCGAAGTGAAGGATCAAAAAGGTTGTGAAAACCAAGTAGTAGACCATCTATCACGTCTTGAGACAAATGAGGAAATTTGGGGCGATTTTGATCTTTATGATACATTCCCGGACGAAATTGTCATGAGCTTGAAAGAGAGCACTCCACCTTGGTATGCTGATTTTGCAAACTATATAGTGAGCGGACTTCTTCCTAATGAGTTGAGTTACTATCAAAGGAAAAGATTCATCCATGATGTGAAGCGGTACTTTTGGGACGAACCCTATCTTTTTAGGGAATGTGCAGATGGAATTATCCGTCAGTGTTTCATGGAAGAGGACATAAAATCCATTCTTGAAGCGTGCCATTCTTCTCCTTTTCGTGGCCATCATGGGAGTGTGAGAACCACAGCGAAAGTCCTTCAGTGTGGGTATTTTGGCCTACCATCCACCGTGATGCTCACGAATTGGCAAAGTCTTGAATTCAATGTCAAAAGCATGGTGGTGTCTCGAGGAGTCATGAAATGCCTTTAAGACCCAATCTTGAGGTGGAGTTATTCGATGTATAGGGCCTTGATTTTATGGGGCCGTTTGTGAGCTCATATGGTAATAAGTATATATTGGTGGCTGTTGATTACATGTCCAAATAGGTGGAGGCCATTGCCTTGCTGACCAATGAAGGTAAAAGTGTCACATTCTTCTCAAAGAAATGCATTTTCATCAGGTTTGGAACTCCTCGAGCTGTCATTAGTGACGGTAGTTCTTATTTTTGCAATCGGCTATTTGAAGCTTTGCTTGAAAAATATGGGGTGAGGCATAAGGTGGTGACCCCATATCATCCTCAAACGAGTGGCCAAGTGGAGGTGTCTAATCGGGAGATCAAATCAATCTTGGAGAAAACTATAAATGTCGAGCGTACAAATTGGGCAAGACAACTTGATGATGCTCTGTGGGAATATAGGACCGCATTCAAGACTCCCATTGGCATGTCGCCCTATTAGTTTGTGTTTGGAAAGGCTTGTCATCTCCCAGTTGAATTAGAGCACAAAGCATCATGGGCCTTGCGTAAATTGAATATGGATTGGGTGGATGCCTCCAAATCAATAATAGACCAAATTCATGAGTTAGAGGAGTTCCGACTTAAGTCATATGAGAGCTCAGCGTTATACAACGAAAAAATGAAGAAATTTCATGATGCTAAGATCTTAAAAAGAGAGTTCCATGCGGGTGATAAAGTGCTACTCTTCAACTCGAGGTTAAAACTGTTTACGGGTAAGCTAAAATCCAAGTGGTCTGGGCCTTTTTTTGTGGTTAATGCCTTTCCTAGTGGTGCTATTGAGCTTGAGGACCATGAGCAAAGGAGGTTCATGGTGAATGGCCAAAGGCTAAAACATTTTTATGAGGGTGGATTTGGAGCGGCTAAGGTAGAGTTGCTCCGTTTCAAGGATGCATGATGATGAGGACCAATGTCGAGCCACGACGATAACCAAGGCGATTTTTGAGAGGCAACCCAAGGTTTCTTATTTTCACTTTTAAATTATTTGAGTACTAATTTTTTGTTATCTTGGTGGATGCAGGTGAATAACACTAAGTGTGGGAGATGGGATACACTATTTTGAGCTAAAATAGTCACCTGCTAGCGTACATGCCCACGTATGTTGGGATGCATGAGGCCATATGGTAGAGTACAACATTCTGCTTGGAGAAAAGAAGCCACCTACGGACGCAGGCCAGGCACATGCATGCGCAGGCTAGCCAACGCAGTGGCTCGGCTTTGTGCCTGCTTTGAGCCAGTTTACTCACCTGCATGTGCAGGTCCTTAGCATACGGGCGTAGATGACCCTCCGCAGGTAGTCCAATGCCCAGGCATTCTGCCCAGGTAAAATAGCCCACCTGCGTGCGCATCTCCCCACATGCGTGGGCATGGTGGGGCACAGGTGGGGGTTTAGTTTTCATAAAATTTCTTAAGCAAATGGGTCGATCCGACCCAAAATTGACCCGTTCTTCTCTTTAAAACACGACCTACAACCCACAAACCATTTCCTTATAACTTTCAAGACCAACCCACACTACCAATACACAAATCAACTCACACACAAATTGGCTCTTCTTCTTTCTAGGCTCAAGTTTTTTCTCTTTCCCTCATCTCACCTTCACTTTCAAAGGAGATTGGATACTTCACTCACTACAATTCAAGAGGTATTAATCTTCTACATTCTCTTGTCACTATCATTGGTAAGTTCACTTAGTCTTCTCTTTTTAAGAAGCTTTTGGATAAAAAAATGGTGAATCATGTTTTTTGCTTCTTTATTGTGAAGAGTTGATCCATATCGATTTCTTATGGTGTAATGGTGATGTTTTTGAGGATTATTTGAATTGGAAGTGATGATTTACATGCAAGTTGGGGAATTCTTGGGTTCCCAGATGTTATGCACTCCATGTGTTTGATCATATTCCTACATGAGCATTCCCTTGCATTTTCTTTTGTGAATGATCTAACAGACCTAAGCATGGTTTCTTGAGTCTACTTTTAGCACCATTCCATCACTATATTATTGGTTATAATAGTGGAGTGAAGATGTGTGAGTCACATGATTTTTCAAGCATTTCTTTACTTCATGATGCATAAGCGGTGATTCTTGTTGGTATGATGAGTTAATAAGAATAATTGTTCATAGCAAAAATGCATAGTTTGCCTGATGATAGATTAGGTGACACCATTCTTAAGGGTAAAACATCATTTTTGTTTCTATTAGGGTCATGATGGATTGTATACTTCAAGATGAAATGGGTTGTTCTTGAGATGGTTTCATATAGCATTTTGCCTTGCATTCACATTAGTTAACATAGTTGTCATTTTCTTTTACATAATAAAAATCCAAAAACATGTTTCTCTTTTTCGTTTTGTGTGGTTTGTTCCTTGTTCTTTTTAGGGAATGTCTCCTCGAAAATCAATGCCGCGGGGTGCAAAGAAAGTTCAGCACAAAGACAAAGGCAAGACCATTGCTACTATATAAAACAAAAAAAAACCGACACGACAAGGACACCCTAACATCCCCGATGTGCAAAGCACACTTGATATCTCAAGGGGACTGGCCAAAGATGCTGACAAAATCAGATTTGCCAACGAAGAAATGTGTGACCTTTATAGTGAATGGGTGTATACTCGGGGCTTCAATCCCAAGAAGGTGTTTAGCTTGAAGGGTGTCCATGATCATTTCTCGGATGTCGTCAAACAAGTCAACAAGTATGCTTGGGAAGTATTCACCGACCTTAATCCCGAGTCTCCCCCTGAGATTTATTATCCTGATCTTGTCAGGTAGTTCTATGCCTCCTACGTTATCCGGCACAATCAACACAAGTATAAATCACCTGTGGTTGATCAACCTTGCCTATTTAGTGTGCTTGTTAGGGGAGTGGAGGTGTCGTGCTCCGCTTCCGAAATAAACAAGTTATATTTTGTGTGTGATTGCACACCTAGGGTTGAGAGCAAGAGGCGAGTGCTAAGGGGGCGTGCTCATTTTCCATGGCTTTCCAAAACAATTGCTAAAGGTCTTCCGCTATGGGCAAATGGGATTGGATAAATCAAACCAAGGGATCTTTCTATTCAGGCCAAGCATTGGCTTGGCTTTGTGGGAAATCGGCTGCTTCCTTCTACCAATGATCAAGATGTCACCATCGAAAGGGCTATACTTGTGGGACGCATTATGGATTGGTTGGATGTCAATCCGGGAGAGATTATTGCTGAAGTGATAAAACTCCGATCAAAATAAATGGGCACTTTACTACCTTGCTATTATATCGGCATTATGTGCAGTCCATAAGGTTCCTCTCTTCCCAAAGATTGACAAAAAAATTAAATGTCCAGGATTCATTGATATTCAAACTAGTAAGGATGATGACAATCCGGTGGGCCTAAAGAGAAAGTTGGGTGATGATTCTGATTCATCCATGAGAGAGGTACCCATTGCTAGTACCTCTCCTATGACTTCTCATGCATCCGATGCTCTATCTATCCATGGTGACACTACTCTAGATCGTGATTTCTCTAAGGCACCGCCTCCCTCACACACTACTCAGCTAGCGCAGTCTCCTCGATCTTCCACATTGACATTTGCTAAGGTTTCAGCCATGACCTTGGCAAATGACATCTCTATATCTCGCTTGGTGGCCGATATTCCTCATTTAATTCAGGTGGCTATTGAGAGGAGCCTTGGGCCTTTATGTGCTCAGATGGTAGACTATGAGCTGAGATTATCCGAGGTTGAGGCCCCAGGGGATAGTGAGGCAGTTACTACTCTCAGGACAGCTCTTGATAGTCTGCGTGAGGAGGTAAAGTCGATGCAGCCCTCCTTCTCTTTTGATGATGCCCAGATCACCATCTCACAGGCGGATACTAGCCCTATCCTTCCATTTGCTGACTTGTTTGGGTATTCTCCAGTAGGGTAAAAGACAGGGATCGATTTTAGCGCAGGGCTTTCTGAGGATCAACAGGTGGAGTTGGCTAAAAGAAAGTCCATTGAGGAGCAACATGCACGGACAGTTGGTGCTGGCCTTAGTTCTCGGCCTCTTGAGGAGGTTCATACAGGAGCTCAGTCTGAGGAGGCTCCTACTTTTACAGCCATAGCACCATCATAGCCTTCACATGATACAGATCTGTGCGCCTAGTACGCCTCAGGGAGTTTTGTCTTTCACCTCCTCCTTTCTTGTTCTATATTGATTGCATTGGGGACAATGCAATACTCTTTAGTTGGGGGATGGGGGCAATTCATTTATTTTATGGTATGTAATATTAATTCATAATATTATTTGAATGCCATTTTTGTGAGTTGTGATTCGGATAGTGCCCTTGTCGGGCCTTCTTATTGAGGTTAATTCGGATATTGCCCTTGCCGGGCCATTTTTGTTGATTCTAATATTGCCCTTGCCGGGCCATTTTTGTGAGTTGGGATTCGGATAGTGCCCTTGTCGGTCTCTTTTTGTGTGCCTTTCCTAACTTAGAGTAGTGTAGTAGTTGAAAAGGTTCAAAAAGGCCCTCCAAAATTGTCGTGGCAAACAAAAAAAAATTGATTTGTGAAGGATAAAATGATTTTTTGAAAAGAAAAGAGCAAAGTGATTTCAAGCTTCCTCTTGTGTGTAACTACTAATTCAGTTTCTGGCTCATTCTTCATAAAAGAAAAATCCCTTTTACTTAGAGTAGGTTGTCAAGTTCATTTGCTCAAATTGGGGGAGGAATAGCTTTCTATTTTGAAGAAAAAGTGCCTAGTGTGGTGAGGTTTTTGATTAATTCTTGTACACACATGATAGTCTAGAACTTGCCCCGCGTGTATTCAAGGCGAAATCTGGGACATAGCTTGGTTTGGAAAATGACCTGAGGCCATCTTGATCCACCATTTGACCTAAATCCCACCTTGACATTTGTCCCTAGTTAACCCACTCGAACCTTTCACCACTTTCTTCTTGGCTATAACCATACTATGACACCCTACTTTTGTCTTTTTCAAATCCTTTTTCATCACCCAATCTCCGTAAACACATCGCATGGTTTCAATTTGGGCCAACATAGACAAATGCCTAAGCTTGGAGAAGCATGTTTGTGAAAATGATTGAGATGGAATTAAAAGCTAAGTTGGGGAAAAAGGAGATGTATAAGATTGTAAAGAGAGGTGTATGCTTGGTTGTTGCATAAATAAATAAATAAATAAAATGATGAGAAAATTTTGTAGAAAGAAAAGAGAGGCATGAGTTACTAAAGATAGAAAGTCTCTTGAAAGGGCCCCCAAAAGCAAATAAATAGGGAATTTCAAAGCAAAGACAAAGCAAGCGAGGGCAAATAAGGTGAAAAGCTTGAACAAAGTGGGCCTAAGAAGCGATAATGCGATTGTGTTTAGGGAAATCTTCTAGTCAATTGATCCAAAACCTTTTCTCTCAACCTAAACTTCATCATTGCCCACAAGCCCTTGGTGACTTAAAACCTTGTTGGTCCCCATTAGTGGCTAATAACACAAAGGGCAAGCCTACGGTTCTATGTGTGGTACTTGAATTTCTTTGTAAGAGTGAGCGAAAGTTCTTTCTGTCCTTACGCCCCTAGTGAATCACATTATCTTGTGGGAAGTGGAGAAAACTTTTGCAAGTGAGAGGCATGGATACCTTGAAATGGAGAGTGATGTCCTACCTTCAATTTGGGAAAATGAGCAAGACAAATTGCAAATTGGAGATGAGACAATTTCTGAAAAATCTTGTGTCACACCTTGAGAAGCATTCCAACCTGAAAATTGTTTGCTTGTTGAATTCTTATGCTCTTGGTTGATGAAGATTGACTTGTGAAAAGGAAAGCATGATTCGCTTGTTTGTCATGACTTGTTGGAGGAACCGATTGAACTTTATAGGCTTAATTGTTTAGTGATGTCCCTTATGGTTATTTCATGGTTAAGAGTACCCTTTTCTTTTCACTTTAAACATTCTTGATTACTTGAGGACAAACAATAGTTTAAGTTTGGGGGAATTGATAAGTTGACATTTTGCCCAATTCTTAATACATTTGAGCTTAAATTATATTGTAATTTACATTGATTCGATATAAATTCTCATGTTATATAGCTCTTTTATGCAGGTAGTGGATGAATACGAGCCCGAGCTAACCATGCGAGTCAATGGGAATGTGAAAAGTGAAGAAAGGAGGCTTAAATTAACACCCGGGGAGATTAAAAGCCACCTGCGCATGCATGTCATGGGCTGTGCAGGTAGATGACTAATCGAGCAATGAAGCAGCACAAGGAAGTGCCACCTATGCTGGTCTCTTGCGTACGCAGGTCAGGCATCTGCGCTGGCACCTACTCCAGCAGGTGACTAGTGCGGTGGCATTCGCGTAATTTCTAAGGACGCGATTTTGGGCTATAAAATGGATTTTTCCAATTCTGAAAAGGATCTTTTGGGGCATTTTTGGAAATATATAGAAAAGGAGAGTGAAAACCTAAGGAGAAACAAGTTACATTCTTTCATTTGGTGTCAATTTTGGATCAAATTCTTGTAAACAATTGGATTCAATGGAAGTTTGGGAAGAGAATTTGGGTGATTTTCCTCTCTCTTCTTCTATGAGTAGCTAAATTCTCTACTTGGGGTTATGCTTGAATAAGATGTGATAGTTGTATGGGTTTTGTTTATTAGACTTTTTATTTAAATAATTGCTATGGGTTTTAATCTCATTCCATGTTTTCATTCAAATTAGAGGTTGCAAACTCTAATTAACTCTAGAACTCTTATCATCCTTGACAAAGGGGATAAGGGTGAGATGGGAGTGAACAATAACTCGTATGCATCATTTAATAGCATCTCTTAGACGTAAGGATGTTAATTAAGGTATTGGATTGGTTTTATAAGATGCATTTGATCGGAAGAACCCAATTGTGAAACCTTGGTGTATGGTTGACAAATCAACACCAAGCACCTATAATCTAACCTACCCATAGCTCTTTGCTAAATGTAGTCAAATATTCAAATTACCCATATGCAATTTCACTCTTACGATGGCATAACCCTAAGTCCCATAATACACTTGATTTCAACTTTCCTCCTCTAGTCCTGAACTTGTGTGTCCCAAATTGCAAAAGTCTCAATAGTTACAATTTAACAAATGATAACCCCCCCATTTACTTTTATGTAATTTTTATAGCATCACGTGTAAGCCCTAGTTGCTTCTGACACTTAGAGGTGAAGGCTATAGCATTCATTCTTCATGGATTCGACCTCGACTCTAAGTTGGGTAATTATATTTCTAACGACCGCTTACATTCTATTCTAGGGTGTATTTGAGAATTATCACTCACCTATGAAGAGGTTAAGGAATAAAGAAGTATCTTTCGTGAAGGTACTTCAGAGAAATCAACAAGTAGAAGAAATCACATAGGGAACCAAAGGAATAATGAAGTCGAAGTACCTATATTTGTTTTAAACGGAAGAAAAAGTTCAAGGTGCGAAATTGGAGCAATAACAAGTAAGTCTTTACAAGCATTATGTGTATATGATAACGTGAAGGATAAACTTAGATTTAACTTTGTTGAAATGGGATAATGCAACTAACATTCGAGGACGAATGTTCCTAAGGGGGGAAGGATGTAACACCCCGTACATTTTCGAACCTATTTAATTACCGTAACATCTATGGAATTATTTAAACATGAGATTGTTGAGGTATTATACATTAAATTTGTTGGGCTAAATGAATCTTGTGCCATTAGGCTCAATTGAGGCCCAAAATGATACAAGAGACATGGCCCAAAGATGGCAAATAATCCATTCTTTCTTTGACCATGTAAACATAACATTTAATGACCAAGAATTGGATAAGTATGACCATAAATAAGGCTACAAAATCAAATTTTTTATTCATTACTGTCACGACCCGAAATCCCATTTGGGCAGGACTGGTATCCAAAGCCGATATGGCCCGAGAGAACCAATCTTTGATCATGAACATTCGTATGCATATCCTCGTATGAACCTTATTAAGCCTTATGCAACTATGCGGAAAACATGAACATGGAAACATATGCTATATACATATTTAGGAAACTTGGCCGTTGGAGCCATCAAGTCAAAACAGACATTTATCTTTCACATTCATAACCTACACATGTCTACAAAAGCCTCTAATAGATGCATTTACAAGCCCAACTAGCAGTCGGGAAAAGTCCCCGCTTCATACAACATTTACAATATCAACACAACTATTCACCTATGACTCGGAAAGTCCCGAAGTAACTGGGGCTTACCAAAGATCCGCAATCAACTGTCAACCTACAATGGAGGTCTACTAGTGCCTGCACCTGCAACATGTAAGGTAATTCCCCCGAGGGGGTCAGTACGAAGAATGTACTGAGTATGTAAGGCTCATAAGAAATTCATCATACATAATAACAACAATAATGGAATCAATATAATGAAATAGAAATGTGAATAAATTCTATTTTTGTATGTGGGGAACCATGTGTATTACGTTCTTTACTCCTCTTGTCTTCATCTTTTATTCATCTTTATTGTTCTACCCATGCTAGGCTATTCTTTCTCCCCTGGGATGAGATTAACCCATGCTAGGTACTTTGACCCCTGGGATGTTATGTGAACCCATGCTAGGCTTTCGTGTCGCCCATGGAATGTCTTGAACCCATGCTAGGCTTATCTCCCCTAGGATATTATTATGATAACCCATGCTAGGTACTTTGACCCCTGGGATGTTATTATGATAACCCGAGCTAGGCTTTTCTGTAGCCCCTGGGATGTATCGGGATCGACCCATGCTAGGTATTTAACCCCTGGGATACCACCCATTAAACCTTACTTCTTTATTTTATTACTCTTTCTTTCATTCTAAGAGAGATACCTTGGTGATTGAAACATTCTTGAAACTTGGAACACATACATACATTACTTCACGTCTCTACTCTTGTTATTCTTACTTCCATTCTTAAGAGTGATACATTGTGGATCATGACATTATTTGAAGCACACTCATATACACTTTTCACTTCACTCATTACTTCATGAGATTGACATCTTCACTTATGAGAAATAGATATATTAACTTGCACATCACTTCTTATTATTCTTATAAGATTGGTACTTTTACTTGTGAGAGATTGGTACAAGGATAATCATCATATTATTGGATGTTATATCATGAGTCATCTAAGAATGATGAATAACAATTACAATATAAGAATGATGAATAACAATATACGTTACCCTGAATTGATATACTTCAAACCTCTCGGAATTGAAACAAGCCCAATGTCAATAGGAACAATATGTTGTAGAAGGGTATGGAAAGAATAACCCTACATACCTTGTATGCTTAATACGAATACACAATATTAGACGCGTATACAATAGTCCTGCTCCTTCTTTATGTGTCACTCTACAACACAAAGACACAACAGGATTCACATTAACCATCAACTACTTTATAAATGCATATAACATCAATGAGTTACATGTTTGCCTTTAAACATGCCATTTCCCCTTGACAAAACCATTGATGAAATTATTATTCCAAAAATCCCCCAATATTTTATACATGGACCAATACATGATAATCAATACATTTCACCACAACACTTCTCCTTTACATTTTCTTATCCACACCACATCACAAATAATCCATCAAGTCACCTTAATACACCTCATAGCACATATCGGCCAAAATCTCATAATTTATACTTATATGAAACCAACAAGTTTAATAAAAAAAATCACAGCATACATGTTCGTATTTTATCCATACCACGCTCTTTCATCAAAGTCACAAGTCATATTTCAAGTCACAATCCCATGGATAACACATCTTTTTCACAAAACCAAAAGTGCCATGTCCAACACTTCCAACCATAACCAACATGATATGCATAATCTATCATGCTTATAATATGTTAAAGTACAAGAATAATCACTTACCCAAGCTTGGAAGATGACGATCTTGCTCCAAAATTTGGCTTTGAGCTCTTAGGGTTTGAAGTTGAAAGAAAAGGGCTTTTGGGAAATTTCTAGATTGACATGAGATTTTTATGTGATAAAATCTGATTTTGGCCCCTTTATATAAGCCTTAGGGGTCATCCTTAGACACTCTTGGCATTTAATGCTAAGTGTGGCTTAGTCAATGGAAGAATGGGTCATTTGACCCATTCTTGACCCATGATTCCTTCTCATTTTGGGCCCTAATTTGAGCCCAATTCACTTAACCCACTATAATACATAATTCCTCATGTTTAATTCATTTCATACGTGTTACAACAATATTCCCACTCATGCAATTCACACTCGTAGCCTTAATTCCAAAAACAAGCAATTCTAGCCACGTATGGCTTATTTTGGCTACAAGGGTAAAATTGTCATTTTGATGCCAAATTCGTTCTCGAGTAATTTAATCATCCCAATATAATACTTTACTAATTTCATGTATATTCTCATGATTGTAGAAGAAACGTAGCAAAAATCGGCTCGGTACGTCCCCGGGTACCCTTGGGACTTAGAAAATTCCAACTTTCGAAAAATTGAAAAATCCATCCTGGAACGCCCTTGGGCACTCCATCTTTCTCCCTATGGGCACAAAAATTTGGCCCAGAGCGTCCTGGCACGCCCTATGGCGCGCCTGGGCCTTAGTTTTTTTGAAAATTTTGTTTTTCTACTTTTCTTCGCGGGTTTGGTTGGATACTTCAAGTCCTATTCTTTAACTTAATTCTTACCCTTAATATCCTTTGTTTGGATTTCCTCTTATCCTAATTTTGAATCCCCACAAATGTGCCACGAAAATCACAAATCACCTCTTATGAAGGGTTAATCACATGTATGAAGCCAAATTTCAATTTTTTCATCATTAACATTACACAATACAGAATCATGGCATCTAGACACCTAAATAACCATTATTCAACGTCATCACATAGGTTTAGGTAGGTACGGGGTGTTACAATTACTTTACACTTGCCATTCTAGACTTTTACACCAAAAAGATATTTTCTCTCTACTCTCAAACCCTAAGGCAACCATTTCTTGTGGACAAGATCATCACTTTTCAAGCTTGGGTAAGTGTTTAATATTGTGATTTAATTAATTATATGCATAATATATTGTGTAGATTATGATGGTTATGTATAAAAGTGTTGAGTAGCGTACTTTTGCTTTTTTTTAAATGATGTGTCATCTATGTGACTTGAATTTGAAAGGAGACTTGAGGTTTTGATGGAAGTGAATGGTGAGGATGAAATATCAACATGTATTATGTGTTTATGTCCCTAACTTGATTTCTCTTTATATATAACATTTGGAATTGTTGCTGTGAAAATTGTGCATCGGATTGGTGATGTATTTAAAGAAGGATGTAGTTTGGTGATGTTTATATGCATTGTGAAACCATGGCTGATCTTTGACATCCAATATAACTTATAATATGAAAATATAAGATTAATTATGACCATGGACCATTCATTGCGAAAAAGGACCCTAAAATGACCCCTGGAAGCTGAAATGGGCACCCGCACTCGCGGGCAGGGCACCTGCGGGCGCAGATGCCAACATAGGTGGCCCTGTACTAGGCCAATGGTCACCTGCATATGTAAATCACCCACCTTCAGGCGCAGGTGTCTTCGTAGGTCAGTTCAAAACTCCGTGTTGATTGTTTTTGCATCTCTTTGAACCCCCAAAGCCCCTATACCCTTCATGGATGCAATTATCAACTTATGGTACCCTTTGCATGGCTTTAAAGGAGTATACCGGAGGTATTTTAAATGGTATCAATTATATATTGTCTTTAATATGTTGTTGTAAGGTGTTTACATGACGTAGTGAGGTAAATGTGACATAGTGTTGAAGGGGAAGTGTAAAGTATAACTTTGGTGTGAAATGCTATCGTTTTATGATATCTTGGTTAATGTGTGTAATGTTGTGGTGTTTTTGGTGTAGTGATGTATTTTATTGTATTGTGAAGGGTGAAATGACGTTATATGGCAGGCATGTAGCCCGTTGTCGTCTTATGCACTTGCAATGTAGTTAGTTGTTAACGTGAGTTTCGTTATGTACTTTTGTTGTAGAGTAGAACGTAAGGAAGGAGTTGGATTATTGTATTCACATATAGGACTGTGTATTCATATTGGGAAGATAAGGTATGTAAGGTTACTCTTTTCGTATCCTTCTGCAGCACCTATTGTTCACATTGTCATTGCACTTGTTTCTATTTCGAAATGTTCCAAAGTATCTTATTCAGGTTTGACACATGTTTCTTATTCATTGACCAATTGTGATTCACATGTCTTTTATTCATTGACTAATGTTCCGAAGCTCCAATAATGATGTCATAACCACCAATGTATCAATCTCACACAAGTAAAGGTATCGACCTCACAAAAGTAAAGGAAAGAAGTAATGCAAAGAAGTAATGCATATATGATTACTTTATGGGTACTTTATGGTTACTTTATATTATGTTATGGCCCACCGATAAGGTAGATGATTGTTGATATAATACATTATATTATGTTATGGCCCACCGATAAGGTGGATGATTGTTGATATAATACATTATATTATGTTATGGCCCACCGATAAGGTGGATGATTATTGATATAATACACTATATTATGCTATGGCCCACTGATCTGCTAGATGAATGGTAATGATGATGAATGTATAAGCAAAGAAAGTAATGAATATAATGTACATGATTCCACACATATACAGAACAGTGGTTTATCCATAAAGTTCATTCACTTGTAATTGATTCCATTTGAGATTCTATGTTTCATACAGTTTCTTATTGCCTTACATACTCAGTACATTCTTCATACTGACGTCCCTTGGGGGACTTACCTTGTTGCAGGCACAGGTGCTAGTAGACCTCCACGGATCATTGGTGAGCTCCAGTTGGTTCGGGGCTTTTCGAGTCATTATGTACATTTGTTTTGGTATTGTATAAAGCGGGGACGTGTCCCGACTGTAGTTTGGTTATGTCTATGTATCTGTAGAGGTTGTGGGACAAACGAAGGAATGTAAGGGATGTATGCTTTTGACATGGTGGCCCTAACGTCCAAGTTTCACATATGTATATATCATATGTTTTCCATGACTTCCGCCATTAGCATCTTGTATCTATACGTGATAGTGATATTCCTTGAGTGACATGTATACGAATGTACATAAATGAAGATTGGTTCTCTCGGCCCTTACCGGCTTCGGTTGCCAGTCCGCCCCATTGGAATTTGAGGCGTGACACAAACTGTCAGTCCCAGTAACTCATAAATGACTTGGGAAGCTATAGGAAAGCTCTAAAAGCAGAAAAAGCACAAAAATGTAGAATATGACCTGGAGGGTCATTACACTCCATAATCTAATTTAGGTTTTCTGAATTTGTTTTCATTTCTACTAGCTTCTTTCTTATCAAGTCTTTCCCATGTAAAGCAAGCAGAAACTAACTTGTAAAAATTCTCATGTTACAGGATTGCAACATTCTTTCTGATGGAATCATTCAAACCATCTTTAAATCTCCTGTACTTATCTTTTTCCTAATTAATAATACCTCCAGTGTAGAGAGAAAGCCTTAGAAACTTTTGTTGATACTCAGCAATAGGCATTCCTCATTGCTTTAAATTCAGAAAATCCTTTTTCTTTGCATCATATTAAGTAGATGGGACATACTTCATACAAAATTCCTTAACAAAATTATCCCAAGTAAGAACTAGAAGTTTTTCCTTAGGATTCGGTACACTTACCCACCAGTTGTAAGCATCCTTTTGTAATAGCGAGATATTATGCTTAACTTTGGCAGCATCTGAACACTCCAATTGGTCAAACACCCTCTCTATGAACTCAAGCCAATTTTCAGCGTCAGTAGGATCAACAGTGCCTTCAAACTCAACTCCACCCATCTTTCTTATTTTATCAAAGTTTATCACGTTGTGATCATGCATCATTTCAACTAAGTGGTGGAAGAATTCATCCATCTGTTGAAAAAAAGATTTATAACATGAGTACTATGACTCATGTGAGGATGTTTTCCAACTCTTACACCCTGATTATTCCCAACTTTAGATCCACTGGTACGTGGGAAATTAAGATCAGAAAAATATTCTCCCCTTCCTTCTAGTGCTGAGGTTGGGAATTAGAGTCGCTCAAACCTTCACGAGCCACTTCGATAGGTCTATTAGAGGAAGAGTCCATAAATTAATACTATAAAATGGAATATCACATTGCATTAGGGACATGTATATGATGCATATACTCACTAGATGCAATAAAAATATTAGCTATTGAAGTAAGTAAATGATATTACAAAAGCCTTCTAAAGAGCAACCAGTATACAAGCAATTCACAATAAAAAGTCCTAGAACCACAAACCTGGGATCTGATACCAAAACTTGTAGAGACTCTCTCGAGAGGATGCTACTTCTAAAACAAAATCTATTATGATGCTTGAGGTGTTTAAAAGATCTTAACTTAAAACATATTAATCATAATCTATTGGCAGAATAAGGCTTGTTCAAAAGAGTTAAAGGTATAAAGGTTAGCCCTTTAGTAATTCATATTATCCCGAGTTTAAATGAAGTAAGTGTTTCAATATATGGCGGAGGAACCTTTCAAACCAAATAAAAAAGTACCTTATGAGATTCTATTTGTCATTCCACACCACTACAGGCTCACGTTATGAATAATTACCACTTTATTGAGTAATCAAAAGATAGTAGTGTAACACCCCGTACATTTCCGAACCTATTTGATTACCGTAACATTCATGGAATTATTTAAACATGAGATGGTTGGTTTATTACACATTAATTTTAGTGGGCTGAATTAACATGTGCTAATAGGCTCAATAAAGGCCCAAAATTAAGTCATAAGACATGGCCCAAATGGGGAAAATGACCCATTCTTGAGTTGACCAAGTAGACACACATTTAATGTTTTGATAAGGATGACTTGAGGGACTATATAAGGCACAAAAAATCAGATTTTTATTCATTACAACACACATACCATTTCTAGAATTTTCCAAGACATTTCTCATCTCCCACAAACCCTAAGCAATTATCTCTTTGGACAAGATCACTCTTTTGCAAGATTTGGTAAGTGTTTAATCTTATGGTTTAGTATATTATATGAATTATAGGGTGTATAAATCATGTTGGTTATGTTGACAAAGTGTGGAGAGGTTCACTATGTGTGAAACAGTCTACTTTTGCTTAATCGGTAAAGGGTTTTACCTTATTAACATGAAAGTGGACTTGTGGTCTTGAAGGAAGTGAATTTGATGGTTTAAATATAAACATGTAATATGTTTTTATGTCCTTAACTTTCTTTCTCTTTGTGTATAACATTTGGAATTGTTGTTGTGAAATTGTGCATGGAATTGGTGACGTATTGAAAGAAAAATGTAATTTTGGTGATGTTCATGTGTGTTGTGAAACCATGGTTATTCATTGGCATCCAAGATAACTTAAAATATGAAAATATAAACTTAATTATGGCCATGGACCGTTTATTACAAAAAAGGACCCAAAAGAGACCCATTTTGGCCGAACCGGGCATTCACCCTCTCGGATGGGGCACCTGCGGGCGCAGATGCCAATGCAGGTGGCCCTGGACAGGGATAGATGGTCACCTGCGGACGTATCTCATCCACCTGTGGGCATAGGTGGCTCCACAGCCTAGTCCAGAATTTTGTTTTGTTTGTTTTTGCTTCTCTTTGACCCCCGAAGGCCCCTATACCCTTTTTGGATGCAATTATCAACTTATGGTATCTTTTGAATGACTTTAAGGGGTCGTTCGTAGGCATGTTGTATTATATCAATTATGTATTATTGTTAATGTGTTATTGTGAAAGGTATTGAGATGACTTGATGGAGTAATTGTGACGTAGTATTAATGAGGATGTGTAAAGGATAAACTTGGTGTGAAATGCTATTGGTTTATGATGTCTTGGTCAATGTGTGGAATGTTGTGGTGTTGTTGGTATGGTGATTCAGTGAATTGTATTGTAGAAGGATGAAATGACTCTATATAGCAGTCACGTAGCTCATTTTCGTTTTATGCACTTGTAATGTAGTTAGTTGTTAACGTGAGCTCCGTTATGTACTTGTGTTGTAGAGTAACATGTAAGGAAGGAGATGGATTGTTGTATTCACATATAGGGTTGTTTATTCATATCTGTAAGATAAGGTATGTAAGGTTACTCTTCCCGTGACCTTTGGTAGCATCTATTGGTCTCATTATTACCGACTTGTTCTCATTTCAAAATGTCTCAAAGTATCTCATGTCAGGTTATCACATGTTGTTATTCACATGTCTTTTATTCATTGACTGAAGTTCCAAAGCTCCCATAATTTTATGACTACCAAAAGAACTTTCTCAAAGAAAGTAATGATGTAAAGAGAATCTGTTTATTCTTGGGTGGCATCCCAGGGGTGGAAGAAACACCTAGCATGGGTCAATTCCAACATCATGGGTGGTATCCCAGGGGTAAAATACCTAACATGGGTCGATCCCAATAATCACGATGGCATCCCAGTGGTGAAAGAAAAGCCTAGCATGGGTCAATCCCGATTTGTGTATGTATGAGGACAGCATCCCAGGGGTTAAATACCTAGCATGGGTCATCCTCTTTTACCACTGATCAGTTGGTCACTTGTTTATCACATGCTTTACAATTTCTTAATGCAAAGAAGTTTGAAGTAATGAATCATAATGATGAATGAACGTATAAGCAAAGAAAGTAATGAATGTAATGTACATGGTTCCACACATCCAGAACAGTGGTTTATCTATATTGTGTATTCACTTGTTTTTGATTCCATTGAAGTACTTATGTATCATACAGTTTCTTATATCCTTACATACTCAGTACATTCTTCGTACTAACGTCCCTTGGGGGACTTACCTTACTTGCTGCAGGCACAAGTGCTAGTAGACCTCCACAGTAGGCTACGAGTCATCCGCAGACTATTGGTGAGCTCCAGATCGGTTCGGGGCTTTTCTATTCACTATGTACATTTATTTTTGGTATTGTATAAGTATAAAGCGGAGACGTGTCCCGGTGGTAGGCTTGGATCTGTATCTGTTAGAGGCTTTGTAGACGTTGTGGGGCAAATGAAGGAAATATAAGGAATGTATGCTTTTGACTTGATGGCCAAGTTTCATGTATATCATATGTCTTCCATGAATTCCGCCATTGGCATCTTGTATCCATATATGATAGAGTGTTGTTCATTTAGTGACATGCATATGGGTGTACATGAATGAAGGTTGGTTCTCTTAGGCCTTAACGGCTTCGGGTGCTAGTACACCCCGTTGGAATTCGAGGCGTGACAAGTAGATTTATCCTTTATGCATAATTACAAAACCAAATATAAATTTAGTACATTACAAAACTCTAGTTTACACACACTAAAATAGCCAAACCAGTTACCAAATTTAAGCTACAAACCAGCCTTCAAAATTGTATAGATATGTGTAACACATAGATCATGTACAAGTCCCAAAAATTACTACAAAATGGTGATGCCTACATGCAAATGTGATCTTCATCAAATCTCCAAAAAGCCTACTTTCAATGTCCATCTTCAAGTATCCTCTCGAGGATCCCCTATGATAGAAACAACTATCGCTAAGCATAAAGCTTAGTGGTGTATAAACATTTGGCTCAGAGCCATTTGGTTCTCCGATTCCCTCCTAAGTTACTAGCGGCTCATTTGGAACATATATAATTAAATCAAGTAGACAAATGTATCAAAAGTACTAACTCGATATTTAAAGACGCAAGACTCAAGTGTCAAGAAAGCTCAAGAACAACTACACAAGAGGTCAAATAACAAGATTTACCTACTATGTACATCATGTCGTCACACCAAGCATAATCAAATATCGAGAAGGATCGAAGCCTTGTATCAGGAATTGTCAAAGCCCTATTTTAAGAATGGTCAAAGCCCTGTATCAAGATAGGTCGAAACTCAATAGTCAAGAGAATCAAGAACCATATTAATAATGGCTTTCTAGTTCATACTTAAAATGGATAACTTCCATAATTAAGACAAACGACAAATTCATAGTCAATATGGCAAAAAATAGAAATCAAGAGGCATGCCAATAGTGACAAAGTCACAGCCACAAAAATGACAAATTACCAACAAGAATGTCAAGTGATCAAGAAATTCGTACAAGTGGGTGAGTTAAACAAGTGTTTTGCAAGAATTCGAGGATACCAAAATGACAATATAAGATGACAAGAAGGTAACCAAGTTATCGAGAAAATATTTCAAATACTTCAGCATTTAACAAGAGAAAGTGTTCAATATTATACACAAACCTTAGCATTTTAGCACCTACGCAATCTAACCACACTTCAAGAGTCTAAATTGTATACCAAACACTGTATCAAGTTCCACAGCTTGTACATGAGTATACACAACCTTGAATATACAATTAAGTATCCTCTATAATTTATAGTAACTCCATCATGTAGATATGAACCAATATTAGCATCAAAATTAGGCATAGTTTGTGCAAATTACACCTAATCCTCAAAACAGTAAATCTGGACAGCCCCACTATTTCATGTTGTAACTTTGTTTGAATAGGTAAATATCAAAACCAAACCTTATATAATTCATGAAATTTATATTTATATGTCTTGGGATTAAAAAGAATCTATAATCACTGAAAAATACATTTATTACAAAAATATACTATCAAAACACTAACAGTACCACTTAGGGAATTTTCAAATTGGAAAACTGGTCAAAACTTGTCCTCACTTGCATCCCCTATTTCGAATCTGAAACTTCCAAATCAGGTTTTGTCCAAGAATAAAAATTGTAGAAATATATTTTTTCTTTCCAAAACATAATTTCTTACTTAAAATGGATCTCTACACAACAAGATATGATAAAAATACTAAACACTACATAGTTCAAAAATAAGTTTCAAGTACTTACCACAAGGTAGGGTGTGTCTTTGATTTCATCCCAAAAGGAACATGTTTCTCTAGTGATTTTATGGGATAATTTAATGAAGATGGAGTTCAGGATGTTTCTTAGACTTAAGGAAACCTAAATATGAGAGGGGTTGTAATCTTTAGGCATAAAGTATATTTAAATACCCCAAGAACACCCTAGAAGGGTGGCTGCCCATAATTAAAAAGTAGGCTGCCAGAAAACTTTAAAATATCTCTACTCTAAGATATTATAGCTAGGAAATTATGGTCATTGTAATTTACATAAATAACCCAAGGAAATAGATTAAAATACCATTATAATTTCAAGTAAGCAAATTTTCAAATATCGTGACACTTGAGTTAATAAAGTGTCAAGTAGAAGGTGTTCTTATTATGTAGGAATGGCCTATTGGAGCTATAATACTAATTTGAATATTTGGGAGTGTTGCCTATTCTTATGAGATTTAGCCTCATGGAAGATTACATGAATATGATGGCTAAAAATTCTTACTACATTATGGCTGAAGATGGAGTAGCATATTAGATGAGACCTTTAATATATGATACGAAGTTCTGAGTGTAGGAAGAAACAACATAGGCTATAACATTGATCTCATTTTTAGATCTTTTACCTAAATTCATTATAAAGGAGTCTATAGTCTATATATTCAATTGTTGTGGTAGTGGAAGCCTATGCACTTATACATGGCTACAATTAATAAAACAAGACCGAGTTGTGCACGAGTGAAGGTATAAGTTGATTTAGGATAGAAGCTGCCGGAATATGTTGAGTCAGAGATTGTAAGATGAAATGACAAGGAGACAAGGGTTAATGACAAGGAGAAAAGGGTTTAATATTGCAAGAGTTGTAAGCACCTAGGCCACAATTAAGAGGAATGTAGGGGCCTTCATCCAAAGTTAAGAAGATCAAGACAGCATAAGGAGATGGAGGAGGATGAGGTAATAAAAAGGAATCCTAATACAAATAATAAAATAAAACCTAATGGAGGAGGGAGAGGGGAGATGAAGAAATGGAACCCAATGTGCAGAAGATTTAAATTAGAGAAGGATCGATCTAAGTTTCTGAGTGATACAGCTTCAACCCCACTAGGTAAAGGAGTCACTACAGGGAATACTTTTGAAGCATTATTAGAATAAATTATAGATGAGCAGATTGGTAAAAGTCATACTATTCAAAAATATGAGGGTCAACATATTACCAACAGTCAAGGCATAGGGAAAGGGGATCAAATAAAGAAGAATGCAACACAACACAACAACGAAAGTTCAAATATTAATAACAACATGGAAAATGCAACAAAGATGCAGTCACAGCTTGAAGAAGATGTCAATGAGTCAACCAACGAAGATCTTGCCATTATCATCAGATAAAAGGAACTGCAAATAACAGAAAATGACAATCAACTTGAGTTGTGTAGTAATGCAGATAACATTGACCAGAAAAAAGAGCAAGAAGTGCCAGAAAGTATGGCTAAGATCAATCTAAGAGAAGTAAAAAAGGAGCAGGAGATGCTTATTGAATTATCTAAAGCTAAATACCAAGAACCATTGTAGGTGGACTGTTGTGGTACATTGATAGTGCATCAGTAGATAATTACTTACAAGAAATGGGTGATTATCCTCCCGCAAAAATATCTAGCAGTATCCAAGTGTTATCCCAATCAGATCTTGCAGACAAATAATTAGTGGAGGCTCTTCAAGCACTGGAAACCTACACAAAATCCATACTAGTGAGAACCATTCATAAACTGGTTTCACATCAAATGTAAGAAGTAGTGGAGCACAATAGTAAAGCAGATAAGGTACATAATAAAGTTGAGGATAAAGTGTGCTTTTTATGTTTTTCATAAGATTGCTAATATTATGATACAAGAAATGAAAGGTTGCATTAGGTTTCCTAGGGGAATATTTCATTTAACATATCTATAGTATATTATTGGTCATGCAAGGAAGAGGAAAATTCATTTTGCAAAATTAATCAAAAAGGTATACAATAAGTTGTAAGCATGGAAGGTAAGATTCGGTCAGTTGGAGGTAAATCAGTTTTGATCAACAATGTTCTGAATAATATTCCTGTTTATTTATTATCTGCCATAAATACTCCTAAATGTTTCATTCATGATTTACATAGAATATTTGCTAGATTTTTATGGAATTTTAAAGAGGTTGGCAAAAACAAACACTGGGTAGCTTGGTCAGATATTTGTATTCATAAAGAGGAAGGGGGATAAAGTTTTAGGTCCTTATTTGATATTTCTAAATCTCTTTTTTCCAAATTGTGGTGGATATTTAGAACTCAAAAAATCATGTGGAATATCTTTATGCTGAACAAATACTGCTATGGAACTCAAGTAGTGGAATAGAGAGGGGGATCTCAAACATAGAAGTATATGATTGAGGCTAGGAATTACATTGATTAAGAGATCTGGTGGGAACCTATTTATGGTCATACTAGCATATGGTATGATAATTAGACACAACTTGGTGCTTTGCATTACTACTTACCAGTAACTAGCACAGAAATACACCCAATAGAAGATGTGAGTCAATTATTTGCCTAAGGGAGATGGAATACAAAATTGCTTCATCAACTATTTCCAGATGATGTTTGTGATCACATTCAAAAGAATTTAATGGTAGATGAAGGCTTTGTGAAGTAGGATAGACCTTGGTGGATGCTGAATTGCTGTGATAAATACATTGTTAGATTTGCTTGGGAGATTATGAGACAATGAAGAGATGTTCAATATGGATTCAAGAAGTTGTGGGTAAAGGGGATGCCATTTAAAGTTTTCTTTTTTCCTATGGACACTTTGGAAGCAAAGGATTCCTATTGGAGAAGTTCTCATAAATATTAGGGTTTGTGATGAGGTTGTTTGCACTTGTTGTGGGGATAATGAAAAAGAAGAAATTGAACACTTATTTATTATGTGTTCTATAGCTAGCAGAATTTGGTGCAGGTTGGCAGTTGTAGCTGGAGTTACTATGCCTTTCCTTCAACTCAAGGATTCAGTATTTAAGTGATAAATTATTGAAGTACCTCCTAAACTCAAGCTACTCCATAAATTTATTCATATGTTTATTCTATTGCAGATATGGAGGATAATACACATAATAAATCATGAAGGAAAGATGACTTATGTTGGGATGGAAATAGAGATAAACAAAAAATTATTTCTGTTAGCTAGACACAACTATCCTTGGTTGAAAAACCTTCCTTCAACATGGCCACTTATGGTAAAACTTTTGGAGGAATACACTCCTACATTAGGGTGCAAAGTGGTAGAGTAAAGTCCACTATTTTGGAAGCTTTCAAATGTAACTCAGATGGGGCAGCTAAAGGAAATTCATGTCACACCTCAAATCCCATTAAGATGGACAGGCACCCGAAGCCCTAAAGACTCGAGAGAACCAACTTATAATCTTATTGTCCAAGAAAATAACTATAATAGTAATGGGGCTTTGACAATATATACAAGCTATAGCAATGATAAAAGACTACCAAAGACTAACATAAAGATAGGTCCAAAACATATATATGTGACTTGGCCGTTAAACAACAACTGTTAAGGAACTAAACATAACTGCACTTTAGCAATAGTCTACAAAGCCTCTATAAGATCGACAAACATGGTCTAGGTAGGGACAGGCCCCACCTTACCCTTAACTATTATATAATACCAAAACATACCAAAGACTCAGTAAAGCCCCAAATTAACTTGGAGCTTACCAACCACAGCTGGGTGTCTTGTGCTCCTACTGAGAAGGTCTACTAGCTGGAATACTTGTACCTGCAGCATGAAACATAGTGCCTCCATGAGGTACATCAGTTCGAAAGAATGTACTGAGTATGTAAGGCATAAAGTGACCATATGTAAGACAAGACCTTAATAAAATCAGCTATCAATATATAACTAGATAGATAAGAATAAAAGACCACCTTTACTTGTATTTATGGGATCATGTACATTACATCTTTTACTTTTCTTTATACTTCTTTTCATTATAAAATTGTAAAGCATATGATACAAATGACCAGCTGATCTGTGGTAAAAGAGGATGACCCATGCTAGGTATTTTATCCCCTGGGATACAGTCCTCAAAAATACACAAATCTGGATCAACCCATGCTAGGCTTTCCTTTCACCCCTGGGATACCACCCATGATATTAGGATCGACCCATGCTAGTTGTTCCTTCCACCCCTGAGATACCACCTAAGAATATACAGATTCTCTTTACATCATTTCTTTAATCTTTGAGATAGTTCTTTTGGTGGTCATAACATTATTGAGTTTTAAACTATGGACCAGTAGTGAATACGTATTTAAGGCGGTAATAATGATGTAGGGAGCAAATGTAACATCAATGTATTAGATTTCATGCCAAAGAACATAGAATCAAACAGCCTTACATACCTTACTGTACAACTCCAATATTACCCCAAATTAACCTCCTACCCCTCGGACTATTTTCTACAATAAAGTAAGTGGTAAAACTAGTATTAGTAGCTAATCAACATATTTAAGCTAGTTAACCTCACCAAAATAGTAGTCGGGGGCAGTAAGCCTGTAATTAATTTATTCAAGGGTGTTCTTTCAACCCTTACTCCTCTAATTACATTAACATACCATACAAATCCTTATAACGTCCCCTAAAACAACTTTAACGTCATTACACCCTCAAACAGTATACAAAGTGGAGTGGGCAGTAGTCTTACATAATATTCAGTTCGGTGGTGTATCACCACATCCTCCGTCTATAATTCAATACAAGTTAGTTACATCATTTGCCAACATCAACCAAGCTATCCCCAACATATACACATAACACAATTCCTAAAACAGCCCCAATATGCTTTATCATAGCAACCAAATATTGAAATCATCATCCCTTGAGTTCTTGACAACAATATATACACAATTCTCCACCAAAACATGTATATAGAAAGGGGGAAAAATGGGCAGTAGCCTTACCTTAATTTTGTAATAGTTTATTCTCTTAACTTGTATTTATTTAATATCTTGGTTCCTTCAAATAAAAACAAAGGAGAAGATAAAAATCTCTTAATAACCAAGAAAAATGGGACTGCCAAACTTATAGAGGGTTGTCTTATAATTTAAACATGAAGAACATCATTCCCATAGTCTTCTTGAGATAAGCTCATGATTTGTTCACTTACCTTTAGCTTGGAAGGAAGGTAAATCCAAAGAACCCTAATGGAAACTTAGGGCTGTTGTAGAAGCTAAGAGAGAGCAAGAGAGAAAACTCCAGAAAGCTGAATTTTTGTCTAAGTTAAAATGGGTCAAATGAGCTAGTTTCAATCCCTTTAAAGGGAGCTGCTCTTGGCCGACTTTCTTGGCTAATTTGGGCCATATTTTATCAAGTATTTGGTTTACCTACTTTCCCATTATACTTGGGCCTTTGTGGATCTGAAACTGTTTGGGCCTTGGGTGCCCATTCTTCTCATTTTCTCTCTTTTAACTTGAGCCAAAATTAATTCAAGTAGGTGCTAGTGTACTTGTCCCAATAATATGGTCAAAGGAGTCTTAGTAGGTGATGCACCTACTTGGTTCTTATATTGGTCAATAAGTCAAAGTAGGTGATGCACCTACTTGTCACGTACTAGCTCAATTTAAGTCAAGCAAGCAACTCACTTATTTTATTTCATATTCTAAATCTTAACCCCTTATGTTAACTTAATATTTATATAAACTTGGTTACTTTAATCCTTGATGTAGAATACCACCTTACTATTGTCACGCCCCGAATCCCATTCGGGACGGACTGGCACCCTAAGCCGATATGGCCTGAGAGAACCAATCTTTGCTAATGTCCTTTCAAATGCATGTCACTCAATAAGCAGCACCACCACATGGAAATATAAGATGTCAATAGCGAAATTCATGGACACATGTGATATATACATATAAGAAACTTGTCCGTTAGGGCCACCAAGTCAAAAAGGGACATACATCCTTTCATTCATCTCACCAAATCCGTCTACAACCCCTCTAATGCATATACATAACCATCCTGAAGTCGGGACAAGTCCCCGCTTTATACAACATTACAATACCAAAATAAATATACATATGAGACTCGAAAAAATCCCCGAACAACTGGATCTCACCAAAATTTTTAAATATCCTGCTACCTACTGTGGAGGTCTACTAGAACCTGCGCCTGCAGTAAGTAAGGTAAGTCCCATAAGGGACGTCAGTACGAAAATTGTACTGAGTCTGTAAGGCTCAAATGAAACTGCATGAATCATAAATATGACAACGAGCTGAACTACAAGTGCATAACCAATATGGATAAGTCATCATTCTGTGTTTTGGGAACCATCTAAATTAATTTCATTACTTTCTTTGCTTCTATGATTATTCATCTTTTCCTGTGACCTGTGATACCCGAGCCCCGACTGAACAGTGGGTTTTAAAATAACATAACATTATGTTGGGATCGGCTCGAGATAGGCTTATTCCCCTAGAGATGCCACCCTATGAATCAATATAGATCGGAATCGGCTTAAGCTAGGTTATTACCTCTAGAGCTGCCACCCATACCAACATATCAGGTTCAGCTCGAGCTAGGTTATTACCTCTAGAGCTAACCCCTGTCAGGATCGGTCAGAGCTAGGCGTATACCTCTAGGACTGGCCCCTGATCCAACAATCTCAGGATCAGCTTGAGCTAGGCATTTTTCCCCCAAAGCTACCACCCATACTTGATCATTAAACACATGTGCATTACTTCATTCTTTACTTTGAAATTGATACAATGATAGTCATAACTTTATTTGAAGCTTTGGATCAATAATCAATGAGTGATAGACATGTGACTAAACATTATTGGAAACATAACCTTGTTGGAAACATAACACTATTGGGACCATTGGACAACAATCAATGAACAAGATATATGAGTATAATCACTATTGGAACTTTGGAACACAACCCTATTGGGCTTTTGGAACATTGCCAATGAATATGAGACATGTGATTCATAATTGATCAATGAGTAGGAAACATGTGATATCGACAATTGGTAACCGAATATAAGATACCTTAGCACATTTCAGGATAGGACAAGTGCGATGTCAATGTGAATACTATGTGCTGCAGAAAGATACGGATAGAGTAACCTTACATACCTTGTATTCTCAATATGAATATATAATATTAGATGTGCATACAATGTCCCTCTCCTTCCTTATGTTTCACTCTACAACACAAATACATAACAAAATTTACATTAACCACCAACTACCTTACAAATGAATATAACGTCAATGAGTTACATGTTTGCCTTTAAAAACGTCACTTCCCCCTTGACAATACCATTGATGAAATTATCATACTAATAATCCCACAATATTCCATACATTGACCAATACATGATAATCAATAACATTTCACCACAAAGCTTCTCCTTTACACTTTCTCATTCACACCATATCACAAATAACCCATCCAGTCACCTTAATTCACCTCATAGTACATATCGGACAAAATCCCATAATTTACACTTATAGACAAATAACAAGTTTAATAACATAATCACACCATAAATGTTCATATTTGATCCATACCATGCTCTTTCATTAAAATCACAAGTCATATTTCAAGCTTAAATCCCATGGATAACACATCTTTCACAAAAATACCAAGTGCCATGTCCAACACTTCCAAGAATAACCATCATGATCTACATACTATCTCATGCATATAATATATTAATCCATAAGAATAATCACTTACCCAATCTTGAAAAATGATGATCTTGCTCCAAAAGTTGGCTTTGAGTTCTTAGGGTTTGAGAGAAAAATAGTTGAGAAATATCTAGAAAGCATGAGAGTTTCAAGTGAATAAAAATCAGATTTTTTGGTCCTTTATATAAGACTTTAATTCCATCCTTAGCCACTCTATGGCATTTAATGTTATGTCCTAGAAGGTCAAGGTAAGAATGGGTCATTTGACCCATTTTGGCCCATGTCTTCTTCTCATTTTGGGCCTTTTATTGAGCCCAATTCACTTAGACCAATAAAATAAATAATTTCTCATGTTTAAATTATTTCATATGCGTTACGAAGATATTCCCATTCACGGGATTTATATTTGTGGCCTCAATCCCAAAAACAAATGATTCTAGCCACGTATGGCTTATTTTGACCACAAGGGTAAACCCGTCATTTTGATACCAAATTCGTTCACGAGGAATTTTACTAAACCAATATAATACTTCAATCATTCCATGTATATGCTCGTGGTTGTAGAAGAAACGTGGCAAAAATCGGCCCGGTACGTCCCCGGGCACCCTTGGACACTTCGAACAAATTTTGGAAGCTTACTAGTTTGGCCGTTCCAGCAAGCGTCTGGCCCTTCTCATGGCACTGATCTTTAGAAGCTTTCTGGTTTGGGTTCCAAACAAGCACCTGGCCCTTCCTATGGCACTGAAATTTTTATTTTATTTCATTTTTTTTGGAAGTGGAAGCTATTGACTAGAGTTGACTACTGAGTTGGGGATAATTTGGCTCTGACTTGACTACTGATGTGGCACCACGTGGAATGTACGGGGTGTTACAACTATCTCGCATTTAGCACTTTCGCTTGGGTTAACTTGTCATATTCATGCTGAAATGTTTGGGTCATTGTAATATCCTTTAAATCCTTTTTATACCAGAGCTAATCACTTAAGAAACTTTGTCCGTTACCTATACAACAAGGTTACCTCAAGTCCCATATCAATAGAACAAGTACACGCAAAATACGGGATGTTACATCCTCCCCTCCTTAGGAACACTCGTCCTGAGATGCTAGCATAATTATCCTGCTTAAACAAGTTCAAGCCCAAGTTTAATCTTCATGTTACCACATAACACTTACACATTTATACTTACTTTTTAAGGCTCCAATTCAACATCTTGGACTTTTACTTCAGATTCGAATAAATGAGGGTATTTGGATTTCATTGCTTCCTCGGCTTCCCATGTGATTTCTTCTATTTGTTGGTTACTCCAAAGTACTTTTACAGAAGCTACTTCTTTATTTCTTAACTTTTTGACTTGCCAATCTAAAATAACAATAGGCACTTCTTCGTAAGTAAGTTCTTCTGGAACTTGTACATCTTCAGTAGGAGTAATATGAGATAGATCTCCTATGAATTTTTGGAGCATTGAGACATAACACTGGATGTACTGTGGAAAGCTCTTGGGGAAACTCTTAACTCATATACAACTTGGCCAAATCTTTGAATAATCATATATGGCCCTATATAGCGTGGACTCAGTTTTCCCTTTTTACCGAACCTTATTACCCCTTTCATTAGTGATTAAGCATACCCAATCTCCTCTAGCAAACTCTAGCCCTCTTCTTCCAATATCTGCAATTGATTTATGTCGACTTTGAACTATTTCTAGCCATTGTTGTACCCTACCAATACACTTCTTTCAAATCATGATACATTTTGGTTGACCCTAAATGGACAAAATATCTTGAATGGTGTGCTTCCGCCATAATCCTCTTCCTTAGTCCATCAATATTAGGTACACACAATCTATTTTGGCACCGAAGTACTCCATCTTGCATAAGCTCAAATGCCTTTGCCATACCTTATTGTACATTCTCCTTAAGCTGTAATAAAATAGGATCCACATACTGTTTTTCTTTTACTTCAGTTATCAATGAGGATTCTACCTCATTTTGCACAATAACTCCTTCATCTGGAAATTCACAGAAGGCGAACCCCCAAGCTAGTTGGCATAGATATTTAGTTATCCCTTGTCTTTCCATGGACTGCCCATAAGTGTTTGCCATTGTCTTACGACTTAAAGCATCAGCTACCACATTTGCTTTTCCCGGATGATACAAGATATCAACATCACAGTCTTTTAATTGCTCAAGCCATCTTCGCTGCCTTAGATTTAAGTCCTTCTGCTTAAATATATATTGTAAACTCTTATGGTTAGTATATATATCAACATGGACCCCATACAAGTAATGGGGCCATATCTTTAAAGCAAATATAACCGCGGCTAGCTCAGGATCATGTGTTGGATAATTCTTCTCATGTCGATGCAACTGTCTTGAGGCGTAGGTTATTACGTTACCATGATGCATCAATACACATCCTAGACCCACTCCTAAAGCATCACAATACACTACATACCCCTCTGTACCTTCTGGAAGTACCAATACAAGTGTGGAAGTTAACTTATTCTTTAGCTCTTGAAAGCTTCTTTCATAGGCATCACTCCATTGAAACTTGGCTGCTTTGTGTGTCATCTTGGTTATTGGGGCAGAAATGGAAGAAAATCCCTCGACGAACCTTCTATAATAACTTGCCAAGCCTAGGAAACTATGAACCTCCATAGGTTTTGTGGGTCTTGGCCAGTTCTTCACGGCTTCTATCTTTTGAGAATCAACCCTTATCCCTTCATCGGATACAATATGCCCCAAGAATGCCACTGATTAACCAAAACTCACACTTAGAGAACTTTGCATGTAATTTACGATCATAAAGAATCTATAACACTTGTCATAAATGATTAGCATGGTCCTCTTTTAATCTTGAATACACCAGAATATCATTTATAATTAGTATCACAAACACATCTAAGAATGGTTTGAACACTCTATTTATCAGATCCATAGAAGCTGCTGGTGCATTGGTTAGGCCGAATGACATAACTAAAAACTCAAAATGACCATACCGTTTTCAAAAATCCATTTTGGGTATATCTTTCACCTTCACTTCCACTTGGTGATAACCTGACCTCAAGTCAATTTTTGAGAAACACTTAGCACTTTCTAACTGATCAAACAAATTATCAATTCTAGTGAGGGGATATTTATTCTTAATTGTCACCTTATTCAGTTGTCGAAAGTAAATACACATTCTCAATGTGCCATCCTTCTTACGTACAAATAACACGGGTGCATCCCAAGGATACATATTAGGCCTTATGAATCCCTTTTCTAACAAATCTTTTAATTGTTCCTTCAATTCACGTAATTCTATCGGGGCCATTCTATACGAAGGAATAGAAATAGGTTGAGTACCTGGGACCACATCAATACCAAACTCTACTTCTCATTCTGGAGTTAAACCAGGAAGCTCTTCAGGAAACACATCAGAAAATTCATTTACCACTGGAATGAATGGAAGAGTCGGTGGCTCTGCTTCTATATCTCTCACCCTCACTAAATGACATATTGATGCTTGTACGCCAAGCCAAGATAAAAAGTTCAAAAACTTTGAATTAATTCAATACTTTGGAGGCTTGAAAGGAGTTTGGAACAAGGGATTAAAGCTTAGGAACGTGCTAAAATAGAAGTACAAGGCTCCAAGAGGAAGACTACTTGGAAAAAGGAAAGAGGCTATGTACGCAAAGTGACTATTATTTAAATTCAAGCCTCTTGACTAAGAAGACCCTTAATTCATTAAGGGTATTTTTGTAATTAGTAGTCTAGTCTATAAATAGTGGAGCATAGCACATTTTAGAGGGAGATTATCTTGATGAATATTGAATATTAAATACTCTTTTGAGAGTTTGAGAGCTTGTTGAAGCTTTTGATTGTTTCAAGTTTAGAAAGGAGGGTTACTTGGGAATATAATTCCCTTGAGGTCTTACTCATAGGTTTAGGTGCTTATTTGAATATTTGAAGGAGGTCTTTTCTTTTTATAGAATCGGTTGCCTTTGATTCCACTTTTGTGTATGCCTTTTTATCCTTTTTATCTTTGTTAATCTTGTTTCTTTGTTTTCTTATTTCTTTAAAGTCTTCCGCATTTTATTTCTTGTATCATTTGGTATCAGAGCCTAGGTTAAGATTTGTTTTGACAAAACTTAATCTTGGGATATTGATCTATTCAAAAAAAAATCAAAAATCAAAAATTATCCAAAAATCCAAAAAACAAAAAACTGGAGTTTTTTTGTTTTGATTTGTTATTTTTGACACTAGATCTTGATTCCCTAGTGTTTTTTGAGTCTATATTTCAAATTTCGTTCAAATCGGAGTTGTAGAAGTGAAGTTACCATTAAAAGATTTTTAAGCTTTTGAGTTTTTGAAACTTGAAAAATGGGTTTATTTTTGGCTTGAAGTTGAGAGATAAAAATTATTGGGGATTGTTAGTGGCGTTGAAAGGAGCAGTGGGAGAAAATTTTATTGAATTTGGACCAAAAATGAAGAAGTTATGAGTATTTGAAGATTGAGATTTTTCTTGTGTTCTTGAGCATCTTCATCTTGTTCTTAAAGAAGAAGATAGAAAAAGTATACTTTGATCCAAAATCTTCAAGTCAAAGTTGGTCAAATATATTTGTGGGTCCAAGTGGCAATTAGTTCAAAAAAAATTGAAATTTGAAAAAAAGAAGATTAAAAAAAAATTAAATTGAAATTACTACGTCAGCAGTCAATGACCAGTCAGTAGTTTTTTAGGGGGGTCCTAAAGTTTTTGGGACCTAAAAATTTTTCTAAGTGTCTGAATTTCGTGATTCTTTTTTTGTTCTTTTTCTCCTTCGATTTCTTAACTATTTAAAAAGTAATTAACATATTTAATAACTTTTTAACTAGTTTTAATCATAAGATCATCAAATCAAATCCTTTAAAATGATGAACTTCTTTAAGGCGTCAAAAATTTTCTAAGTATCCAAATTTCGTGATTCTTTTTATGTTCTCTTTCTATTTCGATTCCTCAACTATTTAACAAGTAATTAACATCTTTACTCACTTGTTAACTAGTTTTAAACATCAAATTCTCTTCTTTGATCCTTCATACTAAGGAACAACATGTAATTCCTTCTACTTTTGTTACTTTGTTTTTGAGTCGGATTTTTTTCGTGCTACTTTTTTTAGCTTTTATTCTTTATTTTCCCTTGAAAACTTCTTGGTTCTCGTCCTTAATTTTTGCACTTTCTTTCTCGAGTCAACAAGAATCCATTCTTGACCTCAAGTAGAGATTGAACCCTTGCAACTCATCGGACTAAACAAGATATAAACATTAGCCGAAGCAATTTGTGAGGCAAACAAAGGTGTGATTTCTTGAGTGATTGTGAGAGTTTGTAAGAAAAAAATAACCTAATGTGTTTTCTTGCTTTGGTTAAGTGACTTCAATAGGTACCAATGGCGGGTCATGAAAAGGAAATCCAAGTTCCCATCGGGGAACCCACTTTGGGTGAATTGTTAAACTTGTTCACCACTCTCTCTACCCGAATGGAAGGATGGTTGGATCGATTGAGTGTTCGAATAAATCGATTGCAACTTCACTTTCCACCTACTTTTCCTAATACTCATCAAGGAACTTTAGGCATTCCCTCTCTTTGTAAGGACTCTTGTATAGGTACAAACATGGCAAATGGAGGAATACAAGGCAAAGAGGATCTTTCTTGTGAGCTTCAAGGTAAAATAGCTAAATTCGACACTTTAAAATTTACCAATGGACAAAGTGCAAGTGATTTATTGTCATCGTGTGAGCTTAATGATTCCTTGAAATATAATGATAATGTATTTGTTGAGAGTGTTCATACACTAGTTGATCCTATTGATGACCGAATTGATTTTTCTTGCAAGATCGGTTTGTGTCCACCTAGTGTTGGTACTTGTGATTTGCTTGATGGAACATTATCATGTGATTCTTTTTCATACATAGATAATGTCATTTTTGAGAGTGTTCATACACTAGTTGATCCTAGTGATGACCGAATTGATTTTTCTTGCAAGATCGATTTGTGTACACCTAGTGTTGGCACTTGTGATTTGCTTGATGGAACATTTTCATGTGACATTTATGTTGATCAACTTATTTGTGATTCTACTTCACTAATTGAGGGATTTTGTGATTTGCTTATTGAGCCTCAAATTAGTGATGTCATTGATAAAGTTAATTCTCCATCTTTCATCGATTCATCTCTCTTTAAGTTTAATGTCTTGTTTGATGATGATGAGATCACTCTTAGTTTGGTGCCTAGTGGTGTGAATGGTGATTTTAATGTAGCTCTTCTTGAGGGCTATACTTTGTATGATAACCTACTATAGAATATTGAGAAGAAAGGTGGTGTGTGTTTGCCAATTGCTACTTCTTCTTTGAGTGGTCCAATTCTTGATACTATGCTTGATATTCGTGAGTCCTTTAGTGATCTTAAATGTAGGGACACCATAGATCAAGTTATTTTGTGTGATACCTTTCTTTACTACCTATTTGCATATGATGATTCTCATGCTTGTGGGGAGGGTACATTGTATGTTGGTAGTAGTTTTTTTGGGGCAAATGGTAGTTTTCTTGATCAAAATGCATGTATATTCTTTCCTTTTAACCTCGGTGACACTTTGAAAGTGTGTGATTTGGTCATGGTGCTATTTTTGAGGTGGTCTAAGTTGGAAATAGAGGATCAAGTTAGTTACATGTCTAATAGAATCAATGTGACATTGCTTGCATGCTATTTTGAAACCATTGGTTCTTTTGTGATATCCTTATTTCTCAATTTTTGGAATAGCCAAGTATTTCATGCTACATTTGAAAGATTGTTCTTGATGAGAATAGTTGATGCTTGGTATCCTTGGCGTATTGGTAGAATTATTTCCACTAACACTAACCCTCATGCCATAAGGTACTTCTTGTTGTTTGTTTTCCCTATGATTTTACTAGGTTTGGATTCGAGGATGAATCCTTTTCAAGAAAGGGAGAATGATGCATGTACGCCAAGCCAAGAGAAAAAGTTCAAGAACTTTGAATTGATTCAATACTTTGGAGGCTTGAAAGGAGTTTAGAACAAGGGATTGAAGCTTAGAACGTGCTAAAATGAAAGTACAAGGATCCAAGAGGAAGACTACTCGAAGAAAGGAAAAGAGGCTATGTACGCAAAGTGGCTATTATTTAAATACAAGCCTCTTGACTAAGAAGACCCTTAATTCATTAAGGGTATTTTTGTAATTATTAGTCTAGTCTATAAATAGTGGAGCATAGCTCATTTTAGAGGGAGATTATCTTGATGAATATTGAATATTAAATACTTTTTTGAGAGTTTGAGAGCTTGTTGAAGCTTTTAATTGTTTCAAGCTTAGAAAGGAGGGTTGCTTGGGAATCTAATTCCCTTGAGGTCTTTGTCATAGGTTTAGGTGGTTATTTGGATATTTGAAGGAGGTCTTTTCTTTTTATATAATTGGTTGCCTTTGTTTCCACTTTTGTGTCTACCTTTCTATCCCTTTTATCTTATTTTATCTTGTTCTTTGTTTTCTTGTTTCTTTAAAGTCTTCCTCATTTTCTTTCGTGTATCACATATGTACCCTTTGGACATCATCTTCTTTGCCTTAACATAAGAAATAACTTACCCCTTGGTGCTCCAATATTACCTCTCTATTCAAGGACTGCCTCTTTTGGAAAACGGAAATGCACCCTCTTAGCTTGGCAATCTACTGTGGCATAACAAGAAGCCAATCAATCCATGCACATTATAACATCAAAATCTACCATTTCTAGCTCAACAATATTAGTCAATGTGTCACGATCACAAACAGTTACTATCCAATTATGATAAACTCATCTAGCTATAATAGACTCGCCAACTGGTGTAGACACTTCAAATGGCTTAACTAGTGATTTTGGTGTTCTTTTGAACTTTACAGCAATCAATGGAGTGACATATGATAGTGTAGAGCCCGGATCAATTAATGCATATACATTATGTGAAAATATGGACAATGTACATGTAACCCCATCAGGAGAAGCCTCTAAATTTTGTCGACCCGCTAGAGCATATGTTCTATTTTGGACTCCGTTAGAACTAGCTGCTCTTCTTCCACCTCTACCATGACCACTAGGCATCTGTTGACCCCTACCTAAAGGAGGCATCGATGATGATGATGTGATAGATGATCTAGTAGTTTGTACCATACCACCCTTGCCCTTTAGAGGGCAATTTTTCATCATATGGCTTGGTGTACCACACCAATAATAAACATCTATCCCAAACCAGCATGCACCTAGTTGATGTCTCCCATATTTTTTACAAGGCTGTCTAGGAGGTCTTGATTAGCTCATGCTTCCATGCTCTTGGTTTCCTGCAACTGAACCTTGGCTCTCACTTTTTTGCCCAAATTGATTACCCCTAAACCCTAGAAACTGGGGTGGAGCACTTGTTGTAAAGTAGGAAGATGGTGGCCTAGGCGGTCTATTTAAAAATCGAGGCCTGAACTCACTTTGGGATGGCATAAACTTCCCCACAAACCTAGCCCTCTTGGAGTACCCTCTTTCTGGCTCTTGTGTCCTTCTTCTTTGTCTTTGATCTTCTATTTTCTGTGCAAAATCTTGTATCCTTGCTATATCCATGTCTTTATTCAAGGCAATAATAGTATAATCTCTAAACAGATACGAATCCAATCTATCCACATATCGATGAACTCTATCTTTCATAGTAGCTACTACATTAGGAGCTTACCTGGCCAAAGAGTTAAACTGAAGACTGTACTCCCTTATGCTCATATTCCCTTGGCGAAGATTCAAAAACTGATCTACACGGGACTCTCAGATCTCAAATGGAAGGTAATGATCAAGAAATACTGCTCTGAACACTTCTCAATTAGCTAAAGGTGCACCTATACCCCTAGATCGTTTCCATTCATACCATAATATAGCCTCCCTTTTTAATCTATACACTGCTAGCTCAACCATCTCTTTACCAGATACATGCATGGCATCTAAAGCCCTTTGGATTTGATCAATGAAGTCTTGTGGGTCTTCATTAAGATCTGACCCAGTAATGTGGGAGGGTCTAACTTAAGGAAATCTTATGTTCGTAGACTAGCTGCCCTATCCACACCACTAGTACTCATAATTGGACCAGCTTGTCCTTGACCTTGTCTAGTAACTATGCGAGTCAACAATTGTACCGCATTTCACCGCATTTCTTAAATATTTCTTAATAGCATTAATAGGTGATTCTGGGTGTACTCCTCTCCTTCTTAGTTCTTCTGGAGATGGAGGAGTAGAAGAAGTCTGTGATGTAAACTCATCCTGAGCCTCACTTTGATTAGCTTGTCTAGGTGGTGACTTGCTGGTCCCTTCTCTAGCAGCCTTATCCACTTGCTTACTTTTATTCTTACTCCTTCTTGTAATCGGCATCTTCACTATATAGAGAAAAAAATATTTAAGGTTAAATACAAATCAACCTACATCATTAGCTCTATCGTACGATCTAAGAAATGAATAAAAAGAAATAAATCCTAAATATCTCGTAGCCTCCTACTTATAGATGTGGTGCAAAACATACCCATAAGCAAAACTCTACATAGACACGATTTTGTAGACCCCCTAGGATGACTTACTCTAATACCACTTTTGTCACACCTCAAATCCCATTGAGATGGACAGGCACCCGACGCCCTAAAGACTTGAGAGAACCAACTTATAATCTTATTGTACAAGCAAATAACTATAATAGTAATGGGGTTTTGACAAATATATACAAGCTATGGCAATGATAAACGACTAACATAAAGATAGGTCCAAAACATATATACGTGACTTGGCCGTTGCGGCAACAACTATTAAGGAACCAAACATAACCACACTTTATACACTAGTCTACAAAGCCTCTTTAAGATCGATAAACATGGTCTAGGTTGGGACAGGCCCCATCTTACCCTTAACTTCTATACAATACCAAAATATACCAAAGACTCAGTAAAGCCTCGAATTAACTTAGAGCTTACCAACCACAGTTGAGTGTCCTGTGCTCCTAATGAGGAGGTCTACTAGCTGGAGTACCTGTACCTGTGGCATGAAACATAGTACTCCCATGAGGGACGTCAGTACAAAAGAATTTACTGAGTATATAAGGCATAAAGTGACCATAGGCAAGACAAGACATTAATAAAATCAGATATCAATATATAACTAGATAGATAAGAATAAAAGACCACCTTTACTTGTATTTATGGGATCATGTATATTACATATTTTACTTTTCTTTATACTTCTTTGCATTATGAAATTTTAAAGCATATGATACAAATGACCAGCTGATCTATGGTAAAAGAGGATGACCCATGCTAGGTATTTTAACCCCTAGGATACGGTCCTAAAAAATACACAAATCGGGATCGACCCATGCTAGGCTTCCTTTCACCTCTGGGATACCACCCTTGATATTGGGATAGACCCATGATAGATGTTCTTTCCACCCCTGGGATACCACCTAAGAATAGGTAGATTCTCTTTACATCATTTCTTTAATCTTTGAGATAGTTCTTTTGGTGGTCATAACATTATTGAGTTTTAAACTATGGACCAGTAGTGAATACGCATTTAAGGCGGTAATAATGATGTAGGGAGCAAATGTAACATCAATGTATTAGATTTCATGCCAAAGAACATAGAATCGAACAACCTTACATACCTTGTTGTACAACTTCGATATTACCCTAAATTAACCTCCTGCCCCTCGGACTACTTATCTACAATAAAGTAAGTGGTAAAACTATTATTAGTAGATAATCAACATATTTAAGCTAGTTAACCTCACCAAAATAGTAGTCGGGGGCAGTAAGCCTGTAATTAATTTATTCAAGGGTGTTCTTTCAACCCTTACTCCTCCAATTACATTCACATACCATACAAATCCTTATAACGTCCCCCAAAACAACTTTAGCCTCATTACACCCTCAAACAGTATACAAAGTGGAGTGGGCAGTAGGCTTACATAATATTCAGTTCGGTGGTGTATCACCACATCCTCCGTCTATAATTCAATACAAGTTAGTTACATTATTTCCCAACATCAACCAAGTTGTCCCCAACATATACACATAAAACAATTCCTAAAACAGCCCCAATATGCTTTATCATAGCAACCAAATATTGAACTCATCATCCCTTGAGTTCTTCACAACAATATATACACAATTCTCCACCAAAACATGTATTTAGGAAGGGGGAAAAATAGGCAGTAGCCTTGCCTTAATTTTGTGATAGTTTATTCTCTTAACTTATATTTATTTAATATCTTGATTCCTTCACATAAGAACAAAGGAGAAGAGAAAAATCTCTTAATAACCAAGAAAAATGGGACTGCCAAACTTATAGAGGGTTGTCTTATAATTTAAACATGAAGAACATAATTTCCATAGTCTTCTTGAGATAAGCTCATGATTTGTTCACTTACCTTTAGCTTGGAAGGAAGGTAAATCCAAAGAACCCTAATGGAAACTTAGGGCTGCTGTAGAAGCTAAGAGAGAGCAAGAGAGAAAACTCCAGAAAGCTGAATTTTTGTCTAAGTTAAAATGGGTCAAATGAGCTAGTTTCAATCCCTTTAAAGGGAGCTTCTCTTGGCCGACTTTCTTGGCTAATTTGGGCCATATTTTATCAAGTATTTGGTTCACCTACTTTCCCTTTATACTTGGGCCTTTGTGGATCTGAAACTGTTGGGCCTTGGCTGCCCATTCTTCTCATTTTCTCTCTTTTAACTTGAGCCAAAATTAATTCAAGTAGGTGCTATTGTACTTGTCCCAATAAGATGGTTAAGGGAGTCTTAGTAGGTGATGCACCTACTTGGTTCTTAGATTGTTCAATAAGTCAAAGTAGGAGATGCACCTACTTGTTACCTACTAGCTTAATTTAAGTCAAGCAAGCAGCTCACTTATTTTATTCCATATTCTAAGTTTTAACCTCTTATGTTAACTTAATACTTATATACACTTGGACACTTTAATACTTGAGGTAGAATACCACCTTACTATCTCGCGTTTAGAACTTTTATTTGGGTTAACTTGGCATATACATGCTGAAATGTTTGGGCCATTATAATATCCTTTAAATCCTCTTTAAACCACCACTAATCACTTAAAAAACTTGGTACGTTACCTATACATCAAGTTTACCTCAAGTCCCATATCAATAGAACAAGTACACGCAAAATATGGGTGTTACAATTCAGGTTCTAGTTCTAGTGCTTTTTGTATTCTAATTTGAGAGGGCAACTTTGTATATGTAGAAGTTAGGATGTTTTAGGATGGTACCAACTTAGTAGCTGCAGTGGTGGCTTTAAGATTAGGACTGGAGTATTGCATTAGACAAAATGACCTTTCTTTGACATTAGAGATAGACTCTCTTATTCTTAAGAAGATACTTGATGGAATATAGGAGGTTCCTTGGTGAAAATTTAGTTTCTAATGACTGATACAAATGTAATGGTGGAGCACACACTCAGAGAAGGAAACAAGCTTGCATACGTTTTTGCTAATCAAGTGTTCTATTTTGTAGGTACACAAGGACTAATATATACATTAATGCAGAAAGGACATACCAGTGGAAGCAAGAAGTATTTTCAACATGGATAAAATTCAAATGCCAAATCTCAGGATAAGGAAGTTTCAAAATGGAAATCACACAACACATGGGCATCATTTGTAATAACCCTATAGGCTATTTCCTTGATTTTCGTGTCTTTTCAGTATTTTGAGCTTTCCTGCACTGGCTACAGGTCATTTATGACTTTCCAGGACTATTTTTTTGGTTCTTGAGCAGTTTGTTTATGTTTTAAGCCAATTACCCTATTTCGCAGCTTTTGAAGTTAAGAAATTGGTCTTCAGCCAAAACTTCTAGTAAAGGGCATCGGATGAAAATTTTGATAGTTATATTAGCTTCAGAACATGGATTTTAGGCTTTGGGGACCTTTGGTTAGGTCAAGGCTTCTGGGATCAATTTAGGCTCTTTGGTGGAATTTGGTTCAAACTGAAAGAATGGGTGTAGGACCCATGTTTTGATAAAACCACCTCGGTTGACAATTTCATCAATTTTGTATAGAATGTTATTTTTATTAGGGTAGAATATTTTATTTGCATGCACGAGGTTTTGATCGAATACCGAAAACCTGATCGGAGTTTTTAATCTTGGCTGAAAATGCTAGTGCTTACCATCCGGTGCAACCGCTAAAGTGCCCATTTTACCACTTAGGCAAAGTTGTTTTAGCAGCTGGGGAGCCACTTTAACAGTAACAAATAGCGTTAGCATCAGCCACTTAGGCAGCCCCTGTCTGCTTTAGCGGAGCCATCTTAGCAGCTAGGAGGCCACTAAATACTTTAGCGGTAAACACTACGAAAAAAAGGCAAAAAAAATGACGGACAAAAAAGCGAAGGACTGCGTTGCTCCAGAAAAGCGACGGAAAAAAAGACGCTATCCGTCGTTTTTTAAATTTATTTTAAATTTTTATTTATTTTTTATTAAAATCGACGGACAGCGTCTCAATTTTCGTCACTTATTTTTGCGGATTATTGTGTCAAACAATTAATAAATAATTTATAGTTTTTTTAATAAAAGCGACGGAATGCGTCGCTATTAATATTTAAAAAAATAAAATTAATTTTAGAAAATCGATGCTGTCCGTCGCTTTTTTAATTTGAATTAAATTTTTATTTATTTTTACAAACATCCATGGACAGCGTCGCTATTATTTTTTAAAAAAAGAAAATTAAATTTTAGAAAAGTTTTTTAAATTTATTTTTAATTTTTCTTTATTTTTTACTAAAAGCGATGGACAGAGTCGGTTTCGTTAAAAATAAATTAAAAATAAGTTTATGAAAATGACACTTTTCGCCGATTTTTGATATTTTTAATTTATTAATAAATAAATAATTTTTATATTTTAAAAAATTAATTCATATATGTATATATTTTTAAAAAATCGACGGACAGCGTCGATTTTGTCCGTCGCTTTTTTAGTCAACTTTTTAGTCTCCCATATAATTAGGGCAAGACTCTCTTCTCTCTCTATCTCTTTGTTTCTTTGCAAGACTCTCTTCTCTCTCTATCTCTTTCTTTCTTTGCAAGACTTTCTTCTCTCTCTATCTCTTTCTTTATTTTTCTTCTCTCAAATATCCAACAAATCTCTCTCTCTCTCTCATGCTAATCTACACCAGCATCACCCCCGACGGACAGCAGCAGCCGCAGCCGTCGATGGACAGCCGCCGCCGCCGCCGACTAGCAGTTGCAGCTGACGACCACCACCACCAGCTGCAGCCAATAGCAGCAACATCCTCTCTCCGCTCCTTCTCTCACCAACGACAACAACAACAACCAATAAAGGTAAGTTGATTTCTCTCTATTTTCTTATATTGAAGTCCCTAAATGTAGTGTTATAGTGGGATTATTTGCTGTAGAAGGCTTTAAAAGTCATAGGTTTTGTGATGATTATATGGTGTGAGAGGGATATGTGACGCCTCTACTTATTTGCTTTATTGAATTTATTGAATTGTTTGACTTATACTAGAATTTAAAATTTGAACTAGTAACTTGAAAATGTTTAAATGTAGCGATTTGAAATTGTGAACTTATTTATTGAAAATGGTTAAGTGTAGTTACTTGAAATGTGAATTAGTGACTTGAAAATGATTAAGTCTAGTTACTTGAAATGTTGATTAGTGACTTGAAAATGGTTAAGTGGAGTTACTTGAAATGTGAATCAGTGTCTTCAAAATGGTTAAGGTTAGTTACTTGAAATGAGAACTTGTGACTTGAATATAGTTAAGTGTATAATGACTTGAAATATGAATTAGTGTCTTGAAAATGGTCAAGTGTAGTTACTTGAAATGTGAACTTGTGTCTTGAAAATGGTTAAATGTAGTGACTTCAAATTGTGAATTAGTAACTTGAAAATGGTTAAGTGTAGTGACTTGAAATATGAATTAGTGAGTTGAAAATGGTTAAGTGTAGTGACTTGAAATGTGAACTTGTGACTTGAAAATGGTCAATTGTAGTGACTTCAAATTGTGAATTAGTAACTTGAAAATGGTTAAATGTAGTGAATTGAAATGTGTATTAGTGACTTGAAAATGGTTAAGTGTAGTGACATGAAATAGTGAAATTGTTTCTTGAAAATGGTTAAGTGTAGTGACTTGAAATGTGAACTTGTGACTTGAAAATGGTTAAATATAGTGACTTCAAATTGTGAATTAGTGACTTGAAAATGGTTAAGTGTAGTGACTTGAAATTGTGAACTTGTTTTTTGAAAATGGTTAGGTGTAGTGACTTGAAAATGGTTAAGTATAGTGACTTGAAAATGGTTAAATGTAGTGAATTGACATTGTGAACTTGTTTCTTGAAAATGGTTAGTGACTTGAAATATGAATTTATGACTTGAAAATGGCTAAGTGTAGAGACTTGAAATTGTGAACTGGTTTCTTGAAAATGGTTAAATATAGTGACTTGAAATGTGAGTAAGTGACTTGAAAATGGTTAAATATAGTGACTTGAAATGTAAATAAGTGACTTGAAAATGGTTAAGTGTAGTGACTTGAAATGGTTAAGTGTAGTGACTTGAAATGTGAACTTGTTTCTTGAAAATGGTTAAGTGTAGTGACTTGAAATGTGAACTTGTGACTTGAAAATTGTTAAATGTAGTGACTTCAAATTGTGAATTAGTAACTTGAAAATGGTTAAGTGTAGTGACTTGAAAATGGTTAAATGTAGTGAATTGAAATTGTGAACTTGTTTCTTGAAAAAAGTTAAGTGTAGTGACTTGAAATGTGAATTAGTGAGTTGAAAATGGTTAAATGTAGTGACTTGAAATTGTTAACTTGTTTCTTGAACATGGTTAAATATAGTGACTTGAAATGTGATTTAATGACTTGAAAATGGTTAAGTGTAGTGACTTGAAATGGTTAAGTGTAGTGACTTGAAATGTGAACTTGTGACTTGAAAATGGTTAAGTGTAGTGAATTGAAATTGTGTACTTGTTTCTTGAAAATAGTTAAGTGTAGTTACTTGAAATGTGAATTAGTGAGCTGAAAATGGTTAAATGTAGTGACTTGAAATTGTGAACTTTTTTCTTGAAAATGGTTAAATATAGTGACTTGAAATGTGAATTGGTGACTTGAAAAATGGTTAAGTGTAGTGATTTGAAATGGTTAAATGTAGTGACTTGAAATGTGGACTTGTGACTTGAAAATGGTTAAATGTAGTGACCTCAAATTTTGAATTAGTAACTTGAAAATGGTTAAGTGTAGTGACTTGAAATGTGAATTAGTGAGTTGAAAATGGTTAAGTGTAGTGACTTGAAATGTGAACTTGTGACTTGAAAATGGTTAAATGTAGTGACCTCAAATTTTGAATTAGTAACTTGAAAATGGTTGTGACTTGAAATGTGAACTTGTGACTTGAAAATGGTTAAATGTAGTGACCTCAAATTTTGAATTAGTAACTTGAAAATGGTTAAGTGTAGTGACTTGAAATGTGAATTAGTGAGTTGAAAATGGTTAAGTGTAGTGACTTGAAATGTGAACTTGTGACTTGAAAATGGTTAAATGTAGTGACTTCAAATTGTGAATTAGTAACTTGAGAATGTTTAAGTTTAGTGACTTGAAATGTGAACTTGTGACTTGAAAGTGGTTAAGTGTAGTGAATGGAAATTGTACGTGAACTTGTTTCTTGAAAATGATTAAATGTAGTGACTTGAAATTGTGTACTTGTTTCTTGAAAATGATTAAATGTAGTGACTTGAAATTGTGTACTTGTTTCTTGAAAATGGTTAAATATAGTGACTTTAAATTTGAATTGGTGACTTGAAAATGGTTAAGTGTAGTGACTTGAAGTGCTTAAGTGTAGTGACTTGAAATATGAACTTGTGACTTGAAAATGGTTAAATGTAGTGACTTCAAATTATGAATTAGTAACTTGAAAATGGGTCAGTGTAGTGACTTGAAATGTGAATTAGTGAGTAGAAAATGGTTAAGTGTAGTGACTTGAAATGTGAACTTGTGACTTGAAAATGGTTAAATGTAGTGACTTACAATTGTGAATTAGTGACTTTGAAAATGGTTAAGTTTAGTGATTTGAAATTGTGAACTTGTTTTTTGAAAATTGTTAAGTGTAGTGACTTCAAATGTGAATTAGTGAGTTGATAATGCTTAAATGTAGCGAATTGAAATTGTGAACTTGTTTCTTGAAAATGGTTAAATATAGTGGCTTGAACTCTGAATTAGTCACTTGAAAATGGTCAAGTGTAGTGACTTGAAATTGTGAAATTGTTTCTTGAAAAAATGGTTAAGTGTACTGACTTGAAATATGAACTTGTGACTTGAAAATGGTTAAATGTAGTGACTTCAAATTGTGAATTAGTGATTTGAAAATGGTTAAGTATAGTGACTTGAATTGGTTAAGTGTAGTGACTTGAAATGTGAACTTGTGACTTGAAAATGGTTAAATGTAGTGACTTGAAATGTGAACTTGTGACTTGAAAATGGTTAAGTGTAGTGAATTGAAATTGTGTACTTGTTTCTTGAAAATAGTTAAGTGTAGTGACTTGAAATGTGAACTTGTGACTTGAAAATGGTTAAGTGTAGTGACCTGAAAATGGTTAAATGTAGTGAATTGAAATTTTGAACTTGTTTCTTGAAAAAGGTTAAGTGTAGTGACTTGAAATGTGAATTAGTGAGTTGAAAATGGTTAAATGTAGTGACTTGAAATGTGAACTTGTGACTTGAAAATGGTTAAATGTAGTGAATTAAAATTTTGAACTTGTTTCTTGAAAAAAGTTAAGTGTAGTGACTTGAAATGTGAATTAGTGAGTTGAAAATGGTTAAATGTAGTGACTTGAAATTGTTAACTTGTTTCTTGAACATGGTTAAATATAGTGACTTGAAATGTGATTTAATGACTTGAAAATGGTTAAGTGTAGTGACTTGAAATGGTTAAGTGTAGTGACTTGAAATGTGAACTTGTGACTTGAAAATGGTTAAGTGTAGTGAATTGAAATTGTGTACTTGTTTCTTGAAAATAGTTAAGTGTAGTTACTTGAAATGTGAATTAGTGAGCTGAAAATGGTTAAATGTAGTGACTTGAAATTGTGAACTTTTTTCTTGAAAATGGTTAAATATAGTGACTTGAAATGTGAATTGGTGACTTGAAAAATGGTTAAGTGTAGTGATTTGAAATGGTTAAATGTAGTGACTTGAAATGTGGACTTGTGACTTGAAAATGGTTAAATGTAGTGACCTCAAATTTTGAATTAGTAACTTGAAAATGGTTAAGTGTAGTGACTTGAAATGTGAATTAGTGAGTTGAAAATGGTTAAGTGTAGTGACTTGAAATGTGAACTTGTGACTTGAAAATGGTTAAATGTAGTGACCTCAAATTTTGAATTAGTAACTTGAAAATGGTTGTGACTTGAAATGTGAACTTGTGACTTGAAAATGGTTAAATGTAGTGACCTCAAATTTTGAATTAGTAACTTGAAAATGGTTAAGTGTAGTGACTTGAAATGTGAATTAGTGAGTTGAAAATGGTTAAGTGTAGTGACTTGAAATGTGAACTTGTGACTTGAAAATGGTTAAATGTAGTGACTTCAAATTGTGAATTAGTAACTTGAGAATGTTTAAGTTTAGTGACTTGAAATGTGAACTTGTGACTTGAAAGTGGTTAAGTGTAGTGAATGGAAATTGTACGTGAACTTGTTTCTTGAAAATGATTAAATGTAGTGACTTGAAATTGTGTACTTGTTTCTTGAAAATGATTAAATGTAGTGACTTGAAATTGTGTACTTGTTTCTTGAAAATGGTTAAATATAGTGACTTTAAATTTGAATTGGTGACTTGAAAATGGTTAAGTGTAGTGACTTGAAGTGCTTAAGTGTAGTGACTTGAAATATGAACTTGTGACTTGAAAATGGTTAAATGTAGTGACTTCAAATTATGAATTAGTAACTTGAAAATGGGTCAGTGTAGTGACTTGAAATGTGAATTAGTGAGTAGAAAATGGTTAAGTGTAGTGACTTGAAATGTGAACTTGTGACTTGAAAATGGTTAAATGTAGTGACTTACAATTGTGAATTAGTGACTTTGAAAATGGTTAAGTTTAGTGATTTGAAATTGTGAACTTGTTTTTTGAAAATTGTTAAGTGTAGTGACTTCAAATGTGAATTAGTGAGTTGATAATGCTTAAATGTAGCGAATTGAAATTGTGAACTTGTTTCTTGAAAATGGTTAAATATAGTGGCTTGAACTCTGAATTAGTCACTTGAAAATGGTCAAGTGTAGTGACTTGAAATTGTGAAATTGTTTCTTGAAAAAATGGTTAAGTGTACTGACTTGAAATATGAACTTGTGACTTGAAAATGGTTAAATGTAGTGACTTCAAATTGTGAATTAGTGATTTGAAAATGGTTAAGTATAGTGACTTGAATTGGTTAAGTGTAGTGACTTGAAATGTGAACTTGTGACTTGAAAATGGTTAAATGTAGTGACTTGAAATGTGAACTTGTGACTTGAAAATGGTTAAGTGTAGTGAATTGAAATTGTGTACTTGTTTCTTGAAAATAGTTAAGTGTAGTGACTTGAAATGTGAACTTGTGACTTGAAAATGGTTAAGTGTAGTGACCTGAAAATGGTTAAATGTAGTGAATTGAAATTTTGAACTTGTTTCTTGAAAAAGGTTAAGTGTAGTGACTTGAAATGTGAATTAGTGAGTTGAAAATGGTTAAATGTAGTGACTTGAAATGTGAACTTGTGACTTGAAAATGGTTAAATGTAGTGAATTAAAATTTTGAACTTGTTTCTTGAAAAAAGTTAAGTGTAGTGACTTGAAATGTGAATTAGTGAGTTGAAAATGGTTAAATGTAGTGACTTGAAATTGTTAACTTGTTTCTTGAACATGGTTAAATATAGTGACTTGAAATGTGATTTAATGACTTGAAAATGGTTAAGTGTAGTGACTTGAAATGGTTAAGTGTAGTGACTTGAAATGTGAACTTGTGACTTGAAAATGGTTAAGTGTAGTGAATTGAAATTGTGTACTTGTTTCTTGAAAATAGTTAAGTGTAGTTACTTGAAATGTGAATTAGTGAGCTGAAAATGGTTAAATGTAGTGACTTGAAATTGTGAACTTTTTTCTTGAAAATGGTTAAATATAGTGACTTGAAATGTGAATTGGTGACTTGAAAAATGGTTAAGTGTAGTGATTTGAAATGGTTAAATGTAGTGACTTGAAATGTGGACTTGTGACTTGAAAATGGTTAAATGTAGTGACCTCAAATTTTGAATTAGTAACTTGAAAATGGTTAAGTGTAGTGACTTGAAATGTGAATTAGTGAGTTGAAAATGGTTAAGTGTAGTGACTTGAAATGTGAACTTGTGACTTGAAAATGGTTAAATGTAGTGACCTCAAATTTTGAATTAGTAACTTGAAAATGGTTGTGACTTGAAATGTGAACTTGTGACTTGAAAATGGTTAAATGTAGTGACCTCAAATTTTGAATTAGTAACTTGAAAATGGTTAAGTGTAGTGACTTGAAATGTGAATTAGTGAGTTGAAAATGGTTAAGTGTAGTGACTTGAAATGTGAACTTGTGACTTGAAAATGGTTAAATGTAGTGACTTCAAATTGTGAATTAGTAACTTGAGAATGTTTAAGTTTAGTGACTTGAAATGTGAACTTGTGACTTGAAAGTGGTTAAGTGTAGTGAATGGAAATTGTACGTGAACTTGTTTCTTGAAAATGATTAAATGTAGTGACTTGAAATTGTGTACTTGTTTCTTGAAAATGATTAAATGTAGTGACTTGAAATTGTGTACTTGTTTCTTGAAAATGGTTAAATATAGTGACTTTAAATTTGAATTGGTGACTTGAAAATGGTTAAGTGTAGTGACTTGAAGTGCTTAAGTGTAGTGACTTGAAATATGAACTTGTGACTTGAAAATGGTTAAATGTAGTGACTTCAAATTATGAATTAGTAACTTGAAAATGGGTCAGTGTAGTGACTTGAAATGTGAATTAGTGAGTAGAAAATGGTTAAGTGTAGTGACTTGAAATGTGAACTTGTGACTTGAAAATGGTTAAATGTAGTGACTTACAATTGTGAATTAGTGACTTTGAAAATGGTTAAGTTTAGTGATTTGAAATTGTGAACTTGTTTTTTGAAAATTGTTAAGTGTAGTGACTTCAAATGTGAATTAGTGAGTTGATAATGCTTAAATGTAGCGAATTGAAATTGTGAACTTGTTTCTTGAAAATGGTTAAATATAGTGGCTTGAACTCTGAATTAGTCACTTGAAAATGGTCAAGTGTAGTGACTTGAAATTGTGAAATTGTTTCTTGAAAAAATGGTTAAGTGTACTGACTTGAAATATGAACTTGTGACTTGAAAATGGTTAAATGTAGTGACTTCAAATTGTGAATTAGTGATTTGAAAATGGTTAAGTATAGTGACTTGAATTGGTTAAGTGTAGTGACTTGAAATGTGAACTTGTGACTTGAAAATGGTTAAATGTAGTGACTTGAAATGTGAACTTGTGACTTGAAAATGGTTAAGTGTAGTGAATTGAAATTGTGTACTTGTTTCTTGAAAATAGTTAAGTGTAGTGACTTGAAATGTGAACTTGTGACTTGAAAATGGTTAAGTGTAGTGACCTGAAAATGGTTAAATGTAGTGAATTGAAATTTTGAACTTGTTTCTTGAAAAAGGTTAAGTGTAGTGACTTGAAATGTGAAATAGTGAGTTGAAAATGGTTAAATATAGTGACTTGAAATTGTTAACTTGTTTCTTGAACATGGTTAAATATAGTGACTTGAAATGTGAATTAGTGACTTGAAAATGGTTAAGTGTCGTGACTTGAAATGGTTAAGTGTAGTGACTTGAAATGTGAACTTGTGACTTGAAAATTGTTAAGTGTAGTGACTTGAAATGTGAACTTGTGAGTTGAAAATGGTTAAGTGTAGTGACCTGAAAATGGTTAAATGTAGTGAATTGAAATATTGAACTTGTTTCTTGAAAAAGGTTAAGTATAGTGACTTGAAATGTGAATTAGTGAGTTGAAAATGGGTAAATGTAGTGACATGAAATTGTTAACTTGTTTCTTGAACATGGTTAAATATAGTGACTTGAAATGTGAATTAGTGACTTGAAAATGGTTAAGTGTAGTGACTTCAAATGGTTAAATGTAGCGACTTACAATTGTGAATTAGTAACTTGAGAATGGTTATGTGCAGTGACTTGAAATGTGAACTTGTGACTTGAAAATGGTTAAATGTAGCGACTTCAAATTGTGAATTAGTAACTTGAGAATGGTTATGTGCAGTGACTTGAAATGTGAACTTGTGACTTGAAAATGGTTAAGTGTAGTGAATTGAAATTGTGAACTTGTTTCTTGAAAATGGTTAAGTGTAGTGACTTGAAATGTGAATTAGTGTGTTGAAAATGGTTAAATGTAGTGACTTAAAATTGTGAACTTGTTTCTTGAAAATGGTTAAATATTGTGACTTCAAAAGTGAATTAGTGACTTGAAAATGGTTAAGTATAGTGACTTGAATTGGTTAAGTGTAGTGACTTGAAATGTTAACTTGTGACTTGAAAATTGTTAAATGTAGTGACTTCAAATTGTGAATTAGTAACTTGAAAATGGTTAAGTGTAGTGACTTGAAATATGAATTAGTGAGTTGAAAATGGTTAAGTGTAGTGACAGTGTAGTGAATTGAAAAATGAATTTGTGAGTTGAAAATGGTTAAGTGTAGTGACTTGAAATGTGAACTTATGACTTGAAAATAGTTAATTGTAGTGATTTCAAATTGTGAATTAGTAACTTGAAAATGGTTAAGTGTAGTGATTTGAAATTGTGAACTTGTTTTTTGGAAATGGTTAAATATATTGGCTTGAAATGTGAATTAGTGACTTGAAAATGGTTAAGTGTAGTGACTTGAAATGTGAACTTGTGACTTGAAAATGGTTAAGTGTAGTGAATTGAAATTGTGTACTTGTTTCTTGAAAATGGTTAAGTGTACTGACTTGAAATATGAACTTGTGACTTGAAAATGGTTAAATGTGGTGACTTCAAATTGTGAATTAGTGATTTGAAAATGGTTAAGTATAGTGACTTGAATTGGTTAAGTGTAGTGACTTGAAATGTGAACTTGTGACTTGAAAATTGTTAAATGTAGTGACTTCAAATTATGAATTAGTGACTTGAAAATGGTTAAATGTAGTGACCTGAAATTGTGAAATTGTTTCTTGAAAATGGTTAAGTGTAGTGACTTGAAATGTGAACTTGTGACTTGAAAATGGTTAAATGTAGTGACTTCAAATTGTGAATTAGTGATTTGAAAATGGTTAAGTGTAGTGACTTGAAATTGTGAAATTGTTTCTTGAAAATGGTTAAGTGTAGTGACTTGAAATGTGAACTTGTGACTTGAAAATGGTTAAGTGTAGTGACCTGAAAATGGTTAAATGTAGTGAATTGAAATTTTGAACTTGTTTCTTGAAAAAGGTTAAGTGTAGTGACTTGAAATGTGAAATAGTGAGTTGAAAATGGTTAAATGTAGTGACTTGAAATTGTTAACTTGTTTCTTGAACATGGTTAAATATAGTGACTTGAAATGTGAATTAGTGACTTGAAAATGGTTAAGTGTCGTGACTTGAAATGGTTAAGTGTAGTGACTTGAAATGTGAACTTGTGACTTGAAAATGGTTAAGTGTAGTGAGTTGAAAATGGTTAAATGTAGTGAATTGAAATTGCGAACTTGTTTCTTGAAAATGGTTAAGTGTAGTGTCTTGAAATGTGAACTTGTGACTTGAAAATTGTTAAGTGTAGTGACTTGAAATGTGAACTTGTGAGTTGAAAATGGTTAAGTGTAGTGACCTGAAAATGGTTAAATGTAGTGAATTGAAATATTGAACTTGTTTCTTGAAAAAGGTTAAGTATAGTGACTTGAAATGTGAATTAGTGAGTTGAAAATGGGTAAATGTAGTGACATGAAATTGTTAACTTGTTTCTTGAACATGGTTAAATATAGTGACTTGAAATGTGAATTAGTGACTTGAAAATGGTTAAGTGTAGTGACTTCAAATGGTTAAGTGTAGTGACTTGAAATGTGAACTTGTAACTTGAAAATGGTTAAGTGTAGTGAATTGAAATTGTGTATTTGTTTCTTGAAAATAGTTAAGTGTAGTTACTTGAAATGTGAATTAGTGAGCTGAAAATGGTTAAATGTAGTGACTTGAAATTGTGAACTTTTTTCTTGAAAATGGTTAAATATAGTGACTTGAAATGTGAATTAGTGACTTGAAAATGGTTAAGTGTCGTGACTTGAAATGGTTAAGTGTAGTGACTTGAAATGTGAACTTGTGACTTGAAAATGGTTAAGTGTAGTGACTTCAAATTGTGAATTAGTAACTTGAAAATGGTTAAGTGTAGTGACTTGAAATGTGAAATAGTTAGTTGAAAATGGTTAAATGTAGTGACTTGAAATGTGAACTTGTGACTTGAAAATAGTTAAATGTAGCGATTTACAATTGTGAATTAGTAACTTGAGAATGGTTATGTGCAGTGACTTGAAATGTGAACTTGTGACTTGAAAATGGTTAAATGTAGCGACTTCAAATTGTGAATTAGTAACTTGAGAATGGTTATGTGTAGTGACTTGAAATGTGAACTTGTGACTTGAAAATGGTTAAGTGTAGTGAATTGAAATTGTGAACTTGTTTCTTGAAAATGGTTAAGTGTAGGGACTTGAAATGTGAATTAGTGTGTTGAAAATGGTTAAATGTAGTGACTTAAAATTGTGAACTTGTTTCTTGAAAATGGTTAAATATTGTGACTTCAAAAGTGAATTAGTGACTTGAAAATGGTTAAGTATAGTGACTTGAATTGGTTAAGTGTAGTGACTTGAAATGTTAACTTGTGACTTGAAAATTGTTAAATGTAGTGACTTCAAATTGTGAATTAGTAACTTGAAAATGGTTAAGTGTAGTGACTTGAAATATGAATTAGTGAGTTGAAAATGGTTAAGTGTAGTGACAGTGTAGTGAATTGAAAAATGAATTTGTGAGTTGAAAATGGTTAAGTGTAGTGACTTGAAATGTGAACTTATGACTTGAAAATGGTTAATTGTAGTGATTTCAAATTGTGAATTAGTAACTTGAAAATGGTTAAGTGTAGTGATTTGAAATTGTGAACTTGTTTTTTGGAAATGGTTAAATATATTGGCTTGAAATGTGAATTAGTGACTTGAAAATGGTTAAGTGTAGTGACTTGAAATGTGAACTTGTGACTTGAAAATGGTTAAGTGTAGTGAATTGAAATTGTGTACTTGTTTCTTGAAAATAGTTAAGTGTAGTTACTTCAAATGTGAATTAGTGAGCTGAAAATGGTTAAATGTAGTGACTTGAAATTGTGAACTTTTTTCTTGAATATGATTAAATATAGCGACTTGAAATGTGAATTGGTGACTTGAAAAATGGTTAAGTGTAGTGATTTGAAATGGTTCAATGTAGTGACTTGAAATGTGGACTTGTGACTTGAAAATGGTTAAATGTAGTGACTTCAAATTTTGAATTAGTAACTTGAAAATGGTTAAGTGTAGTGACTTGAAATGTGAATTAGTGAGTTGAAAATGGTTAAGTGTAGTGACTTGAAATGTGAACTTGTGACTTGAAAATGGTTAAATGTAGTGACTCTAAATTGTGAATTAGTAACTTGAGAATGTTTAAGTTTAGTGACTTGAAATGTGAACTTGTGACTTGAAAGTGGTTAAGTGTAGTGAATGGAAATTGTACGTCAACTTGTTTCTTGAAAATGGTTAAGTGTAGTGACTTAAATGTGAATTAGTAAGTTGAAAATGATTAAATGTAGTGACTTGAAATTGTGTACTTGTTTCTTGAAAATGGTTAAATATAGTGACTTGAAATTTGAATTGGTGACTTGAAAATGGTTAAGTGTAGTGACTTGAAATGGTTAAGTGTAGTGACTTGAAATATGAACTTGTGACTTGAAAATGGTTAAATGTAGTGACTTCAAATTGTGAATTAGTAACTTGAAAATGGTTAAGTGTAGTGACTTGAAATATGAATTAGTGAGTTGAAAATGGTTAAGTGTAGTGACTTGAAATGTGAACTTGTGACTTGAAAATGGTCAATTGTAGTGACTTCAAATTGTGAATTAGTAACTTGAAAATGGTTAAATGTAGTGAATTGAAATGTGTATTAGTGACTTGAAAATGGTTAAGTGTAGTGACATGAAATAGTGAAATTGTTTCTTGAAAATGGTTAAGTGTAGTGACTTGAAATGTGAACTTGTGACTTGAAAATGGTTAAATATAGTGACTTCAAATTGTGAATTAGTGACTGGAAAATGGTTAAGTGTAGTGACTTGAAATTGTGAACTTGTTTTTTGAAAATGGTTAGGTGTAGTGACTTGAAAATGGTTAAGTATAGTGACTTGAAAATGGTTAAATGTAGTGAATTGACATTGTGAACTTGTTTCTTGAAAATGGTTAGTGACTTGAAATATGAATTTATGACTTGAAAATGGCTAAGTGTAGAGACTTGAAATTGTGAACTGGTTTCTTGAAAAATGGTTAAATATAGTGACTTGAAATGTGAGTAAGTGACTTGAAAATGGTTAAATATAGTGACTTGAAATGTAAATAAGTGACTTGAAAATGGTTAAGTGTAGTGACTTGAAATGGTTAAGTGTAGTGACTTGAAATGTGAACTTGTTTCTTGAAAATGGTTAAGTGTAGTGACTTGAAATGTGAACTTGTGACTTGAAAATTGTTAAATGTAGTGACTTCAAATTGTGAATTAGTAACTTGAAAATGGTTAAGTGTAGTGACTTGAAAATGGTTAAGTGTAGTGACTTGAAATGTGAACTTGTGACTTGAAAATTGTTAAATGTAGTGACTTCAAATTGTGAATTAGTAACTTGAAAATGGTTAAGTGTAGTGACTTGAAAATGGTTAAATGTAGTGAATTGAAATTGTGAACTTGTTTCTTGAAAAAAGTTAAGTGTAGTGACTTGAAATGTGAATTAGTGAGTTGAAAATGGTTAAATGTAGTGACTTGAAATTGTTAACTTATTTCTTGAACATGGTTAAATATAGTGACTTGAAATGTGAATTAATGACTTGAAAATGGTTAAGTGTAGTGACTTCAAATGGTTAAGTGTAGTGACTTGAAATGTGAACTTGTGACTTGAAAATGGTTAAGTGTAGTGAATTGAAATTGTGTACTTGTTTCTTGAAAATAGTTAAGTGTAGTTACTTGAAATGTGAATTAGTGAGCTGAAAATGGTTAAATGTAGTGACTTGAAATTGTGAACTTTTTTCTTGAAAATGGTTAAATATAGTGACTTGAAATGTGAATTGGTGACTTGAAAAATGGTTAAGTGTAGTGATTTGAAATGGTTAAATGTAGTGACTTGAAATGTGGACTTGTGACTTGAAAATGGTTAAATGTAGTGACCTCAAATTTTGAATTAGTAACTTGAAAATGGTTAAGTGTAGTGACTTGAAATGTGAATTAGTGAGTTGAAAATGGTTAAGTGTAGTGACTTGAAATGTGAACTTGTGACTTGAAAATGGTTAAATGTAGTGACTTGAAATGTGAACTTGTGACTTGAAAATGGTTAAGTGTAGTGAATTGAAATTGTGTACTTGTTTCTTGAAAATAGTTAAGTGTAGTGACTTGAAATGTGAACTTGTGACTTGAAAATGGTTAAGTGTAGTGACCTGAAAATGGTTAAATGTAGTGAATTGAAATTTTGAACTTGTTTCTTGAAAAAGGTTAAGTGTAGTGACTTGAAATGTGAAATAGTGAGTTGAAAATGGTTAAATATAGTGACTTGAAATTGTTAACTTGTTTCTTGAACATGGTTAAATATAGTGACTTGAAATGTGAATTAGTGACTTGAAAATGGTTAAGTGTCGTGACTTGAAATGGTTAAGTGTAGTGACTTGAAATGTGAACTTGTGACTTGAAAATTGTTAAGTGTAGTGACTTGAAATGTGAACTTGTAACTTGAAAATGGTTAAGTGTAGTGAATTGAAATTGTGTACTTGTTTCTTGAAAATAGTTAAGTGTAGTTACTTGAAATGTGAATTAGTGAGCTGAAAATGGTTAAATGTAGTGACTTGAAATTGTGAACTTTTTTCTTGAAAATGGTTAAATATAGTGACTTGAAATGTGAATTGGTGACTTGAAAAATGGTTAAGTGTAGTGATTTGAAATGGTTAAATGTAGTGACTTGAAATGTGGACTTGTGACTTGAAAATGGTTAAATGTAGTGACCTCAAATTTTGAATTAGTAACTTGAAAATGGTTAAGTGTAGTGACTTGAAATGTGAATTAGTGAGTTGAAAATGGTTAAGTGTAGTGACTTGAAATGTGAACTTGTGACTTGAAAATGGTTAAATGTAGTGACTTGAAATGTGAACTTGTGACTTGAAAATGGTTAAGTGTAGTGAATTGAAATTGTGTACTTGTTTCTTGAAAATAGTTAAGTGTAGTGACTTGAAATGTGAACTTGTGACTTGAAAATGGTTAAGTGTAGTGACCTGAAAATGGTTAAATGTAGTGAATTGAAATTTTGAACTTGTTTCTTGAAAAAGGTTAAGTGTAGTGACTTGAAATGTGAAATAGTGAGTTGAAAATGGTTAAATATAGTGACTTGAAATTGTTAACTTGTTTCTTGAACATGGTTAAATATAGTGACTTGAAATGTGAATTAGTGACTTGAAAATGGTTAAGTGTCGTGACTTGAAATGGTTAAGTGTAGTGACTTGAAATGTGAACTTGTGACTTGAAAATTGTTAAGTGTAGTGACTTGAAATGTGAACTTGTGAGTTGAAAATGGTTAAGTGTAGTGACCTGAAAATGGTTAAATGTAGTGAATTGAAATATTGGACTTGTTTCTTGAAAAAGGTTAAGTATAGTGACTTGAAATGTGAATTAGTGAGTTGAAAATGGGTAAATGTAGTGACATGAAATTGTTAACTTGTTTCTTGAACATGGTTAAATATAGTGACTTGAAATGTGAATTAGTGACTTGAAAATGGTTAAGTGTAGTGACTTCAAATGGTTAAATGTAGCGACTTACAATTGTGAATTAGTAACTTGAGAATGGTTATGTGCAGTGACTTGAAATGTGAACTTGTGACTTGAAAATGGTTAAATGTAGCGACTTCAAATTGTGAATTAGTAACTTGAGAATGGTTATGTGCAGTGACTTGAAATGTGAACTTGTGACTTGAAAATGGTTAAGTGTAGTGAATTGAAATTGTGAACTTGTTTCTTGAAAATGGTTAAGTGTAGTGACTTGAAATGTGAATTAGTGTGTTGAAAATGGTTAAATGTAGTGACTTAAAATTGTGAACTTGTTTCTTGAAAATGGTTAAATATTGTGACTTCAAAAGTGAATTAGTGACTTGAAAATGGTTAAGTATAGTGACTTGAATTGGTTAAGTGTAGTGACTTGAAATGTTAACTTGTGACTTGAAAATTGTTAAATGTAGTGACTTCAAATTGTGAATTAGTAACTTGAAAATGGTTAAGTGTAGTGACTTGAAATATGAATTAGTGAGTTGAAAATGGTTAAGTGTAGTGACAGTGTAGTGAATTGAAAAATGAATTTGTGAGTTGAAAATGGTTAAGTGTAGTGACTTGAAATGTGAACTTATGACTTGAAAATGGTTAATTGTAGTGATTTCAAATTGTGAATTAGTAACTTGAAAATGGTTAAGTGTAGTGATTTGAAATTGTGAACTTGTTTTTTGGAAATGGTTAAATATATTGGCTTGAAATGTGAATTAGTGACTTGAAAATGGTTAAGTGTAGTGACTTGAAATGTGAACTTGTGACTTGAAAATGGTTAAGTGTAGTGAATTGAAATTGTGTACTTGTTTCTTGAAAATGGTTAAGTGTACTGACTTGAAATATGAACTTGTGACTTGAAAATGGTTAAATGTGGTGACTTCAAATTGTGAATTAGTGATTTGAAAATGGTTAAGTATAGTGACTTGAATTGGTTAAGTGTAGTGACTTGAAATGTGAACTTGTGACTTGAAAATTGTTAAATGTAGTGACTTCAAATTATGAATTAGTGACTTGAAAATGGTTAAATGTAGTGACCTGAAATTGTGAAATTGTTTCTTGAAAATGGTTAAGTGTAGTGACTTGAAATGTGAACTTGTGACTTGAAAATGGTTAAATGTAGTGACTTCAAATTGTGAATTAGTGATTTGAAAATGGTTAAGTGTAGTGACTTGAAATTGTGAAATTGTTTCTTGAAAATGGTTAAGTGTAGTGACTTGAAATGTGAACTTGTGACTTGAAAATGGTTAAGTGTAGTGACCTGAAAATGGTTAAATGTAGTGAATTGAAATTTTGAACTTGTTTCTTGAAAAAGGTTAAGTGTAGTGACTTGAAATGTGAAATAGTGAGTTGAAAATGGTTAAATGTAGTGACTTGAAATTGTTAACTTGTTTCTTGAACATGGTTAAATATAGTGACTTGAAATGTGAATTAGTGACTTGAAAATGGTTAAGTGTCGTGACTTGAAATGGTTAAGTGTAGTGACTTGAAATGTGAACTTGTGACTTGAAAATGGTTAAGTGTAGTGAGTTGAAAATGGTTAAATGTAGTGAATTGAAATTGTGAACTTGTTTCTTGAAAATGGTTAAGTGTAGTGTCTTGAAATGTGAACTTGTGACTTGAAAATGGTTAAATGTAGTGACTTCAAATTGTGAATTAGTGATTTGAAAATGGTTAAGTGTAGTGACTTGAAATTGTGAAATTGTTTCTTGAAAATGGTTAAGTGTAGTGACTTGAAATGTGAACTTGTGACTTGAAAATGGTTAAGTGTAGTGACCTGAAAATGGTTAAATGTAGTGAATTGAAATTTTGAACTTGTTTCTTGAAAAAGGTTAAGTGTAGTGACTTGAAATGTGAAATAGTGAGTTGAAAATGGTTAAATGTAGTGACTTGAAATTGTTAACTTGTTTCTTGAACATGGTTAAATATAGTGACTTGAAATGTGAATTAGTGACTTGAAAATGGTTAAGTGTCGTGACTTGAAATGGTTAAGTGTAGTGACTTGAAATGTGAACTTGTGACTTGAAAATGGTTAAGTGTAGTGAGTTGAAAATGGTTAAATGTAGTGAATTGAAATTGCGAACTTGTTTCTTGAAAATGGTTAAGTGTAGTGTCTTGAAATGTGAACTTGTGACTTGAAAATTGTTAAGTGTAGTGACTTGAAATGTGAACTTGTGAGTTGAAAATGGTTAAGTGTAGTGACCTGAAAATGGTTAAATGTAGTGAATTGAAATATTGAACTTGTTTCTTGAAAAAGGTTAAGTATAGTGACTTGAAATGTGAATTAGTGAGTTGAAAATGGGTAAATGTAGTGACATGAAATTGTTAACTTGTTTCTTGAACATGGTTAAATATAGTGACTTGAAATGTGAATTAGTGACTTGAAAATGGTTAAGTGTAGTGACTTCAAATGGTTAAGTGTAGTGACTTGAAATGTGAACTTGTAACTTGAAAATGGTTAAGTGTAGTGAATTGAAATTGTGTATTTGTTTCTTGAAAATAGTTAAGTGTAGTTACTTGAAATGTGAATTAGTGAGCTGAAAATGGTTAAATGTAGTGACTTGAAATTGTGAACTTTTTTCTTGAAAATGGTTAAATATAGTGACTTGAAATGTGAATTAGTGACTTGAAAATGGTTAAGTGTCGTGTCTTGAAATGGTTAAGTGTAGTGACTTGAAATGTGAACTTGTGACTTGAAAATGGTTAAGTGTAGTGACTTCAAATTGTGAATTAGTAACTTGAAAATGGTTAAGTGTAGTGACTTGAAATGTGAAATAGTTAGTTGAAAATGGTTAAATGTAGTGACTTGAAATGTGAACTTGTGACTTGAAAATAGTTAAATGTAGCGATTTACAATTGTGAATTAGTAACTTGAGAATGGTTATGTGCAGTGACTTGAAATGTGAACTTGTGACTTGAAAATGGTTAAATGTAGCGACTTCAAATTGTGAATTAGTAACTTGAGAATGGTTATGTGCAGTGACTTGAAATGTGAACTTGTGACTTGAAAATGGTTAAGTGTAGTGAATTGAAATTGTGAACTTGTTTCTTGAAAATGGTTAAGTGTAGGGACTTGAAATGTGAATTAGTGTGTTGAAAATGGTTAAATGTAGTGACTTAAAATTGTGAACTTGTTTCTTGAAAATGGTTAAATATTGTGACTTCAAAAGTGAATTAGTGACTTGAAAATGGTTAAGTATAGTGACTTGAATTGGTTAAGTGTAGTGACTTGAAATGTTAACTTGTGACTTGAAAATTGTTAAATGTAGTGACTTCAAATTGTGAATTAGTAACTTGAAAATGGTTAAGTGTAGTGACTTGAAATATGAATTAGTGAGTTGAAAATGGTTAAGTGTAGTGACAGTGTAGTGAATTGAAAAATGAATTTGTGAGTTGAAAATGGTTAAGTGTAGTGACTTGAAATGTGAACTTATGACTTGAAAATGGTTAATTGTAGTGATTTCAAATTGTGAATTAGTAACTTGAAAATGGTTAAGTGTAGTGATTTGAAATTGTGAACTTGTTTTTTGGAAATGGTTAAATATATTGGCTTGAAATGTGAATTAGTGACTTGAAAATGGTTAAGTGTAGTGACTTGAAATGTGAACTTGTGACTTGAAAATGGTTAAGTGTAGTGAATTGAAATTGTGTACTTGTTTCTTGAAAATAGTTAAGTGTAGTTACTTCAAATGTGAATTAGTGAGCTGAAAATGGTTAAATGTAGTGACTTGAAATTGTGAACTTTTTTCTTGAATATGATTAAATATAGCGACTTGAAATGTGAATTGGTGACTTGAAAAATGGTTAAGTGTAGTGATTTGAAATGGTTCAATGTAGTGACTTGAAATGTGGACTTGTGACTTGAAAATGGTTAAATGTAGTGACTTCAAATTTTGAATTAGTAACTTGAAAATGGTTAAGTGTAGTGACTTGAAATGTGAATTAGTGAGTTGAAAATGGTTAAGTGTAGTGACTTGAAATGTGAACTTGTGACTTGAAAATGGTTAAATGTAGTGACTCTAAATTGTGAATTAGTAACTTGAGAATGTTTAAGTTTAGTGACTTGAAATGTGAACTTGTGACTTGAAAGTGGTTAAGTGTAGTGAATGGAAATTGTACGTCAACTTGTTTCTTGAAAATGGTTAAGTGTAGTGACTTAAATGTGAATTAGTAAGTTGAAAATGATTAAATGTAGTGACTTGAAATTGTGTACTTGTTTCTTGAAAATGGTTAAATATAGTGACTTGAAATTTGAATTGGTGACTTGAAAATGGTTAAGTGTAGTGACTTGAAATGGTTAAGTGTAGTGACTTGAAATATGAACTTGTGACTTGAAAATGGTTAAATGTAGTGACTTCAAATTGTGAATTAGTAACTTGAAAATGGTTAAGTGTAGTGACTTGAAATATGAATTAGTGAGTTGAAAATGGTTAAGTGTAGTGACTTGAAATGTGAACTTGTGACTTGAAAATGGTCAATTGTAGTGACTTCAAATTGTGAATTAGTAACTTGAAAATGGTTAAATGTAGTGAATTGAAATGTGTATTAGTGACTTGAAAATGGTTAAGTGTAGTGACATGAAATAGTGAAATTGTTTCTTGAAAATGGTTAAGTGTAGTGACTTGAAATGTGAACTTGTGACTTGAAAATGGTTAAATATAGTGACTTCAAATTGTGAATTAGTGACTGGAAAATGGTTAAGTGTAGTGACTTGAAATTGTGAACTTGTTTTTTGAAAATGGTTAGGTGTAGTGACTTGAAAATGGTTAAGTATAGTGACTTGAAAATGGTTAAATGTAGTGAATTGACATTGTGAACTTGTTTCTTGAAAATGGTTAGTGACTTGAAATATGAATTTATGACTTGAAAATGGCTAAGTGTAGAGACTTGAAATTGTGAACTGGTTTCTTGAAAAATGGTTAAATATAGTGACTTGAAATGTGAGTAAGTGACTTGAAAATGGTTAAATATAGTGACTTGAAATGTAAATAAGTGACTTGAAAATGGTTAAGTGTAGTGACTTGAAATGGTTAAGTGTAGTGACTTGAAATGTGAACTTGTTTCTTGAAAATGGTTAAGTGTAGTGACTTGAAATGTGAACTTGTGACTTGAAAATTGTTAAATGTAGTGACTTCAAATTGTGAATTAGTAACTTGAAAATGGTTAAGTGTAGTGACTTGAAAATGGTTAAGTGTAGTGAATTGAAATTGTGAACTTGTTTCTTGAAAAAAGTTAAGTGTAGTGACTTGAAATGTGAATTAGTGAGTTGAAAATGGTTAAATGTAGTGACTTGAAATTGTTAACTTGTTTCTTGAACATGGTTAAATATAGTGACTTGAAATGTGAATTAATGACTTGAAAATGGTTAAGTGTAGTGACTTCAAATGGTTAAGTGTAGTGACTTGAAATGTGAACTTGTGACTTGAAAATGGTTAAGTGTAGTGAATTGAAATTGTGTACTTGTTTCTTGAAAATAGTTAAGTGTAGTTACTTGAAATGTGAATTAGTGAGCTGAAAATGGTTAAATGTAGTGACTTGAAATTGTGAACTTTTTTCTTGAAAATGGTTAAATATAGTGACTTGAAATGTGAATTGGTGACTTGAAAAATGGTTAAGTGTAGTGATTTGAAATGGTTAAATGTAGTGACTTGAAATGTGGACTTGTGACTTGAAAATGGTTAAATGTAGTGACCTCAAATTTTGAATTAGTAACTTGAAAATGGTTAAGTGTAGTGACTTGAAATGTGAATTAGTGAGTTGAAAATGGTTAAGTGTAGTGACTTGAAATGTGAACTTGTGACTTGAAAATGGTTAAATGTAGTGACTTGAAATGTGAACTTGTGACTTGAAAATGGTTAAGTGTAGTGAATTGAAATTGTGTACTTGTTTCTTGAAAATAGTTAAGTGTAGTGACTTGAAATGTGAACTTGTGACTTGAAAATGGTTAAGTGTAGTGACCTGAAAATGGTTAAATGTAGTGAATTGAAATTTTGAACTTGTTTCTTGAAAAAGGTTAAGTGTAGTGACTTGAAATGTGAAATAGTGAGTTGAAAATGGTTAAATATAGTGACTTGAAATTGTTAACTTGTTTCTTGAACATGGTTAAATATAGTGACTTGAAATGTGAATTAGTGACTTGAAAATGGTTAAGTGTCGTGACTTGAAATGGTTAAGTGTACTGACTTGAAATGTGAACTTGTGACTTGAAAATTGTTAAGTGTAGTGACTTGAAATGTGAACTTGTAACTTGAAAATGGTTAAGTGTAGTGAATTGAAATTGTGTACTTGTTTCTTGAAAATAGTTAAGTGTAGTTACTTGAAATGTGAATTAGTGAGCTGAAAATGGTTAAATGTAGTGACTTGAAATTGTGAACTTTTTTCTTGAAAATGGTTAAATATAGTGACTTGAAATGTGAATTGGTGACTTGAAAAATGGTTAAGTGTAGTGATTTGAAATGGTTAAATGTAGTGACTTGAAATGTGGACTTGTGACTTGAAAATGGTTAAATGTAGTGACCTCAAATTTTGAATTAGTAACTTGAAAATGGTTAAGTGTAGTGACTTGAAATGTGAATTAGTGAGTTGAAAATGGTTAAGTGTAGTGACTTGAAATGTGAACTTGTGACTTGAAAATGGTTAAATGTAGTGACTTGAAATGTGAACTTGTGACTTGAAAATGGTTAAGTGTAGTGAATTGAAATTGTGTACTTGTTTCTAGAAAATAGTTAAGTGTAGTGACTTGAAATGTGAACTTGTGACTTGAAAATGGTTAAGTGTAGTGACCTGAAAATGGTTAAATGTAGTGAATTGAAATTTTGAACTTGTTTCTTGAAAAAGGTTAAGTGTAGTGACTTGAAATGTGAAATAGTGAGTTGAAAATGGTTAAATATAGTGACTTGAAATTGTTAACTTGTTTCTTGAACATGGTTAAATATAGTGACTTGAAATGTGAATTAGTGACTTGAAAATGGTTAAGTGTCGTGACTTGAAATGGTTAAGTGTAGTGACTTGAAATGTGAACTTGTGACTTGAAAATTGTTAAGTGTAGTGACTTGAAATGTGAACTTGTGAGTTGAAAATGGTTAAGTGTAGTGACCTGAAAATGGTTAAATGTAGTGAATTGAAATATTGAACTTGTTTCTTGAAAAAGGTTAAGTATAGTGACTTGAAATGTGAATTAGTGAGTTGAAAATGGGTAAATGTAGTGACATGAAATTGTTAACTTGTTTCTTGAACATGGTTAAATATAGTGACTTGAAATGTGAATTAGTGACTTGAAAATGGTTAAGTGTAGTGACTTCAAATGGTTAAATGTAGCGACTTACAATTGTGAATTAGTAACTTGAGAATGGTTATGTGCAGTGACTTGAAATGTGAACTTGTGACTTGAAAATGGTTAAATGTAGCGACTTCAAATTGTGAATTAGTAACTTGAGAATGGTTATGTGCAGTGACTTGAAATGTGAACTTGTGACTTGAAAATGGTTAAGTGTAGTGAATTGAAATTGTGAACTTGTTTCTTGAAAATGGTTAAGTGTAGTGACTTGAAATGTGAATTAGTGTGTTGAAAATGGTTAAATGTAGTGACTTAAAATTGTGAACTTGTTTCTTGAAAATGGTTAAATATTGTGACTTCAAAAGTGAATTAGTGACTTGAAAATGGTTAAGTATAGTGACTTGAATTGGTTAAGTGTAGTGACTTGAAATGTTAACTTGTGACTTGAAAATTGTTAAATGTAGTGACTTCAAATTGTGAATTAGTAACTTGAAAATGGTTAAGTGTAGTGACTTGAAATATGAATTAGTGAGTTGAAAATGGTTAAGTGTAGTGACAGTGTAGTGAATTGAAAAATGAATTTGTGAGTTGAAAATGGTTAAGTGTAGTGACTTGAAATGTGAACTTATGACTTGAAAATGGTTAATTGTAGTGATTTCAAATTGTGAATTAGTAACTTGAAAATGGTTAAGTGTAGTGATTTGAAATTGTGAACTTGTTTTTTGGAAATGGTTAAATATATTGGCTTGAAATGTGAATTAGTGACTTGAAAATGGTTAAGTGTAGTGACTTGAAATGTGAACTTGTGACTTGAAAATGGTTAAGTGTAGTGAATTGAAATTGTGTACTTGTTTCTTGAAAATGGTTAAGTGTACTGACTTGAAATATGAACTTGTGACTTGAAAATGGTTAAATGTGGTGACTTCAAATTGTGAATTAGTGATTTGAAAATGGTTAAGTATAGTGACTTGAATTGGTTAAGTGTAGTGACTTGAAATGTGAACTTGTGACTTGAAAATTGTTAAATGTAGTGACTTCAAATTATGAATTAGTGACTTGAAAATGGTTAAATGTAGTGACCTGAAATTGTGAAATTGTTTCTTGAAAATGGTTAAGTGTAGTGACTTGAAATGTGAACTTGTGACTTGAAAATGGTTAAATGTAGTGACTTCAAATTGTGAATTAGTGATTTGAAAATGGTTAAGTGTAGTGACTTGAAATTGTGAAATTGTTTCTTGAAAATGGTTAAGTGTAGTGACTTGAAATGTGAACTTGTGACTTGAAAATGGTTAAGTGTAGTGACCTGAAAATGGTTAAATGTAGTGAATTGAAATTTTGAACTTGTTTCTTGAAAAAGGTTAAGTGTAGTGACTTGAAATGTGAAATAGTGAGTTGAAAATGGTTAAATGTAGTGACTTGAAATTGTTAACTTGTTTCTTGAACATGGTTAAATATAGTGACTTGAAATGTGAATTAGTGACTTGAAAATGGTTAAGTGTCGTGACTTGAAATGGTTAAGTGTAGTGACTTGAAATGTGAACTTGTGACTTGAAAATGGTTAAGTGTAGTGAGTTGAAAATGGTTAAATGTAGTGAATTGAAATTGTGAACTTGTTTCTTGAAAATGGTTAAGTGTAGTGTCTTGAAATGTGAACTTGTGACTTGAAAATGGTTAAATGTAGTGACTTCAAATTGTGAATTAGTGATTTGAAAATGGTTAAGTGTAGTGACTTGAAATTGTGAAATTGTTTCTTGAAAATGGTTAAGTGTAGTGACTTGAAATGTGAACTTGTGACTTGAAAATGGTTAAGTGTAGTGACCTGAAAATGGTTAAATGTAGTGAATTGAAATTTTGAACTTGTTTCTTGAAAAAGGTTAAGTGTAGTGACTTGAAATGTGAAATAGTGAGTTGAAAATGGTTAAATGTAGTGACTTGAAATTGTTAACTTGTTTCTTGAACATGGTTAAATATAGTGACTTGAAATGTGAATTAGTGACTTGAAAATGGTTAAGTGTCGTGACTTGAAATGGTTAAGTGTAGTGACTTGAAATGTGAACTTGTGACTTGAAAATGGTTAAGTGTAGTGAGTTGAAAATGGTTAAATGTAGTGAATTGAAATTGTGAACTTGTTTCTTGAAAATGGTTAAGTGTAGTGTCTTGAAATGTGAACTTGTGACTTGAAAATGGTTAAATGTAGTGACTTCAAATTGTGAATTAGTGATTTGAAAATGGTTAAGTGTAGTGACTTGAAATTGTGAAATTGTTTCTTGAAAATGGTTAAGTGTAGTGACTTGAAATGTGAACTTGTGACTTGAAAATGGTTAAGTGTAGTGACCTGAAAATGGTTAAATGTAGTGAATTGAAATTTTGAACTTGTTTCTTGAAAAAGGTTAAGTGTAGTGACTTGAAATGTGAAATAGTGAGTTGAAAATGGTTAAATGTAGTGACTTGAAATTGTTAACTTGTTTCTTGAACATGGTTAAATATAGTGACTTGAAATGTGAATTAGTGACTTGAAAATGGTTAAGTGTCGTGACTTGAAATGGTTAAGTGTAGTGACTTGAAATGTGAACTTGTGACTTGAAAATGGTTAAGTGTAGTGACTTGAAATGTGAACTTGTGACTTGAAAATGGTTAAATGTAGTGACTTCAAATTGTGAATTAGTGATTTGAAAATGGTTAAGTGTAGTGACTTGAAATTGTGAACTTGTTTCTTGAAAAAAGTTAAGTGTAGTGACTTGAAATGTGAATTAGTGAGTTGAAAATGGTTAAATGTAGTGACTTGAAATTGTTAACTTGTTTCTTGAACATGGTTAAATATAGTGACTTGAAATGTGAATTAATGACTTGAAAATGGTTAAGTGTAGTGACTTCAAATGGTTAAGTGTAGTGACTTGAAATGTGAACTTGTGACTTGAAAATGGTTAAGTGTAGTGAATTGAAATTGTGTACTTGTTTCTTGAAAATAGTTAAGTGTAGTTACTTGAAATGTGAATTAGTGAGCTGAAAATGGTTAAATGTAGTGACTTGAAATTGTGAACTTTTTTCTTGAAAATGGTTAAATATAGTGACTTGAAATGTGAATTGGTGACTTGAAAAATGGTTAAGTGTAGTGATTTGAAATGGTTAAATGTAGTGACTTGAAATGTGGACTTGTGACTTGAAAATGGTTAAATGTAGTGACCTCAAATTTTGAATTAGTAACTTGAAAATGGTTAAGTGTAGTGACTTGAAATGTGAATTAGTGAGTTGAAAATGGTTAAGTGTAGTGACTTGAAATGTGAACTTGTGACTTGAAAATGGTTAAATGTAGTGACTTGAAATGTGAACTTGTGACTTGAAAATGGTTAAATGTAGTGACTTCAAATTGTGAATTAGTGATTTGAAAATGGTTAAGTGTAGTGACTTGAAATTGTGAACTTGTTTCTTGAAAAAAGTTAAGTGTAGTGACTTGAAATGTGAATTAGTGAGTTGAAAATGGTTAAATGTAGTGACTTGAAATTGTTAACTTGTTTCTTGAACATGGTTAAATATAGTGACTTGAAATGTGAATTAATGACTTGAAAATGGTTAAGTGTAGTGACTTCAAATGGTTAAGTGTAGTGACTTGAAATGTGAACTTGTGACTTGAAAATGGTTAAGTGTAGTGAATTGAAATTGTGTACTTGTTTCTTGAAAATAGTTAAGTGTAGTTACTTGAAATGTGAATTAGTGAGCTGAAAATGGTTAAATGTAGTGACTTGAAATTGTGAACTTTTTTCTTGAAAATGGTTAAATATAGTGACTTGAAATGTGAATTGGTGACTTGAAAAATGGTTAAGTGTCGTGACTTGAAATGGTTAAGTGTAGTGACTTGAAATGTGAACTTGTGACTTGAAAATGGTTAAGTGTAGTGAGTTGAAAATGGTTAAATGTAGTGAATTGAAATTGTGAACTTGTTTCTTGAAAAAGGTTAAGTGTAGTGACTTGAAATGTGAAATAGTGAGTTGAAAATGGTTAAATATAGTGACTTGAAATTGTTAACTTGTTTCTTGAACATGGTTAAATATAGTGACTTGAAATGTGAATTAGTGACTTGAAAATGGTTAAGTGTCGTGACTTGAAATGGTTAAGTGTAGTGACTTGAAATGTGAACTTGTGACTTGAAAATTGTTAAGTGTAGTGACTTGAAATGTGAACTTGTGAGTTGAAAATGGTTAAGTGTAGTGACCTGAAAATGGTTAAATGTAGTGAATTGAAATATTGAACTTGTTTCTTGAAAAAGGTTAAGTATAGTGACTTGAAATGTGAATTAGTGAGTTGAAAATGGGTAAATGTAGTGACATGAAATTGTTAACTTGTTTCTTGAACATGGTTAAATATAGTGACTTGAAATGTGAATTAGTGACTTGAAAATGGTTAAGTGTAGTGACTTCAAATGGTTAAATGTAGCGACTTACAATTGTGAATTAGTAACTTGAGAATGGTTATGTGCAGTGACTTGAAATGTGAACTTGTGACTTGAAAATGGTTAAATGTAGCGACTTCAAATTGTGAATTAGTAACTTGAGAATGGTTATGTGCAGTGACTTGAAATGTGAACTTGTGACTTGAAAATGGTTAAGTGTAGTGAATTGAAATTGTGAACTTGTTTCTTGAAAATGGTTAAGTGTAGTGACTTGAAATGTGAATTAGTGTGTTGAAAATGGTTAAATGTAGTGACTTAAAATTGTGAACTTGTTTCTTGAAAATGGTTAAATATTGTGACTTCAAAAGTGAATTAGTGACTTGAAAATGGTTAAGTATAGTGACTTGAATTGGTTAAGTGTAGTGACTTGAAATGTTAACTTGTGACTTGAAAATTGTTAAATGTAGTGACTTCAAATTGTGAATTAGTAACTTGAAAATGGTTAAGTGTAGTGACTTGAAATATGAATTAGTGAGTTGAAAATGGTTAAGTGTAGTGACAGTGTAGTGAATTGAAAAATGAATTTGTGAGTTGAAAATGGTTAAGTGTAGTGACTTGAAATGTGAACTTATGACTTGAAAATGGTTAATTGTAGTGATTTCAAATTGTGAATTAGTAACTTGAAAATGGTTAAGTGTAGTGATTTGAAATTGTGAACTTGTTTTTTGGAAATGGTTAAATATATTGGCTTGAAATGTGAATTAGTGACTTGAAAATGGTTAAGTGTAGTGACTTGAAATGTGAACTTGTGACTTGAAAATGGTTAAGTGTAGTGAATTGAAATTGTGTACTTGTTTCTTGAAAATGGTTAAGTGTACTGACTTGAAATATGAACTTGTGACTTGAAAATGGTTAAATGTGGTGACTTCAAATTGTGAATTAGTGATTTGAAAATGGTTAAGTATAGTGACTTGAATTGGTTAAGTGTAGTGACTTGAAATGTGAACTTGTGACTTGAAAATTGTTAAATGTAGTGACTTCAAATTATGAATTAGTGACTTGAAAATGGTTAAATGTAGTGACCTGAAATTGTGAAATTGTTTCTTGAAAATGGTTAAGTGTAGTGACTTGAAATGTGAACTTGTGACTTGAAAATGGTTAAATGTAGTGACTTCAAATTGTGAATTAGTGATTTGAAAATGGTTAAGTGTAGTGACTTGAAATTGTGAAATTGTTTCTTGAAAATGGTTAAGTGTAGTGACTTGAAATGTGAACTTGTGACTTGAAAATGGTTAAGTGTAGTGACCTGAAAATGGTTAAATGTAGTGAATTGAAATTTTGAACTTGTTTCTTGAAAAAGGTTAAGTGTAGTGACTTGAAATGTGAAATAGTGAGTTGAAAATGGTTAAATGTAGTGACTTGAAATTGTTAACTTGTTTCTTGAACATGGTTAAATATAGTGACTTGAAATGTGAATTAGTGACTTGAAAATGGTTAAGTGTCGTGACTTGAAATGGTTAAGTGTAGTGACTTGAAATGTGAACTTGTGACTTGAAAATGGTTAAGTGTAGTGAGTTGAAAATGGTTAAATGTAGTGAATTGAAATTGTGAACTTGTTTCTTGAAAATGGTTAAGTGTAGTGTCTTGAAATGTGAACTTGTGACTTGAAAATGGTTAAATGTAGTGACTTCAAATTGTGAATTAGTGATTTGAAAATGGTTAAGTGTAGTGACTTGAAATTGTGAAATTGTTTCTTGAAAATGGTTAAGTGTAGTGACTTGAAATGTGAACTTGTGACTTGAAAATGGTTAAGTGTAGTGACCTGAAAATGGTTAAATGTAGTGAATTGAAATTTTGAACTTGTTTCTTGAAAAAGGTTAAGTGTAGTGACTTGAAATGTGAAATAGTGAGTTGAAAATGGTTAAATGTAGTGACTTGAAATTGTTAACTTGTTTCTTGAACATGGTTAAATATAGTGACTTGAAATGTGAATTAGTGACTTGAAAATGGTTAAGTGTCGTGACTTGAAATGGTTAAGTGTAGTGACTTGAAATGTGAACTTGTGACTTGAAAATGGTTAAGTGTAGTGAGTTGAAAATGGTTAAATGTAGTGAATTGAAATTGTGAACTTGTTTCTTGAAAATGGTTAAGTGTAGTGTCTTGAAATGTGAACTTGTGACTTGAAAATGGTTAAATGTAGTGACTTCAAATTGTGAATTAGTGATTTGAAAATGGTTAAGTGTAGTGACTTGAAATTGTGAAATTGTTTCTTGAAAATGGTTAAGTGTAGTGACTTGAAATGTGAACTTGTGACTTGAAAATGGTTAAGTGTAGTGACCTGAAAATGGTTAAATGTAGTGAATTGAAATTTTGAACTTGTTTCTTGAAAAAGGTTAAGTGTAGTGACTTGAAATGTGAAATAGTGAGTTGAAAATGGTTAAATGTAGTGACTTGAAATTGTTAACTTGTTTCTTGAACATGGTTAAATATAGTGACTTGAAATGTGAATTAGTGACTTGAAAATGGTTAAGTGTCGTGACTTGAAATGGTTAAGTGTAGTGACTTGAAATGTGAACTTGTGACTTGAAAATGGTTAAGTGTAGTGACTTGAAATGTGAACTTGTGACTTGAAAATGGTTAAATGTAGTGACTTCAAATTGTGAATTAGTGATTTGAAAATGGTTAAGTGTAGTGACTTGAAATTGTGAACTTGTTTCTTGAAAAAAGTTAAGTGTAGTGACTTGAAATGTGAATTAGTGAGTTGAAAATGGTTAAATGTAGTGACTTGAAATTGTTAACTTGTTTCTTGAACATGGTTAAATATAGTGACTTGAAATGTGAATTAATGACTTGAAAATGGTTAAGTGTAGTGACTTCAAATGGTTAAGTGTAGTGACTTGAAATGTGAACTTGTGACTTGAAAATGGTTAAGTGTAGTGAATTGAAATTGTGTACTTGTTTCTTGAAAATAGTTAAGTGTAGTTACTTGAAATGTGAATTAGTGAGCTGAAAATGGTTAAATGTAGTGACTTGAAATTGTGAACTTTTTTCTTGAAAATGGTTAAATATAGTGACTTGAAATGTGAATTGGTGACTTGAAAAATGGTTAAGTGTAGTGATTTGAAATGGTTAAATGTAGTGACTTGAAATGTGGACTTGTGACTTGAAAATGGTTAAATGTAGTGACCTCAAATTTTGAATTAGTAACTTGAAAATGGTTAAGTGTAGTGACTTGAAATGTGAATTAGTGAGTTGAAAATGGTTAAGTGTAGTGACTTGAAATGTGAACTTGTGACTTGAAAATGGTTAAATGTAGTGACTTGAAATGTGAACTTGTGACTTGAAAATGGTTAAATGTAGTGACTTCAAATTGTGAATTAGTGATTTGAAAATGGTTAAGTGTAGTGACTTGAAATTGTGAACTTGTTTCTTGAAAAAAGTTAAGTGTAGTGACTTGAAATGTGAATTAGTGAGTTGAAAATGGTTAAATGTAGTGACTTGAAATTGTTAACTTGTTTCTTGAACATGGTTAAATATAGTGACTTGAAATGTGAATTAATGACTTGAAAATGGTTAAGTGTAGTGACTTCAAATGGTTAAGTGTAGTGACTTGAAATGTGAACTTGTGACTTGAAAATGGTTAAGTGTAGTGAATTGAAATTGTGTACTTGTTTCTTGAAAATAGTTAAGTGTAGTTACTTGAAATGTGAATTAGTGAGCTGAAAATGGTTAAATGTAGTGACTTGAAATTGTGAACTTTTTTCTTGAAAATGGTTAAATATAGTGACTTGAAATGTGAATTGGTGACTTGAAAAATGGTTAAGTGTAGTGATTTGAAATGGTTAAATGTAGTGACTTGAAATGTGGACTTGTGACTTGAAAATGGTTAAATGTAGTGACCTCAAATTTTGAATTAGTAACTTGAAAATGGTTAAGTGTAGTGACTTGAAATGTGAATTAGTGAGTTGAAAATGGTTAAGTGTAGTGACTTGAAATGTGAACTTGTGACTTGAAAATTGTTAAATGTAGTGACTTCAAATTATGAATTAGTGACTTGAAAATGGTTAAATGTAGTGACCTGAAATTGTGAAATTGTTTCTTGAAAATGGTTAAGTGTAGTGACTTGAAATGTGAACTTGTGACTTGAAAATGGTTAAATGTAGTGACTTCAAATTGTGAATTAGTGATTTGAAAATGGTTAAGTGTAGTGAATTGAAAATGGTTAAGTGTAGTGACCTGAAAATGGTTAAATGTAGTGAATTGAAATTTTGAACTTGTTTCTTGAAAAAGGTTAAGTGTAGTGACTTGAAATGTGAAATAGTGAGTTGAAAATGGTTAAATGTAGTGACTTGAAATTGTTAACTTGTTTCTTGAACATGGTTAAATATAGTGACTTGAAATGTGAATTAGTGACTTGAAAATGGTTAAGTGTCGTGACTTGAAATGGTTAAGTGTAGTGACTTGAAATGTGAACTTATGACTTGAAAATGGTTAATTGTAGTGATTTCAAATTGTGAATTAGTAACTTGAAAATGGTTAAGTGTAGTGATTTGAAATTGTGAACTTGTTTTTTGGAAATGGTTAAATATATTGGCTTGAAATGTGAATTAGTGACTTGAAAATGGTTAAGTGTAGTGACTTGAAATGTGAACTTGTGACTTGAAAATGGTTAAGTGTAGTGAATTGAAATTGTGTACTTGTTTCTTGAAAATAGTTAAGTGTAGTTACTTCAAATGTGAATTAGTGAGCTGAAAATGGTTAAATGTAGTGACTTGAAATTGTGAACTTTTTTCTTGAATATGATTAAATATAGCGACTTGAAATGTGAATTGGTGACTTGAAAAATGGTTAAGTGTAGTGATTTGAAATGGTTCAATGTAGTGACTTGAAATGTGGACTTGTGACTTGAAAATGGTTAAATGTAGTGACTTCAAATTTTGAATTAGTAACTTGAAAATGGTTAAGTGTAGTGACTTGAAATGTGAATTAGTGAGTTGAAAATGGTTAAGTGTAGTGACTTGAAATGTGAACTTGTGACTTGAAAATGGTTAAATGTAGTGACTCTAAATTGTGAATTAGTAACTTGAGAATGTTTAAGTTTAGTGACTTGAAATGTGAACTTGCGACTTGAAAGTGGTTAAGTGTAGTGAATGGAAATTGTACGTCAACTTGTTTCTTGAAAATGGTTAAGTGTAGTGACTTAAATGTGAATTAGTAAGTTGAAAATGATTAAATGTAGTGACTTGAAATTGTGTACTTGTTTCTTGAAAATGGTTAAATATAGTGACTTGAAATTTGAATTGGTGACTTGAAAATGGTTAAGTGTAGTGACTTGAAATGGTTAAGTGTAGTGACTTGAAATATGAACTTGTGACTTGAAAATGGTTAAATGTAGTGACTTCAAATTGTGAATTAGTAACTTGAAAATGGTTAAGTGTAGTGACTTGAAATATGAATTAGTGAGTTGAAAATGGTTAAGTGTAGTGACTTGAAATGTGAACTTGTGACTTGAAAATGGTCAATTGTAGTGACTTCAAATTGTGAATTAGTAACTTGAAAATGGTTAAATGTAGTGAATTGAAATGTGTATTAGTGACTTGAAAATGGTTAAGTGTAGTGACATGAAATAGTGAAATTGTTTCTTGAAAATGGTTAAGTGTAGTGACTTGAAATGTGAACTTGTGACTTGAAAATGGTTAAATATAGTGACTTCAAATTGTGAATTAGTGACTGGAAAATGGTTAAGTGTAGTGACTTGAAATTGTGAACTTGTTTTTTGAAAATGGTTAGGTGTAGTGACTTGAAAATGGTTAAGTATAGTGACTTGAAAATGGTTAAATGTAGTGAATTGACATTGTGAACTTGTTTCTTGAAAATGGTTAGTGACTTGAAATATGAATTTATGACTTGAAAATGGCTAAGTGTAGAGACTTGAAATTGTGAACTGGTTTCTTGAAAAATGGTTAAATATAGTGACTTGAAATGTGAGTAAGTGACTTGAAAATGGTTAAATATAGTGACTTGAAATGTAAATAAGTGACTTGAAAATGGTTAAGTGTAGTGACTTGAAATGGTTAAGTGTAGTGACTTGAAATGTGAACTTGTTTCTTGAAAATGGTTAAGTGTAGTGACTTGAAATGTGAACTTGTGACTTGAAAATTGTTAAATGTAGTGACTTCAAATTGTGAATTAGTAACTTGAAAATGGTTAAGTGTAGTGACTTGAAAATGGTTAAGTGTAGTGAATTGAAATTGTGAACTTGTTTCTTGAAAAAAGTTAAGTGTAGTGACTTGAAATGTGAATTAGTGAGTTGAAAATGGTTAAATGTAGTGACTTGAAATTGTTAACTTGTTTCTTGAACATGGTTAAATATAGTGACTTGAAATGTGAATTAATGACTTGAAAATGGTTAAGTGTAGTGACTTCAAATGGTTAAGTGTAGTGACTTGAAATGTGAACTTGTGACTTGAAAATGGTTAAGTGTAGTGAATTGAAATTGTGTACTTGTTTCTTGAAAATAGTTAAGTGTAGTTACTTGAAATGTGAATTAGTGAGCTGAAAATGGTTAAATGTAGTGACTTGAAATTGTGAACTTTTTTCTTGAAAATGGTTAAATATAGTGACTTGAAATGTGAATTGGTGACTTGAAAAATGGTTAAGTGTAGTGATTTGAAATGGTTAAATGTAGTGACTTGAAATGTGGACTTGTGACTTGAAAATGGTTAAATGTAGTGACCTCAAATTTTGAATTAGTAACTTGAAAATGGTTAAGTGTAGTGACTTGAAATGTGAATTAGTGAGTTGAAAATGGTTAAGTGTAGTGACTTGAAATGTGAACTTGTGACTTGAAAATGGTTAAATGTAGTGACTTGAAATGTGAACTTGTGACTTGAAAATGGTTAAGTGTAGTGAATTGAAATTGTGTACTTGTTTCTTGAAAATAGTTAAGTGTAGTGACTTGAAATGTGAACTTGTGACTTGAAAATGGTTAAGTGTAGTGACCTGAAAATGGTTAAATGTAGTGAATTGAAATTTTGAACTTGTTTCTTGAAAAAGGTTAAGTGTAGTGACTTGAAATGTGAAATAGTGAGTTGAAAATGGTTAAATATAGTGACTTGAAATTGTTAACTTGTTTCTTGAACATGGTTAAATATAGTGACTTGAAATGTGAATTAGTGACTTGAAAATGGTTAAGTGTCGTGACTTGAAATGGTTAAGTGTACTGACTTGAAATGTGAACTTGTGACTTGAAAATTGTTAAGTGTAGTGACTTGAAATGTGAACTTGTAACTTGAAAATGGTTAAGTGTAGTGAATTGAAATTGTGTACTTGTTTCTTGAAAATAGTTAAGTGTAGTTACTTGAAATGTGAATTAGTGAGCTGAAAATGGTTAAATGTAGTGACTTGAAATTGTGAACTTTTTTCTTGAAAATGGTTAAATATAGTGACTTGAAATGTGAATTGGTGACTTGAAAAATGGTTAAGTGTAGTGATTTGAAATGGTTAAATGTAGTGACTTGAAATGTGGACTTGTGACTTGAAAATGGTTAAATGTAGTGACCTCAAATTTTGAATTAGTAACTTGAAAATGGTTAAGTGTAGTGACTTGAAATGTGAATTAGTGAGTTGAAAATGGTTAAGTGTAGTGACTTGAAATGTGAACTTGTGACTTGAAAATGGTTAAATGTAGTGACTTGAAATGTGAACTTGTGACTTGAAAATGGTTAAGTGTAGTGAATTGAAATTGTGTACTTGTTTCTAGAAAATAGTTAAGTGTAGTGACTTGAAATGTGAACTTGTGACTTGAAAATGGTTAAGTGTAGTGACCTGAAAATGGTTAAATGTAGTGAATTGAAATTTTGAACTTGTTTCTTGAAAAAGGTTAAGTGTAGTGACTTGAAATGTGAAATAGTGAGTTGAAAATGGTTAAATATAGTGACTTGAAATTGTTAACTTGTTTCTTGAACATGGTTAAATATAGTGACTTGAAATGTGAATTAGTGACTTGAAAATGGTTAAGTGTCGTGACTTGAAATGGTTAAGTGTAGTGACTTGAAATGTGAACTTGTGACTTGAAAATTGTTAAGTGTAGTGACTTGAAATGTGAACTTGTGAGTTGAAAATGGTTAAGTGTAGTGACCTGAAAATGGTTAAATGTAGTGAATTGAAATATTGAACTTGTTTCTTGAAAAAGGTTAAGTATAGTGACTTGAAATGTGAATTAGTGAGTTGAAAATGGGTAAATGTAGTGACATGAAATTGTTAACTTGTTTCTTGAACATGGTTAAATATAGTGACTTGAAATGTGAATTAGTGACTTGAAAATGGTTAAGTGTAGTGACTTCAAATGGTTAAATGTAGCGACTTACAATTGTGAATTAGTAACTTGAGAATGGTTATGTGCAGTGACTTGAAATGTGAACTTGTGACTTGAAAATGGTTAAATGTAGCGACTTCAAATTGTGAATTAGTAACTTGAGAATGGTTATGTGCAGTGACTTGAAATGTGAACTTGTGACTTGAAAATGGTTAAGTGTAGTGAATTGAAATTGTGAACTTGTTTCTTGAAAATGGTTAAGTGTAGTGACTTGAAATGTGAATTAGTGTGTTGAAAATGGTTAAATGTAGTGACTTAAAATTGTGAACTTGTTTCTTGAAAATGGTTAAATATTGTGACTTCAAAAGTGAATTAGTGACTTGAAAATGGTTAAGTATAGTGACTTGAATTGGTTAAGTGTAGTGACTTGAAATGTTAACTTGTGACTTGAAAATTGTTAAATGTAGTGACTTCAAATTGTGAATTAGTAACTTGAAAATGGTTAAGTGTAGTGACTTGAAATATGAATTAGTGAGTTGAAAATGGTTAAGTGTAGTGACAGTGTAGTGAATTGAAAAATGAATTTGTGAGTTGAAAATGGTTAAGTGTAGTGACTTGAAATGTGAACTTATGACTTGAAAATGGTTAATTGTAGTGATTTCAAATTGTGAATTAGTAACTTGAAAATGGTTAAGTGTAGTGATTTGAAATTGTGAACTTGTTTTTTGGAAATGGTTAAATATATTGGCTTGAAATGTGAATTAGTGACTTGAAAATGGTTAAGTGTAGTGACTTGAAATGTGAACTTGTGACTTGAAAATGGTTAAGTGTAGTGAATTGAAATTGTGTACTTGTTTCTTGAAAATGGTTAAGTGTACTGACTTGAAATATGAACTTGTGACTTGAAAATGGTTAAATGTGGTGACTTCAAATTGTGAATTAGTGATTTGAAAATGGTTAAGTATAGTGACTTGAATTGGTTAAGTGTAGTGACTTGAAATGTGAACTTGTGACTTGAAAATTGTTAAATGTAGTGACTTCAAATTATGAATTAGTGACTTGAAAATGGTTAAATGTAGTGACCTGAAATTGTGAAATTGTTTCTTGAAAATGGTTAAGTGTAGTGACTTGAAATGTGAACTTGTGACTTGAAAATGGTTAAATGTAGTGACTTCAAATTGTGAATTAGTGATTTGAAAATGGTTAAGTGTAGTGACTTGAAATTGTGAAATTGTTTCTTGAAAATGGTTAAGTGTAGTGACTTGAAATGTGAACTTGTGACTTGAAAATGGTTAAGTGTAGTGACCTGAAAATGGTTAAATGTAGTGAATTGAAATTTTGAACTTGTTTCTTGAAAAAGGTTAAGTGTAGTGACTTGAAATGTGAAATAGTGAGTTGAAAATGGTTAAATGTAGTGACTTGAAATTGTTAACTTGTTTCTTGAACATGGTTAAATATAGTGACTTGAAATATGAATTAGTGACTTGAAAATGGTTAAGTGTCGTGACTTGAAATGGTTAAGTGTAGTGACTTGAAATGTGAACTTGTGACTTGAAAATGGTTAAGTGTAGTGAGTTGAAAATGGTTAAATGTAGTGAATTGAAATTGTGAACTTGTTTCTTGAAAAAGGTTAAGTGTAGTGACTTGAAATGTGAAATAGTGAGTTGAAAATGGTTAAATATAGTGACTTGAAATTGTTAACTTGTTTCTTGAACATGGTTAAATATAGTGACTTGAAATGTGAATTAGTGACTTGAAAATGGTTAAGTGTCGTGACTTGAAATGGTTAAGTGTACTGACTTGAAATGTGAACTTGTGACTTGAAAATTGTTAAGTGTAGTGACTTGAAATGTGAACTTGTAACTTGAAAATGGTTAAGTGTAGTGAATTGAAATTGTGTACTTGTTTCTTGAAAATAGTTAAGTGTAGTTACTTGAAATGTGAATTAGTGAGCTGAAAATGGTTAAATGTAGTGACTTGAAATTGTGAACTTTTTTCTTGAAAATGGTTAAATATAGTGACTTGAAATGTGAATTGGTGACTTGAAAAATGGTTAAGTGTAGTGATTTGAAATGGTTAAATGTAGTGACTTGAAATGTGGACTTGTGACTTGAAAATGGTTAAATGTAGTGACCTCAAATTTTGAATTAGTAACTTGAAAATGGTTAAGTGTAGTGACTTGAAATGTGAATTAGTGAGTTGAAAATGGTTAAGTGTAGTGACTTGAAATGTGAACTTGTGACTTGAAAATGGTTAAATGTAGTGACTTGAAATGTGAACTTGTGACTTGAAAATGGTTAAGTGTAGTGAATTGAAATTGTGTACTTGTTTCTAGAAAATAGTTAAGTGTAGTGACTTGAAATGTGAACTTGTGACTTGAAAATGGTTAAGTGTAGTGACCTGAAAATGGTTAAATGTAGTGAATTGAAATTTTGAACTTGTTTCTTGAAAAAGGTTAAGTGTAGTGACTTGAAATGTGAAATAGTGAGTTGAAAATGGTTAAATATAGTGACTTGAAATTGTTAACTTGTTTCTTGAACATGGTTAAATATAGTGACTTGAAATGTGAATTAGTGACTTGAAAATGGTTAAGTGTCGTGACTTGAAATGGTTAAGTGTAGTGACTTGAAATGTGAACTTGTGACTTGAAAATTGTTAAGTGTAGTGACTTGAAATGTGAACTTGTGAGTTGAAAATGGTTAAGTGTAGTGACCTGAAAATGGTTAAATGTAGTGAATTGAAATATTGAACTTGTTTCTTGAAAAAGGTTAAGTATAGTGACTTGAAATGTGAATTAGTGAGTTGAAAATGGGTAAATGTAGTGACATGAAATTGTTAACTTGTTTCTTGAACATGGTTAAATATAGTGACTTGAAATGTGAATTAGTGACTTGAAAATGGTTAAGTGTAGTGACTTCAAATGGTTAAATGTAGCGACTTACAATTGTGAATTAGTAACTTGAGAATGGTTATGTGCAGTGACTTGAAATGTGAACTTGTGACTTGAAAATGGTTAAATGTAGCGACTTCAAATTGTGAATTAGTAACTTGAGAATGGTTATGTGCAGTGACTTGAAATGTGAACTTGTGACTTGAAAATGGTTAAGTGTAGTGAATTGAAATTGTGAACTTGTTTCTTGAAAATGGTTAAGTGTAGTGACTTGAAATGTGAATTAGTGTGTTGAAAATGGTTAAATGTAGTGACTTAAAATTGTGAACTTGTTTCTTGAAAATGGTTAAATATTGTGACTTCAAAAGTGAATTAGTGACTTGAAAATGGTTAAGTATAGTGACTTGAATTGGTTAAGTGTAGTGACTTGAAATGTTAACTTGTGACTTGAAAATTGTTAAATGTAGTGACTTCAAATTGTGAATTAGTAACTTGAAAATGGTTAAGTGTAGTGACTTGAAATATGAATTAGTGAGTTGAAAATGGTTAAGTGTAGTGACAGTGTAGTGAATTGAAAAATGAATTTGTGAGTTGAAAATGGTTAAGTGTAGTGACTTGAAATGTGAACTTATGACTTGAAAATGGTTAATTGTAGTGATTTCAAATTGTGAATTAGTAACTTGAAAATGGTTAAGTGTAGTGATTTGAAATTGTGAACTTGTTTTTTGGAAATGGTTAAATATATTGGCTTGAAATGTGAATTAGTGACTTGAAAATGGTTAAGTGTAGTGACTTGAAATGTGAACTTGTGACTTGAAAATGGTTAAGTGTAGTGAATTGAAATTGTGTACTTGTTTCTTGAAAATGGTTAAGTGTACTGACTTGAAATATGAACTTGTGACTTGAAAATGGTTAAATGTGGTGACTTCAAATTGTGAATTAGTGATTTGAAAATGGTTAAGTATAGTGACTTGAATTGGTTAAGTGTAGTGACTTGAAATGTGAACTTGTGACTTGAAAATTGTTAAATGTAGTGACTTCAAATTATGAATTAGTGACTTGAAAATGGTTAAATGTAGTGACCTGAAATTGTGAAATTGTTTCTTGAAAATGGTTAAGTGTAGTGACTTGAAATGTGAACTTGTGACTTGAAAATGGTTAAATGTAGTGACTTCAAATTGTGAATTAGTGATTTGAAAATGGTTAAGTGTAGTGACTTGAAATTGTGAAATTGTTTCTTGAAAATGGTTAAGTGTAGTGACTTGAAATGTGAACTTGTGACTTGAAAATGGTTAAGTGTAGTGACCTGAAAATGGTTAAATGTAGTGAATTGAAATTTTGAACTTGTTTCTTGAAAAAGGTTAAGTGTAGTGACTTGAAATGTGAAATAGTGAGTTGAAAATGGTTAAATGTAGTGACTTGAAATTGTTAACTTGTTTCTTGAACATGGTTAAATATAGTGACTTGAAATGTGAATTAGTGACTTGAAAATGGTTAAGTGTCGTGACTTGAAATGGTTAAGTGTAGTGACTTGAAATGTGAACTTGTGACTTGAAAATGGTTAAGTGTAGTGAGTTGAAAATGGTTAAATGTAGTGAATTGAAATTGTGAACTTGTTTCTTGAAAATGGTTAAGTGTAGTGTCTTGAAATGTGAACTTGTGACTTGAAAATGGTTAAATGTAGTGACTTCAAATTGTAAATTAGTGATTTGAAAATGGTTAAGTGTAGTGACTTGAAATTGTGAAATTGTTTCTTGAAAATGGTTAAGTGTAGTGACTTGAAATGTGAACTTGTGACTTGAAAATGGTTAAGTGTAGTGACCTGAAAATGGTTAAATGTAGTGAATTGAAATTTTGAACTTGTTTCTTGAAAAAGGTTAAGTGTAGTGACTTGAAATGTGAAATAGTGAGTTGAAAATGGTTAAATGTAGTGACTTGAAATTGTTAACTTGTTTCTTGAACATGGTTAAATATAGTGACTTGAAATGTGAATTAGTGACTTGAAAATGGTTAAGTGTCGTGACTTGAAATGGTTAAGTGTAGTGACTTGAAATGTGAACTTGTGACTTGAAAATGGTTAAGTGTAGTGAGTTGAAAATGGTTAAATGTAGTGAATTGAAATTGTGAACTTGTTTCTTGAAAATGGTTAAGTGTAGTGTCTTGAAATGTGAACTTGTGACTTGAAAATTGTTAAGTGTAGTGACTTGAAATGTGAACTTGTGAGTTGAAAATGGTTAAGTGTAGTGACCTGAAAATGGTTAAATGTAGTGAATTGAAATATTGAACTTGTTTCTTGAAAAAGGTTAAGTATAGTGACTTGAAATGTGAATTAGTGAGTTGAAAATGGGTAAATGTAGTGACATGAAATTGTTAACTTGTTTCTTGAACATGGTTAAATATAGTGACTTGAAATGTGAATTAGTGACTTGAAAATGGTTAAGTATAGTGACTTCAAATGGTTAAGTGTAGTGACTTGAAATGTGAACTTGTAACTTGAAAATGGTTAAGTGTAGTGAATTGAAATTGTGTATTTGTTTCTTGAAAATAGTTAAGTGTAGTTACTTGAAATGTGAATTAGTGAGCTGAAAATGGTTAAATGTAGTGACTTGAAATTGTGAACTTTTTTCTTGAAAATGGTTAAATATAGTGACTTGAAATGTGAATTAGTGACTTGAAAATGGTTAAGTGTCGTGACTTGAAATGGTTAAGTGTAGTGACTTGAAATGTGAACTTGTGACTTGAAAATGGTTAAGTGTAGTGACTTCAAATTGTGAATTAGTAACTTGAAAATGGTTAAGTGTAGTGACTTGAAATGTGAAATAGTGAGTTGAAAATGGTTAAATGTAGTTACTTGAAATGTGAACTTGTGACTTGAAAATAGTTAAATGTAGCGATTTACAATTGTGAATTAGTAACTTGAGAATGGTTATGTGCAGTGACTTGAAATGTGAACTTGTGACTTGAAAATGGTTAAATGTAGCGACTTCAAATTGTGAATTAGTAACTTGAGAATGGTTATGTGCAGTGACTTGAAATGTGAACTTGTGACTTGAAAATGGTTAAGTGTAGTGAATTGAAATTGTGAACTTGTTTCTTGAAAATGGTTAAGTGTAGTGACTTGAAATGTGAATTAGTGTGTTGAAAATGGTTAAATGTAGTGACTTAAAATTGTGAACTTGTTTCTTGAAAATGGTTAAATATTGTGACTTCAAAAGTGAATTAGTGACTTGAAAATGGTTAAGTATAGTGACTTGAATTGGTTAAGTGTAGTGACTTGAAATGTTAACTTGTGACTTGAAAATTGTTAAATGTAGTGACTTCAAATTGTGAATTAGTAACTTGAAAATGGTTAAGTGTAGTGACTTGAAATATGAATTAGTGAGTTGAAAATGGTTAAGTGTAGTGACAGTGTAGTGAATTGAAAAATGAATTTGTGAGTTGAAAATGGTTAAGTGTAGTGACTTGAAATGTGAACTTATGACTTGAAAATGGTTAATTGTAGTGATTTCAAATTGTGAATTAGTAACTTGAAAATGGTTAAGTGTAGTGATTTGAAATTGTGAACTTGTTTTTTGGAAATGGTTAAATATATTGGCTTGAAATGTGAATTAGTGACTTGAAAATGGTTAAGTGTAGTGACTTGAAATGTGAACTTGTGACTTGAAAATGGTTAAGTGTAGTGAATTGAAATTGTGTACTTGTTTCTTGAAAATGGTTAAGTGTACTGACTTGAAATATGAACTTGTGACTTGAAAATGGTTAAATGTGGTGACTTCAAATTGTGAATTAGTGATTTGAAAATGGTTAAGTATAGTGACTTGAATTGGTTAAGTGTAGTGACTTGAAATGTGAACTTGTGACTTGAAAATGGTTAAGTGTAGTGACCTGAAAATGGTTAAATGTAGTGAATTGAAATTTTGAACTAGTTTCTTGAAAAAGGTTAAGTGTAGTGACTTGAAATGTGAAATAGTGAGTTGAAAATGGTTAAGTGTAGTGACCTGAAATTGTGAAATTGTTTCTTGAAAATGGTTAAGTGTAGTGACTTGAAATGTGAACTTGTGACTTGAAAATGGTTAAATGTAGTGACTTCAAATTGTGAATTAGTGATTTGAAAATGGTTAAGTGTAGTGACTTGAAATTGTGAAATTGTTTCTTGAAAATGGTTAAGTGTAGTGACTTGAAATGTGAACTTGTGACTTGAAAATGGTTAAGTGTAGTGACCTGAAAATGGTTAAATGTAGTGAATTGAAATTTTGAACTTGTTTCTTGAAAAAGGTTAAGTGTAGTGACTTGAAATGTGAAATAGTGAGTTGAAAATGGTTAAATGTAGTGACTTGAAATTGTTAACTTGTTTCTTGAACATGGTTAAATATAGTGACTTGAAATGTGAATTAGTGACTTGAAAATGGTTAAGTGTCGTGACTTGAAATGGTTAAGTGTAGTGACTTGAAATGTGAACTTGTGACTTGAAAATGGTTAAGTGTAGTGAGTTGAAAATGGTTAAATGTAGTGAATTGAAATTGTGAACTTGTTTCTTGAAAATGGTTAAGTGTAGTGTCTTGAAATGTGAACTTGTGACTTGAAAATGGTTAAATGTAGTGACTTCAAATTGTGAATTAGTGATTTGAAAATGGTTAAGTGTAGTGACTTGAAATTGTGAAATTGTTTCTTGAAAATGGTTAAGTGTAGTGACTTGAAATGTGAACTTGTGACTTGAAAATGGTTAAGTGTAGTGACCTGAAAATGGTTAAATGTAGTGAATTGAAATTTTGAACTTGTTTCTTGAAAAAGGTTAAGTGTAGTGACTTGAAATGTGAAATAGTGAGTTGAAAATGGTTAAATGTAGTGACTTGAAATTGTTAACTTGTTTCTTGAACATGGTTAAATATAGTGACTTGAAATGTGAATTAGTGACTTGAAAATGGTTAAGTGTCGTGACTTGAAATGGTTAAGTGTAGTGACTTGAAATGTGAACTTGTGACTTGAAAACGGTTAAGTGTAGTGAGTTGAAAATGGTTAAATGTAGTGAATTGAAATTGTGAACTTGTTTCTTGAAAATGGTTAAGTGTAGTGTCTTGAAATGTGAACTTGTGACTTGAAAATTGTTAAGTGTAGTGACTTGAAATGTGAACTTGTGAGTTGAAAATGGTTAAGTGTAGTGACCTGAAAATGGTTAAATGTAGTGAATTGAAATATTGAACTTGTTTCTTGAAAAAGGTTAAGTATAGTGACTTGAAATGTGAATTAGTGAGTTGAAAATGGGTAAATGTAGTGACATGAAATTGTTAACTTGTTTCTTGAACATGGTTAAATATAGTGACTTGAAATGTGAATTAGTGACTTGAAAATGGTTAAGTGTAGTGACTTCAAATGGTTAAGTGTAGTGACTTGAAATGTGAACTTGTAACTTGAAAATGGTTAAGTGTAGTGAATTGAAATTGTGTATTTGTTTCTTGAAAATAGTTAAGTGTAGTTACTTGAAATGTGAATTAGTGAGCTGAAAATGGTTAAATGTAGTGACTTGAAATTGTGAACTTTTTTCTTGAAAATGGTTAAATATAGTGACTTGAAATGTGAATTAGTGACTTGAAAATGGTTAAGTGTCGTGACTTGAAATGGTTAAGTGTAGTGACTTGAAATGTGAACTTGTGACTTGAAAATGGTTAAGTGTAGTGACTTCAAATTGTGAATTAGTAACTTGAAAATGGTTAAGTGTAGTGACTTGAAATGTGAAATAGTGAGTTGAAAATGGTTAAATGTAGTGACTTGAAATGTGAACTTGTGACTTGAAAATGGTTAAGTGTAGTGACCTGAAAATGGTTAAATGTAGTGAATTGAAATTTTGAACTTGTTTCTTGAAAAAGGTTAAGTGTAGTGACTTGAAATGTGAAATAGTGAGTTGAAAATGGTTAAATATAGTGACTTGAAATTGTTAACTTGTTTCTTGAACATGGTTAAATATAGTGACTTGAAATGTGAATTAGTGACTTGAAAATGGTTAAGTGTCGTGACTTGAAATGGTTAAGTGTAGTGACTTGAAATGTGAACTTGTGACTTGAAAATTGTTAAGTGTAGTGACTTGAAATGTGAACTTGTGAGTTGAAAATGGTTAAGTGTAGTGACCTGAAAATGGTTAAATGTAGTGAATTGAAATATTGAACTTGTTTCTTGAAAAAGGTTAAGTATAGTGACTTGAAATGTGAATTAGTGAGTTGAAAATGGGTAAATGTAGTGACATGAAATTGTTAACTTGTTTCTTGAACATGGTTAAATATAGTGACTTGAAATGTGAATTAGTGACTTGAAAATGGTTAAGTGTAGTGACTTCAAATGGTTAAATGTAGCGACTTACAATTGTGAATTAGTAACTTGAGAATGGTTATGTGCAGTGACTTGAAATGTGAACTTGTGACTTGAAAATGGTTAAATGTAGCGACTTCAAATTGTGAATTAGTAACTTGAGAATGGTTATGTGCAGTGACTTGAAATGTGAACTTGTGACTTGAAAATGGTTAAGTGTAGTGAATTGAAATTGTGAACTTGTTTCTTGAAAATGGTTAAGTGTAGTGACTTGAAATGTGAATTAGTGTGTTGAAAATGGTTAAATGTAGTGACTTAAAATTGTGAACTTGTTTCTTGAAAATGGTTAAATATTGTGACTTCAAAAGTGAATTAGTGACTTGAAAATGGTTAAGTATAGTGACTTGAATTGGTTAAGTGTAGTGACTTGAAATGTTAACTTGTGACTTGAAAATTGTTAAATGTAGTGACTTCAAATTGTGAATTAGTAACTTGAAAATGGTTAAGTGTAGTGACTTGAAATATGAATTAGTGAGTTGAAAATGGTTAAGTGTAGTGACAGTGTAGTGAATTGAAAAATGAATTTGTGAGTTGAAAATGGTTAAGTGTAGTGACTTGAAATGTGAACTTATGACTTGAAAATGGTTAATTGTAGTGATTTCAAATTGTGAATTAGTAACTTGAAAATGGTTAAGTGTAGTGATTTGAAATTGTGAACTTGTTTTTTGGAAATGGTTAAATATATTGGCTTGAAATGTGAATTAGTGACTTGAAAATGGTTAAGTGTAGTGACTTGAAATGTGAACTTGTGACTTGAAAATGGTTAAGTGTAGTGAATTGAAATTGTGTACTTGTTTCTTGAAAATGGTTAAGTGTACTGACTTGAAATATGAACTTGTGACTTGAAAATGGTTAAATGTGGTGACTTCAAATTGTGAATTAGTGATTTGAAAATGGTTAAGTATAGTGACTTGAATTGGTTAAGTGTAGTGACTTGAAATGTGAACTTGTGACTTGAAAATTGTTAAATGTAGTGACTTCAAATTATGAATTAGTGACTTGAAAATGGTTAAATGTAGTGACCTGAAATTGTGAAATTGTTTCTTGAAAATGGTTAAGTGTAGTGACTTGAAATGTGAACTTGTGACTTGAAAATGGTTAAATGTAGTGACTTCAAATTGTGAATTAGTGATTTGAAAATGGTTAAGTGTAGTGACTTGAAATTGTGAAATTGTTTCTTGAAAATGGTTAAGTGTAGTGACTTGAAATGTGAACTTGTGACTTGAAAATGGTTAAGTGTAGTGACCTGAAAATGGTTAAATGTAGTGAATTGAAATTTTGAACTTGTTTCTTGAAAAAGGTTAAGTGTAGTGACTTGAAATGTGAAATAGTGAGTTGAAAATGGTTAAATGTAGTGACTTGAAATTGTTAACTTGTTTCTTGAACATGGTTAAATATAGTGACTTGAAATGTGAATTAGTGACTTGAAAATGGTTAAGTGTCGTGACTTGAAATGGTTAAGTGTAGTGACTTGAAATGTGAACTTGTGACTTGAAAATGGTTAAGTGTAGTGAGTTGAAAATGGTTAAATGTAGTGAATTGAAATTGTGAACTTGTTTCTTGAAAATGGTTAAGTGTAGTGTCTTGAAATGTGAACTTGTGACTTGAAAATGGTTAAATGTAGTGACTTCAAATTGTGAATTAGTGATTTGAAAATGGTTAAGTGTAGTGACTTGAAATTGTGAAATTGTTTCTTGAAAATGGTTAAGTGTAGTGACTTGAAATGTGAACTTGTGACTTGAAAATGGTTAAGTGTAGTGACCTGAAAATGGTTAAATGTAGTGAATTGAAATTTTGAACTTGTTTCTTGAAAAAGGTTAAGTGTAGTGACTTGAAATGTGAAATAGTGAGTTGAAAATGGTTAAATGTAGTGACTTGAAATTGTTAACTTGTTTCTTGAACATGGTTAAATATAGTGACTTGAAATGTGAATTAGTGACTTGAAAATGGTTAAGTGTCGTGACTTGAAATGGTTAAGTGTAGTGACTTGAAATGTGAACTTGTGACTTGAAAATGGTTAAGTGTAGTGAGTTGAAAATGGTTAAATGTAGTGAATTGAAATTGTGAACTTGTTTCTTGAAAATGGTTAAGTGTAGTGTCTTGAAATGTGAACTTGTGACTTGAAAATTGTTAAGTGTAGTGACTTGAAATGTGAACTTGTGAGTTGAAAATGGTTAAGTGTAGTGACCTGAAAATGGTTAAATGTAGTGAATTGAAATATTGAACTTGTTTCTTGAAAAAGGTTAAGTATAGTGACTTGAAATGTGAATTAGTGAGTTGAAAATGGGTAAATGTAGTGACATGAAATTGTTAACTTGTTTCTTGAACATGGTTAAATATAGTGACTTGAAATGTGAATTAGTGACTTGAAAATGGTTAAGTGTAGTGACTTCAAATGGTTAAGTGTAGTGACTTGAAATGTGAACTTGTAACTTGAAAATGGTTAAGTGTAGTGAATTGAAATTGTGTATTTGTTTCTTGAAAATAGTTAAGTGTAGTTACTTGAAATGTGAATTAGTGAGCTGAAAATGGTTAAATGTAGTGACTTGAAATTGTGAACTTTTTTCTTGAAAATGGTTAAATATAGTGACTTGAAATGTGAATTAGTGACTTGAAAATGGTTAAGTGTCGTGACTTGAAATGGTTAAGTGTAGTGACTTGAAATGTGAACTTGTGACTTGAAAATGGTTAAGTGTAGTGACTTCAAATTGTGAATTAGTAACTTGAAAATGGTTAAGTGTAGTGACTTGAAATGTGAAATAGTGAGTTGAAAATGGTTAAATGTAGTTACTTGAAATGTGAACTTGTGACTTGAAAATAGTTAAATGTAGCGATTTACAATTGTGAATTAGTAACTTGAGAATGGTTATGTGCAGTGACTTGAAATGTGAACTTGTGACTTGAAAATGGTTAAATGTAGCGACTTCAAATTGTGAATTAGTAACTTGAGAATGGTTATGTGCAGTGACTTGAAATGTGAACTTGTGACTTGAAAATGGTTAAGTGTAGTGAATTGAAATTGTGAACTTGTTTCTTGAAAATGGTTAAGTGTAGTGACTTGAAATGTGAATTAGTGTGTTGAAAATGGTTAAATGTAGTGACTTAAAATTGTGAACTTGTTTCTTGAAAATGGTTAAATATTGTGACTTCAAAAGTGAATTAGTGACTTGAAAATGGTTAAGTATAGTGACTTGAATTGGTTAAGTGTAGTGACTTGAAATGTTAACTTGTGACTTGAAAATTGTTAAATGTAGTGACTTCAAATTGTGAATTAGTAACTTGAAAATGGTTAAGTGTAGTGACTTGAAATATGAATTAGTGAGTTGAAAATGGTTAAGTGTAGTGACAGTGTAGTGAATTGAAAAATGAATTTGTGAGTTGAAAATGGTTAAGTGTAGTGACTTGAAATGTGAACTTATGACTTGAAAATGGTTAATTGTAGTGATTTCAAATTGTGAATTAGTAACTTGAAAATGGTTAAGTGTAGTGATTTGAAATTGTGAACTTGTTTTTTGGAAATGGTTAAATATATTGGCTTGAAATGTGAATTAGTGACTTGAAAATGGTTAAGTGTAGTGACTTGAAATGTGAACTTGTGACTTGAAAATGGTTAAGTGTAGTGAATTGAAATTGTGTACTTGTTTCTTGAAAATGGTTAAGTGTACTGACTTGAAATATGAACTTGTGACTTGAAAATGGTTAAATGTGGTGACTTCAAATTGTGAATTAGTGATTTGAAAATGGTTAAGTATAGTGACTTGAATTGGTTAAGTGTAGTGACTTGAAATGTGAACTTGTGACTTGAAAATTGTTAAATGTAGTGACTTCAAATTATGAATTAGTGACTTGAAAATGGTTAAATGTAGTGACCTGAAATTGTGAAATTGTTTCTTGAAAATGGTTAAGTGTAGTGACTTGAAATGTGAACTTGTGACTTGAAAATGGTTAAATGTAGTGACTTCAAATTGTGAATTAGTGATTTGAAAATGGTTAAGTGTAGTGACTTGAAATTGTGAAATTGTTTCTTGAAAATGGTTAAGTGTAGTGACTTGAAATGTGAACTTGTGACTTGAAAATGGTTAAGTGTAGTGACCTGAAAATGGTTAAATGTAGTGAATTGAAATTTTGAACTTGTTTCTTGAAAAAGGTTAAGTGTAGTGACTTGAAATGTGAAATAGTGAGTTGAAAATGGTTAAATGTAGTGACTTGAAATTGTTAACTTGTTTCTTGAACATGGTTAAATATAGTGACTTGAAATGTGAATTAGTGACTTGAAAATGGTTAAGTGTCGTGACTTGAAATGGTTAAGTGTAGTGACTTGAAATGTGAACTTGTGACTTGAAAATGGTTAAGTGTAGTGAGTTGAAAATGGTTAAATGTAGTGACCTGAAATTGTGAAATTGTTTCTTGAAAATGGTTAAGTGTAGTGTCTTGAAATGTGAACTTGTGACTTGAAAATGGTTAAATGTAGTGACTTCAAATTGTGAATTAGTGATTTGAAAATGGTTAAGTGTAGTGACTTGAAATTGTGAAATTGTTTCTTGAAAATGGTTAAGTGTAGTGACTTGAAATGTGAACTTGTGACTTGAAAATGGTTAAGTGTAGTGACCTGAAAATGGTTAAATGTAGTGAATTGAAATTTTGAACTTGTTTCTTGAAAAAGGTTAAGTGTAGTGACTTGAAATGTGAAATAGTGAGTTGAAAATGGTTAAATGTAGTGACTTGAAATTGTTAACTTGTTTCTTGAACATGGTTAAATATAGTGACTTGAAATGTGAATTAGTGACTTGAAAATGGTTAAGTGTCGTGACTTGAAATGGTTAAGTGTAGTGACTTGAAATGTGAACTTGTGACTTGAAAATGGTTAAGTGTAGTGAGTTGAAAATGGTTAAATGTAGTGAATTGAAATTGTGAACTTGTTTCTTGAAAATGGTTAAGTGTAGTGTCTTGAAATGTGAACTTGTGACTTGAAAATTGTTAAGTGTAGTGACTTGAAATGTGAACTTGTGAGTTGAAAATGGTTAAGTGTAGTGACCTGAAAATGGTTAAATGTAGTGAATTGAAATATTGAACTTGTTTCTTGAAAAAGGTTAAGTATAGTGACTTGAAATGTGAATTAGTGAGTTGAAAATGGGTAAATGTAGTGACATGAAATTGTTAACTTGTTTCTTGAACATGGTTAAATATAGTGACTTGAAATGTGAATTAGTGACTTGAAAATGGTTAAGTGTAGTGACTTCAAATGGTTAAGTGTAGTGACTTGAAATGTGAACTTGTAACTTGAAAATGGTTAAGTGTAGTGAATTGAAATTGTGTATTTGTTTCTTGAAAATAGTTAAGTGTAGTTACTTGAAATGTGAATTAGTGAGCTGAAAATGGTTAAATGTAGTGACTTGAAATTGTGAACTTTTTTCTTGAAAATGGTTAAATATAGTGACTTGAAATGTGAATTAGTGACTTGAAAATGGTTAAGTGTCGTGACTTGAAATGGTTAAGTGTAGTGACTTGAAATGTGAACTTGTGACTTGAAAATGGTTAAGTGTAGTGACTTCAAATTGTGAATTAGTAACTTGAAAATGGTTAAGTGTAGTGACTTGAAATGTGAAATAGTGAGTTGAAAATGGTTAAATGTAGTGACTTGAAATGTGAACTTGTGACTTGAAAATAGTTAAATGTAGCGATTTACAATTGTGAATTAGTAACTTGAGAATGGTTATGTGCAGTGACTTGAAATGTGAACTTGTGACTTGAAAATGGTTAAATGTAGCGACTTCAAATTGTGAATTAGTAACTTGAGAATGGTTATGTGCAGTGACTTGAAATGTGAACTTGTGACTTGAAAATGGTTAAGTGTAGTGAATTGAAATTGTGAACTTGTTTCTTGAAAATGGTTAAGTGTAGTGACTTGAAATGTGAACTTGTGACTTGAAAATGGTTAAGTGTAGTGAATTGAAATTGTGAACTTGTTTCTTGAAAATGGTTAAGTGTAGTGACTTGAAATGTGAATTAGTGTGTTGAAAATGGTTAAATGTAGTGACTTAAAATTGTGAACTTGTTTCTTGAAAATGGTTAAATATTGTGACTTCAAAAGTGAATTAGTGACTTGAAAATGGTTAAGTATAGTGACTTGAATTGGTTAAGTGTAGTGACTTGAAATGTTAACTTGTGACTTGAAAATTGTTAAATGTAGTGACTTCAAATTGTGAATTAGTAACTTGAAAATGGTTAAGTGTAGTGACTTGAAATATGAATTAGTGAGTTGAAAATGGTTAAGTGTAGTGACAGTGTAGTGAATTGAAAAATGAATTTGTGAGTTGAAAATGGTTAAGTGTAGTGACTTGAAATGTGAACTTATGACTTGAAAATGGTTAATTGTAGTGATTTCAAATTGTGAATTAGTAACTTGAAAATGGTTAAGTGTAGTGATTTGAAATTGTGAACTTGTTTTTTGGAAATGGTTAAATATATTGGCTTGAAATGTGAATTAGTGACTTGAAAATGGTTAAGTGTAGTGACTTGAAATGTGAACTTGTGACTTGAAAATGGTTAAGTGTAGTGAATTGAAATTGTGTACTTGTTTCTTGAAAATGGTTAAGTGTACTGACTTGAAATATGAACTTGTGACTTGAAAATGGTTAAATGTGGTGACTTCAAATTGTGAATTAGTGATTTGAAAATGGTTAAGTATAGTGACTTGAATTGGTTAAGTGTAGTGACTTGAAATGTGAACTTGTGACTTGAAAATTGTTAAATGTAGTGACTTCAAATTATGAATTAGTGACTTGAAAATGGTTAAATGTAGTGACCTGAAATTGTGAAATTGTTTCTTGAAAATGGTTAAGTGTAGTGACTTGAAATGTGAACTTGTGACTTGAAAATGGTTAAATGTAGTGACTTCAAATTGTGAATTAGTGATTTGAAAATGGTTAAGTGTAGTGACTTGAAATTGTGAAATTGTTTCTTGAAAATGGTTAAGTGTAGTGACTTGAAATGTGAACTTGTGACTTGAAAATGGTTAAGTGTAGTGACCTGAAAATGGTTAAATGTAGTGAATTGAAATTTTGAACTTGTTTCTTGAAAAAGGTTAAGTGTAGTGACTTGAAATGTGAAATAGTGAGTTGAAAATGGTTAAATGTAGTGACTTGAAATTGTTAACTTGTTTCTTGAACATGGTTAAATATAGTGACTTGAAATGTGAATTAGTGACTTGAAAATGGTTAAGTGTCGTGACTTGAAATGGTTAAGTGTAGTGACTTGAAATGTGAACTTGTGACTTGAAAATGGTTAAGTGTAGTGAGTTGAAAATGGTTAAATGTAGTGACCTGAAATTGTGAAATTGTTTCTTGAAAATGGTTAAGTGTAGTGTCTTGAAATGTGAACTTGTGACTTGAAAATGGTTAAATGTAGTGACTTCAAATTGTGAATTAGTGATTTGAAAATGGTTAAGTGTAGTGACTTGAAATTGTGAAATTGTTTCTTGAAAATGGTTAAGTGTAGTGACTTGAAATGTGAACTTGTGACTTGAAAATGGTTAAGTGTAGTGACCTGAAAATGGTTAAATGTAGTGAATTGAAATTTTGAACTTGTTTCTTGAAAAAGGTTAAGTGTAGTGACTTGAAATGTGAAATAGTGAGTTGAAAATGGTTAAATGTAGTGACTTGAAATTGTTAACTTGTTTCTTGAACATGGTTAAATATAGTGACTTGAAATGTGAATTAGTGACTTGAAAATGGTTAAGTGTCGTGACTTGAAATGGTTAAGTGTAGTGACTTGAAATGTGAACTTGTGACTTGAAAATGGTTAAGTGTAGTGAGTTGAAAATGGTTAAATGTAGTGAATTGAAATTGTGAACTTGTTTCTTGAAAATGGTTAAGTGTAGTGTCTTGAAATGTGAACTTGTGACTTGAAAATTGTTAAGTGTAGTGACTTGAAATGTGAACTTGTGAGTTGAAAATGGTTAAGTGTAGTGACCTGAAAATGGTTAAATGTAGTGAATTGAAATATTGAACTTGTTTCTTGAAAAAGGTTAAGTATAGTGACTTGAAATGTGAATTAGTGAGTTGAAAATGGGTAAATGTAGTGACATGAAATTGTTAACTTGTTTCTTGAACATGGTTAAATATAGTGACTTGAAATGTGAATTAGTGACTTGAAAATGGTTAAGTGTAGTGACTTCAAATGGTTAAGTGTAGTGACTTGAAATGTGAACTTGTAACTTGAAAATGGTTAAGTGTAGTGAATTGAAATTGTGTATTTGTTTCTTGAAAATAGTTAAGTGTAGTTACTTGAAATGTGAATTAGTGAGCTGAAAATGGTTAAATGTAGTGACTTGAAATTGTGAACTTTTTTCTTGAAAATGGTTAAATATAGTGACTTGAAATGTGAATTAGTGACTTGAAAATGGTTAAGTGTCGTGACTTGAAATGGTTAAGTGTAGTGACTTGAAATGTGAACTTGTGACTTGAAAATGGTTAAGTGTAGTGACTTCAAATTGTGAATTAGTAACTTGAAAATGGATAAGTGTAGTGACTTGAAATGTGAAATAGTTAGTTGAAAATGGTTAAATGTAGTGACTTGAAATGTGAACTTGTGACTTGAAAATAGTTAAATGTAGCGATTTACAATTGTGAATTAGTAACTTGAGAATGGTTATGTGCAGTGACTTGAAATGTGAACTTGTGACTTGAAAATGGTTAAATGTAGCGACTTCAAATTGTGAATTAGTAACTTGAGAATGGTTATGTGCAGTGACTTGAAATGTGAACTTGTGACTTGAAAATGGTTAAGTGTAGTGAATTGAAATTGTGAACTTGTTTCTTGAAAATGGTTAAGTGTAGGGACTTGAAATGTGAATTAGTGTGTTGAAAATGGTTAAATGTAGTGACTTAAAATTGTGAACTTGTTTCTTGAAAATGGTTAAATATTGTGACTTCAAAAGTGAATTAGTGACTTGAAAATGGTTAAGTATAGTGACTTGAATTGGTTAAGTGTAGTGACTTGAAATGTTAACTTGTGACTTGAAAATTGTTAAATGTAGTGACTTCAAATTGTGAATTAGTAACTTGAAAATGGTTAAGTGTAGTGACTTGAAATATGAATTAGTGAGTTGAAAATGGTTAAGTGTAGTGACAGTGTAGTGAATTGAAAAATGAATTTGTGAGTTGAAAATGGTTAAGTGTAGTGACTTGAAATGTGAACTTATGACTTGAAAATGGTTAATTGTAGTGATTTCAAATTGTGAATTAGTAACTTGAAAATGGTTAAGTGTAGTGATTTGAAATTGTGAACTTGTTTTTTGGAAATGGTTAAATATATTGGCTTGAAATGTGAATTAGTGACTTGAAAATGGTTAAGTGTAGTGACTTGAAATGTGAACTTGTGACTTGAAAATGGTTAAGTGTAGTGAATTGAAATTGTGTACTTGTTTCTTGAAAATAGTTAAGTGTAGTTACTTCAAATGTGAATTAGTGAGCTGAAAATGGTTAAATGTAGTGACTTGAAATTGTGAACTTTTTTCTTGAATATGATTAAATATAGTGACTTGAAATGTGAATTGGTGACTTGAAAAATGGTTAAGTGTAGTGATTTGAAATGGTTCAATGTAGTGACTTGAAATGTGGACTTGTGACTTGAAAATGGTTAAATGTAGTGACTTCAAATTTTGAATTAGTAACTTGAAAATGGTTAAGTGTAGTGACTTGAAATGTGAATTAGTGAGTTGAAAATGGTTAAGTGTAGTGACTTGAAATGTGAACTTGTGACTTGAAAATGGTTAAATGTAGTGACTCTAAATTGTGAATTAGTAACTTGAGAATGTTTAAGTTTAGTGACTTGAAATGTGAACTTGTGACTTGAAAGTGGTTAAGTGTAGTGAATGGAAATTGTACGTCAACTTGTTTCTTGAAAATGGTTAAGTGTAGTGACTTAAATGTGAATTAGTAAGTTGAAAATGATTAAATGTAGTGACTTGAAATTGTGTACTTGTTTCTTGAAAATGGTTAAATATAGTGACTTGAAATTTGAATTGGTGACTTGAAAATGGTTAAGTGTAGTGACTTGAAATGGTTAAGTGTAGTGACTTGAAATATGAACTTGTGACTTGAAAATGGTTAAATGTAGTGACTTCAAATTATGAATTAGTAACTTGAAAATGGGTCAGTGTAGTGACTTGAAATGTGAATTAGTGAGTAGAAAATGGTTAAGCGTAGTGACTTGAAATGTGAACTTGTGACTTGAAAATGGTTAAATGTAGTGACTTCAAATTGTGAATTAGTGAATTTGAAAATGGTTAAGTGTAGTGATTTGAAATTGTGAACTTGTTTTTTGAAAATTGTTAAGTGTAACGACTTCAAATGTGAATTAGTGAGTTGATAATGCTTAAATGTAGTGAATTGAAATTGTGAACTTGTTTCTTGAAAATGGTTAAATATAGTGGCTTGAACTGTGAATTAGTGACTTAAAATGGTCAAGTGTAGTGACTTGAAATTGTGAAATTGTATCTTGAAAATGGCTAAGTGTACTGACTTGAAATATGAACTTGTGACTTGAAAATGGTTAAATGTGGTGACTTCAAATTGTGAATTAGTGATTTGAAAATGGTTAAGTATAGTGACTTGAATTGGTTAAGTGTAGTGACTTGAAATGTGAACTTGTGACTTGAAAATGGTTAAATGTAGTGACTTCAAATTATGAATTAGTGACTTGAAAATGGTTAAATGTAGTGACCTGAAATTGTGAAATTGTTTCTTGAAAATGGTTAAGTGTAGTGACTTGAAATGTGAACTTGTGACTTGAAAATGGTTAAATGTAGTGACTTCAAATTGTGAATTAGTGATTTGAAAATGGTTAAGTGTAGTGACTTGAAATTGTGAAATTGTTTCTTGAAAATGGTTAAGTGTAGTGACTTGAAATGTGAACTTGTGACTTGAAAATGGTTAAGTGTAGTGACCTGAAAATGGTTAAATGTAGTGAATTGAAATTTTGAACTTGTTTCTTGAAAAAGGTTAAGTGTAGTGACTTGAAATGTGAAATAGTGAGTTGAAAATGGTTAAATGTAGTGACTTGAAATTGTTAACTTGTTTCTTGAACATGGTTAAATATAGTGACTTGAAATGTGAATTAGTGACTTGAAAATGGTTAAGTGTCGTGACTTGAAATGGTTAAGTGTAGTGACTTGAAATGTGAACTTGTGACTTGAAAATGGTTAAGTGTAGTGAGTTGAAAATGGTTAAATGTAGTGAATTGAAATTATGAACTTGTTTCTTGAAAATGGTTAAGTGTAGTGTCTTGAAATGTGAACTTGTGACTTGAAAATTGTTAAGTGTAGTGACTTGAAATGTGAACTTGTGACTTGAAAATGGTTAAGTGTAGTGACCTGAAAATGGTTAAATGTAGTGAATTGAAATATTGAACTTGTTTCTTGAAAAAGGTTAAGTATAGTGACTTGAAATGTGAATTAGTGAGTTGAAAATGGGTAAATGTAGTGACATGAAATTGTTAACTTGTTTCTTGAACATGGTTAAATATAGTGACTTGAAATGTGAATTAGTGACTTGAAAATGGTTAAGTGTAGTGACTTCAAATGGTTAAGTGTAGTGACTTGAAATGTGAACTTGTAACTTGAAAATGGTTAAGTGTAGTGAATTGAAATTGTGTATTTGTTTCTTGAAAATAGTTAAGTGTAGTTACTTGAAATGTGAATTAGTGAGCTGAAAATGGTTAAATGTAGTGACTTGAAATTGTGAACTTTTTTCTTGAAAATGGTTAAATATAGTGACTTGAAATGTGAATTAGTGACTTGAAAATGGTTAAGTATAGTGATTTGAAATGGTTAAGTGTAGTGACTTGAAATGTGAACTTGTGACTTGAAAATGGTTAAATGTAGTGACTTCAAATTGTGAATTAGTAACTTGAAAATGGTTAAGTGTAGTGACTTGAAATGTGAAATAGTGAGTTGAAAATGGTTAAATGTAGTGACTTGAAATGTGAACTTGTGACTTGAAAATAGTTAAATGTAGCGACTTACAATTGTGAATTAGCAACTTGAGAATGGTTATGTGCAGTGACTTGAAATGTGAACTTGTGACTTGAAAATGGTTAAATGTAGTGACTCTAAATTGTGAATTAGTAACTTGAGAATGTTTAAGTTTAGTGACTTGAAATGTGAACTTGTGACTTGAAAGTGGTTAAGTGTAGTGAATGGAAATTGTACGTCAACTTGTTTCTTGAAAATGGTTAAGTGTAGTGACTTAAATGTGAATTAGTAAGTTGAAAATGATTAAATGTAGTGACTTGAAATTGTGTACTTGTTTCTTGAAAATGGTTAAATATAGTGACTTGAAATTTGAATTGGTGACTTGAAAATGGTTAAGTGTAGTGACTTGAAATGGTTAAGTGTAGTGACTTGAAATATGAACTTGTGACTTGAAAATGGTTAAATGTAGTGACTTCAAATTATGAATTAGTAACTTGAAAATGGGTCAGTGTAGTGACTTGAAATGTGAATTAGTGAGTAGGAAATGGTTAAGCGTAGTGACTTGAAATGTGAACTTGTGACTTGAAAATGGTTAAATGTAGTGACTTCAAATTGTGAATTAGTGAATTTGAAAATGGTTAAGTGTAGTGATTTGAAATTGTGAACTTGTTTTTTGAAAATTGTTAAGTGTAACGACTTCAAATGTGAATTAGTGAGTTGATAATGCTTAAATGTAGTGAATTGAAATTGTGAACTTGTTTCTTGAAAATGGTTAAATATAGTGGCTTGAACTGTGAATTAGTGACTTAAAATGGTCAAGTGTAGTGACTTGAAATTGTGAAATTGTTTCTTGAAAATGGTTAAGTGTACTGACTTGAAATATGAACTTGTGACTTGAAAATGGTTAAATGTGGTGACTTCAAATTGTGAATTAGTGATTTGAAAATGGTTAAGTATAGTGACTTGAATTGGTTAAGTGTAGTGACTTGAAATGTGAACTTGTGACTTGAAAATGGTTAAATGTAGTGACTTCAAATTATGAATTAGTGACTTGAAAATGGTTAAATGTAGTGACCTGAAATTGTGAAATTGTTTCTTGAAAATGGTTAAGTGTAGTGACTTGAAATGTGAACTTGTGACTTGAAAATGGTTAAATGTAGTGACTTCAAATTGTGAATTAGTGATTTGAAAATGGTTAAGTGTAGTGACTTGAAATTGTGAAATTGTTTCTTGAAAATGGTTAAGTGTAGTGACTTGAAATGTGAACTTGTGACTTGAAAATGGTTAAGTGTAGTGACCTGAAAATGGTTAAATGTAGTGAATTGAAATTTTGAACTTGTTTCTTGAAAAAGGTTGAGTGTAGTGACTTGAAATGTGAAATAGTGAGTTGAAAATGGTTAAATGTAGTGACTTGAAATTGTTAACTTGTTTCTTGAACATGGTTAAATATAGTGACTTGAAATGTGAATTAGTGACTTGAAAATGGTTAAGTGTCGTGACTTGAAATGGTTAAGTGTAGTGACTTGAAATGTGAACTTGTGACTTGAAAATGGTTAAGTGTAGTGAGTTGAAAATGGTTAAATGTAGTGAATTGAAATTGTGAACTTGTTTCTTGAAAATGGTTAAGTGTAGTGTCTTGAAATGTGAACTTGTGACTTGAAAATGGTTAAATGTAGTGACTTCAAATTGTGAATTAGTGATTTGAAAATGGTTAAGTGTAGTGACTTGAAATTGTGAAATTGTTTCTTGAAAATGGTTAAGTGTAGTGACTTGAAATGTGAACTTGTGACTTGAAAATGGTTAAGTGTAGTGACCTGAAAATGGTTAAATGTAGTGAATTGAAATTTTGAACTTGTTTCTTGAAAAAGGTTAAGTGTAGTGACTTGAAATGTGAAATAGTGAGTTGAAAATGGTTAAATGTAGTGACTTGAAATTGTTAACTTGTTTCTTGAACATGGTTAAATATAGTGACTTGAAATGTGAATTAGTGACTTGAAAATGGTTAAGTGTCGTGACTTGAAATGGTTAAGTGTAGTGACTTGAAATGTGAACTTGTGACTTGAAAATGGTTAAGTGTAGTGAGTTGAAAATGGTTAAATGTAGTGAATTGAAATTGTGAACTTGTTTCTTGAAAATGGTTAAGTGTAGTGTCTTGAAATGTGAACTTGTGACTTGAAAATTGTTAAGTGTAGTGACTTGAAATGTGAACTTGTGAGTTGAAAATGGTTAAGTGTAGTGACCTGAAAATGGTTAAATGTAGTGAATTGAAATATTGAACTTGTTTCTTGAAAAAGGTTAAGTATAGTGACTTGAAATGTGAATTAGTGAGTTGAAAATGGGTAAATGTAGTGACATGAAATTGTTAACTTGTTTCTTGAACATGGTTAAATATAGTGACTTGAAATGTGAATTAGTGACTTGAAAATGGTTAAGTGTAGTGACTTCAAATGGTTAAGTGTAGTGACTTGAAATGTGAACTTGTAACTTGAAAATGGTTAAGTGTAGTGAATTGAAATTGTGTATTTGTTTCTTGAAAATAGTTAAGTGTAGTTACTTGAAATGTGAATTAGTGAGCTGAAAATGGTTAAATGTAGTGACTTGAAATTGTGAACTTTTTTCTTGAAAATGGTTAAATATAGTGACTTGAAATGTGAATTAGTGACTTGAAAATGGTTAAGTGTCGTGACTTGAAATGGTTAAGTGTAGTGACTTGAAATGTGAACTTGTGACTTGAAAATGGTTAAGTGTAGTGACTTCAAATTGTGAATTAGTAACTTGAAAATGGTTAAGTGTAGTGACTTGAAATGTGAAATAGTTAGTTGAAAATGGTTAAATGTAGTGACTTGAAATGTGAACTTGTGACTTGAAAATAGTTAAATGTAGCGATTTACAATTGTGAATTAGTAACTTGAGAATGGTTATGTGCAGTGACTTGAAATGTGAACTTGTGACTTGAAAATGGTTAAATGTAGCGACTTCAAATTGTGAATTAGTAACTTGAGAATGGTTATGTGCAGTGACTTGAAATGTGAACTTGTGACTTGAAAATGGTTAAGTGTAGTGAATTGAAATTGTGAACTTGTTTCTTGAAAATGGTTAAGTGTAGGGACTTGAAATGTGAATTAGTGTGTTGAAAATGGTTAAATGTAGTGACTTAAAATTGTGAACTTGTTTCTTGAAAATGGTTAAATATTGTGACTTCAAAAGTGAATTAGTGACTTGAAAATGGTTAAGTATAGTGACTTGAATTGGTTAAGTGTAGTGACTTGAAATGTTAACTTGTGACTTGAAAATTGTTAAATGTAGTGACTTCAAATTGTGAATTAGTAACTTGAAAATGGTTAAGTGTAGTGACTTGAAATATGAATTAGTGAGTTGAAAATGGTTAAGTGTAGTGACAGTGTAGTGAATTGAAAAATGAATTTGTGAGTTGAAAATGGTTAAGTGTAGTGACTTGAAATGTGAACTTATGACTTGAAAATGGTTAATTGTAGTGATTTCAAATTGTGAATTAGTAACTTGAAAATGGTTAAGTGTAGTGATTTGAAATTGTGAACTTGTTTTTTGGAAATGGTTAAATATATTGGCTTGAAATGTGAATTAGTGACTTGAAAATGGTTAAGTGTAGTGACTTGAAATGTGAACTTGTGACTTGAAAATGGTTAAGTGTAGTGAATTGAAATTGTGTACTTGTTTCTTGAAAATAGTTTAGTGTAGTTACTTCAAATGTGAATTAGTGAGCTGAAAATGGTTAAATGTAGTGACTTGAAATTGTGAACTTTTTTCTTGAATATGATTAAATATAGTGACTTGAAATGTGAATTGGTGACTTGAAAAATGGTTAAGTGTAGTGATTTGAAATGGTTCAATGTAGTGACTTGAAATGTGGACTTGTGACTTGAAAATGGTTAAATGTAGTGACTTCAAATTTTGAATTAGTAACTTGAAAATGGTTAAGTGTAGTGACTTGAAATGTGAATTAGTGAGTTGAAAATGGTTAAGTGTAGTGACTTGAAATGTGAACTTGTGACTTGAAAATGGTTAAATGTAGTGACTCTAAATTGTGAATTAGTAACTTGAGAATGTTTAAGTTTAGTGACTTGAAATGTGAACTTGTGACTTGAAAGTGGTTAAGTGTAGTGAATGGAAATTGTACGTCAACTTGTTTCTTGAAAATGGTTAAGTGTAGTGACTTAAATGTGAATTAGTAAGTTGAAAATGATTAAATGTAGTGACTTGAAATTGTGTACTTGTTTCTTGAAAATGGTTAAATATAGTGACTTGAAATTTGAATTGGTGACTTGAAAATGGTTAAGTGTAGTGACTTGAAATGGTTAAGTGTAGTGACTTGAAATATGAACTTGTGACTTGAAAATGGTTAAATGTAGTGACTTCAAATTATGAATTAGTAACTTGAAAATGGGTCAGTGTAGTGACTTGAAATGTGAATTAGTGAGTAGAAAATGGTTAAGCGTAGTGACTTGAAATGTGAACTTGTGACTTGAAAATGGTTAAATGTAGTGACTTCAAATTGTGAATTAGTGAATTTGAAAATGGTTAAGTGTAGTGATTTGAAATTGTGAACTTGTTTTTTGAAAATTGTTAAGTGTAACGACTTCAAATGTGAATTAGTGAGTTGATAATGCTTAAATGTAGTGAATTGAAATTGTGAACTTGTTTCTTGAAAATGGTTAAATATAGTGGCTTGAACTGTGAATTAGTGACTTAAAATGGTCAAGTGTAGTGACTTGAAATTGTGAAATTGTTTCTTGAAAATGGTTAAGTGTACTGACTTGAAATATGAACTTGTGACTTGAAAATGGTTAAATGTGGTGACTTCAAATTGTGAATTAGCGATTTGAAAATGGTTAAGTATAGTGACTTGAATTGGTTAAGTGTAGTGACTTGAAATGTGAACTTGTGACTTGAAAATGGTTAAATGTAGTGACTTCAAATTATGAATTAGTGACTTGAAAATGGTTAAATGTAGTGACCTGAAATTGTGAAATTGTTTCTTGAAAATGGTTAAGTGTAGTGACTTGAAATGTGAACTTGTGACTTGAAAATGGTTAAATGTAGTGACTTCAAATTGTGAATTAGTGATTTGAAAATGGTTAAGTGTAGTGACTTGAAATTGTGAAATTGTTTCTTGAAAATGGTTAAGTGTAGTGACTTGAAATGTGAACTTGTGACTTGAAAATGGTTAAGTGTAGTGACCTGAAAATGGTTAAATGTAGTGAATTGAAATTTTGAACTTGTTTCTTGAAAAAGGTTGAGTGTAGTGACTTGAAATGTGAAATAGTGAGTTGAAAATGGTTAAATGTAGTGACTTGAAATTGTTAACTTGTTTCTTGAACATGGTTAAATATAGTGACTTGAAATGTGAATTAGTGACTTGAAAATGGTTAAGTGTCGTGACTTGAAATGGTTAAGTGTAGTGACTTGAAATGTGAACTTGTGACTTGAAAATGGTTAAGTGTAGTGAGTTGAAAATGGTTAAATGTAGTGAATTGAAATTGTGAACTTGTTTCTTGAAAATGGTTAAGTGTAGTGTCTTGAAATGTGAACTTGTGACTTGAAAATGGTTAAATGTAGTGACTTCAAATTGTGAATTAGTGATTTGAAAATGGTTAAGTGTAGTGACTTGAAATTGTGAAATTGTTTCTTGAAAATGGTTAAGTGTAGTGACTTGAAATGTGAACTTGTGACTTGAAAATGGTTAAGTGTAGTGACCTGAAAATGGTTAAATGTAGTGAATTGAAATTTTGAACTTGTTTCTTGAAAAAGGTTAAGTGTAGTGACTTGAAATGTGAAATAGTGAGTTGAAAATGGTTAAATGTAGTGACTTGAAATTGTTAACTTGTTTCTTGAACATGGTTAAATATAGTGACTTGAAATGTGAATTAGTGACTTGAAAATGGTTAAGTGTCGTGACTTGAAATGGTTAAGTGTAGTGACTTGAAATGTGAACTTGTGACTTGAAAATGGTTAAGTGTAGTGAGTTGAAAATGGTTAAATGTAGTGAATTGAAATTGTGAACTTGTTTCTTGAAAATGGTTAAGTGTAGTGTCTTGAAATGTGAACTTGTGACTTGAAAATTGTTAAGTGTAGTGACTTGAAATGTGAACTTGTGAGTTGAAAATGGTTAAGTGTAGTGACCTGAAAATGGTTAAATGTAGTGAATTGAAATATTGAACTTGTTTCTTGAAAAAGGTTAAGTATAGTGACTTGAAATGTGAATTAGTGAGTTGAAAATGGGTAAATGTAGTGACATGAAATTGTTAACTTGTTTCTTGAACATGGTTAAATATAGTGACTTGAAATGTGAATTAGTGACTTGAAAATGGTTAAGTGTAGTGACTTCAAATGGTTAAGTGTAGTGACTTGAAATGTGAACTTGTAACTTGAAAATGGTTAAGTGTAGTGAATTGAAATTGTGTATTTGTTTCTTGAAAATAGTTAAGTGTAGTTACTTGAAATGTGAATTAGTGAGCTGAAAATGGTTAAATGTAGTGACTTGAAATTGTGAACTTTTTTCTTGAAAATGGTTAAATATAGTGACTTGAAATGTGAATTAGTGACTTGAAAATGGTTAAGTGTCGTGACTTGAAATGGTTAAGTGTAGTGACTTGAAATGTGAACTTGTGACTTGAAAATGGTTAAGTGTAGTGACTTCAAATTGTGAATTAGTAACTTGAAAATGGTTAAGTGTAGTGACTTGAAATGTGAAATAGTTAGTTGAAAATGGTTAAATGTAGTGACTTGAAATGTGAACTTGTGACTTGAAAATAGTTAAATGTAGCGATTTACAATTGTGAATTAGTAACTTGAGAATGGTTATGTGCAGTGACTTGAAATGTGAACTTGTGACTTGAAAATGGTTAAATGTAGCGACTTCAAATTGTGAATTAGTAACTTGAGAATGGTTATGTGCAGTGACTTGAAATGTGAACTTGTGACTTGAAAATGGTTAAGTGTAGTGAATTGAAATTGTGAACTTGTTTCTTGAAAATGGTTAAGTGTAGGGACTTGAAATGTGAATTAGTGTGTTGAAAATGGTTAAATGTAGTGACTTAAAATTGTGAACTTGTTTCTTGAAAATGGTTAAATATTGTGACTTCAAAAGTGAATTAGTGACTTGAAAATGGTTAAGTATAGTGACTTGAATTGGTTAAGTGTAGTGACTTGAAATGTTAACTTGTGACTTGAAAATTGTTAAATGTAGTGACTTCAAATTGTGAATTAGTAACTTGAAAATGGTTAAGTGTAGTGACTTGAAATATGAATTAGTGAGTTGAAAATGGTTAAGTGTAGTGACAGTGTAGTGAATTGAAAAATGAATTTGTGAGTTGAAAATGGTTAAGTGTAGTGACTTGAAATGTGAACTTATGACTTGAAAATGGTTAATTGTAGTGATTTCAAATTGTGAATTAGTAACTTGAAAATGGTTAAGTGTAGTGATTTGAAATTGTGAACTTGTTTTTTGGAAATGGTTAAATATATTGGCTTGAAATGTGAATTAGTGACTTGAAAATGGTTAAGTGTAGTGACTTGAAATGTGAACTTGTGACTTGAAAATGGTTAAGTGTAGTGAATTGAAATTGTGTACTTGTTTCTTGAAAATAGTTAAGTGTAGTTACTTCAAATGTGAATTAGTGAGCTGAAAATGGTTAAATGTAGTGACTTGAAATTGTGAACTTTTTTCTTGAATATGATTAAATATAGTGACTTGAAATGTGAATTGGTGACTTGAAAAATGGTTAAGTGTAGTGATTTGAAATGGTTCAATGTAGTGACTTGAAATGTGGACTTGTGACTTGAAAATGGTTAAATGTAGTGACTTCAAATTTTGAATTAGTAACTTGAAAATGGTTAAGTGTAGTGACTTGAAATGTGAATTTGTGAGTTGAAAATGGTTAAGTGTAGTGACTTGAAATGTGAACTTGTGACTTGAAAATGGTTAAATGTAGTGACTCTAAATTGTGAATTAGTAACTTGAGAATGTTTAAGTTTAGTGACTTGAAATGTGAACTTGTGACTTGAAAGTGGTTAAGTGTAGTGAATGGAAATTGTACGTCAACTTGTTTCTTGAAAATGGTTAAGTGTAGTGACTTAAATGTGAATTAGTAAGTTGAAAATGATTAAATGTAGTGACTTGAAATTGTGTACTTGTTTCTTGAAAATGGTTAAATATAGTGACTTGAAATTTGAATTGGTGACTTGAAAATGGTTAAGTGTAGTGACTTGAAATGGTTAAGTGTAGTGACTTGAAATATGAACTTGTGACTTGAAAATGGTTAAATGTAGTGACTTCAAATTATGAATTAGTAACTTGAAAATGGGTCAGTGTAGTGACTTGAAATGTGAATTAGTGAGTAGAAAATGGTTAAGCGTAGTGACTTGAAATGTGAACTTGTGACTTGAAAATGGTTAAATGTAGTGACTTCAAATTGTGAATTAGTGAATTTGAAAATGGTTAAGTGTAGTGATTTGAAATTGTGAACTTGTTTTTTGAAAATTGTTAAGTGTAACGACTTCAAATGTGAATTAGTGAGTTGATAATGCTTAAATGTAGTGAATTGAAATTGTGAACTTGTTTCTTGAAAATGGTTAAATATAGTGGCTTGAACTGTGAATTAGTGACTTAAAATGGTCAAGTGTAGTGACTTGAAATTGTGAAATTGTTTCTTGAAAATGGTTAAGTGTACTGACTTGAAATATGAACTTGTGACTTGAAAATGGTTAAATGTGGTGACTTCAAATTGTGAATTAGCGATTTGAAAATGGTTAAGTATAGTGACTTGAATTGGTTAAGTGTAGTGACTTGAAATGTGAACTTGTGACTTGAAAATGGTTAAATGTAGTGACTTCAAATTATGAATTAGTGACTTGAAAATGGTTAAATGTAGTGACCTGAAATTGTGAAATTGTTTCTTGAAAATGGTTAAGTGTAGTGACTTGAAATGTGAACTTGTGACTTGAAAATGGTTAAATGTAGTGACTTCAAATTGTGAATTAGTGATTTGAAAATGGTTAAGTGTAGTGACTTGAAATTGTGAAATTGTTTCTTGAAAATGGTTAAGTGTAGTGACTTGAAATGTGAACTTGTGACTTGAAAATGGTTAAGTGTAGTGACCTGAAAATGGTTAAATGTAGTGAATTGAAATTTTGAACTTGTTTCTTGAAAAAGGTTGAGTGTAGTGACTTGAAATGTGAAATAGTGAGTTGAAAATGGTTAAATGTAGTGACTTGAAATTGTTAACTTGTTTCTTGAACATGGTTAAATATAGTGACTTGAAATGTGAATTAGTGACTTGAAAATGGTTAAGTGTCGTGACTTGAAATGGTTAAGTGTAGTGACTTGAAATGTGAACTTGTGACTTGAAAATGGTTAAGTGTAGTGAGTTGAAAATGGTTAAATGTAGTGAATTGAAATTGTGAACTTGTTTCTTGAAAATGGTTAAGTGTAGTGTCTTGAAATGTGAACTTGTGACTTGAAAATGGTTAAATGTAGTGACTTCAAATTGTGAATTAGTGATTTGAAAATGGTTAAGTGTAGTGACTTGAAATTGTGAAATTGTTTCTTGAAAATGGTTAAGTGTAGTGACTTGAAATGTGAACTTGTGACTTGAAAATGGTTAAGTGTAGTGACCTGAAAATGGTTAAATGTAGTGAATTGAAATTTTGAACTTGTTTCTTGAAAAAGGTTAAGTGTAGTGACTTGAAATGTGAAATAGTGAGTTGAAAATGGTTAAATGTAGTGACTTGAAATTGTTAACTTGTTTCTTGAACATGGTTAAATATAGTGACTTGAAATGTGAATTAGTGACTTGAAAATGGTTAAGTGTCGTGACTTGAAATGGTTAAGTGTAGTGACTTGAAATGTGAACTTGTGACTTGAAAATGGTTAAGTGTAGTGAGTTGAAAATGGTTAAATGTAGTGAATTGAAATTGTGAACTTGTTTCTTGAAAATGGTTAAGTGTAGTGTCTTGAAATGTGAACTTGTGACTTGAAAATTGTTAAGTGTAGTGACTTGAAATGTGAACTTGTGAGTTGAAAATGGTTAAGTGTAGTGACCTGAAAATGGTTAAATGTAGTGAATTGAAATATTGAACTTGTTTCTTGAAAAAGGTTAAGTATAGTGACTTGAAATGTGAATTAGTGAGTTGAAAATGGGTAAATGTAGTGACATGAAATTGTTAACTTGTTTCTTGAACATGGTTAAATATAGTGACTTGAAATGTGAATTAGTGACTTGAAAATGGTTAAGTGTAGTGACTTCAAATGGTTAAGTGTAGTGACTTGAAATGTGAACTTGTAACTTGAAAATGGTTAAGTGTAGTGAATTGAAATTGTGTATTTGTTTCTTGAAAATAGTTAAGTGTAGTTACTTGAAATGTGAATTAGTGAGCTGAAAATGGTTAAATGTAGTGACTTGAAATTGTGAACTTTTTTCTTGAAAATGGTTAAATATAGTGACTTGAAATGTGAATTAGTGACTTGAAAATGGTTAAGTGTCGTGACTTGAAATGGTTAAGTGTAGTGACTTGAAATGTGAACTTGTGACTTGAAAATGGTTAAGTGTAGTGACTTCAAATTGTGAATTAGTAACTTGAAAATGGTTAAGTGTAGTGACTTGAAATGTGAAATAGTTAGTTGAAAATGGTTAAATGTAGTGACTTGAAATGTGAACTTGTGACTTGAAAATAGTTAAATGTAGCGATTTACAATTGTGAATTAGTAACTTGAGAATGGTTATGTGCAGTGACTTGAAATGTGAACTTGTGACTTGAAAATGGTTAAATGTAGCGACTTCAAATTGTGAATTAGTAACTTGAGAATGGTTATGTGCAGTGACTTGAAATGTGAACTTGTGACTTGAAAATGGTTAAGTGTAGTGAATTGAAATTGTGAACTTGTTTCTTGAAAATGGTTAAGTGTAGGGACTTGAAATGTGAATTAGTGTGTTGAAAATGGTTAAATGTAGTGACTTAAAATTGTGAACTTGTTTCTTGAAAATGGTTAAATATTGTGACTTCAAAAGTGAATTAGTGACTTGAAAATGGTTAAGTATAGTGACTTGAATTGGTTAAGTGTAGTGACTTGAAATGTTAACTTGTGACTTGAAAATTGTTAAATGTAGTGACTTCAAATTGTGAATTAGTAACTTGAAAATGGTTAAGTGTAGTGACTTGAAATATGAATTAGTGAGTTGAAAATGGTTAAGTGTAGTGACAGTGTAGTGAATTGAAAAATGAATTTGTGAGTTGAAAATGGTTAAGTGTAGTGACTTGAAATGTGAACTTATGACTTGAAAATGGTTAATTGTAGTGATTTCAAATTGTGAATTAGTAACTTGAAAATGGTTAAGTGTAGTGATTTGAAATTGTGAACTTGTTTTTTGGAAATGGTTAAATATATTGGCTTGAAATGTGAATTAGTGACTTGAAAATGGTTAAGTGTAGTGACTTGAAATGTGAACTTGTGACTTGAAAATGGTTAAGTGTAGTGAATTGAAATTGTGTACTTGTTTCTTGAAAATAGTTAAGTGTAGTTACTTCAAATGTGAATTAGTGAGCTGAAAATGGTTAAATGTAGTGACTTGAAATTGTGAACTTTTTTCTTGAATATGATTAAATATAGTGACTTGAAATGTGAATTGGTGACTTGAAAAATGGTTAAGTGTAGTGATTTGAAATGGTTCAATGTAGTGACTTGAAATGTGGACTTGTGACTTGAAAATGGTTAAATGTAGTGACTTCAAATTTTGAATTAGTAACTTGAAAATGGTTAAGTGTAGTGACTTGAAATGTGAATTTGTGAGTTGAAAATGGTTAAGTGTAGTGACTTGAAATGTGAACTTGTGACTTGAAAATGGTTAAATGTAGTGACTCTAAATTGTGAATTAGTAACTTGAGAATGTTTAAGTTTAGTGACTTGAAATGTGAACTTGTGACTTGAAAGTGGTTAAGTGTAGTGAATGGAAATTGTACGTCAACTTGTTTCTTGAAAATGGTTAAGTGTAGTGACTTAAATGTGAATTAGTAAGTTGAAAATGATTAAATGTAGTGACTTGAAATTGTGTACTTGTTTCTTGAAAATGGTTAAATATAGTGACTTGAAATTTGAATTGGTGACTTGAAAATGGTTAAGTGTAGTGACTTGAAATGGTTAAGTGTAGTGACTTGAAATATGAACTTGTGACTTGAAAATGGTTAAATGTAGTGACTTCAAATTATGAATTAGTAACTTGAAAATGGGTCAGTGTAGTGACTTGAAATGTGAATTAGTGAGTAGAAAATGGTTAAGCGTAGTGACTTGAAATGTGAACTTGTGACTTGAAAATGGTTAAATGTAGTGACTTCAAATTGTGAATTAGTGAATTTGAAAATGGTTAAGTGTAGTGATTTGAAATTGTGAACTTGTTTTTTGAAAATTGTTAAGTGTAACGACTTCAAATGTGAATTAGTGAGTTGATAATGCTTAAATGTAGTGAATTGAAATTGTGAACTTGTTTCTTGAAAATGGTTAAATATAGTGGCTTGAACTGTGAATTAGTGACTTAAAATGGTCAAGTGTAGTGACTTGAAATTGTGAAATTGTATCTTGAAAATGGTTAAGTGTACTGACTTGAAATATGAACTTGTGACTTGAAAATGGTTAAATGTGGTGACTTCAAATTGTGAATTAGTGATTTGAAAATGGTTAAGTATAGTGACTTGAATTGGTTAAGTGTAGTGACTTGAAATGTGAACTTGTGACTTGAAAATGGTTAAATGTAGTGACTTCAAATTATGAATTAGTGACTTGAAAATGGTTAAATGTAGTGACCTGAAATTGTGAAATTGTTTCTTGAAAATGGTTAAGTGTAGTGACTTGAAATGTGAACTTGTGACTTGAAAATGGTTAAATGTAGTGACTTCAAATTGTGAATTAGTGATTTGAAAATGGTTAAGTGTAGTGACTTGAAATTGTGAAATTGTTTCTTGAAAATGGTTAAGTGTAGTGACTTGAAATGTGAACTTGTGACTTGAAAATGGTTAAGTGTAGTGACCTGAAAATGGTTAAATGTAGTGAATTGAAATTTTGAACTTGTTTCTTGAAAAAGGTTAAGTGTAGTGACTTGAAATGTGAAATAGTGAGTTGAAAATGGTTAAATGTAGTGACTTGAAATTGTTAACTTGTTTCTTGAACATGGTTAAATATAGTGACTTGAAATGTGAATTAGTGACTTGAAAATGGTTAAGTGTCGTGACTTGAAATGGTTAAGTGTAGTGACTTGAAATGTGAACTTGTGACTTGAAAATGGTTAAGTGTAGTGAGTTGAAAATGGTTAAATGTAGTGAATTGAAATTATGAACTTGTTTCTTGAAAATGGTTAAGTGTAGTGTCTTGAAATGTGAACTTGTGACTTGAAAATTGTTAAGTGTAGTGACTTGAAATGTGAACTTGTGACTTGAAAATGGTTAAGTGTAGTGACCTGAAAATGGTTAAATGTAGTGAATTGAAATATTGAACTTGTTTCTTGAAAAAGGTTAAGTATAGTGACTTGAAATGTGAATTAGTGAGTTGAAAATGGGTAAATGTAGTGACATGAAATTGTTAACTTGTTTCTTGAACATGGTTAAATATAGTGACTTGAAATGTGAATTAGTGACTTGAAAATGGTTAAGTGTAGTGACTTCAAATGGTTAAGTGTAGTGACTTGAAATGTGAACTTGTAACTTGAAAATGGTTAAGTGTAGTGAATTGAAATTGTGTATTTGTTTCTTGAAAATAGTTAAGTGTAGTTACTTGAAATGTGAATTAGTGAGCTGAAAATGGTTAAATGTAGTGACTTGAAATTGTGAACTTTTTTCTTGAAAATGGTTAAATATAGTGACTTGAAATGTGAATTAGTGACTTGAAAATGGTTAAGTATAGTGATTTGAAATGGTTAAGTGTAGTGACTTGAAATGTGAACTTGTGACTTGAAAATGGTTAAATGTAGTGACTTCAAATTGTGAATTAGTAACTTGAAAATGGTTAAGTGTAGTGACTTGAAATGTGAAATAGTGAGTTGAAAATGGTTAAATGTAGTGACTTGAAATGTGAACTTGTGACTTGAAAATAGTTAAATGTAGCGACTTACAATTGTGAATTAGCAACTTGAGAATGGTTATGTGCAGTGACTTGAAATGTGAACTTGTGACTTGAAAATGGTTAAATGTAGCGACTTCAAATTGTGAATTAGTAACTTGAGAATGGTTATGTGCAGTGACTTGAAATGTGAACTTGTGACTTGAAAATGGTTAAGTGTAGTGAATTGAAATTGTGAACTTGTTTCTTGAAAATGGTTAAGTGTAGTGACTTGAAATGTGAATTAGTGTGTTGAAAATGGTTAAATGTAGTGACTTAAAATTGTGAACTTGTTTCTTGAAAATGGTTAAATATTGTGACTTCAAAAGTGAATTAGTGACTTGAAAATGGTTAAGTATAGTGACTTGAATTGGTTAAGTGTAGTGACTTGAAATGTTAACTTGTGACTTGAAAATTGTTAAATGTAGTGACTTCAAATTGTGAATTAGTAACTTGAAAATGGTTAAGTGTAGTGACTTGAAATATGAATTAGTGAGTTGAAAATGGTTAAGTGTAGTGACAGTGTAGTGAATTGAAAAATGAATTTGTGAGTTGAAAATGGTTAAGTGTAGTGACTTGAAATATGAACTTATGACTTGAAAATGGTTAATTGTAGTGATTTCAAATTGTGAATTAGTAACTTGAAAATGGTTAAGTGTAGTGACTTGAAATGTGAACTTGTGACTTGAAAATGGTTAAGTGTAGTGAATTGAAATTGTGTACTTGTTTCTTGAAAATAGTTAAGTGTAGTTACTTCAAATGTGAATTAGTGAGCTGAAAATGGTTAAATGTAGTGACTTGAAATTGTGAACTTTTTTCTTGAATATGATTAAATATAGTGACTTGAAATGTGAATTGGTGACTTGAAAAATGGTTAAGTGTAGTGATTTGAAATGGTTCAATGTAGTGACTTGAAATGTGGACTTGTGACTTGAAAATGGTTAAATGTAGTGACTTCAAATTTTGAATTAGTAACTTGAAAATGGTTAAGTGTAGTGATTTGAAATGTGAATTAGTGAGTTGAAAATGGTTAAGTGTAGTGACTTGAAATGTGAACTTGTGACTTGAAAATGGTTAAATGTAGTGACTCTAAATTGTGAATTAGTAACTTGAGAATGTTTAAGTTTAGTGACTTGAAATGTGAACTTGTGACTTGAAAGTGGTTAAGTGTAGTGAATTGAAATTGTACGTGAACTTGTTTCTTGAAAATGGTTAAGTGTAGTGACTTAAATGTGAATTAGTAAGTTGAAAATGATTAAATGTAGTGACTTGAAATTGTGTACTTGTTTCTTAAAAATGGTTAAATATAGTGACTTGAAATTTGAATTGGTGACTTGAAAATGGTTAAGTGTAGTGACTTGAAATGGTTAAGTGTAGTGACTTGAAATATGAACTTGTGACTTGAAAATGGTTAAATGTAGTGACTTCAAATTATGAATTAGTAACTTGAAAATGGGTCAGTGTAGTGACTTGAAATGTGAATTAGTGAGTAGAAAATGGTTAAGCGTAGTGACTTGAAATGTGAACTTGTGACTTGAAAATGGTTAAATGTAGTGACTTCAAATTGTGAATTAGTGAATTTGAAAATGGTTAAGTGTAGTGATTTGAAATTGTGAACTTGTTTTTTGAAAATTGTTAAGTGTAACGACTTCAAATGTGAATTAGTAAGTTAATAATGCTTAAATGTAGTGAATTGAAATTGTGAACTTGTTTCTTGAAAATGGTTAAATATAGTGGCTTGAACTGTGAATTAGTGACTTAAAATGGTCAAGTGTAGTGACTTGAAATTGTGAAATTGTTTCTTGAAAATGGTTAAGTGTACTGACTTGAAATATGAACTTGTGACTTGAAAATGGTTAAATGTGGTGACTTCAAATTGTGAATTAGTGATTTGAAAATGGTTAAGTATAGTGACTTGAATTGGTTAAGTGTAGTGACTTGAAATGTGAACTTGTGACTTGAAAATGGTTAAATGTAGTGACTTCAAATTATGAATTAGTGACTTGAAAATGGTTAAATGTAGTGACCTGAAATTGTGAAATTGTTTCTTGAAAATGGTTAAGTGTAGTGACTTGAAATGTGAACTTGTGACTTGAAAATGGTTAAATGTAGTGACTTCAAATTGTGAATTAGTGATTTGAAAATGGTTAAGTTTAGTGTCTTGAAATTGTGAAATTGTTTCTTGAAAATGGTTAAGTGTAGTGACTTGAAATGTGAACTTGTGACTTGAAAATGGTTAAGTGTAGTGACCTGAAAATGGTTAAATGTAGTGAATTGAAATTTTGAACTTGTTTCTTGAAAAAGGTTAAGTGTAGTGACTTGAAATGTGAAATAGTGAGTTGAAAATGGTTAAATGTAGTGACTTGAAATTGTTAACTTGTTTCTTGAACATGGTTAAATATAGTGACTTGAAATGTGAATTAGTGACTTGAAAATGGTTAAGTGTCGTGACTTGAAATGGTTAAGTGTAGTGACTTGAAATGTGAACTTGTGACTTGAAAATGGTTAAGTGTAGTGAGTTGAAAATGGTTAAATGTAGTGAATTGAAATTGTGAACTTCTTTCTTGAAAATGGTTAAGTGTAGTGTCTTGAAATGTGAACTTGTGACTTGAAAATTGTTAAGTGTAGTGACTTGAAATGTGAACTTGTGAGTTGAAAATGGTTAAGTGTAGTGACCTGAAAATGGTTAAATGTAGTGAATTGAAATATTGAACTTGTTTCTTGAAAAAGGTTAAGTATAGTGACTTGAAATGTGAATTAGTGAGTTGAAAATGGTTAAATGTAGTGACATGAAATTGGTAACTTGTTTCTTGAACATGGTTAAATATAGTGACTTGAAATGTGAATTAGTGACTTGAAAATGGTTAAGTGTAGTGACTTCAAATGGTTAAGTGTAGTGACTTGAAATGTGAACTTGTAACTTGAAAATGGTTAAGTGTAGTGAATTGAAATTGTGTATTTGTTTCTTGAAAATAGTTAAGTGTAGTTACTTGAAATGTGAATTAGTGAGCTGAAAATGGTTAAATGTAGTGACTTGAAATTGTGAACTTTTTTCTTGAAAATGGTTAAATATAGTGACTTGAAATGTGAATTAGTGACTTGAAAATGGTTAAGTATAGTGATTTGAAATGGTTAAGTGTAGTGACTTGAAATGTGAACTTGTGACTTGAAAATGGTTAAATGTAGTGACTTCAAATTGTGAATTAGTAACTTGAAAATGGTTAAGTGTAGTGACTTGAAATGTGAAATAGTGAGTTGAAAATGGTTAAATGTAGTGACTTGAAATGTGAACTTGTGACTTGAAAATAGTTAAATGTAGCGACTTACAATTGTGAATTAGTAACTTGAGAATGGTTATGTGCAGTGACTTAAAATGTGAACTTGTGACTTGAAAATGGTTAAATGTAGCGACTTCAAATTGTGAATTAGTAACTTGAGAATGGTTATGTGCAGTGACTTGAAATGTGAACTTGTGACTTGAAAATGGTTAAGTGTAGTGAATTGAAATTGTGAACTTGTTTCTTGAAAATGGTTAAGTGTAGTGACTTGAAATGTGAATTAGTGTGTTGAAAATGGTTAAATGTAGTGACTTAAAATTGTGAACTTGTTTCTTGAAAATGGTTAAATATTGTGACTTCAAAAGTGAATTAGTGACTTGAAAATGGTTAAGTATAGTGACTTGAATTGGTTAAGTGTAGTGACTTGAAATGTTAACTTGTGACTTAAAAATTGTTAAATGTAGTGACTTCAAATTGTGAATTAGTAACTTGAAAATGGTTAAGTGTAGTGACTTGAAATATGAATTAGTGAGTTGAAAATGGTTAAGTGTAGTGAAAGTGTAGTGAATTGAAAAATGAATTTGTGAGTTGAAAATGGTTAAGTGTAGTGGCTTGAAATGTGAACTTATGACTTGAAAATGGTTAATTGTAGTGATTTCAAATTGTGAATTAGTAACTTGAAAATGGTTAAGTGTAGTGATTTGAAATTGTGAACTTGTTTTTTGGAAATGGTTAAATATATTGGCTTGAAATGTGAATTAGTGACTTGAAAATGGTTAAGTGTAGTGACTTGAAATGTGAACTTGTGACTTGAAAATGGTTAAGTGTAGTGAATTGAAATTGTGTACTTGTTTCTTGAAAATAGTTAAGTGTAGTTACTTCAAATGTGAATTAGTGAGCTGAAAATGGTTAAATGTAGTGACTTGAAATTGTGAACTTTTTTCTTGAATATGATTAAATATAGTGACTTGAAATGTGAATTGGTGACTTGAAAAATGGTTAAGTGTAGTGATTTGAAATGGTTCAATGTAGTGACTTGAAATGTGGACTTGTGACTTGAAAATGGTTAAATGTAGTGACTTCAAATTTTGAATTAGTAACTTGAAAATGGTTAAGTGTAGTGACTTGAAATGTAAATTAGTGAGTTGAAAATGGTTAAGGGTAGTGACTTGAAATGTGAACTTGTGACTTGAAAATGGTTAAATGTAGTGACTCTAAATTGTGAATTAGTAACTTGAGAATGTTTAAGTTTAGTGACTTGAAATGTGAACTTGTGACTTGAAAGTGGTTAAGTGTAGTGAATGGAAATTGTACGTGAACTTGTTTCTTGAAAATGGTTAAGTGTAGTGACTTAAATGTGAATTAGTAAGTTGAAAATGATTAAATGTAGTGACTTGAAATTGTGTACTTGTTTCTTGAAAATGGTTAAATATAGTGACTTGAAATTTGAATTGGTGACTTGAAAATGGTTAAGTGTAGTGACTTGAAATGGTTAAGTGTAGTGACTTGAAATATGAACTTGTGACTTGAAAATGGTTAAATGTAGTGACTTCAAATTATGAATTAGTAACTTGAAAATGGGTAAGTGTAGTGACTTGAAATGTGAATTAGTGAGTAGAAAATGGTTAAGTGTAGTGACTTGAAATGTGAACTTGTGACTTGAAAATGGTTAAATGTAGTGACTTCAAATTGTGAATTAGTGACTTTGAAAATGGTTAAGTGTAGTGATTTGAATGTGTGAACTTGTTTTTTGAAAATTGTTAAGTGTAGCGACTTCAAATGTGAATTAGTGTGTTGATAATGCTTAAATGTAGTGAATTGAAATTGTGAACTTGTTTCTTGAAAATGGTTAAATATAGTGACTTGAAATGTGAATTAGTGACTTGAAAATGGTTAAGTATAGTGATTTGAAATGGTTAAGTGTAGTGACTTGAAATGTGAACTTGTGACTTGAAAATGGTTAAATGTAGTGACTTCAAATTGTGAATTAGTAACTTGAAAATGGTTAAGTGTAGGGACTTGAAATGTGAATTAGTGAGTTGAAAATGGTTAAATGTAGTGACTTGAAATGTGAACTTGTGACTTGAAAATGGTTAAGTGTAGTGAATTGAAATTGTGTACTTGTTTCTTGAAAATAGTTAAGTGTAGTTACTTGAAATGTGAATTAGTGAGCTGAAAATGGTTAAATGTAGTGACTTGAAATTGTGAACTTTTTTCTTGAATATGGTTAAATATAGTGACTTGAAATGTGAATTGGTGACTTGAAAAATGGTTAAGTGTAGTGATTTGAAATGGTTAAATGTTGTGGCTTGAAATGTGGACTTGTGACTTGAAAATGGTTAAATGTAGTGACTTCAAATTTTGAATTAGTAACTTGAAAAAAGTTAAGTGTAGTGACTTGAAATTTGAATTATTGAGTTGAAAATGGTTAAGTGTAGTGACTTGAAATGTGAACTTGTGACTTGAAAATGGTTAAATGTAGTGACTTCAAATTGTGAATTAGTAACTTGAGAATGTTTAAGTTTAGTGACTTGAAATGTGAACTTGTAACTTGAAAGTGGTTAAGTGTAGTGAATTGAAATTGTACGTGAACTTGTTTCTTGAAAATGGTTAAGTGTAGTGACTTAAATGTGAATTAGTAAGTTGAAAATGATTAAATGTAGTGACTTGAAATTGTGTACTTGTTTCTTAAAAATGGTTAAATATAGTGACTTGAAATTTGAATTGGTGACTTGAAAATGGTTAAGTGTAGTGACTTGAAATGGTTAAGTGTAGTGACTTGAAATATGAACTTGTGACTTGAAAATGGTTAAATGTAGTGACTTCAAATTATGAATTAGTAACTTGAAAATGGGTAAGTGTAGTGACTTGAAATGTGAATTAGTGAGTAGAAAATGGTTAAGTGTAGTGCCTTGAAATGTGAACTTGTGACTTGAAAATGGTTAAATGTAGTGACTTCAAATTGTGAATTAGTGACTTTGAAAATGGTTAAGTGTAGTGATTTTAAAGTGTGAACTTGTTTTTTGAAAATTGTTAAGTGTAGCGACTTCAAATGTGAATTAGTGAGTTGATAATGCTTAAATGTAGTGAATTGAAATTGTGAACTTGTTTCTTGAAAATGGTTAAATATAGTGGCTTGAACTGTGAATTAGTGACTTGAAAATAGTCAAGTGTAGTGACTTGAAATTGTGAAATTGTTTCTTGAAAATGGTTAAGTGTACTGACTTGAAATATGAACTTGTGACTTGAAAATGGTTAAATGTAGTGACTTCAAATTGTGAATTAGTAACTTGAAAATGGTTAAGTGTAGTGATTTGAAATTGTGAACTTGTTTTTTGGAAATGGTTAAATATATTGGCTTGAAATGTGAATTAGTGACTTGAAAATGGTTAAGTGTAGTGACTTGAAATTGTGAAATTGTTTCTTGAATATGGTTAAGTGTAGTGACTTGAAATGTGAACTTGTGACTTGAAAATGGTTAAATGTAGTGACTTCATATTGTGAATTAGTGACTTGAAAGTGGTTAAGTGTAGTGATTTTAAAGTGTGAACTTGTTTCTTGAAAAAGGTTAAGTGTAGTGACTTGAAATGTGAAATAGTGAGTTGAAAATGGTTAAATGTAGTGACTTGAAATTGTTAACTTGTTTCTTGAACATGGTTAAATATAGTGACTTGAAATGTGAATTAGTGACTTGAAAATGGTTAAGTGTCGTGACTTGAAATGGTTAAGTGTAGTGACTTGAAATGTGAACTTGTGACTTGAAAATGGTTAAGTGTAGTGAGTTGAAAATGGTTAAATGTAGTGAATTGAAATTGTGAACTTGTTTCTTGAAAATGGTTAAGTGTAGTGTCTTGAAATGTGAACTTGTGACTTGAAAATTGTTAAGTGTAGTGACTTGAAATGTGAACTTGTGAGTTGAATATGGTTAAGTGTAGTGACCTGAATATGGTTAAATGTAGTGAATTGAAATATTGAACTTGTTTCTTGAAAAAGGTTATGTATAGTGACTTGAAATGTGAATTAGTGAGTTGAAAATGGTTAAATGTAGTTACATGAAATTGTTATCTTGTTTCTTGAACATGGTTAAATATAGTGACTTGAAATGTGAATTAGTGACTTGAAAATGGTTAAGTGTAGTGACTTCAAATGGTTAAGTGTAGTGACTTGAAATGTGAACTTGTAACTTGAAAATGGTTAAGTGTAGTGAATTGAAATTGTGTATTTGTTTCTTGAAAATAGTTAAGTGTAGTTACTTGAAATGTGAATTAGTGAGCTGAAAATGGTTAAATGTAGTGACTTGAAATTGTGAACTTTTTTCTTGAAAATGGTTAAATATAGTGACTTGAAATGTGAATTAGTGACTTGAAAATGGTTAAGTGTCGTGACTTGAAATGGTTAAGTGTAGTGACTTGAAATGTGAACTTGTGACTTGAAAATGGTTAAGTGTAGTGAGTTGAAAATGGTTAAATGTAGTGACCTGAAAATGGTTAAATGTAGTGAATTAAAATTTTGAACTTGTTTCTTGAAAAAGGTTAAGTGTAGTGACTTGAAATGTGAAATAGTGAGTTGAAAATGGTTAAATGTAGTGACTTGAAATTGTTAACTTGTTTCTTGAACATGGTTAAATATAGTGACTTGAAATGTGAATTAGTGACTTGAAAATGGTTAAGTGTCGTGACTTGAAATGGTTAAGTGTAGTGACTTGAAATGTGAACTTGTGACTTGAAAATGGTTAAGTGTAGTGAGTTGAAAATGGTTAAATGTAGTGAATTGAAATTATGAACTTGTTTCTTGAAAATGGTTAAGTTTAGTGTCTTGAAATGTGAACTTGTGACTTGAAAATTGTTAAGTGTAGTGACTTGAAATGTGAACTTGTGAGTTGAAAATGGTTAAGTGTAGTGACCTGAATATGGTTAAATGTAGTGAATTGAAATATTGAACTTGTTTCTTGAAAAAGCTTATGTATAGTGACTTGAAATGTGAATTAGTGAGTTGAAAATGGTTAAATGTAGTGACATGAAATTGTTATCTTGTTTCTTGAACATGGTTAAATATAGTGACTTGAAATGTGAATTAGTGACTTGAAATTGTGAAATTGTTTCTTGAATATGGTTAAGTGTAGTGACTTGAAATGTGAACTTGTAACTTGAAAATGGTTAAGTGTAGTGAATTGAAATTGTGTATTTGTTTCTTGAAAATAGTTAAGTGTAGTTACTTGAAATGTGAATAAGTGAACTGAAAATGGTTAAATGTAGTGACTTGAAATTGTGAACTTTTTTCTTGAAAATGGTTAAATATAGTGACTTGAAATGTGAATTAGTGACTTGAAAATGGTTAAGTATAGTGATTTGAAATGGTTAAGTGTAGTGACTTGTAATGTGAACTTGTGACTTGAAAATCGTTAAATGTAGTGACTTCAAATTGTGAATTAGTAAATTGAAAATGGTTAAGTGTAGTGACTTGAAATGTGAATTAGTGAGTTGAAAATGGTTAAATGTAGTGACTTGAAATGTGAACTTGTGACTTGAAAATGGTTAAATGTAGTGAATTAAAATTTTGAACTTGTTTCTTGAAAAAGGTTAAGTGTAGTGACTTGAAATGTGAACTTGTGACTTGAAAATGGTTAAGTGTAGTGAATTGAAATTGTGAACTTGTTTCTTGAAAATGGTTAAGTTTAGTGACTTGAAATGTGAATTAGTGTGTTGAAAATTGTTAAATGTAGTGACTTGAAATTGTGTACTTGTTTCTTGAAAATGGTTAAATATAGTGACTTGAAATTTGAATTGGTGACTTGAAAATTGTTAAGTGTAGTGACTTGAAATGTGAACATGTGACTTGAAAATGGTTAAGTGTAGTGACCTGAAAATGGTTAAATGTAGTGAATTAAAATTTTGAACTTGTTTCTTGAAAAAGGTTAAGTGTAGTGACTTGAAATGTGAAATAGTGAGTTGAAAATGGTTAAATGTAGTGACTTGAAATTGTTAACTTGTTTCTTGAACATGGTTAAATATAGTGACTTGAAATGTGAATTAGTGACTTGAAAATGGTTAAGTGTCGTGACTTGAAATGGTTAAGTGTAGTGACTTGAAATGTGAACTTGTGACTTGAAAATGGTTAAGTGTAGTGAGTTGAAAATGGTTAAATGTAGTGAATTGAAATTGTGAACTTGTTTCTTGAAAATGGTTAAGTGTAGTGTCTTGAAAATTGTTTAGTGTAGTGACTTGAAATGTGAACTTGTGAGTTGAAAATGGTTAAGTGTAGTGACCTGAATATGGTTAAATGTAGTGAATTGAAATATTGAACTTGTTTCTTGAAAAAGGTTATGTATAGTGACTTGAAATGTGAATTAGTGAGTTGAAAATGGTTAAATGTAGTGACATGAAATTGTTATCTTGTTTCTTGAACATGGTTAAATATAGTGACTTGAAATGTGAATTAGTGACTTGAAAATGGTTAAGTGTAGTGACTTCAAATGGTTAAGTGTAGTGACTTGAAATGTGAACTTGTAACTTGAAAATGGTTAAGTGTAGTGAATTGAAATTGTGTATTTGTTTCTTGAAAATAGTTAAGTGTAGTTACTTGAAATGTGAATTAGTGAGCTGAAAATGGTTAAATGTAGTGACTTGAAATTGTGAACTTTTTTCTTGAAAATGGTTAAATATAGTGACTTGAAATGTGAATTAGTGACTTGAAAATGGTTAAGTATAGTGATTTGAAATGGTTAAGTGTAGTGACTTGAAATGTGAACTTGTGACTTGCAAATAGTTAAATGTAGTGACTTCAAATTGTGAATTAGTGATTTGAAAATGGTTAAGTGTAGTGACTTGAAATTGTGAACCTGTTTTTTGAAAATTGTTAAGTGTAGTGACTTGAAATGTGAACATGTGACTTGAAAATGGTTAAGTGTAGTGACCTGAAAATGGTTAAATGTAGTGAATTAAAATTTTGAACTTGTTTCTTGAAAAAGGTTAAGTGTAGTGACTTGAAATGTGAAATAGTGAGTTGAAAATGGTTAAATGTAGTGACTTGAAATTGTTAACTTGTTCCTTGAACATGGTTAAATATAGTGACTTGAAATGTGAATTAGTGACTTGAAAATGGTTAAGTGTCGTGACTTGAAATGGTTAAGTGTAGTGACTTGAAATGTGAACTTGTGACTTGAAAATGGTTAAGTGTAGTGAGTTGAAAATGGTTAAATGTAGTGAATTGAAATTGTGAACTTGTTTCTTGAAAATGGTTAAGTGTAGTGTCTTGAAATGTGAACTTGTGACTTGAAAATTGTTAAGTGTAGTGACTTGAAATGTGAACTTGTGAGTTGAAAATGGATAAGTGTAGTGACCTGAATATGGTTAAATGTAGTGAATTGAAACATTGAACTTGTTTCTTGAAAAAGGTTATGTATAGTGACTTGAAATGTTGAAAATGGTTAAATGTAGTGACATGAAATTGCTATCTTGTTTCTTGAACATGGTTAAATATAGTGACTTGAAATGTGAATTAGTGACTTGAAAATGGTTAAGTGTAGTGACTTCAAATGGTTAAGTGTAGTGACTTGAAATGTGAACTTGTAACTTGAAAATGGTTAAGTGTAGTGAATTGAAATTGTGTATTTGTTTCTTTAAAATAGTTAAGTGTAGTTACTTGAAATTTGAATTAGTGAGCTGAAAATGGTTAAATGTAGTGACTTGAAATTGTGAACTTTTTTCTTGAAAATGGTTAAATATAGTGACTTGAAATGTGAATTAGTGATTTGAAAATGGTTAAGTAAAGTGATTTGAAATGGTTAAGTGTAGTGACTTGAAATGTGAACTTGTGACTTGAAAATCGTTAAATGTAGTGACTTCAAATTGTGAATTAGTAAATTGAAAATGGTTAAGTGTAGTGACTTGAAATGTGAATTAGTGAGTTGAAAATGGTTAAATGTAGTGACTTGAAATGTGAACTTGTGACTTGAAAATAGTTAAATGTAGCGACTTACAATTGTGAATTAGTAACTTGAGAATGGTTATGTGCAGTGACTTGAAATGTGAACTTGTGACTTGAAAATGGTTAAGTGTAGTGAATTGAAATTGTGAACTTGTTTCTTGAAAATGGTTAAGTTTAGTGACTTGAAATGTGAATTAGTGTGTTGAAAATGGTTAAATGTAGTGACTTGAAATTGTGTACTTGTTTCTTGAAAATGGTTAAATATAGTAACTTGAAATTTGAATTGGTGACTTGAAAATGGTTAAGTGTAGTGACTTGAAATGGTTAAGTGTAGTGACTTGAAATATGAACTTGTGACTTGAAAATGGTTAAATGTAGTGACTTCAAATTATGAATTAGTAACTTGAAAATGGGTAAGTGTAGTGACTTGAAATGTGAATTAGTGAGTAGAAAATGGTTAAGTGTAGTGACTTGAAATGTGAACTTGTGACTTGAAAATGGTTAAATGTAGTGACTTCAAATTGTGAATTAGTGACTTTGAAAATGGTTAAGTGTAGTGATTTGAAATTGTGAACTTGTTTTTTGAAAATGGTTAAATATAGTGACTTGAAATGTGAATTAGTGACTTGAAAATTGTTAAGTATAGTGATTTGAAATGGTTAAGTGTAGTGACTTGAAATGTGAACTTGTGACTTGAAAATCGTTAAATGTAGTGACTTCAAATTGTGAATTAGTAAATTGAAAATGGTTAAGTGTAGTGACTTGAAATGTGAATTAGTGTTTTGAAAATGGTTAAATGTAGTGACTTGAAATGTGAACTTGTGACTTGAAACTAGTTAAATGTAGCGACTTACAATTGTGAATTAGTAACTTGAGAATGGTTATGTGCAGTGACTTGAAATGTGAACTTGTGACTTGAAAATGGTTAAATGTAGCGACTTCAAATTGTGAATTAGTAACTTGAGAATGGTTATGTGCAGTGACTTGAAATGTGAACTTGTGACTTGAAAATGGTTAAGTGTAGTGAATTGAAATTGTGAACTTGTTTTTTGGAAATGGTTAAATATATTGGCTTGAAATGTGAATTAGTGACTTGAAAATGGTTAAGTGTAGTGACTTGAAATTGTGAACTTGTTTCTTGAATATGGTTAAGTGTAGTGACTTGAAATGTGAACTTGTGACTTGAAAATGGTTAAGTATAGTGACTTGAATTGATTTAGTGTAGTGACTTGAAATGTGAACTTGTGACTTGAAAATGGTTAAATTTAGTGACTTCAAATTGTGAATTAGTAACTTGAAAATGGTTAAGTGTAGTGACTTGAAATATCAATTATTGAGTTGAAAATGGTTAAGTGTAGTGACATGAAATGTGAACTTGTGACTTGAAAATGGTTAATTGTAGTGATTTCAAATTGTGAATTAGTAACTTGAAAATGGTTAAGTGTAGTGATTTGAAATTGTGAACTTGTTTTTTGGAAATGGTTAAATATATTGGCTTGAAATGTGAATTAGTGACTTGAAAATGGTTAAGTGTAGTGACTTGAAATTGTGAAATTGTTTCTTGAATATGGTTAAGTGTAGTGACTTGAAATGTGAACTTGTGACTTGAAAATGGTTAAATGTAGTGACTTCATATTGTGAATTAGTGACTTGAAAGTGGTTAAGTGTAGTGATTTTAAAGTGTGAACTTGTTTCTTGAAAAAGGTTAAGTGTAGTGACTTGAAATGTGAAATAGTGAGTTGAAAATGGTTAAATGTAGTGACTTGAAATTGTTAACTTGTTTCTTGAACATGGTTAAATATAGTGACTTGAAATGTGAATTAGTGACTTGAAAATGGTTAAGTGTCGTGACTTGAAATGGTTAAGTGTAGTGACTTGAAATGTGAACTTGTGACTTGAAAATGGTTAAGTGTAGTGAGTTGAAAATGGTTAAATGTAGTGAATTGAAATTGTGAACTTGTTTCTTGAAAATGGTTAAGTGTAGTGTCTTGAAATGTGAACTTGTGACTTGAAAATTGTTAAGTGTAGTGACTTGAAATGTGAACTTGTGAGTTGAATATGGTTAAGTGTAGTGACCTGAATATGGTTAAATGTAGTGAATTGAAATATTGAACTTGTTTCTTGAAAAAGGTTATGTATAGTGACTTGAAATGTGAATTAGTGAGTTGAAAATGGTTAAATGTAGTTACATGAAATTGTTATCTTGTTTCTTGAACATGGTTAAATATAGTGACTTGAAATGTGAATTAGTGACTTGAAAATGGTTAAGTGTAGTGACTTCAAATGGTTAAGTGTAGTGACTTGAAATGTGAACTTGTAACTTGAAAATGGTTAAGTGTAGTGAATTGAAATTGTGTATTTGTTTCTTGAAAATAGTTAAGTGTAGTTACTTGAAATGTGAATTAGTGAGCTGAAAATGGTTAAATGTAGTGACTTGAAATTGTGAACTTTTTTCTTGAAAATGGTTAAATATAGTGACTTGAAATGTGAATTAGTGACTTGAAAATGGTTAAGTGTCGTGACTTGAAATGGTTAAGTGTAGTGACTTGAAATGTGAACTTGTGACTTGAAAATGGTTAAGTGTAGTGAGTTGAAAATGGTTAAATGTAGTGACCTGAAAATGGTTAAATGTAGTGAATTAAAATTTTGAACTTGTTTCTTGAAAAAGGTTAAGTGTAGTGACTTGAAATGTGAAATAGTGAGTTGAAAATGGTTAAATGTAGTGACTTGAAATTGTTAACTTGTTTCTTGAACATGGTTAAATATAGTGACTTGAAATGTGAATTAGTGACTTGAAAATGGTTAAGTGTCGTGACTTGAAATGGTTAAGTGTAGTGACTTGAAATGTGAACTTGTGACTTGAAAATGGTTAAGTGTAGTGAGTTGAAAATGGTTAAATGTAGTGAATTGAAATTATGAACTTGTTTCTTGAAAATGGTTAAGTTTAGTGTCTTGAAATGTGAACTTGTGACTTGAAAATTGTTAAGTGTAGTGACTTGAAATGTGAACTTGTGAGTTGAAAATGGTTAAGTGTAGTGACCTGAATATGGTTAAATGTAGTGAATTGAAATATTGAACTTGTTTCTTGAAAAAGCTTATGTATAGTGACTTGAAATGTGAATTAGTGAGTTGAAAATGGTTAAATGTAGTGACATGAAATTGTTATCTTGTTTCTTGAACATGGTTAAATATAGTGACTTGAAATGTGAATTAGTGACTTGAAATTGTGAAATTGTTTCTTGAATATGGTTAAGTGTAGTGACTTGAAATGTGAACTTGTAACTTGAAAATGGTTAAGTGTAGTGAATTGAAATTGTGTATTTGTTTCTTGAAAATAGTTAAGTGTAGTTACTTGAAATGTGAATAAGTGAACTGAAAATGGTTAAATGTAGTGACTTGAAATTGTGAACTTTTTTCTTGAAAATGGTTAAATATAGTGACTTGAAATGTGAATTAGTGACTTGAAAATGGTTAAGTATAGTGATTTGAAATGGTTAAGTGTAGTGACTTGTAATGTGAACTTGTGACTTGAAAATCGTTAAATGTAGTGACTTCAAATTGTGAATTAGTAAATTGAAAATGGTTAAGTGTAGTGACTTGAAATGTGAATTAGTGAGTTGAAAATGGTTAAATGTAGTGACTTGAAATGTGAACTTGTGACTTGAAAATGGTTAAATGTAGTGAATTAAAATTTTGAACTTGTTTCTTGAAAAAGGTTAAGTGTAGTGACTTGAAATGTGAACTTGTGACTTGAAAATGGTTAAGTGTAGTGAATTGAAATTGTGAACTTGTTTCTTGAAAATGGTTAAGTTTAGTGACTTGAAATGTGAATTAGTGTGTTGAAAATTGTTAAATGTAGTGACTTGAAATTGTGTACTTGTTTCTTGAAAATGGTTAAATATAGTGACTTGAAATTTGAATTGGTGACTTGAAAATTGTTAAGTGTAGTGACTTGAAATGTGAACATGTGACTTGAAAATGGTTAAGTGTAGTGACCTGAAAATGGTTAAATGTAGTGAATTAAAATTTTGAACTTGTTTCTTGAAAAAGGTTAAGTGTAGTGACTTGAAATGTGAAATAGTGAGTTGAAAATGGTTAAATGTAGTGACTTGAAATTGTTAACTTGTTTCTTGAACATGGTTAAATATAGTGACTTGAAATGTGAATTAGTGACTTGAAAATGGTTAAGTGTCGTGACTTGAAATGGTTAAGTGTAGTGACTTGAAATGTGAACTTGTGACTTGAAAATGGTTAAGTGTAGTGAGTTGAAAATGGTTAAATGTAGTGAATTGAAATTGTGAACTTGTTTCTTGAAAATGGTTAAGTTTAGTGTCTTGAAATGTGAACTTGTGACTTGAAAATTGTTAAGTGTAGTGACTTGAAATGTGAACTTGTGAGTTGAAAATGGTTAAGTGTAGTGACCTGAATATGGTTAAATGTAGTGAATTGAAATATTGAACTTGTTTCTTGAAAAAGCTTATGTATAGTGACTTGAAATGTGAATTAGTGAGTTGAAAATGGTTAAATGTAGTGACATGAAATTGTTATCTTGTTTCTTGAACATGGTTAAATATAGTGACTTGAAATGTGAATTAGTGACTTGAAAATGGTTAAGTGTAGTGACTTCAAATGGTTAAGTGTAGTGACTTGAAATGTGAACTTGTAACTTGAAAATGGTTAAGTGTAGTGAATTGAAATTGTGTATTTGTTTCTTGAAAATAGTTAAGTGTAGTTACTTGAAATGTGAATAAGTGAACTGAAAATGGTTAAATGTAGTGACTTGAAATTGTGAACTTTTTTCTTGAAAATGGTTAAATATAGTGACTTGAAATGTGAATTAGTGACTTGAAAATGGTTAAGTATAGTGATTTGAAATGGTTAAGTGTAGTGACTTGAAATGTGAACTTGTGACTTGAAAATCGTTAAATGTAGTGACTTCAAATTGTGAATTAGTAAATTGAAAATGGTTAAGTGTAGTGACTTGAAATGTGAATTAGTGAGTTGAAAATGGTTAAATGTAGTGACTTGAAATGTGAACTTGTGACTTGAAAATGGTTAAATGTAGTGAATTAAAATTTTGAACTTGTTTCTTGAAAAAGGTTAAGTGTAGTGACTTGAAATGTGAACTTGTGACTTGAAAATGGTTAAGTGTAGTGAATTGAAATTGTGAACTTGTTTCTTGAAAATGGTTAAGTTTAGTGACTTGAAATGTGAATTAGTGTGTTGAAAATTGTTAAATGTAGTGACTTGAAATTGTGTACTTGTTTCTTGAAAATGGTTAAATATAGTGACTTGAAATTTGAATTGGTGACTTGAAAATGGTTAAGTGTAGTGACTTGAAATGGTTAAGTGTAGTGACTTGAAATATGAACTTGTGACTTGAAAATGGTTAAATGTAGTGACTTCAAATTATGAATTAGTAACTTGAAAATGGGTAAGTGTAGTGACTTGAAATGTGAATTAGTGAGTAGAAAATGGTTAAGTGTAGTGACTTGAAATGTGAACTTGTGACTTGAAAATGGTTAAATGTAGTGACTTCAAATTGTGAATTAGTGACTTTGAAAATGGTTAAGTGTAGTGATTTGTAATTGTGAACTTGTTTTTTGAAAATGGTTAAATATAGTGACTTGAAATGTGAATTAGTGACTTGAAAATTGTTAAGTATAGTGATTTGAAATGGTTAAGTGTAGTGACTTGAAATGTGAACTTGTGACTTGAAAATCGTTAAATGTAGTGACTTCAAATTGTGAATTAGTAAATTGAAAATGGTTAAGTGTAGTGACTTGAAATGTGAATTAGTGTTTTGAAAATGGTTAAATGTAGTGACTTGAAATGTGAACTTGTGACTTGAAAATAGTTAAATGTAGCGACTTACAATTGTGAATTAGTAACTTGAGAATGGTTATGTGCAGTGACTTGAAATGTGAACTTGTGACTTGAAAATGGTTAAATGTAGCGACTTCAAATTGTGAATTAGTAACTTGAGAATGGTTATGTGCAGTGACTTGAAATGTGAACTTGTGACTTGAAAATGGATAAGTGTAGTGAATTGAAATTGTGAACTTGTTTCTTGAAAATTGTTAAGTGTAATGACTTGAAATGTGAATTAGTGTGTTGAAAATGGTTAAATGTAGTGACTTAAAATTGTGAACTTGTTTCTTGAAAATGGTTAAATATTGTGACTTCAAAAGTAAATTAGTGACTTGAAAATGGTTAAGTATAGTGACTTGAATTGATTAAGTGTAGTGACTTGAAATGTGAACTTGTGACTTGAAAATGGTTAAATTTTGTGACTTCAAATTGTGAATTAGTAACTTGAAAATGGTTAAGTGTAGTGACTTGAAATATCAATTATTGAGTTGAAAATGGTTAAGTGTAGTGACATGACATGTGAACTTGTGACTTGAAAATGGTTAATTATAGTGATTTCAAATTGTGAATTAGTAACTTGAAAATGGTTAAGTGTAGTGATTTGAAATTGTGAACTTGTTTTTTGGAAATGGTTAAATATATTGGCTTGAAATGTGAATTAGTGACTTGAAAATGGTTAAGTGTAGTGACTTGAAATTGTTAAATTGTTTCTTGAATATGGTTAAGTGTAGTGACTTGAAATGTGAACTTGTGACTTGAAAATGGTTAAATGTAGTGACTTCATATTGTGAATTAGTGACTTGAAAGTGGTTAAGTGTAGTGATTTTAAATTGTGAACTCGTTTTTTGAAAACGGTTAAATATATTGACTTGAAATGTGAATTAGTGACTTGAAAATGGTTAAGTGTAGTGACTTGAAATTGTGAAATTGTTTCTTGATAATGGTTAAGTGTAGTGACTTGAAATGTGAACTTGTGACTTGAAAATGGTTAAATGTAGTGACTTCATATTGTGAATTAGTGACTTGAAAGTGGTTAAGTGTAGTGACTTGAAATTGTGAACTTGTTTTTTGAAATTGGTTAAGTGTAGTGATTTGAAATTTGAATTAGTGAGTTAAAAATGGTTAAGTGTAGTGACTTCAAAATGGTTAAATGTAGTGAATTGAACTTGTGAACTTGTTTCTTGATAATGGTTAAATATAGTGACTTGAAATGTGAATTAGCGACTTGAAAATGGTTAAGTGTAGTGACCTGAAATTGTGAACTTGTTTCTTGAAAATGGTTAAATATAGTGATTTGAAATGTGAATTAGTGACTTGAAAATGGCTAAGTATAGTGACTTGAAATGGATAAGTGTAGTGACTTGAAATGTGAACTTGTGACTTGAAAATGGTTAAGTGTAGTGACTTGAAATGTGAACCTGTGACTTGAAAATGGTTAAGTGTAGTGACTTGAAATTTGAACTTGTGACTTGAAATTGGTTAAATGTAGTGACTTCAAATTGTGAATTAGTAACTTGAAAATGGTTTAGTGTAGTGATTTGAAATTGTGAACTTGTTTTTTGAAAATTTTTAAGTGTAGTGACTTGAAATGTGAATTAGTGAGTTGAAAATGGTTAAATGTAGTGAATTGAAATTGTGAACTTGTTTCTTGAATATGGTTAAATATAGTGACTTGAAAAGTGAATTAGTGACTTGAAAATGGTTAAGTGTAGTGACTTGAAAAGGTTAAGTGTAGTGACTTGAAATGTGAACTTGTGACTTGAAAATGGTTAAGTGTAGTGAATTGAAATTGTGAACTTGTTTCTTGAAAATGGTTAAGTGTAGTGACTTGAAATGTGAATTAGTGTGTTGATAATGGTTAAATGTAGTGACTTGAAATTGTGAACTTGTTTCTTGAAAATGGTTAAATATTGTGACTTCAAAAGTGAATTAGTGACTTGAAAATGGTTAAGTATAGTGACTTGAATTGATTAAGTGTAGTGACTTGAAATGTGAACTTGTGACTTGAAAATGGTTAAATGTAGTGACTTCAAATTGTGAATTAGTAACTTGAAAATGGTTAAGTGTAGTGACTTGAAATATGAATTAGTGAGTTGAAAATGGTTAAGTGTAGTGACTTGAAATGTGAACTTGTGACTTGAAAATGGTTAATTGTAGTGATTTCAAATTTTGAATTAGTAACTTGAAAATGGTTAAGTGTAGTGATTTGAAATTGTGAACTTGTTTTTTGGAAATGGTTAAATATATTGGCTTGAAATGTGAATTAGTGACTTGAAAATGGTTAAGTGTAGTGACTTGAAATTGTGAACTTGTTTCTTGAATATGGTTAAGTGTAGTGACTTGAAATGTGAACTTGTGACTTGAAAATGGTTAAATGTAGTGACTTCATATTGTGAATTAGTGACTTGAAAGTGGTTAAGTGTAGTGATTTGAAATTGTGAACTTGTTTTTTGAAAACGGTTAAATATATTGACTTGAAATGTGAATTAGTGACTTGAAAATGGTTAAGTGTAGTGACTTGAAATTGTGAAATTGTTTCTTGATAATGGTTAAATATAGTGACTTGAAATGTGAATTAGCGACTTGAAAATGGTTAAATGTAGTGACTTGAAATTGTGAACTTGTTTCTTGAAAATGGTTAAATATAGTGACTTGAAATGTGGACTTGTCACTTGAAAATGGTTAAATGTAGTGACTACAAATTTTGAATTAGTAACTTGAAAACGGTTAAGTGTAGTGACTTGAAATGTGAATTAGTGAGTTGAAAATGGTTAAGTGTAGTGACTTGAAATGTGAACTTGTGACTTGAAAATGGTTAAATGTAGTGACTTCAAATTGTGAATTAGTAACTTGAGAATGTTTAAGTTTAGTGACTTGAAATGTGAACTTGTGACTTGAAAAGTGTTAAGTGTAGTGACTTGAAATGTGAACTTGTGACTTGAAAATGGTCAATTGTCGTGACTTCAAATTGTGAATTAGTAACTTGAAAATGGTTAAGTGTAGTGATTTGAAATGTGAATTAGTAAGTTGAAAATGATTAAATGTAGTGACTTGAAATTGTGTACTTGTTTCTTGAAAATGGTTAAATATAGTAACTTGAAATTTGAATTGGTGACTTGAAAATGTTTAAGTGTAGTGACTTGAAATGTGAACTTCTGACTTGAAAATGGTTAAATGTAGTGACTTCAAATTATGAATTAGTAACTTGAAAATGGTTAAGTGTAGTGACTTGAATTATGAATTAGTGAGTAGAAAATGGTTAAGTTTAGTGACTTGAAATGTGAACTTGTGACTTGAAAGTGGTTAAGTGTAGTGAATTGAAATTGTACGTGAACTTGTTTCTTGAAAATGGTTAAGTGTAGTGACTTAAATGTGAATTAGTAAGTTGAAAATGATTAAATGTAGTGACTTGAAATTGTGAACTTTTTTCTTGAATATGGTTAAATATAGTTACTTGAAATGTGAATTGGTGACTTGAAAAATGGTTAAGTGTAGTGATTTGAAATGGTTAAATGTAGTGGCTTGAAATGTGGACTTGTGACTTGAAAATGGTTAAATGTAAGTGTAGTGACTTGAAATTTGAATTATTGAGTTGAAAATGGTTAAGTGTAGTGACTTGAAATGTGAACTTGTGACTTAAAAATGGTTAAATGTAGTGACTTCAAATTGTGAATTAGTAACTTGAGAATGTTTAAGTTTAGTGACTTGAAATGTGAACTTGTAACTTGAAAGTGGTTAAGTGTAGTGAATTGAAATTGTACGTGAACTTGTTTCTTGAAAATGGTTAAGTGTAGTTACTTAAATGTGAATTAGTAAGTTGAAAATGATTAAATGTAGTGACTTGAAATTGTGTACTTGTTTCTTAAAAATGGTTAAATATAGTGACTTGAAATTTGAATTGGTGACTTGAAAATGGTTAAGTGTAGTGACTTGAAATGGTTAAGTGTAGTGACTTGAAATATGAACTTGTGACTTGAAAATGGTTAAATGTAGTGACTTCAAATTATGAATTAGTAACTTGAAAATGGGTAAGTGTAGTGACTTGAAATGTGAATTAGTGAGTAGAAAATGGTTAAGTGTAGTGACTTGAAATGTGAACTTGTGACTTGAAAATGGTTAAATGTAGTGACTTCAAATTGTGAATTAGTGACTTTGAAAATGGTTAAGTGTAGTGATTTTAAAGTGTGAACTTGTTTTTTGAAAATTGTTAAGTGTAGCGACTTCAAATGTGAATTAGTGAGTTGATAATGCTTAAATGTAGTGAATTGAAATTGTGAACTTGTTTCTTGAAAATGGTTAAATATAGTGGCTTGAACTGTGAATTAGTGACTTGAAAATAGTCAAGTGTAGTGACTTGAAATTGTGAAATTGTTTCTTGAAAATGGTTAAGTGTACTGACTTGAAATATGAACTTGTGACTTGAAAATGGTTAAATGTAGTGACTTCAAATTGTGAATTAGTGATTTGAAAATGGTTAAGTGTAGTGACTTGAAATTGTGAACCTGTTTTTTGAAAATTGTTAAGTGTAGTGACTTGAAATGTGAACATGTGACTTGAAAATGGTTAAGTGTAGTGACCTGAAAATGGTTAAATGTAGTGAATTAAAATTTTGAACTTGTTTCTTGAAAAAGGTTAAGTGTAGTGACTTGAAATGTGAAATAGTGAGTTGAAAATGGTTAAATGTAGTGACTTGAAATTGTTAACTTGTTTCTTGAACATGGTTAAATATAGTGACTTGAAATGTGAATTAGTGACTTGAAAATGGTTAAGTGTCGTGACTTGAAATGGTTAAGTGTAGTGACTTGAAATGTGAACTTGTGACTTGAAAATGGTTAAGTGTAGTGAGTTGAAAATGGTTAAATGTAGTGAATTGAAATTGTGAACTTGTTTCTTGAAAATGGTTAAGTGTAGTGTCTTGAAATGTGAAGTTGTGACTTGAAAATTGTTTAGTGTAGTGACTTGAAATGTGAACTTGTGAGTTGAAAATGGTTAAGTGTAGTGACCTGAATATGGTTAAATGTAGTGAATTGAAATATTGAACTTGTTTCTTGAAAAAGGTTATGTATAGTGACTTGAAATGTGAATTAGTGAGTTGAAAATGGTTAAATGTAGTGACATGAAATTGTTATCTTGTTTCTTGAACATGGTTAAATATAGTGACTTGAAATGTGAATTAGTGACTTGAAAATGGTTAAGTGTAGTGACTTCAAATGGTTAAGTGTAGTGACTTGAAATGTGAACTTGTAACTTGAAAATGGTTAAGTGTAGTGAATTGAAATTGTGTATTTGTTTCTTGAAAATAGTTAAGTGTAGTTACTTGAAATGTGAATTAGTGAGCTGAAAATGGTTAAATGTAGTGACTTGAAATTGTGAACTTTTTTCTTGAAAATGGTTAAATATAGTGACTTGAAATGTGAATTAGTGACTTGAAAATGGTTAAGTATAGTGATTTGAAATGGTTAAGTGTAGTGACTTGAAATGTGAACTTGTGACTTGCAAATAGTTAAATGTAGTGACTTCAAATTGTGAATTAATGATTTGAAAATGGTTAAGTGTAGTGACTTGAAATTGTGAACCTGTTTTTTGAAAATTGTTAAGTGTAGTGACTTGAAATGTGAACATGTGACTTGAAAATGGTTAAGTGTAGTGACCTGAAAATGGTTAAATGTAGTGAATTAAAATTTTGAACTTGTTTCTTGAAAAAGGTTAAGTGTAGTGACTTGAAATGTGAAATAGTGAGTTGAAAATGGTTAAATGTAGTGACTTGAAATTGTTAACTTGTTTCTTGAACATGGTTAAATATAGTGACTTGAAATGTGAATTAGTGACTTGAAAATGGTTAAGTGTCGTGACTTGAAATGGTTAAGTGTAGTGACTTGAAATGTGAACTTGTGACTTGAAAATGGTTAAGTGTAGTGAGTTGAAAATGGTTAAATGTAGTGAATTGAAATTGTGAACTTGTTTCTTGAAAATGGTTAAGTGTAGTGTCTTGAAATGTGAACTTGTGACTTGAAAATTGTTAAGTGTAGTGACTTGAAATGTGAACTTGTGAGTTGAAAATGGTTAAGTGTAGTGACCTGAATATGGTTAAATGTAGTGAATTGAAATATTGAACTTGTTTCTTGAAAAAGGTTATGTATAGTGACTTGAAATGTTGAAAATGGTTAAATGTAGTGACATGAAATTGTTATCTTTTTTCTTGAACATGGTTAAATATAGTGACTTGTAATGTGAATTAGTGACTTGAAAATGGTTAAGTGTAGTGTCTTCAAATGGTTAAGTGTAGTGACTTGAAATGTGAACTTGTAACTTGAAAATGGTTAAGTGTAGTGAATTGAAATTGTGTATTTGTTTCTTTAAAATAGTTAAGTGTAGTTACTTGAAATGTGAATTAGTGAGCTGAAAATGGTTAAATGTAGTGACTTGAAATTGTGAACTTTTTTCTTGAAAATGGTTAAATATAGTGACTTGAAATGTGAATTAGTGACTTGAAAATGGTTAAGTAAAGTGATTTGAAATGGTTAAGTGTAGTGACTTGAAATGTGAACTTGTGACTTGAAAATCGTTAAATGTAGTGACTTCAAATTGTGAATTAGTAAATTGAAAATGGTTAAGTGTAGTGACTTGAAATGTGAATTAGTGAGTTGAAAATGGTTAAATGTAGTGACTTGAAATGTGAACTTGTGACTTGAAAATAGTTAAATGTAGCGACTTACAATTGTGAATTAGTAACTTGAGAATGGTTATGTGCAGTGACTTGAAATGTGAACTTGTGACTTGAAAATGGTTAAGTGTAGTGAATTGAAATTGTGAACTTGTTTCTTGAAAATGGTTAAGTTTAGTGACTTGAAATGTGAATTAGTGTGTTGAAAATGGTTAAATGTAGTGACTTGAAATTGTGTACTTGTTTCTTGAAAATGGTTAAATATAGTAACTTGAAATTTGAATTGGTGACTTGAAAATGGTTAAGTGTAGTGACTTGAAATGGTTAAGTGTAGTGACTTGAAATATGAACTTGTGACTTGAAAATGGTTAAATGTAGTGACTTCAAATTATGAATTAGTAACTTGAAAATGGGTAAGTGTAGTGACTTGAAATGTGAATTAGTGAGTAGAAAATGGTTAAGTGTAGTGACTTGAAATGTGAACTTGTGACTTGAAAATGGTTAAATGTAGTGACTTCAAATTGTGAATTAGTGACTTTGAAAATGGTTAAGTGTAGTGATTTGAAATTGTGAACTTGTTTTTTGAAAATGGTTAAATATAGTGACTTGAAATGTGAATTAGTGACTTGAAAATTGTTAAGTATAGTGATTTGAAATGGTTAAGTGTAGTGACTTGAAATGTGAACTTGTGACTTGAAAATCGTTAAATGTAGTGACTTCAAATTGTGAATTAGTAAATTGAAAATGGTTAAGTGTAGTGACTTGAAATGTGAATTAGTGTTTTGAAAATGGTTAAATGTAGTGACTTGAAATGTGAACTTGTGACTTGAAAATAGTTAAATGTAGCGACTTACAATTGTGAATTAGTAACTTGAGAATGGTTATGTGCAGTGACTTGAAATGTGAACTTGTGACTTGAAAATGGTTAAATGTAGCGACTTCAAATTGTGAATTAGTAACTTGAGAATGGTTATGTGCAGTGACTTGAAATGTGAACTTGTGACTTGAAAATGGTTAAGTGTAGTGAATTGAAATTGTGAACTTGTTTCTTGAAATGGTTAAGTGTAGTGACTTGAAATGTGAATTAGTGTGTTGAAAATGGTTAAATGTAGTGACTTAAAATTGTGAACTTGTTTCTTGAAAATGGTTAAATATTGTGACTTCAAAAGTAAATTAGTGACTTGAAAATGGTTAAGTATAGTGACTTGAATTGATTTAGTGTAGTGACTTGAAATGTGAACTTGTGACTTGAAAATGGTTAAATTTAGTGACTTCAAATTGTGAATTAGTAACTTGAAAATGGTTAAGTGTAGTGACTTGAAATATCAATTATTGAGTTGAAAATGGTTAAGTGTAGTGACATGAAATGTGAACTTGTGACTTGAAAATGGTTAATTATAGTGATTTCAAATTGTGAATTAGTAACTTGAAAATGGTTAAGTGTAGTGATTTGAAATTGTGAACTTGTTTTTTGGAAATGGTTAAATATATTGGCTTGAAATGTGAATTAGTGACTTGAAAATGGTTAAGTGTAGTGACTTGAAATTGTGAAATTGTTTCTTGAATATGGTTAAGTGTAGTGACTTGAAATTTGAATTGGTGACTTGAAAATGGTTAAGTGTAGTGACTTGAAATGGTTAAGTGTAGTGACTTGAAATATGAACTTGTGACTTGAAAATGGTTAAATGTAGTGACTTCAAATTATGAATTAGTAACTTGAAAATGGGTAAGTGTAGTGACTTGAAATGTGAATTAGTGAGTAGAAAATGGTTAAGTGTAGTGACTTGAAATGTGAACTTGTGACTTGAAAATGGTTAAATGTAGTGACTTCAAATTGTGAATTAGTGACTTTGAAAATGGTTAAGTGTAGTGATTTTAAAGTGTGAACTTGTTTTTTGAAAATTGTTAAGTGTAGCGACTTCAAATGTGAATTAGTGAGTTGATAATGCTTAAATGTAGTGAATTGAAATTGTGAACTTGTTTCTTGAAAATGGTTAAATATAGTGGCTTGAACTGTGAATTAGTGACTTGAAAATAGTCAAGTGTAGTGACTTGAAATTGTGAAATTGTTTCTTGAAAATGGTTAAGTGTACTGACTTGAAATATGAACTTGTGACTTGAAAATGGTTAAATGTAGTGACTTCAAATTGTGAATTAGTGATTTGAAAATGGTTAAGTGTAGTGACTTGAAATTGTGAACCTGTTTTTTGAAAATTGTTAAGTGTAGTGACTTGAAATGTGAACATGTGACTTGAAAATGGTTAAGTGTAGTGACCTGAAAATGGTTAAATGTAGTGAATTAAAATTTTGAACTTGTTTCTTGAAAAAGGTTAAGTGTAGTGACTTGAAATGTGAAATAGTGAGTTGAAAATGGTTAAATGTAGTGACTTGAAATTGTTAACTTGTTTCTTGAACATGGTTAAATATAGTGACTTGAAATGTGAATTAGTGACTTGAAAATGGTTAAGTGTCGTGACTTGAAATGGTTAAGTGTAGTGACTTGAAATGTGAACTTGTGACTTGAAAATGGTTAAGTGTAGTGAGTTGAAAATGGTTAAATGTAGTGAATTGAAATTGTGAACTTGTTTCTTGAAAATGGTTAAGTGTAGTGTCTTGAAATGTGAAGTTGTGACTTGAAAATTGTTAAGTGTAGTGACTTGAAATGTGAACTTGTGAGTTGAATATGGTTAAGTGTAGTGACCTGAATATGGTTAAATGTAGTGAATTGAAATATTGAACTTGTTTCTTGAAAAAGGTTATGTATAGTGACTTGAAATGTGAATTAGTGAGTTGAAAATGGTTAAATGTAGTTACATGAAATTGTTATCTTGTTTCTTGAACATGGTTAAATATAGTGACTTGAAATGTGAATTAGTGACTTGAAAATGGTTAAGTGTAGTGACTTCAAATGGTTAAGTGTAGTGACTTGAAATGTGAACTTGTAACTTGAAAATGGTTAAGTGTAGTGAATTGAAATTGTGTATTTGTTTCTTGAAAATAGTTAAGTGTAGTTACTTGAAATGTGAATTAGTGAGCTGAAAATGGTTAAATGTAGTGACTTGAAATTGTGAACTTTTTTCTTGAAAATGGTTAAATATAGTGACTTGAAATGTGAATTAGTGACTTGAAAATGGTTAAGTATAGTGATTTGAAATGGTTAAGTGTAGTGACTTGAAATGTGAACTTGTGACTTGCAAATAGTTAAATGTAGTGACTTCAAATTGTGAATTAGTGATTTGAAAATGGTTAAGTGTAGTGACTTGAAATTGTGAACCTGTTTTTTGAAAATTGTTAAGTGTAGTGACTTGAAATGTGAACATGTGACTTGAAAATGGTTAAGTGTAGTGACCTGAAAATGGTTAAATGTAGTGAATTAAAATTTTGAACTTGTTTCTTGAAAAAGGTTAAGTGTAGTGACTTGAAATGTGAAATAGTGAGTTGAAAATGGTTAAATGTAGTGACTTGAAATTGTTAACTTGTTTCTTGAACATGGTTAAATATAGTGACTTGAAATGTGAATTAGTGACTTGAAAATGGTTAAGTGTCGTGACTTGAAATGGTTAAGTGTAGTGACTTGAAATGTGAACTTGTGACTTGAAAATGGTTAAGTGTAGTGAGTTGAAAATGGTTAAATGTAGTGAATTGAAATTGTGAACTTGTTTCTTGAAAATGGTTAAGTTTAGTGTCTTGAAATGTGAACTTGTGACTTGAAAATTGTTAAGTGTAGTGACTTGAAATGTGAACTTGTGAGTTGAAAATGGTTAAGTGTAGTGACCTGAATATGGTTAAATGTAGTGAATTGAAATATTGAACTTGTTTCTTGAAAAGCCTTATGTATAGTGACTTGAAATGTGAATTAGTGAGTTGAAAATGGTTAAATGTAGTGACATGAAATTGTTATCTTGTTTCTTGAACATGGTTAAATATAGTGACTTGAAATGTGAATTAGTGACTTGAAAATGGTTAAGTGTAGTGACTTCAAATGGTTAAGTGTAGTGACTTGAAATGTGAACTTGTAACTTGAAAATGGTTAAGTGTAGTGAATTGAAATTGTGTATTTGTTTCTTGAAAATAGTTAAGTGTAGTTACTTGAAATGTGAATAAGTGAACTGAAAATGGTTAAATGTAGTGACTTGAAATTGTGAACTTTTTTCTTGAAAATGGTTAAATATAGTGACTTGAAATGTGAATTAGTGACTTGAAAATGGTTAAGTATAGTGATTTGAAATGGTTAAGTGTAGTGACTTGTAATGTGAACTTGTGACTTGAAAATCGTTAAATGTAGTGACTTCAAATTGTGAATTAGTAAATTGAAAATGGTTAAGTGTAGTGACTTGAAATGTGAATTAGTGAGTTGAAAATGGTTAAATGTAGTGACTTGAAATGTGAACTTGTGACTTGAAAATGGTTAAATGTAGTGAATTAAAATTTTGAACTTGTTTCTTGAAAAAGGTTAAGTGTAGTGACTTGAAATGTGAACTTGTGACTTGAAAATGGTTAAGTGTAGTGAATTGAAATTGTGAACTTGTTTCTTGAAAATGGTTAAGTTTAGTGACTTGAAATGTGAATTAGTGTGTTGAAAATTGTTAAATGTAGTGACTTGAAATTGTGTACTTGTTTCTTGAAAATGGTTAAATATAGTGACTTGAAATTTGAATTGGTGACTTGAAAATGGTTAAGTGTAGTGACTTGAAATGGTTAAGTGTAGTGACTTGAAATATGAACTTGTGACTTGAAAATGGTTAAATGTAGTGACTTCAAATTATGAATTAGTAACTTGAAAATGGGTAAGTGTAGTGACTTGAAATGTGAATTAGTGAGTAGAAAATGGTTAAGTGTAGTGACTTGAAATGTGAACTTGTGACTTGAAAATGGTTAAATGTAGTGACTTCAAATTGTGAATTAGTGACTTTGAAAATGGTTAAGTGTAGTGATTTGAAATTGTGAACTTGTTTTTTGAAAATGGTTAAATATAGTGACTTGAAATGTGAATTAGTGACTTGAAAATTGTTAAGTATAGTGATTTGAAATGGTTAAGTGTAGTGACTTGAAATGTGAACTTGTGACTTGAAAATCGTTAAATGTAGTGACTTCAAATTGTGAATTAGTAAATTGAAAATGGTTAAGTGTAGTGACTTGAAATGTGAATTAGTGTTTTGAAAATGGTTAAATGTAGTGACTTGAAATGTGAACTTGTGACTTGAAAATAGTTAAATGTAGCGACTTACAATTGTGAATTAGTAACTTGAGAATGGTTATGTGCAGTGACTTGAAATGTGAACTTGTGACTTGAAAATGGTTAAATGTAGCGACTTCAAATTGTGAATTAGTAACTTGAGAATGGTTATGTGCAGTGACTTGAAATGTGAACTTGTGACTTGAAAATGGATAAGTGTAGTGAATTGAAATTGTGAACTTGTTTCTTGAAAATTGTTAAGTGTAGTGACTTGAAATGTGAATTAGTGTGTTGAAAATGGTTAAATGTAGTGACTTAAAATTGTGAACTTGTTTCTTGAAAATGGTTAAATATTGTGACTTCAAAAGTAAATTAGTGACTTGAAAATGGTTAAGTATAGTGACTTGAATTGATTAAGTGTAGTGACTTGAAATGTGAACTTGTGACTTGAAAATGGTTAAATTTTGTGACTTCAAATTGTGAATTAGTAACTTGAAAATGGTTAAGTGTAGTGACTTGAAATATCAATTATTGAGTTGAAAATGGTTAAGTGTAGTGACATGACATGTGAACTTGTGACTTGAAAATGGTTAATTATAGTGATTTCAAATTGTGAATTAGTAACTTGAAAATGGTTAAGTGTAGTGATTTGAAATTGTGAACTTGTTTTTTGGAAATGGTTAAATATATTGGCTTGAAATGTGAATTAGTGACTTGAAAATGGTTAAGTGTAGTGACTTGAAATTGTTAAATTGTTTCTTGAATATGGTTAAGTGTAGTGACTTGAAATGTGAACTTGTGACTTGAAAATGGTTAAATGTAGTGACTTCATATTGTGAATTAGTGACTTGAAAGTGGTTAAGTGTAGTGATTTTAAATTGTGAACTCGTTTTTTGAAAACGGTTAAATATATTGACTTGAAATGTGAATTAGTGACTTGAAAATGGTTAAGTGTAGTGACTTGAAATTGTGAAATTGTTTCTTGATAATGGTTAAGTGTAGTGACTTGAAATGTGAACTTGTGACTTGAAAATGGTTAAATGTAGTGACTTCATATTGTGAATTAGTGACTTGAAAGTGGTTAAGTGTAGTGACTTGAAATTGTGAACTTGTTTTTTGAAATTGGTTAAGTGTAGTGATTTGAAATTTGAATTAGTGAGTTAAAAATGGTTAAGTGTAGTGACTTCAAAATGGTTAAATGTAGTGAATTGAACTTGCGAACTTGTTTCTTGATAATGGTTAAATATAGTGACTTGAAATGTGAATTAGCGACTTGAAAATGGTTAAGTGTAGTGACCTGAAATTGTGAACTTGTTTCTTGAAAATGGTTAAATATAGTGATTTGAAATGTGAATTAGTGACTTGAAAATGGCTAAGTATAGTGACTTGAAATGGATAAGTGTAGTGACTTGAAATGTGAACTTGTGACTTGAAAATGGTTAAGTGTAGTGACTTGAAATGTGAACCTGTGACTTGAAAATGGTTAAGTGTAGTGACTTGAAATTTGAACTTGTGACTTGAAATTGGTTAAATGTAGTGACTTCAAATTGTGAATTAGTAACTTGAAAATGGTTTAGTGTAGTGATTTGAAATTGTGAACTTGTTTTTTGAAAATTTTTAAGTGTAGTGACTTGAAATGTGAATTAGTGAGTTGAAAATGGTTAAATGTAGTAAATTGAAATTGTGAACTTGTTTCTTGAATATGGTTAAATATAGTGACTTGAAAAGTGAATTAGTGACTTGAAAATGGTTAAGTGTAGTGACTTGAAATGGTTAAGTGTAGTGACTTGAAATGTGAACTTGTGACTTGAAAATGGTTAAGTGTAGTGAATTGAAATTGTGAACTTGTTTCTTGAAAATGGTTAAGTGTAGTGACTTGAAATGTGAATTAGTGTGTTGATAATGGTTAAATGTAGTGACTTGAAATTGTGAACTTGTTTCTTGAAAATGGTTAAATATTGTGACTTCAAAAGTGAATTAGTGACTTGAAAATGGTTAAGTATAGTGACTTGAATTGATTAAGTGTAGTGACTTGAAATGTGAACTTGTGACTTGAAAATGGTTAAATGTAGTGACTTCAAATTGTGAATTAGTAACTTGAAAATGGTTAAGTGTAGTGACTTGAAATATGAATTAGTGAGTTGAAAATGGTTAAGTGTAGTGACTTGAAATGTGAACTTGTGACTTGAAAATGGTTAATTGTAGTGATTTCAAATTTTGAATTAGTAACTTGAAAATGGTTAAGTGTAGTGATTTGAAATTGTGAACTTGTTTTTTGGAAATGGTTAAATATATTGGCTTGAAATGTGAATTAGTGACTTGAAAATGGTTAAGTGTAGTGACTTGAAATTGTGAACTTGTTTCTTGAATATGGTTAAGTGTAGTGACTTGAAATGTGAACTTGTGACTTGAAAATGGTTAAATGTAGTGACTTCATATTGTGAATTAGTGACTTGAAAGTGGTTAAGTGTAGTGATTTGAAATTGTGAACTTGTTTTTTGAAAACGGTTAAATATATTGACTTGAAATGTGAATTAGTGACTTGAAAATGGTTAAATGTAGTGACTTGAAATTGTGAAATTGTTTCTTGATAATGGTTAAATATAGTGACTTGAAATGTGAATTAGCGACTTGAAAATGGTTAAATGTAGTGACTTGAAATTGTGAACTTGTTTCTTGAAAATGGTTAAATATAGTGACTTGAAATGTGGACTTGTCACTTGAAAATGGTTAAATGTAGTGACTACAAATTTTGAATTAGTAACTTGAAAACGGTTAAGTGTAGTGACTTGAAATGTGAATTAGTGAGTTGAAAATGGTTAAGTGTAGTGACTTGAAATGTGAACTTGTGACTTGAAAATGGTTAAATGTAGTGACTTCAAATTGTGAATTAGTAACTTGAGAATGTTTAAGTTTAGTGACTTGAAATGTGAACTTGTGAGTTGAAAAGTGTTAAGTGTAGTGACTTGAAATGTGAACTTGTGACTTGAAAATGGTCAATTGTCGTGACTTCAAATTGTGAATTAGTAACTTGAAAATGGTTAAGTGTAGTGATTTGAAATGTGAATTAGTAAGTTGAAAATGATTAAATGTAGTGACTTGAAATTGTGTACTTGTTTCTTGAAAATGGTTAAATATAGTAACTTGAAATTTGAATTGGTGATTTGAAAATGTTTAAGTGTAGTGACTTGAAATGTGAACTTCTGACTTGAAAATGGTTAAATGTAGTGACTTCAAATTATGAATTAGTAACTTGAAAATGGTTAAGTGTAGTGACTTGAAATATGAATTAGTGAGTAGAAAATGGTTAAGTTTAGTGACTTGAAATGTGAACTTGTGACTTGAAAGTGGTTAAGTGTAGTGAATTGAAATTGTACGTGAACTTGTTTCTTGAAAATGGTTAAGTGTAGTGACTTAAATGTGAATTAGTAAGTTGAAAATGATTAAATGTAGTGACTTGAAATTGTGAACTTTTTTCTTGAATATGGTTAAATATAGTGACTTGAAATGTGAATTGGTGACTTGAAAAATGGTTAAGTGTAGTGATTTGAAATGGTTAAATGTTGTGGCTTGAAATGTGGACTTGTGACTTGAAAATGGTTAAATGTAGTGACTTCAAATTTTGAATTAGTAACTTGAAAAAGGTTAAGTGTAGTGACTTGAAATTTGAATTATTGAGTTGAAAATGGTTAAGTGTAGTGACTTGAAATGTGAACTTGTGACTTAAAAATGGTTAAATGTAGTGACTTCAAATTGTGAATTAGTAACTTGAGAATGTTTAAGTTTAGTGACTTGAAATGTGAACTTGTAACTTGAAAGTGGTTAAGTGTAGTGAATTGAAATTGTACGTGAACTTGTTTCTTGAAAATGGTTAAGTGTAGTGACTTAAATGTGAATTAGTAAGTTGAAAATGATTAAATGTAGTGACTTGAAATTGTGTACTTGTTTCTTAAAAATGGTTAAATATAGTGACTTGAAATTTGAATTGGTGACTTGAAAATGGTTAAGTGTAGTGACTTGAAATGGTTAAGTGTAGTGACTTGAAATATGAACTTGTGACTTGAAAATGGTTAAATGTAGTGACTTCAAATTATGAATTAGTAACTTGAAAATGGGTAAGTGTAGTGACTTGAAATGTGAATTAGTGAGTAGAAAATGGTTAAGTGTAGTGACTTGAAATGTGAACTTGTGACTTGAAAATGGTTAAATATAGTGACTTCAAATTGTGAATTAGTGACTTTGAAAATGGTTAAGTGTAGTGATTTTAAAGTGTGAACTTGTTTTTTGAAAATTGTTAAGTGTAGCGACTTCAAATGTGAATTAGTGAGTTGATAATGCTTAAATGTAGTGAATTGAAATTGTGAACTTGTTTCTTGAAAATGGTTAAATATAGTGGCTTGAACTGTGAATTAGTGACTTGAAAATAGTCAAGTGTAGTGACTTGAAATTGTGAAATTGTTTCTTGAAAATGGTTAAGTGTACTGACTTGAAATATGAACTTGTGACTTGAAAATGGTTAAATGTAGTGACTTCAAATTGTGAATTAGTGATTTGAAAATGGTTAAGTGTAGTGACTTGAAATTGTGAACCTGTTTTTTGAAAATTGTTAAGTGTAGTGACTTGAAATGTGAACATGTGACTTGAAAATGGTTAAGTGTAGTGACCTGAAAATGGTTAAATGTAGTGAATTAAAATTTTGAACTTGTTTCTTGAAAAAGGTTAAGTGTAGTGACTTGAAATGTGAAATAGTGAGTTGAAAATGGTTAAATGTAGTGACTTGAAATTGTTAACTTGTTTCTTGAACATGGTTAAATATAGTGACTTGAAATGTGAATTAGTGACTTGAAAATGGTTAAGTGTCGTGACTTGAAATGGTTAAGTGTAGTGACTTGAAATGTGAACTTGTGACTTGAAAATGGTTAAGTGTAGTGAGTTGAAAATGGTTAAATGTAGTGAATTGAAATTGTGAACTTGTTTCTTGAAAATGGTTAAGTGTAGTGTCTTGAAATGTGAAGTTGTGACTTGAAAATTGTTTAGTGTAGTGACTTGAAATGTGAACTTGTGAGTTGAAAATGGTTAAGTGTAGTGACCTGAATATGGTTAAATGTAGTGAATTGAAATATTGAACTTTTTTCTTGAAAAAGGTTATGTATAGTGACTTGAAATGTGAATTAGTGAGTTGAAAATGGTTAAATGTAGTGACATGAAATTGTTATCTTGTTTCTTGAACATGGTTAAATATAGTGACTTGAAATGTGAATTAGTGACTTGAAAATGGTTAAGTGTAGTGACTTCAAATGGTTAAGTGTAGTGACTTGAAATGTGAACTTGTAACTTGAAAATGGTTAAGTGTAGTGAATTGAAATTGTGTATTTGTTTCTTGAAAATAGTTAAGTGTAGTTACTTGAAATGTGAATTAGTGAGCTGAAAATGGTTAAATGTAGTGACTTGAAATTGTGAACTTTTTTCTTGAAAATGGTTAAATATAGTGACTTGAAATGTGAATTAGTGACTTGAAAATGGTTAAGTATAGTGATTTGAAATGGTTAAGTGTAGTGACTTGAAATGTGAACTTGTGACTTGCAAATAGTTAAATGTAGTGAGTTGAAAATGGTTAAATGTAGTGAATTGAAATTGTGAACTTGTTTCTTGAAAATGGTTAAGTGTAGTGTCTTGAAATGTGAACTTGTGACTTGAAAATTGTTAAGTGTAGTGACTTGAAATGTGAACTTGTGAGTTGAAAATGGTTAAGTGTAGTGATTTGAAATTGTGAACTTGTTTTTTGGAAATGGTTAAATATATTGGCTTGAAATGTGAATTAGTGACTTGAAAATGGTTAAGTGTAGTGAATTGAAATTGTGTATTTGTTTCTTGAAAATAGTTAAGTGTAGTTACTTGAAATGTGAATTAGTGAGCTGAAAATGGTTAAATGTAGTGACTTGAAATTGTGAACTTTTTTCTTGAAAATGGTTAAATATAGTGACTTGAAATGTGAATTAGTGACTTGAAAATGGTTAAGTATAGTGATTTGAAATGGTTAAGTGTAGTGACTTGAAATGTGAACTTGTGACTTGCAAATAGTTAAATGTAGTGACTTCAAATTGTGAATTAGTGATTTGAAAATGGTTAAGTGTAGTGACTTGAAATTGTGAACCTGTTTTTTGAAAATTGTTAAGTGTAGTGACTTGAAATGTGAACATGTGACTTGAAAATGGTTAAGTGTAGTGACCTGAAAATGGTTAAATGTAGTGAATTAAAATTTTGAACTTGTTTCTTGAAAAAGGTTAAGTGTAGTGACTTGAAATGTGAAATAGTGAGTTGAAAATGGTTAAATGTAGTGACTTGAAATTGTTAACTTGTTTCTTGAACATGGTTAAATATAGTGACTTGAAATGTGAATTAGTGACTTGAAAATGGTTAAGTGTCGTGACTTGAAATGGTTAAGTGTAGTGACTTGAAATGTGAACTTGTGACTTGAAAATGGTTAAGTGTAGTGAGTTGAAAATGGTTAAATGTAGTGAATTGAAATTGTGAACTTGTTTCTTGAAAATGGTTAAGTGTAGTGTCTTGAAATGTGAACTTGTGACTTGAAAATTGTTAAGTGTAGTGACTTGAAATGTGAACTTGTGAGTTGAAAATGGTTAAGTGTAGTGACCTGAATATGGTTAAATGTAGTGAATTGAAATATTGAACTTGTTTCTTGAAAAAGGTTATGTATAGTGACTTGAAATGTTGAAAATGGTTAAATGTAGTGACATGAAATTGTTATCTTGTTTCTTGAACATGGTTAAATATAGTGACTTGAAATGTGAATTAGTGACTTGAAAATGGTTAAGTGTAGTGTCTTCAAATGGTTAAGTGTAGTGACTTGAAATGTGAACTTGTAACTTGAAAATGGTTAAGTGTAGTGAATTGAAATTGTGTATTTGTTTCTTTAAAATAGTTAAGTGTAGTTACTTGAAATGTGAATTAGTGAGCTGAAAATGGTTAAATGTAGTGACTTGAAATTGTGAACTTTTTTCTTGAAAATGGTTAAATATAGTGACTTGAAATGTGAATTAGTGACTTGAAAATGGTTAAGTAAAGTGATTTGAAATGGTTAAGTGTAGTGACTTGAAATGTGAACTTGTGACTTGAAAATCGTTAAATGTAGTGACTTCAAATTGTGAATTAGTAAATTGAAAATGGTTAAGTGTAGTGACTTGAAATGTGAATTAGTGAGTTGAAAATGGTTAAATGTAGTGACTTGAAATGTGAACTTGTGACTTGAAAATAGTTAAATGTAGCGACATACAATTGTGAATTAGTAACTTGAGAATGGTTATGTGCAGTGACTTGAAATGTGAACTTGTGACTTGAAAATGGTTAAGTGTAGTGAATTGAAATTGTGAACTTGTTTCTTGAAAATGGTTAAGTTTAGTGACTTGAAATGTGAATTAGTGTGTTGAAAATGGTTAAATGTAGTGACTTGAAATTGTGTACTTGTTTCTTGAAAATGGTTAAATATAGTAACTTGAAATTTGAATTGGTGACTTGAAAATGGTTAAGTGTAGTGACTTGAAATGGTTAAGTGTAGTGACTTGAAATATGAACTTGTGACTTGAAAATGGTTAAATGTAGTGACTTCAAATTATGAATTAGTAACTTGAAAATGGGTAAGTGTAGTGACTTGAAATGTGAATTAGTGAGTAGAAAATGGTTAAGTGTAGTGACTTGAAATGTGAACTTGTGACTTGAAAATGGTTAAATGTAGTGACTTCAAATTGTGAATTAGTGACTTTGAAAATGGTTAAGTGTAGTGATTTGAAATTGTGAACTTGTTTTTTGAAAATGGTTAAATATAGTGACTTGAAATGTGAATTAGTGACTTGAAAATTGTTAAGTATAGTGATTTGAAATGGTTAAGTGTAGTGACTTGAAATGTGAACTTGTGACTTGAAAATCGTTAAATGTAGTGACTTCAAATTGTGAATTAGTAAATTGAAAATGGTTAAGTGTAGTGACTTGAAATGTGAATTAGTGTTTTGAAAATGGTTAAATGTAGTGACTTGAAATGTGAACTTGTGACTTGAAAATAGTTAAATGTAGCGACTTACAATTGTGAATTAGTAACTTGAGAATGGTTATGTGCAGTGACTTGAAATGTGAACTTGTGACTTGAAAATGGTTAAATGTAGCGACTTCAAATTGTGAATTAGTAACTTGAGAATGGTTATGTGCAGTGACTTGAAATGTGAACTTGTGACTTGAAAATGGTTAAGTGTAGTGAATTGAAATTGTGAACTTGTTTCTTGAAATGGTTAAGTGTAGTGACTTGAAATGTGAATTAGTGTGTTGAAAATGGTTAAATGTAGTGACTTAAAATTGTGAACTTGTTTCTTGAAAATGGTTAAATATTGTGACTTCAAAAGTAAATTAGTGACTTGAAAATGGTTAAGTATAGTGACTTGAATTGATTTAGTGTAGTGACTTGAAATGTGAACTTGTGACTTGAAAATGGTTAAATTTAGTGACTTCAAATTGTGAATTAGTAACTTGAAAATGGGTAAGTGTAGTGACTTGAAATGTGAACTTGTAACTTGAAAATGGTTAAGTGTAGTGAATTGAAATTGTGTATTTGTTTCTTTAAAATAGTTAAGTGTAGTTACTTGAAATGTGAATTAGTGAGCTGAAAATGGTTAAATGTAGTGACTTGAAATTGTGAACTTTTTTCTTGAAAATGGTTAAATATAGTGACTTGAAATGTGAATTAGTGACTTGAAAATGGTTAAGTAAAGTGATTTGAAATGGTTAAGTGTAGTGACTTGAAATGTGAACTTGTGACTTGAAAATCGTTAAATGTAGTGACTTCAAATTGTGAATTAGTAAATTGAAAATGGTTAAGTGTAGTGACTTGAAATGTGAATTAGTGAGTTGAAAATGGTTAAATGTAGTGACTTGAAATGTGAACTTGTGACTTGAAAATAGTTAAATGTAGCGACATACAATTGTGAATTAGTAACTTGAGAATGGTTATGTGCAGTGACTTGAAATGTGAACTTGTGACTTGAAAATGGTTAAGTGTAGTGAATTGAAATTGTGAACTTGTTTCTTGAAAATGGTTAAGTTTAGTGACTTGAAATGTGAATTAGTGTGTTGAAAATGGTTAAATGTAGTGACTTGAAATTGTGTACTTGTTTCTTGAAAATGGTTAAATATAGTAACTTGAAATTTGAATTGGTGACTTGAAAATGGTTAAGTGTAGTGACTTGAAATGGTTAAGTGTAGTGACTTGAAATATGAACTTGTGACTTGAAAATGGTTAAATGTAGTGACTTCAAATTATGAATTAGTAACTTGAAAATGGGTAAGTGTAGTGACTTGAAATGTGAATTAGTGAGTAGAAAATGGTTAAGTGTAGTGACTTGAAATGTGAACTTGTGACTTGAAAATGGTTAAATGTAGTGACTTCAAATTGTGAATTAGTGACTTTGAAAATGGTTAAGTGTAGTGATTTGAAATTGTGAACTTGTTTTTTGAAAATGGTTAAATATAGTGACTTGAAATGTGAATTAGTGACTTGAAAATTGTTAAGTATAGTGATTTGAAATGGTTAAGTGTAGTGACTTGAAATGTGAACTTGTGACTTGAAAATCGTTAAATGTAGTGACTTCAAATTGTGAATTAGTAAATTGAAAATGGTTAAGTGTAGTGACTTGAAATGTGAATTAGTGTTTTGAAAATGGTTAAATGTAGTGACTTGAAATGTGAACTTGTGACTTGAAAATAGTTAAATGTAGCGACTTACAATTGTGAATTAGTAACTTGAGAATGGTTATGTGCAGTGACTTGAAATGTGAACTTGTGACTTGAAAATGGTTAAATGTAGCGACTTCAAATTGTGAATTAGTAACTTGAGAATGGTTATGTGCAGTGACTTGAAATGTGAACTTGTGACTTGAAAATGGTTAAGTGTAGTGAATTGAAATTGTGAACTTGTTTCTTGAAATGGTTAAGTGTAGTGACTTGAAATGTGAATTAGTGTCTTGAAAATGGTTAAATGTAGTGACTTAAAATTGTGAACTTGTTTCTTGAAAATGGTTAAATATTGTGACTTCAAAAGTAAATTAGTGACTTGAAAATGGTTAAGTATAGTGACTTGAATTGATTTAGTGTAGTGACTTGAAATGTGAACTTGTGACTTGAAAATGGTTAAATTTAGTGACTTCAAATTGTGAATTAGTAACTTGAAAATGGGTAAGTGTAGTGACTTGAAATGTGAACTTGTAACTTGAAAATGGTTAAGTGTAGTGAATTGAAATTGTGTATTTGTTTCTTTAAAATAGTTAAGTGTAGTTACTTGAAATGTGAATTAGTGAGCTGAAAATGGTTAAATGTAGTGACTTGAAATTGTGAACTTTTTTCTTGAAAATGGTTAAATATAGTGACTTGAAATGTGAATTAGTGACTTGAAAATGGTTAAGTAAAGTGATTTGAAATGGTTAAGTGTAGTGACTTGAAATGTGAACTTGTGACTTGAAAATCGTTAAATGTAGTGACTTCAAATTGTGAATTAGTAAATTGAAAATGGTTAAGTGTAGTGACTTGAAATGTGAATTAGTGAGTTGAAAATGGTTAAATGTAGTGACTTGAAATGTGAACTTGTGACTTGAAAATAGTTAAATGTAGCGACATACAATTGTGAATTAGTAACTTGAGAATGGTTATGTGCAGTGACTTGAAATGTGAACTTGTGACTTGAAAATGGTTAAGTGTAGTGAATTGAAATTGTGAACTTGTTTCTTGAAAATGGTTAAGTTTAGTGACTTGAAATGTGAATTAGTGTGTTGAAAATGGTTAAATGTAGTGACTTGAAATTGTGTACTTGTTTCTTGAAAATGGTTAAATATAGTAACTTGAAATTTGAATTGGTGACTTGAAAATGGTTAAGTGTAGTGACTTGAAATGGTTAAGTGTAGTGACTTGAAATATGAACTTGTGACTTGAAAATGGTTAAATGTAGTGACTTCAAATTATGAATTAGTAACTTGAAAATGGGTAAGTGTAGTGACTTGAAATGTGAATTAGTGAGTAGAAAATGGTTAAGTGTAGTGACTTGAAATGTGAACTTGTGACTTGAAAATGGTTAAATGTAGTGACTTCAAATTGTGAATTAGTGACTTTGAAAATGGTTAAGTGTAGTGATTTGAAATTGTGAACTTGTTTTTTGAAAATGGTTAAATATAGTGACTTGAAATGTGAATTAGTGACTTGAAAATTGTTAAGTATAGTGATTTGAAATGGTTAAGTGTAGTGACTTGAAATGTGAACTTGTGACTTGAAAATCGTTAAATGTAGTGACTTCAAATTGTGAATTAGTAAATTGAAAATGGTTAAGTGTAGTGACTTGAAATGTGAATTAGTGTTTTGAAAATGGTTAAATGTAGTGACTTGAAATGTGAACTTGTGACTTGAAAATAGTTAAATGTAGCGACTTACAATTGTGAATTAGTAACTTGAGAATGGTTATGTGCAGTGACTTGAAATGTGAACTTGTGACTTGAAAATGGTTAAATGTAGCGACTTCAAATTGTGAATTAGTAACTTGAGAATGGTTATGTGCAGTGACTTGAAATGTGAACTTGTGACTTGAAAATGGTTAAGTGTAGTGAATTGAAATTGTGAACTTGTTTCTTGAAATGGTTAAGTGTAGTGACTTGAAATGTGAATTAGTGTGTTGAAAATGGTTAAATGTAGTGACTTAAAATTGTGAACTTGTTTCTTGAAAATGGTTAAATATTGTGACTTCAAAAGTAAATTAGTGACTTGAAAATGGTTAAGTATAGTGACTTGAATTGATTTAGTGTAGTGACTTGAAATGTGAACTTGTGACTTGAAAATGGTTAAATTTAGTGACTTCAAATTGTGAATTAGTAACTTGAAAATGGGTAAGTGTAGTGACTTGAAATATCAATTATTGAGTTGAAAATGGTTAAGTGTAGTGACATGAAATGTGAACTTGTGACTTGAAAATGGTTAATTGTAGTGATTTCAAATTGTGAATTAGTAACTTGAAAATGGTTAAGTGTAGTGATTTGAAATTGTGAACTTGTTTTTTGGAAATGGTTAAATATATTGGCTTGAAATGTGAATTAGTGACTTGAAAATGGTTAAGTGTAGTGAATTGAAATTGTGTATTTGTTTCTTGAAAATAGTTAAGTGTAGTTACTTGAAATGTGAATTAGTGAGCTGAAAATGGTTAAATGTAGTGACTTGAAATTGTGAACTTTTTTCTTGAAAATGGTTAAATATAGTGACTTGAAATGTGAATTAGTGACTTGAAAATGGTTAAGTATAGTGATTTGAAATGGTTAAGTGTAGTGACTTGAAATGTGAACTTGTGACTTGCAAATAGTTAAATGTAGTGACTTCAAATTGTGAATTAGTGATTTGAAAATGGTTAAGTGTAGTGACTTGAAATTGTGAACCTGTTTTTTGAAAATTGTTAAGTGTAGTGACTTGAAATGTGAACATGTGACTTGAAAATGGTTAAGTGTAGTGACCTGAAAATGGTTAAATGTAGTGAATTAAAATTTTGAACTTGTTTCTTGAAAAAGGTTAAGTGTAGTGACTTGAAATGTGAAATAGTGAGTTGAAAATGGTTAAATGTAGTGACTTGAAATTGTTAACTTGTTTCTTGAACATGGTTAAATATAGTGACTTGAAATGTGAATTAGTGACTTGAAAATGGTTAAGTGTCGTGACTTGAAATGGTTAAGTGTAGTGACTTGAAATGTGAACTTGTGACTTGAAAATGGTTAAGTGTAGTGAGTTGAAAATGGTTAAATGTAGTGAATTGAAATTGTGAACTTGTTTCTTGAAAATGGTTAAGTGTAGTGTCTTGAAATGTGAACTTGTGACTTGAAAATTGTTAAGTGTAGTGACTTGAAATGTGAACTTGTGAGTTGAAAATGGTTAAGTGTAGTGACCTGAATATGGTTAAATGTAGTGAATTGAAATATTGAACTTGTTTCTTGAAAAAGGTTATGTATAGTGACTTGAAATGTTGAAAATGGTTAAATGTAGTGACATGAAATTGTTATCTTGTTTCTTGAACATGGTTAAATATAGTGACTTGAAATGTGAATTAGTGACTTGAAAATGGTTAAGTGTAGTGTCTTCAAATGGTTAAGTGTAGTGACTTGAAATGTGAACTTGTAACTTGAAAATGGTTAAGTGTAGTGAATTGAAATTGTGTATTTGTTTCTTTAAAATAGTTAAGTGTAGTTACTTGAAATGTGAATTAGTGAGCTGAAAATGGTTAAATGTAGTGACTTGAAATTGTGAACTTTTTTCTTGAAAATGGTTAAATATAGTGACTTGAAATGTGAATTAGTGACTTGAAAATGGTTAAGTAAAGTGATTTGAAATGGTTAAGTGTAGTGACTTGAAATGTGAACTTGTGACTTGAAAATCGTTAAATGTAGTGACTTCAAATTTTGAATTAGTAAATTGAAAATGGTTAAGTGTAGTGACTTGAAATGTGAATTAGTGAGTTGAAAATGGTTAAATGTAGTGACTTGAAATGTGAACTTGTGACTTGAAAATAGTTAAATGTAGCGACTTACAATTGTGAATTAGTAACTTGAGAATGGTTATGTGCAGTGACTTGAAATGTGAACTTGTGACTTGAAAATGGTTAAGTGTAGTGAATTGAAATTGTGAACTTGTTTCTTGAAAATGGTTAAGTTTAGTGACTTGAAATGTGAATTAGTGTGTTGAAAATGGTTAAATGTAGTGACTTGAAATTGTGTACTTGTTTCTTGAAAATGGTTAAATCTAGTAACTTGAAATTTGAATTGGTGACTTGAAAATGGTTAAGTGTAGTGACTTGAAATGGTTAAGTGTAGTGACTTGAAATATGAACTTGTGACTTGAAAATGGTTAAATGTAGTGACTTCAAATTATGAATTAGTAACTTGAAAATGGGTAAGTGTAGTGACTTGAAATGTGAATTAGTGAGTAGAAAATGGTTAAGTGTAGTGACTTGAAATGTGAACTTGTGACTTGAAAATGGTTAAATGTAGTGACTTCAAATTGTGAATTAGTGACTTTGAAAATGGTTAAGTGTAGTGATTTGAAATTGTGAACTTGTTTTTTGAAAATGGTTAAATATAGTGACTTGAAATGTGAATTAGTGACTTGAAAATTGTTAAGTATAGTGATTTGAAATGGTTAAGTGTAGTGACTTGAAATGTGAACTTGTGACTTGAAAATCGTTAAATGTAGTGACTTCAAATTGTGAATTAGTAAATTGAAAATGGTTAAGTGTAGTGACTTGAAATGTGAATTAGTGTTTTGAAAATGGTTAAATGTAGTGACTTGAAATGTGAACTTGTGACTTGAAAATAGTTAAATGTAGCGACTTACAATTGTGAATTAGTAACTTGAGAATGGTTATGTGCAGTGACTTGAAATGTGAACTTGTGACTTGAAAATGGTTAAATGTAGCGACTTCAAATTGTGAATTAGTAACTTGAGAATGGTTATGTGCAGTGACTTGAAATGTGAACTTGTGACTTGAAAATGGTTAAGTGTAGTGAATTGAAATTGTGAACTTGTTTCTTGAAATGGTTAAGTGTAGTGACTTGAAATGTGAATTAGTGTGTTGAAAATGGTTAAATGTAGTGACTTAAAATTGTGAACTTGTTTCTTGAAAATGGTTAAATATTGTGACTTCAAAAGTAAATTAGTGACTTGAAAATGGTTAAGTATAGTGACTTGAATTGATTTAGTGTAGTGACTTGAAATGTGAACTTGTGACTTGAAAATGGTTAAATTTAGTGACTTCAAATTGTGAATTAGTAACTTGAAAATGGGTAAGTGTAGTGACTTGAAATATCAATTATTGAGTTGAAAATGGTTAAGTGTAGTGACATGAAATGTGAACTTGTGACTTGAAAATGGTTAATTGTAGTGATTTCAAATTGTGAATTAGTAACTTGAAAATGGTTAAGTGTAGTGATTTGAAATTGTGAACTTGTTTTTTGGAAATGGTTAAATATATTGGCTTGAAATGTGAATTAGTGACTTGAAAATGGTTAAGTGTAGTGACTTGAAATTGTGAAATTGTTTCTTGAATATGGTTAAGTGTAGTGACTTGAAATTTGAATTGGTGACTTGAAAATGGTTAAGTGTAGTGACTTGAAATGGTTAAGTGTAGTGACTTGAAATATGAACTTGTGACTTGAAAATGGTTAAATGTAGTGACTTCAAATTATGAATTAGTAACTTGAAAATGGGTAAGTGTAGTGACTTGAAATGTGAATTAGTGAGTAGAAAATGGTTAAGTGTAGTGACTTGAAATGTGAACTTGTGACTTGAAAATGGTTAAATGTAGTGACTTCAAATTGTGAATTAGTGACTTTGAAAATGGTTAAGTGTAGTGATTTTAAAGTGTGAACTTGTTTTTTGAAAATTGTTAAGTGTAGCGACTTCAAATGTGAATTAGTGAGTTGATAATGCTTAAATGTAGTGAATTGAAATTGTGAACTTGTTTCTTGAAAATGGTTAAATATAGTGGCTTGAACTGTGAATTAGTGACTTGAAAATAGTCAAGTGTAGTGACTTGAAATTGTGAAATTGTTTCTTGAAAATGGTTAAGTGTACTGACTTGAAATATGAACTTGTGACTTGAAAATGGTTAAATGTAGTGACTTCAAATTGTGAATTAGTGATTTGAAAATGGTTAAGTGTAGTGACTTGAAATTGTGAACCTGTTTTTTGAAAATTGTTAAGTGTAGTGACTTGAAATGTGAACATGTGACTTGAAAATGGTTAAGTGTAGTGACCTGAAAATGGTTAAATGTAGTGAATTAAAATTTTGAACTTGTTTCTTGAAAAAGGTTAAGTGTAGTGACTTGAAATGTGAAATAGTGAGTTGAAAATGGTTAAATGTAGTGACTTGAAATTGTTAACTTGTTTCTTGAACATGGTTAAATATAGTGACTTGAAATGTGAATTAGTGACTTGAAAATGGTTAAGTGTCGTGACTTGAAATGGTTAAGTGTAGTGACTTGAAATGTGAACTTGTGACTTGAAAATGGTTAAGTGTAGTGAGTTGAAAATGGTTAAATGTAGTGAATTGAAATTGTGAACTTGTTTCTTGAAAATGGTTAAGTGTAGTGTCTTGAAATGTGAAGTTGTGACTTGAAAATTGTTAAGTGTAGTGACTTGAAATGTGAACTTGTGAGTTGAATATGGTTAAGTGTAGTGACCTGAATATGGTTAAATGTAGTGAATTGAAATATTGAACTTGTTTCATGAAAAAGGTTATGTATAGTGACTTGAAATGTGAATTAGTGAGTTGAAAATGGTTAAATGTAGTTACATGAAATTGTTATCTTGTTTCTTGAACATGGTTAAATATAGTGACTTGAAATGTGAATTAGTGACTTGAAAATGGTTAAGTGTAGTGACTTCAAATGGTTAAGTGTAGTGACTTGAAATGTGAACTTGTAACTTGAAAATGGTTAAGTGTAGTGAATTGAAATTGTGTATTTGTTTCTTGAAAATAGTTAAGTGTAGTTACTTGAAATGTGAATTAGTGAGCTGAAAATGGTTAAATGTAGTGACTTGAAATTGTGAACTTTTTTCTTGAAAATGGTTAAATATAGTGACTTGAAATGTGAATTAGTGACTTGAAAATGGTTAAGTATAGTGATTTGAAATGGTTAAGTGTAGTGACTTGAAATGTGAACTTGTGACTTGCAAATAGTTAAATGTAGTGACTTCAAATTGTGAATTAGTGATTTGAAAATGGTTAAGTGTAGTGACTTGAAATTGTGAACCTGTTTTTTGAAAATTGTTAAGTGTAGTGACTTGAAATGTGAACATGTGACTTGAAAATGGTTAAGTGTAGTGACCTGAAAATGGTTAAATGTAGTGAATTAAAATTTTGAACTTGTTTCTTGAAAAAGGTTAAGTGTAGTGACTTGAAATGTGAAATAGTGAGTTGAAAATGGTTAAATGTAGTGACTTGAAATTGTTAACTTGTTTCTTGAACATGGTTAAATATAGTGACTTGAAATGTGAATTAGTGACTTGAAAATGGTTAAGTGTCGTGACTTGAAATGGTTAAGTGTAGTGACTTGAAATGTGAACTTGTGACTTGAAAATGGTTAAGTGTAGTGAGTTGAAAATGGTTAAATGTAGTGAATTGAAATTGTGAACTTGTTTCTTGAAAATGGTTAAGTTTAGTGTCTTGAAATGTGAACTTGTGACTTGAAAATTGTTAAGTGTAGTGACTTGAAATGTGAACTTGTGAGTTGAAAATGGTTAAGTGTAGTGACCTGAATATGGTTAAATGTAGTGAATTGAAATATTGAACTTGTTTCTTGAAAAAGCTTATGTATAGTGACTTGAAATGTGAATTAGTGAGTTGAAAATGGTTAAATGTAGTGACATGAAATTGTTATCTTGTTTCTTGAACATGGTTAAATATAGTGACTTGAAATGTGAATTAGTGACTTGAAAATGGTTAAGTGTAGTGACTTCAAATGGTTAAGTGTAGTGACTTGAAATGTGAACTTGTAACTTGAAAATGGTTAAGTGTAGTGAATTGAAATTGTGTATTTGTTTCTTGAAAATAGTTAAGTGTAGTTACTTGAAATGTGAATAAGTGAACTGAAAATGGTTAAATGTAGTGACTTGAAATTGTGAACTTTTTTCTTTAAAATGGTTAAATATAGTGACTTGAAATGTGAATTAGTGACTTGAAAATGGTTAAGTATAGTGATTTGAAATGGTTAAGTGTAGTGACTTGTAATGTGAACTTGTGACTTGAAAATCGTTAAATGTAGTGACTTCAAATTGTGAATTAGTAAATTGAAAATGGTTAAGTGTAGTGACTTGAAATGTGAATTAGTGAGTTGAAAATGGTTAAATGTAGTGACTTGAAATGTGAACTTGTGACTTGAAAATGGTTAAATGTAGTGAATTAAAATTTTGAACTTGTTTCTTGAAAAAGGTTAAGTGTAGTGACTTGAAATGTGAACTTGTGACTTGAAAATGGTTAAGTGTAGTGAATTGAAATTGTGAACTTGTTTCTTGAAAATGGTTAAGTTTAGTGACTTGAAATGTGAATTAGTGTGTTGAAAATTGTTAAATGTAGTGACTTGAAATTGTGTACTTGTTTCTTGAAAATGGTTAAATATAGTGACTTGAAATTTGAATTGGTGACTTGAAAATGGTTAAGTGTAGTGACTTGAAATGGTTAAGTGTAGTGACTTGAAATATGAACTTGTGACTTGAAAATGGTTAAATGTAGTGACTTCAAATTATGAATTAGTAACTTGAAAATGGGTAAGTGTAGTGACTTGAAATGTGAATTAGTGAGTAGAAAATGGTTAAGTGTAGTGACTTGAAATGTGAACTTGTGACTTGAAAATGGTTAAATGTAGTGACTTCAAATTGTGAATTAGTGACTTTGAAAATGGTTAAGTGTAGTGATTTGAAATTGTGAACTTGTTTTTTGAAAATGGTTAAATATAGTGACTTGAAATGTGAATTAGTGACTTGAAATTTGTTAAGTATAGTGATTTGAAATGGTTAAGTGTAGTGACTTGAAATGTGAACTTGTGACTTGAAAATCGTTAAATGTAGTGACTTCAAATTGTGAATTAGTAAATTGAAAATGGTTAAGTGTAGTGACTTGAAATGTGAATTAGTGTTTTGAAAATGGTTAAATGTAGTGACTTGAAATGTGAACTTGTGACTTGAAAATAGTTAAATGTAGCGACTTACAATTGTGAATTAGTAACTTGAGAATGGTTATGTGCAGTGACTTGAAATGTGAACTTGTGACTTGAAAATGGTTAAATGTAGCGACTTCAAATTGTGAATTAGTAACTTGAGAATGGTTATGTGCAGTGACTTGAAATGTGAACTTGTGACTTGAAAATGGATAAGTGTAGTGAATTGAAATTGTGAACTTGTTTCTTGAAAATTGTTAAGTGTAGTGACTTGAAATGTGAATTAGTGTGTTGAAAATGGTTAAATGTAGTGACTTAAAATTGTGAACTTGTTTCTTGAAAATGGTTAAATATTGTGACTTCAAAAGTAAATTAGTGACTTGAAAATGGTTAAGTATAGTGACTTGAATTGATTAAGTGTAGTGACTTGAAATGTGAACTTGTGACTTGAAAATGGTTAAATTTTGTGACTTCAAATTGTGAATTAGTAACTTGAAAATGGTTAAGTGTAGTGACTTGAAATATCAATTATTGAGTTGAAAATGGTTAAGTGCAGTGACATGACATGTGAACTTGTGACTTGAAAATGGTTAATTATAGTGATTTCAAATTGTGAATTAGTAACTTGAAAATGGTTAAGTGTAGTGATTTGAAATTGTGAACTTGTTTTTTGGAAATGGTTAAATATATTGGCTTGAAATGTGAATTAGTGACTTGAAAATGGTTAAGTGTAGTGACTTGAAATTGTTAAATTGTTTCTTGAATATGGTTAAGTGTAGTGACTTGAAATGTGAACTTGTGACTTGAAAATGGTTAAATGTAGTGACTTCATATTGTGAATTAGTGACTTGAAAGTGGTTAAGTGTAGTGATTTTAAATTGTGAACTCGTTTTTTGAAAACGGTTAAATATATTGACTTGAAATGTGAATTAGTGACTTGAAAATGGTTAAGTGTAGTGACTTGAAATTGTGAAATTGTTTCTTGATAATGGTTAAGTGTAGTGACTTGAAATGTGAACTTGTGACTTGAAAATGGTTAAATGTAGTGACTTCATATTGTGAATTAGTGACTTGAAAGTGGTTAAGTGTAGTGACTTGAAATTGTGAACTTGTTTTTTGAAATTGGTTAAGTGTAGTGATTTGAAATTTGAATTAGTGAGTTAAAAATGGTTAAGTGTAGTGACTTCAAAATGGTTAAATGTAGTGAATTGAACTTGTGAACTTGTTTCTTGATAATGGTTAAATATAGTGACTTGAAATGTGAATTAGCGACTTGAAAATGGTTAAGTGTAGTGACCTGAAATTGTGAACTTGTTTCTTGAAAATGGTTAAATATAGTGATTTGAAATGTGAATTAGTGACTTGAAAATGGCTAAGTATAGTGACTTGAAATGGATAAGTGTAGTGACTTGAAATGTGAACTTGTGACTTGAAAATGGTTAAGTGTAGTGACTTGAAATGTGAACCTGTGACTTGAAAATGGTTAAGTGTAGTGACTTGAAATTTGAACTTGTGACTTGAAATTGGTTAAATGTAGTGACTTCAAATTGTGAATTAGTAACTTGAAAATGGTTTAGTGTAGTGATTTGAAATTGTGAACTTGTTTTTTGAAAATTTTTAAGTGTAGTGACTTGAAATGTGAATTAGTGAGTTGAAAATGGTTAAATGTAGTAAATTGAAATTGTGAACTTGTTTCTTGAATATGGTTAAATATAGTGACTTGAAAAGTGAATTAGTGACTTGAAAATGGTTAAGTGTAGTGACTTGAAATGGTTAAGTGTAGTGACTTGAAATGTGAACTTGTGACTTGAAAATGGTTAAGTGTAGTGAATTGAAATTGTGAACTTGTTTCTTGAAAATGGTTAAGTGTAGTGACTTGAAATGTGAATTAGTGTGTTGATAATGGTTAAATGTAGTGACTTGAAATTGTGAACTTGTTTCTTGAAAATGGTTAAATATTGTGACTTCAAAAGTGAATTAGTGACTTGAAAATGGTTAAGTATAGTGACTTGAATTGATTAAGTGTAGTGACTTGAAATGTGAACTTGTGACTTGAAAATGGTTAAATGTAGTGACTTCAAATTGTGAATTAGTAACTTGAAAATGGTTAAGTGTAGTGACTTGAAATATGAATTAGTGAGTTGAAAATGGTTAAGTGTAGTGACTTGAAATGTGAACTTGTGACTTGAAAATGGTTAATTGTAGTGATTTCAAATTTTGAATTAGTAACTTGAAAATGGTTAAGTGTAGTGATTTGAAATTGTGAACTTGTTTTTTGGAAATGGTTAAATATATTGGCTTGAAATGTGAATTAGTGACTTGAAAATGGTTAAGTGTAGTGACTTGAAATTGTGAACTTGTTTCTTGAATATGGTTAAGTGTAGTGACTTGAAATGTGAACTTGTGACTTGAAAATGGTTAAATGTAGTGACTTCATATTGTGAATTAGTGACTTGAAAGTGGTTAAGTGTAGTGATTTGAAATTGTGAACTTGTTTTTTGAAAACGGTTAAATATATTGACTTGAAATGTGAATTAGTGACTTGAAAATGGTTAAGTGTAGTGACTTGAAATTGTGAAATTGTTTCTTGATAATGGTTAAATATAGTGACTTGAAATGTGAATTAGCGACTTGAAAATGGTTAAATGTAGTGACTTGAAATTGTGAACTTGTTTCTTGAAAATGGTTAAATATAGTGATTTGAAATGTGAATTAGTGACTTGAAAATGGCTAAGTATAGTGACTTGAAATGGATAAGTGTAGTGACTTGAAATGTGAACTTGTGACTTGAAAATGGTTAAGTGTAGTGACTTGAAATGTGAACCTGTGACTTGAAAATGGTTAAGTGTAGTGACTTGAAATTTGAACTTGTGACTTGAAATTGGTTAAATGTAGTGACTTCAAATTGTGAATTAGTAACTTGAAAATGGTTTAGTGTAGTGATTTGAAATTGTGAACTTGTTTTTTGAAAATTTTTAAGTGTAGTGACTTGAAATGTGAATTAGTGAGTTGAAAATGGTTAAATGTAGTAAATTGAAATTGTGAACTTGTTTCTTGAATATGGTTAAATATAGTGACTTGAAAAGTGAATTAGTGACTTGAAAATGGTTAAGTGTAGTGACTTGAAATGGTTAAGTGTAGTGACTTGAAATGTGAACTTGTGACTTGAAAATGGTTAAGTGTAGTGAATTGAAATTGTGAACTTGTTTCTTGAAAATGGTTAAGTGTAGTGACTTGAAATGTGAATTAGTGTGTTGATAATGGTTAAATGTAGTGACTTGAAATTGTGAACTTGTTTCTTGAAAATGGTTAAATATTGTGACTTCAAAAGTGAATTAGTGACTTGAAAATGGTTAAGTATAGTGACTTGAATTGATTAAGTGTAGTGACTTGAAATGTGAACTTGTGACTTGAAAATGGTTAAATGTAGTGACTTCAAATTGTGAATTAGTAACTTGAAAATGGTTAAGTGTAGTGACTTGAAATATGAATTAGTGAGTTGAAAATGGTTAAGTGTAGTGACTTGAAATGTGAACTTGTGACTTGAAAATGGTTAATTGTAGTGATTTCAAATTTTGAATTAGTAACTTGAAAATGGTTAAGTGTAGTGATTTGAAATTGTGAACTTGTTTTTTGGAAATGGTTAAATATATTGGCTTGAAATGTGAATTAGTGACTTGAAAATGGTTAAGTGTAGTGACTTGAAATTGTGAACTTGTTTCTTGAATATGGTTAAGTGTAGTGACTTGAAATGTGAACTTGTGACTTGAAAATGGTTAAATGTAGTGACTTCATATTGTGAATTAGTGACTTGAAAGTGGTTAAGTGTAGTGATTTGAAATTGTGAACTTGTTTTTTGAAAACGGTTAAATATATTGACTTGAAATGTGAATTAGTGACTTGAAAATGGTTAAGTGTAGTGACTTGAAATTGTGAAATTGTTTCTTGATAATGGTTAAATATAGTGACTTGAAATGTGAATTAGCGACTTGAAAATGGTTAAATGTAGTGACTTGAAATTGTGAACTTGTTTCTTGAAAATGGTTAAATATAGTGACTTGAAATGTGGACTTGTCACTTGAAAATGGTTAAATGTAGTGACTACAAATTTTGAATTAGTAACTTGAAAACGGTTAAGTGTAGTGACTTGAAATGTGAATTAGTGAGTTGAAAATGGTTAAGTGTAGTGACTTGAAATATGAACTTGTGACTTGAAAATGGTTAAATGTAGTGACTTCAAATTGTGAATTAGTAACTTGAGAATGTTTAAGTTTAGTGACTTGAAATGTGAACTTGTGAGTTGAAAAGTGTTAAGTGTAGTGACTTGAAATGTGAACTTGTGACTTGAAAATGGTCAATTGTCGTGACTTCAAATTGTGAATTAGTAACTTGAAAATGGTTAAGTGTAGTGATTTGAAATGTGAATTAGTAAGTTGAAAATGATTAAATGTAGTGACTTGAAATTGTGTACTTGTTTCTTGAAAATGGTTAAATATAGTAACTTGAAATTTGAATTGGTGATTTGAAAATGTTTAAGTGTAGTGACTTGAAATGTGAACTTCTGACTTGAAAATGGTTAAATGTAGTGACTTCAAATTATGAATTAGTAACTTGAAAATGGTTAAGTGTAGTGACTTGAAATATGAATTAGTGAGTAGAAAATGGTTAAGTTTAGTGACTTGAAATGTGAACTTGTGACTTGAAAGTGGTTAAGTGTAGTGAATTGAAATTGTACGTGAACTTGTTTCTTGAAAATGGTTAAGTGTAGTGACTTAAATGTGAATTAGTAAGTTGAAAATGATTAAATGTAGTGACTTGAAATTGTGAACTTTTTTCTTGAATATGGTTAAATATAGTGACTTGAAATGTGAATTGGTGACTTGAAAAATGGTTAAGTGTAGTGATTTGAAATGGTTAAATGTTGTGGCTTGAAATGTGGACTTGTGACTTGAAAATGGTTAAATGTAGTGACTTCAAATTTTGAATTAGTAACTTGAAAAAGGTTAAGTGTAGTGACTTGAAATTTGAATTATTGAGTTGAAAATGGTTAAGTGTAGTGACTTGAAATGTGAACTTGTGACTTAAAAATGGTTAAATGTAGTGACTTCAAATTGTGAATTAGTAACTTGAGAATGTTTAAGTTTAGTGACTTGAAATGTGAACTTGTAACTTGAAAGTGGTTAAGTGTAGTGAATTGAAATTGTACGTGAACTTGTTTCTTGAAAATGGTTAAGTGTAGTGACTTAAATGTGAATTAGTAAGTTGAAAATGATTAAATGTAGTGACTTGAAATTGTGTACTTGTTTCTTAAAATGGTTAAATATAGTGACTTGAAATTTGAATTGGTGACTTGAAAATGGTTAAGTGTAGTGACTTGAAATGGTTAAGTGTAGTGACTTGAAATATGAACTTGTGACTTGAAAATGGTTAAATGTAGTGACTTCAAATTATGAATTAGTAACTTGAAAATGGGTAAGTGTAGTGACTTGAAATGTGAATTAGTGAGTAGAAAATGGTTAAGTGTAGTGACTTGAAATGTGAACTTGTGACTTGAAAATGGTTAAATATAGTGACTTCAAATTGTGAATTAGTGACTTTGAAAATGGTTAAGTGTAGTGATTTTAAAGTGTGAACTTGTTTTTTGAAAATTGTTAAGTGTAGCGACTTCAAATGTGAATTAGTGAGTTGATAATGCTTAAATGTAGTGAATTGAAATTGTGAACTTGTTTCTTGAAAATGGTTAAATATAGTGGCTTGAACTGTGAATTAGTGACTTGAAAATAGTCAAGTGTAGTGACTTGAAATTGTGAAATTGTTTCTTGAAAATGGTTAAGTGTACTGACTTGAAATATGAACTTGTGACTTGAAAATGGTTAAATGTAGTGACTTCAAATTGTGAATTAGTGATTTGAAAATGGTTAAGTGTAGTGACTTGAAATTGTGAACCTGTTTTTTGAAAATTGTTAAGTGTAGTGACTTGAAATGTGAACATGTGACTTGAAAATGGTTAAGTGTAGTGACCTGAAAATGGTTAAATGTAGTGAATTAAAATTTTGAACTTGTTTCTTGAAAAAGGTTAAGTGTAGTGACTTGAAATGTGAAATAGTGAGTTGAAAATGGTTAAATGTAGTGACTTGAAATTGTTAACTTGTTTCTTGAACATGGTTAAATATAGTGACTTGAAATGTGAATTAGTGACTTGAAAATGGTTAAGTGTCGTGACTTGAAATGGTTAAGTGTAGTGACTTGAAATGTGAACTTGTGACTTGAAAATGGTTAAGTGTAGTGAGTTGAAAATGGTTAAATGTAGTGAATTGAAATTGTGAACTTGTTTCTTGAAAATGGTTAAGTGTAGTGTCTTGAAATGTGAAGTTGTGACTTGAAAATTGTTTAGTGTAGTGACTTGAAATGTGAACTTGTGAGTTGAAAATGGTTAAGTGTAGTGACCTGAATATGGTTAAATGTAGTGAATTGAAATATTGAACTTTTTTCTTGAAAAAGGTTATGTATAGTGACTTGAAATGTGAATTAGTGAGTTGAAAATGGTTAAATGTAGTGACATGAAATTGTTATCTTGTTTCTTGAACATGGTTAAATATAGTGACTTGAAATGTGAATTAGTGACTTGAAAATGGTTAAGTGTAGTGACTTCAAATGGTTAAGTGTAGTGACTTGAAATGTGAACTTGTAACTTGAAAATGGTTAAGTGTAGTGAATTGAAATTGTGTATTTGTTTCTTGAAAATAGTTAAGTGTAGTTACTTGAAATGTGAATTAGTGAGCTGAAAATGGTTAAATGTAGTGACTTGAAATTGTGAACTTTTTTCTTGAAAATGGTTAAATATAGTGACTTGAAATGTGAATTAGTGACTTGAAAATGGTTAAGTATAGTGATTTGAAATGGTTAAGTGTAGTGACTTGAAATGTGAACTTGTGACTTGCAAATAGTTAAATGTAGTGACTTCAAATTGTGAATTAGTGATTTGAAAATGGTTAAGTGTAGTGACTTGAAATTGTGAACCTGTTTTTTGAAAATTGTTAAGTGTAGTGACTTGAAATGTGAACATGTGACTTGAAAATGGTTAAGTGTAGTGACCTGAAAATGGTTAAATGTAGTGAATTAAAATTTTGAACTTGTTTCTTGAAAAAGGTTAAGTGTAGTGACTTGAAATGTGAAATAGTGAGTTGAAAATGGTTAAATGTAGTGACTTGAAATTGTTAACTTGTTTCTTGAACATGGTTAAATATAGTGACTTGAAATGTGAATTAGTGACTTGAAAATGGTTAAGTGTCGTGACTTGAAATGGTTAAGTGTAGTGACTTGAAATGTGAACTTGTGACTTGAAAATGGTTAAGTGTAGTGAGTTGAAAATGGTTAAATGTAGTGAATTGAAATTGTGAACTTGTTTCTTGAAAATGGTTAAGTGTAGTGTCTTGAAATGTGAACTTGTGACTTGAAAATTGTTAAGTGTAGTGACTTGAAATGTGAACTTGTGAGTTGAAAATGGTTAAGTGTAGTGACCTGAATATGGTTAAATGTAGTGAATTGAAATATTGAACTTGTTTCTTGAAAAAGGTTATGTATAGTGACTTGAAATGTTGAAAATGGTTAAATGTAGTGACATGAAATTGTTATCTTGTTTCTTGAACATGGTTAAATATAGTGACTTGAAATGTGAATTAGTGACTTGAAAATGGTTAAGTGTAGTGTCTTCAAATGGTTAAGTGTAGTGACTTGAAATGTGAACTTGTAACTTGAAAATGGTTAAGTGTAGTGAATTGAAATTGTGTATTTGTTTCTTTAAAATAGTTAAGTGTAGTTACTTGAAATGTGAATTAGTGAGCTGAAAATGGTTAAATGTAGTGACTTGAAATTGTGAACTTTTTTCTTGAAAATGGTTAAATATAGTGACTTGAAATGTGAATTAGTGACTTGAAAATGGTTAAGTAAAGTGATTTGAAATGGTTAAGTGTAGTGACTTGAAATGTGAACTTGTGACTTGAAAATCGTTAAATGTAGTGACTTCAAATTGTGAATTAGTGATTTGAAAATGGTTAAGTGTAGTGACTTGAAATTGTGAACCTGTTTTTTGAAAATTGTTAAGTGTAGTGACTTGAAATGTGAACATGTGACTTGAAAATGGTTAAGTGTAGTGACCTGAAAATGGTTAAATGTAGTGAATTAAAATTTTGAACTTGTTTCTTGAAAAAGGTTAAGTGTAGTGACTTGAAATGTGAAATAGTGAGTTGAAAATGGTTAAGTATAGTGAGTTGAAAATGGTTAAATGTAGTGACTTGAAATGTGAACTTGTGACTTGAAAATAGTTAAATGTAGCGACATACAATTGTGAATTAGTAACTTGAGAATGGTTATGTGCAGTGACTTGAAATGTGAACTTGTGACTTGAAAATGGTTAAGTGTAGTGAATTGAAATTGTGAACTTGTTTCTTGAAAATGGTTAAGTTTAGTGACTTGAAATGTGAATTAGTGTGTTGAAAATGGTTAAATGTAGTGACTTGAAATTGTGTACTTGTTTCTTGAAAATGGTTAAATATAGTAACTTGAAATTTGAATTGGTGACTTGAAAATGGTTAAGTGTAGTGACTTGAAATGGTTAAGTGTAGTGACTTGAAATATGAACTTGTGACTTGAAAATGGTTAAATGTAGTGACTTCAAATTATGAATTAGTAACTTGAAAATGGGTAAGTGTAGTGACTTGAAATGTGAATTAGTGAGTAGAAAATGGTTAAGTGTAGTGACTTGAAATGTGAACTTGTGACTTGAAAATGGTTAAATGTAGTGACTTCAAATTGTGAATTAGTGACTTTGAAAATGGTTAAGTGTAGTGATTTGAAATTGTGAACTTGTTTTTTGAAAATGGTTAAATATAGTGACTTGAAATGTGAATTAGTGACTTGAAAATTGTTAAGTATAGTGATTTGAAATGGTTAAGTGTAGTGACTTGAAATGTGAACTTGTGACTTGAAAATCGTTAAATGTAGTGACTTCAAATTGTGAATTAGTAAATTGAAAATGGTTAAGTGTAGTGACTTGAAATGTGAATTAGTGTTTTGAAAATGGTTAAATGTAGTGACTTGAAATGTGAACTTGTGACTTGAAAATAGTTAAATGTAGCGACTTACAATTGTGAATTAGTAACTTGAGAATGGTTATGTGCAGTGACTTGAAATGTGAACTTGTGACTTGAAAATGGTTAAATGTAGCGACTTCAAATTGTGAATTAGTAACTTGAGAATGGTTATGTGCAGTGACTTGAAATGTGAACTTGTGACTTGAAAATGGTTAAGTGTAGTGAATTGAAATTGTGAACTTGTTTCTTGAAATGGTTAAGTGTAGTGACTTGAAATGTGAATTAGTGTGTTGAAAATGGTTAAATGTAGTGACTTAAAATTGTGAACTTGTTTCTTGAAAATGGTTAAATATTGTGACTTCAAAAGTAAATTAGTGACTTGAAAATGGTTAAGTATAGTGACTTGAATTGATTTAGTGTAGTGACTTGAAATGTGAACTTGTGACTTGAAAATGGTTAAATTTAGTGACTTCAAATTGTGAATTAGTAACTTGAAAATGGTTAAGTGTAGTGACTTGAAATATCAATTATTGAGTTGAAAATGGTTAAGTGTAGTGACATGAAATGTGAACTTGTGACTTGAAAATGGTTAATTGTAGTGATTTCAAATTGTGAATTAGTAACTTGAAAATGGTTAAGTGTAGTGATTTGAAATTGTGAACTTGTTTTTTGGAAATGGTTAAATATATTGGCTTGAAATGTGAATTAGTGACTTGAAAATGGTTAAGTGTAGTGAATTGAAATTGTGTATTTGTTTCTTGAAAATAGTTAAGTGTAGTTACTTGAAATGTGAATTAGTGAGCTGAAAATGGTTAAATGTAGTGACTTGAAATTGTGAACTTTTTTCTTGAAAATGGTTAAATATAGTGACTTGAAATGTGAATTAGTGACTTGAAAATGGTTAAGTATAGTGATTTGAAATGGTTAAGTGTAGTGACTTGAAATGTGAACTTGTGACTTGCAAATAGTTAAATGTAGTGACTTCAAATTGTGAATTAGTGATTTGAAAATGGTTAAGTGTAGTGACTTGAAATTGTGAACCTGTTTTTTGAAAATTGTTAAGTGTAGTGACTTGAAATGTGAACATGTGACTTGAAAATGGTTAAGTGTAGTGACCTGAAAATGGTTAAATGTAGTGAATTAAAATTTTGAACTTGTTTCTTGAAAAAGGTTAAGTGTAGTGACTTGAAATGTGAAATAGTGAGTTGAAAATGGTTAAATGTAGTGACTTGAAATTGTTTACTTGTTTCTTGAACATGGTTAAATATAGTGACTTGAAATGTGAATTAGTGACTTGAAAATGGTTAAGTGTCGTGACTTGAAATGGTTAAGTGTAGTGACTTGAAATGTGAACTTGTGACTTGAAAATGGTTAAGTGTAGTGAGTTGAAAATGGTTAAATGTAGTGAATTGAAATTGTGAACTTGTTTCTTGAAAATGGTTAAGTGTAGTGTCTTGAAATGTGAACTTGTGACTTGAAAATTGTTAAGTGTAGTGACTTGAAATGTGAACTTGTGAGTTGAAAATGGTTAAGTGTAGTGACCTGAATATGGTTAAATGTAGTGAATTGAAATATTGAACTTGTTTCTTGAAAAAGGTTATGTATAGTGACTTGAAATGTTGAAAATGGTTAAATGTAGTGACATGAAATTGTTATCTTGTTTCTTGAACATGGTTAAATATAGTGACTTGAAATGTGAATTAGTGACTTGAAAATGGTTAAGTGTAGTGTCTTCAAATGGTTAAGTGTAGTGACTTGAAATGTGAACTTGTAACTTGAAAATGGTTAAGTGTAGTGAATTGAAATTGTGTATTTGTTTCTTTAAAATAGTTAAGTGTAGTTACTTGAAATGTGAATTAGTGAGCTGAAAATGGTTAAATGTAGTGACTTGAAATTGTGAACTTTTTTCTTGAAAATGGTTAAATATAGTGACTTGAAATGTGAATTAGTGACTTGAAAATGGTTAAGTAAAGTGATTTGAAATGGTTAAGTGTAGTGACTTGAAATGTGAACTTGTGACTTGAAAATCGTTAAATGTAGTGACTTCAAATTTTGAATTAGTAAATTGAAAATGGTTAAGTGTAGTGACTTGAAATGTGAATTAGTGAGTTGAAAATGGTTAAATGTAGTGACTTGAAATGTGAACTTGTGACTTGAAAATAGTTAAATGTAGCGACTTACAATTGTGAATTAGTAACTTGAGAATGGTTATGTGCAGTGACTTGAAATGTGAACTTGTGACTTGAAAATGGTTAAGTGTAGTGAATTGAAATTGTGAACTTGTTTCTTGAAAATGGTTAAGTTTAGTGACTTGAAATGTGAATTAGTGTGTTGAAAATGGTTAAATGTAGTGACTTGAAATTGTGTACTTGTTTCTTGAAAATGGTTAAATATAGTAACTTGAAATTTGAATTGGTGACTTGAAAATGGTTAAGTGTAGTGACTTGAAATGGTTAAGTGTAGTGACTTGAAATATGAACTTGTGACTTGAAAATGGTTAAATGTAGTGACTTCAAATTATGAATTAGTAACTTGAAAATGGGTAAGTGTAGTGACTTGAAATGTGAATTAGTGAGTAGAAAATGGTTAAGTGTAGTGACTTGAAATGTGAACTTGTGACTTGAAAATGGTTAAATGTAGTGACTTCAAATTGTGAATTAGTGACTTTGAAAATGGTTAAGTGTAGTGATTTGAAATTGTGAACTTGTTTTTTGAAAATGGTTAAATATAGTGACTTGAAATGTGAATTAGTGACTTGAAAATTGTTAAGTATAGTGATTTGAAATGGTTAAGTGTAGTGACTTGAAATGTGAACTTGTGACTTGAAAATCGTTAAATGTAGTGACTTCAAATTGTGAATTAGTAAATTGAAAATGGTTAAGTGTAGTGACTTGAAATGTGAATTAGTGTTTTGAAAATGGTTAAATGTAGTGACTTGAAATGTGAACTTGTGACTTGAAAATAGTTAAATGTAGCGACTTACAATTGTGAATTAGTAACTTGAGAATGGTTATGTGCAGTGACTTGAAATGTGAACTTGTGACTTGAAAATGGTTAAATGTAGCGACTTCAAATTGTGAATTAGTAACTTGAGAATGGTTATGTGCAGTGACTTGAAATGTGAACTTGTGACTTGAAAATGGTTAAGTGTAGTGAATTGAAATTGTGAACTTGTTTCTTGAAATGGTTAAGTGTAGTGACTTGAAATGTGAATTAGTGTGTTGAAAATGGTTAAATGTAGTGACTTAAAATTGTGAACTTGTTTCTTGAAAATGGTTAAATATTGTGACTTCAAAAGTAAATTAGTGACTTGAAAATGGTTAAGTATAGTGACTTGAATTGATTTAGTGTAGTGACTTGAAATGTGAACTTGTGACTTGAAAATGGTTAAATTTAGTGACTTCAAATTGTGAATTAGTAACTTGAAAATGGTTAAGTGTAGTGACTTGAAATATCAATTATTGAGTTGAAAATGGTTAAGTGTAGTGACATGAAATGTGAACTTGTGACTTGAAAATGGTTAATTGTAGTGATTTCAAATTGTGAATTAGTAACTTGAAAATGGTTAAGTGTAGTGATTTGAAATTGTGAACTTGTTTTTTGGAAATGGTTAAATATATTGGCTTGAAATGTGAATTAGTGACTTGAAAATGGTTAAGTGTAGTGACTTGAAATTGTGAAATTGTTTCTTGAATATGGTTAAGTGTAGTGACTTGAAATTTGAATTGGTGACTTGAAAATGGTTAAGTGTAGTGACTTGAAATGGTTAAGTGTAGTGACTTGAAATATGAACTTGTGACTTGAAAATGGTTAAATGTAGTGACTTCAAATTATGAATTAGTAACTTGAAAATGGGTAAGTGTAGTGACTTGAAATGTGAATTAGTGAGTAGAAAATGGTTAAGTGTAGTGACTTGAAATGTGAACTTGTGACTTGAAAATGGTTAAATGTAGTGACTTCAAATTGTGAATTAGTGACTTTGAAAATGGTTAAGTGTAGTGATTTTAAAGTGTGAACTTGTTTTTTGAAAATTGTTAAGTGTAGCGACTTCAAATGTGAATTAGTGAGTTGATAATGCTTAAATGTAGTGAATTGAAATTGTGAACTTGTTTCTTGAAAATGGTTAAATATAGTGGCTTGAACTGTGAATTAGTGACTTGAAAATAGTCAAGTGTAGTGACTTGAAATTGTGAAATTGTTTCTTGAAAATGGTTAAGTGTACTGACTTGAAATATGAACTTGTGACTTGAAAATGGTTAAATGTAGTGACTTCAAATTGTGAATTAGTGATTTGAAAATGGTTAAGTGTAGTGACTTGAAATTGTGAACCTGTTTTTTGAAAATTGTTAAGTGTAGTGACTTGAAATGTGAACATGTGACTTGAAAATGGTTAAGTGTAGTGACCTGAAAATGGTTAAATGTAGTGAATTAAAATTTTGAACTTGTTTCTTGAAAAAGGTTAAGTGTAGTGACTTGAAATGTGAAATAGTGAGTTGAAAATGGTTAAATGTAGTGACTTGAAATTGTTAACTTGTTTCTTGAACATGGTTAAATATAGTGACTTGAAATGTGAATTAGTGACTTGAAAATGGTTAAGTGTCGTGACTTGAAATGGTTAAGTGTAGTGACTTGAAATGTGAACTTGTGACTTGAAAATGGTTAAGTGTAGTGAGTTGAAAATGGTTAAATGTAGTGAATTGAAATTGTGAACTTGTTTCTTGAAAATGGTTAAGTGTAGTGTCTTGAAATGTGAAGTTGTGACTTGAAAATTGTTAAGTGTAGTGACTTGAAATGTGAACTTGTGAGTTGAATATGGTTAAGTGTAGTGACCTGAATATGGTTAAATGTAGTGAATTGAAATATTGAACTTGTTTCTTGAAAAAGGTTATGTATAGTGACTTGAAATGTGAATTAGTGAGTTGAAAATGGTTAAATGTAGTTACATGAAATTGTTATCTTGTTTCTTGAACATGGTTAAATATAGTGACTTGAAATGTGAATTAGTGACTTGAAAATGGTTAAGTGTAGTGACTTCAAATGGTTAAGTGTAGTGACTTGAAATGTGAACTTGTAACTTGAAAATGGTTAAGTGTAGTGAATTGAAATTGTGTATTTGTTTCTTGAAAATAGTTAAGTGTAGTTACTTGAAATGTGAATTAGTGAGCTGAAAATGGTTAAATGTAGTGACTTGAAATTGTGAACTTTTTTCTTGAAAATGGTTAAATATAGTGACTTGAAATGTGAATTAGTGACTTGAAAATGGTTAAGTATAGTGATTTGAAATGGTTAAGTGTAGTGACTTGAAATGTGAACTTGTGACTTGCAAATAGTTAAATGTAGTGACTTCAAATTGTGAATTAGTGATTTGAAAATGGTTAAGTGTAGTGACTTGAAATTGTGAACCTGTTTTTTGAAAATTGTTAAGTGTAGTGACTTGAAATGTGAACATGTGACTTGAAAATGGTTAAGTGTAGTGACCTGAAAATGGTTAAATGTAGTGAATTAAAATTTTGAACTTGTTTCTTGAAAAAGGTTAAGTGTAGTGACTTGAAATGTGAAATAGTGAGTTGAAAATGGTTAAATGTAGTGACTTGAAATTGTTAACTTGTTTCTTGAACATGGTTAAATATAGTGACTTGAAATGTGAATTAGTGACTTGAAAATGGTTAAGTGTCGTGACTTGAAATGGTTAAGTGTAGTGACTTGAAATGTGAACTTGTGACTTGAAAATGGTTAAGTGTAGTGAGTTGAAAATGGTTAAATGTAGTGAATTGAAATTGTGAACTTGTTTCTTGAAAATGGTTAAGTTTAGTGTCTTGAAATGTGAACTTGTGACTTGAAAATTGTTAAGTGTAGTGACTTGAAATGTGAACTTGTGAGTTGAAAATGGTTAAGTGTAGTGACCTGAATATGGTTAAATGTAGTGAATTGAAATATTGAACTTGTTTCTTGAAAAAGCTTATGTATAGTGACTTGAAATGTGAATTAGTGAGTTGAAAATGGTTAAATGTAGTGACATGAAATTGTTATCTTGTTTCTTGAACATGGTTAAATATAGTGACTTGAAATGTGAATTAGTGACTTGAAAATGGTTAAGTGTAGTGACTTCAAATGGTTAAGTGTAGTGACTTGAAATGTGAACTTGTAACTTGAAAATGGTTAAGTGTAGTGAATTGAAATTGTGTATTTGTTTCTTGAAAATAGTTAAGTGTAGTTACTTGAAATGTGAATAAGTGAACTGAAAATGGTTAAATGTAGTGACTTGAAATTGTGAACTTTTTTCTTGAAAATGGTTAAATATAGTGACTTGAAATGTGAATTAGTGACTTGAAAATGGTTAAGTATAGTGATTTGAAATGGTTAAGTGTAGTGACTTGAAATGTGAACTTGTGACTTGAAAATCGTTAAATGTAGTGACTTCAAATTGTGAATTAGTAAATTGAAAATGGTTAAGTGTAGTGACTTGAAATGTGAATTAGTGAGTTGAAAATGGTTAAATGTAGTGACTTGAAATGTGAACTTGTGACTTGAAAATGGTTAAATGTAGTGAATTAAAATTTTGAACTTGTTTCTTGAGAATGGTTATGTGCAGTGACTTGAAATGTGAACTTGTGACTTGAAAATGGATAAGTGTAGTGAATTGAAATTGTGAACTTGTTTCTTGAAAATTGTTAAGTGTAGTGACTTGAAATGTGAATTAGTGTGTTGAAAATGGTTAAATGTAGTGACTTAAAATTGTGAACTTGTTTCTTGAAAATGGTTAAATATTGTGACTTCAAAAGTAAATTAGTGACTTGAAAATGGTTAAGTATAGTGACTTGAATTGATTAAGTGTAGTGACTTGAAATGTGAACTTGTGACTTGAAAATGGTTAAATTTTGTGACTTCAAATTGTGAATTAGTAACTTGAAAATGGTTAAGTGTAGTGACTTGAAATATCAATTATTGAGTTGAAAATGGTTAAGTGTAGTGACATGACATGTGAACTTGTGACTTGAAAATGGTTAATTATAGTGATTTCAAATTGTGAATTAGTAACTTGAAAATGGTTAAGTGTAGTGATTTGAAATTGTGAACTTGTTTTTTGGAAATGGTTAAATATATTGGCTTGAAATGTGAATTAGTGACTTGAAAATGGTTAAGTGTAGTGACTTGAAATTGTTAAATTGTTTCTTGAATATGGTTAAGTGTAGTGACTTGAAATGTGAACTTGTGACTTGAAAATGGTTAAATGTAGTGACTTCATATTGTGAATTAGTGACTTGAAAGTGGTTAAGTGTAGTGATTTTAAATTGTGAACTCGTTTTTTGAAAACGGTTAAATATATTGACTTGAAATGTGAATTAGTGACTTGAAAATGGTTAAGTGTAGTGACTTGAAATTGTGAAATTGTTTCTTGATAATGGTTAAGTGTAGTGACTTGAAATGTGAACTTGTGACTTGAAAATGGTTAAATGTAGTGACTTCATATTGTGAATTAGTGACTTGAAAGTGGTTAAGTGTAGTGACTTGAAATTGTGAACTTGTTTTTTGAAATTGGTTAAGTGTAGTGATTTGAAATTTGAATTAGTGAGTTAAAAATGGTTAAGTGTAGTGACTTCAAAATGGTTAAATGTAGTGAATTGAACTTGTGAACTTGTTTCTTGATAATGGTTAAATATAGTGACTTGAAATGTGAATTAGCGACTTGAAAATGGTTAAGTGTAGTGACCTGAAATTGTGAACTTGTTTCTTGAAAATGGTTAAATATAGTGATTTGAAATGTGAATTAGTGACTTGAAAATGGCTAAGTATAGTGACTTGAAATGGATAAGTGTAGTGACTTGAAATGTGAACTTGTGACTTGAAAATGGTTAAGTGTAGTGACTTGAAATGTGAACCTGTGACTTGAAAATGGTTAAGTGTAGTGACTTGAAATTTGAACTTGTGACTTGAAATTGGTTAAATGTAGTGACTTCAAATTGTGAATTAGTAACTTGAAAATGGTTTAGTGTAGTGATTTGAAATTGTGAACTTGTTTTTTGAAAATTTTTAAGTGTAGTGACTTGAAATGTGAATTAGTGAGTTGAAAATGGTTAAATGTAGTGAATTGAAATTGTGAACTTGTTTCTTGAATATGGTTAAATATAGTGACTTGAAAAGTGAATTAGTGACTTGAAAATGGTTAAGTGTAGTGACTTGAAATGGTTAAGTGTAGTGACTTGAAATGTGAACTTGTGACTTGAAAATGGTTAAGTGTAGTGAATTGAAATTGTGAACTTATTTCTTGAAAATGGTTAAGTGTAGTGACTTGAAATGTGAATTAGTGTGTTGATAATGGTTAAATGTAGTGACTTGAAATTGTGAACTTGTTTCTTGAAAATGGTTAAATATTGTGACTTCAAAAGTGAATTAGTGACTTGAAAATGGTTAAGTATAGTGACTTGAATTGATTAAGTGTAGTGACTTGAAATGTGAACTTGTAACTTGAAAATGGTTAAATGTAGTGACTTCAAATTGTGAATTAGTAACTTGAAAATGGTTAAGTGTAGTGACTTGAAATATGAATTAGTGAGTTGAAAATGGTTAAGTGTAGTGACTTGAAATGTGAACTTGTGACTTGAAAATGGTTAATTGTAGTGATTTCAAATTTTGAATTAGTAACTTGAAAATGGTTAAGTGTAGTGATTTGAAATTGTGAACTTGTTTTTTGGAAATGGTTAAATATATTGGCTTGAAATGTGAATTAGTGACTTGAAAATGGTTAAGTGTAGTGACTTGAAATTGTGAACTTGTTTCTTGAATATGGTTAAGTGTAGTGACTTGAAATGTGAACTTGTGACTTGAAAATGGTTAAATGTAGTGACTTCATATTGTGAATTAGTGACTTGAAAGTGGTTAAGTGTAGTGATTTGAAATTGTGAACTTGTTTTTTGAAAACGGTTAAATATATTGACTTGAAATGTGAATTAGTGACTTGAAAATGGTTAAGTGTAGTGACTTGAAATTGTGAAATTGTTTCTTGATAATGGTTAAATATAGTGACTTGAAATGTGAATTAGCGACTTGAAAATGGTTAAATGTAGTGACTTGAAATTGTGAACTTGTTTCTTGAAAATGGTTAAATATAGTGACTTGAAATGTGGACTTGTCACTTGAAAATGGTTAAATGTAGTGACTACAAATTTTGAATTAGTAACTTGAAAACGGTTAAGTGTAGTGACTTGAAATGTGAATTAGTGAGTTGAAAATGGTTAAGTGTAGTGACTTGAAATGTGAACTTGTGACTTGAAAATGGTTAAATGTAGTGACTTCAAATTGTGAATTAGTAACTTGAGAATGTTTAAGTTTAGTGACTTGAAATGTGAACTTGTGACTTGAAAAGTGTTAAGTGTAGTGACTTGAAATGTGAACTTGTGACTTGAAAATGGTCAATTGTCGTGACTTCAAATTGTGAATTAGTAACTTGAAAATGGTTAAGTGTAGTGATTTGAAATGTGAATTAGTAAGTTGAAAATGATTAAATGTAGTGACTTGAAATTGTGTACTTGTTTTTTGAAAATGGTTAAATATAGTAACTTGAAATTTGAATTGGTGACTTGAAAATGTTTAAGTGTAGTGACTTGAAATGTGAACTTCTGACTTGAAAATGGTTAAATGTAGTGACTTCAAATTATGAATTAGTAACTTGAAAATGGTTAAGTGTAGTGACTTGAAATATGAATTAGTGAGTAGAAAATGGTTAAGTTTAGTGACTTGAAATGTGAACTTGTGACTTGAAAGTGGTTAAGTGTAGTGAATTGAAATTGTACGTGAACTTGTTTCTTGAAAATGGTTAAGTGTAGTGACTTAAATGTGAATTAGTAAGTTGAAAATGATTAAATGTAGTGACTTGAAATTGTGAACTTTTTTCTTGAATATGGTTAAATATAGTGACTTGAAATGTGAATTGGTGACTTGAAAAATGGTTAAGTGTAGTGATTTGAAATGGTTAAATGTTGTGGCTTGAAATGTGGACTTGTGACTTGAAAATGGTTAAATGTAGTGACTTCAAATTTTGAATTAGTAACTTGAAAAAGGTTAAGTGTAGTGACTTGAAATTTGAATTATTGAGTTGAAAATGGTTAAGTGTAGTGACTTGAAATGTGAACTTGTGACTTAAAAATGGTTAAATGTAGTGACTTCAAATTGTGAATTAGTAACTTGAGAATGTTTAAGTTTAGTGACTTGAAATGTGAACTTGTAACTTGAAAGTGGTTAAGTGTAGTGAATTGAAATTGTACGTGAACTTGTTTCTTGAAAATGGTTAAGTGTAGTGACTTAAATGTGAATTAGTAAGTTGAAAATGATTAAATGTAGTGACTTGAAATTGTGTACTTGTTTCTTAAAAATGGTTAAATATAGTGACTTGAAATTTGAATTGGTGACTTGAAAATGGTTAAGTGTAGTGACTTGAAATGGTTAAGTGTAGTGACTTGAAATATGAACTTGTGACTTGAAAATGGTTAAAAGTAGTGAATTCAAATTATGAATTAGTAACTTGAAAATGGGTAAGTGTAGTGACTTGAAATGTGAATTAGTGAGTAGAAAATGGTTAAGTGTAGTGACTTGAAATGTGAACTTGTGACTTGAAAATGGTTAAATGTAGTGACTTCAAATTGTGAATTAGTGACTTTGAAAATGGTTAAGTGTAGTGATTTTAAAGTGTGAACTTGTTTTTTGAAAATTGTTAAGTGTAGCGACTTCAAATGTGAATTAGTGAGTTGATAATGCTTAAATGTAGTGAATTGAAATTGTGAACTTGTTTCTTGAAAATGGTTAAATATAGTGGCTTGAACTGTGAATTAGTGACTTGAAAATAGTCAAGTGTAGTGACTTGAAATTGTGAAATTGTTTCTTGAAAATGGTTAAGTGTACTGACTTGAAATATGAACTTGTGACTTGAAAATGGTTAAATGTAGTGACTTCAAATTGTGAATTAGTGATTTGAAAATGGTTAAGTGTAGTGACTTGAAATTGTGAACCTGTTTTTTGAAAATTGTTAAGTGTAGTGACTTGAAATGTGAACATGTGACTTGAAAATGGTTAAGTGTAGTGACCTGAAAATGGTTAAATGTAGTGAATTAAAATTTTGAACTTGTTTCTTGAAAAAGGTTAAGTGTAGTGACTTGAAATGTGAAATAGTGAGTTGAAAATGGTTAAATGTAGTGACTTGAAATTGTTAACTTGTTTCTTGAACATGGTTAAATATAGTGACTTGAAATGTGAATTAGTGACTTGAAAATGGTTAAGTGTCGTGACTTGAAATGGTTAAGTGTAGTGACTTGAAATGTGAACTTGTGACTTGAAAATGGTTAAGTGTAGTGAGTTGAAAATGGTTAAATGTAGTGAATTGAAATTGTGAACTTGTTTCTTGAAAATGGTTAAGTGTAGTGTCTTGAAATGTGAAGTTGTGACTTGAAAATTGTTTAGTGTAGTGACTTGAAATGTGAACTTGTGAGTTGAAAATGGTTAAATGTAGTGACATGAAATTGTTATCTTGTTTCTTGAACATGGTTAAATATAGTGACTTGAAATGTGAATTAGTGACTTGAAAATGGTTAAGTGTAGTGACTTCAAATGGTTAAGTGTAGTGACTTGAAATGTGAACTTGTAACTTGAAAATGGTTAAGTGTAGTGAATTGAAATTGTGTATTTGTTTCTTGAAAATAGTTAAGTGTAGTTACTTCAAATGTGAATTAGTGAGCTGAAAATGGTTAAATGTAGTGACTTGAAATTGTGAACTTTTTTCTTGAAAATGGTTAAATATAGTGACTTGAAATGTGAATTAGTGACTTGAAAATGGTTAAGTATAGTGATTTGAAATGGTTAAGTGTAGTGACTTGAAATGTGAACTTGTGACTTGCAAATAGTTAAATGTAGTGACTTCAAATTGTGAATTAGTGATTTGAAAATGGTTAAGTGTAGTGACTTGAAATTGTGAACCTGTTTTTTGAAAATTGTTAAGTGTAGTGACTTGAAATGTGAACATGTGACTTGAAAATGGTTAAGTGTAGTGACTTGAAAATGGTTAAATGTAGTGAATTAAAATTTTGAACTTGTTTCTTGAAAAAGGTTAAGTGTAGTGACTTGAAATGTGAAATAGTGAGTTGAAAATGGTTAAATGTAGTGACTTGAAATTGTTAACTTGTTTCTTGAACATGGTTAAATATAGTGACTTGAAATGTGAATTAGTGTGTTGAAAATGGTTAAGTGTCGTGACTTGAAATGGTTAAGTGTAGTGACTTGAAATGTGAACTTGTGACTTGAAAATGGTTAAGTGTAGTGAGTTGAAAATGGTTAAATGTAGTGAATTGAAATTGTGAACTTGTTTCTTGAAAATGGTTAAGTGTAGTGTCTTGAAATGTGAACTTGTGACTTGAAAATTGTTAAGTGTAGTGACTTGAAATGTGAACTTGTGAGTTGAAAATGGTTAAGTGTAGTGACCTGAATATGGTTAAATGTAGTGAATTGAAATATTGAACTTGTTTCTTGAAAAAGGTTATGTATAGTGACTTGAAATGTTGAAAATGGTTAAATGTAGTGACATGAAATTGTTATCTTGTTTCTTGAACATGGTTAAATATAGTGACTTGAAATGTGAATTAGTGACTTGAAAATGGTTAAGTGTAGTGTCTTCAAATGGTTAAGTGTAGTGACTTGAAATGTGAACTTGTAACTTGAAAATGGTTAAGTGTAGTGAATTGAAATTGTGTATTTGTTTCTTTAAAATAGTTAAGTGTAGTTACTTGAAATGTGAATTAGTGAGCTGAAAATGGTTAAATGTAGTGACTTGAAATTGTGAACTTTTTTCTTGAAAATGGTTAAATATAGTGACTTGAAATGTGAATTAGTGACTTGAAAATGGTTAAGTAAAGTGATTTGAAATGGTTAAGTGTAGTGACTTGAAATGTGAACTTGTGACTTGAAAATCGTTAAATGTAGTGACTTCAAATTTTGAATTAGTAAATTGAAAATGGTTAAGTGTAGTGACTTGAAATGTGAATTAGTGAGTTGAAAATGGTTAAATGTAGTGACTTGAAATGTGAACTTGTGACTTGAAAATAGTTAAATGTAGCGACTTACAATTGTGAATTAGTAACTTGAGAATGGTTATGTGCAGTGACTTGAAATGTGAACTTGTGACTTGAAAATGGTTAAGTGTAGTGAATTGAAATTGTGAACTTGTTTCTTGAAAATGGTTAAGTTTAGTGACTTGAAATGTGAATTAGTGTGTTGAAAATGGTTAAATGTAGTGACTTGAAATTGTGTACTTGTTTCTTGAAAATGGTTAAATATAGTAACTTGAAATTTGAATTGGTGACTTGAAAATGGTTAAGTGTAGTGACTTGAAATGGTTAAGTGTAGTGACTTGAAATATGAACTTGTGACTTGAAAATGGTTAAATGTAGTGACTTCAAATTATGAATTAGTAACTTGAAAATGGGTAAGTGTAGTGACTTGAAATGTGAATTAGTGAGTAGAAAATGGTTAAGTGTAGTGACTTGAAATGTGAACTTGTGACTTGAAAATGGTTAAATGTAGTGACTTCAAATTGTGAATTAGTGACTTTGAAAATGGTTAAGTGTAGTGATTTGAAATTGTGAACTTGTTTTTTGAAAATGGTTAAATATAGTGACTTGAAATGTGAATTAGTGACTTGAAAATTGTTAAGTATAGTGATTTGAAATGGTTAAGTGTAGTGACTTGAAATGTGAACTTGTGACTTGAAAATCGTTAAATGTAGTGACTTCAAATTGTGAATTAGTAAATTGAAAATGGTTAAGTGTAGTGACTTGAAATGTGAATTAGTGTTTTGAAAATGGTTAAATGTAGTGACTTGAAATGTGAACTTGTGACTTGAAAATAGTTAAATGTAGCGACTTACAATTGTGAATTAGTAACTTGAGAATGGTTATGTGCAGTGACTTGAAATGTGAACTTGTGACTTGAAAATGGTTAAATGTAGCGACTTCAAATTGTGAATTAGTAACTTGAGAATGGTTATGTGCAGTGACTTGAAATGTGAACTTGTGACTTGAAAATGGTTAAGTGTAGTGAATTGAAATTGTGAACTTGTTTCTTGAAATGGTTAAGTGTAGTGACTTGAAATGTGAATTAGTGTGTTGAAAATGGTTAAATGTAGTGACTTAAAATTGTGAACTTGTTTCTTGAAAATGGTTAAATATTGTGACTTCAAAAGTAAATTAGTGACTTGAAAATGGTTAAGTATAGTGACTTGAATTGATTTAGTGTAGTGACTTGAAATGTGAACTTGTGACTTGAAAATGGTTAAATTTAGTGACTTCAAATTGTGAATTAGTAACTTGAAAATGGTTAAGTGTAGTGACTTGAAATATCAATTATTGAGTTGAAAATGGTTAAGTGTAGTGACATGAAATGTGAACTTGTGACTTGAAAATGGTTAATTGTAGTGATTTCAAATTGTGAATTAGTAACTTGAAAATGGTTAAGTGTAGTGATTTGAAATTGTGAACTTGTTTTTTGGAAATGGTTAAATATATTGGCTTGAAATGTGAATTAGTGACTTGAAAATGGTTAAGTGTAGTGACTTGAAATTGTGAAATTGTTTCTTGAATATGGTTAAGTGTAGTGACTTGAAATTTGAATTGGTGACTTGAAAATGGTTAAGTGTAGTGACTTGAAATGGTTAAGTGTAGTGACTTGAAATATGAACTTGTGACTTGAAAATGGTTAAATGTAGTGACTTCAAATTATGAATTAGTAACTTGAAAATGGGTAAGTGTAGTGACTTGAAATGTGAATTAGTGAGTAGAAAATGGTTAAGTGTAGTGTCTTGAAATGTGAACTTGTGACTTGAAAATGGTTAAATGTAGTGACTTCAAATTGTGAATTAGTGACTTTGAAAATGGTTAAGTGTAGTGATTTTAAAGTGTGAACTTGTTTTTTGAAAATTGTTAAGTGTAGCGACTTCAAATGTGAATTAGTGAGTTGATAATGCTTAAATGTAGTGAATTGAAATTGTGAACTTGTTTCTTGAAAATGGTTAAATATAGTGGCTTGAACTGTGAATTAGTGACTTGAAAATAGTCAAGTGTAGTGACTTGAAATTGTGAAATTGTTTCTTGAAAATGGTTAAGTGTACTGACTTGAAATATGAACTTGTGACTTGAAAATGGTTAAATGTAGTGACTTCAAATTGTGAATTAGTGATTTGAAAATGGTTAAGTGTAGTGACTTGAAATTGTGAACCTGTTTTTTGAAAATTGTTAAGTGTAGTGACTTGAAATGTGAACATGTGACTTGAAAATGGTTAAGTGTAGTGACCTGAAAATGGTTAAATGTAGTGAATTAAAATTTTGAACTTGTTTCTTGAAAAAGGTTAAGTGTAGTGACTTGAAATGTGAAATAGTGAGTTGAAAATGGTTAAATGTAGTGACTTGAAATTGTTAACTTGTTTCTTGAACATGGTTAAATATAGTGACTTGAAATGTGAATTAGTGACTTGAAAATGGTTAAGTGTCGTGACTTGAAATGGTTAAGTGTAGTGACTTGAAATGTGAACTTGTGACTTGAAAATGGTTAAGTGTAGTGAGTTGAAAATGGTTAAATGTAGTGATTTGAAATTGTGAACTTGTTTCTTGAAAATGGTTAAGTGTAGTGTCTTGAAATGTGAAGTTGTGACTTGAAAATTGTTAAGTGTAGTGACTTGAAATGTGAACTTGTGAGTTGAATATGGTTAAGTGTAGTGACCTGAATATGGTTAAATGTAGTGAATTGAAATATTGAACTTGTTTCTTGAAAAAGGTTATGTATAGTGACTTGAAATGTGAATTAGTGAGTTGAAAATGGTTAAATGTAGTTACATGAAATTGTTATCTTGTTTCTTGAACATGGTTAAATATAGTGACTTGAAATGTGAATTAGTGACTTGAAAATGGTTAAGTGTAGTGACTTCAAATGGTTAAGTGTAGTGACTTGAAATGTGAACTTGTAACTTGAAAATGGTTAAGTGTAGTGAATTGAAATTGTGTATTTGTTTCTTGAAAATAGTTAAGTGTAGTTACTTGAAATGTGAATTAGTGAGCTGAAAATGGTTAAATGTAGTGACTTGAAATTGTGAACTTTTTTCTTGAAAATGGTTAAATATAGTGACTTGAAATGTGAATTAGTGACTTGAAAATGGTTAAGTATAGTGATTTGAAATGGTTAAGTGTAGTGACTTGAAATGTGAACTTGTGACTTGCAAATAGTTAAATGTAGTGACTTCAAATTGTGAATTAGTGATTTGAAAATGGTTAAGTGTAGTGACTTGAAATTGTGAACCTGTTTTTTGAAAATTGTTAAGTGTAGTGACTTGAAATGTGAACATGTGACTTGAAAATGGTTAAGTGTAGTGACCTGAAAATGGTTAAATGTAGTGAATTAAAATTTTGAACTTGTTTCTTGAAAAAGGTTAAGTGTAGTGACTTGAAATGTGAAATAGTGAGTTGAAAATGGTTAAATGTAGTGACTTGAAATTGTTAACTTGTTTCTTGAACATGGTTAAATATAGTGACTTGAAATGTGAATTAGTGACTTGAAAATGGTTAAGTGTCGTGACTTGAAATGGTTAAGTGTAGTGACTTGAAATGTGAACTTGTGACTTGAAAATGGTTAAGTGTAGTGAGTTGAAAATGGTTAAATGTAGTGAATTGAAATTGTGAACTTGTTTCTTGAAAATGGTTAAGTTTAGTGTCTTGAAATGTGAACTTGTGACTTGAAAATTGTTAAGTGTAGTGACTTGAAATGTGAACTTGTGAGTTGAAAATGGTTAAGTGTAGTGACCTGAATATGGTTAAATGTAGTGAATTGAAATATTGAACTTGTTTCTTGAAAAAGCTTATGTATAGTGACTTGAAATGTGAATTAGTGAGTTGAAAATGGTTAAATGTAGTGACATGAAATTGTTATTTTGTTTCTTGAACATGGTTAAATATAGTGACTTGAAATGTGAATTAGTGACTTGAAAATGGTTAAGTGTAGTGACTTCAAATGGTTAAGTGTAGTGACTTGAAATGTGAACTTGTAACTTGAAAATGGTTAAGTGTAGTGAATTGAAATTGTGTATTTGTTTCTTGAAAATAGTTAAGTGTAGTTACTTGAAATGTGAATAAGTGAACTGAAAATGGTTAAATGTAGTGACTTGAAATTGTGAACTTTTTTCTTGAAAATGGTTAAATATAGTGACTTGAAATGTGAATTAGTGACTTGAAAATGGTTAAGTATAGTGATTTGAAATGGTTAAGTGTAGTGACTTGAAATGTGAACTTGTGACTTGAAAATCGTTAAATGTAGTGACTTCAAATTGTGAATTAGTAAATTGAAAATGGTTAAGTGTAGTGACTTGAAATGTGAATTAGTGAGTTGAAAATGGTTAAATGTAGTGACTTGAAATGTGAACTTGTGACTTGAAAATGGTTAAATGTAGTGAATTAAAATTTTGAACTTGTTTCTTGAAAAAGGTTAAGTGTAGTGACTTGAAATGTGAACTTGTGACTTGAAAATGGTTAAGTGTAGTGAATTGAAATTGTGAACTTGTTTCTTGAAAATGGTTAAGTTTAGTGACTTGAAATGTGAATTAGTGTGTTGAAAATTGTTAAATGTAGTGACTTGAAATTGTGTACTTGTTTCTTGAAAATGGTTAAATATAGTGACTTGAAATTTGAATTGGTGACTTGAAAATGGTTAAGTGTAGTGACTTGAAATGGTTAAGTGTAGTGACTTGAAATATGAACTTGTGACTTGAAAATGGTTAAATGTAGTGACTTCAAATTATGAATTAGTAACTTGAAAATGGGTAAGTGTAGTGACTTGAAATGTGAATTAGTGAGTAGAAAATGGTTAAGTGTAGTGACTTGAAATGTGAACTTGTGACTTGAAAATGGTTAAATGTAGTGACTTCAAATTGTGAATTAATGACTTTGAAAATGGTTAAGTGTAGTGATTTGAAATTGTGAACTTGTTTTTTGGAAATGGTTAAATATAGTGACTTGAAATGTGAATTAGTGACTTGAAAATTGTTAAGTATAGTGATTTGAAATGGTTAAGTGTAGTGACTTGAAATGTGAACTTGTGACTTGAAAATCGTTAAATGTAGTGACTTCAAATTGTGAATTAGTAAATTGAAAATGGTTAAGTGTAGTGACTTGAAATGTGAATTAGTGTTTTGAAAATGGTTAAATGTAGTGACTTGAAATGTGAACTTGTGACTTGAAAATAGTTAAATGTAGCGACTTACAATTGTGAATTAGTAACTTGAGAATGGTTATGTGCAGTGACTTGAAATGTGAACTTGTGACTTGAAAATGGTTAAATGTAGCGACTTCAAATTGTGAATTAGTAACTTGAGAATGGTTATGTGCAGTGACTTGAAATGTGAACTTGTGACTTGAAAATGGATAAGTGTAGTGAATTGAAATTGTGAACTTGTTTCTTGAAAATTGTTAAGTGTAGTGACTTGAAATGTGAATTAGTGTGTTGAAAATGGTTAAATGTAGTGACTTAAAATTGTGAACTTGTTTCTTGAAAATGGTTAAATATTGTGACTTCAAAAGTAAATTAGTGACTTGAAAATGGTTAAGTATAGTGACTTGAATTGATTAAGTGTAGTGACTTGAAATGTGAACTTGTGACTTGAAAATGGTTAAATTTTGTGACTTCAAATTGTGAATTAGTAACTTGAAAATGGTTAAGTGTAGTGACTTGAAATATCAATTATTGAGTTGAAAATGGTTAAGTGTAGTGACATGACATGTGAACTTGTGACTTGAAAATGGTTAATTATAGTGATTTCAAATTGTGAATTAGTAACTTGAAAATGGTTAAGTGTAGTGATTTGAAATTGTGAACTTGTTTTTTGGAAATGGTTAAATATATTGGCTTGAAATGTGAATTAGTGACTTGAAAATGGTTAAGTGTAGTGACTTGAAATTGTTAAATTGTTTCTTGAATATGGTTAAGTGTAGTGACTTGAAATGTGAACTTGTGACTTGAAAATGGTTAAATGTAGTGACTTCATATTGTGAATTAGTGACTTGAAAGTGGTTAAGTGTAGTGATTTTAAATTGTGAACTCGTTTTTTGAAAACGGTTAAATATATTGACTTGAAATGTGAATTAGTGACTTGAAAATGGTTAAGTGTAGTGACTTGAAATTGTGAAATTGTTTCTTGATAATGGTTAAGTGTAGTGACTTGAAATGTGAACTTGTGACTTGAAAATGGTTAAATGTAGTGACTTCATATTGTGAATTAGTGACTTGAAAGTGGTTAAGTGTAGTGACTTGAAATTGTGAACTTGTTTTTTGAAATTGGTTAAGTGTAGTGATTTGAAATTTGAATTAGTGAGTTAAAAATGGTTAAGTGTAGTGACTTCAAAATGGTTAAATGTAGTGAATTGAACTTGTGAACTTGTTTCTTGATAATGGTTAAATATAGTGACTTGAAATGTGAATTAGCGACTTGAAAATGGTTAAGTGTAGTGACCTGAAATTGTGAACTTGTTTCTTGAAAATGGTTAAATATAGTGATTTGAAATGTGAATTAGTGACTTGAAAATGGCTAAGTATAGTGACTTGAAATGGATAAGTGTAGTGACTTGAAATGTGAACTTGTGACTTGAAAATGGTTAAGTGTAGTGACTTGAAATGTGAACCTGTGACTTGAAAATGGTTAAGTGTAGTGACTTGAAATTTGAACTTGTGACTTGAAATTGGTTAAATGTAGTGACTTCAAATTGTGAATTAGTAACTTGAAAATGGTTAGTGTAGTGATTTGAAATTGTGAACTTGTTTTTTGAAAATTTTTAAGTGTAGTGACTTGAAATGTGAATTAGTGAGTTGAAAATGGTTAAATGTAGTGAATTGAAATTGTGAACTTGTTTCTTGAATATGGTTAAATATAGTGACTTGAAAAGTGAATTAGTGACTTGAAAATGGTTAAGTGTAGTGACTTGAAATGGTTAAGTGTAGTGACTTGAAATGTGAACTTGTGACTTGAAAATGGTTAAGTGTAGTGAATTGAAATTGTGAACTTGTTTCTTGAAAATGGTTAAGTGTAGTGACTTGAAATGTGAATTAGTGTGTTGATAATGGTTAAATGTAGTGACTTGAAATTGTGAACTTGTTTCTTGAAAATGGTTAAATATTGTGACTTCAAAAGTGAATTAGTGACTTGAAAATGGTTAAGTATAGTGACTTGAATTGATTAAGTGTAGTGACTTGAAATGTGAACTTGTGACTTGAAAATGGTTAAATGTAGTGACTTCAAATTGTGAATTAGTAACTTGAAAATGGTTAAGTGTAGTGACTTGAAATATGAATTAGTGAGTTGAAAATGGTTCAGTGTAGTGACTTGAAATGTGAACTTGTGACTTGAAAATGGTTAATTGTAGTGATTCCAAATTTTGAATTAGTAACTTGAAAATGGTTAAGTGTAGTGATTTGAAATTGTGAACTTGTTTTTTGGAAATGGTTAAATATATTGGCTTGAAATGTGAATTAGTGACTTGAAAATGGTTAAGTGTAGTGACTTGAAATTGTGAACTTTTTTCTTGAATATGGTTAAGTGTAGTGACTTGAAATGTGAACTTGTGACTTGAAAATGGTTAAATGTAGTGACTTCATATTGTGAATTAGTGACTTGAAAGTGGTTAAGTGTAGTGATTTGAAATTGTGAACTTGTTTTTTGAAAACGGTTAAATATATTGACTTGAAATGTGAATTAGTGACTTGAAAATGGTTAAGTGTAGTGACTTGAAATTGTGAAATTGTTTCTTGATAATGGTTAAATATAGTGACTTGAAATGTGAATTAGCGACTTGAAAATGGTTAAATGTAGTGACTTGAAATTGTGAACTTGTTTCTTGAAAATGGTTAAATATAGTGACTTGAAATGTGGACTTGTCACTTGAAAATGGTTAAATGTAGTGACTACAAATTTTGAATTAGTAACTTGAAAACGGTTAAGTGTAGTGACTTGAAATGTGAATTAGTGAGTTGAAAATGGTTAAGTGTAGTGACTTGAAATGTGAACTTGTGACTTGAAAATGGTCAATTGTCGTGACTTCAAATTGTGAATTAGTAACTTGAAAATGGTTAAGTGTAGTGATTTGAAATGTGAATTAGTAAGTTGAAAATGATTAAATGTAGTGACTTGAAATTGTGTACTTGTTTCTTGAAAATGGTTAAATATAGTAACTTGAAATTTGAATTGGTGACTTGAAAATGTTTAAGTGTAGTGACTTGAAATGTGAACTTCTGACTTGAAAATGGTTAAATGTAGTGACTTCAAATTATGAATTAGTAACTTGAAAATGGTTAAGTGTAGTGACTTGAAATATGAATTAGTGAGTAGAAAATGGTTAAGTTTAGTGACTTGAAATGTGAACTTGTGACTTGAAAGTAGTTAAGTGTAGTGAATTGAAATTGTACGTGAACTTGTTTCTTGAAAATGGTTAAGTGTAGTGACTTAAATGTGAATTAGTAAGTTGAAAATGATTAAATGTAGTGACTTGAAATTGTGAACTTTTTTCTTGAATATGGTTAAATATAGTGACTTGAAATGTGAATTGGTGACTTGAAAAATGGTTAAGTGTAGTGATTTGAAATGGTTAAATGTTGTGGCTTGAAATGTGGACTTGTGACTTGAAAATGGTTAAATGTAGTGACTTCAAATTTTGAATTAGTAACTTGAAAAAGGTTAAGTGTAGTGACTTGAAATTTGAATTATTGAGTTGAAAATGGTTAAGTGTAGTGACTTGAAATGTGAACTTGTGACTTAAAAATGGTTAAATGTAGTGACTTCAAATTGTGAATTAGTAACTTGAGAATGTTTAAGTTTAGTGACTTGAAATGTGAACTTGTAACTTGAAAGTGGTTAAGTGTAGTGAATTGAAATTGTACGTGAACTTGTTTCTTGAAAATGGTTAAGTGTAGTGACTTAAATGTGAATTAGTAAGTTGAAAATGATTAAATGTAGTGACTTGAAATTGTGTACTTGTTTCTTAAAAATGGTTAAATATAGTGACTTGAAATTTGAATTGGTGACTTGAAAATGGTTAAGTGTAGTGACTTGAAATGGTTAAGTGTAGTGACTTGAAATATGAACTTGTGACTTGAAAATGGTTAAAAGTAGTGACTTCAAATTATGAATTAGTAACTTGAAAATGGGTAAGTGTAGTGACTTGAAATGTGAATTAGTGAGTAGAAAATGGTTAAGTGTAGTGACTTGAAATGTGAACTTGTGACTTGAAAATGGTTAAATGTAGTGACTTCAAATTGTGAATTAGTGACTTTGAAAATGGTTAAGTGTAGTGATTTTAAAGTGTGAACTTGTTTTTTGAAAATTGTTAAGTGTAGCGACTTCAAATGTGAATTAGTGAGTTGATAATGCTTAAATGTAGTGAATTGAAATTGTGAACTTGTTTCTTGAAAATGGTTAAATATAGTGGCTTGAACTGTGAATTAGTGACTTGAAAATAGTCAAGTGTAGTGACTTGAAATTGTGAAATTGTTTCTTGAAAATGGTTAAGTGTACTGACTTGAAATATGAACTTGTGACTTGAAAATGGTTAAATGTAGTGACTTCAAATTGTGAATTAGTGATTTGAAAATTGTTAAGTGTAGTGACTTGAAATGTGAACATGTGACTTGAAAATGGTTAAGTGTAGTGACCTGAAAATGGTTAAATGTAGTGAATTAAAATTTTGAACTTGTTTCTTGAAAAAGGTTAAGTGTAGTGACTTGAAATGTGAAATAGTGAGTTGAAAATGGTTAAATGTAGTGACTTGAAATTGTTAACTTGTTTCTTGAACATGGTTAAATATAGTGACTTGAAATGTGAATTAGTGACTTGAAAATGGTTAAGTGTCGTGACTTGAAATGGTTAAGTGTAGTGACTTGAAATGTGAACTTGTGACTTGAAAATGGTTAAGTGTAGTGAGTTGAAAATGGTTAAATGTAGTGAATTGAAATTGTGAACTTGTTTCTTGAAAATGGTTAAGTGTAGTGTCTTGAAATGTGAAGTTGTGACTTGAAAATTGTTTAGTGTAGTGACTTGAAATGTGAACTTGTGAGTTGAAAATGGTTAAGTGTAGTGACCTGAATATGGTTAAATGTAGTGAATTGAAATATTGAACTTGTTTCTTGAAAAAGGTTATGTATAGTGACTTGAAATGTGAATTAGTGAGTTGAAAATGGTTAAATGTAGTGACATGAAATTGTTATCTTGTTTCTTGAACATGGTTAAATATAGTGACTTGAAATGTGAATTAGTGACTTGAAAATGGTTAAGTGTAGTGACTTCAAATGGTTAAGTGTAGTGACTTGAAATGTGAACTTGTAACTTGAAAATGGTTAAGTGTAGTGAATTGAAATTGTGTATTTGTTTCTTGAAAATAGTTAAGTGTAGTTACTTGAAATGTGAATTAGTGAGCTGAAAATGGTTAAATGTAGTGACTTGAAATTGTGAACTTTTTTCTTGAAAATGGTTAAATATAGTGACTTGAAATGTGAATTAGTGACTTGAAAATGGTTAAGTATAGTGATTTGAAATGGTTAAGTGTAGTGACTTGAAATGTGAACTTGTGACTTGCAAATAGTTAAATGTAGTGACTTCAAATTGTGAATTAGTGATTTGAAAATGGTTAAGTGTAGTGACTTGAAATTGTGAACCTGTTTTTTGAAAATTGTTAAGTGTAGTGACTTGAAATGTGAACATGTGACTTGAAAATGGTTAAGTGTAGTGACCTGAAAATGGTTAAATGTAGTGAATTAAAATTTTGAACTTGTTTCTTGAAAAAGGTTAAGTGTAGTGACTTGAAATGTGAAATAGTGAGTTGAAAATGGTTAAATGTAGTGACTTGAAATTGTTAACTTGTTTCTTGAACATGGTTAAATATAGTGACTTGAAATGTGAATTAGTGACTTGAAAATGGTTAAGTGTCGTGACTTGAAATGGTTAAGTGTAGTGACTTGAAATGTGAACTTGTGACTTGAAAATGGTTAAGTGTAGTGAGTTGAAAATGGTTAAATGTAGTGAATTGAAATTGTGAACTTGTTTCTTGAAAATGGTTAAGTGTAGTGTCTTGAAATGTGAACTTGTGACTTGAAAATTGTTAAGTGTAGTGACTTGAAATGTGAACTTGTGAGTTGAAAATGGTTAAGTGTAGTGACCTGAATATGGTTAAATGTAGTGAATTGAAATATTGAACATGTTTCTTGAAAAAGGTTATGTATAGTGACTTGAAATGTTGAAAATGGTTAAATGTAGTGACATGAAATTGTTATCTTGTTCTCGAACATGGTTAAATATAGTGACTTGAAATGTGAATTAGTGACTTGAAAATGGTTAAGTGTAGTGTCTTCAAATGGTTAAGTGTAGTGACTTGAAATGTGAACTTGTAACTTGAAAATGGTTAAGTGTTGTGAATTGAAATTGTGTATTTGTTTCTTTAAAATAGTTAAGTGTAGTTACTTGAAATGTGAATTAGTGAGCTGAAAATGGTTAAATGTAGTGACTTGAAATTGTGAACTTTTTTCTTGAAAATGGTTAAATATAGTGACTTGAAATGTGAATTAGTGACTTGAAAATGGTTAAGTAAAGTGATTTGAAATGGTTAAGTGTAGTGACTTGAAATGTGAACTTGTGACTTGAAAATCGTTAAATGTAGTGACTTCAAATTGTGAATTAGTAAATTGAAAATGGTTAAGTGTAGTGACTTGAAATGTGAATTAGTGAGTTGAAAATGGTTAAATGTAGTGACTTGAAATGTGAACTTGTGACTTGAAAATAGTTAAATGTAGCGACTTACAATTGTGAATTAGTAACTTGAGAATGGTTATGTGCAGTGACTTGAAATGTGAACTTGTGACTTGAAAATGGTTAAGTGTAGTGAATTGAAATTGTGAACTTGTTTCATGAAAATGGTTAAGTTTAGTGACTTGAAATGTGAATTAGTGTGTTGAAAATGGTTAAATGTAGTGACTTGAAATTGTGTACTTGTTTCTTGAAAATGGTTAAATATAGTAACTTGAAATTTGAATTGGTGACTTGAAAATGGTTAAGTGTAGTGACTTGAAATGGTTAAGTGTAGTGACTTGAAATATGAACTTGTGACTTGAAAATGGTTAAATGTAGTGACTTCAAATTATGAATTAGTAACTTGAAAATGGGTAAGTGTAGTGACTTGAAATGTGAATTAGTGAGTAGAAAATGGTTAAGTGTAGTGACTTGAAATGTGAACTTGTGACTTGAAAATGGTTAAATGTAGTGACTTCAAATTGTGAATTAGTGACTTTGAAAATGGTTAAGTGTAGTGATTTGAAATTGTGAACTTGTTTTTTGAAAATGGTTAAATATAGTGACTTGAAATGTGAATTAGTGACTTGAAAATTGTTAAGTATAGTGATTTGAAATGGTTAAGTGTAGTGACTTGAAATGTGAACTTGTGACTTGAAAATCGTTAAATGTAGTGACTTCAAATTGTGAATTAGTAAATTGAAAATGGTTAAGTGTAGTGACTTGAAATGTGAATTAGTGTTTTGAAAATGGTTAAATGTAGTGACTTGAAATGTGAACTTGTGACTTGAAAATAGTTAAATGTAGCGACTTACAATTGTGAATTAGTAACTTGAGAATGGTTATGTGCAGTGACTTGAAATGTGAACTTGTGACTTGAAAATGGTTAAATGTAGCGACTTCAAATTGTGAATTAGTAACTTGAGAATGGTTATGTGCAGTGACTTGAAATGTGAACTTGTGACTTGAAAATGGTTAAGTGTAGTGAATTGAAATTGTGAACTTGTTTCTTGAAATGGTTAAGTGTAGTGACTTGAAATGTGAATTAGTGTGTTGAAAATGGTTAAATGTAGTGACTTAAAATTGTGAACTTGTTTCTTGAAAATGGTTAAATATTGTGACTTCAAAAGTAAATTAGTGACTTGAAAATGGTTAAGTATAGTGACTTGAATTGATTTAGTGTAGTGACTTGAAATGTGAACTTGTGACTTGAAAATGGTTAAATTTAGTGACTTCAAATTGTGAATTAGTAACTTGAAAATGGTTAAGTGTAGTGACTTGAAATATCAATTATTGAGTTGAAAATGGTTAAGTGTAGTGACATGAAATGTGAACTTGTGACTTGAAAATGGTTAATTGTAGTGATTTCAAATTGTGAATTAGTAACTTGAAAATGGTTAAGTGTAGTGATTTGAAATTGTGAACTTGTTTTTTGGAAATGGTTAAATATATTGGCTTGAAATGTGAATTAGTGACTTGAAAATGGTTAAGTGTAGTGACTTGAAATTGTGAAATTGTTTCTTGAATATGGTTAAGTGTAGTGACTTGAAATGTGAACTTGTGACTTGAAAATGGTTAAATGTAGTGACTTCATATTGTGAATTAGTGACTTGAAAGTGGTTAAGTGTAGTGATTTTAAAGTGTGAACTTGTTTCTTGAAAAAGGTTAAGTGTAGTGACTTGAAATGTGAAATAGTGAGTTGAAAATGGTTAAATGTAGTGACTTGAAATTGTTAACTTGTTTCTTGAACATGGTTAAATATAGTGACTTGAAATGTGAATTAGTGACTTGAAAATGGTTAAGTGTCGTGACTTGAAATGGTTAAGTGTAGTGACTTGAAATGTGAACTTGTGACTTGAAAATGGTTTAGTGTAGTGAGTTGAAAATGGTTAAATGTAGTGAATTGAAATTGTGAACTTGTTTCTTGAAAATGGTTAAGTGTAGTGTCTTGAAATGTGAACTTGTGACTTGAAAATTGTTAAGTGTAGTGACTTGAAATGTGAACTTGTGAGTTGAATATGGTTAAGTGTAGTGACCTGAATATGGTTAAATGTAGTGAATTGAAATATTGAACTTGTTTCTTGAAAAAGGTTATGTATAGTGACTTGAAATGTGAATTAGTGAGTTGAAAATGGTTAAATGTAGTTACATGAAATTGTTATCTTGTTTCTTGAACATGGTTAAATATAGTGACTTGAAATGTGAATTAGTGACTTGAAAATGGTTAAGTGTAGTGACTTCAAATGGTTAAGTGTAGTGACTTGAAATGTGAACTTGTAACTTGAAAATGGTTAAGTGTAGTGAATTGAAATTGTGTATTTGTTTCTTGAAAATAGTTAAGTGTAGTTACTTGAAATGTGAATTAGTGAGCTGAAAATGGTTAAATGTAGTGACTTGAAATTGTGAACTTTTTTCTTGAAAATGGTTAAATATAGTGACTTGAAATGTGAATTAGTGACTTGAAAATGGTTAAGTATAGTGATTTGAAATGGTTAAGTGTAGTGACTTGAAATGTGAACTTGTGACTTGCAAATAGTTAAATGTAGTGACTTCAAATTGTGAATTAGTGATTTGAAAATGGTTAAGTGTAGTGACTTGAAATTGTGAACCTGTTTTTTGAAAATTGTTAAGTGTAGTGACTTGAAATGTGAACATGTGACTTGAAAATGGTTAAGTGTAGTGACCTGAAAATGGTTAAATGTAGTGAATTAAAATTTTGAACTTGTTTCTTGAAAAAGGTTAAGTGTAGTGACTTGAAATGTGAAATAGTGAGTTGAAAATGGTTAAATGTAGTGACTTGAAATTGTTAACTTGTTTCTTGAACATGGTTAAATATAGTGACTTGAAATGTGAATTAGTGACTTGAAAATGGTTAAGTGTCGTGACTTGAAATGGTTAAGTGTAGTGACTTGAAATGTGAACTTGTGACTTGAAAATGGTTAAGTGTAGTGAGTTGAAAATGGTTAAATGTAGTGAATTGAAATTGTGAACTTGTTTCTTGAAAATGGTTAAGTTTAGTGTCTTGAAATGTGAACTTGTGACTTGAAAATTGTTAAGTGTAGTGACTTGAAATGTGAACTTGTGAGTTGAAAATGGTTAAGTGTAGTGACCTGAATATGGTTAAATGTAGTGAATTGAAATATTGAACTTGTTTCTTGAAAAAGGTTATGTATAGTGACTTGAAATGTGAATTAGTGAGTTGAAAATGGTTAAATGTAGTGACATGAAATTGTTATCTTGTTTCTTGAACATGGTTAAATATAGTGACTTGAAATGTGAATTAGTGACTTGAAAATGGTTAAGTGTAGTGACTTCAAATGGTTAAGTGTAGTGACTTGAAATGTGAACTTGTAACTTGAAAATGGTTAAGTGTAGTGAATTGAAATTGTGTATTTGTTTCTTGAAAATAGTTAAGTGTAGTTACTTGAAATGTGAATAAGTGAGCTGAAAATGGTTAAATGTAGTGACTTGAAATTGTGAACTTTTTTCTTGAAAATGGTTAAATATAGTGACTTGAAATGTGAATTAGTGACTTGAAAATGGTTAAGTATAGTGATTTGAAATGGTTAAGTGTAGTGACTTGAAATGTGAACTTGTGACTTGAAAATCGTTAAATGTAGTGACTTCAAATTGTGAATTAGTAAATTGAAAATGGTTAAGTGTAGTGACTTGAAATGTGAATTAGTGAGTTGAAAATGGTTAAATGTAGTGACTTGAAATGTGAACTTGTGACTTGAAAATGGTTAAATGTAGTGAATTAAAATTTTGAACTTGTTTCTTGAAAAAGGTTAAGTGTAGTGACTTGAAATGTGAACTTGTGACTTGAAAATGGTTAAGTGTAGTGAATTGAAATTGTGAACTTGTTTCTTGAAAATGGTTAAGTTTAGTGACTTGAAATGTGAATTAGTGTGTTGAAAATTGTTAAATGTAGTGACTTGAAATTGTGTACTTGTTTCTTGAAAATGGTTAAATATAGTGACTTGAAATTTGAATTGGTGACTTGAAAATGGTTAAGTGTAGTGACTTGAAATGGTTAAGTGTAGTGACTTGAAATATGAACTTGTGACTTGAAAATGGTTAAATGTAGTGACTTCAAATTATGAATTAGTAACTTGAAAATGGGTAAGTGTAGTGACTTGAAATGTGAATTAGTGAGTAGAAAATGGTTAAGTGTAGTGACTTGAAATGTGAACTTGTGACTTGAAAATGGTTAAATGTAGTGACTTCAAATTGTGAATTAGTGACTTTGAAAATGGTTAAGTGTAGTGATTTGAAATTGTGAACTTGTTTTTTGAAAATGGTTAAATATAGTGACTTGAAATGTGAATTAGTGACTTGAAAATTGTTAAGTATAGTGATTTGAAATGGTTAAGTGTAGTGACTTGAAATGTGAACTTGTGACTTGAAAATCGTTAAATGTAGTGACTTCAAATTGTGAATTAGTAAATTGAAAATGGTTAAGTGTAGTGACTTGAAATGTGAATTAGTGTTTTGAAAATGGTTAAATGTAGTGACTTGAAATGTGAACTTGTGACTTGAAAATAGTTAAATGTAGCGACTTACAATTGTGAATTAGTAACTTGAGAATGGTTATGTGCAGTGACTTGAAATGTGAACTTGTGACTTGAAAATGGTTAAATGTAGCGACTTCAAATTGTGAATTAGTAACTTGAGAATGGTTATGTGCAGTGACTTGAAATGTGAACTTGTGACTTGAAAATGGATAAGTGTAGTGAATTGAAATTGTGAACTTGTTTCTTGAAAATGGTTAAGTGTAGTGACTTGAAATGTGAATTAGTGTGTTGAAAATGGTTAAATGTAGTGACTTAAAATTGTGAACTTGTTTCTTGAAAATGGTTAAATATTATGACTTCAAAAGTAAATTAGTGACTTGAAAATGGTTAAGTATAGTGACTTGAATTGATTAAGTGTAGTGACTTGAAATGTGAACTTGTGACTTGAAAATGGTTAAAGTTTGTGACTTCAAATTGTGAATTAGTAACTTGAAAATGGTTAAGTGTAGTGACTTGAAATATCAATTATTGAGTTGAAAATGGTTAAGTGTAGTGACATGAAATGTGAACTTGTGACTTGAAAATGGTTAATTATAGTGATTTCAAATTGTGAATTAGTAACTTGAAAATGGTTAAGTGTAGTGATTTGAAATTGTGAACTTGTTTTTTGGAAATGGTTAAATATATTGGCTTGAAATGTGAATTAGTGACTTGAAAATGGTTAAGTGTAGTGACTTGAAATTGTGAAATTGTTTCTTGAATATGGTTAAGTGTAGTGACTTGAAATGTGAACTTGTGACATGAAAATGGTTAAATGTAGTGACTTCATATTGTGAATTAGTGACTTGAAAGTGGTTAAGTGTAGTGATTTTAAATTGTGAACTCGTTTTTTGAAAACGGTTAAATATATTGACTTGAAATGTGAATTAGTGACTTGAAAATGGTTAAGTGTAGTGACTTGAAATTGTGAAATTGTTTCTTGATAATGGTTAAGTGTAGTGACTTGAAATGTGAACTTGTGACTTGAAAATGGTTAAATGTAGTGACTTCATATTGTGAATTAGGGACTTGAAAGTGGTTAAGTGTAGTGACTTGAAATTGTGAACTTGTTTTTTGAAATTGGTTAAGTGTAGTGATTTGAAATTTGAATTAGTGAGTTAAAAATGGTTAAGTGTAGTGACTTCAAAATGGTTAAATGTAGTGAATTGAACTTGTGAACTTGTTTCTTGATAATGGTTAAATATAGTGACTTGAAATGTGAATTAGCGACTTGAAAATGGTTAAATGTAGTGACTTCAAATTGTGAATTAGTGACTTTGAAAATGGTTAAGTGTAGTGATTTGAAATTGTGAACTTGTTTTTTGAAAATGGTTAAATATAGTGACTTGAAATGTGAATTAGTGACTTGAAAATTGTTAAGTATAGTGATTTGAAATGGTTAAGTGTAGTGACTTGAAATGTGAACTTGTGACTTGAAAATCGTTAAATGTAGTGACTTCAAATTGTGAATTAGTAAATTGAAAATGGTTAAGTGTAGTGACTTGAAATGTGAATTAGTGTTTTAAAAATGGTTAAATGTAGTGACTTGAAATGTGAACTTGTGACTTGAAAATAGTTAAATGTAGCGACTTACAATTGTGAATTAGTAACTTGAGAATGGTTATGTGCAGTGACTTGAAATGTGAACTTGTGACTTGAAAATGGTTAAATGTAGCGACTTCAAATTGTGAATTAGTAACTTGAGAATGGTTATGTGCAGTGACTTGAAATGTGAACTTGTGACTTGAAAATGGATAAGTGTAGTGAATTGAAATTGTGAACTTGTTTCTTGAAAATGGTTAAGTGTAGTGACTTGAAATGTGAATTAGTGTGTTGAAAATGGTTAAATGTAGTGACTTAAAATTGTGAACTTGTTTCTTGAAAATGGTTAAATATTATGACTTCAAAAGTAAATTAGTGACTTGAAAATGGTTAAGTATAGTGACTTGAATTGATTAAGTGTAGTGACTTGAAATGTGAACTTGTGACTTGAAAATGGTTAAAGTTTGTGACTTCAAATTGTGAATTAGTAACTTGAAAATGGTTAAGTGTAGTGACTTGAAATATCAATTATTGAGTTGAAAATGGTTAAGTGTAGTGACATGAAATGTGAACTTGTGACTTGAAAATGGTTAATTATAGTGATTTCAAATTGTGAATTAGTAACTTGAAAATGGTTAAGTGTAGTGATTTGAAATTGTGAACTTGTTTTTTGGAAATGGTTAAATATATTGGCTTGAAATGTGAATTAGTGACTTGAAAATGGTTAAGTGTAGTGACTTGAAATTGTGAAATTGTTTCTTGAATATGGTTAAGTGTAGTGACTTGAAATGTGAACTTGTGACATGAAAATGGTTAAATGTAGTGACTTCATATTGTGAATTAGTGACTTGAAAGTGGTTAAGTGTAGTGATTTTAAATTGTGAACTCGTTTTTTGAAAACGGTTAAATATATTGACTTGAAATGTGAATTAGTGACTTGAAAATGGTTAAGTGTAGTGACTTGAAATTGTGAAATTGTTTCTTGATAATGGTTAAGTGTAGTGACTTGAAATGTGAACTTGTGACTTGAAAATGGTTAAATGTAGTGACTTCATATTGTGAATTAGGGACTTGAAAGTGGTTAAGTGTAGTGACTTGAAATTGTGAACTTGTTTTTTGAAATTGGTTAAGTGTAGTGATTTGAAATTTGAATTAGTGAGTTAAAAATGGTTAAGTGTAGTGACTTCAAAATGGTTAAATGTAGTGAATTGAACTTGTGAACTTGTTTCTTGATAATGGTTAAATATAGTGACTTGAAATGTGAATTAGCGACTTGAAAATGGTTAAGTGTAGTGACCTGAAGTTGTGAACTTGTTTCTTGAAAATGGTTAAATATAGTGATTTGAAATGTGAATTAGTGACTTGAAAATGGCTAAGTATAGTGACTTGAAATGGATAAGTGTAGTGACTTGAAATGTGAACTTGTGACTTGAAAATGGTTAAGTGTAGTGACTTGTAATGTGAACCTGTGACTTGAAAATGGTTAAGTGTAGTGACTTGAAATTTGAACTTGTGACTTGAAATTGGTTAAATGTAGTGACTTCAAATTGTGAATTAGTAACTTGAAAATGGTTTAGTGTAGTGATTTGAAATTGTGAACTTGTTTTTTGAAAATTTTTAAGTGTAGTGACTTGAAATGTGAATTAGTGAGTTGAAAATGGTTAAATGTAGTGAATTGAAATTGTGAACTTGTTTCTTGAATATGGTTAAATATAGTGACTTGAAAAGTGAATTAGTGACTTGAAAATGGTTAAGTGTAGTGACTTGAAATGGTTAAGTGTAGTGACTTGAAATGTGAACTTGTGACTTGAAAATGGTTAAGTGTAGTGAATTGAAATTGTGAACTTGTTTCTTGAAAATGGTTAAGTGTAGTGACTTGAAATGTGAATTAGTGTGTTGATAATGGTTAAATGTAGTGACTTGAAATTGTGAACTTGTTTCTTGAAAATGGTTAAATATTGTGACTTCAAAAGTGAATTAGTGACTTGAAAATGGTTAAGTATAGTGACTTGAATTGATTAAGTGTAGTGACTTGAAATGTGAACTTGTGACTTGAAAATGGTTAAATATAGTGACTTCAAATTATGAATTAGTAACTTGAAAATGGTTAAGTGTAGTGACTTGAAATATGAATTAGTGAGTTGAAAATGGTTAAGTGTAGTGACTTGAAATGTGAACTTGTGACTTGAAAATGGTTAAGTATAGTGACTTGAATTGATTTAGTGTAGTGACTTGAAATGTGAACTTGTGACTTGAAAATGGTTAAATTTTGTGACTTCAAATTGTGAATTAGTAACTTGAAAATGGTTAAGTGTAGTGACTTGAAATATCAATTATTGAGTTGAAAATGGTTAAGTGTAGTGACATGACATGTGAACTTGTGACTTGAAAATGGTTAATTATAGTGATTTCAAATTGTGAATTAGTAACTTGAAAATGGTTAAGTGTAGTGATTTGAAATTGTGAACTTGTTTTTTGGAAATGGTTAAATATATTGGCTTGAAATGTGAATTAGTGACTTGAAAATGGTTAAGTGTAGTGACTTGAAAATGTGAAATTGTTTCTTGAATATGGTTAAGTGTAGTGACTTGAAATGTGAACTTGTGACTTGAAAATGGTTAAATGTAGTGACTTCATATTGTGAATTAGTGACTTGAAAGTGGTTAAGTGTAGTGATTTTAAATTGTGAACTCGTTTTTTGAAAACGGTTAAATATATTGACTTGAAATGTGAATTAGTGACTTGAAAATGGTTAAGTGTAGTGACTTGAAATTGTGAAATTGTTTCTTGATAATGGTTAAGTGTAGTGACTTGAAATGTGAACTTGTGACTTGAAAATGGTTAAATGTAGTGACTTCATATTGTGAATTAGTGACTTGAAAGTGGTTAAGTGTAGTGACTTGAAATTGTGAACTTGTTTTTTGAAATTGGTTAAGTGTAGTGATTTGAAATTTGAATTAGTGAGTTAAAAATGGTTAAGTGTAGTGACTTCAAAATGGTTAAATGTAGTGAATTGAAGTTGTGAACTTGTTTCTTGATAATGGTTAAATATAGTGACTTGAAATGTGAATTAGCGACTTGAAAATGGTTAAGTGTAGTGACCTGAAATTGTGAACTTGTTTCTTGAAAATGGTTAAATATAGTGATTTGAAATGTGAATTAGTTACTTGAAAATGGCTAAGTATAGTGACTTGAAATGGATAAGTGTAGTGACTTGAAATGTGAACTTGTGACTTGAAAATGGTCAAGTGTAGTGACTTGAAATGTGAACCTGTGACTTGAAAATGGTTAAGTGTAGTGACTTGAAATTTGAACTTGTGACTTGAAATTGGTTAAATGTAGTGACTTCAAATTGTGAATTAGTAACTTGAAAATGGTTTAGTGTAGTGATTTGAAATTGTGAACTTGTTTTTTGAAAATTTTTAAGTGTAGTGACTTGAAATGTGAATTAGTGAGTTGAAAATGGTTAAATGTAGTGAATTGAAATTGTGAACTTGTTTCTTGAATATGGTTAAATATAGTGACTTGAAAAGTGAATTAGTGACTTGAAAATGGTTAAGTGTAGTGACTTGAAATGGTTAAGTGTAGTGACTTGAAATGTGAACTTGTGACTTGAAAATGGTTAAGTGTAGTGAATTGAAATTGTGAACTTGTTTCTTGAAAATGGTTAAGTGTAGTGACTTGAAATGTGAATTAGTGTGTTGATAATGGTTAAATGTAGTGACTTGAAATTGTGAACTTGTTTCTTGAAAATGGTTAAATATTGTGACTTCAAAAGTGAATTAGTGACTTGAAAATGGTTAAGTATAGTGACTTGAATTGATTAAGTGTAGTGACTTGAAATGTGAACTTGTGACTTGAAAATGGTAAAATGTAGTGACTTCAAATTGTGAATTAGTAACTTGAAAATGGTTAAGTGTAGTGACTTGAAATATGAATTAGTGAGTTGAAAATGGTTAAGTGTAGTGACTTGAAATGTGAACTTGTGACTTGAAAATGGTTAATTGTAGTGATTTCAAATTTTGAATTAGTAACTTGAAAATGGTTAAGTGTAGTGATTTGAAATTGTGAACTTGTTTTTTGGAAATGGTTAAATATATTGGCTTGAAATGTGAATTACTGACTTGAAAATGGTTAAGTGTAGTGACTTGAAATTGTGAAATTGTTTCTTGAATATGGTTAAGTGTAGTGACTTGAAATGTGAACTTGTGACTTGAAAATGGTTAAATGTAGTGATTTCATATTGTGAATTAGTGACTTGAAAGTGGTTAAGTGTAGTGATTTGAAATTGTGAACTTGTTTTTTGAAAACGGTTAAATATATTGACTTGAAATGTGAATTAGTGACTTGAAAATGGTTAAGTGTAGTGACTTGAAATTGTGAAATTGTTTCTTGATAATGGTTAAATATAGTGACTTGAAATGTGAATTAGCGACTTGAAAATGGTTAAATGTAGTGACTTGAAATTGTGAACTTGTTTCTTGAAAATGGTTAAATATAGTGACTTGAAATGTGGACTTGTCACTTGAAAATGGTTAAATGTAGTGACTACAAATTTTGAATTAGTAACTTGAAAACGGTTAAGTGTAGTGACTTGAAATGTGAATTAGTGAGCTGAAAATGGTTAAGTGTAGTGACTTGAAATGTGAACTTGTGACTTGAAAATGGTTAAATGTAGTGACTTCAAATTGTGAATTAGTAACTTGAGAATGTTTAAGTTTAGTGACTTGAAATGTGAACTTGTGACTTGAAAAGTGTTAAGTGTAGTGACTTGAAATGTGAACTTGTGACTTGAAAATGGTCAATTGTCGTGACTTCAAATTGTGAATTAGTAACTTGAAAATGGTTAAGTGTAGTGATTTGAAATGTGAATTAGTAAGTTGAAAATGATTAAATGTAGTGACTTGAAATTGTGTACTTGTTTCTTGAAAATGGTTAAATATAGTAACTTGAAATTTGAATTGGTGACTTGAAAATGTTTAAGTGTAGTGACTTGAAATGTGAACTTCTGACTTGAAAATGGTTAAATGTAGTGACTTCAAATTATGAATTAGTAACTTGAAAATGGTTAAGTGTAGTGACTTGAAATATGAATTAGTGAGTAGAAAATGGTTAAGTTTAGTGACTTGAAATGTGAACTTGTGACTTGAAAATGGTTAAATGTAGTGACTTCAAATTGTGAATTAGTGACTTTGAAAATGGTTAAGTGTAGTGCTTTGAAATTGTGAACTTGTTTTTTGAAAATTGTTAAGTGTAGCGACTTCAAATGTGAATTAGTGAGTTGATAATGCTTAAATGTAGTGAATTGAAATTGTGAACTTGTTTCTTGAAAATGGGTAAATATAGTGGCTTGAACTGTGAATTAGTGACTTGAAAATGGTTAAGTGTAGTGACTTGAAATTGTGAAATTGTTTCTTGAAAATGGTTAAGTGTACTGACTTGAAATGTGAACTTGTGACTTGAAAATGGTTAAATGTAGCGACTTGAATTGGTTAAGTGTAGTGACTTGAAATGTGAACTTGTGACTTGAAAATGGTTAAATGGAGTGACTTCAAATTATGAATTAGTGACTTGAAAATGGTTAAGTGTAGTGACTTGAAATTGTTATATTGTTTCTTGAAAATGGATAAGTGTAGTGACTTGAAATGTGAATTAGTCAGTTGAAAATGGTTAAGTGTAGTGACTTGAAATTGGTTAAATGTAGTGAATTGAAATTATGAACTTGTTTCTGGAAAATGGTTAAATATAGTGACTTGAAATGTGAATTAGTGACTTGAAAATGGTTAAGTGTAGTGACTTGAAATTTTGAACTGGTTTCTTGAAAATGTTTAAATATAGTGACTTGAAATGTGAATTAGTGACTTGAAAATGGTTAAGTGTAGTGACTTGAAATGATTAAGTGTAGTGACTTGAAAGGTGAACTTGTGACATGGTTAAATGGTTAAGTGTAGTTAGTTGAAAATGGTTAAATGTAGTGACTTCAAATTGTGAATTAGTGATTTGAAAATGGTTAAGTGTAGTGACTTGAAATTGTGAGCCTGTTTTTTGAAAATTGTTAAGTGTAGTGACTTGAAATGTGAACATGTGAGTTGAAAATGGTTAAGAGAAGTGACTTGAAATTGTGTACTTGTTTCTTAATAAAGGTTAAATATAGTGACTTGATATTTGAATTGGTGACTTGAAAATGGTTAAGTGTAGTGACTTAAAATGGTTAAGTGTAGTGACTTGAAATTGGTTAAATGTAGTGAATTGAAATTATGAACTTGTTTCTGGAAAATGGTTAAATATAGTGACTTGAAATGTGAATTAGTGACTTGAAAATGGTTAAGTGTAGTGACTTGAAATTGTGAACTGGTTTCTTGAAAATGTTTAAATATAGTGACTTGAAATGTGAATTAGTGACTTGAAAATGGTTAAGTGTAGTGACTTGAAATGATTAAGTGTAGTGACTTGAAATGTGAACTTGTGACTTGAAAATGGTTAAGTGTAGTGAGTTGAAAATGGTTAAATGTAGTGACTTCAAATTGTGAATTAGTGATTTGAAAATGGTTAAGTGTAGTGACTTGAAATTGTGAGCCTATTTTTTGAAAATTGTTAAGTGTAGTGACTTGAAATGTGAACATGTGAGTTGAAAATGGTTAAGAGAAGTGACTTGAAATTGTGTACTTGTTTCTTAATAAAGGTTAAATATAGTGACTTGATATTTGAATTGGTGACTTGAAAATGGTTAAGTGTAGTGACTTAAAATGGTTAAGTGTAGTGACTTGAAATTGGTTAAATGTAGTGAATTGAAATTATGAACTTGTTTCTGGAAAATGGTTAAATATAGTGACTTGAAATGTGAATTAGTGACTTGAAAATGGTTAAGTGTAGTGACTTGAAATTGTGAACTGGTTTCTTGAAAATGTTTAAATATAGTGACTTGAAATGTGAATTAGTGACTTGAAAATGGTTAAGTGTAGTGACTTGAAATGATTAAGTGTAGTGACTCGAAAGGTGAACTTGTGACATGGTTAAATGGTTAAGTGTAGTGAGTTGAAAATGGTTAAATGTAGTGACTTCAAATTGTGAATTAGTGATTTGAAAATGGTTAAGTGTAGTGACTTGAAATTGTGAGCCTGTTTTTTGAAAATTGTTAAGTGTAGTGACTTGAAATGTGAACATGTGAGTTGAAAATGGTTAAGAGAAGTGACTTGAAATTGTGTACTTGTTTCTTAATAAAGGTTAAATATAGTGACTTGATATTTGAATTGGTGACTTGAAAATGGTTAAGTGTAGTGACTTAAAATGGTTAAGTGTAGTGACTTGAAATTGTGAAATTGTTACTTGAAAATGGTTAAGTGTACTGACTTGAAATGTGAACTTGTGACTTGAAAATGGTTAAATGTAGTGACTTCAAATTGTGAATTAGTAATTTGAAAATGGTTAAGTGTAGTGACTTGAATTGGTTAAGTGTAGTGACTTGAAATGTGAACTTGTGACTTGAAAATGGTTAAATGTAGTGACTTCAAATTATGAATTAGTGACTTGAAAATGGTTAAGTGTAGTGACTTGAAATTGTTAAATTATTTCTTGAAAATGGTTAAGTGTAGTGACTTGAAATTGTGAACCTGTTTTTTGAAAATTGTTAAGTGTAGTGACTTGAAATGTGAACATGTGACTTTAAAATGGTTAAGTGTAGTGACCTGAAAATGGTTAAATGTAGTGAATTAAAATTTTGAACTTGTTTCTTGAAAAAGGTTAAGTGTAGTGACATGAAATGTGAAATAGTGAGTTGAAAATGGTTAAATGTAGTGACTTGAAATTGTTAACTTGTTTCTTGAACATGGTTAAATATAGTGACTTGAAATGTGAATTAGTGACTTGAAAATGGTTAAGTGTCGTGACTTGAAATGGTTAAGTGTAGTGACTTGAAATGTGAACTTGTGACTTGAAAATGGTTAAGTGTAGTGAGTTGAAAATGGTTAAATGTAGTGAATTGAAATTGTGAACTTGTTTCTTGAAAATGGTTAAGTGTAGTGTCTTGAAATGTGAACTTGTGACTTGAAAATGGTTAAGTGTAGTGTCTTGAAATGTGAACTTGTGACTTGAAAATTGTTAAGTGTAGTGACTTGAAATGTGAACTTGTGAGTTGAAAATGGTTAAGTGTAGTGACCTGAATATGGTTAAATGTAGTGAATTGAAATATTGAACTTGTTTCTTGAAAAAGGTTAAGTATAGTGACTTGAAATGTGAATTAGTGAGTCGAAAATGGTTAAATGTAGTGACATGAAATTGTTAATCTTGTTTCTTGAACATGGTTAAATATAGTGACTTGAAATGTGAATTAGTGACTTGAAAATGGTTAAGTGTAGTGACTTGAAATTGTGAAATTGTTACTTGAAAATGGTTAAGTGTACTGACTTGAAATGTGAACTTGTGACTTAAAAATGGTTAAATGTAGTGACTTCAAATTGTGAATTAGTAATTTGAAAATGGTTAAGTGTAGTGACTTGAATTGGTTAAGTGTAGTGACTTGAAATGTGAACTTGTGACTTGAAAATGGTTAAATGTAGTGACTTCAAATTATGAATTAGTGACTTGAAAATGGTTAAGTGTAGTGACTTGAAATTGTTAAATTATTTCTTGAAAATGGTTAAGTGTAGTGACTTGAAATTGTGAACCTGTTTTTTGAAAATTGTTAAGTGTAGTGACTTGAAATGTGAACATGTGACTTGAAAATGGTTAAGTGTAGTGACCTGAAAATGGTTAAATGTAGTGAATTAAAATTTTGAACTTGTTTCTTGAAAAAGGTTAAGTGTAGTGACATGAAATGTGAAATAGTGAGTTGAAAATGGTTAAATGTAGTGACTTGAAATTGTTAACTTGTTTCTTGAACATGGTTAAATATAGTGACTTGAAATGTGAATTAGTGACTTGAAAATGGTTAAGTGTCGTGACTTGAAATGGTTAAGTGTAGTGACTTGAAATGTGAACTTGTGACTTGAAAATGGTTAAGTGTAGTGAGTTGAAAATGGTTAAATGTAGTGAATTGAAATTGTGAACTTGTTTCTTGAAAATGGTTAAGTGTAGTGTCTTGAAATGTGAACTTGTGACTTGAAAATGGTTAAGTGTAGTGTCTTGAAATGTGAACTTGTGACTTGAAAATTGTTAAGTGTAGTGACTTGAAATGTGAACTTGTGAGTTGAAAATGGTTAAGTGTAGTGACCTGAATATGGTTAAATGTAGTGAATTGAAATATTGAACTTGTTTCTTGAAAAAGGTTAAGTATAGTGACTTGAAATGTGAATTAGTGAGTCGAAAATGGTTAAATGTAGTGACATGAAATTGTTAATCTTGTTTCTTGAACATGGTTAAATATAGTGACTTGAAATGTGAATTAGTGACTTGAAAATGGTTAAGTGTAGTGACTTCAAATGGTTAAGTGTAGTGACTTGAAATGTGAACTTGTAACTTGAAAATGGTTAAGTGTAGTGAATTGAAATTGTGTATTTGTTTCTTGAAATTGTGAACCTATTTTTTGAAAATTTTTAAGTGTAGTGACTTGAAATGTGAACATGTGAGTTGAAAATGGTTAAGTGTAGTGACCTGAAAATGGTTAAATGTAGTGAATTAAAATTTTGAACTTGTTTCTTGAAAAAGGTTAAGTGTAGTGACTTGAAATGTGAAATAGTGAGTTGAAAATGGTTAAATGTAGTGACTTGAAATTGTTAACTTGTTTCTTGAACATGGTCAAATATAGTGACTTGAAATGTGAATTAGTGACTTGAAAATGGTTAAGTGTAGTGAGTTGAAAATGGTTAAATGTAGTGAATTGAAATTGTGAACTTGTTTCTTGAAAATGGTTAAGTGTAGTGTCTTGAAACGTGAACTTATGACTTGAAAATTGTTTAGTGTAGTGACTTGAAATGTGAACTTGTGAGTTGAAAATGGTTAAGTGTAGTGACCTGAATATGGTTAAATGTAGTGAATTGAAATATTGAACTTGTTTCTTGAAAAAGGTTATGTATAGTGACTTGAAATGTGAATTAGTGAGTTAAAAATGGTTAAATGTAGTGACATGAAATTGTTATCTTGTTTCTTGAACATGGTTAAATATAGTGACTTGAAATGTGAATTAGTGACTTGAAAATGGTTAAGTGTAGTGACTTCAAATGGTTAAGTGTAGTGACTTGAAATGTGAACTTGTAACTTGAAAATGGTTAAGTGTAGTGAATTGAAATTGTGTATTTGTTTCTTGAAAATAGTTAAGTGTAGTTACTTGAAATTGTGAACCTATTTTTTGAAAATTTTTAAGTGTAGTGACTTGAAATGTGAACATGTGAGTTGAAAATGGTTAAGTGTAGTGACCTGAAAATGGTTAAATGTAGTGAATTGAAATTTTGAACTTGTTTCTTGAAAAAGGTTAAGTGTAGTGACTTGAAATGTGAAATAGTGAGTTGAAAATGGTTAAATGTAGTGACTTGAAATTGTTAACTTGTTTCTTGAACATGGTTAAATATAGTGACTTGAAATGTGAATTAGTGACTTGAAAATGGTTAAGTGTCGTGACTTGAAATGGTTAAGTGTAGTGACTTGAAATGTGAACTTGTGACTTGAAAATGGTTAAGTGTAGTGAGTTGAAAATGGTTAAGTGTAGTGAGTTGAAAATGTGAATTAGTGATTTGAAAATGGTTAAGTGTAGTGACTTGAAATTGTGAGCCTGTTTTTTGAAAATTGTTAAGTGTAGTGACTTGAAATGTGAACATGTGAGTTGAAAATGGTTACGAGAAGTGACTTGAAATTGTGTACTTGTTTCTTAATAAAGGTTAAATATAGTGACTTGATATTTGAATTGGTGACTTGAAAATGGTTAAGTGTAGTGACTTAAAATGGTTAAGTGTAGTGACTTGAAATTGGTTAAATGTAGTGACCTGAAAATGGTTAAATGTAGTGAATTAAAATTTTGAACTTGTTTCTTGAAAATGGTTAAGTGTAGTGACTTGAAATGTGAATTAGTGACTTGAAAATGGTTAAGTGTAGTGACTTGAAATTGTGAACTGGTTTCTTAAAAATGTTTAAATATAGTGACTTGAAATGTGAATTAGTGACTTGAAAATGGTTAAGTGTAGTGACTTGAAATGATTAAGTGTAGTGACTCGAAAGGTGAACTTGTGACATGGTTAAATGGTTAAGTGTAGTGAGTTGAAAATGGTTAAATGTAGTGAATTGAAATTGTGAACTTGTTTCTTGAAAATGGTTAAGTGTAGTGTCTTGAAATGTGAACTTGTGACTTGAAAATGGTTAAGTGTAGTGTCTTGAAATGTGAACTTGTGACTTGAAAATTGTTAAGTGTAGTGACTTGAAATGTGAACTTGTGAGTTGAAAATGGTTAAGTGTAGTGACCTGAAAATGGTTAAATGTAGTGAATTGAAATATTGAACTTGTTTCTTGAAAAAGGTTAAGTATAGTGACTTGAAATGTGAATTAGTGAGTTGAAAATGGGTAAATGTAGTGACATGAAATTGTTAACTTGTTTCTTGAACATGGTTAAATATAGTGACTTGAAATGTGAATTAGTGACTTGAAAATGGTTAAGTGTAGTGACTTCAAATGGTTAAGTGTAGTGACTTGAAATGTGAACTTGTAACTTGAAAATGGTTAAGTGTAGTGAATTGAAATTGTGTATTTGTTTCTTGAAAATAGTTAAGTGTAGTTACTTGAAATGTGAATTAGTGAGCTGAAAATGGTTAAATGTAGTGACTTTAAATTGTGAACTTTTTTCTTTAAAATGGTTAAATATAGTGACTTGAAATGTGAATTAGTTACTTGAAAATGGTTAAGTATAGTGATTTGAAATGGTTAAGTGTAGTGACTTGAAATGTGAACTTGTGACTTGAAAATGGTTAAATGTAGTGACTTCAAATTGTGAATTAGTAACTTGAAAATGGTTAAGTGTAGTGACTTGAAATGTGAAATAGTGAGTTGAAAATGGTTAAATGTAGTGACTTGAAATGTGAACTTGTGACTTGAAAATAGTTAAATGTAGCGACTTACAATTGTGAATTAGTAACTTGAGAATGGTTATGTGCAGTGACTTGAAATGTGAACTTGTGACTTGAAAATGGTTAAGTGTAGTTACTTGAAATTGTGAACCTGTTTTTTGAAAAATTTTAAGTGTAGTGACTTGAAATGTGAACATGTGAGTTGAAAATGGTTAAGTGTAGTGACCTGAAAATGGTTAAATGTAGTGAATTGAAATTTTGAACTTGTTTCTTGAAAAAGGTTAAGTGTAGTGACTTGAAATGTGAAATAGTGAGTTGAAAATGGTTAAATGTAGTGACTTGAAATTGTTAACTTGTTTCTTGAACATGGTTAAATATAGTGACTTGAAATGTGAATTAGTGACTTGAAAATGGTTAAGTGTCGTGACTTGAAATGGTTAAGTGTAGTGACTTGAAATGTGAACTTGTGACTTGAAAATGGTTAAGTGTAGTGAGTTGAAAATGGTTAAATGTATTGACTTCAAATTGTGAATTAGTGATTTGAAAATGGTTAAGTGTAGTGACTTGAAATTGTGAGCCTGTTTTTTGAAAATTGTTAAGTGTAGTGACTTGAAATGTGAACATGTGAGTTGAAAATGGTTAAGAGAAGTGACTTGAAATTGTGTACTTGTTTCTTAATAAAGGTTAAATATAGTGACTTGATATTTGAATTGGTGACTTGAAAATGGTTAAGTGTAGTGACTTAAAATGGTTAAGTGTAGTGACTTGAAATTGGTTAAATGTAGTGAATTGAAATTATGAACTTGTTTCTGGAAAATGGTTAAATATAGTGACTTGAAATGTGAATTAGTGACTTGAAAATGGTTAAGTGTAGTGACTTGAAATTGTGAACTGGTTTCTTGAAAATGTTTAAATATAGTGACTTGAAATGTGAATTAGTGACTTGAAAATGGTTAAGTGTAGTGACTTGAAATGATTAAGTGTAGTGACTCGAAAGGTGAACTTGTGACATGGTTAAATGGTTAAGTGTAGTGAGTTGAAAATGGTTAAATGTAGTGAATTGAAATTGTGAACTTGTTTCTTGAAAATGGTTAAGTGTAGTGTCTTGAAATGTGAACTTGTGACTTGAAAATGGTTAAGTGTAGTGTCTTGAAATGTGAACTTGTGACTTGAAAATTGTTAAGTGTAGTGACTTGAAATGTGAACTTGTGAGTTGAAAATGGTTAAGTGTAGTGACCTGAATATGGTTAAATGTAGTGAATTGAAATATTGAACTTGTTTCTTGAAAAAGGTTAAGTATAGTGACTTGAAATGTGAATTAGTGAGTTGAAAATGGGTAAATGTAGTGACATGAAATTGTTAACTTGTTTCTTGAACATGGTTAAATATAGTGACTTGAAATGTGAATTAGTGACTTGAAAATGGTTAAGTGTAGTGACTTCAAATGGTTAAGTGTAGTGACTTGAAATGTGAACTTGTAACTTGAAAATGGTTAAGTGTAGTGAATTGAAATTGTGTATTTGTTTCTTGAAAATAGTTAAGTGTAGTTACTTGAAATTGTGAACCTGTTTTTTGAAATTTTTTAAGTGTAGTGACTTGAAATGTGAACATGTGAGTTGAAAATGGTTAAGTGTAGTGACCTGAAAATTGTTAAATGTAGTGAATTGAAATTTTGAACTTGTTTCTTGAAAAAGGTTAAGTGTAGTGACTTGAAATGTGAAATAGTGAGTTGAAAATGGTTAAATGTAGTGACTTGAAATTGTTAACTTGTTTCTTGAACATGGTTAAATATAGTGACTTGAAATGTGAATTAGTGACTTGAAAATGGTTAAGTGTCGTGACTTGAAATGGTTAAGTGTAGTGACTTGAAATGTGAACTTGTGACTTGAAAATGGTTAAGTGTAGTGAGTTGAAAATGGTTAAATGTAGTGAATTGAAATTGTGAACTTGTTTCTTGAAAATGGTTAAGTGTAGTGTCTTGAAACGTGAACTTATGACTTGAAAATTGTTAAGTGTAGTGACTTGAAATGTGAACTTGTGAGTTGAAAATGGTTAAGTGTAGTGACCTGAAAATGGTTAAATGTAGTGAATTGAAATATTGAACTTGTTTCTTGAAAAAGGTTAAGTATAGTGACTTGAAATTTGAATTAGTGAGTCGAAAATGGTTAAATGTAGTGACATGAAATTGTTAACTTGTTTCTTGAACATGGTTAAATATAGTGACTTGAAATGTGAATTAGTGACTTGAAAATGGTTAAGTGTAGTGACTTCAAATGGTTAAGTGTAGTGACTTGAAATGTGAACTTGTAACTTGAAAATGGTTAAGTGTAGTGAATTGAAATTGTGTATTTGTTTCTTGAAATTGTGAACCTATTTTTTGAAAATTTTTAAGTGTAGTGACTTGAAATGTGAACATGTGAGTTGAAAATGGTTAAGTGTAGTGACCTGAAAATGGTTAAATGTAGTGAATTGAAATTTTGAACTTGTTTCTTGAAAAAGGTTAAGTGCAGTGACTTGAAATGTGAAATAGTGAGTTGAAAATGGTTAAATGTAGTGACTTGAAATTGTTAACTTGTTTCTTGAACATGGTTAAATATAGTGACTTGAAATGTGAATTAGTGACTTGAAAATGGTTAAGTGTCGTGACTTGAAATGGTTAAGTGTAGTGACTTGAAATGTGAACTTGTGACTTGAAAATGGTTAAGAGTAGTGAGTTGAAAATGGTTAAATGTAGTGAATTGAAATTGTGAACTTGTTTCTTGAAAATGGTTAAGTGTAGTGTCTTGAAACGTGAACTTATGACTTGAAAATTGTTAAGTGTAGTGACTTGAAATGTGAACTTGTGAGTTGAAAATGGTTAAGTGTAGTGACCTGAAAATGGTTAAATGTAGTGAATTGAAATATTGAACTTGTTTCTTGAAAAAGGTTAAGTATAGTGACTTGAAATGTGAATTAGTGAGTCGAAAATGGTTAAATGTAGTGACATGAAATTGTTAACTTGTTTCTTGAACATGGTTAAATATAGTGACTTGAAATGTGAATTAGTGACTTGAAAATTGTTAAGTGTAGTGACTTCAAATGGTTAAGTGTAGTGACTTGAAATGTGAACTTGTAACTTGAAAATGGTTAAGTGTAGTGAATTGAAATTGTGTATTTGTTTCTTGAAAATAGTTAAGTGTAGTTACTTGAAATTGTGAACCTATTTTTTGAAAATTTTTAAGTGTAGTGACTTGAAATGTGAACATGTGAGTTGAAAATGGTTAAGTGTAGTGACCTGAAAATGGTTAAATGTAGTGAATTGAAATTTTGAACTTGTTTCTTGAAAAAGGTTAAGTGTAGTGACTTGAAATGTGAAATAGTGAGTTGAAAATGGTTAAATGTAGTGACTTGAAATTGTTAACTTGTTTCTTGAACATGGTTAAATATAGTGACTTGAAATGTGAATTAGTGACTTGAAAATGGTTAAGTGTCGTGACTTGAAATGGTTAAGTGTAGTGACTTGAAATGTGAACTTGTGACTTGAAAATGGTTAAGTGTAGTGAGTTGAAAATGGTTAAATGTAGTGAATTGAAATTGTGAACTTGTTTCTTGAAAATGGTTAAGTGTAGTGTCTTGAAACGTGAACTTATGACTTGAAAATTGTTAAGTGTAGTGACTTGAAATGTGAACTTGTGAGTTGAAAATGGTTAAGTGTAGTGACCTGAAAATGGTTAAATGTAGTGAATTGAAATATTGAACTTGTTTCTTGAAAAAGGTTAAGTATAGTGACTTGAAATGTGAATTAGTGAGTCGAAAATGGTTAAATGTAGTGACATGAAATTGTTAACTTGTTTCTTGAACATGGTTAAATATAGTGACTTGAAATGTGAATTAGTGACTTGAAAATGGTTAAGTGTAGTGACTTCAAATGGTTAAGTGTAGTGACTTGAAATGTGAACTTGTAACTTGAAAATGGTTAAGTGTAGTGAATTGAAATTGTGTATTTGTTTCTTGAAATTGTGAACCTATTTTTTGAAAATTTTTAAGTGTAGTGACTTGAAATGTGAACATGTGAGTTGAAAATGGTTAAGTGTAGTGACCTGAAAATGGTTAAATGTAGTGAATTGAAATTTTGAACTTGTTTCTTGAAAAAGGTTAAGTGTAGTGACTTGAAATGTGAAATAGTGAGTTGAAAATGGTTAAATGTAGTGACTTGAAATTGTTAACTTGTTTCTTGAACATGGTTAAATATAGTGACTTGAAATGTGAATTAGTGACTTGAAAATGGTTAAGTGTCGTGACTTGAAATGGTTAAGTGTAGTGACTTGAAATGTCAACTTGTGACTTGAAAATGGTTAAGAGTAGTGAGTTGAAAATGGTTAAATGTAGTGAATTGAAATTGTGAACTTGTTTCTTGAAAATGGTTAAGTGTAGTGTCTTGAAACGTGAACTTATGACTTGAAAATTGTTAAGTGTAGTGACTTGAAATGTGAACTTGTGAGTTGAAAATGGTTAAGTGTAGTGACCTGAAAATGGTTAAATGTAGTGAATTGAAATATTGAACTTGTTTCTTGAAAAAGGTTAAGTATAGTGACTTGAAATGTGAATTAGTGAGTCGAAAATGGTTAAATGTAGTGACATGAAATTGTTAACTTGTTTCTTGAACATGGTTAAATATAGTGACTTGAAATGTGAATTAGTGACTTGAAAATTGTTAAGTGTAGTGACTTCAAATGGTTAAGTGTAGTGACTTGAAATGTGAACTTGTAACTTGAAAATGGTTAAGTGTAGTGAATTGAAATTGTGTATTTGTTTCTTGAAAATAGTTAAGTGTAGTTACTTGAAATTGTGAACCTATTTTTTGAAAATTTTTAAGTGTAGTGACTTGAAATGTGAACATGTGAGTTGAAAATGGTTAAGTGTAGTGACCTGAAAATGGTTAAATGTAGTGAATTGAAATTTTGAACTTGTTTCTTGAAAAAGGTTAAGTGTAGTGACTTGAAATGTGAAATAGTGAGTTGAAAATGGTTAAATGTAGTGACTTGAAATTGTTAACTTGTTTCTTGAACATGGTTAAATATAGTGACTTGAAATGTGAATTAGTGACTTGAAAATGGTTAAGTGTCGTGACTTGAAATGGTTAAGTGTAGTGACTTGAAATGTGAACTTGTGACTTGAAAATGGTTAAGTGTAGTGAGTTGAAAATGGTTAAATGTAGTGAATTGAAATTGTGAACTTGTTTCTTGAAAATGGCTAAGTGTAGTTACTTGAAATGTGAACTTGTGACTTGAAATTTGTTAAGTGTAGTGACTTGAAATGTGAACTTGTGAGTTGAAAATGATTAAGTGTAGTGACCTGAAAATGGTTAAATGTAGTGAATTGAAATATTGAACTTGTTTCTTTAAAAAGGTTAAGTATAGTGACTTGAAATGTGAATTAGTGAGTCGAAAATGGTTAAATGTAGTGACATGAAATTGTTAACTTGTTTCTTGAACATGGTTAAATATAGTGACTTGAAATGTGAATTAGTGACTTGAAAATGGTTAAGTGTAGTGACTTCAAATGGTTAAGTGTAGTGACTTGAAATGTGAACTTGTAACTTGAAAATGGTTAAGTGTAGTGAATTGAAATTGTGTATTTGTTTCTTGAAAATAGTTAAGTGTAGTTACTTGAAATTGTGAACCTATTTTTTGAAAATTTTTAAGTGTAGTGACTTGAAATGTGAACATGTGAGTTGAAAATGGTTAAGTGTAGTGACCTGAAAATGGTTAAATGTAGTGAATTGAAATTTTGAACTTGTTTCTTGAAAAAGGTTAAGTGTAGTGACTTGAAATGTGAAATAGTGAGTTGAAAATGGTTAAATGTAGTGACTTGAAATTGTTAACTTGTTTCTTGAACATGGTTAAATATAGTGACTTGAAATGTGAATTAGTGACTTGAAAATGGTTAAGTGTCGTGACTTGAAATGGTTAAGTGTAGTGACTTGAAATGTGAACTTGTGACTTGAAAATGGTTAAGTGTAGTGAGTTGAAAATGGTTAAGTGTAGTGAGTTGAAAATGGTTAAATGTAGTGACTTCAAATTGTGAATTAGTGATTTGAAAATGGTTAAGTGTAGTGACTTGAAATTGTGAGCCTGTTTTTTGAAAATTGTTAAGTGTAGTGACTTGAAATGTGAACATGTGAGTTGAAAATGGTTAAGAGAAGTGACTTGAAATTGTGTACTTGTTTCTTAATAAAGGTTAAATATAGTGACTTGATATTTGAATTGGTGACTTGAAAATGGTTAAGTGTAGTGACTTAAAATGGTTAAGTGTAGTGACTTGAAATTGGTTAAATGTAGTGAATTGAAATTATGAACTTGTTTCTGGAAAATGGTTAAATATAGTGACTTGAAATGTGAATTAGTGACTTGAAAATGGTTAAGTGTAGTGACTTGAAATTGTGAACTGGTTTCTTGAAAATGTTTAAATATAGTGACTTGAAATGTGAATTAGTGACTTGAAAATGGTTAAGTGTAGTGACTTGAAATGATTAGGTGTAGTGACTCGAAAGGTGAACTTGTGACATGGTTAAATGGTTAAGTGTAGTGAGTTGAAAATGGTTAAATGTAGTGACTTCAAATTGTGAATTAGTGATTTGAAAATGGTTAAGTGTAGTGACTTGAAATTGTGAGCCTGTTTTTTGAAAATTGTTAAGTGTAGTGACTTGAAATGTGAACATGTGAGTTGAAAATGGTTAAGAGAAGTGACTTGAAATTGTGTACTTGTTTCTTAATAAAGGTTAAATATAGTGACTTGATATTTGAATTGGTGACTTGAAAATGGTTAAGTGTAGTGACTTAAAATGGTTAAGTGTAGTGACTTGAAATTGTGAAATTGTTACTTGAAAATGGTTAAGTGTACTGACTTGAAATGTGAACTTGTGACTTGAAAATGGTTAAATGTAGTGACTTCAAATTGTGAATTAGTAATTTGAAAATGGTTAAGTGTAGTGACTTGAATTGGTTAAGTGTAGTGACTTGAAATGTGAACTTGTGACTTGAAAATGGTTAAATGTAGTGACTTCAAATTATGAATTAGTGACTTGAAAATGGTTAAGTGTAGTGACTTGAAATTGTTAAATTATTTCTTGAAAATGGTTAAGTGTAGTGACTTGAAATTGTGAACCTGTTTTTGAAAATTGTTAAGTGTAGTGACTTGAAATGTGAACATGTGACTTTAAAATGGTTAAGTGTAGTGACCTGAAAATGGTTAAATGTAGTGAATTAAAATTTTGAACTTGTTTCTTGAAAAAGGTTAAGTGTAGTGACATGAAATGTGAAATAGTGAGTTGAAAATGGTTAAATGTAGTGACTTGAAATTGTTAACTTGTTTCTTGAACATGGTTAAATATAGTGACTTGAAATGTGAATTAGTGACTTGAAAATGGTTAAGTGTCGTGACTTGAAATGGTTAAGTGTAGTGACTTGAAATGTGAACTTGTGACTTGAAAATGGTTAAGTGTAGTGAGTTGAAAATGGTTAAATGTAGTGAATTGAAATTGTGAACTTGTTTCTTGAAAATGGTTAAGTGTAGTGTCTTGAAATGTGAATTTGTGACTTGAAAATGGTTAAGTGTAGTGTCTTGAAATGTGAACTTGTGACTTGAAAATTGTTAAGTGTAGTGATTTGAAATGTGAACTTGTGAGTTGAAAATGGTTAAGTGTAGTGACCTGAATATGGTTAAATGTAGTGAATTGAAATATTGAACTTGTTTCTTGAAAAAGGTTAAGTATAGTGACTTGAAATGTGAATTAGTGAGTTGAAAATGGGTAAATGTTGTGACATGAAATTGTTAACTTGTTTCTTGAACATGGTTAAATATAGTGACTTGAAATGTGAATTAGTGACTTGAAAATGGTTAAGTGTAGTGACTTCAAATGGTTAAGTGTAGTGACTTGAAATGTGAACTTGTAACTTGAAAATGGTTAAGTGTAGTGAATTGAAATTGTGTATTTGTTTCTTGAAAATAGTTAAGTGTAGTTACTTGAAATTGTGAACCTGTTTTTTGAAAATTTTTAAGTGTAGTGACTTGAAATGTGAACATGTGAGTTGAAAATGGTTAAGTGTAGTGACCTGAAAATTGTTAAATGTAGTGAATTGAAATTTTGAACTTGTTTCTTGAAAAAGGTTAAGTGTAGTGACTTGAAATGTGAAATAGTGAGTTGAAAATGGTTAAATGTAGTGACTTGAAATTGTTAACTTGTTTCTTGAACATGGTTAAATATAGTGACTTGAAATGTGAATTAGTGACTTGAAAATGGTTAAGTGTCGTGACTTGAAATGGTTAAGTGTAGTGACTTGAAATGTGAACTTGTGACTTGAAAATGGTTAAGTGTAGTGAGTTGAAAATGGTTAAATGTAGTGAATTGAAATTGTGAACTTGTTTCTTGAAAATGGTTAAGTGTAGTGTCTTGAAACGTGAACTTATGACTTGAAAATTGTTAAGTGTAGTGACTTGAAATGTGAACTTGTGAGTTGAAAATGGTTAAGTGTAGTGACCTGAAAATGGTTAAATGTAGTGAATTGAAATATTGAACTTGTTTCTTTAAAAAGGTTAAGTATAGTGACTTGAAATGTGAATTAGTGAGTCGAAAATGGTTAAATGTAGTGACATGAAATTGTTAACTTGTTTCTTGAACATGGTTAAATATAGTGACTTGAAATGTGAATTAGTGACTTGAAAATGGTTAAGTGTAGTGACTTCAAATGGTTAAGTGTAGTGACTTGAAATGTGAACTTGTAACTTGAAAATGGTTAAGTGTAGTGAATTGAAATTGTGTATTTGTTTCTTGAAAATAGTTAAGTGTAGTTACTTGAAATTGTGAACCTATTTTTTGAAAAATTTTAAGTGTAGTGACTTGAAATGTGAACATGTGAGTTGAAAATGGTTAAATGTAGTGAATTGAAATTTTGAACTTGTTTCTTGAAAAAGGTTAAGTGTAGTGACTTGAAATGTGAAATAGTGAGTTGAAAATGGTTAAATGTAGTGACTTGAAATTGTTAACTTGTTTCTTGAACATGGTTAAATATAGTGACTTGAAATGTGAATTAGTGACTTGAAAATGGTTAAGTGTCGTGACTTGAAATGGTTAAGTGTAGTGACTTGAAATGTGAACTTGTGACTTGAAAATGGTTAAGTGTAGTGAGTTGAAAATGGTTAAGTGTAGTGAGTTGAAAATGGTTAAATGTAGTGACTTCAAATTGTGAATTAGTGATTTGAAAATGGTTAAGTGTAGTGACTTGAAATTGTGAGCCTGTTTTTTGAAAATTGTTAAGTGTAGTGACTTGAAATGTGAACATGTGAGTTGAAAATGGTTAAGAGAAGTGACTTGAAATTGTGTACTTGTTTCTTAATAAAGGTTAAATATAGTGACTTGATATTTGAATTGGTGACTTGAAAATGGTTAAGTGTAGTGACTTAAAATGGTTAAGTGTAGTGACTTGAAATTGGTTAAATGTAGTGAATTGAAATTATGAACTTGTTTCTGGAAAATGGTTAAATATAGTGACTTGAAATGTGAATTAGTGACTTGAAAATGGTTAAGTGTAGTGACTTGAAATTGTGAACTGGTTTCTTGAAAATGTTTAAATATAGTGACTTGAAATGTGAATTAGTGACTTGAAAATAGTTAAGTGTAGTGACTTGAAATGATTAAGTGTAGTGACTCGAAAGGTGAACTTGTGACATGGTTAAATGGTTAAGTGTAGTGAGTTGAAAATGGTTAAATGTAGTGACTTCAAATTGTGAATTAGTGATTTGAAAATGGTTAAGTGTAGTGACTTGAAATTGTGAGCCTGTTTTTTGAAAATTGTTAAGTGTAGTGACTTGAAATGTGAACATGTGAGTTGAAAATGGTTAAGAGAAGTGACTTGAAATTGTGTACTTGTTTCTTAATAAAGGTTAAATATAGTGACTTGATATTTGAATTGGTGACTTGAAAATGGTTAAGTGTAGTGACTTAAAATGGTTAAGTGTAGTGACTTGAAATTGGTTAAATGTAGTGAATTGAAATTATGAACTTGTTTCTGGAAAATGGTTAAATATAGTGACTTGAAATGTGAATTAGTGACTTGAAAATGGTTAAGTGTAGTGACTTGAAATTGTGAACTGGTTTCTTGAAAATGTTTAAATATAGTGACTTGAAATGTGAATTAGTGACTTGAAAATGGTTAAGTGTAGTGACTTGAAATGATTAGGTGTAGTGACTCGAAAGGTGAACTTGTGACATGGTTAAATGGTTAAGTGTAGTGAGTTGAAAATGGTTAAATGTAGTGACTTCAAATTGTGAATTAGTGATTTGAAAATGGTTAAGTGTAGTGACTTGAAATTGTGAGCCTGTTTTTTGAAAATTGTTAAGTGTAGTGACTTGAAATGTGAACATGTGAGTTGAAAATGGTTAAGAGAAGTGACTTGAAATTGTGTACTTGTTTCTTAATAAAGGTTAAATATAGTGACTTGATATTTGAATTGGTGACTTGAAAATGGTTAAGTGTAGTGACTTAAAATGGTTAAGTGTAGTGACTTGAAATTGTGAAATTGTTACTTGAAAATGGTTAAGTGTACTGACTTGAAATGTGAACTTGTGACTTGAAAATGGTTAAATGTAGTGACTTCAAATTGTGAATTAGTAATTTGAAAATGGTTAAGTGTAGTGACTTGAATTGGTTAAGTGTAGTGACTTGAAATGTGAACTTGTGACTTGAAAATGGTTAAATGTAGTGACTTCAAATTATGAATTAGTGACTTGAAAATGGTTAAGTGTAGTGACTTGAAATTGTTAAATTATTTCTTGAAAATGGTTAAGTGTAGTGACTTGAAATTGTGAACCTGTTTTTTGAAAATTGTTAAGTGTAGTGACTTGAAATGTGAACATGTGACTTTAAAATGGTTAAGTGTAGTGACCTGAAAATGGTTAAATGTAGTGAATTAAAATTTTGAACTTGTTTCTTGAAAAAGGTTAAGTGTAGTGACATGAAATGTGAAATAGTGAGTTGAAAATGGTTAAATGTAGTGACTTGAAATTGTTAACTTGTTTCTTGAACATGGTTAAATATAGTGACTTGAAATGTGAATTAGTGACTTGAAAATGGTTAAGTGTCGTGACTTGAAATGGTTAAGTGTAGTGACTTGAAATGTGAACTTGTGACTTGAAAATGGTTAAGTGTAGTGAGTTGAAAATGGTTAAATGTAGTGAATTGAAATTGTGAACTTGTTTCTTGAAAATGGTTAAGTGTAGTGTCTTGAAATGTGAATTTGTGACTTGAAAATGGTTAAGTGTAGTGTCTTGAAATGTGAACTTGTGACTTGAAAATTGTTAAGTGTAGTGATTTGAAATGTGAACTTGTGAGTTGAAAATGGTTAAGTGTAGTGACTTCAAATGGTTAAGTGTAGTGACTTGAAATGTGAACTTGTAACTTGAAAATGGTTAAGTGTAGTGAATTGAAATTGTGTATTTGTTTCTTGAAAATAGTTAAGTGTAGTTACTTGAAATTGTGAACCTGTTTTTTGAAAATTTTTAAGTGTAGTGACTTGAAATGTGAACATGTGAGTTGAAAATGGTTAAGTGTAGTGACCTGAAAATTGTTAAATGTAGTGAATTGAAATTTTGAACTTGTTTCTTGAAAAAGGTTAAGTGTAGTGACTTGAAATGTGAAATAGTGAGTTGAAAATGGTTAAATGTAGTGACTTGAAATTGTTAACTTGTTTCTTGAACATGGTTAAATATAGTGACTTGAAATGTGAATTAGTGACTTGAAAATGGTTAAGTGTCGTGACTTGAAATGGTTAAGTGTAGTGACTTGAAATGTGAACTTGTGACTTGAAAATGGTTAAGTGTAGTGAGTTGAAAATGGTTAAATGTAGTGAATTGAAATTGTGAACTTGTTTCTTGAAAATGGTTAAGTGTAGTGTCTTGAAACGTGAACTTATGACTTGAAAATTGTTAAGTGTAGTGACTTGAAATGTGAACTTGTGAGTTGAAAATGGTTAAGTGTAGTGACCTGAAAATGGTTAAATGTAGTGAATTGAAATATTGAACTTGTTTCTTGAAAAAGGTTAAGTATAGTGACTTGAAATGTGAATTAGTGAGTCGAAAATGGTTAAATGTAGTGACATGAAATTGTTAACTTGTTTCTTGAACATGGTTAAATATAGTGACTTGAAATGTGAATTAGTGACTTGAAAATGGTTAAGTGTAGTGACTTCAAATGGTTAAGTGTAGTGACTTGAAATGTGAACTTGTAACATGAAAATGGTTAAGTGTAGTGAATTGAAATTGTGTATTTGTTTCTTGAAAATAGTTAAGTGTAGTTACTTGAAATTGTGAACCTATTTTTTGAAAATTTTTAAGTGTAGTGACTTGAAATGTGAACATGTGAGTTGAAAATGGTTAAGTGTAGTGACCTGAAAATGGTTAAATGTAGTGAATTGAAATTTTGAACTTGTTTCTTGAAAAAGGTTAAGTGTAGTGACTTGAAATGTGAATTAGTGACTTCAAATGGTTAAGTGTAGTGACTTGAAATGTGAACTTGTAACTTGAAAATGGTTAAGTGTAGTGAATTGAAATTGTGTATTTGTTTCTTGAAATTGTGAACCTATTTTTTGAAAATTTTTAAGTGTAGTGACTTGAAATGTGAACATGTGAGTTGAAAATGGTTAAGTGTAGTGACCTGAAAATGGTTAAATGTAGTGAATTGAAATTTTGAACTTGTTTCTTGAAAAAGGTTAAGTGTAGTGACTTGAAATGTGAAATAGTGAGTTGAAAATGGTTAAATGTAGTGACTTGAAATTGTTAACTTGTTTCTTGAACATGGTTAAATATAGTGACTTGAAATGTGAATTAGTGACTTGAAAATGGTTAAGTGTCGTGACTTGAAATGGTTAAGTGTAGTGACTTGAAATGTGAACTTGTGACTTGAAAATGGTTAAGTGTAGTGAGTTGAAAATGGTTAAATGTAGTGAATTGAAATTGTGAACTTGTTTCTTGAAAATGGTTAAGTGTAGTTATTTGAAACGTGAACTTGTGACTTGAAATTTGTTAAGTGTAGTGACTTGAAATGTGAACTTGTGAGTTGAAAATGATTAAGTGTAGTGACTTGAAAATGGTTAAATGTAGTGAATTGAAATATTGAACTTGTTTCTTGAAAAAGGTTAAGTATAGTGACTTGAAATGTGAATTAGTGAGTCGAAAATGGTTAAATGTAGTGACATGAAATTGTTAACTTGTTTCTTGAACATGGTTAAATATAGTGACTTGAAATGTGAATTAGTGACTTGAAAATGGTTAAATGTAGTGACTTCAAATGGTTAAGTGTAGTGACTTGAAATGTGAACTTGTAACTTGAAAATGGTTAAGTGTAGTGAATTGAAATTGTGTATTTGTTTCTTGAAAATAGTTAAGTGTAGTTACTTGAAATTGTGAACCTATTTTTTGAAAATTTTTAAGTGTAGTGACTTGAAATGTGAACATGTGAGTTGAAAATGGTTAAGTGTAGTGACCTGAAAATGGTTAAATGTAGTGAATTGAAATTTTGAACTTGTTTCTTGAAAAAGGTTAAGTGTAGTGACTTGAAATGTGAATTAGTGACTTGAAAATGGTTAAGTGTAGTGACTTCAAATGGTTAAGTGTAGTGACTTGAAATGTGAACTTGTAACTTGAAAATGGTTAAGTGTAGTGAATTGAAATTGTGTATTTATTTCTTGAAAATAGTTAAGTGTAGTTACTTGAAATGTGAATTAGTGAGCTGAAAATGGTTAAGTAAAGTGATTTGAAATGGTTAAGTGTAGTGACTTGAAATGTGAACTTGTGACTTGAAAATGGTTAAGTGTAGTGAGTTGAAAATGGTTAAATGTAGTGAATTGAAATTGTGAACTTGTTTCTTGAAAATGGTTAAGTGTAGTGACTTGAAACGTGAACTTGTGACTTGAAAATTGTTAAGTGTAGTGACTGAAATGTGAACTTGTGAGTTGAAAATGATTAAGTGTAGTGACCTGAAAATGGTTAAATGTAGTGAATTGAAATATTGAACTTGTTTCTTGAAAAAGGTTAAGTATAGTGACTTGAAATGTGAATTAGTGAGTCGAAAATGGTTAAATGTAGTGACATGAAATTGTTAACTTGTTTCTTGAACATGGTTAAATATAGTGACTTGAAATGTGAATTAGTGACTTGAAAATGGTTAAGTGTAGTGACTTCAAATGGTTAAGTGTAGTGACTTGAAATGTGAACTTGTAACTTGAAAATGGTTAAGTGTAGTGAATTGAAATTGTGTATTTATTTCTTGAAAATAGTTAAGTGTAGTTACTTGAAATGTGAATTAGTGAGCTGAAAATGGTTAAATGTAGTGACTTGAAATTGTGAACTTTTTTCTTTAAAATGGTTAAATATAGTGACTTGAAATGTGAATTAGTGACTTGAAAATGGTTAAGTATAGTGATTTGAAATGGTTAAGTGTAGTGACTTGAAATGTGAACTTGTGACTTGAAAATGGTTAAATGTAGTGACTTCAAATTGTGAATTAGTAACTTGAAAATGGTTAAGTGTAGTGACTTGAAATGTGAATTAGTGAGTTGAAAATGGTTAAATGTAGTGACTTGAAATGTGAACTTGTGACTTGAAAATAGTTAAATGTAGCGACTTACAATTGTGAATTAGTAACTTGAGAATGGTTATGTGCAGTGACTTGAAATGTGAACTTGTGACTTGAAAATGGTTAAATGTAGCGACTTCAAATTGTGAATTAGTAACTTGAGAATTGTTATGTGCAGTGACTTGAAATGTGAACTTGTGACTTGAAAATGGTTAAGTGTAGTTACTTGAAATTGTGAACCTGTTTTTTGAAAATTTTTAAGTGTAGTGACTTGAAATGTGAACATGTGAGTTGAAAATGGTTAAGTGTAGTGACCTGAAAATGGTTAAATGTAGTGAATTGAAATTTTGAACTTGTTTCTTGAAAAAGGTTAAGTGTAGTGACTTGAAATGTGAAATAGTGAGTTGAAAATGGTTAAATGTAGTGACTTGAAATTGTTAACTTGTTTCTTGAACATGGTTAAATATAGTGACTTGAAATGTGAATTAGTGACTTGAAAATGGTTAAGTGTCGTGACTTGAAATGGTTAAGTGTAGTGACTTGAAATGTGAACTTGTGACTTGAAAATGGTTAAGTGTAGTGAGTTGAAAATGGTTAAATGTAGTGAATTGAAATTGTGAACTTGTTTCTTGAAAATGGTTAAGTGTAGTGTCTTGAAACGTGAACTTATGACTTGAAAATTGTTAAGTGTAGTGACTTGAAATGTGAACTTGTGAGTTGAAAATGGTTAAGTGTAGTGACATGAAAATGGTTAAATGTAGTGAATTGAAATATTGAACTTGTTTCTTGAAAAAGGTTAAGTATAGTGACTTGAAATGTGAATTAGTGAGTCGAAAATGGTTAAATGTAGTGACATGAAATTGTTAACTTGTTTCTTGAACATGGTTAAATATAGTGACTTGAAATGTGAATTAGTGACTTGAAAATGGTTAAGTGTAGTGACTTCAAATGGTTAAGTGTAGTGACTTGAAATGTGAACTTGTAACTTGAAAATGGTTAAGTGTAGTGAATTGAAATTGTGTATTTGTTTCTTGAAAATAGTTAAGTGTAGTTACTTGAAATTGTGAACCTATTTTTTGAAAATTTTTAAGTGTAGTGACTTGAAATGTGAACATGTGAGTTGAAAATGGTTAAGTGTAGTGACCTGAAAATGGTTAAATGTAGTGAATTGAAATTTTGAACTTGTTTCTTGAAAAAGGTTAAGTGTAGTGACTTGAAAAGTGAAATAGTGAGTTGAAAATGGTTAAATGTAGTGACTTGAAATTGTTAACTTGTTTCTTGAACATGGTTAAATATAGTGACTTGAAATGTGAATTAGTGACTTGAAAATGGTTAAGTGTCGTGACTTGAAATGGTTAAGTGTAGTGACTTGAAATGTGAACTTGTGACTTGAAAATGGTTAAGTGTAGTGAGTTGAAAATGGTTAAATGTAGTGAATTGAAATTGTGAACTTGTTTCTTGAAAATGGTTAAGTGTAGTGACTTGAAACGTGAACTTGTGACTTGAAAATTGTTAAGTGTAGTGACTTGAAATGTGAACTTGTGAGTTGAAAATGATTAAGTGTAGTGACCTGAAAATGGTTAAATGTAGTGAATTGAAATATTGAACTTGTTTATTGAAAAAGGTTAAGTATAGTGACTTGAAATGTGAATTAGTGAGTGGAAAATGGTTAAATGTAGTGACATGAAATTGTTAACTTGTTTCTTGAACATGTTTAAATATAGTGACTTGAAATGTGAATTAGTGACTTGAAAATGGTTAAGTGTAGTGACTTCAAATGGTTAAGTGTAGTGACTTCAAATGGTTAAGTGTAGTGACTTGAAATGTGAACTTGTAACTTGAAAATGGTTAAGTGTAGTGAATTGAAATTGTGTATTTATTTCTTGAAAATAGTTAAGTGTAGTTACTTGAAATGTGAATTAGTGAGCTGAAAATGGTTAAATGTAGTGACTTGAAATTGTGAACTTTTTTCTTTAAAATGGTTAAATATAGTGACTTGAAATGTGAATTAGTGACTTGAAAATGGTTAAGTATAGTGATTTGAAATGGTTAAGTGTAGTGACTTGAAATGTGAACTTGTGACTTGAAAATGGTTAAATGTAGTGACTTCAAATTGTGAATTAGTAACTTGAAAATGGTTAAGTGTAGTGACTTGAAATGTGAATTAGTGAGTTGAAAATGGTTAAATGTAGTAACTTGAAATGTGAACTTGTGACTTGAAAATAGTTAAATGTAGCGACTTACAATTGTGAATTAGTAACTTGAGAATGGTTATGTGCAGTGACTTGAAATGTGAACTTGTGACTTGAAAATGGTTAAGTGTAGTGAATTGAAATTGTGAACTTGTTTCTTGAAAATGTTTAAGTGTAGTGACTTGAAATGTGAATTAGTGTGTTGAAAATGGTTAAATGTAGTGACTTAAAATTGTGAACTTGTTTCTTGAAAATGGTTAAATATTGTGACTTCAAAAGTGAATTAGTGACTTGAAAATGGTTAAGTATAGTGACTTGAATTGATTAAGTGTAGTGACTTGAAATGTGAACTTGTGACTTGAAAATGGTTAAATGTAGTGACTTCAAATTGTGAATTAGTAACTTGAAAATGGTTAAGTGTAGTGACTTGAAATATGAATTATTGAGTTGAAAATGGTTAAGTGTAGTGACTTGAAATGTGAACTTGTGACTTGAAAATGGTTAAGTGTAGTGATTTGAAATTGTGAACTTGTTTTTTGGAAATGGTTAAATATATTGGCTTGAAATGTGAATTAGTGACTTGAAAATGGTTAAGTGTAGTGACTTGAAATTGTGAAATTGTTTCTTGAATATGGTTAAGTGTAGTGACATGAAATGTGAACTTGTGAATTGAAAATGGTTAAATGTAGTGACTTCATATTGTGAATTAGTGACTTGAAAGTGGTTAAGTGTAGTGATTTGAAATTGTGAACTTGTTTTTTGAAAACGGTTAAATATATTGACTTGAAATGTGAATTAGTGACTTGAAAATGGTTAAGTGAAGTGACTTGAGATTGTGAAATTGTTTCTTGATAATGGTTAAATATAGTGACTTGAAATGTGAATTAGCGACTTGAAAATGGTTAAGTGTAGTGACTTGAAATTGTGAACTTGTTTCTTGAAAATGGTTAAATATAGTTATTTGAAATGTGAATTAGTGACTTGAAAATGGTTAAGTATAGTGACGTGAAATGGATAAGTGTAGTGACTTGAAATGTGAACTTGTGACTTGAAAATGGTTAAGTGTAGTGACTTCAAATGTGAACCTGTGACTTGAAAATGGTTATGTGTAGTGGCTTGAAATTTGAACTTGTGACTTGAAAATGGTTAAAAGTAGTGACTTCAAATTGTGAATTAGTAACTTGAAAATGGTTAAGTGTAGTGATTTGAAATTGTGAACTTGTTTTTTGAAAATTGTTAAGTGTAGTGACTTGAAATGTGAATTAGTGAGTTGAAAATGGATAAATGTACTGAATTGAAATTGTGAACTGGTTTCTTGAAAATGGTTAAATATAGTGACTTGATATGTGAATAAGTAACTTGAAAATGGTTAAGTGTAGTGACTTGAAATGTGAACTTGTTTCTTGAAAATGGTTAAGTGTAGTGACTTGAAATGTGAACTTGTGACTCGAAAATGGTTAAGTGCACTGACTTGAAATATGAACTTGTGAGTTGAAAATGGTTAAGTGTAGTGACTTGAAAATGGTTAAATGTAGTGAATTGAAATTGTGAACTTGTTTCTTGAAAAAGGTTAAGTGTAGTGACTTGAAATGTGAATTAGTGAGTTGAAAATGGTTAAATGTAGTGACTTGAAATTGTTAACTTGTTTCTTGAACATGGTTAAATATAGTGACTTGAAATGTGAATTAGTGACTTGAAAATGGTTAACTGTAGTGACTTCAAATGGTTAAGTGTAGTGACTTGAAATGTGAACTTGTGACTTGAAAATGGTTAAGTGTAGTGAATTGAAATTGTATACTTGTTTCTTGAAAATAGTTAAGTGTAGTTACTTGAAATTTGAATTAGTGAGCTGAAAATGGTTAAATGTAGTGACTTGAAATTGTGAACTTTTTTCTTGAAAATGGTTAAATGTAGTGACTTTAAATGTGAATTGGTGACTTGAAAAATGGTTAAGTGTAGTTATTTGAAATGGTTAAATGTAGTGACTTGAAATGTGGACTTGTGACTTGAAAATGGTTAAATGTTGTGACTACAAATTTTGAATTAGTAACTTGAAAATGGTTAAGTGTAGTGACTTGAAATGTGAATTAGTGAGTTGAAAATGGTTAAGTGTAGTGAATTGAAATGTGAACTTGTGACATGAAAATGGTTAAATGTAGTGACTTCAAATTGTGAATTAGTAACTTGAGAATGTTTAAGTTTAGTGACTTGAAATGTGAACTTGTGACTTGAAAATGGTTAAGTGTAGTGACTTGAAATGTGAACTTGTGACTTGAAAATGGTCAATTGTCGTGACTTCAAATTGTGAATTAGTAACTTGAAAATGGTTAACTGTAGTGACTTGAAATGTGAATTAGTAAGTTGAAAATGATTAAATGTAGTGACTTGAAATTGTGTACTTGTTTCTTGAAAATTGTTAAATATAATGACTTGAAATTGTTAAATTATTTCTTGAAAATGATTAAGTGTAGTGACTTGAAATGTGAACTTATGACTTGAAAATGGTTAAATGTAGTGACTTCAAATTATGAATTAATAACTTGAAAATGGTTAAGTGTAGTGACTTGAAATGTGAATTAGTGAGTAGAAAATGGTTAAGTGTAGTGACTTGAAATGTGAACTTGTGACTTGAAAATGGTTAAATGTAGTGATTTCAAATTGTGAATTAGTGACTTTGAAAATGGTTAAGTGTAGTGATTTGAAATTGTGAACTTGTTTTTTGAAAATTGTTATGTGTAGCGACTTCAAATGTGAATTAGTGAGTTGATAATGCTTAAATGTAGTGAATTGAAATTGTGAACTTGTTTCTTGAAAATGGTTAAAAATAGTGGCTTGAACTGTGAATTAGTGACTTGAAAATGGTTAAGTGTAGTGACTTGAAATTTGAACTTGTGACTTGAAAATGGTTAAAAGTAGTGACTTCAAATTGTGAATTAGTAACTTGAAAATGGTTAAGTGTAGTGATTTGAAATTGTGAACTTGTTTTTTGAAAATTGTTAAGTGTAGTGACTTGAAATGTGAATTAGTGAGTTGAAAATGGATAAATGTACTGAATTGAAATTGTGAACTGGTTTCTTGAAAATGGTTAAATATAGTGACTTGATATGTGAATAAGTAACTTGAAAATGGTTAAGTGTAGTGACTTGAAATGTGAACTTGTTTCTTGAAAATGGTTAAGTGTAGTGACTTGAAATGTGAACTTGTGACTCGAAAATGGTTAAGTGCACTGACTTGAAATATGAACTTGTGAGTTGAAAATGGTTAAGTGTAGTGACTTGAAAATGGTTAAATGTAGTGAATTGAAATTGTGAACTTGTTTCTTGAAAAAGGTTAAGTGTAGTGACTTGAAATGTGAATTAGTGAGTTGAAAATGGTTAAATGTAGTGACTTGAAATTGTTAACTTGTTTCTTGAACATGGTTAAATATAGTGACTTGAAATGTGAATTAGTGACTTGAAAATGGTTAACTGTAGTGACTTCAAATGGTTAAGTGTAGTGACTTGAAATGTGAACTTGTGACTTGAAAATGGTTAAGTGTAGTGAATTGAAATTGTATACTTGTTTCTTGAAAATAGTTAAGTGTAGTTACTTGAAATTTGAATTAGTGAGCTGAAAATGGTTAAATGTAGTGACTTGAAATTGTGAACTTTTTTCTTGAAAATGGTTAAATGTAGTGACTTTAAATGTGAATTGGTGACTTGAAAAATGGTTAAGTGTAGTTATTTGAAATGGTTAAATGTAGTGACTTGAAATGTGGACTTGTGACTTGAAAATGGTTAAATGTTGTGACTACAAATTTTGAATTAGTAACTTGAAAATGGTTAAGTGTAGTGACTTGAAATGTGAATTAGTGAGTTGAAAATGGTTAAGTGTAGTGAATTGAAATGTGAACTTGTGACATGAAAATGGTTAAATGTAGTGACTTCAAATTGTGAATTAGTAACTTGAGAATGTTTAAGTTTAGTGACTTGAAATGTGAACTTGTGACTTGAAAATGGTTAAGTGTAGTGACTTGAAATGTGAACTTGTGACTTGAAAATGGTCAATTGTCGTGACTTCAAATTGTGAATTAGTAACTTGAAAATGGTTAACTGTAGTGACTTGAAATGTGAATTAGTAAGTTGAAAATGATTAAATGTAGTGACTTGAAATTGTGTACTTGTTTCTTGAAAATTGTTAAATATAATGACTTGAAATTGTTAAATTATTTCTTGAAAATGATTAAGTGTAGTGACTTGAAATGTGAACTTATGACTTGAAAATGGTTAAATGTAGTGACTTCAAATTATGAATTAATAACTTGAAAATGGTTAAGTGTAGTGACTTGAAATGTGAATTAGTGAGTAGAAAATGGTTAAGTGTAGTGACTTGAAATGTGAACTTGTGACTTGAAAATGGTTAAATGTAGTGATTTCAAATTGTGAATTAGTGACTTTGAAAATGGTTAAGTGTAGTGATTTGAAATTGTGAACTTGTTTTTTGAAAATTGTTATGTGTAGCGACTTCAAATGTGAATTAGTGAGTTGATAATGCTTAAATGTAGTGAATTGAAATTGTGAACTTGTTTCTTGAAAATGGTTAAAAATAGTGGCTTGAACTGTGAATTAGTGACTTGAAAATGGTTAAGTGTAGTGACTTGAAATTTGAACTTGTGACTTGAAAATGGTTAAAAGTAGTGACTTCAAATTGTGAATTAGTAACTTGAAAATGGTTAAGTGTAGTGATTTGAAATTGTGAACTTGTTTTTTGAAAATTGTTAAGTGTAGTGACTTGAAATGTGAATTAGTGAGTTGAAAATGGATAAATGTACTGAATTGAAATTGTGAACTGGTTTCTTGAAAATGGTTAAATATAGTGACTTGATATGTGAATAAGTAACTTGAAAATGGTTAAGTGTAGTGACTTGAAATGTGAACTTGTTTCTTGAAAATGGTTAAGTGTAGTGACTTGAAATGTGAACTTGTGACTCGAAAATGGTTAAGTGCACTGACTTGAAATATGAACTTGTGAGTTGAAAATGGTTAAGTGTAGTGACTTGAAAATGGTTAAATGTAGTGAATTGAAATTGTGAACTTGTTTCTTGAAAAAGGTTAAGTGTAGTGACTTGAAATGTGAATTAGTGAGTTGAAAATGGTTAAATGTAGTGACTTGAAATTGTTAACTTGTTTCTTGAACATGGTTAAATATAGTGACTTGAAATGTGAATTAGTGACTTGAAAATGGTTAACTGTAGTGACTTCAAATGGTTAAGTGTAGTGACTTGAAATGTGAACTTGTGACTTGAAAATGGTTAAGTGTAGTGAATTGAAATTGTATACTTGTTTCTTGAAAATAGTTAAGTGTAGTTACTTGAAATTTGAATTAGTGAGCTGAAAATGGTTAAATGTAGTGACTTGAAATTGTGAACTTTTTTCTTGAAAATGGTTAAATGTAGTGACTTTAAATGTGAATTGGTGACTTGAAAAATGGTTAAGTGTAGTTATTTGAAATGGTTAAATGTAGTGACTTGAAATGTGGACTTGTGACTTGAAAATGGTTAAATGTTGTGACTACAAATTTTGAATTAGTAACTTGAAAATGGTTAAGTGTAGTGACTTGAAATGTGAATTAGTGAGTTGAAAATGGTTAAGTGTAGTGAATTGAAATGTGAACTTGTGACATGAAAATGGTTAAATGTAGTGACTTCAAATTGTGAATTAGTAACTTGAGAATGTTTAAGTTTAGTGACTTGAAATGTGAACTTGTGACTTGAAAATGGTTAAGTGTAGTGACTTGAAATGTGAACTTGTGACTTGAAAATGGTCAATTGTCGTGACTTCAAATTGTGAATTAGTAACTTGAAAATGGTTAACTGTAGTGACTTGAAATGTGAATTAGTAAGTTGAAAATGATTAAATGTAGTGACTTGAAATTGTGTACTTGTTTCTTGAAAATTGTTAAATATAATGACTTGAAATTGTTAAATTATTTCTTGAAAATGATTAAGTGTAGTGACTTGAAATGTGAACTTATGACTTGAAAATGGTTAAATGTAGTGACTTCAAATTATGAATTAATAACTTGAAAATGGTTAAGTGTAGTGACTTGAAATGTGAATTAGTGAGTAGAAAATGGTTAAGTGTAGTGACTTGAAATGTGAACTTGTGACTTGAAAATGGTTAAATGTAGTGATTTCAAATTGTGAATTAGTGACTTTGAAAATGGTTAAGTGTAGTGATTTGAAATTGTGAACTTGTTTTTTGAAAATTGTTATGTGTAGCGACTTCAAATGTGAATTAGTGAGTTGATAATGCTTAAATGTAGTGAATTGAAATTGTGAACTTGTTTCTTGAAAATGGTTAAAAATAGTGGCTTGAACTGTGAATTAGTGACTTGAAAATGGTTAAGTGTAGTGACTTGAAATTTGAACTTGTGACTTGAAAATGGTTAAAAGTAGTGACTTCAAATTGTGAATTAGTAACTTGAAAATGGTTAAGTGTAGTGATTTGAAATTGTGAACTTGTTTTTTGAAAATTGTTAAGTGTAGTGACTTGAAATGTGAATTAGTGAGTTGAAAATGGATAAATGTACTGAATTGAAATTGTGAACTGGTTTCTTGAAAATGGTTAAATATAGTGACTTGATATGTGAATAAGTAACTTGAAAATGGTTAAGTGTAGTGACTTGAAATGTGAACTTGTTTCTTGAAAATGGTTAAGTGTAGTGACTTGAAATGTGAACTTGTGACTCGAAAATGGTTAAGTGCACTGACTTGAAATATGAACTTGTGAGTTGAAAATGGTTAAGTGTAGTGACTTGAAAATGGTTAAATGTAGTGAATTGAAATTGTGAACTTGTTTCTTGAAAAAGGTTAAGTGTAGTGACTTGAAATGTGAATTAGTGAGTTGAAAATGGTTAAATGTAGTGACTTGAAATTGTTAACTTGTTTCTTGAACATGGTTAAATATAGTGACTTGAAATGTGAATTAGTGACTTGAAAATGGTTAACTGTAGTGACTTCAAATGGTTAAGTGTAGTGACTTGAAATGTGAACTTGTGACTTGAAAATGGTTAAGTGTAGTGAGTTGAAAATGGTTAAATGTAGTGAATTGAAATTGTGAACTTGTTTCTTGAAAATGGTTAAATGTAGTGACTTTAAATGTGAATTGGTGACTTGAAAAATGGTTAAGTGTAGTTATTTGAAATGGTTAAATGTAGTGACTTGAAATGTGGACTTGTGACTTGAAAATGGTTAAATGTTGTGACTACAAATTTTGAATTAGTAACTTGAAAATGGTTAAGTGTAGTGACTTGAAATGTGAATTAGTGAGTTGAAAATGGTTAAGTGTAGTGACTTGAAATGTGAACTTGTGACATGAAAATGGTTAAATGTAGTGACTTCAAATTGTGAATTAGTAACTTGAGAATGTTTAAGTTTAGTGACTTGAAATGTGAACTTGTGACTTGAAAATGGTTAAGTGTAGTGACTTGAAATGTGAACTTGTGACTTGAAAATGGTCAATTGTCGTGACTTCAAATTGTGAATTAGTAACTTGAAAATGGTTAAGTGTAGTGACTTGAAATGTGAATTAGTAAGTTGAAAATGATTAAATGTAGTGACTTGAAATTGTGTACTTGTTTCTTGAAAATTGTTAAATATAGTGACTTGAAATTGTTAAATTATTTCTTGAAAATGATTAAGTGTAGTGACTTGAAATGTGAACTTATGACTTGAAAATGGTTAAATGTAGTGACTTCAAATTATGAATTAATAACTTGAAAATGGTTAAGTGTAGTGACTTGAAATGTGAATTAGTGAGTAGAAAATGGTTAAGTGTGGTGACTTGAAATGTGAACTTGTGACTTGAAAATGGTTAAATGTAGTGATTTCAAATTGTGAATTAGTGACTTTGAAAATGGTTAAGTGTAGTTATTTGAAATTGTGAACTTGTTTTTTGAAAATTGTTAAGTGTAGCGACTTCAAATGTTAATTAGTGAGTTGATAATCCTTAAATGTAGTGAATTGAAATTGTGAACTTGTTTCTTGAAAATGGTTAAAAATAGTGGCTTGAACTGTGAATTAGTGACTTGAAAATGGTTAAGTGTGGTGACTTGAAATTGTGAAATTGTTTCTTGAAAATGGTTAAGTGTACTGACTTGAAATGTGAACTTGTGACTTGAAAATGGCTAAATGTAGTGACTACAAATTGTGAATTAGTGATTTGAAAATGATTAAGTGTAGTGACTTGAATTGGTTAAGTGTAGTGACTTGAAATGTGAACTTGTAACTTGAAAATGGTTAAATGTAGTGACTTCAAATTATGAATTAGTGACTTGAAAATGGTTAAGTGTAGTGATTTGAAATTGTTAAATTATTTATTGAAAATGGTTAAGTGTAGTGATTTGAAATGTGAACTTGTGACTTGAAAATGGTTAAATGTAGTGACTTCAAATTGTGAATTAGTGATTTGAAAATGGTTAAGTGTAGTGACTTGAAATTGTGAACCTGTTTTTTGAATATGGTTAAGTGTAGTGACTTGAAATTTGAATTAGTCAGTTGAAAATGGTTAAGTGTAGTGACTTGAAAATGGTTAAATGTAGTGAATTGAAATTATGAACTTGTTTCTGGAAAATGGTTAAATATAGTGACTTGAAATGTGAATTAGTGACTTGAAAATGGTTAAGTGTAGTGACTTGAAATTGTGAACTGGTTTCTTGAAAATGTTTAAATATAGTGACTTGAAATGTCAATTAGTGACTTGAAAATGGTTAAGTGTAGTGTCTTGAAATGGTTAAGTGTAGTGACTTGAAAGGTGAACTTGTGACATGGTTAAATGGTTAAGTGTAGTGAGTTGAAAATGGTTAAATGTAGTGACTTCAAATTTTGAATTAGTGACTTGAAAATGGTTAAGTGTAGTGACTTGACATGTGAATTAGTGAGTTGAAAATGGTTAAGTGTATTGAAATGTGAACTTGTGACTTGAAAATGGTTAAATGTAGTGACTTCAAATTGTGAATTAGTAACTTGAGAATGTTTAAGTTTAGTGACTTGAAATGTGAACTTGTGACTTGAAAATGGTTAAGTGTAGTGACTTGAAATGTGAACTTGTGACTTGAAAGTGGTTAAGTGTAGTGAATTGAAATTGTACGTGAACTTGTTTCTTGAAAATGGTTAAGTGTAGTGACTTGAAATGTGAATTAGTAAGTTTAAAATGATTAAATGTAGTGACTTGAATTGTGTACTTGTTTCTTAATAAAGTTAAATATAGTGACTTGATATTTGAATTGGTGACTTGAAAATGGTTAAGTGCAGTGGCTTAAAATGGTTAAGTGTAGTGACTTGAAATTGTGAAATTGTTTCTTGAAAATGGTTAAGTGTACTGACTTGAAATGTGAACTTGTGACTTGAAAATGGTTAAATGTAGTGACTTCAAATTGTGAATTAGTGATTTGAAAATGGTTAAGTGTAGTGACTTGAATTGGTTAAGTGTAGTGACTTGAAATGTGAACTTGTGACTTGAAAATGGTTAAATGTAGTGACTTCAAATTATGAATTAGTGACTTGAAAATGGTTAAGTGGAGTGACTTGAAATTGTTAAATTATTTCTTGAAAATGGTTAAGTGTAGTGATTTGAAATGTGAAATTGTGACTTGAAAATGGTTAAACGTAGTGACTTCAAATTGTGAATTAGTGATTTGAAAATGGTTAAGTGTAGTGACTTGAAATGTGAACTTGTGACTTGAAAATGGTTAAGTGTACTGACTTGAAATGTGAACTTGTGACTTGAAATTGGTTAAATGTAGTGACTTCAAATTGTGAATTAGTGATTTGAAAATGGTTAAGTGTAGTGACTTGAATTGGTTAAGTCTAGTGACTTGAAATGTGAACTTGTGACTTGAAAATGGTTAAATGTAGTGACTTCAAATTGTGAATTAGTAACTTGAAAATGGTTAAGTGTAGTGATTTGAAATTGTGAACTTGTTTTTTGAAAATTGTTAAGTGTAGTGACTTGAAATGTGAATTAGTGAGTTGAAAATGGTTAAATGTAGTGAATTGAAATTGTGAACTTGTTTCTTGAAAATGGTTAAATATAGTGACTTGAAATGTGAATTAGTGACTTGAAAATGGTTAAGTGTACTGACTTGAAATTTTGAACTTATTTTTTAAAAATGGTTAAATTTAGTGACTTGAAAGGTGAATTAGTGAGTTGAAAATTGTTAAGTATAGTGACTTGAAAATGGTTAAATGAAGTGAATTGAAATTGTGAACTTTTTTCTTGAAAATAGTTAGTGACTTGAAATGTGAATTAGTGACTTGAAAATGGTTAAGTGTAGAGACTTGAAATTGTTAACTGGTTTCTTGAAAATGGTTAAATATAGTGACTTGATATGTGAATAAGTGACTTGAAAATGGTTAAGTGTAGTGACTTGAAATGGTTAAGTGTAGTGACTTGAAATGTGAACTTGTTTCTTGAAAATGGTTAAGTGTAGTGACTTGAAATGTGAACTTGTGACTCGAAAATGGTTAAGTGCACTGACTTGAAATATGAACTTGTGAGTTGAAAATGGTTAAGTGTAGTGACTTGAAAATGGTTAAATGTAGTGAATTGAAATTGTGAACTTGTTTCTTGAAAAAGGTAAAGTGTAGTGACTTGAAATGTGAATTAGTGAGTTGAAAATGGTTAAATGTAGTGACTTGAAATTGTTAACTTGTTTCTTGAACATGGTTAAATATAGTGACTTGAAAATGGTTAAGTGTAGTGACTTCAAATGGTTAAGTGTAGTGACTTGAAATGTGAACTTGTGACTTGAAAATGGTTAAGTGTTGTGAATTGAAATTGTGTACTTGTTTCTTGAAAAGAGTTAAGTGTAGTTACTTGAAATTTGAATTAGTGAGCTGAAAATGGTTAAATGTAGTGACTTGAAATTGTGAACTTTTTTCTTGAAAATGGTTAAATGTAGTGACTTTAAATGTGAATTGGTGACTTGAAAAGTGGTTAAGTGTAGTTATTTGAAATGGTTAAATGTAGTGACTTGAAATGTGGACTTGTGACTTGAAAATGGTTAAATGTTGTGACTACAAATTTTGAATTAGTAACTTGAAAATGGTTAAGTGTAGTGACTTGAAATGTGAATTAGTGAGTTGAAAATGGTTAAGTGTAGTGACTTGAAATGTGAACTTGTGACATGAAAATGGTTAAATTTAGTGACTTCAAATTGTGAATTAGTAACTTGAGAATGTTTAAGTTTAGTGACTTGAAATGTGAACTTTTGACTTGAAAATGGTTAAGTGTAGTGACTTGAAATGTGAACTTGTGACTTGAAAATGGTCAATTGTCGTGACTTCAAATTGTGAATTAGTAACTTGAAAATGGTTAAGTGTAGTGACTTGAAATGTGAATTAGTAAGTTGAAAATGATTAAATGTAGTGACTTGAAATTGTGTACTTCTTTCTTGAAAATGGTTAAATATAGTGACTTGAAATTTGAATTGGTGACTCGAAAATGATTAAGTGTAATGACTTGAAATGTGAACTTATGACTTGAAAATGGTTAAATGTAGTGACTTCAAATTATGAATTAGTAACTTGAAAATGGTTAAGTTTAGTGACTTGAAATGTGAATTAGTGAGTAGAAAATGGTTAAGTGTAGTAACTTGAAATGTGAACTTGTGACTTGAAAATGGTTAAATGTAGTGACTTCAAATTGTGAATTAGTGACTTTGAAAATGGTTAAGTGTAGTGATTTGAAATTGTGAACTTGTTTTTTGAAAATTGTTTAGTGTAGCGACTTCAAATGTGAATTAGTGAGTTGATAATGCTTAAATGTAGTGAATTGAAATTGTGAACTTGTTTCTTGAAAAAGGTTAAATATAGTGGCTTGAACTGTGAATTATTTACTTGAAAATGGTTAAGTGTAGTGACTTGAAATTGTGAAATTGTTTCTTGAAAATGGTTAAGTGTACTGACTTGAAATGTGAACTTGTGACGTGAAAATGGCTAAATGTAGTGACTTCAAATTGTGAATTAGTGATTTGAAAATGGTTAAGTGTAGTGACTTGAATTGGTTAAGTGTTGTGACTTGAAATGAGAACTTGTGACTTGAAAATGGTTAAATGTAGTGACTTCAAATTATGAATTAGTGACTTGAAAATGGTTAAGTGTCGTGACTTGAAATTGTTAAATTATTTATTGAAAATGGTTAAGTGTAGTGACTTGAAATTGTGAAATTGTTTCTTGAAAATGGTTAAGTGTACTGACTTGAAATGTGAACTTGTGACGTGAAAATGGCTAAATGTAGTGACTTCAAATTGTGAATTAGTGATTTGAAAATGGTTAAGTGTAGTGACTTGAATTGGTTAAGTGTTGTGACTTGAAATGAGAACTTGTGACTTGAAAATGGTTAAATGTAGTGACTTCAAATTATGAATTAGTGACTTGAAAATGGTTAAGTGTCGTGACTTGAAATTGTTAAATTATTTATTGAAAATGGTTAAGTGTAGTGATTTGAAATGTGAACTTGTGACTTGAAAATGGTTAAATGTAGTGACTTCAAATTGTGAATTAGTGACTTGAAAATGGTTAAATGTAGTGACCTGAAATTGTGAAATTGTTTCTTGAAAATGGTTAAGTGTACTGACTTGAAATGTGAACTTGTGACTTGAAAATGGCTAAATGTAGTGACTTCAAATTGTGAATTAGTGATTTGAAAATGGTTAAGTGTAGTGACTTGAATTGCTTAAGTGTAGTGACTTGAAATGTGAACTTGTGACTTGAAAATGGTTATATGTAGTGACTTCAAATTATGAATTAGTGACTTGAAAATGGTTAAGTGTAGTGACTTGAAATTGTTAAATTATTTATTGAAAATGGTTAAGTGTAGTGATTTGAAATGTGAACTTGTGACTTGAAAATGGTTAAATGTAGTGACTTCAAATTGTGAATTAGTAACTTGAAAATGGTTAAGTGTAGTGACTTGAAATTGTGAACCTGTTTTTTGAATATGGTTAAGTGTAGTGACTTGAAATTTGAATTAGTCAGTTTAAAATGGTTAAGTGTAGTGACTTGAAAATGGTTAAATGTAGTGAATTGAAATTATGAACTTGTTTCTGGAAAATGGTTAAATATAGTGACTTGAAATGTGAATTAGTGACTTGAAAATGGTTAAGTGTAGTGACTTGAAATTGTGAACTGGTTTCTTGAAAATGTTTAAATATAGTGACTTGAAAATGGTTAAGTGTAGTGACTTGAAATGGTTAAGTGTAGTGACTTGAAAGGTGAACTTGTGACATGGTTAAATGGTTAAGTGTAGTGAGTTGAAAATGGTTAAATGTAGTGACTTCAAATTTTGAATTAGTGACTTGAAATTGGTTAAATGTAGTGACTTCAAATTGTGAATTAGTGATTTGAAAATGGTTAAGTGTAGTGACTTGAAAATGATTAAGTGTAGTGACTTGAAATGTGAACTTGTGACTTGAAAATGGTTAAATGCAGTGACTTCAAATTATGAATTAGTGACTTGAAAATGGTTAAGTGTAGTGACTTGAAATTGTTAAATTATTTCTTGAAAATGGTTAAGTGTAGTGATTTGAAATGTGAAATTGTGACTTGAAAATGGTTAAATGTAGTGACTTCAAATTGTGAATTAGTAACTTGAAAATGGTTAAGTGTAGTGACTTGAAATTGTGAACCTGTTTTTTGAATATGGTTAAGGGTAGTGACTTGAAATGTGAATTAGTCAGTTGAAAATGGTTAAGCGTAGTGACTTGAAAATGGTTAAATGTAATGAATTTAAATTATGAACTTGTTTCTTGAAAATGGTTAAATATAGTGACTTGAAATGTGAATTAGTGACTTGAAAATGGTTAAGTGTAGTGACTTGAAATGCTTAAGTGTAGTGACTTGAAATGCTTAAGTGTAGTGAATTGAAATTGTGAACTGGTTTCTTGAAAATGGTTAAATATAGTGACTTGATATGTGAATAAGTAACTTGAAAATGGTTAAGTGTAGTGACTTGAAATGGTTAAGTGTAGTGACTTGAAATGTGAACTTGTTTCTTGAAAATGGTTAAGTGTAGTGACTTGAAATTTGAACTTGTGACTCGAAAATGGTTAAGTGCAGTGACTTGAAATATGAACTTGTGAGTTGAAAATGGTTAAGTGTAGTGACTTGAAAATGGTTAAATGTAGTGAATTGAAATTGTGAACTTGTTTCTTGAAAAAGGTTAAGTGTAGTGACTTGAAATGTGAATTAGTGAGTTGAAAATGGTTAAATGTAGTGACTTGAAATTGTTAACTTGTTTCTTGAACATGGTTAAATATAGTGACTTGAAATGTGAATTAGTGACTTGAAAATGGTTAAGTGTAGTGACTTCAAATGGTTAAGTGTAGTGACTTGAAATGTGAACTTGTGACTTGAAAATGGTTAAGTGTAGTGAATTGAAATTGTATACTTGTTTCTTGAAAATAGTTAAGTGTAGTTACTTGAAATTTGAATTAGTGAGCTGAAAATGGTTAAATGTTGTGACTTGAAATTGTGAACTTTTTTCTTGAAAATGGTTAAATGTAGTGACTTTAAATGTGAATTGTTGACTTGAAAAATGGTTAAGTGTAGTTATTTGAAATGGTTAAATGTAGTGACTTGAAATGTGGACTTATGACTTGAAAATGGTTAAATGTTGTGACTACAAATTTTGAATTAGTAACTTGAAAATGGTTAAGTGTAGTGACTTGAAATGTGAATTAGTGAGTTGAAAATGGTTAAGTGTAGTGACTTGAAATGTGAACTTGTGACATGAAAATGGTTAAATGTAGTGACTTCAAATTGTGAATTAGTAACTTGAGAATGTTTAAGTTTAGTGACTTGAAATGTGAACTTGTGACTTGAAAATGGTTAAGTGTAGTGACTTGAAATGTGAACTTGTGACTTGAAAATGGTCAATTGTCGTGACTTCAAATTGTGAATTAGTAACTTGAAAATGGTTAAGTGTAGTGACTTGAAATGTGAATTAGTAAGTTGAAAATGATTAAATGTAGTGACTTGAAATTGTGTACTTATTTCTTGAAAATGGTTAAATATAGTGACTTGAAATTTGAATTGGTGACTTGAAAATGATTAAGTGTAGTGACTTGAAATGTGAACTTATGACTTGAAAATGGTTAAATGTAGTGACTTCAAATTATGAATTAGTAACTTGAAAATGGTTAAGTTTAGTGACTTGAAATGTGAATTAGTGAGTAGAAAATGGTTAAGTGTAGTGACTTGAAATGTGAACTTGTGACTTGAAAATGGTTAAATGTAGTGACTTCAAATTGTGAATTAGTGACTTTGAAAATGGTTAAGTGTAGTGATTTGAAATTGTGAACTTGTTTTTTGAAAATTGTTAAGTGTAGCGACTTCAAATGTGAATTAGTGAGTTGATAATGCATAAATGTAGTGAATTGAAATTGTGAACTTGTTTCTTGAAAATGGTTAAATATAGTGGCTTGAACTGTGAATTATTGACTTGAAAATGGTTAAGTGTAGTGACTTGAAATGGTTAAGTGTAGTGACTTGAAAGGTGAACTTGTGACATGGTTAAATGGTTAAGTGTAGTGAGTTGAAAATGGTTAAATGTAGTGACTTCAAATTTTGAATTAGTGACTTGAAATTGGTAAAATGTAGTGACTTCAAATTGTGAATTAGTGATTTGAAAATGGTTAAGTGTAGTGACTTGAAAATGATTAAGTGTAGTGACTTGAAATGTGAACTTGTGACTTGAAAATGGTTAAATGTAGTGACTTCAAATTATGAATTAGTGACTTGAAAATGGTTAAGTGTAGTGACTTGAAATTGTTAAATTATTTCTTGAAAATGGTTAAGTGTAGTGATTTGAAATGTGAAATTGTGACTTGAAAATGGTTAAATGTAGTGACTTCAAATTGTGAATTAGTAACTTGAAAATGGTTAAGTGTAGTGACTTGAAATTGTGAACCTGTTTTTTGAATATGGTTAAGGGTAGTGACTTGAAATGTGAATTAGTCAGTTGAAAATGGTTAAGCGTAGTGACTTGAAAATGGTTAAATGTAATGAATTTAAATTATGAACTTGTTTCTTGAAAATGGTTAAATATAGTGACTTGAAATGTGAATTAGTGACTTGAAAATGGTTAAGTGTAGTGACTTGAAATGCTTAAGTGTAGTGACTTGAAATGCTTAAGTGTAGTGAATTGAAATTGTGAACTGGTTTCTTGAAAATGGTTAAATATAGTGACTTGATATGTGAATAAGTAACTTGAAAATGGTTAAGTGTAGTGACTTGAAATGGTTAAGTGTAGTGACTTGAAATGTGAACTTGTTTCTTGAAAATGGTTAAGTGTAGTGACTTGAAATTTGAACTTGTGACTCGAAAATGGTTAAGTGCAGTGACTTGAAATATGAACTTGTGAGTTGAAAATGGTTAAGTGTAGTGACTTGAAAATGGTTAAATGTAGTGACTTGAAATGGTTTAGTGTAGTGACTTGAAATGTGAACTTGTTTCTTGAAAATGGTTAAGTGTAGTGACTTGAAATTTGAACTTGTGACTCGAAAATGGTTAAGTGCAGTGACTTGAAATATGAACTTGTGAGTTGAAAATGGTTAAGTGTAGTGACTTGAAAATGGTTAAATGTAGTGAATTGAAATTGTGAACTTGTTTCTTGAAAAAGGTTAAGTGTAGTGACTTGAAATGTGAATTAGTGAGTTGAAAATGGTTAAATGTAGTGACTTGAAATTGTTAACTTGTTTCTTGAACATGGTTAAATATAGTGACTTGAAATGTGAATTAGTGACTTGAAAATGGTTAAGTGTAGTGACTTCAAATGGTTAAGTGTAGTGACATGAAATGTGAACTTGTGACTTGAAAATGGTTAAGTGTAGTGAATTGAAATTGTATACTTGTTTCTTGAAAATAGTTAAGTGTAGTTACTTGAAATTTGAATTAGTGAGCTGAAAATGGTTAAATGTTGTGACTTGAAATTGTGAACTTTTTTCTTGAAAATGGTTAAATCTAGTGACTTTAAATGTGAATTGTTGACTTGAAAAATGGTTAAGTGTAGTTATTTGAAATGGTTAAATGTAGTGACTTGAAATGTGGACTTATGACTTGAAAATGGTTAAATGTTGTGACTACAAATTTTGAATTAGTAACTTGAAAATGGTTAAGTGTAGTGACTTGAAATGTGAATTAGTGAGTTGAAAATGGTTAAGTGTAGTGACTTGAAATGTGAACTTGTGACATGAAAATGGTTAAATGTAGTGACTTCAAATTGTGAATTAGTAACTTGAGAATGTTTAAGTTTAGTGACTTGAAATGTGAACTTGTGACTTGAAAATGGTTAAGTGTAGTGACTTGAAATGTGAACTTGTGACTTGAAAATGGTCAATTGTCGTGACTTCAAATTGTGAATTAGTAACTTGAAAATGGTTAAGTGTAGTGACTTGAAATGTGAATTAGTAAGTTGAAAATGATTAAATGTAGTGACTTGAAATTGTGTACTTATTTCTTGAAAATGGTTAAATATAGTGACTTGAAATTTGAATTGGTGACTTGAAAATGATTAAGTGTAGTGACTTGAAATGTGAACTTATGACTTGAAAATGGTTAAATGTAGTGACTTCAAATTATGAATTAGTAACTTGAAAATGGTTAAGTTTAGTGACTTGAAATGTGAATTAGTGAGTAGAAAATGGTTAAGTGTAATGACTTGAAATGTGAACTTGTGACTTGAAAATGGTTAAATGTAGTGACTTCAAATTGTGAATTAGTGACTTTGAAAATGGTTAAGTGTAGTGATTTGAAATTGTGAACTTGTTTTTTGAAAATTGTTAAGTGTAGCGACTTCAAATGTGAATTAGTGAGTTGATAATGCTTAAATGTAGTGAATTGAAATTGTGAACTTGTTTCTTGAAAATGGTTAAATATAGTGGCTTGAACTGTGAATTATTGACTTGAAAATGGTTAAGTGTAGTGACTTGAAATTGTGAAATTGTTTCTTGAAAATGGTTAAGTGTACTGACTTGAAATGTGAACTTGTGACTTGAAAATGGCTAAATATAGTGACTTCAAATTGTGAATTAGTGATTTGAAAATGGTTAAGTGTAGTGACTTGAATTGGTTAAGTGTAGTGACTTGAAATGTGAACTTGTGACTTGAAAATGGTTAAATGTAGTGACTTCAAATTATGAATTAGTGACTTGAAAATGGTTAAGTGGAGTGACTTGAAATTGTTAAATTATTTATTGAAAATGGTTAAGTGTAGTGATTTGAAATGTGAACTTGTGACTTGAAAATGGTTAAATGTAGTGACTTCAAATTGTGAATTAGTGACTTGAAAATGGTTAAATGTAGTGACCTGAAATTGTGAAATTGTTTCTTGAAAATGATTAAGTGTACTGACTTGAAATGTGAACTTGTGACTTGAAAATGGCTAAATGTAGTGACTTCAAATTGTGAATTAGTGATTTGAAAATGGTTAAGTGTAGTGACTTGAATTAGTTAAGTGTAGTGACTTGAAATGTGAACTTGTGACTTGAAAATGGTTATATGTAGTGACTTCAAATTATGAATTAGTGACTTGAAAATGGTTAAGTGTAGTGACTTGAAATTGTTAAATTATTTATTGAAAATGGTTAAGTGTAGTGATTTGAAATGTGAACTTGTGACTTGAAAATGGTTAAATGTAGTGAATTGAAATTATGAACTTGTTTCTGGAAAATGGTTAAATATAGTGACTTGAAATGTGAATTAGTGACTTGAAAATGGTTAAGTGTAGTGACTTGAAATTGTGAACTGGTTTCTTGAAAATGTTTAAATATAGTGACTTGAAATGTGAATTAGTGACTTGAAAATGGTTAAGTGTAGTGACTTGAAATGGTTAGGTGTAGTGACTTGAAAGGTGAACTTGTGACATGGTTAAATGGTTAAGTGTAGTGAGTTGAAAATGGTTAAATGTAGTGACTTCAAATTTTGAATTAGTGACTTGAAAATGGTTAAGTGTAGTGAATTGAAATGTGAATTAGTGAGTTGAAAATGGTTAAGTGTAGTGACTTGAAATGTGAACTTGTGACTTGAAAATGGTTAAATGTAGTGACTTCAAATTGTGAATTAGTAACTTGAGAATGTTTAAGTTTAGTGACTTGAAATGTGAACTTGTGACTTGAAAATGGTTAAGTGTAGTGACTTGAAATGTGAACTTGTGACTTGAAAGTGGTTAAGTGTAGTGAATTGAAATTGTACGTGAACTTGTTTCTTGAAAATGGTTAAGTGTAGTGACTTGAAATGTGAATTAGTAAGTTTAAAATGATTAAATGTAGTGACTTGAATTGTGTACTTGTTTCTTAATAAAGGTTAAATATAGTGACTTGATATTTGAATTGGTGACTTGAAAATGGTTAAGTGTAGTGACTTAAAATAGTTAAGTGTAGTGACTTGAAATTGTGAAATTGTTTCTTAAAAATGGTTAAGTGTACTGACTTGAAATGTGAACTTGTGACTTGAAAATGGTTAAATGTAGTGACTTCAAATTGTGAATTAGTGATTTGAAAATGGTTAAGTGTAGTGACTTGAATTGGTTAAGTGTAGTGACTTGAAATGTGAACTTGTGACTTGAAAATGGTTAAATGTAGTGACTTCAAATTATGAATTAGTGACTTGAAAATGGTTAAGTGTAGTGACTTGAAATTGTTAAATTATTTCTTGAAAATGGTTAAGTGTAGTGATTTGAAATGTGAAATTGTGACTTGAAAATGGTTAAATGTAGTGACTTCAAATTGTGAATTAGTAACTTGAAAATGGTTAAGTGTAGTGACTTGAAATTGTGAACCTGTTTTTTGAATATGGTTAAGGGTAGTGACTTGAAATGTGAATTAGTCAGTTGAAAATGGTTAAGCGTAGTGACTTGAAAATGGTTAAATGTAATGAATTTAAATTATGAACTTGTTTCTTGAAAATGGTTAAATATAGTGACTTGAAATGTGAATTAGTGACTTGAAAATGGTTAAGTGTAGTGACTTGAAAGGCTTAAGTGTAGTGACTTGAAATATGAACTTGTGACTTGAAAATGGTTAAGTGTAGTTAGTTGAAAATGGTTAACTGTAGTGAATTGAAATTGTGAACTTGTTTCGTGAAAATGGTTAAGTGTAGTGTCTTGAAATGTGAACTTGTGACTTAAAAATTGCTAAGTGTAGTGACTTGAAATGTGAACTTGTGAGTTGAAAATGGTTAAGTGTAGTGACTTGAAAATGGTTAAATGTAGTGAATTAAAATTTTGAACTTGTTTCTTGAAAATGGTTAAGTGTAGTCACTTGAAATGTGAATTAGTGAGTTGAAAATGGTTAAATGTAGTGACTTCAAATTGTTAAGTTGTTTCTTGAACATGGTTTAATATAGTGACTTGAAATGTGAATTAGTGACTTGAAAATGGTTAAGTGTAGTGACTTGAAATGGTTAAGTGTAGTGTCTTGAAATGTGAACTTGTGACTTAAAAATTGTTAAGTGTAGTGACTTGAAATGTGAACATGTGAGTTGAAAATGGTTAAGTGTAGTGACTTGAAAATGGTTAAATGTAGTGAATTGAAATTTTGAACTTGTTTCTTGAAAAAGGTTAAGTGTAGTGACTTGAAATGTGAATTAATGAGTTGAAAATGGTTAAATGTAGTGACTTCAAATTGTTAAGTTGTTTCTTGAACATGGTTAAATATAGTGACTTGAAATGTGAATTAGTGACTTGAAAATGGTTAAGTGTAGTGACTTGAAATGGTTAAGTGTAGTGATTTGAAATGTGAACTTGTGACTTGAAAATAGTTAAGTGTATTGAATTGAAATTGTGTACTTGTTTCTTGAAAATAGTTAAGTGTAGTGAATTGAAATGTGAATTAGTGAACTGAAAATGGTTAAATGTAGTGACTTGAAATTGTGAACTTTTTTCTTGAATATGGTTAAATATAGTGACTTGAAATGTGAATTAGTGACTTGAAAATGGTTAAGTGTAGTGATTTGAAATGGTTAAGTGTAGTGACTTTAAATGTGAACTTGTGACTTGAAAATGGTTAAATGTAGTGACTTCAAATTTTGAATTAGTAACTTGAAAATGGTTAAGTGTAGTGACTTGAAATGTGAATTAGTGAGTTGAAAATGGTTAAGTGTAGTGACTTGAAATGTGAACTTGTGACTTGAAAATAGTTAAGTGTAGTTACTTGAAATGTGAATTAGTGAGCTGAAAATGGTTAAATGAAGTGACTTGAAATTGTGAACTTTTTTCTTGAAAATGGTTAAACATAGTGACTTGAAATGTGAATTGGTGACTTGAAAAATGGCTAAGTGTAGTGATTTGAAACGGTTAAATGTAGTGACTTGAAATGTGGACTTGTGACTTGAAAATGGTTAAATGTAGTGACTTCAAATTTTGAATTAGTGACTTGAAAATGGTTAAGTGTAGTGACTTGAAATGTGAATTAGTGAGTTGAAAATGGTTAAGTGTAGTGACTTGAAATGTGAACTTGTGACTTGAAAATGGTTAAATGTAGTTACTTCAAATTGTGAATTAGTAACTTGAGAATGTTTAAGTTTAGTGACTTGAAATGTGAACTTGTGACTTGAAAATGGTTAAGTGTAGTGACTTGAAATGTGAACTTGTGACTTGAAAGTGGTTAAGTGTAGTGAATTGAAATTGTACGTGAACTTGTTTCTCGAAAATGGTTAAGTGTAGTGACTTGAAATGTGAATTAGTAAGTTTAAAATGATTAAATGTAGTGACTTGAATTGTGTACTTGTTTCTTAATAAAGGTTAAATATAGTGACTTGATATTTGAATTGGTGACTTGAAAATGGTTAAGTGTAGTGACTTAAAATGGTTAAGTGTAGTGACTTGAAATTATGAAATTGTTTCTTGAAAATGGTTAAGTGTACTGACTTGAAATGTGAACTTGTGACTTGAAAATGGTTAAATGTAGTGACTTCAAATTGTGAATTAGTGATTTGAAAATGGTTAAGTGTAGTGACTTGAATTGGTTAAGTGTAGTGACTTGAAATGTGAACTTGTGACTTGAAAATGGTTAAATGTAGTGACTTCAAATTATGAATTAGTGACTTGAAAATGGTTAAGTGTAGTGACTTGAAATTGTTAAATTATTTCTTGAAAATGGTTAAGTGTAGTGATTTGAAATGTGAAATTGTGACTTGAAAATGGTTAAATGTAGTGACTTCAAATTGTGAATTAGTAACTTGAAAATGGTTAAGTGTAGTGACTTGAAATTGTGAACCTGTTTTTTGAATATGGTTAAGGGTAGTGACTTGAAATGTGAATTAGTCAGTTGAAAATGGTTAAGCGTAGTGACTTGAAAATGGTTAAATGTAATGAATTTGAATCATGAACTTGTTTCTTGAAAATGGTGAAATATAGTGACTTGAAATTTGAATTAGTCAGTTGAAAATGGTTAAGTGTAGTGACTTGAAAATGGTTAAATGTAGTGAATTGAAATTATGAACTTGTTTCTGGAAAATGGTTAAATATAGTGACTTGAAATGTGAATTAGTGACTTGAAAATGGTTAAGTGTAGTGACTTGAAATGCTTAAGTGTAGTGACTTGAAATGTGAACTTGTGACTTGAAAATGGTTAAGTGTAGTGAGTTGAAAATGGTTAAATGTAGTGAATTGAAATTGTGAACTTGTTTCGTGAAAATGGTTAAGTGTAGTCTTGAAATGTGAACTTGTGACTTAAAAATTGTTAAGTGTAGTGACTTGAAATGTGAACTTGTGAGTTGAAAATGGTTAAGTGTAGTGACTTGAAAATGGTTAAATGTAGTGAATTGAAACTTTGAACTTGTTTCTTGAAAAAGGTTAAGTGTAATGACTTGAAATGTGAATTAGTGAGTTGAAAATGGTTAAATGTAGTGACTTCAAATTGTTAAGTTGTTTCTTGAACATGGTTAAATATAGTGACTTGAAATGTGAATTTGTGACTTGAAAATGGTTAAATGTAGTAATTTGAAATGGTTAAGTGTAGTGACTTGAAATGTGAACTTGTGACTTTAAAATGGTTAAGTGTAGTGAATTGAAATTGTGTACTTGTTTCTTGAAAATAGTTAAGTGTAGTTACTTGAAATGTGAATTAGTGAGCTGAAAATGGTTAAACGTAGTGACTTGAAATTGTAAACTTTTTTCTTTAAAATGGTTAAATATAGTGACTTGAAATGTGAATTAGTGACTTGAAAATGGTTAAATGTAGTGACTTGAAAATGGTTAAGTGTAGTGACTTGAAATGGTTAAGTGTAGTGTCTTGAAATGTGAACTTGTGACTTAAAAATTGTTAAGTGTAGTGACTTGAAATGTGAACATGTGAGTTGAAAATGGTTAAGTGTAGTGACTTGAAAATGGTTAAATGTAGTGAATTGAAATTTTGAACTTGTTTCTTGAAAAAGGTTAAGTGTAGTGACTTGAAATGTGAATTAATGAGTTGAAAATGGTTAAATGTAGTGACTTCAAATTGTTAAGTTGTTTCTTGAACATGGTTAAATATAGTGACTTGAAATGTGAATTAGTGACTTGAAAATGGTTAAGTGTAGTGACTTGAAATGGTTAAGTGTAGTGATTTGAAATGTGAACTTGTGACTTGAAAATAGTTAAGTGTATTGAATTGAAATTGTGTACTTGTTTCTTGAAAATAGTTAAGTGTAGTGAATTGAAATGTGAATTAGTGAACTGAAAATGGTTAAATGTAGTGACTTGAAATTGTGAACTTTTTTCTTGAATATGGTTAAATATAGTGACTTGAAATGTGAATTAGTGACTTGAAAATGGTTAAGTGTAGTGATTTGAAATGGTTAAGTGTAGTGACTTTAAATGTGAACTTGTGACTTGAAAATGGTTAAATGTAGTGACTTCAAATTTTGAATTAGTAACTTGAAAATGGTTAAGTGTAGTGACTTGAAATGTGAATTAGTGAGTTGAAAATGGTTAAGTGTAGTGACTTGAAATGTGAACTTGTGACTTGAAACTAGTTAAGCGTAGTTACTTGAAATGTGAATTAGTGAGCTGAAAATGGTTAAATGTAGTGACTTGAAATTGTGAACTTTTTTCTTGAAAATGGTTAAACATAGTGGCTTGAAATGTGAATTGGTGACTTGAAAAATGGCTAAGTGTAGTGATTTGAAACGGTTAAATGTAGTGACTTGAAATGTGGACTTCTGACTTGAAAATGGTTAAATGTAGTGACTTCAAATTTTGAATTAGTGACTTGAAAATGGTTAAGTGTAGTGACTTGAAATGTGAATTAGTGAGTTGAAAATGGTTAAGTGTAGTGACTTGAAATGTGAACTTGTGACTTGAAAATGGTTAAATGTAGTGACTTCAAATTGTGAATTAGTAACTTGAGAATGTTTAAGTTTAGTGACTTGAAATGTGAACTTGTGACTTGAAAATGGTTAAGTGTAGTGACTTGAAATGTGAACTTGTGACTTGAAAGTGGTTAAGTGTAGTGAATTGAAATTGTACGTGAACTTGTTTCTTGAAACTGGTTAAGTGTAGTGACTTGAAATGTGAATTAGTAAGTTTAAAATGATTAAATGTAGTGACTTGAATTGTGTACTTCTTTCTTAATAAAGGTTAAATATAGTGACTTGATATTTGAATTGGTGACTTGAAAATGGTTAAGTGTAGTGACTTAAAATGGTTAAGTGTAGTGACTTGAAATTGTGAAATTGTTTCTTGAAAATGGTTAAGTGTACTGACTTGAAATGTGAACTTGTGACTTGAAAATGGTTAAATGTAGTGACTTCAAATTGTGAATTAGTGATTTGAAAATGGTTAAGTGTAGTGACTTGAAATGTGAACTTGTGACTTGAAAATGGTTAAATGTAGTGACTTCAAATTATGAATTAGTGACTTGAAAATGGTTAAGTGTAGTGACTTGAAATTGTTAAATTATTTCTTGAAAATGGTTAAGTGTAGTGATTTGAAATGTGAAATTGTGACTTGAAAATGGTTAAATGTAGTGACTTCAAATTGTGAATTAGTAACTTGAAAATGGTTAAGTGTAGTGACTTGAAATTGTGAACCTGTTTTTTGAATATGGTTAAGGGTAGTGACTTGAAATGTGAATTAGTCAGTTGAAAATGGTTAAGCGTAGTGACTTGAAAATGGTTAATGTAATGAATTTGAATTATGAACTTGTTTCTTGAAAATGGTTAAATATAGTGACTTGAAATGTGAATTAGTGACTTGAAATGTGAACTTGTGACTTGAAAATGGTTAAGTGTAGTGAGTTGAAAATGGTTAAATGTAGTGAATTGAAATTGTGAACTTGTTTCGTGAAAATGGTTAAGTGTAGTGTCTTGAAATGTGAACTTGTGACTTAAAAATTGTTAAGTGTAGTGACTTGAAATGTGAACTTGTGAGTTGAAAATGGTTAAGTGTAGTGACTTGAAATGTGAACTTGTGAGTTGAAAATGGTTAAGTGTAGTGACTTGAAAATGGTTAAATGTAGTGAATTAAAATTTTGAACTTGTTTCTTGAAAATGGTTAAGTGTAGTGACTTGAAATGTGAATTAGTGAGTTGAAAATGGTTAAATGTAGTGACTTCAAATTGTTAAGTTGTTTCTTGAACATGGTTAAATATAGTGACTTGAAATGTTAATTAGTGACTTGAAAATGGTTAAGTGTTGTAATTTGAAATGGTTAAGTGTAGTGACTTGAAATGTGAACTTGTGACTTTAAAATGGTTAAGTGTAGTGAATTGAAATTGTGTACTTGTTTCTTGAAAATAGTTAAGTGTAGTTACTTGAAATGTGAATTAGTGAGCTGAAAATGGTTAAACGTAGTGACTTGAAATTGTAAACTTTTTTCTTTAAAATGGTTAAATATAGTGACTTGAAATGTGAATTTGTGACTTGAAAATGGTTAAATGTAGTGACTTGAAATGGTTAAGTGTAGTGACTTGAAATGTGAACTTATTTCTTAAAAATGGTTAAGTGTAGTGACTTAAAATGTGAATTAATGAGTTGGAAATGGTTTAGTGTAGTGACTTGAAATTGTGAACGTGTTTCTTGAAAATTGTTAAGTCTAGTGACTTGAAATGTGAATTAGTGACTTGAAAATGGTTAAGTGTAGTGACTTGAAATGTGAATTAGTGAGTTGAAAATGGTTAAGTGTAGTGACTTGAAATGTGAACTTGTGACTTGAAAATGGTTAAATGTAGCAACTTACAATTGTGAATTAGTAACTTGAGAATGGTTATGTGAAGTGACTTGAAATGTGAACTTGTGACTTGAAAACGGTTAAATGTAGCGACTTCATATTGTGAATTAGTAACTTGAGAATGGTTATGTGCAGTGACTTGAAATGTGAACTTGTGACTTGAAAATGGTTAAGTGTAGTGAAGTTAAATTGTGAACTTGTTTCTTGAAAATGGTTAAATGTAGTGACTTGAAATGTGAATTATTGTGTTGAAAATGGTTAAATGTAGTGACTTGAAATTGTAAACTTGTTTCTTGAAAATGGTTAAATATTGTGACTTGAAATGTGAATTAGTTACTTGAAAATGGTTAAGTATAGTGACTTGAATTGGTTAAGTGTAATGACTTGAAATGTGAACTTGTGACTTCAAAATGGTTAAATGTAGTGACTTCAAATTGTGAATTAGTAACTTGAAAATGGTTAAGTGTAGTGACTTGAAATATGAATTAGTGAGTTGAAAATGGTTAAGTGTAGTGACTTGAAATGTGAACTTGTGACATGAAAATGGTTAATTGCAGTGACTTCAAATTGTGAATTAGTAACTTGACAATGGTTAAGTGTAGTGATTTGAAATTGTGAACTTTTTTTTTGAAAATGGTTAAATATGTTGGCTTGAAATGTGAATTAGTGACTTGAAAATGGTTAAGTGTAGTGACTTGAAATTGTGAAATTGTTTCTTGAAAATGGTTAAGTGTAGTGACTTGAAATGTGAACTTGTGACTTGAAAATGGTTAAATGTAGTGACTTCATATTGTGAATTAGTGAGTTGAAAATGGTTAAGTGTAGTGACTTGAAATTGTGAACTTGTTTTTTGAAATTGGTTAAGTGTAGTGACTTGAAATTTGAATTAGTGAGTTAAAAATGGTTAAGTGTAGTGACTTGAAAATGGTTAAATGTAGTGAATTGAAATTGTGAACTTGTTTCTTGATAATGGTTAAATTTAGTGACTTGAAATGTGAATTAGCGACTTGAAAATGGTTAAGTGTAGTGACTTGAAATTGTGAACTTGTTTCTTGAAAATTGTTAAATATAGTGATTTGAAATGTGAATTAGTGACTTGAAAATGGTTAAGTATAGTGACTTGAAATGGTTAAGTGTAGTGACTTGAAATGTGAACTTGTGACTTGAAAATGGTTAAGTGTAGTGACTTGAAATGTGAACCTGTGACTTGAAAATGATTAAGTGTAGTGACTTGAAATTTGAACTTGTGACTTGAAAATGGTTAAATGTAGTGACTTCAAATTGTGAATTAGTAACTTGAAAATGGTTAAGTGTAGTGATTTGAAATTGTGAACTTGTTTTTTGAAAATTGTTAAGTGTAGTGACTTGAAATGTGAATTAGTGAGTTGAAAATGGTTAAATGTAGTGATTTGAAATTGTGAACTTGTTTCTTGAAAATGGTTAAATATAGTGACTTGAAATGTGAATTAGTGACTTGAAAATGGTTAAGTGTAGTGACTTGAAATTGTGAACTTGTGTCTTAAAAATGGTTAAGTGTAGTGACTTGAAATATGAACTTCTGACTTGAAAATGGTTAACTGTAGTGACTTCAAATTGTGAATTAGTTACTTGAAAATGGTTAAGTGTAGTGACTTGAAATGGGAACTTGTGAGTTGAAAATGGTTAAGTCTAGTTACTCCTTAGTGTTGTTAGATTTGATGCTTCTAGACACTTTTTAGACATTCTTGAACTTAACTTTTAACTTTTTGAAAATCTTTACGATTGTTTAAGTGTTTTAGATGTTGTTGGATTGACTGTTTAGTGTTTTGAATGTTGTTGGATTAATTGTTTAAGTGTTGTTGACTAGTATTATGTGTTATATTCGTAATGTGTGTTGCTTGGAGCTGTACATATTAAATCGCATTTTCATTTGACAGGTGGGATGCAGAAATACATTTTTCTGCATCCAAAAAATATGCAGAAAAGCGACGGACAGTGTCGCTTTTGTCCGTCGCTTTTCTGGATTTATTTTAAAAAATATTCCAGAAATGCGACGGTGTTGGTCGCTTTTCAATTTAATTATTTTTAAAAAAAATGTCGACGTTGTCCGTCGCTTTTTTTCTTCATTTGAAGAACAAAAAGCGATGGACAGCATCGCATTTTCTGAAAAAAAAATTAATTTTTTTTTCTAAAAAACGACGCTGTCCGTCGTTTTTTGAAGAACAAATGAAGAAAAAAAGCAACGGACAGCGTCTGTAACACCCCATATGTTTCTGAGTCTAGTTGATTACCGTAACATTCATGGAAATATTTAAACATGAGAGAATTGGTGAATTATGCATTAAATTGTTGGGCTTAAAGAGTCATGTGCCATTGGGCTTAAATGAAGCCCAAAATCACATGGAAGACATGGCCCAAATAATGGAAAAGGTCCATTCTTGTGTTGACCAAGCTAACATGCATTTAATTGGATAAGGAGAACCATCATTAATATATAAAGTGAAGGAAAAATCAGATTTTTATTCCTATCAATACACATGCCCTTTTCTAGATTTTTCCAAACCTTTCTCTCTACACACAAACCCTAAGCCTTCATCTCTTTTTGGACAAGATCATCATTTTGTAAGTATTGGTAAGTGTATATTATTATGGTTAAATATATTGTATGCATGAGATATGGTGTATATCATGTTGATTATGCTTAAAGGCGTTGAGCAATCCACTTTTGTTTTTCTTTTGCTAATAGATGTATCATCTATGAGTCTTAAACTTGAAAGGAGACTTGAGATCTTGAAAGGAGTGAATAATATGGATGATATGTTCATACGTATGATATGATTATGTTCCTAACTTGTTTTCTCTATGTGTACAACTTGTGGGATTGTTGTTACGGAATTAGCCATGGAATGGGTGACGTATTGAAATAAAAAGATGGTTTTGGGTAATGTTTAGGTGTGTTATTAAACCATGGTTGTTCATTGGTCTTAATTTGATCAAAAGTATGTAAAGGAAAGCTTATTTATGTCCATGAACCATTTAATGAGAAAAAGGACCCCAAAACGAACCCCGGTGGCCGAAAATGGGCACCCGCCCTTACAGGTGAGGCACCTGCGCCAGATGCCCCTGGACACTACCAATGGCCATCTGCGGCTGCATTTCAGCCACCTGCGGGTGCAGGTGGCTTCGCATGTCACACCAGAATTCCGTTTTGTATGTTTTCATCTCTCTTTGATCCCCGAAGGCCCCTATACCCTTTTTGGATGTAATTATCAACTTATGATACCGTTTTAATGAATTTAAAGGGTCGTATGGAGGCATTTTGGGCTATATTAATCATGGATTGTTGTTCATATGTTGTTATGAGACAATTTGATGGAGTAATTATGACGGAATGATAATAACAAGGCATAAAGGGTAAACGTGGTGTGAAATGTTATTGATGTATGATGTCTTGATCAATGTGTGGAATGTTATGGTGTTGTTGGTATGAGAATGCAGTGGATTGTATTGTAAAGGGTGACATGACGTTATACGGAAGTCATATAGCTCATTGTCGTCTTGTACACTTTTATAGTAACTAGTTACTAATGTAAGCTCCGGTATGTACTTGTATTGTAGAGTAAGACGTAAGGAAGGACATGGACTATTGTATTCACGTATAGGATTGAGTGTTCATACTTGGACGTGATGGTATGTAAGGTTACTCTTTCCATATCCTTCTGCAGCTCATAGTATTCACATTGATGTTGTACTAGTTCATTCCGAAATGTCCTAAGGTATCCCAATCCCGGATATCAATTATTATTAATTACATACTCCTTACTCATTGATTAATAGTGATTTGCATGACTCATGTTCTTGGGCTTATGTTTCGAACTTCCTATAATGTTACGTTCTAAAGTTCTAAGGTTCCAATAAAGTACTATTACCGATGTATCACTCTTAAAGTTAAAAGAATGAAGTAATGTATAATTAGTTGTATCCATGGGGTGACATAAACACCTGCATGATGATATCCATGGGGTGAAGGAAACACCTGCATGATGACTATACCAACATTATGGGTGTATCCATGGGGTGAAATGAACACCTGCATGACGATATTATTTTTCCCACTGATCAGTTGAGCCCAGGCAGTATATGATTAATGATTGACAAAGTAAAGTAAGGTAATGTAAAGAAGTGAAGAAAGTAACGAAGGTAGTATACGTAGTTCCATATATAGATTGATGGCTTTCTTATAATTATTTTTTCCATTGAAGTTCTTATGTACTGATACAGTTTCATATAGCCTTACATACTCAGTACATTCCCCTCTTGGGGGACTTACCTTACTTACTGCAGGCACAGGTACTAGTAGACCTTCACAATAAGCTGCGGGTCATCTACTGATCTTTGGGGAGCTCCAGTTGGATCGGGGCTTTCTGAGTCACGGTTGTACATTAGTTTTGGTATTGTAGATGTTATGTAAAGCGGGGATTTGTTCCTAATATAGGTTGGTCATGTATGTAATTTTGTTAGAGGCTTTTGTAAACATATATGGGTATATAAATGTAAGAGATGTATGTCCATTTTGACTTGATGGGCCTAACGGCCAAGTTTCACGTATATATATATATATATGTATATACATATATATATATATATATATATATATATATATATCATATGCTCCATGATTTTCTCTATTAGCAGTTTATGTCCTTACGTGGTGGTGATGTTTCTAATGGCATGCATATAAATGGACAGGAGTAAAGATTGGTTCTCTCGGGCCTTATCGACTTTGGGTGCCAGTCCGTCCCGTTGGATTTTGGGGCGTGACAAAAGTGATATCAGAGCAGGTCGTTCTAAGGGTGTCTACAAAGCCGTGTCTGAGTAGAGTCTTACTTATCAATGTGTTGTGCACCACATTTATAAGTAGGAGGCTACGAGACATTTAGGAGTTGTTTCATTCCTTCATTTCTAGATCATGTATTAGAGCCAAAGTTATAGGTGGACTTGTTTCGGACCATAAAAATTGTTGTTCTTGTATATTATAGCAAAATGCTGATGACAAAAAGAGGTCGAGGTAAAAGTAAGAGGATAGACAGAATTGCTGGAGAAGGAACTAGTAGAGCCCAGCCTAAACCAGTTAATCAAGGCGGCGCTGAACCAGAGATGGCATCACAGGCTTCTTCTACTCTTCCATTTTCAGAAGAGTCAAGAGGAAAAGAAGTACCTGCAGAACCACCAGTAAATACTACTGACCATGACTTAAAGAATGTCGTGCAAATGGTGACCCGAATAGTTGCTGCATAAGTTCAGGGACAAGGTGGTCCAATGACAAGTGATGGTAGTGCAGCTAGAGCAGCTAGTCGACGGAGGCAGGATTTTCTAAAACTAGATCCTCCCACATTCACTGGATCAGATCCAAATGAAGACCCGCAAGATTTTATAGATCAAATCCAAAGGGCTCTGGAGGTTATGCATGTATCGGGTGTAGAAACGGTGGAGCTTATGGCCTATAGATTGAAGGGAGAGGCTATCATATGGTATGAAGTTGGAAGAAAGCTCGTGGTATTGGTGCAAACCCACCTACATAGGAAGAATTTAAAGTGGCATTTCTTGATCACTACCTTCCCTATGAGATCCGAGAGGCTCGTATGGATCAGTTCTTAAATCTGCGTCAAGGGAATCTGAGTGTCAGAGAATACAGTCTGCAGTTTAATTCTTTGGCTCGATATGCTCCAAATGTAGTAGCCACGATGACAGACAGAGTCCATAGATATGCGGACAGGTTAGAGCCATATTTGGTAAGGGACTGCACCATTGATGCCTTGAACAGGGATATGGACATAGCTAGGATACAGGACTTTGCGCAGAAATGAAAGATCAGAGGTAACAGAGAAGAACACAAGGGTTGGAAGAAGGGTCGTCGAAGAGGGCTAGATCTACGGGACAGTCTATGGCGTCCCAAGTAGAGTTCAGGCCTCGGAGTTTTAATAGACCGCCTAGGCCTTTATTTTCTTATTCCACGGCAAGCATTTCATCTCAATTTCGAGGGTTCAGAGGTAATCAAGCCGGGAAAAGTAGAGGGAGTCGTGGTTCACAGACAACGGGATCTTTTCACCCGCTGTGTCAGTATTGTAGACAATTTCATTCAGGTGAATACCGGCGGGGGATGAATGTTTGTTATTGGTGTGGCGCGACCTGCGGGATCAACTATTGCATCATCATCATTGGTTCCTTCCCTAGGAAGAGGTGTACATTCGGTGGGTCATGGTAGAGGTGCCAGAGGAGCAGTAAGTTCTAATCGTACTTATGCTCTAGTAGACCGGCAGAATTCAGAGGCATAGCCTGACGTAATCACAGGTACATTATCCATATTTTCGTATAATGTCTATACATTGATTGATCTAGGTTCTACATTGCCATATGTTACTCCATTGATTGTTGCAAAATTTAAAAGAACACCGAAACTATTAACTAAGTCAATTGAAGTATCTACACCAGTTGGTGACTATATTGTTGCAAAAAGAGTATATCATAATTGTGTGGTAATTGTGTGTGGTCATGATACACTGGCCGATCTTATTGAACTGGACATGGTGGATTTTGATGTCATAATGGGCATGGATTGGTTGGCGTCTTGTTGTGCTACGATAGATTGCCGAGCTAAGAAAGTACATTTTCATTTTCCCCAAACGAATGTTCTTGAATGGAAGGGTGATGTAGGGGCACCAAGAGGCAAATTTATTTCCTATCTTAAGGCTAGGAAAATGATATCTAATGGGTATACATGCCACTTAGTGAAAGTGCATGATATTGATGAGAAACCACCAACTCCTCAATCAGTTCCAGTGGTCAATGAGTAGCTTGATGTATTTCCAGAAGATCTTATAGGTTTGCCCCCAAAACGGGAAGTAGAATTTGGTATTGATGTGATTTCAGGCACTCAGCCTATCTCTATTGCCCCGTATAGAATGGCTCCAGTAGAATTGCGTGCATTGAAGGAGCAATTGAAAGATTCGCTGGACAAGGGCTTTATCAGGCCGAGTATGTCTCCGTGGGGTACACCGGTATTATTTGTACGGAAGAAAGATGGCACATTGAGAATGTGCATTAACTATCGGCAATTGAATAAGGTAACGATCAAGAATAATTATCCCCTCCCTCGAATTGATGATTTGTTTGATCAGCTATAGGGCGCCAAGTGTTTTTCAAAGATTGACTTGAGGTTGGGTTACCATCAAGTCAGAGTTAGAGAAAAAGACGTACCCAAGACAGCTTTCCGAACACGGTATGGCCATTATGAATTTTTAGTTATGTCATTTGGACTAACAAATGCACCAGTTGTGTTCATGGATTTGATGAATAGGGTGTTTAAGCCATTTTTAGACGTGTTCGTGATGGTATTTATAGATGACATCCTGGTTTATTCAAAGTCACAAGAGGACCATGCTAAGCACTTACGGCAGGTGTTACAGATTCTTCGAGAGCGTAAGTTGTATGCAAAGTTCTATAAGTGTGAATTTTGGTTGAAATCCATAGCATTCTTGGGTCACATTGTTTCAGATGAAGGGATTCGAATTGATACACAAAAGATTGAGGAGGTGAAAAATTGACCAAGGCCTACAACGCCCACGGAAATTCATAGTTTTCTTGGATTAGAAGGTTATTATAGAAGATTTGTGGAAGGTTTTTCTTCCATTGCTGCACCTTTAACAAAGCTTACACACAAGGCAGTCAAATTTCAATGGAATGATGCATGTGAGAAAAGTTTTCAAGAGCTGAAAGGTAAATTGACTTCTACACCGGTGTTAGTACTTTCGGAAGGCACCGAAGGTTACGCAGTATATTGTGATGCTTCTGGAAATGGCCTAGGGTGTGTATTGATGCAGCACGGTAATGTCATTGCATATGCCTCACGACAGTTACGGCCACACGAGAGAAACTATCCCACGCATGATCTTGAATTAGCAGCGGTGGTATTTGCTTTAAAGATATGGCATCATTATTTGTATGGAGTTCATGTTGACATTTATACTGATCACAAAAGTTTACAGTATATCTTTAAGAAAAAGGAACTCAATTTGAGGCAACGAAGTTGGCTTGAGCTATTGAAAGATTATGATATTGATATTCTCTATCATCCAGGAAAAGTAAATATGGTAGCTGATGCATTAAGCCGCAAGGCGATAAGAGGCACTAGTGGCCGATTGACAGAAAAGCAAGATTTAGTCAAAGATCTACATCAATTAGCCAGCGTGGGGGTTCGTCTTCTTGAATCCTCAGATGAAGGGGTTATTGTAAAAAATGCGGCTGAATCTTTATTGATAGCTGAAGTGAAAGAGAAGCAGTTTGCAGATCCTATATTATTGCAACTAAAAGAGAATGTACAACAAAATTTGACAAAGGTATTTTATCTTATACAAGAAGGGGTGCTTCAATGCCAAGGTAGATTATGTGTACCGGACGTAGACGAATTAAGGAAATGAATTATGATCGAGGCGCATCATTCGCACTATTCTATTCATCCGGGAGCTACTAAAATGTAGCATGCTTTAAAGGAAGTGTATTGGTGGGGAAATATAAAGAAGAACATTGCAAAAATTTTCGCTCAGTGCCCAAATTGTCTGCAAATAAAGGTGGAGCATCAGAAACCAGGAGGTTACATGCAATGTATCAATCTTCCAGTATGGAAATGGGATATGATTAATATGGATTTCATCACAGGTTTGCCTCATACATTGCGGAAATTTGATTCTATATGGGTTATAGTTGACAGGCTTACCAAGTCAGCGCATTTTCTACCAGTCAAGACCACCTATACAGCGGAAGATTATGCAAGATTGCATGTGAAGGAGATAGTACGATTGCATGGGATTCCGATCTCTGTTATATCAAATAGAGGAGCACAATTTACTACACATTTTTGGAGATCTTTTCAGTAGAGTTTGAGTACGCAGGTGAATCTGAGTACGGTTTTCCATCCTCAGACAGATGGACAAGTATAACGTACTATCCAAATGCTTGAAGCTATGCTACGAGATTGTACGTTAGATTTTCAAGGCAGTTGGGATGACCATTTGCCTCTTATTGAATTTGCTTACAACAATAGCTATCATTCAAGTATTAAAATGGCACCTTATGAGGCTTTGTAGGGAAGGAAATGTAGATCACCAATCGGATGGTTTGAAGTGGGTGAAACTGCTTTACTTGGGCCAGACCTTGTTCATCAGGCTATGGAGAAGGTTAAAGTGATTCAACAACGGCTACAAACGGCCCAAAGTCGACACAAGTCCTATGCCGATGTTAGAAGAAGAGGACTTGAATTCGCTATAGGTGATTGGGTATTTTTAAAGGTGTCACCAATGAAAGGGGTAATGCGATTCAAAAGGAAAGGAAAATTGAGTCCACGTTATATAGGCCCATATGAAATTATTAGAATATTTGGGCAAGTCGCATATGAGTTGGCGCTACCCCAAGAACTCTCCACAGTTCATCCAGTATTTCATGTTTCAATGCTTCGAAAGTGTATAGGAGATCCGTCTCGTTTTACTCCCATTGAAGATGTGCAAGTTATGGAGGATCTTACCTATGAGGAGATACCAATTGCCATTTTGGATAGACAAGTGAAGAGGTTGAGGAATAAAGATGTAGCTTCCGTAAAGGTACTTTGGAGAAATCAGCAAATAGAAGAGGTCACATGGGAAGCTGAAGAGATGATGAAGTCCAAGTACCCTCATTTGTTTCAAAGGGAAGAAAAAGTTCACGATACGAGATCGGAACAATGACAAGTAAGTATTTATAAGCATTGAGTATATATATATATATCAGACAACATGAAGAATGCTCCTAGACTTGTAATTGTTTACTTTGAATAATGTCACTAACATTCGAGGACGAATGTTTCTAAGGGGGGAAGAATGTAACACCCCATATGTTTCTGAGTCTAGTTGATTACCATAATATTCATGGAAATATTTAAACATGAGAGAATTGGTGAATTATGCATTAAATTATTGGTCTTAAAGGAGTTATGTGCCATTAGGCTTAAATGAAGCCCAAAATCACATGGAAGACATGGCCCAAATAATGGAAAATATCCATTCTTGTGTTGACCAAGCTAACATGCATTTAATTGGATAAGGAGGACCATCAGTAATATATAAAGTGAAGGAAAAATAAGACTTTTATTCTTATCAATACACATGCCCTTTTCTAGATTTTTCCAAACCTTTCTCTCTACATACAAACCCTAAGCCTTCATCTCTTTTGGGACAAGATCATCATTTTGTAAGTATTGGTAAGTGTATATTATTATGGTTAAATATATTGTATGCATGAGATATGGTGTATATCATGTTGGTTATGCTTAAAGGTGTTGTGCAATCCACTTTTGTTTTTCTTTTGCTAATAGATGTATCATCTATGAGTCTTAAACTTGAAAGGAGACTTGAGATCTTGAAAGGAGTGAATAATATGGATGATATGTTCATACGTATGATATGATTATGTTCCTAACCTGTTTTCTCTATGTGTACAACTTGTGGGATTGCTGTTACAAAATTGGCCATGGAATGGGTGACGTATTGAAATAAAAAGATAGTTTTGGGTGATGTTTAGGTGTGTTATGAAACCATGGTTGTTCATTGGTATTAAGTTGATCAAAAGTATGTAAAGGAAAGCTTATTTATGGCCATGAACCATTTAACGCGAAAAAGGACCCAAAACGAACCCCGGTGGCCGAAAATAGGCACCCTGCCAAGGGCCATTTGCGGACGCATGTCAGCCACCTGAGGGTGCAGTAGGATTCGCATGTCACACCAGAATTTTGTTTTGTATGTTTTCGTCTCTCTTTGATCCCCGAAGGCCCCTATACCCTTTTTGGATGTAATTATCAACTTATGATACCATTTTAATGACTTTAAAGGGTCGTATGGAGGCATTTTGGGCTATATTAATCATGGATTATTGTTCATATATTTTTATGAGACAATTTGATGGATTAATTGTGACGGAATGATAATAAGGATGCATAAAGGGTAAACATGGTGTGAAATGCTATTGATGTATGATGTCTTGGTCAATGTGTGGAATGTTATGGTGTTGTTGGTATGAGAATGCAGTGGATTGTATTGTAAAGGTTGACATGACGTTATACAGCAGTCATATAGCTCATTGTCGTCTTGTACACTTGTATAGTAACTAGTTGCTAATGTAAGCTCCGGCATGTACTTGTATTGTATAGTAAGACGTAAGGAAGGACATGGACTATTGTATTCACGTATAGGATTGAGTCTTCATACTTGGACATGAAGGTATGTAAGGTTACTCTTTTCGTATCCTTCTGCAGCTCATATTATTCACATTGATGTTGTACTAGTTCATTCTGAAATGTCCTAAGGTATTCCTATTCCGGATATCAATTATTATTAATTACATACTCCTTACTCATTGATCAATAGTGATTTTCATGACTCATGTTCTTGGGCTTATGTTTCGAACTTCCTATAATGTTACATTCTAAAGTTCTAAGGTTCCAATAAAGTACTGTTACCGATGTATCACTCTTAAAGTTAAAAGAATGAAGTAGTATATAATTAGTTGTATCCATGGGGCTACATAAACACCTGCATGATGATATCCATGGGGTGAAGGAAACACCTGCATGATGACTATACCAACATTATGGGTGTATCCATGGGGTGAAATGAACACCTGCATGACGATATTATTTTTCCCACTGATCAGTTGGGCCCGGGCAGTATATGATTAATGATTAACAAAGTAAAGTAAGGTAATGTAAAGAAGCAAAGAAAGTAACGAAGGTAGTATATGTAGTTCCATATATAGATTGATGACTTTCTTATAATTATTTTTTCCATTGAAGTTCTTATGTACTGATACAGTTTCATATAGCCTTACATACTCAGTACATTCTTCGTACTGACCCCTCTTGGGGGACTTACCTTACTTGCTGCAAGTACAGGTACTAGTAGACCTCCACAATAAGTTGTGGGTCATCTACTGATCTTTGGTGAGCTCCAGTTGGATCGGGGCTTTCCGAGTCACGGTTGTACATTAGTTTTGGTGTTGTAAATATTATGTAAAGCGGGGACTTGTCCCGAATTTAGGTTGGTCATGTATGTACTTCTGTTAGAGGCTTTTGTAGACATATGTGGGTATATGAATGTAAGAGATGTATGTCCATTTTGACTTGATGGCCCTAACGTCCACGTTTCACGTATATATATATATATATATATATATATATATATATATATCACATGCTCCATGATTTCTGCTATTAGCAGTTTATGTCCTTACGTGGTGGTGATGTTTCTAATGGCATGCATATGAATGGACAGGAGTATAAATTGGTTCTCTCGGGCCTTATCAGCTTCGGGTGCCAGTCCGTCCCGTTGGAATTCTGGGCGTGACAGCGTCGCATTATCTGAAATAAATTAAAAAAAAATTTTAAAAAAAAATAACGTTGTCCATCCCTTTTTGTTCATCATTTGTTCTTCATATGAAAAACAAAAAATGACGGACAGCGTCGCATTTTTACGACGCAAGTGACTGCGTCGCTCTTTTGTCAATTTTGACCAAAAAAATGACGCGGTCCGTCGCTTCTGTCCTTCGTTTTTTGGTCTTTTTTTAGTAGTGAAAATTGGTCGTTGTAGTGGTATGTGTTGGTGCCTATATAAGTCGTTCTTCATGATTTAAAACCCCATTATCTCAAATTTTTCTCCATTATAGCATATTGGCTTGGGAAATTATACTAGGATCATCCATTGAAGCTTAGGGTTGTTGGATCTTGTTCCTTGATCGTCATCCCATCATAAACTCGTAAGTTTCTGGCTCAAAATGCGATTAATTCTTTAGTTGGTTTCTTGACACTTCTCTAACTTTTGGGACCTTATTGGGGACTGTTTGAAGCTCAGATGGTGCTCAAATTTGAAGCACATGATCATTGACCTGGGAGGGAGCTAATATGGATTCAATTTTTTATTGCGCCAACGAGTCCCAGGGGCCTATTTTTTACCCAATTTTTGGCCCAGAGTTTATTATTGCAATATAGGTATCATTTTACTCATATTGACATGTAGATTATGACTTTGAAAGTATGGCAGCTTTCTAAGGTCGTGTAGAGGGGATGAGCAGTTCGTTGATGGTTTGAGGTTGATGCTTGGCTCTGAGGTAGGCTACGATCTACTTCCTTTTATACTTTACTCTACGATATTTTGTATTGTATAAATTGCATGTGGGGATAGGGTTTTTAGGATAAATTTAAGGTTACCTTTCATTTCGCCATTCCTAGCCTTCATTAGGCGCCTTAGACAAGAATTATGCTCCAAAATCCTTAGTTTTAGTAGTTCTTTCTCTCTTCTTGGCAGGGCTTAGTATGGGTAGTATCGTTGAAATTAGAATTAGAAGCCTTAGCTTAGTTTGGATAGTCGCTTGCCTTAGAGTGGGCTACTGGGGGTATTATAGTTAGCGTAGCCTTTTTATAAAGTAAGTACCCTAGAATAGTACCCTTTTCATAGCACATGGACCTTAGACTTCTTCAGTATTAAGTGGTCCACTTAGTATTCACCATTGGAATGTTTATTCACCGTATTTCATCTATAGCTAAGATTAGGTTAAACATCCTTGTTTACCTGCTATGACTTTAGGATCCGATTTGCGATCCTTAGTGTAGGTTTGGGGTAGTATCTTATGATAGGATCGGTACTTTCTTGGTTGACTCACTTAAATCATGTTTTACCTTAATTACTCTTATTTATTTGTATATATTATTTATCTTTACACTGTTTGGTACCTTTATGGGCATAAGGCCTTAGATGCGAGCCAGTTGGGCTTTCAAGTTACTGTACCTTATCTCTAAAGTTTTGTGATACCTTTCTAGGTGTATTTGTATGACTATGCTCTTATTGTTTATATAATGGTGATGGAATGCATATGTTCCTCGAGGACGTTCATGCATTATGGTACGATTTCAGGAAAAAACCTTTATTTTCACTATTATTTTCCAACAAGGGATTTAATCTCATTCTCCCCTCATAAACTATTTTTAAAATAAAAGTTGTACCACCCTTAGTGTTGAATGATGTCTTTTATAATTAAATTGCATTATTTATGCTCCTGTTTGAGTTTGGGCACTTGCGCTGTTTACACCTTGCTACTGATTTTCTTTACTATTTTCTGGAGGCGATCTGCCCTTATTTCCACTTACTAATTTCAACCATGGAATATGATATTTAGAGATTTTTCCTACATACAGGTTTTAAAAAGGGAAAGAAAAGGCATCATTTTAGTCCCAATTCAATTCGAAAACCTGCCATATTCATGATTATTACTAATTATATTCTTGGAACTCCTAATTTGGGAACGGGTAGTGTATATGGATATCTTGAGTCCCCTATGTGTCCCTTAGTCCGTGAGACAAAGCGACAGGGAAAGGGTGACCCCATTGCCCTACCTTGCAAGACCCAAATCCAGAGGAGGTATATACACTATGGATAAAATTGGCACTCATCTCGTATTGCATCGCTTGGTTTTCATCACACTCATTTGTTCTTATGCAATGCCTATCACCAGTATGTTTATCTTATTGGTTTTCTTATTGTAGGTAGACACTCTTAGTATTCTGTCAGTAATATTCTTCTTAATATGATTCTTGTTGTGATAGACCATTATGCTAGCTTCTGTAGGTAAGTTTCTCCTTACTTGTTACTTAGATTATATATCTCTTCCTTACGTGTTATTTGTACTTGTATTTATGTTAAGAGCTCAGTCGGCCTACACCTACTGAGTACTGCATGTTGGGTACTCATACTACACTTTTTCTCTTTACAGATCCTAGTCCGAGTTGTAAGTGCTGACGTGTACCTTGTGCAGAGCCACCTTGGATCGGAGACTTTAAGTGATCTCCAGGCATTCATTGTTATTCCTTCTCCCTCTATTTTGCTGGACTAGTCTTTACCTTGTATTTTGGAGATGATTATGTGTATATTGTATTTACCTAGTACACGTATCATGTTTAGTAGCTCTTGCAACGAGTGATATCAGGTCTTGGGGTATTTTATATATTTTGATTCTTTCTCTCCATTTATTTTTGTATGTTCTTTTCTTATTTCTTTTATTGGTATCCTTCTCTCTTATTATCCCATCACTCATTATTCTAGGCTATGGGTTTGGCTTACCTACTAGTGGATTTAGTATGTGTCATTATGACCAGAGATTTTGGGCCATGATAATTTGGTATCAGAGCTCTAGGTTCACCGATATCGTTAGTACAAGAGAAAAATTTCTAGTAAAGACCCGCAGATTGGTATGATGACATCCGTATCCTATCTTCAGGAGGCTATAAGGCATTCTTAGGAAATTCCATTTCTTGATTCTATATCATGTGTTCTTGTCTCTAACAACTTCTAAGTACTTCTTTTGGTCCCACACTTTCTGGATGGATTGTGTGAAATCATTGGATGGCAAGGATGAGACCCCTGTACCTATAGCTAGGATCTCAGTTAGGGTCAGGTTAGGGAGCTATTTCTAGAATTGGCACTTGAAATTGGGGATTTACAACACCAGCAAGAGAGTTTAGGGACAGCTCGAGCTTTGACTAGATTGGTGACCATGCAAGTTCTTCAGGGTACCATCATTGGGATTCTGAACCTTCTTAAGAGTACATCATAGGTAGGGTAAGCACCCGATACGTCGAGTAGTTTTCATCCCAGAGGTGAGTTCACAGATATTCAGTATGGTTCTACATCAGTTTCAAGGTACGTGATCAGGTTTCTTGAGTGGGATAGACATACATCTATGAATCTTCCTGTAGAGTATAAGAGAGTGTACAGGTTTGTTAGAGGGTTGATCTTACTACTCCGGTTGGCGTCGGAGCCTTTAGTAACAGCTGGGTCTACCTTCCTTTAGGTTACTAATCACGCGAGGGCTATAGAGTTGACATTTCTCGAGACCTATAGATATGGTGGTAAGAGGCCATGCCATTAGCTTAGTTTCAGTGGTATTTCATCCTAAGGTAAGGGTTCTTCCCAGTAGAGGTCATTGTCACTCTCACCCCAGCAAGCCCATACAGGTAGTGTCTCAGCTCATGAATGGGTCCAGATAGGTTATGGTCATCACAATGGATAGAGCTCCAGTCAGGTATCATGAGGTTTTATATTTGGGTTATTATACTAGGGCGGTTAGTCAGGGTTAGCATATATGTCTCTATAGGTTAGGACAGATCAGGGCTTCTAGGGTTGTTATAATTACATAGAAATTGGTTATTTTTGTAGAGGATGTGTTGGGTACGGGATTATTGAATAGCCAGTGTAGCTAGATCCGTTAGAGCTGTGGTGCCACCGGTCATAGGTGGTGCCCATAGTATTAGGAGTGGTCCCTAAAGTAGTATATGTGATTTTCGTAGACGAACGTGATCAGCTACGTGCTTTTTCAGGTAGGCCAGGGGCGACCAAGACTTCTGGTCTAGCTTTTATAGGTGTGATTTTGATTTGTTACCTATTGGTTTTTGTACTATTAGGTTTAGGGTTTTCATATCGATATATGTTTACTTTCCTTGCTATTTGTTTCTATTGTTGTGGTTGAGCTCTTTATCTATGCCTATATATATAACTACCCCCATAGATGCTTTCTTTTATTACTGGATTGAGTGGATCAATCCTTGGTTGTGACTACCTTACGGTGTAGAGCTTGAGTAGATGTCATTATCTTAGATTTGGTGGTTTTTAGCGCTATTTTAGAATTTGGTTGGTTGTTTTACTTTAATGGCATTGTTATTGCATTTAGCTATTACCTTACTCAGTTTATCCTTATCTATAAATGGCTAGTCTAGCATTGTCAGGTTAGTATCTCTTTGTCTTTTGGTCTTGGGTAGCCTTTCCCGATTTAGACTATACCTAGAGTATGATTTGCACCCCTTAAATTATAAGGTGAGAGCTCATTGGTCCATCTTGAATACGTTCTGGTGTCCGCATTGATATTTCTTTACTCCAGTCCCTTCCTATGATTAGTAAGTTAGAGATGGTTGTTCTTTCATTCAATTTATCTAGTTGGTCTCCCAACTGTGATCTTGATTTCAGGGTTGATGTTGAGTCAATTACTCTATTATTTTTGCTATATCATGCCAAACGGTCTCAGTTGAGTTGGGGGAAGTTAAAAAGGATAATTTTAGGATCTTCTAAGTGTGGGGTTATTTGGCCTAGTATGTCTCCATGGAATACTTTTGTTCAGTGTTTTAAAAGGAAAAAATGGTTTTATGTACTTGTGTACTACCAAAAAGCAGCTGAGGAGAGCCCACTTCGAGCCTTGGTTTTGTCTTTGGTTTTTTTGATATCCCACAGCATGTGTGTTTTCATAGATCATGTGGTTAACCTTGATTTGGCTCATTCATTATAGTGCTCATTGACAATATCACAACTTTAGTCTTTATGGAATCAGTGATCATATACTAAGTTATGGAGTGTGAGATTGACTCTGGATCTTGTGATTACTTATGGCGTATGTTGTGGGGATTTGATCTTGTTTGGGGCATTATTGACAAGTTGACTAGGTCTAGTCACTACCTACCAATTCAGTTTTCCCTTCAGACCAGAGAGATTTGCTCAGATTTATCTTTGAGAGATGGTTCAGTTGAGGTGATGGTATCTACCTCTTTTAACTTTAGGACTTAGTTTGTTGTGGGTTTCTAGAAGATTACTCAATGGGAGATAGATATTCAAGTTGAGCTTAGCGTGACTTTTTCACCCATAGATTGATAACCATCTGGAGTGGATTGTTCAGGTTTTAGAGGTTATGCCTCAGACTTATGTTATAAGGTTGAGGGACATTGGGACCAGTCTTTAGCCTTCGTAGAGATTGGCATATTTACCTCTACCACTAGAGTATTAAGGTTGGTTGGTTCTATTCTTTTGAGGTTGGTGGTTGTGTTATTATGAGGACAGGACAAGGATGACGTCGGAGAGATTATGTGTAGTTCAGAGTGGGTAGGAAGCCTGGGATGGCCTGGAGATACTGGACTTAGAGTTTGAGGTTGGTGATTCGATATATGATTTATCTTGCATATAGACTTGTTGGGTGTTCTCTCAAATTTTCTTTTGTCTTATGGTGTTGGTATATTTCGGATAAGTCTTGGGTGCTTCAGTCGAGTTAGGTGCAATTGAATAGGAGTTGGCATTCGAGTAGGAGTTGGTTGTCATTTTGAGCAGTGAAGTAAGGAAGTTCAAATCGAGGGGATTCATGTAGCTAAGGTGTCATGGAGGTGTTGTTCAGTTTGTGAGGGTATTTGGGGAGCCTTGCGAGGCATGGGGGCCCAATACCATCATCTTTTTGAGCTTTCAGGCTTATTCTATTCCTTGACTTTTGAGGATGAAAGTACTTTTACTAGTGCATGTTGTAATGACCCTTAAGCTCATTTTCTTGATTTTCATGCATTTTTATTATTTTTAGTTTTCCCACAGCTTCTACAGGTCATTTATGACTTGTCGAGACAGTTGGTTTGGTTCTTGGACAGTTGGTTTGTGTTTTAAGCCTATTTCCCTGTTTCGAAGCTTTTGAAGTTGAGAAATTGGTCTTCGGCCAAAACATCTAGTAAATGGCCTCGGATAAAAATTCTGATAGTTTTGATAGCTTCGAAATGTGGATTTTAAGCTAGGGGAACTTTGGTTCAGGTCCCGAGGCTTTCAAGTTTGATTTGGGCTATTGAGTGGAATTTGATTAAAATGGAAAGAATGGGTATGAGACCCACTTTTTGTTGAAACACCCTCGACTAGGATTTTCATTGATTTGATTAAGTCCGGAATGTAGTTTCCATTAGTTTAGCATATTTTGTTTGCATGCATGGGGTTCCGAATGAATCCTAAACACCCGATTGGAGTTTTAAAACTTAGCTGAAAATGTTAGTGCTTGCCATCTGGTGCAACCATTAAAGCACCTATTTTACCGCTTAGGTGAAACCGCTTTATAGGCTAGGTGAAGCCACTTTATAGGATAAAGAGCCACTTTAGCGGTAACTAATGGTGTCAGTATCAGCCGCTTAGGAGACCCCTTGTCTGCTTTAGTGGAGCCACCTTAGAAACTAGGAGGTCGATTTAGCGGAGCCACCTTAGAAACTAGGAGGCCGATTTAGCGGAGCCACTTTAGCGGTAAAATTAGCCACTTTAGTGGCTTGTACTGGTCCCTATATAATCCCTTCTTCCCATTTAAAACCACATTTTCTCTAAGTTTTCCTCTGTTAAGTCATATTGAGCTTGGGAAATTATACTGGGATCATCCATTGAAGCTTAGGGTCATTGAACTTTTGTTCCTTGATCGTCTTCCCATCATAAACTCGTAAGTTTTCTGTTCAAAACACGATCAATTCTTTAGTTGGTTTCTTGAAACTTCTCTAACTTTGGGGGGCTGATTTAGGACTACTTTAAAGCTCGGATGGTGTGTAATTTTGGAGCACATGATCCTTGAGCTGAGAGGGATCTAATGACAGATCTAATTTTTGATTTCGTCAGTGAGTCCCACGGGCCTATTTTTGACCCGATTTTTGACTTAGAGTCTAGTATTGCAATATGAATATCATTTTACTTGTATTGACGTATATATTATGACCTTCATGACCTCCCTCTTCAGTATAAGATTCACTACAAAGCTCTTCTACCCCTTAGACATCATCACAAGAGCCATAAGCTTTATCCATCTCATGTTCATCTCCGAAGTAGTAGTTCTCACCACCATGTCGTTCATCATCACTTGGACCATCATCACTCTCATAGGACCCATAATCACACTCATGATCCCCATTACTGTGCACACAAGGACCATCATAGCCCTCATACGACTCATCACCACCATACTCATAGCCCACATTGTTATAAGCATACTCACTAATGTCATCACCATAATATTCCAAAGTTACGGATGACATTATTCCTTATATTATTTTGTACCTACCAGCAAAACTAGCAAACAATGTTAGTAGCAAAATTCCTCATGCCTCTCGTACTTGAAACTCACAACTCACCTTTCTAGAGTGTCTTCCTGAAGTTGATAGAGAACTACCTTTGTCCAATCAATTCACAAGGTCATTTATCATTTATGGAGGAATAGATTCTTGTTAACCAAACAATGGATGACTTAAAGAACAAATAGAAAGAGCCAAGAAATATTTAACGAGATAAATAAGAAAAGCTCACAAGGAGTTGGTACAAAAGAACACGGACTCAAACACTAATCAACAACAAAGTAGATCAATTACTAGTTGTAAATTAGTTTAGGAATCAAGAGAAGTGATTAAGAATCAAAGAAATGAAACTAGAGTGTCAAAACCTAGAGTGTCAAAACCTGAGAGAATGGAGTTTATAAAGGTTGGTAAATTACTAGTTGGGATTTGCCTACACAAATGGAACACAAAACAAAAACAAAACTTTCTGTTTGGTGGTTTGCGTTTGATTTTCTGGTGCAAATCAGGGCACAAATGCCCCTAGACAAACACCTAAAGCCTCAAAAAATTATGCCTTTTATGGGCCCTCTTGTACTCCCTTCCTTTTCTTTTACCCCTTTTGGTATATTCCCTTTTTGTACCAACACAATTACACCTTTTTTTTCCTTTGTTTTTGGATCAAAACTCATTTTTGATGATTCTTCTTCTAGAAATTACGAAGATTCTTCAAGAACACCAAGAACAATTATGAAGATTTAAAAATTCACAACTCCCTCATATCAAGTTGGAATTGCACGAAATTCAAAATCCAAGCTCCCCTAGCTATGGAGAACAAAATTCGATAACGTTGAAGCCTCAATTTCAAGACAACAATATCAGATTTTGAAACTCATTTAAACTTTTTTCAAGTCATGAAGAACACCATGAACATGAAAAACACCCAAAATCAAACCCAATGGATTTCTACTCCAATTTTTCTTAAATTTCAAATCCAATCTCCAAATGATTAGGAGGACAAATGCCAATATAATTGAACCTCCAATTTTGTTGCAATCAATAAACCCACTTTACCACCTTCAAGCTTTTTGACCTTCAACAATGGCAAAATTACCAAAGAACTCCAAATCAACTCAAAACTCAAATCCGAACACTATAACACTAGAGGAATACGAATCTAGCATTGAAAACTCAAAATAAACACAAAATCAAATGAAGTTTATTTGAACTTTTATAATCGAATTTTTTTCTGAATTTTCAGATTTCAAACCTAGAATTTAGATCTGTAGAAATGAATCCCTAGCCTAATTCTGATACTAAAGATCTTACTTAGGGTTCAATCCAATCGAAATCCAAAATGCGGAATTCAAACAGAAAATTAAGATAGATGGGAAATTAGAGATGATAATTGAAGAAAGAAGAGCTCAATTGAGTTCACAATTGTAACAACCCTTGTTGTAAATTTTAACTTTTTTGTATTTTGACCATTTTTCCCTTCTCCGCAGTTTCTATATGCCTTGTATGAGTTTTGGTATAGGTTTTCATAGGTCCCAAAGTATTCAGGAGTGATTTGAATGAGTTTGAGGTATAAAGTAGCCTTAAAAGTGATTAGTTTGACTTTGGTCATTCGAGTGTCAGATGATGATTCTGTCAGTTCTAATATGTCCAAAATGTTGATTTTAGGTTAGTAGAATGGTTGGTTCTGGTACTGAGCCTTTATTTAGAGTTTTGACCTCTTAGATAAGACATTTGTCAAAATAGCCTAAAGAGGTTTCGGGGGGTTAAATTTTTTATAACGACCTATTTTGGTAAATATGATGGATCCATTGAGTCAGGAACTCCGAATTTAGCCTAGTAGCACTATTGGATTATTTTATTAGGCTCTCGATCGAATCTCAAGGGTCCATTCGGAGTTATTTTAGTCCTTTACTTTTAGTTGTATCTGATTTCTGGTGCAACCACCTAAGTAGACCTTTGGACGCCTAAGCAGTAGCACCTAGGCAGACCAAGGACCACCTTAGCGGATGCTCAACCTTTCCAACATCATCGCCTTAGCAATGATTCTTTCGCTTTGGCGATATCGCCTTAGCGAAAGAGGTGTAGCTTTATCAATCACCGGCGTTGCAAGTGAATACCACTAAGGCGGTAGTCTAGTCACTTAGGCAACCATTTTACCTCCTAGGCAATGTCGTTGGATTAAAATATCCTTTTTCTTCTCTTTTAGTCCATTTTCCATGTTCAAACTTTGAGAGTTTGGTTCTTGACAATTTCAAAGAGAAATCTTATCAGTCTTGTGTGGGTAAACTCTAAACTTATATTTTCATCATTTTCCATTGATTCTATCTTCAAAACAACTTTAAAACTATGATTTCAAACTTTGATTTGGGGGGTTTTACATGGTAAGGTACAAAATTGGTTTTTCTTCAATTGTAAGTCCAATTTCAATGTATTTTTCAATAAGTTTTTATATTTAAAATTTTTAGAGTATGGAAAATATGATTCTTAAACAGAAAAGGGCCTAAAATGCCCTTCACCTATTGAAAATGGTACAAAAATGCCCTCCATCCACCTTTAGGCTCTATAATGCCCTTCACATCCACCTTTGGGCTCCAAAATGTCCTCCACATCCACCTTTGGGCTCAAAAATACCCTTCATATCCACCTTTGGGCTCAAAAATGCCCTTTATTTAATATCCTCAATATTAAATTGAAAAACAATTTCATTAATGACGTGTCAACTTCCCATTGGTCCCCATTTAATTAATTAAAATTTTTTAAAAAAACCCACCCAAAAACTAATAAACCCAATCCACATTGTTACTCGCCCCGCCCCATATACATAATTTAAATAACTATTTAATTTTGTACGATACATTAATTTTTATAAATATCTCAAAATATTTGTATAATTTTTCATGAAAATTTTAATTATATTTAATAGGCTAATTAACTTTACACCTTAAGCTCATTTTTTAAAATAAAGTCATGATTCCAAACTTATTATTCAAAAAAAAAAACATGAGATTTACCTATATATTTATTTTATTTTTTTATCAACTTTATTCACTTGATTAAATTAAGATTATAAATTTTTTTAAGACATTTCCTTCACAATTCAAAAAAATTATAGCCACCATAGTAATAGGTTAATAACATATTATAAGTTGAAAAATGATGAAATACTTCTTTTCTACTTGTAGAAAAAAATAAGAGAGGAAAATACTATTATTTTCTTAAAAATAAAAAAATTTGAACCAAACCGATATTAGCCAAATTGATGGATATGAATTATATTTGATTTTAATAATTAAAAAATTAACTAAATTGATTTGATTTTAGTTTTAACCAAGAAAGGACCTAAACCAAACTATGAACACCCCTAATAAAAAATATTGCATGTGAGTTTTAATATTGATTAATTTAAATAATTATATATTATAATGCATTGCTAAATTAGCAAACTTAATCATTGTTGCTAAATATTTTTCTTATTTTTTATAATTTCTTTTCATATATTGAACTATGTAATACTTGACAATTATCTTTTAGAATATTATTTTTTCTTGAAAAGAGTTACTTTGTTTTATTTTGTTAAATGTAATACGTATATCTTTATAACTGAACAATGAAAAGTTGACATGTCATTAATGAAACTTTTTTAAAAAAATTTAATATTGGAGATGTTAAATAAAGGGCATTTTTGAGCCCAAAGGTGGATGTGGAGGGCATTTTGGAGCCCAAAGATGGATGTGAAGGACATTATAGAGCCTAAAGGTGGATGGAGGGCATTTTTGCACCATTTTCAATAGGTGAAGGGAATTTTAGGCCCTTTTCCTATTCTTAAATAAAAATTTCAGTTTTACCCTTTTTTGTTTATGGTTTATTTTTGAACTATTTTGGACCCAAAATAGAAGTAGCAAATATGGGTATCGTTAGACTCCTTTTGATGTGCAGATTACATTTTTCATAGATTTGTTAAACATTCATGTAAATTATGTTATGAGTTGGGGAATTTCATCATGAGGTTTATATTTTGAGCTAGTGATTTTTTTGTGTTGCCCCTGTGGGGGCCTATAGGAGTATTATTATTGACTTGAGAGTTTATTATTATTGTGATTCCCGTATGGGGGCTTATGTCTCTATGGTATTGGTCTTGTTTGAGCATTTTTTGCCTTTATTATTATTATGGTGCTCGAGTAAGGGCTTTAATTGATATATATTTGGTGTCTTACATGACTATTCATTATTGTGGTGCCATACGATGGTTTATATCATGATTTACTGAAATTTGAAGAGATTTGAGCTCATTTAATACCATCATCGAATTGATTCATTATATAATATTATTTTGGTTATGAGTATGCATCCTCTTTCCAATTATCTATATACATGGAATTGAAATCACAGAGAAATACTGACTTTAAAAGAAAATAAGACACTTTATGAAACCCTTGACCAAAGAATGTATTGGCAAGGTTGATTGAGATATGAGATCATAAACGTATATGGGTTATGAACCCCCAATAGTGTCCTATGCTGGAAGCTTTTGCTTAGAAGGTGTATACGAGGTGATATTGAGACATTACATCATGGCCATTGCATTGCATTGTATCACCTACATTCCATTTGCATGTTTGATATTGTGTAATTAGCCTTCTTATATATATATATATATATATATATATATATATATATATATATCCGTGTGTTTTATACCGATATTGTACTTGTAGAATGGTTAGGAGATATAATTTAAGCCATCGTTGGGAACTTTTTTGTATGCAGGTGGAAGCGTGCTCATAGTATCCTTTACTTGATTAGTTTTCTACTTTGCTCAGTCGGCCTATGATACCAACTGAGTACAAGTGGACCGTACTCACTCCTACTTCTGTGACCTTTCAGTGTAGATCCCAGTATGAGTATGATCCCTAGTAACTGATTTATGTTGTTAAGAGCTGATTCAAAGTTTGCTCCCCATTTGGAGCCTTGTTCCAGCCTCCATCTATCTTTTATGTCTTTAATTGTATTCGGAGACAGAGATGTATTATCTGATTTTCGTATTGTCTTAGATGCTCTTTATACTTATGATACCAGATTCTTGGATTTGGTTGTGTTTCATTTAGATATTTCAGATTTATTATTATTATGTCTAGACTTCATTCTAGAATTCTCGTATTTGCTTCATTCTTTCTTTTTTGTATTTCATATTCATTGTGGAATTTTGGCTTACCTACCAAAGTTGAGTTGGAATAGTGATACAAACTTGATTAGCATGGGGAACATTAGGATGGGGTTCTACATATGGATGATAGCTTGGATCCCTGAGGAAAGCCATGGAGCAATAAATACACAAGGTCATGGGCGATCAAGATGTCATTTGGACAATCAAGAAAGGCCCTTGTGGGTTATTACTAAAATAGTCACTTTTGAGCTATTTTTATAATAGGCTATTTATGAAAAGGCAAGGACTATAAATAGTTGCCTTAGCCATTTTCTTTACTTAGATTTTTTATCATTGAATTGTCTTTAATAGACTTGATATTTAGTTACTCTAAGATAGGGTAGTAATTGGGTTCAATTCCAATTGTTAGCTTAGATTGAGTGATTAGGTTGGATTCCCGAATTGCTTGTGTTATCCTCTTTGCTTGATTAATCATCGAGTTATCATATTGTGGGTTCAATTTGGTTTCTCATATATTTGATTGAGTTCTCTTCTCCCTTGGTTTGATTGTTGTTTCAATTGAGCCTTTCTTTCTTCACTTCTCATCTCTTATTTCTCAACTATCTTTTAATTTTGTTGTTTAATTCTGCGTTCTCGATATCGATTTTAGTCACTTGATTGAGGTCGTTATCATTTTGATATCAAGAGCCTAGGCTTAGGTTTGTTTCCACAAATCTACCCTTGGGATTTTGATTTCTTCGAAAATACAAAAATCTAAAAATCCAAAAAAAAAAAAAAAAATCTTAAATTTTTTTGGGACACTAGATCTTGATTCTCTAGTGTCTTGTGAGTCTAAATCTCAAATTTTATTCAATTCGGAGTTATAGAAGTGAAGTTGTCATTGAAGGGTTTGAAGCTTTTGAAACTTCGTCAATTTTGAAAAGTGAGTTTATTTTTGGCTTGGGTTTGAGGGCTAAGAGTTAGTGGGGTTTGTTCATGGTGTGAAAAGAAATGCGTTGGTGCAAACTTCATTGAATTTGGTGCAAGAACGAACAAGTTATGAAGATGTGAAGATTGGGGTTTTTGTTGGTGTTCTTGAACATCTTCATCTTGTTCTTGAAGAAAAAGATAGAAAAAGTATACTTTGATCCAAAAATTTTAAAGTCAAAGTTGGTCAAGTGTTAGTAGGTCCACTTGTGGAATTTTGGGGGAAAAAAATGAAATTTGAAAAAAAAAATTGCAAAAAAAAATAAAATAAAATCATATGGACTACCACATCAGCAGTCAACTGTTGACTGCCATGCAGCAGCTAACTCAGTGCTCCACCAGCCCACTCGCGCCATGTGGCGCGTGCATGTCAACTTTAGAGAGCTGATTTTTCAGGTTTCAACACTTAGTTTTTTGTTGGGTCCTAAGGTTTTTTGGACCTAAAAATTGTTCTAAGTGTTCAAACTTCATGATTCTTTTTTTTCTCTTCATCCTTCAATTCCTCAACTATTTAATAAGTAATTAACATCTTTAATTACTTTTTAATTAGTTTTAATCATCAAATTATCAAATCAAACCCCTTTAAACTGATGAACTTCTTCAAAGACTAAAAAATTTCCAAGTGTCCAAATTTTGTAATTATTTTTTTGTTCTCTTTCTCCTTAGATTTCCTAACTAATTAACAAGTAATAACATATTTAATCACTTGTTAACTAGTTTTAAAATATCAAATCACTTTTTTGATTCTTCAAATTAAGCAACACAAGTAACTTTTCTACTTTTGTTACTTAGTTTTTTTTTAGTCCATTTTCTTTCGTGCTTCTTTTCTTCTACTTTTCTCATCTTAGTTCGTAGATAACTTCTTGATTTAAGTAATTTTATTTTTATTTGAGTCGTCCTTCTTTCATGAGTCAGAAGAATCCATTCCTCCACAAGCATTGATAACCTTGAATTGATTGAGCAAAGCTAGTAACACTATCAATTTGGGAAAGAAGCCGTAGAAGGTGAGTTGAGAGCTCATATATGAGTGACGTGAGGATTTTATTACTAACTTGTTTGCTAGTTTTGTAGTTATAAAAGGTGATGTAAGGGAGAATGTCATCCATTGCTTTGGATTATTGTGTAGATAACAATAGTGACTATGCTTGTAGCGACATGAGCTATGAGTATAGTGATGATGAGCAACATGAGGGTTCTTTGACTGCTTGTGAGCAAAGTAATGAAGCTCATAAGTATGATGGTTAATCCTATGAAGGATATGATGGTCCAAGAGATTATGATCGACATGGTGAAGAGAATTACTACACCGGAGGTGAATATGAGATGCATGAATTTGATTATGATCGACATGGTTATGGCTCTTATGATGAACATGAAGGAGTAAAAGTATCTTATGATGAATTTGATATTTAAGATGAAGGGTATGGGGGTTCTCATATTACATACCATGGTGATGAAGACAATGTGAGGTACAATTCTTTCTCCTATATGTCTTATGAACCCTTTGAGGAGGATTATGGTAGAAGGGGATGTTGTGGGGATGAATTACCTTCCTCATATTGTGCTACTTCATATCCTAGTAGAGGGGGTATAGATGTGTGGGCAAAACCAATTCAAAGACGTTGTGTGGACCATAGGTAAAGAACATTCTCTACTTCTTATGGTGCAAGAACTTGTACTTCTTATCCTTGTTCCAATGTGACTAGTTATCCTTATGTTAATGATGTTGGAGGTAGGATGGAAAGATCAATGAGCCATAGAAGTAGAGAGAATTCATTATTTCAAGATGTGTATGACCGGGAGAGGCGGGTTCTTGAAACAAAAGTTACAAGTGAACCACTCCCAATTGAGGATCCTATTACTTTGAAGATGAACAAAAAAATTTCTTCCATGCTAATAACTCTGGACAAGATCTCTCAAATGGTCTCCAAGCTTAATACCAAAGAGTTGAAAGAAAAACAAGCAACTCCTTATGGAAATGTACTTGAAGAGGATCCAATGAATGAAATGAAGGTTACTCCTAGCAAACCAAAGTGGAATTTAGAGGTGAAGGAATCTCCAAACCCTTCCCAAGGAATTCTTGGCACTTGTCCTAACTCCAATCAAATTGAGAGACAAAATATTGAGAGGAGTAAGGGTGTGATATGTGACAACTCTAGATTAGAAAAAAGAGAGGTTGTGATGAATGATGGGAGAGGTTGTGACACAACCTTATACTAACTTTTATAACCTCTCTTCCTTTTAGTTGTCTTAATTCTTGTGTAGGTATTGTTGGAAGCAAGCCTAGTGAGGCACCTCAATCAATGAAGAACCATGAGGTGCTAAAAAGCTTCCCAAAAGAAAATTTATGCTCCGATGTTAAAAATCAAGGTGAAGACAATCATTCCTATGATTTACAAGGTAACAAAGCTAAACCATACACTTTGTTGAAAGTAAAAGATCATTTTGTGGATAGTAGCCAATTGAATGTAAGTGATAGCTTGTTTTCATGTGAGCTTAATGATTCTTAGCCACATATTGATAATATATTTTTTGAGAGTGTTTGTACACTAGTTGATCCTATTGATGACCGAATTGATTCTTCTTGTAAGATCAATTTGTGTCCACCTAGTGTTGACACTTATGCATTGAATGGTAGTATATTGTAAGGTGAATTTTTGCCATGTTTTGCTAATGTCCATGTTGATAATGTAGATACACTAGTTGATCCTATTGATGGCCTAATTGATTCTTCTAGTAATATTAATTTATGTCCACCCAGTGTTGATACATGTGCTTCGAATGTTAGTTCATTATCAAAGGATATTGGTGTTTGATCAACTTGTGTGTAATGATATCCCACTAAATGAGGAGTTTTGTGATGAACTTAAGGGACCTCAATTTAGTGATGACATTGATATAGTTGGTCATGTATTTAGTTATGTGAAGTCATTGCACCTAAATAATGAATCCTTGAATTGTGATCCCATTCCTTGTTCTTCTCATGAGGATTTTGAGGTGGGGTGTATTTTTAAGGATAATCCCTTGTTTGAGGTTGACATGACTAATGAAGGTGAATTGCATAGTGTGTCTTGGCATGATAGAAGTGTAGCCCCTCTTAAGAGCTACCAAGTGATTGAGAATCCACTATGGTGTGATGACACACTTTTTAAAGATGGAACTCTCTTCTTGGAAGATGATAGTACATCTATTGGAGGGGTTAGTGGTCGAAATGAAGGTGGTGTATGTTCTCTAATGACCCCTTCATTCTTGTGTGACCTCATTCTTGATCAAAGCCTTAATTTTTGTGGATCAAAGGGTGATTCTATATGTGGGCACACCTGATGAAGTTAATTTAAGTAACACCTTTCTTTACTACTTGTTTGCATATGATGACCCTTTTCTCAAATGTGGTCTCATACTTGGGAACCCTAAGGCAAATGTGTCATTGCCTATTTTGGGAGTTTCCTATATTCTTGCATCATTGTTTGACACACTTGTGCTTAAGTTGTGTGAACCACAACTAGTGGGTGCTAAGTTGCTTGTTTGTTTTTAGGAGAGTCCATGGATATTGAAAGCTCCTTGTCACCTTCATAGGGTTCGACAAGTTGAAGTTTCAAATTAGACTCTTGGAAGCATGCTTGATACTCTGATTGGAGGGACCCAATTCATTAGGAGTATTATTTTATATGGAGTGATTTGACTCCTAATAGATTCCTCGACCATTCTAGTATCATGGCTTTATTGTTGTACTTTCTTTCTTTGGAAAGTTGCTTGATAGAGAGGATTGTTTTGTGCTTAAAATGTTTCTTCTTATCTACTGGTGTCCTTATCTTTTGGCACACCCTAGATGTGAATAGGGAGCTTAACACCTTTCTATACTACCTTTTTGCTTTTGATGATACCCATGATGGTATGGGATTTGTTTTGTATGCAGGTAGAGATATGTGGGTCTTTTACTTCTTTGACCCGAATGAACCCTTATGGGTGATTGCACCATTTTGGTGAGGTCTTATCGTGAGGCAATGAAACAATTGTGTCTTATGGCTCCTAAAGTATATGTGATGTCATCTCTTGAGATTCTTGATGCCATTAAGACCTTTGTGGTTTTCTTGTCTCATGATGTTGCTTATGACCAATTTCTTTGCACCTTATATGATGAATGAATATTATTCAATACAAAGGATAGTTGGTTTTATGTCAAATGTATGCCTCATTGGCAAGTTTGTATGATTGATAACCCTTGTGATAACCCTCATGCTATGAGAATATGTTTGTTGTTTGTCCTTCTCATGTTTTTTCAAGGTTCAGATTTGAGGACGAATCCTTTTGAAAAAGGGGAGGATGATACGAGCATGATTAGCATGGGGAACAATAGGATGGGGTTCTACATATGGATTATAGCTTGGATCCATGAGGAAAGCCATGGAGCAATAAATACACAAGGACATAGGTGATCAAGATGTCATTTGGACAATCAAGAAAGGCCCTTGTGGGTTATTACTAAAATAGTCATTTTGGGCTATTTTTGTAATAGGCTATTTGTGAAAAGGCAAGGACTATAAATAGTTGCCTTAGCCGTTTTCTTTACGTACATTTTTTATCATTGAATTGTCTTTAATAGACTTGATATTTAGTTACTCTAAGATAGGGTAGTAATTGGGTTCAATTCCAATTGTTAACTTAGATTGAGTGATTAGGTTGGATTCCCGAATTGCTTGTGTTATCTTCTTCGCTTGATTAATCATCTAGTTATCATATTGTGGGTTCAATTTGGTTTATTGTACATTTGATTGAGTTCTCTTCTCCCTTGGTTTAATTGTTGTTTCAATTGAGCCTTTCTTTCTTCACTTCTCATCTCTTATTTCTCAACTATCCTTTAATTTGATTGTTTAATTCCGCATTTTCGATATCGATTTTAGTCAATTGATTGAGGTCGTTATCAAATAGGTGCCATCATGACCTCAGTTTCTAGGTCGTGAAAACAATTGAACTAAGGGAGAAGAGACTTGTTTTTAGAGAAATTAAGAAACACAAATGAATCCACAAATGAGTAACTCAATCATGAAAATCAAGGTAAAGAGTTTTCAATCGATCAATGCAATCCACCCATCAACTAATCTCACTAACACTATAACTACTCCTAAAGGGATTCCACCTTACACTCTTCAAGGGAAATATTCATCAACCAAATCTTTGTTCAAAATAAACTAAGGCACATATTTATAGTATTGCCTATTACAAACAGAGCCCAAAACTGGCCATTTAAAATATAGCCCAAAAGTGGCTATTTCACAAAGATAGCTCGCCCAAGTAGGACTCTTGATTGCGAAACTCCCCTCCACTTTGGTGATGGCATTGTGCTTTGCTAAAGTGAATAGAATGTTGTTCGACCTTTCATCCCAAGTTATCTCCCATAGCTTGATCTGATCCACTTGTGGGTCTTCGGTCTCCTCCATCCAAGTTATCTTCCATAGCTTGAGCGCTCCTATACATGTGTCTTCTATGGCCTCCAAGTAATCCATCTTCTCATTCAACGAGTGTATATCTTGAAGATGTACACTTGAGGCTCTTTGAAATACCTACCGAGCTCCTCTTTGTATCATTATGTCTTGTGTAGCTCTAAGTATAGGTCTAGCAAGAATTAAGCTATATGTGCTTGTATCTAGCCTACTCAATCTTATCTCTATTTTCCAATATATGTTTCCACACACGAGAACGTCCTTTCCATTCCACAAGTGCTAGGATTTGTTTTTTACAATATTTATTCCAAAAATAAATTGGACCACATTGTTCTGAGTTTTGAATCTTCACCAAAGTTTAGCACACAAGACTTGAGACACTTCAAACATAGATATAAGGCCAAGATACCCTTTTTGTTTTAAAAGACACACTTTATTCCATGCTGGTCAATGCTTGCTCCTTCCTGATTCCTTGTTACTCCAGGAAAATTTTGCAAAAATTCTATGAAGATCTTTAATGACACAAATAGGGGGGACAATGGATGATAAAACATAAATAGGGGTACTTTTCAAGACACTAGATATGAGAACTTCTTTATTTCCATAAGACAATATCATACCTCTCCAAGCTTGCAGTTTTCCTTTCACTTTCTCAATCAATTTAGCATAGTGTTCTTTTCTATTCCTTGTATGTGTGATTCGACATCCCAGATACTTCATAGGAAAAGAGCCCATATTAATACTTAGACATTGTTCAACTATATCTGTTGTATTCCTTGCTGCATTTTGGTGCATATAAAAGAAGCTCTTTTCAGTGTTCACTTTTTGCCTAGACTGCCTCTCATACTCGTGTAAAATACCCATAAGCTTCTTCAAAGAAAATACATTAGCAGAGGAGAAAATAATTATGTCATCAGCATATACAAGATGGTTAAAATTATCCATTTAGGCATCCCATAGCCTACAAATTGATCATCCATGAACAATGAATTAAGATCCCTAGTGAGAACTTCCACTGATTGAATAAATAAAGTAGGGGATAGGGGGGTCCCCTTGCTTCACTCCACTGGTGGAGTGAAAGAACTATGTGACTGACCATTAATTAGAACACAATAGTAATTATTGGATATCAGACTCCATATCATATCAACAAACTTATTTGCGAATTCCATCTTCCTTAATTCCTTCATTAAGAAAAAAAACAAGAGACCCTATCATATTCTTTGGTCCTATCAAGTTTGATGACCACATTAATAGGTTTTTCTCTCTTGCCAATAGCAGTCACTAGTTATTGGGTAAGTAAGACATTTTCAATAGTACTTCTCCCTTTGACAAACTTTGATTGATTAGAAGAAACTATCTTTGGCAGCAAACTTTCTAGTCTATCATGGACAATCCTTGAAAGGATTTTTTTAGCAAAATTACTCAAACTAATAGTTCTCATATCAGAGAAAATCTTGTATTCTTGTCACCATTTCTAAACCATTCATACCCAGCCTAATGTTGTCAATATGATTCCTCCAAAGCTAAATATTTGTTATACTCAGCCTTAGCTTTCTGCATAACAATTCTATTCTCAGTAGAGGGTTATTCTTCAAATAGTTTTTCTTTAATTCTTGCTATATCTTCCTTGATTATCAACTGCTGAAAGATGCTCCCATAGGTCTCTCTACTTCACAGAGTTAAAGCCTTTTTTATCTTTTTCTTAAAATCCAAGAATGGATTAGAAGAAAATTAAGTAACCCAATTCATTCTAACCAAATCCTTAAAAAACTCATAAGAAGTCAAGAACTTAAAGAATTTAAAAGGTCTGCTAAAATTAAGAGAATCAATATGACAAGACAGTAGAAGAGGGGCATGGTCAAAACTATTTCTAGAAAGATGTTCCACTTTAGCATGAGCAAACACTCCTTCAAAATAAGCATTAAATAAACTCTGTCAAGTCTTTCAAAAATACAATCATCCCCAGCTCTACTATTCCACCAAGTAAAAAGACTGCCCTTAAAGGGAATTTGAGCAAGATCACAGGACTAAATACAAGTTCTAAAATCATCAGTATCAATATCTGTAACAGGAAGACATCCTATTGTTTTGTTGCATCAAAACTCACACACAGATGTACGCGGTCGTACAAGTAATAAAGTGGCCTTTCGTCTCAGAAGTTGAACCCATAGGGACTTGGTACTTAGCAAATATCCACTTCAAGTAATACTATAATATTAAACAAGTGCAATTTGCAACCAAAAATAGGTTGGTTTTTGTATATTTTTAAACAAACAATAAAAGCAAAGACGAAGTGAAAGGGGTTATAAACAATATTAAGGAGGGTTCCAGGGTCAAGGCATAATTCACAATCATGTATAGCAATTATCTCTTGTTGGTTTAATCGTCTATCTTGGTTATTGATTCACGAGGTTAATAACATAATTCAAGAATGGTCATCCTCTAATCGTATATCTAAACTAGCCTCACAACTACATCATTGAGCGGGGATGTAAGGATTTAATTCAAACGTATTTATATTTCTTCCCGTATAGCAACCAAATGAGGCGAATGAGGTATATTCCTATCCTAATGGAAAATCAAGCCCTTAATTACTAAAGATGAGATCTCATTCCTTATGTTCTTTTTTCTAACCCTCTTTTCCCTTAATCTATTCACTTTGGGATTAAAGATTTATTGCAAAGGTAGCTAATCCTTAAAATAGTGAAAGCAAGAATGTAAGAAATACTTGATTAAAAAAACTCCAAATCAACTAAGAAAGCACTATACAATCATGTCCGTTGCCTCAACCCCGAAACGAGGTTTTTTAGCCACTTATACTCTAAATAGCAATTACAAAATTGATGTAGTTCATAAAAGAATCGAGTAATGAAAAAGAGTAGAATAAGAACCCTAAGAGAAGCCTCTTTCGTTGTTTCTCCTCTCCAAAGTCATCCCAAGTCTTCCAATCATGATTAGAATTAAAGTGTTGTGTCCTATTTATAGTATAGGACAATTTATTGATGGAAAACCCAAAGTTCGTGCCACTTTAATATTACGGAGCCTAAGCTCTGTGGCACGGCCTTATCTCGGAGGCCAGCTAGTATGCCACTGCCTTATTGTAGTAGTGCACTGTCTAGCCGCCTCAAGTCACTCCAACTTTGTTTCTTTTGTCCCTTGCCTCCTTAGCACTTTAATATCACGGATAGCCACTGTTTTGGTAGTCCAAGCTCTCTCAAAATTGATCCTTAACCCATTTCCATTGCTTTGAATGCATCACATCTCATTCTTGGTAAGTTTTTGGCTTCAACTTCACATTTTTTATCTTGAGGAGTGTCACATGAACAAATCCGTAGACTACTTCTCTAAGCTTAGATCCATTTTTTTCTCTTAAGCGTGATCTTTTAGCAATCTAATCCTACACAAAAGTTACTCACATATGTTAGTTCATGGACACAAATTAACCAAAATACAAGAGAGTATAATCTAATTAACTCTAGAACTAAGCTATCATATGAGCATAAAACAATACTTGGGCGTATAAATACGCCCAAGATCACCACCCCACACTTAAGGCCTTGTTTTTCCTCGAACAACTTGCTTATATCTGATGCTACACAGAGGGCTTCAATATCACCAATCAATTCAATATCACAGAAGCTAAGGCTACAACGACTAACATAGATAACAAGTTCTTTTTAAGCATGCTTTATTTATCACTTTAAATTCATGAACAACTACTTCAAAACCTCCTAGCCTCAAGAATCGACTCTTCAATGTTAGCAAACTCATGTAAGTTACCCAATCAAGAAATCAAATATGTCACCTATCTTTCATAAACCATGTGCCCTTACCACAAGATATTACCCATATTCACTCACAAATATATAATTTATCACAAGAATGGGTATAAGAATAAAATTACGCTCACTCTTACAAAGAATTTCACACACCACATATGATGAACAATAAGCTTGACCTTAGTGTAGTGCTTTACTAATATAAGAACATCTAAGTTTAAGATCAAGTAGAACTTTTTGGGTAGTAATGTAGGCTAAGGTATGGGTAGGAACTACTCTGGTCAGTAATAGTGACTATCTTCCCTAAGCACTTTAATACATCACAATTTTACTTAGCACCCTCTTCAATCAATCACTTTCTTGTTTCTCTACTATTCTCACACAAAGACTCCCTTTGTTTTCCCATCTCTTAAAGCAATTTCATACTTCACTGATGAGGGGTATTCAAGAATCAAACGTTTTTTGCTTTTTTTTCCCTACTTCCTACCATGAACATGCAAATTTTTAATCACTTGCACCCTTAATCTTTTCTACAGGCTCCCCTAATTCAACTATCTCCCTTTTTCAATTTTTACTCCCTTTAACCTTTATTTTTCAATCAAAGCACTTAGGAGTTTTGGATTAAATTATAGTTAATTGAAAGAAAAGAATCAAGCTTTATATGTGGTTACCAAAGAATAGGCTAAAGGCTCAATGGGGTTAACTAGGATCACCTTTTAGGGTAGGTCAAATAGAGGATAAAAACATGTCTAATCAAAAAATTGCCTATATCATCTCCTAAACTCAACATTCTTCATTTTGCTTTGCAAACACACCAGGCAAGTTCTAGACATCAATATGAAAGCATGGAATATCACCTAACACTCATGGCACATGTTCAAATCAAGAAGGATCTGTACAGACTCTTAAACAAGCAAACACAAGAGTTCAAATTTAAGCCAACATCATAAAAAGTCAAACAAAAGAGCCTAGGTGTCTCAAAGAAAGTTATTCAATTTTCACATCATACTTTAGAATTCAAAATCAACTTGCATCAATTAGTCATGTGTAGCACCTAACATGAGCACTTAGCATCCAATCAGTGAAAAGTTCTATTTATTCCTAAAGACTAATTTTTCCTCAAGACGGTCGTCATCCATTCATCATTGGGAAAAGTTCCTCACTATGACTAAAAAAATTAAAATTTAATCCTAAAAATGAAAAAGGATATTGGGTTCAAAGGGATCCCCCTCGAAAAATATCCCAAAAAAAATCAAGTGGTAGGTGAAGTGTGCTTCTACTCAAAAGACAAATGAAAACTGAAAACAAACCAAACAAAAATCTTTTTGTGTTTTTTGATTTAGCAAAAAAAAATTTACAAATGAATCCTAAAAGAATTCTGTAGCACACTTCACCCTAAATAAATCGGAAGATTCCCACCCCACATTTGAAATGATGTTATGTCCCCAAAGCATAAATCAAACTTAAAACAAGGGTTCAGATACTCCCTGAGGCCTCTAGGTCACTCTCCATAATTTCCATCATAGGGGCCGGAGGACCCCATACTTATGCTTTGACCATGCTCCTTAGCTTAGATTTCGGATACTCAGACTTTCCCTCATCTACAAAATCACTAAAACAAAAATAAAACAAAGGTGACACTATAAAAATAATTAAAATTTAACTTTATTACAATTTGGGATGCCTCCCAAGTAGCGCCTGTTTTAACGTCGCAGCACGATATAGGTCACAACTACTTCAGGATTCCCTTCCTTGCTTTCTTCCTCTCGGGTTTAACTTTTTTCTTTTCTTAATACTTGAGGGGTCACTATCAAAATTTTCCCTCATTATCAACTTCAAATCAATCCCAGGATCACTCTAAAGCATTTCTAACTCAGGCTTGGGTTCTTTCGACAATTCAGGCTATTCAATGGTAAGTTTTACAGACTGCACAATTTCAAGCTCACACAACTCCACCCCATACTTACCTTCTTGCACCACTGTGATCATACATAGATCTTGGTAGTGTGATGGTGTGCTTAGGTATTTGTACACTCTAAATGTGACGTCATCATCATTCACCTGCTTCTTCAAGTTTTCTTCCCTCACATAAATCAAAGCTCTCTAGTCGCTATGAATGGATGTCCCAATATGATTAGAAATCTATCATCTACTTTATATTCATGAATAATAAAATCAGTACGGATTACAAACTTACCAACCTTGATAAGTACGTCCTCTATGATCTCTTTTGGGGCCACTCTCGATCTATCCACAAGCTGTAGAACCACTTTGGAAGGCCTAGGTTTCCCCAAGCCAAGAGTATTAAACACCGATAGGGGCATAAAATTTATACTTTCCCCAAGTCATATAAAGCCTGCATCAACTCACTTTCACCAACTTTTATGGGGAGGGTGAAACTCCTAGGGTCTTTGAGCTTTTTGGGCAGTTTGCTCAACACCCTCAAACTGTACTCCTCAGTGAGTGCCACAGTCTCCAAATCTACAAGTCACCTTTTATTTGTCACCACCTCTTTCAAGTACTTAGCCTATTTGGGCATTTTATGCAAAACATAAGTAGAGGAATATTTATGTGTAATTCTCTGAATGTGTCAAAGAATTTCTTAAAACATGCATCCTTTTTGCTTTTCTGGAGCCTTTGCGAGAATGGTGGTGGTAGTCTCTTATTTTCTACTTGTTTAACCATATTCTCTGCAACTGCCTTCTCTAAAACCTTCTATGTAGCCAGGCTCGTTCTAGTTAACTACTTACACCTCATGATTTTTCTGCTTGTGAGGTACGTCATCTAATTCTTTGCAACTCCTTAAGGTGATTGCCATTACTTGCCTCGAATTTAGTTCAATGTCACTTGAAAGCCCCCATGTGGCCTTGTATTTTGTGCTCCAACCAACCGTCCCATTTGTTTCTCTATGTTTTTAGTGGCAATTTGCTAATTTTTGAGGTATGCAACTATTTTAGCCTGATCAGCTGCCATCTGTGCTTAGTCTATATTGCTAGAATGAGAACTCGCATTGCTTCCTTAAGCTTGTTGCTGAAAATTCTGACTCTTCCCTTGGTTGCTACCCTATGACAAATTTGGATGACTCCACTAGTTACAATTGTATATATTACCAAAGTACTAATTTCCTTTCTGTGCATTACTCATAAAATTAACTTACTCTGGATTTGATCTACACAAGTCTGCAAAATGACCACTACCTCCACAAATTCGTACCAAGTCAGAACTTGATGAACTACATTCACTGGGGCCTGAGTCTGAGCTACACTTAACTTATTAAACTGGGTCATCAGCTGATTCTAAAATGAAGCCAAATGTACAGTAAATGCAGTGATGCTACCAACTTCTAACATATATGCGGCCTAATTTACCATACATTTAGATGTATCACCATGCCTCTCTAGATTACCCTGTACAATATGATTCAAAAGAGTGTACAACTCATCATACGTCTTCTCTAGAGCTTGACCACCTGTAGCTGAATCTAATAAAATCTTTATGTTCGGGTCAAGACTTTCAACAAAAGTATGGGCCAGTACATCATTTATCGGTTGGTGATGTTGGCAATATCTGAGAAGACCCTTGAATCTCTTCCACGCTTGATATAAATTCTCCTCAGGTTTTTGCTAGAAGCTCAATATTTCACTACTTAACTTTGCAGTTTTCCCAGACTGGAAGAATCGGATGAGGAACTTCCTAGATGATACAAGTCGAATCGGCGTTAACCTGATAAGGCCTATACACTGAGGTCAACACAAGGGAGTCTAAGCTATGACCACCTCAAGGGGAAAAATACGTTTTTGGATGATAGCTTGTTGGGAGTGTTTATAAAGATGATTAAAATACGTGTTTGGAAAATACGTGTTTGGATGATGCTTTCTTTTCATTTTAGGAAGATGATTATTGATGATAAATGTTACACTTGAGAGTGTTTATGTTAGCTTGTTGGGAGCTTGCTAGGTTGTGAGAAATGTTGGTTGTTTGAGGTCCAATTCTCCAATTCCTCTTTCTAGGTTGTGAGATTGGTGCTTTGAGTGAGACTTGTTTTTCCTGGTGAATTGAGCGTGCTGTTTTTTAAGGGACTAAGGTTGTTACTAAGTTCACTAGCTCTTAGTAGTTTGAATTTGGGTGTCTTTTTGGATTAGGGTCAATGTAAAGATTGGTGGTTTATAATAAGATTACTGCAAAATGAATGAAAGTTTTTTAGATATTGAAAAAAAAATATGGCAAATTTATAAATTAACGGAATATTAATTACCTTATTGTTTTCAACTGGCTTAATGCGTCTGAATTTCAATAGAAATACATTGAAGAGTTATATCACGTGGAACGTAACCTTTTTGCTATTCTGAAATACAAGCTTAAGATGTTATACAATAGCAGGTCAGTGCATTAAAGCTCCCATAATGTACAGGGAGTTCAAGGACGGCTGGACCACAAGGGTCTAGGTTAAAGCTATTGCGTACAATAAAACATTCTCTTATGTACTTTAACTTTTTATCATTTATAGAAGATGATGTCACATTCAATTAATAGAATTCTGCTTGAAGTGGTATTTGTATTTTAAAATATAGTATAAAAAATGGCACTATAAAAGGACAAAATAGGAACATTACAAAGTCTAGATAGGAGTCCTTTTTCCTCTTACCGCTAAAATTTTGATACCGAGTGATTGGGGATCAGCTAAAATACTCAATGATGTCAATTATTTAATGATTGAGTTGATGATAAAATTAGAAAAAAATTGTGAGATGTAGTGGTGACTCGATGAAGACGACACTTGAATGAGCTAGCGGAAATTGTGGATGCACATCTTATGCAATGGATCTACAAATTAAATCTTACATAGTAACAAGGCGTTGCGTAGTATACATGTAATTTTCTTCTTTAACATTAAACACACGTGCAACGCACATACACTAAACCAGTACTATATTATAGGTGTGAAGGGCCTTACAAATATTGTTTGAACTTTTTGCCCTTCATTAAAGGACCTTCTAATAGACAAATCGTCTTTTTACTATATTCTTCAAATAATCTAATATTCTACAAATTAAATTTTCTACATAAACTTTTGGAACATAGAACATTCTATGTGTTTTTACTCTTCTACCTAAACATGGAAACATTCAACGTACTTCTAAAAATTAAATTCTCTACATAAACTTTGGGAGAGTTCTACTTAAACATGAAAATATTCAACCTACTTTTACCTCTTCTACCTAAACATGGAAACATTCTACGTAACTTTACCTTCAATAAACATGGAAACCTTCTAAGTGTAGCCAAGTTTAATTAGGATCAGGGGTTCTTTTCTTTTTCTGTTTGAATTGTATTCTTATTTTATCTTCAACAACCCACTTTTAAAGACCTCTTTTATTAATCACAAAGAGGGGGCATTGGTTTTACTGGAAATTATGCATATAAATAGGTATTGTTGTATACATTACATCTTTTACTATATCTAATATTTCGTTGCCACATTCAATTTTTTAATAAGGGTTTGTTGCAGGCACATAATATTAGCTTTATAGTCAAATTTCTGTTGTAAATTGTCTTATCTATTTTTCATTGAGCCTTGAATGTTCATCTCTTTCATATGCTTTTCATTCAATTGAAAGATAGTTATAGAATTATGTAGTTGGAGGAACATTCTAGAGTATAGAGTAGTAAATACCTTTCACTAATCCTTCCATTTCGACCTATAAATAGAGGTGGTCATTTGAGTTGTAATCAAAAAAGTAAGCAAGCAATAAGTGAGTGCGGAATAAGAGATGCTGGAGTACAAGTGCAAGAAGAATTTGAGGTGAGGGTCTATCGAAAACAATCTCTCTATCCTACTAAGGTAGTGATAAGGTATGTATTCTATCCTACACAAACACCACATATCAGATTATATTGAAAATTATCTTGAGATTGAAGGCCTAACTATTGAATCATAATTTTTGTAAGTTAGCAAAGGGTCTATCGAAAACAGTCTCTCTACCCTACAAAGATAGTGATAAGGTACGTATTTTATCCTCCCCAGACTACACATATGAGATTATATTGAAAATTATCTTGAGATTGAAGGCATAACTATTGAATCATAATTTTTGTAAGTTTGTCACATATTTTTATTTTCTTCAGTGACATCAGATGTTAAAAGATTACAGCATTACCAAGCTTTGGGCCGAGGGTCTATCGAAGACAATCTCTCTACCCTACAAAGGTAGTGATAAGGTATGTAAAATTCGCTGAGGGTCTACTAAAAACAGTCTCTCTATCCTACAAAGGTAGTGATAAGGTATGTATTCTATCCTCCACAGACTACACATGAGATTATATTGAAAATTCCCTTGAGATTGAAGACATAACTATTGAATCATAATTTTTGTAAGTTTGTCACATATTTTTATTTTTTCTTCTGTGATTTTTCAAACAGTAATTGTAGTACTATGTTCAATATCTATATCAATAACAAGAGTTTTGATTATGATAGATAAACCAAACTACAAAAGGTACCTACACTAACAATTTTGTCTATGAAGAGATATTATGTGAGATGTTTTGGTCATGATAGAACAATCAAAGTGACAAAAGGTACATACATCAAGAATTTCATATATGAAGAAATATGTTATAACATTTATCGTGTTATGTTGTAACATTTATTTTTATTATTTAAATGAATCTTGCATTTATTTTAATGTCCATTGCTATTTAACTTCATATAATTTGTTGTCTTAGTACAATATTTATTCATATCATTTAAATAGATATAACATTTATGTTAACATCAATTTGTATTTTTTAATAATTTTATTTTTAATATATATAATATTATTGATTGACGCAAGACACACGTGCGAAGCACGTACACTAAACTAGTATATATAAAAATTGTATGTATAGGTGTAAAGAGATCAAGAAAGATTACTAAGTAAGGAAAAAAAACACTTCGGATATCTATTTATAACATTCGAAGTGGTATTAGCAAACATTGTTACTTATAAAATAAGTAGTTTCTCTTTAAGAAACTGTTACCAAAAAAAACTGGTATGCGGGGCGGGGCAAGACTGGTTGAAAATGAAAAAAATTGTGTAGGAAGGGGCGGGTTAAAGTTTTTGCGGTTAAGCTCAACCCGCCTCACATCCACGCCATTGCCATCCCTAAGGATAGCTTCATTTTATTATATAATAAGAGAATGAATAGAGCAACTGTTTTCCCCTTACAAGAATATGTAGGTGCAACGAGTAGAAAGCATACTTCCCAAAGGACGATTACAATTGGAGATATATCCTACCGGTGACGCGTGAGACGAGGCCATATTGGTTTGCAAATCAGCCAGGCCATATATCCTGCAAACTAATATATTTGCAGGAGTTAGTTACAAGTCTATATTAGCACAAAAATAGACATTACTAGACTTAGAATTAAAAGAACAACATTTAAATTTCTGTAATCTATAACCATCCTACTTTTTCCTCTTTTTTGTTCACTATGTTTATTTACAATAAAAGCGAGACTAGTATGTTTACTATTACTTGGTTGTATATAGTTGTTTTCTAGTAGTTCGTTGATATGTATTTTAAATTCCGTAAGATATGCAAAGTTGTATTTTAAAGGGTTTTGGGTAATTATGTTGTCTGGGTTTATTTGTTCAATTGTTACTAAAGTTTTGCGTTTATGCCATCCTTGGAGAGGGTTTTCATTATATAGTGTTTCAAACTTATCTTGTATAGGTTTTAAGATGTTTATAGAAAATTTTATAATTTCTACTGATGTATCTTTTGTACGAGTATTTTCTAATTTTTGTGTTATCTTTTCACTTCCTTTTATCCATGGAGCGGTTTTTCTAGTTTTATTGCATACTCTTTTAGCTCCTAATTTTGTTTTACACGGTGTCGTAAACCACCAATGTGTTTTAGTTAATATATGTGGGTATAGGTTATCTAAGAAGGGCATTCCTAGTAGCATATCTCTAGTTGTAAATTCATAATTGTACATTAATTTTATTGTTAGTATTTTATTCCAAATTTGTATCTTAACGTTTTTAGCTATATATGTAACCATGCTTCCTTCGTTATTAAATCCTGTTATGACTATGGGGTATCTTACTTTTTCCCATTTACTTTCTGGTAGGCAATTGTATTTACATAGATTAGCTTCTGCTCTTGTATCTATCATAGGTGTGTAGTATCTGCTATTATATCCATCTACTATTATCTTAGCAAGTATATATACTTTTGTCATTACATTATTCTAGGTTCTACTGATGATAACTTTTTTGTTATTATAATAAATGACTAGTTGTTTATCTTCTAGATTATAGGGTTTAACTTGTTCCAACCATGTTAGTCCTAAAACAATATTTTCATTTGTTTGTTCTTGTGTTATTATAAATTGTATTTGAATTGGTATACCTCCTATAATTAATTCTTGGTCTATTATTTCTTGTGTTTGCCGTAATTCTCTAGGTAGGTCTAAACATATTTGTTCTTGATGTTTAATTTCATTTTCCAGTACTAGTTCTCTTGTAATATAGTTTTCCTGTTCTCCAGTGTCTATTAGTATTAAATATTTTCTCTGATTTAATATTCCTGTTATATAATATTGGTATGTTTGTATTTCCATTGGCATTTTTTCCATTCTTCTAGATGTACTCATTCTAGATGATGTTGATGGGGTATCCATTAATCTTTTAGAAGAGGTTTTTATCCTATCCTGTACTATTTCTAAATCGGATTCGATATCTAATTCTTTGTAACTATAATCGTTATTATCGATGGCTGTTACTATGTTATCAAATGGGTTTTCAATCTTGATTTTTTCTATTTTATTTACTGCTTTTATAGTATGTTGTGTAGTTAATATGTATAAGTTTTTACATCTTGCTGTAAATATTTTACTTCCTGGTGCTAGTTCTATTCCTGTCATTTTCCAATATAATACTAATGATTTATCTATGTTTTTATCGTGTATTGCTACTGAGTAGTTAGGGCTTACTATAAACGAAAATTTTTGGTATATTAGGTTTCCTTTTACTGCACTGATTATACTTTTTTCTATTGGGTGTATTATTCTGTCATCTGCTAAATAAAGTTCTATTGGTGTATCTATTCCTTCTCTAAAACATGCTTTTATTAATATTTCTATTGCTCCTAAGTGGACATATGTTATATTACTTTTAGTTTTTAATTTTTGTATTTCTTTATTTAATTCTTTTTTGTTTATTATGGGTACCATAGCTTTTCCTTTAGCGTATTTACAATCAATTGTGTGTTCTTTTTGACTTATGACATAGTATTCTTCTTTTTCTTTTTTAAACCAATTTTTTACCGTGGGTACATCTAGTATTTTATCTATCCTTAATGGTGTCTCTTGTTTCTTGATTTGATCAAATATATTTGTATCAAATATTATTTTTTGACTTGTAGAGTCTTCATCTTGGTGATCTTCTCGACTAATTATTCTTATATTATTTTCAGTCATAGTTGCTTAAATTTTCTAAATTTGTTTCTAGATTTTCTTCTTCAGAACTATATCCGTTTTCGTTTTCTAATTCTAGATTATATATACTATCATCACTTTCTATTTCATAACTGATGAAAGGTAATTCTGTATATAAATCTTCTTGTATTTGTATTTCAGTTACTTGCTTTTTCTTAGGGTCTTTGGGTATAGTACAATTTTTTGCTAGGTGTCCTAGTTTTCCACAATTATAGCATTTACATTCTGCTATTTTCTTTTTCATTCTGCATATATTTTTATCATTTTCACTATTAGGTGATATTTCTTCTCCATATTCTAATATTTTAGTTTTAGTCGTATATTTTTTATTCCTACGCTCTGATACCATTTTTGGGGGTGTGGGTCCTTCTAGCTTAATTGTGTCCATTTATCTAAATGCTGCTTCAAAATATCTGTTACGTAGCGGAATTAATATCAGCATATGGGTTATATTTTTTAGTATTCTTTGTAAGTATGTCGTATCTTGGGTTCTATTGTATAAGTCTAAGTTGTATTGTATTAGGGTCGTTGTTTCTCTTATCTCATCTACAGTTTGTCTCCAGTTTTCAAACTGCTCTTGGTTCATTTTAGTCAATATCTGGGTAGTCTAGATAATCATCTTCTAGATAAGCATTATCATTATCTGACATAATAGATTCTATCCAATTATTTTGCATTAATTCTATAACTTCATAGGTCATTAGTAGATCATAAATCTTTCTAGTGCTATTTGTATCTAACCTCTTAAGTATGTATAGAAGTAGTATCTTATAATTTTCATCGTCATTTATTAAGTAATTATTTGTTCCTAGGTGATAATTGTCCATAATTTCTGATTGTGTGTTTAAATCATTATTCCTTCTAATCTCTATTGTATTATTATATTTATCATGTAGTAATACAGTATGCTTAACTTGCTTGTTGTGTCACTACTATGGGTTTTGGCCTTAATCAGTTACCCTAACAATGCCTCAACATTAGTCTACTACCCTCTTTACGGCTTTCTTCGCCTTTCTTTGGTTTCGACTCTTAGGATGGCTTAGTCTAGGCTTACTTACTCGCGGCTTACCTAACCATAGCAAACTTACTTAAGCAGTCTAGCATAATCATACTACTATATGATAAAGATTAATAATAATCTAGAGATTATCAGGAATATTAGATTTAGTTACACATAGGTGGACATGAGTGTACCTTAGCTGTTATGTTTTCTGTAGTATGTGACACTGAGGTGTGTATATCCTGATTATCTGAGTTTTCCATGAGAATACCTGCTTAAATATTTTATTTATTTATATCTAAGAAATGCTCAGCACATGAGCGGGGGGAGAAAGAAGAGTTTGCTGAGAGAGGATTTCTCAAAGCTTGCTCCTCTTATGAGAGTTACACGCATATATATACATAAGGATTGGCTGTCGGCTAATCTGAAAGGCCAATTACTATTCTATGATAGGGACTTTTGCTCTTTCAAAAAAGTAAGAGGTGCACAGTAAAGGTACTGTACACTTTTTGACTTATTTACTAAAAAGAAAAGTAAAGGAATATAATAATTACATCTTTTTCTTTTCTTATCTCTTTCTTTGTCGGTCTTTTGTCGGTAGGTCAATTCTATCGGTAGCTTGTCTGCTAACTGGGTCTTCTCTTTACTCTAACTGAACATCTGGAATATGTACTGTATCTCCTCCGTTACATTTTGAACATTGATGATCTGTGTATTTTGGTCCTATCATCTGGCAGTATCTTGTTAGTAGTTCTTCTGAAATAAAGTCCTTTTTCAAGGCTCTTGTCATAGGTAGTTCTTCTGGTCGTAGTAATGAAAGAATCCATTGACGGAATTCCTCCATATCTGCTGATCGTAGTTCTCTTGAATGTGAATATATCATAACTTGATTTCTAGCTGAATATTTCCATATGGCTTTGCTATTAGTGTAGTTGTGCATTAGCTCCTGGATAATGGTATTTATTCCTATTAATCTTTTATTTGCATAGAAACTGGGTATATCTTCTTCTTTTATCTCTGGTTGGGGACTAATTTCTTCTGGTATTATCATTTCTCTAGTTAATCCCATTTTTACAACTTGTATAACTGGTTTGATTCCTGTGTATAGTATTTCTGCTGGGGCTGTATAACATTTAACATAAAAGAATGTTCCTCTAGTAATTTGCATGTAGGTAGTGAATGCTGAATATAATTCGGGTATCTTCTGTAATTCATTTCCTGTAGCTGTGTAGACTGTGTTTAATAGTCCGAAATCGTAACATGTTTTGACTAGATTGGCATTTGTGCCAGGTTGTGCGATTAGCTTGTTATATCCTTGCAGTTTTGGGGTAGTATAATCAGTTTCTGGATTTGTGGTAGTGGTAGATCTTGGTTTAAGATTTAGGTATGTTTGGATTTAATGTAAATTTCTGATATATGAGCTAGAAATATGGTCGTATATCTGTTTATCTTGGTTTAGACTGGCTGCGTATGATGCGGTTTGTAGGGGTGGTATATTTATTTGTGGTATTTTTTGGACAAATGGTTTGTTAAACAAACTGTTTAGATTGTTGTTAGCTGGTCTCTTACTAGCTGTTTTGCTTGGTCCTGCGTTGCTTGTTCCTGCAACTGCATTAACTAAATTGTTATGAGTTTTTAGGAGTGTCTCAACGTCTCCTTCTAGTTCTGGATTTTTACCCTCTTCCGATCGACGTAGCTCAGCATTTTTAGAGTCATGCGGTTGACTTACAGTAGCTTTAGGTTTCAGTATAACTTCATTAACCTTTAGCTTTTGTATTTCTATGTCCATACTATCCACTTTTTGACAAAGTGTAGTAATTGCTTTAAGCATATCTTCCATTATATTATCTGGCTCTGTCTGTGTAGCTTTGTCTTGATAGGTGATTTGCAACAATATTTTTGTCAGTTCTAATTACTTCAATATTAAATGTGAAGTTTTGTATGTTTAGTACAAGTCTTCGTATTTCCTTAGTTGTAACTGAGTCCTGTATTTTTCTGGTTAGCCACCATTTTACTTGTGTATTATCTGTTATCACAATAAATTTGTTATAAACAATATATGATTCGAAAGCTAATAAACATTTATATAAAGCAAATAGTTCTTTTCGGTTTATTTTCCATTTTACCTGTGGTTCTGTATATGATCCTGAATAATACCTGCAGTGATATTCTGTTGTTTCATTCACGTATTTATATTTTAATACTCCGCCATAGCTGTGTTCACTTGAATCTGTTTCTACTATGTATGTGAATTCTCTTTTTTCATCTGGGAAGTATAGCTTTGGTAGTTTTTTGCACAATGTTTTAATATGTTGTATATGAGTTTTATCTTGTTCATTGAAATGGTATTCTACATCCTTTTTTAATTTTTTCTGTAAAAGTTTTAAATGTGTTGCTAATTTAGGTATGTAATCACGTACTTGATTAACTAATCCTAAAAAGGATTGTAATTTCTTTTTTGTATCTAATAATTCTTCTGAAGTAAGTATTTTTTGTACTATATGTGTTTGCATTTTTATTCCGTCTCTATCTATTTGTATTCCTAGGAATTCTATTTGGTTTTTCATTATTTCTGCTTTTTGCTTACTTAAACTTATTCCTGCTATTTCGACAATATTTGCAAATTTGTGTAGTAATTGAATATGTTCATCTTTTGTTCTTGAATATAATAGTATATCATCTATATATATAATGCAATTTTCTAATTGGTTAAAATTTGTATCCATAAAATGTTGATATCTACCTGATGCGTTTTTATATCCAAATGGCAAAACATTCCATTCATAAAATCCTTGTGGTACTGTGAATGCAGTTAGTTTTTTAGATTCGTCGTCTAACTTAAGATGATAAAAGCCTCATTTGCAATCAAATTTACTAAAATAGTTGAATCCTTGTATCTGCCGTATTTTTAATATTTTAGTAGAAATTGGGTAATTATAGGTCTTAGTTTTTGTCAGGAATTCAAAAGTAGATTCCTTAGTGATTGTAAATTTCTAAATGAAAACTAGTCTTCCAAAAACTATAAGTAATAATTTCTGTGGTCAAACAGATATGGGAAAAAAAAGTTCAAAATCTATAACCAAATGGGTCCTTACTATGCCAAGAGATTTTGGCAAAAGAACATTTTTGGAACAACTTCAAATTTATACAGCTTCTTGAAACAATTCATGGAACTAAAATTTAATCATTATTTTAAAACACATTTGGGCCGCTTTTAAATTAAAGCGTAAATTTCGTTTTAGCCATTACATAATTGTAAAGTTCAACGGAGTGCTGACACAAACTTTCTAAAGATATTTTGTCTAAATTATTGATAAGGACCAAAAAGAAAAAAGAAAAAGCACTAGATCTACTGCGGTGCCAAACAGCAAGTTAAAATGTACGTTTGCTGACACAAACTTTCTAAAGATATTTTGTCTAAATTATTGATAAGGACCAAAAAGAAAAAAGAAAAAGCACTAGATCTACTGCGGTGCCAAACAGCAAGTTAAAATGTACGTTTGATAACTAACAGCAAATTATTTTGGTAAGAAAGGAAACGAAGAAATAGCAAAAAGATGGGAATTCAGAGGAGTACATGAGGCTAAAATGACTATTAAGTGATAACAATAACCGTCCCAACATTAAAAAGTAAAAACTTCCTAATTTTTGTAACGAGCGTACTCTCAAGACTGCATTATAATATATCCTTGGAAGGACACAATTGATGGCTAGCAAGAAGTTTTGTTCATTATGTAAGACGTGGATTATAACAATATAATATATACAGGCAGTACTTACACGATCCCTAAATAGATTAGCAGGCTTCCAGGTAGTTGTTGAATCCACCATCTGATGCTCGGCTGGTGAGGGCAGGTCTCATTGCAACAATGGCAGACTCATTTGCTCCAGCTCTCAGAGCAGCCCTACCAGCTTCCAAGAACCTATTAACTGCATCCTCCACGTATTGATTAGCTTCACCAACATTCATGTTCCGTCCAATATCAGGGTAGCTTTTGAGAACATGATCACCATTAAGCTGTGAAGCAAGCTGGATCATTTCTATTTGAAATTCAGAGAGCTTTACATCTTCTCTTGGTCCCCATGGTCTTAGATTTGTCTTCACCTCGGGAAGTTGCTCTGCACATACATAATACGGATCAAATGATTATGATTAACCTCTAAAACGGGTGATAAGGCTCTTGTTCAATATGAAGAACTAGGAACGGCTCCGAACAAAGGTTAATCTAGTATCTACCATTAGGTTAGGGTGGTCACGGGTACCCGATAACATTGGAAAAATGTATGCATATATGTATATATTTCTTTATTGGCACCCTTAGCAACAAAAGTAAAGTAGTTCTGCCGGCTGGCTCCGTTTCCCACTTTAGCATTTTCCCAAATTTTAATTTTTTGACATTTTAGTAGTTGCAACCCAATTTTTTTTAGTTGTTTTTTTTTTTCTTTAGTTTTCATAGAGTTCCACCCGAAACTTTGTAGTACGTAATTGCCATGTTTATGTTATTTTGAAGGGAAAAAAAAATAATATATATATATTAAAGATGGTGGTGTCCCTGACACTTTCAATTCCTAGGGCCCCCCGCTGGCTCCTAATGACTAAAGATATAGAGAAATATTTAATTTATTGCAAACCTTATACTTAGAAAATAAAAAAAAAATGTTTCCTTTAAAAGCGTTTAAGCTTCTAGATGAAGTTCACATATTACAACGTGGTAGAAGATCAAGCATAGGACCTATGTTTGAGGCTACCTCTAGCCATCAACAAAAATATTTGGCTCAAGAAAAAATAAAATGAGCTGCACGTGGAAGGGCGCGTTGTAGAGCTAAAATAAATATACATTATAGACAACTTAAGTTTTAAAATGAAGTGGTTTTACACAATTCAACATAGTATACATTATAGACACATTCGGAAAATCCACCCTTTGGCTATATCAGATCAGATATGTTCTACCAAATTCAGGCACATCAAAGATAAAGCACCCAAATGCTACTTCCTCCCTACCTCCTGAAGCTATGTAACGGATCGTATCTGTTTTATCAAACCATATGACTGAACCAAAGAATAATAGTAGCTTTTACCAATACAAGAGATGAAAAACATCCCATTGCTCTAAATGATGAAATAGAACTACGATTCCTGCAGGAGTTTGAGCTGCTAAAGTGAGGAAAGGTTCAAAAGAAGATTCTATTGAAAACGGGACGACGAGTTCATGAGGGAACCAACAGAGCTCCACAAGGACGTTTTAACCAGGTCATCCAGAATAAAAGTTTATGTTTGCTTACAATTATAACATGTTTGAGATGCATAAGTGTTTTGATGGTAATAAAGTCAAAGCAAACAGCTCCTTAAAAGTACTAATAAGCATCTTGCAATAGAATATCTTCACTATGTGTATGATACACAAAGTTATCATCTTGTGTATTAGATTTCTCTCTTTCAGACCTCTTGCTGACTTGGAAACATGGGGGAAAATAGGATCTACTTCAACGCTGGGTTTAAATCTTTTGATATCACAAGGTGGGACTCCAACAACTCTGTGTGGTTCGAATGGGTAGAGAGAAGCCGTAAAATGATGAAGAGGTCATCTATGAGCAGCAAAATTATGGAATGGATATGTTTCACTCTCAAAGAAGCCTCGAGAGACCACTCGAAAATGACAAAGAGATGGAAAACCTCTGATAGGGATGCTGAGCACTTCTGTACCAGGAAACAGAACAAGCATGGAAGATTTATAAGCATTGTGTCATTGAATAGGGAAGGAAGATCTGTCATTATTATACCAGAGGCAACTTTGAATGCAAGTTGGTTTGATATAGCACACAAAATTGAGAACTTCATTAAATGCACAAGACAGGGGCCAGCAAATCCTCCAAGATTAACTCTAGACAACTACCCATATGCTAAAGTTGTACAAGATAGTAAATGGCAAAGCAGGACTATTCGTGAAGCAGAGGTGACGAGTAAAGTGGGAAATATCGAAGTATCTGCAATATCTGGTGGACAAGAAGCAGACCTGCTAAATAGATGTCTGGTCGGAGGCCTTGGTGTGGAAATTAAGGAGAAACCCACACTGGCGGAGATAAGAAGATGGTCGACAACCACCTGGAAAAGCTCATTTGGGGTTAAAATATATGAGATGTATGGCGACAGGTTTCTCTTTGAATTCCCAAACAGATTTATGGCGTAACAAATACTCCAAAAGCAGTGGACCTGGAAAAAATTCAACTTCGATCTCGAATGGTGGAGCCCCACGGCAGGATGTATACCAAAGGCCAAAACGATCAAGGAAACATGGATCAGGGCCATCGGAATCCCACTACATATGTGGTCGCATAAGGTGTTTCATGAAATCGGACAAATTTGTGGAGGTTGGGTGGCCACTGAAGAGGAAACTGAATTAAGAAATCATATGAAATGGGCAAGAATTTTAGTAGCTAATGATGGGAGGAGCTTGCCGAAAGAAGTGTTGACTTCTCATAATGGTTTCACCTACTACATTCAATTTGGGCTGAGTGTAAAACTCGAGTCGAATTCTCGTCGGAATATTTGCAGGGAGCCACCGGAGAAGAAGACCCAGTGAACAATCCAACAGAGGTTAATGACCAGCGGATACAACAGAGAATGCTCTGCAATCAAGTACAAAAATCCCTTAATATTAGGGATTTGAAAATCAGAAGTCACGTGGGGGAGTCTTCTTTGACAGCTGGGTCAAACAAGATGGAGGGAGCATGTGACATGCACATGGGTCACTTAAATGAAAAATCTGATTTGGGCCATTTAAAACCCATCTCAGAAAATTCATTTTCCACTGAAGATGGGCCGGATTTTGCAGCCCAAGTCATTGCTAATGACCTAAACAACCTGGTCACTTCCCAAAGCGACAGATTCTTCGAAGATATTGAAGCTGACTCATCCCAGAACAGAGCAATTGAAGACATGAGAGGAACAGACAAAATCTTGTCATTCGCTGAGCCTGCGGTGAGCGTAATTGAGGCAAGAACTGAAGATGCTGAACGAAAATTAAAAGAGATGGAACATCAGGTATTGGGGGAATTCAGGGAAAATTCGGGAATTTACTTGGAGTGTCGAAACGAAATTGTGGTGTCGGAAAATTGGGAAGTTGATGAAGCAGAACCCATCCTAATGCAATCTCAACTGTTGATTCAAGATAAAGAGAGGGAGACCTCTGCTTGGGTCCAGCAAAATATGGTGAAAATTGGGAAAATTCTAGGGGCAGATTTTCAGGGGCACGAGGAGGAGGCCCTGGAATTATTGTTGCAAGTTGACAGCAGTAGAATAGCAAGGAGAATGGAGTCAAATTCAGTTTGCAAGAAGACAAGAATCAAAGGAGCACAAGAGTTAAAAAGTTTAGTAGCCTTTGATGTCAAGTTCAAAAGTGGAGGGAGTAGAAGTAAGGGGAGAAATAACCAGAAAGGTATCCAATAAAATTTAAAATGGTGTCATGGAATGTGAGGGGACTAAACAATAGGGATAAAAGAAGATTGGTGAAAAGCATGGTGTTAGATTGGAATGCAGATATATATTGCTTCCAAGAAACTAAACTTGAGGGGACTTGACAGAAATGGTGAAACAGATATGGGGAGGTAGATGGGTAAGATTTGCTTGTCTGGAGGCAAGTGGAACTAGGGGAGGGATATTGATGATGTGGGATAGCAGGTCTTGGGAAGGTCAAGTCCTAGAAATAGGAGCTTATACCTTAACCTGCAAATTCGAAGCTCAGTTGCAAAATTTCTCATGCCATGTAACGGGGGTGTATGCTCCAAACGGTTATGTAGAAAGAAGAACTGTATGGGAGGAAATAGGTGCTGTAAGGGGGTTAATGGAGGGACCTTGGGCTGTCTGTGGGGACTTTAATACTTGCAGGTTTATCTCAGAGAAAAAGAACGGTAGAATCAGAACTAGAGGCATGAAAGAGTTTTCAGATTTTGTTGAAGACATGAATCTCATTGACTTGCCGATGGAGAACACCATTTACACTTGGTTCAAAGGGGAGAATCAAGAGATTGCTTCAAGAATTGATAGGATTCTAATATCAGAAGAGTGGGATGACAATTTCAATAACCTGAAGCAAATTCCACTTCAGAGACTTTCATCAGATCACATACCACTTTCTTTACAGGATGGTGCTTGGTCCAATAACAAGAGGTATTTCAAATTCGAAAATTGGTGGTTAGGCTCAGAGGGGTTCTTGGAAAGGATAAGGGAATGGTGGAACTCTTTTAGTTTTTCTGGAAGACCTGATTACATATTGGCTTGCAAATTAAAAGCTCTTAAAGATAAGCTTAAGGTTTGGAGCAAAGAGGGGCACGGAAATTTAAGGTGGCAGAGAAAACAACTCCTTGAAAAATTGGCAGCAGTGGATGCAGTTTTAGAAGAAAGAGGCTTGAATGAAGTGGAGGCAACGAGAAAGACTGAATTGCTATTAGAATATGAGGAGCTACTTAAGGAGGAGGAAATTGCATGGAGACAAAGATCAAGATCGCTTTGGTTGAAAGAAGGGGACAGGAACACAAAGTTTTTCCATAAGATGGTCAATGCTCATAAGAGATACAATAATATTGATCAGCTTTGTATACATGGGGAGACTACTCAGAATGCAAGAAGAATTGAAGAAGAGATTGTGGATTACCATAAGAACTTATACACAGAAACAACCCAATGGAGACCCTCCTTTCATCTCTCTCACAGTCATGTGTTGACAACAACAGAAAAGGAGAGCTTGCAAGGGTGTTTTGAGGAAGAGGAAGTTCTGAAATGTCTCAAAAAGTGTGCAGCAGATAAAGCTCCAGGACCAGATGGATTTACCATGGGTTTCTTCATCAAATGTTGGGAGGTAGTGAAACAAGACATTATGAATACCCTTCACAACTTTTATGAGCATGGAATATTTGAAAGAAGTTTCAATGCCACCTTCATTGCTCTTATCCTAAAGAAGAAAGGTGCTGATGAGTTAAAGGACTTCAGGCCTATCAGTCTGATAGGCAGTGTGTACAAAATCCTCTCCAAAGTTCTTACAGAAAGATTGAAAAGGGTGATGGCAAAATTGGTAGATTCACAGCAAATGGCATTCATCATAGGTAGGCAAATCATGGATGCAGTTTTAGTAGCTAATGAAGCAGTGGGATCCAGAATGAAGCAGAAGAAACCAGGGATCTTGTGTAAATTAGACATTGAGAAAGCATATGACAATGTTAACTGGGGATACTTGTTGGAGGTTCTGGATAGGATGGGATTTGGACAGAAATGGATCCAATGGATCAAATATTGCATCTCAACAGTAACCTCCTCAGTTCTTATAAATGGGAATCCAGCAGGCTTCTTCAGATCACAAAAGGGACTTAGGCAAGGTGATCCTCTATCACCTTTCCTATTCCTATTAGCTATGGAAGGGTTGAACAATATGGTTAAAACTGCAAATGTCAATGGTTGGCTTAGAGGTTTTGAGGTGGCTAGAGAAGGTATGGAAAGTTTGGAAGTGACCCACCTTCAATATGCAGATGACACACTCATTTTTTGTGATGCAGTGGAAAAGCAACTCAAATTTCTGAAGATTATCTTGGTGCTATTTGAAGGAGTTTCTGGACTCCATATTAACTGGAGCAAAAGCTTTCTATACCCGATCAATGAGGTGGAAAACATGGAGGTTCTAAATGCAATATTAGGTGGTGTAGTTGGCTCTTTACCAACTACATACCTTGGAATGCCCTTGGGAGCCAAATCCAAGTCTTCAGGAATTTGGAACAATGTGATCGAGAAGTGTGAAAGGAAACTTGCCAGGTGGAAGAGACAATACTTGTCCTTGGGTGGGAGATTGACTCTTATCAACTCAGTCTTGGATGTCATGCCAACATACATGATGTCTTTGTTTCCAATACCAAAAGGAGTCATTAAAAGATTAGACAGCATTAGGAGGAACTTCTTGTGGAAGGGGAACAAAGAAAAAAAAGGCTTCCACTTGGTTAAATGGGAGGAAGTAATTGTAGATAAAAAAAATGGGGGATTTGGAATTAAGAACCTAAATAACCATAGCAAGGCTTTGAGAATGAAGTGGCTTTGGAAGTTTGCAAAAGAAAAACAGTTACTGTGGGGAAAGGTAATCGAAGCAAAGTATGAAGAAGAGAGTAAATGAATGTCCAAGGAAATTAACACTCCTTATGGGGTCAACTTATGGAGAGCAATCAGAGGTCTATGGGAGGAGTTTAAGGTGAATACCAAGATCAAAGTGAACAATGGGGAGATGACTGCTTTTTGGAAAGATGATTGGCATGATGCAGGGAACCTGTTACAACTCTTCCCTGACATCCACAATTTAGTATTGCATCAACAAAGCACCATAGCAGAGTTGTGGTCTCCTGAAGGGTGGAGTTTCACCTTCAGACGACAACTAAATGACTGGGAAGTACAAAGAGTGGCTGAGTTTTTTGGTACGATAGATCAGTTCAATGGGCTCCAAGATGCAGAGGATGAATTGAGATGGCAGGGTTGTGATGCAGGAAATTTCAAGGTAAACAAGGTCTATAAAATGTTGAATCAACACAACCAGCAACAAGTCAGGTGGCCTTGGAAATGCATTTGGAAAAATAAAATACCCCACAAAGTATCTTGCTTTGTGTGGTTGCTAGCAAGGGAGGCATTTTTAACACAGGAGAACTTGATGCGGAGAGGGATAACACTAGTCCCAAGGTGTTACTTTTGTGGGGAAAAAGCTGAGACTATCAGTCATCTATTCTTACACTGCAGGATTACAGGACAACTATGGAGATTATTCTTAAGCCTCAAAGGTATCTCCTAGACTATGCCTGGGAAGATTACAGACACACTGCAAAGCTGGGATCAACTGGGGTTGTTGGCTAAGGATAGAAGCAGGTGGACAATCATCCCTGCTTGCATATGGTGGACAATCCGGAAGGAAAGAAATTCTAGATGTTTTGAGAATATTGAGAATAGTATGCATCAGATCAAGCTGGACTGTATATTGACTATGTGTTTCTGGTGTAATCAGATATATTCTAATGATCCTGTTTCTATTATTGATGTTTTAGACTCACTATAGACATAGGATCATAGTTTTTCTTTTTTGGAAGCTCCCTTGTAAATAGGATTTCAGTACTCCTCAAAGTACTGATACATGAAATACACAACGTTACCAGTTTCAAAAAAAAAATGTGTATGATACACAGTGTATTTGAATAATTTTAGCAATAATTCTTTTAATCTAGAGTGTTTCCTAAAGCATAGAATTCTTTTTATCTATAGTGTTTCCTAATACCCTGGAAGTGCTCTCCATCTTCTAAGTAACTATAAACCAGTCCATATGAACATAGAATGTTCATTATTAAGCATGCAATAATGGAGAAATTAGCTAACTATTTGTTCTAGTTTGCTCAAGTCGTATGCTTACAAACCTGGACAATCATCACGAGGAGTCTTACGCAAGCGGAAATAGTTCTCAAAGCTCCCAGCCCATGCGTCTCGCTTGGTTAAGAAACTTGATTTCAGATTAAAAAGTTTTCTCACAGTCGCTGGTATCGAAGAGTGCTCAAATTGTGAAGATGGGGTTGGACCCGTTGGTTCATGGATCACTGCATCAAACATATGATCAGGTATGTTTAACATATGATCAGGTATGTTTAAGCACTAATAAAGCTATTGCAGACAACGAAAAGAGAACAACAAAAAGAGAAGGTAAGAAAGATGAATATAGCATAATAACATTAATGATTTATCACTTATCAAGGAGATACACTTACTGACTTATCACTTATCGAAGAGATACACATACTGATATATCACTTATCAAAGATATACACTTACTGATTTATCCCATAGCTTTTGCAAGCTGCAAACTTTAGGTGCTCATTGGACTTATCAATCAATACAGAAAATACTACTAATTGAATTCTAGAGGCCTGAACATAACTATTAATAGAGTAGCATTTGTATGTTCCTTTTTGGCTATGTAAGCTTACATTTTAGATCTGCTCTCCATTGCCAAAACAGGGCATCTGTACAACAAAATGTGTGGGCAGTGTGGGAGAGTGTGCCACTTTTGAGGTTGATTTTGTCAAAAATCGTCTATGCCAAATCACTAAGCCCATATTTATCTCATTGAATGCAATTGTGCAAGTGTAACTTTTGGGAAAATACCAACAACAAACTTATAGATGGCTGTAACTCATTCGATAGTATAAATATGCAACAGCTTCACATTATACAGAATACATGTTAATAACTCTTTCTTCTGCACACAAAGGTAACTTGACATATGCATCTAATGTATCACCGGATTTCATTTCAGCAGAAGACCAATTTGTCAAGTTTGAAGGGCTTGCAGGCAAATTTCCTATGTTAGTAAGACAAAGTAGAACCCGAGGTATGTTAAGTTCACAACAGCGGGAACACAGTTCAAGTTGTTCAATCTAGTGCAGTAAAAGCTCTGTGAACTGCCAAACCCAAAGAATAGCTCAGGATATTCCTGTACAGTTGTAGTCACACCCTTTTAACTCAACATAGTCATAACTCATATGCTGCAACTCCAGACATATAGCAATGAGCTATACTAGTAAGACTTCCTAGACAATTTACGATTTTCATATCAAAGAATCCTGAAAACACCAAAGCCGCCTGTACCAATATTCGCAAAAACACGCTAGTGGCTTATCCTATAAATATATTCCTCCTTCCCAAATGTTAAGTAAATAAATATCAACCACAAAATAACGTCCTTTGAAAAAGAAAAAAATCAGTTAAATGCTGATGAAATGAAATAGCTAAGTCAATATAAGTGTCTCACCAGTGGCCTTGTCAATCCATGGTGAAATCAAGAAAGTAGGGACACGCACCCCCAATCGGTCAAATCTGAAGTAATATGGTGGAGGCCCGATAATACCATCAGGATTAGGCACTCCAGTCACCGGAGTTGGTACATGATCAAAGAACCCACCATGTTCGTCATACGTAATCAACAGTGCCATTTCTTTCCACTGTGGACTTGCCCTCAATGTCTCATAAACCTCCTTCACAAATTTCTGTCCAAGTGCTACATCGTGTGATGGATGGTCATCATTTGCTGGATCAATTTTAACATCGAAGTATCTCTGCTCAATAACAACGTAATTTGGTAGTTTCCCAAGTTGAGCATGGAGTTTGAACTTTAATGCATAACTGTGGAATTTAAAAATATGTTTGAGTTTTCTGAGTGACTTGAAAAATAAGGTAGCTGGGATGTTTTGGTAATAAATTCCAAATGAGAGGCCATTTTCGTCCAAAGAATCGAAGATAGTCTTTTGAGGGAAGCCATGGATCAAGTCTTTGCGTACATTGCTTGAAGCTCCGTGAGAAGTTGCCGAGTGAACGTAAAAGCGATTCGGCTGAGTTGAAGCCGGAACTGACGCGAACCACCGGTCAAAAACACCAAATTCGTTCGCTAAATCGGTGTAAACCGGTAATAATTCCGGTTTAAACCCTCTCATCACGGTCTGCTCCAGACCAGGAACGCCCATATTAATAGCCTGCTGTACGAACCCATTCATCGGAGCTGGGTTTGCAGAAGAATCATTCGACCCGAATATCTGCTCCCGAATAGCTTGAATGGAGTGACCTGGGTCGGAGTCAACGAAGACAGCATCATCAGACACGAAGATTTTTGAGGAAGAAAGGTCCGAAGCATTGACCCTGTTAAACTCGGAGCCATTCAGCCCAATGATGTCAGGCCGGGTCTTGTGAAGCCAACCTAGTATGTGATCAAATGACCGGTTTTCCATCACCAAAACGACAAGAGTTTTGATGGGTCCATTGATTTTGTGATGCTTCCTCTTAAAAAAGGGAAAGGAATAGGAAAGGCAAGCGGGGGATAAGAGCAGGTAAACTAAAAACAATACGGCGAACCGGGTCCCTGGGAAAACCATTTTCCGATGGCCAATTACCGCCGATTTGCAAATCCGTTAAGGAGGATAATGAATGTGTTCCACTTTGGCAAGAAAAGTCAGCGCAACAGTCCAGACTTATAAAACAAATATCTAATAATAATTATTCAATTTGAAAAATTAATACATTATTTAACTTTTTTTCTCATTTTACCCTTGCTTATTAATAAGTCAGATTTTTCAATTCATTTTCCAGAATTTTGGATCAAAATGGTGTTGGATGAGGGATAATTCCAATAAATGGGTTTATCAGATTTTTCATGACCAAAATGGTGAAAACGCATGGTCAGTGGAGCATCTTCAATGTGCAATTTTCACGTTTAAAAATAGACGGACCGTTAAATATACTTCCACTGAAGGTGCTCTATTAACCATGAGCCTTCAGTCAATCTTTTACATTTTGAAGAAAGGCTCATTTCTTGTAATGCACCTTCAATATTAATTTTATTATTCAAGAATCTGAAAAGGCTGTCATTTTCTGAACTCATGAGACAATAGAAGATAATTTTTTCACACCCTAAAGGCTCATTGATAGCAATGCACCTTCAAGCAAATGAATTCAGAAATTATCTTCTATTGTCCCATCAGTTCAGAAAATAACAGTCTTTTCATATTTTTAGATAATAAAATTAATATTGAAGGTGCATTGTAAACAATGAGCCTTTCTTCAAAATGTAAGATTCACAGAAGGCTCATGACTATAATGAGCCTTTATTCAAAATGTAAAAGATTCACTGAAGGATCATGAATACTAGAGCACCTTCAGTGTAAATATATTTAACGGACCGTCTGTTTTAAAACGTAGAAATTGCACACTGAAGGTGCTCCACTGGCCATGCGTTTTCACCATTTTAGTCATGAAAAATCTGACAAACCCATTTATTAGAATTGTTCCTCCTTCAACACTATTTTGATCCAAGTCTCCATTTTCCAACACTTTGAAGTTCTAAGTCAAAGTTAAGCTTCAAATACCTAATAAATGACCAAGCACGTCCCTCCATTACCCTATTTATTCTTTATTGAAATAAGGCTCAATTATGTCATCGAACTATTAAAAATGACTCATTTATATCATCTGTTATAAGTTTGACTCATCTATGCCATCAAATTTAAAAGTTTGATTCATCTATACCACTGTCGTTACACAAAGATTATATTCATGACATTATTTTGTAACGGTAGTTTTACAAAATTATTTTTATCACGTGGCCTCTTATTGGAGGTCTATGTCATCAAATCCAAATCAACCATTACAACTCAAAATCAAAATTAAAAATCGGACCTATTAAAATAAAATTCGATCCATACCATTAAAATAAAAATTGAACTTATTAAAAATAAAAATCGGCCTTATTAAAAATAAAAATCAGACCCATTAATTGTGTCGGATTTTATTTTGTGTCGGATTTTATTTTAATGAGTCTAATTTTTTATTTTGATTTTAAGTAATATTGGTTGTTTTAGATTTAGTGACGTGGACCTCTAATAAGAGGTCATGTGGCAAAAATAATTTTGCAAAACCATCGTTACAAAACAATAACACAAATGAACCTTTCTGTAATGGTAATGGCATAGATGAGCCAAACTTTTAAATTCGATGACATAGATGAGTCAAAATTATAACGGATGGCATGGATGAGTCATTTCTAATAGTTCGATGGCATATTTGAGTCTTTTCCCTTCTTTATTATAGGAGTAGTACTCCTTATGCTACAGTACTTCAATTTCTTCAAATATTCTCTTAACAAAAATTCTCTCAATTGCCAAATAGTAATATTGTGAGCATATCTTTTGAAGAAATGGAAAGAGAAACAAAAAAGAACTCGATAATGTATCCAAAAGAAAAAAAATTGAAAGTCCTAATATTGTTAAAGTTGAAGGCTCAAATATTGTAGATAAAAAAGTTCAAGATTCAAAAGTGAAGAGTGAAGATTCAAAGATCGAAGTTACGACAACGGAATGCGGGTTTGATCTGAACAAATTTCCTGAAGAAGGAGAAGAAGTATTTGAAAATGAAGAAATGCAAAAAAAAACATATTGAAAAATGCTAAAAATATTACTCCCCAACTCTTACTAATGTAAAGTATTAATCTTTTTAGAGTATAAAACTTCAGTTGTTTTATTCATATTCTACATTTGCAGTGAACATGAAATTGATATTTTTTTTTGGCCATCTTTGTTAGTTAACATATTGAATCTTAACACTTTGCTTTAGGTAGAATAATTAAAACAAGACTCTATCACTAGCCATTTCAAAGCACATCTTCCAGAATCAATGAGGATATAGACAGAAGATATGTGCACGTACAATGAGAAAACTTGTTGATTTGCCAATATTCATTTACTAATCTTCATCCAACACAAATTAGAAAATACTACATCAAAAAAGAAAAGAAACTAAATTCAACTTTTTTTCCCACTTTAACCACGATGTGATCAAATGTCTTCGCCTATATAGGTGAGAACATCATGTAATAAATCTGAATCACATCTCAGGCTGGTAGGAAGTTGGCCTACTCTTTCTAACATTGCTTTCTTAAGATGTGGGACGTCATACTTATCGGAACCCCTAACTCGCATAATTTCCAACTTGCATGATTGTAGCGTTAGAAAAATACAATTAGACAATATTGATAGAAAAAGTTCATATGCATTGACCACGGCACTGATAAGGTCATCGATAGTTTTAGGCGCTTCCCTATGTTGTAGTGCTTGAATAGCATGAAAAAACCCGAGATCCAAAACATTTAAATCGGGAGAATTTGGAGGTTGGCTCATTAAACGGATGTCAAAATCATCTTGTGTTGCCACGTGAGTAAATTCTTCATCATCATGAAGAATATATGGTCTTGCATTGTCCTGCTGAATGAAAATTGGACGAGTTGAGTCTTCTTCTGGCTATTTTTCCTTAATGGAAGGAATGAGTTTGTCAATAAAGTATGACCTTATAACCTCTTTAGTTACTCGAGTTATTGGCTTTGTCTCTAGTGTACCTGTCGGTCTATTGGCACTCTCTTTTTGCGACCTCTTGTGTGACGAGAGGATATACACCAATTTTATCAGAGAACAACTCGTTTCCTTCGTCATCGAATCTTGGACGAGCTGCTGCTACCAAAAACATTATTTTTGGAATATGATTTTTGCTCTTGCAAATGCGTAACGGCTCTTCTTCAGTTGGTAGCAAGTAGTAAGTCTCTTTCTTTTTTGTCATATAGAACCATTTTTCGTCGTTATGGTGTGCTATCACGATCAATCATGGAGAGGCAAAATCTCAAACGAGACATTTTATTCTCTTCTGATAAATATGGCTTCATCGCATTCGAATGTCTTCGAATTAGTCCCTTCTTTAGACGCAAAGCCAAAGTACTTTTCTTCATATCTAATGCACAGGCTAAAGATCGAAGAGTTGTTCGCCTTCTAAGAGGAATCTCTTGAAAGCGATCAACGTCTAACTAGATTGCCTTACGACCACATTTTTTTGCCTTTTTATTTGATACATCAATTTGTGTACCAAATTCTGATTGCCTCCAAATTCGTTGCACTGTTCGTGTAGACACCAAAAACATTGATGCCACCATCGTCTTTGCTCCATATTTCAAGTTTCCATCAACACTTATTTTTAGCTGCATCTCATATATATCTACGTTCATCATCACTTAACTCTTTTCTTAATCTTGATGGTTGAGATATTTCTTCATTTGGATCATCTATATCTTCACCTTCTATAAACAGAAAAGAAAAAGTAAAGGAATAAAGAGTAAGCATACCATTATTTATAATTCAAAGGTAATATATAAATATTCATGACAATATATAATGTCATAAAACTAGAAATACTTTTTTCTTACAGTGACTAATAAACGTATTGTTTTACTACATTGAAAGTGTTTGTTGGTACATTATATAATGTCATTATATGTTGGTGGAGTATTGAGAAGTTCACAATGTGTGAAATGTTACATGTTGCTAAATCGGAGGATGGTTTTGCCATGTAAACTTGAATATGTACTTTTGGTCTTGAAGGAAGTGAACTTGATGGAGTAAATATTGACATGTGAGATGTTATTATAGTCTTACTTTGTTTTGTCCTTGTGTATAATGTTTGGAATTGTTGTTGTGAAATTGGTGATGGTTTTGGTGACGTATTGACCGTGAAGTGTAGTTTTGGGTGTTGTTATGTGTGTTGTGGAACCATGGCTGGTTGTTGGTGTTCAAGATGATCAAAAATATGTCAAAATAAGTTTGATTATGATCATGGACCATTCATGGCATTAAAAGACCCAAAAGAAACCATTTCAGACCAAAACGGGCATCCGCCCCCGCAGATGAGGGCACCTGCGGGAGCAGATGCCAATGCAGGTGCCTCTGGCTGCTGCCAAAGGTCACCTGCACGCGCACCTGCGGGCGCAGGTGACATCGCGGGTCAGCCCAGGTTTCCGTTTTGTGTGGTTTCGTCTCTAGTTGATCCCCGAAGACCCCTATACCCTTTTTGGATGTAATTATCAACTTGTGATGTCGTTTTAATGACTTTAAAGTGTCGTATGGAGGTATGTTGGACTGTATTAAGTATGGATGATTGTTCATATGTTGTTATGAAGGAGTAATTGTGACGGAATGATAGAGAGAAAAGCGTAAGGGGTAAGTATGGTGTGAAATGCCATCGATGTATGATCTCTTGGTCAATGTGCGTAATGTTATGGTGTTGTTGATATGATAATGCATTGGATTGTATTGTAAGGGGTGACATGACATTATACGGCAGTCATATAGTTCGTTGTCGTCTTGTACGCCTGTATAGCTACTAGTTGCTAATGTAAGCTCCGATATGTACTTGTATTGTAGAGTAAGACGTAAAGAAGAAGCTGGACTATTGTGTTCATACATAGGCTTGTGTATTCGTACTTGGGAGTAAAGGTATGTAAGGTTACTTGGTCCGTATCTTTCTGCAGCATATAGAATTCACATTGACGTTACACTTGTCCTATTCCGAAATGTGCTAAGGTATCCTATTCCCGGTTATCAATGGCTATTATCACATGTTTCCTACTCATTGATCAATTGTGAATCTCATGTCTCATATTTCTTGATAGTGTTCCAAAAGCCCAATAAGATTGTGTTCCAATGTTCCAATAGTGGTTATGCTCATGTATCTTGTTCATTGATTATTGTCCAATGATTCCAATGGTGTTATGTTTCCAATAAGGCTATGTTTCCAACAATGTTTATTCATATGTCTCTCACGCATTGGTTAATGATCCAAAGCTTCAATAAAGTTATGACAATCTTTGTATCAATCTCAAAGTAAAGAATAAAGTAATGCATATGTGGTTAATGATCAAGTATGGGTGGCAGCTTTGGGGGCGAAATGCCTAGCTCAAGCCGATCCCAAGATTGTTGGATCAGGGGGCAGTCCTAGAGGCATAAGCCTAGATCGGACCGAACCTGACAGGGGGCAGCTCTAGAGGTATAAACCTAGCTCAAGCCGAACCTGATATGTTGGTTTATGGGTGGCAGCTCTAGAGGTAATAACCTAGCTCGAGCCGAACCCCCAATGCTTTGGTTCTTAGGGTGACAACTCTAGAGGCATAAGCCTAGCTCGAGTCGATCCCAACATAACGTTATGTTATGTTAAACCCACTGTTCAGTCGGGGCCCGGGTATCACAGTTCACAGGCAAAGATGAATAATCATAGAATCAAAGAAACAAAGAAAGTAAAGAAAGCAATATACATGGTTTCCAAAGTTCAGTATAGTGACTTATCCATATTGGTTATGTATTTGAATTTGATTTTATCGGCATACTCACATATCATATAGTTTCATTTGAGCCTTGCATACTAAGTACATTCTTCGTACTGACCCCTCTTGGGGAATTTACCTTACTTGCTGCAGGCGCAGGTTCTAGTAAGCCTCCACAGTAGGTTGCCAGTTGTTACAGATCATTGGTGAGCTCCAGTTAGTTCGAGGCTTCTCCGAGTCACAGTTGTACATATGTTTTGATGTTGTACATGTTGTATAAAGCGGGGACTTGTCCCGACTTTTAGTTTATTTTGGTCAATGCACTTGTTAGAGGCTTTTGTAGACAGATGTGGGTGTATAAATGTAAAAGGTACATGTCGTTTTTGATTTGATGGCTTCAACGGCCAAGTTTCATATATGTATATATGTCACATGTTCCATGAATTTCGTTGTTAGCATTATAAGCTCCTACGTGATAAGGGTGTTTCTGATGGCATGCATATGAATGAACAAAGTACAGGTTGGTTCTCTCGGGCCTTATCGGCTACGGGTGTCAATCACGCCTCGTTGGAATTCGGGGCATGACAGTACTATTGGCAACGCTTGTAAAGCATGCTCTTTAGTGGTATAGTCTATACTTTATAAGTGTTGCCACATCATGGTATAATTGACAATACCTATTTACACATATAAATGCACTTTTAAAGTGTTTTATTTTTATAATTCTAAAAAAACCACTTTACAAGTGCGGCCTTATATCTTTTCTAAATTTTTCACTAAAATATTGTATTTCCTCCAACATATTTAACCCTCCCTCCAATTTCTAATTGGCCAAAAAAATAATTCATAAAAATATAAAACCTCTCAACTCACAATTCATAACCTAATAAACTCACAACTCTCAACTCAGAATTCACGAACTCAGAAACTCACAACTCTTAGCTCATGATTTCTTCACTACAAATTTCTCAGCTCACGATTTCTTCTAATTTCACCAGGTACCTATTTCTTCTTTCAATATAGCTCATGATTTTTTTTCAATTTCTTCTTTCAATATAGCTCATGATTTTTTCTCAATTTCTTCTTTAGATGAACAATCCATACAGATAAGCAGATGATGCCCTAATTTCGCTATTGAAATTTCTCTATTTCCGTCCTAAAGCTTCACCAAAGATCTGGGTTTTCAGCCCTAAAGCTTCATCATATCGAAAGGGTTTTGCTGGAATAGTGTTATTTCTATCTTTTAAGATCTGGGTTTATTGCATGTGGAGAATACATACGATTTTATTAATGAGTAACCAAAAAAATATTTAGGTTTATTGCATGTCTATTTTTGTGTTTGTTTATTGACGGGGTTACACATTTAGCTTGTGGGTTTTGATTTACTTGTGTTGTTAGTATGATTTGTGTTGGTTTTTACTTGTTTACTGATGGATTATTTTTGCTTGTTTACCGATGGGTTGTGATTAACCTAAACAGGACTTGAAAAATTATCTCAACCATGCAAATCTGTTTTTATCTAAGAACTTTCTAAATTACTAGTTTTGATGCACACCTGATCCTAATACAAGAGTTTCAATGAGATGTAATAGAGTTTGAAACACAAGACAGATTATCGGTACTTGTACATTTAGCTCTTCTGCTATTTTTGGGAAGTAAAAGATTCATATAGGTGGATTCCAACTAGTTATGGTCAAGGTTTAGTTGTGTTAGTATACATACACTAGGACATGAGTAGAAAACATTATGATTGGGGACTTGGTAGAGAGTCTGAATAACGAAACAAAGAAAGTGACTGTTAGAGAGAGTACACTTTTGTATAGTACATTATGTCTTTAACGTGTCCCTTCATGTACTGCTCTAGTTATTTTTCATGGGTCGTGATGAGATTCAACTGACGAACTTCGTCTATTATGATACTACATTACTCTCTTTCAGGTAATTTTATCTTACATGGCTAAGTTGTCTTTTTGCATTTATCCTAATGTGGTGTACTTCATTAGTCCATGATCATTATATAGAGGAATATATAGAAACGTTAAAGCTCGTGTGATTGGGGAATTGACTAAAACTAAGATTAAGGTTATTAAGTGGGGAAGTTTTGGCATTGTGAATATATTAGTAAGGGAGGTGCTAGTTACTTAGTGGGACATTGGATAAGTATACACGACTATGTTTAGAGAAGCCTATAGTATCGGAAGGATCAGAACATTTGGTTGGGATTTTGCTGAATTGATGACAGTAAGTTCACCTTCCCTGGCTGGACATTTGAGTTAAGGTTTTCCCAGTTCTTTCTTCTCTTTTCTTTTTACTGTTTAAGAGGTAGGACAAGGCTAGAGGATGAGATTTTCTCTTGTTTGCACTCAGATTGTCTATGGTGCTCCGTAAATGAATAGATCACTGGAGAACATAACGGTCACCTATGGTAGGTATTAAACAATCTATCAACGTTAAACGAAATTGAAAGAGTCTAAAAAGGTTAGAGAAAACAACTTGTACATGAAATAAAATTCAGGCAAGTGTAAAGTTTCATGAACTAAAGATTGCATTGTCTAATGCTACAGTATTGATTTTCAAGTACTTGAGTGGGCCACAAGTCCACCTTCAATTTAAGATCAGAGCTGATACTACCAAAAATGCAGAAAGAAAGCTGATTCCCATACTAATATAAAAATCTTCAGTTATAAACTCGTCCTCATCACTCAATATTGGATCTTGAGATGGTTCCTTTAGAGAGCAAGCTTATGTTAGTGGATAGCCACAAAGTGCATCATTCCCGATGTAGGATCTGTTATTGACAGTTAGTAATTGTTTGCCTAAAGGGATTCGGCCAGACAAGTTGTTAAATGATAAGTTCAAGACTCCCAGGTGACTTAACTGTGAAAGCCTAGCAGGAATTTCTCATTTAAGATCATTTCTGTTCAAGTCCAGGAAATTTAGTGCCCTCATTTGACCAATCCTCAGAGGGATATTGCCATTTAAATTGTTGCTCGACAGGTTCAAACCATGCAAACCAACAAGAGATGTAATTTCAGTAGGGATTTCTCGCACCATTTTGTCAACCAAATGCTCTTGTTATCACGATGAATTTCACTATGTATCACTACCAAATTACCTATGGATGACATAGTTTGTCTTGTTGCATTGAAGTATTTTGTTCTCATAGGATGATTTAACTATGACTAGTGTTGAACATGATCTTTTTCTAACTTTTAATTTTATTTTAAATGTGTAGGAAAATGCGGGTGATCGAATTTGAATGGTGGCCACATGTCAACTCGATATATTGAAGTGAACGACAAAGAGTTTCTGAACTATTGTGATATAAGTTTGAACACATTTTATTTTGTGTAGAATTTATTTCTAGTACAGATCCTTAAATATTGCTTTCTAACTATGTGCAGTACAAGACAAGTTGTTTTCGATGTTTATTGCAAATCTATACATTTGAATTATTTATTAGCTAATTTGGTGCTTGAGATTATTTATAATAATGTGATTAGTGAATTTATGCAAATCAAAATTATTATTTTTTAATTAGAAATTGTGCCTATAAAATTCTAAACAATGTTGCCACACATCAAAAGTATGGTTTATTGGTTATAAATTGTCATGTACCTAAGAAAAGGTTACACTTTATATGTGTTGTTGTAGAAGAGGTATAAAAGGTTGTACTTTTAAAGCGTGGCCAATAACAAAGCAAAAGGCCACGCTTTCTAATGGTAGAATTATCAAATAAAAGTATTGCTAATGAGATGCTACAAAGTGTGGCCTTTGTACCTCATTGGCTACGCTTTTAAGCGTAGCTACTATGGCAACACTTGAAAAGCGTGGCCTAAAGTCAATGGTTGCGCCACTTTAGCCCACCCCCGCAAAAGCATTGCCTAAAGGCAAAAAGCGTAGCCTTTGATCAAAGACCATACTCTTTGCTAGTTTAGGCCACATTTTACAAGGGTGGCTAAAGCCCAAAATGTTGTAGTGTCTGGTTCAAACTTAAAGCGTCAACTCTACAACAGAGTTTTTTAAATCAATCATATTTCAGATCCATTACATATCAATTTCAAAACTAAAATCACCATAAGAAAAAAAACAAAGAAGAAGAAGGAGAAGAAAGGGAATAAGCTCTCTTTTTATCATCAGTTTTGTTTTACCCTCTCGTTCCGTTCATATCTCCATTTCTTTTGTTCTTTCACATGATTTTCTTCTAATTTCTCCTTTCTATTTCTTCTTCGGTCGATTGAAGCGCTGAGAGAGAGAAAAACAACATATGGTTTTTTCTCAACAGAAAAAACAACATATGGATTTTTGAGATATTAGCAAAACAAAAAAAGCTAATTCTAAAGTTTGAAGAAAAATTGAAATAGAAAAAGTGAATTATGACTAAAATGAATATAGTGGAAGTAGAAAACATAAAATAGAAAGAGAAAATTGAGATAAAAAATAGCTGAAGAGAAGAAAAGAAGATGAAGATTGGATATGAGAGAGAGTAATGATTTGGCTAAATATGTAAAGTAACTTTCTTCAGAGGTGGATCTAGGATTTTAAGTTTATGGGTTCCTAATGAAATAAATTAATAAGCAATACTAATTAGATAAAACATGATCGAATATCGAAACTCTCTCTCTCTCTCTCTCTCTCTCTCTATATATATATATATATATATATATACATTAACATGTTAATTGTACTCCACGACTTATCATGTCTTGAAATAATTAATGATTACATCATTGCCACATTTTCAAACGAACCGGCGACCAAAATGAGACACAATAAGTTAAAAATGACACAAGTAAGCCACTGATTTAATTTGCAACCAAAATAGGCTACCCGAATTTTTTTTTTTCCGTTTTACTATTTTTTGTTAACGTCCCGTTAACTGAGGGGAATAGTGAATAAGTTGAAAAAATGGATTAAAAAATTCCGTGTTATAAAACAGAACTAAAAGTTCCGGGTTTTGAAATAATTTATTCTTTGTTCCGGGTTCTATAAAAATTAAAAAATAAAAACTAAAACGGAAGTAAAAGTTCCGTTTTGTAATAAAAAAATTTTTTTAGTAACCCGGAACAAATTGTTCCGGGTTAGTTTATTTTTTTTTGGGAACCCGGAATATAAATATCCGTTTTAGGTAAAAAATCAGTAACATCATCGGCTCCACCATAGCTTTACTTTACCATTTTCATTCTTTTTCCTCAAATCTGGTCCCCCCCCCCCCTCCCCCGTTTGTCGAACTCGAAAACAAGTTGAAAACCATCTTGATCGTCCAATAGAAAAGATCAACGGACGTAAAGGGGTCGCATCTACGAAGCTTAAGATCGGTTATTGTTGGACTTCACTATTTAGGTATTTTTTTAAAAAAAATTTCTTTCAATTAATCTTTTTCGATTCCGATGATATAATTCCGTTGTATGTATTTGCCACCCACTTATTTAATCACCTTGTTAGATACTTGTGTTTGGAATTGGTAAAAATTAATTGAATTTCATTTTGTAAAAGAATTAAAATTTCATTTTTTTTTTTAATTTGTGTTTGGAATTGTGATTTGTTGTATTGTTTTCGGAATGGTGCATTGTTGCACTTGCTTTTGGTTGTAATCATATTGAAATTAAAATTTTCCATATCATAATGTGTTCAATAGTTCGTCAATTATATGCCCTTTTTGAACTAGTTACTTATTATTAATCCTTGGCAAAATAAAATAAAAAAACTAATAATAATAATAATAATAGTAACTTATAAATTAGGTTGTTTAGGAATTTATTGGCATCACTAATTAGGTTCAAGTTGTATAAAACTCAATTAAAGGATTCTATAATAGTAACATAATTTTAGGTCAGAAATAGGGAAAGTAAGGTGTAAATTGGTTATAAAGATAACGATTGAAAAGGATAAATAAAAAAAAGAATTTGTGTTCTAATACATACATGACTTTGATTAAAAATTAAGTTAACATTCAAAAAGAGGACATCAAGTCATTAATCTACACAAGGTATTAAGAGATTGAGGGGTAGTTTAGTCATTTCGTTGTCTTATCCATGTATTGTTAAACCTGGTATTAGTAATCCCATGATTTCCTCTGTATAAGATAAGACCTCCTATGGTGTATTAAGTTATCCATGTATTAGGTGTGTTTGAGTTGAATTTAGCAACCAAACATAGTATTGGGTGGGCTAAATTTTAATACAAGGATTCTTTTAATTAGTACATCCTACCAAACGGGTCATAAGGTATTAAATATCGTTTCTCTCATATCATTTAATTTTTTTCCTATTGGATACTTGATCTTAATAGACTCACTTATTGAGTTTCATCTTGATTAATTTCTCTCCACTCGTGTGATTAGATCATTATTTTGCCTTTACATTGTTTTACACAACTGTAAAATAGCGGAATTAATTTCTATTTTTGTCTTCTTTTATGTTTCCTTAATTCATCACCTTTTAAATAGTAAATTAGGGAGGTATGTACGATTTCTCTTTCTAACTTCTACTTGTGAATCTTATATGAATTTTTAATAAATATCGAAAATTAATCGAATCATAACGATATCATAGAGAAACCGATATGAAACAATTTTCAAAAGTCTATTTTAGTTATATACAATTAAATAAAAATAAAAATAATATAATATAATTTTTGTTAAAATAACCATCCAAATCGTAACATTGACATCCTACTTAGCACGCGACAATAGTATAGTCTTGAATTAGGTGAATATGGTAATTACATTAGGTCTATGTTTATATTTGAGAGAACATAAATGGACAAAGTAATGATTATATGTCACATAGTGTGAGGTGCTTTCCTCATCTTAATGGGAAATCAAAGGAATAAACAAGACGGCCACCTCCAAAAAAATGTTCTATCTGGGATACTTTACACAAGTAAAAGTCTCAATGATCAACATATGCTTTTGCTATTAAAGTCAAAAAGTGACAAAATTAAAGAACAAATATTTTACATGCCTTGCTCATTCAATTCAATTAAGAAGAGTGTTGGAATAATTGATAAAGTTACTAAAATATGATCGGGAGATTACAAATTCAAAGTCGTAGAAGAGTTCGTCGTAGAACCAATCTCTTGAAAAAATACAAGATAAATCTACATCTAGTAAACTTTAATGATTCAACCTTCCCTTAGATCCTGCAAAAATAGCTAAAATTTTAGTACATCGGACTGACTATTTACTCATTCAATTCAATAGTAGTCAATAGTAAGAAAAGATGAAAAAATAAAAGATGTAACAAGAAAAGTATTTGATTTTCCTCTCTTATAATTTGTTATTAACCTATTACTATGGTGGATATAATTTTGTTCAATTGTTAAGGAAATGTCTTAAAAAATTTTATAAGGTTAATTTAATCAAGTGAATAAAGTTAATAAAAAAATTAAATAAATATATGCGTGCAGGTTGCTATTAAAGATGGAGCGTGTTGTGAACCCAGGTCCTGTAGTTGGTACCTTCTTCGTATACAGGATGATCATAGGTCCGAGTGGCTTTGGAAGGGAAAGATACATATAGGATCATGTATGAGGCCTGACCGATTAGATAAGGTTTGGAAATTATTTATTTCACACCCACCTCCCCATCGTGTGGCGGTGTATTTATCTACTGCTGGACTGCTTAATGTGGTAAAAGTCGGTAGGATACAGTATGATCGCTCACTTTTGACTGCCATGGTTGAGCGATGGAGGCCTGAGAGTCACTGTTTTCATCTACCTTTTGGCGAGGTCACTATCACGCTACAGGATGTCCAAGTCCTGTTTGGTTTGCGTATAGATGGTCGCCCCGTGTATATACAGGATGGCGGACAGAGGAATTACCCATGGGGTGCTATGCTTCAGCAAGTGACGGGATATGATGGGCCTATTGAAGGCAGGAGCTTTGTCAATATCATCCAGATTATAGATTTTATTAGACAGCAGTTAGCGGATCATCCCATAGCAGATGACACTCCCATTGAGATTGTTGAGCGTATTGCCCGACTATATATGTTTGTTATACTAGGAGGGATTTTATTCCCAAACACATCGGGAGACGTCATCAGCCTACGATTCTTATGGTTTGTAGATCCCATCCATGATGTCGGTAGCTATAGTTGGGGTAGCACAGTCCTAGCGTACCTATATAGGTCACTTTGTCGGTCATCCATCAAAGATACGAGTGACTTATGCGGTTTTCTTCCTCTTATTCAGGTAATTTAGTGGCTTATGTTACATTATAGCTAAAGCATAGTATTTTTGAGCTAACTTAACTAATTTATTTTGTCCCTTTAAGGTTTGGTGTTGGGAGAGGATGCTTCCTCTACAACCAAGGTTAAGTGACTTGGGTGTTTATAACCCATTACTCCCATACGCTAGAAGATGGAAGATGGGGGTTGATCGGGATATTGAGACACACCACAGTATCATCCCAATGAGAGATCAGATTGACAGAATGACGGCTGAGCAGGTACGCTTTACTTTTTATTTTTAAGTACAATTTTATTGTAGTTTTTCCACCCATTCAATTATTGCATTGTTTGAAATCTTGTAAAAAATTGAATTTTGCATTTTGTATAATTTGGAATCATTTTTCCATTTACTTTCTTTACAAATCCGAAGATTAACATCATCCAAGTAAATAGTTTAAAAAAATTAAAATTAGTCATTTATCCAGAATTCAATAAAACCATGTTTCGTTATTTTTACTTTTAAAGATTAGGGAATATCATTCTTTAAGAGTCACCAAAAAAGAACACTCCGTAGGAGTATATTTTCAACTGTCAACAATTTTATATGTTGACACATTGTACACACACAGACAATGTGTCAAGTATTTAAATATAACTACATGAAATATGTAAACATATATGTACATACAACTCGCGACTGAAATGAGCCGAGGTAGCAAGAAAGTGACCAAAATAAGCCACTGATCTAATTAGTAACCAAAATAGGCTACCCGGAATTATTTGTTCCATTTTATCATATTTAGCTAACATCTCCGTTAACTGTCGGGACAGAAAAAAATCTTAAAAAATGAAAAAATCACATCCAAGTTATATAACACGGAAGTAAAAAGTCCGGGTTTCAAATAAAATAATTTAAAACCCGGAATTATTACTTTCGTGTTATTTTAACAAATTAATTTTAAAGAACACGGGATTTTTATTTCCGTGTTCCACTATACAATTATTTTTTATATAAGCCAAAAGTAATACCAACATTTAAATCATCTAGTAATTAGTTAAAAAAATTGAAATTTGTATTGCTATTACGTTTTAAGAGTGCAATACTAAGTATTGAAAGTAATAAGATGAGTGGAGTATTAATTATTGAGCTATTTAATAGTGTTATTACAATATACACCCGCAGCAGTACCTTGACCAACTCCAGATTTTAGTTTCGGGTTTAAAATTAATAAAAAATTTAAAGTGAAGCCACAATATATTGCTACGTAGATCAATCAATTTTCATTTAGTTGTTATTTTTCTATGACACGTTATAATTATTATTAGTATTACTAGATCATGTTCTTAAGTACATTTAGTAGTACATTCAGTACGTTATTTTATATGAACATCATGTTCTTATTTATCCCTTCTCAAAGGATCATTTTATTGTGTTTCCTTACTGTATTTTTTATTGGCATGATCAACCACATATTGCTTAGTGCAAAATTACGTAATTGTTGAATCCTGATTGTGTTAATTTAACATAATTTGTGTGGACACCGTACGATGAAATTTTGCATACACTGCCCCCATGCTGCACGGTTGACCAGAATTTATGGACTGTACGAGTCCCTATGCTTTGCATAGAGATAGCTGAGTTCCACGCACCTGATCGGGTGATGCGACAGTTTAATCACCCACAGCACATACCAGAGCCCCCAGTGTGGGATCTCTGGCACTTTCGACATGATCATCGTAAGAAGTTGGATGAAAACGTCCTTGAGATGTTAGATGGTTGTTTTGATCAGTGGGCCTTGTGGAGTGAGAGATCTATCAGGCCTGTTTCGGGTGCTGTAGAGACAGATTATACACAGTGGTACTTGGAGCATGGATGGTTGCTGATAGGCAACCCTGCATTACAGGTTCTTGGAGCACCAGGCTTTGTTCATAGTGCTGGGAGTTGTGCTGCGATGTCGAGAGGGCTCCATAAGTTACTACAGGTTGCTTTACATTGGCAAGAGGATCCTGCCCGTGCATCGTGTGGCAGTACGATACATAGGATGGTTATAGACACACTACAGGAGGCTAGGGATCCCGTAAAGACAGGCGAGCCAGTTTTTACCGGAGATGCCTTTTTTATGAATACGAATGCTAGAGGTGGTCGACGTGATAATTCTCGTGCTCCTCGTGCTGGACGTGGTAGAGGAAGAAGACGTCGTCCTGAAAGACGCCGAGGCACCGACGCTGTTCTACATGCTTTACTTGATGAGCCATTACCGACCACTCCTGCCGGTCCATCTACTCAGTCTAGTCCAGACTTTGGGAGTCTTTACCCCATGCCTTGGGATGTTGCACAGACGGGTACAGGCGAGAGACCTACGCGGGATGTAGCGGGAGTAGCACGTTTGAGCTATGGATCTGCTATAGGCGCTGATGATTATATGCCGGATATGACGGATATGCCGGTAACTAATATCATCTATTTCATCCACTAAAAAATTATAATTTAATTTTAATGCCATACTTGTTTTTTGTTGTAGGGCCCATCTGGTACACAAGACCTTGGTGATCATACACCTGTGCAGGGTCATACTGATTTTTCAAATTCTGATTTTTTTAATGATTTGTTTGATCATGAGCATGTCGAGCTGCATGATATGCCCACCTTGGATCCTGCCTGCCAGACGACGATTGACGATACGTTGTCGGCTTCGGGTGTCAATCAAGTCGAGACACAGGTTAATAAATTTTTTATGTTGATTCAATTATTTTTTAGTAACCTACTATTTAAATACGTTATTCACTTTTAGTTTTACTTGATGAATATTTATTATTGTCTAAATTTACTTATTTTTTAACCTATTTGTTTAGCTTTCGAGTTCGAGTCTACCAGCCACCGCTGATCAGGCTGACGAGGTCGGTAGCGTCCCGGCATGTACTGCGGCTTCAGTTTTGGCACAGGTATAGTGTAACCTGTTGTTTAAATACGTTATTCACCTTTAGTTTTACTTGATGAAAGTTTATTATTGTTTAAATTTACTTATTTTTTAACCTATATGTTTAGCTTCCGAGTTCGAGTCCACCAGCCACCGCTGATCAGGCTGACGAGGTCGGTAGCGTCCCGGCATATACTGCGGCTTCAGTTTTGGCACAGGTATAGTGTAACCTGTTGTTTAAATACGTTATTCACCTTTAGTTTTACTTGATGAAAATTTATTATTGTTTAAATGTTTAGCTTTCGAGTTCGAGTCCACCAGCCACCGCTGATCATGCTGATATCCTTCAGGCATCGATTGGAGATCCTGTTGAAACACAGGTTTGATTAAATAGTTATGTTATGTTTTTCCTTCATTGAAAGTAACCTTAATATATTCTACTAACATAATTATTTGGTATTAATTTCTTTGTTAGGTTGATGCTATATGTCCTGGAGGTTCATCTCCGGAGAATTTCGTTATGGCAGATGACCAAGTGACACGGACACCTGGGAAGAAATTGCCTGTTAAGAGGGTTAGAAAGCAATGAAACAAAGAACAGGGTGAGGCGATTGTACCGGTAAAGAGAAGGCGGGATGATGATGGATTTAGGCCAATTAATGTTCTACGACCACCAAAGGGGGTTTGTGGAACATAGTATTTCATATTAGTTTCGCTTGTATATTTATTTTTCTGTACTAAGTTATTCCTCTTTTTTGTTTTTTATATTAAGTCTTATTTTTTTCATATCGCAAGCAATGTAAATATATTATTAGCATATTGCAGTATTAACTTAATTTTAATAATATCTTACAAAATATGGTGAATATGCGATATGAATTTCGGCCACTTAATATTCATGTCGAATGTTTGATTTTGCAAATATATAGTTGAATATAGTTATTTAACTTTGTAGTGAAATTTTAAAACTTTTAAAAGAATTTGAAAACGTAACAATTTCTTTCGGGTTATGGTTACTTCATTATATAAACCACTTTGCCCTATTCCATCTTACTGTGAGTCATAAATCATGTCTCAAGTATCTGGAGTGTCGATGTCCTCTATCCAACCAGGTATATGTTATTGCGGAGATCGGTGTAGAATTAAAACATCACGGACTACTGAAAATCCAGGTCGATTATTCTGGGGTTGAAAAGTTGCTCAGGTAAGATTGTTTTCTACCATTCTTTAAGGGCATTAGTCAGTAACCTATGTGAACTAATGTAATTATTTGTTCTCTTCAAAAATTTTTAGGCAAACGGTGGATGCGATTATTTTCGTTGGGAGGACAATTTTACAACAAATCGAAGGCCAGTGGTGGAAACTGACAACGTTACTTCATGTAACAATTTCAATGAAGTCAGAGAAGATCGGGATTTGCTTAGAACTTTGCTGAGGGATACCCTTCGGGAGAGAGACGTGTTGAGAGAAAAAGTTAATGACAAAGACAAAGTAATCACTACTTATCAAGTTATTTGTATGATTTTGGCATTGGTTTTATTTTGGAAATGCTATATCCTTCATTAGCTATTCAAATATTATGTAAAGTTATTGTTCCATGTATTTTTATTTCACTTTTAACAAATGTTTCACTATTAGAAGGATATTGGAATGCACAACTTACCTATAAAAAGACATGATATAATAGTTTGTTCACCTTAACTTTGATAATTCAACTACATTATGTATACAGTTGTTGTACCATATGAATTAATCCGATATATCATTCGGTGAATGACCGGTCATAAAAAGTTTCTACTTTATATGACACATTATACCACCATCGGTAATAAATAAGATGGAAAACGGAATAAATTAATTTGATATATCATTCGGTGATTGACCGGTCATAAAAAGTTTCTACTTTATATGACACATTATACCCCATCGGTAATAAATAAGATGGAAAATGGAATAAATTAATCCGATATATCATTCGGTGATTGACCGGTCATAAAAAGTTTCTACTTTATATGACACATTATACCACCATAGGTAATAAATAAGATGGAAAACGGAATAAATTAATCTGATATATCATTCGGTGATTGACCGGTCATAAAAAGTTTCTACTTTATAGGACACATTATACCCCATCGGTAATAAATAAGATGGAAAACGGAATAAATTAATCCGATATATCATTGGGTGATTGACCGGTCATAAAATTGGGGTATGAATTGTAGCGATGAAGATGACGTAGATTTCGTTTCTGAAACTCAGGAAGGGTGATTATTATGAATAATGTTTTTAAGGTTTTATTGACGATATCCATTTATTTATAATTGTTCAAAAATTCTAAGCAAAAAAAAATCATTCACAAAAACAAATTGCATAGACATGACATCAGAAATATCGTTACATTAGTACATAAAAAATATCCGACAAATGATGAAAACTAGTACAACAACATCAACTACGAAAAGTACTACCATCACATGAGTTATTTGTAACTTGAGATGAACTAGCGTTCCTATCTCGCGAAGGACAACTGCGTTTATCGTGACCAACATGTTTGCACAATGAGCACTTCCGAGATAGTGTAGTTGGCGGAACGTCCATTTCATTGTGTATGCGAGTCATTTTTTTTGATCCCAATTTTCGTAAAAATCTTTTGTTGGCTATCATAGTAAAGGGACTTTGGGGCCAATACGACTCACCACCAAGCGGATTGAATTGTCCGGAGTACGCTTTTACATAGTTGCGCACACTAAATTCTTGTGCTATGTGATCCCATGCTTCATATCCAATTTGGTCAAAACCCCTAATGGCATGAGAACATGGAATGTGAAATGACTGCCATTTACCACATTGACATATTCCTTGCGACGCGTTAACGATGTGCTTATTTCCACCACGACCACGGTACCTACATATTTCTACCTCAAATATATTTTCCCTTTGTTGGTGATAGTTCATGAGCGTGTGTCCTTCTGACTTTTTTCGGTTATCCTCGAAACGCTTGAATGGATTTGGCATCCATTTTTGTTTTTCCGAAATTATTCGCATACCATAAGCCGATCTTGTAACAAACCGACCCACAACCTGTTTATAGGCAAGTGTCACCATCGCAGTAACTGGTAGGCCCCTAGCTGATTTTAGGATCCCGTTGAAGGACTCGGAGCTATTTATAGTCATCATGCCCCATCTTCTACCACCATCCTGTTGCACTGTCCATTTGTCAAGGTCAAACCTCATTAACCATGCATAGGCTTCCTCGTTAATATGTTTGATCTCCTTCATTTTTTCCAAAAACTTCTTCTCTTGATGGTGTGTTGCAGCTGCCCATAGAAGATTGTTTAGAGTAGCATTTTTGAATTGTTTTTGAAAGTTAGCCTTCAAATGCCTTAAACAATAACGATGGTAAGCAAATGGGGCCTGCCAATTAGGCGAACTATACAAAGTTGAAAGGATTCCCTGATGCCTATCAGATAACAATGTTACGCCTCTACGACCCCTGACAACATGCTGATGCAAATGATTCAAAAATAAGGTCCAAGTCTCTTTGCTCTCATTCGCAGCTAGGCCAAGGGAAATATAGAACCGTTGCCGTCCGTTCCAACTGCAATCAACATTTTCATATCATATTTGCCGTACACATGTGTTCCGTCAATTGATATCACAGGACGACAATAAAAAAATCCATCAGTACATGGTTTGAATGTCCAGAAAACGTAGTTAAATACATCTTCAGAAACATTATCATGCCGCTCTAACTTCCATTCAACTACAGTGCCTGGATTGTACCATTTCAAAGCAGTCATATACCGCGACAACTGGCTAAAAGAGCCTTCCCAAGTACCATAGATCTTTTCAAAAGCACGCTTGCGTCCAAGATACGCCTTTCTTCTACTTACCGTTTTTCCATACGATTTAAGGACAGCTGTTTGGCAGTCTTTGATAGGAAACCTGGCATGTTTGAATCGTATTAAGGTTCAGAGAAAATAATTTAATCCTTAATTAAAGTTAAATGATCTAAGAATGAATTAGTACCTTGGCGTTTTTTCTATATCAGTGAGGAGAATGGAAGCAATCATCTCGACATTCAGGTTGAAGTGACCTTCACGACATGTACCCATATTACATGTGTGTTCATCATGGTATGTCCCAATTGTCCACATATTAGTCTCTTTGGACTTATAATTCGTGGCTTTAAATCCACACCCTTGATCTGCACGCTTACAGCAAATTCGCCATGATGTTTTTGTCGACTTAGTGACATGGTACTCCCTCGCACTCTTTAAGTGCAAAAGATTAAACGCCCTTTGCAACTCCTTCTTTGTCTTGAACAACATGCCTTCTTCAAGATAAAAATTACTATTTATAAAATCTTGCGGTTCACGCCACGTACCTTTTTTTGTATGAGTATCACCATGGGTAACCATAAACACATCTGGACTATCTAGGGGATGCTCAAGAAATGGAATTTCACGATAATAAAATTCAGGCATATGCATTGATGGAGACCTGCCAACTAACTGCAGATTTGCTGGTGGCAAAGATACTTCCGCATGAATTGGACTCATCGACATAGATCTTGGTGACCGGTTGGGAATTATAAATTCATCATCACTGGATGACGCTACAAATGGGAGTTCATCTTCAGATATATCAGCATTAGGCAAATACTCGCTATCACTCTGTGAACTTGATCGACATCTTGCCTTAGATTTTTTATATATGTTTAAAAAAAAATATGAGACATCACACATATTAACATTACATAATTAAAACTTCAATGGTGGACATACCAATAACAATCAGCTACACCAAAACTAGACGAGGCATGCATATTTGAGGATGTTCCAGCATTTTTAATCAAGCCAAACTGTGACGATTGTCCAAAATGGTGATCTTGTCCGTAACTTGGAGCAACATTCATCTCATTTTGAGGTAAACTGCTATAAAAATAAATAATAATCAAAAACTAAAATTGATGAAAAAAATAAATTTGTAAGTTGACATAACACAAATTTTATGGACATTACCTGTCATTTTCATTAATACCTTCATTCAAATCAAAATCATATCTGCCTGCAAGAAGATTTTGGTATTGAGTTATGTGAGGAAAATAAGATGACTGAGTTACGGGGACTGCATCAACACTGTTATGATTTTCAAGTTGAGGATGGACATCACTCGGTATAGGAGAACGCCGACGACGACTCGTACGCTCAGTCCGAACATAGACTTCAAGCACATTTAGCTTGATTTGATCTATAAAGTCAATCGGAGCGCTTAAAAAATCTCTCAAAGAATCATCATCATTGATAATCCACTCACCAAAATTAACCTGCCCGTGTGCTAAAATTGACGTCGGATATTTTCCAATTATAATCAATGTATAATCTGCACTATTCAAATTCATCCTTTTATACAGTGAATCACATAATTTTTGAAAAGAAAGATTAACTGGATACTTAACATTGTATTTCGGGGGACAACTATAGTGTATGGTGTTTCCGTCATAAATAATGTCACCATTCCAAAAAAAAGAAACTCTAACTTTTGGTTCCCAAGACATTTTGTGTGATTGAAAGGAAGAAACATATATAGATGAAAATGTTGTTTACTGCCATGTTTAAGACCTTTTTATAAAAATAAAAAATGGATTTATTTAGTCCGTTTTTATGAAACGTCAAATCAATGCCGACATTATATTTAATCCGTGACAAATTCTGCAAAAATAATGCACAAAGCAGATTTTTAAAACGGAATAAATAATTCCGGGTTATTTAAAATGAATTTTTTTAAGTATCCCGGAATTAATAACTCCGGATTTCAAAGATATTTATTCGGAACACTGAATTATTAATTCCGTGTTATTAAAAAAAAAAAAAGAAGACCTGCACCTTTGAATTCTGTATTCTGACAAGACTATGATGGATTTTTGGACATAAAACGGAACAAATTGTTCCGTGTTCCAATATTTTTAAAAAAAATCAGTTACCCGGAACAATTTATTCCGTGTTCCAATATTAAAAATATTTTAACGTAATCCGGAACAAATTGTTCCGTGTTCCGTATTTTTTTTTTTTAAAAAAATTAATTGATACCCCGGAAAAAATAATTCCGTTTTACGTAAAAAAAAATTTAAAAAATTACCCGGAACAAATAGTTCCGGGTTAAGAATAAATTATTTCAAAACCCGGAACTTTTAGTTCCGTTTTATAACACGGAATTTTTTAATCCGTTTTTTCGACTTATTCACTATTCCCGTCAGTTAACGGGACGTTAACAAAAAATGCTAAAACGAAAAAAAAATAATCCGGGTAGCCTATTTTGGTTGCAAACTAAATCAGTGGCTTATTTGTGTCACTTTTAACTTATTGTGGCTCATTTTAGTCGCCGGTTCTTTTCAAACACTTCATCCTTTACATAATAAACTAAATAATTATTCAAAAAATTCATCAGCAATTCTGCTACGCAAGTTATTTTTAATACTTCATTAAAGTAAATCTCTTTCCAGTGTTGCAACAACGACATGTAATATTAAACTCTTCATAACAAATTAAACCCTTTTTTTCACAAGCAAATAAACATTTATGTCCATTTTTTAATGTTGTTACTGATTCAAGCCTTTAAAGTGATTTGAGGCTTGAAATTTTTGTGATTATGTTGATTATTTCTTCACAATTTCAACCTATTAAATAAATTTTTTTACATAAATAACTAGAACCCAAATGCTAAAAAATACTACATTATAGTGGACTAATAGAAAATAAAATTAAAATAAAACTCTACAAAATAACAAATAAAATAAGTAAACTAGAACCCAACAAAAAATATAAGTAAAAGTCTTTATTTAACTATGCAAATCAATGAATAATTTAACTGTGTAAGCTATTTGGAAAAAATATATAGTAGAAGAAGAGTGAAGAAAAAGTTGAAGTACTTGACTGTTATAAAATAATATGTTGATAGTGGATGTCCATAACTCTTAAGAATTAAGTCACTCCATCCATCTTCTCCATGATGTGTAGTTAATCATCCACTACCCTCACCATTATGGATGTAACTCTTACACCCTTTAACCTCCCCCATAATCTTCATTGTTAATGTCATGTTTATGACAACCTTTTATATGCCTCTATGTAATAATATAAATAGAGGCATAAGGATTTGTATTGTACACACTTGAACAATTGGAAGAATAGAAAACTCTCTTCTCTTGAGCTCTTATTCTTGTCTACTTTCTTTTTTCATATTGTCTCTTTTAGCTTAGTTTTAAAACACGTTATCAGCACTAAGCTCAAAAAATAAAGGTAAGTATTGGTAAGTTTTATATACCTTTGAAGAATTGTGGTATTGAAACAAAGAAGGTCAAAATCTCGAGTCAAGGTAAATCACGTTTGAATTTGATTTATGCTATCACATTACTTTCTGTACAGCCATATATTATTGAACTTTCCTTGCAAGGGAGTTGATGACTGAAAAAAGTTTTTAGCTTGAAAAAGTTGTCTAACACTATTTTAACTATGATAATAATATATAAAAATCACTTCAACCCTCTGTTTGATCCCAACATTATATTTCTCCTATATTAGTAATTTATTTTATTATATGTGTTATATGAAGAGGGGGGATACACTGATTTGTTTTAATTTTTACAACTTTATATATTGGTTTATGTTATGCTAACAATTTTTGCTTCAGAAAATGATTGAAGAATAAAGAGGCAAATTGTCATGTTAATTTTTTAAGTGCGGGATATAATGCTATTGAAATCAAAATAATGAGTTTAATTAGAATGGTGAGAAAATCTCTCCATTGTTTTTTAATACAAGTGATTACTGTCTGCTACTAGTTGTTTATCTTTAAGGTTGGAATGCCAATATTGGACATGATACAAATTATCATATGATATGTACACTGTAGCAGGCCGGTAAAGAATGTAACAAGTCAAAATTATGACTTACGGATGTACACAAGGTACTTTGATTTATGTTATTGCTTAAGGGTAAGACGATGGATTCAAGTTCTATCGCACCAAAAAGGGTAAGACATTGGGTTAAAGTCCCGATGCACCAATGATGATAAGGTATTGGGTTCGAGTCCCATGAAATTATGGCCTAATACGCCTTTATATGGGTAAGACGTTGGGTTTAAGTCCTAATGCGCCATAGTGAGTATATAATGATGACTAAGGCAAAATTTTGATAAAAAGTCATGAAATTCGCCCAATTGATTTGCTCTATTCTCTTATACGTGAATGTGGTAGCAATGTATAATATGTCCGAAAGAAGACAATGGTTGAATATATGAATATATGAATATGGGCAAGGAAGAACAAAATAATAATATAGTCATCATTGTGGTAATTCTAAAAGGAAGAACACTATGGGTTCTCCAAATAGTCCTTTAAAAGGTGAAGGTAGTTTTTTACCATCAATTTGGTATAAAAGGTATATATTTGACACGCGGTTGTCGTGCAACCTAGTTTGAAAAGTTTTCTAAATCCTCCATCAAATGAAAAAAAATAAAATTGAAGGCACTCTTGATCTTTCAAAATGATATTGAGATGGGTCATATAAATATGACAAATGTCAAGGCATGACAATGAGCTTATAAAATAAATTATAAAGCATATATGATTATAGTCCATTTCTTGAAGAGAATGTGACTTGTGATTAGAATAGTAAATGCTAGGCCATTCTTGAAAATGAATGTGTCAATATGTGATAAAAATTGTGAATAAGAATGTGATCATGGATTGGATAAATACCACAACTCACCTCTACGGGAGGTTTGAGTCTTTGATTATCAAACGGTACAGTAAGAAATAAGTCTTGTCAAATATGATATGATATGTTTTATTATGAACTATCGAATGGCAAAGGAAAGAAATAATTCTTTCATATAAAGTTTGTGACCATGACCAAAAATGAATGTTATTGTGTGGCTACACAAATTTGTCATTGATTTGGTACATATAATTTTCTCCTTAAAAGGAGATGTTTACCACATGTGTGGTGTTTTGGAATATGAGGTAATACACAAGTATTTGATAGCTTCGAAAAAGCTAATGTGTTACTACATGGAGGAATGAAATTGTTCATGATATTGAGATTGTAGTAAGTCTCCAAAAGAAACTTTTAAGTTTCAAGAAAATTGACAAGAAAAAAATTATTGTTATTTTGAGACTATAAATTATGGAAAGATTTTTATATCTTCATATTACTACAATCGAAACGGGTTATAAATATGAAAGGTTACCCGTTTTCCTCCTATTTGATGATATAAATATGGGCATGGTGATGGAATCACATGTGATAGTAAACTAAAAATTTACAGAAAATATATAAGTTGGCGTGATCGGTTGACCATCCCGGTTCAAATGTGATGCAAAAATAATTGAGAATTCATGTGATTATACATTGAAGAAATAAAAGATTCTTCAAGAATTCTCCTATGTTGCTTGTTCTCATGATAAAATATTATATCGGCGAAGGTTGGGATTGTATCCCTTTGAAACATATAACAAGGTGATTATGTACCCGTTCACCTGCCATGTGGACTGTTTACTATGAAATAAGATGCATCTATGGTTGGTCACATGCACTTTGTTATCAACTTGCAATTTGATTTTTGCAAGGTTGTTTGCTCAAATTGTTAAATTAAGAGCATGGTTCCAAACTATAAAAGTTGATAATGTTGATTGGTTTAGCAGAAAGTGTGTGCCTCCAATTATAGCTGAACCATTGGTTATGAGAACAAATCTCCCAAAAAGAAAATTTGGTGTGAGACGAGTTTATTTAATGTAGCAATATTTGTATGCATCAAGCCAACAAGGTTCTCCTATATTGTTGGTTCAGGATCAGGAACCAAATAAATCCATCTAAAATTTGAATGTGTAACATCCACCATGCACAAAGATGGATCCCCAAAATAAGGTTGGGGTGAATGTTAGATTTTCTAACATTAGGGGGAGATATGATTAAAAGCTGAAATGCATGGAATGAATTATCTAGATCCTCGTAAAAAAAAAAAAGAACCTGAAGTTCAAGAGATAATTCATGATTTGCAAAATGTTGCAAGTTCATTGCCAGACTGATCCTATGTTATAATTCAGCTGTAAATGCTCCAATAAAAAGTCCTTGAAGGGTAGAGTCTATGGCACATTTGAAACATGATAGACCAATTGGTTCCAAATGTAAAACTCCTTAAAGAAGGAGAGGAGAAAATGTTCAAGATGGTCTTGATAATGAGGCAAGTGCTTTAAAAGAGCACCATGATATAACTATTCATAAAACCTTGACAAAGATTCAAGTACCTGGAAATGATGAAAATTGAAGACATCTTTATAAGTTATGTCGCATTGGAACCGATATCAAATAACCGTCGACGATATTTTTGGTATAATGTAGTGCTCACCATTATAATTAGTAACGAGGATCTTGAATTTAAATCTGTCAAATAGTATTGACAGATAAAATACGCAATTCAAGTATATTTTATTTCACTTGAAAAGTGATGGTATGTACTTAGTCTATAGACTAAGGTATAATGTTAGTGGGGTACAAATAGGTAATTGTGCGAAATGTAAAATCGTAAGATATAAAGTACGACTTGTGCCTTGAGGCATAAATGTTATTCGCAAAAGTCCTGGCATTATTTTTTGGAGATGTATTCTCCTGCGGTGGATGCAATAAGGTTTCTTTAAATCTGGCAATGAATGAGAAAAACTTGAATGCGTATCATGAATGATTGTCATGTCTAGCTAGACGATAAATGTTATATGAAAACTAGGTAGATGGTAAATGTTATATGAAAATCCTTGAAGGATTTAAAAATTCTATAAGCGATTCCATTGAAATAGTACCCCAATGGTTGCAATATCGCTTAACATAAAGAAAGATCTATTTCGATGTCATGAACATGGTTAGAAAGTACCATGTATTTGTGCAATTGATGCACTTATATATCCTGTTATTTCTATACATGAGATAATAATTTTTACCATTGTGCAGGAAAGGTATAATTTCACTTTTATGTGAATCAGAGTGAAATCAAATATTATTGACATGGATTTATTATTTCTAACAAATATTGTCAAAGGATTATTGATTATGCAAATGCAGGAAGATTATTTGATCTACAGTCACTTTTAATATCATGAAAATGAAAGTATCAACAACTTGATTGTTGCTACAAACAAGTTCAATGTACAAGTGGCTTGCAACAATGAGGTCACGAATAAAGTGATTGTCAAGAATGTATTTGGCTGAGTTCAAAGGCTTAAACATATCCAAGAAATTACAAGACAAATTATATATCAGGATGATTTTAAGAATGCAAATTCTTCATGAATGTGATTTGATCACAAAGACACTGTCAATATCAACATTTGAAAGCTGACATATAAGATTGGGACGCGTCGTCTTTGAGAAGAAAAATGATGTTTGCATTAGGGGGAGTAAAATACGCGCTGCACTCTTTTTCCCTTGGCCTAGGTTTTGTCCTAATGGGTTTTCCTGGCAAGGTTTTTAACGAGGTAGCAAACAACGCGTATTATAAGATATGTGTACTCTTTTTCCTTCACTAGAATTTTTTTTTTCCCATAGTTTTTTTTTTTTCCTAGTAAGGTTTTAATGAGGCACATTATCTATGGACATCCAAGGGGGAGTGTTATAAAATAATATGTTGATAGTGGATGTCCATAACTCTTAAGAATTAAGTCACTCCATCCATCTTCTCCATGATGTGTAGTTAATCATCCACTACCCTCACCATTATGGATGTAACTCTTACACCCTTTAACCTCCCCCATAATCTTCATTGTTAATGTCATATTTATGACAACCTTTTATATGCCTCTATGTAATAATATAAATAGAGGCATAAGGATTTGTATTGTACACACTTGAACAATTGGAAGAATAGAAAACTCTCTTCTCTTGAGCTCTTATTCTTGTCTACTTTCTTTTTTCATATTGTCTCTTTTAGCTTAGTTTTAAAACATTGACAAGTATATTGCCTTTGTTTTCTACGAATTATCATAGCAATAGAGCATAAGTGCTACTGTGTCTTCAATTCCAAGTGCAGTATTTTATAACCCTAAATTTTTTTATTTCTAATTTTTTTTGATTTCAACATTGATTTTTAAATTGTATTTGGATAAAAGTAACATTTTATTTACTGGTCTCTTTTAGTTGACTTTTGCTATTACTATTTAATTTTTTAAAGGGAAAAGGGGCAAATATACTCCTCAATTTTGAAATTTAGAGCAGATATACCCATCATTAAAAAGTGGAGCAAATACAACCCTGTCTTGTATGAAATGGTGGAGCTATACCTTTTTTACTAATAGACTTGTATCTTTTTAATTAAGTAATAGTTACTTTATTTTTTAAAATTAAACAAATAAATGGATTTATTTTTATAGGTAAAACAGTGTTAAAGATATAGTTTCATCTAAATAATCTAAAACAATTTCCATTGAAAAAGTACAGATGGTTATGCAGGTAGTCCATAGTCAGAATACGAGTATTTTAATTTTCATCACGCATTTTCTAAATTGAAAATCTGTGGGTCATTATTTTTACTTGGACGGGCAAGTTGGGTCAGTTAAAAAATAAATAGACTAGTCAAAATAAATTCATTTATCTTTTTTTAATTTAAAAAATAAGATAAACATTATTTAATTAAAAAAATATAAATTTGTTGGTAAAAAGGGTATATCTGCACCATTCCATAGACGATAGGAGTATATTTGCTCTAATTTTTTAACGGAGGATATATTTTCTTTAAATCATAAAGTTGAGGGGTATATTTGTCACGACCCGAAAACATAGGTTATGATGACACCTATTATAACCCGCCAGTAGGTAAGCCAAAATCATAGTCCAGAATGACAAGCAACGGGCTAATAGGCGGAAGAGAGAATAATAGGGTAAAGACACTAGATAAAGTAACAAACAGAGAAAGTAGATGGAACATGCATACAAATAGCGAGGGGAAAGAACAAAACATACAAAACGGATCCCCCAAGACCTGGTATATTTAGTACAAGAGCCACTATAGGATAAGGAGTACTAGACTGAAAACCTCAGCGGGGCCAACCTAAGAAATTGACCCAGTATTTTTGGCTCCTCAAAAGTCATGGCTGGTCGAGCTGCCACTGGATGCTTAACTAACAGTGCTGGTGGAACCCTCTACTCGGGGAGCCATAGCTGCAGGCTATGCCCCAGTACCTGGTCCACCCTGTGTTAGCCCCCGAGTGGATGCTTGGGCACCATTCATCGACAGACCTCCAAGCATACCCAATAACTGGACTAGGACATCTCGAAGGGCAGATGTGGCTATAAATTTAGGTGGAGCTTCGGTTGGTCCCTAGCCCACTAGCTGCTGTAGTAGCAGATTCTCTGGTGCAATCTCTAGCTTTAAATCAATAACCAGCTATGGTGACGGCTCTCTGGAATGGTCCTGAGCTGGTGCTACAGCTCGTGCCTGACCTGGACCTCGAGATCGACCTCTACATCTGCCCCTAACTGGATTCGTTGTTGCAGGCTCAGGGGCCTCTCCCTCGGCCGCTATAGCCCTCATACTAGACATCTGTGAAAGAATGAAACAAATGAGAATCTAGAAACCAACATAGACACAACGCACGATGAAGAATCAAAAGGTGAGATTTTCCTAAGAATGTCTTGTAGCCTCCTGAATATAGGATACTGACGTCATTGTACCGTTCTGCAGGACTCTACTAGATACTTACTTTTGTACCAACAATATCGGTGAACCTAGGCTCTGATACCAAACTATCATGATCTAAAAACTCAGGTCATGATGATAGATACTATATCCCGCTAGTAGGTAAAACAAATCCATAGCCCGTAGCAAGTAACGAGCTAATGATAAGAAGAGAGAAGAATAGGATAATATCACAAAATCAAGCGACAATTGACAAAAATAGACAGAACATGCATACAACAGAGAGGGGAAGGGCAAAATATACAAACCAAATCGCCCAAGACCTGCTATAGTCAGTACAAGAGCCACTAAAGCATAAAGAGTACCAGACAAGAGCAATATATACAGAGAATAGTCTCCGAAGGTACAAAATAAGACTAATCCAAAATAGAAGGAGATATATCATCGGTTGCCAAAAGCTCAACCTATATCCCTGATTAACAGCTCCGCACGAGGATGACATCAACAACAATGACTCATACTAGGATCTGCATTAGGGAAAAAGAAGCAAAAGTGTAGTATGAGTATCAAAACATGCGGTACTCAGTAGGCTTCATAGACCGACTGAGCTCAAATAAGATAAAAGTGTAATTAAGTGAGAATTTACACTTAAGGTAAGAAAAAAGAGGGGTAAGAAAGAGAGTAAAAGGCCAAAGGTAGACAGTTAAGAGAAATATAAGTAATAACTCAAAAAGCATAAAGTAAGTGTCTAACTATAACCTAACCGGATCCTCAAAAGCCTAGAAGGTACACACAATAATAAATAAACCCAACATGCCCCCATAAGCATAATGGATGCAAATAACATGTAATACTAACATATACCAAGAACAATAGTAAGTAAATATGAAATAAAGCCATGATATGCAATAACGTACCCTATGATCCTCCTCAAGCCATATCCATAAATCAAGCTCGGAATCAAACCAGACTTTCAAATAGAAATCAGTAATGATGCATGGCCGAAATTGAACCGAGGCTAAATATGTAACAAGCAGTAAAATCAGGTGCCTAAAATCAAATCGGGACTGAATAGTCCATTTTCCTTTTTGGAAAACCAAATTCATGTAAAGTATTCAAAATCCCATTTATCGAGTCAAAAATATTGCTTTTAGGTCAAAATATCAATATGCCAAGGATACAAAATTAGACTAATACAATAGAGTGAGTAAACAAATTCAAATATCAATAATCAGTCCATCACTATGCAACCTAAGTATTTTACAGTTATCTACAACGGGAAAAAATACACTATCCTAAGGCGAATGGTCATAAAGGAGTGGTAAAACTAGTCATAAGCCCCGAGAACCCGACCTAAGGCAAGCATCTACCCGAGCCTAGGTTAAGGCATCTAACTCTAATCCTAAGGATACTATGAACACTAAGCTAAGTCTTAAAGGGAAAACGACTACTGAATAATAGCACAAATACCTTAAACGAGCAATATCTAAGAGTAGGTAAGCCGTAACATACCTAGACCCAAAAGAACGTGCTTCCAACCTACTATACCAAAGCTTTTCCTTTATGAGAAGCCTCCGACCACTGCCACACTACCAAAATAATAATCTATGCATCAATACGAGAATAATGGTACCAATATTTCAAATTTATGCTTCAGTCCAAAAATTAGGTTAGAAATCACCCATGTGGCCCGTATACAGATTTAACAAATTGAACCCACAACTGTGTCCCTTGTGGGTCAAGGATCTCATGCTCAAAATTTTGAGTATGATTAACCCCCAAATCGAGTTCCAAAACTGCCCACAAATAAGAGAAAAACAAGAACTTAAACTAAGAATTAAATTGAAGTTTAGATCGGAATCTTATGAATTAATGATGGAAAAGTGATCAAGGATCAAGTACACACCTAGCCCCAGCTCCAAAATATGATTCTATATTGATTTCCAAGCTTAAAATGCTCACTATGGAGGAAAATTTGAGAGAATAAATAAGAGAGACGAAATGGGGAGTATATATACAACTACCTCTTTTTAAGCAGAGGTTTGGCCGCTTAAGAGATTGAACCATCGCTTAAGCGAGGGTCACTGTTTCCCCGTCCCTCCGCATAAGCGATTCCATTTAAGCAAAAGAGAGCCCGCTTAAGCAGTGGGAGCTGACATCAGCTCTAGCTGCATAAACGGCCTCCTAGCCGCACAAGCATCTCCACTTAAGAAATCAAACAAGCACTTAAGAGGCTGCACCAAAAAATTCTTGCTAAGTCTAAAAGGACTTCGATAGGGTGCTCGAGATTAATTTGAAACCCTATGAATGCAAATAAAATATGCTACCCTACTAGAAATGACATTTTGAACTCAACGAAATTGATGAAATTCCCAACCAAGGTCATTTTGATGAAAAGTGGGCCCCACACCCAACCTTTCCTTTTTCCAATTTCTAACCAATAGCCCAAAACGAGCCCGAAAGCCTTAGGACCCGAACCAAAGATCTCCCTAGCCTAAAACCCATGTGCTAGAGCCAACGATATCGTCAAAATTCTCATCCGAGGCCGTTTACTTGAAGTTTTGCCCGAATACCAATTTCTCAACTCCAAAAGCTCTAAAATAAGGAAACTAACATAAAATCCAAACGAACTACCCGGGAACCAAACTAACAATCCTAGCAAGTCATAAATGACTTGGGGCAAATATAAAAAATCTCTTAATGCAGAAAATATGTGAAAAAGAGGAAAATGACCTAGAGGGTCATTATAGACTAGGAATGTCACGACCCCAAAACTCAGGTCATGATAACACCTACTAAAATCCACCAGTAGGTAACCCAAACTCCATAGCCTGAAATGACTAGTAACAGGCTAATAAAAGGAAAAAGAAAATAATAACAACAACCAGGCCAAATAAAAAGATAAACATCGATAATAGGGGCCCATACGAATACACATAAAGAGTGAAGGAACAAAATATACAAAATACACACCAAGACCTGGTATCCATCGGTGCAAAAGCTATTGCATACTTCAAGAGTATGACATAGATACAATAAGTACAGAACTATCTCAGAATAAAAAAATAAAGATCAATCCAAAAGAAAAGGGAGATGGAATAACTCCGGTAGTCAAGAGCTAACGCCAAGTCTACGGTCAAGATGCTCCGCACGAGAAAAACATTTGCAGCAAGAACTCATACTAGGATCTACATCAGGGAAAAAGATACAGAAGTATAGTATGAGTACCAAGACACATGGTACTCAGTAGGCATCACAGGTCGATTCAGCTTGGATAAGATATAAATATAATAAAGTGCGAACATAAACTAAAACTAAGCATAGTAAGACTAGAAAGAAGTAAGCAGGTATAGGTAGACTCGGGTAAAGCTAAATAAACAAGCTATCACAACCATACAATAGTAATCTAACTACAACCTAATCGGGCACCTATAAGCTTGGAAGGCACAAACAATAGACAATGTAACCCGACCGACCCCTATAAGTATGATGGGTACAAACAACAACCAAAAGTAGCTACAATGGTACACATAGATGGGTAAATGAAAATGAGTATCATGAAATACAATGTGATGTGAAGGACGTGCCCAACAATCTCATATAGGCCTCCTCTAGCATTTGTGGCTCGCAAAAGAAGGACCTATGCGGGACTTAAATCGTATACATTAGTCGGACTCAATTGGGGCTTTCAAATCACAAGCTAAATCAAGTATAACAGGTGCACAGACTCAACCGGGGCATAAATAGTCTATTTTCCCTTTTTGAAATCCAATGGTCAAGTAAAAACTAGTTAGTTCCCTTTTAAAATAAAAATAGTGTTTTAAAACCAAATCAGCCATGTACTAAGTGTGTCCAAGTGGTAATAGAAAGCCAACCCACCAGCCAATACCCAACCCAAATAGAAGGCATTATAGTAAATAAGGGCTAACACAATATAGAAAATCTATGATCACAAAACTTGGACCTCATCCAATATTGTTCACAACGCTCATACCTCCAAGACTGCATTACCTAGAGGTAAACCAGCTAAAGGGTCCCTATTTAAGTTAATACTCCTAGGAAAACCCAACCTTAGGCAAGCACGCTACTCAAACCTAGACTAAGGTTACTTAATATCCCATACTAAGTCCCAAGCAAGTATTTCCCACCTAAACTGTTGATTGTGAAATTCTACTCTAAGGCTCTTAAGTAAGTTAACAATATTTGAACTACCCCGAATTTACACCTCTATGTCACAAAAGTCTCACAACTAACTAGAAGTTTATCATACAAATACCTTAATCAAGCCACATCTAAGAGTAGGTAAGCGCTAACCTACCTAGAGGCTGAACATCTCACTCTCGAACCACTACTCTAGGGTTTTCCCTTTTAGGATTACTCCGACTATTACCACACTATCAAAATGATGAACTGCTTGGTAAAATGATAAAAAGATACATATATTGTGATTTTATACTTCGAGCCAATATTTGGGTCAAAATTAGCCCATGGGATCCACTAACAGAATTCAAAAATTGAACCCGTAACTAGGTCCATCATAGGACAGGGATCACATGCTGAAAATTTGAGCTTGATTAGATGCCAAAACTATGCTTAAATCAGTCCACAATAATTAAGAAATCAAGACCCAAAATAAATAAATTTATGGAATTTAGGACAGGTTGGATGAGAAAATTAAGGGAAAATGATTAGAGAAGGTAAAACCATCGCACTTGAGCTCAATTTTGTGATCACTCCACAAATTTCTAGCTCCAAGGTTTAACTATGGAGGGATTTTGGACTTAGAATGATTTAAAATTCGAGGAAGACAAGCTTTATATAATCCCAGCAGTGACCACAAAAGTGGCCAATAAGCCGACACAAAAGTGTCTTGTGAGCATAAATGCGGCAACCGTATAAAAGGTCATGGTCCACAAAAATGGCGCATCAGGCTCCAGTTGCACCAGTACTTGTTCTAAGTTGAGTTTTCTCCTAACGGGCCCTTGGGATTCGTTCAGAACCACGTGAACACAAACAAAATATGCTATTCTATTGGAAGAAACATTTCAAATTCAATGAAATTGACAAAATTCCCAACAAGGGTCGTTTTGATTAAATGTGGGCCCCAATCCTATTTTTTTATATTAATCAGAATCTGCCTAATAGGCCAAAATGTGTTCAAAAGCTTCAGAACCCAAAACAAAGTCCCCTAGCCCAAAATCCATGTTTTGGAGCTAATTGAACCATTGAAATTCTCATCCGAGACCGTTTACTAGATGTTTTGACCAAAGTCCTATTTCTCCACTTCAAAAGCTCCAAAATAGGCAAATTGGCTTAACATTTAAATGAACTGCTCGGGGACTGAACCACTGATCCCAGTAAGTCATAAATGACCTGTAGAAGCTATTGAAAACTCAAATCATTGAAAATGCACAAAAATAACAACATCCACTACTCAAAGGACTTTTATCCTCATAAGTCAAGGGATAAAAAGTACCCAAAGGCTCTAATAAGTGAGGATACTGGGTCCATATGTCATGCTCGATCTCTCAGGTAGCCTCCTCAACTAGACGATGCCTCCACTAAACCTTAACCACTGGAATATCTCTAGACCTCAGCCGTCTGACATCTTGGCTAGAACAACAACTGGCTCCTCATCAAAAGTCAAACGATTGTCAAGCATGACTGAATCCTATTAAAGCACGTAAGATTCGTTAGGAATATACCACTGTAGCTTTGATACATGAAAAAATATGATGAATACCAAAGAATACTGGAGGAAAAGCTAACTCATACGCCACATCAACTGCCCGCTGCAGAATCTCAAACAAAATTCTATACTTAGGGCTGAGCTTACCTCTGTTCCTGAACCTCATTATACTCTTCATGGGCGACACTCGTAGAAACACAAGGTCCCTAACTCTGAACTCTTAGGCTTAAAGCCTACAGTCAACATAACTTTTTTGCCTACTCTGAGCTACTCGTAGCTGTCCTGAATTACTCGAACCCTATCAATGAATCATGAAGTAGGTCTATACCCCATGACCTAGCCTTAAAGGCATCAAACCACCCAATTAGAGATCTATAATGCCTACTACATAGTGCCTAAAAAGGCACCATCTGGACACTCAAATAGTAGTTGTTGTTATATGTAATCTCTACCAACGCTGAAAGCTAGTCCCACTAACCTCAAAAATCAATAACATATTCCTGCAACATATCCTCCAAAGCCTTAATGGTCCACTCAAACTAGCCATCGATTTGTGGTAAAATGTTGTGCTAAGCTTAACTCGGTACCCAACTCCTCCTAAAAATCCCCCAAAAGATAAAAGTGAATTGGGTACCTCTATCAGAAATAATGGACACTAGAACCCTGTGCAAATGAACTATCTCACTAATATAAATCTGCCGCTCCAAACTGAAGGACATGTGAACTGGCAGTAAGTGAGTAGAATTGGTAACCCAATCAATGATGACCCAAATAGAATCAAAACCTTAAAAATTTCACAACAAACATATCACAAAGTTCATAATGACCTGTTCCTATTTCCACTCGGGAATGGGTAGCCTCTGAGTCAAGCCATCACGCCTTAGGTGCTCAAACTTTACCGGCTGACAATTCAAGCACTAAGACACAAACTCCGCTATATTCTTCTTCATCCTGGACCACCAGTAATGCTATCTCAAATCCTTGTACATCTTATCTGCGCCTAGATGAATAGAATATCTGGAATAATAGGCCTCCTGCAATATCAACCAAATCAAGTCATCAACCCTCAGAACACAAATACAACCTTCAAACCTCAATGCACCCTTTGAATTAAAGGTGGCCTTCCTAGACTTATCATACAACACCTGATCTCAAATTCCCCTCAACCGACTATCCTCAAACTGCCACTCTTGAATCTATTATATCAGCATAGATCGGGCCCCAATATGAGTAAGAATCCTCCATGGATAAGAAATATCATGTCAAACTAACCTATTGCCTAAGTACTTGATGTCCAAGGACAATGGTCGCTCCAAAGTTGCAGGATATGCCAAACTCCCCATACTCACCGCCTTCTAGCTCAAGGCATCTGCTACCATATTTACCTTGCTCGAATGATACTTAATAGAAAGATTATAGTCCTTCAGTGACTCTAGCCACCTGTACTACCTCAAATTAAGACCCTTCTAGTTGAGAATGTACTGTAGGATAAGATGATCGATGAATATCTCAAAATGCATACAAGTAATGCCTCTAAATCTAAAATGCAAAAACTACCACCGCCAACTCTAAGTAATAGGTGGGGTAGTTACGCTTGTGCACCTTTAGATGCCTAGAAATATATGCTATCACTCTATCCTGCTGCATCAGAATATAATCCAAATCGATCCCCAAAGCATCACAATAAATAGTAAACCTATGGCCCTCAACTGATGTGTCAAAATCAGAGCTAAATTCAATAAGGCCTTGAGCTTAAGTAAGCTCGCCTTACACTCATCGGACCATTGAAATGGAACATCCTTCCTGGTCAATCTAGTCAAAGGTGTTGCGATGGAAGAATACCTCTCTTTAAACCATCAGTAATACCATGTGTTACGCCCCAAATTCCAACGGGACGGACTGGCACCTGAAGTCGATAAGGCCCAAGAGAACCAATCTTTATTCATATACACTCATACGAATGTCACTCAAATGGTACCACCATCACATAGGGATATAAGATGTCAATAGCGGAAATCATGGAAACATGTGATATATACATATGTGAAACTTGGCCGTCAGGGCCATCAAGTCAAAGTGGACATACATCTCTTACATTCATATTCGCACATACGTCTACAAAACCTCTAACAGATGCATACACATAAGCATCTTAAAGTCGGGACAAGTCCCCGCTTTATACAACATTTACAATACCAAAACAAATGTACAACTGTGACTCGAAAAGCCCCGAACCAACTGGAGCTCACCAAAGTTCTACAAATGACCGACAACCTACTGTGGAGGTCTACTAGCACCTGCACCTGCAGCAAGTAAGGTAAGTACCCCAAGGGACGTCAGTACGAAGAATGTACTAAGTATGTAAGGCTCATATGCAAGTGTATGAGCCATAAATACTTCAATGAACTCAAATACAAATGAAACCTTCAATATGGATAAGTTACCATTCTGTATGTTGGGAACCATGTATATTGCTTTCATTACTTTCATTGCTTCTTTACTCCATACATCATCACTTGTGTCACAATGTACCTCGGCCCCGACTGATCAGTGGGTCTTAACATAACATAATGTTATGTTGGGATCGGCTTGAGCTAGGCTTATGCCTCTAGAGCTACCACCCATAAATCAATACATTGGGCTCGGCTCGAGCTAGGTTATTACCTCTAGAGCTGCCACCCATAAACCAACATTTCAGGTTTGGATCGAGCTAGGTTCTTACCTCTAGAGCTACCCCCTGTCAGGTTCGGTCCGAGCTAGGCTTATACCTCTAGGACTACCCCCTGATCCAATAATCTCGGGATCGGCTCGAGCTAGGCTTATGCCTCTAGAGCTACTACCCGTACTCTTGCAACCAACACATATGCATTACTTTATTCTTTACTTTTGAGATTGATACAATGATAGTTATAACAATGTTTGAACTTTGGAAAATAACATTATTGAACCTTTGGAACATTAGTCAATGAACATGAGACATGTGAATCACAATTGATCAATGAGCAGGGAACATGTGATAATAACAATTGATAACCGAAAATAGGATACCTTAGAACATTTCAGAATGGAAAAAACACAATGTCAATGTGAATACTATGTGCTGCAGAAGGATACGGATAGAATAACCTTACATACCTTCACTTCAAAGTATGAATACACAATCCTATATATGAACACAATAGTCCATCTCCTTCCTTACGTTTCACTCTACAATACAAGTACATAACGAAACTCTCGTTAACAACTATTTTTCGTACAAGTGTACAAGAAGACAATGAGCTATATGACTACCATATAACATCATTTCACCCTTTATAATACAATCCATTGCGTTACCATACCAACAACACCATAACATTCCACACATTAACCAAGAAATCATAAACCAATAGTATTTCACACCAAGTTTACCCTTTACGCTTCCCCATTATCATTACGTCACAATTATTCCATCAATTCTCCTCATAACAACATATTAACAATAATCCATAATGGATATAATCCAACATGCCTCCATACGACCCCTTAAAGTCATTAAAAAGGTATCATAAGTTGATAATTACATCTTAAAAGGGTATAGGGTCCTTCGGGGATCAAAGAGAGACAAAAACATACAAAACGAGTCTCTGGGATGACCCTTGGACCTGTCCATGGGCACCTGCGTTGGTATCTGCTCCCGCAGGTGCCTTCGTCTGCGGAGGCGGATGCCTAAATCGGCCAAAAAGGGTCTCTTTTTGGTCCTTTTGTGTAATAAATGGTCCAAGGCCATAAGTAAGATTTTCTTTATATATTTTTGGTCACTTGGATGCCAACAAACACCCATGGTTTCACAACACACATGAACATCACAAAAACCACACTTTTCCTTCAATACACCACCAAGTCCATGCACAATTTTGCAATAAAAATTCCAAACATTATGTACAAGGATAAAATAAGTTAAGACTATAATAACATCCCATATTTAAATATTGAATCCATCAAGTTCACTTCCTTCAAGACCACAAGTCCATTTTCAAGTTTACAAGGCAAAACCCTTTTTCGATTTCAAAAATAGACAGTTTTACACATAGTGAACTGTCCAACACTTTACCAACATAACCAACATGATTTATACACCATATTAAGCATATAATATATTAAACCATGAGAATAAATACTTACCAAAGCTTGAAAAGAGTGATCTTGTCCAAATGAATAAAGGGTTAGGGTTTGTGTGAGTAGAGAGAAATGTTTTTAGAAAAATCCAGAAATGGCATGTGTATGGATATGAATAAAAATCTGATTTTTGGTCCCTTTTATAGTCCCATGTAGTCTCATTATTAGCCACACATTAGTCATAAATGTTAGGCTTACTTGGTCAATTTGAAGAAGGGGTCAAATTCTATTTGGGCCATGTCTTTTGATCCATCTTTGGGCCTCAATTGAGCCCAATGGCACATGACTCATTTAAGCCCAACAAATTAATGTATAATTCACCAAGCCTCTCATGTTTAAATACTTCCATGAATGTTACGGTACTTTACTAGGTTCGAAAACATACGGGGTGTTACACCATGCTAAACTAATAAAACTGTGAACCTCCATAGAAGAAGTGTGCCTAGCCCAATCATGAAATGCATAAATATTTATCGGATCTACCATAATCCCATTCTTGGACACCACATGACTCAAGAATGCTATAGACTCAAGCCAAAATTCACACTTTAAGAATTTAGCATAAAGCTGCTTTTCTCACAAAGTCTGGAGAAAAATCCTCAGATGCTGCTTGTGCTCCTCCCTACTCCTCGAGTAGATAAAGATAATGATATAGGAACAAACTATGAATACTAAGAACAAGATACTGAAATGAAGATAAACACGAAATTGAAAAGGGAAAAGATAGATAAATAGATAAAGAAAATAGATTGACACAAAATAGGAAATTGAATGCAAATAAAGGGTATATTAAACCCTAAACCCTTAATCGAATTAATCCTACAAAGCACCAAACTCTTAAGTAAACTATAAGGGAATCAATCTCCTACGCAACCAATATTTCTAAATGATTATTCAACACAAGCTAATCCTAGCTCTCAAACTCTCAAATGTATTCATCATAATATGCAAAAACTAATGAAAAATGAAGAAGGACACTACTATTTATTATAATTATGGGCCTAAAAGTAAACCATTTTAGCAAATTGGGCATCCGCATACGCAGATGGGGCACCTGCTGGCGCATGTCAGGGCGCAAGTGCCACTGGAAGTGGCCAAATGGCCATCTGTGGCCGCACCTGTCCACCTACGCACTTATGTGAAGTCGTAGGTGGCTCCAGACCATCTTTTGGTTCCTCTCGACCTTCCTACGACCTCTCCAATGGCACTCAAACCTTCTTGAATGTATTGGACCACACACAACACTCCTTAAATAGTATCAAGATGGTTTCAAACACATCTAGCTTCATCAATAATCCTTGGAGTATTTGTAGTTCTTTTGCTTGCCTTCTAGTAAAAAGTCTTGAGGTGATTTGGCTTATATCACTCTCTCCTTCTTGAATAGGATTCGACCTCGAATCTAAACCCTAAAAACACGTAAGATAAACAAGCAACCAATATTTTCCCAAAGCATTAGCACAAGGGTTAACATTAATATTTTTGCACCAAGGGGACACCCACTTGATATATAACCAACTATCCTTCATTTTCAATGAAGAGAACTCATCATACAAGGCACAAAAGTGTTGGCTATAATAAGCATCATGAGACTCTCCCAAGGTGTTTCTATTCTCAAAATTACCATAATGCTCAAGTGAGTTAGCAAGCAAGTTACCATATATTGGGACAACCAAGGATAAAGTCAAGTCATTAGGGTATAGATTACTCTTCCTTTATTAACAAACCATGTTTACACAAAGTGCATTATCAATATCAACATGGCTATCTTCATAAGCAAAGAGATAGAGATAAAAAAAGTTAAGATCTCCATTATTATTTAAGGTGCCCTCAAGGACAAAAACACAAGAAGATAAGAAAAAGCAATTTAAGAACCTCACATCTCTCTCATTCAAACAACTTCCCAATGAAAGAGCATTCACTAGTGGAGTCCATCCTATTGCTTTAACTTGTCTACCCATATAAGTGTGACATGGAATAGGAAACAAGAGTTGTTTATCAAGTAGGTACTATGCACCCTTCTCAAAGCAATAAATAGATTGGGCATCAAGGTTGTGGAGGCCACACATTTTAAGCATATCTATGACAAACCACAAAGTGGTTTGGGAGATATCAACACTCTTCTGGTAGGACTTGAAGTCACATAAATTTAAGAATTTGCCTACCATAGGGTAAATTTCATCATGATTCCAAGGATTTCTTGGAATAAGAGGGGGTAGGTACATACCTTTGGAACAAGGCTTTGAGCTTTCTCTCTTGTCTTCCATACATTCACCATATGGACCTTCCCTTCCATGCATAAACTTGGACTAATAGGCTTGGTCCTCTTGCCTCTTTGTAGGGGTTTTCATGGTAGGTAACTCCTTCTTTTGATCCATGGGGTTAGACGCTTCACCCTTTGCTAGCAAGTATCCATCAACCCATAGGAGTTTGGTTAAGAACCTCATTTGAGTCAAACCTTCATAAACTTGGGAGTCCTAAAATAAGAACTCATCTAGGTCTTTAAGTTTATGCCCGTGAGGAACTTTCTTTTGGTCCTTCTTTGAAAACATTTCCTCATGAACCTGTAAAACAGAAGTGTTGGTACTAGGTAAAATGCTAGTGCCATGGTTAGCAAACAACAAGGGCTTGGGGATAACACAAAGTTCCCTTTCTTAAGCCAAGTTCATTTCCTTCTCTTGGCTTGGATTGTCTATGGCCTTACTACTCATCACTCGTCTCATCATAAAGTTAAAATACATTATCTCTCCTTCTTGAGGCCAAACATCCTCATGGGAATCCTTCATCATCATTCCATGGAGCACATTATTTTTCCCTTCAGTAGGATCTCTCGTAAGTTTCCATTTATTTTCAAAGTCTTCACCCTCTTGGGTTTCTTCCTCACCACTACCTTCTTCTTCCACCTCATTCCTAACAAAGTAATCCTTACCTTCCACTATGATGATATTTCTTTGATTGGGACATTCACTTGCTTTATGAACCCAACCTTGACACTTAAAACAAATAATACCTCTAGAATTAGTATTCGGGTATTGGTTACCTTCATTCTTTGTCGGATACTTTGGGGTAGTCTTCTCAAAAGGCTTCTTCTCATAGGGATTATTGATGTCCTTATTCTTATTCCACCCGGATGAACTAGAAGATGAGTAGCCTTTAAGATTGAAAGACTTACTTTCTTTGTTGGTTTTCTCAACCTGAATGGTCGTTCGAAAAGTTCTTCTATATTTTGAAACTTGTGGACAACTAGTTGAAAAGCAATGTCGTATTCCAAATCTCCTTTGAATCAAGCCATGTGATGGTTTGGTGGTTCATTAATCTCAAGATGCAGGATCAAGTTTTGGAATTCTTCATAGTAGTCCTCCACACCTTTACCTCCTTTTTTCAAGTTGTATAACTTCGTGAGTTGTTCCTGTTTGTACCTTGTCGTCACATACTTCCCCCTCATAATAGCTTTCAATTGGTCCCAATCCAAAAGGTCGGGATTACAATCTCTTTCTCATTGCATCCTTTTGGTTTCCCACCAAGTAGATGCATACCCTTTGAATAGAGCAATGGCATGGGCGGCTTTTTTTTGACTGGTTAACTCATTGAGTTGGAAGATTCTATCACATTGTACTTCCCAATCAAGGTAGGCTGATGGATCACTAGTTCCTTTGAAGGTAGGAAGAGTGATATTTGTAGACACATGATTTTTGACCCTCCCCGAGATTTAACCTATTTTTAGCATTAAATATTTATTTTTTGTCTAATCTTTATTTTGTCTTTTATTTTTATTTTTAGTAGGTTTTATTTGAAAAACTGTGAAAAGATTTCAAAAATAGAGTCATATTTTAGGGTATGTTTTATTTTTTAACTTTTCAAGAAAAAGAAATTTTCAAGGAAGAAATATTTTTCTTTTAAGTTATGTCTTAATAAATAAGCTAATAATTTTAGTATTTTTATAATTTACATATTATTTTTGGACTAGCCATTTTAGTTTTCTTCATTTTATTAGTACAAATTAATTAGTTATCATTTTATTAGTATCTACATATATACTTTTAATAACCAAAGAAAAAATACTAGCCCAACCTAACCCCCTAATACCCTCACCCCACGTCACTCTCCCCTTATCCCATTTCTCCCACCACCTCACATGCACACATATCACCTACTCCCACTCTACTTTTCTACAACTTCCTCTCAACTGCACACCACATAAACACACACGACACATGTACATGCACACACCTCACACAAACACACTCCCTATAAAGAACAGATAAGAGAAAGTGAAAGGCGGAGACATACAACAACACCAAAAGCAAAAGAGAAAAATAGATAGAAAGGGGAGACAAAAAACATAGAAAAAAAAGGAACACGCGGCAAAATACATATACATAATATCAGAAAAAATAGAAACACCTAGATGGAAAGATAGAGAACGAGATAGGGAAAAAGGCAGAGCTAAAAGTTTTGTTCCCGATTCGAGTTTGTGGCTCCTGAAAGCTAGCTATTAACTTTGCGAATCAGAAGATCGTGGCGGCTTTTGTTTAAAATTAATTTTCGAAAGAGGTAACCCTCAATCTTTATTTGTATAATTTAATTTCACGATTATGTGAAAACTTGACAAAGCCTATACTAACCATTGAAACTTCATATTTTCTTCAATGAATTCACCTTTCTGGTTGTTATCAATATTTCAGAATGTTTTGTGTAATTAATGTTTGGGATTGTTTGTTCCTATTTAAGCCTTAGTACTCGTGAATGTTGGGTGTCCAGATATGTGTTTTGGTTATTAATATAGAGACGTTGGATCAAAACATTGTTGTAACCATGTATCCTATAAAATTCAATTTAGGCTACATTGAAGCTTTGAAGAATAAATATGGGGGAAATGGTTTTGCCATAGTAATTTTGTTCCAGTAAGGGCCATTTATAGAGCAAAATTTATTTAGAGTTTTATTCAAAGGATTTTTTTTTTTTAAAAAAAAGAAGCAAAAGCTAAAACTAGAAGGAAATTTGTGACTTCTTGTTTTTTTAATTCATTTCTTATCATTTTTTAGTATACAGAAAAGAAAACTAATGTGTTACTCCATACTATTCTTTATTCTTCTAGAGAGAAAGTCAAGAATGTTTTTTTTTTGGTTTTATTTTCTACGTATACATGTAACTTGGTCTATTTAATCAGTCGCATTTTGACTTAGAAAATGTCTTCCTAGTGGTTTAAATAAACATAAACTACTATTTTATATCTATAGACAATAAATTTGTTTTCATTATTGTATGACTTAATATATTACTAGAGATGTTCTATTTGTATAATTGGTGAATGTCAATCGATTGTATACAAATCCGAAAGAAAGAATAAGAAACCCACATTTACTTGGTTAAAAAAGAAGTCCGTTGTTATTGTTTTGTGGGGACTCTTACATTGTATGCACTGTAGTAGAAACAATTGGGTGGTCTTTCATAATTGTGCTTCCTATATTTGTGTGATAATTAGTTAGTTTCGATATTAATATACAAATATCAAAGCGTCTGATCTTTCGTTAAAAGTTTAAGGCCCATCATAACTGAGAAAAGAAAAGAGTGGGAAAATTCATTGTGAGGAAAAAAAGGGTAAAAAAAAATAGGAAAAATTGTCTCGAGTTTACAATAGATGAAAAATTGCCTTTATCTATAAATAAGCTTTATGCCCGCTAATATGCATCTTTCTCGATACGCTTAATAACAAATAAGGAAACTCAAGGATGCAGTTATGCACCTTGGGAAAGATTGTTTTAAAAATTAATTTAAAATCGAGACATGTAGAAAGAGATTAGTAGCTACGATGCACTTAAGTGAAGACGGTTGTATTCCAAGACATATAATGCAGTTATGCATCTAAGTCGAGACCAATTAAAATTCAACATTAAAAATGAGTGAATCATTGGCCTGAAATACAATTTATCCAAAAATAGTTAGAAGCTAAGAATAAGTTGATAAAAGTGACCGTGTTAGATCCAAAGACTCGAGGGGTACCTCATACCTTTTTCTCAGTAAACAGAATTTCTTACCCGATCTTCTATTTTCATAGACCAATAATAAAAGAGTCAACTTCCTTTTTGATTAGGGATTCATAAAGGTGACTTGGAACACCGTAACTCAATTTCAAGTGGAGACTCTATAAATTATTAAGAATAATCTCTATTCAATATTGTCACTTTAATTGGAAAAAACCTTTTGACCCCACGAAAAAGGGGTGTGACACCTCTGGTGACTCTGCTGGGGGTAACCAAAATTCAAACTTTTGATATTGACTTGTACTTGCTTTAATTATTTGGATATTATGTTTGTTGGCCTTATGTGCTACTTGCCGGTCATTTATCGCTTTGATATTGTTGGATTGTATTATAAACTGTCTTCTCTCGTGCACCCCCTCTGAGTCTCTGAAATATGGGGTAGAAGGAATGCAAAGTATGCATCCTACTTTATTTTTGAGATAAAGTCAGAGTGTTAGGGCATCTGGTGAAGGATTATTAGTCTCACATGTTAGGCGGGGTTTGGACCAGCAACGAAAGCGGAATAGCACTGATACCTAATAAGTTTCCCCTCCCCAACTCGAGTGTCTGCTCCGGTACGCCAGTCTAGACACATATCTACATCAGGTTAAATCTAGTAGAACTGAAACTCAGATATGACTATCCCTATAGGCTCCGCTTTATCTGCATCATATGTATTTGACTTAGCAGGACTTGGCACAAGGACTAAATCCATCTAGGACAAGTGTCCCTCTTTATATGACCAATATGTGCATCCTATGTGTTGTTTGACATTTATTTAGAAGGCTCGTTTGATTGTTGATTGACTTTAGGCAGCTTAGTGAAATAGAAGAGAGTAGCTTTTCCTCCAAATTTTATAATCGTTTCCTTGAAAAAAAAAAGAAATTCTTTGGGAAAAAAAATAATTTGGGTTTTATGGTTTTCATGAACTATGCACACCTGATTCTCACCATGATGAGATACGTAGGTAACCCTTATCGAGTTAGGTGATCTTAAAATAAAAATTTTGAAAATATTAGACCTTGACACATTTGTTATCTCCAGAATCAAGATAGTTTAAGGTGGTTGGTTTGTGGTTAAGATGGCATCTTATCCATACAACACTAGGTCCAAAGGAAAAGGCAAGATGACCTACAAAGATGGTATAGAGTTTGATAAAGAAGAAGTACAAAATCAGTTGATTCCACAGGAATCCGCGTAAGTGGAGGAAATAAGGTTATTAAGAGAACAAATGGGTGAAATGTACCAGGCCTGGGTGAATGGAAAAGCGCCACCCTCTTTAATCCCAGGACTTTCAGACATGGATGTTCCAATTTCTACTTGGGCTCAACCAAGTGATCCACTTTACTCTCCCGGGTTCGCACCACATGCTAATGTGTTTACCACGATTGGGACCTTTACCACACGTCCTCCAAATGTGTCCCTCACAAACAACCCACTTTTTATTCCCACGGTACAAACTACTGCAGGCCCTCTACCTACACTGATACAAAAGTCCAACAGTGAGCCACATTAGGATCAATTCTATCAACCTGAAGTAACTTTTAAAGTCCCAGATTCCTACTATCCTGCCCATTAGCACAATTCCCATATTGTGATCGAGAAGACTACTAGGAATGAGGATCAAGAAGATATGGCTAGGAAAATGAGAAGTTTGAAGCAAAATATGAGAAACATACAAGGACTAGGAGGGCAAAAGAGTGCTTCTTACAATTATTTGTGTATGTTCCCCGATGTTCACTTACTTCTAGGGTTCAAAACTCTAAAGTTTGACAAGTACGAAGGCCACGGTGATCCTTTGGCTCATCTGAAAAGGTTTTGCAATCAACTAAGAGGAGTAGGGGGAAAATAAGAACTACTTATGGCTTACTTTGGAGAGAGTCTGACGGGGATAACTTCAGAATGGTTTTTCGATCAAGATATCTCTCGTTGGCATGTTTGAGATGATATAACTCAAGATTTTATCCAGTAATTTCAATACAATATTGACATTGTACCAGATCGCACCACACTTGCAACATAAGAAAAAAGACCACTGAAAATTTTTGTGAATATGCTATTAGGTGCAGGGAGCAAGCTGCTAGGGTCAAGCCATCAATGAAAGAGACAGAAATGATTGATGTTTTTCTTCAAGCACAAGAGTATGATTACTGTAACCACCTACTTTCTACAGTAGGTGAAACATTTGTTGAAGTAATAAAAATCGGAGAAATGGTTAAAAATGGCATCAAGTGTGGAAAAATTATAAGTCAAGTAGCCCTTAAGGCTCCAACTCAAGCAATTCAGAATGGTTCAGGACACTTTGAGGTCAAGAAGAGAAATGATGATGTATCAATGATCGGGCAAGACCCTCAATACTCTATCATGTCACCTCAATATCCAGTCTATAATGCACAACCATATGTTCAGCTATCGATCTATCCCCAATGGCGAGCACCAACACATCATAATCCTCGTCCTATTTCTCAAAATGTTTGAGTGCCTTATAACCCTCGTCCAAGGCAAGAATATGCTTGGATCCCCTAGGGAAAATTTCACACCAATTGGAGATTCATATGCAAGTTTGTTTGATAAATTAAAATGTTTGAACGTGATTGGAACAATTCCTCAAGATTATGACCCGCATGAGAAGAGTTTCAATCATGATGCATATTGTGCATATCATTCTGATGCTCCAGGGCATAGTATTAAAAATTGTCAATCTTTGAAAAGAGAAGTGGAAAAGATGATTCAATCAAAGGTGATTGTGGTCCAAAATAGTGATCTCCCAAATGTTACTAAGAATCCTTGGCCAGCAAATAATGATGTACACTTCATTGAAATTGGTGAAGGTTTTGTTACGAGTGATGTGCAGACGGGTGACTAAGATGTCAAGCTCGGTGATTGAAAAGATACTTCTTTCTTCTCTAGAAAGGAGTACTGGTAGTTTGTTTTGTTGTCATTTCTATTATCTGGTTATTTCAGGATTGTAATCCAGATTTTAGTTTGTTTGTTTTATTGAGTCAAACCCTCATATCCTTTAATTTTGTTTGTTTATGAGTCTAGTTGTAGTTGTGTTGTTTAGGTTATTCAGGGTGTAACCTATAGCTTAGTTAGTTTGTCGTTATCAAACTCTTCTATCATTACTTAATGAAATGCAATTTTTTTTTATTTCAAATTATTTTAATCAATTCTAATCAGAGCTCTTTGTATGTATTTTTTTTCATTTTAGCTTTAGTGACATGATATGCATGCAAAATTTTTGGTCGGATCTCAAAATCCTATCTAGTCATGGAATAAATACGCCAAAAAAAAAGGAAAATTTGAGAATAGAATAGAGGACTGAAATATCTTGAACTATAGCAATTTGAAGAGATTAGATAAGGTGGGACAAATTCTTTGATGTCGGAAGAGGTTAAAAGGGCAAGTTTGATCTAAATCGACACGTATCATCTATTGTGAAGATGATATTGCCTAAATGGAGATTTCTAATGGACAATCATGAAAAAAAAGTGTCACACATGTTCATCAATATAGTTGTTGTGATTTTCACTTTTGATTCTTAAAGTGCATGCTTGTATGCCTCATTATTAAGAATTGAGATGATGAAGGCATTTTATTCTGCTATCTAAATACTGTGTCATCCTTTGCTATCTCTTTTGAACCTTGATTGTATTTTTTTTCTCCTTCATATCCCTCTTTTGGAATCTAATAGAGTCAGAAAAAGTTCAAGAAAAGTGTCAAGAAAAAAAGAAATAAAATCTGAAAAGTCCAAAAAGAGAAAGAGAAAAAGAGTCAAAGAAAAGAAAAACAAAACCAAAAAAAACAACAAGTTTTTTGAACTACGTTTAACCTGATTCTTGCTTTGAAGAGATATGTAGGCAGCCTTATCATAGGTGTAACACCCCGTACGTTTCCAACCCTACTTGATGACATTAAATGATATGTACTTAGGTATCGAGAGCTATAAGTATGCATTTGGTAATGCTATTGGTGAGCTAAGTGACTGTGGATCATTTGCAGAGTTTTGGTGAGCTCCACTTGGTTCGGGGCCTCCTGAGTCATAGTCGTATAATTGTTTTGATGTTGTAAATGTGTATAAAGTGGGGACTTGTCCCGACTGTTAGTTGGTCTTGTAAATGCATCTGTTAGAGGCTTTTGTAGACATGTGTGGGTTATGAATGTCAAAGATAAATGTTCGTTTGATGTGATGGCCCCAACGGCCAAGTTTCCTAAATAAGTATATAGCATATGTTAGCATGATCATGCCTTCCGCATAGTGCATACGGTTTAATGAAATTCATGCGAGAATATGCATACGAAAGTTCATGAGCAAAGATTGGTTCTCTCAGGCCATATCGGCTTCGGGTGCCAATCACGTCTCGATGGGACTCGGGGCGTGACAATAGGGTTTGGTCCAACCAGGAAAAGTCCTGAAAATTTTCAATCACAGAAATTGGGGCCAAAAAAAAGTCCAAAAGAGTCGATTCCGAAACTTGTAGGTTAAGCCTGCTATATATGTTATGTTTGAGCTTTCATGCCATCTCTTTCTTTCTAACCCGGTCTAAAAACCACGTTACAGTCTAAATAAAGTCCTTCTGATCAATTTTAAGAATGACAAGTCAAGCATGCTTTCAGTGTTGATTATCATAAGGAGCAATGTCATGAGAGAATCTTATCAGAGAGGGTCCCACAAATATCATAAGGCGTCATTGAATTGAGAGAAAATAAAAATGAGAGTCTTATTGGTGAAAATCCTCGTGGGCACTGTAAGACGTTGGTGAATGAGAGATATAAAAAAATAATAAAAATGAGAGAGACTTGTTGGTGAAAGCTCTTTGGAGTATCACTAGTCGATTGGGGGTTGTGAGTCTAATGCAAAGGTCGCAACTTAGAAGTCTTACTTCGAAGTATGAATGTTTGACAAGAACAGATTTAGATTGATTTGACAGATCTAGGTCAATTAATTCAAAATGCATGTCATGATCATTAGAGGTGCCTACCACATTCAACAGAGTCTATTCTTTTCTTCTTTTTTCGAAAGAGAAATCCTTTGTCAAATGCTCTTACTTCTCATTGTTTTGTTCTTTCTAATTTTCTCTTCGAGTCAGTCTTTGTTAGAACAAGTAAGAAATGATTTCAAAATTTTCTACTAGCTTTTCAATTGCACAAAGCTAAGTCTGGCCAACACATCAAAGGTGACATGATTCGAGAAGAAATGATACACACCATTATTCGTTGTGGTTGAAAAGTTTGAGAATGAATACAAGGTTCAGTGTTCGTAGAACGAGACCAATATGACAGATATGGGGTCTAAAATTTTCAATTAGAGGTTCTTCGTTGAGGTTGTCTAAGCAACAAGTACAATCTACTTAAGTTGAAGTCAAGGTCGAACACGGTAACAAAAGAAGCTGCTGCACTCAGAACCAAGACCACAAACCTACCACCGTTTTAAAACTCATAATTTTTTTCTTTCTTTCTCTTTCTGAAATAGGGGCAATTTTGTTGATATAAAGGCAAGTTCAGAGGTTCGAGCGTGCAAATAGGATTATAGTAAAATTTCTCACTCTTTCTTTGTTTCATGCATATATACATCATTTTTCATTTTCTCCTAGGATGACATTTCCTAGTTTGAGATGGTTACTTTTCATTTTTCTCTTAGGATGACATTTCCTAGTCGAAGACGGTTATTTTTTATTTTTCTCCTAGGATGACATTTTCTAGTCTGAGACAGTCATTTCTATTTCCTCCTAGGATGACATTTCCTAGTACGATATGATTTTTTTTTCTTTTTTCTCCTAGGATGACATTTCCTAGTCTGAGATAATCGTTTTTCATTTTTCTCCTAGGATGACATTTTCTAGTCTGATACAATCGCTTTTAATTTTCTCGTAGGGTGACATTTCCTAGTTCGAGACAGTCATTTCTATTTTTCTTCCAGGATGACATTTCCTAATCTGAGATAATTATTTTTTATTTTTCTCCTAGGATGACATTTCCTAGAGTGAGACAATCATTTTTAATTTTTCTCCTAGGATGACATTTTCTAGTCCGAGACAACCGTTTTTTTTATTTTCTTCTAGGATGACATTTCCTAGTCTGAGACATTTTTCATTTTCTCCTAAGATGACATTTCCTAGTGTGAGACAGTCATTTTCATTTTTCTCTTAGGATGTCATTTCCTAGTCTGAGACGGTTACTTTTAATTTTCTCTTAGGATGACATTTTCTAGTCCGGGACAGTCATTTCTATTTTCTCCTAGGATGACATTTCCTAGTTTGGGATGATTATTTTTTATTTTTCTCCTAGGATGATATTTCCTAGTCTGAGATAATCATTTTTTTAATTTTCTCCTAGGATGACATTTCCTATTCTGAGACGTTTTTTATTTTTCTCCTAGGATGACATTTCCTAGTCTGAGAGAGTCATTTTCATTTTTCTCCTAGGATGACATTTCCTAGTTTGAGACGGTTACTTTTAATTTTCTCTTAGGATGACATTTTCTAGTCCAAGACAGTCATTTTTTATTTTCTCCTAGGATGACATTTTCTATTCCGAGAAAGTCATTTTTTATTTCTCCTGGGATAAATACTTTTACAGTATGAGATGTTTATTTTCTTTTCTCCCATGATATACATTTCCTGATCTGAGTTTATTTTTAAAGTTTACAATTGCTAATAACTCACAAAATTTTTCGGTGAAAACTGGGGCAAAATTTTTTGTTTGTTTCTTTATTTATGATGGCTTGCAGGTTCTTCCAGGTAGAGCATGATCTTGATGTCCAAATACACAGTCCCAACTCTTACTAGAGGTTCAATTTCAATGACAATCAAAATTAGTTTTCAAATGTATGTAGCGGCCCGACATCCCGACGCCGGTTTATATTCAACTATTGGTTTAGAAAACAAGCATTCAAGAATATTCTCAGACTGTCATTTGAAAGAGCGTCAAAGATTTAGTCTAAGTTTCAAGCTCAAGTCTTAAACGTCAACTTCGAGATCAAGGTACTCACCAAAAAAAAGGTGAGATGGCAATTGAAAATCCAAGGGGGAGATCTAAAGGAAGACTCAAGACAAGTAGAGTAGATAGGATATTTTATTTTCTTTTTTTATTTATTTCTTATATTTTTATTTTTCTGATGTAATGATAGGATCCACGAACCGAAATCTCGATAGGACCTCACTCGACTCTACATCTCAGTATTTTCCACCTTCATTCTTATCCCTTGAACTACACGTGACCTGATTCCATAATAACCCGGGATATGTAGGCTGTCAAAACTAGGACTCGGTCATATTTTTTTCGTCTTTTCTTTTCCATTTCAAATAACAGTCAAGTGAAAACTTGTCTCATTGTCTACTTTTTTGTTGGAAAACTCTTCGTGTCCTGATACAAGCCAAATCGACGTCAACCTTTCTTGGTATATATTTCAAGGGCAACAACATGGGAACCCAACCACAAAGATCTTAAGGCCACAAATACATGTGTGGAAGGTTCATTTTGAGCCACAAGGCAGTCAAATTTCAGTGGAATAATGCATGTGAGAAAAGTTTTCAAGAGCTGAAAGATAAATTGACTTCTACACCAGTGCTAGTAATTTCGAAAGGCACCGAAGGTTATGCAGTATATTGTGATGCTTCCAGAATCGGCCTCGGTTGTGTATTGATGCAACACGGTAATGTCTAGCATATGCCTCACGACATTTATGGACACACAAGAGAAACTATCCCACACATGATCTTGAATTAGCAGCTGTGGTATTTGCTTTAAAGATATGGCGTCATTATTTTTATGGAGTTCATGTTGATATCTATACTGATCACAAAAGTTTACAATATATCTTTAAGCAGAAGGAACTCAATTTGAGGCAACGAAGGTGGCTTGAGCTACTAAAAGATCATGATATTGATATCCTATATCATCCAGGAAAAGCAAATGTGGTAGCTGATGCATTGAGCCGCAAGGCAGTCGAAGACACTAGTGGCCAATCGCCAGAAAAGCAGGATTTAGTTAAAGATCTACATCAATTAGCCAGTTTGGGGGTTCGTCTTCTTGAATCCTCAGGTGAAGGAGTTATTGTACAAAATGCGGCTGAATCTTTACTAATAGCTGAAGTGAAAGAGAAGCAGTTTGCAGATCCTATGTTATTGCAGCTAAAGGAAAATGTACAACAGAATTTGAAAAAGGCATTTGATCTTACACAAGAAGGGGTGCTTCAATGCTAAGGTAGATTATGTGTATCGGATGTAGATGAGCTGAGGAGATGAATTATGAAAGAGGCGTATCATTCACGCTATTCTATTCATCTGGGTGCTACTAAAATGTACCATGATTTAAAAGAAGTGTATTGGTGGAGAAATATGAAGAGGAACATTGCAAAATTTGTCACTCAATGCCCGAACTGTCAACAAGTTAAAGTGGAGCATCAAAAACCTGGAGGTTACATGCAATGTATCAATCTTCCAGTCTGGAAATAGGATATGATTAATATGGATTTCATCACAGGTTTTCCTTGTACATTGAGGAAATTTGATTCTATATGGGTTATAGTTGACAGGCTTACCAATTCAGCACATTTTCTACCAGTCAAGACCACCTACACAGCTGAAGATTATGCGAGATTATATGTGAAAGAGATAGTACGATCGCATGGGATTCCGATCTCCATTATATCAGACAGGGGAGTTCAGTTTACTACACATTTTTGGAGATCTTTTCAGCAGAGTTTGGGTACACAGGTGAATCTGAGTACGGCTTTTCATCCTCAGACAGATGGACAAGCAGAACGTACTATCTAGACACTTGAAGATATGCTACGAGCTTGCACGTTAGATTTTCAAGGCAGTTGGGATGACCATTTGCCTCTTATTTAATTTGCTTACAACAATAGCTATCATTTAAGTATTAAAATGGCACCTTATGAAGCTTTGTATGGAAGGAAATGTAGATCACCAATCGGATGGTTTGAAGCAGGCGAAACTGCTTTAGTTGGGCCAGATCTTGTTCATCAGGCTATGGAGAAAGTTAAGGTGATTAAACAATGGCTACAAACGGCCTAGAGTTGACACAAGTCCTATGATGATGTTAGAAGAAGAGGGCTTGAATTCGCCATAGGTGATTGGGTATTTTTAAAGGTGTCCCCGATGAAAGGGGTAATGCGATTCAGAAAGAAAGGAAAATTGAGTCCACGTTATATAGGCCCATATGAAATTATTAGAAGATTTGGGCAAGTTGCGTATGAGTTGGAACTACCCCAATAACTCTCCACAGTTCATCCAGTATTTCATGTTTTGATGCTTCAAAAGTGCATAGGAGATCCATCTCGTTTTACTCCTAGTGATGATGTACAAGTTACAGAGGATCTTACCTATGAGGAGATACCTATTGCCATCCTGGATAGACAAGTGAAGAGGTTGAGGAATAAAGGCGTCACTTCCGTAAAGGTACTTTGGAGAAATCAGCAAATAGAAGAAGTCACATGGGAAGCTGAAGAAATGATGAAATCCAAGTACTCTCATTTATTCCAAATGGAAGAACAAACTCATGATATGAGATCGGAACAATGACAAGTAAGTACTTATAAGCATTGAGTATATGTATATATATGATAACATGAAGAATGCTCCTAGATTTGTACTTGTTTACTTTGAATAATGTCACTAACATTCGAGGATGAATGTTTCTAAGGGGGGAAGAATGTAACACCCGTAAGTTTCTAAGTCTAGTTGACTACCGTAACATTTATGGAAATATTGAAACATGAGAGATTTGATGACTTAGACATTAAATTTTTGTGCATTAATGAGTCTTGTGCCATTGGGCCCAAATGAGGCCCAAAAATCATAGAAAGACATGGTCCAAAATGGAATTTGACCCATTCTTTCATTGCTCTTTCATTGACCAAGTAAACCATTAAATGAGTGGCTAAGGATGATTGTAAAGAGAATATATAAGTCAAGAAAAATCATATTTTTATTCATTAGAGACACACATGCCTTTTCTAACATTTTCTCAAACATTATCTCTCATACAAACCCTAATCAACTAGCCTCTTTGGCCAAGATCATCACCTTGCAAGCTTTGGTAAGTATTTATTCTCATGGTTTACTATGTTATATGCTTAATATGGGGTAAAAATCATGTTGGTTATGTTGACAAAGTGTTGGACAGTGTACTATGTGTAAAACTGTCTCTTTTTGCAATAGGAAAGAGGTTTTGCCTTGTAAACTTGAAAAATAGACTTGTGGTCTTAAAGGAAGTGAACTTGGTGGATTAAATATTGAAATGTGAGATGTTATTATAGAATTAACTTGTTTATCCTTGTGTATGATGTTTGGAATTGTTATTGTGAGATTGGTTATGGATTTGGTGACGTATTGAAAAGGGAAGTGTAGTTTTGGTGTTGTTTATGTGTGTTATGGAACCATGAATGTTTGTTGGAATACAAGTGACCAAAAATATGTGAGTAAATCTTACTTATGGCCTTTGACCATTTATTACACAAAAGGACCCAAAAAGGACCTATTTTGGCCGATTTGGGCATCCGCCCCCGCAGACGAAGGCACCTGCGGGCGCAGATGCCAACACAGGCGCCTACGGCTTTTGCCAAAGGTCACCTGAGGGTGCACCTCAGCCACCTAATGGTGCATGTGGCTTCGCAGGTCAGCCCAGGATTCGGTTTTGTGTGTTTACGTCTCTCTTTGATCCCCGAAGGCCCCTATACCCTTTTTGGATGTAATTATCAACTTATGATACCGTTTTAATGATTTTAAAGTATCGTATGGAAGAATGTTGGACTATATTAAGTATGTATTGTTGTTCATATGTTGTTATGACGGAGTAATTGTGACAGAATGATAATGAGGAGACATAAAGGGCAAACGTGGTGTGAAATGCTATCGATGTATGCTGTATTGGTCAATGTGTGGTATGTTATGGTATTGTTGATGTGGTAAAGTAGTGGATTGTGTTGTAAAGGGTGAAAAGACATTATATGGCAGTCATATAGCTCGTTGTCGTCTTGTATGCTTGTATGGTAAATAGTTGTTAACGAGGGTTCCGTTATGTACTTGTATTGTAGAGTGAAACATAAGGAAGGAGCTGGACTATTGTGTTCATATATAGGATTGTGTATTCATACTTGGAAGTGAAGTTATGTAAGGTTACTCTATCCGTATCATTCTGCAGCATATAGTATTCACATTGACATTGTACTTGTTCCATTCTGACATGTTCTAAGGTATCCTATTTCCGGGTATCAATCATTGTTTATCACATGTTTCCTACTCATTGATCAATTATGATTCACATGTCGCATATGCATTGACAAATGTCCCAAAGGTCCCATGGTTCCAATAATGTTATGTTTCCAATAATTTTATGACTATCATTGTATCAATCTCAAAAGTAATGAAAGAAGTAATGCACATGTGGTTAATGATTGAGTATGGGTGGTAGCTTTGGGGACGAAAACCTATCACAAGCCGATCCCAAGATTATTAGATCAGGGGGTAGTCCTAGAGGCATAAGCCTAGATCGGACCGAACCTGATATGGGGTAGCTCTAGAGGTAAGAACCTAGCTCGAGCAGAACCTGATATATTGGTTTATGGGTGGCAGCTCTAGAGGTGATAACCTAGCTCGAGCCAAGCCTGATATATTGATTCATGGGTGGTAGCTCTAGAGGCATAAGCCTAGCTCGAGTTGATCCCAACATAACTTTATGTTACGTAAAGACTCACTGATCAGTCGGGGCCCGGGTACATAGTGACACAAGTGGTGATGAATAAGCATAGAAGTAAAGAAGCAAAGAAAGTAATGGAAGCAATGTACATGATTCCCAACATACAGAATGTTAACTAATCCATATTGATTATTCATTTGTATTTGAGTTTATTGACGCATTTACGGATCATACAGTTTCTTATGAGCCTTACATACTCAGTACATTCCTTGTACTGACCTCCCTTGTGGGACTTACCTTACTTGCTACAGGCGCAGGTGCTAGTAGGCCTCCACAGTAGGTTGCCAGTTATTTGCGGATCATTGGTGAGCTCCAGTTATTTCAAGGCTTTTATGAGTCACAATTTTACATGTGTTTTGGTAATGTACATGTTGTATAAAGCGGGGACTTGTCCCGACTTTCAGTTGGTCATGTAAATGCATCTGTTAGAGGCTTTTGTAGACGTATGTGGTTATGAATGTAAGAGACGTATGTCCTTTTGACTTGATGGCCCTAACGGCCAAGTTTCACGTATATATATAGATCACATGTTCCATGATTTCCGTTATTAGCATTTTATGTTCTTACGTGATGATGATGTTTCTTATGGCATGCACAAGAATGGACTTGAGCAAAGATTGGTTCTCTCGGGCTTTGTCGGCTCCGGGTGCCAGTCCACCCCATTGGGATATGGGGCGTGACAAGTGTGTTCCTCCTTGGCTTGGTGATAAGTTTGATGTTGCTAACCCTAACCCTCATGCCATGAGGCTATAATTGTTGCTTCTTTGTTCTATGGTTTTGCAAGGTTTGGATTCGAGGTCGAATCTTTTTCCAGAAAGGGAGGATGATACAAGCCAAATCGACGTCAACCTTTCTTGGCATATATTTCAAGGGCAACAACATGGGAGCCCAACCACAAAGATCTGAAGTCCACAAAGACGTGTGTGGAAGGTCTATTTTGAGATCCAAGTAGAACAATGTCACATATGGAAGATAGCTTGGAGTCAAGGAATGATCATGAAGCGAGAAGTGCTTGACGACCCCTTAATGCTATCCAAAGAGTGCTATGTGTTGGTGATTATATCCACGAGGGGTCAAGGGGTGTTGGAGAGGTCAAAGGAAAGTGAAGAGGTGCTGAACGACACACTGAGCTCACATGCGAGCTCACATGCGGCCGCAGGTGAGGAGGGTATGTATGCAGGAGACCAAAATAGGCCACACTAGTGGCATCTGTGCCCCAAGACCTGCGTGGGAAAATGAGCCAAGGCGACCAACACTTGTTTTGATGTTAAATGGGTCACTTTTGGGCCAAAGTGTGTAATAATAAGCCCAAGGCTATAAATAGTAGTTTTCTTCTTCATTTTAGAAGCTTTGATGAATTAAGATAAGATATACACTTGAGAGTGTGAGAGCTAGGATTAGCTTGTTTTGAATTATCGTTTTGAAACGTTGGTTACGTGGGAGTTTGATTCCCTCGTGGTTTACGTATGTGAATTGGTGCTTGTAGGATTAATTCAATAGAGGTTTTAGGGTTTAAAATACTCTTTGGTTTCTTTGTTTTTCCTATCTTTGTGTCATTCAATCTATCTTTACTTTCTTGCATTGTTATCTTAGTTTGTTTTCATGATTTTCGTTCTTTATTTCTCTTCTCATATTTTGTACGGTATCATGTCCTCAGACCAAGAGGGGCAAATGTAGACACATGATTTTTGACCCTCACCGAGCTTCAACCTATTTTTAGCATTAAATATTTATTTTTTGTCTAATCTTTGTTTTATCTTTTATTTTTATTTTTAGTAGGTTTTATTTGAAAACTGTGAAAAGATTTCAAAAATAGAGTCACATTTTAGGGTACGTTTTATTTTTTAACTTTTCAAGAAAATGAAATTTTCAAGGAAGAAATATTTTTCTTTTAAGTTATGTCTTAATAAATAAGCCAGTAATTTTAGTATTCTAGTAATTTACATATTATTTTTGGACTAAACATTTAAGTTTTCTTCATTTTATTAGTATAAATTAATTAGTTAGCATTTTATTAGTATGTACTTATATACTTTTAATAACCAAAGAAAAAGTACTAGCCCAACCTAACCCCCTAATACCCTCACCCCACGTCACTCTACCCTGATCCCATTTCTTCCACCACCTCACATGCACACATATCACCCACTCGCACTCCACCTTTCTACAACTTCCTCTCAGCTTCACACCACACAAACATACACTACACATGCACATGCACACACCACACACAAACACACTCCATATATAAAGAATAGATAAGAGAAAGTGATAGGAGGAGACATACAACAACACCAAAAGCAAAAGAGAAAACAGATAGCAAGGGGAGATAGAAAACGTAGAGAGAAAAGGAACACGCGAAAAAAAGCCATATACATAATAACAGAAAAAAGACATATACACCTAGATGGAAAGATAGAGAACTAGAGAGGGAAAAAGGCAAAGCTCAAAGTTTTGAGTGTTCTCTGAGCTTGATTACTCCGAGCCGGTAACCGGTAGGTCACAATCTGAATTTCTGACTGAAAAATGGAAAGTAATAAGTTTAATGGGTAAGAGAATGCGTTTAACCGATTGAAAGCGTGATAAGCGTCACTAACGGTATAGCGAATAGGGCGTTTAACTGTAACTCACCGGTAGGACAGATAACGTTTGTGGTTTGAGTTCGCTTATAGAAGTGGAAATCCGATCTATATTTATTTCCAACTAAAGGTAAAGGCGCTTTTCGCTTCACCGGAATCCGACGTCAATTGGTTACCGGTTGGTAGTTCCTCATCGTGCATTGACTGACTCCTCATGGGGTAGAAAACAACGCTCTAAAACCGGTGGTCCCGATTCGAGTTTGTGGCTCCTGAAAGTTAGCTATTAACTTTGCGAATCAAAAGATCCTAACGGCTTTTGTTAGAAATTAAGTTTCGCAAGAGGTAACACTCAATCTTTCTTTGTATAATTGTCACGCCCCGAATCCCATCGGAACGGATTGGCACCCGTAGCCGACATGGACCGAGAGAACCAAGCTTTGCTTCTATTCATTCATATGCATGTCATAAGCAACACCACCATCACGTAAGAACATGAAAGACGAATAATGAAAAACATGGAACATGGGACATATATATACATATGTGAAACTTGGCCGTTGAGGCCATCAAGTTAGAAACGTCATATACCACCTTACATTCATACACCCACATACGTCTACAAAAGCCTCTAGCAGAACATTTACCAAAATCAACTAAAAGTTGGGACAAGTCCACGCTTTATACAACATATACAAAACCAAAACATATGAACAACTGTGACTCGGAGAAGCCCCGAACTAACTGGAGCTCACCAATGATCCGCAACAACTGGCAACCTACTGTGGAGGCCTACTAGTACTTGCGCCTTCAGCAAGTAAGGTAAATCCCCCAAGAGGGGTCAGTACGAAGAATGTACTGAGTATGTAAGGCCATATGAAACTTGTATGATATGTAAATATGTCAATGAACTCAAATTCAAATGCATAACCAATAAAAATAAGTCACAACATAGATGAGTCATCATTCTGTGTTTTGGGAATCATGAATATTGCTTTCATTACTTTCTTTGCTTCTTTGATTCTATGATTATTCATCTTTGCCTGTGACCTGTGATACCCGGGCCCCGACTGAACAATGGGTTTTAACATAACATAACGATATGTTGGGATCGACTCGATCTAGGCTTATGCCCCTAGAGCTTCCACCCATGAATCAATATAGATCGGGATCGGCTCGAGCTAGGTTATTACCTCTAGAGCTTCCACCCATACCAACATATTAGGTTTGGCTCTAGCTAGGTTATTACCTCTAGAGCTTCCACCCATACCAACATATCAGGTTTGGATCTAGCTAGGTTATTACCTCTAGAGCTACCCCCTGTTAGGATCGGTCCGAGCTAGGCTTATGCCTCTAGGACTGCCCCCTGATCCAACAATCTCAGGATCGGCTTGAGCAAGGAATTTTTCCCCCAAAGCTACCACCCATACTTGATCATTAACCACATATGCATTACTTCATTCATTACTTTGAGATTGATACAATGATAGTCATAACTTTATTTGAAGCCTTGGATCATTAACCAATGAGTGAGCGATATGTGAATAAACATTATTGGAAAACATAACACAACCGTTGGACCATAATCAATGAACACGATACATGAGTATAATCACTATTGGAATTGTTGGGCAATAATCAATGAACAAGAGACATGAGTATAACTACTATTGGAACTTTGGAACATAACCTTATTGGGATTTTGGATCATTATCAATGAATATGAGACATGTGATTCACAATTGATCAATGAGTAGGAAACATGTCATAATGACCTTTGATAACCAGATATAGGATACCTTAGTACATTTCGGGATGGGACAAGTGTGATGTCAATGTGCGTACTATTTACTGCAGAAAAATACGGACAGAGTAACCTTACATACCTTGTATTCTCAATACGAATATACAATCTTAGATGTGCATACAATAGTACCACTCCTTCTTTATGTGTCACTCTACTACACAAATACATAACGGAGTTTACATTAACCACCAACTACCTTACAAATGCAGATAACGATAATGAGTTTCATGTTTGCCTTTAAACCTGCCATTTCCCCCCTTGACAAAACCATTGATGAAATTATCATACCAATAATATCACAATATTCCATACATTGAACAATACATGATAATCAATAACATTTCACCACAAAACTTCTCCTTTACACTTTCTCATCCACACCATATCACAAATAATCCATCAAGTCACCTTAATACACCTCATAGCACATATCGGCCAAAATCCCATAATTTACATTTATATGAAAATAACAAGTTTAATAACATAATCACACCATACATGTTCATATTTCATCCATACCATGCTCTTTCATCAAAATCACAAGTCATATTTCAAGTTACAATTCCATGGATATCACATCTTTTACCAAAAACACAAAGTACCATGTTCAACACTTCCAAGCATAACCAACATGATTTACATACTCTCCCATGCATATAATATATTAATCCTTAACAATAATCACTTACCCAAGCTTGAAAAATGATGATCTTGCTCCAAAAGTTGGCTTTGAGTTCTTAGGGTTTGGAGGAAAATATCTTATCTTTTTGGTCTAAAAGGCATGAGGCTTTGTGATGAATAAAATCAGATTTTTTACCCTTTATATAATCCTTTAATTCCATCCTTATCCACTCTATGGCATTTAATGTTATGTTCTAGAAGGTCAAGGCAAGAATGGGTCATTTGACCCATTTTGGCCCATGTCTTCTTTTAATTTTTGGGCCTTTTATTGAGCCCAATTCACTTGACCCAACAAAATCAATAATTTCTCATGTTTAAGTCATGTCGTACATGTTACGACAATATTCCCACTCACACGATTCATATTTGTAGCCTCAATTCCAAAAACAAGTGATTCTAGCCATGTATGGCTCATTTTGACCATAAGGGTAAAACTGTCATTTTGATGCCAAATTCGTTCACGAGTAATTTTTCCACACCAATATAATACTTCACTCATTCCATGTATATACTCGTGGTTGTATAAGAAACGTGCAAAAATTGGCCCGGTATGTCCCTGGGCACCCTTGGGACTTAAGCAAATTTTCAACTTTGAAAAGTGGACAAAACCAGCCTGGCACGCCCTTGGGCATGCCAGCTTGATGCCTTTGGGCTAAAAATTTTTTCCCAGATCATCCTGGCACGCCCTCTGGTGCGCCCCACCCTTAGTTTTTTTGAAAATTTCATTTTTCGACTTTTCTTCACGGGTTTGGTTAAATACTTCAAGTCCTATTCTTTAACTTACTTCTTACCCTTAATATCCTTTGTTTGGAGGTCCTCTTAGACTCATTTTGAATCCCATAAATTCTCCATGAAAAACACAAAACACCTCCTATGAAAGGATAATCACATGTACGAGGCCAAATTTCCATTTTTTTCATCGTTAACATTACCAAATACATACTTATAACTCTCGACACCCAAGTAAGCATTATTCAACGTCGTCAAGTAGGGTTAGGAAGGTACGGGGTGTTAGAATAATTTAATTTCACGATTATGTGAAAACTTGACCAAGCCTATCCTAGCCATTGAAACTTCATATTTTCTTCGATGAATTCACCTTTTTGGTTGTTATCAATATTTCAGAATGTTTGGTGTAATTAATGTTAAGGATTGTTTGTTCCTGTTTAATCCTTAGTACTCATGAATGTTGGGTGTCCAGATATGTGTTTTGGCTATTAATATAGAGACGTTGGATCAAAACATTGTTGTAACCATGTATCCTATAAAATCCAATTTAGGCTATGTTGAAGTTTTGTAAAGAATAAGTATGGGGGAAATGGTTTTGCCATAGTAATTTTGTTCCAGTAAGGGTCATTTAAAGAGAAAAATTTATTTAGAGTTTTATTCAAAGGATATAGTTTTTTTTTTTAAAAAAAGAAGTAAAAGCTAAAATTAGAAGGAAAATTGTTGACTTCTTGTTTTTTAATACATTTCTTATCATATTTTTAGTATACAGAAAAGAAAACTAAATGTGTTACTCCCTACTATTCTTCTTTATTCTTCTAGAGAGAAAAAGTCAAGAATGTTTTTTTGGTTTTGTTTTCTACGTATACATGTAACTTGGTCTATTTAATCAGTCGCATTTTGACTTAGAAAATGTCTTCCTAGTTGTTTAAATAAACATAAACTACTGTTTTATATCTATAGACAACAAATTTGTTTTCATTATTTTATGACTTAAGATATTACTAGAGATGTTCTATTTGTATAATTGGAGAATGCCAATCGATAGTATACAAATCCGTGAGAAAGAATAAGAAACCCACATTTACTTGGTTAAAAAAGAAGTCTGTTGTTTTTGTTTTGTGTGGACTCTTACATTGTATGCACTGTAGTAGAAACAATTGGGTGGTCTTTCATAATTGTGCTTCCTATATTTGTGTGATAATTAGTTAGTTTCGATATTAATATACAAATATCAAAGCATCCAATCTTTCGTTAAAAGTTTAAGGCCCATCATAACTGAGAAAAAAAAAGAGTGGGAAAACCCATTGTGAGCAAAAAAGGGTAAAAAAAAATAGGAAAAATTATCTCGAGTTTACAAGAGACGAACAATTGCCTTTATCTATAAATAAGCTTTATGCCCGCTAATATGCATCTTTCTCGATACGCGTAATAACAAATAAGGAAACTCAAGGATGCAGTTATGCACCTTGGGAAAGATTGTTTTAAAAATTAATTTAAAATCGAGACACGTAGAAAGAGATTAGTAGCTACGGTGCACTTAAGTGAAGAAGGTTCGATGCCAAGACATAGAATGCAGTTATGCATCTAAGTCGAGACCAATAAAAATTCAACATTAAAAATGAGCGAATCATTGACCCGAAATGCAATTTATCCAAAAATAGTTAGAAGCTAAGTATAAGTTGATAAAAGCAACCTTGCTAGAACCACGGGACCTGAGGGGTGCCTCACACCTTTCCCTCAGTAAACAGCATTTCTTACCTGATCTTTTATTTTCGTAGACCAATAATAAAAGAGTCAACTTCCTTTTGATTAGTGATTCATAAAGGTGATTTGGAACACCGTAATTCAATTTCAAGTGGCAACTCTATAAATTAATAAGAAGAATCCCTATTCAATATTGTCACTTTAATTGGAAAAACCCTTTGACCCACCGAAAAAGGGGTGTGACAATCTTGATGGAGTTAAGACTTGTGTCTCGTCCCTCATTTCCTCATTAATCCCATTGACATTCTCTTTGGTCTTGGGGGTAGTTTCCCAAGTTTCCTCTTCCATGGGGAACCAGGCCAAATCTTCCTCCTCATCCTCTATGCCCTCTTCTTTGATCTCCTCGCCTATTTTGTACAAACTCCCCAAATAGGGCCACTTCATCTAAATCTTTATTTCCTCTTTGTAGTCCTTCTCCCCCTACATCTGTAACTTGGGCGGGTTTATTTTGGTTAAGTGGAGCTCGGTGTATTCCTTGGTTTTGGGGTATTTGTAGGGGTGGTTCTTGATTTTGTGGAGCTTCTAGGTTGACTTGATTGAATTGAGGTTGTAATGGACAAATGGGATTTCAGTTATTTGGATAAGTAGTGGTTTGGATGATGGGATCATGTACTTGCCTCGGTGGATTGTACATTTGGTGGAGTGTTTTTGGGGAGATAATAGTGGAGAGGTTTTGATCATTCCCACTTAAAGAGGTATGATAGTTTTGGGGAGTGGAATTGTTGGGAGTTGCGTTGGGTGAGATGTGGACGCAGGTCACAACATGCCCTCGCGAATGGGGGTCACATGTCACAAAACAGTATCTGGAAAGGTGACCTGTGTTGGTCACCTGCTGGTGCAGGTGAGGGTGCAGATGGCTTGGACAGAACACCTGGAAACTCCAATTTTTCACCTTTCTGTGGGTCCTCTTGGATTCTCTTTCCTAGTACCTTCCTCTTTTGAAATATTATTTGGTACTAAAACTTTTTTCTTATTTTTCTTTGGCCCTCTTTTGGATCTAACAATACTTTTTGGGGCTTATTATTCTTGAAGATTTACAGATCCTCAAGAACACCAAGAACACCAAAATTTGACCCTCACTCAAACGAGCTCGAAATTCGATGAAATTTTAAACCCGAACTCCTTTCAACTTTTCGAACACAACCCAAGCAATTTAAGCTTCAAATTCACATCAAAATTTTCAGATCTGAAAACCCACTTTCTTTTCTCAAGAACACAAGCTCAACAATGGGGGTTTTCTTTAAATCTACTCAAATCAAATCCAAATTTTCAGATTCTGACTCAAATAACACTAGAGGAAACAAATCTAGTGTTGAAACTACAAGAAAAACTCAAAAACATGAAAAATATTTTTTGGGGTTTTGTAAAAACATTTTTTTTCCTGATTTTTTTGATTTCTTCAATATCACAACCCAAGACTAGAATCGTAAGAACGAATCTAAGCCCGACTCTGATACAAAATGATATAGGAACAAACTAGGAATACGAAGAACAAAATACAAAAACGAAGATAAACACGAAATTGAAAAGGGAAAAGATAGATAAATAGATAAAGAAAATAGATTGACACAAAATAGGAAATCGAATGCAAATAATGGGTATATTAAACCCTAATCCCTCAATTGAATTAATCCTACAAAGCACCAAACTCTACAAGATTGTGGGGACCATGATGAATTAACGAAGTAGGATAGAGTACATAGTAATTCTTGAACGGTATTTATGCATGTATTATTGTTTCTTTGGAATTGATTGCTTTCTGATGGTGCGCAACGTTAGAACTCATCCTATCTCTACTCTGGATTGTAGCAAGAGTATTCGGATAGGACTAGCGAATCAACAACAAGACTTGGAGTTATCTTCATTTAATTACCTTTGAGCCATGATACGGGAAAAGCTATATTGGGATCATAGATAGGGGTCAACAATGCAACACTCATGATGCATTAACCTTTGTACTTGAGGATAGTCGTCTACAAGGGACGTAACATAGTCGGTTAGATGATACATAACCTATCGATTCTATATGCTAAGCACCGAGATAGATCGCTTGTACCTAGAACCTTCGGAGTTATGAAATCATGGAAAACATAATCCTAGTTCATCATTCTCATTGATTTTTCTTGATATAAATTGATATTTGTTTACTTGTTACTTCAAACTAAAAATTGTTTACTTGTTGTTTTAAATTACCCCATTGAAAATAAATGACTAAAAGCCTAAATAACAACATGGACATAGATCCTAATAATATTCCTCATGGAATCAACCCCAACTTTGGTTGGGTTCTATATTTGTCAGTGACCGCTTTATACTTCATTGCGAGGTGTAATTTGGGCGACATCAAATTTTGGCGCCGTTGCCGGGGAATACGGTTTAGGGCTAGATTAATTGTGTTTATTTGACTATTAGTCCTTATTTCTTGCATATACTTTATTTATCTTGTTATTTTTATTTTTGAATATTTTACTACTTTTCTTGATATGACATCTTTCCAAGATAAAGTGTGGAGTGATGAGGACTCCTATTTTATTGATCCTTTTCTTTTTGATATAGTACATTATTGTAGGAGTGTGATAGAGATATTGTGGGATCACAATGAGAGCATGATAGAGACGCTAATACTCCTTGCAGTAGAAAAACGTGAATTCATGAAAGAGATTGATAGGTTTGGTTTGGATATTCACAACTTAAAAGAAGATTTGAATGCAAAGGTTGATGCGTGTAACGTCCAACAATTTTGTCATGAGTTATGTGAGGCTGAAAAAATTCTTATAAGCCAAATTGAGGAGCTAAAATTGGAGGGCCAAATACTTGATCATACTTTTATTAATGTTGTCACTGTTGAGAAGAGTACACTAGAGTTATGTGAGAAAGTAGATAGTATTATTTTAAAAGACTCGAGTGAGTGTGAATATGAGGATGTAAATAATAATGCAATTCATGAGTTGAGACGTATTGGACCTCATTCTAATCATTTTTCCACATTATGTTTAGATAGTAAGATATTAATCGAGCCATCCGAGCATATGGAATAGTGTAAAGAGGAGAAAAAATATGTCTATATTCTTGAATTTGTTATGCCAAAGTCGAAAAATTACATTCCATATTCGAAAAATTACATTCCTTACTTAAGGGCCAAGAATAACAACATGCTACATCTATTGGTTGGTTCCTTTACTTTTATACCACCGCCCATTAAGAGTAGTAGAAAATTAGAAAAGAAATTTATGGTGCAATTTATAAGTTCAAAATGAAAGAAAAAGTGGAAGGCAACCCAACTAGTAGTTTAACTTTTTATTTAATTTTACAATATCACTTTTTTTTGTGTTTTTTGTTTTTTCAGATTTAAGAGAAGTTTGAGTACACAAATTTAAAGCTAAGGAGCATGTTTGAACTTAAGTGTAGGGTGCACGCGACCCTTGATGAAAATTGAAGAAACATGTTGCTAGCTAGGCCCTAGAGGGTCTCAGGGAGTATCATTAACCCTTGTTTTACTTTATTTATTGCTTTGGGGACAACACATGATTTTAAGTGCGGGGTGGGATATCTTCCAATATTTGTTAAGGGTGAAGTATGCTATAGGATTTTCTTTCAATTATTTATTTTTAGTAAAAAAAAACAGAGAAAAAATTGAAAAAGTTCAAAAAATACAAAAATATTTTACTTTTATTCTTTAGATTAAAATAATTTTTGTTTTTAGTTTTTTATTATATCTTTAGTAGAGCATAATTTGCCCACCGCTTGATTTTTTTTTCTGTTCTTTTTCGAGGAGGGGCCCTTTGAACCGAGTTATTTTTTTTTTGAGTAGTACATTTTTGTGAGTGTTTGAATATGAATAAGATACTAGACTTTTTGACACCTAGGCTCATGGTTGTGACTCTTTATATAGCTTATTCTTATTTTTGTAGTTTGCTATGAAGCTAGTTGTCTTAGAAGTGGAATTGATCCATCTTGATTGATACCTGTGCCATATGTGATGAGGATGGTTTGCATATATTCCATGTTTTGCATCTTAGTCTAGAATTTGCCCTGCATGTTATTGAAGTGAAATAAAAAGTATTACGTTATTTAGAATATGATAATAGGATTTGTTTTATATTCCTATAAAATTTTAGCCTTTTCAGATATTATAACCACTAGTTACCCCTTTGAGCCTGTAGCCTATTTTTTTGGTAGCCATATTTTTACCTTGATCCATTTATTTGAATCCATAATTTTTGCACCCTCCTTGAGCACTATTGCATAGAATGTGTTGAAATTGTTAAATCTGAAGAAAAGGGATAGTTGAGTGTAGAAGGTGACCAATGCTAGCTACAAAGTGATGTAAAGGCCCTCTTTGAAAGAATGTGACCTGAAAAACAATAAGAAAAAAAAAGAGCATGAGAAAAAAAATGATTGGAATATTCTTGATACGACGAGAAATACTAGAGAAAATAATTGATGAAAAGAGGGTTGAAAAAAAAGTGATGAAGTTTAAAAAGTGCAAAGTGCTTAGGGAAGTGTAAATCACGATTATATAGTTTTCCTACTCATGGCTTGAAAATCACAATTAGAAATCATAGACAAAATCTTAATTATGAACTTACAAATTGAGTAGAATAAATCTGGAATCTTGAATTCTCAAAGAAAAATTAATAAATATGGAGAAGAAAAGAATAAATCAATTTTCTCCTACCTTCACGGCGGCTTCAAACTTTCTCTAAATAAAAAGTTTACAAGTTACCTCTCCAAAGTTTCAATGTTCTAATAATTATCAAAAGTTACATAAAAACTATTTTTGTGGAATATTTATAAGTGTAAGAAAAAAAAAAACCCAAATCAAAATAACTGAGTCCAAAATATATTGGAAAAAAAAGCCAGTCCGATTTGGACTGTGTCGCACCCTCGTACAGTGTTGCGCAACTTTGCTGCTTCAATCATGAATTCTAATTGCTGCCACATGGAGTTTCTGCCAGCAGGTATGTTTCTCTTTTCCAATGTGCAATTGTATACTGTAGCCTACCATATTTAATAATATTTTATTATATTCAATCCATTAAGCTGCCTGCTTGATTTCCTTATATAAATTCTCGATTTTAATTCCGTTTTGCTTCAAATATCTTTATCTTCACACCAATTTAATCCTACAAATAAAAATATAATATTAAGCATAATCCATAAAATCAATGCTCAAAAAGGACAAATAAAAATACTAAATATGAGACAAATAATAACTGAATATATGTAATTTTGGTCTCACATCATAAGCCACGAGGGAATCATCTCCGACGCAACTAATGTTTCTAAATGATTTTTCAACACAAGCTAATCCTAGTTCTCACACTCTCAAGTGTATTCATCATAATATGAAAGAAGGAAACTACTATTTATAGCCATGGGCTATTTATTACAATTATGGGCCCAAAAGTGACCCATTTCGGCAAATTGGGCATCTGCCCACGCAGATGGGGCACCTGCTGGCACATGTCAGGGCTCAGGTACCACTGGAAGTGGCCATTGTTTGACTCCTCTCGACCTTCCTACGATCTCTCTAATGTCTCTCAAACCTTCTTGAATGCATTGGGCCTTACACAATGCTCCTTAAATGGTATCAAGATGGATCCAAACACATCTAGCTTCATCAATAATCCTTGGAGTGTTTGTAGTTCTCGTGCTTGCCTTCTAGTAAGAAGTCTTGAGGTGATTTGGCTTGTATCATATCATAAATAAACACTATTATGATGAAGTCCAAATAAGGCCTAAATATGTGGTTCATCAAGTCCATAAACACTGATGGGTCAACCCAACAAACATCACCAGGAACTTACAATTGCCGTAGCAAGTCCAAAAGGCAGTCTTAGGGATGTACTCCACCCTTATCCTCAACTGGTGGTAGCCAGATCTCAAGTTAATCTTACAACATGGAGCTAATAAAATAGGTCATCAATACACATCATCAGATACTTATTCTTTATAGTCACCTTATTCAGCTGTCGGTACTTGATACACGTACATATAGTACCATCCTTATTCTTCATAAACAAGATAGAAACACTCCATGGAGAAATAATTGGCCTGATAAAACCCTTACCCAAAAGATCATGGAGCTGGACCTTAAGCTCCTTTAGCTCAGCAGGAGCCAAATGGTATGATGAAATAGAAATGGGCTGGGTGCTCGACTCAATATTAATAACAAAGTCAATATCACACTCAGGCGGGAGACTAAGCAAATTGGTAGAAAAGACATTAGCAAACTCACGAACCACAGGAACAGAATCAAGCAAAGAAGTGTCGGTACTAGTATCACAGACATAAGTAAGAAGTTCAAGCACCCATTCAACACTAACCTTCTAGCCTAAATATCAGAGATAATCACTGTTGGTACATAACTATAAGAGCCCTGCTATATTATGATTGAAAAGATACCAGACATGGCTAAGGTTACAGTTTTGGCGAAGCAATCTAAAACAACGTGATAAGAGGATAACTAGTCCATGCCCAGAATCGCATCAAAATCAACCATATCAAGCACAAAAAAGATCTGCCCAAATATCATACACCATAATAGTCACCACACAGGACTTGAATACTCGATCCACTACTAAAGAATTGCCTATAAGAGTAGCTACAAATATAGGTACCGACAAAGGCTTACTAGTCAACCCTAATCGAGAAGCAAAGTAGACCAACAAATATGAATAAGTGGAACCTGGATCAAATAAAATAGAGGCTGGCTAAGGACAAATTGAAAGGTGTACCTGTGATCATGGCATCTGATGCCTTTGCCTCTGTCCTACTAGGAAAGGCGTATAACTATCCATATCCTCTATTGGATTGAGAACCTGACCATACACCGACCCTACCCAGACTGAGCACCTCCTTAATCACCCTAGAGACCACCCCGACTATCCTAACAACCACCTATGGTTGGTGGCTCCACTACCCTAAGAGGCTGAACTAGCTCTGCTGACTGCTAAATAATCCCTCGGTGAGAAATGACCAGTCTCCCTACAATCATAACAAGCACCAGAAGCCCTAATCTGGCATAAAGCACCTACTGACCCTAACTCTCCCCCATATCCTAAAGATCCAAAATAAGAACCTCATTAAGTCTGAAAGGAGCTCTGACCACTATAACTTGTCTGACTCCATTTAGAAAGCTGAAGTGCTGCCTGTACGAGCTTATTAGGCATATTATACTACTGCTGCTGACCTCTACTAGAGAAACCTCTACCTCTAAATTAAGAACCACTGAAATTGCCCTGATAGTGGGCTGTTTTATCGCTAACCCCATAGGCATCATGATGTATGCCCTATATATTCCATGCATAGTCAATAACCTCTAGAAATGGATGACCTAAAGATACCATATAATCAGTATCTAGGCGAAGTTGATACCTTAATCCTCTAACAAATCGACGTACCCTCTCATGATCGGTAGGCATAAATATAGCAACATGTTTGGCTGGCTCATGAAATCTTGATTCATACTCAAACAGTATTACAGAACCCTGTTCCAAGTCTTTAAACTCATCCCTCAATCTGTCCCTCATAGAGAGACCAAGAAAACCTCAAAGAACTATACCCATCATAGTAGGGGATCCCATTGGTCAGCACTCAATATAAGCCCTCCACTACTGCTTCACCAATCCATCTAGCTAAAACTTGGTATAATCCACCCCATATGACTCCATGAAACTGAGGTTATGCAACCTCTCCTGACAACTGATAAGGAACTTCTACACATCCTCTGGTGAACCTCGAAGGACTCAGTCTAAAAATTGACAAAGAATCTTCTGCTCCTCTAGTATCATGATTGGTCGGGCTACCATACACTGAGAAACCATCAGTACTAGTAGAACCTCTAAATGGGGAAGCACAATAGCAAGATGTGCTATTATACCCTGGCCACCTTGTGCTGCTCCCTAGGTTAATGTCTAGTCCCTATCTCTAGCCTGGCACTTAAGAATACTCAATAACCAAACCAGGGCATCCTAAAGAACCAGTGTAGATATAAATCTAGGTGGGGCCTAGGCTTGTCCCTATCCCACCAGCTATTGCAGTGGTAGATCTACTAGCGCTAGCTCTTGATTAATGATTGGTTATAGTGATGGCACTCTAGCCTGGTCCCAAGCTAGTGCAGTAGCTCAAGCCTGGCCTCAACCTCAGGGTCAACCTATACCTCGACCCTTATCTGGATCCTTAGTTACCGGCACGGGGGCCTCACCCTTGGTTGTTGTAGCCCTTATCCTAACCATCTGCAATAGAGTGAAACAACTAAGATTCAAAAGAAAACAACAATAAGAGCGCATGATAAGGAATCAAAAAGGTGAAATTTTCCTAAGAATGCTCTATAGCCTCCTAAAGAAAGGATACGAACATCATAATACTAATTTGTGAGACTTTATTAGACATTTGCACTTGTGCCAATGATACAAGTGAACCTAGCTTTGATACCAAATTATCACGACCCAAAAATTTAGGTCATGATGACACCTACTAAATCCATTAGTAGGTAAGCTAAACCCCATAACTCGAAATGACAAGTAACGGGCTAATAAAATAAAAGAGTGAATCATAATAACAGTTGGGCCAAATATAAAGATAAACACTGATAATAAGGTTTATAAAAATATATATAAAGAGTAAAGGAATAAAATATACCAAATGCACCTCAAGACCCAAAAATCCATTGGTATAAAAGGTACTACATACATCAGGAGTACGACATAGATATAATAAGTATAGAACTATCTCTAAATATCAAAATAAAGATCAGTTCAAAACTAGAGTGAGATGGAATAACTCCAATCATCAAGAGCTCACCCCAAGCCTCTGATCAAGATGCTTCACATGAGGAATACTTCAGTGGCGAGAACTCATTCTAGGATCTACATTAGGGAAAATAATGTAAAAGTATAGTATGAGTAACAAAACATGTGGTACATAGTAGGCATCATAGGCTAACTGAGCTCAGATAAGATATAAGTATAATAAAGTGCAAATATAAACTAAAGCTAAGCATAGTAAGGCTAGAAAGAAGTAAGCATATATAGGTAGACAATCGGGTAAAATTAAATAAATAGGATATTACAACCATACAATAGTAATTTGACTACAACTTATTAGAACCTTATAAGCTTGGAAGGAACAAATAATAGACAATGTAACTCACTCGGCCACCATAAGCACGGTGGGTAAAAACAATAACCAATGGTAGCTAAAGTGATACATATAAATGGGTAAATGTATATGAGTATTATGCAATATAATGTGATGTGAATGTCGTATCCAATAATACCATATACTTCTTCTCCAGTATCTTTGGCTCGTAAAGAAAGGACCCATAGGGGGCTTGAACCATATACAATGCCCAAACTTGATTGGGGATTTCAAAATACAATCCAAATCAATTATAACAAGTGACTAGACTCGATCGAGGCTTAAATAATCCATTTTACCTTTTTGAAATCTAATGGTCAAATCAAAACTCATTAGTTCCTCTATAAAATAAAAAGCAGTATTTTAAAACCAAATCAGCCATGTGTATGCAAGAAATCATGGGCAAGTGACAGTAGAAAACCAACCCACTAGGCAATACCCAACCCAAATATCAAGCATAATAACAAATAAGGGCTAACATAGTATAGAAAATCTACGATCACAAAAATTGGACCTCATCTGGTCATATTTATAGCCCACAGACCTCCAAGACCATATTACCTAAAGGTAAACTAGCTAAATGGTCCCTATTTTAGTTAATACTCCTAGGAAAATCCTACCTAAGGAGCGTATGCTATTGAAACCTAGACTAAGGATTCTAATAATAAACCTAAGGTTACTTAATTGTAATGACCCCCCAGGTCATTTTATGTGTTTTTGTGCTTTTCCTACATTTAGAGCATTCTTGTAACTTCCCTAAGTCATTTTTGACTTTCTAGAGCTAACAATTTGGTTATCGGGCATTTCATTTGGTTTTTAGAGCAATTTTCCTATTTTAGAGCTTATAAAGTTGAGAAATGGGTCTCGGGCCAAAACTTTGGGTAACCATCCTCGGATGCTAATTTTGATAGTTTCATTAGCTCCAGAATGTTGATTTTAGGCTATAGGGGCCATTGTACCTGGTCCCAAGGCTTCCGAGCTTATTTTGGGCTATTGGGCAAATTTTGGTTAAAATGGACCATTGGTGTGGGACACACATTCTATTGAAATGACCTCAAATGGAAATTTGGATGGTTCTATTGAGTATGAGATGCCAAATTTGGAAGGGTAGAATAGTTTTCTTATGTTCACAGGATTCTAGACAAATCCCTAGGGCCCGTCTGGATAAATTGCAACTTGGCAAAGTTGCTGGTGCATCAACACCTAGTGCAGGTCCAGGCCTTCATCTCTATCACGATGAGGACCCATGTGATTTTGAGGGTTTGTGGATATTTATCATCACTATTGTGAGGTTGGGGACTGGCGACTGCGATGAAGGAGGGCTGTGGGACTGGGCCAGCTTGTTTATCATGACCGCATGGCTAGGCCTTCGCGATCGCAATTGTCTCGTTACTAGAATTCTGCAAATGAACCAGGGTAATTTTGACAATGATGAGGAACCCGTTGATAACCACCAAAGAAAGAAAATACGAAAAAACATGAAAACTAAAACAATGATAGAATCAAAATGCAAGAAATTAAAGGATAGAGATAAAGATAGATAGATAGACAAAAGAAGATTAGAAAATAGGAACCAATTAATATATCAAAATCAAAGACCCCTAATTTTGATTATCAACAAGAATCTAATCTCCTACGATTACCGAGAGGGAATCGTAACACCCTCGCAACCACACGTTTCTAAGAAAAATTCATTACAAGCCTTTCCAAGCTCTCAAGCTCCATAAAGAGTCTCACAACATCAATATCATAAAAAATCTAAGAAAATAGAATCTAGATCCTAATATTTATAGCCTTGGGCCTTTTATTACATAGATGGGCCCAAAAGCGACCCATTTTCATCAAAGAAAGCCATATGCCGTATCTACTCACGTAGATGGTCACCTGCTGCCGTAGGTCAGGGCACAGATGCCACTGATTTTCATCCTGTTTTCTCCACCTGCGCGTGCATTCCCTCACTAAGGAAATAAGTGAGATCGTATGTGGGCTCAGTGCGATATTTAGCTCTTCTTTGCTTCCCTTTAACCTCTCCAAGGCCCCTTGATCCTTCTTGGATGTAATCACCAACACATAGCACCCTTTTGATACCAATAAGGGGTTTTCAAATACCTCTCACTTCATGATCATCTCTTGACTCCAAGCTATCTTACATATGTGATATTGCTCTACTTGGAGCTCAAAATGGACCCTCCACGCACGTATTTGTGGCCTTAAGATCTTTATGTTTGGGATCCCTTGTTGTTGTCCTTGAAATATAATCCAAGAACAGTTGGTGCCAATTTGACTTGTTATCATCCTCCCCTTCTTGAACCAGATTCGACCTCGAATCCAAACCTTGCAAGACCATAGGTAAAACAAGAAAAACAATATCCTCAAGGCATGAGGGTTAGTGTTAGCAAAATCAATCATAGCACTATGCCAAGGTTGCACACACTAAAGATATAACCAAAGATCCTTTTTGTTTGACATGAAAAGTCCATTGAAAAGGATCCTACCTCTAAATAATAACAATTTCAAAACTAGCATGGAAATCATCATAAGCAAAGAGGTAGTAGAGAAAGGAATCAAGCATAAAAGTCTCATCCAAGCCACTACTATCTACAAGAATGTCATTTGGCTTAAATGATTTAGTAAACAATGCACTCAAGGATGGAGTCAAGGCATTTCAACACAAAATGTTCTTCCTTTTAAAGAAAAAAGGATAAGGAAAGGAATCATATAAATGGAATTCATCCAAGGTGTATTCAAGATATGACTCACTCTCCGATCTACAAGTAATAAAACCTTGGTCAAAAATGGAAACACACAATGGTGAATTCTCTTGGGTCTTTTCATTGTTCCCCCTCTTTAAAGAACATTCATCTTTGTTGGATATCATTCCCTTACACAACTTTGGTCCCTCAAGTGGATTAGAAATCCTCAAGAAAGGCTCTCAATTATAGGGAGTAGTATCAATAATTTACACCAAACCTTGTCGTCTTGACCAAGCACCAAGTGGGGTGTATGAAAACCACCACATTCCAAATGGTCGCCGGGGTCAAATAGAAGAAGTATCCATAAACATGGCTCAATGCATGACCCATTTTCCCCAAGGGTTCCAAAATCAGAAATATACATACTCTCTATACAACCATAGGTAATATCATAAGCAAATAGAGAGTAGAGAAAGACGTCCCTCAAGTTAGCTTTAACTAAGGTTTCCTCATGCATATATTCACTATTAGATTCAAGATCATCACCATGAGTATCTTCAACAATGGGAGCACACAATAAAGAAGAAGAAGCGATTTCCAAACAATCAACACCTTCTTTCTCGAGGGAAGAATCCTCAAGTAGATACAAACCACAACTAATATCAGGGAGTTCATGACTCAAGTCACCACAAGAATCAACATATTCATCAAACAAAGGTGGGGTATCACACAAAGAATCACAACAAAAATCATTTTAATAGGAACAATCACTAGTTGGATTTCTTAATTATTCAAGTAAATCAAAGCTATTTTCACCCAATTGATCATTCCTTTTAAAAAGTGCGAGACCACTATCAATAATTGGATAGTTAGCACAACCTTCACTAAATCCTATATTCTTAAGGGATTTCAAGACATAGGATAACATGTGAATTTTAAGCTTACCATCTTTATTTTCAAGTGCATCACAATGCACACTACTAGGTGTCAAACTAGAAGTGATCCCACATTTATCAATCAAGACATTTTTCTTTGAGAGAGTATCAACAACTAAAGGTGAGGTTTTAAAGCATGCAAGTTCACTCTCAAAAATATATATGCCATCTTTCACTTCACTTTTATATACATGATCAACTCTATCAATATCATTACTAACTTGAGGCTCATCAAACACACCACAAACATGCTCAAGCAGTGGATAAGATTCACAAATAAGTTGATCAATGCACACACCTTCACTAGTTGTAGGTAATTCACATACCAACATAGACTTACGTTGATTTTCACAAGGGTCAACTAGTGTGTGAATACTCTTATCACATGGCAATGAAACCTTATTAAAGCTATAAGTGTCAAAACTAGGTGGACACAAATCGATCTTACTGGAAGAGTCAATTCCGTTATCTATAGGATCAACATGGGTGCAAATTTGCTCCCTTGGGAAGTTCTCAACACATGGGCGTGTGTCAATTATACTCATTTGAATCATATCCTACTCACTCTTCCCTACGTTGAAATTCTTATCTAAGAACTCCGTTAGGCCTTCAAGCATATGTTCGTAAGGAACTCTCCTTAGATCCTCCTTTGGAAGTATTTGTTCATGAACCTGCACAAGAGAAGGGTTTATACTAGGTAAAATACTAGTATCATGGTTAGTGGGTAACAAGGGATTGGTGTTGACAATTCCTACATTTAAGTGTTCCTTGTCCACTTCTTTCAAACAATTCCTTAGCTCATCAATCTTAGTCAACTCTCTACTTTGAGTCAAGTCTTTCTTTCCTTGTAAAAGAGGTGATTACCTTTACCTATTCTCAACTTCTCCCTTTGTTGATACTTCTAGAAACCCTTTCATGATCTCATAATCCCTACTCACTTGCTCAGGCGTTAAGGTATTAAGAATATGCCTAAGGTTGGGAGCATTTTTGACTTGCTCACTTTGTAAAACTTGAGGATTGGTTTAGAAAGCAGAATTTAAAGGGTCAAGGGGCTTCTCAATGTTTGCCAAGCTACCAACTATGCTTGATATGCTACCCTCAATGGAGGTTAAACTACCTTCCATCACTTCAATTGTATGATTCAGGACCTCAATCTTTTCCCATATAGATTTCAATGTCTCACTCCTCATGAGACTCCGAGTTCCTTTCTCCAACACCATTGTACCTAGCAATTAAAGACACTCAACAAAGACAACAAATAATATTAGCATTAGCAAAACAAAATCTCACAATCACTCGTGTTTACACACCTTTGATTGCCTCACAATTGGATCGGCTAATGTTGAAGATTGATTATACTTTGGAGGTACACAAGGAGTCTATTGCTACTCTTAATCTGAGTGAATTCTTGCTTATAGAAAGAACGGATGACTTGATTAAAGCAAAAGGACTAGAATCAAAGAAGTTAACTACAAATTTAAAACTAGAAAAGCACACAAAGAACATGGACTAAGAAAGAAAACGGACTCAAAGATTAATCAATCAACTAAGTAAGGACAATTAAATATTTATAATTAGTTTAGGAATCAAAAATTGAGACTAAGAAATTGGAACTTGAGCAAAATCTATTTTTGGAGTTGTTGACCTGCATTTGGTGAGGTGCGAACGCACCTGCGCATCTACCCACGCAAATGGGGAACGCATGTCAAAACAGAAGTTGGAAAAGGTGACATGCGTTGGTCACCTGCCCATACAGATGGTCATCTAGTGGCGCAGGTGAGGGCACAGGTGGCTCGGGTAGAACAGTTGAAGCCTCCAATTTTTCACCTTTTTATGGGCCCTCTTGTATTCTCTTTCCTAGTACCTTCCCTTTTTGGAATATTTTTTGGTACTAGCATTATTTGATTGATTCTTTTGGCCCTCTTTTAGATCTAACAACACCTTTTGAGGATTCTTCTTCTTGAAGATTTGAAGATCTTCAAGAACACCAAGAACTTCAAATTTTGACCCTCGATTAAATAAGCTCAAAATGCGATGAAGTTTTAACCACGATCTCCTTTCGACCTCATGAACAAGATCCAAATGTTTTTAAGCCACTCTAATTCTCCACCAATTGCTTCCTAAAATTAAACCTACTTGCAATTTTCTTCAAGTCATGAAGAACTTCATGAACATGAAGAACAACAAATCAAACCCCAATGGATTTCTTAACCGTTTTTGCTCAAATTTCAGATCCAATATCTAAATGATTAGGGGAACAAACTTTAATACAAATAAATGCCAAATTTGGCCCAGATCAAAGAACCAACTTCTTCTTCTTCTTCAAGCTCCAAGAACCAAATAATGGTGGAGTCCCCAAATCACTCTAATTAAGCTCAAATCTTAGATTTTGACTCAAATAACACTAGAGGAAGAAAATCTAGGGTTGAAACTACAAGAAAAACTCAAAAACACAAAAATATTTTTAGGGTTTTTCTTAAAAAAAAAATTAAAAATTTTCATTTTTTTTTCGATTTCAATATCACAACCATGATTCTAAAAGAAAAGATAAAACAAACACAAAAACTAAAAGAAATGATAGAATCGAAATGCAAGAAAAAATAGGATAGAGATAAAGATATATAGATAGACACAAGAAGATAAGAAAATAGGAACCAATGAATATATTAAATTCAAAGACCCCTAATTTTGATTATCAACAAAAAACTAATCTGCTACAATGATCGAGAGGGAATCGTAACACCCTCGCAACCACACGTTTCTAAGAAGAAATCAATACAAGCCTTTCCAAGCTCTCAAGGTCCATAAGGAGTCTCACAATATCAATGTCATGAAAAATCTAAGGAAATAGTAGATAGGTCCTAATATTTATCGCCTTGGGCCTTTTATTACATATACCAAAAGTGACCTATTTTCATCAAAGAAAGCCATCTGCCGTATAGACTCATCTGCCCATCCAGATGGTCACCTACTAGCATAGATCAGGGCACATATGCCACTAATTTTCAGCCTATTTTCTCCACCTGTGCATGAATCCCCCCATATGCGGACGCAGGTGAGATCGCATGTGGGCTCAGTGTGACATTTAACTCTTTCTCTTACTTCCCTTTAACCTCTCCAAGGCCCCTTGATCCTTCTTGGATATAATCAACAACGCATAGCACCCTTTGGATAGTAATAGGGGTTCGTCAAGCACCTCTCACTTCATGATCATTCCTTGACTCCAATCTATCTTCCATATGTGATATTGCTCTACTTAGAGCTCAAAATTGACCCTTCACACACATCATTGTGTCCTTAAAGATCTTTGTGGCTGGGATCCCTTGTTGTTACCCTTGAAATATAAGCCAAGAAAGTTTGGCACATATTTGGTTTGTTTCACATAAATAGATGTTGCCTTTGTTTTTAAGCTCAAAACCAAGTATAAAAATCCATTAAAGACACTTGATAGCTTGAGAATAGTGTGAGAATTAATATCTGGTGCTAGTATTGGATTAGGGACATTGTTGTGATCATTTTCTTACCCTTGTTCTCTTATGTTTCCGATCAATTCTCTATTTAATTATTTGATTAGTTCTTGTTTTCCTTATCTATTGTGGGAGTATTTTTGGCTATTATAGGTCTTAGATTATGCCTAATTTTGGAGCAAATGAACCTTGAGATGAGAGGGACGCTGTGATAGTTTCAATTTTATGATTCCAAAAGCAAGCCCCATGGGGAATTTTTAGCTCGGTTCTGGACCCGGAGTGTAATTTTGCATTATGGGTATTGATTTTCTTATCTTGACATGTAGAACATTATTTTGATAGTATGACATTGGTCGAAGGCTTTTTGAAAGGGAAAAGCTCATGGGAAGTACATCACACCAAACCTCCTCATAATACCCTTTACAAGTGAAAGAGACCTTCACACGCTCGATGACCTTATATCCATCCATGGTATATGGTTTACAATTTGACACTCGTGGCATTACCAGGTATTCTACCGAAGAATGAGTGGTGTAATTTTCACAACACGAAGCATCTAGAGCAAGATCAAACCCCGAAATTCCACAAAGAGCAACTTTCATGTTAAGAGTTTGTATTCTCGGGTCACTATTGTAAAGCTTCATGTATCCTTTCGGGTCACTATTGACTTCTAAGGAATCCTTTGAAGTATTTCCATGGTACTCTCTTTACACTACCATACACTAACCATAAACTCATACTATAACCTTTCCACCAAGCGAAAGCGCTCCCTTTAAAATATTCAACAGCGTAGTGGGTCTTCTCATCTTCGCTCAAGTTATGGACTCGGAAAACCAACTCACATTGCCACTCCCAATCAAGATAGGTCTAAAAATAATACTATCCTTTGACGATAGAAAGAGTAACCTTGATAGCTTCATGACCCCTATCAAATCTCTCTTGCCAATCTTGGGTACTACATCCTGACATTTGGGTATTGGGATAAGAAGTATAGGAGGTAGTTTTCCTTGACCTTGGGGGTTCACTCTCTCTTCTTCTCATTGGATGACTCCTACTATAGGAAGTATAACCATTCATACCAATTCGACTATGATAAGAAGTATCATAGGATGAGGAATATGAATCTTCACAATCCTCATTTACATTCCCACCATAGCTATTGTAAGGTGTATAGGAGAAAGGATTATACCTCACATCTTCCTCAAACTAGGAGTGGTAAGTGAAAGACTTCTCACATGCTCCATCATCATTATAAGAACTATCACAAGGATCTTCATCCTCTCCATACTCTCCATAAGAGCTAAACTCACCATTTTCCTCATATCCTTCTTCAGGATAGTTGCTCTCATTCCCATACGACTCTTTATCATGGCTATATTCATAGCCTCCATAATTTCCATCTTCGTCATAGCCATAGCCTTCTTCACCATAATCATAGTCTCCTATGTCTTAGTCACAAGTATCCGAGGCTACCAAAGACATACTTCCTTATAACTCCATGTACCTACAAAAATGAGTAAACAAGGTTAATAGTAAAAGCTCCTCACCAACACTCGTAAGATTCTCACTTTTGTATGCCTCACAATAGGAGTCGCTCGTGTTGAAAGATCGTTTTTACTCCAATGGAAGATGTGGTGTCAATTGATACTCGTGGTCGAAGTGGATTCTTGTTTTGAAGAAGTATAAATGACTCAAACAAACAACCACAGACTTGAGTAAAGAAATAACAATGAAACAAAAACTAGAAAAGCTCAAAAGAAAATGAACTAAGAAAGAACGAACTCTAAGACTAATCAATCAACAAAGTAAGGACAATTACTCATTGATAATTAGTTTAGCAATCAAGAAATGAAATTAGGAATCAAAAATTGAAACTAAGAAATTAGAACCTAAGTAAAATGAGATTTGGAGTTGTTGAGATGCATTAGGGTGAGATGAGGGTGTAGGTCATGACCTGTCCTTGCATATGGAGTTCGCATGTCACAAATAGGCTACTGGAAAATGACCTGCATGGTCACCTGCGTGGCCAGGTGAGGGCGTAGGTACCCGGACAGATTAGCTGGAGTTTCTAAAAATTAAGCTTCTGTGGGCCCTTTTTGGTGCTTTTTCCCTTGGATTTTTCCTCCTTTGGAATATTCCTTTAGCATAAAAAAGTACACCTTCTTGTTACCTTTCCTTTTAGGATCAAATCATACCTTTTTTTTAATGTTCTTCTTCAACAAGACAAGAAGATCATGAAGAACACATGAACATTCAAAAATTGCCCCTCAATCAAACAAGCTCCAAATGCGATGAAATTTTAACCACGAGCTCCTTTCAATCTCCCGAATCTAACCCAAGTATTTTTAGGTCTCAATTCCCAACCAATTTCTCCCAGAAATTAAAACCACTTCAAAATTTGAAGAACACCATGAAGATGGTGAACTTCCAAAATACCAACTCTCTCGATTTAACTCAGAATTGTTTCAAATTCAAGATTCGGGCTCCTTTTGGTATGGGGAACAAACCCCAATATCTTTAAACCTTCAATTTCACTCCAAAATTTCCATACTTAAAGACCCATTTCCATTTTTTTCAAAGCTCAACCCAACAATGGTAGAATCCTCAAATCAACTTTGATTAAGCTCAAATCTCAGATCTAGACTCTATTTATGCTAGAGAACACTAATCTAGCACAAGAAACTCAAGAAGACACAAAAATCAAAACTCAATTTTTTTGGAAATTTTCAAAAATGAAAAGTTCAGATTGTTTTTTGATTTTTGATTTTCTAGATAGCAAGCCCAAGATTTAGAATCGTAAGAACGAATGTAATCTCGGATTTGATACCAAATGATACCAAGCTCAAAATACGAGAAGAGAAATAAAGTACAAAAATCACGAAAACTAACTAAGATAACAAGGCAAGAAAGTAAAGATAGATTGAATGACACAGAGATAGGAAAATCAACGAAACCAAAGGGAATTTTAAACCCTAAAACCTCTATTGAATTAATCCTACAAACACCAATTCACATACGTAAACGACGAGGGAATCAAACTCCCATGTAACCAACGTTTCAAAACAATAATTCAAAACAAGCTAATCCTAGCTCTCACACTCTCAAGTGTATAGCTCATATTAATTCATCAAAAGCTTCATAACATGAAGAAAGCAACTAACATTTATAGCCTTGGGCCTTTTATTACATTTATAGGCCCAAAAGTGACCCATTTCATCAAAAGAGAGTAAGCTGGCCTCTTTGGCCCACATGCCCACGCAGATGGCCATATGATGGTACAGGTGAAGGGTATAAGTTCCTTATGTGGGAATAGGTCAGTCACCTATAGGCGTAGGTGACTTCACAGGTCACTCCAGAATGTCTCCGAGATCCTTTTTGCCCTTCAATGACCCCTCCAATGGCCCTCAATCCTTATGAAATGCATTGGGCAACACACAACACTCCTTAAATGGTATCAATATGGTTTGCAACACATCTAGATTCACCAATAATCCTTGGAGTGTTTGTAGTTCTTGGGCTTACTTCTTAATTGAATTCTTGAGGTGAATTTGGCTCTCGGTTCCAAGTTATCCTCCACACGTGGTATTGAGCTCTTGGGAGCTTGAAAAGGGTCTTCCAAATGTATCCTTTCATCCTTGAGATGATTGTGGCTTGGGTCCCTTTGTGTCATCCTTGAATTATATTCCTTGAAAGGTTAACGCTGATTTGGCTTGTATCAGAGTTACTAGAGAAAAAATCAAGAACCATTCTTACAATGTCTGGACCCACTGTATCCCAACATATTTGATAGAACTTTCCTAATAAACCATCTGGACCACAAGCACTATCCCTATTTAAGTTAAACACAACCTTCTTCACTTCTTCACTATCTGGAATAGAGCTTAAAATGTCATTTTGTTCATATTTGCAATTCTGCAATGTGGTTTATCAAATATAGATTTGTCTGATCTCTTTCTTTCCTAAACTGCTATTTGTAGAAACTGACTGCCTCATCTGCTATTATTTTTAAATCTTCCATCCATACTCCTTGAGCATTCTGAATCTTTATTAATTTCAACCTCTGTCTTCTCCCTTTTACTAGACTATAAAAAAATCTGGTATTTCTATAACCATCCATAAACCAGTCATATCCGATTTCCGTTGCCAAAAACTCTCTTCTAATTACAAATACCTTGTATATTCTGCTTTGGATATTTGTATCACTGCTATATTTTCAGCTGAGGGGATCACTTCAAATAATTGCTCTTTAATTCTAGCAATTTACTCTCTGATTATTAATTGCTGAAAAATATCTCCATAAGTTCTCCTACTCCATATTGTCAGTGCCATCTTGACTTTCTTTATCTTTCTCTTAAAGTCTAAGCATGGGTTATTTGAAACTTCAGAGTCCCAATTTTAGTTAACCACATCCTTGAAATCTGCATGTTGAGTCCAGAAGTAAAGAAACCTAAAAGGTCTCTTATAGTTTGTGGCATTATTCTCACAATTCAACAACGATGGGGCATGATCAAAATCATTTCTTGGTAAGTGCTCAACTTGTGAATGATTAAATAGGTCTTGAAACTCAGAATTAATCAAGATCCTATTTATTCTTTCAAATATACAATCATCTCCTGCTCACCCATTCCACCAAGTGAAAGGGTTTCCCTTATAAGGATCTTAGGACAAATCATAAGATTCAATACAAGTATTAAAATCCTCTACATCAGCATTAACCACAGACAGTCCCCCAATATTTTCTTCACCATTTAGAACTACATTGAAGTCTCCCCCTATCACCCAAGGTCTATTGATATCAGTAGCTAGAGTGTACAAATATTCCCATAAATCCAATCTCTATTGATCATCATATTTAGCATATACAAATGTAGCACAAAAATTGGAGTTTGAAAACTGATTTCGCAAACATATGGAAATTTACTGCTCTATGTTACTGAGGATAGTGATGTCATAACCATGATTTATGAACACCCAAATCTTGCCATTGTTATTATGAATTTCATGGGGAATATTAAACCTTGTTTTGTATCTATTAATTATTCTGATATGCTTAAAAGGTTCCATCAAAGCCACAAAAGTAAACTTATGAAAATTGTGCAACATTTGCACTTTCTGGAATGCTTTTTGCTGATCTTACAGACCATATGTTCCAAATGAGTTCTTTCATTATTTAGAACCTTGTTGAGACACCACCTTCCTTTTTGGTTGAACTCTAACAGGTTGTGCATTTTCCCCATTGCCTTGTTTCTTGCCTTTTCTTACATATTTAACTACATTGACCACTCTTGGGGACAAGTCTGCATCTTTGAAGATTTAATCTTCATTCAGCCCATCTTCCTCAAGATTACTATCTGTTGCAGCTATATCTTTAATCTCTAACCTGTGAGTAAGAATGTTATGTATTGCCTTATTGGAAGATTCAATATGCCCCAACCTAAGTTGAGTATCATCAATTTGAACTGCTGTGGGAACTTCCATAATAACCATATTATCTGTAATATGTTGCTTAATCTTTTGTTCACTATCCCCATTGTTGATAACTTGTTTCTACATGATATTCTTGTTTGTTGTATCTATTATATCTGCTGTTATTGCCAAAGTATTCCCCTGACTGATTGGTGGCTTAATTGTAATTACAGTACTAGGACCTGAGCATATATTAGCACTTGGAAGTTCTGGTTTTTCTATAGATTCTAAATTTTCTATAGATTCCTCCACCCTCTCTTTACTTTTTTCTACATTTGTTTGGGCCCCCTATTCCCCTTCCTCACTTGTTACATTATTTTTGTTTCTTGAACTTCCTCTCTTCATGTGACGCTTGGCATAAACATCTAAGATCCATACTTAAGTGGAAGAGTGGTGATGCATTTGACTGGTCTTTTGCTTGTTATTTACATTTTTCTACTGCTGATTTGACTTCTGACTGTCTGCTGCTAGTTATTTATATTTTCCTACTGCTAATTTGACTCCTGACTGTCTGCTGCATCTGCAGCTTGAATAACTGATTGTATTTACGGCCTATTTTCCATAATTCCATGACCAATCATCTCCTTGTTCCTCAACTATTAATCCATTATACACATAGTTGGTACCAACTACAGGTGTGACTGATTTCTCCAAAACTTTCTTAACTGGTGCATCTATATCATCTAATTGTGACTGATGTTGAGCTGCTGTGTCTGCATCATTAATTGCTGACTGGTTCTGATCCTTGTTCTCTTTACCTCCTTGCCTATCATTATTAACTTGCTCCTCCTCTATTAATGTAGTAAAAACATAGCTGGTACTATCATTTTTGTATGGTGTAACTGTTTTATCATGGAACTTAATAGCTGCATTCTTATCATATGTAAACCTCCTTTTTTGTAGGATTCCATTGCCTTTTCAGAAACTGATTTTTCTCTCTTTAAAACTCAGTTGCTACAGGATTCTCTACTTTCTCTTCTTGGCTATGCTTATTAACAGTAGATTCTTTTTTCTTCAGTTCCTGATGTAACCCTCAACAATCTTGTTAATCACACCCTTGAATTTTACACTCTCTATAATACTTAGGGTTCATGTCATATTGAATCGTAATCCGCTCAAATCTTGACTCTTTAGTACTAGGATTAATAATTTCCATCTCCACAAACTTTGGAAAATTCAAAACAAGGTTTACCTGCACCTTAACCCTAGCACAACTAGGCCTCATTTTATTAATGGTAGCCGAGTCTAGGTAAAGTGGGTTGCCTACTACCGTGGTAATAAAGAATGGTGATTCCTTCACAAAGAAGGTAGGCTTCAAATCTGGGAATGATACCTATGCCAATGCCTGAGTTGTCTCTTCATCCATTTTGAATTTAGCATCATAAATTAGGGGTCTTAGTAAATAAGAATAGCCTTTTTTTAATCTAAAATGTAGTATACAGTTTTTGATAACATGTTGATAAAATCATCTTCTTGGTTAAATTTAATAAGGATAAGCCTATTCCGCAATAGGCCAATGGTACAATCACCTTTACTTTGCATTGTTTTGGTATTTGAGACCAAAGTTCTTCCATTTCAGGCCACCCATATGAGAATTTCCCAACAACAACATATTGCAAGTTCTCTATAGTATTTATTCTGTTTACTTCATCTTCAGTCCATTGAATTATCGGAATTCCATTATTATATAAGAGCTTCTTCATGAGAATCAGTTCACTTGTCTACAATAGACTCTGATTATCTATAGGAGCTTTTAATAAAGTGACATATTTACCTACTGTATCTATATTAGGTAAATTACTAGGATCGATAGGAAAAATAGGTTTGACGTAGAAGTTTTAATAGAGAAAGAGAAGGGAAATCTAATGTAATATTAGTTAGGGTAGGCTGGTCAGCCTTAGGAATGGGCTGAACAGTGGCTATGGCGGCCATCGTTGGGGACAATGAATTTAACGGTGAGTGGCGGCTATCATAAGAGAGAAAAAAATTGCCAGTTGCTTTCAAAAGGTAACCAACTTTTTAGATGGAGATATATACACAAGAACAAATAAACAATTTCCCCCAAGATCAATGTACAATTCCACAAAATCACCATTTGACTTTAAACCACGCCTTTTGGCTTATTATTTGAATCTTCTTCTCCTTAATGTATTTGGCTGCCTAAAATTGGAAATTTTGACTAAATGGACTTGAGACAGGCTAAAACTCTGGAATATTAATACTATGGCTTAGTTTATGAGTTTTGGTTTGAGTCCGACATATATATACTAATTATTGCTTATGAGTTTCAGTTCGAGTCCGATATATATATATTGATTATCACTGATGAGTTTTGGTTCAAGTTTGTCATCTATATATTGTTATTATCTATGAGTTCTAGTTTGAGTCTTGTAATTATTATTATTTTTATTACTGATCTGGGGTTGGGAAATTGGTAAATACCAATAAAATAGAGGTTATGACAGGGAGAAGGGAGCATAAAGTACACATGACACATATTTTGGATCATTTTATGTTCATTACTGCTATATTTCATCTTATACTTTAGTATTATCCATTGCTTGTACTCACCATTTTTATAGGGGCACGGTTGGGTTTATTTCTCTCTGTGTGTGCCTTTTGGACTTATAGGGGTCCAGTTAGGTTATATCTAGGCTTTTATTTCCACTTTCGAGTTACTTATCTTATTTATATCGCATCTACCTAGCATAGCCTATTATTTCCATTCTATTCCCTTATTACTGACTTTAGTTTACATCCTCATACTTTATTTATGCTTTTACTATATTAAAGCTTAGTTGGCCTATGATGCCTACTAAGTATCCATGGTTTTGGTACTCATACCACACTTCTGCATCTTTTCCTTGATGCAGATCTAAGTATGAGTCACTGTCGTTGATGATTTTCTCGGGTTGTGCTGCTGATCGAAGATTGGGTGAGATTTTTAGAGTCCGTATCTGATCCTCCTCCTCCTGCTGTCTATATAGCCTTATTTTTCATGTTTTGAGACTATGATGTATATTTTACATTGTCTAGTACTCTCTTTTGGTATAGTGGCTCTTGTACTGACCTTACCAGGTCATAGGGGAACTCAGTTGTATATTTTGTCCGCTTTCCTTTCTTATATAGCATGCTTTATACTTATATATATATCCCTCTTCTCGTTACTTATTATTTCAGTTGTATGCTTATTCCCTTATCTTCCACCTGTTGGCCCGTTACTTATCATTCCAGGATATGGTTTGGGCTTACCTATTAGTGGGTTAGAGTAGGTGCCATCATGACCTGAGAAATTAGGTCATGATAATTTGGTATCAGAGCATAGGTTCATTGGTATTTTTGGTACAAGAGAAAGTGTCTAGTAGAATCCCACAGATTGGTACTATGATGTTCATATCCTATCTCCTAGAGGCTATAGGACATTCTTAGGAAAATATCATCCTTTTGGTTAATTCTCATGCGTTGTATCTATATTAGTTTCCAAATTCTTATTTGTTTCACTCTTTTATAGTTGGCTAGGATGCGGGCTACAACTGCTGAGGATGAAGACCCCGAGCGTGCAACTAAAGTACCGATTAGGGGCAGAGTTCCACCCCGAGGTTGATGTCAAGCCAGAGCTATAACCCCAGCTCACGGCCAAGCCTGGGATCCTTCACCAGATCTTATTATTGATCCTATACTAAGATAACACTAGAGGATCTGCCAGCTCAGCATCCGGTAGTCAAGAGGGAAGCCCAGGACCCACCTAGATTTATATCTTTAGTAGTCCTCCGATATGACTTAGTGTAGTTTTTAGGTATGGTTGATGGACAACCTACAGATGGGGCCCATACATCCGTATAGGGAGCAACGTAGGGTAGACGTGGTATATGAGTGCAGGCTGTAGCTGCGGCTCCTAGAGTAGAGGTTCCACCAGCATCAATAGCTCTACAACCACCAACAGCCCAGCCATCCATGACTTCTGAGAAGTAGAAGATGTTAGGCTGATTTTTTTTATTGGCTCTATCGAGATTTATAGGCCCTCCAGGAGAGGATGCTTTTGAGTTTCTTACTTGCTGTTAGGAGATGCTACATAATTTGGTCATTGTATAGTTGCATGGTATGGACTACATAACTTATTAGTTTGACTGAGTAGCCAGACAGTGGTGGATCTATCTTGAATCCAGGCCAGCTGGATCTTCTCTTATGACTTGGACTCAGTTCTCTAAGGCCTTCTTAGAGAAGTATATGCCTTACAGCTTGTGCAAGTGGCTAAGAGATCAGTTCACTAGATTGTAGCAAGGGTTTATGTCAGTGACAGAGTATGAGGTGAGATTTTATGAGTTAGTGTGACATGCCACTATGATTCTACCTATTGAGTATGAGCAAATTTAGTGTTTTGTGGGAGGGCTGAGACTTTTACTTCTTATGGAAACTTAGAGTCTAGTAGCTGTGGGTGGATCATTTGTTGATATTACTAACTATGAAAAGACTATGGAGGATATACATCACGAGGACTAAGGGGGAAGCGATAAGAGGCCTCATTAGTAGGGCAGTTACAGTGGGAGCCACAACAGCTCACAATTAAGAGGTAGAGGATTTTAAGGTAGGTACCATCCGCATCAGGACCAATTTAGTAGGCCCATTCAGGCAGCACTTTAGATTTCAGAGGGGAATCAACCTGGTTATAGTAATTACAGTAGGTAGATCAGCGGTTAGTCATCGAGGGGTATTTAGGCAGGGTCATTAGGCCGAGATTGCCATTCTAGATCAGTTGGACTTTCTCCATAGAGAAGAGTTCTTGGGGCATGCTATGATTTTGGTAGTGTGGGCCATTTTGCAAGAGAGTGTCCCCAACATGGGATAATTGAGCCAGCTGCACAGAGTGTTTTACTGATCCGATCAGTGTCATCCCCATCTAGAGGTAGTGTGTAGGGTCACAGGGTTGGTCCCTATGGTTCTAGAGGTGGTCCTTAGGTAGGTTGGTCAAGTAGTCAGTTCGGCACCCAATCGAGAGGTAGATGAGGTCATTTGTATGTTGTTCTTGGTAGGCCGGAGGCTTCCGCTTTGGATACTGTGAATACAGATATGATCTCAATTTGCCATCAACTAGCTTTTTCTTTATTTGATTCAGGATCCATGTATTCTTATGTGTCTTCTTATTAGGCACCATGGTTGGGGTTTTCCTAGGAGCCATTATCTGTGTCTTTATGTATAGCTACTCCCGTAGGTGATTCTTTAGTAGTGGATCAGTATAGATCGTGTATTGTGACCCATTCAAGAGTATGACACTCAAATTGACCTTATTAAGCTAGACATGGTGGATTTTGATGTGATTCTAGGCATGGACTGGTTATCCCCTTATCATGTGGTCTTGGATTGCTTTTCTAAGACCGTTACCCTAGCCATGCCTAGTGTACCCTTGGTGATCTGGCAGGGTTCTTATAGCCACGTGCCAACGAGGATTGTTTCTTATGTTTGGTCTAGGGGTCTGGTATTGAGAGGTTGTATGGCTTATTTAGCTTATGTACGTGACATTAGTGCTGAGAGTCCTTCACTTGACTCTATTCTTGTAGTCTATGAGTTTTCTGATGTATCTTTTACTGACCTACCTACCTTCCTTCTAAGCGTGATATAGAGTTTGCTATTGATATTGAGCCAGACACCCAACCTATTTTTATGGCACCTTACCGTATGGCTCCTGCTAAGCTAAAGGTGCTAAATGTTAATCTTCAGGATCTTCTGGGTAAGGAGTTTATTAGATCAAGTGTATTACCTTGGGGTGCTCCAGTTTTATTTGTGTAGAAGAAGGATAATTCTATGCATATGTATATCGATCAAAGGCAGCTGAATAACGTGACAGTGAAGAATAAGTATCCTATGCCTCATATCAATGATCTATTTGACCAACTTTAGGGTGCGACAATGTTTTCTAAGATTCACTTAAGGTCTGGATACCATCATTTGAGGATTCAGGCAGAGGACATCCCTAAGATAGCCTTCAAAACTTGCTAAGGCCATTACGAGTTCCTGGTGATGTCTTTTGGGTTGACCAATGCCTCAACAACATTCATGGACCTAATGACTCATGTTTTCAGGCCTTATCTGGACTCCTTTGTGTTCATTTACATTGGTGATATCCATATCTATTTGAGGAGTAGGGAGGAGCACAAGCAATATTTGAGGACTGTGCTCTACACTTTGAGAGATCATTGACTCTATGGAAAATTCTCTCAGTGTGAGTTCTAGCTTGAGTTTGTAGCATTCTTGGGTAATGTGGTGTCCAAGGATGGAATTATGGTATACCCAGATAAGATTGAGGCCATTTATGATTAGGCTAGGCTGATATCTTCGACCGTGGTTCGAAGTTTTATTAGGTTGGCAGGCTACTACATGCGGTTTGTCAAAGGATTTGCCACTATTGCAGCACTATGACCAGATTGACTTGGAAGAGGTTCTATTTCAATGGTCTGATGGTTGTGAGGCGAGCTTTCTAAAGCTCAAGGCCTTGCTCACTTCAGCTCCTATTCTGACTCTTCTAGTTGAGGGCAAGGGGTTTACTGTGTATTGTGATGCTTCTGGTTTTGGTTTAGCTTGTGTCCTGATACAGCAGGGCTGAGTTATTACATATGCTTTGAGGTAGCTCAAGTTGCACAACCGCAAGTACGCTACTCATTACTTGAAGTTGGCAGTGGTAGTTTTCGCACTTAAGATTTGGAGGCATTACTTGCATGGTGTTTGCTGCGAGATATTTATTGACCATCACAGTCTTCAGTACATCATGACTCAGGGGAATTTTAATTCAAGGCAGCGCAGGATGATTGAGTTACTGAAGGACTATGATCTCTCTATTCTATACTATTTAGGCAAGGTGAATGTGGTAGCAAACACCTTAAGCCAGAAGGCGGTGAGTACTTGGCCTTCCTTTCACTCTGAAGCAACCGTTGGCCTAGGACATCCAGTCCTTAGCCAACATGATGGCTTGACTTGATGTTTTTGACCCTAGGAGGATTCTTGCTAGTGTTGAGGCTAGGTCTACTTTGTTGGAGTAGATTTGGGACATCAGTTTGAGAATTGTGTATTGCGTGGTATTTGAGATCAGGTTTTGAGGGATGAGTCCAGGAGGGCTATCTTAGATTCTGAGGGTATTTTGAGATTCATTGGTCGTATCTGTGTTTCGAGGGTAGGGGGTTTAATTCAGTTGATACTTCAGGAGGCTCATTGCTCCAGATATTCTATTCACCCTAGGACAACTAAAATGTACCAAGATTTGAGGCAACATTGCTGGTGAAGGGGTATGAGAAGAGATATAGAAAACTTTGTGGCTTGGTTTTTGTGTTGCCAATAGGTGAAGGCTGAGCATTTGAGACTCGATTGATTGCTTTAAAGTCAACCTATTCATGAGTGGAAGTGGGAGAGGGTTACTATAGACTTTGTAGGTGGCTTGCGTCATACTTCTTGTGGCTCAAATAACATTTGGGTCATCGTTGATCGATTAACCAAGCCTTCTTATTTTGTACCTATTCATACTAACTACAGTTCTTAGAGGTTGGCTCGGATCTATGTTTGAGATATGGTTTGCCTTCACGGGGTGCCCATGTCTATTATTGTAGATAGAGGCTCTTAGTTAACTTCTAGCTTCTAGAGGGCATTTTAGGAGGATTTGGGCACCCAGGTTGATCTTAGCACCACTTTTCACCCCCAAACTGATGGATAGTCGCAGCGGACTATTCAGGTTTTGGAGGATATGCTCTGCACATGTGTCTTGAACTTTGGAGGCCAGTGGGAGTAGTTTTTAGCCTTGGCAGAGTTTGCCTATAATAAAAGCTACCATTCGAGTATTTAGATGGCACCATTTCAGGCATTGTATGGTAGGCATTATTGATCTCCAGTTGGTTGGTTTGAGAATTTAGAGGTTAGGCCTCGTGGTACTGATTTGTTTTGTGAGTTTTGGATTGGGTTCAGGTTATTTAGGATAGGCTATGGGCAGCTCAGAGTAGGCAAAAAAGTTATGCTGATAGTAGGCTTCGTGCCTTGAGATTTGGAGTTTGTGATCGGGTTTTCCTTTGAGTGTCGCTCATAAAGGGAATGATGAGGTTCAGGAAGAGGGGAAAGCTCAGCCCCAGGTATATCGGGCTAATCGACATCCTTTGGACAATTGGAGAGGTTGCTTATGAGTCAGCCTTGCCTCCAGCCTTTTCATCTATTCATCTAGTTTTTCATGTATTGATGTTGTGGCGCTATATTTTGGATGAGTCTCACGTGCTTTGGTGGGAATCGGTTCAGTTAGATGATAGGTTGACCTTTGTGGAGGAGCCAATTTCCATTCTAACTAGATATGTCAGACGATTGTGCTTTAGAGATATTCCTGTGGTTAAGGTCCAATGGAGATACTGTCCGATTGAGAAGGCTACCTAGGACATTGAGTGTGATATGCCAACTCAATATCCTTACTTGTTCGAGCCTTCAGGTACTTCTTAATCTTTTACTTTTGCGGACGAAAGTTCTTTTAGTAATGGATGTTGTAATGACCCTCTGGTCATTTTCTGTGTTTTCATGCTTTTTCTATATTTAAAGCATTCCTATAGCTACTTTAATTTATTTATTAGTTGCTAGGACTGATAGTTCGGTTACTGGATAGTTCGTTAGGTTTTCAAAGCCATTTCTCTATTTTGGAGCTTTTAAAGTTGAGAAATGGCTACTTCAATTCATTTATCACTTGCCTCAGATGCCAATTTTGACAGTTTCATTAGCTCTGGAATGTTGATTTTAGGCTAGGTGGATGCTTGGTCTGGATCCCGAGGCTTCTGGGCTAGTTTTGGACTATTGGACGGATTTTGGTTAAAATGGACCCTTGGGTGTGGGACCTATTTTCTATTGAAATGACCTCAGATGAAAATTACGATGGTTTCATTGTGTTCAGATTACTGAATTTGGTAGTATAGCACAGTTTATTTGTGTTCACGGTTTCCAAACAAATCTCGAGGGCCCATCTGGAGAAATTACAACTTGGCTAAGTTGCTGGTACATCACCACCTAGTGCAGGCACAAGTCCTCATCGTTACAGTGATGAGGACTCCCACGATCGTGAAGGTCTGTGGATCTTTTCATGGCGATCCCAAGGTTTGGGACTCGCGACCGTGATGAAGGAGGGCTGTGGGATCGGGCCATCTTAGTCATTGCGACCGCGTGGCTAGGCCATCACAATCGCAATGGTCCCATTAGTGGGATTCCGAGAATGCAACTAGGGGCATCGCGACAACGATGAAGAAACCCCTCGCAGTATTAATAGTTGTTGCCTTCATTTTTCCACTCAAAACCAAGTCTAAAACTCCATTAAAGATACTTGAAAGCTTGAGAATAATGTGGGAATTAATATCTGGTTCTGGGATTGGATTAGGGATGTCGTTGAAATCATTTTCTTGTCCTTTTTCTCGTAAGTTTTTGGTCAATTCTCCTTTTAATTCTCTAATTAGTTCGTATTTTCCTCATTTATTATGGGACTATTTGGGGCTGTTATAGGGCTCGGATTACGCCCAATTTTGGGCTAAATGATCCTTGAGCTGAGAGGGACGTTGTGATAGTTTTAATTTCATGATTTTGTAAGCAGGCCCCACGGGGGATTTTTAGCTTGGTTCTTGACCCGGAGTATAATTTCACATTATGGGTATCGATTTTCTCGTCTTGACGTGTAGAATATTCTTTTGATAGAGTGGCAGCGTTTAGAGGCTTCTCGAAAGGGTAAAGCTCTATTATAGAGGTTCTTATGAGCTTTCAGCGGTGTCCAGGTAGGCTAGGCTTACCCTTCTTTTATATTTAGCTTAATTATGGTATTAGTCTACTATTGTGCTAGTTTTAGTCGTGTAGTCTTGTCTCAGTCATTATTTTAGCATTTTACACCATATTTAGCCAGTTAGGGCCCCTTTATGGTAGATTTTGGGCCCGTTCTCCCCTAGTAGAGTGTATTGTCATCCTTTAGGACTAGGATTAGTGCTATTAGTACCTTGAGATGGGAGTGGGAAGCCTTAGACTAGAAGGGTAAGCCTAGCCTACCTGGACGCCGCCGAATGCTAGCAATACGGTTGAGATGAATAAGTTGTCCCATCCCCACGACCTCCTTCATCGTGGTCGTGAGACCTCAAGCATTGCGATTGTGATGACGAAGATCATGGATTTTCACAATTACGAGGGTCCTCATAGCGATAGTGATGAAAAACCTGGGCGAGCACCAAGTGCTGATGCACCAACAATTTGGCAAGTTTGCAATTATCCCGACTGGGCCCTTGAGATTCATTCAAAATCCCGTGAATGCAAACGAGCTATGCTACCCTACTAAATTTGGCATTTTGAACTCACTGGCGCTATCAAAATTTTCAACCAAGGTCGTTTCGACAAAAAATGGGTCCCACACTCCAAGGGGCCATTTTAGCCAAATTCCACCCAATAGCCAAAATAAGTCTGGAAGCCTCAAGACCCAGACCAAGGGTCTTCCTAGCCTAAAATTGACATTCCGAAGCTGACGAGACTATCAAAAAAGATATCCGAGGTCGTTTACCATAAGTTTTAGCCCAAGACCTATTCCATAACTTTAAAAGTTTCAAAATAGGGAAATGGCTCTATAAACCAAACAAACTGCCCGGTAACTGAATTGTCAGTCCCACCAAGTCATAAAAGACCTGGGGCATCTATAGGAAAGCTCTAAATTTCAAAAAAGCACAAAAAATAGGAAAAATGACCTAGAGGGTCATTATATTATGACTGGGACAAGGGAGCATACATCACACATGGCATATATTCTGGATCATTTTATGTTCATTACTTCTATATCTCATCCTTAGTTTAGTATTATCCATTGCTTGTACTCACCATACTTATATTGGCTTGGTTGGGTTTATTTCTCTTTGTTTGTGCCTTCTGGTCTTATGGGGGTCTAGTTAGGTTATAGCTGGGCTTTTATTTCCATTTTCGATTTACCAATCATATATATACATATATATACATACATATATATACATATATATACATATATATACATACATATATATACATACATATATATACATACATATATATATATATACATACATATATATATATATATATATATATATATATATATATCACATCTGCCTAGCATAGCCTATTATTTCCATTCTGTTCCTTTATTACTGACTTTCGTTTACATCCTCGCACTTTATTTTTTACTTTTACTATATTAAAGCTTAGTCGGCCTATGATGCCTACTAATTACCCATGGTTTTGGTATTCATACTAAACTTCTGCATCTTTTTACTGATGTAGATCCGAGTATGAGTCACCACCGCTGATGATTTTGTTGGGCTGTGCTGCTGATCGGAGATTGGGTGAGCTTTTTAGAGTCTGCAGCTGATCCTCCTCCTTTGGTTGTCTATATAGTCTTATTTTTCATGTTCTAAGACTATGACATATATTTGACATTGTCTAGTGCTCTCTTTTGGTATAGTGGCTCTTATACTAACCTTACCATGTTGTGGGAGAACTCATTTTTTATATTTTGTCCTCTCCATTCTCTTGTATAGCATGATTTTTTTTTATATATATATATATATATCCCTCTTTTCATCACTTATTATTTATGTTTATGCTTATTCCCTTTCTTTCGCCTGTTAGCCCATTATTTATCATTTCGGGCTATGGTTTTGGCTTACCTACTGGTGGGTTAGAGTAAGTGCCATCATGACCTTAGAAATTGGGTTGTGACATTAATATACCAGACTAAGTCCTAAGTAAGTAGCATCCACCTAAATTAAGGATTGTAGGTGAAATTCTACTCTAAGGCTCCTAAGTAAGCTAACAATATCCAAACTACCCCTAATTTACATCTCTATGTCACAAAAATCTCACCACTAACCCACAATTTATCATACAAATACCTTAATAAAGCCAATAACCTAAATGGAGTCCGAATAACTCGCTCTCGAACCACTACTCCGGGCCTTTTCTTTTTTAGCAGCCTCTGACTGCTACCATATTATCAAAACAATTATCTACCCATTAAAATGAGAATAAAACTACCCAAATTGTAATTTTATACTCCGGGATAAAAATTAGCCTGTGGGACCTGCTAATGGAATTCAAAAATTAAACACACAACTAGGTCCCTCGTAGGACAAGGATTACATATGCATGATTTGAACGTGATTAGAACCTAGATAGAGGATCAAATTAGTCCACAACAATCAAGAAATCAAGACTCAAAACCAAGAAATTAACATAATTTTGGACTGGATTTGGATGAGAAAATTAAAGGAAAACGATTAAGGAAGGTAACACTATCATAGCTAAGTTTAATTCTGTGATCCCTCTAGTGATTTATAGCTCTAAGGTTCAACTATTAAGGTATTTCGGACTTAGAATAATTTAAAATTCGAGGAAGACAATCTTTATAGATTGCCAACAGTGACCACAAAAGTGGCTGCCACAAAAAGAGCTAATAACCACAAATGCAACAACAACATAAGCAGTCAAGGGCCGTAAAAATAGTATACCACGCACCAGTTGCACCAACACTTTTTCTAAGTTGAGTTTTCTCTGAATGGGTCCTTGAGATTCGTTCAAAACCCTGTGAACATAAACCAAATATGTTATCCTATAAGAATCAATATTCTGGAATCAATAAAATCAACAAAAGTCCCAACGAGGGTCATTTTAATGAAATGTGGGCCCCAAGCCCATTATTTTTACTTTAACCAAAATCCACCAATAGCCTAAAATGATTTCAGAAGCCTTAGGACCCAAACCAAAGGCCCCATTATCCCAAAATCTATGTTTTGGAGATAACAGAACTATTAGAATTCTCATCCAAGGCTGTTTACTAGAAGTTTTGACTGAAGTCCTATTTCTCCACCTCAAAAGCTCCAAAATAGGGAAATTGAAATAAAACTCAAACGAATTGCCCAAGAACCGAATCGCTGATCCCAGCAAGTCATATATGATTGTAGAAGCTATAAAAAAAACTTGAAATACTAAAAATGCTTGAAAATAAAGAAAATAACCTGGAGGGTCATTACATGGTAGTGTTATAAGTGTATGCCGGTTATAAAATAATATAGATGAAGTGAAATTAGAAAAATTTAGAGAGAGATAATACTAGAACCTTTCTTGATGATCTTGATAATGATCTTAATCATGTTACAAATGATACCCCCTTTGTTCATTTTACCTGTCATATTTGGACTTAGCACATCCAGTAAGAAAATGATTGACATGGCTATATTACCACGCTTCCTTTATTAGTTGTTGTTTAGTATTAGGTCTTGTAAAATGATTTAAGGAATAAGTAATTAATGCTAAGGGTAAGATATAGAAAAAAATGATTGTCTTTTCTTGATATGTTAAAAGTGACAAGAAAAAGTGAAATTCTATTTTTAAAATAGTGGACAGATAAAAGTGAATGGAAGGAGTAAGAGTTTCATCCTATTTATGGAAAGAAAAACATTTGGTCCCCAAGAAACTAGTTAGATTCAAACTAGATTATTATCATAGAAATTATAGATTTTTTAAGCTCAACTAAAACTTTCTCTCTTAATATAAACTGATAGATTCTTTATAATACATGGACATGCACTTTTGATATTATCTATAACACCCCCAGGTTAAATGTTCATTAATAGATATGTATCTCTTTAAACCTTACTAGAAAAAAATTCAGTGAAAACGATCTCAAAGTTGTGATCAATTGTCTCTTCCCGTGTACACAAGGTTTGTCACGACCCAAATCCCATCGGGACGGATTGGTACCTATAGCCAATAAGGCCCGAGAGAACCAAACTGTACTTATGTTCATTCATATGCATGCCATCAGAACACCCTTATTACGTAAGAGCTTATAATGCTAACAACGAAATTCATGGAACATATATACATATATGAAACTTGGCCGTTGGGGCCATCAAGTCAAAAACGACATGTACCTTTTACATTTATACACCCACATCCGTCTACAAAGCCTCTACACATACATAACCATAACCAGCCTAGAGTCAGGACAACACCCCACTCTATATACATATGCAATACTAAAGAAAATATCTATAATGACTCAGAAAGCCCCGAATTCAACTGGAGCTCACCAATAATCCACAAATGATCTGCAACTTATTGTAGAGGTCTACTAGTGCCTGTGCCTGCAGCAACAATGTAAGTCCCCCAAGAGGGGTCAATACGAAGAATATACTGAGTATGTAAGGCCATATGAAACTGTAAGAGATATAAACACTTCAATAAACTCAACTAAAAATAAATAACCAATATGTATAAGTCACTACTCTGTATGTTGGGAACCATGTATATCGCTTTCATTACTTTCTTTGCTTCTTCACTTTTGTGCTTACTAATCTTTGCCTGTGACCTGTGATACCTGGGCCCCGACTGAACAGTGGGTTTTAACATAACATAACGTTATGTTGGGATCGGCTCGAGCTAGGATTATGCCTCTAGAGCTACCACCCATGAATAAATATATATATCGGGATCGGCTCGAGCTAGGTTATTACCTCTAGAGCTGCCACCCATACCAACATATCAGGTTCGGCTCGAGCTAGGTTATGACCTCTAGAGCTACCCCCTGTCAGGATCGGTCCAAGCTAGGCTTATGCCTCTAGGACTGCCCCCTGATCCAACAATCTCGAGATCGGCTTGAGCTAGGCATTTCTCCCCCAAAGCTACCACCCATACTTGATCATTAACCACATATGCATTACTTCGTTCATTACTTTGAGATTGATACAATGATAGTTATAACTTTACTTGAAGCTTTGGATCATTAACCATTGAGTGAGAGACGTGTGAACAAACATTGTTGGAAACATCGCCTTATTGGAAGCATAACACCATTGGAACCATTGGACAATAATCAATGAACAAGATACATGAATATAACCACTATTGGAACTTTGGAACGTAACCTTATTGGACTTTTAGAACATTATTCATGAATGTGAGACATGATATTCACAATTGATCAATGAGTAGGAAATATATGATAATGACCATTGATAACCGGATATAGGATACCTTAGTACATTTTGGGATGGGACAAGCGTAATGTCAATGTAAATACTATTTGCCGCACAAAGATGCGGACAGAGTAACCTTACATACCTTCACTTACAAGTATGAATACAGAAGCCTATGTATGAACACAATAGTCCAGCTTCTTCTTTACGTCTTACTCAACAATACAGGTACATATCGAAGCTTACATCAGTAACTAGTCGTTATATAAGCGTACAAGACGACAATGAACCATAGGACTGCCGTATGACATCATGTAACCCTTTACAATACAATCCACTACATTTTCATACCAACAATACCATTATATTCCATACATTGACCAAGATATCATACATCAATAGGATTTCATACCACACTTACCCTTTACGCTTTCTCCTTTATCATTCCGTCATAATTACTCCTTCATAACAACATATGAATAACCATCCATACTTAATATAGTCCAACATACCTCCATACGACACTTTAAAGTCATTAAAACGACATCATAAGTTGATAATTACATCCAAAAAGGGTATAGGAGCCTTCGGGGACCAAGACAATGCAAAAACATACAAAAATGGACCTGGGGCTGACCTGAAAAGCCACCTGCATACGCAGGTGGTTGAGGTACGCCCGCAGGTGGATGGTGGCAGATGCCAGTGGCACCTGCGTTGGCATCTGCGCCCGCAGGTGCCCTCGTCTGCGAGGGCGGATGCCTGTTTTGGTCTGAAATGGTCTCTTTTGGGTCTTTTAATGCCATGAATGGTCCATGATCATAACCAAACTTATTTTGACATATATTTGATCATCTTGAACACCAACAATCATCCATGGTCTCACAACACACATAAACAACACCCAACACTACATTTTATGGTCAATACACCACCCAAACCATAACCAATTTCACAATAACAATTCCAAACATTATTCACAAGGATAAAACAAAGTATGACTATAATAAAATCTCACATGTCAGTATTTACTCCATCAAGTTCATTTCCTTCAAAACCACAAGTACATATTCAAGTTTACATGACAAAACCATCCTCCGATTTAGCAAAAATGTAACATTTCACAATTTGTGAACTTCTCAATACTCCCCCAACATAACCAACATAATGTACATCATCTATCATACATAAAAGTTATTAAACCATCATAATAAACACTTACCAAGCCTTTTACAAGGATGATCTTGGCCAAGGAATGACTTAGGGTTCTTGAGAGATAAAAGAAAATATTTGGTAAAGTCTAGAAAATGGCATGAGAGTTCAAATGAAATAAAAATATGATTTCTTTGGCTTATATAGTCCCTTTAAAATGATCCTCATCCACACACTTGGTGTGTTTACTTGGTCAATGGAAGAGTTGGGCAACAATGGATCAAATTCCCATGTTGGGTCATGTCTTCCTTATAATTTTGGGCTTCATTTTTGGGCCCAATTGTACAAGACTTGTTAATGCCCACAATTTAATACATAATTCACCAAATCTCTCATGTTTCCATTTTTCCATAAATATTACGGTAGTCAGCTAGACTCAGAAACGTACGGGGTGTTATATTCTTCCCCCCTTAGAAACATTCGTCCTCGAATGTTAGTGTTATTCTTCAAAGTAAACAATTACAAGTCTAGGTGCATTCATTATGTCACCATATAGAGATATACTCAAAGCTTATAAATACTTACTTGTCCTTCTTCCCTTTGGAACAAATGAGGGTACTTGGATTTCATCATTTCTTCAGCTTCCCATGTGACCTCTTATATTTGTTGATTTCTCCAAAGTTCCTTTACGAATGCTATATATTTATTCCCCAGCCTCTTCACTTGTCTATCTAGAATGGAAATAGGTATCTCCTCATAGGTAATATCCTCCGTAACTTAGACATCTTCAATTGGAATAATATGAGATGGATCTCCTATGCATTTTCGCAGCATCGAAACATGAAATACCGGGTGGACTGAGGAAAGTTCTTGGGGTAGTTCCAACTCATAAGCAACCTTCCTAAATCTTCTAATAATTTCATATGGGCCTATATAACGTGGACTCAATTTTCCTTTCTTTTCGAATCGCATTACCCCTTTCATTGGTGACACCTTCAGAAATACCCAATCACCTATGGCACATTAAAATTCCATTCTTCTAGTATCGACATAAGATTTATATAGACTTTGGGCCATTTGTAGCTGCTGTTATATCACCTTCACCCTTTCTATGTTTTGATGAACAAAACCTGACCCGAGCAAGGAAAATTTCATCAGCTGAAACCCATCCAATTGATGATCTATAGTTTCTTTCACATAATAACTTTGTAAGGTGCCTTTTGATACTTTTATTGTAAACAATTTCAAGAAACGATAGATGTTCATCCCAACTACCTTTAAGGTCCAATGTACAAACTCGTGGCATATCTCCAACCGTTCATATAATGTGTTCTGTTTGTTTATCCATCTGAGGCTGACAAGCCTTATTTACATCCACCTGTGTACCCATGCTTTATTGAAAAGGCTTCCAATACTATGCAATAAAGTGAGTTCTCCTGTTTGATATAATAGTGAGTGGAATCCCATGTAATTGTACTATCTTTGTAACATACAACTTTGTATAATGTACAGCGGTATCGGTGGTCTTAACTGGTAGGAAATACGCTGACTCGGTAAGCCTGTCAACTATCAACTTTCGCAGTGTACGAGGTAACCCTGTGATTAAATCCATATTATTCATGTTCCACTTCCAAATTGGAAGGGTAATACATTGCATAAAACATACAGATTTCTGATGCCATACTATTAATCAGTGACCGCTTGGACATTGAGATACAAATTCTACAATGTGCTTCTTGTGTAACCTTACCAAGACATCCCTGCTACACCATGTTGCATTTTGGTTGCTGCCAAATGAATAAAATATTGTGAACGATGTTCTTTTGTCATAATTCATTTTCTTAACTCATATATACCCAGTACACACTTGTTCAAATACCTTTGTCGAACTTTGTTGTGCACATTTTTTCCAATTGAACTAAAAATAGGATTTACATATAGTTTTTCCTTCATCTCGGATACCAAAGAAATTCTGACACATTTGACATTATAGTTCTTTCACCTAAAGTTTTATAGAAGTAGTGGTGCTATTTGGTACAAGCAATTGTCACAACTGTTAACTTAAAATCATAGGTGGGATAATTTCTCTTATGTGGATGCAATCGTTTTAAGGCATACGCTATCAGATTGTCATACTGCCTGTACACACATCCCACACCAATTTTGAAAACATCACAATACCCTGCATACTCTTATGTGCCTTTGAGAGTACTAGTACAGGTGTAAGAGTCAGTTTATATTCCATCTCTTGCAAACTTTTCTCACATACATCATTCCGCTGAAACTTAGTTACTTTGTGTTCTAGCTTCGTTAAGGGTAATGGCAAAAAGCCTCTTTAACAATTCTTTTGTAATAACTGGCCAACTCAAGAAAGCTACGAATTTCCGTAGGCGTCGCAAGCCTTGGCCACTTCTTTTGTCTATATGAATCCTTATTCCTTCGTTCAATACAATATGTCCTAGGGACAATACAGATTGTGACCAAACTTGCATTTCAAGAACTTGCATATATCTTATGGTCACAAAGAATCCATAACACCTGTCATAAGTAATTAGCATGGTCCTTTTGTGCTCTTGAGTAATCTAGTATGACATCTAAAACATTATCACGAATATTCTTAGTGATGGCTTAAACACCCTAATTATCAAATCCATCAACTCAATTGGTGCATTTGTTATTCCAAATGGCATAACTACGAATTCATGACAACCATACCTCTAGTTTGGGTACCTTTATTTTCTCTGACCCTTACTTGATGAGCTCCTGACCTTAAGTCAATCTTTAGGAAGAATTTAGCACCCTATAACTGATCAAATAAGTCATCAACTACGGGGAGAAGACATGTATTCTTCATTTTCATCTTATTCAGTTGCCGATAGTAAACACACATTCTCAATATGCCATCTTTTCTCTTTTTTTTTGTCCTATGAACACTGATGCACCCCAAGGGGTCGCACTAAGCCTTATGAATCCCTTACTCAACACTTATTATACTTTCTCATTTCATTCCCATAACTCTATCGGGCCATGCTATATGAAGAAATAAAACTAGGCTGAGTATCTGACATCACATTAATATCAGCTCATACATCGAGGAATTTATTCACCACCAGAACTGATTGGAGAGTTGGTGGTTTTACATCAGTATCTTTCACTCTTACTAAGTGACATATGTATCCCTTAGGGTATCCTTTTCTTTGCTTTAAGATGGGGTATAAATTTTCCTCTTGGTGCCCCCACATTTCCTTGGCCATTCAAAACATAGGGAAAATGACAATATAACTTCTTAGTTTGGCAATCTACTATGACACAATCCCTGTATAACATCAAAATCCACTGTGTCCTATTCAATACGAGCACCCAGTGTCCCATGACCACAAACAATTACTATACACTTATGATATACTCTTTTAACTACAATAGGTTCACCAACTAATGTATAGACTTCCTGTGACATAACTAGCCATTTTGGTGTTCTTTTGGATTTTCAGCAATTTAATGAAATAACATATGCTAGTTTCGAATATGGGTCAATCAATACATGTACGTTACTTGTAGCTTCATCAGGAGAAGCCTTAATTTGTGGGCCGACATATCACACCAATAACAACATTTGGCCCCAACCGACATTTCACCTAGATGATAACTTCCGCAACACTAACACGTCTGACAAGGAGACTTCGGTTGGTTCCTACTTTCTACATTCCTGTGCTTGATACCTCATTGCCCATGAATCCTAAATCTCGCTTCTTTGCCAAACCGATTGTCTCTAAACCCTTGGGATCGAGGTAGAACATTTACTATAGATTAAGAAAATAAATAATGGTCTAGGCGGTCTGTTAAACACCCAAGACCTAAATTCTCCTTGGGACGCCATGAACTGTCCCATAGGTCTAGCCCTCTTTGAAGATCCTTCTTCACATATTTGTGTCCTTTTCTGTTACCTCGGATCCTCTATTATCTGTGCAAAGCCTATATTCTGGCTATATCCATATCTCTTTTCAAGACCACAATAGTACAATTCATCTGTCCACAGACTGATGCACTCTATCGGTCATAATAGCTACCACATTTGGAGCATACCTAGCCAAAGAATTAAACCGAAGACTGTACTTTTTGACACTCATAGTCCTTTGGCAAAAATTTAACAATTGGTCCGCATGAGCTTTTCGGACCTCATATGGGAGATACTGGTCAAGGAATGTCGTTTTAAATTCCTCCCAACTAGTTGGAAGCACCTTAATACACCATTCACATGCATAACATCCAGAGCCCGTTTGATTTGGTCTATAAAGTCCTGTGGGTCTTCATTCAGGTACAACCTGGTGAACGTGGGAGGGTTTACTTTCAGAAAATCCTGTGTTCTCCAACTAGCTACCCTAGCCGTACCATTATTACTCATCATTGGGCCAACTCGCACGTGACTTTGTACAACAACTATCTGAGTCAACATATACACTATATTTCTTAAATCATATCCAGTGGCACTTATAGGTGGTTCTATGGGTACTTCTCCCCCTTTTGGCTAAGAGAAACCCGTATTGCAAATTTCATGTTAGCTCTGCCTTGACTAGCTTAGTCAGGTGGTCATTTACTCATTTCTACTTTGGAAGGCAAATCAACCTGCTCACCTTTGCCCTTATCTAGTTTGATATTCATCATTTGACTATACAAAAGAAAACCAATATTAATACGTACGTATGTGTCGACCTACAACTGCGGCTCTATTGCACGATCTAGAAGTGAAGAAAAGAAACAACTCCTAAATTTCCTGTAGCCTCCTGCTTATCAATGTGGTGCGCAACACATCGATAAGTAAGAATCTACTTAAAAACGGCTTTGTATACACCCTTAGGATGACATGATACCACTTTTGTCACGACCCGAATTCCATCGGGACGGATTGGCACCCGTAGCCGATAAGGCCCAAGAGAACCAAACTGTACTTATGTTCATTCATATGCATGCCATCAGAACACCCTTATCACGTAAGAGCTTATAATGCTAACAATGAAATTCATGGAACATATATATACATATGAAACTTGGCCGTTGGGGGCATCAAGTCAAAAACAACATGTACCTTTTACATTTATATACCCACATCTGTCTACAAAGCCTCTACAGATACATAACCATAACCAACCTAGAGTCGGGACAACACCCCACTCTATATACATATGCAATACCAAAGCAAATATCTATAATGACTCAGAAAGCTCCGAATTCAACTGGAGCTCACCAACAATCCACAAATGATCTGCAACTTACTGTGGAGGTCTACTAGTGCCTGTGCCTGCAGCAACAATGTCAGTCTCCCAAGAGAGGTCAGTACGAAGAATGTACTGAGTATGTAAGGCCATATGAAACTGTAGGAGATATAAACACTTCAATAAACTCAACTAAAAATAAATAACCAATATGGATAAGTCACTACTCTGTATGTTGGGAACCATGTATATCGCTTTCATTACTTTCTTTGCTTCTTTACTTTTGTGCTTATTCTTCTTTGCCTGTGACCTGTGATACCCGAGCCCCGATTGAACAGTGGGATTTAACATAACATAACGTTATGTTGGGATCGGCTCAATCTAGGCTTATGCTTCTAGAGCTACCACCCATGAATCAATATATATATCGGGATCGGCTCGAGCTAGGTTATTACCTCTAGAGCTGCCACCCATACCAACATATCAGGTTCGGCTCGAGCTAGGTTATGACCTCTAGAGCTACCCCCTGTCAGGATCGGTCTGAGCTAGGCTTATGCCTCTAGGACTGCCCCCTGATCCAACAATCTCGGGATCGGCTTGAGCTAGGCATTTCTCCCCCAAAGCTACCACCTATACTTGATCATTAACCACATATGCATTACTTCGTTCATTACTTTGAGATTGATACAATGATAGTTATAACTTTACTTGAAGCTTTGGATCATTAACCATTGAGTGAGAGACATGTGAACAAACATTGTTGGAAACATCGCCTTATTGGAAGCATAACACCATTGGAACCATTGGACAATAATCAATGAACAAGATACATGAATATAACCACTATTGGAACTTTGGAACGTAACCTTATTGGAATTTAAGAACATTATTCATGAATATGAGACATGAGATTCACAATTGATCAATGAGTAGGAAATATATGATAATGACCATTGATAACCGGATATAGGATACCTTAGCATATTTTGGGATGGGACAAGCGTAATGTCAATGTGAATACTATTTGCCGCACAAAGATGCGGACAGAGTAACCTTACATACCTTCACTTTCAAGTATGAATACACAAGCCTATGTATGAACACAATATTCCAGCTTCTTCTTTACGTCTTACTCAACAATACAGGTACATATCGGAGCTTACATCAGCAACTAGTCATTATACAGGCGTACAAGATGACAATGAACTATAGGACTGCCGTATGACATCATGTAACCCTTTACAATACAATCCACTACATTTTCATACCAACAACACCATAACATTCCACACATTGACCAAGATATCATACATCAATAGCATTTCATACCACACTTACCCTTTACGCTTTCCCCTTTATTATTTCACAATTACTCCTTCATAACAACATATGAATAACCATCCATACTTAATATAGTCCAACATACCTCCATACGACACTTTAAAGTCATTAAAACGACATCACAAGTTGATAATTACATCCAAAACGGGTATAGGGGCCTTCGGGGACCATGACAATGCGAAAACATACAAAAAGGGACCTAGGGCTGACCTGCGAAGCCAAATGTGCCCGCAGGTGGCTGGTGGCAGATGCCAGTGGCACCTACGTTGGCATCTGCACCCGCAGGTTCCCTCGTCTACGGGGGCGGATGCCCGTTTTGGTCCGAAATGGTCTCTTTTGGGTCTTTTAATGCCATGAATGGTCCATGATCATAACCAAACTTATTTTGAAATATTTTTGATCATATTGAATACCAACAATCAGCCATGGTCTCACAACAAACATAAACAACACCCAACACTACATTTTACGGTCAATACACCACCAAAACCATAACCAATTTCACAATAACAATTCCAAAAATTATTCACAAGACTAAAACAAAGTAAGACTATAATCACATCTCACATGTCAATATTTAATCCATCAAGTTCACTTCCTTCAAAACCACAAGTACATATTCAAGTTTACAAGACAAAACCATCCTCCGATTTAGCAAACATGTAACATTTCACACCTTGTGAACTTCTCAATACTCCCCCAACATAACCAACATAATATACATCATATATCATGCATAAAATATATTAAACCATCATAATAACCACTTACCAAGCCTTGTACAAGGATGATCTTGGCCAAGGAATGACTTAGGGTTCTTGAGAGATAAAAGAAAATATTTGGTAAAGTCTAGAAAATGGCATGAGAGTTCAAATGAAATAAAAATATGATTTCTTTGTCTTATATAGTCCCTTTACAATGATCCTCGTCCACACACTTGGTGTGTTTACTTGGTCAATGGAAGAGTTGGGCAAGAATGGGTGAAATTCCCATGTTGGGCCATGTCTTCCTTATAATTTTGGGCTTCATTTTGGCCCAATTGTACAAGACTTGTTAATGCCCACAATTTAATACATAATTCACCAAATCTCTCATGTTTCCATTTTTCCTTAAATATTACGGTAGTCAGCTAGACTCAGAAATGTATGGCGTGTTACAAGGTCGATAAGCTAGAGTCACCACAAAAGAAACATAAATTACTACCTGAAGCCATTGAGAGAAAGGTAGAAACCTTACATCCCCTAAGAAAAACCACAAGAATGGGTAGAATGGAGACTTCAACGCTATTACTCTGAGATGCCAAAGAGTGCCAGTATAAAAGAAGAAGTGACCATAACCATGGTGAATCATGGTGAGAGGAAATGATACAAACCCATAAACGTCAAAGATCAATAATATAGAGACACCATATTTGTTTGAATATTGCTTCAATATAGATGTGGTTGATCTGGTAAAAGTAATCAGACAAATCAACGATGCAAGGTGGTCAATGCCCCTCTGGCCTGATCTTAATACATAGTATCTAGGACTTATGTGTAAATTACATGGGTCCCACAGTCATCACACTAGAGCCTATTGATACATACAGGAAAAAGTGGCACAGATACTTAAAAAAGGGCATCTCAGAGAATTTTTAAGTAACCGAGCCAGAAATAACTAAGAAGCTAGGATGCGAAAGCTCAATTCAACCAACAGTGCTTGATCACATAATCAACATGATCATTGGAGGAGCAGAGGTAAATAGAGTCACATTCACCCAAGCCAAGAAGATTAAGATAATGATCACAAAGGGAAAACAAATAAAGAATCAACAACAACAACAACAACATCATACCCAGTGTATTCCCACCAATTGGGGTCTGGGAAGGGTAAAGTGTACGTAATCCATACCACTACCTCCGATGAAGTGGAGAGGCTATTTTTGATAGATTCCTGGCTCAGAACAGATAACAATAACAAATAAAAATCATAAAAACAAATAACAAAAAGAGATAAAACATCGCTAGATAATAAAAAAAGTAAGACACCCACAAAGTAATACTATAGACTATTTATTCAAAATCAGAAACATCACCAAAACACCATGAATAAGAATCTGCCAAATAACAACAGGCACAGATACCAACAAATTCTCATTCCTACTAATACGGATGCCTTCTACCCACTAACCCTCTACGCTAATCTGCTTCCTCAACATCTCCTATCAAGGGTCATGTCCTTCATAAGCTGTAACTGCTCTATGTCATGCCTAATCACCTCCCGCCAATATTTTTTTAGCCTACCTCTACCCCGCCTAAAACCATCCAAATCCAGTCTTTCACACCTTCGTACTGGAGTATTCGTGAACCTCCTCATCATATGCCCAAACCATCGCAACCTTACTTCCCACATCTTGTCTTCCATCGAAGCCACTCCCAACTTCTCTTGAATAATCTCATTTCTAATCCTCTCACTCCTGGTAATTCCACAGATCCATCACAACATCCTCATCTCTGCTACCTTCAACTTTTGGATGTGGGAGCTTTTAACTAGCTAATACTCCACTTCATATAACATAGCCAACCGAATGGCCACTCTGTAGAACTTACCTTTAAGCTTCGGAGGTACCTTCTTATCACACAAAACTCTCAAAGTGAGCCTCCATTTTAACCACCCTGCACCAATTCTGTGTGTGAAATCCTCATCAATCTCACCATTCCCCTGAATCATAGACCCCAGATACTTGAAACTACCCCTCTTCTGGATGGCCTGAGAATTTAGCTTCACTATCACATCAGCCTTATGTGTCAAATCACTGAACTTACATTCCAAGTACTCCATCGTAGTCCTTCACAACCTAAACCCTTTAAAAATAAGGGCCTGTCTCTAAACCTCCAACTTATCATTAACTCCTTCCCGGGTCTCTTCAATCAGTGCCACATCATCAGTAAATAACATACACTAAGGCACTTTCCCTTGAATACGCCGCATTAAAACATCCATCACCAAGGAAAATAAAAATGGACTAAGAGTCGATCCCTTTGTGCAACCCAGTAAAAATAGAAAAGTTCTCTGAATCCCCTTCTACCATCCTCACACGCATCTTTGTACTGTCATACATGTCCTGAATCAACCTAGTTTCCACCACGGGCAGACCTTTAGCCTCCAAGAACCTACACAGAATCTCCCTGGGGACTTTGTCGTATGCCTACTCAAGATTGATGAACACCATATGCAAGTCCTTCTTCTTCTCCCTAAAATGCTCCACTAATATCCTCACGAGGTGAATGGCCTCAGTAGTCAAGCAACCTGGCATGAAACCAATCTGATTCTCGAAAATAGTCACGATCCTCCTCAGTCTCAACTCTACCACACTTTCTCAAACCTTCATAGTATGAAAAAACAAATACAAAATAAAGAGGCAATTATCTTCAATAACGATGACAGAGAAAGCATCATTCAGCTTCACAATGATAATCTTGTAATTATTATTAATAATTATGCTTTGAAAGTTGAATACATATTGATAGACCAGAAAGTTCCACCAATGTGATCCATTGGATGATAGTAGAAAAATGGGGTTGGTGGATAAAACCATCTCGGTCGTGAGAGTCTTATCAACATGGCCAATGAAATGATAAAAGGAGAAATCATACTCCTAATCAACGTAGGAGTGACTAAAAAACCCACTTTCAATGTAATAGATAGGGATATGCAATACACCATACTCTTTAAAAAGGCCTAGGATATGTGATATGAAAATTGTCCCATCAATGTTGCAACTCCTATTTAAATTTCCCACTTCTGAAGGAATTAGGCAGATTTGAGGAAGGCAATTGGAGGCTAAGGAGATGTTTGTAATAAATAAAACTCCAAATGAGAAAGCATCTTAACACTAGATCTGGATATTTTGTATGGTTGTATTTAGATATGACAGGTATTCCAATGAAGGTTGCTACTCACAAATTGAGTGTGGACCCTGACTTCCCATCAGTGAAGTAGAAAAGATGCCCAATATCAACACTCTAGAATATATTCATCAAAAAAAGAAGTGGGAAAGCTACTTCACATTGACGTCATTCAAGAATTTAACTACCCCGAATGACTAGCCAACATGGTGGTCGTATCGAAGAAAGGTAACAAATTACGAATGTGCATTAATTTTAAAGTTTTAGATAAAGCATGCTCTATGGATTCATTCCTCTGCTGCACATAGAATCAATTGATCGATGCTATGGAAGGACATGACATGCTAAGTTTTCTCGATGCGTATTGTGATTATAATCAAAGAAAAATGAACTTTGAAGTCCAAGTAAAACTACGACCATTAAGTACAAGATAGAACCATGTATTACCATAAACACTCACTTTTATTTTAAGGAATCTCCTCTATAAACCATTTCTTTGTGAAGCATTGAATGCCCTTTACTTCCATATCTTATAGGTCCTCTAATCATACTTCCCACACTATTCCCATATCGAGACACATTGGCATTAGAATAAGAATATAACGACCCATTCCATTGTTACTATAATCACGAAATAATTATGAATGGTGTAATTTTTTTTATGACTAATGTAATGGGTATATGGCAACTTTGAGCTTTAACTACTATAATTGTATTAATTCCTAATTTGGTTATTAGAGGTTCTTCTAGAGACTTTATTTCTTTGTTGTCTTTTTCTAATTTTGATGTTTATCCAAGCTCAAATTGATGTGATTTTAGTTCTTGGTTAGATGTTAAATCATTTAGTATTTTATTGTCAAGTGATATTGATTCTAGATTACTAAGCCTTTCCTTAACTTCTTTAACTTCCCTTTTTATGTATAATAATTCTATCTAAAGATCTTGTCCTATTGTTTCCAACTTTTTTTCTTTGAATTTATTTAATACATTTTTCATGTTAAAGGATTTAATAGTTTTCTTATCGAATTGTTGATTAAGAAAAATATTTTTTAATGCTATTAAATACTTTTTCTTAAGGTCTGGATCTTCAATATGATTAATCATATAAAAGAATACCTCTTTGTTACTACCGGTAATAACATTTATGGAATGACTATAACAAGTACAAATTGCACCACTGCATCTACAATGGTCAGTTGATTCATTACTGTCCAAACTATATGTGATATTAAGCTGATCATCATCACTAAGATTTTCTTAGGAAGAAGAGCTGTTTTCAGTTTCTTCAAGAATATAATACAATTTATTCTTAACTTCATCCTCTAGTTCTAACATATTTATCTTATCTTTTTTTTATTAGCGACTCGACAATCTCTAGACCTATGTCCTATTTTTCCACAGTTCCAACATTGATTAGTATTATTTTAATATGATTTTGATCCATCTTTATTAGTGTCTCATTAAGATTTTTTAAATCTTCTTTTATAATAATGGGGTTTTCCAGATTTACCCTTATAATATTTATGTCTTCTTTCAATTTTCGTGGAAGCTTCTTTTGAAGGGGCTGATAATTTAATGTACCCAAAGTCCTAACAAAAGCTTCCTAGCTCATTTTGTGATACAATCCCTTTTCAGTTGATTTTTAAGTTTCATATCTATACATAATTCAAGTCCTGTGACATTTTTAAAACTTATAAGATCATCATAAGTTAACTGATTATAAACCTCTCCTTTAATTTTATGCGAACTTTTTCTGCAAATAATGTTGGTAATTATGAATTTTTCTAGTAATCATGATTACAGTCTTCTCTAATCATGAAAATACTTAAAAAATTTTTTTGTTGATTTGAGGGAAATAAAGAAAACATGGAGAGGAAAAGATGGGCAATATGGAAGTGAGTACGATATTTCTGAATGCCCTCTACTGATATAAGTTAAAGGTCTTAAATAAACCCCAAAGTGCTGACTAAGTTAATTAATACATCCTGTCTATTTTACATGTGTCCATGATCTATGACATGGTATCTATTTTACATTTGTCCATGAGTAGCTGATGACTAAATATCTATTCTACATGTGTCCATGAGTAGCTGATTTATTTTGCACGAGTCTTTTTCTTTCGCTTCTTGCCTTGAAAATGTAATTTTGTCTTCTTCTGCTTTGCTGATTTTTGTGTTGTTTTCTTGTTGTTTCATGAAGATTTGTGCCTTTTGTTTTGTTGCTGCATAGTTGATTATGGATTTCTTGTGGGATCCACCTATTTGTTGCCTAGTAATCTTTTAATTATTGAAAGAGTGTCGGATCTTCCCTTTTAATATAGAAGGTATGCTTGATTTATCCCTTGTGGATCCATCATATCTCCAATACTGAGTTCACTGGTATATGAGGATGTAATGTCTAATAACTCTATTATCCGCTTTAGTAGGGTATCTTTATTGAGATTTGATAAGGCTTCTTCGAGCCTCTTTTTTAATTCCTCTTTGGAAAGGTTGGATTTTCTATGAGAGGAAGAACTTGATGATGGTTTATCTATTGGCTTCCATCCTTTAATTTTGATAGGCTTACTTAAATATTTGGTCCTTTCAAATTTATGAATATCAAAGGGCCAACTAATAATATATGCAATTCTTTTCTCAATTAAAAAATTACACCATTTGACATTTTCTGGTAGTGCAGAGATATTCTGCTCTACCTGGAACTTTTCAAATTATGCCTAAAATTGTGTTGACAATACCTTTTTATGTCCTCCAAATTGGCTCCACCATTAGTAAAACCATCAGGGAATTACTGTATTTTTCATCTGCTTCGAATATCTTACAACACAAGAATGAGTGTTGGGCCTAACATATATAAAATTGTACTAGGCCGCCTTATAATCATACCAATTATACGTCTGGGGTTGATAATCTCTTGAAAGGGGAATGGGGGTATGTAGATGATCTACAAACCATTCAAAAGGACTTAAAATCCTTGTAATTATGAACTTTGAGTACTGAATATTGTCAGGATCATTTATAGCTGCTAATTTATGATTATTTTGCATTGAATCATAACTATTAAAATGAACTAGTAATACCTTCGGATTTTGAGGGGATCAACTCTTTCCACATAAATCGATTTGTATAACAAGGTTTTAACAATTTCGGTACTCCAAAACCTTTATATCTTTTATCAAGTTTCTTGATTGCCAGTACATGCAAAACTACTATCTCAAATTACTTTTTATTTGCAATAATTTTTTCTCCTTTCTTTTTCGGGGTAGCTAGAGTGACCGCCTGTGAGTTTTTCTCTTGTGGTTTCATCTCATAACCATCCTTTGTTTGGACAGAAATACTTTTATTAGCTGATGAAGAGGAGTTTTACTTAAAAATTTATTTAAGTGGTTGAAATTTGGATAAACTGGTTATCGATTCTTTTAGTGATAAGGGAATGATAGTTTTTGGCAGAGATGGGAATTTTGCCAAAACTGAATATCTATTTTTTAACTTTTTATCTTCTTCTTTGAAGAGCCTTTTCATTTTTCCCTCAGGTCGAAAGGGCTGAAAAGGAGGCCTCAAAGGTCATATTCCTGGTGTTTCGGATCTCATTATTTCCCTGTAGAAATTCTCTTGTCAAAAAATTTGGAGATAATTATTTTTCTCCCTTTATAAATTCTATTTGAAAATCAAACCTGGACAATAAAGCTTGCCATCTAGCAAATATTTGTTTGGAAATCAATTTTTTAACATCTTTTTATAAAACATCTTTTGCTGCTTTGCAGTCTACTCCTAGTAAAAATTCTTTATTTATTAAATCATCTTGAAATTTAGTAACACAGAGTACTATAGCCAAAATTTTCTTTTTAATAGTACTATAATTTTTTTTGAGTATTATTCCAGATTCTTGAAGTGAATCTCACTAATTATTTAGCGGACCTACGAAAATTCTATGTTTAAGGATGCCTCCCTATTCTATGTCTGAGGCGTCGATTTCTACAATCATAAGAGCCTCTGGATGTTGTATTTCTAGACATGAAAGTCTTTAAACTACTCCCTCCGTTTCAAAAAGAATGACCTATTTTGACTTGGCACGGAGTTTAAGAAAATAAAGAAGACTTTTGAATCTTGTGGTTATAAATTAAAGTTATGTCAAATGTACAAAAATGCGCTTTAATCTTGTGGTCTTAAACATACCACGTGAAAGTTGGAATTAAAGTTTTGCCAAAAAAAGAAAGGGTCATTCTTTTTTAAACAGACTAAAAAGGAAAGTATGTCATTCTATTTTGAAACGGAGGGTGTATTAATTTAATTTTTTGGAATGTATTAGTGTGCTCTAATCCCCATGGAACTGGATTCTTCTTAAGACGCTAGTAAAGAGACTTATAAACCTGTATAATATTAGTAATAAAATCTACAACATAGTTGAGACTTCCTAGAAATCTTCGAATCTGAGTTTTATCAATTAATTCATTCAGAAACTTAGAGAACTCTATGGCACTACAAATGGGTTTATAGGTTCCTTGATATAAATCATGACCAAGAAATCTGATAGTTGTCTGATATAATTTAATCTTTTTAGCACTCACAACTAATCCATTTTGTTGGTCAATATCTTCTGAATATATTAAAACATCATCTATATAGACTATAGAAATATGACTATATTGATTGAATACATTATTCATGATATTTTGAAATTCATACGGAGCATTTTTTAGTCTGAATGGCATTACACTCCATTCATGAAGGTTGTTTTAGATTTATCTTTTTCTACAATTTGAATATGCCAAAATCCCGATTTCATATAAAACTTACTGTAAATGTTAGCTTTATAAGTTCTTTATTAATAATCATGTTTAATGATTCTTGTTGATCGTCCAATTTTTTTATGTATTCAAACCATTTAAAAAATTTAATATTACAACTTATTCTATTCATATCGGTATACCAGTTTTCCCTAAAGGATAATCCTTCTTTTAATGAATATTTTTGTACATACCATTGCCTTTGTGTATAATTTTCTGGATTAGTCCATAATTTATCTAAATATTTTAAGTTAGGCTCAAAGTCATGAATATCAAAGGACCAACTAATAGTATGTGAAATTCTTTTCGCAATAAAAAATTTACACTGTTTAACATTTTCTAGAAGTGTAGAGATATTCTTCTCTACCTGGAAATTTTCAAATTCATGAATATCAAAAGACTAACTAATAATATATGAAACTCTTTTTGCAACAAAATATTTACACCATTTAACATTTTTTGGTAGTGTAGAGATATTCTACTATACCTGGAACTTTTCAAATTGCATATGAAATTGTGTTGACAATATCTGTTTATTTCCTCCAAATTGGCTCTACCATTCATAAAACCATCGGGGAATTATTGGATTTTTCATCTGGTCACAATATTTTATGAACCAAGAATGGGTGTTGGACCTAACATGCATAAAATTGTACCACGCCACCTAATAATCATACCAATTATACGTCTGGGATCGATGAGCTCTTGATAGGGGAATGTAGGTTCGTAGATGAGTTACAAACCATTCAAAAATCCTTTTAATTGTGAACTTTGAATGCTGAATACTGTCGGAATCATTTATATCTACTAATTTATGCTTAATTTGCACTAAATCAATATCTATTAAATGAAATCATAATACCTTCGAGTTTTGAGGGGATTATCTTTCTCCGCCTAATTCCAATTCGTATAGCAAGGTTTAAATATTTCTAGACTCTGAAACCTTCACATCTTTAATCAAGTGTCATGATTGGCAGTACCTACAAAACTGTTATCTCAAATTGCTTTTTATTTGAAATAATTTTTTCTCCTTTCTTTTTTGGGGTAGATGGAGAGACCACATGTGATTATGTCTCTGGTGGTTTAATCTTGTAACTATACTTTGTTTGGATAGAAATACTTTTATTGGTTAATGAAGAGGAGTCTTCTTTAAAAACTTATTTTAGTGATTGCAATTTGGGTAAATGGATTTGGATTCTAGAATGGTATTTTTTAGCATAGATGGAAATTCTGCCAGGGCTGAATATTTAGTTTTTGACTCTTTATCTTTTTCTTTAAAGGGCCTTTTCATTTTTTTCCACAAGTTGGAAGGTTTGAAATGGAGCCCTCATAGGTTTTATTCCTGGTGTTTGGGGTCTTATTATTTCCATATAGAAATTCTCTTGTGCAATGACCCTCTAGGTTATTTTCCTTATTTTCATTTTTTTCTGCTTTTAAAGCCTACCTATAGCTGCCCCAAGTCATTTATGACTTTCTAGGACTGACAGTTTGGTTACTGGGTAGTTCATTTGTCTTTTAAAGCCATTTTCCTATTTTGGACCTTTTAAAGTTGAGAAATGGGTCCCGAGCCTAAACCATATGTAAACGGACCCTAATGCTATTTTTGACAGTTTCATTAGCTCTAGAATGTCAGTTTTAGGTATGGGGGATCCTTGGTCTGGGTCTTGGGGCTTTCAGGCTCATTTTAGGCTATTGGGTGAAATTTGGTTAAAACGACCCTTGAGGGTGTGGGGCCCACTTAATCGAAATAATCCCAGATGGAAATTTAAATGGTGTATTTGAGACCAAAATGTCAAATTTGATGGGGTAGCAAAGTTTGTTTACAAGTACGGGATTCTGAACGAATCTCGAGCACCCGATCAGAGTCCTTTGGGACTAGCTAAACTTGGTAGGTGCCAAGTATCTAGCGCAGCCGCTTAAGTGGCCAAGGAACTGCTTTAGCAGTGTCCTCTATAGTGGCCCTAGACCATTTTTGCAGAGCTGGAAAGCCTTGTCCTGGCCGCTTTAGCTTCCCCTTGGGCGCTTTAGCAGTGATCGCTTTAACAGTCATTTGGCCCCTAAAGCGGCCATCGCTGGTATGTTATATATATGCTCTTCTTCCTCATTTCAAATATTTCTGCCAAGTGCAAAACTCTATTTTAGACCCCTTAAGCTCCAGATTGGTGTGGGATTTGAGTGCTCGAGGCTGGGATTAGCATGGGGGCATGTCAGTAGGCTTGTGGTCATCGATAATTCCATAAGTTCCATCTAATTTTTAGCGTAATTCTCATAATTGATTCTTGACTTTTTCGTTGGTGTTGGGGCTGAATTGAGGACTATTTTGGGATAGAATTTAGCCAAATTTATGTGGCCTTTTATGCTTGAGCTGCTGTGACAATTTTAATTCTGCGATTTTGCAAGTGGGCCGCACGTGGTATTTTTAGTCTGATTTCTGACCTAGAGCGTTTATACGCAATATGGATATCGATTTACTCATCTTAACGCCTGATCATTGGTTTGATAGTGTGGAAGCTCTTGGAGGCCTCTCGAAAGGGGAAAGCTCCAATTTAGAGGATTCAACGAGTGTTCGACGGTGTCCGTGTAGGCTAGGATAGGCTAACCCTACTTTTATATTAAGCTTACTTATGGTGTTAGTGTACTATTATACTAGGTAGTTGTAGCTCGGGCATCATTTTAGTAGTTTTACGCCTTATTTAGCCGGTTAGGTCCCCATTTAGATAGATTTTGGGACCATTCTCCCCTAGTATAGTGTATTATCATCTTTTAGGGATAGGCTTAGTGCTATTAGTACCTTCATATGGAAATGGTAAGACTTAGACTAGAATCGGGTATGTTCTGACCTAATTTTGTTCATTGGGACCCCATAGTGGGCCCTACCACTCTTTTTAGATAACGTATTATGGTATGAAGACCCTCTAGGCTCAGTTAGACTCTTGACCACCATTTTAGGCTATTTTTTTGGGATGGATTGACTTAGACTTGGTCCCTGGCCTATTTTAGCTCCATTTTCTCGGGTAGAGTAGTAATTGATCCTGTACCGCACCTCTTGACTTAGTATTTGGAACCCGCCTTACCTTAGTTGACTTATCATCCTAATATTGGTATTTGTGACCTTATGGTCTATTTATAGGCTTGGAAACCTTAAACTTCTCCCTGTTAGCTAGTTATGCTTATTTTTATATAAATGCATTTCAGTTCCAATTTGAGTCCGACATATGCTTTATTATTACTATTACTATGAGTTCAGGTACTATTCTGACACCGATTTTGGTCATGGTCACTATGTATGAGCTCCGATATGGTTTTGGTATTAGTTTTATGGGTGAGATTTGCTACTTATGGGTTCTCTTATTTCTTGACACGGTGTGGGTATTATGAGTTTTAGTTCGAGTCCTGCATCTTTTTTTAATATTATATGGATGTTCTGGTAATGTTTTTAGTTGTTCTGGGAGTTTTGACAGTGGTACTGAGATCTATTGTACAAGACTTATATATATGTCCTCTCGTTATTATCCACTATTTCTTGTTCGAATCCTACGCCTGGCATCTTATTATTATCCATTGGTTTTGGTTCAAGCCTGATAAATATTTGGATATTTCATCATGGTTTGGGATTTGGAGGTTACTTGGGATTGGCTCTGGTACTGGATTGTTATGTTTTCTATCTTAGTTTCCAATTGTCTACACCCACTGGCTTTTGGGGGCTTGGTAGGGTTAATTGCTTTCTTGTGTGTGCCTTTTGGGGTTATGGGGTCCAGTTAGGTTGTAGTTTGTGCATTTCTTTCATTTTTGAGTTATTTATAGTCTGTATTGCCCGTATGTATTTCTTTTATCGCACTTGCCTAGTTCAGTAGATGTTTACATTTTACCCCCGTTACTGTTGACTTAGCTTATAGACTCATATTTTATTGTGCTTCTGCTTTATTTGAGCTCAGTCATCCAATGATTTCTATTGATTTCCAGTTGCTTTGGTACTCCTACTGTACTTCTGTATCTTTTCTCTAATACAGATTCAAGTACGAGCCATCGACATTGACACTATCCTCAGGCCCAACTACTGATCCAGAGATGGGGTAAACTTTTTAGAGTCCAAGGTTGATCCTCCTCCATCTATTTTAGTTACAGTCTTTTGCATTTCGAAACTACTGCGTATATGTATATTTTGGATACTGTCTAGTACTCTTTTTTTGGTTATAATGGCTCTTGTATTGACCTTACCAGGTCTTTGGAGGGATTTTTTTATATATTTTATTCTCTTTCTTCTCCTGTACAATATATTATGTATGTATATCTCTTCGCTTCCACTTATATTATTATCGCTGTTGGTTTTTCTTCTTGTTTCTATTCATCTTCTGCCCATTAGCCTGTTAGTTGCTGTTTCGGGCTATGGCTTGGCTTACTAACTAGTAGGTTGAAGTTGGTACCATCATAAACTGAGAAATTGGGTTGTGAAAGCTTCGTATCATAGCTTAGGTTTCACCGGTGTTATTGGTACAAAAGCCAATGTTTAGAAGAGTCTCAGGGATTAGTACTAAGATGTCTATATCCTGTCTTTGGGAGGTTATGGGAAATTTATAAGAAAGTCTCATCTTGTTGATTCATTTCTGAGCATTGTGTCTGTATTGGTTCTAAATCCTTATTTTTTCACTCTTTCACCAGGACCCTGAGCCGGCTGCTAGAGCTTCAGCTAAGGGCAGAGGTCGACCCCGAGGATAAGGGTAGGCTAGAGCTGTAGCCCCAATTTGACATCAGGCTAGGGAGCTATTTTCAGACCCTATTATAGCTCCCAAGCCTGAGATAGGTCCAGAGATTTTGCCGTTACAACAGTAGATAGGACAGGGGGCAACCTAGGCCCCACCGAGTTTATATCATCATCAATTCTTTGTGTTACATTGGTTTAGTTATTGGGTTTAGTTGGCAGTCAACCTATTGATAAAGCACAGCCACCAACACAGGGTGGTATTAATTTAGGGGAGCATCCTGTAGTTGCAGCTCCCAGAGCAGATATTTCGCCAGCACTGGTAGTTCCACAACTGGTAGTGGCCCAGTCAGTTATGTCTACAGAGGAGCAGAAGATGTTAGGCCAATTTCTAAGATTGACTATACCCAGGTTTATTGGGACCCTAGGAGAGGATTCTTATGAGTTCCTTACTAGTTTAGAGGAGAGGTTACGTAATCTAGGGTTGGTTGAGTGGCATGGAGTGGATTTTGTTACTTATTAGTTAGACGCAGTAGGAAGGAGGTGGTGGAGAGGTTATCTTGATTCCAGGCCAAGACTCAGTTCTCTGAGGCTTTGTTGGGAAAGTATATGCTTTGCAGCATGCGCGAACTCCTGAGAGATGAGTTTTCTACTTTGAGACAGGGTTTTATGTCTGTGTCCGAGTAGTAGGCGAGATTTCATGAGCTAGCCAGACATGCCACTATAATTGTGCCTACAGAGCATGAACTGGTTTGATGCTTTGTAAGTGGTTTGAGACTACTGCTGATGCTAGCATGGAGGGCACACGTCCTTTCACACGGTGTCAAGCAAGGGAACTCCAAGGTCTACAAATGATGCTTATACAAAAGGGAACTTGGGAGAAGCCCAAAGATTGTCAATGGAGAATCTACAACGTGTGGAAGAATCAAAGGGGTAAAGAGGATGAAGATAAGGGGGTCATTGGTGCAAGTGGCTAGATTTTAAATTCAAGAATTCACAACAAGAGCCACCAAACAAGGCCCTTGTCTCTCATTAAGGGCATATTTGTAATAACTAGTTGTCTTTATATCTTTAGTATAAATAGGATAATTCCTCATTTGGCATGGTAGATTTGGATGAATATTAAACATTACTATTAAATTGTAGTCTTCTTCTTAGAATATTCTCTTAAGGAATTAGTGGTTAATTAGTGAGTGTTTAGTTTGTGGAATCTTGAAATTGGTTGTGGAATCTTGAAATTGGTGTTGAACTTCTTTGGTTTGAGTTAATTTGAGGATTGCCCATTTGTGGTATTTTGTCTCCTTTAATTTTTTCAAACTAGGGTTTGTGTTTGGATGTTGAAATCAATTGGGAGGTGAGGGTATCAAGCCCCTTGTTGCCCATAATTTCAATATTTAGATATTAATCCATATATCCTTCTTTTGTTTCCTTTTCTTCTTGTTCTTCCCTCTTTGATTCTTATCATTTTGGTATCAAGAGCCTAGGTTAAGGTTTGGTTTGACAAATCCTGATCTTGGGATTTTGATTTCTTCAAAAATCCAAAAATCTTCCAAAAATCCCCCCCCAAAAAAAATCATTTTTTTTTGTTTTGATTTGTTGTTTTTGACTCTAGATCTTGATTCTCTAGTTTTTTTTGAGTCTAAATCTCGAAATTCGTTCAAATTGGAGTTGGGAAAGTGAAGTTGCCACTAAAGGATTTTCAAGCTTTTGAGTTTTTAAAACTTGAAAAGTGGGTTCGTTGATTGAGGATAAATTGAGGCTTAAAATTCATTGAGGTTTGTTCTCTAAGTCCCACGGGGAGCTACTCCTAAATTTTGAGCCAATTCCGACTTGATTTGGGTGTGTTAGGGTTGGTGTGTGTTTTTGGTATTCTTGAACACCTTCATATTGTTCTTGGAGAAGAAGAGAGAAGAAGTACACTTTGATCCAAAATTCCAAGTCAAATTTGGTCAAAGGTGTTTGTGGGTCCACTTGTGGAAATTTTTTTTAAAAATTATTAAATTCTGAAAAAAATTAAATTATATTTTCCACGTGGACTGCGACATCAGCCGCCACGTCAGCCAGTCAACGGTCAACACTGACGCAACAGCCACCAGCCAGCCACGCTAGCAGCTGACTCAGCAAAATCAAGCCCACAAAACCCTGTAGGCGTGTGTGCCTCAGATTCAGAGAGCAGGTTTTTTCCAACACTTAGTTTTTTTTAGGGGTCCAAAGAATTTTTTTCTAAGTGTCCAAACTCCATGATTCTTTTTCCTACACTTTCTTCTTTCAATTTATCAACTATTTAACAAGTAAATAACATCTTTAATCACTTGTTAGCTAGTTTTAAAACATCAAATCCTCTATTTGATTCATCAAATTAAGCAACACAAGTAATTTTCTACTTTTGTTACTTAATTTTTTTTGAGTCCGTTTTCTTTCGTGCTTTTTTTCTTTTACTTTTCTCATCTTAATTCGTAGATAAACTTATTGATTCAAGTCCTTCTACCTTCTATCGAGTCTTCCTTATTTCAAAAGTCACAAGAATCCACTCAACCACAAAGGATAGGTGATCTTGAATTGATCAAGCAAAGCTAGTTCACTACCAATCTTGAGACGACGCCTTAGGAGGTGAGTTGAGAATTTACATTCGAGTGACGTGAGGTTGTTTCTACTAATATTATTTGTTGAGTTTTGTAGGTACCATGTCGAATGCAAGTCCAAGTGGTGAAGCCTCAAACCACATCATGGAGGCTATCACCCACCTCACCAAACAAATAGCGGAAATGAGTGCGGATATGAATAAAATGAGAGCGGAAATGAATGAAAGAATGGGAGGTATAGAGGAAAGGTTGGTACGGGTTGAGATAGGGAAATCACTTCAAATAGAAAATGAGGAGATAAGGAGGGCATTAGTGAAATCCACCACCATTACTCCGAGGCAAGCTCATGAATTATGTTATCCTCCACCAAATCAAACCCGAAACTTCTAACAACCTTCCTTCCAAATGAACAACACTCCAAATTTTCCAAGACAACCTACACCATAGCCCTATCCACAACCCTATCATCCTTCACAAGAGAACCGATTTCTTATGGACGGCCAAATCCAAAACCAAACTCCAATTCGAAACACATCAAATGCATCTATACATGATTCCCACATATCACCTCCACAAAATACACCACAAATGCCATACCAAGACTACCAATACAAAAATCCTCTCTATGATGAAATGAATGATGAGCTCAATAATGATGAATTTTAGGAGCATGGAGGAAGGGGTGGTTATGGAGCACCAAGGAAAGGGTTCTGGCCTCAGGAATTAAGGTGGGCCAAGGTATGGGAGGTCTAGAATATAGAAATAAAGGAGATAGAATGGGAAATAGAGGAGATAGGATGGGATATAGAGGTGATAGGATGGAAATTAGAGGAGATAGGTTTGGGGAGAGGAATGATCAAGATCGAGGCTTGAACACTATCAAGGTTACACTTCCAAGGTTCAAAGAATGTAGTGACCCCGATGAGTTCTTAGAATGGAAAATGCAAAGTGAGCGGATCTTTCTCACAAATAATATTTTGAAAACTTTGAAGGCAAAGTATGCTCTCACTCAATTCAAAGGGTATGCCTCAACTTGGTGGGAGTCCAAGAGGTGGGAAAGGGAGAGCCATCACAACTATGAGTTGCCTATATGGCTAGAATTGATTAACTTATGGAGATGAGGTACTTGACTCCAAACTACTACCAAGAAGTGCTCAAGAAGGTGTATATGTTGAGGCAAGGTTCCAAAAGTGTGGAAGAGTCTTACGATAAGTTCAAAAACTTGAGAATGAAGTATAAACTTGAAGAGAGCTTGGAATGTACCGTGATTAGATTCGTGGCCAATTTGAGGTATGATGTTTTAAAGCCTTTGAAACTTAAACACTATGATACTCTTGAAGCGGCCTTTCATGATGCCTCAAAGGTCGAAATGGATTTAAAAGAAGAAAAGTCCTACAAGGCCAAGAGTACTTCCACTTCCACATGGGACAAGAGTAGAGATAATTGGAAGGCGACATCTTCTAAAGGGAAATCTAAGGGTGTTGGTCAAGATACTCAAGTCAAGTTTGATTACAAGTCCAAAACAAATTAGAAGCCACAAGGAGGTAACTATGTCAAACCTAACTTTCCTCGACCTTCTACCATTCCATGCTTTAGATGCCAAGGAAGGGGACATGTTGCTAGTGAGTGTCCCAATAGAAGATCAATTGTTACACTTCGAGATGGGTATAGAATCGATGATGAGGAAAAAAGTGTTAAAAAGAGTGAGAAGGAGGGATACAAAAGTGAGGAAGAGGGAGATTCTTAGGGGATGAGGAAGAAATGTTGGATGAGAGGGTGAATTTTCTTGCTTCCTTAAAAAAGAAAGCTCTTTGCTTGATAGTGATGAGGAATTGAGCGTGAACACCAATCTTTCTTGTGTTGTGAGGTGAATTATGGGAGCCCTTGCCAAAGAAGAACTTGATCAAAGGGAGAATTTATTCCATGCTAGGTGCAAAATCCAAGACAAGGTGTGTTCTTTGATTATTGATAGTGGGAGTTGCACCAATGTAGTAAGTAGTTCTTTGGTGGTGCATATGAAAATTCCAACAAAAAAACAGTCCAACCCTTACAAACTATAATGGCTCAATGGGAGTGGTGAGATGAAAGTCCTCAAACAAGCAAGTATCTGGTTTAGTGTGGGCAAGTACAATGAAGAGTTGATTTGTGATGTTGTGCATATGTTGGCTTGTAATATATTGTTGGGGAGGCCGTGGCAATTTGATAGATATGTTGTACACCAAGGAACGTCCAACAAGTATACTTTTATGATTGAAGATAAGAAGTATGTGCTTTCACCTCTCACTCCATATCAAGTGAGTGAGGACTATAGGGTTATGAAGGAGCTTCGGAGAGGATAAGGGTGGATGAGGCGATGAGGGAGGGTGAAAGTTCCACCAATATTCTAAAGGAAGGAAGTGACTTGGCTAAGAACAATAAGAACATGTGTATGATACCCAAGCCAAGCAAATGTCTCAAGGGTGTGGATAAGGAAAGCTTTCTAGTGTGACTTGTCAACACCAATCTTTTGTTGCATGCTAATCAAGATAGTAGCACTTTGTTTAGTATTGTTTCTTCTCTTTTGTAGGGCTATAATGATCTATTTTCGGAGGAGATGCCTAAGGGATTACCACCCTTGAGGGGAATTGAGCACCAAATTAATTTTGTACTGGGTTCACAAATTCCAAATCGGCCGGCCTATAGAAGCAATCCAAAAGAAACCAAGGAACTACAAAGGCAAGTGGAAGAACTTCTTGAGAAGGGGTTGATCAAAGAGATCCTAAGTCCTTGTGCCATATCGGCAATCCTTGTTCCCAAAAAGAACAGCACTTGGAGGATGTGCATTGATTGTAGAGCCGTGAACAAGATTACCATCAAGTATAGGCATCCAATTCCTAGACTTGATGACATGTTAGATGAATTGTATGGGTCAAGTGTATTCTCAAAGATTGATCTTCGAAGTGGTTATCATCAAATTCGCATGAAATCGAGTGATGAATGACAAATGACTTTCAAGGCAAAGTTTAGGTTGTATGAGTGGCTTGTCATGACATTTGGGTTGACAAATGCTCCAACCACTTTTATGAGGTTGATGAACTATGTTCTCAAGCCTTTCATCAATAAGTTTGTGGTGGTATATTTTGATGACATCTTTGTATATAGTAAGACAATTGAAAAGCATGTGATCCATTTGAGGCAAGTGTTTGATGTTTTGCTACAAGAAAAGCTCTTTGCTAATCTCAAGAAGTGCTTATTTTGTGTTGAGAAAGTCGTATTTTTAGGTTTTGTGGTTAATGTCAATGGTATTGAGGTTGATGAAAAAAAGGTGAAATCCATCAAGTCATGGCCAACTCCAACTAATGCAATCGAGGTAAGAAGTTTTCATGGGTTGGCAAGCTTTTACCGGTGATTTGTAAATGGGGTTTAGTTCAATTGCTTCTCCTTTGACCGAATTGATAAAAAAGGATGTACCTTTTGTGTGGGGAGATGAACAAGAGAAGTCCTTTCAAGCCTTGAAATCGATGTTGAGTTCCTCACCCTTACTTCTACTACCCAACTTTGATAAAGCTTTTGAGATTGAATGTGATGCTTCGGGTGTTGGTATAGGTGGTGTATTGATTCAAGAAGGGAAACCATTAGCTTACTTTAGTGAAAAACTAAAAGGGGCTTCTCTTAGGTACTCAACTTATGACAAAGAGTTGTATGCACTTGTGCGGGTATTGGCTTATTGGCAACACTACTTGTGGTACAAAGAATTCATAATAAGGACCGATCATGAGTCCTTAAAACACCTTAAGGGCAATCCAAGTTGAACAAGTAGAATGCTAAATGGGTTGAGTTTATTGAAACCTTCCCATATGTGATCAACTACAAATAAGAGAAAGAGAATATGGTGGCGGTATAGAATGTGGTGGCGGATGCTCTATCAAGAAGGTATGCTTTGGTCAATGTTTTAGCTTCTAAGATGATAGGATTTGACAGCTTGAAGGGATTCTATTCTATGGATTCCGACTTCAAGGGGACTTTTGAAAGTCTTTATCAAGGGAAGTGGGTGGATAGGTTTCAATTGATTAATGAGTTCTTGTTCAAGGATGGGTAGGTTTGTGTACCCATGAGTTCATGGAGGGAGTTATTTGTCAAAGAGGCTCATAGTGGTGGTTTGATGGGGCACTTTGGGGTACCCAAGACACTTGACATTCTCATGGAGCAATACTATTAGCCCAAGATGAAGCATGATGTGGAGCGGATTTGTGGACAATGTATAGATTGTAAGAAAGGCAAATCCATGACTCGACCTCAAGGTAAGTACACTACTCTTCCTACTCTTAGTGGTCCATGGATGTACATTTTTATGGATTTTGTGTTAGGACTTCCTAAGACTAAGATAGGACATGATAGGATATTCGTGGTAGTGGATAGATTTTCTAAAATGACTCATTTCATTCCATGCCCTAAGTGTGATGATGCATCTCATGTTGCATCCTTGTTTGTCATTCATGTACTTAAATTGCATGGAGTCCCTCAAACCATTGTGAGTGATAGGGATTCCAAATTTCTTAGCCATTTTTTAAAGAGTCTTCGGGGTACACTTGGTACCAAACTTATATTTTCTACTTCTTGCCACCCCCAAATAGATGGGCAAATTGAGGTAGTCAATTGGACTCTTGGTAACATGCTTAGGTGTATGATTAAAGGAGCCCCAACTACTTGGGAAGACCGTTTACCCTTGATTGAATTTGCATATAATCGGTCTTTCCATTCCTCTATTGGGATGTCGCCATTTGAAGCGTGTTATGGTTTTAATCCTTTGTTTTCATTAATCATGACTCCTTTATCTAGTCATATTGTTGTAAGCCTAGATGCCAAGTAAAGGGCAAGAGAGATGATGAACATTCATTCCAAGGTAAGAGAGGCCACAGAAAAGAACAATTCAAAAGTGGCCATGAGGAGAAATCGCGGGAGAGCTAAGTCCAAGGGGAGATGGGCCTTTCAAAGTGCTCAAGCAGATCAATGATAATGCCTACATGGTTAACTTGCCGGGTGAGTACAATGTTCATAATATGTTTAATGTTAGTGATCAATCTCCTTGTGTTGTAGGTAATCCTTTGGATTCGAGGACGAATCCTCTTCAAGAAAGGGAGAATGATGCTAGCATGGAGGGTACACGTCCTTTCACATGGTGTCAAGCAAGGGAACTCCAAGGTCTACAAATGATGCTTATGCAAAAAAAAACTTGGGAGAAGCCCGAAGATTGTCAATGGAGAATATACAATGTGTGAAAGAATCAAAGGGGTGAAGCGGATAAAGATAAGGAGGTTATTGGTGCAAGTGGCTAGATTTTAAATTCAAGAATTCACAACAAGAGCCACCAAACAAGGCCCTTGTCTCTTATTAAGGGCATATTTGTAATAACTAGTTGTCTTTATATCTTTAGTATAAATAGGATAATCCTCTTTTGGCATGGTAGATTTGGATGAATATTGAACAATATTATTAAATTGTAGTCTTCTTCTTAGAATATTTCCTTAAGGAATTAGTGGTTAATTAGTGAGTGTTTAGTTTTTGGAATCTTGAAATTGGTGTTGAACTTCTTTGGTTTGAGTTAATTTGAGGATTACCCATTTTTGGTATTTTGTCTCCTTTAATTTTTTCAAACTAGGGTTTGTGTTTGGGTATTGAAATCAATTGGGAGGTGAGGATATCAAGCCCCTTGTTGCCCATAATTTCAATATTTAGTTATTAATCCACATATCCTTCTTTTGTTTCCTTTTCTTCTTGTTCTTTCCTCTTTGATTCTTATCAACTGTATTATAGGGATACTCAGAGTTTGGTGACTTTGATGAAGTCTTTTTTTGATATTGCTGAGCACATCTATTTTGGTGAGGAGATAGATCGCGAGGCCTAAGGGGGCAGCAATATGAGACCTTGTTGTCAGGGCAGTTACAGTGTGAGCCACAATGGATCACACTTTAGAGGCCAAGGATTCCAGGGTAGGTACCCCCAGCAACAGCCTTATCAATATTAGGGTCAGTCTAGTAGGCCCATTCAAGAAATGGTTTAGATATCCGATGGGGATCAACCCAGTTATAGTAGTACCAATGGGCAGAGCAGTAGTCAGCCGCAGAAGGGTGTTCAGTTAGGGTCGTCGGGCAGAGGTGGCTATTTTGGATCTGCCTAACCTTCTAGACAAGGCTGTCACGCCCCGTATCCCAATGGGGAGGACTGACACCCGAAGCCGATAAGGTCCGAGAGAACCAATCTTTACTCATGCTCAATCATATGCATACTATAAGAATCATCACTACTTTGTAAAGACATAAAATTCTATGAGCGGAAATCATGGAACATTATATATACACAATAAAGAAACTTGGCCGTTGGGGCCATCAAGTCAAGGTTGACATACATCTCTTAAGTTACATACCCACATCGGTCTACAAAAGCCTCTAACAGATGTCCTGCAGCCTACTGGGGAGGTATACTAGTGCCTGTGCCTGCAGCAAGTAAGGAAAATCCCCCAAGAGGGGTCAGTACGAAGAAAGTACTGAGTATGTGAGGCCATAAGAAACTCTATGATACATCAAAACTTTAATGGTATCAAATATAAGTAAAGAACCAATATGGATAATTCATCACTCTTTATGTATGGAAATATGTACATTCGATGAATTACTTCTTTTAATTTTATGCTCATTCGCTCCCTTCATCACTCACTTCATATCCTTCCATTCTTAGAATGCCCGAGCCCCAAGATGATCAGTAGGTATTCAATAGTTTTTGGGATCGACCCACGCTAGGGTTTTCTTTTGCCCCTGGGATACCACCCGTAGTTGCGGGATTAACCCATGCTGGGTGTTCTTTTCACCCCTGGGATATCACCCGAGATATTGGGATCGACCCATGCTAGGTATTTAACCCCTGGGATACCACCCAAGAACTCATCACCTCTCTTTACAACATTACTTCTTTAACCTTGGAAATAGTCCATTCGGTGAGTATGTCATTATTGGAAACACATAGGTGCTTACTTTATGCCTTTACGTTCATGAGATTGATATTTTGTAGTTGTAACATTATTGGAATTTTTGGAACATAACATTATTGGATCTTGGAACCATGTCCATAATTTTGTGATACATGAATGACAATATATCAAGAATAAAGTATATATGAGTAATAATAGATGATAACATGAAATGAGGTGCCTTAGGACATTTCAAAAATGAGTAAGTACAATAACAAGGTATACACTATATGCCGCAGAAGAATACGGAAAAAGTAACCTTACATACCTTGTATTCTCAATACGAATATATAATCTTAGATGTGCATACAATGTCCGGCTCCTTCCTTATGTTTCACTCTACAACATAAATACATAACAGAATTTACATTAACCACCAACTATCTTACAAATGCACATAACGTCAATGAGTTACATGTTTTCCTTTAAAATGTCATTTCCCCCTTGACAATACCATTGATGAAATTATCATACCAATAATCCCACAATATTCCCAACATTTACCAAAATATCATAAACCATTAGTATGTCACACCAAGTTCATATTTTCAATTCTTCATCACCACAACATCACAATTAGTCCATCAAATTACTTCAATACACCTCACAACAACAAATCGGCCAAACTCCCATAATTTACACTTATATGAAAATAACAAGTTTAATAACACAATCACAGCATACATGTTGTTATTTCATCCATACCATGCTCTTTCATCAAGCCCACAAGTCATATTTCAAGTGCAAATCCCATGGATAACACATCTTTTACAAAAAACACAAAGTGCCATATTCAACACTTCCAAGCATAAACAACATGATTTACATACTCTCCCATGCATATAATATATTAATCCATAAGAATAATCACTTACCTAAGCTTTAAAATTGATGATTTTTCTCCAAGAAGTTGGCTTAGGGTTCTTTGAGAGGTGAGAGAAATTTTGGGAAATTTCTAGAAATGTGTAGTGTAATACTTTGAATAAAAATCAGATTTTCCACTTATTTATAGGCCCTCAAGTATTCTTGGCATTAAATTCCATGTATAAGGGGTCAAAGGGTGAAGAATGGGTCATTTGACCCATTTTGGCCTATGTCTTCTTTCTATTTTTGGGCCTTTTATTGAGCCCAATTCACTCAACCCAATAAAATCAATAATTTCTCATGTTTAAATCATTTCATACTTGTCACGATAATATTCCCACTCACGTGATTCATATTCGTAGCCTCAATTCCAAAAACAAGTGATTCTAGCCACGTATGGCCTATTTTGACCATAAGGGTAAAACTGTCATTTTGATGCCAAATTAGTTCTTGAGTAATTTTATCATACAAATATAATAATTTACTCATTTCATGTATATTCTCATGGTTGTAGAAGAAACGTGGCAAAAATCGGCCCGGTACGTTCCCGGGCACCCTTGGGACTTAAGAAAATTTCCAACTTTTGAAAAGTGGGAAAAACCATCCTGGCACGCCCTTGGGAGAGACATATTTCTGCCTCTGGGCTAAAAATTTTGGCCCAGAGCGGCTTGGCACGCTTTCTAGCGCGCCCCACCCTTAATTTTTTTGAAAATTTCATTTTTCGAATTTTCTTCGCGGGTTTGGTTAGATACTTCAAGTACTATTCTTTAAATTACTTCTTACCCTTAATATCCTCTATTTGGAGGTCCTCTTAGCCTCATTTTTAACCCCACAAATGCTCCACAAAAATCACAAAACACCTCCTACGAAGGGCTAATCACATGTACGAGGCCAAATTTTAATTTTCTCATCATTAACATTACCAAATACATACTTATAGATCTCGACACCTAAGTAAACATTATTTAACTTCATCAAGTAGGGTTGTGAAGGTACGGGGTGTTACAAAGGTAGAGTGCCAGGGGTATGTTATGATGGTGGAGTTGTTGGTCACTTTGCTCGAGAATTTCCCCAATGTGGTATGCTTGAGTCTTCAGTTCAGTGTGCTTAGCCAATTAGATCAGTGTTGCCTTCAATTAAGAGTGGAGTGCAGGGTCATAAGGGTGGTCCCTAGGGTTCTATAGGTGGTCCTAAGGGAGGTAGGACAGGTGGTGAGGTAGGCACCTAGTCCGGTAGCGGGTAGGGCTATTTGTATGCTGTACTGGGTAGACCGAATACTGAGGCATCAAATTTTGTGATCACAGGTATGATTTCAGTATGCCATCATCCAGCTTCTGTTTTATTTGATCCAGGATCCACCTTTTCGTATATTTTTTCTTATTATTCACCACAGTTGGTTTTGTCTTTAGAGTTTTTATCTATGCTATTGATTGTATCTACTCCCGTGGGTGATTTCTTTGTAATGGATCAGGTATATAGATCGTGTATGGTGACTATACGAGAGTATGATGCTCGATTTGATATCATTATTGTGTTAGCTATGGTGGATTATGATGTGATTCTGGGCATGGACTAATTATCCCCCTACCATGTGGTCGTCTTGGATTGCTTTGCTAGAACCGTTACCTTAGCCATGCCTGGCATACCCTCGGTTCTGTGGCAGGGTTTCTTTAGCCATGCACCGATGAGGATTATTTCTTATGTGTGGTCTAGGAGACTAATATCGAGGGGTTGTGGGTCATTCCTTGCTTATATTCAGGATGTTAGTGTCGTGAGTCCTTCGCTTAACTCCTTTCCTAGTGTCTGTGATTTTCCTGATGCTTTTTTTCTATCGACCTACCTAGCCTTCCTCCTGAGCATGATATAGAGTTCACTATTGACCTTGAGCCGAGCACCCGACCTATTTCTATGGCTCCTATCAAGCTAAAGAAGATAAATGTTTAGCTTCAGGATCTTCTAGGTAAGGGTTTTATCCGATCGAGTGTATCTCCTTGGGCTACTCCAGTTTTTTTTGTGAAGAAAAAAATGGCTTTATGCATATGTTTATCGACTACATGCAGTTGAATAAGGTGACAGTAAAGAATAAGTATCCTATGCCTCGTATTGAAAATCTATTTGACCAGCTTCAGGGTGCAACAATGTTTTTAACGATTGATTTGAGGTCTAGTTACCATCAGTTGAGGATTAGGGCAGAGGACATCTCTAAGACAACCTTCTAGACTCATTACGACCGTTATGAGTTCTTGGTGATGTCTTTTGGGTTGACCAATGCCCCATTAACATTTATAGATTTGATGAACCGTGTTTTCAGGCCATATTTAGACTCCTTCGTGATAGTTTTCATTGATGACATTCTAAATATATAAAGAGAGGGAGGAGCATGAGCAGCATTTAAGAACTGTGCTCCACACTTTGAGAGATCATAGGTTTTATGCCAAATTCTTAAAATGCAAGATCTAGCTTGAGTCAGTAACTTTCTTAGGGCACGTGGTGTCTTAGGATGGTATTATGGTGGACCCAGCAAAGATTGAGGCTATTTGTGGTTGGGTTAGGCCTGCTTCTCCTAGTGAGGTTCACAGTTTCGTTGGGTTTGTAGGCTACTACAGGCAGTTCGTCAAGAATTTTGCTTCTATTACAGCCCCTATGACCAGATTGACTAGGAAGGAGGTTCCATTTCATTGGTCCACGAGTGTGAAGCGAGCTTTCTTAGGTTCAAGGACTTGCCTACTTTATCTCCTATTCTTTCTCTTCCAATTAAATACGAGGAGTTCACCGTCTAATATGATGCTTTTGTTATTGGTTTGGGGTATATTCTGATACAACGGGGCGATGTTATTGCATATGCATCGAAGCAGTTAAAGGTGCATGAGCACAACTATCCCACTCATGATTTGGAGTAGGCTGCAGTAGTTTTTGTGCTTAGGATTTAGAGGCATTACATGTATGGTGTTCATTATAGGAACTTCACTAACCATTATAGTCTTCAGTATTATGACCCAGAGGGAGCTTATTTCGAGGCAACATAGATGGATTGAGTTGCTGAAGGACTATGATATCTCTATTTTATACCATTCGGGCAAGGCGAATGTGGTAGTAGATGTCTTAAGCCAGAGTGCAGTGGGTATGGGTAGTTTGGCCTTCATTTAAGTTTCAGAGTGGCTGTTGGCTTTGGACATCCAGTCCTTATCTAACTTGATGGTTCGACTTGATATTTTTGACCCAAGAGGATTCTTGCTAGTGTTGATACTAGATCTACCTTGTTGGAGAAGATTCAGGGTCGTTAGTTTGAGGATGCCAGGCTTTATAACATCTGAGATCAAGTGCTGAGAGGTGAGTACAGGGACCCTACCTTAGATTTGGAGGGTATTCTGAGGTTTGATGGTTGTATCTATGTTTTGAAGGTCGAAGATTTAATATAGTTGATTCTTTGAGAGGCTTATAGCTCCAGGTATTCAATGTACTCCAGGACAGCTAAGATGTATAGGTATTAAGGCAATATTATTGGTGGAGTGATATGCGGAGAGATATAGCAAAGTTTGTGGTTCGATGCCTTTATTGTCAGTAGGTAAAGCCGAGCATTAAAGACCCGATGGATTGCTTCAGAGGCTACCCTTTCCTGAGTGGAAATGGGAGCAGGTTACTATGGACTTCATAGGTGGTTTGCCTCAGACTTCTCATGGTTTTGATAACATTTAGGTCATCGTGGATTAATTGACCAAATCTGTCCATTCCATCCCTATTCAGACTTCCTACAAAGCCGAGAGGTTGGCCCGTATCTATATTCGAGAGGTGGTTCACCTTCACGGGGTGACCGTGTCCATTATTTTAGATCGATGTTCTCAGTTCACTTCTAGATCCTGGAGGACAGTTCAGGAGGAGTTGGGTACCCAAGTTAAACTTAGCACCACTTTTCAATTCTAGATTGACGGGCAGTCAGAGTGGACTATTTAAGTTTTGGTGGATATGCTCTGAGCTTGTGTGTTGGATTTTGGAGGTTAGAGGGCTCAATTTTTAGCTTTGGCAGAGTTTGCGTAAATAATAACAGCTTTTATTAAAGTATTCAGATGGCCCCATTTGAGGAATTATATGGTAGACGATGTAGATCCTCAGTTTGTTGGTTTGAGACTTCTGAGGTTAGGTCCCGTGGTACAAATTTATTTCATGAGTCATTGGACCAGGCTCAGGTGATTTAGGATAGGCTTCGGCAGCTCAGAGCAGGCAAAATAGTTATGCTGATCGTAGACTTCATACCTTGAGGTTTAAAGTTGGTGACTGGGTCTTTCTATAAGTATCGCCCATGAAGGGCGTGATGAGGTTCGAGAAGAGGGGAAACCTTAACCCCAGGTATATTAGACCATTTGAGATCCTACGGGCAGTTGGGGAGGTAGTGTATGAGTTAGCTTTGTCTCCATCCTTTCAGCCATCCATCCATTTTTCCATGTATCTATGTTGCAACGGTATATCCCAAATGAGTCTTACGTTCTTTGGTGGGACTTGGTTCAGTTGGATGAAAGGTTGACATTTGTAGAGGAGTCTATGTCTTTTTTGGCTGGAGATGTCAGGCGGTTGCACTCCAGGGACATTCCTATAGTTAAGGTTCAGTGGAAACACCATCTAGTTGAGGAGGCTACCTAGGAGAGCGAGCGTGATATGCGAACCCAGTATCCCTACCTATTCGAGCCTTCAGGTACTTCTTGATCCTTTACTTTCGTAGATGAAAGTACTTTTAGTAGTGGATGTTGTAATGACCCTCCAGGTCATTTTCCTTGTTTTCATGCTTTTACTATATTTAGAGCCTTTCTATAGCTGCCCCAAGTTATTTATGACTTGCTGGGACTAATAATTCGGTTACCGGGCATCTCGTTTGGTTTTTAGAGCCATTTTCCTGTTTTAGAGCTTCTGAAGATAAGAAATAGGTCTCGGGCCTAAACCTTAGGTAAACGGCCCTAGATTCCATTTTTGAAAGTCTCATCAGCACCGAAACATAGATTTTTTGATGGAGTCCGAGTCTCGAGGCTTTCAGACTTATTTTGGGCTATTCGGTGGAATTTGGTTAAAACGACCCTTGAGGGTTTGGGACCCACTTTTGATTGAAATGATCAGGGATAGAAATTTTAATGGAATAATTGAGTCTAGAATGTTGAATTTGGTGGGGTAGCATAGTTCATTTGCGAGGACGGGATTCTGAATGAATCCCGAGAACCCAGTCGGAGTCTGTTGGAACTAGCTAAACTTGGCTGGTGCCAAGTGTCTGGTGCAGTTATTTAAGTGTCCAGGGGACCACTTTAGTGAAGCTGACAAGCCTTGGCTGGCCGAGTTAGCGGCCCCTTGGGCACTTTAGTGGTGACCGCAGTGCTCGAGGCCAGGATTAGCATGGGGGTGTGTTGGTAGGCTTGTGGTCGTTGATAATTTCGTAAGTTGTGTCAAATTTCTAGCCTAATTCTCATATTTGATTTTTGACTTTTCCATTGGTGTTGGGATTGAATGGAAAACTATTTTGGGATCTGATTTAGCCAAATTCATATGGCTTTCGATCCTTGAGCTATGTGGGATGCTGTGACGATTTCAATTTTGAGATTCTGCAAGCGGGCGCCATGTGGAATTTTTAGTCTGCTTTCTGAACTGGAGCTTTTATGCACAATATGGGTATCATTTTACTCGTCTTGATGCCTAGATCATTATTTTGATAGCGTGGTAGCTCTCGGAGGCCTCCCAAAAGGGGAAAGCTCTGGTTTAGAGGATTCAGTGAGTGTTGGCGGCGTCCAGGTAGGCTAGGCTTACCCTACTTTTAGATTAAGCTTACTTATGGTATTAGTGTACTAATATGCAAGTTTTGGGCAGGTAGTTGTAGCTCGGGCATTGTTTGAGTAGTTTTACGCCTTATATAGCCGGTTAGGGCCCCGTTTCAGTTGATTTCGGGCCCGTTCTCATCTAGTATAGTGTATTATCATCCTTTAGGGATATGATTAGTGCTATTAGTACCTTGAGATAGAAATAGGAAGGCTTAGACTTGACTCGAGTAGGTTTTAACCTAGGTTTGTTTATCGAGACCCCATTGTGGGCCCTAACACCCTTTTTGGATGACGTATTATGGCATGAAGATCCTCTAGGAACAGTTAGATCTTGACCACAATTTTAGGATAGTTCTTTGGGACGGATTGACTTAGACTTGGTCCCTAGCCTATTAGCTCTCTTTTCTTGGGTAGAGTAGTAATTGATCCTGTACCACACCTCTTGACCTAGTATTTGGGACCCGCCTTGCCTTAGTGGATTTATCGTCCCAAGATTGGTATTTGTGACCTTATGGTCTGTATATAGTCTTGGAAACATTAAAATTCTCCCTGTTAGCTAGTTATGTTTATTTCTATATAAATTCATTTCAGTTCCGGTTCGAGTCCGACATATGCTTTATTGTAACTATTACTATGAGTTTTGGCACTATTCTGACACCGGTTATGGTCATGGTCACTATGTATGAGCTTCGGTATGGTTTTGGTATCAGTTTTTGGGTGAGGTTGGCTATTTATGTGATCTCTTGTTTTTGGACACGGTGTTGGTATTATGAGTTTCGGTTCGAGTCCAACATCTGTTTATGATATGGTGTGGATGTTCTGGTGATTGGTATGGTTGTTCTGGGAGCTCTGACAGTGGTACTGAGTTCTGTTGTACATGAATTATATATATGGCCCCTCGTTATTATCCACTATTTCCAGTTTGAATCAGGCGCCTGGCCTTTCATTTTTACCCATTGGTTCTAGTTCAAGCCCGGTACATATCTTGATATTTCATCATGGTTTGGGATTTTGAGATTACTTAGTATCGGTTCTGGCACTAGATTATTTATGTTTTCTGTCTTAGTTTTATATTGTCTGCACCCGCCGGCTTATGGGGGCTTGGTAGGGTTAATTGTTTTTTCTGTGTGCCTTCTGGGCTTATGGGGCCCTAGTTAGGTTGTAGTTAGTGCATTTATTTCAATTTTGAGTTATTTATCTCTTGTATTGCCCTTATTTATTTCCTTTATCTCACTTGTCTAGTTCAGTAGATGTTTACATTTTACCCCCGTTACTGTTGACTTAGCTTATACACTCACATTATATTATGCTTCTGCTATATTTGAGCTCAGTCGGCTGATGATGTCTACTGAATACCCGTTGCTTTGGTACTCACATTGTACTTCTACATCTTTTTCCTGATGCAGATCCGAGTAGGAGCCGTAGACATTGACGTTATCCTTAGGCCCAACTACTGATCCGGAGATGGGGGTGAGCATTCTAGAGTTCGAGGCTAATCCTCCTCCATCTATTTCATTTATAGTCTTTTGCATTTTGAGACTACAGTGTATATGTATATTTTGAATACTATCTAGTACTTTTCTTTTGGTTATAGTGGCTCTTGTATTGACCTTACTAGGTCTTGGGAGGGATTGTTTTGTATATTTTGTCCTCTTCCTTCTCTTGTATGGTATATTATGTATGTATATTTCTTCGCTTCCGCTTATATTATTGTCACTGTTGGTTTTTCCTTTTTGTTTCTATTCATCTTCCACCCATTAGCCCGTCACTTGCCATTCTGAGCTATGACTTGGCTTACCTACTGGTGGGTTGAAGTAGGTGCCATCATGATCTGAGAAATTGGGTCGTGACATCTTATGAAAAATCTGGGAGAGTGTTTTTTTCTCCCTTTATAAATTCTATTTGAAAATCAAGCTGGATAATAAAGCTTGCCATCTGGCAAATTTCTGTTTAGAAATCAAATCTTTAACATTTTTTTGTAAAACATCTTTGGCTGCTTTGCAGTCTACTTTTAGTAAAAATTCTTTGTTTATTAAATCATCTTGAAATTTGATAACACATAGTACTATAGCCAAAATTTCCTTTTTAATATTACTACAATTTTTTGGAGTATCATTCAAGATTCAAATACTACACAATGAAATAATTATTAAGGGGTAACATCTAACGTAGATATTGGCCCAAGGATAGTGCTAAATCTTTCTTGATACATCGTATAAAATCTCAAGTTTTTATATTAATTATTCAATCATAACCATCTGCACAATTTTAATGAATGCTCCTATAAATCAAAACATAATAAATAGTGTTAATATCTGCTACCACTAATAAAATAGCAAAAATAGAAAGTGATTTACAAAATTGGAATGTTTAAAAAGAACATTTTAAAAGGGTCTATAAAACTGGACACTTTGATTTTATAAAAATTTATAATATTAAAACCTCTGAATCTACAATTTCCATTAATAAGAACATTGAGACTATTAAATTATTAACAGATGGAGATATTAACAGGTATAGGAAATTTTTTAAGATTCTTCAAATAGGACTTGTCCACGGTGCAGTTAAACCATTATATAGATTAGGTTTAGATGTCTTCTCCTAAGAGACAATAGGTTATTAAACTTTGATGATTCATTATTAGCTGTAGTACAAAGTAGCCTAGCCAATGGCCCGGTATACTTTAATTGTCATCCCAATTTTTTCTATAGATATTAACGATCAAAATACTATGGATACATTAACATTAAATGTTAAAATAAAAAAAAAACATGAATAATAAGGCAAATACGAGAGAAATAGCCATAATATATAGAGTATATTATAGACTAAAGAAAACTACCTTAGCTCCCAAGGGTAAAATAGTAAGTAATAAAGGAGTTACCATTCTTATGAAAGTCAATCATAATCACAATAACACTTTTGTCCCAAAAATGATAAAATGGAATGACATATTAATAAATGATAATTGGCATTTTGACTCCATAACGGAGCAAGAAATTGAAGAAGAAAATTCAAACATTGAACATGTAATTCCATTTCTGGATGGATCTATAGATTTAAAATTTCCAAGATCCTAGTCTTTTAGTCACGCCTCTTCAAGTAGAAGAATATCCTTTATCAATGTTGGAACTGTGGAAAAATAGGACACATGGCTAGAGATTATCGAGTCGCTGATAAAAAGAAATACAAGATAAATATGTTAGAACTAGAGGATGAAGTTAAGAATAAATTATGTTCTATTCTTTAAGAAAATAAAAATAGCTCTTCTTCCGAAGAAAGTCCTAGTGATGATGATCAACTTAATATCACATACAGTTCGGATAGTAGTAGATCAACTAACCATTGTAGATGCGGAAGTCCAATTTGCACTTGCGAAAGTCATTCTATAAATGTCATTACCAATAGTAACAAAGAGGTCTTCTTTGATATGATTGATCATATTAATGATCCAACCCTTAAGAAAAAGTATTTAATAGCATTAAAATATGTTTCTTAATCAACAATTCGATAAGAAAACTATTGAACCCTTTAACATGAAAAATGTATTAAATAAATTTATAGGACAAAAGTCAAAAATAATAATACAAGATCTTCAGACAAAATTATTACACATAGAAAGGGAAGTTAAAGAAGGTAAGCAAAGACTTTGCAATCTAGAAACAAAATCACTTGCTAATAAAATACTAAATGATTTAACATCTAACCAAGAACCAAAATCACATGAATCCTCTTTCAAAACCTCGGAAGTAGAAGCAAACATTGGAATTACTGAAATCAGAACAAACATCTCATTCTATGACTTCTTGTAGATCTTTAATTTTCCTCTTTGGAAATGTGGGATTCTCTTTGTGAGGAAGAACTTGATGCTGGCTTATCTGTTGGCGTATAAAATTCATAAAAGGTTTACCAACATTATTTTCAAAAAATTTAGAATAAAATTAAATGATAGGTTTGACCGAAAAATTCTTTATAACCAGTTAACTTATGGCAATCTCATAAGTTATAAAGGCTTGGAGATGTTTAAAGTGTTGGTAAATATCTTCTGAATATATTAAAACATCATCTATATAGACTATAGAAATATGACTATATTGATTGAATATATTATTTATGATAATTTTAAATTCAGATGGAGAAGCACCCTATGGAGAAACATTTGGCATGATAAAATTCATGCCCAAAAGATCCCGGTGCTGCACCTTAAGCTCCTTCAGCTCAGTAGGAGCCATACGGTATGAAAAAATAGAAATGGGATGGGCGCCTAGCTCAAAATCATTAGCAAAGTTAATATCACGCTCATGCAGGTGACTAGGAAAATAAGTAGAAAAGACATCAGCAAACTCGCGAACCACATGAACTGAATCAAGCAAAGAAGTGTCGGCACTAGTATCACGGACATAAGAAAGATAGTTCAAGCACCCCTTCAAAACTAACCTTCTAGCCTAAATATAAGAGATAATACCTATTGCTACATGACTGTCAGAGCCCTACCATATGATTGAAAGGATACCAGGCATGGCTAAGGTTATAGTCTTGGAGAAGCAATTCAAGACCACATGATAAGAGGTGTCATGAACCAATTTCTTGAGTCATGATGGAAACTACTTTAACACACTAGTAGGTAAGCCAAAGCGTACCTACTTTAACCCACCAGTAGGTAAACCAAACCATATCCTGAAATGACAATTAAGGGGCTAATCGGTGGAAGATAAGAGAATACAGAATATAGGCATGCAATAGAAGTACTAAGAAATGATATATAAATACGATCGTACTGAACAACAGAGGAAAAAGAGTAGTATATACAAAATAGCATCCCCATGACCTCGTAAAATAGGTTCAAGAGCCACTAGATCCAAGAATAGAGTACTAGACAATATCAACTATACATGTAGTCTCAGAGTAAACAAAAGACTATCCAAAAATAGTAGAAGGAGAGAAGATCAGCTCCAAGCTCTGAAAGCTTACCCTATCTCCAAAGAAGTAGCAAACCTGAGGATAACGTTAATGGTGGTGGCTCGTACTCGGATCTGCATCAGGTAAAAGATGCAGAAGTGTAGTATGAATACCCAAAAAAATGGGTACTCAATAGGAGGCATCATAGGAGGACTGAGCTAAATTACAATAAAAGTATAATAAAATGCATGAATGTAAACTAAAGTTAGAAATAAGGGTGTAAATGGAAATAATACTCCAAATCGGGTGAATATGATAAATAAATAGAATAAGTAAATCAAAGGTAAGTACTGTCTAGATACAACCTAACTGAGCCTCCATAAGCCCAGAAGGCACAATCAAGAAAGGAATAACCCAATTGAGCCCCCATAAGCCTGACGGATACAAACAAGGAGTACTCTAATATGAAGATGTATTTATATCTAATAATAACATAAGGTGAACCATGGGTGAAACATACCTGAAACTCTTCCATGAATATATACACCGGACTTGAACTAGAACTATAGAATAGGATCATGATAGAAGATGCCGCATATAAATCATAACTGCCGTACTTGAACTGGAACTAGTAAGTTAGCCAAAAGTATTAACAATCCATGTTTATAGCTCCTCTTATTTCCAATTAGTACAAAAATCCCATTTCTAGTGATCAAATCTACAAGCGATGTGGGTTTTAACCATTAAATCTAAGGATAATGTTTATGGGGTCTAATACTATTCTACCCCGAATATCAAAGCTAACCAGAACTCATTGAATTGACTAAATTATCCTAAGTCTAGAGAATTAATATAAGGTGATGAATAAAGGCCTCTTAGGTCTAAAAGGAACTATTTTAGGCAATTTACTGAAAGGGGAGGCCGGCGAGGCCCGCTACTAGTCTCGAAATCCCATACTAAGGCAAACACTTACCCATCCTAGACTGAGGTTCATCATTCGATTTCAAGGTACCAAGTAATTCTAAATTGGTCATAAGGTAAAACCAATATGAAGAGAGACTAGGCCAAATTCTACCCTAAAAGGCCCTTAATTGGCTAACTTAATCAATAAATACTAGATCATTAATCGAGTCATAAATACCCATCCATATCTAGCAAAATACTACACTAATACCATAATAAAGCTCAATCTAGAAGGAAAATAAACCTAGCCTACCTGGACGCAACAGATAGCTCACAAAGTCCTCTACAGCGAAGATTTTCCTTTTTAAAAAGCCTCTAAATGCTGCCACACTATCAAAATAATAATCTTCGCATTAAGACGAGAACATCGATATCCATATTGCGTATAAATGCTTCAGGTGAAAAATGGAACTAGAAAACTATGTAGGGCCTCTTGCGGAATCACAAATTTGAAATCGTTAATGCGTCCCCCTTAGCTCAAGGATCATTTACCCTAAAAAATAGGCAGAATTCGAGCATAATTCAACCCTCAAATCAACCCCAACGTAAACTAGGGATATAAATTTAAAATAGAGAATTAAACTAGAAATTAAAACGGAAACTTATGAAAATAATGATGAGGAAATGACCACAACAAACTTTCCAACTCACTTCCAACACCCAATAATTAATCCCCATAATTTTCTAAGCTCTCTAGGGTTTTATGGTGTTTGGACTTGGAATAAATGAGATAAAAATTGGAATCTTCAGCATTGAATACACCCAAGAGCTCTTCATCGTAATAGCGGGACCCTTTTCCAAGAACGCGACACTTAACCCAGTCAGGCCTTTACGAATGCGGCTGGTCCATCGTGATTGCGAAGAAGAGGCCTGGACCAGTCAGTCGCTGACCCTTTACGAACACGAAGGATGTCTCATGAAATTGATGACCAAAATCCTTGGCCCTCGCAAACACGACCAAGATCTAGTGAACGCAAAGGCCATTTTTGGCCTACACCACATACACCAACATCAGCAACTTGGCTAAGTTGCCAAGTTTCTGATCGGCCACTCGAGATTCATTCAAAATATCATGAATGCAAACAAACTATGCTACCCTACCAATTTGGTATTTCAGACTCAACAGTGCTATCGAAATTTCTATCCAAGGTCGTTTCGACCAAAAGTGCATCCCACACCCAAAGGGCCGTTTTAGCCAAAATCCACCCAATAGCCTAAAATGAGTTCAGAAGGCTCGAGACTCAAACCAAAGGTCCCCTTAACCTAAAATAAATATTCTGGAGCTAATGAAACTATCAAAATTGGCATTTGAGGATGTTTACCTAAATTTCAGGCCCGATACCCTTTTCTTAATAGCGAAAACTCCAAAATAGGGAATTGGTTCTAAAAACCAAATGAAATGCCCGGTAATCAAATTGTCAGTCCCAACAAGTTATAAATGACTTGGGATAGCTATAGGAAAGCTCTAAATACAGAAAAAGCATGAGAATGTAGGAAATGACCTAGAGGGTAATTACAAGAGGATAACTAGTCCATGTCCAAAATCACATCAAAATCCACCATATGAAGCACAAAAACGATATGACCAAGTATCATACTCCATAATAGTCACCACATAGGACCTGGGTACTTGATCCACTACTAAAGAATCACCTATAAGAGTAGCTACACACATAGGTACCCTAATTGAGAGGCAAAGTGGATCGATACATGTGAATAAGTGAAATCCGAATTAAATAAAACAGAGGCTACCTAATGACAAATTGAAAGGCATTCTTATGATTATGGTGTCTGATACCGCTACTTCTAGCCTACTAGAAAAGATGTACAACTATCCACGTCTGCTGTTGAACTAGGAATCTGACCATGCACCAACCCTACCTAGCTGAGCACCTCATCAATCACCCTATAAACTACCCTTACTATCATATGCACCACTTCTAGTCGGTGGCGCCACTGCCCTGAAATGCTGAATTGGCTCTACTGACCGCTAAGTAATCCCCTGCCGGGGACACTCTTTAGAGAAATGACCAATCTTTTAATAATCATAACAAGCCCCAAAAGCCCTAAGCTAGAAAGAAGTACCTACTGACACTAACTGAACCCCACAATCTAAGATACAGAATAAGATCCTTGTGACGTCTGACCAGAGATCTAACCACTATAACCTGTCTGACTCCAATTAAAAAGTTGAAGTGCTACCTGTACAAGTCTACTAGGAAGATTATACTACCTTTGCTGACCTTTACTAGAGAAACCTCTACCTCTAAATTGTGAACCACAAAATTTCTTTGAAAGCGGGGCCTTTTATCACTACCTAAATAGGCCTCGCAATGTATGCCCTCTATAGTCCATGTATGGTCAACAACCTCTAGTAATGGATGACCCAAAGATACCATCTGCTCAGTAGCTATGCAAAGCTGATACCTCAATCCTCTAACAAATCGACGTTGTAACATCCCATACCTTCCTAACCCTATTTTATGACATTAAATAATGTTTACTTAGGTGTCAAGAGCTAAAAGTATGCATTTGGTAATGTTAGTGATGGAAAATTGAAATTTGGCCTTGTACATGTGATTAACCTTGCGTAGGAGGTGTTTTGCGATTTTCATGGCGCATTTGTGGGGTTCAAAATAAGGGTAATAGGACCTATAAACAAACGATATCAAGGGTAATAAGTAAGTTAAAGAATAGGATTTGAACTATCTAACCAAACCCGCGAAGAAAAGTCGCAAAATAAAATTTTTGAAAATGTTAAGTCTGGGGCGCATTGGAGGGCGTACCACACTGCTCTGGGATAAAATTTTTATTCCATAGGCAGCAAGATGGCGCGCCCAAGGGAGTACCACGCTGGTTTTGGCCACTTTTCAAAGTTGGAATTTTTCTTAAGTCCCAAGGGTGCCCGGGGACGTATTGAGCCGATTTTTGCCATGATTCTTCTACAACCATGAGAGTATACATGAAATGAGTGAAATATTATATTGGTATAATAAAATTACTCGAGAACGAATTTGGCATCAAAATAACGATTTTACCCTTGTAGTCAAAATAAGCCATACGTGGCTAGAATTGCTTGTTTTTGGAATTGAGGCTACGAGTATGAATTGCGTGAGTGGGAATATCTTTGTCACGTGTATATTATGGATTACACATTGATGTGAGTGAGTTAAGATGATATGGGTTATTGGGCCTACTTTGAGACCAAAATAAGCAAAACATGTATGGCCTAATGGGTCAAAAAGACCCATTCTTCCATTGACTAAATACATACACAAATAGTATTGGATAAGAATGGACTCAAGGCCTATAAAAGGGGGGAAAAACCAGTTTTTTATTCATTATGCATACACATCACTTTCTCTCATTTTCTAGAATTTTCAAGAGAGCTCTTTGTGGCTCTTCAAACCCTAAGGCATTTTTGGACAAGATCATCATCTTCCAAGCTTGGGTAAGTGATTATTATTGTACTTTAACATATTATAAGCATGAGATATTATGCATATCATGTTGGTTATGGTTGGAAGTGTTGGACATGGCACTTTTGGTTTTTGTGAAAAAGATTTGTTATCTATGGGATTGTGACTTGAATTATGACTTGTAGTTTTGATGAAAAAGCATGGTATGGATAAAATATCAACATGTATGGTGTTATTATGGTCCTAAACTTTTTATTTTTCTATAAGTTTAAATTCTGGGATTTTGGCCGATTTGTTGTTGTGAGGTGTATTGACGCAATTTAATGGAATAATTGTGATATGGTGCTTATGAGGAAGTCTAGAGGAGAAACCTTGTGGTGAAATGCTATTGGTATGTGATGTTGTGGTCAATGTATAAAATGTTATGGTATTGTTGGCATGAAAAGGGCCATGAATGGTATTGTAAAGGGTGAATAGGGAACTCATGTAACTTATGGTTGTCTAATACACTTGAAATGTAGCTTATGGTGAATGTATGGCATGAATGGGACATTGTTGTAATGTTAATGCCGTAAATGGTATTGTAGAGAAGGAAATGCCATGTTAAAGATAAATATGTAACTCATTGTTGTCATATGCATTTGTAAGGTAGTTGGTGGTTAATGTTGGTTCCATTATGTACTTGTGATGTAGAGTAAAACGTAAAGAAGGAGCGGAATTGTTGCGATCACATATTTAATTGTGTACTTACATTGGGAAGATAAGGTATGTAAGGTTATTCTGTCCGTATCTTTCTGCAGCACATAATGTTCATATTGACATTTCACTTGTCCTATTCCAAAATATTCTAAGGTATCTCATTTAGGCTTGATGAATAATGCTATCCACACGTTTCTTATTCACTGACCGATTGGTATTCATACGTCTCCTATCCATGGACTGAAATGCCTAAGCTCTCATAAGGTTGATGTAACTAACTACTAAAAGAAACTGTTACAAGGAAAGTGATAATGTAAGGAGAACCTATTCATTCCTAAGTCACGTATCCCTCATTGATTAGTCGTTGTTGTTCATGAGTTACCTAATTATGGACATGGGTCCAAAGTCCTCATAATAGTATGTTCCAATGGAGTCATAACGTTGTGATTCTAGAATAATTATCTCAAGGAGAGTAAGATGTAAAGAGAAGCTAGTTATTCTTGAAAAGCATTCTCCAATCATGTCATGTTCCAAAGTCCTATATTATTATTATGAATATCTTTGTATCAATCTCTCATAAGTGGATGTGTTAATCTCTCACAAGTTGAAGTATCAATATCATAAGGGTAATAAGAGAGGTGATGTGCAAGCTAGTATAGTTAGTCCTCATAAGTAAGGATGTCAAACTCATGAAGCGAAGGAGTGAAATGAGATGTTTATATAAGTGTGTGCTTTATACAATGATCTTTAGCGTGTCATTCTCATAACTAAGTAGAGGGTATAAGATTGTAAAGAGGTAATGTACGTATGGTTACTATATGTTACATTGAGTATTATGGATCACAATCTAAAGGGTGTAAGTTAAAGATAGAACAATCTCAATACTATGCTATGTTATATATTTATTATATCCCATCAAAGGTGGAGCCACGTTACTATATATATCCCACCAAGATGGAGGCCCGGTACTATATACTGATTTATTATATCCCATCAAAGGTGGAGGCCCGGTACTATATATCCCACCAAGATGGAGGCCAGGTACTATATACATATACATTATATTCCATCAAAGGTGGAGGCCCGGTATTATATACTTACTTATAAGGTGATGATCCATAAGGTACTATGAATCACTAACTAGTTGAGTGAATAATAATAAAGATAGTTGTAAAAGAGATGAGACTATATTCCTTGCATGAATATATAAATATGAAGGTTATTATAAGAATGATGATGATGCGAATGAATGAACAAGTAATGAAATAATAGAAGTAATGAACATGTTTCCACACATTCAGGTTGGAGGTCTATTCACATTGATTATTCTCTTACGCTTAATTTCTTGAAAGTACTTATGTATTACTATAGTTTCATATGGCCTTACATACTCAGTACTTTCTTCGTACTGACCCCTCTTGGGGGACTTACCTTACATACTGCAGGCCCAGGTGTTAGTAGATCTCCATAGTAGGCGACGAGATACCCGCAGATTGTTGGTGAGCTCCAGTTGCTTCGGGGCTTCCCAAGTCACATGTGTTCATTAGGTTTTGGCATTTTGTACATATTGTATAGACATGGTCATGTATCTATTAGAGGATTTGTAGACATATATGGGGTATCATGAAAGTAAAAGATGTACATTCATTTTGACGCAATAGCCCTAACGACCAAGTTTCATAGATTGCACATATCCATGCCTTCCACTATTGATATTTAATTACATGAGATAGATGAGATAAGAGGATATTCATACGCTAACATTCATATGAGCGTACATGAGCAAAGATTGGTTCATTCGGGCCTTAACGGCTCCGGGTGCCAGTCCGGTCCGAATGGGATTTGGGTCGTGACAAAAGTGGTATCAGAGCAGGTTGTTCTAAGGGTGTCTACAAAGCCGTGTCTGAGTAGAATCTTGCTTATGGATGTGTTACGCGCCACATTTATAAGTAGGAGGCTACGGGACATTTAAGAGTTGTTTCATTTCTTTATTCTAGATCGTGCAATAGAGCTATTGCCATAGGTGGGATTACATATGACCATTGAAATTGGTTTTCTTTGATATAGTAAAATGCCGATTACAAGACAAGGTATGGGCAAAGATAAGCAGGTAGATATGCAAACGGGAGAAGGAATTAGTAAATCCCCACCTAGTCAATATGGGGTTGAAACTGAGTTTACATCACGGGCACCTTCTCCTCCCCCTTCTCCAGGGAGGCCACAAAGGAGGGAAGTATCCCCAGAGTCGCCTGCTAATGTTACTAGGCAGGAGTTACAGGATTTGAAAAATGCGATACAAATGTTGACTCAGATAGTTGTTACCCAGAGTCAAGGACGAATTGGTCCAGTGACAAGTGATGATGGTGCGGCTAGGATAGCTAGTCGGCGGACACAGGATTTCCAGAAATTGGATCCTCCCACATTTACCGGGTCCGATCTTAATGAAGATCCGCAAGACTTTATCGATCAAATCGAAAGGGCTCTAGATGTTATGCAAGTGACTGGTGTAGAAATAGTAGAGCTTGCAGTATATAGATTGAAAGGAGAGGTTATATTATGGTATGAAGATTGGAAACGATCCAGAGGTATCGGTGCTAATCTATCTAGTTGGGAGGAATTCAAAGTGGCATTCCTTGATCATTACCTCCCATATGAGGTCCGCGAGGCTCGTGCGGATTAGTTTTTAAATCTTCGTCAAGGAAATATGAGCTTCAGGGAGTACAGTCTTCGGTTTAATTCGTTGTCTAGATACGCTTCTCACATGGTAGCAACTATGGATGATAGAGTTCATCGGTATTTAGACAGATTGGAGCCTTACTTGGTACGAGACTGTACTATTGCTGCATTAAATAAAGACATGGATATAGACAGAATACAAGCCTTCGCGAAAAAGATGGAGGATCAAAGGCAAAGGGGAAGGATACAAGAATCTGAGGCAGGGCCGTCAAAGCGGGCTCGACCCATGGGATAGTTCATGGCATCCCAAGGAGGATTTAGGCCCCGGGTTTTCCCAAGACCACCTAGACCATCATTTTCTCACCCTACAGCGGGTACTCCACCTCCATTTCGAGGGTCTAGAGGCACTCCGGTTGGGCAGAGTAGTGGAATACGAGGTTCGCAGACAACGGGATCTTCTCATCAACTGTGTCAGTGCTGCGGAAAGTTTCATTCAGGTGAATGCTGGTTTGAGATGGATGTTTGATTTTGGTGTAAAAAGCCAGGACACGTGAAGCGAGAGTGCCACAGAGGGCCACGGGTAGTATAACATGACCTACGGGATCAGCAGATTTCGGAGGCTCTCCTGACAGGTATGTTATATATATTTTTACCTAATGAATATGCATAAATTGATCTGGGTTCTACCCTATATGTTACTCTATTTGACTGCGGGAAAATTTGAAGGAATCACAAGGGAGGCCAAAGGAAAAAAAAAAAAAAGTTTGTGATTATAGTTGATGAAGTACTCTTAAAAACGTTACTCATGGAAGGTATAATGGGATTTAGAAAGAAGGGAAAATTGACCCTATACAACATGCCATGTAAAATTGTTGAATGTGTATAAGAACTTCCTTTCATAATTGTTCCTATTGAAATACCCATTGTTATTCTAGATCGACAAGTGAAAAGGCTAATAAGTAAGGATGCAAATTTTGTAAGAGTTCTTTGGAGACATCAACAAGTTGAAGAGATCGCATGAGAAGTTGAGAAAACAAAAATGCTGAAATAGACGTACCCATTTTTGTTTCAAATGGACGAAAAGGTTCAAAATGTGGAAAAGGACCAATACTAAGTAAGTATCTATGAGCCTTGAGTGTTTATGTGTATGTATGCTAGTATAGAGATGCATTTGTCGTAATTGAAGCGATACTATTAACATTCGAGGACGAATGTTCCTAAGGGGGGAAGAATGTAACATCCCGTACCTTCCCAACCCTATTTGACGACATTAAATAATGTTTACTTATGTGTCGAGAGCTAAAAGTATGTATTTGGTAATGTTAGTGATGGAAAAATTAAAATTTGGCCTTGTACATGTGATTAACCTTGCGTAGGAGGTGTTTTACGATTTTCATGGTGCATTTGTGGGGTTCAAAATGAGGCTAAGAGGACCTCTAAACAGAGGATATTAAGGGTAAGAAGTAAGTTAAAGAATAGGATTTGAACTATCTAACCAAACCCGCGAAGACAAATGGAAAAACAAAATTTTTGAAAATGTAAAGTCTGGGGCACGCTGGAGGGCATTCCACTCTGCTATGGGATAAAATTTTTAGTCCAGAGGCAGCAAGCTGGCACGCCCAAGGGCGTGCCACGCTGGTTTTGGCCACTTTTCAAAGTTGGAATTTTTCTTAAGTCCCAAGGGTGCCCGGGGATGTATTGAGCCGATTTTTGCCATGATTCTTCTACAACCATGAGAATATACATGAAATGAGTGAAATATTATATTGGTATGATAAAATTACTCGAGAATGAATTTGGCATCAAAATGACAATTTTACCCTTGTAGTCAAAATAATCCATACGTGGCTAGAATTGTTTGTTTTTGGAATTGAGGCTACGAGTATGAATTGTGTGAGTGGTAATATCGTTGTAACGTGTATATTATGGATTACACATTGATGTGAGTGAGTTAAGATGATATGGGTTATTGGGCCTACTTTGAGACCAAAATAAGCAAAACATGTATGGCCCAATGGGTCAAAAAGACCCATTCTTCTATTGACTAAATACATACACAAATAATATTGGAAAAGAATGGACTCAAGGCCTAAAAAGGGGGGGAAAATCAGATTTTTATTCATTATGCATACACATCACTTTCTCTCATTTTCTAGAATTTTCAAGAGAGCTCTTTGTGGCTCTTCAAACCCTAAGACATTTTTGGACAAGATCATCATATTGCAAGATTGGGTAAGTGATTATTCTTGTACTTTAACATATTATAAGCATGAGAGATTATGCATATCATTTTGGTTATGGTTGGAAGTGTTGGACATGGCACTTTTGGTTTTTGTGAAAAAAATGTGTTATCCATGGGATTGTGACTTGAATTATGACTCGTAGTTTTGATGAAAAAGCATGGTATGGATAAAATATCAACATGTAAGGTGTTATTATGGTCCTAAACTTGTTATTTCTCTATAAGTGTAAATTATGGGATTTTGGCCGATTTGTTGTTGTGAGGTGTATTGAAGCAATTTAATGGAATAATTGTGATATGGTGCTTATGAGGAAGCCTAGAGGAGAAACCTTGTGGTGAAATGCTATTGGTATGTGATGTTGTGGTCAATGTATAAAATGTTATGGTATTGTTGGCATGAAAAGGGCCATGAATGGTATTGTAAAGGGTGAATAGGGAACTCAAGTAACTTATGGTTGTCTTATACACTTAAAATGTAGCTTGTGGTCAATGCATGGCATGAATGGTACATTGTTGGTATGTTAATGCCGTAAATGGTATTGTAGAGAAGGAAATGCCATGTTAAAGATAAATATGTAACTCATTGTTGTCATATGCATTTATAAGGCAGTTGGTGGTTAATGTTAGTTCCATTATATACTTGTGATGTAGAGTGAAACGTAAAGAAGGAGCAGAATTGTTGCGCTCACATATTTGATTGTGTACTTACATTGGGAAGATAAGGTATGTAAGGTTATTCTGTCCGTATCTTTCTGCAGTACATAATGTTCATATTGACATTTCACTTGTCCTATTCCAAAATATGCTAAGGCATCTCATTTAGGCTTGATGAATAATGCTATCCACACGTTTCTTATTCATTGACCGATTGGTATTCATACGTATCCTATCCATGGACTGAAATGCCTAAGCTCTCATAAGGTTGATGTAACTAACTACTAAAAGAAACTGTTACAAGGAAAGTGATGATGTAAGGAGAACCTATTCATTCCTAAGTCACGTATCCCTCATTGATTAGTCGTTGTTGTTCATGAGTTACCTAATTATGGACATGGGTCCAAAGTCCTCATAATAGTATGTTCCAACGGAGTCATAACATTGTGATTCTAGAATAATTATCTCAAGGAGAGTAAGATGTAAAATGAAGCTAGTTATTCTAGAAAAGCATTCTCCAATCATGTCATGTTCCAAAGTCCTATATTATTATTATGAATATCTTTGTATCAATCTCTCATAAGTGGATGTGTTAATCTCTCACAAGTTGAAGTATCAATCTCATAAGGGTAATAAGAGAGGTGATGTGCAAGCTAGTATAATTAGTCCTCATAAGTAAGGATGTCAAACTCATAAAGCAAAGGAGTGAAGTGAGATGTGTATATAAGTGTGTGCTTTATACAATGATCTTTAGCGTGTCATTCTCATAACTAAGTAGAGGGTATAAGATTGTAAAGAGGTAATGTACGTATGGTTACTATATGTTACATTGAGCATTATGGATCACAATCTAAAGGGTGTAAGTTAAAGATAGAACAATCTCAATACTATGCTATGTTATATATTTATTATATCCCATCAAAGGTGGAGCCACGTTACTATATATATCCCACCAAGATGGAGGCCCGGTACTATATACTGATTTATTATATCCCATCAAAGGTGGAGGCCCGATACTATATATCCCTCCAAGATGGAGGCCCGGTACTATATACATATACATTATATCCCACCAAAGATGGAGGCCCGGTATTATATACTTACTTGTAAGGTGATGATCCATAAGGTACTATGAATCACTAACTAGTTGAGTGAATAATAATAAAGATAGTTTTAAAAGAGATGAGACTATATTCCTTGCATGAATATATAAATATGGAGGATATTATAAGAATGATGATGATGCGAATGAATGACCAAGTAATGAAATAATAGAAGTAATGAACATATTTCCACACATCTAGGTTGGAGGTCTATTCACATTGATTATTCTCTTACGCTTAATTTCTTGAAAGTACTTATGTATTACTATAGTTTCATATGGCCTTACATACTCAGTACTTTCTTCATACTGACCCCTCTCGGGGGACTTACCTTACATACTGCAGGCCCAGGTGTTAGTAGATCTCCGCAGTAGGCGACGAGATACCCGCAGATTGTTGGTGAGCTCCAGTGGCTTCGGGGCTTCCCAAGTCACATGTGTTCATTAGGTTTTGGCATTTTGTACATATTGTATAGACATGGTCATGTATCTATTAGAGGATTTGTAGACATATATGGGGTATCATGAAAGTAAAAGATGTACGTTCATTTTGACGCAATGGCCCTAACGGCCAAGTTTCATATATTGCACATATCCATGCCTTCCGCTATTGATATTTAATTACATGAGATAGATGATATAAGATGATATTCATATGCGAACATTCATATGAGCGTACATGAGCAAAGATTGGTTCTCTCGGGCCTTATCGGCTCCAGGTGCCAGCCTGGTCCGAATGGGATTTGGGTCATGATAGACGTACCCTCTCATGATCGGTAGGCATAATCATAGCAGCATGTCTGGATAGCTCTTGGAGTCTGGACTCATACTCAGCCAATCTTATAAAACCCTGCTACAAGTTTATAAGCTCATCCCTTATTTTATCCCTCAAGCTATGAGGCACATATTTCCCCAAGAAAAACTCAAAGAACTGTGCCCAAGTCATAGGAAGGGATCCCATTGGTCTGCACTCAATATAAGCCCTCCACCGTTGCTTCACCAACCCATATAGCTAAAACTTGGTATAATCCTCTCCATGTGACTCAACTAAACTAAGCTTATGCAACCTCTCCTGCCAACTGATAAGGAACTCACACGCATCCTCCTACAAACCCCGAAGGACCCAGTCTAATAAACTGACCAAGCATCTTCTACTCCTTAATATCATGTCTGGTCATGCTTCCATCCACTAAGTAACCATTGGTACTGGTAGAACCTTAAGATGGGGAGAAGCAGTAGCAAGCTGTGCTCCTCTACCCAAGCCGCCCTATCCTACTCCCTGGGCTGATGTCTGGTCCCCATCTCTAGCCTGGCCATCAAGAATACTCAATAACCAAACTAGGGTATCATGAAAAACTAGTGTAGATATAAATCTGGGTGGGGCCTGGGTTGTTCCCTATCCCACCAACTGTTATGGTGGAAGATCTGTTGGCGATGGCTCTGGATTAATGACTGGTTCTAGTGATGGAACTCTGTCCTAGTCCTAAGCTGGTGTCGTAGCTCTAGCCTAGTCTCAACCTCAGGGTTGACCTATACCTCAACCCTTATCTGAAATCTTAGTTTTTGGCCATTAGGCCTCACCTCAGACATTGTAGTCCTCTTCCTAACCATCTACAAAAGAGTGAAACAACTAAGATTTTAGAAGCCAACGGGAATAAGAGCGCATGATAAGGAATCAAACAGTTGAAATTTTCCTAAGAATGCCCTATAGCCTCCCGAAGATAGGATACTGAAATCATCGCGCCGATCCATGAGACTTTACTAGACATTTTCCCTTGTACCAATGATATCGGTGAACTTGGCTCACATACAAAACTATCATGGCCCAAAAATTCAGGTCATGATAGCACCTACTAAAATCCACCAGTAGGTAAGCTGAACCACATAGCCCTGTATGATAAGTAATGGGATAATAAAATAAAAGGGCAAATCATAACAATAGTCAGGCCAAATATAAAGATAAACACTGAAATAAGGCCCATAAAAATATACATAAGTGTGATGTAATAGAATATACAAAATACACCCCAAGACCTAGTATCTATTTGTAATAGCTACTAAATACATCAGGAGTACAACATAGATACAATAAGTACAAAACATTCTTTGAATAGTAAAATAAAAATTAGTCCAAAAGTAGAGGGAGATGGAAAAACTCCAATCTTTAAGAGCTCACCCTAAGTCTCTGATCATGATGCTCCACACGAGGAAGACTTCAGTGGTGAGAATGTATACTAGGCTCTGCATCAAGGAAAAAGATGCAGAAGTGTAGTATGAGTACCAAAACATGTGGTCCTTATTAGGAATCATAAGCCGACTGAGCTCCGATAAGATATAAGTATAATGAAGTGCAAATATAAACTAAGCTAAGCATAGGAATGCTAGAAAAAAGTAAGAAGGTATAGGTAGACAATAGGGTAAAAGTAAATAAATAGGCTATTACTACCATACAATAGTAATCTAACTACAACCTAACCAGCCCCACATAAGCTCAGAAGGAAAAATTAGTAGACAATATAACCCAATCGGCCCCCATAAGCACGGTGGGTATAAATAACAACCAATAGTAGCTACAATGATACACATAAATAGGTAAATGCAAATGAGTATCATCCAATACAATGTGATGTGAATGTCGTGTCCAACAATACCATATACTCCTTCTCCAACATCTTTGGCTAGCAAAGGAAGGACACATGGGGGGCTTGAACCATATATAATGCCCGAACTCAACTGTTCTTTCAAATGATAATCCAAATCAAGTATAACAAGTGACCAAACTTGATCGAGGCTTAAATAGTCCATTTCCCCCTTTTTGAAATCCAATGGTCAAGTAAAAACTCATTAGTTACTTTGTAAAATCAATAGTAGTATTTTTAAACCAAATTAGCCATGTACCAGGTGTATGAAAGAAATCATGGGCAAGTGATAACAGAAAACCAACCCGCCAGCATATACACAACCAAATAGTAGGCATCATAGCAAAAAAAGTCTAACATAGCATAGAAAAACTACAATCACAAGAACTGGACCACATTCGATCATATTTACAGCCTGCTGACCTCCAAGACCTCATTACCTAAAGATAAACCCGCTAAAAGGTCCCTTTTTCAAGTAATAATCCTAGGAAAACCCTACCTAAGGGGTGTACCTACCCAAACCTAGACTAAGGCTTCTAATAATAAACCTAAGGTTACTTAATATAGTAGACTAAGTCCCAAGCAAGTAGCACCCATCTTAACTAAGGATTGTCAGTGAAATTCTACTCTAAGGCTCCTAAGTAAGCTAACACTAGCAAAACTACCCCTAATTTATATGTCTATGTCACAAAAGTCTCACCACTAACCAGTAATTTATGATGCAAATACCTTAATCAAGCCAAGCCTAAGAGTAGGTATGCCATAACCCACATGGATGCCGAACAACTCACTTTCGAACCACTACTTTGGGGATTTTCCTTTGTGAGAATCCTTCGACTGCTGCCATATTATCAAAATCATTAAAATGAGAAAAAATATACCCATATTGTAATTTTATACTCTGGGTTGAAAATCGGCCTTTGAGACATGCTAACAAAATTCAAAAATTAAACTCAACTAGGTCCCTTATAGGACAAGGATCATATGTTCAGGATTTGAGAGTGATCAGAGCGCTGAATGTGGCTCAAATTAGTCCATAAAAATCAAGAAATCAAGACCCAAAAATAAGAAATTAACAGAATTTAGGACGGGATTTGGATGAGAAAATTAAGGGAAAACGATTAAGAAAGGTAACACCATCACACCTAAGTTCAATTCTTTGCTCCCTCTACAAATTTCTTGCTCCAAGATTCAACTATGGAGTGATTTCGAACTTAGAATGATTTAAAATTTAAGGAAGAAAAGATTTATATAATGCCAACAGTGACCACAAAAGTGGCTACCAAAAACTTTTAGTAACCACAAATACAACGACCGCATAAGCAGGCTAGGGTCGCAAAAGTGGTGCACCATGCACCAGTTGTACCAACACTTGTTCTAAGTTTAATTTTCTCCAATTGGGTCCTCAAAATTCATTCAAAACCCCATGAACACAAACTAAATATGTTATCCTATAGGGAACAACATTCTGGACTTAACAAAATCAAAAAAATTCCCAATGAGGGTTGTTTCGATGAAATATTGGCCCTAAGCCCATTCTTTTTATTTTAACTAAAATCTACCAATATCCCAAAAAGAGTTGAGAAGTCTTAGGACCCAAACCAAAGGTCCCCCATCCCAAAATTTATGTTTCAGAGCTAACAGAACTGTTAGAATTCTCATCCAAGGCTATTTACTAGAAGTTTTTATTGCAGTCCTATTTCTCAACCTTAAAAGCTCCAAAATAGGGAAATTGACTTAAAACTCAAATAAATTGCCCGAGAACCGAATCGCCGGTCCCAGTAAGTCATAAATGACTTGTAGCAGCTACAAAAAACTTGATCCTGAAAATACATGAAAATAAAGAAAATGACTTGGAGGGTCATTACATAGGAGTATTATAAGTGTATGTTGGTTATAAAGTAATTTAGATAAAGAAAAAATAGTAAAATTTAGAGAGCGATAATACTAGAACCGTGTTGATGATCTTGATATTGATCTTAATCATGTTACAAATGATACCCCTTATGTTCATTTTACTTGTCATAGCTGGACTTAGAATGTCCATTAAGAAAATAATGCTTGACATGACTATATTACCACACTACCCCTATTGATTGATGCTTAGTATTAGGTCTTGTAAATGATCTAAGAAAATAAGTAATTAATGCTAAGGGTGAAATATAAAAAAAAATAATTGTCTTTTCTTAATATATTAATAGTGACAAGTAAAATTAAAAATTTATTTTTAAAATAGCAGACAAATAAAAGTTAATGGAAAGAGTAGGAGTTTCTTCCTATTTATGGAAAGAAAAACATTTGGTCAACAAGAAACTAGTTAGATTCTAACTAGATTAGTATTATAGTAATTATAGGTTATTTCTAGCTCAACTAAAACTTGCTCCCTAAGTATAAACTGATAGATACTTTATAATACATGGAAGTTCACTTTTAATATTATCTATAACATCCCTCCGAGTTAAATGTCCATTAATTGATATGTATCTCATTAAACCTTACTAGAAAAAAAATTATTGAAAAACATCTTAGAGTTGTGATCAATTGGCTCTTCCCATGTACACAATGTCGATAAGCCAGAGTCGCCACAAAAAAGCGTAAATTACTACCTGAAGCCATTGAGAGAAAGGTAGCAACCCTACATCCCCTTAGAAAACCTCAAGAATGGGTAGAATGAAGACTTCAAGCCTATTACTCTTAGATCCCAAAGAGAGACAACATGAAAAAAGAAATGACCATAACCACAGGCAAAGCATGGTGAGAGGAAATGATACAGACCCATAAACATCAAAGATCAACAATATAGAGGCACCACATTTGTCCGAACACTGCTTCAATATAGTTATGGTTGATCTGGTAGAAGTAATCAGACAAATCAAAGATGCAAGGTGTTTAAAGCCCATTAGGCCTGATCCTAACACATGGTATCTAGGAATCATGTGTTAATTCCATGGGTCCTACAAACATCACACTGGAGACTATTGACACTTATAGGAAAAAATGACACAGTTACTCAAAAAAGGACATCTCAGAGAATTTTTGAGTAACCGAACCAGAAACAACTAAGAAAGAAGCAAGGATACCAAATCTCCAATTCAACCAACAGTGCCTTATCACATAATCAACATAATCATTGGAGGAGAGGAGGTAAATAGAGTCACATTCATCCCTGCCAAGAAGGCCAAGATAATGATCACAATGGGAAAACAAATACAGAATAAGGAGGCAATGATCTTCAATAATAATGACCTAGAATACACCATTCAGCCTCACAATAATGGTCTAGTAATCACCATTAATATTTGTGATTTTATAGTTAAATACATAATAATAGACCAGAGAGTTCCACTAACGTGATTTATTGGATGATAGTAGAAAAAATAGGATTGGTGGACAAAATCATCCTGGTTGTGAGAGTCATATAAACATGGCTATAAAAATAACAAGAGGAGAAATAATACTCCCGATTAACATAGTAGGAGTGATTAAACAAACCACTTTTTATGTAATAGATGGGGATATACAATACAACACGCTCTTTGAAATACCTATGATACATGATATGAAAACTGTCCGATCAACGATGAACCTCCAACATAAATTTCCTACTCCTAAAGGAATCATGTAGATTTGAGAAATGCAATTGGTGGCGAAGGAGATGTTTGTAATAGATAAAACTCCAAGTGAGAAAGCATCTTAAAACTAGCTCTGGATATTTTGTTTGGTTGCATTTAGATGTGACAGGTATTCCAATGAAGAAGAAATGATGCCCGATATCAAAACTCCAGAATAAATTCATAAAAAAAGAAATGGGAAATATACTTCACATTGACTCCATTCAAGAAGTTAACTACCCTGAATGGATAGCTAACATGGTGGTTGTACCGAAGAAAGGTAACAAATTAAGAATGTGCATTAATTTTAAAGGTTTAGACAAAGCATGCCCCAAGGATTCATTCCCTTTGCAGCACATAGAATTAAATAATTGATGCTATGGAAGGACACGCCATGCTAACTTTTCTCTATGCGTACTGTGTTTAGAATCAAATAAAAATAAACCCAAAAGAAAAGTAAAACCACGACCATTAATTATAAGATTGAAACCTGTACTTCCATAAACACTCAATTTTGTTTTAAGGAATCGCCTCTATAAACCCTCTTTTCTTTCAGCTTTAGGCCAATATGTTTCATCTTTCTAAAAGCTCCCTAGGGTTGCCTCAAGACCCTAAAATGATGAGAATAAATAGGTATGCTTATTAAGGACAAATCTCGAATGTTCCTCATGGTTTCACACTAGAAATTGCTAGAACGAGTCAAGGAATAAGTGTTTATGCCTCCATAATAATAGCTTGGCACCCAGGTAGGCTATGTTTAATTTGAGTAGTATACTTTGGTTAGAAAACATATTCATAATATATATTGATGAGAGATTTGATACTTAGGTTGTGGGCATGGTGATTGGATGGTTTTAAACAAGTAAATTAGGGTAAATGCAAATGAACTTAGTGTTAATGTAATTTTATGGTGAACTGTTACTAATGCTTACCTGCTATTTCATTATACATGCCAATTTAGCAGCAAAGTGGGAATGAACTGGTATGTAATTTTGGGATAATTTTTAACTGGATATGTGTGGTAGATGATACTAGACTGGATAGCATGGATGACATGTATTGCCCGTCAAGGCCAATGACTAATAGTCAAGCAAAATATCTCCAAGACCTACAAGTGATGTTCATAAAAGAGAAACCTTTGAAGGAGCTTGAAAGATACCAAGGGAAGACATAGAATGTGGGGAAGGTCCATCAAAGTGAAGAGGAGGGAGGAAAGAGGCCATGTGTGTAAATGCCCATCTCTTAAATTCAAGAATTCACAAAAGAAGGAAACCAAACAAGGCCCTTGTCTCATTAAGGGTAAAATTTTAAAAGCTAATTTCTTTTATTTTCCTTAGTATATATAGTAGTTTTTCTCATTTTGGAAGACTTTAGTTTATGTTGAATATTGAAGACTCTTAAATTTGTAGTTGCTACTTTAGTGCTTAATGAGTCCCTTACGGATTAGTGAGTGATTAGTGGTGAACTCTTGGAACTATTAGTTAACTTTTTTTGCTTAATTAATCAAAGTGTCATACATCTGTGGTATATTTAATTTCCTTTGATTATTTGAGTAGGGTTAATTTCTTGGTGTTGAAATCTATTGTGAGGTGAGAGTTTTAGCCCCTTGTTGCCCATAATTTCAATTCCTAATTGTTAATCCACATATCCCTTTTTCTTTATTACCATTCTAGTTCTTTGATTCTTATCATTTTAGTATCAAGAGACTAGGTTTAAGTTTGTTTTCACAAATCTAAATCTTGAGATTTTGATCTCTTCAAAAAAAAATTTAAAAAAAATTATCCAAAAAAACTCTGAATTTTTTTTTGTTTTGATCTGTTGTTTTTGACACTAGATTTTGATTCTCTAGTTAACAAACTATGGTATAAGTTTGCAGCTGTAGCTGGAGTGGATGGACTTTTTCTGCAACTTAGGGATACTATTATGAAATGGTGGAAAGCTAATAGAACTTCAAAGCTTCAAGTAATGTTTAAGGCAATTCCTATGTTCATAATTTGGCAGGTATGGAAGAGAAGAAACATCATTATTAATGATGGAAAGATAAAACACCCCATACCTACCAAACCCTACTTGACGACGTTGAATAATGGATTCTTACATGTCGAGAGCCAAAAGTATGCATTGTGTAATGTTATTGATGAGGTAATTGATATTGGGCCTAGTACATGGGATTAGACCTTCGTAAGAGGTGTAACACCCCGTATGTGTCGAATCTATACGACCACGTGTACACTTATGGAATTAGTAAAACATTGGAGAATTGATGAATTATTCATTTATTTGTTGGGGCTTACATGAGTCATGAACCATTGGGCCTAAATGAGGCCCAACATCACATGGAAGACTTGGCCCAATGGAGCAAAGTGATCCAATCTTCCATTTTGACCAAATCAACCATGCATTTAACGCCAAAATTGGATAAGAGAGACTAAAGGACCTATATATAAGAGGGAAATCAGATTTTATATCATTTGTTACACCCATGCCTTTTCTAGAATTTTCTCTAACATTTTCATTATCACACAAACCCTAACTCTTCATCCTTTGGACCAAGATCATTGTCTTGCAAGACTTGGTAAGTATATATTATTATGGTTTAATATATTTTATGCTTGGAAGATGGTTTATATCATGTTGTTTATGTTGGTGAAGTGTGAGAAGTTCACTAGGTGTAAAACAATTTGTGTTTGCTAAATCGGAGGATGGTTTTGTCTTGTAAACTTGAACATGGACTTGTGATCTTGAAGGAAATGAACTTGATGGATTAAATATTTACATGATAGATGTGAATATAGTCTTACCTTGTTTTACCCTTATATATAATGTTTGGAATTGTTGTTGTAAATTTGGTTACGGATTTGGTGGCGTGTTGAAAGAAAAGTGATGTTTTGGTGATGTTTTTGTGTGTTTTGAGACCATGGATGATTTTTGACATGTAATATGATTAAAAATATGTTAAAATAAGTTTAGATATGATCATGGACCATTCCTTGCATGAAAAGACCCAAAAAGAGACCAATTTGGCCGAAAAGGGGCACCCGCCCTCGCAGGTGAGGTACCTGCGCAACGCAGATGCCCCTGGCTACTGCCAAAGGGAACCTGCGGATGCAAGTCAGCCACCTTTGGCCACAGGTGGCTTCGCAGGTCACATCCATATCTCCGTTTTGCATGTTTTTGTTCCCCTTTGACCCCCGAAGGCCCCTATACCCTTTATGGATATAATTAGCAACTTGTGATGTCGTTTTAATGACTTTAAAGTGTTGTATGGAGGAATGTTGGACTGTATTAAGTATTTATTGTTGTTCATATGTAGTTATGAGGCAAGTTGATAGGATACATTTTGACGGAATGCTAATGAGAAAGCATAAGGGTAAGTGTGATGTGAAATACTATGGATGTGCGATATTTTGGTCAATGTGTGGAATGTTATGGTGTTGTTGGTATGATAATGTAATGGAATGTACTGTGAAGGATGAAATGATGCTATGTAGCAGTCACGTAACTCATTGTGACATTTATACGTTTGTAAGGGAGTTGTCTGTTAACATGAACTTTCTTATGTACTTGTATTGTAGAGTAAGACGTAAGGAAGAAGCTGGACTGTTGTGTTCATATATAGAATCATGTACTCATACTTGTACTCTTTCCGTATTTTTTTGCAGTATAGAGTATTTACCTTGTTATGGTACTTACTCATGTCCGAAGTGTTCTAAAGTATCCCAGTTCAGGTTGAGGTATATTGTTATTCATATGTATCCTATTCTTAGACGAACTATGATTCATTTATCTCTTATTCATTGATTGAAGTTCCAAAAGTGTCATAATGTGGTAATTCCTAAAAGGGACTATCTCAAGAGAGTAATAACATAAAAGAATCTATTTATCCTTGAAAAGCATTTTCCAATCATGTCATGTTCCAAAGTCTAAGTAATATTATGATTATGTTTGTACCAATCTCATGAGATCTCATAAGGGTAATGAAGAGGTAATGTGTGAGCTAATATATCTACCCCTCCCAAGTTAAGGTGTTAATCTCATGAAGTCAAGGAGTGAAGTAATATTTGTGTGGTTCAAATAGTGCCATGATCCTAGATAGATCAATCTCTCATAAGTGAGTATATCAATCCCTCATAAGTGAATAAATCAACCTTTTCCAAGAAGAATAAGAATAAAAAGAGGGGTGGCAGCCCAGGGGTGAAAAGAACACCTAGCATGGGTCGATCCCATCATTGTTCTCCCACCATAGAGTGGATGTATGTTCCCCCACCATAGAGTGGATGTATGTTCCCCCACCATAGAGTTGATGTATGTTACCCCACCATAGAGTGGATGTATGTTCCCCCACCATAGAGTGGATGTATGTTCTCTCACCAATAGAGTGGATGTACGTTATATTATTAATCCAAAACTCTTGAATAGAAGAAGTTCTTAAATGGAAGAATCTCATGAATAGAAGAGAAGAATGAGTCTCTTGAGTGAAGATGCCTATGAAAAATATTCTATGAATAATAAGGATGAAAAAATGAGTGTTCTAAAATGACCATAACAAAAGTAATATACATGTTTCCACATTTAGAATGATGGCTTATCCACATAAAATATTTTCTCATGTTTTATTCCATTGACATTCTCATGTATGATGTAGTTTCTATAGCCTTACATACTCAGTACATTTCTCGTGCTGACCCCCTCGGGGGACTTACCTTACATGTTGCAGGTGCAGGCATTAGTAGACCTCCTCAGTAGACTGTGGATCATTTGCAGAGTTTTGGTGAGCTCCACTTGGTTCGGAGCTTTCTGGGTCATAGTTGTGTATTTTTTTTAATATTGTATAAAGCGGGGACTTGTCCCGACTTTAAGTTGGTCTTGTAGATGCATCTGTTAGAGGCTTTGTAGACATATGTAGGTATATGGATGTAAGATGTATGTTTATTTCGACGTGATGGCTCCAACGACCAAGTTTTGTATATATATTCATAGCATATGTTTCCATGATTCATGTCTTCCGCATAGTTGCATGAGGTATAATAAGATTCCTATGAGGATACGTATACGAAGGTTCATAAGCAAAGATTGGTTCTCTCGGGCCATATCGGCTTCGGGTGCCAGTCTGGCTCGAATGGGATTTCAGGCCATGAAAAAAGATGTCTTATTTGGGAATGGAGATGGAGATTAACAGAAATCTAATTCTGTTGGCAAGATACAATTATTAATAGCTGAAAAACTTACCAAAAAACTGGCCAGATTTGGTAAAGTTTCTTGAAGAGTTTTCACCTACAATAAGATGCAAAATTGTAACTTGGAATCCTCTAACTCTAGGCTCTTTTAAGTACAATTCGGATGTTGCATCTAAAGGAAACCCAGGCCCTAGTTCTAGTGCTTTTTGTATCAGAAATGGAAAATTGAATTTTGTATAAGCTGAATTCAGGATGCTATTTGAGGGGATTAATCTTATGGCTGAGATGGTGGCATTAAGGCTAGGCCTGGAATATTGTGTGGAACATAATCTTCTTCCTCTAACTCTTGAGGCAGATTCTCTTAGTCTAAAGAAGATCTTTGACGGAATATTGGAGGTGCCTTGCCTTGGTGTATTGCTATGGAGATTAGGAGATTAGAATGCTGATGTTGGAGAAAGATGTGGCAGTGCTGCACATTTTCAGAGAAGGCAATAAACTGGTATACTATTTCACTAATCGAATTTTCTCTTTTGCAGGTACATAGAGTAACTTATTCTACACTAAAGGAAACACCAATAGAAGCAAGAGGCATAATTTTTATGGAGAAAGCTAAAGTGCCTAATCTCAGGATAAGAAGGTACCAAAATGGGGAACATAACAACCATCAACAACAAAGAGAATAAAGCTATGCTACAATCAGCACAATAGTTTAACTAGTATAGTAGCTATGTTGCAAGTTAATAGCTGTAGAAGTAAGATATTTTACCTGTCAGATCTGGAGTTCATGCAGTGGTATCAACTTGTAATTAAGCTTATTCTACGAAATAAAAGAGTGGATGGAGAAAATATCTCACTGGAAAAAGAAAAACGATTGGATTAAGAGCAAGAAGGAGAAACAAAATTGAGCTACCTGGTCTCAATACTTAGGTCATAGTATGAGAAGATGGAAGTTATCTATACAAGTTTGTCAATAATTGAGCTAATAGCATCAAGCTTTGGACATTTATAGTGACACAGTTTTCTTTCAGGACTATAATGGAGTAAAATTTCATAATAGCTCCTTGAACTCACCAGATCTGCCTTTATTAAGTTGAAGAAGTATTCATTGACCTAGTTTTCATGGCACTCATGAGAGTTTGAAGTGTCTTAAGGGAAAACACCATAAACTCAACATTCTTCAGGTCTAGTTTTCAAAGATTCAAGGTTAAAAATGGAGTTGGTATTCCTTCTTCAGCTTTATATCATCATCAGAAGGATCAATAAAAGTCGATTTGAGCGAGATAAAGGTCGATGAAGATGAAGAAGCTACTTTCTCTTTGTGTTTGTCTAGACATTTCTTGTCATTGAACTTATAAATAATAGTGTAGGTTGCTGTTTTTGTTTGTTTTATTTGGGCCTGGGTCGGTTCAGGACCAACAGACTCCTTTTGATTTCTTAATAAAGGCCTTTGTCGCCTCTTTTATTTTTTTTTAAAAAAATGATTCTCTAGTGTATTTTGAGTCTAGATTTCAAAATTTGTTTAATTTGGAGTTGTAGAAAGGAAGTTTCCATTAAAGGATTTTCAAGCTTTTGATCTTTTCAAACTTGGAAAGTGGGTTTATTGATTGAGAAGGAATTAGAGCTTGGAAATCATTGGGGTATATTCCTTAAGTTGTGGGAAAGGTAGTCCTAAAATTTGAGCCAATTATAAGTTGATTTGGAGGTGTTGGGGATTAGTGTGTTGTTGGTGTTCTAGGTGTTCTTGGTGGTGTTTATATTGTTCTTGATGAAGAAGAGTCAAAAAAGTACACTTTGATCCAAATTTTTCAAGTCAAAGTTGGTCAAAGTGTTTGTGGGTCTACTTGTGGAAATTTTTTTAAAAAAGATATTTTAAAAAATATTTAATTTCCACGTGGACAGGCCACGTCAGCTCCATATCAGCAGTCAATAAGTCAACTGCCAACGCGGCAGCCAACAACCAGCCACGTGGGTAACACAGTCAGCAACCACTCGCCCAACCTCACTGCTAGCACGTGTGGTAAAAATTCATAGAACAAAACCTATAGGTTTACCATACTTTGAAAAAATTTTGGGTCCTAAAATTTTGGGGCCCTAAAATTTTTTTAAGTGTCCAAACTTCCTACTTCTTTTCCTAAACTCATTTTTCTTTGATTTCTCTACTTTTTTTTAATCAAAATTCCCAAAGGTCTGAACCTTTTATTAAAGCTCAAACTATGTACAAACGGGTCTAGCCCAAAGTGCTAAGGCCCAAATAAAATAGTCAACAAAAATAAAATAACAAAATATAAGACAATAAATGTAATAAAAGGTGAAAAGTCAAAAGAGGAAAGTGAAAAGCTAAGTGATGTTTCTGGAAGTTGAACGAAACTTCATCTTCTTCACTGAATAATCATCTTCAGTAGCTATTGTATTGAATATCAACTCGAATCAGTGACAACTCCCATTTGTTGCCTTGTTCTTGATTTTAAACTCTTCAAACAAAGGTATGGAGTGCTTATTATTGTTGCCATTTAGATCTAGATATCTACTGATGTTCTGTTTTTGTAATCTTTTCCTAGATGATTTCTGCTTGAACTTGTCTCAACACCTTAATATCTATACACATCTTCGAAGTACCTTAGGTAAAAAACCAGTTCTCCCTTTTTAGATCTGAACTCGACGGATTGAAATCCTAATAGAGGAAATAATACCACCACCTAAACTCAAACCCACCAAGGTATTACTAATTTTAATGTTTTGAAGTTAATCTTGAAGCTATGGATCTTCATTAGCATCAAATACTGGAAATAAGACTGCTTTTCTTCATTGTATAAAACTAGGTATATTTCTGCTTCTTCTCCTTTAATGAACTAATACTGCTTCTTCTCCTTTAATGAACTGATATCAATGAGTTGATAACACCACTAACTTCAAAATTATACCAAACTACCTTCTTTTGTAACAATTGACTTATTAAATGGTATTTGAATTTAAAGAAAAGTTGATTAAACATGTTACGTGTAATCCTGAAGTCCTGGTTTTATACCATATGTCACACTTCAAAGCTTTCACTAGGTGCATGGTATTTTAACCAACAAAAACTAATTCATACATCAAGAAGTAGTATAGTAGCAAAATTAATCAACTATTACTTGTTAAATTAGGAGAAACTAGAAAAATTAACCTTGCTGCTTTGAGGGATCTTCTAGTGTGGTATGCCTGTAGAACTTGTTTGCCTTATTCTCAAATGTGGAGTACTATTTTTATATAAGTTGGTGATCTTTTTGCCTCTACTTGGCACTTCATGGAACTGTTTATATTCAAACATAACTTTCTCTACTATTTAAAAACTAATTAACATCTTTAATTAGTTTTTAACTTGTTTCTAAATGTCATATCATCTCTTTGATTCTTCAAATTAAGCAACAACAAGCAATTTCTTCTACTTTTATTACTTAGTTTTTTGAGTTTGATTTTTTTTTTCATGCTTTCTTTCTTTTACTTTTATCATCTTAATTCATAAAAAAACTTCTTGATTCAAGTCCTTTTAGCTTTAATTGAGTCATCCTTCTTTCAAGAGTCGTAAGAAAGCCACTCCACCACAAGGATAGGTGACCTTGAATTGATTGAGCTAGTTCAATACCAATTTTGAGATGATTACATAGGAGGTGAGTTGATTGTTTACATACGAGTGACGTGAGGCCTTTACAACTAACCTCATTTGTTGAGTTTTGTAGGTACCATGTCTAATACAAGTCCAATTGCAGAGAGCTCGGAGTACATAATTGAGGCTATCACCCACCTCTCCAAACAAATGGCATAAATGAGTGCGAAAATGAATGGAATGGGAGCATAAATAAACAGAAGGATGGGAGGTATGGAGGTAAGGTTGGTAGGGGTAGAGAGAGCAAAATCACTTCAACTATAAAATGAGGAGATAAGGAGGGCGTTGGTGCATTCCACCACCATTACTCCAGGACAAGCTCACGATCTATGTTACCCTTTACAAAATCAAACCCAAAACTTCCAATAACCTATCTTCCAAATGAACAACACTCCAAACCAACCAAGACAAGCTAAAACACATCGTCATCCACAACGCTATCATCCTCCACAAGAGAACCATTCTTTTTATGGCAAATCAAGTTCAATACCAAACTCCACTTTGAAACGCATCAAGTGCATCCTTGCATGAATCCAACATACATCACCTCCACAAAATGCACAACAAATGCCCTACTAAGACTATAAATTCCAAAATCCTATCTACAATAAAATGAATGATGAGGTCAAAAATAATGAGTTTTGGGAGCATGGAGGTAGGGGTGGTTATGGAGTGCCAAGGGAACGTGTTTGGCCTCGAGACCTGAGGCAGGACCAAGGCATGAAAGGTTAAGAATAGGGAATAGAGGAGATAGGATAGGAAATAGAGGTGATAGGATGGGATATAGAGGCAATAAGATGGAAAATAGAAGATATAGGGTTGGAGAGAAATGATCAAGATAGGGGCTTGAACACTATTAAGGTCACACTTCCAAGGTTCAAAGGAAGTAGTGACCTAGATGAGTTCTTGGAATGGAAAATTAAAAGTGAGTGGATCTTTATCACAAATAATATCTCAAAAACTTTGAAGGCAAAGTATGCTCTCACACAATTTAAAGAGTATGCATCCACTTGGTGGGAGTCCAAGAGGCGGGAAAGGGAGAGTCATCACAACTACTAGTTACCTACTTGGCAAATGCTGATTATGCTTATGGAGTTGAGGTACTTGACTCATAACTACTACTAAGAGGTTCTCAGGAAGGTGTTTATATTGAGTCAAGGTACCAAAAGTATGGAAGAATATTACGATGAGTTTGAAAAGTTGTGAATGAAGTCTAAACATGAAGAAAACATGGAATATATGGTGATTCAATTTGTGGAAAATTTGAGGTATGATATCTTGAAGTCGTTGAAGCTTAAAGGATATGCTACTATTGAAGTCAAAGTTCGAGGAAGATTTGAAAGAAAAAGGGTCATACAAGGCTAAGAGTTCGTCGACTTCCACATGGGACAAGAGTAGAGATAATTAGAAGGTGACATCTTCTAGGGAGCAACCTAAGGGTGGTGGTCAAGCTACTCAAGTCAAACTTGATTATAAATTTAAGACAAGCTAGAAACCACAAAAAGGTAATTATGCTAAACCTAGCTTTCCTCGACCCTCTACAATTCAATGCTTTAAATGTCAAGAAAGGGGAGACATTGCTAATGAGTGCCCTAATATGAGAATAATTATTGCTCTTCAGGATGAGTATAGGACCAACGAAAAAGAAGAGGGCAATGAAAAAAGTGTGGGAGAGGGAGATACTTCGGGGGATGAAGAAGAAAGGTTGGTTGAGAGGGTAAATTTTGCTTTCTTCATTGAGAAAGGTAAACCTTTGCTTGATGAAGATGAAGAATTGAAGGTAAATGTAAATTTTTCATATGTTGTGATAAGAATTATGGGAGCTCTTGCCAAAGAAGAACTTGATCAAAGGGAGAATCTATTTCATGCTAGGTGCGAAATCCAAGATAATATGTGTTCTTTGATTATTGATAGAAGAAGTTGCACCAATATGGTGAGTAGTTCTTTGGTAAAGTACATGGAAATACCAACAATAAGAAATTCCAACCCTTAAATGCTATAATAGCTCAATGAGAGTGGAGAGATGAAGGTCCTCAAGTAAGTAAGTATCTGGTTTAGTGTGGGCAAGTACAATAATGAATTGGCTTGTGATATTGTACCTATGTTGGCTTGTCATATATTGTTGGAAAGGACGTGAAAATTTGATAGAGATGTTGTGCACCAGGGAGATCAAACAAATACATATTTGTGATTGAAGGTAAGAAGTATATACTCGCACCTCTCACTATATATCAAGTTAGAGAGGAATACCAGACTAGGAAAAAGCTTTAGGAGAGGATAAGGGTGGAAGAGGCAAAGAGTGAAGGTGAAAGTTCCTTTATTATTCTAAAAGAGGGAAGTGACTTGGCTAAAAATAAGAATAACATGTGCATGATAGCAAAGTCAAGCAAGTGTTTAATATGTGTGGATGAGGAATGGTTTCTAGTGTGCCTTGTCAACACCAATCTTTTATTGTATGCCAACCAAGATACTAGCACTTTGCCTAGTGTACTCAAATGGGTAATATGGGTAAAATCTGTACTCAAATTCAGAAATAAAGTCTAACTATAACCTAACTGGGCACTCATAAGCTCAGAAGGCACACATAAAGAAAAATAAACCCAACTGATCCCCCATAAGCACGGTGAGTACAAACAAAGGATAATAGTAAAGTAAAGACAAGAAATGTCAATAAAGAGCATAAAATAATCCAGAATATAGGCCATGCGCACATGATGCTCCTTTTTCAAGTCATAACCTCTTTTCTATCGATTTTTACAAGTTTCCTAGCCCCAAATCAGCAATAGGAATGATAATAAATGTCAGACTCGAAGTGGAACTGGTAAATAATAATCGGTATATAGATTCTAGACACAAATTGGTACACATAAATGATGACAATATAGCATATGCCGGACTCGAACCAAAATTGGTAAATAATAGTAATATAGAAATCACCAGACTCGAACCAGAACTGATAAGTATAAAGTCAATAGTAACATTCTAATTTTAACCTATACTGAATCCATTTAGTCGATAATTCAATTTTAAGCGGTCAAGTCCTATAAGGTAAAGCGGATCCTAATTATTAAGATCGAAGGTGCGATCTAAGGTCAAATACTACACTACCCAAGGTAACTGAGCTAAATAAGCAAAACAATGCCTAAGTAAACCACCAAACCCTGGTAACAACGTAAGGAAGCAACTAAGTGATCATTAAAGTAAAAAGAGACACTATTCTAAGCATTCAAACTAAAAAGGGCAGTGGGGTCAACTAGCAAACCCCGATAACCTAGCCTATGGAAAACACCTACCCAAACCTGCTAAGGCTTCTCAAACCCGACCCAAGGCACTAAAATAGCTAAGTCTATTCCCTAAGGATAATCGTAGACTAACATAAAGGAAAATAGGCCCGAATTAAACAAAAAAGGACCCCTAACAAGCTAACTAAATCAGTAAAAGTTAAAATGGCAACCGAGTTGTTATTACCCACCCATAGCTAGCACAATACTACGCAAATACCATAATGAAGTACAATATAGAAGAAAGGTAAGCCTAGCCTACCTGGATGCCGCTGAAAGCTCGTATAATGCTCTATTCCAGAGCTTTTCCCTTTCGAGAAGGTTCCGACCACTACCATGCTATCAAAATAAGGTTCTATACGTCAAGAAGAGGATATCGATACCCAATTGCATATTTATGCTTCGATTCAAAAATTGGACTAAAAATTTCACATGGGCTTGCATGCGAAATGATGAAGTTGAAACTATCACAACGTCCCTCTTAGCTCAAGGATCATTTGCCCCAAAAAATGAGCAAAATTTGAGTCCAATTCATTACTAACACAGCCCCAAACATAATCACAAATCTAAGAATTTAATTGAAGAATTAAAATAAAAATTAAGAGGAAACTTATGGGAATAAGGACAAGGATATGATCCCAACGATGTCCCTAATCCAACCCCAACACCAGATAGTGAATGTCCCATGATTTTCGAGCTCTCAAATGACTATAATTGCGATTTAGACTTAGAAAATGAGATGAAAATGAAGGTATCGACTTTATATACCACCAGGGGTCTTTCTTCGCGAACGGGGGACACCTATCGCAGATGTGGGAGCTAGCCTGGACAGATCTTCGTGAACTCGATCGGTCCACCACAATCACTAAGAAGAAAGCTGGACCGGCCTGGCTGGCCTCCTCTTTGCAAACTTGAAGGCTGGCCTACAAATGCGAAGGTCAAAATCCTTGAGCCTTGTGATCGCAGCAAAGGCTATGCAAACACGAATGCCATTTTTTTCCTGCACCAGGTGCATCAGCGCCATCAACTTTGGAAAGTTGTAAATATTTTGACTGGGCCCTCGGGATTCATCAAAATCCCGTGAATACAAATGAACTATGCTACCCTACCAAATTTGGCATTCTGGACTCAACAAAGCCATCAAAATTTCTATCCGAGGTCATTTATAAAAAGTGGGTCCCTCACCCAAGGGGCCATTTTAGCCAAAATCCACCCAATAGTCCAAAACGAGTCTGAAAGCCTTGGGACACGGACCAAGGGTACCTCTAGCCTAAAATTGACATTCCAAAGCTGATGAAACTGTCAAAATGGGAATCCAAGGTCGCTTACCTGATGTTTTGTCCCAAGACCCATTTCTCAATTTTAAAAGATCCAAAATAGGGAAATGACTCTAAAAACCAAACAAACTACCCGATAACTGAACTGTCAGTTCCAGCAAGTCATAAATGAATTGGGAAAGCTATAGGAAAGCTCTAAATATAGAAAAACCACGAAAATAAGAGAATGACTTGAAAGGTCATTACAACATTCACTACTAAAAGGATTTTTATTCACAAAAGTAAAGGATTAAGAAGTACCTGAAGGCTCAAATAGGTAGGGATACTGGGTTAACATTTCACGCTCGGTCTCTTAAGTAGCCTCCTTGACTGGATGATGTCTCTACTGAACCATAACCATAGGAATTTCTCTGGAATGCAATCGTTTAATATCTCTGGCTCAGATAGATATTGGCTTCTCAATAAAGGTCAACCTCTCATCTAGCTGAATCGAGTCCTACCAAAGCATGTGAGACTCATCCAAAATATAATGCCATAACATAGACACATAGAAAACTGGGTGGATGGATAAAAATACTCGAGGCGAAGCTAACTCATAAACTACCTCCCCAACTGTTCAAAGTATCTCAAATGGTCTAATCTACCTAGGACTGAGCTTGCCCCGCTTCCCAAGCCTCATCACTTCCTTCATGGGTGATACTCGAAGAAAGACCCAGTCACCAACTCTGAATCTCAAGGCCTAAAGTCTACAGTCAGCATAACTCTTCTGCCTACTGTGAGCTGCTCGTACCCTATCCTGAATCACCCGAACCCTGTCAAAAGACTCATGAAACAAATTAGTACCACGTGGCCTGAGCTCTGAAGTCACAAACTAATCAACCAGGTATCGGCAATGCCCATCATACAATGCCTCAAATGGTGCCATCTGAATACTCGAATGGTTGTAGCTGTTATTATAAGCAAACTCCTTTATGGATAAAAATTTCTCCCACGGACCCCAAAGTCCATCACACACATGCGAAGCATATCCTCAAAAACCTAAATCATCTGCATCGACTGTCCGTTAGTCTGGGGATGAAAATCTGTGCTAAGATCAACTGGGTACCCAACTCCTCCTGAAATATCCTCCAGATGCTCGATGTGAACTGAGAGCCTATATATGAAATAATAGATACGGGCACTCCGTGAATGCAAATCACCTCTCGAACATAGATGGGATCCAACCTCTCGACATTGAAGGAAGTCTGAATATGGATTAAATGGAAAAAATTGGTCAATTGATCTACGATGACCCAAATGCTATCAAAACCATAAGAAGTATGAGGCAAACCACCCATGAAATGCATAGTAATATGCTCCCATTTCCTCTCAAGAATGGGCAGCCTCTAAAGCAATCCACCAGATCTCAAATGCTCAGCCTTTACCTGATAACAACATAGGTACCGAGCCATAAAGTCTGCTATATCTCTCCTCATACCACTCCACTAGTAATGCTGCCTCAAAACTCTATACATCTTAGTTGTCCCAGGATGAATAGAATATATGGATCTGTGAGCCTCCCAAAGTATCAATTAAATCAAATCTCCTACCCTTGGAACATAAATATGGCCATCAAATCTCAAAATACCCTTATAATCTAAGTTATCCTTCCTTGACTCACCTCTCAACACCTGATATTGATAGCCACATAGTCTGCTATCTTCAAACTGCTGGCTAGAATATGCTCCAATAAGGTAGACCTAGCCACAACACTAGTAGGAATCCTCCTATGGTTTGAAATATCAATCCAAACCATCACGTTGGCTAAGGACTGAATGTCCAAGGACAATGGTCACTCAAAACCTGAAATGAATGAGAAGCTACCCATACTCACCACTTTCTGGATCAAGGCATCTGCTACCACATTTGCCTTGCTCGAATGGTATAGAATAAGGATATCATAGTCTTTTAGCAAATCAATTCACATGTGCTATCTCAAATTAAGCTCCCTCTAAGTCCTAATGTACTAAAAACTATGGTGGTTAGTTAAAATCTCGCAGTAAACACCATACAAGTAATACCTCCAAATCTTAAGTACGAAAACTACTGCCATAAACTCTAAATAATGACTGGGCTAGTTACGCTTGTGCACCTTCAGCTGTCTCAAAGCATATGTAATAAATTGGCCTTGTTGCATCAGAACACACCCCAAACCAACACCAAAAGTATTACAATAAACTGTAAATCCCTCCCCTTAACAGGAAGAGTCAATATAGGAGCCGAAGCGAGCAAGTCCTTAAGCTTAAGAAAGCTCGCCTCATAGCCATCGGACCACTGAAATGGAACCTCTTTCCTAGTTAATCTAGTAATAGGTGCTGTAATAGTAGTAAATCTCTCGACGAACCACCTGTAACAGCCTGCCAACCCTTTAAAATTATGAACCTCAGTCATAGACGTCGGCCTAGCCCAATCACGAATGGCCTCAATCTTAATCGGGTCCATCATAATCCTATCCTTGGACACCACATGCCCCAAGAAAGCTACAGACTCAAGTTAGAACTTGCACTTTGAGAATTTGGCATAAAGCCTATGATCTCTCAAAGTGTGGAGCACAATCCTCAAATACTGCTCATGCTCCTCCTTACTCCTCGAATAGACAAGGATATCATCTATAAACACAATTATGAAAGAGTCTAAATAAGACCTGGAGATGTGGATCATCAAGTCCATGAATGCTGCTGGGGCATTTGGTCAACCCAAAAGACATCACCAGGAACTCATAATGGCCATAGCGATCCCTGAAGGCTGTCTTAGGGATATCCTCCGCCCGAATTCACAATTGATAGTAGCCAGACCTCAAATCAATCTTAGAGAACACTGTTACACCCTGAAGCTGGTCAAATAAATCATCAATGTTAGGCATAGGGTACTTATTCTTCACTATCACCTTATTCAACTACCTATAATCGATACACATAAGCATAAAACCATCCTTCTTCACGAATAAAATAGGAACACCCCAAGGCGATAGAATTGGCCTAATAAAAACCTTACCTAGAAGATCCTAAAGCTGGATATTTAGCTCTTTTATCTTGTCAAGCGCCATATAGTAAGGTGCCATAGAAATACATCAGGTGTCCGACTCGAGGTCAACAGTAAACTCAATGTCATACTTAGGAGGAAGTCTAGGTAGGTCGATAGGAAAAACATCAGGAAAGTCATGAATAATAGAAACAGAGTCAAGCGAAGGACTCTCAGTGCTAATATCACAAACATAAGCAAGGCATAGCATACAAACCCTTGATATTAGTCTCCTAGCCTGAATTTAAGAAATAATCCCAGTCGATGTATGACTAAAAGAACCTTGCCATACAACCGAGTGTATGCCAGACACAGCTAAGGTAACGGTCTTGTCAAAGCAATCTAAGACTGTATGATATGGGGATAACTAGTTCATGCCTATAATCATATTGAAATCCACCATATCTAACACAATAACGTCAGCCTGAGTGTCATAGTTCCAATTGGTCATAATACACTATCTAAATACCCGATCCACTACTAAAAATCATCCATAGAAATAGCTAAATATAAAAGCACCGATAATGGATCCCAAGACAACGTAACTGTGGTGCATAATAAGTAGAAACATATGAATATATGGAGCTCAGAATAAATAAAGCAGAAGCTGGCTGATGGCATACAAAAATTGTACTTGTGATGAAAGCATCCAAAGTCACTAAAGCCTCCGCCTCTGGCCTACCAGTAACAGTATATAAGTGACTCCATCTACCTCCGGACTGGGTGCCTTCCTTACCACTTTTTTGGTCTGCGTAAGGACCACCTATGGAACCCAAGGGAGCAATCCTATGACCCTATTCACCATCCCTAGTTAGAGGGGGTACTGATCTGATCGGCTAGGCACTCTACCCAATCAACCTATGACAGGGACACTCTTTGGTGAAATAGAACTTAATACCATAATAATAACATGCCCTAGGAACTTTACTCTATTGGAAAGGTCCATCTAATTCAAAATGGCCACCTCACCCTGAAGCCCCCAACTGTGCACCTTTCAAAAATTGACCGCCACTATAATCGAGCTGACCCCTATCGAAAAGCTAAAAAGCTGCCTGAATGGGCCTACTAGACTAATAAGACTGATGCTAAAAAGACTAATGCTAAGGGTACCTACCCTGGAAACCTCTACCTTTAAACTGTGAGTCGCTGTGGCTCTCACTGTAACTGCTCTGTTAATGATACCCCTTATCGTTGTCTCCTTGCACCACGTGATATATCTCCTCCATAGTCAGGGAATAATCAGAAATATCCACAAAAGATCTGCCCATAGCAATAAGACATTAAGTAGCCATTCCACTCATATTTAGTCAGTAGAATCAAAGTGGCATGCCTAGCCAATTCATGGAACCTCACCTCATACTCAGCAACCGACATAGAACCCTACTCTAGTCCTATAAACTGATCCCTCAAACACTCATGCAGGTTGAGGCAAATACTCCTTCAAAAAGGCCTCAGAGAACTGAGTCCATGTCATAAGAGGAGATCCTATCAGCCTAGAATTTACATAACCCCTTCAATACTATTTGGCTACTTGATCAAACTGAAATATGGTGTAGTCCATACCATGAGCCTCTACAAAGACCAAATAATGAAGCCTGTCCTCACAGCTAGATAAAAACTCGAATGTATCCTCACCTGAGGCCCATACAACCCTAGGTGGAGTCGATCTCCGAAATTGGCCCAACATCTTCTGCTCCTACACAGTCATAACTGGCTGGGCTATTGTTGGCTGTGAAACTATCGGTGCTGGTGGGACCTCTACTCTGGGAGCCACAGCTGCAGGCTGCTCTCCTAAACTAATATCACCCTGGGATACTGGCTGAACCATGTCTGTCGGTGTACCACCTACTAACCCTAATAGTTATACCAAAGCCTCACAAAAGATGAAAGAAGATATAAACCTAGATGGGCCTGGGCTGTCCCCTAGCCTACCTGCTGCTATAGTGATAGAAACTCTGGTGCTATCTCTAGCTCAGGAGTAATAATAGGATCTAGTGAAGGTTCTCTAGCTTGGACTCGAGTTGGGGCTACATCTTTAGCCTGACCTTAACCTCTGGGTCAACCTCGATCTCTAATAGGGGCCTTGGCTGCAAGCTCAGGGTCCCAATCCCCAGCCGTAGTGGCCCACATCCTAGCCATCTCCAAAAGAGTGAAACAAATAAAAATATAGAATCCAATATAGACTCAATGCATGAAAGTGAGTCAAAAAGTTCAGATTTTTCCAAGAATGTCCTGTAGCCTCCTGAAGATAGGATACGGATGTCATTGTATCGATACACAGGACTCTACTAGACACTTGCTCTTATACCAACAATATTGGTGAGCCTAGGTTCTAATACCAAACTGTCATGACCTAATTTTTTGAGTCATGAAGGCACCTACTTTAATCCACCAGTAGGTAAGCCAAACCATATCCCAAAACAACAAGTAATGGGATAACTGGCGGATGATAAGGAAATAAGGAATTGGCATGCAATAAAATACTAAACAACGAAGATAACATAATATATATATATATATATATATATATATATATATATAGAGAGAGAGAGAGAGAGAGAGAGAGAGAGAGAGATAAACATGTTGTACAATAGAGGGAAGAGGACAAAATATACAAAATGAATTCCTCCATGACCTGGTAAGGTCAGTAGAAGAACTACTAAACAAAAATAGAGTACTAGATAGTGCCAAATTCATATAACATAGTCTCAGAATGTACAAAAATACTATCCAAAATAGCAGGAGGACGAGAATTAGCCTCGAACTCTAAAATCTTACCCTAGCTTCGAATAGTAGAATTGCCCGAGGGTAACATCACTCTCGGTGACTTGTACTCTGATTTAAATTAGGGAGAAGATGCAAAAGTCCAATATGAGTACCAAAATGATGGGCACTCAGTAGGCATCATAGGCCGACTGAGCTAAATTATAGTAAAAGCATAAATATAGTGCTAGAAGGTAACTAAAGATAGAAATAAAGGAGAAAAAATGGAAATAGTAGAGCATACTGAGTGGATACAATATATAGGTAAAATATGTACTCGAATGTGGAAATAAAGTCTAACTATAACCTAACTGGGAATAGGCCCCATAAGTCGAGAAGGAACATGCAAAGAAGAATAAACCCAACCGTTCCCCATAAGCACGGTGAGTACAAAAAAAGGATAATAGTAAAGTAACAACAAGATATGATAATAATGAGCATAAAATAATTCAGAATATATGCTATGAGTACCTGATGCTCCTTTTCCTAGCCATAACCACCTTTCTATCAATTTTTACCAATTTTCTATCCCTAGATCAGTAACAGGAAAAATAATAAATGCCAAACTCAAACCATAACTAGTAAATAATAATCGGTATAGAGATGCCGGACTCAAATTGGTACTCATAAATGATGACGATATAGCATATACCAGACTCAAATTGAAACTGGTACATAATAGTAATTAGAAATCACTAGTTTTAAACCTTTTTAAGCATAAAGTCAATAGTAACATCCCTTGATTAACCTATCCAAATCCATTTACTAGATAAAATTTAATTTTAAGAAGTCAAATTCTTTAAGGCAAAGCGGATTCCAATTATTAAGACCAAAGGCGCCATCTATGGTCAAATACTACACTACCTGAGGTAAATGAGATAAATAAGCTTAAAAAAATGCCTATGTCAAACCCCTAAACCCCGATAATAGGCTAAGGAAGTAGCTAAGTTATCATTAATGTCAAAAGGGGCACTATTCTAACCATTCTAACTAAAAAGGGCAGTGGGTTCCACTACCAAACCCTAATAACCCATCTTAAGCCGAGCACCTACCCAAACCTTGTAAGGCTTCTCAATCTCGGCCCAAGGCACTAAAAGAGCTAAGTCTAATCCCTTAGGATAATCTTATACTAACGTAAGGGAAAACAGGCTCGAATTTGACCAAAAAGTCCCCTGATAGGCTAATTTAATCAATAAAAGTTAAAATGGCAACTGAGCTATAATTACCCACCCATAGCTAGCACAATACTACACAAATACCATAGTGAAGCACAACCGAGAAGAAAAGTAAGCCTAGCCTACTTGGATGCTGCTAAAAGCTCGTATAATCCTCTACACCAGAGTTTTTCCCTTCTGAGAAGCCTCTGACCGCTACCACACTATCAAAATAAGGTTCTGTATGTTAAGATGGGAATATTGATACCCATATTTTGTATTTACACTCTGGGTCAGAAATCAGACTAAAAATCCCATATGGGGCCCACTTATGGAATCATGAAGGTGAAACTGTCACAACGTCCCTCTCAGCTCAAGGATAATTTGCATCACAAATTAGCGAAATCTAATTCCAATTCAGTACTAAAACAACCCCAAACATAATTGTAAATTTAAGAATTTAATTGGAGAATTAAACTAAAATTAAGTGGAAACTTATGAGAAAATGATCCGAACAACATCTCCAACCAATCCCAGATCCAAATATTGAATCACCCACAATTTTTGAGATCTAAAATGACTAAAATGGTAATTTGGACTTTTGAAATTAGCTAAAAATGAAGGTATCAACTTTATATACCACTAGGGGTCCTTCTTCGCGAATCGGTACCTCTGCAGAGAAAGAAAGAGGTGGGCCGGATAGACCTTCACAAACACAATGGTCTATTGTGATTGTAAAGAAGAAGGTTGGAACAGCCTGGGCCACATAGAGAATGTGAAGGCTAGCCCATGAATGCGGAGGTCAAATTCCTTAACCCTCAGGATCGCGGCCAAGGCCGCGCGAATGTGAAGGCCATTTTTGTCCTGCATTAGGTGCATTAGTACTAGCAACTTTGGCAAGTTGTAAATATTTTGACAAAGAGCTAAAGATTCATTCAGAATCCTGTGAATGCAAATGAACTATGCTATCCTACCAAATTCAGCATTCCAGAGTCAAAGGTGCTATCGAAATTTACATCTGAGGTCATTTCAATAAAAATTAGGTCCCATACTGAAGGGGCCATTTCATCCAAAATGATATCCAATAGCCCAAAATGAGTTTGGAAGCCTCAGGACCCACACCAAGGGTCTCTTTAGCCTAAAATCAATACTCCAAAGCTAATGAAACTGTCAGAATTGGAATCCTAGGCTGTTTACCTGGTATTTTGGCCTAAAACCCATTTCTCAACTTTAAAAGCTCCAAAATAGGGAAATGGCTCTAAAAAAAAAAAACTGCTCGGTAACCAAGCTCTCAGTCCTAGTAAGTCATAAATGACTTGCAAAAACTATAAGAAAGATTTCAATCGAGAAAAAGCACAAAAATGCAAGAAATGACCTGGAGGATCATTACAGAACTATTACTTGATATTTGCAAGATAATAAGAGACTTTTAAAGTAATCATAAACTAGATTGGTCTTAAGAGTTAATTTGGTGTTGTTTGACCTTAACTGAGCAATAATATGTATAAATGTGACCTTGTGTGATTTCCTAATTTGGATGATATTCTAAGGGGATTGCTGTGAGTGATTCTGACTTAATTAGGTTATTAGTTGCCATGTGTAATTCTTGTTAAAAATATAGTTTCTTGGTGTCTTAGCAAAGTAACTGGGTGATGCATAGTTAGGGGTGGAATGTAATAGTGAGTGCCATGTGTAATTCTTGGTAAAAATATAGTTTCTTGGTGTCTTATCAAAGTAATTGGGTGATGCATAGTTAGGGGTTGAATATAATGGTGAGGAAGTGGTCAATTAGTAATGTGTTATATTATGAGTCAAGTAGTCATTAGTGAGAAGAACGAAAATTTGATAGGAAATGATAAAGTTAAATTGGTAATTATGAGTTCCTGTTTAATTTTGGATTTTTGTATTATGTTTATGTGATTTAACTTTGGTCAACAGATGATGCCTACTAGTATGTATGGTTGTAATGATACTACTCTTGGTATACCTTTTTAGGGTATAGTCTGGTTGCAGAATCAATTCATGTTTATTGTTTGAAGCAAATAGAGATCTTCTGTCTTCCCATTCCATGGAGAAAGATGGGTCTTATTTATTTATTATTCTATTTAGCGGCTCTTGTACATGTCTAGACTATGTCCTCGGGGAAAAGTGTTTTCATTATGGTATTCTTCAAAAAGGTGTAATACTTATCAGATTTTGAAACCTTTAATAAAATTGTTTATTGCTTTCGCATGTGTTTTGAATGGGTGGTAAGGATTATTATATCTAGGTGGATTAGAGTAGGTGTCTGCACAATCCTGTTAGTTTGGTTGTGACAAAGAAGTATGAGACATAGTTCTCCTAGAAATAGGAAAGACACATATACCATTATCCTTTGGTGACTCTACCTTGTTTCAATACATACACCTATGTCCCTTTGCTTAAGATGGGAAGTAGCACAATATAAGACAAAGTTCATCCTCACAACTACTATTTCTAGAAGAACTTTCATCATTTGATTCATAAAACATATGTAAAAAAGTGTTATACCTCACTTCGCTACCATATCCATGGTATGTAGTATGAGAACCTCCATACCATTCATATTCCCTATAAATTTTATAACAAAGTTCTTCTACTCCATCTTCATTATATGATCCATGAGGACTTGCTTCATATTCAATTCCAAAATATTAGTTCTCACCACCATAACGTTCTGATCACATAGACCATCATAGCCCTCATAAGATTCACCATCTTAGGAACCCAAACCTATGGATGAAATTTCCCCTTATATCTCCTTAGCACCTACATGTAAAATTCAACAAACAATGTTATTAGAAAAATTCCTCATGCCTTTCATATTTGGAAACTCCCTTTTACCTTCCTAGAGCTTCATCCCAATGTTGAAAGAGAACTATCTTTGTCCAATAAATTCACAAGGTTATTAATTCTTTGTGAAAGCATAGATTCTTGTTAATTTAAAGACGGAGGACTCAAAATCGAATGGAAGGAACAAGAAACAATCAACGAGATAAATAAGAAAATCTTAGAAGAATTGGCACGAAAAAAAAAATACGCACTCAAGAACTAATCAATAACTAAATAGACCAATTACTAGTTGAAAAATTACTTTTAAGAATCTTGAGAAGTGAATTAGAATTAAGGAAATGAAACTAGTAAGTTAGAACCTGAAATTTGTTGAAGAAAATGAAGCTTCAAAAATACAGACTATTTTGGATTGTGCTAGCTCCACAAGGGATTGTCCTCTAGCACAATGGCTTGTGTGAAGAGCACAATAAGCCACACAATCAAGAAGTATCTATTTATTTAGTGTTCTCTTGAAGGTACAACTGCACATGGGCTTTTTCTAAGGCAGAATGAGGTGCACAAGCCTGTTCGGTAGACACCTGAAACCCAAATTTTCTCATACTTTTTGTACCTTTTGTACTTTTTTTTTTATTTTACTACATTCCTCTTTTTGTAATTTCTGTCATGTATGAACACAAGTACCTTTTACTTTCTTCTTGTTTGGATCTATGATCTCTTTTTCAATTTTCTTCCTCAACAAGATATGAAGATCATAAAGAATACAACGAACAAGTGAACTCCAAAAATTCATAATTCTCTCAATTTTCATGAAATTGGAGATTTAGGCTCCCCTTTCTATGCAGAACAAACCCCAATAATTTTAAACATCCAATTCCAACCCAAAATGTTTAGATCTTAAAATCCACTTGTTTGTCCCAAGTTCTTCCACCCAACAATGGTGAAAACTTCAATCTAACTCCAAACAAGATGGCATCTCAAATATAGAACCAATAAACACTAGAAAACTAAAATCTAGTCTTAGAAACATCAAACAAGACAAATCAACTGATTTTTTATGTGAAATTTTCAACCCCCTTTTTTTTTTTGAATTTTCAATTTATGAACCTATGATTAAGATGTAACACCCCGTACCTTCCAACACATATACGACTAAGTGAACTTGACAAAATATTTGAACTCAAGATAGTAAATGGTGGTATTTGATGTTAAAGTGTAAAGTGGCTAAGTGTATATTAGTGTTAAGTTGAAGTAAAGGGATTAAGATTTGGAATATGAAATCAAATAAGTGAGGTGCTTGCTTTACTTAATTAATATAGTAGGTGACAAGTAGGTGCATCACCTACTTAAGTATATGGACCAAGTTAAACGGGCCAAGTAGGTCTTTTGACTAATGGATCAGTTTGTGGCCCTTATCAAGAGAAAAAAAAGGAAAAAGGAAAAAGGAAAATGAAAGGAATGAGAAGTCAAGGTACAATATGTACAATCCCACAAGAGTTCAATTATAATGGTGTGCATCACCTACTTGGACTTTTGACCAGCTTATCTGTCCAATTAGGTGCATCACCTACTTAATTATTTTGTGGTCCTAATTAAAAGAGAAAAAGGAGTGGCGGCTGAAGGGTTGTATTAAGCCTATCCTTGCCTAATTTTCTTATTCAATTATTCACAAAATTTCAGATTCTCTCAAGCTATCTCTCATTATCTTAAAGCTTCATACAACCATCTTAGTTTTCTTCTAGGGTTCTTGAAGAAACCCTCCTATTCTTAAATCAAGTTATGTGAAAATACTTATGGATTTAGCTTAGTTCTTCCATGAAAGATTAGGATTTCATGTTGTTCATGCATAAAATATGGGGCCAACTTTTCCCCAAGCTAACTGCTCAACTTTTCTTGGTTATTAAGAGAGGTTTCTCTTCTTCTTTAGTTTATGTGTAAAGGAAAGTTTAAGCTCTTTAAGGAGTACGAGTTGAGAGAATAAATTTCCAAAATTTAAGGTAAGTTACTGCCTATTTTCCCCCTCTTTATATACAAGTTTGGTGGAGAATTTTGTGTGCATTTTTGTCATGAATTATGGGGTGGTGACTTGAATGAGTTCAAGATTTCTTTATTATGTTGAAGGGTGTTTGGGGATATTATAGGGACTGTTTTATATCTATGTATAGGGCATAGCTTGGATGACCTTGGAAAAGGAGGTGCATAGTTATATTTAAGCATGGAAGGATGGTGTGGTGATAAACCACTTAATTAGGGGTTATGGGAGCTTGCTGCATGCAACACTTTTGGTATACTATTTTGTGTGTTATTGTCATGACCCGAGACTACCCCCAAGTCGTAACACTATGCTTAGAATCACAAGTGATCCTAATCTAACCAATGGTGCTAGAATAATGCATGAATGATGGATTAAAACATAAATAAGGGCTAAACTCACTGAGCGGAATCATAATTATAAGATAAACTTATTTAATACATTTACTATTTGAAAGTTTGTTTACAACACCTGTAATCTGAAAAGAAAGAGAATTGAATACAATAACTCTGCCTGACTATCTATGAAGCCTCTACTAAGACTGACTGTAGGTAGAAGGGACATGACCCCCAGATATCCCTAATCAATACATAAGAATATAAATGAAATACTGGAATTGCAAACTGACGTAAGTCCTTGAATAAACAAAACTCATCACCTGGTGGCTGGAAGCTGTGATTTGCCTGACTATGATCCTGATAGTAAGTACCTAAATCTATATCACATGAAAAATGTAGGCAGAAGAGGTATGCGATCAGTACTTTTGAATGTACTAAGTATGTGAGATATGCACTAGTCATGAGAACACTTAAACCTGCTTTAAAACTGAGGGCATAAGTAATTTACTCAAATATGTATTTAACCATGTATGTACGTAAAAGCTGTGAGACATAGTGAAATCTCTGAATCATGAGCTAGAATATTTACGAAAATTGGAAAGCTATAGGTGTATAAATATTTTATTCGATCTAAAGCTAATGCTGAACATGCTGTAAACTGTACTGAATGCAAGAGCTGAGCTGAAGTACAATGACCCTATATCAAATACATATATACTGAGATGAAATGATAATCTAAAAAGTCATAGTATGAAAGCAAGTAAAACTAAACTGAGGGTCATGTAAAAATACTTAGTCTAAAACTGTAGAATGTGAATTGATGCAATGACCAAGTAAATAAATATGTAATTTATCAATACAGTACTGAGTAAACTAATTACAAGTTCATGCAATGGCTGAGTTTAAACTGTGGGAGATACTATTAACCGACATATAACCATGGGAGCTAAACATGGAGTTTTATGTATAATGCCTATCTAAAAGGGCCCTATATACCTTGCAAGGGTATAAAGGCTGATTTGATGTGGTACCGCTAAACTGATGTCCAATAGGACTAAGGTGTCAAGCCTAGTCTGACGGGTAACCCGATAGAACCTACAGTGGTGTTGTAGTTCTGGGACTTAGGTACTTCTGCTAAAGGTTTCAGCCTAATTGATGGGTGAGCCTTCATCCCTGCATCTTCTCAGTTCTAAGTACTACTCCCAACTGAATATAAACTGAAATACTGAATAGCTCAATAATGCTGAATTTCTGAGACTATAATATATATGTGCTTTACCTGAAAGCATTCTAAGTCATGAAAACTGAAAGGCTGAGTGTTTGACTGACAATGCATGATATCTTGAGTCGTCGGGTGTTCATAACCAACCATCTCTAAAGAATGCAACTATCATGACAAATTCTATAATTTGAAGCGAATGTGAAGTTTCATAACATAAGTCCAAAATCATGAGTTTATCAACATAATGAGGGTTCATAATTTGAAGTGTGTAAGATACTAAATTTTATGGGAAAACATGGAAAGTCAACTAATATAGACTGAAATCCATCAAATCATGATAAATAATGCTTAATAGTCTTGAAAACTGATACATCATATATAACTTGATCATATACTTGAAAAATTAAGTAATATCATATAAATCATGCATGGACTTGAGAATAATGTGAATGCTATAATATATCCCTATGAAATCATAAATAATCATTAAAACATTATCATGGCTGAAAAATATATCACGGAGAACTGAATTAAAGCTTGGAATCGTAATTGGGTAAAAACCCTAGTTCATGGAATCATAGAATTCATGAATGAAAATCCATAAATTGTGCATGAGTATGAAAGGATATCCTCATTGAATACCAACATACCTTATTACATAATATTCTTGAACTAAAGGTTGGAGGATTTGAGCTTGAAGATGAAGAACCCTAATTTCTTATTTTGGAGAAGAGGAAATCGCCTATTCTAATTTTTCTCTGAGTATTTTCATGTGATTTGAAGCGAATGAGGGATTAGGAATAGTTTAGAATTTATATTCAGCCTTAGGATAGCTTAAACAACGTAGTTTAAGAGGTTAAAGATGGGAATAGACTGGAATACCCCTTTAAAATATTGCTGAAAATTTCTGCACCTTTCAACGGACGAACCATCCCATGATCGTGCTTTCAAACAACAATTGTGGGTACTGAAGGGACATTTTCAATTCTATAGTTTTTGGTTCAGTTTTTCATCACAAGAGAGCAAGGTCTGATCGTCCTTTCAACCCACAATCGTACCTTGGGTCGTGGTATCTCACTGCTGGACAGTGCTTCAGTAAAATGTCCATAACTTTTTACTCCGCTAACATATTAAGGTAAAATTGGATGCGTTGGAAAGATAATTCAAATATATATAATTGGTAGGTTTTTATCTCAAAAATACGTCACAAACTAGGATTTATGCTCATTTGAAGTTGACTATAGCAAGATTCTTCACAAGAAATCAATCGGTAAGGGAAGTTTCAACTTGCCTATGAACTAGGAGTTACTTGTGGCCGTAATTCATGTCTAAATAACTTATCATACAAAAAATATCACTATGTTTGGTTCTATATATTCTTAAAGAATGGTTCTAACCTTAGCTTGGATTCTCGGGTTGTTACAGTTATGAAGCCCGAGTGTTTTAGGGGACCTTATAAGAAGGTTCTATAGTATATAGAAGTTAATTGAGGAGAAAGGAAGGAAAAAACACCCTTGATTTGATAAGTTATGGGTTTACTATTTTGGTACGATCAAGTAGCCCAAATTGGTTGATTAGCTACTAAAGCTAGTTCTACCACTTATTTCATTGTAGATTAATGCCTTAAAGGGGAAGAAGGCTAATCCGGTGTAATATTTGCATTGTGTAGCAAGGTATGTAAGGCTATCCTATTTCACATTCTTTGGCATGAAGTCTTATAATTGTATACCAACAAAGTAAGCGTCCTAGATAATTTTCATGGTAAAAGATACTTTCTGATAGTGTAATATTCCCACTGTAGTTAATGTCTCCTTTCCCTACTGCTTGTGGTCTCAAAAGTGTGTCAAAGTGTTACATGTTTCTATTATATGAGTCAATAATTTCCTATATTATACATGTTAAGAGTGTTCATAAGTTGGACATACTATCTATCCATACACCGACAAACTGCTCCAATTGTCTATTTGGTCATAAACTTCATTGACTCACACGTTCAAATGTTCCTTTCATTGGATATCACTTCCATCATGTTAGGATATAATTTTAACACATAGATCTATTATTTGTTCAATTATACAGTTTATATGTCCCTACTTGAAGTGTGTATTTGTCCTAGAGTTGAATCTGCTGCGTGTTACACATATATTCCTTCATTTGGTATGGCCTACAAAGTAGTTATTATACAGTCATTACCTCTTTATTTGAGGATTTACATGTTTCCACTTGATATTCACGTGTGTCCCCATGTGAAATATCTAAAATTTTACATTTGAATCTGCCAGAATTGTTGTATGATAGGTAATATCACTTTCTCACTAGTTCTACAACTTAATGGCTCATTTTCTACATGTCCTAATGTCCTCACTTGTCATATGTCTTCATGGCCATTTTTGAATATGCTTTGTGCCCAATGAGGTTCATTGATTCATATAAATTCCTAAGTAGCACATTGAGGTTATATTTTACTTCATATTTCTTTGCTGCTTTCTCAAATATTTTATTCACATGTCTTCACTACTGGTCCATAGTACCAAAACTCAAAAGAGTTACGACCACTAAAAGAAAAATCTCAAAGATTAAAGGACAAAGGTAAAGTGAATCTATATAATTATGGGTGGCAGCTCAGGGGAAAAAGCCTAGCATGGGCCAATCCCAATTGATGTATTTTTGGGTGGCAGCTCAGGGGTTTAATACCTAGCATGGGTCAATCCCAATTGATGTATTTATGGCTGGAAGATCAGGGGTTTAATACTTAGAATGGGTCGATCCCAATCTATATATTTATGGATGGAAGCTCAGGGGCTTAATACCTAACATGGGCCTATCCCAATTGATGTATTTTTGGGTGGCATCTCAAGGGTTAATACCTAGCATGGGCTGATCTCAATCTATATATTTATAAGGATCGTATCCTAGGAGTTAAAATACCTATCATGATTCATCCTCTTCTACCACTGATCAGTTTTTCGTTATATCACATGAATTACAAAGTTATAAAAAAAAAAAAAAGGAAAAAAAAAAGAAACACGATTCCACAAGTGTAAGCAAATGTGGTCTTTTATCCTTATCTATACATTGTTACCTAATTTTATTTGAGCTCTTGTTGTACATATGGTTACTTTATGCCTTACATATTTAGTACACTCATTTGTACTGATGTCTCTCATAGGGGACACTGTGTTTCATGCCACAGGTTTAGGTATTCTAGCTATTAGATCTCTCCAATAAAAGAACTAGATACTCAGCAACTTTTGGTGAGCCCTAGGTTGATTAGGGGCATTGTTGAGTCTTCAATATATATTTTAATATTGTATTAAAGTTAAGGATATGGCGGGGTCCTTTCACGACCTAAGCTAAGTTTTGTTTCTTTTAGAGGCTTTGTAGACTAATGTCAAAGTAAAGTGCAATGGTATCTTGTTTTTATTAATTAAAGCCTTAATAACGAAGTCACGTACATTTGTTTTGGCCCTATCTATGTTGGTATTTTATCAAGGTGTCCTACCTATACTTGGCAAAGCTTCATAATTACCATAGTTGCATATACAATAAGCACAAGTCATAAGTTGGTTCTCTCGGGCCTTAGGGCATCGGGTGCCTGTCTGTCTCAATGGGAGTTGAGGCATGGCATAAGTGGTATCAGAGTAGTTCATCCTAGGGAGTCTACAAAGCCGTGTCTAGTAGAAACTTACTTATGAATGTGTTGCACGCCATATTTATAATTAGGAGGCTGCTTGGACATTTTGGAAATATGACCTTCTTTCATAAACCAGATCATGTGATAGAGCTAAGTTAAGAAGTCTTTTCCCACTGATACTATGATCTATATCATCAAAAGTATGCCTACTACGGTCGCATTCAAAGATGGCAAAAGGCCATCACCAATATTTCCTGAGAGGCAATTTTTAAAGAAAGTTCTTATGTTATCAAAAATTTAGAGAAAGAGTTGTAGAGTTTTCTGGATTACTTGCATTGTCAACTACATTTGTACCACTTTTCTGCATTACCTAGTCATAGAAATGGGCTGCAACATTTCTTAGTATAGCTTTTTAGAGGATGTGACTAATTTATGGGACCAAAATTTTCTCAAACATGAATCCTCCACTGGTTATAGGATCTGATCCGATAGAGGACATTTAACACTTTGTTAGTAATATACATATAGAATCTTTAGGCATGTATTGGACATAAAAGTGGTTGAACTATCTTTATGTTAGTGAAAAGATATGGCAGTAGTATAGTTTAGTAGGTGAACCTCAATGGTATTGGCTAGAGATACTCTTAGTTGGCCAATAGATCTTAGATGTGTACTCATCATCTCAGGTATGTTAGTAGTTGGAATTCTAAGATAGATGCATATGACCACCCCAAATAGGTTAAAATACGTGATCCTTCTTGTGGTTAGAAAACATAGAGGCTAAGTGTTTCAATTGTTTCATATAAGAGTATATGTATAATAGTGTCCTATTGTGATCGATGTATTGGTTATTATATCGAATAGAATAAGACTAAGATTAAGGTTGAAAATGTTGAGGGGTTAGACATAAGTTGTGGTCTATTAGAATATTACAAGTAATTAATTTGTAGTAGGAGAGTATTTAGTTACATAAGAAATAAAAGAGAACGACATTTGAATACCATAGAATGGAGGGATGAGTTGAGTAAAGTTCCTGAATAATGTAAGAAGATGATTTACATAAGTATTAGAAGAAAAAGTGACATAAGTTGTGACCTTATTATAGAGAATGCTTATTAAGCATGTGAAAGAAAGAAAAAAAGATTGACTTTTCAATCTTAACCAGTTGTAAGCACACTAGAAGCACTGCTTAAATAACTTTTTGAACTTTTGTTAGACAGAGGAATCATTTTAGTATCAATGCTAATTCTGGTACACAATATTAATAACTACAATAACAAAGAGGTCAATTGAAATATCACCTTAGTAGGAGGTACATTGACCAGTGTGATACCTTAGGGTGCACATGCATCATTCATACGAAATAAAGGTGGCTCATTATGCATGTGAATGGAGTCAATTAAATAAAGCTACTACAAGGTTCATTTAATGTATGCTCATAGTAGAAAAAGCATAGCTCGGCTAAAGGAGAGGGAAGTTGATTATATGCCAATTGTTCCTATTGGTTCCTTTGCATGGAAAGGGTTTGGAGCATCCTCACTTATTATACAATAATGGTAAATCTATTAGCATGGATAGACCTTACTTATTGAGCTAAAGTGGTTATTCCTCACGTTCTATAAAATCATGAGATAAGTTCACATGTACTTGACATTATGTGTAATTGGCAGTGTAAAAGATCATTGTTTATGGTGTCCATAAGATTCATTTGTTCATTGATTATTTCAACTTTAATAAGGAATCATACATTAAGTGTACTTGTGTATTGCCGGCCTATAACAAAGACATATCAGCCTCGATCACCCATTACTACAGATGATTTATAGGGGGCTTCTCCTACCCTTTTCCCAATGTTTTGATATACTCAGAAAGATGCCCAATTCTAATAACCAAAATACTTTTGAGGCGGGTAAGAAAACACGAGCAGAACTATACCACCCTTGAATTAGAAATAGTGGCAGTACGCTTGCACTTAAGATATGGCAGAGTCGTTCAATAGGATATCTCTAGTTTCTAATGGTTCTGATTGCTTATATATTTATACATTCTACATGTCCTATAACTCATCTATTTGTGGATCATGTGCCCTTTGTGGATATCATCACACATGTTATATATGTCATAGAGAACTTTCATATGGCATTATATTCTTGATAAAGCTCTTACTTATTGCAATACGTCTCATAGGACGTTGCCCTATTTCACCAATGACTTACCACAAATCACTTGACCATATTTTATATGCATCATAGATTAATGGCTTAAATGTTATAGGCATTATAAGTTACTTACTCATGGGTTAAATGTACCACCAACTACTTGTCTACATATTTTATGCTTCATAGACTATATGCTTATATACCACATGCTACATAGCCTAGTTTTAAGTTTTACATGCCCCATAGTTAATTTGCCCATGTATCATATGCTCACTTGCTCGTATTTTATAAAGTAAACTTATTCGTCTATTAGTCTACTTATGCACATGATATAGTCCACCTACCCACGTGATTCATATTTCATACTTCTTTTATTATGTGACTACATGTCTAGTCCACTTGCCTATATGTAAAATGCTTTCTTAGCTTTAGTACTCACATGTTATGTTCGCATCTAGCACATTCACTCAACGTGTTTTACAGTCCAGTTGCTCATGTACTAAAATTTTGCAGTTCATCTTCCCACATGCTACATGTCTTACAGTTTATTTTCTCACATACTACCTAGTTCACATGCTCATATATTATAGGCTATTACATATTACTTGTATATCGATCATGGTAAATGTACTTCTTATGTATAGTTATTCATATACTAAATGCACTTCCTTATGGCTTATTGTTCATATATTAGGTGATCTCCATGCCAGCTCATCTATGTGTCATATGCTCTATGTAACTTATTAGTCCATATGTTATATACACCTCCATGCTTGTAGACTCAAGTAAACATGTTGGGATAAAGTTTCTCCATATCATGATGAAATGAGGATTTTGGCAAAAAGATTGGGCACCTAGTAAATTTTAGCACGACCCTTACTCATAGAAAGATGGCTATGTAAAGTGATTTATTTAGATGTAGCCTCTATAAGAGTATTATTAAGGAGTTTGGGTATTGAAAAGTCCACTTGGAAATATGAGGACCCTACTAACTCTAAGTATTTGTTTATTCCGAGAACATGAAAAAGGTCCCTATATTATGCATCTTTCCTAAAAGATTATAAGTCCCATATGCATCTATTCACTTGAACATATGTTTATAACTCATTACTTAGCTTGTTTTCTTGCTCACGTGTCATATTTTTAGAGGTATAGTTCATACTTGTGATTCCCAAATTCCAAGTATTTCACCTCAGGCCGATGTGAAAAAAAAGGAGAGGAAGGTAAGTCATGCTACACAAAATTGTTTCACTTGATTATATGTGGACAAGAGGAGCCTTACTAATTATTGTATTATTTCATATGCTACACTCACTGATACATCCTATGAGGCTTGTCTATACATGCTTCTGGTTAGTTGACACATTTTGGATAGTCCTATTTACATAGGTAACTCTATCATTTTTTCTAGAGAATATTCAAAGTTGACCTTATTTTGGGCAACACCTCTCATCCAAGGACGAATCATCCAAAGGGGGATGATGTAACTCCTTGTACAATCCAACACATATACAACTAAGTGAAATTGACAAAAATATTTGAACTTGAGATAGTAAATGGTGGTATTTGATGTTAAAGTGTAAAGTGGCTAAGTGTATATTAGTGTTAAGTTGAAGTAAAGGGATTAAGATTTGGAATATGAAATAAAATAAGTGAGGTACTTGCTTTACTCAATTAAGCTAGTAGATGACAAGTAGGTGCATCACCTACTTAAGTATATGGACCAAGTTAAAAGAGCCAAGTAGGTACTTTGAGTAATGGATCAGTTTGTGGCCCATATCAAGGGAAAGAAAAAGAAAATGAAAGGAATGGGTAGTCAAGGCCCAATATGTCCAAGCCCACGAGAGTTCAATTATAATGGTCTAGTAGGTGAATCACCTACTTAGACTTTTGACCAACTTATTTGTCCAAGTAGGTACATCACCTACTTAATCATTTTGTGGTCCAAATTAAAAGAGAAAAAAGAGAGATGGATGAAGGGTTGTATTAAGCCTATCCTTGGCTAATTTTCTCATTTGATTATTCACAAAATTTCAAATTCTCTCAAGCTATCTCTCTTTCTCTTAAAGCTTCATACAACTGGCTTAGTTTTCTCCTAGCATTCTTGAAGAAACCCTCTTATTTTCAAGTCAAGGTAAGTGAAAATACTTATGTATTTAGCTTAGTTCCTCTATGAAAGATTAGGATTTCATGTTTTTCATGCTTAGAATATGGGGTAAACTTTGCCACAAGCTAACTGCTCAGCTTTTCTTGGTTATTAAGAGAGTTTTCTCTTCTTCTTTGGTTTATGTGTGAAGGGAAGTTTAAGCACTTTAAGGAGTACAAGTTAAGAGAATAAAATTCCAAAATTTGAGGTAAGTTACTGCCCATTTTTCTTCCTTTTTTTACACAAGTTTGGTGGAGAATTTTGATTGAATTTTTGTCATGAATTACGGGGGTGGTGAATGAAATCCGTAAGTTTAATATTTCCTTATTATGTTGAAGGGTGTTTGGGGATGTTATTGGGACTGCTTTATATCTATGTATTGGGCACAACTTGGATGACTTGGAAAAGGAGGTGCGTAGTTATATTTAAGCATAAAAGGATGGTGTGGTGATTAACCACTTAATTAGGGGGTTATGGGAGCTTGATGCCTGCCGCCTTTTTGGTATACTATTTTGTGTCTTATGAAGCCCAGGAGTTTTGGGGGACCTTATAAGAAGGTTGTATGGTATATAGAAGTTAATTGAGGAGAAAGGAAGGAAAGAACACCCTTGATATGATAAGTTACGAGTTTATTTACTGATTACTATTCTAGTAAGATCAAGTAGCCCAAAGTGGTTGATTAGCTACTAATGCTAGTTTTAGCATTTACATTGTAGATTAACGCCTTAAAGGAAAGAAGGCTAATTCGGTGTAATATTTCCATTGTGAAAAAAGGTATGTAAGGTTGTCCTATTTCACATTCTTTTGCATGAAGTCTTATAATTGTCTACCAACGAAGTAAGCATCCTAGACAATTTTCATAGTAAAAGATACTTTGTTATGGTGTACGATTCCCACTGTAGTTAATGTCTCTTTTCCCTCCTCCCTATGTCCTCAAAAGTGTGTCAAAGTGTTACATGTTTCTCTTATATGAGTCCATAAGATCCTAGATTACACATGTTAAGAGTGTTCATATGTTGGATATACAATCCGTCCATACATCGCCAAACTGCTCCAATTGTCTATTTGGTCAAATACTTCATTGACTCACATGTTCCTTTCATTGGATATCACTTCCATAATGTTAGGAAATAATGTTACCTCATAGAGAACTTACTTGTTCAATTATACAGTTTATATGTCCCTACTTGAAATGTGTATTTGTCCTAGAGTTGAATCTGCAACGTGTTACAAATATATTCCTTCATTTGGTATGGCCAACGAAGTAGTTATTGTATAGTCATTCCCTCTGTATTTGAGGAGTTACATGTCTCCACTTGATATTTATGTGTACCCCATTTGAAATATCTAAATTTCAACATTTAAATCTGCCATAATTGGTGTATGCTATGTAAGATCACTTGCTCACTAGTTCTACCACTTAATGGCTTATTTGCTACATATCCTCATGTCCTCACTTATCACATGTCTTCATGGCCATTTGTGAATATGCTTTGTGCCTAATGAGGTTCATTAAGTCATATAAGTTCCTAAGTATCACATTGAAGTTATATTTTACTTTATTTGTCTTTATTGCTACCTCAGGTATTTTATTCACATGTCTTCACTACTGGTCCATAGTACCAAAGCTCTAAAAAGTTACAACCACTAAAAGAACAATCTCAATGATTAAAGGAACAAGGTATAGTGAATCTATATAATTATGGGTGGCAGTTCAAGGGAAAAAGTCTAGCATGGGCCGATCCCAATCAATGTATTTATTAGTGGTAGTTCAAGGGTTTGATACCTAGCATGGGTAGATCCCAATTGATGTATTTATGGGTGGCAGCTCAGTGGTTTATTACTTAGTATGGGCCGATCCCAATTGATGTACTTATGGGTAGCAACTTAGGGTTAATACCTAGCATGGGTCAATCTAATCTATATATTTATGAGGACCGTATCCCAGGGGTTAAAATGCATAGCATGGGTCAAACTCTTCTACCTCTAATCAGCTGGTCATTATATCACATGCCTTACAAAGTTATAAAAAAAGATGAACAAAGAAAAGAAAAGAATGTAATGTACACGATTCCACAAGTACAAGCAAAGGTGGTCTTTTATCCTTATCTATACATTTGTATCTGATTTTAATTGAGATTTTGTTATACATATGGTTACTTTATGCCTTACGTATTTAGTACATTCATTCGTACTGATGTCCCTTATGGGGGACACTGTGTTTTATCCCATAGGTTCAGGTATTCCCACTAGTAGATCTCTCCAGTAGAAGCACCAGATACTCAACAACTTTTGGTGAGCTCTAGGTTGATTCGGGGCTTTACCGAGTCTTCAGCATATATTTTGATATTGTATTAAAGTTAAGGGTACAACAAGGTCCTGTCATGACCTAAGGTAAGTTGTTTTTCTTTTAGAGACTTTGTAGACTAAAGTCAAAGTAAAGCACAGTGGAATCTTGTTTCTATTAATTAAAGCCGCAACGACTAAGTCACACACATCTGTTTTGGCCCTATCTACGTTGGTCATTTATCAAAGTATCATACCTTTACTCGTCAAAGCTTCATAATTACCATAATTGCATATGCAATAAGCACAAGTCATTAGTTGGTTCTCTCGGGCCTTAGGGCATCGAGTGCCTGTCCGTCTCAATGATATTTGAGGCTTGACATAAGAATTATAGAAACAACTCTTTAGCCTAAGATCTGATACCAAATGATATGATCCCAATTAGAAGACCCAATCAAAATCTAATTAAAACAACACAAATTGAGAAATAAGAGAAATAGTAGATGAAAAGTGAAGAACAAAGTGATCAATTGAATCCACAACTAAACCAAGGAAGGCGATTTCAAATTTCAAAAAAGATACAACTCAATTGAATCCATAAAATGAGTAATATCTAGTGAAAAATCAAGGTTAAGAAAGTACTAAATCAACAATGGGAGTCCACCCATCACTAATAAAGATTTCAACTACGCTAATCTAAACTAGAATAAAGGGATTCCTCCCTCAAACTACAAACTCAATCTTCAATTCATCAAAAGCTTAAAATGAAAATGGCTAGGGCATCTATTTATTGTTTTGCCTTTTACACACATAAACCAGAATTGGCTATTTAAAATAAGGCCCAAAGGGACCTTTAAATATACTCTGTGTCAGCCACTGTTTAGTATTATGTGGTTCATTGTCAGTTGCATATAAAATTGTGCTATAACACATGAACCACGCAATCTCACTAGTAGCATTGTTCTCTTCCCATTGCAGCCGCACATGCCCATATGCTCCAGCCTGTTATATGTCTTCTTTTGGTGTATCTCAAGCACCTCCAAAGCTTATTTCTTCAGGAATCATTCTCCTAATCTTTTGATGAGGAATCAAACATATTAAGAATTCCTGAACATTCTCATTTTTAGCAAAGTGACTTATAAAGATCAAACAAAACATATCTTGGTTCACCAAAACATTCAAAACCACATGGGCATTCATAAATATAAGTTCACAAACAAATGGTCTATTCAGATCCAAAAAGCAACAGACTCAAAAAGTAGTTAGAGCATAAGCAGTTTTCTGAACTCGAATCCAAAAGCTAAAATTGCCTAAAAATAGGAGGAAAAGTGCTTAAAATAGATCAAAATATTTTGTAAGAATTAGATAAAAGCATAAAAATTCATTGTGAAAAGCTAAAGCAAGAGAATAACTTGATTAGATTCAAAATGGATCTTACATTGAGAGGTTACAAAAAGAATACAATCCTTGCAAAAGGAAAAATTCAAAAGTTGATATCAGTACATAGTACAACCCCTCAGAGAGGGAAAATACATAAAATACTTCTAAAATATGGAGTCCAAATTTTTTATTAAAACCTTTGAGTATGGCACTGGTCCATAAACCTCGTTACTCCAATAAAAGACACTCTTTTCAAAGGGAATATGGTAATAACCCCATTTCATAGAATTAAAAATGATGCAAAAATATATAAACATCCCCATAGTCTATGAACATGAGGTGAAAAGAAAATCTCCCAAGTTATCATGAGGGGCATAAGCAAAGAATCTAATATGCATCATATATAAGTCCTCAAAAGGTGGAATTTTAATCCAAAAAAGCTTCATGGATAAAGGATATGAAATAAGCCCATGTATGCTTCAAAAAGCAATATTCACTTTTAGCATAAAGCATATTGAGAGGTTTTAAAACCATAGAGCAATCGAATTGAGAAATATCTCAAACACAATCCTGTGTATCCACCCTCTTTCACCTTTATCAAGGTTTTTAAAGTAGAGAACACAATAAGAAGTTTTTAATAAAAAATTAATGGAGAAGAGGAGCTGGTTGTATTCCTCAGATTCTTTCTCTAGCATATTATGCAAATTTTAGTTATTATGGCACACTACTCGTGTTTATCATGTTAGCATCATTCCCATGATCCATACTTATGTACTTCATATAGATTCACGTAGATGCTCAGTTTGTAGAATAAGAAGTAATAGCTTTACATAGTGACTCCATATAAATCTATGACTTCCAACTTTATGATATTCAAATCATGATATATACACCCTTGTTCCATAGTATGCTCAGTTCTATGAACTCATGGTATGCCCTTAGTGCCCAGTGAAATCACGCTGCGTCATGCTTGTTCTCAGGTAAGATTTCTTAAACAATTTGTTCTTATGATCTTTTTGCTTTAAGCCCTACATACTTCTACTAATAAAAGTGATGGGTGTTTGTGTCATATCCATGCTCAGAAAAACTCCCTACTTACACTCTATGTGTTAATATACAAAGTATTCATGCCTATTATACTTTGCTCTCCAGGCTCTATTTTTTAGTGTCAAGGTCATGATAAGTATCAACCATGTTGAACAATATACCTATTATTCTAGATCCTCATACTTTAGTACTTTAGTTAACCCCATATGTCATGATAGTGGTATTTATAGTAGCTGAGTGATGGTTTTAGTGAGATGGCAAATGTCCTTTATTGTGAAGATCATAGTATGCTTATTCTTTCTAAACTTTAAAAGTTGGAGGTAGATTGGGGAAAGGATTAATTACATGTAATTGTTAGATAAGAATATCTGGTGTGTCTCTTGGTAGTGGACCTAGAAAATTTTAGCTGGTAGAGATGATAGGAAGGTGAGAAATTTTTAGAAGAGTTAGTTATCTAGAAGTGCATGAAGTGGTTATAGTGATAGGCTTGAATATTGTGTTGATAACATGTAGATGAATGCATTATGCACTAGTATCTTCTTAATTAGAGCTCAAGGTTAGTGGAATGAGGTGGTAAGAAGAAGTAGTACTGTTAGAGTGAAAGACCCTACATATATATAGAGCAAAAATCCCATTGTTTATATTAGTATGATATCTTACATATAGTACTTGGTGACTCCGAGTTAGGCTTGAAAATGGTAGGAACATGCGGTTAGACTTAGGCCTTAATGGGCAGATGTACACTTATGAGAGAGCTATAAGTTGTAAATGATGAAAAATTGTAAATGATGAAGTGCAGTATTCAGAAAGAGGAGCGTAGATGAGAAGTCTTTCTAAGCTTAAAAGCCATCAGTCATAATTGTTAAGGCATAGTAGTCCTATTCTTACTTCATGCCCAAGGTACCCATGTTCCATATCATATTACTTCAGGTAGAGTGTTACTCACATTCAAATCTATATCATCCATACTTTATTAACCCATGTCAGCTGAGTAAGATACTCATATCCTGTTAGTGTTTCATAATATGATAACTCATGTGAATCATTCCTTTGATTCTTTCCCAGAATATTATAAGAAATTCTGATGGGAATGCTTGATGTAATAGTGTTCTTCCTATAGTGAATCTTAGAAATGCCATGTCATGATCCATTGCCTTGTGGTCTTATGTGTATATTCGTGCCATATGTTCTCTAGTCGAGTTCCAAATTCTTAGTGTGAACCAATTCCATCAATGTTAGTAGGCAAGCTTCCGAAATAAGACAGATAGTAAGAGAAATTCCATTGTTATTCAATCCAATATTATCCTTCATTTGAGTATGAATGATCCAAAAGGGGGGAGGAGATGTTGTAACACCTCAGATTTTGTTCTTACAAATATTCAACACCTGGCATAGAAAACCAAATTTGATTCGCGAAGTTCCAGGACTCAACGAATGGTTTCATGAGTCGTGAACCAGTTCCATGAGTCATAGAATGATTTGTGAAGTCCATACCAGTCCTTTAGTGAACCATAGATTGGTTTATGAGCTGTGGAACCAGAGACCCATGGGAAAAATCTATTAGATTATTTACTTCCCAGGTTTCCTCGATCGACAACATGATTCATTGAATAAAGACATGAATCATGAATCAACTCATTGTACCTTGCCTGAGAGTTGTCAAATTTCCTTGAAAATCACTAATGATAGTACGAGTCATGAAACTAGTCTACGATTATTGAAATAAAACCATTATTTGTGAAAGAAAGTATGAGCCATAAGCATGACCCATAAGTTCATCCATGGAATTAAAGGAATACAAAAGCCTATGAGCAAAGCCCTCTCCTTCTATCTAGGGAACATATTGATAAAAATTCTTTATTGTGGAAGACAAGTACAAGCATGGAGAGTTTTTAAAATAGTCCTTAGAAAAGAGATGATCCCTTAAGGGCTCGAAAGATAGAAAGACGCTTATGAAAAAAGATGGAAAGTAGGATATCTCATTAAAGATCCTATTATCAAATGATGAGACATCAAGAAAATAAAGAAGATATGAAGAATAAGGAAAAGAGATATTCTGTAGTGCTTCAAAAACCTCAACAACCTCCAATGCTTGAGTCATAGAAAGAATATGGTTCTGAAATGATTTCAATGAATGAATTGTGTCAGAAGCATTAAATGCTTATGAAATTTTAGTTCCTTCCTCTAAAAGATTCTTTATAGAGTAAAATTAAGGATTTGATACATTGTGAAGATCATCAAATCTATTTATGTATGTTCCGCAGAGGAAATATTATACCTGAGAAATGTGGGGACTATTTGTATAGGCTAAAAAGAGTTTGAACATGTAGACGATTCAAAAGCATGACAAGTAGGATGACTCAACCGCCTTATGGAAATAATATAATGACAATTCATAACTTGAATAACCAATTAAACTAGGTACAAATCACACAACGAGCATCAATTGCACTACACAAGCTAATACAACACACCAAGGGCATCTTAGACTGGAGAAAAGTCGACCAACTTGCAATAGTTGTAGGCAGCCATTAAATAACCAATCCATGGACTATGACAAATATTATGTCTTTCTCATTTACGTAATTTAATTAGATATTAATTAAAGGGTGTAATGTATATCCAGTAGTTGGATAACTTAACCCCTATATAATATTATGTAATAGTTATATCATGATAATAATTTGACTGCTTAATACAATACTAATTTTTGAATAACATTTCTCTTTTTATTACTATTCAATAGCTCTACAATATTCTCAAATATTAGGTCTCTAGCTCTCATCTTAGCTAGGCATTCATTAGGCTACTATCGATCTTCTGCAATCTCCTAGCCCATCTCTGCTTCGACTCTATTAGCCTCTTTATTTCACTTACAATTTACAATGCTTTTTCATATCTTTAAAGTATTATACTGTATTTTTCTATGACTGATGGAATTAGGACCTCTTGTCCTTTACACTCACTAATAAATTTAATTATAAAGATCATGAGATAGTCTGTATAACTGACACATAATCTAATCTGAATATCTGAATCATAAGATAGACTGTATAACTGAATCATAAGATAGTCTGAATATCTGAATCAAGAGATAAATGTATAACTAAATTATAAGATGAACTGAATATCAAGCTTTACAATATTTACAAAAAAAGATGGCCTTGTGCCATAATCATCTTTCATAAATCATAACTCGTAAGATTAGGCTTTTCATTTCATAATATATCATACTTCTTAGGTTAACCCGACATAACCACTATGACAACACATAGAGTTTGATCTTGGCCCGATTAGTTAAGTCATACCATACCTTGCCGGGTATGAGACATACATACATGACTTATGGATCTATAATAATCCCTACTAGGGGTACATAGAGGATTCACCCAAACCAATCGTATGATCCTTAACTTACATAGTTTCAGGCCTTTATTATCTAAAATTATGCTTTCTCGGTGTTAACCATTACTCTAAAAATGTCATGAAATAGCTTTAAGCTCGTATATGATAATTTGGCGAAATGTGCATGAAAAAAAATGGTTGTCTTGGAAGCCCTTAAATTATATCATGGAGCCTTGGCTTAATTTAGTATTCAAAAATCATGTTGTAGAGCCTTGTGCTTGAAATCATAATTCTTAATTCATGCTAGTGAGCCTTGCATTCAAAATCATAAGAAATTCACTAAGTTTAGGTTACAAAACAAAAATAAATTCTTTTCATAATCATTTAGAACATCAAATAGTAAACTCGTAAAAACTCATGAGGTAGGAACATATTCTAGAAATCAAATACTTTCATGGAGGGTTCTTGGGATTTCGTCAAGAATCAAGGAAATCATGACTTTAGAATTGATTTAGTCCTATCTTATTCATAGAAGACACAACAATCATATGAACGTATTAGTGGGGAAGAGTAGGGTGTTCCCACACATAAATGTAGCCTTTCATACCTTGAATTTCTCCAATTGAAGCCCTAACATGAAAGAAGAATTCCAAAAGTCCATTCTTGAACCTTGAGATGAGTTCTCTTACAAACCCTAGGTTTTCACATTAGATATTTTCTTAGGATTAATAATCATATGTTAGAATCACTAGGAAATCATGAGTGTGTTCTTACCTTGATCTGGAATGATGTATAATCTCTTTGATAGATTGTAGGTCATGCTCAAAATCAAGTGTTGAAACCTAGAAGTGAGTTCTTGATTTTGATAGAGATAGAATAGGATTTTATGTTAGAATGTTGTTAGGAATTCGTGATTAGAGATTAAGAATGATTGGAAAAACTTTGAGATACATTATAGGAACATTCCTTGATATTGGAGGTGGACGAGCGGAGAGAAATTGAGAGGAAATAAGCCCTAAGTCATCCAAGATGAGTGCCTAATGAATCCTCTACTTAAACTTATAAAAGGAGTAGTTAAAGGTCATAAAATCTAGAAATTTATCTTGGCACAGCGCACCCACACTTTCAAGCACACGACCAAATTGACTATCCTCTAGTAAAACATGCATAACATTTCACCTAAAAGTCGGATTGACAAGCGGTCAAATTCTTTGAAAACTAGTCTCAATCACCTTTAATTTGGTAGGTTGTAGGCCATGTAACTCTTCATATTCTAGGGTATATTCCAGTTTGAAGTTGATGTATAAACTTATACATTAACATAATTAGTATAGAAGATTAAAACTCAACTTTGAGATAGAGGTTCCTTATAACCTTAATTCACATCCAAAACTCTTCCTGAAAGGCACATGGGTATGAAGGAATACATGAGAAACATGGAAATGGCCTCTATTTTTCTCTTAAAGCACAAAAAAAGGATTTATCCCGAAACTTACCTTTCTATTTGTTTATCATCATAAACATTATCCATGTAAGGAATTTACCTGAATAAGACTTGCTTTCATGTTGAATACCCATAACGCAGATATCGTTGTGAGTGGAGTACACACAGATATGTACAAAATTCATTGGTAGAATTTTTTTTTTTAAAATTACTTAAGAGAATGAACATTGGCCCTACTTGAGTACATATATTGTATGGGTCATAAATACTTGAGATTGGAGAAAAATGAGTGTTGGAAAGGAACTTTTTACCTCAACTACTTTCTTCAAACTAATGAAATAGATAGGGACATTTTTCTTTCATTGCTTCCTCTGCTTCCCATGTAGCTTCTTCAACATTTAGTTTTTTCTATAATGCCTTAACATAGGTCACCTTTTTGTTTCCTCAAATTTCGTATTTGACGATCTAGAATAGTCACAAGAACCTCTTTGTAGGCATGTTGCCAAAAATTTTAATATCACTAGATGACACAACAAGAGATAGGTGACCCACACACTTTCTTAGCATGGACAAGTTGAAGACCAGATGGACGAAAGATAACTCATCTAAAAAACTTTAGTTCATAAGCCACTTGACCAATCCGTCTCAAGACTTTATAATCACCAATATGCTGAGGACTTAGCTTACCTTGTATACCAACCTATATAATGTCTTTAATAAGACACACATTAAAAAATACCCAATCACCACAACAGCGTACCCACGATAATGGAAAGCCCCCACAGAAGCGAAGCCGAGTGCATATTGCATCCTCTATATATTCGAAAATCCTTCTGAAAAAATAGTGGAAGATCGATAGGAGCGTCAACTCCTGACATCAGTAGATGATCATATGTGAGGCTATCTCTCCACAAGAGCACCTTTGCAGGTGTGCTAAACTCTGCAGGAGCAGCTGCACAAGACATATGCTGCATCAGTATTTTCGCCAAATTTGCCAAGTCCCAAACAGACTTTCAAGATTCATTAGAGTCTCATGAACACAAACCAAATATGCTACCCAACTGGAAATGGCATTTTAGACTCAATAGAATCAATGAAATGACCAATAGAGGTTGATTCAATGAAATATTGACTGAAGTAAACACTTGTCCAAATTTCACTAAGAACCCAACCAAGCACCCAAAATGGGTCCAAAAGCCTCAGGACCCAAATAAAAGATCCCCCATGCCAAAATCCATGTTCCAGAGCTAACATAACTGTTAGAATTTCTAATTGAGGTAGTTTACTAAAAATGTTGACTAAAGTAAAAAATTTCAACTTCAAAAGTTTTAAAATAGGAAAATTAGTTTAAAATCAAACTGAACTCCCTAGGAATTTAACCACCCATCCCATCAAGTCATAAATATCCTATAACAACTACAAGGTGTGTCAAATTAGGGAAAATTCACAAAAACACAAAACTAACCTGAAGGGTCATTACACCTATGCTTGCCAAATGAGAACTCAATCAAATGTATGAGACTCAATTGAATCCACAAAAAAGAAAACTTGATGATCGATTAAGCGAAGAAGATAACACGAGCAATTTTGGGAATCCACACTAATCACTCTTACAAGTATCAACTATGAACTATTTGATTAGCTACACTAATCCTAGATAGAATCCACCCTTAACTACACTCTAAAGAGTAATATCAATTCTTAAACCATTAATAAACTCTCTAATGAAATGATTAAGGTAAGTATTTATAGGCTTACCTTTATAAACTTAGCACTTAATTAAAACATAGTAAAAATAAGTTAAAATACTGTAAAATATGATATGTTGGATGCCTAGCATCGCTTAGATGCTTGGCTTCTTCACCCAAGTGCTTTCCCCATCACCAACGGTGTTGTCCATCACCTAAGGTGCCTTGCATCAATTTTACATCACCCTAAAGGCCCTTTTTATCCCCAAAGTATGGCTTTCTATTGCCAAAGTGTTGGGTGATGCGCCAAACTTCATGGTGTATTGCCAAACTTGGCAGAAGGTCTCTTCTATGCCTTCTTTACTTGATTGGACCTCCCACACCTTGTAGGCCTTTATTTAGGGTAGTTTAAGACCTTCCAATGTCTCTCTATCCATGAGCATAACTTACGTAGCTCGGGGTATAGGTATAGTACAACTCAAACTATCTGTGCTCTTATGATCCTTCACTTCTTAAAAAGGATTCATCCTAAAATCTAAATCCTGAAAGTACTAGAAACAAACAAGAAACCACAAAATCTTTAAAGCATGAGGGTTAGCACAAGGGTTAACAGCAATATCTCTATACCAAAAAGGCATAAATTTGACATACAACCAACTATCCTTTGCTTTTAATGAAAAGAACTCATCATACAAGGTACAAAGATGTTGGTTATAATAAGAATCATGAGACAAGGAAACTACAAATGACATAATGGCCTCAAAACCTACAATAGTTAATGTTACCTAAAGACAATTATTTTTTCATCTCGTAATATGACCACACCAAGAGTGACAAGGGTTTATTAGGGTCAAAGAAGTAAAAGACCCATATACTTCTACCTCCATGGGTAAAAAATCCCATACCACCTTGGGTATCATCATATGCAAATAGGTAGTAGAGAAAGGTGCTACAATTATAATCCTTATCTAGGGTAATCCAAAAGCTAAGAGTATTAGTGGATAAGAAGAGGAATTTTAAGCACAAAACAACCCTCTCTATCAAGAAATTTCCAAGAGTCCCATTAGAAAATTTGGCTTGTCCAACCTATAAAGGTGAGAAGGAGACTTTAAAACACATTGACTCAACAAACAAGCAACTTAGCATCCATTAGTTATGATTCATACAACTTAAGCACAAGTGTGTCAAACAAGGATGCAAGTATATATGAAACTCTCTCAATAAGCAATGACACATTTACTTAGAATTCACAAGCAAGATATCACCCACTATTATGGACTCATCGAATGCAAATAAGTAATAGAGAAAGAAATGACGGGCATACAACTCATCTCAAGGGCTCTTAGTTGCAAATAGACAACTTAAGGCTTGAAAGTTAACAAAAAGGTATTCACAATTTGGAACACAAAAGGATAAGATAGAGCATTTTAACTAGGCCTCATTATCCTTCCTCAAATAATCTCCCACAAGGAGAGTATCCACAAGTGGAGTTATGCTTCTTGAAAGATTGAAGGAACTATATGATGCATTTTCTATGTTCACTAACCTTAGCATGCTCCCAAGAATCCATCTTATAACCTCAACTTGTCTATCCACATAAGTTTGACAAGGGGTAGAAATCATAGATTGGGAATCACAGATGCACCATGGATTCTTTACCATACAACCAATATAGTTGGCTTCTAACACACAAAGTTCACACAATTTAAGCACAAAAGAAGTAAAGCATAAGAGAATCTTGGACACTTAAATCTTCTCATGGTATGCTAGGATATCACTCACTTCCAAAAACCTACTCACCATAATGAACATATCATCATGTCTCCAAGGATCACTAGGAATAAAAGAGGGTACGTACATACCTTAGGAACAAGACTTTGAAATTGTTCTCATGTCCTCTATATAAAATTCACAAGGAACTTCCCTTCCATGTATCTTCTTGGACCAATAGGCTTAGTTCTCCCTCTTTTTTGTAGGATCTTCCTTGGTAGGTAACTCTTTTTTTAATCCATGGGTTTCGATGCTTCACCTCTTTTCATCACATATCCTTCAACCCAAGGGTATTTGTTTAGGATTTTCCCCTGAGTCAAACCTTCATCAACTTTAGAGTCCTTAGACAAGAACTCTTCTAGACCTTCAAGCCTATGTTTATGAGGAACCTTCTTGGGATCCTGCTTATGAACATGCAAAAAAGAAGTAATGGTACTAGGAAAAATACTAGTTCTATGGTCAGCTTGTAACAAGGGATTGGGGTTGACAAGTTCCACAACTAAGTTTTCCTTGTCCACTTCTTTCAATTAATTCATTGGCTTATCAATTCCACACAACTCCTCTTCTTGAGTCAAGTTCTTCTCTTCTTTCTCTAGTTCTTCTCTCTTAAGTACTTCTCAGAGATCTCTCATGATCTTGTAGTCCTCACTTACTTGATAGGGTGTTAAGGGCACAAGAGTGTGCTTTTGTCCTCCAAATACAAGTGAGTATTTGTTGGACTCCTCTTGATATTGGACATCCCTATTGATTAGCCAAGGTCTAAAAGAAACATATGACAAGAATGTACAGGCACAACATCACATAACACCTTATCTCGATACTTGCCAATGCTAAAATTAATTACCTCTTGCTTGGTTACCTCTGCCTTACCATTCTCAATGAGTCATTAAAGTTTGTATGGGTTGGGGTGTCTTTGAGTAGGAAGCTTAATTTTATCCACCATGGTGCAAATCATAACATTAGTACTACTTCTACCATCAATGACCAAAGAACATACTCTATCCATCATCTTGAACCTTGCATGGAATAGGTTCACACCGTTGATCAAGTTTCTCTTTAGAAAGATCCCCCATGACTTGCTTTAAAGGATAAGGAGAGTGCAAATGCTTCAACTATGAAGGAGTCCATGAATTGAGAGATCATACACTTAAGAGCAATCAAATTAGCAAGATTCTAGGTTAGAATCGAGTACTTTTGCTCCTTGTTTGCTTATGTGATCGAGATTTTGATTGCAAATTAATGTTTGAATGCTGGAGTAGGTATATAGAGTTGTAGGGTATAAGGATTCGGGGATTAAAATTGAGTTGGGTCTGGTCATATTGGATAATTTTAAAACTATAGGACCCAACAGTCGGTTATATCCCATAATTGTGGAATCAAACCACGATCGTTGTATGTATTCGTACTAGAAATTTTTTAGAAAACCTACCTATGAACCTTAAGGACGATTGTTGTATCTAACAACGATCGTTCCTTAAAATCGTAGGTTCCATCACCTGGAAGTTGATTTGCAGGAGTTCAATCACATGATCGATTCTATAATCGTACTATCTTGGTACGATTATGGATGCTCAATCGTAGGACCAAATCTTGGAAATCACTTCCCTAGTCTTCATGCAGAAGACAGAACCCATAATTGTTGGAATTTCCCATGATCGAACAATATTTTCGTGGGTTCTATTTTTGTTCCAGTTCCTTAGTTTTTTTTCTGCATCGCCCCTGCATATGTAGCAAACGTTACCCTATAAAGAAAATAAGTACAAAAATCTTTGGGTTTCCTTCCACATGATGCTTGATTTAACATCGCGGCATGACGTGGTTAGCTTGGCTACTTAGACTTTGCCGAACAAACCTATGGGTTGCCTCCCATGAAGCTCCTGATTTAACATTACAGGATGACTTGAGTATTCTTGGTTACTCAGACTTCACCAAGAGCTACATAAAAAATTAGGTTGACCTTATCTACATCACCGAGGTAATGTTTCATCCTTTGGCCATTCACCTTAAATCTTAGTCCCTCATTATTTTCAAGCTCAATGTCCCCCTAAGGATACACCATCAATATTTTGTAAGGCCCCCTCCATCTCGACCTCAGCTTTCCATGAATCAACTTCAACCTAGAATAAAATATCAGCACCATATCTCTCTCTGTGAGTTATCCTTTCTCACTCCTGCGATCATGGTACAATTTCATCTTCTCTTTGTATAAGGATAAACTTTCATAGGCACAGAGATGTAATTCATCCATCTTATTCAACTACTCTAGTCTCAACTTTGCCGCATCATTCCATTTCAAGTTTAGCCACTTTCGTGCCCACCATCCCTTATGCTCAAGTTCAACAGGCAAGTGGCACTCCTTACCAAATACAAGCTACTATGGGGATACACAAATAGGGGTCTTGAATGCTGTCTAGTGGGCCCATAATGCATTATTTAACTTTCTGGCCCAATCCATTCTATTTACATTCATATTCTTCGCCAGAATGGACTTGATCTCCCAATTAAAGATCTCAACTTGCCCACTTGATTGCAGATGGTAAGGTGATGTGTCATGGTTACATGGCACTGTTGATGCTTAAAACAAGGAAAATATGCAATAACTTAGGTGTGTTTTGTTGGTATGATGTGGTTTCTATCCTACTTTGCAGGAAAACAGGTTTTAAAGGCAAAATGATCAAAAGAGGAAGAATCAAGCCCGAGAACGAAGTGTTGAAAGAAGATAGAACAAGAGGCTGCACTAGAGGAGGAGTTACGCCACCACCCACGTGACATGAAAGCCACTCATGCCACGTGAGTGACTGTCATGACTCAAGTCCAGATAATGAAAGAATAGCCTGATTTCCACGGCAGAGGTCACGTGGTGTGACTACCTCTCACGTGACGTGGAATCCTGTCGTTACCCAACTTCTGAAGATTGTCAATTGAGCCTGATTCCCACGACATCAACCTACGTTGTGTGACTTGGTTCCACGACACCAAGTCATGATACCGTGGAAGTTTCCGACTCTGTTCTCCTATTTGGTTTTGGATAGGACTAGTTTTGTATCTATAAATACCCCTATGTAGTCCTAGGTGCGAGAGTTGGTCAATATACTACTTTGAGAGTTATTTCATACTGTTTCAGACATATTCTTGGTTTTGTAGTCACAAACCCTAATTTGAGTTTTATTGATAATTGAAATTTTGGTTTTTCTTCATTATTGTGAGATCGTAATTATGCTTTCATCTTTGGATTATTCTTGCGTTCTTGCAATTATGAGTAGCTAAACCCATCAACTAGGGTTGTGTGAACCATGAGGAATTAACAAAACCGGTTAAGTACAAATCAACTTTGTACTGGTGTGTATGCATGTATTATTGTTTCCTTCGTTGTGATTGCTTTTCTAATAGCTGCAAACGTTAGAAACTCTCCTGTATTCTAGACTTGCTCAAGAGAGAGGTAGAGATTGGGAAAAGGAGATAAAAATAGAGATTTGAAGCTATCAACCTTCAACTGGAGCCTTAGCGGGAATGGTTATATGAAATCCAGGACAAGGGTTAGTAGTGCGACACTCGGAGTCCGAGAGGAAAAGAGTGAAATTCGTCTAATGAAGGTCGAGTGACAGTTAGATGAACCTAACTTGTTATATTTTGCATGCAGCGCAGTGGGGAAATCTTGTTAGCACAAGTAACCGGTGGAGTTAAGGAATCATTGGGGATCACAGTCCTACTGTATTTCTCTTATTGTCTATGAATTCAATACAACCACCATTCGTCATTGTTACTATTCATTAGCAAACCCCCCCAGTTTTCTTTATTTTCCAATTGTTCCATCTGGTATTGTACTCATACTTTGACCTATTCCCTGTGGGATTGACCCCAACCTAGTTGGGTTCTATATTTGATTCAGCGACCGCATTGTACTTTTTCAGAAGTATATTTTGGGCGACATCAAATTTTGGCGCCGTTGCTGGGGAATGCGGTTACGATGTTGAACATTACTGGTTGGAGTTGATTGGTTGTGTTCTTACATACTTTCTAGGGCATACGCCAGTTTATGCCAAATACTAGGAGTGAAGGAAATCCCCTGATTCCACTTGATCTTGAAATCGAAAGGACTCTAAGAGCTCATCGGAGAATGGTGAACACTGAAGGAGTTTAGAATCCCGCAGCTGCGGGAGACATTCACGACCAGCCAATTCATTCGACTGGTCAGGAAATAGTGGGTAAAACTACTAATCAATTGACACGAGAAAAACATGCTAGACAAGCTGCTCTTAGACAAGCAGAAAGAAGCACAGCGTCTGGTTGATGCTAAAGAGCGACAAAGACAACTGAGAGAACAACCGAGACCACATGTGCCTGTTTATGATGATCCTGAAGAAGAATATGTGGCATATTTTGAGCCAATAGAGAATGGTACCATCATTCCACCAGAGTTACCTCCGGGCACTAAGTTTGACATTACTAGTGCCATGATCCATCTGCTAAACTTGAAGGGTGAGTTTGCGGGTCTTCCTATTGATGATCCAAACATGCATGTACTGAATTTTGTGGGGGTCTGCACGTCGTACAATCTGCCTGGAGTTGACCAAGAGGCAATTCGATTGAGGTTGTTCCCGTTCTATCTTACAAGAGAGGCTACATTGTGGTTGGTTGAGCTGCCACGAGGTTCCATCACTACTTGGCAAGAATTGAGAAATTAATTTTTGGAAAGATTTTTCCCACCATCCAAGATGCTGCAGTTGAAAGACGAGATCTACAATTTCAGACAGCGTCATTCTGAAGCACTCTATGAGGCATGGCTGAGGTTTAAAAAGAAGCTGCAGAATGTGCCAAATCACAAAATGAGTGGCAGGAACTTACTTGAAATCTTCTACAGGGCTTTGAATGTCAACACGAAGGTGGTAGCAGATATTATCACTGGTGGAGCATTCATGAGTCTGAGATGGGACCAAGCTTCTAAGATATTAGATCGTGTCACTAAGACCAACCGAGGATGGCATACTCAGGAGCCAGATACGCCGGCTAGCACATATGCTATTGGAGAGTCAGCTCAAAGGGCTTTGGATGAATCGGTGGCTCAAGAGGTCGCTCAGTTGAGGACAAAAATTGGTCTTCTGGCTAAATAGATAGCGGCTAGAGATGCAGAAAAGGTGCATGCTGTTGGTGCACAAAGTAAATGGTCTAGACATGATGATAGTGAGTCTGATGAAGAGGTGAAGTATATAGATACTGAAGTGGCGGGTTTCCGAGCCAAGGGCCAAGGGTCTAATCAAGACTCTTGGAACTCAAGGCAAGGGAATCAAGGTCGGAACTATTATGGAGACAACTATAACAAATCGGGATACAGAGATCAAGAACGGGATCGTGATGGTGATTGGAGATGGAAAGATGATAATTGAGAAAAGAAAGACATCTATGTACCACCTGGAAGGCGTGATGAAGAGTCTGGAAATTCAAGGATGAAAGCACTTCTCAATAAATTAGTCAAAGGTGCAGAAAGTCAGGAGAATTGCTTGAAGGAGATTAGGACTGACATTTCGGGCATAAGTCAGAAAGTGGAGCCTCATTCAACTGCCATTAAATAGTTGGAGCAACAGTTTGGGTAGATTTCATTAGCGCTGAATCAATGTCAGCCAGGCACCCTTCCAAGCAATACCATCCAGAACCCCAAAAATGATAGTCATTATCTCGCCATTACTACTAGAAGCGGGAAGTGCACAACACACCCACCGATGCCTTCCAACATTAATGTGACTAATGAACCAGTGGTTATTGATGTAGAAGCTGAAGTAGAGTTGAATAATGCAAAGGGTGACATGGTTCCAAATTAGCAGAATGATAACGACAATGTAAAATCTGAGAAGAGGAAGGAAACAGAGGTACCAAAAGTGCTCAAAACTATCCCACAACCTCCTCCTCCCTATCCTCAAAGATTGAAGAAGAAGGTGAGGAAGGAAAGTATCAGAAGTTCATCACCATGTTGAAGGAGCTGTCAGTAAACATCCCTCTTGTAGAGCCATTGGAGCAGTTGCCAGGTTATGCAAAGTTAATGAAAGACTTGGTGACAAAGAAAAGAACAGTCAGTTTTGAGCCAGTAGATAACATACATCATTGTAGTGTAGTTGCGTCATGTTCCTTAGTTGAAAAGAAGGAGGATCTAGAAGCTTTCACCATACCTTGTATTATTGGGTCCTACGACTTTGCTAAGGCGCTGTGCGATTTAGGTGCTAGCATCAAACTAATGCCATTAGCCGTGTTCAAGCAATTGGGGTTGGGATCACCAAAACCAACCTCCATGAGACTTCTCATGGCCGATAGAACTGTGAAAAAACTGATTGACATTCTGTACGATGTTTTGGTGAAGGTTGCCTCTTTCATATTTTCAGCTGATTTTGTGATTCTCGATTGTGAAGTTGACTTTGAGGTTCCCATCATATTGGGAAGACCATTCCTTGCCACGGGTCATGCATTGGTTGATATGGAAACAGGGCAGCTGAAATTTAGATTGAATGACAAACAGGTTACTTTCAATATCTGTCGGTCAATGAAGCATCCAAAAAATAAGCGGGTGATTTCAGTGATAGATATTGTTTATGATAGTGAGGTTGTTGTGTCCATTAAAGAAAGGTTGGGAGTAGAACCTCTGGCTGCCGTGATCATGAATTTTAAAGACAATGGTATTGAAGATTATGATAGGATGGTGGGTGCACTCATGGGTAAAGGAGCATACACTTATGCTCCCAAGAAACTGGATCTTGGTTTGAAGAATAGGGTAACTCCACCAGCTCATCCATCTATTGAGGAGCCTCTAGTTTTAGAGCTTAAGGCTCTTCTGGCCCACCTTCGCTACACATTCTTGGGAGCCAACAATACCTTGCCAGTGATTATTTCTGCTAAATTGGTAGATTGGCAAATAGAGGCTTTGGTTTCAATTTTGAGAAGATTTAAGAGGGCCATTACTTGGTCCATTGCAGGTATCATAGGTATTCCACCCGGCATTTGCACTCATAAGATCCAGTTTGTTCCTGAGTGCATACCTAGCATTGAGCACCAGCATCGTATGAACCTACCCATGTAAGAGGTTGTGAAGAAAGAGATCATTAAGTGGTTAGATGCAGGAATGGTTTACCCCATTGCTGATAGCAAGTGGGTGAGCCTAGTTCTGTGTGTGCCAAAAAAAGGAGGAATCACTGTGTTCCAAATGACAAAAATGAGTTGATTCCAATGAGGCTAGTGACTGGATGGAGAGTTTGCATGGACTATCGAAAGATGAATTCGTGGACTGAAAAGGATCATTTTCCTATGCCCTTCATGGACCAGATGTTAGACCGTCTTGATGGTAGAGGATGGTATTATTTTCTTGATGGCTATTTGGGGTATAATCAGATTTTTATTGCCCTCGAAGACCAAAACAAGACCACTTTAACTTGTCCATACGAGACGTTCGCATTAAAGAGGATGCCTTTCAGTTTGTGTAATGCACCGGCCACCTTCCAACGCTGTATGATGTCTATTTTCTCCGACATGGTGGAAGACACTATCGAGGTTTTTATGGATGATTTTTCTATTGTGGGAGACTCGTTTGATGGTTGTTTGGCACACCTTGCCAATGTGGTACAAAGATGTGAGGAGTGCAACCTAGTGTTGAATTGGGAAAAATTTCACTTTATGGTCAATGAGGGTATCATATTGGGGCATCAGATTTTGAAGAATGGGATTGAGGTGGAGAAGGCCAAGATTGAAGTAATTGAGAAGCTGCCCCCACCTATCTCTGTAAAAGGTATCCGAAGTTTCTTAGGTCATGCTAGTTTTTATAGAAGATTCATCAAGGATTTCTCCAAGATTGCACATCCCTTGTGCAAACTTTTTGAGAAAGAGGTGAAGTTTGTGTTTGATGAAGCATGTCTTAAAGCATTTTAGTGTCTTAAGGAGAAGTTGGTTTCAGCCCCTATTATTGTGTCACCGGATTGGACTAAGCCTTTTGAGGTTATGTGCAATGCTAGTGGAGTGGCTTTGGGTGCAGTCCTTGGACAAAGACGTGAAAAGATATTACATCTGATTACTACTATGCTAGCAAAGTGTTTAATCCAGCTCAAAAGAATTACACTGTGACTGAGCAGGAGTTGTTGGTCGTAGTATTTGCTTTTGAGATATTAATATCCTACTTGATTGGTACGAAGGTAATTGTGCATACAGATCATGCAGCTCTTCGGTATCTTATGTCGAAAAAGGATGCTAAGTCAAGACTAATTCGGTGGGTACTTCTGTTGCAAGAATTTGACTTTGAAGTCAAGGATCGTAAGGGGACCAAAAATCAAATGGCTGACCATCTTTCACGCCTTGAGGAGGAAGCCATGATTAAATTGAAGGATGATCTTGAGATTGATGATACTTTTTCGGATGATCAAGTACTAGCATCATCCCAAGACTTAATCCCTTGGTTTGCTGATTTTACCAACTTTTTGGCAAGTGATCTAGTTTCGGAGGATATGACATATCAGCAAAGAAAGGAATTCATGCATGAGGTAAGAAAATTCTTTTGGGATTAGCCGTATTTGTTTAGGGTGTGTGCTGATGGCATAATTCGAAGATGTGTTCTAGAGTCTGAGATGATGAGTATTTTGGAGGCATGTCACTCATCCCTAGTTGGGGGTCATCATGGAGGTGCACGGACCGCCCATAACATCTTGCAATATGGGTACTACTGGCCCAGTATTTACAAAGATGCTCATGACTATGCCCGTGCTTGTGACCGATGTCAAAGGCAAGGTAATATTTCACGCAGACACGAACTTCCCATGAAAACCATACTTGAGCTTGAATTGTTCGATGTGTGTGGAGTTGACTTTATGGGTCCTTTTGTGAGCTCGCATGGAATGAAATACATCTTGGTAGCCGTTGAATACGTTTCTAAGTGGGTGGAGGCAATTGCGCTTCCTAATAATGAAGGGAGAAGTGTCACAACTTTCTTGAAAAAGAATATATTCTCACATTTTGGGACACCCCGAGTTATTATTAGTGATGGAGGATCCCACTTTTGTAACCGTTTGTTCAAAGCCCTTCTTGAAAAATATGGTGTCAAACATAAGGTGGCAACACCTTACCATCCTCAGACAAGCGGGCAGGTGTAGGTGTCAAATCGAGAGATTAAGTCCATTCTTGCGAAAACAGTTAATGCAAATAGGACTGATTGGGCTCGACGATTGGATGATGCGTTATGGGCATATCGGAATACTTTCAAAACACCAATTGGTGCATCACCATATTAGTTGGTTTTTGGAAAGTCTTGCCATTTGCCCGTTGAACTGGAACATAAAGCTTTGTGGGCATTGAAAAGGGTGAATTTGGACTGGAGTAAAGCGGCCCAATTGCAACTTGAGCAGATGAATGAGATGGATGAATTTCTTCTCCGAGCTTATGAAAGTTCAACATCGTATGAAGAGTGTAACACCCCGTATGTTCCCAACCCTACTTGACGACATTGAATAATATGTACGTAGGTATCGAGAGCTATGAGTATGCATTTGGTAAGGCTATTGATGAGATAATTGAATTTGGCTCTTGTTATGTGGTTAAACTTGCATAGAAGGTGTTTTGTAATTTTCATTGCGCATTTGTGAGGTTTAAAATGAGGCTAATAAGACCTGTAAACAAAGTATAATAAGGTTAAGAAGTGAGTTAAAGAATAGGATTTGAAGTATCTAACCAAACCCGCGAAGAGAAGTCGAAAAATGGAATTTTCAAAAATTTTAAGGAGGGGAGAGTTTGGTACCGTGCCACACTGCTCTGGGCTAAAAATTTTAGCCCAGAGTCAGTGGGTTGGCGCACCCAGGGGCGTGCCACCTTGGGTTTTCCACTTTTTCGAAAGTTGGAAATTTCTAAGTCCCAAGGGTATTCGGGGACGTACCGAGCCGATTTTTGCTACATTTATCCTACAACCAAGAGTATATACATGAAATGAATGAAATATTACATTGGTATGATAAAATTACTCGAGAACGAATTTGGGGTCAAAATGACAGTTTTGCCCTTAAGGTCAAAATAAGCCAAACGTGGCTAGAATCACTTGTTTTTGGGATTGAGGCTAAGGATATGAATATCATGAGTGGGAATATTATTGTAATACGTATAATACGAGAAATTATTGATTTTATTGGGTTAAGTGATTTGGGCTCAATAAAAGCCCAAAATGGGATAAAAGACATGGGTCACATGACCCAATCTTCTATTGACTTGGTCAATTGAAGCATTAAATATCAAGAAAGGCTAAGGATGACCCAAGTAATATATAAAGGACCACAAAATCTGATTTTTGTTCACTTTAACTCTCATTCTTTCTAGACATTTTCTCAAACCTTCTACAATATTCTCTCAAGAACCCTAAAGACACAAAGGCAATTTTGGAGCAAGGTCATCCCTTTGCAAGTTTGGGTAAGTGAATATTTTTATGGATTAATATATTATATGAATGAAATAGTATGTAAATCATGTTGGTTGTGCTTGGAAATGTTGGATATGGTACTTTGTGCTTTTATATAAGATTTGTGATCCATGGGATTTGAACTTGAATTAGGACTTGTGCCTTTGATGAAAGATCATGGTATGGATAAAATATGAACGTCTATGGTGTTATTTTTGTTGTTAACCTTGTTCTTGTCTATAAGTGTGTAACTCCTCGAATCCCATCGAGACATGATTGGCACCCGTAGCCGATAAGGCCCGAGAGAACCAACCTTTGCCTATGTTCAATCATGTGCATATCATAATCATGACCACCATTGCGGAAGAACATGAAAGACGAATAAAGGAAAACATGGGACATATTTATACATACATATGAAACTTGGCCGTTGAGGCCATCCAGTCAAAACAACATAAGTCTTTTACACTGATACACCCACATCCGCCTACAAAAGCCTTTAACAAGAGCATTGACCAAATTGAACCATAAGTCGGGAAAAGTCCCCGCTTTACACAATATGTACAATACCAAAACATATATACACTCTGACTCGGAGAAGCCCCGAATGAGCTGGAGCTCACCAAAGAACCGATAACACTGGCAATCTACTGGGGAGTCCTACTAGTACCTGCGCCTGCAACAAGTAAGGTAAATTCCCCGTGAGGGGTCAGTACGAAATAAGTACTGAGTATGTAAGGCTCAAATGAAACTTTGTAACACAAGAACATACTAATGAACTCAATACAAATGACTATACAATGTGAGTAAGTCACCATGTTACATTTTGGGAACCATGTGGATTGCTTTCATTACTTTCGTTGCTTTCTTTACATTCAATACTCACTTGTTATTACATATGCCACAATGTACCCGGGACCCTACTGATCAGTGGGTCTTTCATATCATGTCATCGTTTTGGGATCGAGTCGAGCAAGGCTTATACCCCTAGACTTGCCACCCATACATCAATTCATCGGGATCGGGTCGAGCTAGGCTTATGCCCCTAGACCTGCCACCCATAAATCCATACCTTGGGATTGAGTCGAGCTAGGCTTACGCCCTTAGACTTGCCACCCGTACTTGATCATTGACCACATATGCATTACTTTGTTCATTACTTTGAGATTGATACTTTGATAGTCATAACATCACTTTGGAACTTTGGAACATAACATTGTTGGAAGCTTTGAATCATTAACCAATGAGTGAAAGACATGTGAATAAACATCATGAGAAATATAACATTACTAGCACCATGATACTATTGGAACCATTGGACAATAATCCATGAACAAGAGACACAAGTATACTCACTATTGAACCATTGGAACAAGACCTTATTTGAGCTTTCGGAACATTAACCATGAATAGGAGACATGAGATTCACAAATGATCCATGAAGAGGAAATATATGATAATGACTATTGATAAATGAATATCGGATACCTTAGCACATTTCGGGATAGGACTAGTGACATGTCAATATGGACACTATTTGTCGCAGAAAGATACGGACAAAGTAACCTTACATACCTTGGATTCGCAATACGAATATACAACCTTAGATGTGTATACAATAATCCCGCTCCTTCTTTATGTGTCACTCTACAACATAAATACATAACGAAATTCACATTAACCACCAATTACTTTACAAATGCATACTATGTCAATGAGTTACATGTTTGCCTTTAAACATATCATTTCCCCTTGACAAAACCCATTGATCATACTATTATTCCAAAAATTCCATAATATTCCCAACATTGACCAATACATGATAATTGATACATTTTACCACAACACTTCTCCTTTACACTTTCTTATCCATCACACATCACAAATAACCCATCAAATGACCTTAATACAACTCATAACACATATCGGCCAAAATCCCACAATTTCCACTTATAGACAAGAACAAGTTTAATACCAAAAATAACACCATACAAGTTCATATTTTGTCCATACCATGCTTTTTAATCAAAGGAACAAGTCCTAATTCAAGTTCAAATCACCAAGATAGCACATCTTTCACCAAAGGCAAAAATACACTATTCACCACCTTGCCAACACAACTATCATAATATACATAATCTCTCATGCATATAATATGTTAATTCATGTGAATAGATACTTTCCAAGGCTTGGAATAGGATGATCTTGTCCAAAGAGTCCAAAGGAATTATTTTGCTTTAGGTTTTGGAAATGGGAAATGTTGAGAAAAATATCTTAGAGGCATGAGAGGTTTTGGACAATAAAAATATGATTTACACCTTTATATAGGCCTCTAATGTTGTCCTTAGCCAATTCTTTGCATTTAATACATGTTTTACTTGGTCAATATTGGAGGAATGGATCATTTCCCTTTGGGCCTATGTATTTTATTCCATTTTAGGCCTCAAATTGGGCCCAATAACACATCTCAACTTAGCCATCAATTTTTCATACATAATTCACCATATATATCGTGTTTACATAATTCCATGATGCCATGACAATATTCTCTTAAAAGATTCTCATTCGTCGTTTCGATCGCAAAAATAGGAATTCTAGTCGCCCTTGACTTCATTGGACATTTTTGGGTCACTATTAACATTTCATGATTTGATCATGTAGGAGTATGTAGGAGTGTATTGAAGTGTTTGAATCTTTAACACTGCTCAAATAACTCCAAAGGACCAAAAGAAACCATCCAAGAAACGTCGTAGAATTGCGTTACAAAACGGGTCCGGAAAGGCACAAAATTTGTGCCTTACGCCACTAGCTGCAAAGCAAGCTGTGGCGCAAGTTTCCAGCCTTCTCTGAATCTTCATACTGCAGGTGGCTTGCGCCACACCCCTGGAACAGGGTAGCGGCGCAAGTTTCAGCACTTTGCTGAAAATTTTGGCCACTTATCCAATGTTTGCGTATCGTCCAATCCCTTATCAAAACACTACAAAATACTTACTTAGTGACCTTAACCATCAAGTAAACATGACTTAAAGTCATCAAATGAGGTTATAATATGTACGGGGCATCACCCAAATGCATCACGAAATCACAAAACACTTCCTACGAAGGTCTAATCGCACATGTTAAGTCCGATATCAAATATTTCACCAAGAACACTATAAAACACATTTTCATGGCATCTCAACACCTATGTAGATATTTTACCAAGGTATAAAGTAAGGTTAGAAAAGTACGGGGTGTTACATTCTTCCCCCCTTAGAAACATTTGTCCTCGAATGTTAACAACATTGACTTACAAAAAATGCAGCTCTACTATAACATACGTATACACATACACATAATGCTCTTAAATACTTACTTGTTATTTTTCCAACTCCGCACTGTGTACTTCTTGGTCCATTTGAAATAAATGGGGATACTTGGATTTCATCATTTCTTCCATTTCCCATGTGATCTCCTCTACTTGTTGATTTCTCCAAAGGACTTTCACGGAGGCTATGGCTTTATTCCTCAATCTTTTTACTTGTCGATCTAGGATAGCAATGGGTACCTCTTCATAAGTGAGATCCTCTGTAACTTGAACGTCCTCTACGGGAACAATACGCGAAGGATCTCCTATGCATTTTTGAAGCATTGAAACATGAAATACCGGATGGACTCACGAAAGGTCCTGGGGTAGTGCCAACTCATACGCAACTTGCCCAAATCTTCTAATGATTTCATATGGGCCTATGTAACGTGGAATCAATTTCCCTTTATTTCCAAACCGCATTACCCCTTTCATCGGTGACACCTTTAAAAATACCCAATCACCTATGGCGAATTCAAGCCCTCTTCTTCTAACATCGGCATATGACTTGTGATGACTTTGAGCCGTTTGTAACCGTTGTTGTATAACTTTAACTTTCTCCATGGCTTGGTGAACAATATCTGGCCCAAGTAAAGCAGTTTCACCTGCTTCGAACCATCCGATTGGTGATCTGCATTTCCTTCCATACAAGGCTTCATATGGTGCCATTTTAATACTTGAATGATAACTATTGTTATACGCAAATTCAATAAGAGGCAAATGGTCATCCCAACTTCCTTGAAAATCCAACGTACATGCTCGTAGCATATCTTTAAGTGTCTGAATAGTATGTTCGGATTGTCCATCGGTCTGAGGATGGAAAACCGTACTCAAATTCACCTGAGTACCCAAACTCCGCTGAAAAGATTTCCAAAAGTGTGATGTGAACTGTGCTCCTCTGTCTGATATAATAGAAAGTGGAATACCATGCAATCGTACTATCTCTTTCACATACAACTTCACATAATTCACAGCTTTATAGGTCGTCTTGACCGATAGAAAATGCGCTGATTTAGTAAGTCGGTCCACTATGACCCATATAGAATCAAACTTTAGTAAGTCGGTCCACTATGACCCATATAGAATCAAACTTCCGCAATGTACGAGGCAAACCCGTAATGAAATCCATATTAATCATATCCCACTTCCAGAATGGAAGATTCATACATTGCATGTAACCTCCCGATTTCTGATGTTCTACTTTCACTTGTTGACAATTAGGCATTGCGCGACAAATTTTGCAATGTTCTTTTTCATGTTGCCCCACCAATACACTTTTTTCAATTCATGGTACATTTTAGTAGCACCTGGGTGAATGGAATAACACGAATGATGCGCCTCTGTCATTATTCGTGTCCGCAGTTCATCTACGTCCGGTACACATAACCTCCCTTGACATTGAAGTACCCCTTCCGGTGTAATATCAAATGCCTTGGTCAAATTCTGCTGCACATTCTCCTTTAGCTGCAATAAAATAGAATCCGCAAATTGCTTCTCTTTCACTTCAGCTATCAGGGAGGATTCTGCTGCATTCTGTACCATAACTCTATCATCCGAGGATTCAATAAGCTGAACTCCCAAGCTGGCTATTTGATTCAAATCTTTGATTATCTCACGCTTTTCATTCAACTGACCACTAGTGCTTTCGACTGCCTTACGGCTCAATGCATCAGCTACTACATTTGCTTTGCCTGGGTGATAAAGAATATCAATGGCATAGTCTTTTAAAAGCTCTAACCACCTTCGTTGCCTCAAATTGAGTTCCTTCTGCTTAAAAAGATATTGCAAGCTTTTGTGATCCGTATAGATGTCAACATGAACCCCATATAAATAATGACGCCATATCTTTAAAGCAAAAACTACCGCTGCCAATTCAAGATCATGTGTGGGATAGTTTCTCTCATGTGGCCGCAACTGTCGTGAGGCATATGCTATCACCCTACCATGTTGCATCAACACACATGCGAGACCAATCCCGGAAGCATCACAATACACTGCATAGCCCTCTATGCCTTAAGAAAGTACTAACACTGGTGTGGAAGTCAACTTATCTTTCAGTTTTTGGAACCCTCTTTCACATGCATCATTCCATTGAAACTTAATTGTCTTGTGAGTTAACTTTGTTAATGGTGCTGCAATAGAAGCAAACCCTTCTACAAATCTTCGATAATAACCTGCCAAACCCAGAAAACTGTGAATCTCGGTGGGTGTCGTAGGTCTTGGCCAATTTTTCACTGCTTCTATCTTCTGTGTATTGACCTGGATCCCTTCATCTGACACAATGTGACCAAAGAATGCAACTGATTTTAACCAAAACTCATATTTGGAGAACTTTGCATACAACTTACGCTCATGGAGAATCTGTAACACTTGTCGTAAGTGCTTAGCATGGTCCTCTGGTGATCTTGAATAGACAAGGATGTCATCTATAAATACCATGACGAACACGTCCAGAAATAGCTTAAACACCCTATTCATCAAATCCATAAACACAGCTGGTGCATTTGTTAGGCCAAATGACATAACCAAAAATTCATAATGACCATACCTTGTTCGGAAAGCTGTCTTGGGCACATCTTCTTCTCTAACTCTGACTTGATGGTAACCCAACCTCAAGTCAATTTTCGAAAAACATTTGGCACCCTGTAACTGATCAAACAAATCATCAATTCGAGGAAGGGGATATTTGTTCTTTATCGTTACTTTATTCAGTTTCCGATAGTCGATGCACATTCTCAAGGTGCCATCATTCTTTCGCACAAATAATACCGGTTCACCCCACGGGGACATACTAGGCCTAATGAAGCCTTTGTCCAGCAAATCTTTCAACTGCTCCTTCAATTCACGCAGTTCCGCTGGAGCCATTCTATATGGAGGAATAGAAATGGGCTGAGTGCCCGAAATCACATCAATGCCAAATTCTACTTTCCGTTCTGGGGGTAAACCTGGAAGATCCTCTGGGAATACATCTAGAAATTCATTGCCTACCGGTACTGACTGTGGAGTTAATGGTTCCGCTTCGGTATCTTTCAACCGTACTAAATGACATATGTAACCCTTAGCAATCATTTTCCTGGCTTTTAGATAGGAAATAAATCTCCCTCGTGGTGCCCCTACATTACCCTGCCATTCAAGAACATTTTCTTGCAGAAAACAAAATTGTACCTTCTTGGCCCGACAATCTACCGTAGCATAACAAGAGGCCAACCAATCCATTCCCATGATCACATCAAAATCCACCATGTCCAATTCAATGAGATCGGCCAACGTATCATGACCACACACAATTACCACACAATTACGATATACTCTCTTTGCAAGAATATATTCACCAACCGGTGTAGACACTTCAATTAATTTAATTAATAATTTCGGTGCCTTTGCAAATTTTGCAGCAACCAATAGAGTAACATAGGAAAATGTAGAACCTGGTTCAATTAGTGCATATACATTATGTGAGGATATGGATAATGTACCTGTGACGACATCAGGGGAAGCCTCTAAATTCTGGCGGTCCACTAAAGCATAAGTACGATTCTGGACCCCGCCAGTACTGGCTTCTCCTCTGGCACCTCTACCACGGCCAATAGGCTGCACCCCTCAGCCCTGTGAAGGAACCGATGCTGATGACGCAAACCCAGCTGGTCGTGCTATGCCACCCATGCTCCGCTGTGGACACTCTCTCGCTATATGCCCCGGCTTACCCCACCAAAAGCAGACATTCGTCCCTGATCGACATGTACCTGTGTGCATACGCCCGCAGTACTGACACTGCTGACGAGGAAAACCTGCTGCCTGTGACCCATGAACTCCGCTACTCTGCCCTGATGGACCACCCCTAGACCCTCAAAACTGTGAATGAACACCCCCTGTGGAATAAGAGAACGACGGTCTAGGTGGTCTAGGAAACATGCGGGGCCTAGATCCTCCATGAGACATCATAGGTGGTCCCATAGGTCGAGCCCTTTTGGACTGTCCCTTATCAAATTCATGCACTCTTCTTCTCTGTCGTTGGTCTTCCATTTTTTGAGCGAAGGCTTGTATTCGAGCAATGTCCATGTCCTTGTTCAAGGCAGCAATAGTGCAATCCCGTACCAAATATGGCTCTAGTCTGTCCACATATCTATGGACCCTGTCTGTCATCGTGGCCACAACATTTGGCGCATATCGAGCCAAGGAATTAAATTGCAAGCTATATTCCCTCATGCTCAAATTTCCTTGACGGAGATTTAGGAACTGATCCGCACGTGCCTCACGGATCTCATAGGGCAAGTAATGATCAAGGAAAGCAATTTTAAACTCTTCCCACGTAGGTGGAGTTGCACCAATATCACGAGATTTCTTCCAATCCTCGTACCACAATATTGCCTCTCCTTTCAGCCTATATGCAGCAAGTTCAACTGTTTCGACTCCTGTCACATGTATAACTTCCAAGGCCCTTTAAATTTGATCCACGAAGTCCTGTGGATCTGCTTTTGGATCTGACCCAGTGAAAATAGGAGGGTCAAGTTTTAGGAAATCCTGTGTCCTGCGACTCGCCATTCTAGCCGCATCATCATCATGTGTCACTACATCAGCTCGTCCCTGGCTTTGTGCCGCCACTAACTGTGTCAACATATGTACAGCATTCCTAAGATCCTGATCCGTGGCATTCATCGGTGGCTCTACAGGTACTTCTCTACCAATTGGTTCTTCCGAAACTGGGAGGGTAGATGAAGACCGCGATGATATTTCAGCATTCGCTCCATCTTGACTAGCTTGGTCAGGTAGTAATCTGCTCATTCCTTCTCTAGCATGCGCATCTACCTGCTTCCCTTTACCTCTACCTCTCGTGATTTGCATTTTGACTATACCAAAGAAAAACAAAATACCATGATCAGACACACTTCAACTGACAACACTGGCTCTATTGCATGATCTAGAAGTGAAGAACAGAAACAACATCCTAAATGTCCCGTAGCCTCCTACTTATAAATGTGGTGCATAACACATCGATAAGTAAGACTCTACTCAGACACGGCATTGTAGACACCCTTAGAACGACCTGCTCTGATACCACTTTTGTCACGCCCCAAATCCCATCGAGACATGATTGGCACCTGTAGCCGATAAGGCTCAAGAGAACCAACCTTTGCCTATGTTCAATCATATGCATATTATAATCATCACCACCATTGCGTAAGAACATGAAAGACGAATAAAGGAAAGCATGAGACATATTTATACATACATATGAAACTTGGCCGTTGAGGCCATCCAGTCAAAACAACATATGTCTTTTACACTGATACACCCACATCCGTCTACAAAAGCCTCTAACAAGAGCATTGACCAACTGAACCATAAGTCGGGACAAGTCCCCGTTTTACACAATATAAACATAACCAAAACATATATACACTCTGACTCAGAAAATCCCCGAATGAGCTGGAGCTCACCAAAGAACCGCTAACACTGGTAATCTACTGGGGAGGCCTACTGGTACCTGCGCCTGCAGCAAGTAAGGTAAATTCCCCGAGAGGGGTCAGTACGAAATAAGTACTGAGTATGTAAGGCTCAAATGAAACTTTGTAACACATGAACATACCAATGAACTCAATACAAATGACTAGACAATGTGAGTAAGTCACCATTTTGTATTTTGGGAACCATGTGAATTGCTTTCATTACTTCCATTACTTTCTATACATTCAATGCTTGTTTGTCATACATGTGTCACAATGTACCCGGGCCCCTACTGATCAGTGGGTCTTTCCATGACTTATCATCATGTTGGGATCGGGTCGAGCTAGGCTTATACCCCTAAGACCTGCCACCCATAAAGCACTGCATCGGGATCGAGTCGAGCTAGGCTTACGCCCCTAGACTTTCCACCCATAAATCAATACATCGGGATCGAGTCGAGCTAGGATTGCGCCCCTAGACTTGCCACCCATAAATCAACACATCGGGATAGAGTCGAGCAAGGCTTATGCCCCTAGACTTGCCACCCATACTTGATCATTGACCACATTTGCATTACTTTGATCTTTACTTTGAGATTGATATTTGATAGTCATAGCATCACTTTGAACTTTGGAACATAACATTATTGGAAACTTTGGATCATTAACCAATGAGTGAGAGACATGTGAATAACTTGGCTACATAACATTATTAGAATCATAACACTATGGGAACTATTGGATAATAATCTATGAACAAGAGACATAAGTATAATCACTATTGGAACATAACCTTATTTGAGCTTTTGGAATATTAACCATGATTATGAGACATGAGACTCACAAGTGATCCATGAGTAGGAAATATATGACAATGACTATAGATAAATGGATATAGGATACCTTAGCACATTTTGAGATAAGACTAGTGAAATCGCAATGTGGGTACTTTTTGCCGTAAAAAGATACGGACAGAGTAACCTTACATACCTTGTACTCTCAATACGGATATACAATCCTAGATGTGCATACAATAGTCCCGCTCCTTCTTTATATGTCACTCTACAACATAAATACAGAACAGAATTCACATTAACCATAACTACATCACAAATGCATATAACATCAATGGGGTACATGTTTGCTTTGAAACATGTCATTTCCACTAGACAAAACCATTGATAGCATCATTATTACAAAAATCCTCCAATATTCCCAACATTGAACAATACATAATAATCATTTCATTTCACCACAACACTCCTCCTTTACACTTTCTTATCCACACCACATCACAAATAATCCATCAATTCACCTTAATACACTTCATAGTACATATCGGCCAAAATCTCACAATATACACTTTGTAACACCCCGTACTTTTATAACTTTACTTGATACCTTGGGATCATATCTACATAGGTGTTGAGATGCCATGAAAATGTGTTTTATAGTGTCCTTGGTGAAACATTTGATATCGGACTTAACATGTGCGATTAGACCTTCATAGGAAGTGTTTTGTGATTTCGTGATGCATTTGGGTGATGCCCCGTACATATTGTAACCTCATTTGGTGACTTTAAGTCATGTTTACTTGATGGTTAAGTTCACTAAGTAAGTATTTTGTAGTGTTTTGATAAGGGATTAGACGATACGCAAACATTGGATAAGTGGCCAAAATTTTCAGCAAAGTGCTGAAACTTGCGCCACTACCATGTTCCAGGGGTGTGGCGCAATCCACCTGCAGTCTGAAGATTCAGAGAAGTCTGGAAACTTGCACCACAGCCTGCTTTGCAGCTAGTGGCGCAAGGCACAAATTTTTTGCCTTTCCGGACCCGTTTTGTAACGCAATTCTACGACGCTTCTTGGATGGTTTCTTTTGGTCCTTTGGAGTTATTTGAGCAGTGTTAAAGATTCAAACACTTCAATACACTCCTACATACTCCTACATGATCAAATCATGAAATGTTAATAGTGACCCAAAAATGTCCAATGAAGTCAAGGGCGACTAGAATTCCTATTTTTGCGATCGAAACGACGAATGAGAATATTTTAAGAGAATATTGTCGTGGCATCATGGAATTATGTAAACACGAGATATATGGTGAATTATGTATGAAAAATTGATGGCTAAGTTGAGATGTGTTATTGGGCCCAATTTGAGGCCCAAAATGGAATAAAATACATAGGCCCAAAGGGAAATGATCCATTCCTCCAATATTGACCAAGTAAAACATGTATTACATGCAAAGAATTGGCTAAGGACAAAATGAGAGGCCTATATAAAGGGGTAAATCATATTTTTATTGTCCAAAACCTCTCATGCCTCTAAGATATTTTTCTCAACATTTCCCATTTCCAAAACCTAAAGCAAAATAATTCCTTTGGACTCTTTGGACAAGATCATCCTATTCCAAGCCTTGGTAAGTATCTATTCACATGAATTAACATATTATATGCATGGGATATTATGTATATTATGATAGTTGTGTTGGCAAGGTGGTGAATAGTATATTTTTGCCTTTGGTGAAAGATGTGTTATCTTGGTGATTTGAACTTGAATTAGGACTTGTGCCTTTGATGAAAAAGCATGGTATGGAAAAAATATGAACTTGTATGGTGTTATTTTTGGTATTAAACTTGTTCTTGTCTATAAGTGAAAATTGTGGGATTTTGGTCGATATGTGTTATGAGTTGTATTAAGGTCATTTGATGGGTTATTTGTGATGTGTGATGGATAAGAAAGTGTAAAGGAGAAGTGTTGTGGTAAAATGTATCAATTATCATGTATTGGTCAATGTTGGGAATATTATGGAATTTTTGGAATAATAGTATGATCAATGGTTTTGTCAAGGGGAAATGACATGTTTAAAGGCAAACATGTAACTCATTGACATGGTATGCATTTGTAAAGTAATTGGTGGTTAATGTGAATTTAGTTATGTATTTATGTTGTAGAGTGACACATAAAGAAGGAGCGGGATTATTGTATACGCATCTAAGGTTGTATATTCGTATTGTGAATCCAAGGTATGTAAGGTTACTTTGTCCGTATCTTTCTGCGGCAAATAGTGTCCATATTGACATGTCACTAGTCCTATCCCAAAATGTGCTAAGGTATCCGATATTCGTTTATCAATAGTCATTTTCATATATTTCCTCTTCATGGATCATTTATGAACTATTCATGGTTAATGTTCCGAAAGCTCAAATAAGGTCATGTTCCAATGGTTCAATAGTGAGTATACTTGTGTCTCTTGATCATGGATTATTGTACAATGGTTCCAATAGTATCATGGTGCTAGTAATGTTATATTTCTCATGATGTTTATTCACATGTCTTTCACTCATTGGTTAATGATTCAAAGCTTCCAACAATGTTATGTTCCAAAGTTCCAAAGTGATGTTATGACTATCAAAGTATCAATCTCAAAGTAATGAACAAAGTAATGCATATGTGGTCAATGATAAAGTACGGGTGGCAAGTCTAGGTGCGTAAGCCTAGCTCGACTCAGTCCCGAGGTATGGATTTATGGGTGGCAGGTCTAGGGGCATAAGCCTAGCTCGACCCAATCCCGATGCATTGATGTATGGGTGGCAAGTCTAGGGGCATAAGCCTAGCTCGACTCGATCCTAACACGATGACATGATATGAAAGACCCACTGATCAGTAGGGGCCCGGGTACATTGTGGCATATGTAATAACAAGTGAGTATTAAATGTAAAGAAAGCAACGAAAGTAATGAAAGCAATCGACATGGTTCCCAAAATGCAACATGGTGACTTACTCACATTGTCTAGTCATTTGTATTGAGTTCATTAGTATGTTCTTGTGTTACAAAGTTTCATTTGAGCCTTACATACTCAATACTTATTTCGTACTGACCCCTCTCGGGGAATTTACCTTACTTACTGCAGGCGCAGGTACCAGTAGGACTCCCCAGTAGATTGCCAGTGTTAGCGGTTCTTTGGTGAGCTCCAGCTCATTCGGGGCTTCTCCGAGTCAGAGTGTATATATGTTTTGGTATTGTACATATTGTGTAAAGTGGGGACTTTTCCCGACTTATGGTTTATTTTGGTCAATGCTCTTGTTAGAGGCTTTTGTAGACGGATGTGGGTGTATCAGTGTGAAAGACTTATGTTGTTTTGACTGGATGGCCTCAACGGCCAAGTTTCATATGTATGTATAAATATGTCCCATGTTTTCCTTTATTCGTTTTTCATGTTCTTCCGCAATGGTGGTCATGATTATGATATGCACATGATTGAACATAGGCAAAGGTTGGTTCTCTCGGGCCTTATCGGCTACGGGTGCCAATCATGTCTAGATGGGATTCGAGGTGTGACATAAGTGGTATCAGAGCAGGTCGGTCTGAGGATGTCTACAAAGCCGTGTCTGAGTAGAGTGTTACTTATCGATGTGTTGTGCACCACATTTATAAGTAGGAGGCTACGGGACATTTAGGATGTTGTTTCTTTTCTTCATTCTAGATCGTGCAATAGAGCCAATGTTGTAAGTTGCATTGTATCCGATCTTGGTAATTATTTTTCTTTGGTATAGTCAAAATGCCGAACACTAGAAGAGGAAGAGGAAAAGGTAAAAGTAAGCTGATAGATAGAATTGCTGGATAGGAAACAAATAGACCACCACCTGAATAAGTTGATCAAGGTGGGGCTGACACTGAGTTTGTAACGCGAGCTTCTTCTACTTCTTCAGCTCCAGAAGAGCCGAGAAGAAGGAAAGTACCCGTGGAACCACCGACGAATGCCACAGACCAGGATCTGAGGAATGCAGTTCAGATGTTAACACAGTTAGTGGCAGCCCAGAGTCAAGGACGAGCTGGTCCAATGACACATGATGATGATGCGGCTAGAGTAGCAAGTCGCAGAACACAGGATTTCCTCAAATTGGACCCTCCTATCTTCACAGGGGCAGATCCACAGGACTTCGTGGATCAAATTCGGAGGGCTTTGGAAGTTATGCATGTGACAGGGGTAGAAACAGTGGAACTTGCTGCGTACAGGTTGAAAGGAGAGGCAATATTATGGTACGAGGATTGGAAGAAATCCCGTGATATTGATGCAACCCCACCTACTTGGGAAGAGTTTAAAGTGGCTTTTCTTGATCATTACTTGCCCTATGAGATCCGTGAGGCACGTGCGGATCAATTCCTAAATCTCCATCAAGGAAATTTGAGTGTCAGAGAATATAGCTTGCAATTTAATTCCTTGGCTCGATATGCACCAAATGTTGTGGCTACGATGACAGACAGGGTCCATAGATACGTGGACAGACTAGAGCCATATTTGGTACGAGATTGCACTAATGCGGCCTTGAATAGGGACATGGACATTGCTCGAATGCAAGCCTTCGCCCAGAAAATGAAGGATCAGAGACAGAGATGAAGGGTACATGAATTTGATAGGGAACAGTCCAAAAGGGCTAGACCTATGGGACCACCTATGATGTCCCAAGGAGGATCTAGGCCCCGCATGTTTTCGAGACCACCTAGACCGTTGTTCTCGTCTTCCACAGGGAGTGCTTATTCTCAGTCTCGAAGGTTTAGAGGTGGTTCAGCTGGGCAGAATAGTGGAGTTCATGGATCACAGGTAGCAGGTTTCCCTCGTCAGCAGTGTCAGCACTGCGGGCGTATTCATTCAGGCATATGTCGGACAGGGACAAATGTTTGCTTTTGGTGTGGTATGCCGGGACATATAGCAAGAGAGTATCCACAGCGGAGCATGGGTGGTATAGCACAGCCAGCTGGGTTGGCTGTTGCATCATCAGCATCAGTTCCTTTACTGGACCGAGGGGTACAGCCTAGTGGCCGTAGTAGAGGTTCCAGAGGAGCAGCCAGTACTAGCGGGGTCCAGAATCGCACTTATGCTTTGGTGGACCGCCAGAATTCAGAGGCTTCCCCTGATATCGTCACAGGTACATTATCCATATTCTCACATAATGTATATGCACTAATTGAACTAGGTTCTACATTTTTCTATGTTACTCCATTGGTTGCTGCGAAATTTGCAAAGGCACCGGAATTATTAATTAAATCAATTGAAGTGTCTACACCGGTTGGTGAATATATTGTTGCAAAGAGAGTATATCGTAACTGTGTGGTAACTGTGTGTGGTCATGATACGTTGGCCGAGCTCATTGAATTGGACATGGTGGATTTTGATGTGATCATGGGAATGGATTGGTTGGCCTCTTGTTATGCTACGGTAGATTGCCGGGCCAAGAAGGTACAATTTTGTTTTCTGCAAGAAAATGTTCTTGAATGGCAGGGTAATGTAGGGGCACCACGAGGGAGATTTATTTCCTATCTAAAAGCCAGGAAAATGATTGCTAAGGGTTATATATGTCATTTAGTACGGTTGAAAGATATCGAAGCGGAACCATTAACTCCACAGTCAGTACCGGTAGTCAATGAATTTCTAGATGTATTCCCAGAGGATCTTCCAGGTTTACCCCCAGAACGGGAAGTAGAATTTGGCATTGATGTGATTCAGGGCACTCAGCCCATTTCTATTCCTCCATATAGAATGGCTCCAGCGGAACTGCGTGAATTGAAGGAGCAGCTGAAAGATTTGCTGGACAAAGTCTTCATTAGGCCTAGTATGTCCCCGTGGGGTGCACCGGTATTATTTGTGCGAAAGAATGATGGCACCTTGAGAATGTGCATTGACTATCGGCAACTGAATAAAGTAATGATCAAGAACAAATATCCCCTTCCTCGAATTGATGATTTGTTTGATCAGTTACAGGGTGCCAAATGTTTTTCGAAAGTTGACTTGAGGTCGGGTTACCATCAAGTCAGAGTTAGAGAAGAAGATGTGCCCAAGACAGCTTTCCGAACAAGGTATGGTCATTATGAATTTTTGGTTATGTCATTTGGCCTAACAAATGCACCAGCTGTGTTTATGAATTTGATGAATAGGGTGTTTAAGCCATTTTTGGACGTGTTCGTCACGGTATTTATAGATGACATCCTTGTTTATTCAAGATCACCAGAGGACCATGCTAAGCACTTACGACAAGTGTTACAGATTCTCCATGAGCGTAATTTGTATGCAAAGTTCTCCAAATGTGAGTTTTGGTTAAAATCAGTTGCATTCTTGGGTCACATTGTGTCAGATGAAGGGATCCAGGTCGATACACAGAAGATAGAAGCAGTGAAAAATTAACCAAGACCTACGACACCCACAGAGATTCACAGTTTTCTGGGTTTGGCAGGTTATTATTGAAGATTTGTAGAAGGGTTTACTTCTATTGCAGCACCATTAACAAATTTAACTCACAAGGCAATTAAGTTTCAATGGAATGATGCATGTGAAAGAGGGTTCCAAAAACTGAAAGATAAGTTGACTTCCACACCAGTGTTAGTACTTCCTGAAGGAATAGAGGGCTATGCAGTGTATTGTGATGCTTCCGGGATTGGTCTCGGATGTGTGTTGATGCAGCATGGTAGGGTGATAGCATATGCCTCACGACAGTTACGGCCACATGAGAAAAACTATCCCATACATGATCTTGAATTGGCAGCGGTAGTTTTTGCTTTAAAGATATGGCGTCATTATTTATATGGGGTTTATGTTGACATCTATACGGATCACAAAAGCTTACAATATCTTTTTAAGCAGAAGGAACTCAATTTGAGGCAACGAAGGTGGTTAGAGCTTTTAAAAGACTATGACATTGATATTCTTTATCACCCAGGCAAAGCAAATGTAGTAGCTGATGCATTGAGCCGTAAGGCAGTCGAAAGCACTAGTGGTCAGTTGAATGAAAAGCGTGAGATAATCAAAGATTTAAATCAATTATCCAGCTTGGGAGTTCGCCTTATTGAATCCTCGGATGATAGATTTATGGTACAGAATGCAGCAGAATCCTCCTTGATAGCTGAAGTGAAAGAGAAGCAATTTACGGATTCTATTTTATTGCAGCTAAAGGAGAATGTGCAGCAGAATTTGATCAAGGCATTTGATATTACACCGGAAGGGGTACTTCAATGTCAAGGGAGGTTATGTGTACCGGATGTAGATGAACTGAGGACACGAATAATGACAGAGGCGCATCATTCGCGTTATTCCATTCACCCGGGTGCTACTAAAATGTACCATGAATTGAAAAAAGTGTATTGGTGGGGCAACATGAAAAAGAACATTGCAGAATTTGTCGCGCAATGCCCGAATTGTCAACAAGTGAAAGGAACATCAGAAACCGGGAGGTTACATGCAATGTATCAATCTTCCAGTCTGGAAGTGGGATATGATTAATATGGATTTCATTACGGGTTTGCCTCGTACATTGCGGAAGTTTGATTCTATATGGGTCATAGTGGACCGACTTACTAAATCAGCGCATTTTCTACCGGTCAAGACGACCTATAAAGCTGAGGAGTATGTGAAGTTGTATGTGAAAGAGATAGTACGATTGCATGGTATTCCACTTTCTATTATATTAGACAGAGGAGCACGGTTCACATCACATTTTTGGAAATCTTTTCAGCGGAGTTTGGGTACACGGGTGAATTTGAGTACAGCTTTCCATCCTCAGACTGATGGACAAGCCGAACGTACTATTCAGACACTTGAAGATATGCTACGAGCATATACGTTGGATTTTCAAGGCAGTTAGGATGACCATTTGCCTCTTATTGAGTTTATGTATAACAATAGTTATCATTCAAGTATTAAAATGGCACCATATGAAGCCTTGTATGGAAGGAAATGCAGATCACCAATCGGATGATTCGAAGCAGGTGAAACTGCTTTACTTGGGCCAGATATTGTTCACCAAGCCATGGAGAAAGTTAAAGTTATCCAACAACGGTTACAAACGGCTCAAAGTCGTCACAAGTCATATGCCGATGTTAGAAGAAGAGGGCTTGAATTCGCCATAGGTGATTGGGTATTTTTAAAGGCGTCACCGATGAAAGGGGTAATGCGGTTTGGAAATAAAGGGAAATTGATTCCACGTTACATAGGCCCATATGAAATCATTAGAAGATTTGGGCAAGTTGCGTATGAGTTGGCACTACCCCAGGACCTTTCGTCAGTCCATCCGGTATTTCATGTTTCAATGCTTCGAAAATGCATAGGAGATCCTTCGCGCATTGTTCTCATAGAGGACGTTCAAGTTACAGAGGATATCACTTATGAAGAGGTACCCATTGCTATCCTAGATCGACAAGTAAAAAGATTTAGGAATAAAGCCATAGCCTCCGTGAAAGTCCTTTGGAGAAATCAACAAGTAGAGGAGATCACATGGGAAGCGGAAGAAATGATGAAATCCAAGTATCCCCATTTATTTCAAATGGACCAAGAAGTACACAGTGCGGATGTGGAACAATAACAAGTAAGTATTTAAGAGCATTATGTGTATGTGTATACGTATGTTAAAGTATAGCTGCATTTGTTGTAAGACAATGTTGTTAACATTCGAGGACGAATGTTTCTAAGGGGGGAAGAATGTAACACCCCGTACTTTTATAACCTTATTTGATACCTTGGGATCATATCTACATAGGTGTTGAGATGCCATGAAAATGTGTTTTATAGTGTCCTTGGTGAAACATTTGATATCGGACTTAACATGTGCGAGTAGACCTTCGTAGGAAGTGTTTTGTGATTTCGTGATGCATTTGGGTGATTCCCCGTACATATTCTAACCTCATTTGGTGACTTTAAGTCATGTTTACTTGCCTCTATCCTCCGTATAGGATGTCTCCAGCCGAACTGCGTGAATTAAAGGAGCAATTGAAGGACTTGCTAGATAAGGGCTTCATTAGGCCTAGTATGTCCCCATGGGGTGCACCATTCTTATTTGTGCGAAAGAAAGATGGCACCTTAAGAATGTGCATTGACTATCGGCAATTGAATAATGTAACGATCAAGAACAAATATCCCCTCCCTCGCATTGATGATTTGTTTGATAAATTACAGGGTGCCAGGTGTTTTTCAAAAATTGACTTGAGGTCGGGTTACCATCAAGTCAGAGTTAGAGAAGAAGATGTACCCAAGACAACTTTTCGAACACGATATGGCCATTATGAATTTTTAGTTATGTCATTTGGACTAACAAATGCTCCAGCTGTGTTCATGGATTTGATGAATAGGGTGTTTAAGCCATTTTTGGACGTGTTCGTCACGGTATTTATAGATGGCATCCTAGTTTATTCAAGATCACCAGAGGACCATGCTAATCACTTACGACAAGTGTTACAGATTCTTCGTGAAAGGAAGTTGTATGCAAAGTTCTCCAAATGTGAGTTTTGGTTGAAATCAGTCGCGTTCTTGGGTCACATTGTATCAGATAAAGGTATACAGGTTGATACCCAAAAGATTGAGGCAGTGAAAAACTGGCCAAGACCTACGACACCCACAGAGATTCGCAGTTTTCTGGGTTTGGCAGGTTATTACCGGAGATTTGTAGAAGGGTTTGCTTCTATTGCAGCACCATTAACAAAGTTAACTCACAAGGCAATTAAGTTTCAATGGATGATGCATGTGAAAGAGGGTTTCAAAAATTGAAAGATAAGTTGACTTCCACACCAGTGTTAGTACTTCCTGAAGGCACAGAGGGCTATGCAGTGTATTGTGATGCTTCCGGGATTGGTCTCGGATGTGTGTTGATGCAGCATGGTAGGGTGATAGCATATGCCTCACGACAGTTGCGGCCACATGAGAAAATCTATCCCACACATAATCTTGAATTGGCAGCGGTAGTTTTTGCTTTAAAGATATGGCGTCATTATTTGTATGGGGTTCATGTTGACATCTATACGGATCACAAAAGCTTGCAATATCTTTTTAAGCAGAAGGAACTCAATTTGAGGCAACGAAGGTGGTTGGAACTTTTAAAAGATCATGACATTGATATTCTTTATCACCCAGGCAAAGCAAATGTAGTAGCTGATGCATTGAGCCGTAAGGCAGTAGACAACACTAGTGGTCAGTTGAATGAAAAGCTTGAGATAATCAAAGATTTGAATCAATTAGCCAGCTTGGGAGTTCCCCTTATTGGAACCTCAGATGATAGAGTTATGGTGCAGAATGCAGCAGAATCCTCCGTAATAGCTGAAGTGAAAGAGAAGCAATTTACGAATTCTATTTTATTGCAGCTAAAGGAAAATGTGCAGCAGAATTTTACCAAGGCATTTGATATTACACCGGAAGGGGTGCTTCAATGTCAAGGAAGACTATGCGTACCGGATGTAGATGAGCTGAGGACACGAATTATGACAGAGGAACATCATTAGCGCTATTCTATTCATCCGGGTGCTACTAAAATGTACCATGAATTGAAAGAAGTGTATTGGTGGGCCAACATGAAAAGGAACATTGCAGAGTTTGTCGCTCAATGCCCGAATTGTCAACAAGTGAAAGTAGAGCATCAGAAATCGGGAGGTTACATGCAATGTATCAATCTTCCAGTCTGGAAATGGGATATGATTAACATGGATTTCATTACACGTTTGCCTCGTACATTGCGGAAGTTTGATTCTATATGGGTTATAGTGGACAGGCTTACCAAGTCAGCACATTTTCTACCGGTCAAGACGACCTATACAGCTGAGGATTATGCGAAGTTGTATGTGAAAGAGATAGTACGATTACATGGTATTCCACTTTCCATTATATCAGACAGAGGAGCACAGTTCACAGCGCACTTTTAGAGGTCTTTCCAGCAGAGTTTGGGTACACGGGTGAATTTGAGTACAGCTTTCCATCCTCAGACTTATGGACAAGCAGAACGTACTATTCAGACACTTAAAGACATGCTACGAGCTTGTACGTTAGATTTTCAAGGCAGTTGGGATGACCATTTGCCTCTTATTGAATTTTCGTATAACAATAGCTATCATTCAAGTATTAAAATGGCACCTTATGAAGCTTTGTACGGAAGGAAATGTAGATCACCAATAGGATCGTTTGAAGCAGGTGAAACTGCTTTACTTGGGCCAGATATTGTTCATCAGGCTATGGAAAAGGTTAAGGTGATCCAACAGTGGTTACAAACGGCTCAAAGTCGTCATAAGTCATATGCGGATGTTAGAAGAAGAGGTCTTGAATTCGCCATAGGTGATTGGGTGTTTTTAAAAGTGTCACCAATGAAAGGGGTAATGCGGTTCGGAAAGAAAGGGAAATTGAGTCCACGTTACATAGGCCCATATGAAGTTATTAGAAGATTTGGGCAAGTTGCTTATGAATTAGCACTACCTCAAGAACTTTCTTCAGTCCATCCGGTATTTTATGTTTCGATGCTTCGAAAATGCATAGGAGATCCATCTCGTATTGTTCCCATTGACGATGTTCAATTGACAGAGGATCTTACCTATGAAGCGGTACCCATTGCTATCTTAGACCGACAAGTGAAAAGATTGAGGAATAAAGACGTAGCTTCCATGAAAGTCCTTTGGCGAAATCAACAAGTAGAGGAGGTCACATGGGAAGCGGAAGAGATGATGAAATCCAAATATCCCCATCTATTTCAAATGGATCAAGAAGTTCAAAGTGCGGGAGTGGAGCAATAACAAGTCTCCATGAGCCCTAAAAGTTTATGTATATGTATGCTAATGTAGAGATGCACTTGTTGTAAATGAAACGGTATTGTTAACATTCGAGGACGAATGTTGCTAAGGGGGGAAGAATGTAACACCCCGTACGTTCTCAACCCTACTTGACGACATTGAATAATATGTACGTAGGTATCGAGAGCTATGAGTATGCATTTGGTAAGGCTATTGATGAGATAATTGAATTTGGCTCTTGTTATGTGGTTAAACTTGCATAGAAGGTGTTTTGCAATTTTCATTACGCATTTGTGAGTTTCAAAATGAGGCTAATAATACCTCTAACCAAAGTATAATAAGGTTAAGAAGTGAGTTAAAGAATAGGATTTGAAGTATCTAACCAAACCCGCGAAGAGAAGTCGAAAAATGAAATTTTTGAAAATTTTAAGGAGGGGCACATTTGGGACCATGACACGCCTCTCTGGGCTAAAATTTTTAGCCCAGAGGCAGTGGTTTGGTGCGCCAAGGGGCGTGCCACCTTGTGTTTTCCACTTTTTCGAAAGTTGGAAATTTCTAAGTCCCAAGGGTATCCGGGGACGTACTGAGCTAATTTTTGCTACGTTTATACTACAACCAAGAGTATATACATGAAATTAATTAAATATTACATTGGTATGATAAAATTACTCGAGAACGAATTTGGGGTCAAAATGACAGTTTTGCCCTTAAAGTCAAAATAAGCCAAACGTGGCTAGAATCACTTGTTTTTGGGATTGAGGCTAAGGATATGAATATCATGAGTGGGAATATTATTGTAACATGTATAAGACAAGAAATTATTGATTTTATTGGGTCAAGTGATTTGGGCTCAATAAAAGCCTAAAATGGGATAAAAGACATGGGTCACATGACCCAATCTTCTATTGACTTGGTCAATTGAAGCATTAAATATCAAGAAAGGCTAAGGATGACCCAAGTACTATATAAAGGACCACAAAATCTGATTTTTATTCACTTGAACTCTCATGCTTTCTAGACATTTTCTCAAACCTTCTACAATATTCTCTCAAGAACCCTAAAGACTCAAAGGCAATTTTGGAGCAAGGTCATCCCTTAGCAAGTTTGGGTAAGTGAATATTATTATTGATTAATATATTATATGCATGAAAGAGTATGTAAATAATGTTGTTTGTGCTTTGAAATATTGGATATGGTACTTTGTGCTTTTATATAAGATTTGTGATCTATGGGATTGGAACTTGAATTAGGACTTGTTCCTTTGATGAAAGATCATGGTATGGATAAAATATGAACGTCTATGGTGTTATTTTTGTTGTTAACCTTGTTCTTGTCTATAAGTGTAAATTGTAGGATTTTGGCCGATATGTATTATGAAGTGTATTAAGGTGAATTGATGGATTATTTGTGATGTGGTGTGGATAAGAAAGTGTAAAGGAGGAGTGTTGTGGTGAAATGAAATGATTATTATATATTGGTCAATGTTGGGAATATTGTAGGATTTTTGGAATAATGATGCTATCAATGGTTTTGTCAAGGGGAAGTGACATGTTTCAAAGCAAACATGTACCCCATTGATGTTATATGCATTTGTGATGTAGTTGTGGTTAATGTGAATTCCGTTATGTATTTGTGTTGTAGAGTGACATATAAAGAAGGAGAGGGACTATTGTATGCACATCTAGGATTGTATATCCGTATTGAGAGTACAAGGTATGTAAGGTTACTCTGTCCGTATCTTTTTGCGGCAAAAAGTACCCACATTGCGATTTCACTAGTCTTATCTCAAAATGTGCTAAGGTATCCTATATCCATTTATCTATAGTCATTGTCATATATTTCCTACTCATGGATCACTTGTGAGTCTCATGTCTCATAATCATGGTTAATATTCCAAAAGCTCAAATAAGGTTATGTTCCAATAGTGATTATACTTATGTCTCTTGTTCATAGATTATTATCCAATAGTTCCCATGGTGTTATGATTCTAATAATGTTATGTTTCCAAGTTATTCACATGTCTCTCACTCATTGGTTAATGATCCAAAGTTTCCAATAATGTTATGTTCCAAAGTTCAAAGTGATGTTATGACTATCAAATATCAATCTCAAAGTAAAGATCAAAGTAATGCAAATATGGTCAATGATCAAGTATGGGTGGCAAGTCTAGGGGCATAAGCCTAGCTCGACTCGATCCCGATGTATTGATTTATGGGTGGAAAGTCTAGGGGCGTAAGCCTAGCTCGACTCGATCCCGATGCAGTGCTTTATGGGTGGCAGGTCTTAAGGGCATAAGCCTAGCTCGACCCGATCCCAACATGACGATAAGTCATGGAAAGACCCACTGATCAGTAGGGGCCCGGGTACATTGTGACACATGTATGACAAGCAAGCATTGAATGTTAAAAAAGTAATGGAGAAAAATAATGTATGACAAGCAAGCATTGAATGTAAAAAAAGTAATGGAAGTAATGAAAGCAATTCACATGGTTCCCAAAATGCAAAATGGTGACTTACTCACATTGTCTAGTCATTTGTATTGAGTTCATTGGTATGTTCATGTGTTACAAAGTTTCATTTGAGCCTTACATACTCAGTACTTATTTCATACTGACCCCTCTCGGGGAATTTACCTTACTTGTTGTAGGCGCAGGTACCAGTAGGCCTCCCCAGTAGATTGCCAGTGTTAGCGGTTGTTTGGTGAGCTCCATCTCATTCGGGGCTTCTCCGAGTCAGAGTGTATATATGTTTTGGTGATGTATATATTGTGTAAAACGGGGACTTGTCCCGACTTATGGTTCAGTTGGTCAATTCTCTTGTTAGAGGCTTTTGTAGACGGATGTGGGTGTATCAGTGTAAAAGACATATGTTGTTTTGACTGTATGGCCTCAACGGCCAAGTTTCATATGTATGTATAAATATGTCTAATGCTTTCCTTTATTCGTCTTTCATGTTCTTACGCAATGGTGGTGATGATTATAATATGCATATGATTGAACATAGGCAAAGGTTGGTTCTCTCGGGCCTTATCGGCTACGGGTGCCAATCATGTCTCAATGGGATTCGGGGCGTGACAAAGAGAAGATGAAATTGTATCATGATCGTCGAATTGAGAACTGCGAGTTTCACCCGGGAGACTTGGTTTTACTGTATAATTCTAGTTCGCCTGTTTGCTGGAAAACTAAAATACAAATGGTCAGGCCCATTCACGATCGTTAGGGTATTCTCACATGGTGCTTTTGAGCTAAAAGGAGTAGATAATGTTCTATTCAAAGTCAATGGACAGCGTGTTAAGCATTATGTAGGAGTTCCGGAAGGGAAGGATGATTGAAGAACTTGAACTTGATGAAGTCTGAGTAGTCAAGTTAGCCATGTCGTGCCGCGATGTTAAATCAGGCGCTTCATGGGAGGCAACCCATAGGGCTAGTTGGTGAAGTATGAGTATCCAAGTTAGCCGCGTTGTGCCGCGATGTTAAATCAAGCGCTGATTGGGAGGCAACCCAAGATATTGTTATATGGAGATCTGATTATCAGAGGATCAGTGGTTGAAAGTTGTAAAATTTACCTGAAGGGGTTCAGCACCAGTCACGCTATGTCTCACATCACGTGAGTTAAATTCACGCCACATGGATTGTGCCGTGAAAAACAGAGTAAAAATTTAGGTTTCAGAACCCCACCTACGTCAGGACCCACGTGACTTGAGTAATACCTACGTCACGTGGGCTGTCTCGTGAAAATCAGAAGAATATTTGTTAACCACAGTATCTCAACCAAAACTTGACTCACATCACGTAGGTCACACCCACGTGACGTGGGTCATGTAGTGAAACATAAAATCTGCAGAAACCCGAATGTGACCCAACCCAGGCCCATTTTTCCAAAATAAAAATGGATCCTTTCTTCTCCACCCGATACAAAACCCGAACTACACTCCCTTACTTCCCTACTTTCAATTTATCTATTCAAACCCTAAAATTCCAATTTTCTCTTATTCTCCACATCAAATCCGAATCCCCACCTTCTCCAACTCAAAAAATCCAAAAAACCCTTCTCAAAACTCACCAAATCCGACTCACCTACTCGAAAATCTGACCCACCCACCTCCGAATCCACTACCACAAACCCGACCCAAATCCAACCCAAATACCCATAATTCAATCCTTCACCCGTTACCATGCCTCCAAAATCCAACCCCAAGAGTGACCATCTTGATTCCTCATCCCGAATTCGCACCAAAAATCTGGATTTACCGACCCGTCTGCGGGATGAACCAACTGAGTCTGAGCAAAGTGGTTCTATGGAGGAATTTGATATTAGCCATGATGCTACTGCTTTAGTCCCTCAGGCTATGAGGTTACAGATGCGAGCCCGAGCGGATGCCCAGGCAGCACTTCAGTCAGTCCCACCACCTATTGAGCCAGTTGTTCCGGCTGAGTCTTCTCAGTCCTCCCTCCAGTCTGAAGAGGGGGAGGATGGTTATGCTTCAGGATCTGCTGATAATGCTACGGGGTCAGGGTACTTCTGCGGTGGAGGATACGACTTCTGTTTCAGGTTCTGGTGCCTAGAGTGCTCCGACTCCCGCACAGAGTATGGAGGTTCAGCATTGGTGTGCGCAGGGAATGCGTGCATTCTATGATAGAGATGCTGAATTAACTGAGAGGGGTGTGTATCGGAGGAGCATTATGGAGGAGCCTCGATATAGGGTGGATGAGTTGAGGACCTTGCCTGACATATGTCCTGTCTTTGAGAGATACAGTTTGGGTTGGATGGCGCAGCCTTCTGGTCAATATAGCTCGGAGTTAGTCCGAGAGTTTTATGCCTCGTATGATACGTCAGTGGATTTGGGCACTCCTGTTGGGTAAAAATTTATTTTGCAGCCATTTTTGACTCATGTCATGGTTCGTGGTACCCGCGTGGATATTTTGGAGCAGACCATTCACTGCTTCTTATTTGGGGCTGACCGTCCACTTCTGACATCGACTGCTGAATTTGATCATAGGATGGACACTATCAGAGATAGAGCTAAGATGCGAGACGCGGAGCAGAAATTGGAACTTCTTAAATGGATTGCAGGGTACCTAGTCGAGGATGGTGTGGCGGCTAGTTGGGTAACTGCGAAGCTGGACATCAAAAAGTCCATGCTTCATTTTGCTAGTAGATTCTGGTGGTCCGTGGTTCGGCATAGGTTGGGTCCAACCAATGCTGACAACTCACTCACATTGGACTGGGCTGTAGTAGTAGCCAACATCTTAGCTGGTTATGAGATTCCTTTTGCGAGGTACATAGTCTGGGAGATCCACGAGCGGGCTTTCAGAGATCACATGAGTATACCCTTTCCATGCTTGGTCCAGGGGCTGTGTGATAGGGCAGGGGTGGCCAGGATACCTGCCCTGGACCATTTTATCGAGATGACCCGCATTGCGGACATTGGGCTGATGCAGTAGAGGGGTTCACACCCCATTCTTCCACGAGGGTCACAGCCGTCTGAGTCGTCGAGTGCAGCCCTGGATGAGCCGAGTAGTGCACCTTTTCCTGTTCCTACACCAGTTAGGGTACCAGTGCAGACTGAGGGCGCTGGCCCTATTGATGATGGGGTGCCTAGTACTAGTGTTCCACCATCTCTTGTTGGGATGGTTTCATTATCGAGAGACTTTCTACAGCAGTTGATTGACAGGCAGCCGAAAATGTTTAAGAACCAGGCTCACACTGAGACTCAGATGGCTAAGTTGGTATCCCAGCTTAAGCCTTGGTTTAGGACCACATTAGAGGCTGCGAATACTAGGGTGGAGGATCGGATGACTGCAGCAATGGACCAGTTTATGAGGGGGTTGCATGGGAGGATAGATAGTTTTGAGACACGTATGGCCTCACGCTTGAGTACTGCACCGAGCCCTGATAAGGCCGGATTTACCCAGTGTAACACCCCGTACCTTCCCAACCCTATGTGATGACGTTGAACAATGGTTACTTAGGTGTCGAGATGCCATGAGTATGTAACTTGTAATGTCAGTGATGGGAAAATTAAAATTTGGCCTTGTACATGTGATTAAACTTGCATAGGAGGTGTTTTGCGATTTTCATGGAGCATCCGTGGGGTTCAAAATGAGGCTAAGAGGACCTCTAAACAAAGTATATTAAGGTTAAGAAGTAAGTTAAAGAATAGGACTTTAAGTATCTAACCAAACCCGCAAAGAAAAGTCGAAAAATGAAATTTTCAAAAAAAATAAGTGTGGGGAGAACTAGAGGGCATGCCAGGCCACTCTGAGCCAAATTTTTGTTCCCATAGGTAGCTAGTTGGCTCGCCCAGGGGTGTGCCAGGGTGGGTTTTGCCATTTTTCGAAAGTTGGAATTTTTCTAAGTCCCAAGGGTGCCCGGGGACGTATCAAGCCAATTTTTTCCACGTTTCTTCTACAACCATGAGAATATACATGAAATGAGTGAAGTATTATGTTAGTATGATAAATTACTCGAGAACGAATTTGGCATCAAAATGATGATTTTACCCTTTTGGTCAAAATAGGTCATACGTGGCTAGAATCGCTTGCTTTTGGGATTGAGGCTACAAATATAAATCTCGTGAGTAGGAATATCATTGTAACGCGTATATGATGGACTACACATTGATTTTAGTGGGCCAAGATAATATATGTGTTAATGGGCCAAAAGGTAGCCAAAATGCATGGCCCAATGGGTCAAAAAGACCCATTCTTCCATTGACTAAATACATACACAAATAATATTGGATAAGCATGGAATCAAGGCCTATAAAAAGGGGGAAATATCATATTTTAATTCATTATGCATACACATCACTTTCTCTCGTTTTCTAGAGGTTTCAAGATAACTCCTTTGGTGGCTCTTCAAACCCTAAGGTATTCAAGCTTGGGTAAGTGATTATTCTTGTACTTTAACATATTATGTACATGAGATACTATGTATATCATGTTGGTTATGCTTGGAATTGTTGGACATGGCACTTTGACTTTTTACTAAAAGATGTGCATTCTTGTGAATTAAACTTGAAAAAGGGCTTGATGATTTGATAAAAGTTAATGGTATGGATGAGATATCAACATGTATGGTGTGATTATGTTATTAAACTTGTTATTTTTCTATAAGTGTAAATTATGGGATTTTGGCCGATTTGTTGTTGTGAGGTGTATTGAAGTAGTTTGATGGAATAATTGTGATGTGGTGGTGATGGAGAAGTGTGATTGTGTGGTCAATGTATGGCATGAATGGGGTATTGTTGGTATGTCAATGCTGTAAATGGTATTGTAGATAAGGAAATGCCATTAAACATGTAACTCATTGTTGTCATATGCATTTGTAAGGTAGTTGGTGGTTAACGTTGGTTTCATTATGTACTTGTGATGTAGAGTGAAACGTAAGGAAGGAGCGAAATTATTGTGCTCACATATTGGATTGTGTACTTACATTGGGAAGATAAGGTACGTAAGGCTACTCTGTCCGTATCCTTCTGCAACACATAATGTTCATAATGACATTACACTTATCCTATCCCGAAATATGCTAAGGTATCTCATTCGGATTTGATATATGTTTTTATCCACACGGTTCTTTTTCATTGACCGATTGGCATTCATATGTCTCTTATCCATGGAATGAAATTCCTAAATCTCTCATAATGTTGTTGTAACTACTAAAAGAAACCGTTTCAAGGTAAGTGACGACGTAAGGGGAGTCTATTCATTCCTAAGTCACGTATAACTATCTCAAAGAGGGTAAGATGTAAAGAGAATCTAGTTATTCTTGAAAATTATTTTCCAATCATGTCATGTTCCAAAGTCCAATATTATTATGAATATCTTTGTACCAATCTCATAAGAGTAGTGAAGGAGGTAAAGTGCGAACTAATATATCTATTCCTCACAAGTGAGCGTATCACTCTCTTGAAAGTAAGGAAGTGAAGTAAGGTATAGAGGTGTGTTTCCAATATTCTCATGACCCTTAAAGTATCACTCTCTCATAAGTGGATATGTTAATCTCTCACAAGTTAAAGTATCAATATCACAAGAGTAATAAGAGAGATGATGTGCAAGTTAATATAATTATTCCTCATAAGTGAAGATGTCAATCTCATGAAGTAAAGGAGTTAAGTAATATATATGTAAGAGTGTGCTTCAGTTAATGTCATGATGTTTAATGTGTTACTCTCATAACTAGCTAAAGGGTGTAAGTTCAAGTTGGAATAATCCCAATATTATGCTATGTTAGTTATATGATAGCCCACCAAAGGTGGAGGCCCGGTACTATATACATATATTATAGCCCACCAAAGGTGGAGGCCCGGTACTATATATACATATTTATAGCCCACCAAAGGTGGAGGCCCGTTATTATATACTTAATTATTATAGCCCACCAAAGGTGGAGGCCCGGTACTATATATTTACTTATAAGGTAATGATCCATAAGGTATTATGGATCACTAACTAGTTGAGTGAACAATAATAAAGATAGTTGTAAAAGAGATGAGACTATATCCCTTGCATGAATATATAAATATGAAGGTTATGATAATAATGATGATGATGCGACTGAATGACCAAGTGATTAAATAATAGAAGTAATGAACATGGTTCCACTTATTCGGGACGGAGGTATATCCATATTGATTATTCTCTTAAACTTAATTTCTTGGAAGTACTTATGTGTTATTATACAGTTTCATATGGCCTTACATACTCAATACTTTCTTCGTACTGACCCCTCTTGGGGGACTTACCTTACATGCTGCAGGCACAGGTGTTAGTAGATCTCCGCAGTAGGCGACGAGATATCCGCAGATTGTTGGTGAGCTCCAGTTGATCCGGGACTTTTTCGAGTCATTATACATATTGGTTTGAGATTGTATATGAGTACAGAGTGGGGTGTGTCCTGACTCTAGGTTTTTCATAGTCATGTATCTATAGAGGCTTTGTAGATGTATGTGGGAAACTGAATGTAAGATGTACACGTTCATTTTGACATGATGGCCCTAATGGCCAAATTTCATATATTACATATGTTGCCATGACTTACTCCATTGATACTCAATTAGATGAGATTAAATGATATTCCTACGCAAATATACATATGAGAGTACATGAACAAAGATTGGTTCTCTCGGGCCTTATCGATTACGAGTGCCAATCACGCCTCGTTGGGATCCAGGGCGTGACACCTAGGAGGTAGCTGCTTTGAGAGAGGAGGTTCGGCCATTGGCATCGAGTAGCACTCCCATCATACCACCTATGCCTACCCAGACCTCCGTGAGACCAACATTTGAGGTTGATTTGTTTGCTGATGAGGAGCCTCCGATGGATAGAGGCAAGAGACCCCGCAGTCTAGAAGATGGGGGTGAGAGTGATGCTGAGTATGAGAGTGATCTGCAGAGGGATATTAAAGCCTCTCGGGTAGAGTACCATACGAGCCAGATTGAGGCAGAATAGAGGGCGCGTGGTGCATCTGCTAGTCAGGCTGTCCCTCAACCGGATGCACCTACTGCTGCGCAGTCTGATGATCCCGTTTTTGGCAGGCCCACTTTCGGCTCTTAGGGCACCACAGGTATGTCTTCACTCCCTTGTTTTTGATTTGATATCAGTGGATTGAGGTAATTGCACCATGTTTAGTTGGGGGTGGGGGTGTACCACCACTTGGGGGTTATTTTTGCCATGTTTCTTTTCCCCCGAGTGTGCTATCATAGTAGAATCGGGATGTTTAAGATGTTATTGATGATGTTTTTGTGTTTCTTGCTAAATTAGGAGAAAAATGAGGTAACTGTAGTGCAGTCCAGTTTTTAAAGATTTTTATGTGTTTTGAATGTTAAGGATACCCCTCCTAAAATTTCTGTTTTTTAATTGTGTGAATAGCATGCTTGTGTGTGACAGCTGTTGGATCTTTTTATGGCACTAGGTTTATAGGAAAATAACTGTAGCTAGCATTGCATGAACCGGATAGGTAGTAGTTGGTAATACAACCCTGTGCTATTTGTGTGTGAGGTCACTACTTAGTTAACTGTGTGTGTGCGATCCAAAACAAGCCCGATTAGTCTTGCCTAAGTTAAAGGATAGGGATTAGGAAAGGATCATGGACCGTTTTTGAATAAAGTCCACATTTATCCTAAATACCAAACCAAAGGAAGAAGTATCCCTTGATCCCGACTTTGAGCCATAATTGTCCTAGTTCTTTCATTAGCCTATTCACCTTCCCATTTTAATCACAATAAACTTGTATTGGCCTTGGTCCCTCCTTGGACAATGTGTACTGCAACTCAGGAAAATCGCCTAAGTTGAGGGTGGCTATCATAGGGGTGCGTAGATTGAGTTGGGTATGAAGAAGGGGTTAATAAAAGAAAAAGAGAAAACAAATTTGGGTGTGAAAAAAAATATATATAAAGTGAAAGAAAAAAAATTAGAAAAAGAAAGAAAAAATAAATATGTGTTTAAAGGTTTGAGAAAAATCACACCCAAAATCTGAAAATAGAAGAATGGAGAATAAGGGAGAATAAAAATGAAAAAGGTTGGAAGTTGGAGCCAAAAATAGTGTAGTGTCAAGGAGGGTGGATTCACTATACCCATATGCACCATACCCGTCCCTAAGCCTACAATAAAAGCCGAGTAAAGTCCTATAGTGATCCTAGTCTAACTGTCTGGAAACGAAGGCGTAGAAAATAAGGGCAAGCCTATGGTATTCCATGCACACTGTTTTGACTTCTTTGAGAGCGTGAGTTTTCTGACCTCGTCCCTATGATGATATTCATTAGTATACTGTGAGTGCATGGGACTACTTTGATTGTGAGAGCACATGGGTTGCATAATTAGCTACTAGTTATTTGAGAAATGCCAATTGCATATACGCTTAGTTGTTTGTGCGTAATTTGGTGCCATCACTTGATCCCTTCTGTGTCATGATCCTATACTGCTTATATACACACTTTGGTTTTTCTTTGAATATAGAAGGGGTCAAAAAGGTTTTGTGTCAAAAGCAACGAGTAGACTGCCATAGGTCCCTTAGGTTTCTCTTAAGTTAACCATTGTGTTTATGTATTTTTATTTTGTTCGCCTGAGGACATGCAAACGTTCTAAGTTGAGGGTGTTGATGTGTCATGGTTACATGGCACTGTTGATGCTTAAAAAAAGGAAAATATGCAATAACTTAGGTGTGTTTTGTTGGTATGATGTGGTTTCTGTCCTACTTTGCAGGAAAATAGGTTTTAAAGGCAAAATGATAAAAAGAGGAAGAATCAAGCCCGAGAACGAAGTGACGGAAGAAGAAAGAACCAAAGGCTGCACCAGAGGAGGAGTTACGCCACCACCCACGTGACATGGAAGCCACTCACGCCACGTGAGTGGCTTTCGTGACTCAAGTCCAGATAATGAAAGAATAGCCTGATTTCCACGGCAGGGGTCACATGGCGTGACTACCACCCACGTGACGTGGAATCCTGCCGTGACCCAACTTATGAAGATTGCCAATTGAGCCTGATTCCCACGACATCAACCTACGTGGCGTGACTTGGTTCCACGACACCAAGTCACGATACCATGGAAGTTGCCGACTCTGTTCTCCTATTTGGTTTTGGATAGGACTAGTTTTGTATCTATAAATACCCCTATGTAGTCCTAGGTGAGAGAGTTGGTCAATATACTACTTTGAGAGTTATTTCATACTGTTTCAGATATATTCTTGGTTTTGTATTCACAAACCCTAATTTGAGTTTTATTGATAATTGAAATTTTGGTTTTTCTTCATTATTGTGAGATCGTAATTATGCTTTCAGCTTTGGATTATTCTTGTGTTCTTGCAATTATGAGAAGCTAAACCCATCAACTAGGGGTGTGTGAACCATGAGGAATTAATGAAATCGGTTAAGTACAAAGCGACTTTGTACTGCTGTGTATGCATGTATTGTTGTTTCCTTCGTTGTGATTGCTTTTCTAACTGTTGCAAACGTTAGAAACTCTCCTGTATTCTAGACTTGCTCGAGAGAGAGATAGATATTGGGAAAAGGAGATAACAATAGAGATTTGAAGCTATCAACCTTCATCTAATAACTGTTAGCGGGAATGGTTATCTGAAATCCAGGACAAGGGTTAGTAGTGCGACACTCAGTGTCCGAGAGGAAAAGAGTGAAATTCTTCTAATGAAGGTCGCGAGACAGTTAGATAAACCTAACTTGTTAGATTTTTCATACAGTGCAGTGGGGCAATCTTGTTAGCACAAGTAACCGGTGGAGTTAAGGAATCATTGGGGATCACAGTCCTAGTGTATTTCACTTATTGTCTACGAACTCAATACAACCAACATTCGTCATTGTTACTATTCATTAGCAAACCCCCACCCAGTTTTCTTTACTTTCCAATTGTTCCATCTGGTATTCTACTCATACTTCGACCTATTTCCTGTGGGATTGACCCCAACCTAGTTGGGTTCTATAGTTGATTCAGCGACCGCATTGTACTTTTTTGGAGGTATATTTTGGGCGACATCATAAGGTGTTGCCATCATATGTTTCACACCCTATTTCTCAAGCAAGGCTTTGAATAAACAATTGCAAAAGTGCGAGCCTCCATTACTAATGATTGCCCTTAGTGTACCGAATCTGGAGAATATATTCTTTCTCAAAAATGTTGTGACACTCTTCCCTTCATTTTTGGAAGCTGCAAGTGTCTCCACCCACTTTGAAACATAGTCAACAACTACCAAAATATACTTCATACCATATAAGCTCACAAAGGGGCGCATGAAATCAATAGCCCATACATCAACTATCTCAAGCTCAAGTATTATGGTCTTTGGAAGCTCTTGCCTTTGAGATATGTTTCTTTGTCATTAGCATTTGTCACAAGCCCTTGCATAATCATCTGCATCATTGTGAATGGTGGGCCAATAGTATCCACATTGCAAGATCATATGCACAGTCTGTGCACCACTATGATGATCCCCAACTGGTGATGAGTGACATGCCTCTAGAATACTCATCATGTCAACCTCAAGAACATATCTCCAAATCATTCCATCTACACAAATCCAAAACTAGTATGGCTCATCCTAGAATAACTTCCTCACATCATGCATAAACTTCTTCTTCTGATGAAATGATAGGTCCTCAGGAACCACGTCACTTATCAAATAATTGGAAAAGTCTACAACCCATGGAATCAAGTCTTGCGATGCAGACAATACTTGCTCGTCTGGGAAAGTATCATCAATTTCATGCTCATCCATTAATTTTAGTATTGCCTCTTCTTCAAGGCATGATAAATGGTCAGCCACTTGATTTTCAGTCTCGTTTCGATCCTTAACCTCAAAGTCAAATTCTTGCAATAAAAGTACCTAATGAATCAACCTTGGTTTTGCATCCTTCTTCGCCTTAAGGTATCTAAGAGCTGCATGGTCAGTATGCACAATCACTTTTGTGCCAATCAAATAAGATAGAAATTTCTCAAACATGAACACCACATCAAGCAACACTTATTTAGTCACAGTATAATTTTTCTGAGCAGGATTAAATGTTTTACTAGCATAATAGATGGGATATAAGATCTTCTCTCTCCTTTGGCCTAGGATTTCTCCTAGTGCCATGCGGCTAGAACACACATAACCTCAGATGGCATTGACCAATAAGGTGACACAGTAATAGTGGCTAAAATTAACTTCTTTTTTCAAACAGTCGAATGCTTTAAGGAAAGTATCATAAAAAACAAACTTCACCTCCTTGTCTAACAACTTGCACAGAGGATGTGCAATTTTAGAGAAATCCTTGATGAATCTATGGTAAAAATCAGCATGTCCCGAAAAGTTCTGAATACCTTTCAAAGAAATTAGTGGAGGTAATTTTTCAATCACCTCAATCTTAATCTTGTCAACCTCAATCCCCTTCTTCAAAATCTTGTGACCAAGCACTATTCCTTCTTTGACCGTGAAGTGGAACTTCTCCCAATTAAGCATCAAGTTACAATCCTCACATCTCTTCAAGAAAATAGCAAGATGTACCAAACAATCTTCAAATGATTCACTAATAACAGAGAAGTCATCCATAAATACCTAAATAGTATCCTCCACCATTTAAGAAAAGATGGACATCATGCAATGCTGAAAGGTCGTTGGCGTATTACACAGACCAAAAGGCATTATCTTAAACACTGAAGTCCCATATGGACAAGTGAAAGTGGTTTTATTTGGGCCCTTGGGAGCAATCAAAATCTGGTTGTAACCCGAATATCCATCAATAAAACAATACCATCCTCTAGCAACAAGACGGTCTAACATCTGATCCATGAAAGGTATCAGAAAGTGATCCCTATCCCTATCAGTCTATGCATTCAGGTTCCTATAGTCCATGCATACTCTCCAACCTGTGACTATCCTCATGGCAATAAGATCGTTCTTCTTGTTTGGAACCACAGTGATTCCACCCTTCTTAAGCACACATTGGACTGGGCTCACCCATTTGCTATCGGCAATAGGGTAAACCACCCCCGCATCTAAACACTTGATAATTTCCTTTTTTACTACGTCCTACATAGGCGGATTAAGTCTTTGTTGATGCTCAATAATAGGCACACAATCAAGCTCAAGTTGGATTTTAAGCGTGCAAATTCTAGGTGAAATCCCAATGATATCAGTAATGGACCATCCAATGGTCCTCTTGAACTTCTGCAACACAGAAACCAAAGCCTCAACTTGCTAATCTACAAAATCAACTGCAATAATAATTGGCAAACTGTTGTTGGCTACCAAAAATACATGACAAAGGTGGGATGAAAGAGCCTTGAGCTCCAAGACTGGAGGTTTCTCAATAAAAGGCTTAGCCGACAGGATCACTCTATTATTAAAATCAAGACCTTCTTTGGTGAAAAATTGTATGAACTCTTCTCACGAAAGGGGATCACCATTTCATCATAGCCATTGATGTCATCACCCTCAAGATTCATAATAACTGTTGCAATTGCTTCAACTCCAAGCCTCTTCTCAATAGGAACCACCAATGTATTCTCATCGACTGTATCAGTCACAAAAATCACATGCATATCTTTTGGATGCTTTATGGATTGAAACACATTAAAAGTCAGTTATTCGTCATTCAATCTAAACTTTATCTGCCCAGTCTCTATATCAACCAACGCATGTCCAATCGTAAGAAATTGTCTCCCCAAGATTAAGGGAACCTCAAAGTCAACCTCATAGTCAAGGATGATGAAATCAGCTGGAAAAATGAAAGATACAACTATTAACAGCACATTACATAAGAACCCTGCAGGCTTCTTCATAGTCCAATTTTCCATAAGAAGTCTCATCAAAATCGGTTTGGGGGACCCTAAGCCCCAACTATCTATACACTGCTAGTGGTATCTAATTAATGCTAGCACCCAAATCACACAAATCTTTAGCAAAATTTGATGACACAATGGTGCATGGACTTATGAAAGCTATAGGATCTTCCTTCTTCTCAACTAGAGATCGAGAAGCAATTGAACTACAGTGGTGCACATTATCAATGAGCTCAAAACTCAAGATTCTCTTCTTTGTCACCAGCTCCTTCATAAACTTTATGTAACCCAACATTTGTTCAAGAGCCTCAACTAGAGAGGTATTCATTGACAATCCTTTCAATATAGAGATAAACTTATGATAATTTCCCTCTTCAGCCTTTTTCTTTAATCTCTATGGAAAAGGAGGAGGAGGAGGTCGTGGGATGGGATTCAATACTTATGGGACCTCCTTTTCCTTCCCCTTTTTATCCTTGGCCTCTTTTATAGCAACTAGAGTCTTTTCAGTTATATTCTTATCAATAACTAAATGTTCAGATTCGATCACTTTCTCATTATCGACAATCACTGGCTCGAGCATATTCTCAACAACCACGGGCATAGGTGGATCAACGGTCATCTTCTTGCTCATAGTAGTGTCACACCCTTCTTTCATCACCGCGACGAAGAAGCGAAGGAAAAAAGAAAAGAAATAAAGGTTTTTTCCAATTGAAGTGACGATTTTGAATAGGGATTATTTTTATTTATAGATTCTCCACTTGGAATTGAGTTATGGTGCTCCAAGTCACCTTTTTGAATCCCCATTCAAAAAAAATAACTCGTCAATATTGGTTTGCGAACTAGAAATTCGGGTAAGGAATTTTGTTGACCGAGGGAAAGGTGTTAGGCATCCCTCGAGTCTCGTGGTTCTAGCATGATCGCTTTATCGACTTATATTTGGCTTAAGTTAATTCTTGAATAAAATAGTTTTGATTAGTTGATTAAGTTACCTAAGGATTGTGAGAGAAATTGTGACTTATGTTTTCAGCTGAGGAGCGTAACCACACAAGGAGCCTTGTAATTATGAAGTAAACCAAGGAGCGTAACCGCACACATAATCAACATCGATATATTAATTTAAATTCATTCTTATCTTTTACTAATTCATGTCTTATCTCACTCACTTCTCACAATTTTCCTCCATTTTTCTTTTGTTATTGGAATGAATCTTGAATTAATCCGCAACATATCTCGCATCCCACAATTAAACTACTCGGGCACTAAATATTAGTATAAGCCAAATTCCATTTACAATATATTTCCAAGGTCGACGCGACTTGATAATTAAACAAAATGTAAAATGTAATTATAATATTTAAACAAAACCTTCAAATGTTGGAATAAAAAAAAGATACTACAAAACATTAAATATGATGATCAAAATATTAAATTTAACCTAACTTAATTGAAACATGGAAAATTAAATTATTAAATGAAGACTCGATTTTTTCTTAAAACAAACATATTAACAGTGACTTAAAACCGATTCAACATTAATTCTTAAAAAACATAAGTAATCTTTTATATGCCAAATACAATTGTTAAATGAAAAGTCCGTTTTGTAAATTAACTTCTCACCAAGTTCATGTTATTTATTATAACATTTAAGAATATCAAACAAAGCCAATTGTTCAAACTCATTTAGAATTCAACCACATTAATTCTGTATTTACTAAATATTAGTCAGAAAAAAATAATTTTTAAGAAAAATTAAGAAGACTACTAAACTTAAACCCATTATCGATCAAAATGTTATTTCAATTAACCTTATCATAATTAACTACTCGGAAGAATACTCCTTTATTCACTTTAAATACCAGAAAAGGAAAAAAACAAGCTGTCAAAAGTTTGTACTTGACCTAATAATCTTTAAAATTCTTTATACATATTTTTCTTCAACTTAATGACTTCAAATATGTTAACAGGAACTCCGGACTCCATTTTTATGCTTGCAGGATAAGTTTTATAGTTTAGAACATCATTATACCCTAATTTGCATGTCAACTATTCATGAGTTTGATGTAGCAAATGATGTAGAGACTATTCACATCTACATCATTTAACACTATTAACTTTAAAAATGATCTCATCTAATGTTCGAAACCAATCTAATTACCATTATTTTGAAACAACAAACAAATTACAAATAAAGACGTAGAGCACAAAACTTCATATAAATAATAAACTTTTCATACTAATTGATCATGCTTTAATTAAAAACAACTAGAAAAGCATTGAGTAAGAACTTGTGTATAAATTAACTAAAAAGAGAAGTACGAACGTCGCCACTGGAAACTCAAACTGGAACCCGAATTCAACTCGCCACTTCTTTTCCTTCCCTTTTCTCTTGTTTATCTTCTTTTGTTTTCTATCTCTTTTTTTTAAGTGTTGTGTTTTTCTCATGTAGTCTTCTCTACTTTTTTCTCGTGCAGGTTGTTGTGTTGTTATATAAAGTTGTGTGTTGGTGTGCACATGTGAGACGTGAGGGAGTGGGGTATGGGGGGAGTTGAGAGACGTGAGGTAGTGCAGTGCATATGTTGTAGGAATAGGGAGGAATGGGGTTAGATTAGTGGTGTAGTTTAGGTTAGGAAATTCTTTTCTTTTTCCTTTTTTTACTTAAAGATAAAAAAAAATATATATATATATAATGATAAATATTGACTTAAGTATTTCACACTAATAAAATATTTAAAAAGTTAGAAGACTAGTAAAACTATATGTAACTAAGAAAACTATTAAAATTAGTAGCTTATTTATTAAAACCTAAATTAAAAGAAAACATATTAGAAGAAAATTTTCTTTTCTTTTGAAAATTAAAAAACAAGGCTTATTGTAAAATGTGAGTCTATTGTTTTTTTGAAATCTTTTTCAGAATTTTTCAATCAAAACCTGCTAAAAATGAAAATAAAAGCTAAAATAAAGATTAGATTAAAAATAAATTTATAATGTTAAAAATAGGTTAAAACTCGGGGATGGTCAAAAATTATGTGTCTACATTTGCCTCTCTTTGTCTGAGAACGCAAAGATTTTTTGCACAAAGAAGTAGACAACACGATAAGTTTTGACCCGACTGTTATTTAAAATGAAAAGGAAAAGAAGAAAAAGATGTGATCGAGTCTTGGTTTTGGACAACCTACATATCCCAGGTTATAAGGGAATAAGGTCATGTGTAGTTCAAAGGGTAAGATAGGATGTAGAACACACTAAAATGGAGAGTCGAGTGTGGTCCTGTCAAGGTTCCGATTCGTGGTTCCGGTCATTACATGAACAAAATAAAATAAATAAAAAAATATAATATCTTATCTACTTTACTTGTCTTGAGTCTTCTTGTAGTTATCCCATTTGGATCTTCAGTTACCCTCTTCTAATGGGTACCTTGATCTTGAAACTTAGATTTGAGACTTGAACTTGGAACTTAGATTGAGTCTTTGAAGCTCTTTCAAATAACAGTCATAGATAGTTATTGAATGCTTGTTTTCTTGACTAGTAGTTGAATATAAGCTGACGTCAGGATGCCGGGCGACTACATGCATTTGAAAACTAATTCTGATTGTCACTGAGATTGAATGTCTGGTAAAATTTGGGATGTATATTTGGACATCAAGATCATGGTCTGCTAGAAAAACCTGCAAGACATCATAAACAAAGAAAAAACCAAAACTTTTGCCCCAGTTTTCACTGGAAAATTTTTGTGAGTTTTTATCAATTGTAACATTGAAAAGGTCTCAGACTAGGAAGTATATATCCTAGGAAAAAAATGAAGATAAATTGTCTTCGAATAGGAAATATATATCCTAGGAGACGAATGAAAAAATAACTGTCTACTACTAGGAAATGATTATCCTAGGAGAAGAATACTACTACTAGGAAATGTTTGTCCTAGGAGACAAATGAAAAAATAATTGTCTACTACTAGGAAATATTTATCCTAGGAGACGAATTAAAAAAATAAATATCTACTACTAGGAAATGTTTATCCTAGGAAAAGAATGAAAAATAACTGTCTACTACTAATAAATGTTTATCCGAGGAGACGAAAGAAAAAATAACTGTCTACTACTAGTAAATAGTTATCCTAGGAGACGAATGAAAAAATAACTGTCTACTACTAGAAAATATTTGTCCTAAGAGACGAATGAAAAAATAACTGTCTACTACTAGGAAATGTTTATCCTAGTAGACGAATGAAAAAATAAGTGTCTACTAATAGGAAATGTTTATCCTAGGAGATGAATGCAAAGTAGTTGTCTACTACTAGGAAATGTTTATCCTAGGAGACGAATGAAAAAATAACCATCTACTACTACGAAATGTTTGTCCTAGGAGACAAGTGCAAAAATAACTGCTTACTACTAGGAGATGTTTATCCTAAGAGGCAAATGCAAAAAATAACTATCTACTACTAGGAAATGTTTATCCTAGGAGACGAATGCAAAAATAACTGTCTACTACTAGTAAACATTTATCCTAGGAGACGAATGGTAAAGTAAATGTCTACTGCTAGGAAATGCTTATCCTAGGAGACGAATGAAAAAAATAAGAAATATATGCATGAAATAGAGAAAGAATGAGAGGTTTTGATGTAATCTGGTTTGCAAGCTTGAATATCTGAAACCTTCTTCATATCCACAAAATGGCCCTAGTTTAGAATAAGAAAGAAAGGTTATGAGTTTCAAAATGGTGGTCGGTTTGTGGCATTGGCTTTGAGTGTAATAGCTACTGTTGCTGTCATATTCGACCTTGACTTCAACTTTGGTAGTGTGTGCTTATTGCATAGACATTCTTATTGATGAACCTCTAATTGAAAATTTTAGACCTCTATATCCATAGTATTAGTCTCATCCGACAAATGTCGAACCTCGCATTCATCCTCAAACTTGTCAACCACAAAAAATTATGGTGCATATCATTTCTTCTCGAATCATTACATTTGATGTGCTAGCTAGGCTTTGCTTTGGCAATTGAAAAACTGATAGCGAATTTTTAAATCATTTCTTGCTTGTTTTAACAATGACTTACTCAAAGAAAAATGAAAAAGAATAAAGCGATCAAAAGAAGGAGTATTTGACAAAAAATATCCCTTTAGGAAATAGGAAGGAAGAAAGAAAAGACTCCTTTAAATGTGGTAGTCACCTCTAATGATCGTGACATGCATTTTGAATTAAATGACCTGATCTATCAATCCAATCTGAACTTTATTCTTTTTGAATATTCAGACTTTGAAGTCATGCTTTTAAGTTGTGAACTTTGTATTAGACGCTTAACATTCAAGTGACTAGTGGTGCCTCAAAGAGTTTTCACCAAGAAGTCTTTCTCATTTATTTTTTTATATCTCTCACTCACCATCACCTTATGGTGCCTGCGAGGGTTTTCACCAATAAGACTCTCTCATTTTCACTTTCTGTCAATTCAGTAATGCTTTATGGTGCTATGGGACCCCCTCTGATAAGACTCTCTTATGCAAGTGACATGACATTGCTCCTCATGATAATCAACACTGAAAGCATATTTGACTTGTCATTCTTAAAAATTGATCATAAAGTCTTTATTTAGACTGTAATGTGGCTTTTGGACAGGATTAGAAATAAAGGGATGACATGAATGCTCAAATATAACACATATAATGGGGTTAAGACTTACAACTTTTGGAATTAACTCTTTTGAAAAAAAATAAAATAAAATTTTCCCCAGTTTTTGTGACTAGAAATTTGTAGGACCTTTTCTTGGTTGGGCCAAATCCCAGAATTGGTCTACCTACGTATCTTGTCAAAGCAAGAATCCGGTCAAACGTAGTTCAAAAAGTTTATTCTTTTGCTTGATTTTTTTTTACTCTAACTTTGACTTCTTTTTTTTTGTTTTCTTTGACTCTTTTTCTTCTTTTGGACTTTTTGATTCCCTTTTTTCTCTTGACATTTTTTCTCTTATTTTATTTTTGAACCTTTTCATGACTCTATTTAGATTCCAAAAGAGGGATATGAAAGGAAAAAAATGCAATTAAGGCCCAAAAGGGATAGCAAAAGATGACAAAATGTTTGGATAGCAGAATAAATTGCCTTCGTCATCTCAATACTTAACAATGACGCATACAAGCATGTATTTAAGAATTGGAAGTGAAAATCACAACATCTATACTGATGAACATGTATTCCACTTTCCTTTCATGATCATCCATTAGAAATCTTCATTTTGGCAATATCTTCTCACAACAGATGACATGTGTCGATTTAGATTGAACTTGTCCCAAGATTTGTTTTGTTTTATTGACTCAATTCAAATTGCTATTGTTAAAATGTTTTAGTTCTCCAATTTTCTCAAATGTTTTCTTTTTATTTTTACCTCTCTTGGCTTATTCATTCCATGACTAGATAGGATTTTAAGATCTAGCCAAAAATTTTGCATGCATGTCACGTTACTAAAGCTAAAATGAAAAGAAATACATACCAAGAGTGCTAAATAGAATATAGCATTTCATTAAGTAAAGATAAAAAGGTCTGACAACAAGAGTACCAAACTAAACTCTAGGTTACGACCCTAAAATAACCCAAACAATCAATTACGACAAGACTCAAACAAAATAAAAGGATATGAGGGTTTGATTCAACAAACAAACAAAACAAAACCTAAATTGCATAACAACAATGATGACAAAATAAACTATCAATACACTTCTTCCTAGATAAGAAAGAAGTGACTTTCTAATTACCAAGCTTGACATCTCACTCCTTCCTAGATAAGAAAGGAGTGACTTTCTAATTACCAAGCTTGACATCTTAACCACTAGTTTGTACATCAACCTTAGTGGAGGCTCCATCAATTTTAGTTGTCTTTTCTTGAGGATTGGGAGGATTGCTACATTCTTGGTCATCACATATCAGCTTAATGAAGTGTATATCATTATTTACTGGTAGGGGATTCTCAACAATGTTTGGCAAATTACTGTCTTGAACTACAATCACCTTTGCCTGAATCATCCCTTCCATTTTTCTTTTCAAAGATCGAAATTCTTCAGTACCGTGCCCTGGAGCATCAGAATGGTATTCATAATGTGCAGTAGGATTAAAACCTTTTAAATGTAGATCTGTATGATTCTGAGGGATAGGTCCGTTCATGTTCAAACTTTTTAATTTTGGGGAACAAGCTTTTATAAGACTCCCCAATTGGTGTGAAATTATCCCTAGGCTCGTGATTACCTTAATATTCCTGCCTTGGGCGGGGGTTGTAGGGGGCTCAAACATTTGGAGAATAGGGATGAGGATTTTGATGTGTTGGTGCACGCCATTGGGGGTATATTAATGGCTGGACATATGGTTGTGCACTATAAAATGGATACTGAGAAGGGACGACAAAGTATTGAAGGTCTTGCACGATTATTGCTACATCATCATTTTTCTTTTTGACCCCAAAGTGTCCTGAACCGTTCTGCATTGCTTGAGTTGTAGCCTTAAGGGCTACTTGACTTACAATTTTTCTAGACTTGATGCCATTTTCAATCATTTCTCTGATTTTTCTTATTTTAACAAATGTTTTACCTACTACAGTAAGTAGGTGGTTAAAGTAATCAGAATCTTGTGCTAATCATCTCTGTCTCTTTCATTGGTGGCTTGACCCTAGTAGCTTGCTCTCTCCACTTAATAGAATATTCACGAAAATTTTCAGTGGTCTTTTTCCTCATGTTGGCAAGTTTGGTACGATCTAGAACTATGTCAGTATTATATTGAAAATGCTGGATAAAATCTTGATCCATGTCATCCCAAACATGCCAACAGATATCTTGATCGATAAACCATTCTGAAGCTATCCTGACTAGACTCTCTTCAAAGTAAGCCATAAGTAGCTCTTCTTTTCCCCCTGCTCCTCTTAGTTGATTACAAAACCTTTTCAAATGAGCCAATGAATCACCGTGGCCTTTGTACTTATCCAACTTTGGGATTTTGAACTCTAGAGGCAAGTGGACATTGGGGAACATGCACAAATCCTTGTAAGAAACACTCTTTTGTTCTCCTAGTCCTTGCATATTTTTCATGCTTTTCTCCAAACTTCTCATTTTCCTAGCCATCTCTTCTTGTTCCTCATTTCTAGTAGTATTTTTGATCACAATAGGGGAACTATGTTGATGAGTAGTATAATAGGAGTCTTGTACTTTAAAAGTTGCTTTAGAGGGATAGAACTGATCCTGATGTGGCTCAATATTAGACTTTTGTATCAGTGTCGGTTGAAGGCCTGTAGTAGTTTGTACTATGGAATGAAAAGTGGGTTGTTTGTGACGGACACATTTGGGGGGCGTGGGGATGAGGTCCCAACCTTGCTAGACAGATTAGTATGTGGTGCAAACCCAGGAGGATAAATTGAATCACTTGTTTGAGCCCAAGTGGAAATTGGAATATTTATGTTCGAAAGTCCCGGGATTGAAGAGGGTGGCGCTTGTCCATTCACCCAGGTGTGGTACATTTCTTCCATTTGTTCTCTTAATAACTTTATCTCGTCCACTGACGTGGATTCCTGTGGAATCAACAGATTTTGTGCTTTTTCATTATCAGACTCTATACCATCTTGGTAGGTTCTTCATTATCAGACTCTATACCATCTTGGTGGGTCATCTTGCCTTTTTGTTTGGACCTGGTGTTGTATGGATGAGCTGCCAGCTTAACCACAAACCAACCACCTTAAAAAATCTTGATTCTGGAGATAACGAATGCGTTAGGGTTCAATATTTTCAAAAACTTTTTTTTTAGGAAGATCATCGAACCTAAAAGGGTTGCCTACGTATCTCATTAGGGTGAAAATCAGGTGTGCGTAGTTCGTGAAGACCATAAAAAAACCAAATTCATATATATATATATATATATATATATATATATATATATATATATATATTTTATTTTTTTTATTTTTTTTAAAATTCCCAAAAAATTCTTTTTTATTTCTAAGAAACTATTTTAAAAGTTGGAGAAAAAGTTACTATCTTCTGTTTCACTAAGCTGCCTAAAGCCGGTTAACAATCAAATGTGCCTTCCAAATAAATGTCAAAGAGCATATAGGATGCACATATTGGTCATATAAAGAGGGACACCTGTCCTAGACTGACCAGGCCGCTGTACCGAGTTTCGCTAAGTCAAATGCACATGATACAGATAAAGAAGAGCCTATAGGGATAACCATGTCTGAGTTTTAGTTCTACTAGGTTTAACCTGATGGAGATATAAGTCTAGACTAGCTTACCTGAGCAGACACTCGAGTCGGGGAGGGACAACTTGTTCGGTAGCAGTGCTATTCCGCCTTCATTGCTGGTCCAAACCCCGCCTAACACATGTGACTAATAATCCTTCACCAGGTGCCTGGACACTCCGACTTTATATCAAAAAGAAAGTAAGATGCATATTTTGCATTCCTTCTACCCTATATTTTAGAGACTCAGCGGGGGTGCGCGAGAGAAGACAGTTTATAATACAATCACAAAATATCAAAGCGGTAAATAAGCAAGAAAAGAGCACATTAGGCCAACAAACACAATACATATATCAAAAAATTAAAGAAAGCCAAAAATAAGTCCTTATATATAAAGCTCAAATTCTGGTTATCTCCAGCAGAGTCGATAGAAATGTCACACCCCTTTTTTCACCACCGCGTCGAAGAAGCGAAGGAACAAAGAAAAGAAAGAAAGGGTTTTTCCAATTGAAGTGATGATTTTGAATAGGGATTATTTTTATTTACAAAGTCGCCAATTGGAATTGATTTATGGTGTTCCAAGTCACCTTTTTGAATCCCCATTCAAAAGGAAATGACTCTTTAATATTGGTCTACAAACTAAAAACATATTAACTTAATTGAAACATGGAAATGAAGTTAGGTTAAACATGGAAAATTAAATTATTAAATGAAGCCACGATTTTTTCTTAAAACAAACATATTAACAGTGAATTAAAACCAATTAAACATTAATTCTTAATAAACATAAGTAATCTTTTCTAGGCCAAATACAGTTGTTAAATGAAAAGTACGTTTTGGAAACTAACTTCTCACCAAGTTCATGTTAGTTCTTATAACATTTAAAAATATCAAATAAAGCCAATTGTTCAAACTCATTTAGAATTCAACCATATTAATTCTGTATTTACTAAATGTTAGTCAGAAAAAATTTTTAAAAAAAATTAAGAAGACTAATTAAAACCAAAGACTAAACTTAAACCCATTATCAATCAACATGTTATTTCAATTAACCTTACGATAATTAACTACTCGGAAGAACACTCCTTCATTCACTTTAAATACCAGAAAAGAAAAAGAACAAGCTTTCAAAATTTCTTGTACTAGACCTAATAATCTTTTAACTTCTTTAGACATATTTTTTTTTCCAACTTAATGATTCCAAAGATGTTAACAGGAACTCCAGACTCCATTTTTATGCTTGCAGGATAAGTTTTGTAGTTTATAACACCATTATACCCTAATTTTCATGTCAACCATACATGGGTTTGATGAAGCAAATGATGTCGAGACTATTCACATCTACATCATTTAACACTATTAACTTTAAAAATGATCTCATCTAATGTTCGAAACCAATCTAATTAAACATTATTTCAAAACAACAAACAAATTACAAATAAAGATGTAGAGCACAAAACTTCATATAAATAATAAACTTTTCATACTAAATACTACATGAAACCATTTAAACAATCGATCATGCTTTAATTAAAAACAACTAGAAAAACATTGAGTAAGAGCCTGTATATGAATTAATTAAAAAGAGAAGTATGAACATCGCCACCAAAAACTCAAACTGGAACCCGAACTCAACTTGCTACTTCTTTTCCTTCCTTTTTCTCTTTTTTTTCTTCTTCTGTTTTCTATCTCTTCTTTTTAAGTGGTGTTTTTTTGATGTAGTCTTCTCTCTTTTTTTCTCGTGCAAGTTGTGTGTTGGTGTGTGCATGTGAGACGTGAGGGAATGGGGTATGGGGGGAGTTGAGAGACGTGAGGGAGTGTAGTGCATATGTTGGAAGAAAAAGGTGGAATGGGGGTAGATTAGTGGGGTAGTTTAGGTTAGGAAATTTTTTTCTTTTTCCTTTTTTTCCTTAAAGATTAAAACAAAAGAAAAATATAATGATAAATATTGACTTACTTATTTCACACTAATAAAATATTTAAAAAGTTAGAAGACTAGTAAACCTATATGTAACTAACAAAAACTATTAAAATTACTAGCTTATTTATTAAAACCTAAATTAAAAGAAAACATATAAGAAGAAAATTTTCTTTTCCTTTGAAAATTAAAAAAACAAGGCTTATTCTAAAATGTGAGTCTATTTTTTTTTTTTTTGAAATCTTTTTCAGAATTTTTCAATCAAAACCTACTAAAAATGAAAATAAAAGCTAAAATAAAGATTAGATTAAAAATAAAGTTATAATGCTAAAAATATGTTAAAACTCGGGAAGGTTCAAAAATTACGTGTCTACAAGTAGTAATAGCCAAGCAAAGACCATCATTTTTAGGATTTTTGATGGTATTGCTTGGAAGTGTACCTTGTTGACACTGATTCAATGTGGCGAACATCTGACCAAACTATTGCTCAAGCTGCTTAATGGCAGTAGCATGTGATTCAACCTTTTGACTCATCCCTAAAATATCTGCTCAAAGCTTCTTAAGGAAATTTTTCGTCTTCTGTACCCCCTTCACTACTTTTGTCAGCATGTCTTCCATCCTCCAATTGCTAGAATCAGTATCTCGGTTCCTCGGTGGAACATAAAGGCCACTTCTATCCTTATAGTCATCTTTTCTCCTTCAATCACCATCTCTTCCCTGACTTCTATCTTTATACCCTGACCTATTATAATTATTATCTTTATAGTAGTTCCAACCTTGATTCCCTTACCCAAAGTTCCAATTGTCTTGATTAGACCCTTGGCTCAAAAATCTACTACTTGATTGTCTTAATATTTGGCCTTCTCCTCAGAATCTGAGTCATCATATCTCGGTACCTTACCTTGTGAACCAACCACATTCACCTTGTCTGCTCCTACTGCAGTAAACTACATAGTAAATAATCTAAGCTTGGTCCTTAACAAAGCTACCTCTTATGCGACTGAGTCATCTTGTACTCCCTATTTTATAGATTTCCCAATCATATAAGTGTTTGCCTCCACGTCTACATTATGAGTATGCCAACCCCAGTTTGTTTTAGTGATCCAATCTAGTATCTTAGAAGCTTGATCCCAATGTAACCTAATGAATACTCCACCTATGACAATGTTTGTTGCAGTTTTATTGTTCACATTTAAACCTCTATAGAAGATCTCAAGAAATGTATGGCCCGGTATTCTATGATTTGGGACATTCTACAGTTTCTTCTTAAACTTCAACTAGGTCTCATATAACACCTCCAAATGTAACTGCCTGAAGTTATAAATCTCATTTTTTAACTGTAACATTCTGGAAGGTTGGAACAATCTCTGCAAGAATTGAGTCCTCAACTCATCCCAAGTAGTGATCGATCCACATGGTAACTCTGTCAACCATAATGTAGCCTCCCCTATTAGAGAAAAGGGGAATAACCACAGTGGAATTACCTCCTGGCTCACTCCAAGTAGATTGTAGGAATTGCAAATCCCTACAAATTCATCATTTTAAGGTTTGCATTAGATGTAGCAAGACCTGTGAACACCATATTTAAATTCAACAACTGTATCATAGCACATGTGATTTCAAACTTAATTCCTACAGATAATGCTGGTGGAATAATAACACTTGTTTCAACCGGCTCTAGAAAGTCTAGCTCATCTTTTACATTATTAAACTAGGGAAGATAGTGTTGTAGAGGTTTTTGCCCCTATTCCTTCTCTCCTTTCTCATTCCTCAAGTGAAGCTCAACGGTCTGTTTCATCTTATCTAGTCTTTTCTTCCCTTGCTGCCTGCCTGGTAGCTTTTTGTTTCGCATTCTCCTCAGTCATCAACAAAGCAGTGTTTTGATCCATAGTTTCCTGAAGCTCTTGGTTTTGCAACCCTTGGTTTAGAATTTCTTTAGCATGAACTCCTTCATTAACCATCCTTCTTCTATCTCTTAGAGTTTTTTCAATTTTTAGATCAAGTGGAATCAGTGGATAGCCTTGACTCTGAGTGTTAGGAATACACCGGTGTACACCTTAAAAGAAACAAAAAAAGGAAAATCTGTAAACAGAAACTAATAGCCCCACAAACACAATCAATCAACTCTATAACTATATTCCCCGGCAATGGCACCAAAATTTGATGTCGCCCAAATTACACCTATAAACAAAGTATAAATCAGTCGTTGATCAAATATAGAAGCCAACTAGGTTGGGTTCGATCCCACGAGCAATAGGTCAAAATCTCTATCAAGTATTTATCTAACCAATCAGTAAATAATCTCCAGTAAAAAGAGGGCTTTTGTAATACAAAAGTCCAATAGTAATAATTTTTGATATTGTTGGATTTGAAATCAATATGAGAGAGGCACTAGGACTGTGTTCCCCAATAACTTCATAACACCGTAGGTTCTTCGTACTTGTAATCTCTCTTAGTGCTTGACATGTAGAATCGATAGGTTATGAATACTTAAATGGCTTTCCTCACTTGTTGAAGTAATATCCTTAAGTAAGTTTTCTCTTCTCCCGATCCTTACATTTCTAACCCCTATCTTGGATACAAGATTAGCTTTCCCGAATTATCGACTCAAGCTATTAAGTGAAGGTAGAGAACTCCAAGTGTCTATTATTTACTCCCTTTTCCCATCCATTACCCCTAATTTCATCACAATTAAAAATAAGGTGAGTTCTAGTGTCTACAGTAGCCAGAAAACAATCATACCAAAGGGAACAACAATACACACATGGACGCTATTTGAGAATCACTTTGTACTACGAACACTACTTTGTTAATCCTTCATGGTTCCTACAACCCTAGTTGTGCTGCTTAGCTAATCATAATTGAAAGCACACAAGAAGAATTCTGATAAGAAATCATAATTGTGAACTTACAAAATAAGATAAAAAATCACAAATCTCAATTATGAATAAAACCCTAAAAATTGATGTTTGTAATTTCACGAACAAGAATATGCCTTGAAATCGTAATAGAATGTGTAAGAATGTAAACTGGTACAAAAGACCCATTAAGTCTTTATAGAAAAATAAAAACCTATCCTAAACACATAGGTATTTGCTGAGTTGGTGCCTCAGACTAATGTCCTTGGTGCTCGTAGGTTGGCTCTTGATTTTTGCATCTTTCAGATCTTGGTTGGCACAATGCTCAGTACAAGCTCATGATATTATTGTACGATTGTGACTCCATTTTGTAGTTTCTGCCTTTGATTTTTTCACTCTGTAGAATACTTCTCCCACGATTCTTAGTACAAGTTGGTGGTATCATCCCATGATTGTGAGATCCTCTCGTCTAATCCCCTTCACACTCAACATCTACAAACCTTAATTCTGGACTCCCTTCCCATTATCATGACATGCAGGTATGGTCGTGGGAAACCATTGTCTACATAACAACTGAATATCAACTCTCAGTTTCAACCCACAATAGATATGGTACGGCTGTGGTCAGATCCCACGACCGTGGAATGCTTCCATCTGAGGCCTTTATGTCCAAAAATTAGCACTTTCCTTCTCTGAACCTGTTTGACCTGGAAATACCACAAAACCACCTCATATCCACATATAAATGCCTTTGTACTGAAAAATATCCCTCATTTTAAGTATAAAAGTGTTGTAAGTCCACGACACATCCAATAACACAAAGTAAAGATAGAGGGATTTCTTAGAAGAGGGATGAGAAGAGAAGAAATAAGGGCTCAATGGAATTCATAATTAAATTAAGGGAGAAGAGAACTCAATCAAATCAATGAGTCCTAATTGAATCCACAAAAAGGAAGATTCGATGATCGATTAAGTGTAGAAAATAACACGAGCAATTTTTAGAATCCACCCTAATCACTCATACAAGTATCAATAATGAACTATTTTATTTGCTACACTAATCCTAGAGGTAATAAACCCTTAAATACACTTTAAAGAGTAATATCAATTCTGAAAGCAACAACAAACTGCCTTTTAAAATTTAGTACTTACTTAAAATAGGCTATGTTGGATGCATAGCATCGCCTAAGTGCTTGGCTACTTAACCAAAGTGCTTTCCCCATTGCCAATAGTGTTGTCCATCACCCAAGGTGAATTGCATCATATGTCCATCACCCCAAAGGCCATTTCCATTGCCAAAGTATGGATTATGGCTGCCCATTGCAAAAGTGTTGGGCGATGCGCCAAACTTCATAGTGTATTGTAAAATTTAGCTAAAGGTCTCTTTTATGTCTTTCTTACTTGATTGGACCTACCTCACCTCGTAGGACTTAATTTGGGTTAGTTCAAGCCCTTCCAAGGTCTCTCTAGCCATGAGTATGACTCGCATAGCCTGAGGTATAGGTCTGGTACTAATCAAGCTATCTGCGCTAGTATTCATGGTGTATCACCAAACTTGGCAGAAGGTCTCTTCTATGTCTTGTTCACTTGATTGAACCTCTCATACCTCATAGACTTTCATTTGGGGTAGTTCAAGCCCTTCTAAGGTCTCTCTAACCATTAGCATGACTTTTATAGCCCGAGGAATAAGTCTAGTACGAATTGATCTATCCGTGCTCGTACCAATCCCATAGAGCTAACGAATCCATATCTTTACTACAATCAACATTGTTGCTAGTTCAAGATCATGCTTTGAATAATTCCTCTAAGGGTTCTTCACTTGCCTCAAGGTATAGGCCACCACCTTATTATTCTACATAAGGACACAACCCAATCAAACCATCAAAGCATCACAATCATAATGAACCCTTTTGAACCCACCCAATAATAGAGTTAATATATGTGCCAAAGTTATCATATCTTCAGCTCTTGAAAAATTTTCTCAGAAGTATTCGACCATTAGAATTTATCACATGTTATGTTATCTTTATCAATGTAGATGATATGGAAGATAAACCATCACAAACCTTAGGTAATAATTGGCCAAGCCTAAGAAAAGTCCAAATCTATATAGGGCTGGTAGGCCTTGGCTAGTTCTTTAAGATTTCATTCTTCTAAAAATCAACCTTAATCCCATTATCAAAAATCACATAACCTAAGAATTACATGTATGTTAAACATAATTCACATTTGGAGAACTTGATGTACAGTTGATCATCTTTAAGTGCTTAATGCTCCCTCTCATTTTGTGGATACACTGAGATGTCATCTATGAACTCCATCACAAACATATTAAGAAAAGGCTTGAAAACCCTATTCATGAGATCTATAAAGGCCAATTGATACAAGTCAAATCAGCATCAACCTTTTTTGGCTTGTATTTCGAAGGCGACAACAAGGAATCCAAGCCACAAAGAGCTCAAGGCCATATGGACATGGTTGGAGGGTCCATTTTGCACTTTAAGTAGAGCAATATCGTTCATGAAAGATAGCTTGGAGTCAAAAGAGCTATTACAGAGGTCGTTGGAGAGTCAAGAGGAGCTCGATGACATTCTGGAGTGGTCTGCACTAGCAGGTGGGTGAACTATGCCGACAGATACCATCTATGCCCACCATCTATGCTAGTAGGCGGTATCTGTATGAGCATGTGGGCTGAAGCGTCCAACTTGCCCTATTTTATTGAATTGGGTCACTTTTGGGCCCATATATGTAATAAAAGGCCCAAGGCTATAAATACTAGGACCTAGCTTCATTTTCATTAAATTTTTGATGATATTGATATTGTGAGACTTCTTATGGAGCATGAGTGTATCTTGGAAAAGCTTAGATTGATCTTTGCCTAGAAACGGTGGTTACAAGGGCGTTACGATTCCCTCGTGGTCGTTCGTATGAGTTAGGTGACTTCTTTAGATTAATCTTTTGATGTTATTGGATTTAATATATCCTTTAGTTTCGTTTATTTCCTTTGTTTGTGTCTATATTTTTATCTCTATCTATCTATCCTTTATGTTCCGTATTTCAATTCTATCTTTCTTTTTATTTTCGTATTTGTTTCCTCTTATCGTATTTTGGGGATTATCATTTTGGTATCAGAGCCGAGCTTGAGTTCGTTCCCACGAATTAAATCTTGGGTTTTGTTAAAAAAAAAAAAAAAAGGTCCAAAAACATTTTTCAAGAAAATCCCAAAAATATTTTGTAGTTTTGAGTCTTATTTGAGTTTCTATTGTTAGATTTGTCTCCTCTAACAATATTTGGGTCAGAATCTTGAGCTTTAGCTTTGATTTGAGGTGATTTAGAGAAAATAGAAAAATGGGTTTTAGATCTTGTTGATTTGGCATGGATCAGAGGGTTGAAATTGTTAGAAAAGTGTTTCTTATGTTGAAGGGGCCCTAGATCTGAAGCTTCATGGATTACCGAGCCAAGATAAATTAGTTGGAAAATTTGAAGTTCTTGGTGTTCTTGAGGACCTTCAAATCTTCAAGAAGAAGATCCCTCAAAAGGTGTTGTTTGATCTAAGAAAGAAATAAAAAAAAAAGAAAATTTATTGGTACAAAGGGATATCCAAAAGGAAAAAGAATATTCTAAGAAAGAGAGTCAAAGAGGGCCCACAGGAGAGAGAATTTTAGAGTTTCCAGGTGCACTGCCAAGCCTCACTTGTGCCCAACTGAGCACGCAGAAAGGCGATCTGCGGCCGCAGGTGACTAACGCAGGTCACTTGCTGAGTTTCTATTTTCACCTGAGTTTGCCCACCTACGTGGGCAGGTCACAAGCTGCGTCCACAGGTCAACCAAAACGCATCTCGACACATAAAATTCAACTTTGCGCAGGTTACATCCTTTTACCTTCATCCTTTGATTCCTAATCCCAATTCTCGATTCTAAAACTAATTAACAACTAGTAATTCACCTATATAGTTGGTTGATTAGTTCTTGAGTTCATTTTCTTTCTTTGTCGTATTTTCTTTTAAGCTTTTCTATTTTAGATTCGTAGTTAACTTCTTGTTTCAAGTCCTTTAGATTAAATTGAGTCGTCTATTCTTCTCTAAATAAGAATCCACTCCAGCCAAGAGTATAAATTGACATCTTGTGTACCACCAAAGTATAAGCAATTTTCAACACCAGCCAATCCAATTATGAGGCTATCAAAGGTGTGTAAACACGAGTGATTGTGAGCTTTTATTTTACTTATGCTAACCTTGTCTATTTTCTTTGTTGAGTGTCAAATTTCTAGGTACCATGCCTTCAAAAAAAGAAACACAAATCATGTAAGAGGTGTTAGTTTTGGACCCATAATGTAGGTAGACTTGAGCTTATCTTTTGATTTAGGGCAAATTGTGGGAGACCTTGTGAAAGAGGAACTAGACCAAAGTGTGAATTTGTTTCATACGAGGGTTAAGGTGTTGGAGACCTATGTTCCTTAGTCATTGATGGGAGGAGTAGCACTAATATTATATCTTGCAAATATGTTGATTTCTTGAAACTCCCTACACAAAGGCACCCCAAGCCGTACAAGCTCATGTGTTTAGATGAGAATGGTTTAATAGAGGTGACCAAACAAGTGGTCATTAGATTTAGCTGGGGCAATCTTCAAGATGAAGTGCGATGTGATGTGGTGACCTTGGAAAGTTGTCATATATTGCTTGGTAGGTCATGGCAGGATGGTAGGGTTGCCCAATATCAAGAGAAGTCCAATAGGTACTCGATTGTATTGGGAAGATGAAAGATCAACATCATACCCATAACACCCGAGCAAGTTAGTAAGGACTATGAGATCATGAGAGGGTTCCGGGAAGTATTGAAGAAGGAGGAGGTTGAGAAGAGGGAAAGAGAATTGTCCCTTGTACAAGGAAAGAAAGGCTTAGCTCAAAGAGTAGAGTTGAGTAAGATTGACGAGCCAAATAGTTGCTTGAAGGAAATGGACAAGGAACACTTAATTGTGGGACTTGTAAACACTAATCCATTGTTACCCACTAACCATGATACTAGCATTTTACCTAGTATCATCCATTCTCTTATGCAGGTTCATGAACTTCCAAAGGAGGATCCAAGAAGAGTTCTTAACGAACATATGCTTGAAGACCTAAAGGAGTTCTTGGCTAAGAATTCAAACTTCGGGAAGAGTTTTGAGGACTTCCCAAGGGGGAAAATGAGCTCCCATGTTGAACACCAAGATGAAGACCATACTTTGTATGAGCTACAAGGTATCAATACTAACCCTTGCACTTCTCTAAACTTGAAATGTCATGATATGCCTAGTGGCCAAGTGAGTGTGATTGGTGGCTTGTCTAATGTAGAGTCTCATGAGTCTTCCCTTTGTGATACTCTTGATAGTAATAAGTTGCATGATGATCAAATTCTTATTGTGAGTTTGCAAACAATAGTTGATCCTTTAGATGACCAAATTGACTCTTCTATCAAGATAGATTTGTGTCCACCTAGTGCTAGCACTTGTAACTTGAATGAAATCCCATTTCCATGTGATACGAGTATTCACACACTAGTTGACCATTGTGAAAATCAAGGTGAGTCTATGTTGGCATGTGAATTACCTACAACTAGTGAAGGTGTGTGCATTGATCAACTCGTTTGTGAATCTAATCCACTACTTGAGCATATTTGTTGTGTGCTTGATGAGCCTCAAGATAGTGATATAGTTGATAGAGTTGATCATGTGAATGAGAATGATGTGAAATATGACATGTATCTTATTGAGAGTGAACTTGCATGCTTGAACTCCTCACCTTTGGTTAATGATCCTCTCTTAAAGAAAGATGTCTTGATTGGTAGTTATGAGATCACTCTTAATGTGTCATCTATTGATGTGCGTTTTGATGTGCTTGAAAATAAGGATGGTATGCTTAAGATTCACATGTTATCCTATTTCTTGAAATACATTAAGAATATAGGATTGAGTGAAGATTGTGCTAACTATCCTATTTTTAATAGTGATCTCTCACTTGTGGAAAAGAATGATCAATTGGGTGAACATAGTCTTGATTTGCTTGAATATTTGAGGAACCCAACTAATGATTATTCTTATGAAAATGATTTTGATAGTAATCCTTTGTATGACACCCCACCCTTGTTTGATAAATGTAAGGATGAATTCTGTGATTCTTGTAATGACTTGAGTCATGACCTTCTTGATGTTGGTGGTGGTTCGTTTCTACTTGAGGATTCCTCCCTTGAAAAAGATGTTATTTTTCTAGAAATTACTTCTACTTCTTTGTGAGCTTCCTTTATCAAGGATACTCATGATGACGATCTTGAATCTAATAGTGAGTACATACATGAGGACACCTTAGTTGAAGTTAACTTGCGTGACACCTTTCTCTACCCTCCCTTTGCTTATGAAATTGTCAATGATAGTGTAGAGGGTATGTATATTTGTGAGGATGGCACCTTTGGGGAAAATGGCCTTGGTAAAGAATGGAAACACATAATGGAGAATTCTTTTGGACTATTTCGTTGTTTCCCTTCTTTAAAGAACACTCATCTTTGTTGGACATGTCTCCTATGCACAACTTGAGTCTACCAAGTGGACTGTAAATCCTCAAGAATACTTTCCATTGTAGGGAAGGCTACCAACAACCTCATTCAAACTTTGCTTTTCATCTTCACCAACCACCAAGTTGGGTATTGCCTTGACCCATGTTCTTGGATACTTCTCAAATTTGACCCCGGTGACCTCTTGGAGTGTGGTGATTCTTATACACCCAACTTGGTGGTTGGTCAAGATGACAAGCAAAGTTTGAATGAGGTTGTTGGTAGCCTTCCCTACAATGGAAAGTCTTTCTTAAGGATTTACAGTCCACTTGGTAGACTCAAGTTGTGCATGGGAGACATGTCCAACAAAGATGAGTGTTCTTTAAAGAAGGGAAACAACGAAATAGTCCTAAAGAATTCTCCATTATATGTTTCCATTCTTGACCAAGATTTTAAGACTTGTAGGTCAAAGAGTGAGTCTTCTCTTAAAAACACTTTGGATGAATTCCACTTATGTGATGCATTTTTTAACCACTTTTTTGTAATTAATGACCCCTTTCTCAAAGGTGGTATCATTCTTGAGGACCCTAGGGAAAATGTGTCATTGCCTCTTTTGGGTATTGCTTATATGCTTGCATCCTTATTTGACACACTTGTGCTTAAGTTGTGTGGGCCACAATTTATGGATGCTAAGTTGATTACTTGTTTGTGGGAGAGTCCATGGTTGTTAAAGACTTCTTGCCACCTTCATAAGGTTGGGCAATTTGAAGTGTCAAGTCGGACTCTTGGAAGCATGCTTATCATTAAAAATGGGAACCAAATTTCTTGGGAGAACCATTTGTCTTGAATTCATTTGTTGTATAAAAGGTTCTCCATTGCCCCTAGTAGCATGACTCCATTGTTGAACTCCTTTCTCTTGGAAAGTCGTTTTAAAAAGAGAGGTTCTATGTACTTAAAATGTCTCTTTCTCTCTTTGTGTGTTCCTACTCATGAGCACACCTTGGATGAGATTAGTATCCTTAGAACCTTTATTTACTACCTTTTTGCATATGATGCTACTCATAACCATGTTGAAACAACATCTTATGTAGGCTCGAATTACATAGAAAGGAAAAGTGTTGTGTGCTTCAATGATTTGAGTCCATCCTTGAGTGTATTAATTGCTAAATCTCTTGAGCCACATGGCATTCTTGTAGATAGTACTACCACGAATGAGATTTCTATGCTTGATTCCTTTCTATATTACCTCTTTGCTTATGATGATGTCGATGCTAGTTGTAGAATTGTTGTATTTGGAGGTAATATGTCCTTTGGTTGGTCCACTTGTTTGAGTAATGATGCAATCTGGGTCTCTCATATCTTTGACCTCGAAAAACTCATTTGGATTTTTGAACCATTGGTGGCACCACCTTTGGTGTGGTTTCTTGGAGAGGTATTAAAACAATTGTGTCGTATGGCTCCTAACATGAATGTGATCTTACCTTCTTGGTTTATTGATGCCATTATGACCTTTGTAGTTTTCTTATCTCTTGGCATTCTTCATAGCCGATTCCTTTATACCCTTTTCAATAAGCTTATTATGTTAAACACAAAGGATCCTTAGTTATATCTTAAGTGTGAGCAACCTTGGCTTGGTGATATGATTGATTTTGGTAACACTAACCCTCGTACCTTAAGGATATTATTGTTTCTTGGTTTCCCAATGGTTTTGCAAGGTTTGGATTCGAGGTCGAATCCTTTTCAAGAAGGGGCGGATGATACAAGCCAAATCGGCATCAATCTTTATTGGCTTGTATTTCAAGGGCGACAACAAGGGATCCAAGCCACAAAGATCTCAAGGCCACATGGACGTGGTTGGAGGGTCCATTTTACACTTTAAGTAGAGTAATATTGAGCATGAAAGATAGCTTGGATATGAAAGAGCCATTACAGATGTCATTGGAGAGTCAAGAGGAGCTCGATGCATCCTGGATATCATAAGGAACTTAAAGTGTCCATACTATGCTCAAAAAGTTCTCTTTAGAATGTTTGCTTCTCTTATGTAAATCTAATGGTACCCCGATCTAAAGTGTATCTTAGAAAAACAATTAGCTCACTGAAGTTGGTCAAAAAATGTCGTTGATTCTAGTGAGAGGATAATTATTTTTTATGGTAACCTTGTTTAGCCGTCAATAATTAATGAAAATTGTAAAGATTCATCTTTCTTGTGAACATATAAGATTGGAAAACCTCAAGGTAAGATGCTTCGCCTAATGATTCCCTTGTCAAGAATATCTTTCAAATGTACCTTAAATACCTTCAACTCAACAAGGGTCATTCTGTATGGTTTCATAGATATCGGTTATTTATCTAGAACAATATCAATACCATGGTCTATCTCTTGATTTGGAGGGACTCTAAGAAGTTCCTTAGGGAACACTTTTAGATATTCGTTCACTATCGGTATCGATTAAAGATTTGAAGCCTTAACATTCACATCTCTGACTCTAACAAGGTGATATATGCACCCTTTAAAGATCACATTTCCTTGATGTAAGGGTAGAAAATAAACCTACTTGTAGGCATTACTACATCTCCTTTCAATTCTAACACCATCTCATTGGCAAATTGAAACCTCTCTCTTTTAGCCAAATAGTTGAGCACAAAATAGTAAGATGAAAGCCAATTTATTCCTATATTACATTAAAATCTACCATCTCTGATTCTAATAAATCAGCTAGAGTTACTTGATTACAAATAGTAACTGCATAACCCCATTATATTCGTCAAATTATAATTAAATCACCAATTAGAGTAACTAAAGAATAACTCAAGTAGTTGTTCTACTCCATCACAAAATTTTCATCAATAAAGGAAGTAATATAGGACAAATTTAATCCACGTTCCATAAAAACATATTTATCAAAAGAAAATACATGCAGAATACATGTGACGATGTTGGATGATGCCTCAAAATCCTTGTAGTCTGCCAAAGAATTGAGTCAAGACTGGTTACTGTTAGAGCGCCTAACTTACTTTTAGCTTATTAACCATAGTAAACTAATCAGGATAATATAACATAATCAAATTACTATATGATAAATAACAATAATATACTAGAGATTATTGGGAATAAAACGATTAGTTACACATAGTTGAATGAAAGTGTACCGTCGTTGTTATTTCCTCAGTGGTATGTGAGATGGATGCTGTTATGTTGGATTCCTCCATAGCTATATCTGAAAAACTTATATTTTTATTTTGTGGGTCTCAACACATGAGAGTTATAGGTAAGCAGGATTGCTTGCCTTCCTCTTCATCTGTCTGCCTCTATATATAATATCTTACAAATGCGTCCAAATAGTGGAAAACGCGTTAAAAGAAAAGTAAAACGCGTGAATAGTGCTAGTCACTGTGCACTTTACGACTTTTTACATCTTTTTACATATTTTTCAAAAAGTAAACAGTAGTGCTACTGTGCACTTTTTGACTTATTCCTAAAAGAAAGAAAAGATAGAAAACGTGTGGGGTTATATTATTCCCACTTTACTAAAAGAAAAGATGCTGCTAATAATTTACATATATTGTCAAAATATGTGGGTCTTCAGTATCTTGTCTTGTCCATAGCTTGTCTGATGTCCATCATTCTAGTTGAACTTCTGGTATATGAATGATATTTCCTCCATTACACTGTGAACAGTGATGATCTGGATATTTCTTTCCTATTAGCTGGCAATATCTTGTTAATAGATTTGTTGAGATAAAGTCCTTCTTGAGTGCCTTTGTAGTTGGTATATCTTCTGGTTTAAGTAAAGAGAGTATCCATTGTCGTATTTCTTCCATATCTCCTGGTCTTAGTTCTCTCGAGTTTGCATAGATCATATTTTGATTTCTACAGTGGTAACACCATAGTGCTTGTCCAGTAGTATAATTATGTTCTAGTTCTTGTAAGATAGTTTGTAGTCCTACTATTCTTTTGTTTGCATAAAATGCTGGTATGTCTTCTCTGGATATTTCCGGTTGTGGTCCTATGTCATCTGGTATTAACATATCTCGGGTCAATCCTATTTTTACAACTTGTATAATAGGTTTTATTTCATTGAAAAGTATCTCTGCTGGGGCTGTATAAAATCTAATATAAAAGAAAGTTCCTTTGGTTATTCTTTGGTATGTTGAAAATGCGGTATATAGTTCTAGTATTTTTTGGATTTCTTGTCCATCTGGTGTATATATGGTTGATAAGAGTCCAAAGTCATAACATGTTCGTACTAGATTTGCATTTGTTCCTGGTTGTGCAATAAGCTTATTATATCCTTGTAATTTTTGGGTTAAATAGTCTCTTGTGGGATCAGTGGTTGTTGTGGATCTTGGATTTTGATTTAGATGTGTTTGGGTTTTGTGGATATTATAGATGTAAGCTGTGGATATATGGTCATAAATATTTTTGGTATTATTTAAACTGGATGCGTATGTAGAAGTCTGGGGACTTGGATAATTTGTTGACTGGAATTTTTGTTTAAATGGTTTTGTAAACTGACTATTTAAATTGGTATTTGGTCTTTTTGTAGGTGGAGTAGTTGAACTGCTTAGTCCTGCTTTAGCTCCTGTGCTAGTTCCTGCTCCTGCAGCTGTATAAATAACTTTGTTATGAGTTTTTAGGAGTTTCTCAACGTCTCCTTCTAGTTCTGGATGTTTAACGTCTTCCGATTGACGTAGATCAGCATATTTTGAGTCATGCGGCTGACTTGTAGCTTTTTCCTTTTTTAGCTGTTTTAATTCTAGCTCAAAACTGTCCACTTTGAGACAAAGTGTAGTCATAGCTTTTAATAATTCGTCCATTGGACTATCTTGATCCGTCTGTGTAGCTTTGTCTTGATAAGTAGTCTGCAACAATATTCTTGTTAGTACTAATAACTTCTATTGTAAAAGTAAAATTTTGTATATTTAATACAAGTCTTCGTATTTCTTTTGTTGTTACTGAATTTTCTAAATTCCTTGTTAACCACCATTTTACCTGTGTATTGTCTGTTCTAACTATAAATTTATTATATACAATATATGGTTCAAATGCTAATAAACATTTATATAAAGCAAATAATTCTTTTCTATTTATTTCCCATTTTGTTTGAGGTTCTGTATATGAGCCTGAATAATATCGACAGTGATGTTCTATATTTGTATCTAAATATTTATATTTTCAAATTCCACCATAACTATGATTACTTGCATCTGATTCTACTATATATATAAATTCTTTTGTTGTGTCTGGAAAATATAATTTTGGTAACTTTTGACATAAGTCTTTTATTTTTTGTATATGTTTTTTATCCGTCTGATCAAAATGATATTCAACATTCTTCTTTAATTTTTTATGTAATGGTTTTAGGTGTTCTGCTAATTTTGGTATATATTCTCGTACTTGATTTACTAATCCTAAAAAGGATTGTAACTTTTTCTTTGTATCTAATAGCTCTTCTGAATTTATAATTTTCTGGACTATATGTGTTTGCATTTTTATTCCATCTTTATCTATTTGTATGCCTAAAAATTCTATTTGATTTTTCATTATTTCTGCCTTACTTTTACTTAGACTAATTCCTGCTGTATCTATAATGTTTATGAATTTATTTAGTAATTGTATATGTTCTTCTTCTGTTCTTGAATATAATAAGATATCATCAATATATATGACGCAATTTTCTAGTTGTGTAAAATGTGTATCCATAAAATGTTGAAATCTACCTGGTGCATTTTTATATCCAAATGGTAAGACATTCCATTCATAAAATCCTTGAGGTACTGTGAATGCTGTAAGTTTTTTAGAGTTTTCTTCTAGTTTTAAGTGGTAAAAGCCTGATTTACAGTCAAATTTACTAAAATAGTTGTATCCTTGGATTTGTCTAATTTTTAATATTTTATTTGGTATTGGGTAGTTGTAAGTTTTAGTTTTGGCATTTAGGTTTCTATAATCAATAACCATCCTACTTTTCCCTCGTTTTTGTTCACTATGTTTATTGACAATAAATGCTGGGCTGGTGTGTTTACTATTACTTTCTTGGATATATTGGTTAGTGAGTAATTCATTGATATGTAAACTAAATTCTTTTAAATCGTCAAAGTTATATTTTAATGGTTTTTGGATGATTATACTATTGTTGTCTATAAGTTCTATAGTAACTGTTGTTTTATGTTTTTCCCATCCTTTGAGTGGATTATCGCTATATAAGTGTTCTAACTTGTCATAAATTGGTTTTAATATGTTGATATTAAAAGTTATTATTTCTATTGTTTTGTCTGTGTTGGGTTGGTTTTCTAACTTTTGTGTTATAGTTTCGGGACCTTTTATCCATGGTGTTGTTTTTCTCATTTTATTTTGTACTCTTTTTGCTCCTACTTTTTGTTTACAAGGTGTTGTAAACCAACAATGTGTTTTTGTTAGTATATGTGGGTATAAATTATCTATAAAGGGCATTCCTAATATCATATCGCGTGTTGTGAAGTCATAATTGTACATTGTTTGTATTGTTAGTATTTTATCCCATATTTGTATTTTTACATCTTTTGCGTAATATTTTACCATGCTTCCTTCGTCATTAAATCCGGTGAATACGGTTGGATGTTTTATTTGTTTCCATTTTGATTCTGGTAAACAATTGTATCTACATAGATTTGCTTCTGAGCCTGTGTCTATCATTGGTGTATAATATATACTATTATATCCTTCTACTATTATTTTTGCGAGTATATATACTTTTGTCATATTTTTTAGATTATTGTTCGTGCTCTACTTATGATTACATTCTTGTTTTGGTAATGAATTATCATTCTTGTATCTTCGATTTTATATGGTTTTACTTGTTCTAGCCAATTTAAGCCTAATACAATATTTGGATTTATTTGTCCTATTGTAAATTGTATATTTATAGGTATTCCTCCTATGATTAATTCTTGGATAGTTATTTCTTTTGTTTGTTTTAATTCTTTTGGTAAGCCGGGTATTTCTTGTTCTTGTAGTATAATATCGTTTTCTGTTATTAATTCTTGGGTTATCCAATTATCTTGTTCTCCTGTATTTATAAGGATTAAATATTTTCGTTGATTTAATATTCCTGTTATATAATAGGGATGTGATGGTATTTCCATTATTTCAGTAGGTTGCTCATATTCTAGTCTTCTAGATGTACTTATCCAACATAACAGCATCCATCTCACATACCACTGAGGAAATAACAACGACGGTACACTTTCATTCAACTATGTGTAACTAATCGTTTTATTCCCAATAATCTCTAGTATATTATTGTTATTTATCATATAGTAATTTGATTATGTTATATTATCCTGATTAGTTTACTATGGTTAATAAGCTAAGAGTAAGTTAGGCCCAGACTAAGCTGACCAAATGGTTGAACCCAGAAAAGGCGAGGAATGCCGTGAATAGGGTAGTAAACCAAGTGAAGAAAGCAGTGTTAGGGTAAACTGATTGGTGCTAAAACCCATAGTAGTGACCAAACGGATAATTAAACATACTGAATTACTAAGTGATAAAGATAATAATACAAGTAGAGGTTAAAGGGAATAATGATTAAAACACAAAATGAAAAAAAAATGACCGAACCTAAGGAAATTTCCATAAATATACCTCAATCCAGTGAAAACATAGAAAGATACAAAATTAAAACACCTAAATATCTAATCAATGAAGACAACAACTATAAAATATTACTCTTATATACACTCAGAAAATTAAATAAAGATTCAATACAAATAATATATAATCTATTACTAACCCATGAAATTATAGATCTAATGAAAGAATCATGGTTAGAAAATATACTTAATAGCACAGAGGAAGATGATGATTATAAAAACAATGATATATACTATGACATAGATTCCGATGGATATTTAGATTTTAATTAAAAATGGACCAACACAATTTAGAACAATGGCAAAAAACTATAGATGAACTAAGAGAAAGAGAAACACTTATGCAATATAACTTAGATAAATATATACAGACTCAAAATCCTAACTATCTAGACTTAATAGTCCAAGATATTAACCAAATTCTTAGATTAATTAAACAAAGAGATATATATTATAATTCCGCATTTAGACAATGAACCAAGAAGAGAAAGATCAAGGGACCCCCCCCAAATTGGTATCAAAGCATAGGATTAAAAGAATAGCTGATATAGAAAATAGTAATAATCACGATATGCATAGAAATAATAAGCATAGGAAAATAATAGAACATAGAGATAAGATAACAGTAGAAAATTACCATAAAAAAGAAGCTAAATTACTAAATACACCACTTGAATATGGCGAAGATCTAACGTATGATGATCCACGATATCAGAAAATTATGACACAAATAAATAGGAATGAAAAAATACAGAAACTCAGAAAAGAGTTAAGAAAATTATATAGTAACTACGAACCTACTAAAATAGATATAATCTCGTATATAGAATATAAATACATTAAAACTTTGCGAAAACAGAAATATGACACATAAACAGACATCTATGAGACTAATAAAACCAATTAGATTAAACCACATAACAACAAAGATCCAGAAAAACTATAAATGCAAAATCCAAAGAAAACAAAAACTTAAAGAAATTACCCAAATAATAAAAGAAATACATAACCTAAATAAAGCAATGAATAATCTAGTTGTAGCATTAGATAAACTACCTATAGCATTTAAACAAACCATTAATGGATAAACCAGAATCAAGTAACTCAACTTACATATATCCAGAAACAGAAAAAATTCTTAAAAAAGTAGAGCTATTTAAAGAAATAATAGACATACAAGAAGAAATTAAATATAGGCAAGAAAGACTAACTTATAATATATTTGCAGGAGTATGTAAACAAGCACTAGAAGCCCAGAAACATGAAATAACAAAATTAAAATTAAAACATTATGACTTAAAACAAAAGTATACAGATGAATAAAGAAGAATACCCTATAGACGAAAAAACATTTATTAGTACAGAAGGAACACAGATAATGATAATACATTCAAATCTAGGAAGAAGATATAGAAAAATAGGTACAAAATTATACTTAATGCCAGATCCAATCTCAGCTAAATTAGAAGATAGTATAACCGAAATGATACGATTACAAAAAGAGAATGCAGAAATAGATCAAAAATTAGAAATTGAAAAAATAAGATTAGAAGCCAGAAAAGAAATCGAACAACTAAAATATAAACAACAAGTAAAAGAAGAACACCCAAAAGCATGTTTTAAGGAAGGAATAGATACACCTATAGAATTATACCTAGCAGATGATAGAATTAAATATCCAATAGAAAAAAGTATAATAAGTGCAGTAAAAGGAAATTTAATATATCAAAAATTTAAGTTTACAGTTAACCCAAACTATTCAGTAGCAATAAAAGACAAAAATATAGATAAATCATTAGTATTATATTGGAAATTATCAGGAATAGAATTAACTCCAGGTAGTAAAATATTTACAGCAAGATGTAAAAACCTATATATACTAACTACTAAACATATGGTACAAGCAACTAGTAAAATTGATAAAATTAAGATAGAATCCCCATTTGACAATATATTAACAGCAATAGATAATAATGATTATAGTTATGATGAATTAGACCGAACCACTTCCAGAACCAATCCCAGAATATTCAGAACCGGCAACATCCGCAACATCCGAATCATCTACAAAAATACAAGAAATGGAAAAAGAATTAGCACTGCTAAAACAAATACACGCCCAAAAAGTACAAGAACGACTCGCAAGACAACAAGAAAAAATAAAAAAAGAAAAAGAAAAAAAGTTAGCAATCGAATTAGAAAGGTTAAAAGAATAAATACACCTAGAAGAATCAGCTCCAAAAGTAACAGACGAATTTACAAAGCTAAGTATTGATAACATTACAATAACCCATTCCGAAGATATAAATGAACTACAAATCGATAATATAACCATAGGAGAAACAGAAAATTCCGAAACAAATTCAGAAAAAGAAGACAATAGTGAAAATAGTGAAACATATACACAAATCATGAACCAAATAACAGATTTAAATATAAATACAACAAATGCTAAACCAAATGTAAATACAATTAAAAATGAACAACCTAGCACAAGTAGAACATATGATAAAAGAAGATATGAAAATCCTAGAACAACAAGACCATCTTACTACACAGTTACAGATGATAATAGATATGAGGCCTTATGGCAAAGTAGATTAAATAAATGGACACCAAATAAACCCCCAGAATCCTCACTATTCTTAGACTTAGATTGTGTTACAGATGTAAATAAAACAATACAAGTATGGATAGGACAGCTTGCTAAACAACTAGTAGATAATAAAATATCAGTAGCAGATACACCAGGATACATAGAAAGAACACTAATAGGAACAGTAAAACTATGGCTACATAATATAACAGCTGAAGGAAGAGCAACATTAAAAAGTAATAAAGATAGTAGTGGAACAATTACAACATCAAGTACGGCAATTTTAGACAAATATGAATATGGAATTAGAAACGAATTCGGTAGTATGACAACAGAGCTAGCAGAACAAGAAAAGGATAAAAATTTAAATAGACAATTAATGAATAAACTATCAATTTGTAATATGTGTTACATAGATGAATATACATGCGCTTTTAAAGACTATTATTATAAAAGCATATATAATCAAGAAGAAGCTATAGCAGTAAGACAAACATATTTTACAAAATTACCAGAACCATTTAGTACAAAGATAATAACAGATTGGGAAGCAGCTAGTTTAACAGATACCTTAGGATCTAGAATTAAATATTTACAAACTTGGTTTATAGGATTATGTGATCAATATAAAGATAAACAGAAATTTGATAAAGTATTAAACAAAAACATGTCATGTTGTACACAAAAAATAGCACCACAATTTGGTTGCAAAAATAAGAAAACTAAGTATAGATGTAAATAAAACAATACAAGTATGGATAGGACAGCTTGCTAAACAACTAGTAGATAATAAAATATCAGTAGCAGATACACCAGGATACATAGAAAGAACACTAATAGGAACAGTAAAACTATGGCTACATAATATAACAGCTGAAGGAAGAGCAACATTAAGAAGTAATAAAGATAGTAGTGGAACAATTACAACATCAAGTACGGCAATTTTAGACAAATATGAATATGGAATTAGAAACGAATTCGGTAGTATGACAACAGAGCTAGCAGAACAAGAAAAGGATAAAAATTTAAATAGACAATTAATGAATAAACTATCAATTTGTAATATGTGTTACATAGATGAATATACATGCGCTTTTAAAGACTATTATTATAAAAGCATATATAATCAAGAAGAAGCTATAGCAGTAAGACAAACATATTTTACAAAATTACCAGAACCATTTAGTACAAAGATAATAACAGATTGGGAAGCAGCTAGTTTAACAGATACCTTAGGATCTAGAATTAAATATTTACAAACTTGGTTTATAGGATTATGTGATCAATATAAAGATAAACAGAAATTTGATAAAGTATTAAACAAAAACATGTCATGTTGTACACAAAAAACAGCACCACAATTTGGTTGCAAAAATAAGAAAACTAAGTATAGATATAAAAAACGCTTTAAGCAATACAAACCCTTTAAAGCAAAATATAAAAACAAAAACCCAAGAAAAAGATATTATGTTAAAAATTATAAAAGAAAAAGACCATACCGACCTAAGAAAAAATTATCAGAATGTAAATGTTATAACTGTGGCAAATTAGGACATTTAGCTAAAGACTGTAAAATACTAAAAGATATAACGAAAAAACAAATAACAGAAATAAGGATAGAAGATAATCTTTATACAGAATTACCTTATATAGATTATGACCTAGAAAGTAATGATAGTATTTATGAATTAAATGAACTATCAGATATAGAAATAGACAATTCAGAAATAAACTATGAGATTGACTATGATAATGATTTACAAAATAAAGAAGTAGAAGAAGATAATACTTATGACTGAAACAGGAATAATAGAAAAAGAAAATTACCAAACTGAAGAAATTAGTAATCAAAAGATAATATTTGACTCAAACATATATAACCAGATTAGGAAACAAGAAATTACCTTAAAAATAGATAATGTATTAGACGTACCAATGGTAAAAAATTGGTTCACCAAACCAAAAATCCTCCATAGCTATATCTGAAAAACTTATATTTTTATTTTGTGGGTCTCAACACATGAGAGTTATAGGTAAGCAGGATTGCTTGCCTTCCTCTTCATCTGTCTGCCTCTATATATAATATCTTACAAACGCGTCCAAATAGTGGAAAACGCGTTAAAAGAAAAGTAAAACGCGTGAACAGTGCTAGTCACTGTGCACTTTACGACTTTTTACATCTTTTTACATATTTTTCAAAAAGTAAACAGTAGTGCTACTGTGCACTTTTTGACTTATTCCTAAAAGAAAGAAAAGATAGAAAACGTGTGGGGTTATATTATTCCCACTTTACTAAAAGAAAAGATGATGCTAATAATTTACATATATTGTCAAAATATGTGGGTCTTCAGTATCTTGTCTTGTCCATAGCTTGTCTGATGTCCATCATTCTAGTTGAACTTCTGGTATATGAATGATATTTCCTCCATTACACTGTGAATAGTGATGATCTGGATATTTCTTTCCTATTAGCTGGCAATATCTTGTTAATAGATTTGTTGAGATAAAGTCCTTCTTGAGTGCCTTTGTAGTTAGTATATCTTCTGGTTTAAGTAAAGAGAGTATCCATTGTCGTATTTCTTCCATATCTCCTGGTCTTAGTTCTCTCGAGTTTGCATAGATCATATTTTGATTTCTACAGTGGTAACACCATAGTGCTTGTCCAGTAGTATAATTATGTTCTAGTTCTTGTAAGATAGTTTGTAGTCCTACTATTCTTTTGTTTGCATAAAATGCTGGTATGTCTTCTCTGGATATTTCCGGTTGTGGTCCTATGTCATCTGGTATTAACATATCTCGGGTCAATCCTATTTTTACAACTTGTATAATAGGTTTTATTTCATTGAAAAGTATCTCTGCTGGGGCTGTATAAAATCTAATATAAAAGAAAGTTCCTTTGGTTATTCTTTGGTATGTTGAAAATGCGGTATATAGTTCTAGTATTTTTTGGATTTCTTGTCCATCTGGTGTATATATGGTTGATAAGAGTCCAAAGTCATAACATGTTCGTACTAGATTTGCATTTGTTCCTGGTTGTGCAATAAGCTTATTATATCCTTGTAATTTTTGGGTTAAATAGTCTCTTGTGGGATCAGTGGTTGTTGTGGATCTTGGATTTTGATTTAGATGTGTTTGGGTTTTGTGGATATTATAGATGTAAGCTGTGGATATATGGTCATAAATATTTTTGGTATTATTTAAACTGGATGCGTATGTAGAAGTCTGGGGACTTGGATAATTTGTTGACTGGAATTTTTGTTTAAATGGTTTTGTAAACTGACTATTTAAATTGGTATTTGGTCTTTTTGTAGGTGGAGTAGTTGAACTGCTTAGTCCTGCTTTAGCTCCTGTGCTAGTTCCTGCTCCTGCAGCTGTATAAATAACTTTGTTATGAGTTTTTAGGAGTTTCTCAACGTCTCCTTCTAGTTCTGGATGTTTAACGTCTTCCGATTGACGTAGATCAGCATATTTTGAGTCATGCGGCTGACTTGTAGCTTTTTCCTTTTTTAGCTGTTTTAATTCTAGCTCAAAACTGTCCACTTTGAGACAAAGTGTAGTCATAGCTTTTAATAATTCGTCCATTGGACTATCTTGATCCGTCTGTGTAGCTTTGTCTTGATAAGTAGTCTGCAACAATATTCTTGTTAGTACTAATAACTTCTATTGTAAAAGTAAAATTTTGTATATTTAATACAAGTCTTCGTATTTCTTTTGTTGTTACTGAATTTTCTAAATTCCTTGTTAACCACCATTTTACCTGTGTATTGTCTGTTCTAACTATAAATTTATTATATACAATATATGGTTCAAATGCTAATAAACATTTATATAAAGCAAATAATTCTTTTCTATTTATTTCCCATTTTGTTTGAGGTTCTGTATATGAGCCTGAATAATATCGACAGTGATGTTCTATATTTGTATCTAAATATTTATATTTTCAAATTCCACCATAACTATGATTACTTGCATCTGATTCTACTATATATATAAATTCTTTTGTTGTGTCTGGAAAATATAATTTTGGTAACTTTTGACATAAGTCTTTTATTTTTTGTATATGTTTTTTATCCGTCTGATCAAAATGATATTCAACATTCTTCTTTAATTTTTTATGTAATGGTTTTAGGTGTTCTGCTAATTTTGGTATATATTCTCGTACTTGATTTACTAATCCTAAAAAGGATTGTAACTTTTTCTTTGTATCTAATAGCTCTTCTGAATTTATAATTTTCTGGACTATATGTGTTTGCATTTTTATTCCATCTTTATCTATTTGTATGCCTAAAAATTCTATTTGATTTTTCATTATTTCTGCCTTACTTTTACTTAGACTAATTCCTGCTGTATCTATAATGTTTATGAATTTATTTAGTAATTGTATATGTTCTTCTTCTGTTCTTGAATATAATAAGATATCATCAATATATATGATGCAATTTTCTAGTTGTGTAAAATGTGTATCCATAAAATGTTGAAATCTACCTGGTGCATTTTTATATCCAAATGGTAAGACATTCCATTCATAAAATCCTTGAGGTACTGTGAATGCTGTAAGTTAGGCCCAGAAAAGGCGAGGAATGCCGTGAATAGGGTAGTAAACCAAGTGAAGAAAGCAGTGTTAGGGTAAACTGATTGGTGCTAAAACCCATAGTAGTGACCAAACGGATAATTAAACATACTGAATTACTAAGTGATAAAGATAATAATACAAGTAGAGGTTAAAGGGAATAATGATTAAAACACAAAATGAAAAAAAAATGACCGAACCTAAGGAAATTTCCATAAATATACCTCAATCCAGTGAAAACATAGAAAGATACAAAATTAAAACACCTAAATATCTAATCAATGAAGACAACAACTATAAAATATTACTCTTATATACACTCAGAAAATTAAATAAAGATTCAATACAAATAATATATAATCTATTACTAACCCATGAAATTATAGATCTAATGAAAGAATCATGGTTAGAAAATATACTTAATAGCACAGAGGAAGATGATGATTATAAAAACAATGATATATACTATGACATAGATTCCGATGGATATTTAGATTTTAATTAAAAATGGACCAACACAATTTAGAACAATGGCAAAAAACTATAGATGAACTAAGAGAAAGAGAAACACTTATGCAATATAACTTAGATAAATATATACAGACTCAAAATCCTAACTATCTAGACTTAATAGTCCAAGATATTAACCAAATTCTTAGATTAATTAAACAAAGAGATATATATTATAATTCCGCATTTAGACAATGAACCAAGAAGAGAAAGATCAAGGGACCCCCCCCAAATTGGTATCAAAGCATAGGATTAAAAGAATAGCTGATATAGAAAATAGTAATAATCACGATATGCATAGAAATAATAAGCATAGGAAAATAATAGAACATAGAGATAAGATAACAGTAGAAAATTACCATAAAAAAGAAGCTAAATTACTAAATACACCACTTGAATATGGCGAAGATCTAACGTATGATGATCCACGATATCAGAAAATTATGACACAAATAAATAGGAATGAAAAAATACAGAAACTCAGAAAAGAGTTAAGAAAATTATATAGTAACTACGAACCTACTAAAATAGATATAATCTCGTATATAGAATATAAATACATTAAAACTTTGCGAAAACAGAAATATGACACATAAACAGACATCTATGAGACTAATAAAACCAATTAGATTAAACCACATAACAACAAAGATCCAGAAAAACTATAAATGCAAAATCCAAAGAAAACAAAAACTTAAAGAAATTACCCAAATAATAAAAGAAATACATAACCTAAATAAAGCAATGAATAATCTAGTTGTAGCATTAGATAAACTACCTATAGCATTTAAACAAACCATTAATGGATAAACCAGAATCAAGTAACTCAACTTACATATATCCAGAAACAGAAAAAATTCTTAAAAAAGTAGAGCTATTTAAAGAAATAATAGACATACAAGAAGAAATTAAATATAGGCAAGAAAGACTAACTTATAATATATTTGCAGGAGTATGTAAACAAGCACTAGAAGCCCAGAAACATGAAATAACAAAATTAAAATTAAAACATTATGACTTAAAACAAAAGTATACAGATGAATAAAGAAGAATACCCTATAGACGAAAAAACATTTATTAGTACAGAAGGAACACAGATAATGATAATACATTCAAATCTAGGAAGAAGATATAGAAAAATAGGTACAAAATTATACTTAATGCCAGATCCAATCTCAGCTAAATTAGAAGATAGTATAACCGAAATGATACGATTACAAAAAGAGAATGCAGAAATAGATCAAAAATTAGAAATTGAAAAAATAAGATTAGAAGCCAGAAAAGAAATCGAACAACTAAAATATAAACAACAAGTAAAAGAAGAACACCCAAAAGCATGTTTTAAGGAAGGAATAGATACACCTATAGAATTATACCTAGCAGATGATAGAATTAAATATCCAATAGAAAAAAGTATAATAAGTGCAGTAAAAGGAAATTTAATATATCAAAAATTTAAGTTTACAGTTAACCCAAACTATTCAGTAGCAATAAAAGACAAAAATATAGATAAATCATTAGTATTATATTGGAAATTATCAGGAATAGAATTAACTCCAGGTAGTAAAATATTTACAGCAAGATGTAAAAACCTATATATACTAACTACTAAACATATGGTACAAGCAACTAGTAAAATTGATAAAATTAAGATAGAATCCCCATTTGACAATATATTAACAACAATAGATAATAATGATTATAGTTATGATGAATTAGACCGAACCACTTCCAGAACCAATCCCAGAATATTCAGAACCGGCAACATCCGCAACATCCGAATCATCTACAAAAATACAAGAAATGGAAAAAGAATTAGCACTGCTAAAACAAATACACGCCCAAAAAGTACAAGAACGACTCGCAAGACAACAAGAAAAAATAAAAAAAGAAAAAGAAAAAAAGTTAGCAATCGAATTAGAAAGGTTAAAAGAACAAATACACCTAGAAGAATCAGCTCCAAAAGTAACAGACGAATTTACAAAGCTAAGTATTGATAACATTACAATAACCCATTCCGAAGATATAAATGAACTACAAATCGATAATATAACCATAGGAGAAACAGAAAATTCCGAAACAAATTCAGAAAAAGAAGACAATAGTGAAAATAGTGAAACATATACACAAATCATGAACCAAATAACAGATTTAAATATAAATACAACAAATGCTAAACCAAATGTAAATACAATTAAAAATGAACAACCTAGCACAAGTAGAACATATGATAAAAGAAGATATGAAAATCCTAGAACAACAAGACCATCTTACTACACAGTTACAGATGATAATAGATATGAGGCCTTATGGCAAAGTAGATTAAATAAATGGACACCAAATAAACCCCCAGAATCCTCACTATTCTTAGACTTAGATTGTGTTACAGATGTAAATAAAACAATACAAGTATGGATAGGACAGCTTGCTAAACAACTAGTAGATAATAAAATATCAGTAGCAGATACACCAGGATACATAGAAAGAACACTAATAGGAACAGTAAAACTATGGCTACATAATATAACAGCTGAAGGAAGAGCAACATTAAAAAGTAATAAAGATAGTAGTGGAACAATTACAACATCAAGTACGGCAATTTTAGACAAATATGAATATGGAATTAGAAACGAATTCGGTAGTATGACAACAGAGCTAGCAGAACAAGAAAAGGATAAAAATTTAAATAGACAATTAATGAATAAACTATCAATTTGTAATATGTGTTACATAGATGAATATACATGCGCTTTTAAAGACTATTATTATAAAAGCATATATAATCAAGAAGAAGCTATAGCAGTAAGACAAACATATTTTACAAAATTACCAGAACCATTTAGTACAAAGATAATAACAGATTGGGAAGCAGCTAGTTTAACAGATACCTTAGGATCTAGAATTAAATATTTACAAACTTGGTTTATAGGATTATGTGATCAATATAAAGATAAACAGAAATTTGATAAAGTATTAAACAAAAACATGTCATGTTGTACACAAAAAATAGCACCACAATTTGGTTGCAAAAATAAGAAAACTAAGTATAGATGTAAATAAAACAATACAAGTATGGATAGGACAGCTTGCTAAACAACTAGTAGATAATAAAATATCAGTAGCAGATACACCAGGATACATAGAAAGAACACTAATAGGAACAGTAAAACTATGGCTACATAATATAACAGCTGAAGGAAGAGCAACATTAAGAAGTAATAAAGATAGTAGTGGAACAATTACAACATCAAGTACGGCAATTTTAGACAAATATGAATATGGAATTAGAAACGAATTCGGTAGTATGACAACAGAGCTAGCAGAACAAGAAAAGGATAAAAATTTAAATAGACAATTAATGAATAAACTATCAATTTGTAATATGTGTTACATAGATGAATATACATGCGCTTTTAAAGACTATTATTATAAAAGCATATATAATCAAGAAGAAGCTATAGCAGTAAGACAAACATATTTTACAAAATTACCAGAACCATTTAGTACAAAGATAATAACAGATTGGGAAGCAGCTAGTTTAACAGATACCTTAGGATCTAGAATTAAATATTTACAAACTTGGTTTATAGGATTATGTGATCAATATAAAGATAAACAGAAATTTGATAAAGTATTAAACAAAAACATGTCATGTTGTACACAAAAAACAGCACCACAATTTGGTTGCAAAAATAAGAAAACTAAGTATAGATATAAAAAACGCTTTAAGCAATACAAACCCTTTAAAGCAAAATATAAAAACAAAAACCCAAGAAAAAGATATTATGTTAAAAATTATAAAAGAAAAAGACCATACCGACCTAAGAAAAAATTATCAGAATGTAAATGTTATAACTGTGGTAAATTAGGACATTTAGCTAAAGACTGTAAAATACTAAAAGATATAACGAAAAAACAAATAACAGAAATAAGGATAGAAGATAATCTTTATACAGAATTACCTTATATAGATTATGACCTAGAAAGTAATGATAGTATTTATGAATTAAATGAACTATCAGATATAGAAATAGACAATTCAGAAATAAACTATGAGATTGACTATGATAATGATTTACAAAATATAGAAGTAGAAGAAGATAATACTTATGACTGAAACAGGAATAATAGAAAAAGAAAATTACCAAACTGAAGAAATTAGTAATCAAAAGATAATATTTGACTCAAACATATATAACCAGATTAGGAAACAAGAAATTACCTTAAAAATAGATAATGTATTAGACGTACCAATGGTAAAAAATTGGTTCACCAAACCAAAAGAAGAATATTACATAATAAGCCAAAAAGAACATACAGTAGACTGTAAATATGCAAGAGGTAGAGCAATGGTACCTATAATAAGTAAAAAAAATTAAATAAAGAAATACAAGCATTAAAACCAAAACCTAAAAACGAAATAACTCATGTACATTTAGGAGCAATACAGATACTCATAAAAGCATGTTTTAAGGAAGGAATAGATACACCTATAGAATTATACCTAGCAGATGATAGAATTAAATATCCAATAGAAAAAAGTATAATAAGTGCAGTAAAAGAAAATTTAATATATCAAAAATTTAAGTTTACAGTTAACCCAAACTATTCAGTAGCAATAAAAGACAAAAATATAGATAAATCATTAGTATTATATTGGAAATTATCAGGAATAGAATTAACTCCAGGTAGTAAAATATTTACAGCAAGATGTAAAAACCTATATATACTAACTACTAAACATATGGTACAAGCAACTAGTAAAATTGATAAAATTAAGATAGAATCCCCATTTGACAATAGATTAACAGCAATAGATAATAATGATTATAGTTATGATGAATTATACCTAAATCAAGAATTAGATATAGTTAAAGAAAGAATAGGAACATCAACAAAAAGACAAATAGATACCCCTTCATCCTCATCTAGGATAAGTACATCTATAAGACTAGAATATGAGCAACCTACTGAAATAATGGAAATACCATCACATCCCTATTATATAACAGGAATATTAAATCAACGAAAATATTTAATCCTTATAAATACAGGAGAACAAGATAATTGGATAACCCAAGAATTAATAACAGAAAACGATATTATACTACAAGAACAAGAAATACCCGGCTTACCAAAAGAATTAAAACAAACAAAAGAAATAACTATCCAAGAATTAATCATAGGAGGAATACCTATAAATATACAATTTACAATAGGACAAATAAATCCAAATATTGTATTAGGCTTAAATTGGCTAGAACAAGTAAAACCATATAAAATCGAAGATACAAGAATGATAATTCATTACCAAAACAAGAATGTAATCATAAGTAGAGCACGAACAATAATCTAAAAAATATGACAAAAGTATATATACTCGCAAAAATAATAGTAGAAGGATATAATAGTAGATATTATACACCAATGATAGACACAGGCTCAGAAGCAAATCTATGTAGATACAATTGTTTACCAGAATCAAAATGGAAACAAATAAAACATCCAACCGTATTCACCGGATTTAATGACGAAGGAAGCATGGTAAAATATTACGCAAAAGATGTAAAAATACAAATATGGGATAAAATACTAACAATACAAACAATGTACAATTATGACTTCACAACACGCGATATGATATTAGGAATGCCCTTTATAGATAATTTATACCCACATATACTAACAAAAACACATTGTTGGTTTACAACACCTTGTAAACAAAAAGTAGGAGCAAAAAGAGTACAAAATAAAATGAGAAAAACAACACCATGGATAAAAGGTCCCGAAACTATAACACAAAAGTTAGAAAACCAACCCAACACAGACAAAACAATAGAAATAATAACTTTTAATATCAACATATTAAAACCAATTTATGACAAGTTAGAACACTTATATAGCGATAATCCACTCAAAGGATGGGAAAAACATAAAACAACAGTTACTATAGAACTTATAGACAACAATAGTATAATCATCCAAAAACCATTAAAATATAACTTTGACGATTTAAAAGAATTTAGTTTACATATCAATGAATTACTCACTAACCAATATATCCAAGAAAGTAATAGTAAACACACCAGCCCAGCATTTATTGTCAATAAACATAGTGAACAAAAACGAGGGAAAAGTAGGATGGTTATTGATTATAGAAACCTAAATGCCAAAACTAAAACTTACAACTACCCAATACCAAATAAAATATTAAAAATTAGACAAATCCAAGGATACAACTATTTTAGTAAATTTGACTGTAAATCAGGCTTTTACCACTTAAAACTAGAAGAAAACTCTAAAAAACTTACAGCATTCACAGTACCTCAAGGATTTTATGAATGGAATGTCTTACCATTTGGATATAAAAATGCACCAGGTAGATTTCAACATTTTATGGATACACATTTTACACAACTAGAAAATTGCATCATATATATTGATGATATCTTATTATATTCAAGAACAGAAGAAGAACATATACAATTACTAAATAAATTCATAAACATTATAGATACAGCAGGAATTAGTCTAGGTAAAAGTAAGGCAGAAATAATGAAAAATCAAATAGAATTTTTAGGCATACAAATAGATAAAGATGGAATAAAAATGCAAACACATATAGTCCAGAAAATTATAAATTCAGAAGAGCTATTAGATACAAAGAAAAAGTTACAATCCTTTTTAGGATTAGTAAATCAAGTACGAGAATATATACCAAAATTAGCAGAACACCTAAAACCATTACATAAAAAATTAAAGAAGAATGTTGAATATCATTTTGATCAGACGGATAAAAAACATATACAAAAAATAAAAGACTTATGTCAAAAGTTACCAAAATTATATTTTCCAGACACAACAAAAGAATTTATATATATAGTAGAATCAGATGCAAGTAATCATAGTTATGGTGGAATTTGAAAATATAAATATTTAGATACAAATATAGAACATCACTGTCGATATTATTCAGGCTCATATACAGAACCTCAAACAAAATGGGAAATAAATAGAAAAGAATTATTTGCTTTATATAAATGTTTATTAGCATTTGAACCATATATTGTATATAATAAATTTATAGTTAGAAAAGACAATACACAGGTAAAATGGTGGTTAACAAGGAATTTAGAAAATTCAGTAACAACAAAAGAAATACGAAGACTTGTATTAAATATACAAAATTTTACTTTTACAATAGAAGTTATTAGTACTAACAAGAATATTGTTGCAGACTACTTATCAAGACAAAGCTACACAGACGGATCAAGATAGTCCAATGGACGAATTATTAAAAGCTATGACTACACTTTGTCTCAAAGTGGACAGTTTTGAGCTAGAATTAAAACAGCTAAAAAAGGAAAAAGCTACAAGTCAGCCGCATGACTCAAAATATGCTGATCTACGTCAATCGGAAGACGTTAAACATCCAGAACTAGAAGGAGACGTTGAGAAACTCCTAAAAACTCATAACAAAGTTATTTATACAGCTGCAGGAGCAGGAACTAGCACAGGAGCTAAAGCAGGACTAAGCAGTTCAACTACTCCACCTACAAAAAGACCAAATACCAGTTTAAATAATACCAAAAATATTTATGACCATATATCCACAGCTTACATCTATAATATCCACAAAACCCAAACACATCTAAATCAAAATCCAAGATCCACAACAACCACTGATCCCACAAGAGACTATTTAACCCAAAAATTACAAGGATATAATAAGCTTATTGCACAACCAGGAACAAATGCAAATCTAGTACGAACATGTTATGACTTTGGACTCTTATCAACCATATATACACCAGATGGACAAGAAATCCAAAAAATACCAGAACTATATACCGCATTTTCAACATACCAAAGAATAACCAAAGGAACTTTCATTACGTATTTCTTCATCATTGACATCTTTGGTGAATCATTAGGTACAATTGGAAAATTAAACATATCATACAAAAGGATTAGAGATCATAACTAAAATATAATCTAAGTCCCAATAGAAATATATATAATGACTAACAATAACAATGTCAACATACCCAGTGAAATTCCACATGTGGGGTCTTAGATATAATGACTAAGTATTTCATAAATCAAGATGACCATTCACATGGAATTGTGAGATTTGGGACCATAATATGGTAGAAATAATAGTAATATAATGAGGGACAATACTTAAGAGATACATGGATGTGAGTTATTCTTCATATTGAGGATTTATAATACTTCATACAACCTAGATGGATCAAATTAGATATAGGGGAAACTACGTATATATGAGGTCATTCCATATTAGGGAGAATGGATTTAGCCTTGAATACATTATCCATCTACCTTCAATTACCACCATATAGGAGGTCAATCTATATTATAATAATGATGGTACGAGCCATAATTAATATCTATATAATAGATTACTAGCCTATGGAGGAAATTATTCAAACACCCAAAGGGAAAAATTGTCCCCAACTCTCAAAGAGTGAGGAGTTCCAGATCAACCAACACAATCCTATGCATGCTCTACATCAAAACAAACCTATACCCCCAATTCCTTAGGCCATAACATGGATTTGTGGATTCCAAGCACCATCCCATGAGTCCCAACATATAATATACTCCCATTGTCATAAATTAGTCATGCATGAATGTGGAAAAGAAGTCTTACTTCAATTGATGAAAAACCCAAAATTTGATACCTGAGCTTTTGGGAGAAGAACCCTTGATTTTCTAAATTTGAAGATAAAAAGTCGTTACGATTCTCATCTTAAGTAAGAAATTACTAAGAATCCATGGGGAGAACTTACCTTGAAATTGGATAGTTTAGAGGTGAACAAGGTGGAGAGAAAATAGCTTAAAATCTATACAAAAAAAATATGAAAAATGAAATCAAAATTGCATATTCTATATATATAGAGAGATCCTGAGAAAGTATGCGCCCAAACTTTTTCCCACACTTTGGTTGATGAGTTTCCAAATATTCTACTCACAAGTACAGCCTAAACTTTACCGTGTGACCATATTTTCTAGCATTCTGCCCCTACACTTTAATAAAATGCACATAACTTCTTGTAGAAAATTTTAAATGACAAGTGATTATGTAAATTATAAACTAGACTCGAAGGAATATACTGATAGGTAATCACACTATAACTCTTATTATATTTTGATATACCATTTTTTGAGTCAAATCATGAGTGAGATCATTAGAAATAATCAACCATAATGCAACCTGTATCTTGAACTTTTGTATTGTGGTTCGCCTTAACCTTAACCTTATTTTAATACTTCAAATACCTTGATATAATTGTTTATTAATATATTTATCAACTTAACTCCTTATACTCCTAAGTTTGAATAAATTCATTGGCATTTGACTAATCATACATTGGCATTGAGATATGAGTGTTACAGAGCCATTCTATAAAGAGAATTGATATCGACTGTGTATCTTATAGCACATTAATATAAAAGCCAATCTCTTGCTCTGATGTAATACCTGGAAGATCATTTAGAAACACATTTAGAAACTCATTAACCATAAGAACAAACTTAAGAATCGGTAGTAGTTCTGCATCTGTATCTCTAATCAGAATATTATGATGGATACAACCCTTGGTGATCATCTTCTTTGCATTGAGATAGGAAATAAAGTTACCTTTAAGTGTCGCTGTATTGACTTTCCATTCCAAGAATAGTTCTTCTAGGAAATTAAATTTGACTATCTTCGTCTAATAGTGAACATTAGCATAATAAGATGCTAACTAATCCATAACCATAATAATATCAAAGTCAACATTTCTAACTCAAAAAGGCTCGCAGTGGTCTTAGGTCTATAGATCTCTAAAATAGAACCTCAATAAACTCTCCTGGCAATAATAGATTCACAAATCAGTACTAACGCAAAAAATAGTCACCTTACTAACTCAAGTTTTATACCTAACCTCTCCATAACAAATGGAGTGACATATGACAAACTAGATCCTAGATTTAGCAAGACATAAATATAATGTTAACAAATAGTCAAAGTACATATCACGATAATTGAGTTCTGAAGACCTTCTAAGGAAGAGATGCGGTTCTAACTATCCCAAAACTAGATGCTCCACCTTTACCTTGATCTCTACTAGTAGAAGACTAGGACCTACATTCCATAGGATGAATTAAAAGGGAAGAACCAACTACTAAGATAGTTTTTCCATTCAACCGTACTCTCTAGTTATCAGTCTTTCATTGAATGACCCTCATATCTATACAGATAACAAACACTCTATAATGCCCAGTATCTCACTGCCAAAAAATACTAGTCGATGCCAATGAATTCGTTCAACCTTTGAAGGATAAGGTAGTAATTCACTAAATATATCAAGGAACCAGTATATGAGGGTATTTGAAGGGTCAAATTATGGTTATAGGTACAAGGAATGTTAGAACTAAATTCAAAGTTCAAGGTTGCACTATAACTAATTGTTTTAAATGATTTCATATAGAGTATGGCATAAATGTGTATATTTCAAAGTATACTAAAAGTTATAGGGGTTTTACCTATAAGATTAAAGGACTTCCAATATAGTTTACAATGGATCAAGTCATTTGAAATTTTCTGTAATAAGTTATGTGCCTTTTACTGAAGTGTAGCCAACAAATGTAAAGTGTGGGATGAACTTCCTGGAAGAAGACATGGTAATTTTCCAAGAAAAGTGTGGGTGAAAGTGTGGGGATGAAATTCTAAAAAGATTAGCCTCACTTTAAAGTGGTGGTACACTTTCTTAGGATCTATATAAATGTCATTTCAAATTCATTTTCATATTTTCTGTTTGGTTGAATTTTGAGCTATCTTTGCTCCAATTACTTCACCTCCAAATGATACAACATCAATTTAAGTTCTCTATAGGGATTGTTAGAATTTCTTCACCTAATACATTGTTCTAACATCAATCATTTTTTGAATTCTAGAGATTCAAAAGTGGTACTTTATTCAGGGCTCGGGTGGAGATTATTGAGTTTCTCTTATACAATGTAAGAATCTTATTCTAACCTCATACATGAGGTTTTTTTTGATGTTTTATGAATGTTTTTTATATGCATTTAATGAAATATTGATCGAAAGCCATAAACCCAAATTGTTGTTAGCTTTATGGGAGGGCTGGGATTTGTTTAGAGGTATTCTTATTGTGTTACTATGCAGAGGTTATGGGTGACCTCAGAGGATATATTTTATGTTGTTTTTAAAAAGTATGATTTTAGTTAATCTATTGACAAAGAGTTTTTGAGTTTTAGCGCACTGTGAGTTTAATGAAGAAGATGATTTTAGTCATGAATCTCCTTGCTAGTTCTACCTTCCTATTATCATTATTGTTATAGATTAAGATAATGGAGTATTAATTTATCCTTATATGTTTAAATTTGGGAGTTTATGTATGTAAGGCTAAACCCTCAAGCTTAAAATTTCTATGTGTACTTTATTATGGAATGTTTCTCTTATCTGGCATGCTATTCTTATTAAATCAATATGTGTTAATCTTGCAATATGAGATGGTAGCCTAATAATGTGTCATGTACTCTAATATCCTAAGCTCCCCATGATTATCTTATCTATCTATGATAGAACCTATGTTCCTTTTATGACAAGTATACTAGATTTTCCCTTCAATAATTAGATGTTCTTCACCTTACACTTGTATGAGCTTTCTATAACATGCTTCAAACATCATTTCACATATACTTGTATGAACTATATTCCTTCAATACTGCTAAACTATTAGAATGTAAATGCCTACATGTTATTACTACTTTTTTCTTCACAAGAGGTGTTTCACTCCATGACTTTAGTCCCCCAAAAAATTTCTCCTTAGGATAAATGTCATATATACTTGGCAAGATAGTTACATATTTTATGGTAGCCCCTGTATATAGATGTTTCTAATATATAACAATAATTGTCTTACTAATAATGTCTCTCAATGCCATGAGTAATCCATGCATGTATCCTTCAGTTGTATGTACATTAGATAAGAAGCTTTGCAAGTTTTATCTTTTCCCATGAACTCCCAATTTCAAATACCTCATTATACTAACTCCCACCATAAGGTGTCCTTCATGGCATGTGCATACATATTTATTTTTTGGATGTTAATATTTACAAAATCTTAATAAATATTTTCATGATGTTACACACATTACATATCTAAATATCATAGGATACTAAACCACATGTTTCTACTAAATAATTTAGGCTTATGAGCCAAATGTTTTGTAAAAGGTATATAAGCGAAGAATATCAAGAAAAAGGCTAGTAAGCCAAGGCTTACAAAAAGTACCCATGAAATAAATAAGATGATTTTATGAATGGGGTCCAAGCTATATGTTGTTATGTTTTGGGAACTCTATTAGAAAAAAAGAAGGTATTAGCAAAAGGGTCCAATACCTAAGGGCATGTAACAACCCTTATAGTTGTTTTTCAATTTTCAAATGTGTTGACCATTTTATCATTTATAATAGTTGTATTATAGTACTTGTGGTCTGCAGGAGTAGGTGTCATGGTTCTTGAGGTGGTTGTTTGAGTATTATGTTGAATTTTCATTTTGGAAGGTTGAAAAGTTCATATGGTCGACGTAAGTCAACATCCATTGAAGATGAAATCATAGTGAAATTTCATCAGCATCATCAGTTTTGAAACATGATTTTTTTGATTGGTAGGATTATTGGTGTTAGTTTTGAGGTATTCTTATGAGTTTTTCAAGAGTTTTTGAGTTTTGAAAATTGGAAATTTAAGAGTGTTGATCAAGGTGGACGTTTAAGGTTAGAAAGGTAATTTTTATGTTTTGATGATTCCACTATGTCCAAAGGGTGATATTTAGTATCGATGAAGGTTTTATTAAGTTCCCAAGCTTATTGGATGATTTTTAAGCGGTTGTTTGGAAATTAAGGAATTTCTAAGCTAAGAGTTGACTTCGGTCAACATCCGGTTAAAATGACCTAATTTGGGTGTTTTAATTATTTCGTCAAGTCCAGAATATATTTGACAAGTTGTTTGCATTATGTATTTGTGTTACGAAGGTCTCAGATGAGTCTTAGGTACTTGTTCGGAGTATGACATTTTTATTGTTAAGTTTTAATAGTATCACTTGAATAAAATAAACTATTTTGGATGTTTGGATTGTACCATTAGATCCGTATTGAAATTTCAAAACCAACGCAAAAAGAATCAATGTATTTTGTGTTCGTATGAGGAAGTTGTGACCTTTTTAGTTTAAAAAACATGATTGTTGGTGCAAAAAGGTTCTTGTGCACACTTTTAGAGACCATAATTGAGGGCTTTCGGAATGGGGAATGGACGTGTAACTTCCAAAATTGAACCTGAACAGTTTATTTAATTTCACACTTTGTTCATTTACTAAAAAATGATTTTTGGGAACTAGGAAGCTCCGATTGAGGTGATTTTTGATGCATTTTTTCTCGGAGAAATGATGGGTATGTAATTAAACCTTCATTTTACTCATTTTCCAAAAATATCCATATAATTTTTCTTGATTTTGATTCATAAAGTTGAGATTTAAAACCCCAAAGTTAACAAATCAAAAGTTTCTGATCTGAGGGTTAATTTGTGATGGGTTTTGGTTTATTTTTAGGATTTAAGGTCCTTGTTGTTGGATAAACTAATTTTGACAAAAATTTACTGATTTACCAATTATTTTGTCATTTTTAAACCGTGTATAAACATGGAAATTTAGGGTTTTCTCGATAAAGTTAAGAAATGGTATTTTGATGATTTTAAATGCATGTTTAACTCTGCTTTTGATGAAATATCATATTTGAACTCCTTAAGTTATGAGTAAATTGATTTTCTAATAAATTTTTAGTTTTACCTTTGGGATCTTGGAGTTAACTTTTAAGTTGACTTTTTGGAAGTATAGCAGTATAAATATTGTTGGACTCATATTTACGTTAGAATCTATTCTTGATAGATTGAGAGCATTCGGAGGACGTTCGAAAAGGAAAAGCTACTTGTTGGTTTTTTTTATAGACTTGTTGTTTGGTTCTATGTAGGCTATGACTTAGCTCTTTCAGACATTGCTTAGGTGGGAACTTGTAGTGTAAAGAATGTTATGGGTTGGTTGAAATTCATAAAATTGAATACCAAATGAGATGATTTATTATTTCGACGCCTGGTCAGGGGTTTTCACTATTTTGTGATATGGGACATGGATCCTTAGTCTGATAACAAGGCTTGTGGCTTACGTGCATCGATTGGCATTGATTATGAGATTCATTGATATATTGTTGTTCCTGGCTTCATCTCCTGGATCATTAAAAAATATGGATTGAACAATAGGATTTGAATGATTCGATTTTTGAAAAAAAAATAGATGAAAAAATTGATTTGCAAGAAAAGAATGATTTTAGTTTTTATTCGAGTTCGGATTATTAATATATTGATGAAAGTTAATTTGTATATGGACATCACGAGTCTATAATGGGTCCCATACTAAAGCCAAAAATATTGGGATGGTATATACGGTAGGCTTTGCCAATGCATAGCATCCCATATCATTGCATTGCATCTCATTACCTTTTGGATTGTGGTTGTGTTTGAGATAATAGTGACATTAAATGATATTGAACTGCTAGGACTTTCCGCTAGAATGGTTACTTTAATATTCTTTATTCGATACAGTTTTTTACTTAAGCTTTATCAGCCTATGATGCCTACTGACTACAAGTAGACCATAATCAATCCTACTTTTTCTGCGTCCTTTTGATACAAATCCCAATATGAGTAGACCCTATGGATAGAGCTCATGCTTTCTAGTATCATTCGAAGACGTGGTAAGCTTCCACCTTCAGAGATCGATTCAGCCTCATCTACTTTTTACTTTTAATCTATTTTACTTTCCCAGACAATGTTGTTTTATTTATTTATGACACCTTATACTAGAGTCACTCTTGTATTCATGAAAAGTGAGTCTTGGGATGTCTTTAGAGTACTACATTAATTGTGTTAGGTTGTTATTGAATATTTGACGTGTTATTCCATTATTTACCTTTACTTTAGATAAATTTTATTTTCGTGAGTTTGGCTTACCTACCATAGTGTGTTGGGGTAGGTGCCATCACAACCTAAGGGATTTTTTATTGTGGCAAGGTGGTATCAGAGTGCTAGGTTCACCAGTCTCATAAGTACAAGAGTAAGTGTCTAGTAGGTCTCGCAGATCGGTGCAAAGACATCCATTATCTATCTTCTAGAGGCTAAGAAAATTCTATTTCTTGATTCCTTATTATGATTTCTTAGTTGGATCTAACTCTTACAATCTCCTCATTACATTCTCTCATTTGTAGTAAGGATATGTTCTTAGATGTGCATGCTAATATTTAGGGGAGATATCGCATGGTATGGTATAAAACCTGGTACTAAGGAGGGAGTGATAGACTAATAAGAAGGTTGTGTATCCAGACTTAGACTGTATCTATGATTTTGAGATAGATTGAGTAAGGTTGTGGTTCAGATTATGCATTTTGAAGATATTCATATGGAAGCATGAATAATGTTTTGAAGAACTTCATGATCACTTTATCTTCTACGCTTAGTAGTTCAGCAGTGGAAAGAGTACATATGTGCCTCAGATAGTATCAGAAATAGTGTTGATAATTGGGAATGGTATGATTAAAGGAATGACTAGGTAATAAACAGGATATCATTTAAGACTACAATTAATGAAGTTTGTCATAAGAAGGATGGGTATCTTAGTGTATAATGAGAATGAAGATGCTTTATCAGAGTTCAAAGTTTCTACCAAAAACTTATGACATATATTTATCGAGAAGGATTCAATAGTTTACTATTGGGATAGTTATGTATTCCAATTATATTAAGGAATGGTTAAAGTTGTGAAGGATAAGTGGATCGGGTAAGAGGACATGATTCTATGTATGAGAAAGGATTTAATTTAATGACGTTTGAGGTGTTATGACTACTTTTGGAGTTTTTATGAGGGGTATACTTTCTATTCTGTGGAGTGGATGTACAATAAAGAGAATTTAGATGGTTGAGTTTTACAATACGACAACCATAGAGGGGCTCGTGTTTATTAGCTAGAGTCACAAAGTGTGCTATCTTTGCTATTGATTGGGGTTATAAAATGGTGAATTAATTATGTACGGGGTGATATGAAGGATAAGGGTTACGAGTTTTTATAGAGATATTTGTTGGTGTTAGGCCTAGAGGGAGAATTTTCCTTTTATGACTAGATTTTATGGGATTGTGCAGTGACAATTCTTTTGCAAGGGATATGATTAATATGCTTTTGTGAGAGGAAGAAAAGGGTAAATATTATTTTCTTTCCAGAGACTAAGTGGTTTGTGTAATGTGTTACAACTTCTTGATGGGTAGAAATGTATGTTGTGATCTCGGTATAACCTTATCGATGGGTATGCTATAGAAAAATGGTGGATAATAAGTGTAAAGGTTAATTGATTAAGGAGTTATTAATTGTTTCACCAATTAGAGCTCAGCATTGCATTTAGGTTTAAAGAACCAACTAGTTATTACTATAGACACTCGAGTGAGGCATCAGTCTATGAAGGAAACCAACGTGGTGGATCAATGGTAAATATTAACATGTTAAAGTTGTGAAGTGCATTTCAGAGATTTAATTGAGAGCTAGTGATATCAATTATGACCAAGAGAAGTGAATTAATTAGGATGATAAGTTCTTGGATAAAGGAATATTTTAGCAGGTATGTTTGTGTGAAAGTGACTGAGAATTTTCATAAGGATGGGCATTAAGTATCCGATTATTTTACAAGATTCAACCAGTGCATCTATGACTTAAGTTATCATATCAACATCAAGATCAATCTTGTGTGATGATCGGGCCTACTAGGTAAATTTATGTAACGACCTATTCCGTTGTTACTAAAGGTACCTCATCCAAGGGCACGAAGAGAGGGAATTCTTGTAAAATATGGTCTCGAGTTAGTGCGTTTAGACTTCGTTGAAAATTTTAGAATTTGAAATTTTGGGTTCGGGCTGATGTCATCCCACTATAGTGGGAATTTTCCCTTTATAGCGGCACCTTGGTAGCGGCCTGCCGACCACTATAGCGGGACGCCGAGGACCAAAAATTATTCCCTCATTTTATTATTTTCCCTTCTCCTCTTTAATTGTAAATAGGACGAAGTTTACTTCTAAAAAATCCGTAGCGCTGCCTCATGGCCTAGGAGCAATAGGGAGGGAGGATTATGCTTAAATGGGGTAAAAAACATGGTTTTCTTACAGATATCATGACGCAAAATAACTAGCACGGAGTCGGGAGTTCGCATTCATGCCTCTGTAGCAGCAGCTTGGCGTCTAGGTAGGCTCAGTTTAATTGTGTAGTATAGACCTGGTTTAGGAATCATATGTATGACATAGATTGATTGAAAATTCCATGCTTAGGCCTACGGGCACAGTGTTGGGATGCATAAAAATAGTATTTTTGGGATTGTTTGAATACAACTTGAGGTTGTGTGTAATATTGAGTTTGTGATATGAACTAGAGTGTATTGTTGTTAATGCTAAACCAATTTATGGATAATTGTTATGTTATTATGCTTGGAATTTGTCTTAAAATCTATGAAGACTAATTTAGAGATGATTGTTAACTCGATCTAAATTCAAATGAGGATATTAGATAAAGAAATACCCTTGGTAATGACTTATGAATAAGGCAGAAGGTAGGATGTATTAATGTGTGAGCCGAGTGGGTGAATGCAAATCTTAGATATTAAAAGTCCTAGATAAGCCCTCAATTGATGTACAAAATATTTGAGTGTCATGTGACCTAGTAGGTGATGATTAAATAAAGTTGAAAACCCAACTTGATTTATGTGTGCAGCTTAACTATTTCTTCGTAAACTTGTTACAATGCATGTTCAAAGAAAGTAATTCGTTGAATGATATGCTAAGTGCTAATTATATATAATGAGGTTATATTAAAGGCTTATTGATTGCACAAGTGCGGTTTCTCATTATGGTTGTGATTGTTGTGATATCTGTTGCTTATTGTGGGATGAGCTGGGAATGGAAATCTTTTTGGGTTTTGTACTCATTGTTTTGGGATGTATCAGTATTTGGATACCTTTACCAGATTGGTTGATAGAATGTTAGCAGGCACTAGATGTATGGAATTTTGGTACATCGATAAGAGCTCGTCCCCTGCAGGTCATGGCTAATGGGTGACCATAAAACCCATAACATGTATGTACAAGGTATTGGTGAGTGTGATAGTTCCTTGAATGAACTGGGGTTTGTGATTATTGCTATTATTGTTGTTGAATTTGATCTTTGAGTGGTCCAGGCTAAAATTATAAGTGATAGGTATATCTTTTTTGTTGTCTACTTACTTGTGTATTTGAGGAAAGATGTAACTTATTGTAGTTCAGGCATGGTTTGTTGACTTGGTTAATTTTGGTAGTCATGGTTTGACTTAGTATTTGTCTATATTGACTTACACTTAACAGAATTCTTTGGTATTGTTTGAAAAAGGCTAAATGACATATATATGCTAGGGATAAAGGTAGTTGTTAAGGTGTATGTGGTGCTTCTTGCTTACAAATACTTGGCTATGTGTTACATTATATGGGTGTTGCCCCAAATTGTGAATAGAATCCGAGGAATAATTACTTAAGAGTCTGAACAAAGTGGTTTCTGAGGGTTGGAAATCATTGTAGTTAATTATGGTTGAGTTCATAATTAAGTAAGTGTTGAGTTAAATACATACTAAAGGTAACAATATTAATAAAGGGTAGTGCCTTATTATTGAATATGGTATGGAGTTGACTTATGGGTTAGTGAGATTGGCGAAAGATAAGGGAGGTGAAGAATTAATGGGAGAAGGGGATGGATTAATAAGATTTATAAATATATGTTCCTTTTGGATATTAATGTAATGTTTATGTGATCTAATTTTGGTCAGCCGATTATGCTTACCAGTACATGTTGTTTGAACTAATACTACTCTTGTTATACCCTTTTCTTGGGTATAGTTTGGCTGTAGGATCAGTTGATATTTCTTTCTTGGTGTAGTAGAGATTTCCAACAGCTTCTATCCTTGTCTCTTAAAATGGAATATGAGCCATGTATATTTTGAATTCCTTTGTAGTAGCTCTTGTACCTATTTAGACTAGATCTTTGGGGTAGAGTATTGCTTTTTGTATTCAAAGAATTGTTACCAGTTTTGTACTAATTGAAGTGCTTAGTTTTTTTCTTTTATGACTTCCACATATTTTTGAATTGGGTGGTGTGAGTTCTCCTATCTAGGTGGATTAGTGTAGGTGTCCGCATGATCTGGTTAGTTAGGTCATGACAATTTGGAGAGAAGACCTTGTGATAGGGTTGTACTTATGATGAGGATAATTTTGAAGAGTTTTCATCTATAAGATTCTTGCAAGGTAGGCAAGACTTTTAGGTGTCCAGGCTTTCCAAAATGCTACTACTTTGGTGACTGGCTTAATTTCTATGGAAAAACTTATGGAGTTTTGAAACACTTCTCAAGAAGACTTGAAGGAATTTCAACTTATTATGGTAAAAGTGATTAAAAATGAAATATGAAATTTGGGAAGATAAGAATGAGATTATCTATTTTGATTTTAAGGCTAAGGATTCATCTTTAGAAAGTGAGACATGGGTTTGTCATGACATTGTTATTTTGGTATTTTTTAGGTTATGGTGATATAATCATGTGGTGACTTGATGTAGTGTAAGTTAGTTAGGTGTGCCTAGAGAGAGATGTTTATAACATTCAGGTCAATTTTTGTGATAAGTTCCATGGAGGTTTTGAATTAGTAACTAGTAAGGTTCAAATTTCAACAATGGACATGATAAGATTAATGGAGAAATGATTGGTAGTAACTAAGGTATGTGATTTAAGATTGATGGAGAAATGATTTGTAGTAACTAAGGTATGTGATTTTATGGAATCTTTAGGAGAATGGAAAAAGGTTGACTGGTATAGGGAGTTGTCTACATGGTTTGGGTTAGGATTAATGTTTTTGTAGTAAGACTACATTTGTGGTAGTGGATTATGCTATAGTATGGATTAGATTGATAAGAAAGATTGAGCATGTCAGCTATAGAGGACTTGGAAGGACTTGTGCATGGGAAAGCACATAGGTTGTAGAATTGATAACTTTGGGATGTTAAAGGGTCTAATAAAGTATTACACTTGAAAGTTTTGATTTAGAGTATGAGGTGATATGCCATGGGCTTTGGGTCGAAGAAAGAAAAATAGTGAATGAGTTACTGGAAGGGATGAGAAGCTTATAGATTGGAGAGTTCAAAGTATTCAGAACTATATCATGGGTAGGCATCGAAAATTTTAAGTCCTAGAAGCATTGTACGATTAGCGCAAGATGAGAAATATGAAGAAAGAATACATCATGCATAAAATCATGGAACAAAGTTGATTTGTGTGAATTTTAGCCTTTGAGTTTTGAAACAACATCACAAGTTGGAACATTCATTAGTAGAAGGAAGAGTGGGTTGGCACAAACTTATAAAGGGCTTCGTAGTGACTTTTCTAAAAATTTGATTTTTGTTTGGGTGACAAAAATTGATGTGTGGGTAATTTTGCGCTTCTATGATAGACTGGATTCTTCACTTTATTATAGGATACTTTAATGGGTATTATTGAGAAGACTTATGATTATACAGGCTTATTGAGGTTTTCAGGTTGAATGATGCTACCTTATTTATGAAAGCTGCACATGCTATTATGATGAGTTACATAGATATTTGGTGATGAATAAAGGGTACATGCTTATGGTATATGGAGTTTTTAGGGTGACCAATGGGTTTCTCTAAGATTTGGCGTGACAATATAATTTTTGAATAATGGTCAAAGCTTGATATTTGAAGGTTAGTATGAAATTTATAACGATTTTGAACTCAGTAGCTTTAGCTCATAGAATAGTACTATCATATTTTAAATTAGTATTATCAGCCATATAAGGCCAATTTCGACAAAAAATACATATAGTAGGCTCAGAATAAGCAGAGGTTCTTTTGGGGAAAAACAAAAGTCATAATTCAGAGTTGAGGAGAGTGGCAATGTGTTTTCTAAGGATATTTGTTACTAATGATGATTCTGGAAGTGTGAATCAAAATTTTTTAAGGTCATGATATTTTGTTGGCTCAGACTTGGCACTAGATTTTGGATTCAATTATCAACTTGTGATGACTATGATTGGTTTTAGTGAATCAGTCATGTTCAGTACTATGACTACAATCAACTCTGTTATTGCGTTTAGAGATAGTTCAAATACATGGAAAATAGATTCGAAGAAGGTTTGGTTTTGGATACTAGAGATGTAGTCTTAAGAGTTAAAATAAAGGAGGATTTTGAAAGTTAGAGTGAAAAGGCGTTACTACAGATGAAACTTTTCTTGGAAGAGATTGTATGATGTCTACTATAGATACTTATAATTGCTCGACAGTTTTGGTACTTTTCTTTCTTGTTCGAGGACGAACAGATCTTTAAGTGGTGGATGATGTAACAAGCTTCATGGTTGTTTTTCAATTTTTGTGTTTGTTGATTGTTTTATCCTTTATAACAGTTAAATTATGGTATTTTTTATTTGTAGGAGTAGTGGAATGGCTATCAAGGTGGTTAGTTGAGTATTAAGTGGAATTTTCATTTTGGAAGGATGGAAAGTTGATATGGTTGAGTTTACTCAACATCTATTGAAGTTGAGCTCATATTAGAATTTTGTCAGCGCCATCAGTTTCAAAACATAATTTTGGGGTTAGTAGGACTATTGGTTTGTGTGTGAGGCATTCTAATGAGTTATGGAAAAGTTTATTAGTTTTGAGAGTTGAGAACTTAAGAGAGTTGACCAAAGTCAACATTTGAGGTTAGTAAGGTTATTTTTAAGTTTAAATGGCCCAAAGGGTGATATTTAGTCTAGTTAAATGTTTGGTTAAGTTTCTAAAGCTATTGGATGAGTTTTGAATGGTTTTTTGGAAATTTGGAGATTTCAATATCCAATTAATATTACCTTATTTAGGTATTTTGATGATTCCATCAGGTCCAGAATGTATTTTACAAGTACTTTCCACTATTGGTTTGTGCTTGGGAGGTATTGGATGAGTTTTGGGTATTTGTTCAGAGTTTGGAGTTTTTCATCATTGAGTTTTAATAGTATCACCTGAAGAAAATGAGTTATTTTAGGTGTTTTGAGGGTACCATTAGATCAGTATCAAAATCTTGGAACCAATGCAAAAAGAATCGAATCATTTCATACCCGTGTGGGGGAAGTTATGACCTTTTTAGTAAAAAGATGGTTGCTGGTGAAAAAGGGTGTTGGTGCACACTTTTAGCGACCATAATTGAGGGTTTTAGTGATGGGAAAAGGACTTTAGCGACTAAACACATACTTGAACAATATATTTAATTTCAGATTTTGTTCATTCACTAAAAAATTATTTTTGGGAGTAAGGAAGCTCCGATTGAGGTGATATCCGATACATTTTTCTTGTAAAAATATTTTGTATGTGTTTATACCTTAACTTTTTTTCATTTTTTAAGAATACCCAATTTGTTTATCATGGTTTTGATTTATAAAATTGAGATTAGAAACGTCAAAGTTAAGAAATCCAAAGTTTTTAGTTTGAGGGTCAATTTGTGATAGGTTTATTGTAGATTTTTGGATTTAAGGTCCTTGTAGTATGGATAAATTGATTTTAACAAAAATTTACTGATTTATCAATTGTTTTGTCATTTTTAAACTTTGTATGAATATGGAAATGTGGGGTTTTTTCAATAAAGTTATTAAATGGTATTTTGATATAATGACCCTCTCGGTCATTTCTTGAATTTTCATGTTGTCACTGCATTTAGAGCTTTCCTAAAGCTGCCCTAATTCATTAATAACTTGTTGGGACTGACAGTTCAGTTACCAGGTAGTTTATTTGGTTTTTAGAGTCATTACCCTATTTTAGAGCATTTGAAGTTATGAAATGGGTGTCGGTCCAAAACCTCAAGTAAAAGGCTTTGGATGTCATTTCTGACAGTCTCATAAGCTTTGACATGTTCATTTTAGGCTAGGGGAACCTTGGTCTAGGTCTCGAGGCTTCCAAACTCGTTTTGGGCTATTGGGTGGAATTTGGTTAAAACAGCCCCTTGGGATGTCGGACCACTTTTTAACAAAATGACCTCTTATAGAAATTTTGATGGCGCCGTAGAATTCGGAATGTCGAATTTGGTAGGATATCATAGCTCATTTGCATTCATGTCAAATTAGATCGGGATAAATGCAAAGTTGACAGATTGTTGGTGCATCAACACCTGGTGCAGTCCCAGGTTCTTCATCATTGTCGCGATGAGGACCCCCATGGTCGCGGCGGTCCATGATCTTAGTCATCGTAATCACAAGGCTTGATGGCTCGTAATCGTGATGAAGGAGTTCATGGGGTTGGACCAGCCTTTTTATCATGACCGCATGGCTATGCCACCGCGATCACGATTGTCGTGTTAGGGGGTCTTACGACAGTGACCAGGGGACCTTGCGACAAAGATGAGGAAACCCTGGCAGTATATGTATCTTCACCTTCATTTTTCCCTCATAGTTTTCAAAGTTCCAACACCATTATAGACTAGTGGAGCTATAAATTGTGGGAGGATCATATAATTGAGCTGGGATTAGCTTGGGGGCGTGTTTGTGAGCGCCTTAACATCGTTAATCCGTAAGTTTCGCATTGATTTTCCATGTAATTCTTTGATTTGATTCTTAAATTTTCGATGATGTTGAGACTGGTTGTAACACCCCGTACATTTCCGACCCTACTTGATTGGTGATCTAGAGGTTATATGTCTTATTTGAACCATGTTTACCTTTGTTTTGAGAGCAATAAGTACGTATTTTTTATTGCTTTGATGGAGTATTTGATATTGTGCTAGTATCCGCAAAGAAAAGTCGAAGAAAAGAAGAAAATCAGAATTTAAGTGTGGGGCGCGCCCAGGGGCGTGCCAGGCCGCTTTTGGCCAAAATTTTTATGGCACAGGCAGCATAGGGGCGCGCCAGGCAGCGTTCCAGGACGCTTTTTGCCAAAAATTTTCTCTGACCACTAATCTCTAAATAGGGCTCTTGGGTTATGGTATCATTAGTCCATCTTAGTGGGACTACTCTTGGACTATTTTGGCATCCAAATAAGGGTTAATTCTTCGTCCTTTTTATTTTATTATAATTTTTATCAATTTATGATAAATTAAGCCATGAGTGGCAAAAATCGCTTATTCTTGGCTTTGAGGCGATGAACACGAATCTCGTGAGTTAAATAGTGTCTTCACATTTATGGAATTATTTAAACAAGAGATTGTTGGGGTATTACACATCGATTTTGGTGGGTTAAGTTAACATGTGTTAATGGACTCAATTTAAGGCCCAAAATGGAGTAAAAGACATGGCCCAAAAAGGGCAAATGACCCATTCTTCCATGTTGACCAAGTAAACATGGCATTTAATGACAAGAATTGGCTAAGGATGACTTGAGGGTATATAAAATACAAGGAAAAATCATATTTTTATTCACATAAACACACATGCCATTCTAGACATTTCCAATATTTTTCTTTTAGCTGTCAAAACCCTAAGCCATCTCTTTGGACAAGATCACTCATTTGCAAGCTTGGGTAAGTGTTTATTCTTGTGATTTAATATATTATATTCATGAGAGATTGTGTAGATCATGATGGTTATGTCTAAAAGTGTTGAGTAGTGCACTTTTGCTTTTTGCTAAAAGATGTGTTAACTATGTGACTTGAACTTGAAAAGAAACTTGAGGTTTTGATGGAAGTGAATGGTGTGGATGAAATATCAACATGTATGGTGTGGTTATGTCCTTGACTTGTTTTTTTCTATGTGTATAACTTGTGGGATTGTTGTTATGAAACGTATTGAGGTGACTTGATGGAATAATTATGACGTGGTGTTAATGAGGAAGCATAAAGGATAAACTTGGTGTGAAGTGTTATTGGTTTATGATGTCTTGGTCAATGTGTGGAATGTTGTTGTATTGTTGGTATGACAATGCCGTGAATGGTATTGTAAAGGATGAAATGACGTTATAGGGCAATCATGTAACTCATTGTCATTATGCGCTTGTAAGGTAGTTAGTTGTTAACGTGAGCTCCGTTATGTACTTGTGTTGTAGAGTAAAACGTAAGGACGGAGCTGGATTATTGTATTCATATATAGGACTGTGTATTCATATTGAGAAGATAAGGTATGTAAGGTTACTCTTTCCATATCCTCCTGCAGTACATAGTGTTCACATTGTCATTGTACTTATTCCATTTCGAAATGTTCTAAGGTATATCATTTCAGGTTGTCATCTATTGTTATTCACATGTCTCTTATTCATTGACTATTGTTCCAAAGTTCCAACAATGTTACAACCAATAACGTATCACTCTTATAATATAAGAATTGACGTAATGCATACTTGTTGAGTACGGGTGGCAACCCAAAGGGGCAAAAGCCTAGCTAGGGGCAATCCCGAATGAATATTGGGAATGGGTGGCAACTCGAAGGGGTGTAAGCCTAACTAGAATCAATCCCGAATGATTATTGGGAACGGGTGGCAACTCGAAGGGGCGTAATCCTAGCTAGAGGCAATCCCGAACGGGTGGCAACTCAAAGGGGCGGAAGCCTAGCTAGAGGCGATCCCGAAAGATTATATGAATGATATTACATGAATAATATTTTAATGAATGATTGTGACAATGATATGAAAGAAATCAAAAGAAATGAATGCAATGTATATGACTCCACACATGTATATTCTTGTGGCTAATCTATATTGCCCACCCACTTGTACTTGATTTCATTGAAGTCCTTGTACCTTATGCAGTTTCTTATGGCCTTACATACTCAGTACATTCTTTGTACTGACGTCCCTTGGGGGACTTACTTTACTTGCTGCAGGCACAGGTGCTAGTAGACCTCCACAGTAGGTTGCGGATCATTTGCCGATTATTGGTAAGCTTCAGTTGGTTCGGGGCTTTTCGAGTCACTATGTACATTTGTTTTGGTATTGTAAATGTTGTATAAAGCAGGTACTTGTCTCGACATTAGGTTGGTTATGTCCATGTATCATTAGAGGCTTTGTAGATGTTGTGGGACAAATGAAGGAAATGTAAGGAGCGTATGCTTTAGACATGGTGGCCCCAACGGCCAAGTGTCACGCCCTGAATCCCATCGAGACATGATTGGCACCTGTAGCCGATAAGGCACAAGAGAACAAACCTTTGCCTATGTTCTTCAATCATATGCATCTCATAATCATTCATAATCATAACCACCATTTCATAATAATATGAAAGACGAAGAAAAGAGAACATAGGACATATTTATACATACATATGAAACTTGGCCGTTGAGGCCATCCAGTCAAAACGACATATGTCTTTTACACTGATACACCCACATCCGTCTACAAAAGCCTCTAAAATGCATTGACCAAAATGAACTACAAGTCGGGACAAGTCCCCACTTTATACAGCGTATACAAAAGCAAAACTCATGTACAACAGTGACTCGGAGAAGCCCCGAACTAACTGGAGCTCACCAAAGATCAGCAACACTGACCATTTACTGTGGAGGCCTACTAGTGCCTGCACCTGCAACATGTAAGGTAAGTCCCCAAAAGGGGTCAGCGCGAAGGATGTACTGAGTATGTAAGGCCATAAGAAAAACTGAATCAGTGCATAAGAACTTCAATGGAAGTCATTATAAGAGACACTCAATGTGTGGAGTCATGTACCTTTCCTTCATTATTATCAGCTCCAATGATACATACATAATAGAAATAACCATGGAATCAACGTAAGAGAATTAACAAATGTGAACAAACTCTCTTTCTCTAGGTGGGATACCATGTACATTACATTCTTTCTTTCCCTTGCCATTTACCTTACTTTACCATTACATTGCTCAAAAACCGCCAATTATTCAACGTACATCCACTCTATAGTGGGTTAACATACATCCACTCTATGGTGGGCAATGACATACATCCACTCTATGGTGGGTTAACATACATCCACTCTATGGTGGGCAATGCCATACATCCACTCTATGGTGGGCAATAACATACATCCACTCTATGGTGGGCAATAACATACATCTACTCCATGGGTAGGCCAACATACATCCACTCTATGGTAGGCAATAACATACATCTACTAGGATTAACATACATCCACTCTATGGTGGGCAATAACATACATCTACTCCATGGGTAGGATTAACATACATCCACTCTATGGTGGGTCAATAACATACATCTACACCATGGGTAGGATTAATATATCATAACATTGCTTTCTTTACTTTCATTCGTCATTACCTCACTTCACACTATGAGTGGTACTTGGATGATAGAAACATTCTTGAAACTTGAAACACAAATATACATGACTTCACATCTTTACTCTTGTAAGAGTGATACCTTTACTTGTGAGAAATAGATACATTAACTTGCACACTACTTCTTTCATTACTTTTGAAAGGTTGGTACAATGATAGTCACAACCTTGTTTGAAGCTTTGGATCCATCATCAATGAGTAAGAAACATGTGACTAAGCATTAAAACATAACACTGTTGGAACCTCATTGGACTTTTGGAACATTACTAGACATGTGCATAACTCTATTGGAACTTTGGATCATGACATTAATTGGGACACACCCATATACTTTACCTTCCTCTTGTACTTCATGAGATTAACACCTTAGTCAAACACGTACTTACATGCACATCTAACTTCACCCTTTTTAGCTCATGAGATTGACAATTTCGCTTATGAAGTATAACTATACTAACTTGCACATCACCTTTCTTATCACTCTTATGATATTTATACTCTTACAATTGGCACAAGGATAATCATCTTGCCATAGGACTCCTCACATGATTGGAACAATGATATTCAACTCAACAAGCTCTCTTTACTTCATTGCTCTTATTGGGATAATTCTCTTAGGATCAACAACATATGACAACTTAAGAACTTCCACCCATAAATAAGAACTAAGGGATTCATGATTCGTATAGGAGTAAAACACATATGACTATCAATATACCACCCCTAGTTGGTATACTATAGAACCTCCTTAGTATAGTGCACTTTTGGAACCTTAACAGAATGATCACTAAATATGATACATGTGAATACTAGCTATTCATCACCCTGCGATACTAACTATTCATCACCCTACGATGCAATACCTTAGATCATTTGGAACTTTTGACATATTAGCCAATGAACGTGAGTCAACCAATGGACATGAGTCAATCAATAAACATGAGTTATACGATTCACCATTGACCAATGAATAAGGAACATATGAGTAACTCTAGCCAACTATTGAATGTGAAATACCTTAGAGTATTTCGGAATCAAGTGAGTGCTATGACAGTGTGAACATCATATGTTGCAGAAGGATATAAAAGTAACCTTACATACCTTATCTTCCCAAGGTAAGCACCCAATCAAATATGTGAGCGCAACAATTCCGCTCCTTCTTTACGTTTCACTCTACATCACAGTTACATAATGGAACCAACATTAACCACCAATTGCTTTACAAATGCATACAATGTCAATCAATTACATGTTTGCCTTTAAACATGTCATTTCCCCTTGACAAATCCATTGACAAAATTATTATTCCAACAATTCCATAATATTTCCAACATTGACCAATACATGATAATTGATACATTTCATCACAATACTTCTCCTTTACACTTTCTTATCCATAATACAATACAAATAGTCCATCAAAGTACCTTAATGCAACTCATAACACATATCGGCCAAAATCCCATACTTTCTACTTTTAGATAAGAACAAGTTTAATCCCAAAAATAACACCATACATGTTCATATTTTGTCCATACCATGCTTTTTCATCAAAGGCACAAGGCCTAATTCAAGTTCAATTTACCAAGATGACACATCTTTCACCAAAGGCAAAATACACTATTCATCATCTTGCCAACACCACTAGCATAATATATATAATCTCCCATGCATATAATATGTTAATCCATGAAAAGAAACACTTACCAAAGCTTGAAATATGTTGATCTTATCCAAGGAGTCCAAAGGATATTTTGCTTTAGGGTTTGGAACTTGGAGAAATATTGGAGAAAATATCATAAAGGAATGAGAGCTTTGGACAATAAAAAATCTGATCTTGGGGCCTTTATATAGACCCCAAGTCATCCTTAGTCACATTTGGAATTAATTGATAGGTTTACTTGGTCAAATCTTGGAAGAATGGGTCATTTTGCCTTTGGGCCTTCTCTTTTGTTCCATTTTGGGCCCTAATTTTGGGCCCAATAACTCATATCCATGTAACCCATCCAATTTCATGTATTATTCACCCTATATCACATGTTTACATAATTCCATAATGTCACGACAATATTCGCTTAAACAATTCTCATTCGTCCTTTCTATCGCAAAACTAGACATTCTAGTCGCCCTTGGTTTCACTGGACATTTCGGATCATTGTTCACATTTCATGATTTGATCATGTAGGAGTATGTAGGAGTATATTGAAGTGTTTGAATCTTTAACAATGCTCAAATAACTCCAAAGAACCAAAAGAAACCATCCAAGAAGCGTCGTCGAAGTGCGTTACAAAACGGGTCCGGAAAGGCCTAATATTTGTTCCTTGCGCCACACCCCCTGAAACAGGGTAGTGGCGCAGGAAATGAAGCCCCTATGAATCAGGTGGCTTGCGCCACACCCCCTGAAACAGGGTAGTGGCGCAAGTTTTTATGCTTTGCTGAATTTTTCGGCAATTTTTCCAACACTTGCGTATCGTCCAATACCTTATCAAAACACTATAAAATATTTACTTAGTGACCTTAATCATCAAGTAAACATGACTCCAAGTCACCAAATGCGGTTAACATGTGTACGGGGCATCACCCAAATGCATCACGAAATCACAAAACACTTTCCATAAAAGGCTCGTCACATGTACAAGGCCAAATGTCAATTTTTCTCATCTTTAACCTTTCCAAACACATACTTCTAACTCTCGACACTTAAATAAAAATTATTCAATGTCATCAAGTAGGGTTGGGAAAGTACGGGGTGTTACATTCTTCCCCCCTTAGAAATATTCGTCCTCGAATGTTAACGATGTCACTTCAATTACAACCAATGCATCTCTATATTAGCTACCTAAACCCTTAAGGCTCATGGCTACCTTCATTTAAAATAATCATGGGTATCTCTTTGACTTATTGATTTCGTCGAAGAACTTTTATAGACATTATGTTTTTCTTTTGTCACCTGCACACTTGACTAGTGAGATCCTCCAAACTCCATATCTTTCCCATGAGAACAATATGAAAGGAAATTCGTAGACACTTTTACCCGTTTCACATGGCATATAGTTTAGGGTCAATTTGCTCTTCTTTCTAAATTTCATTATACCCTTCAAATCAAGCAATACATATACATCATGTAAAGTATGGTAATATACCTACATACCTGTACCGTCATTAGGAGGTGCTTCCTCATTTTGCCGGTCCACTAACGCATAGGTACGATTCTGAGCTCCACTGGAACTGACTGCTCCTCTGGCACCTCTACCGCGACCTGCAGACTGTACACCAGCTGCCGATGCCACATTGGCTGATCCGGCAGGCTGTGTCATACTACCCGTGGGCCTCTGTGGGCAGTCTCTCATCATGTGTCCTGGTCTACCACACACAAAGCAAACATTCGTATCATACCGGCATTCGCCTGCATGAAATCTCCCACAGCGCGGGCACAACTGACGAGAAGATCTCGTCGCCTGTGATCCATGAATTCCACTACTCTGTTCAGATCGACCACCTCTAGATCCTCGGAACTGAGAATGGGCACCTACTGTGAAATAAGAGGATGAGGGTTTAGGCGGTAACATTCGAGATCCAGTTTCTTCTGGGGACAACATAGACTGCCCCATAGGTCTGGACCTTTTTTATGGTCCTTCTTCCGCTTTCTGTATCCTCTTTCTTTGTCTTTGATCTTCCATTTTCTACGCAAAGGCCTGTATTCTAGCTATGTCCATATCTCGATTTAAGGCAGCAATCGTGCAGTCTCGTACCAAATAAGGCTCCAATCTGTCCACATATCGATGGACTCTGTCTTCCATGGTGGCCACTACATTTGGAGCATATCTAGCCAAGGAATTGAACTGCAAACTATATTCTCTAACACTCATATTTCCTTGACGCAAATGGAGAAATTGGTCTGCACGTGCCTCCCGAATCTCATATGGGAGGTAATGATCAAGGAAGGCTATTTTAAATTCTTCCCAACCAGCTGGGGGTACAGTAATACCTCTTGATCTTTTCCAGTCCTCATACCACAAATTAGCCTCGCCCTTCAGTCTATATGCTGCTAGTTCAACCATTTCTACCCCTGTTACGTGCATCACCTCTAATGCTCTTTGAACTTGGTCCACAAAATCCTGTGGATCTGCTTTTGGATCGGACCCTGTGAATATGGGAGGGTCTAATTTTAAAAAGTCCTGTGTACGCCGACTAGCTGCTCTTACCGCATCATCTTCATGTACCATTGGACCAGTTCGTCCCTGTGTTTGTGCAACCACTAACTGAGTCAACATATGTACTGCATTTCTTAGGTCCTGATCTGTGGCATTCATTGGCGGTTCTACGGGTACTTCTCTACCAACTGGCTCTTCCGAAATTGGGAGGGTAGATGAAGACCGCGATGATATTTCAGCATTCGCTCCACCTTGACTAGTTTGGTCAAGTGGTAATCTGCTCATTCCTTCTTCAGCAGGCATATCCACCTGCTTTCCTTTACCTTTGCCTTTTCTTGTATTTGGCATTTGACTATACCAAAGAAAAACAATTACCAAGATCAGATACAATGCAACTTAAAACATTGACTCTATTGCACGATCTAGAATGAAGAAAAGAAACAACATCCTAAATGTCCCGTAGCCTCCTACTTATAAATGTGGTGCACAACACATCGATAAGTAAGACTCTACTCAGACACGGCTTTGTAGACACCCTGAGAACGAACTGCTATGATACCACTTTTGTCACGCCCCGAATCCCATCGAGACATGATTGGCACCCGTAGCCGATAAGGCACGAGAGAACCAACCTTTGCCTATGTTCTTCAATCATATGCATCTCATAATCATTCATAATCATAACCACTATTTCATAATAATATGAAAGACGAAGAAAAGAGAACATGGGACATATTTATACATACATATGAAACTTGGCCGTTGAGGCCATCCAGTCAAAATGACATATTTCTTTTACACTGATACACCCACATCCGTCTACAAAAGCCTCTAAAATGCATTGACCAAAATGAACTACAAGTCGGGACAAGTCCCCGCTTTATACAGCATATACAAAAGCAAAACTCATGTACAACAGTGACTCGGAGAAGCCCCGAACTAACTGGAGCTCACTAAAGATCAGCAACACTGACCATTTACTGTGGAGGCCTACTAGTGCCTGCACCTGCAACATGTAAGGTAAGTCCCCAAAAGGGGTCAGCACGAAGGATGTACTGAGTATGTAAGGCCATAAGAAAAACTGAATCAGTGCATAAGAACTTCAATGGAAGTCATTATAAGAGACACTCAATGTGTGGAGTCATGTACCTTTCCTTCATTATTATCAGCTCCAATGATACATACATAATAGAAATAACCATGGAATCAACGTAAGAGAATTAACAAATGTGAACAAACTCTCTTTCTCTAGGTGGGATACCATGTACATTACGTTCTTTCTTTCCCTTGCCATTTACCTTACTTTACCATTACATTGCTCAAAAACCGCTAATTATTTAACGTACATCCACTCTATAGTGGGTTAACATACATCCACTCTATGGTGGGCAATGACATACATCCACTCTATGGTGGGTTAACATACATCCACTCTATGGTGGGCAATGCCATACATCCACTCTATGGTGGGCAATAACATACATCCACTCTATGGTGGGCAATAACATACATCTACTCCATGGGTAGGCCAACATACATCCACTCTATGGTGGGCAATAACATACATCTACTAGGATTAACATACATCCACTCTATGGTGGGCAATAACATACATCTACTCCATGGGTAGGATTAACATACATCCACTCTATGGTGGGTCAATAACATACATCTACACCATGGGTAGAATTAATATATCATAACATTGCTTTCTTTACTTTCATTCGTCATCACCTCACTTCACACTATGAGTGGTACTTGGATGATAGAAACATTCTTGAAACTTGAAACACAAATATACATGACTTCACATCTTTACTCTTGTAAGAGTGATACCTTTACTTGTGAGAAATAGATACATTAACTTGCACACTACTTCTTTCATTACTTTTGAAAGGTTGGTACAATGATAGTCACAACCTTGTTTGAAGCTTTGGATCCATCATCAATGAGTAAGAAACATGTGACTAAGCATTAAAACATAACACTGTTGGAACCTCATTGGACTTTTGGAACATTACTAGACATGTGCATAACTCTATTGGAACTTTGGATCATGACATTAATTGGGACACACCCATATACTTTACCTTCCTCTTGTACTTCATGAGATTAATACCTTAGTCAAACACGTACTTACATGCACATCTAACTTCACCCTTTTTAGCTCATGAGATTGACAATTTCACTTATGAAGTATAACTATACTAACTTGCACATCACCTCTCTTATCACTCTTATGATATTGATACTCTTACAATTGGCACAAGGATAATCATCATGCCATAGGACTCCTCACATGATTGGAACAATGATATTCAACTCAACAAGCTCTCTTTACTTCATTGCTCTTATTGGGATAATTCTCTTAGGATCAACAACATATGACAACTTAAGAACTTCCACCCATAAATAAGAACTAAGGGATTCATGATTCGTATAGGAGTAAAACACATATGACTATCAATATACCACCCCTAGTTGGTATACTATAGAACCTCCTTAGTATAGTGCACTTTTGGAACCTTAACAGAATGATCACTAAATATGATACATGTGAATACTAGCTATTCATCACCCTGCGATACTAACTATTCATCACCCTACGATGCAATACCTTAGATCATTTGGAACTTTTCACATATTAGCCAATGAACGTGAGTCAACCAATGGACATGAGTCAATCAATAAACATGAGTTATACGATTCACCATTGACCAATGAATAAGGAACATATGAGTAACTCTAGCCAACTATTGAATGTGAAATACCATAGAGTATTTCGGAATCAAGTGAGTGCTATGACAGTGTGAACATCATATGTTGCAGAAGGATATAAAAGTAACCTTACATACCTTATCTTCCCAAGGTAAGCATCCAATCAAATATGTGAGCGCAATAATTCCGCTCCTTCTTTACGTTTCACTCTACATCACAGTTACATAATGGAACCAACATTAACCACCAATTGCTTTGCAAATGCATACAATGTCAATCAATTACATGTTTGCCTTTAAACATGTCATTTCCCCTTGACAAATCCATTGACAAAATTATTATTCCAACAATTCCATAATATTTCCAACATTGACCAATAAATGATAATTGATACATTTCATCACAATACTTCTCCTTTACACTTTCTTATCCATAATACAATACAAATAGTCCATCAAAGTACCTTAATGCAACTCATAACACATATCGGCCAAAATCCCATACTTTCTACTTTTAGATAAGAACAAGTTTAATCCCAAAAATAACACCATACTTGTTCATATTTTGTCCATACCATGCTTTTTCATCAAAGGCACAAGGCCTAATTCAAGTTCAATTTACCAAGATGACACATCTTTCACCAAAGGTAAAATACACTATTCATCATCTTGCCAACACCACTAGCATAATATATATAATCTCCCATGCATATAATATGTTAATCCATGAAAAGAAACACTTACCAAAGCTTGAAATATGTTGATCTTATCCAAGGAGTCCAAAGGATATTTTGCTTTAGGGTTTGGAACTTGGAGAAATATTGGAGAAAATATCATAAAGGAATGAGAGCTTTGGACAATAAAAAATCTGATCTTGGGGCCTTTATATAGACCCCAAGTCATCCTTAGTCACATTTGGAATTAATTGATAGGTTTACTTGGTCAAATCTTGGAAGAATGGGTCATTTTGCCTTTGGGCCTTCTCTTTTGTTCCATTTTGGGCCCAATAACTCATATCCATGTAACCCATCCAATTTCATGTATTATTCACCCTATATCACATGTTTACATAATTCCATAATGTCACGACAATATTCGCTTAAACAATTCTCATTCGTCCTTTCTATCGCAAAACTAGACATTCTAGTCGCCCTTGGTTTCACTGGACATTTCGGATCATTGTTCACATTTCATGATTTGATCATGTAGGAGTATGTAGGAGTATATTGAAGTGTTTGAATCTTTAACAATGCTCAAATAACTCCAAAGGACCAAAAGAAACCATCCAAGAAGCGTCGTCGAAGTGCGTTACAAAACGGGTCCGGAAAGGCCTAATATTTTTTCCTTGCGCCACACCCCCTGAAACAGGGTAGTGGCGCAAGAAAAGAAGCCCATCTGAATCAGGTGGCTTGCGCCACACCCCCTGAAACAGGGTAATGGCGCAAGTTTTTATGCTTTGCTGAATTTTTCGGCAATTTTTCCAACACTTGCGTATCGTCCAATACCTTATCAAAACACTATAAAATACTTACTTAGTGACCTTAATCATCAAGTAAACATGACTCCAAGTCACCAAATGAGGTTAACATGTGTACGGGGCATCACCCAAATGCATCACGAAATCACAAAACACTTTCCATAAAAGGCTCGTCACATGTACAAGGCCAAATGTCAATTTTTCTCATCTTTAACCTTTCCAAATACATACTTCTAACTCTCGACACTTAAATAAAAATTATTCAATGTCATCAAGTAGGGTTGGGAAAGTACGGGGTGTTACATTCTTCCCCCCTTAGAAATATTCGTCCTCGAATGTTAACGATGTCACTTCAATTACAACCAATGCATCTCTATATTAGCTACCTAAACCCTTAAGGCTCATGGCTACCTTCATTTAAAATAATCATGGGTATCTCTTTGACTTATTGATTTCGTCGAAGAACTTTTATAGACGTTACGTCTTTCTTTTGTCACCTGCACACTTGACTAGTGAGATCCTCCAAACTCCATATTTTTCCCATGGGAACAATATGAAAGGAAATTCGTAGACACTTTTACCCGTTTCACATGGCATATAGTTTAGGGTCAATTTGCTCTTCTTTCTAAATTTCATTATACCCTTCAAATCAAGCAATACATATACATCATGTAAAGTATGGTAATATACCTACATACCTGTACCGTCATTAGGAGGTGCTTCCTCATTTTGCCGGTCTACTAACGCATAGGTACGATTCTGAGCTCCACTGGAACTGACTGCTCCTCTGGCACCTCTACCGCGACCTGCAGACTGTACACCAGCTGCCGGCCGATGCCACATTGGCTGATCCGGCAGGCCGTGTCATACTACCCGTGGGCCTCTGTGGGCAGTCTCTCATCATGTGTCCTGGTCTACCACACACAAAGCAAACATTCGTATCATACCGGCATTCGCCTGCATGAAATCTCCCACAGCGCGGGCACAACTGACGAGAAGATCTCGTCGTCTGTGATCCATGAATTCCACTACTCTGTTCAGATCGACCACCTCTAGATCCTCGGAACTGAGAATGGGCACCTACTGTGAAATAAGAGGATGAGGGTCTAGGCGGTAACATTCGAGATCCAGTTTCTTCTGGGGACAACATAGACTGCCCCATAGGTCTGGACCTTTTTTATGGTCCTTCTTCCGCTTTCTGTATCCTCTTTCTTTGCCTTTGATCTTCCATTTTCTACGCAAAGGCCTGTATTCTAGCTATGTCCATATCTCGATTTAAGGCAGCAATCGTGCAGTCTCGTACCAAATAAGGCTCCAATCTGTCCACATATCGATGGACTCTGTCTTCCATGGTGGCCACTACATTTGGAGCATATCTAGCCAAGGAATTGAACTGCAAACTATATTCTCTAACACTCATATTTCCTTGACGCAAATGGAGAAATTGGTCTGCACGTGCCTCCCGAATCTCATATGGGAGGTAATGATCAAGGAAGGCTATTTTAAATTCTTCCCAACCAGCTGGGGGTACAGTAATACCTCTTGATCTTTTCCAGTCCTCATACCACAAATTAGCCTCGCCCTTCAGTCTATATGCTGCTAGTTCAACCGTTTCTACCCCTGTTACGTGCATCACCTCTAATGCTCTTTGAACTTGGTCCACAAAATCCTGTGGATCTGCTTTTGGATCGGACCCTGTGAATATGGGAGGGTCTAATTTTAAAAAGTCCTGTGTACGCCGACTAGCTGCTTTTACCGCATCATCTTCATGTACCATTGGACCAGTTCGTCCCTGTGTTTGTGCAGCCACTAACTGAGTCAACATATGTACTGCATTTCTTAGGTCCTGATCTGTGGCATTCATTGGCGGTTCTACGGGTACTTCTCTACCAACTGGCTCTTCCGAAATTGGGAGGGTAGATGAAGACCGCGATGATATTTCAGCATTCGCTCCACCTTGACTAGTTTGGTCAGGTCGTAATCTGCTCATTCCTTCTTCAGCAGGCATATCCACCTGCTTTCCTTTACCTTTGCCTCTTCTTGTATTTGGCATTTGACTATACCAAAGAAAAACAATTACCAAGATCAGATACAATGCAACTTAAAACATTGGCTCTATTGCACGATCTAGAATGAAGAAAAGAAACAACATCCTAAATGTCCCGTAGCCTCCTACTTATAAATGTGGTGCACAACACATCGATAAGTAAGACTCTACTTAGACACGGCTTTGTAGACACCCTGAGAACGAACTGCTATGATACCACTTTTGTCACGCCCCGAATCCCATCGAGACATGATTGGCACCCGTAGCCGATAAGGCACGAGAGAACCAACCTTTGCCTATGTTCTTCAATCATATGCATCTCATAATCATTCATAATCATAACCACCATTTCATAATAATATGAAAGACGAAGAAAAGAGAACATGGGACATATTTATACATACATATGAAACTTGGCCGTTGAGGCCATCCAGTCAAAACGACATATTTCTTTTACACTGATACACCCACATCCGTCTACAAAAGCCTCTAAAATGCATTGACCAAAATGAACTACAAGTCGGGACAAGTCCCCGCTTTATACAGCATATACAAAAGCAAAACTCATGTACAACAGTGACTCGGAGAAGCCCCGAACTAACTGGAGCTCACTAAAGATCAGCAACACTGACCATTTACTGTGGAGGCCTACTAGTGCCTGCACCTGCAACATGTAAGGTAAGTCCCCAAAAGGGGTCAGCACGAAGGATGTACTGAGTATGTAAGGCCATAAGAAAAACTGAATCAGTGCATAAGAACTTCAATGGAAGTCATTATAAGAGACACTCAATGTGTGGAGTCATGTACCTTTCCTTCATTATTATCAGCTCCAATGATACATACATAATAGAAATAACCATGGAATCAACGTAAGAGAATTAACAAATGTGAACAAACTCTCTTTCTCTAGGTGGGATACCATGTACATTACGTTCTTTCTTTCCCTTGCCATTTACCTTACTTTACCATTACATTGCTCAAAAACCGCTAATTATTTAACGTACATCCACTCTATAGTGGGTTAACATACATCCACTCTATGGTGGGCAATGACATACATCCACTCTATGGTGGGTTAACATACATCCACTCTATGGTGGGCAATGCCATACATCCACTCTATGGTGGGCAATAACATACATCCACTCTATGATGGGCAATAACATACATCTACTGCATGGGTAGGCCAACATACATCCACTCTATGGTAGGCAATAACATACATCTACTAGGATTAACATACATCCACTCTATGGTGGGCAATAACATACATCTACTCCATGGGTAGGATTAACATACATCCACTCTATGGTGGGTCAATAACATACATCTACACCATGGGTAGGATTAATATATCATAACATTGCTTTCTTTACTTTCATTCGTCATTACCTCACTTCACACTATGAGTGGTACTTGGATGATAGAAACATTCTTGAAACTTGAAACACAAATATACATGACTTCACATCTTTACTCTTGTAAGAGTGATACCTTTACTTGTGAGAAATAGATACATTAACTTGCACACTACTTCTTTCATTACTTTTGAAAGGTTGGTACAATGATAGTCACAACCTTGTTTGAAGCTTTGGATCCATCATCAATGAGTAAGAAACATGTGACTAAGCATTAAAACATAACACTGTTGGAACCTCATTGGACTTTTGGAACATTACTAGACATGTGCATAACTCTATTGGAACTTTGGATCATGACATTAATTGGGACACACCCATATACTTTACCTTCCTCTTGTACTTCATGAGATTAACACCTTAGTCAAACACGTACTTACATGCACATCTAACTTCACCTTTTTAGCTCATGATATTGACAATTTCACTTATGAAGTATAACTATACTATCTTGCACATCACCTCTCTTATCACTCTTATGATATTGATACTCTTACAATTGGCACAAGGATAATCATCATGCCATAGGACTCCTCACATGATTGGAACAATGATATTCAACTCAACAAGCTCTCTTTACCTCATTGCTCTTATTGGGATAATTCTCTTAGGATCAACAACATATGACAACTTAAGAACTTCCACCCATAAATAAGAACTAAGGGATTCATGATTCGTATAGGAGTAAAACACATATGACTATCAATATACCACCCCTAGTTGGTATACTATAGAACCTCCTTGGTATAGTGCACTTTTGGAACCTTAACAGAATGATCACTAAATACGATACATGTGAATACTAGCTATTCATCACCCTGCGATACTAACTATTCATCACCCTGCAATGCAATACCTTAGATCATTTGGAACTTTTGACATATTAGCCAATGAACGTGAGTCAACCAATGGACATGAGTCAATCAATAAACATGAGTTATACGATTCACCATTGACCAATGAATAAGGAACATATGAGTAACTCTAGCCAACTATTGAATGTGAAATACCTTAGAGTATTTCGGAATCAAGTGAGTGCTATGACAGTGTGAACATCATATGTTGCAGAAGGATATAAAAGTAACCTTACATACCTTATCTTCCCAAGGTAAGAACCCAATCAAATATGTGAGCGCAACAATTCCGCTCCTTCTTTACGTTTCACTCTACATCACAGTTACATAATGGAACCAACATTAACCACCAATTGCTTTGCAAATGCATACAATGTCAATCAATTACATGTTTGCCTTTAAACATGTCATTTCCCCTTGACAAATCCATTGACAAAATTATTATTCCAACAATTCCATAATATTTCCAACATTGACCAATACATGATAATTGATACATTTCATCACAATACTTCTCCTTTACACTTTCTTATCCATAATACAATACAAATAGTCCATCAAAGTACCTTAATGCAACACATAACACATATCGGCCAAAATCCCATACTTTCTACTTTTAGATTAGAACAAGTTTAATCCCAAAAATAACACCATACATGTTCATATTTTGTCCATACCATGCTTTTTCATCAAAGGCACAAGGCCTAATTCAAGTTCAATTTACCAAGATGACACATCTTTCACCAAAGGCAAAATACACTATTCATCATCTTGCCAACACCACTAGCATAATATATATAATCTCCCATGCATATAATATGTTAATCCATGAAAAGAAACACTTACCAAAGCTTGAAATATGTTGATCTTGTCCAAGGAGTCCAAAGGATATTTTGCTTTAGGGTTTGGAACTTGGAGAAATATTGGAGAAAATATCATAAAGGAATGAGAGCTTTGGACAATAAAAAATCTGATCTTGGGGCCTTTATATAGACCCCAAGTCATCCTTAGTCACATTTGGAATTAATTGATAGGTTTACTTGGTCAAATCTTGGAAGAATGGGTCATTTTGCCTTTGGGCCTTCTCTTTTGTTCCATTTTGGGCCCTAATTTTGGGCCCAATAACTCATATCCATGTAACCCATCCAATTTCATGTATTATTCACCCTATATCACATGTTTACATAATTCCATAATGTCACGACAATATTCGCTTAAACAATTCTCATTCGTCCTTTCTATCGCAAAACTAGACATTCTAGTCGCCCTTGGTTTCACTGGACATTTCGGATCATTGTTCACATTTCATGATTTGATCATGTAGGAGTATGTAGGAGTATATTGAAGTGTTTGAATCTTTAACAATGCTCAAATAACTCCAAAGGACCAAAAGAAACCATCCAAGAAGCGTCGTCGAAGTGCGTTACAAAACGGGTCCGGAAAGGCCTAATATTTGTTCCTTGCGCCACACCCCCTGAAACAGGGTAGTGGCACAGGAAATGAAGCCCCTCTGAATCAGGTGGCTTGCGCCACACCCCCTGAAACAGGGTGGTGGCGCAAGTTTTTATGCTTTGCTGAATTTTTCGGCAATTTTTCCAACACTTGCGTATCGTCCAATACCTTATCAAAACACTATAAAATACTTACTTAGTGACCTTAATCATCAAGTAAACATGACTCCAAGTCACCAAATGAGGTTAACATGTGTACGGTGCATCACCCAAATGCATCACGAAATCACAAAACACTTTCCATAAAAGGCTCGTCACATGTACAAGGCCAAATGTCAATTTTTCTCATCTTTAACCTTTCCAAATACATACTTCTAACTCTCGACACTTAAATAAAAATTATTCAATGTCATCAAGTAGGGTTGGGAAAGTACGGGGTGTTACACCAAGTTTCATATATATCACATGTTTTTCCATGACTTCTGCTATTGGCATCTTATATCTCTATGTGATTGTGATGCTTATTGAGTGACATGCGTATTAGTGTATATGAATGAAGATTGGTTCTCTCGAGCCTTAACGTCTTCGGGTGCCAGTCCGCCCCGTTGGAATTCGAGGCGTGACACTGGTTTTGGTACTGTTTGAGCTCAGAATTAGCTATATTTTTTTGGTAAATGATCCTTAAGCTGAGTGGGACACTTTGACAATTTCAATTTTATAGTTTTGCAAGCGGGCCCCACGTGGGATTTTTTGCTCGATTTCTGACCAAGAGCATTTAAATGCAATATGGGTATTTATTTTCTCATCTTGATACATGGATCATTATTTTGATAGTGTGGCATCTCTCGGAGACCTCTCAGAAGGAAAAAGTCTGATGTAGAGGATTCGGCGAGCGTTCGACATTGTCCAGGTAGGCTAGGCTTATCCTTTTTTTAGATTGATCTTAATTATGGTATTAGTATACTATTATGCTAGTTTTGGGTGGGTAGCCTTGGTCTTGTCATTGTTTTAGCATTTTACATCGTATTTAATTGGGTAGGACTCCTTTTTGGTAGATTTCGAGCCCGTTGTCCCCTAGAATAGTGTTTTATCATCCTTTAGGACTAGGATTAGTGCTATTAGTACCTCGAGATGGGAATGGGAATACTTAGAATAGACTCGTGAAGGTTCTGACCTAGGTTGGGTTATCGAGACCCCGTAGTTGCTTAGTTTGGTCCGTATATTGGTTTGGCGATGCACCAAAATTCATTAAGCGTCGCCATTTAGTCGCAAAAGTTTTTGACCCAAACGTTTAGGATTGGTGATAGAAACACTCATTCGGCAATCCGCATGTCACTTCAGCGATGCGCCAATGGGTCCTTGCGATGCCCTTGTGCACTTTTTTGCTTCAATCTTCCATCCTTTTTACCTTTTTTCGGTCCTTTTTGTCCTTTCCATTACTTCTTGGTCTTAAACTGAAATTAAAGCAAATCAACATTAAAATGAATTCAAATTTGCATTGACGACATGATTTCTCTCAATTGTTAGGTCAAATGAGTTGCAATTTGCCGACTCATCATTGAGCAAAGTAGAAAACAAAACAAGTAAAGAATACTATGAGCACGCTTCCACCTACATATGTAGAAAAGTTTCTAACAATTGCTAAAACCGTGACTTCTAACAATTCTACAAGTATAATATCTATATAAGAATAACTACATATGAATATATAAGACAAGGATAAATACACAACAACAATAACATAAATAGAAGTGGAAATGATGCAATGCAATGCAAATGTAGTTGGATGATGATGAAGTAAGCCATCACATAGACTCGTATAAACCTTCCAAACATAAGCTTCCATGACAGGACCCATGGGGTGTTCACAACCTATATACTTTTACAATCTCAATCTCATATCTCAATAACCTTACCGGCAAAATCTTTGGTCAAGGGTTTTATAAAGTGTTTCATTTTCTTTTAAAATCAGTGTTTCTCTATAGTTCCAATTCACTATATATGGATGAATGATATGAGGATGCATGCTCAATAACCAATACAATATCAATGAATCAAGTCAATGATGTTATCACATGAGCTTAAATCTCCTCAATATCTCAATAAATCATGATATAAGCCCATCGCATGGCACCAAAGTAATGAATAGTCATGCAAGACATTAATAATATCAATTCAAGTCCCCACTCGGGCAGCACAATAAAGATAGATGGAAAATAATGCTCAAACAATACCAGTATCAACCCCTACTTAGGTATCACCATAATAATCATATCTTAAGTCAAATATAATATTCATATAGGCCCCCACTAGGGCATCACAACAATAATAATATCTGAAGTCAATAATAATACTTAAATAATACCCCACATAGGCAACACAATAAAATAACTATCTCAAAATATGAATCTCAGGATGCAATCCTCAACCCATAGCAGGCTTTACATGAATGGTTAACTATCCAGCCCAGTCTAAAAAAAGTCAAGCCATAACCTACCTCAAATACTCGAAACACAAGCTTAGACCCTTCAACATGGAGCCTTTCCTTTAGAAGTGGCTTCAGAATGAACAAAATATATCAAAAACTTAATATACAATTAAAAGGGGTTTACCGATACCCATATTAGTTACTTTCTTTTAAGGTCCAAAAATAGTTCAAAATTAACACAAAATTGAAAAGGGTAAAACTAGAATTTTATTTAAAAATAATTTTCCCCATACTAAGAGGGTTCTAAATCTAAAAACAAAATAAAAAATGAGTTGAAATTAGACTTCAAATAAAAAATAATTAATTTTGTACTTTATCGGGTAAAAATACAAAATGCAAATTTAAAATCAAAGATTTGAAGTTGTTTCAAGATAAAATCAATAGAAAATGATGAAAATATAAGTTTAAAGTTTATCCACAAGATTGATGAAATTCCTCTTTGAAATCGCCAAGAACCGAGCTCCCAAAGTCTAAAAATGGTGAACATGGGGTTTTGGATGAGAAAATAATTTAAATTCTACTAGGTACAATTTTTTCTTTGCGAACGCGAGCCCAGGCCTAAGATGTGAAGACCAACTTGACCCTCATCCCATGATTGCAATTAGTCTATGGTAATCGTGATGACAACTGACCCGGACCCGGACCAAATAACCCTTCATGAATGCGGTCCCTACCCTGCGAATGCAATAAACAAGGTAGCCAACCCTTCACGAATGCAGTCCCACCATATAATTCATGATGAATCATATTCTCCTTCTCCGTGATTGCGACCAAGGGCTCACAAAGGCGAAGAAGGATTTATCTTTACACCAGAAACAGTAGTTCAGCAGTTTAGGACTTAGAAAAATATTCCCGATTGAACCCTCAGAATTTATTCGGGATCCCATGAAAATAATCTAATAATACTACAAATTTACGAAAAGAGGTCGTTTTTAACAAGTTAACCCCTAGATCCCCTTTATGCTAAATTTAACTAGTTTCTCACCTAATAGGTCAAGACTAAATATAAAGGCTTGAAATCTGAACCACCTATGATACTAATCTAAAATCGACATTTCGGATTTAATAGAACTGACAGAATCACAATTTGATGCTCAGATCACAAAATACTAACCAAAGTTAAACTAAATACTTTCAAGGCTTCTCAAAAGCTCAAACTCACTCAAATCACTCTTTAATGCTTTGGGGATAGTGTCAACCAATCCCACAACTCATAATTAGCATATAGCAACTATGAGAAAGGTCAAAATCGTTAAAACATAGTAAAAACTAAAAATCACAACAAGATCCACCACAAAACACAAGTTCGTCTTGAAAGAAAAAGCAAATTAGGTACCCGAATCGCTAATAAACTTGAGTTATCTACTCCGTATATCAGAATCAGCCTCCCATGTAGCCTTTTCGATAGGGCGCTGTCTCACTTAATTAATTAAACCAAAATATTTACATATATATACACTATAACTACTCCTTCAAATTAAGATCAATACTCATCACATCGTATCGATTGATTATATCATTGGCAAGGAGTTTTATTTCTTAAAGGATTTAACATATATTGTTGAAAAAATTAAAAGTTTATACTTGATTGTTGAAACTTATTTTGACCGTTGTTCGAAAGTTGTCACATTAATGTTATTTGTCATAGAAAAGGAAAAAAGGTGTTTAGTCCTTCTCGAAGAAATCTCTATCTCCAAGTAGATATACACACAGAGGTTGTCTTAATGAAATTTGCCACCATTATTAACAACATTCCTCAACACATAATCAAGGACACTTACAAAATCATTGCATTTTGATTAAATAAGAAATTATTTGAATTATTACTTCAAGTATCTTTTAGATAAATGAGAGAAAGGATTGGAGTGCTCGTTGGTATGATAAGAATTATGTGAAGAAATGGTTGTGATAACCTTTGGAATATATCAAGCTCTTATATTTTATTTAAATATATTAAATTTTTGAATAATACATGGGATAGCTGGATTTTTTTTCCCTTTATATTTTACTTGATTACATCATTTTTATAGTAGACAAAAATGACTCATTATCCAATATTATTTTTCATATCTACTAACGAAACTTTAACACTTACCAGTGTATAAAAAATATTACTTATTACTTATAGGTGTATTTAGTAGATATGAAGATTGTGTATATTGTATACACATTGAAATAGAAAAGGCAAAGCTTGAACATTTACAGAAAGAGCAATTAACCTTGAAAAGACAATTATATTTAGGTGATATTGATATTGTTATGGCCGACAGATATAGACAAGAAAAATTTAATCAAAATATCTAGTATCTGCCATCATATATTAGAGTAATCAATTTTCAAAATATATATCAATGTTTAATTATGTGAAGAATTAACAAACAGTCTAAACAATATAACTTGAATACTAGAGATAAGGTTGATGGTAGATGATGCAAATTGACTTCATTATTAAAGAAAGTTGTGCTAGATCTTGTCTTATTATTTTCTGAATATGTATGCATTAACCAATTTAAAGTGTATATATCTATTCAATAAAAAAAAGATATGGAACACACCCACAACGCACGTGTAGGGAGACTAGTGTGTGTGTGTATATATACATATATGTATATATACATAAAGACACCTGAGTTGGTATGCATACATTCATTCAAACATAAACATAAATTATACCACAATTAAGAGGAAAACACTTATTTTTGGCTTTAAAAAGGGAAATCATACCACCCTCACTACTGGCTAAATGCTTTTAAAGATGAAAATGTACTATCTTTACTACATATTTTGGAATTTATGAATAGTAATATATTTAAATTCAGGTTGAGGGACGTTTACAGTCTATTTCTTCATTTATTTTTCTGTTGTGGGAGATAAGTGAGTCTGAGGTGGGTTTTTGGATGGCCAAAGGTATATGTTTTGGGTTTTACTTTTCTGCATTAGTTACAAACTGCATTCTATATGTTGAGTGGGAAAAAGGCTTGAGGGACTTCTAAGTAGGTTTTACATTTCTGCATTGACCACATGTTGCATTGCATCATCCCATGTTGCACAGTACTTTTCATTTGTATATGTATTCTGCTTATACCATTATTGCTATATTTTTATTTTTATCTTTATGTAACAACTCTTAGTTTGATTTTTGGATTTTTGTGCATTTTAACTATTTTACTCCTCCTCGTAGTTGCATTTTTATATTTGTGGGCTATGGTGGTGGGTGACACTATTCTCGAGGTGTTTGGTTGAGATTTAAGTGAGTTTTTCATTTTAAAAGGATTTAGAGTTTGGATGGTTGGCTTTTATCAACATTCAGAGGTTCGAGCATCGTATGAAGATTTTGTTAGTTATATCAGCTCTGGAATATCGATTTTGGGTTAATAGTATTGTTGGTTTGGGTCTCGAGCCTTTTGGTGTGGTTTTGAGCATTTAGATAATATGTTGGGAATTTAACCTTAAGGGCTGACTTTGGTCAATATTTGATGTTGATGACCTCTGTTTGAAATTCTAACTGCGTTGTTGAGTTTGAAATATTGAATTTGGTCTAGTTGTATAGTCAAATTATTTTTGGTGGATCCCAAATGCATTCTGAGGATCCGTTTTGAGTTTTTGAACCATATTTGTTCAGCAGAGTTGTTGTATTCTAGTGCAAACCAACTCCTTCTTTGCATTCGTGATGGGTACTCCATGTTCATGAAGAAGGATTCCTCTTGGGCATCTTGACTGCAAGCCAGTAGCTACATTCGCAAAGAGTTAATTGTATGGGATAGGTTCAGAAGGAAATCTCTTCTTCACATTTGCGATGGATTTCCCATGTCCACGATGGTCACCAGGTCAGGCCAGTTACAAACATGACATACTCTTTGTGTTCGTGGGGAAGACACATAACTAGCGGCGTTTTAGACACCTTTTTAATCTTAATACCCCAAACCTCCATATTTAAGGTTTGGGAGCTAGCTTTAGGAGGTTTCAAGAAGGTTTTTCAAGATCTAAACCTTGGGTGAGTTTCTAAAGCTTGTTTTATCATTTTCCACTAATTAGTTTATGATTTTACCTTCAAATATTTGTTTTACAATCTTGAATTTTGGGGTTTTATGGGTAAAACTAAAATATGATATTTTGGTGATTTGAAACTGGATTTCAATCCTATTTTTTATAGGACATAAAATTTAAACTACCTAAACTAAAGGTGATGTGATTTTTCCAACATAGAACTCATATTTGAACCTGGATCTGAGGTGTGTCAGTATGTGTATCATTAGCTTCATTTTCTTACATAGAACTCATATTTGAAAAAAATTGGATCATTCGGAGGCAATTTTGAAGGGCAAAACTTTAGTTTAATTCTTCAAACTTCTTTAAGGCATTTCAAGACTTTCTTTAACTCTTTTACAAAGTGCTTAAGTGTCAATTGCTTCAATTACGAGTAACGAGGATGTGTCCTGTATAGATGAGGTGAAGAGTATTTATGTAGGTATCGGTGTATTGTCAAGGGCAAAAAAATGGAATTTAATAAGTTGTTCAGATAATTCCTTATACTTGACTATTGGATTATCTTGTGTAAAGTTTTTTAGTGGTTAATCTAACCATAGAAGTTTTTGATATTGCTGGTATAGCCTGTTACTAGTGAGAATTGAGCTAGATTGAAAAATTGTAGGCTTGTAGCTGGTGTTGTTGGGTTGATTATGGCCTTGTGATCCTGGATTTGAAGTATTGTGTTGTTTATTATTATCGTGATTAATGCATACTCACTCATAATCATATCATAGTACTGTGAAATTGATATTTTGAGAAAGATTAATTTAAAATACCTTGCATGCCTGATGGAAAGTGTTCTAGGTGGATTTTTCTGGTATTACTAGCATGCTTGATGGGAAATTATTCCAGGTGGCCCGATTGGAAATCGTTCTAAGTAGATTCATTGATTTGCATGCACGATGATACAATCCAAATTGGCATTGACCTTTTAAGAACTATAATTCAAGGACAACACAAAAGGAACCAAGCCACGCTCATGTCAAAGACACAAGAAAACATTTGGAGGACCCTTTTCAAGCCCCCTAGAGTACAATACCATGTGTGGAGGGTAGCTTGGAGTCAAGGAAGCCTTGTAGAGGTCAAAAGGGAGCAAAGAAGAGCTAAGAGATGTTCTGGAGGCACGTGTAAAGTCACCTGCATTGGGACATGCGTGGGCAGGAGCCACCTGCGTCCTAACATACATGGGCATCTGCTCAATTTACTGAAATGGGTCACTTTTGGGCCCATAGTTGTAATAAATGGCCCATGGCTATAAATAGTAGTTTCTTCTTCATTTTTAGGTTAGATTTTGATGATATTATGAATACACTTGAAAGTGTGAGAGCTAGAATTAGCTTGTTTTGAAGAATCGTTTAGAAACATGAGTTACGTGGGAGATTGATTCCCTCGTGGTTTACGTAAGAGATCGATGCTTGTTTTTAATCAAAAGGGAGGTCTTGGATTTGATATATCCATAGGTTTCCCTCTTCTTTATCTTCTTGTGTCTATCTATCTATCTATCCCTCTATCATTTACTTTCCGTATTTTTGATTCTATCATTTTTTTCTTGTTTTCATACTTTTTCCCTTTTTTCATATTTTGGGGGTTATCATTGGGTATCATAGCTTAGATTAGGGTTTTTTCCACAATCCTAAGTCTTGGGATTGATATTCAAAAAAAAAATTCAAAAACGTTTTCAACAAAAACCCCAAAAATATTTTTTTTATTTTTGAGTCATTCTTGTAGTTTCTATACTAGATTTGCTCCATCTAGTACTATTTAGGTTGGATCTTGAGCTTTTGGTGTGTTTGGAAGAGATTTGGAGAAAACCCCATTGAAGGGAACCTAGATATAAAATTTTGTGCAATTTGGAGCAAAAACGAGTTAGTTTGAAAATTTGGTGTTCTTAGTGTTCTTGAGGATCTCCATATCTTCAAGGGGAAGATTTATCAAAAAGTTGTTGTTAGACTCACAAAGAAAGAAAGAGAAAGGTGTTTGAGTGTAAGTATAAGAGAATATCCAAAAGAAAAGGGAATATTCTTCAAGTAGTAATTGACTCCACGTCTTCCATTGGAGTAGAAACAATCTTTCAATGCTAGCGACGCCTATTGTGAGGCAAACAAAGGTGCGTACTCCAAGAAATTGTGAGGTTGATTTCTTAGCGCTAACTTGTTTGTTATTTTTTTTTTAGTGTTTCTACTTTTCAGGTACAATGGCGAAAGGGGAGTGAAAGTCAAAATACCATGGTAAATGTTAACATGGAATCCATAATGGCGGCAGCCATCTTGGGTATGAGACAAGACATGAATGAGCTAAGAGGTCAAATGGCCACACTCCAAGGAAGTGTGTCAACCAAGATGGACAACATGGAGGGTCGTCTAAACTCCAACAACTCCACCCCCCAAAACTATCATGCTTCCTCTAGTGGTAATGCTCCAAAAACCTCCACTACTATCTCTACGAAAACATTTTACCAAATGTTCAATCCACCAAGGCAAGTACATGATCCCATCATCCAAACCAATACTTGTCCAAATAACAAAAACCAACTTTCTCAAGTCAAGGTAGTAGAGAGAGGGGAAATTGAGAAAGTGGTGAAGAACTTGGATCAAGAAGGGGAGTTATGTGTGAATGTTGAGCCAAGAATTGAATTGGAAGAGGAAGACAAGGAACACTTAATTGTGGAACTTGTCAAACCCAAGCCCTTATTAAGTGCTAATCATGGTTCTAGCATTTTGCGTAGCTCCAATATTTCTCCTTTGCAGGATCAAGAGCAAATGCTCCTAATGGAGGATCCAAAGAAAATCCCTAACAAGCATAGGCTTGAAGTCCTAGATAAGTTCTTATCTAAGGACTCAAACATTTATTATATTTATATTTAAGAACTCCTCCATAACTATGATCACTAGAGTCCGTTTCTACTATGTATGTAAATTGCTTATTTTCATCTGGAAAGTATAACTTTGGTAAGTCCTGACACATAGTCTTAATCTTTTGTATGTATGTTTTATCTTTTTCATCAAAATGATACTCAGTATCTTTCTTTAACTTTTTCTGTAAAGGTTTTAGAATTTCTGCTAGTTTAGGTACATATTCTCTTACTTGGTTAACTAATCCTAAGAAATAATTATATTTTCAATAAATACAATAAACATAATACAAGACAAATTAGAATTATTATATAATGATAACCCCCTACAAGGATGGGAAAAACACAAAACAACAGTACAAATTGAATTGATAGACGGATGGTTAAATATTCAGGATATAATCTTTTTAATTTCTTTTTAATTTTTCTTAGATTTCTATCTTTTCTGGCCTGTTTGGTTGTACCTGGACTGGTTATTTGGATGGATTTTTCTTTAGTTGATTCGTTACTATTATATAATATGCCGGAGATATATATATGTTGGTTCTTAATATGTTGTTCTAATGTAATACCTAATTCTTCATATGTTAGTTATTTATCATGTTGGTGTTCCATAATTATCTTTGGTTATGTATGGATGTTTTTATATGCATTTTTATTAACATAGCTCTGATACCATTTGTTGGGGGGTGTGCGTACATTTAGGATCTTTCATTTATGGATTAAATGCTTCTTCATAATATTGTTGTCTTAGTGGGATTAATCTAAAAATTTCGTTTATATTTTCTATTATTTTTCCTAGATATGCTATATCTTGGGTTTCCTGATATGTTGCTATATTTATTCTTATTAAATTTTCTTGTAAGGTTATTTCTTCAATAGTTTGAAACCAATATTCGTAACTATTGTAGTTAGCCATTAATCTGAGTAGTACCAATCCGATTCATATCTATCATCATAGTCTGATGTATTAAATTCTAACCAATTATATTGCATTAAGTTTATGAGTTCATAAGTAGCTAATGTATCATAAATATTTCTTCTTATATCATTATCAAGGTGTCTAAGTGTATATAACAAGAGTATCTTATATTCCTCGTCGTTATCTAGTAAGTATGTATATGTACTTAGCTGGTAATTTTGTTGGTTATCAGTATTTTGATTATTCATTTAAGTAGTTTGGTTATTCATTTCATGTTTTCTAAACATATATTCCCTTTAACCTCTATATTTATCATTATCCTTAATCATGTTTTAATGAAGTTATTCTAAACAATCTTTTCTTGTCACTACTATGGTTTCCAGCTTTAATTATTTACCCTAACAGCGCCTCAACTTTGTGTACTCCCCTATTACGGCATTCCTCGCCTTCTCGGTTTCCACTTTAGGATGGCATAGTCTGGGCATAACTACTCTCAGCATACTAACACATAGCAAACTTGCTTAAGATGTTTATTATAACAATATTTTAACATGATAAATAATAATAATAACTAAGAGATTATTAGGAACATAATAATTTAGTTATACATGCTTATGTATGTATATACCTCAGTTTGTAGCTTATCGGGATTCATATCTTCCATAGCTTTTGCTTTCCAAATAGCTGGTTATTTATGTTTTTAGAGAGAGAGAAGAGAATTTTTATAACTTGGAACTTTCAACCTGTCTTTTTATTATGATTTTTACATCTATTTATAGGATTTCCATGTGCCCTTTCAGAATGCTGATGGACCAATGGCTCCTACTGTTTATATTTGTCTCTTAACCCTTTGAAAAGTCAAGGGGCAAATTACAATAATAGTACAAACAACTTTTCTTTTATAAAATAAAAGCATCTACTTTACGACTAATGAAAAGAAAACAAACTAATACTATTTGCTTTTTGACTGAAAGCAATTATGTTACATATTTTTTTTGGTAGGTAGTGACTTTCTATCTTGTTTGTCGGTTATCTCTTTTCCTTTTACATCATGCCTTGTCTGCTGCTTGTTATTCTAATTGTACTTCTGGTACATCTGTATTATCTTCTCCATTACACTTGGTGCATAGGTGATCTGGGTATTTGCTGACTATCTTGCAATATCTGGTTAATAATTCCTGTGATATAAAATTTTTCTTAAGTGCTCGCGTTGTAGGTTATTCCTCTGGTCGAAGTAATGATAGTATCAATTTCTTCACTTCTTCCATATCTGATTCCCGTAGTTCTCTTGAATTTGCATAAATCATTAATTGATCTCTGGAATAATAATTCCATATGGCATTGCCATTTAGGTAGTTGTTTGCTAGCTCTTGGATGATATTTGCTATTCCAATAATTCTTTTGTTAGCATAAAAACTGGGTAGTGCGGTTTCCGGTATCTCAGGCTGTTGTGCAATATCTTCTGGTATAATCATTTCTCTAGTTAATCCAATTTTTACTACTTGGATGATGGGTTTAACTTCATTATATAATATCTCTGCTGGGGCTGAATAAAATTTGATAAAGAATAGTTTTCCTCCGGTAACTCGTTTGTATGTTAAAAAGGGTTTATGTAGTTCTAGTATTCCGCTTATCTCATTTCCGTCGTAGGTATATACGGTATTGAGTAATCCAAAATGGTAACAAGTTCTTACTAGGTTTGAATTTGTCTTAGGTTGGGCAATTAGCTTATTATAGCCTTGTAGTTTTGGGTTAAATAGTCTTGGGTCTTATCTACTGTTGTGGTAGATTTTGGCTGAAGGTTTAGGTATGTTTGAATTTTGTGGATGTTTTTTATGTAGGTTTGGGATATATGGTTATATACTTTTTTATCTTGGTTTAAGCTTGCTGCATATGTGGATGTCTGTGGTTGTGCGGTATTTTGGGGTTTTTGTGTTTTTTTGTGTAAATGGTTTTGTAAATATGCTGTTTAGATTGGTATTTACATAAGGTTTCCTCGTAACTTGTCCGCTTGTACCTGCATCATGAGCAAACTCATTATGGGTTTTTCGGAGTTTCCCATCGTCTCCTTTTAGCTCTGGATATTTTGAGTCTTCCGATCGACTTAGCTCAACATTTTTATAGTCATGCGGCTGACTTATATTGGCTTTAGATCTCAGATTAACTTCATTGATCTTTAGCTTTTGTACTTCATTGTCAATACTGTCCACTTTGAGACAAAGTGTAGTAAGGACTTTTAGTATATCTTCCATTGTATTATCTGGTTCTGTCTGGGTAGCTTTGTCTTGACAAATAGTCTACAATGACATTCTTATCAGATTTAACTACTTCAATTGTAAATGTAAAGTTTTGTATGTTTAAAACTAATCTTCGTATTTCTTTTGTTGTCACTGAGTCTTGTATTTTTCTTGTTAGCCACCATTTTACCTGCGTATTATCTGTCCTAACAATAAATTTATTGTATACAATGTATGGTTCAAATGCTAATAAGCACTTATATAATGCAAATAATTCCTTCCTATTTATTTCCCATTTTATCTGTGGTTCTGTATACGAGCCTGAATAATATCTACAGTGATGTTCAAGTTTTTCATTATTATATTTATATTTAAGAACTCCTCCATAACTATGATCACTAGAGTCCGTTTCTACTATGTATGTAAATTGCTTATTTTCATCTGGAAAGTATAACTTTGGTAAGTCCTGACACATAGTCTTAATCTTTTGTATGTATGTTTTATCTTTTTCATCAAAATGATACTCAGTATCTTTCTTTAACTTTTTCTGTAAAGGTTTTAGATTTTCTGCTAGTTTAGGTACATATTCTCTTACTTGGTTAACTAATCCTAAGAAGGATTGTAATTTCTTTTTTGTATCTACAGTTTCATTTGAATTTATTATTTTTTGTACTATATGGGTTTGCATTTTTATTCCATTTTTATCTATTTGTATGCCTAAAAATTCTATTTGATTTTTCATTATTTCTGCTTTCTTTTTACTTAAACTAATTCCTGATGTTTCTATTATATGTATAAATTTTTCTAGTAATTTTATATGTTCTTCTTGTGTCCTAGAGTATAGTAGTATATCATCTATATATACTATACAATTTTCTAATTGGTTAAAATAATTGTCCATAAAATGTTGATATTTACCTGGTGCATTTTTATATCCAAAGGGTAATACGTTGCATTCGTAAAATCCTTGGGGTACTGTAAATGCTGTTAATTTTTTAGATTCATCTTTTAACTTTAGGTGGTAAAATACTGATTTACAATCAAATTTACTAAAGTAGTTATATCCTTGTATTTGTCGGATTTTTAGTATCTTGTTTGGTATTGGGTAATTATATGTTTTTGTTTTTGCATTTAAATTCCTATAATCAATGACCATTTAAATTCCTATAATCAATGACCATTCTACTTTTTCCTCTTTTTTGTTCACTATGTTTATTGACTATAAATGCGGGACTAGTATGTTTGCTATTACTTTCTTTGATGTATTTATTATCTAGTAATTCTTGTATATGCACTCTAAATTCTGCTAAATCATCAAAATTATATTTTAGAGGTTTATGTGTTATGATACTATTTTCGTCTATCAATTCAATTTGTACTGTTTTGTGTTTTTCCCATCCTTGTAGGGGGTTATGATTATATAATAATTCTAATTTGTCTTGTATTATGTTTATTGTATTTATTGAAAATATAATTATTTCTATCTTGGGGTCACTTGTGTGTATATTTTCTAGTTTTTGTGTAATTTTTTCACTTCCTTTTATCCATGGTATCGGTTTTCTTACTTTATTTGTTACTCGTTTAGCTCCAACTTTTTGTTTACATGGGTAGTAAACCACCAATGTGATTTTGTTAGTATATGTGGGTATAGATTATCTAAAAATGGGGTTCCGATAAGTATATCCTTATTGGTAAATTCATAACTATACATTTCTTTTATGGTTAATATCTTGTCCCATATTTGTATTTTTATATTTTTCGCTTTATAGTTTATCATACTTCCTTCATCATTAAATCCTGATATTACTATGGGTGTTTTTAATTTTTCCCACTTAGTTTCTGGTAAGCAATTATGTCTACATAAAATAGCTTCTGCTCCTGTGGAAATTTGATATACTAGAAATTTAAATTCATAATAAGTTCGAATTATTCAGTAGCAATAGATGATAGAAATATCGATAAATCATTAGTTTTATATTGAAAAATGACAGGAATAGAACTAGCACCCGAAAGCAAGATATTTACCGCAAGATGTAAAAACTTGTATGTGTTAACCACAAAACATCATATAATAGCTAAAAATAAAATAAACAAGATAAAAATAGAAAACCCTTTTGAAAGAATAGTACCAGTCATAGATAATAATGACTATAGTTACACAGAAATAGACATAGAAAAAGATTTAGCAATAGTAAAAGAAAGATTAAGCGCATCAAAATGAATAAGTAATGACACACCAAAAACATCATCCAGAAATAGTACATCAAGAAGAATAGATTATACACCCCCTCACATCTTATTAGAACAAAAGATAGAAGAAATCAAGCCATCTCATTACTATATCACAGGAATAATGGATCAAAGAAAATACCTAATATTAATAAATACAGGACAAGAAGAAAATTACATAACAAGGGAATTAGTACAGGAAATAGAAATAGTTAGAAATGAACAATTATACTCAGGATTACCTAAAGAGTTACAAAAAATTGAAGAAATAGTTAACAAAGAATTAATTATTGGAGGAATACCAATAACTATAAAATTTCACATTTATAATGAAGATAAAACCATCACACTAGGAATAAAATGGTTAGCAACAGTAAAACCATATAATTTAGAAGATAAACAACTAACCATGACCTACAAAAATAAAAAAGTCATAATCCAACGAACGTTAGTATGATAAAAACATAATGCCACGAATATTTATACTTGCCAAAATAATCGTAGAAGGATATTATAATAGTTTTCGAGGTATGTACTTACCCCCTCCTATTCCTAGTGATCCTTGGAGGCATGAAGATATTTTTCTCATATTGAGTAGACCCTTGAAATTGATTGATATCATATCATACCATGAGAGTATAAGTGTCTCCAAGATCTCTTCATGGTGTATGTCTTATGTGCTTAAATTGTGTGGGCCTTGCAATCTAAATGCCCAATCTATTTGTTGCTTTAGGAAGAGTCCTTGGTGCATACTTAATGCCCAACTCTTGCTTCCTAATCCTTGTCACACTTATGTGGTTGGACAAGTTGGAGTGATAGAAAGGACTCTTAGGAGTATGCTAAGTTCTATCAATAGAGGAAACCCAACTTGTTGGGTATTCTCTAATTTCTCCAATAGCATGACTCCATTAGTAAATGCACTTCTTTTGGGAAGTTGCTTGAAGGGAAAGGATGTGATGCGCTTAACTTAACTTGCCTCATCTTCTTGTGTACTTATGTTTGAGAGTAATTTAGATGAGAATGGTGTCCTTAACTCTTTTCTTTTCTATCCCTTTGCCCATGATGATAGCCATGCTTGTGTTAAAAATGCATTTTGTATAAGCATGAGATGTCTTGAAATAAAAGGTAATTTACACCCTAATGACCTGACTCCGTCCTTGGCTGTTCCAACTTCTAGTGACTTGATTGCTAGCTTTATTGAGTACCTTGATACTATTACATATGGAAACACCTTGGATGAGACTCATTTTCTTCATACCTTTATTTACTACCTTTTTTCATTTGATGATGTCCATGTTGATATTGGATTTGTTCTAGCTAGAGATGGGAATCCTTGAGTATGGACATATGATAGGATAAAGAAACACTTGTGTCTTGAGACCTTAGTAGTTTCTTTGTTTCATGATGCATCTAATAGCTAACCCTTTTGTGCATTATTTGATGAGTTTGTTTCGTTGATAACAAAGGCTTGTTGGTTGTATATCAAATGTGTGCCCCCTTGGCATAGAAATATTGTTACTAATACTTGTGCTAACTGTCATGCTTGGAGGATATATTGGTTTCTTGTCCACCTTATGTGTTTTCAGATTTCGGATTCGAGGACGAATCCTTTTCAAGAAGGGGAGGATGCTACAATCAAAATTTGTATTGACCTTTTAAGAACTATAATTCATGACCAGCACAAAGGGAACCAAGCCATGCTCATGTCAAGGACACAAAGACACGTTTGGAGGACCCTTTTCAAGCCCCCTAGAGTACAATACCATGTGTGGAGGGTAGCTTGGAGTCAAGGAAGCCTTGGAGAGGTCAAAGGAGAGCGAATAAGAGCTAGGAGATATTCTAGAGGCACGTGTAAAGTCACTTGCGCCCACAGGTGGGGAGGTGCAGCGGTAGATGGCCATTTTGGCCACTTCCAGAGCCACCTGAGTCCTAACATGTATGGGCATGTGCCCAATTTACTGAAATGAGTCACTTTTGGGCCCATAGTTGTAATAAATGGCCCATGGCTATAAATAGTAGTTTTGATAACCCCCAAAATACGGAAGTTAAAAACAAACACAAAAACTCAAAGATATGATAGAATTGAAATGCGAAAAATAAAGGATACATAGATAGAGATAGAAAGATAGACACAAACAAGGAAATCCAACGAAACTTAAGGATATATTGAATGCAAAAACCTCGAAAGAATAATCCAACGAAAGCACCTAACTCTAAAGAATGACCACGAGGGAATCATAACGTCCTCGCAACCACCGTTTCTAGGAAAAGTCAACCTAAGTTTTTCCAAGCTACACTCATGCTCCATAAGAAGCCACACAATATCAATATCATAAAAAAATAATGAAAATATAGCTAGGTCCTACTATTATAGCCTTGGGAATTTTATTACATATATGGACCGAAAAGTGACCCAATCCACAAAATAGGACAAGTTGGTCGTTTGGGTTGACCTGCCCACGCAGGTCAGTACGCAGATGCCTCTGACTGGGCTATTTTGGTCACTTGCTGGCGCAGGTGAGGGACCTGCAGGTGCAGGTGATCTCGTAGGTGCTCTCAGGGCGATGTTTAGCTCTTCTTTGTTGCCCATGACCTCTCTTTGACTCTAAGTTATCTTCCATATGCGATATTGCTCTACTTGAAGTGCATAATGGACCCTCCATCCACGTACTTTGGGTTTTAAGATCTTTGGGGCTTGGATCCGTTGTATACAATCCAATGTATCATCCTCCCTTCTTGAAAAGGATTCAATCTTGAATCCAAACCTTGCCAAATCATAGGGAAAACAAGCAACAAAAATTTCCTCATGGCATGATGGTTATTGTTAGTGTTAGCAAAATAAATCATAGCACCATGCCACGGTTGCTCACACTTAACATATAACCAAGGATCCTTTGTATTTAACATAAAAAACTTATTGAAAAGGGTACAAATGAACCAAGTATGAAGAATACTAAGTGCTAAGGAAATTGCAAAGGTCATAATGGGATCAACAAACCAAGGAGGTAAGATCACATTCATTTTAGGAGCCATAAGACACAATTGCTTCAATACCTCTCCAAAAGACCACGCCAAATGTGGTGCCACCAATGGTTCAAAAGTCCACAAGAGTTTTTCAGTGTCATAGATATGAGAGACCCACATTGCATCATTACTCAAACAAGTGGACCAACCAAAGGACATACTAACTCCAAATAAAATAATTCCATAACTAGTATGGACATCATCATAAGCAAAGAGGTAATATAGAAAGGAATCAAGCATAGAAATCTCATCCGGGGTATTACTATCTACAAGAATGCCACATGACTCAAGAGATTTAGCAACTAATACACTCAAGGATGGATTCAAATAACTGAGGCACACAACACTTCTCCTTTCTATGTAATTCAAGCCTACTTAAGATGTTGATTCAACATGGTTATGAATAACATCATATGCAAAAAGGTAATAAAGAAAGGTGCTAAGGACACTAATCTCTTCCAAGGTGTGCTCATGAGTATAAACACACAAAGAGATAAAGAGGCATTTCAAGCACATAGAACCTCTCTTTTCCAAACAACTTCCCAAGGGAAAAGATTTCAACAATGGAATCATGCTACTAGGGACAATGGAGAACTTTTTATACAAAAAATGAATCCAAGACAAGTGGTTCTCCCATGAAATTTGGTTCCATCTTTTGATGATAAGCATGCTTCCAAGAGTCCCACTTGACACTTCAAATTGACCAACATTATGAAGGTGGAAAGAAGTCTTAAACACCCATGGACTCTTCTACAAACAAGTAATCAACTTAGCATCCGTAAGTTGTGTCCCACACAACTTAAGCATAAGTATGTCAAATGAGGATGCAAGTATATAAGCAATACCCAAAAGAGTCAATGACATATTTGCCCTAGGGTCCTAAAGAATGATACCACCTTTAAGAAAGGGGTCATAAATTTCAATCAAGCAACAAAGAAAGGTATCACATAAATGTAATTCAACCATAGTGCTTTCAAGAGAAAACTCACTCTTTTACCTACAAGTCATAAAACTTTAGTCAAGGATGGAAACACACAATGACAAAATCTCTTGAACCATTTCATTACTCCCCTTCTTTAAAGGACACTCATCTTTGTTGGAAGTGTCTCCCATGCAAAACTTGAGGCTGTCAAGTAGATTGTAAATCCTCAAGAAGGACTTTCCATCGTAGGAAAGAATACCAACAGCCTTAATCAAATTTGGCTTGTCATCTTGACCAAGCACCAAGTTGGGTGTATAACAACCACCATATTCCAAGAGGTCACCGGGGTCAAATAGGAAAAGTATCCAAGAACATGGATCAAGACAATACCCATTTTTCCCAAAGGTGTCAACCTTACAAATAGACATCCCTTCTACTCTATCATTGACAATTTTATAAGAAAAGAGAGGGCAGAGAAAGGTGTCACACAAGTTAACTTCCACTAAGGTGTCCTCATACATGTACTCACTATTAGATTCAAGATCATCACCATGAGTATCCTCGACAAAAGAAGCACACAAAGAAGAAGTAGAATCAATTTCTAGACAAATAACACCTTTTTCAAAGGAGGAATCCTCAAGTAGATACAAACCACCACCAACATCAAGGAGGTCATGACTCAAGTCACTATAAGAATCACTCAATTCATCCTCACATTTATCAAACAATGGTGGGGTGTCATACAAATGATCACTATAAAAATCATTTTCATAAGAACAATCATTAGTTGGGTTCCTCAAATATTCAAGCAAATCAAGACTATCTTCACCCAATTGATCATTCTTTTCCACAAGTGAGAGATCACTATCAAAAATAGGATAGTTAGCACAATCTTCACTCAATCCTATATTCTTAATGGATTTCAAGACATAAGATAACAAGTGAATCTAAGGTATACCATCCCTATTTTTAATCACATCACATTGCACATCACCAGGTGTCATGCAAGGAGTGATCTCATTATTTTCAAACAAGACATCTTTCTTTGAGAGAGGATCAATAACCAAAGGTAAGGAATCAAAACATCCAAGCTCGCTCTCAAAAAGATACATGTCATCTCTCACAACATCTTCATTCACATGATATCTATGAGCAAGACTAATAATAGGATCTTCATCACATGACATGATCAAAGAATCATTTCTATTCACATGATCAACTTTATCAACAACATCACTATCTTGAAGCTCATCAAGCACACAACACATATGCTCAAGTAATGGATTAGGTTCACAAGCAAGTTGATCAATGCACACACCTTCACTAGTTGTAGGCCCTTCACATGCCAACATAGACTCACCTTGATTTTCACAAGGGTCAACTAGTGTGTGAATACTCTTATCACATGGCAATGGGGCCTCATTCAAGTTACAAGTGCTAGCACTAGGTGGACACAAATCGATCTTGCTAGAAGAGACAATTCAGTCATTTATAGGATCAACTAGTGTTTACAAACTCACAACAAGAACTTAATCATCATGCAACTTAGCACTACCAAGAGTATCGCAAAGGGAAGACTCATGAGGCTCTACATTGGATAAACCACCAATTACACTCACTTGGCTACTAGCCACATCAAGACATTTCAAGTTTAGAGAAGTACAAGGGTTAGCATTGTTACCTTGTAGCTCACGCAAAGTATGGTCTTCACTTTGGTGTTCAATATGGGAGCTCATTTGCTCCTTTGGGAAGTCCTTATCACTCTTCCCGAAGTTGGAATTCTTAGCCAAGAAATCCATTAGGTCTTCAACCATATGTTCATAAGAAACTCTCCTTGGATCCTCCTTTGAAAGTTCATGAACCTGTATGAGAGAAAAGGTGATACTAGGTAAAATGCTAGCATCATGCTTAGTAGGTAACAAGGGAATAATGTTGACAAGTCCCACAATTAAGTGTTCCTTGCCCACGTCTTTTAAGCAACTACTTGGCTCATTAATCTTGCTCAACTCTCCTCTTTGAGCAAAGCCTTCCTTTCGTTGTACAAGGGACAATTCCCTTTCTCGCTTCTCAACTTCCTTTTTCTTCAGTACTTCCCAGAACCCCTTCATTATCTTATAATCCCTACTCACTTGCTTGGGTGTTAAAGGTTCAAGAATATGCTTTTGTCCTCCAAATACAAGTACGTATTTATTGGACTTTTCTCAATATTAAACTGATCTATCAACTTTCCATGGCTTAACAAGAAAGATATGACATGATCTTATAGGCATTACATCATATCGTATTTCATCTTGATACTTTCCCACTCTAAAGTTAATGATTGCTTGCTCGGTCACCTCTATTGAACCATTCTCCTCATACAATTAGAGCTTGTAAGTCTTGGGGTGCCTTTGTGTGGGAAGTTTCATTAGATTAACAAGTGTACAATACATGACATTAATGCTTCTCTCCCCATCAATGACCAAGGAACATGCATTTCCCATGATCTCGAACCAAGTATGACATAGGTTCTTACTTTGGTCAAGTTCCTTTTTTAAAGGTTCCCACACTACGTGCCTCAATGCACGAGATAAACTCCAATCAAACTCTAATTGCTCATCTTCTCCTTCCAAGATCACCAAATTAAATTTTTGGGTTGGGGAACTTTGGGCTTGTTTACTTGGTGATACTTGTGAGTTGGTTTGGGAAGTAGAATCCATGGAATCATAGGACTTCTCAATGTTCACAATTTTACCAACCATGCTTGACATGATACAAACCATGGAGTTTAAATGACCTTCTATTGCTCCCATATATGGTTCATGCACTCAATCTTTTCCCATATAGATTTCAACGTATCACTTCTCATGGGAATTTGAGTTTATTTCTCCGAAGCCATTGTATCTAGCAATTTACACACTCAACAAAGACAACAACAATGTTATTGTTAGCAAAATAAAGCTCACAATCACTCGTGTTTACACACCTTTGATTGCCTAACAAGCTAGTGTTGAAGATTGCCAATACTTCGGTAGTATACAAGGTGTCGATTGCTACTCTTGGCCGAAATAGATTCTTATTTGAAGAAGAACGGACGACTCGATTTAAGCTAAAGGACATGAAACAAGAATTTAACTACGAAGCTAAACTAGAAAAGCACAAAAGAAAATAGACTAAGAAAGAACGGACTCAAGAACTAATCAACCAACTAAATAAGGACAATTACCCGTTGATAATCAGTTTAGGAATCGAGAAATGAAATAAGGAATTAAGAAATAAAACTAAGACGATGGAACCTGAGAAAAATGGGATTTTGTACCTTTGAGGTGTGTTGGGGTGACCTGCCCCCGCAGGTGGTGACCTACCCCCACAGGTGAGATAAAAAGATAGACACAAAAAAGGAACTCCAACGAAACTTAAGGATATATTTAATCCAAAAACCTTGATAGATTAATCCAACGAAAGCACCTAACTCTAACAAACAACCACAAGGGAATCGTAACGCCCTCACAACCACCATTTCTAGGCAAAAGTCAACCTAAGCTTTTCCAAGCTACACTCATGCTCCATAATGAGTCACACAATATAAATATCATCAAAAAACTAATGATAATAAAGCTAGGTCCTATTATTTATAGCCTTGGACTTTTTATTACATATATGGGCCCAAAAGTGACCCAATCCACAAAATAGGACAAGTTGGCCATTTGGGCTAACCTGCCCACGTAGGTCAGGGTGTAGATGCCTCTGACTGGGCTGTTTTGTTCACTTACTGGCGCAGGTGAGGGACCTGCGAGCGAAGGTGAGCTCGCAGGTGCTCTCAGGGCGACGTTTAGCTCTTCTTTGTTGTCCACAACCTCTCGAATGTCTCTCTTTAACTCCAAGATATATTCCATATGTGATATTACTCTACTTGGAGAGCATAATGGACCCTCCATCCAGGTACTTGGGGATTTAAGCTCTTTGGGGCTTGGATCCATTGTTGTTGCCCTTGAAATACAATCCAAAAAAGGTTGACGTCAATTCGGCTTGTATCAAGTTTCTTCTTCATTTTTAGGTTAGATTTTAATGATATTATGAATACACATGAAAGTGAGAGAGCTAGTATTATCTTGCGTTTAACAATCATTTATAAACGTGGGTTACGTGGGAGATTAATTCCCTCGTGGTTTACGTAAGAGGTCGGTGCTTGTTGGTAATCAAAAGGGAGGTATTGAATTTGTTATATCCATAGGTTGCCCTATTCTTTATCTTCTGTGTCTATCTATCTATCTATTCCTCTATCATTTACTTACCGTATTTTTGATTCTATCATTTTTTTTCTTGTTGTTGTACTTTTTCCCTTTTTTTGTATTTTGGGGGTTATCACACGATGAGAACTTATTCTTGGAGGGTATGTGGACCTCGCTAGATCCCTATGCATCCCAGCTAACCAGATAGAGCAGTGGTTGTATAGTGTTATTCATTACATTATATTATCTCATCTCATTATTTTTGGATGATTGATTTGTTATTTTTGCACTAAATTGGATTTATTGATATTATACTGATTTTAAGAGTTGGTGTTGATTACTAGTATTATTGTAATACAACTATTAGATTAGGATGGCTTTCCTGAATTCAGGTTGTTTACTTATATTAGATGGTTGGTTTTGGAGATTCTTGTCACCACTTCGAATTAGGATCAGTCCATGATGCTGCTGAGTACATATGTTTTGTACTCATACTTGATTTTTCTACACCTTACATGCATGTACTAAGTCACTGGTCCCCGAACATTGATCTTGCGATTGAGTGGTGATTGCTTCATGGAGTTTTTGAGGCAGCAGTTATTGATCTTGGTGTCCCCATATTTCCTCATTATCCTAGTCTTATGCTTATTTTCTACATTTTAGACAGTTTTGGACTATTCTTTGTATTACTTTGATAGAGGTTTGTACATATGACTACCAGACCTTGGGCACTTGAGATTTATGACACTCTTTTAGGATTTAGGCTTACCTGTCTCATTGTGTGTGATAGGTGCCATCACAAATCTAATTTTAGGTCGCGATAAGTTGGTACCAGAGTCACAAATCTAGTAAAGTATCGTGAATCGATGAAGAGACATCTGTTATCTATCTTCATGAGGGTATAGGACTTTAGGAAACTTCCTTTATTCTTTCTTATCGTGCAAACAAATTCCTTTTATTGATTATTGAGATTCTTGTATAATTCTCACCCAAATGGAGAGGACTTGTGCACCTTTGGATGGAGATCAAGAACCCATTCCATCCTAAGTACCACTTACCTATGTAGGGGCAGGTGAAAGGGGTAAGGGATGTGATAGAGATCATGGTAGAGTCCATGGTAGAGATAGAGCCTAGGCGGCTTCTAAATTTATGTTAGGGAGGTGTCACGATCCGAATTCCAATGGGACATACGGGCACCCGAAGTCGATAGGGCCAGAGGGAACCAATCTTTACTCTTGTCCATTCATATGCATGCCATCAGAAACATCACCACCACGTAAGTACATAAAATGCTAATAGCAAAAATCATGGAACATGTGATATATACATATACGTGAAACTTGGCCGTTAGGGCCATCAAGTCAAAAGGACATACATCTCTTACGTTCATATACCCACATATGTCTACAAAAGCCTCTAACAGAAGTACATGCGTAACAGCCTAAATTCGGGACAAGTCCCCGCTTTACATAACATTTACAATACCAAAAACCAATGTACAACTGTGACTCGAAAAGCCCCGATCCAACTGGAGCTCACCAAAGATCAGTAGATGACCCACAACTTATTGTGGAGGTCTATTAGTACCTGTGCCTGCAGCAAGTAAGGTAAGTCCCACAAGGGACATCAGTATGAAGAATGTACTGAGTATGTAAGGCCATAAGAAATAGTACATTACATAGATACTTCAAATGTAAGTGAGCAACCAATGTGGATAAGTCACCATTCTGTACGTATGAAAATAGGTACATTACGTTAATTACTTTCTTTACTTTTACGCTCATTCGTTCATTCTTCACTCACTTCTTCATTCATTACTTATCCTTCCATTCTTTCAATGCCCGGGCCCCAAGCTGATCAGTAGGTAATCAACAGTTTTTTGGGATCAACCCATGCTAGGCTTTTCTTTTGCCCATGGGATACCACCCGTAGTAGCGGAATTGACCAATGCTAGGTATTCTTTTAACCCCTAGGATACCACCTGATATATTTAGATCAACCCATGCTAGGTATTTTAACCCCTGGGATACCACCCAAGAATAGAGACTTCATTCCTTCACTTCTTCAATCTTGGAAATAGATCATTCGATGATTATGCTATTATTGGAACTTTTGAATGTAACATTATTGGAACTTGAAACCATGTTCATCATTATGTGACACATGAATGACAATAGATCAAGAGTAAGATACATGTGATTAACAATAGACGATAACTTGAAATGAGATACGAAAAGAGTAACCTTACATACAGTCCCTTCCAAGTATGAATACACAAGCCTATAGATGAACAAAATAGACCAGCTACTTCCTTACGTTTCACTCTACAATACAAGTACATAATGGAACCCTCGTTAACAACTATTTATCGTACAAGCGTACAAGACGAAAATGAGCTATATGACTGCCATATAATGTCATTTCACCCTTTACAACACAATCCACTGTGTTTCCACATCAACAATTCCATAACATACCACACATTGACCAATACATCATACATCAATAGCATTTCACACATGGTTTACCCTTTATGTATCCTCATTATCATTCTTCCCAATTACTCCTTCAAAAAAACATATGAACAATAATTCATACTTAATATAGTCCAAAATGGCTCCAAACGACCCTTTAAAGTCATTAAAACGATATCATAAGTTGATAATTGCATCCATGAAGGGTATAGGGACCTTCAGGGATCAAAGAGAGACGAAAACACACAAAATCAAAATCTGGGCTGACCTACAAAGCCACATGTGCCCGCAGGTAGCCTTTGGAAGAAGCAGAGGCACCTGCGTTGGCATCTGCGCCCGCAGGTGCCTTCGTCTGTGGGGGCGGATGCCCAAATCGACCAAAATGGTCCTTTTTGGGTCCTTTTGTGTAATAAATGGTCCAAAGATATAAGTAAGCTTTAATGTACATATTTTTGGTCACTTGTATTCCAAATAACAACCATGGTTTCAATATTCACAAAAACATCACCAACGCGACACTTTCCCTTCACTTACGTCACCTATTCCATGAACAAATTCGCCACAACAATTCCAAATGTTATACATAAAGTAAAACAAGATAAAGACATAAACAAACCATACATGTTGATATTAAATCCACCAAATCCACCTTCTTCAAGACCACAAGTCCACCCTTAATTTATAAGGCAAAAACCTTTGCCGATTTAGCAAACATGTAACATTTCACACATAGTGAACTTCTCAATACTTCATCAACATAGCCAACATGATTTATACACACTATCATGCACATAATATATTAAACCATAATAATAAACACTTACCAAATCTTGTACAAAGGTGATCTTGTCCACAAAGATGACTTAGGGTTCTTGAGAGCAAAAAGGAAATGTTGTGAATATTCTAGAAAAGGGCATGAGTGTTGTGTTGAAATAAAAAAATGATTTTTATTTCTATTTATAAGTCCCTCAAGTCACTCTTATCCAATTCTTGGCATTAAATGCAATGGTTGCTTGGTCAAATGGAAGAATGGGTCATTTTTGCCCCATTGGGCCATTTTTGCCCAATTGGGCCATGTCTTTTACTCTATTTTTGGGCCCAATGGCTCAAGCACACAAATTTTAATGTATAATCCATCAAGTATATCATGTTCAAATAATTCCATGAATGTTACGGGAATTAACTAGGTTCAGAAACATACGGGGTGTTACATTCTTTCCCCCTTAGAAACATTCATCCTGGAATGTTAGTGACATTATTCAAAGTAACAATGACCAGTCTAGGAGAATTCTTCATGTTATCATATATATATATACTCAATGCTTATAAATACTTACTTGTCACTGTTCCGATCTCATATCGTGAACTTGTTCTTCCCTTTGGAACAAATGAGGGTACTTGGATTTAATCAATTCTTCAGCATCCCATGTGACTTCTTCTATTTGCTGATTTCTCCAAAGTACCTTTACGGAAGAGACATATTTATTTCTCAACCTCTTCACTTGTCTATCCAGAATGGCAATAGGCATCTCTTCATAAGTGAGATCCTCCGTAACTTGCACATCTTCAATGGGAGTAAAACGAGATGGATCTCCTATACACTTTCGAAGCATCGAAATATGAAACACTGGATGGACTGTGGAGAGTTCTTGGGGTAGTGCCAACTCATACGTAACTTGCCCAAATATTCTAATAATTTCATATAGGCCTATATAACGTGGACTCAATTTCCCTTTCTTTCCAAATCGCATTACCCCTTTCATCGGTGACACCTTTAAAAATACCCAACCACCTATGGTAAATTCAAGCCCTCTTCTTCGAACATCAGTATAGGACTTGTGTCGACTCTGGGCCATTTGTAATCGCTGTTGAATCACTTTAACTTTCTCCATAGCCTGATGAACAAGATCTGGCCCAAGTAAAGCAGTTTCACCCACTTCAAACCATCTTATTGGTGATCTACATTTCCTTCCATACAAAGCTTCATAAGGTGCCATTTTAATACTTGAATGATAGCTATTGTTGTAAGCAAATTTAATAAGAGGCAAATGGTCATCCCAACTACCTTGAAAATCTGACGTGCAAACTCGTATCATATCTTTAAGTGTTTGGATAGTACGTTCTACTTGTCCATCAGTTTGAGGATGGAAAGCCGTACTCAGATTCACCTGTGTACCTAGACTCTGCTGAAAAAATCTCCAAAAATGCGCAGTAAATTGTGTTCCTCTATCTGATATGATGGAGATCGGAATCCCATGTAACCGTACTATCTCTTTCACATACAATCTCGCATAATCCTCCGCTGTATAGGTGGTTTTGACTGGTAGGAAATGCGCTGACTTGGTAAGCCTGTTAACTATAACCCATATAGAATCAAATTTCCACAGTGTACGAGGCAAACCTGTGATGAAATCTATATTAATCATATCCCATTTCCAGATTGGAAGATTGATACATTGCATGTAACCTCCTGGTTTCTGATGCTCTACCTTCATTTGTTGACAATTTGGGCATTGAGCTACAAATTCTGCAATGTTCTTTTTCATATGTCCCCACCAATACATTTCTTTCAAGTCATGGTACATTTTGGTAGCTCCCGGATGAATAGAATAGCGCGAATAATGCGCCTCTATCATAATTCATCCCCTCAACTCATCCATATCCGATACACATAATCTTCCTTGGCATTGAAGTACCCCTTCTTGTGTAAGATCAAAGGCCGCAGTCAGACCCTGTTGTACTCTTTCTTTTTGCTGCAATAACATAGGATCCGCAAACTGCTTCTCTTTTACTTCAGCTATTAAGGAGGATTCTGCTGCATTTTGTACAATAACCCCTTCATCCGAGGATTCAAGAAGATGAATGTAACAACCCGTACGTTCCCAACCCTACTTTACGACATTAAATAATATGTACGTAGGTATCGAGAGCTATAAGTATGCATTTTGTAAGGCTATTGGTGAGAGAATTGAATTTGGCTCTTGTTATGTGGTTAAACTTTCATGGAAGGTGTTTTGCAATTTTCATTGCGCATTTGTGGTGTTCAAAATGAGGCTAAGAATACCTCTAAACAAAGTATAATAAGGTTAAGAAGTGAGTTAAAGAATAGGACTTGAAGTATCTAACCAAACCCGCGAAGAGAAGTCGAAAAATGGAATTTTTGGAAAAAAATTAAAGAGGGGAGCATTTGGGACCGTGCCACACCGCTCTGGGCTAAGAATTTTAGCCCAGAGGTAGTGGGTTGGCGCGCCCAGGAGCGTTCCACCTTGGGTTTTCCACTTTTTCGAAAGTTGGAAATTTCTAAGTCCCAAGGGTATCCGGGGACGTACCGAGCCGATTTTTGCTACGTTTATTATACAACCAAGATTATATAAATGAAATGAATGACATATTACATTGGTATGGTAAAATTACTCGAGAACGAATTTGGGGTCAAAATGACAGTTTTGCCCCTAAGGTCAAACTAAGCCAAACGTGGCTAGAATCACTTATTTTTGGGATTGAGGCTACGGATATGCATATTATGAGTGGGAATATTATTGTAATACGTATAAAGATGAGAAATTATTGATTTTATTGGGTTAAGTGATTTGGGCTCAATAAAAGCCCAAAATGGGATAAAAGACATGGGTCACATGACCCAATCTTCTATTGACTTGGTCAATTGAAGCATTAAATATCAAGAAAGGCTAAGGATGACCCAAGGACTATAAATAGACCCACAAATCAGATTTTATTCATTTAAAATCTCATGCTTTCTAGACATTTTCTCAAACATTCTACAATATTCTCTCAAGAACCCTAAAGACTCAAAGGCAATTTTGGAGCAAAATCATCCCTTTGCAAGTTTGGGTAAGTGAATATTATTATGGATTTATATATTATATGCATGAAAGAGTATGTAAATCATGTTGGTTGTGCTTGGAAATGTTGGATATGGTATTTTGTGCTTTTGTATAAGATGTGTGGTCCATGGGATTTGAACTTGAATTAGGACTTGTGCCTTTGATGAAAGATCATGGTATGGATAAAATATGAACATCTATGGAGTTATTTTTGTTGTTAAACTTGTTCTTGTCTATAAGTGTAAATTGTGGGCATTTGGCCGATATGTGCTATGAAGTGTATTAAGGTGAATTGATGGATTGTTTGTGATGTGGTATGTATAAGGAGGTGTAAAATAGAATTGTTATGGTGAAATGCAATGATGATTATGTATTGGTCAATGTTGGGAATATTGGAGGATTTTTGGAATAATGATGCTATCAATGGTTTTGTCAAGGGGAAATGACATGTTTCAAAGCAAACATGTACCCCATTGATGTTATATGCATTTGTGAAGTAGTTGTGGTTAATGTGAATTTCGTTATGTACTTGTGTTGTAGAGTGACACATAAAGAAGGAGCGGGACTATTGTATGCACATCTAGGATTGTATATCCGTATTGAGAGTACAAGGTATGTAAGGTTACTCTGTCCGTATCTTTTTGCAGCAAAACGTACCCACATTGCGATTTCACTAGTCTTACTTCGAAATGTGCTAAGGTATCCTATATCCGTTTATCAATAGTCATTGTCATATATTTCCTACTCATGGATCATTTGTGAGTCTCATGTCTCATAATCATGGTTAATGTTCCAAAAGCTCAAATAAGGATATGTTCCAATGTTCCACTAGTGATATTACTTATGTCTCTTGTTCATAGATTATTGTCCCATAGTTCCCATGGTGTTATGATTCTAATAATGTTATGTTGCCAAGTTATTCACATGTATCTCACTCATTGGTTAATGGTTCAAAGTTTCCAATAATGTTATGTTCCAAAGTTCAAGTGATGTTATGACTATCAAATACCAATCTCAAAGTAAAGAACAAAGTAATGCAAATGTGGTCAATGATCAAGTATGGGTGGCAAGTCTAAAGGCATAAGCCTAGCTCGACTCGATCCCGATGTGTTGATTTATGGGTGGCAAGTCTAGGGGCATAAGCCTAGCTCGATTCGATCCCGATGTATTGATTTATGGGTGGCAAGTCTAGGGACGCAAGCCTAGCTCGACTCGATCCCGATGCAGTGCTTTATGGGTGAAAGGTCTTAGGGGTATAAGCCTAGCTTGACCCGATCCCAACATGACGATAAGTCATAGAAAGACCCACTGATCAGTAGGGGTCCGTGTACATTGTGACACATGTATGACAAGCAAGCATTGAATGTAAAGAAAGTAATGGAAGTAATGAAAGCAATTCACATGGTTCCCAAAATGCAATATGGTGACTTATTCACATTGTCTAGTCATTTGTATTGAGTTCATTGGCATGTTCATGTGTTCGAAGTTTCATTTGAGCCTTACATACTCAGTACTTATTTCGTCCTAACCCCTCTCGGGGAATTTACCTTACTTGCTGCAGGCGCAGGTCCCAGTAGGCCTCCCCAGTAGATTGCCAGTGTTAGCGGTTCCTTGGTGAGCTCCAGTTAATCCGGGGTTTCTCCGAGTCATAGTAGATATATGTTTTGATGATGTACATGTTGTATAAAGCGGGGACTTGTCCCGACTTTTGGTTTGTATTGGTCAATGCTCTTGTTAGAGGCTTTTGTAGACGGATGTGGGTGTATCAGTGTAGAAGACATATGTTGTTTTGACTGGATGGCCTCAACGGCCAAGTTTCATATGTATGTATAAATATGTCCCATGTTTCCCTTTATTCGTCTTTCATGTTCTTATGCAGTGGTGGTTCTGATTATGATATGCATATGATGGAACATAGGCAAAGGTTGGTTCTCTCGGGCCTTATCGGCTACGAGTGCCAATCATGTCTCGATGGGATTCGGGGCGTGACAACGAACCCCCAAAATAGCCAATTGATGTAGATCTTTGATTATCTCTTGTTTTTCAGTCAACTAGCCACTAGTGCTTTCTACTGCCTTGCGGCTCAATCCATCAGCTACCACATTTGCCTTTCCTGGGTGGTATAAAATATCAATATCATAATCCTCCAATAGCTCAAGCCACCTTCTTTGCCTCAAATTGAGTTCCTTCTGCTTAAAGATATATTGCAAAATTTTGTGATCAGTATAGATATCAACATGAACTCCATATAAATAATGACGTCATATCTTTAAAGCAAATACCACCGCTGCTAATTCTAGATCATGAGTGGGATAGTTTATCTCATGTGGGCACAACTGTCGTGAGGCATATGCTATAACATTACCGTGCTGCATCAATACACACCCTAAGACAATTCCGAAAGCATCACAAAATACTGCATAACCTTCGGTGCCCTTTGGAAGTACTAGCACTGGTGTAGAAGTCAATTTATCTTTCAGCTCTTGGAAAATTTTCTCACACGCATCATTCCACTGAAATTTAACTGCCTTGTGTGTAATCTTCGGTAAAGGTGCATCAATGGAATAAAAACCTTCCACAAATCTTCGGTAATAACCTACCAACCCCAGGAAACTATGAATTTTTGTGGGCGTTGTAGGACTTGGCCAATTTTTCACCGCCTCAATCTTTTGTGTATCAACTCGAATCCCTTCATCTGAAACGATGTGACCCAAGAACGCAATGGATTTTAGCCAAAATTCACATTTAGAGAACTTTGCATACAACTTACGCTCGCGGAGAATCTATAACCCTTGCCGTAAATACTTAGCATGGTCCTCTTGTGACTTTGAATAAACCAGGATGTCATCTATAAATACCGTCACGAACACGTCTAGAAATGGCTTAAACACCCTATTCATCAAATCCATGAACACAACTGGTACATTTGTTTGTCCAAATGACATAACTAAAAACTCATAATGGCCACACCGTGTTCGGAAAGCTATCTTGGGAACATCTGCTTCTCTAACTCTGACTTGATGGTAGCCCGACCTCAAGTCAATCTTTGAAAAACACTTGGTACCCTTTAACTGATCAAACAAATCGTTAATTTGAGGGAGGGGATATTTGTTCTTGATCGTTACCTTATTCAATTGCCGATAGTCAATGCACATTCTTAATGTGCCATCTTTTTTTCGTACAAACACTACCGGTGCACCCCACGGGGACATACTAGTCCTAATGAAGCCCTTGTCCAGCAAATCTTTCAACTGCTCCTTCAATTCACGCAATTCTGGTAGAGCCATTCTATACGGGGGAATAGAGATAGGGTGAGTGCCTGGAATCACATTAATACCAAATTCTATTTCCCGTTCTGGGGGCAAACCTGTAAGATCTTATAGAAATACATCAAGATACTCATTGACCAATGGAACTGATTGAGGAGTTAGAGGTTCCACTTCAATATCTTTCATTCGTACTAAGTGACATATGTAACCCTTAGCAATCATTTTCCTGGCTTTTAGATAAGATATAAATCTTCTTCTTGGTGCCCCTACATCACCTTTCCATTCAAGAACATTCATTTGTGGAAAATGAAAATGTACCTTCTTGGCCCGACAATCTATCGTGGCATAACAAGAAGTCAACCAATCCATTCCCATTATCACATCAAAATCCACCATGTCTAGTTCAATAAGATCGGCTAATGTATCATGACCATACACAGTTACCACACAATTATGATATACTCGTTTTGCAATAATATATTCACCAACCGGTGTAGATACTTCAATTGACTTAGTTAATAATTTTGGTGTTCTTTCAAATTTCGCAGCAATCAATGGAGTAACATATGACAATGTAGAACTCGGATCAATCAATGCATATACATTATATGAAAATATGGATAATGTACCTGTGACGACATAAGGAGAAGCCTACAAATTCTGTCTGTCCACTAGAGCATAAGTACGATTCTGAGTTCCACTGGAACTGGATACTCCTCTAGCACCTCTACCACGACCCATAGGTTGTACACCTCTGTCTAGGGGAGGAACCGATGATGATGATGCAACGGTTGATCCCGCAGGTCGCGCCACATTACCCAAGCCTCTTCGTGGGCAATCTCTCATCATATGCCCCGTCATACCGCACCAAAAGCAAACATTTGACCCAGTCCGGCATTCACCTAAATAAAACCATCCACATTGCTGACATGGCTGACAAGAAAATCCAGCGGTCTGCGAACCTCGAATCCCACTACTCTGCCCAACATTACTACCTCTAAGCCCTCGTAATTGAGCTTGAGTGCCTACTGTGGAATAAGAGAATGATGGTCTCGGTGGCCTAGGAAACATTTGAGGTCTAGATTCTCCTTGGGACACCATAGACTGTCCCATAGGTCTAGGTCTTTTGGACTGTCCTCGTTCAGATTCATGTACTCTTCTTCTTTGCCTTTGGTCCTCCATCTTTTGTGCGAAGGCCTGAATTCTAGCAATATCCATATCTCGGTTTAAGGCAGCAATAGTGCAGTCCCATACCAAATATGGCTCCAATCTGTACACATATCGATGGACTCTATCTTTCATTGTGGCCACTACGTACGGAGCATATCGAGTCAATGAATTAAACTACAAACTGTATTCTTTGACACTCAGGTTCCCTTGACAAAGATTCAAGAATTGATCTGCGCGAGCCTCTCGGATCTCATAAGGAAGGTAGTAATCAAGGAAAGTTGTTTTAAATTCTTCCCAATTAGGTGGATTTACACCGACACCACGAGATTTCTTCCAATCTTCATACCATAATATCGCCTCTCCTTTCAATCTATACGCAACAAGTTAAACTATTTCTACCCTAGATACATGCATAACATCTAAGGCCCTTTGAATCTGATCTATAAAGTCTTGCGGATCTTCATTCAGGTCTAACCCAGTGAATGTGGAAGGATCTAGTTTCAGAAAATCCTGGGTCCGTCGACTAGCTGCTCTAGCTGCACTATAATCACTTGTCATTGGACCACCTTGTCCCTGAAACTCTGCAACAACTATTCGGGTCAACATTTACACTATATTTTTAAAGTCCTAGTCAGTAGTATTTACTGGTGGTTCTGCAGGTACTTCTCTTCCTCTTGACTCTTCTGAAAATGGAAGAGTAGAAGAAGCCTGTGATGCCATTTTTGGTTCCGCGCCGCCTTGATTAACTGGTTCAGGTGGGGCTCTACTAGTTCCTTCTCCAGCAATTCTGTCTATCCTCTTATTTTTACCTCGACCTCTTCTCGCCATTGGCATTTTGATATCATATACAAGAACAACAATTTTTATGGTCAGAAAAAAGTTCACCTATAACTTCGGCTCTAATGCACTATCTAGAAATAAAGGAATGAAACAACTCCTAAATGTCCCGTAGCCTCCTACTTATAAATGTGGTGCACAACACATCCATAAGTAAGACTCTACTCAGACACGGCTTTGTAGACACCCTTAGAACAACCTGCTCAGATACCACTTTTGTCACGACCCAAATTCCAACAGGACGGACTGGCACCCGAAGCCGATAGGGCTCGAGAGAACCGATCTTTACTCCTGTCCATTCATATGCATACCATCAGAAACATCACCACCACGTAAGGACATAAAATGCTAATAGCGGAAATCATGGAACATGTGATAAATACATATACGTGAAACTTGGCCGTTAAGGCCATCAAGTCAAAAGGACATACATCTCTTACGTTCATATACCCACATATGTCTTCAAAAGCCTCTAACAGAAGTACATGCGTGACAGCCTAAATTTGGGACAAGTCCCCGCTTTACATAACATTTACAATACCAAAAACCAATGTACAACTGCGAATCGAAAATCCCCGATCCAACTGGAGGTCACCAAATATCAGTAGATGACCCGCAACTTATTGTGGAGGTCTATTAGTACTTGTGCCTGCAGCAAGTAAGGTAAGTCCCACAAGGGACGTCAGTAGGAAGAAAGTACTGAGTGTGTAAGGCCATAAGAAACAGTACATTACATAGATACTTCAATGGAATCAAATGTAAGTGAGCAACCAATGTGGATAAGTCACCATTCTGTATGTATGAAAATAGGTACATTACGTTAATTACTTTCTTTACTTTTACGCTCATTCGTTCATTCTTCACTCACTTCTTCATTCATTACTTATCCTTCCATTCTTTCAATGCTCGGGCCCCAAGCTGATAAGTGGGTAATCAACAGTTTTTTGGGATCGACCCATGCTTGGCTTTTCTTTTGCCCCTGGGATACCGCCCGTAGTAGTGGGATTGACCCATGCTAGGTGTTCTTTTCACCCCTGGGATACCACCCGAGATATTGGGATCGACCCATGCTAGTTATTTTAACCCCTGGGATACCACCCAAGAATAGAGACTTCATTCCCTAACTTCTTCAATCTTAGAAATAGATCATTCGATGATTATGTTATTATTGGAACTTTTGAATGTAACATTACTGGAACTTGGAACCATGTTCATCATTATGTGACACATGAATGACAATAGATCAAGAGTAAGATACATGTGATTAACAATAGACGATAACCTAAAATGAGATACCATAGAACATTTCAGAAATGAGTAAATACCATAACAAGGTGAATACTGTATGCTGCCGAAGGATACGAAAAGAGTAACCTTACATACCTTCCCTTCCAAGTATATTTACACAAGCCTACAGATGAACACAATAGACCATCTCCTTCCTTACATTTCACTCTACAATACAAGTACATAACGGAACCCTCGTTAACAACTATTTACCATACAAGCGTACTAAATGAAAACGAGCTATATGACAGCCATATAACATCATTTCACCCTTTAAAACACAATACACTGTGTTACCATATCAAAAATACCATAACATACCACACATTGACCAATACATCATACATCAATAGCATTTCACACCACGTTTACCCTTTATGTCTCCTCATTATCATTCTGTCACAATTACTCCTTCAAAACAACATATGAACAACAATTCATACTTAATATAGTCCAAAATGCCTCCATACAACCCTTTAAAGTCATTAAAACAATATCATAAGTTGATAATTGCATCCATGAATGGTATAGGGGCCTTCGGGGATCAAAGAGAGACGAAAACACACAAAATCAAAATCAGGCCTGACCTGCGAAGCCACCTGCGCCTGCAGGTGGATGAGGTGTGCCCACAGGTGTCCTTTGGCAGAATCCAAAGGCACCTACGTTGTCATCTGCACTCGCAGGTGCCTTCGTCTGCGGGGGCGGATTCCCAAATCGACCAAAATGGGTCCTTTTTGGGTCCTTTTGGGTAATAATTGGTCCAAAGCCATAAGTAATATTTCATGTACATATTTTTGGTCACTTGGATGCCAACAAACAACCATGGTTTCAATATGCACAAAAACATCACCAACAGGACACTTTCCCTTCACTTACGTCACCTATTCCATGAACAAATTCGCCACAACAATTCCAAATATTATACATAAAGGAAAACAAGATAAAGAAATAACCAAACCATACATGTTGATATTAAATCCACCAAATAAACCTCCTTCAATACAACAAGTACACCCTTAATTTATAAGGCAAAAACCTTTGCTGATTTAGCAAACATGTAGCATTTCACACATAGTGAACTTCTCAATACTTCATCAACATAGAAAACATGATTTATACAACCTATCATGCACATAATATATTAAACCATAATAATAAACACTTACCAAATCTTGTACAAAGCTGATCTTGTCCACAAAGATGACTTAGGGTTCTTGAGAGCAAAAAGGAAATGTTGTGAATATTCTAGAAAAGGGCATGGGTGTTGTGTTGAAATAAAAATATTATTTTTCTTGATATTTTAAGTCCCTCAAGTCACTCTTATCCAAGTCTTGGCATTAAATACAATGGTTGCTTGGTCGAATGGAAGAATGGGTCATTTTTGCCCCATTGGGCCACGTCTTTTACTCTATTTTTGGGCCCAATGGCTCAAGCCCACAAATTTTAATGTATAATCCATAAAGTCTCTCATGTTCAAATAATTCCATGAATGTTACAGGAATTAACTAGCTTCGAAAACATACGGGGTGTTACAGGAGGAGTCCCTTGAGTTTGAGTATAAGACAGATAATGTTTAGAGCCCTATTAAAGAGGTTGGCCGTGGCAGGCTCCACATGATCTTGTTACTACTCTAGGTCTCCAGGATTTTTCTCAAACCCCAGATCAATAGCCTTTCCCAGTCTATCAGAACCCAATGGTTCAGCCAGCTCCTAGATATGATATCATCTCTTTGTCGGGAGTGGGAGCCACACTAGGGGTTAGGGCTATTACTTCAGACGAGAAGGAGTGCAGGTTCAAGTAGTTTGTAAAGATGGACCAACCCTATTTTTAGGGTGTCCATACTGAGGATGCATATAAGTTTTTGATTAGCCACCATAAGAAACTTTAGAGTGTGGGGTGAGTTGGGTCATGCAGAGTTGACTACAATGCATTGCAGATGAAGATTCCGGCAAAGTAGTGGTGGCGCTCATATGTTGACTCCACACCAGTAGGTTCTCCTCAAATGGCTTGGTATATGTTTCCATAGGCCTTTCTTGGTATATTCATCCTTCATAACATGAAGGGGGAGCACAGACACCAGTTTGAGCATTTATCATAGGAGGCTATTTATAGAGAGAGATCCTGAGAAAGTGTGCACCCAAAATTTTGCCCACACTTTGCTTGATGAGTTTCCAAATATTCTTCTTACAAGTGCAGCCTAAACTTTACCGTGTGACCATATTTTCCAGCATTCTGTCCCTACACTTTAATATAATGCGCATAACTTCTTGTAGAAAATTTTAAATGAAAAGCGGTTTGATAAATTAGAAACTAGACTCAAAGGAATATACTGATAGGTAGGCAACCTATAACTCTTATTATATTGAGAGGTACCATTGTTTGAGTCAAAGCATGCGTGATATCATTAGCAATAATCAACCATAATGCAACCTTCATCTTGGACTTTTGTATTGTGGTTCGCCTTAACCTTAACCTTATTTTAATACTTCAAATACCTTGATATAATTGTTTCTTGATATATTTATCAACTTAACACCTTATACTCCTAAGTTTAAATAATTTCATTGACATTTGACTAATTATACCTTGGCATTGAGATATGTGTGTTACAAATCCATTCTATAAAGAGAATCGATATCAACTGTGTATCTGGTAGCACATTAATAACAAATTCAATCACTTGCTCTGGTGTAATACCTAGAAGATCATTTAGAAACACATTTAGAAATTCATTAACCACCAAAACAAACTTAAGAATAGGTAGTTCTGCATCTGTATATCTAATTTGAATGTTATGATAGATACAGCCCTTGATGATCATCTTTTCTGCATTGAGATAGGAAATAAAGTTACCTTTATGTGTCACTGCATTGACTTCAATTCCAAGACTAGTTCTTCTAGGAAATTAAATTTGACTATCTTCGTCTAATATTGAACATTAGCATAATAAGATGCTAACTAATCCATAACCATAATTGTCACGCCCCGAATCCAATCGAGACATGATTGGCACCCGTAGCCGATAAGGCTCGAGAGAACCAACCTTTGCCTATGTTCAATCATATGCATGCCATAAGAAACCCATAAGCACATAATAGCTATAGAGACCAACAATGAAATTCATGGAACATGATATATATATACATATGAGAAACTGGTCCATTGAGGCCACCGAGTCAAGTACGACATATCCCTTTGACATTTATACACCCACACCTGTCTATAAAAGCCTCTAACAAAGCATTGACCAAAATGAACTAAAAGTCGGGACAAGTCCCCGCTTTATACACAATGTACAATATCAAAACATATATACACTATGACTCGAAGAAGCCCCGAACTAACTGGAGCTCACCAATGAACTGCAAACAGCTGGCAACCTACTGTGGCGGCCTACTAGTACCTGCACCTACAACAAGTAAGGTAAATTCCCCAAGAGGGGTCAGTACAAAATATGTACTGAGTATGCAAGGCTCAGATAAAACTGTACAATACATGAATATTTCAATGAACCCAAATACAAATGACTAATCAATGTGAGTAAGTCACCATGTTGCAGTTTGGAAACCATGTGGATTGCTTTCATTACTTTCATTACTTTCTTTATCTCAATGCATGTGTCACAATGTACCCGGGCCCATACTAATCAGTGGGTCTTTCCATGACTTATCGTCATGTTGGGATCGTCGAGCTAGGCTTATGCCTCTCAGACCTGCCACCCATAAATCAATACATCGGGATCGAGTTGAGCTAGGCTTATGCCCCTTAGACCTGCCACCCATAAATCAATACATCGGGATCGAGTCGAGCTAGGCTTATGCCCTTCAGACCTGCCACCCATACTTGATCATTGACCATATTTGCATTACTTTGTTCTTTACTTTGAGATTGATACTTGGATAGTCCTAACATCACATTGAACTTTGGAGCATAACATTGTTGGAAGCTTTGGATCATTAACCAATGAGCGAAAGACATGTGAATAAACATCATGAGAAATATAACATTACTAGCACCATGATACCATTAGAACCATTGGACAATAATCCATGAACAAGAGACACAAGTATAGTCACTATTGGAACATTGGAACATAACTTTATTTGAGCTTTCGCAACATTAACCATGAATATGAGACATGAGATTCACAAATGATCCATGAGTAGAAAATATATGACAATGACTATTGATAAACGGATATCGGATACCTTAGCACATTTCGGGATAGGACTAGTGACATGTCAATATGGATAGTATTTGCCGCAGAAAGATACGGACAAAGTAACCTTACATACCTTGGATCCTAGAGGTGCATACAATAGTCCCGCTCCTTCTTTATGTGTCACTCTACAACATAAATACATAACGAAATTCACATTAACCACCAATTACTTTACAAATGCATACAATGTCAATGAGTTACATGTGTGCCTTTACATATGTCATTTCCCCTTGACAAAACCATTGATCATACTATTATTCCAAAAATTCCATAATATTCCCAACATTGACCAATACATGATAATTTATACATTTCACCACAACACTTCTCCTTTACACTTTCTTATCCATAACACATCACAAATAACCCATCAAATGACCTTAATACAACTCATAACACATATCGGCCAAAATCCCACAATTTTCACTTATAGACAAGAACAAGTTTAATACCAAAAATAACACCATACATGTTATTATTTTGTCCATACCATGCTCTTTGATCAAAGGCACAAGTCCTAATTCAAGTTCAAATTAACAAGATGGCACATCTTTCATCAAAAGCAAAAATATACTATTCACCACCTTGCCAACACAACTAGCATAATATACATCATATCACATGCATATAATATGTTAATCCATGAGAATAGATACTTACCAAGGCTTGAAATATGTTGATCTTGTCCAAGGAGTCCAAAGGAATATGTTGCATTAGGGTTTGGAGCTTAAAGAAATATTTGAGAAAATATCACAAAGGCATGAGAGCTTTTGGACAATAAAAATCTGATCTTGGGGCCTTTATATAGACCCCAAGTCATCCTTATCCACACTTGTCATTAAATGATATGTTTACTTAGTCAATTATTGGAAGAATGGGTTATTTCCTCTTTGGGCCAAGTCTTTTGATCCCATTTTGGGCCTAACTTTGGGACCAATAACACATATCCATGTGACCCATAAAATTTCATGTATTATTCACCATATATCTCATTTTTACATAATTCCATAATGTAACGACATTATTCTCTTACGAGATTCTCATTCGTCCTTTCGATCGCAAACATAGGAATTCTAGTCGCCCTTGGCTTCATTGGACATTTTGGATCACATTCACATTTCATGATTTGATCATGTAGGAGTATGTAGGAGTGTATTTACTTGTTTTAAGCTTTAACAATGCTCAAAGAACTCCAAATAACCAAAATAAACCATCTAAGAGTCGTCGTAGAATCGTGTTACAAAACAAGTCCGAAAAGGCATAATGTTTGTGCCTTGCGCCACTAGCTGCAAAGCAAGCTGTGGCGCAAGAAATGAGGCCCATATGAATCAGTGGATTGCGCCACACCCCCTGAAACAGGGTAGTGGCGTAAGTTTTCATGCTTTGCTGAATTTTTCGGCATTTTTTCCAACACTTGCGTATCGTCCAATACCGTATCAAAACACTATAAAATACTTACTTAGTGACCTTAATCATCAAGTAAACATGACTCCAATTCACCAAATGAGGGTAGAATGTGTATGGGGTATTGCCCAAATGCTCCACGAAATCACAAAACACTTTCTACAAAAGGCTCGTCACATGTACAAGGCCAAATTTCAATTTTTCTCATCTTGAACATTATCAAATCCATACTTATAACTCTACACACCTAAGTAAACATTATTCACTGTCATCAAGTTGGGTTGGGAAGGTACGGGTGTTACAATAATAATATCGAAGTTAACATTTCTAACTCAAAAAGGCCAGCAGAGGTCTTAGGTCAATAGTTCTCTATAATAGAACCTCAATAAACTTTCCTGGTAATAATAGATTCACAAATCAGTACTAAAACAAAAAATAGTCACCTTACTAACTCAAGTTTTATACCCAACCTCTCTGTAACAAATGGAGTGACATATGATAAAGTAGATCCTAGATTTAGCAAGGTATAAACATGATGTGAACAAATATACAATGTACATATCATGATAATTGAGTTTTGACGACCTTCTAAGGCATAGATACAGTTCTAATTACTCCAAAACTAGATGCTCCACCTCTACCTCGATCTCTACTAGCAGAAAACTAGGACTTAGATTCCATAGGATGTATTAAAAGAGATGAACCTACTACTAAGCTAGTTTTTCCATTCAACCTTACTCTCTAGTTGTCAGTCTTTCATCATATGACCCTCATATTTATACAGATAACAAGCATTTTGTAATGCCTAGTTTCTCACTGCCAAAAAAAAACTAGTCGATGCCAATGAATTTTTTCAACCTTTGAAAGATCAGGTAGTAAGTCACTAAATATATCAAGGAACCAGTATATGAGGGTATTTTAAGGGTCAAATTATCGTATAGGTACAGAGAATGTTAGAACAAAATTTAAAGTTGAAGGTTGCACTACAATTGATTGTTTTAAATGATCTCGTATAGAGTATGACACAAATGTTTAGATTACAAATTAAACTAAAAATTATAGGGATTTTACCTATAATATTAAAGGCCTTCCAATATAGTTTACAACGGATCAAATTATTTGAAATTTTTTGCAATAAGTTATGTGCCTTTTACTAAAGTGTAGCCAACAGATGTAAAGTGTGGCCACACTTTAAAGTGTAGGCTGAACTTCCCCAAAGAAGACCTGGTAATTTTCTAAGAAAAGTGTGGGGATGAAATTCTAAAAAGATTAGCCTCACTTTAAAGTGCTGGCGCACTTTCTTAGGATCTATATAAATGTAATTTCAAATTCATTTTCATATTTTCTCTTTGGATGAATTTTGAGCTATCTTTGCTCAAAGTAATTCACCTCAAAACTATACAACATCAATTTAATTTCTCTATAGGTATTATTAAAATTTCTTCACCTAATATATTATTCTAACATCAATCATTTTTTGTATTCTAGAGATTCAAAAGTTGTACTTTATGTAGGGCTCGGGTGGAGATTGTTGGGTGTTTTTATTATACATGGTAATACTATTATTCTAAGAACATACATGAGTTTTTTTTTGATGTTTTATGAATGTTTTTTATATGTGTTTCATGAAATACTGATCAGAAGCCATAAGCCCAAATTGTAGTTAGCTTTATGGAAGGACTGGGATTTGTTTTGAGGTATGCTTGTTGTGTTACTGTTCAAAGGTTATGGGTGACCTCAGAGGAGATCTTTTATGTTGTTGATATCAAGTATGAAGAGGATGATTTTAGTTAAAATATTGATAAAGAGTTTTTGAGTTATAGCTCACTATGGGTTCGATGAAGAAGATGATTTTAGTCATGAGTCTCCTTGCTAATTGTACCTTCCTATTATCTTTATTCTTATATATTAAGATAATGGAGTATTTATTCATATTTATATGTTTAAAGTTTGGAGTTTATGTATGTAAGGCTAAACCCTCAAGCTTAGAATTCCTACGTGTACTCTATTATGATATATTTTTCTTATCTGGCGTGCTATTCTAATTAAATCAATATGTGTTACTCTAGCTACATTATATGATATCCTAATAATGTGTAATGTTCTATAATATCCTAAACTCCCCATGATTATCTTATCTTTCGTGATAGAACCCATGTTCCTTTTATGACAAGTATGCTAGATTTTCCCAAGGCATATTATACCCTTCAATAATGCGATGTTCTTCACCTTAAACTTGTATGATCTTTCTAGAACATTCTTCAAACATCATTTCACATATACTTGTATGAACTATATTCCTTCAAGACTCCAAGACTAATAGTATGTAAATATCTACATGTTATCACTACTTTTTTCTTCACAAGATGTGTGTCACTCCATAACTTTAGTCCCCCACAAAATGTCTCCTTAGGTTAAATTCATATATACTTGGCAATATAGTTACATATTTTATGGTATCCCCTGTATATACATGTTTCGGATAGATAAGCAATAATTGTCTTACTAATAACGTCTCTCAATGCCATGAGTAATCCATGCCTGTATCCTTAAGTTGTATGTACATTATATAAGAAGCTTTGCAAGTTTTATCTTTTGCCATGAACTCCCAATTCCAATGACCTCATGATACTCACTCTTACCATAAGGTGTCCTCCATAGCATGTTCATACATATTTATTGTTTGGATGTTAATATTCTCAATAATATTTTCATGATGTTACACACATTACATATCTAAATATCATAGGCTACTAAACCACATGTTTCTACTAAATAATTTAGGCTTATATTCCAAATGGTTTTAAAAAGACATATAAGCCAGGAATATCAAGAAAAAGGCTAGTAAGCCAAGGATTACAAAAAATACCTATGAGATAAATAAGATGATTTTATCAATGGGTCCAAGCAATATATTGTTATGTTTTGGAAGCTATATTAGAAAATAATAAGGTATTAGCAAAAGGGTCCAATACATATTGGTATGTAACGATCCTCATAGTTGTTTTTCAATTTTTTAATGTGTTGACCATTTTCTCATTTCTAATAGTTGTATTATGGTACTTGTGGTGTGTAGGAGTAGGTGGCATGGTTCTAGAGGTGGTTTATTGGGTATTATGTGAAATTTTTATTTTTGAAGGTTGAAAATTTCATATGGTTGACTTAAGTCAATATCCATTGAAGATGAGATCATATTGAAATTTCATCAGCGCCATCAGTTTTGAAACATTATTTTTTTAATTGGTAGGACTATTGGTTTTAGTTTTGAGGTATTCTGATGAGTTTTTTTAAGAGTTTTTGAGTTTTTAATATTGAAGACTTAAGAGTGTTGATCAAGATCGATGTTTAAGGTTAGAAAGGTAATTTTTAAGTTTTGATGATTTCACTATGTCCATAGGGTGATATTTAGTATATATGAAGGTTTTATTAAGTTCCCAAGGTTATTGGATGAGTTTTGAGCGGCTGTTTGGAAATTAAGAGATTTCTAAGTTAAGAGTTAACTTCGACCAACATCCGGTTAACATGAACTTATTTTGGTGTTTTAATTATTTCATTAGGTTCAGAATATATTTTCCAAGTTGTTTGCACTATTTATTTGTGTTTGGGAGGTCTCAGATGAGGTTTAGGTACTTGTTCGGAGTTTGAATTTTTTTTTTTGTTGAGTTTTAATAGTATCACCTGAAGAAAACAAGCTATTTTGGGTGTTTGGATTGTACCATTAGATCCGTATTGAAATTTCAGAATCGACGCAAAAAGAATCGATGTATTTCGTGTCCATATGAGGAACCTTTTTTAGTTTTAAAAAATGATTGTTGGTGCAAAAGAGTGCGGGTGCACACTTTTAGAGACAAGAATTGAGGATTTTAGGAATGGGAAATGCACCTTTAACTTCCAAAATCATACCTGAATAGTTTATTTAATTTCACACTTCGTTCATTCACTAAAAAATAATTTTTGAGAGCTCAAAAGCTCCGATTGAGGTGATTTTTGATGCATTTTTTCTCGGACAAATGATGGGTATGTAATTCAACCTTCATTTTACACATTTTCCAAAAATAACCATTTAATTTTTCATAATTTTGATTCATAAAGTAGAGATTTAAAATGCCAAAGTTAACAAATCAAAAGTTTCTAATTTTAGGGTTAATTTGTGATGGATTTTGGTTGAATTTTAGGAGTTAAGGTCCTTGTGGTATGGATAAACTGATTTTGACAAAAAATTATTGATTTATGAATCGTTTTGTCATTTTTAAATAGTGTATGAACATGGAAATTTAGGGTTTACCCAGTAAAGTTAAGAAATGGTATTTTGATGATTTTAAGCACAAATTTAACGTTGATTTTGATGAAATATCATATTTGAACTCCTTAAGTTATGAGTAAATTATTTTTCTAATAAATTTTTAGTTTTACCTTTGGGATCTTATAGTTAACTTTTAAGTTGACTTTTTGGACTCGAAATATAAGCATAGCAGTATAAATATTGTTGGACTCATATTTACATGTAGAACCTATTCTTGATAGATTGAGAGCATTAGGAGGATGTTTGAAAAGGAAAAGCTACTTGTTGGTTTTTTTTAGAGACTTGTTGTTTGGTTCGAAGTAGGCTATGACTTAGCTCTTTCTGACATTGCTTAGGTGGAAACTTATAATGTAAAGAATGTTATGGGTTGGTTGAAATCGATAAAATTGAGTACCAAATGAGATGGTATATTATTGCAACGCCCGGTCAGGGGCTTACACTATTTTGTGATATGGGACATGGATCCCTAGTTTGATAAAAGGCTTAAGGCTTATGTGCATGGATTGGCATTGATTATGAGATTTGCTGAAATATTGTTGTTCCTAGCTTCATCTCATGGATCATAAAAAAATATGGATTGAACAAAAGGATTTGAATGATTTGATTTTTGAAAGAAAATAGGTGAAAGAATTGACTTGAAAGAAAAAAATAATTTTAGTTTTTATTTGAGTTCGGAATATTGATGAAAATTAATTTGTATATGGACGTTAGAGTCTATAATGGGTCCCATCCTAAAGCCAAAAATTTTGGGAGGGTATATACGGTAGGCTTTGGCCATTGTATATCATCCCATTACATTGCATTGCATCACATTACCTTTTGGATTGTGGTTGTGTTTGTGATAACAATGATGTTACATGATATTGAACTACTAGGAATTTCAGCTAGCATGGTTAATTTAGTATTCTTTATTCGATACAATTTTTTTACTTAAGCTCAATCAGCCTATGATGCCTATTGAGTACAAGTAGACCATACCCAATCATACTTTTTCTGCATCCTTTTGATACAGATCCCAATATGTGTAGACCTCATGGCTATAGCTCATGCTTTCTAGTATTATTAGAACACGTGATAAGCTTCTACCTTCAGAGATCGATTCGGCTTCATCTACTTTTTACTTTTAATCTATTTTACTTTCCCAGACAACATTGTTTTATATATTTATGACACCTTATACTAAAGTCGCTCTTGTATTCAAGACAGCTGAGTCTTGGTATGTATTTAGAATAAAACATTATCGAGTTGGGTTGTTATTGAATATTTGACGTGTTATTCTATTATTTACCTTTACTTTAGATAAATGTTATTTTCGTGAGTTTGGCTTACCTACCATGGTCGGTTAGGGTAGGGGCCATCACAACCTAAGGGATTTTAGATCGTGGCAAGTTGGTTTCAGAGTGCTTCACCAGTCTCATGAGTACAAGAGCAAGTGTCTAGTAGGATCTCGCAGAGCTGTGCAAAGAAATCCATTATCTGTCTTCTAGAGGCTAAGAAAATTCTATTTCTTGATTTCTTATCATGATTTCTTAGTCAAATTTAACTCTTACAATGTCCTCATTACATTTTATTATTTGTAGTAAAGAATTTTCTTAGATTTGCATGCTAATATTTAGGGGAGATATCGCATGGTATGGTATAAGACCTGGTACTAAGTAGGGTGTAGTAGATTAATGAGAAGGTTCTGTATCTAGACATAGACTGTATCTATGATTTTAAGACAGATTGAGTAAGGTTGTGGTTCAGATTATACATTTTGGAAATATTTTTATGGAAGCGTGAATAATTTTTTGAAGAACTTCATTATCACTTTATCTTCTATGCTTAGTTATTCAGCAGTGGAAAAAGTACCTATGTGCCTTAGATAGTATAAGAAATAGTGTTGATAATTGGGAATGGTACAATTAAAGGAATGACTAGGTAATGATATCATTGAAGACTACAATTAATGAAGCTTATCATAACAATGATGGATATCTTAGTGTATGATGAGAATGAAGATACTTTATTAGAGATCAAAATTTGTACAAAATAAATATCACATGTATGTATCGACAAGGATTCTCTAGTTTACTATTCGTATAGGTATGTATTCCAATTATATTAAGGAATGGTTAAAGTTGTGAAAGATAAGTGGATCAAGTAAGAGAACATGATTCTAAGCATGAGAAAGGATTTAACTTAATGACGTTTGAGGTGGTATGACTACTTTTGTGGTTCTTAAGAGGGGTATACTTTCTATTCTGTGGAGTGGATATACAATAAAGAGAATTTAGATGGTTGAGTTTTACAATACGACAACCATAGAAGGGCATGTGTTTACTTGGCTAGAGTCACGAAGTGTGCTATCTGTGCTATTGATTGTGGTTATAAAAGGGTGAATTGATTATGTACGGGGTGATATGAAGGATAAAGGTTACAAGTTCTTGTAGAGATGGTTGTTGGTAGTAGGCCAAGAGGGGAAATGTTTCTTTTATGACTTGATTTTATGGGATTGTGCCGCAACAATTCTTTTACAAGGATGTGATTAATATGTTTTTGTCAGAGAAAGACAAGAGTACATATTATTTTTTTCTAGAGACTAAGTGGTTTGTGTTATGTGTTACAACTACTTGATGGGTAGAAATATATGTTGTGATCTAGGTATAACCTTATCGATGGGTATGTTGTGGAAAAGTGGTGGATAACAAGTGTAACTATTAATTGCTTAAGGAGTTATTAGTTGTTTCACTAGTTAGAGCTCAACATTGCATTCAAATTTAAAGAACCAACTAGTTATTACTATAGACACTCGAGTAAGGCATCAGTCTATGAAGGAAACTAAAGTGGTGGATCAATGGTAAGTATTAACATGTTCAAGTTGTGAAGTGCATTTCAGTGGTTTAATTGAGAGCTAGTGAAATCAATTTAGACCAAGAGAAGTGAATCAATTAGGATGATAAGTTCGTGGATAAAGGAATATTTTAGCAGGTATGCTTGTGTGAAAGTGACAGAGAATTTTAATAAGGATGGGCATTGAGTAACCAATTGTTTTACAGGATTCAACAGTGCATCTATGACTTAAGGTGTCATATCAACATTAAGATCAATCTTGTGTAATGACCATGCCTACTAGGTAAATTTGTGTAATGACCAATTTCGTTGTTACTAAAGGTACCTAATCGATATAAGATAAGACAGGATGTCAAATTTTAAATGGTTACGATTACGAAAAGCAAAGAAAGTCGGGAACCTCATCCAAGGGTACGAAGGAAAGGAATTCTTGTAAAATATGGTCTCGAGTTAGTGCGTTTAGACTTTGAAAATTTTAGAACTTGAAATTTTGCGGTCGGGTTGACTTCATTCGTCTATAGTGGGAATTTTTCCTCTATAAAGGTACTGCGGTAGTATCCTACCGACCCCTATAGTGGGACGCCGAGGACAAAAAACTAGTCCCTCATTTTATTATTTTCTCTTCTCCTTTTAATTGTAAATATGATGAGGTTTACTTCTAAAAAAACCCTAGCATTGCCTCATGGCCTAGGAGAAATAGGGAGGGAGGAACACACTTAAACGACCGATGGTTTTTATATGGATTTCATGTCACATAATCACTAGCACAGAGACAGGAGTTTGCATTCATGCCTCCGTAGCAGCAGCTTGGCGTCCAGGTAGGCTTAGTTTAATTGAGTGGTATAGACCTAGGTTATAAATCATAAGTATTACATAGATTGATGGAAGATTCCATGCTTAGGCCTACGGGCATAGTGTTGGGATGCATTAAAATAGTAATTTTGGGATTGGTTGAATACAACTTGAGGTTGTGTGTAATATTGAGTTTGTGACATGAACTAGAATGTATCGTTGTTAATGCTAAACCAATTTATTTATAATTGTTATGTTATTATGCTCAGAAGTTGTCTTAAAATTTAATGAAGACTAATTTGGATATGATTGTTAACTCGATCTAAATTCAAATGAGGATACTAGATAAAGAAATACCCTTGATAATGACTTAAGATTAAGATAGAAGGTGGGATGTATTAAAGTGTGAACCAAGTGGGTGGATGCAAATCTTAGATATTAAAAGTCCTAGATAAACCCTCAATTGATATACAGAGTATTTTTATGGCATGTGACCTAGTAGGTGATGATTAAATATAGTTGAAAACCCAATTTGGTTTATGTGTGCATCTTAACTATTTCTTCGTATACGTGTTACAATGCATGTTCAAAGAAAGTAATTCATTAAATGATATGCTAAGTGTTAATCACATATAATGAGGTTTTATCAAAGGCTTATTGATTGCACAAGTGTGGTTGTTATTTTTTCATTGTGGTTGTGATTGTTGTGATATCTGTTGCTTACTGTGGGATGAGCCAATAATAGACATCTTTATGGGTTTTATACTCATTATTTTAGGATGTATCAGTAGTTGGACACCTTTACGGGATTGGTTGATATAAGGTTAGCAGACACTAGATGTCTGGGATTTTGGTACATCGCTAAGACCTTGTTCCCTGCAGTTCATGGCTAGTGGGCGACCATAAGACCCATAACATATATGTACAAGGTATTGGTGCGTGTGATAGTTCATTAAGTGAACTAGAATTTATGATTATTGCTATTATTGTTGTTGAATTGGATCCTTGTGTAGTCCGGGCTAAAATTATAAGTGATTGGTATATCTTTTTTGTTGTCTACTTACTTGCGTATTTGAGGAAATATGTAACTTAATGTTGTTGAGCCATGGTTTTTGACATGGTTAATGTTAGTAGTCATGGTTTGACTTGGTATTTGTCTATATTTACTTGCACTTAACTTAATTCTTTGGTGTTGTTTGTAAAAGGCTAAATGTTATACATATGCTAGGGATAAAGGTAGTTGTTAAGGTGTATATGGTGTTACTTGCTTACAAATACTTGGCTATGTGTTACATTATGTGGGTGTTGGCCCAACTGTGAATATATTTTGAGGCATGATTACTTAAGAGTTCGAACAAAGTGGTTTCTGAGGGTTGGAGATCATTGTAGTTAATTATGGTTGAGTTCATAATTAAGTAAGTGTTGATTTAAATACATAATAAAGGTAACAAAATTAATAAAGGGTAGTGCCTTAGTATTGAATGTTGTATGGAAGTTGACTTACGGGTTAGTGAGATTGGCAAAACATAAAGGAGGTGAAGAATTAATGGGATAATGGGATGGATTAATAAGATTTATAAATGTATGTTCCTTTGGGATATTTATGCAATGTTTATGTGATCTAATTTGGGTCGGCTGATGATGCTTACCAGTACATGTTGTTTGAACTAATACTACTCTTGCTATACCCTTTTCCTAAGGTATAGTCTGGTTGCAGGATCTATTGATATTTCTTGCTTGGTGTAGTAGAGATCTCCAACAGCTTTTATTATTATCTCTTATGGTGGAATATGAGTCATTTGTATTTTGAATTCCCTTGTAGTAGCTCTTGTACCTATTTAAACTAGATCTTTGGGGTATAGTATTACTTTTTGTAGTCAAAGAATTTTTACCAGTTTTGTACTTATTAAAATGATTTGTTATTTTCTTTTAAGACTTCCACTTGTTTTTTAATTGGGTGGTATGGGTTCTCCTATCTAGGTAGATTAGAGTAGGTGTCCACACGATACGGTTAGTTAGGTCATGACAATTTGTAAGAAAACCTTGTGATAGGTTGTACTTGTGATGAGGATAATTTTGAAGAGTTTTCATCTATAAGATTCTTGCAAGGTAGGGAAGACTTTTAGGTGTCCAGGCTTTGCAAAATGTTACTACTTTGGTGACTGGCTTAATTTGTATGGAAAAGCTTATGGTGTTTTGAAACACTTCTCCAGAAGACTTGAAGGAATTTCAACTTATAATGGTAAAAGTGATTAAAAATGAAATATGACATTTGGGAAGATAAGAATGAGATTATCTATTTTGATTTTAAGGCTAAGGGTTTATCTTTAAAAAGTGAGACATTGATTTAGCATGACATTGTTATTTTGGACTTTTTCATGATAAGTTGATATTATCATGTGTTGACTTGATGTAGTGTAAATTGGTTAGGTGTGCCTAGAGAGGGATGTTTATAAATATTCAGGTCAATTTTTGTGATAAGTTCCATGGAGGTTTTGAATTAGTAACTAGAAAGGTTCAAATTTCAACAATGGACATGATAAGATCGATGGAGAAATGATTGATGGTAACTAAGGCATATGATTTAAGAATGATGGAAAAATGATTGGTGTTGACTAAGGCATGTGATTTTATGGAATCTTTAGTAGAATGGGAAAAGGTTGATTGGTATAGGGAGTTGTCTACATGGTTTGGGTCAGGATTCAAGTTTTTTGTAGTAAGGCTACATTTGTGGTAGTGGATTATGTTATAGTATGGATTAGAAGGGTAAGAAAGATTGAGATGTCAGTTATAAAGGACTTGGAAGGACTTGTGCATGGGAAAGTACATGGGTTGTAGAATTTATAACTTTGGGATGTTCAAGGGTCTAATGAAGTATTTCACTTAAAAGTTTTGATTTAGAGTATGAGGTGATATGTCATAGGGTTTGGATTGAAGAAAGAAAAATAGTGAATGAGTTAATGAAAGGGATAAGAAGCTTGTATATTGGAGAGTTCAAAGTATTCAAAATTGTGTCATGGGTGCGAGTCAAAAATTTAAAATCCTAGCAGCATTGCATGATTAGTACAAAATGAGAAATATGAAGAAGGAAGACATCACACATAAAATCATGAAACAAATTTGATTTGTGTGAATTTCAGCCTTTCAGTTTAGAAACAACATCATAAGTTGGAACATTCATTAGTAGAATGTGGAGTGTGTTGGCACATATTTATAAATGGCTTAGTAGTGATTTTTCTGAAAATTTGATTTTTGTTTGGTTGAAAAGCATTGATATGTGGGTAATTTTGCACTTCTATGATGGATTAGATTCTTCACTTTATTACAGGATACTTACATGGGTAGTATTGAGCGGACTTATGATCGTACAAGCCTATTGAGGCTTTCAGGTTCAGTGATGCTACCTTATTGATGAAACCTGCACATGCTTTTATGATGAGTTACATAGATATTTGGTGATGAATAAAGGGTACATGCTTATGGTATATGAAGGTTTTAGGGTGACCAATGGGTTTCTCTAAGATTTGGCATGGTATTATGATTATTTGAATAATGGTCGAAGCATGGTATTCGAAGGTTTGTATGATATTTTTATCGGCTTCTAACTCAGTAGCTTTAGCTCATAGAATAGAATTATCATATTTTAAATTAGTATTATCATCCATATAAGGCCAATTTCTATAGAAAATACATATATAGTAGGCTCAAAATAAGTTGAGGTTCTTTTGGGGGAAAAGAAAAGTCATAGTTCAGAGTAGAGGAGAGTGGTAATATGTTTTCTAAGGATATTTGGTACTATTGATAATTCTGGAAGTGTGAATAGAAAATTTTTAAGGTTATGATATTTTGTTGGTTCAGACTTAACACTAGATTTTTTATTCAATTATCGACTTGTGGTGACTATGATATGATTTGGTGAATCAGGTATGTTCAGTACTATGACTACAATCAACTCAGTTATTGCATTAGAGATAGTTTATATACATGGAAATTTGATTCGAAGAAGGCTTGGTTTCGGATACTAGAGATGTATTCTTAAGAGTTAAAATAAAGGAGGATTTTGACAGTTAGGGTGAACAAGTGGTACTATAGATGAAACTTTTCTTGGAAGTGATTGTATGATGTCTACTATAGATACTTATAATTTCTTGACATTCTTGGTACTTTTCTTGCTTGTTCAAGGACGAACAGATCTTTAAGTGGTGGATAAAGTAACAACCTTCACGATTGTTTTTAAATTTTTGTGTGTATTGATCATTTTATTCTTTATAAAAGTCGAATTATGGTATTTGTTTTTTGTAGGAGTAGTGGAATAGCTCTCAAGGTGGTTTGTTGAGTATTTAGTGGAATTTTCATTTTGGAAGGATGGAAAGTTGATATGGTTGACTTTACTTAATATCTATTGAAGTTGAGCTCATATTAGAATTTGGTCAGTGCCATTAATTTCAAAACATGATTTTGGGGTTAGTAGGACTATTGGTTTGTGTGTCGAGGCATTCTAATGAGTTTTGGAAGAGTTTTTTAGTTTTGAGAGTTAAGAACTTAAGAGAGTTGACCAAAGTCAATGTTTGAGGTTAGTAAGGTAATTTTTAAATTTAAATGGTTTAACTAGGCCCAAAGGGTGATATTTAGTCTAGATAAAGGTTTGGTTACGTTTCTGAAGCTATTGGTTGTGTTTTAAACATTTTATTTTTTTTTGGAAATTTGGAGATTTTAATATCCAGTTAATATTACCTTATTTAGGTATTTTGATGATTCCAGCAGGTCCATAATGTATTTTGCAGGTACTTTCCACTATTGGTTTGTTCTTAAGAGGTCTTAGATGAGTTTTGGGTATTTGTTTAGAATTTTGAGTTTTTTATCATTGAGTTTTAATAGTATCACCTGAAGAAAATGAGCTATTTTGGGATTTTGTATTGTACCATTAGATTAGTATCAAAATTTTGAAAACAACACAAAAAGAATCGGATCATTTCATGCCCGTATGGGGAAGTTATTACCTTTTTAGTAAAAAAATGGTTGTTGGTGCACACTTTTAGCGACCAGAATTGACGGCTTTAGTGATGGGAAATGGACTTTAGCGACTAAATATGTACTTGAACAATATATTTAATTTCATACTTTGTTCATTCACTAAAAATTTATTTTTGGGAGTAAGGAAGCTCCGATTGAGGTGATACCCGATGCATTTTTCTTGTACAAACATTTCGCATGTGTTTCTACCTTAACTTTTTTTCATTTTCTAAGAATAACCAATTCATTTTTCATGGTTTTGATTCATAAAGTTGAGATTTGAAACGTCAAAGTTAAGAAAACGAATGTTTTTGGTTTGAGGGTCAATTTGTGATAGGTTTTTTGTAGATTTTTGGGTTTTAATGTAACACACCGTACCTTCCCAACCCTACTTGACGACATTTTAATAATGGTTACGTAGGTGTTGAGACCAATAAGTATGTATTTGGTAATGTTAATGACGAGGAAATTGAAATTTGGCCTCGTGCATGTGGTTAGCCCTTCATAAGAGGTGTTTTGTGATTTTTGTGGCGCAATTGTGGGGTTCAAAACGAGGCGTGCCCAAGGGCGTGCCACGCTGGTTTTTCCACTTTTTCGAAAGTTGGAAATTTCTAAGTCCCAAGGGTATTCGGGGTCGTACCGAGCCGATTTTTGCCCCATTTCTTCTACAACCACGAGAATATACATGAAATGAGTAAAGTATTATATTGGTGTGATAAAATTATTCGAGTACTAATTTGGCGTCAAAATGATGGTTTTACCCTTTTGGTCCAAATAGGCCATACGTGGCTAGAATCACTTGTTTTTGGGATTGAGGCGACGGATATGAATAGCGTGAGTAGGAATATTGTTGTAACACGTACGAGATGATTTAAACACGATAAATTATTGAGTTTACTGGGTTAAGTGAATTGGGCCCAAAAAGGACCCAAAAATGAAAAGAACACATGGCCCAAAATGGGTCAAATGACCCATTCTTTCAAAGACCTTCTAGAAATAACAATCAATGCTAAAGAAGTGGCTAAGGATGGACTTGAGGGCCTATATAAAGGGATAAAAAATATTATTTTTGTCATTTGGAAATCTCATGCCTTTTTGATATTTTTTTCAATCATTTTTTCTCAAACCCTAAAAGCTCAAAGACAACTTTTGGAGCAAGATCATCCTATTCCAAGCCATGGTAAGTATTTATTCTCATGGATTAATAATATATTATATGCATGAAAGAGTATGTATATCATGTTGGTTGCGCTTGGAAATGTTGGACATGGTACTTGGTGTTTTTGTATGAGATTTGTGATCCATGAGGTTCAAACTTGAAATATGACTTGTGCCTTTGATGAAAGAGCATGGTATGGATAAAATATGAACATGTATGGTGTTATTTTGTTACTACACTTGTGATTTTTCTATAAGTGTAAATTATGGGATTTTGGCCGATATGTGCTATGGGATGTATAAGGTCATTTGATGGATTATTTGTGATGTGGTGTGGATAAGAAAGTGTAAAGGAGAAGTGTTGTGGTGAAATGTATTGATTATCACGTGTTTGTCAATGTTGGGAGTATTGTGGGATTTTTGGAATAATAATTTCTTCAATGGTTTTGTCAAGGGGAAATGGCATGTTTAAAGGCAAACATGTAACTCATTGATGTTATATGCATTTGTAAAGTAGTTGGTGGTTAATGTTGGCTCCGTTATGTATTTGTGTTGTAGAGTGAAACATAAGGAAGAAGAGGGACTATTGTATGCGCATTTAAGATTGTGTATTGGTATTGAGAATACCAGGTATGTAAGATTACTCTGTCCATATATTTCTGCCGCAAATAGTATTCACATTGACATTACATCTGTACCATCCCGAAATGTGCTAAGATATTCTATATCCGGTTAGCAATGGTTATTATCACATATTTCCTACTCATTGATCAATTGGGAATTGTATGTCTCATAATCGTTGGTCAATGCTCCAAAAGCCCAAAAAAGGTTATGTTCCAAAGTGCCAATAGTGGTTATACACATACCTCTTGTTCATTGACTTGTGTCTAATGGTTTCAATAACGTTATCTATTGTTAAGTCACATATTGTTCATTCACTAATCATGGTTGTTCATGAGTTGCATAATTATGGAAATGCTTCAAAAGTCCCAATCATGTTGTGTTCTTGACCTTCCAATAATGTTGTGGCTATGTATATCTACGTTGGTCTCTCATAACTTATTGTATCAATCTCTCATAAGTGGATGACTCAATCTCTCAAAAGTAAGAAATATAATAATTCATATCTGTTGGTGGTCAATAATCAAGTATGGGTGGTAGCTTTGGGGACAAAAAGCCTAGCTCAAGCCGATCTCGAGATTGTTGGAGCAGGGGGCAGTCCTACGGGCATAAGCCTAGCTTGGACAGATCCTGGCAGGGGGCAGCTCTAGGGGTAATAACCTAGCTCGAGCCGAACCTGATATGTTGGTATGGGTGGCAGCTCTAGAGGCATAAGCCTAGCTCGAGCTGATCCCAATATATATTGATCTATGGGTTGTAGCTCTAGAGACAAAAACCTAGATCGAGCCGATCCCAACATAACGTTATGTTATGTTAATACCCACTGATCAGTTAGGGCCGGGTACGTTATGATATGAGCGATGAGGAATAAACCATAAAGAGAAGAACTTAATTTATGTAAGCTACATGGTTCCATATATGCAAATCGATGGGTTATTCGTATTGATTATCCTATTACATTTTGATTCTATTGATGTATTCATTACAGTTTCATATGGCATTACGTACTCAGTACATTATCCGTACTGACCCCTCCTGGGGGCTTACCTTACTTGCTTCAGGCGCAAGTACTAGTAGACCTCTAGTGTAGGTTGCAGATCTTTTGCAGACTTTTGGTGAGCTCCAGTTGGTTTGGGGCTTTCTGAGTTGCTATGTACATGTTTTTTGGTATTGTATATGAGTATAGAGCGGCGTGTTGTCCCGACTCTAGGTTTGTCATAGCTATGTATCTGTAGAGGCTTTTATAGACTTATGTGAGAACAGAATGTAAGATATGTATGCTCATTTTGGTTTGATGGCCCCAACGGCCAAGTTTGATATATATATATATATATATATATGGCAAATGTTTCCATATCCACGACTTCCGCATAGTTGCATGAGATATTATAAGGTCCATATGAGGAGATGCATACGAGTGTTCATAAGCAAAGATTGGTTCTCTCGGGCCATATCGGCTTCGGGTGCCAGTCCGGCCCGAATGGGATTTCGGGTCGTGACAAAAGTGGTATCAGAGCAGGTCATTCTAAGGGTGTCTACAAAGCCGTGTCTGAGTCGAGTCTTACTTATCGATGTGTTGTGCACCACATTTATAAGTAGGAGGCTACGAGACATTCAGGATGTTGTGTCTTTTCTTCATTCCTAGATCGTGCAGTAGAGCCAGTGTTATAAGTTCGATTATATCTGACCATGGTGATTGGTTTTATTTGATATAGAAACTGTCGATTACAAGGAGAGGTAAAGGCAAGGGTAAGCAGGTTGTTATGATTACCGAAGAAGGAGCGAGTAAATCACCACCTGACTCAGCTAGTCAAGATGGTGTTGATACCGAATTTGCATCACGGGTTTCTCCTACTTTTCCATCTCCAGAAGAGCTGGGAAAGAGAGTAGTATTTTCGGGACTGCCCGAAAATACCATTGAGCGGGATTTAATAAGTGCAGTGCAAATATTAACCCGTGTAGTTGCTGCACAAACTCAAAGACAAGCTCTTGTGCAGCAGAAGGAGGGACAGAGGCAAAGGAGGAAAATACAGGAATTGGAAGTAAGATCGTCAAAAAGAGCTAAACCCACGGGACAGGTTATGGCATCCGAAGATGGATTTGGGCCTCGGGTTTTATACAAACCACTTAGGCCATCATGTCCCCATTCCTCAACAAATACTCCCCTACTATTCCAAGGGTTTAGAAGCAACCAGTTTGGGCAAGGAGGTGAGATTCAGAGTTTACGTACAGTGGGATATCGAACATGAGAAAGTATGATTCAATCGAGGCCTACCTCCTCGTCAACAGTGCCAATGTTGCGGGAAGTATCATTTAGGTGAATGTTGGTTTCAGCAGTGTGAGTGCTGCAGGAAGTATCATTTAGGTGAATGCCGATTGGGAACAAATGTTTGCTTTTGGTGTGGCGTACCAGGGCACATGGTGAGAGAGTGCCCACAAAGAGTTGGGGTGGTGTGACACGGCCTACGGTAGCTGTTGTTGCATTATCATTGTCAAATGTACAACCTACTGGTCGTAGCATAGGTGCTAGGAGGGCAGCTAGTTCTGGTAGCATCCAGGGTCGTACCCACACCGTGGCAGATCGACAGAAATTTGAGGCTTCTGCTGATGATGTGACAGGTATATTATCTGTCTTTTTACGTAACATATTTATTTTGATTGAATTGGGTTTTACCCTATCATATGTTACTCCATTGAACACTAGAATTTTTAGTTAACCTATTTGGGGAATCTACACCAAAAAGGTGAATGTGTTGTAGCTAGAAGAGTGCATCATGATTGTGTAGTAATTGTGTGGGGTTATGATCTATTGTCTGATCTTATTGAATCAAAACTGGTGGATATTGATGTTAGTCATGGGACGGGTTTGTTGGTTTCTTGTTATGTCACGGTAGATTGCCGAGCGTAAGAAGGTATATTTTCACTGTCCATAAGAACATGAACCTGAGTGGAAGGGTAATGTGGGGGCACCAAGGAAACTTTTATTTTTCTATATTAATTGATAGCCAAAGGTGTATGTATGCCAGTGCTAGTATGAGAGCGAGAGATTGATGTGAAACCACCAAGTCCTCAAGAGGTTTTGGTGGTCAATCACTTTCTTGATATAATTCTTGATGTAGTTCCAGGCTTACTCCCGGAACGGGAAGTAGGGTTTACTATTGATGTGATTCCAGGCCTTCCTCTAATTTCTCTTTCTCCGTATAACATGGTTTCAGTAAAGCTATGGGAAGTAAACAGAGCAATTAAAAAATTTGGTGGACAGGAGATACATAAGACCAAATATGTCCTTTAGGGTGCATCTGTGTGAATATGGAAAACAAAAGTGAAATGGTACTTGAGAACGTATATTGACTATTGGCAACTGCACAAAGTAACGATCGAGAACAAATATTCCCTCCCAAGAATTGACGATTTGTTTGATCAGTTACAAGAGTGACTTGAGATCGGGTTATCACCAAGTCAAAGTTAGAAACAAAGATATACCCAATACAGTCTTTCGAACACGGTCTGACTATTACGATTCTTAGTTGTGTCATTGGTACTAACAAGTGTACCAGCTGTTGTTATGGATTGGGTGAATAGGGTGATCAAACTATTCTTGGATGTATTTGTGACTATGTTCACGGATGATATTCTGGTTTATTCGAGGCCACAAGAGGACCACGTTAATTATGTGCAGCAAGTGTTATAAAAGTTTTCTAAATGTAAATTTTGGATATATCTATAGCGTTCTTGGGTTACATTGTATGTGAAGAAGGAGTAAAGGTCGGTACACAAAAGAGAGATACGGTGAAAAAAAAAAAGAGAAGAGAGTTTACACACAAGACAATGAAGTTTCAGTAGGGCGATGCATGCAAGCAAAGTTCCCAAGATTTGAAAGATAAATTAACATCTACATCAGTTTTAGTATTTCTTGAAGGCACAAAAGTTACGCAATTGTATTGTGATGCTCCGGGGGTTGACCTCGGATATGGGGTCAATGCAGCATGATCAGATAACAATTATGCCTCACGACAGTGCAGCCATATGAGAGAGATTATCTCACACATGATTTTGAGATAACAAGTTGTGGTAGTTATTTGAAAGATACGACACCAATATTTAGGGTTCATATTGATATAGAAATCTCGATCATAAGAGTTTGTATATATCTTAAAGTAGAGGGACTTAAATCTGAAGTAGGGAAGATGACTCAAATTAGTAAGAGATTAAGATAAAATACTGAGATCACATTCGGGAAGACCAAATGCGGTGGTTGATGCGTTAAGCCGCAAAGCATTAGGAAGTACTAATGGTCGGTTCATGGGAACACAAGGTATGGTTGAGGATCTACATATTGATTAAATAGGTTGGTAATGCATTTACTTGAAACTCCAGATCAAAGGGTTATAGCGCGAAATGTGATAAAGTCTTCATTCATAGAGGTGAAGGTAAGGCAACATGCGAATCCTATTTTGAGTTTGGCAAAAAGAACGTATCACAAGGTTCAATGAGATTTGACCTTGTGTATGAGAGATTATTCAATATCAAGGTAGATCAGGTATATCAAATATAGTTGGACCAAGGAAATGAATTATAACCGAAGCACATCATTCACGGTATTATATTTTATTCGGGAGAAACCAAAATGTACCATGGTTTGGTAAGAAGGCATTAGTGAGGCAATATAAAGAAGAAGAACGTTATAGAATTTGTAACTCCTTGACCAATTGTCAATAGGTAATAGCAGAGCATCAGAAACCTGGAGGTATTATATGCCATGTATACATTTTCCAGTTTAAAATAAGACATGGTTAACATGGATTTTATCGCAAGATTGCCTCATGCACATAAGGGTTGTCTCATACATTTTAAGAATTTGATTCCACATGAGAGATAGCTGACAGGTTTACTTATATATCACACATGTTGTATTTCAAAACTACTTACAAGGCTGAAGAATATGCGAAGTTGTCTATTACAGAGGAAGTACAACTATACGGAGTTCTGAACTCTAGTACATTAGGCAAGGGAGCTCAATTTATTACACATTTTTGGAAGTTTCTCTTCAGAAAAGGTTGGGCACAAAAGTGAGTTTGAGTATAGCCTTTCACCCTTAGAACGAATGGAACAACTAGAGTATACTATCCAAACATTTGAAGGTGTATGACGAACCTGTACGAGAGTCATCTACCCTTATTGAATGTGCGTATCATGATAGCTAATGGTTAAGCATCAAAATGGTATCTTATGAAGGTTGATGTAAAAGGTAGGTGATTTACACCGAGTGGAACTGCTTTATTTGGGGCTACATTTTGTTCACTACGCTATAGAGAAGGGTAAGATGGTACTACAGTAGCTACAAGCTAAAACAAGTCATATGCTGAGATCGATTATGTCCAAGCTATGCGGGATGTCACTTATGAAAGGATATATATTGCCATCCTATATGAATAAGTGAGAAGATGAAAAGAAAATAATAATGGTTTTGGTAAAGGTACAGTGGAGAAACCGAATCACGTAGAGAGACAAAGAAATAATGAAGTCAGAGTACCCGTGACTACTTCAAATGGGGGAGAAAGTTCAAGGTATGGAGTTGGGGTATAACAAGGAAGTATCCATGAATATTATGTGTATATGCGTATATATGTTAAGATAGAGATGTATGGGATGTACATGAGACGATGTTACGAACATTCGAGGACGAATGTTTATAAGGGGGAAAGAATGTAACACCCCGTACCTTCCCAACCCTACTTGATGATATTTTAATAATGGTTACGTAGGTGTCGAGACCAATAAGTATGTATTTGGTAATGTTAATGACGAGGAAATTAAAATTTGGCCTCGTGCATGTGGTTAGCCCTTCAAAAGAGGTGTTTTGTGATTTTTGTGGCACAATTGTGGGGTTCAAAACAAGGCTAAGAGGACCTCTAAACAAAGTATATTAAGGTTATGAAGTAAGTTAAAGAATGGGACTTGAAGTATCTAACCAAACCCGCGAAGAAAAGTCGAAAAATGGAATTTTCAAAAAATCTAAGTGTAGGGCGCGCCAGAGGGCGTTCCACGCCGCTCTGGGCTAAAATTTTTATTCCAGAGGCATAAAGTTGGCATGTCTAAGGGCGTGCCATGCTGGTTTTTCCACTTTTTCGAAAGTTGGAAATTTCTAAGTCCCAAGGGTATTCGGGGTCGTACCGAGCCGATTTTTTCCCCGTTTCTTATACAACCATGAGAATATACATGAAATGAGTAAATTATTATATTGGTGTGATAAAATTATTCGAGAACTAATTTGGCGTCAAAATGACGATTTTACCCTTTTGGTCCAAATAGGCCATACGTGGCTAGAATCACTTATTTTTGGGATTGAGGCTACGGATATGAATAGAGTGAGTGGGAATATTGTTGTAACATGTACAAAATGATTTAAACATGATAAATTATTGATTTTACTGGGTTAAGTGACTTGGGCCCAAAAAGGACCCAAAAATGAAAAGAACACATGGCCCAAAATGGGTCAAATGACCCATTCTTTCAAAGACCTTATAGAAATAACAATCAATGATAAAGAAGTGGATAGGGATGGAATTGAGGGACTATATAAAGGGCAAAAAAATCTGATTTTTGGTCATTTGGAAATCTCATGCCTTTTTGATATTTTTTTCAATCATTTTCTCTCAAACCTTGAAAGCTCAAAGACAACTTTTGGAGCAAGATCATCCTATTCCAAGCCTTGGTAAGTATTTATTCTCATTTATTAATATATTATATGCATCAAAGAGTATGTAGATCATGTTGGTTGCGCTTGGAAATGTTGGACATGCTACTTGGTGTTTTTGTATGAGATTTGTGATCCATGAGGTTCAAGCTTGAAATATGACTTGTGCCTTTGATGAAAGAGCATGGTATGGATAAAATATGAAAATTTATGGTGTTATTTTGTTACTAAACTTGTGATTTTTCTATAAGTGTAAATTATGGGATTTTGGCCGATATGTACTATGAGATGTATTAAGGTCATTTGATGGATTATTTGTGATGTGGTGTGGATAAGAAAGTGTAAAGGAGAAGTGTTGTGGTGAAATGTATTGATTATCACGTGTTGGTCAATTTTGGGAGTATTGTGGGATTTTGGGAATAATAATTTCTTCAATGGTTTTGTCAAGGGGAAATGGCATGTTTAAAGACAAACATGTAACTCATTGATGTTATATGCATTTGTAAAGTAGTTGGTGGTTAATGTTGGCTCCGTTATGTATTTGTGTTGTAGAGTGAAACATAAAGAACGAGCGGGACTATTGTATGTGCATTTAAGATTGTGTATTGGTATTGAGAATACCAGGTATGTAAGGTTACTCTGTTCGTATCTTTCTGCGGCAAATAGTATTCACATTGACATTATATCTGTACCATCCCAAAATGTGCTAAGGTATTCTATATCCGGTTAGCAATGGTTATTATCACACATTTCCTACTCATTGATCAATTGGGAATTGTATGTCTCATAATCGTTGGTCAATGCTCCAAAAGCCCAAAAAAGGTTATGTTCCAAAGTGCCAATAGTGGTTATGCACATACCTCTTGTTCATTGACTTGTGTCTAATGGTTTCAATAGCGTTATCTATTGTTAAGTCACATATTCTTCATTCACTAATCATGGTTGTTCATGAGTTGCATAATTATGGACATGCTTCAAAAGTCCCAATCATGTTGTGTTCTTGAGCTTCCAATAATGTTGTGGCTATGTATATCTACGTTAATTTCTCATAACTGATTGTATCAATATCTCATAAGTGGATGACTCAATCTCTCAAAAGTAAGAAATATAATAATTCATATCTGTTGGTGGTCAATAATAAAGTATGGGTGGTAGCTTTGGGGGCAAAAGGCCTATGTCATGCCGATCCAGAGATTGTTGGATCAGGGGGCAGTCCTAGGGGCATAAGCCTAGCTCGATCCGATCCTGACAGGGGGAAGCTCTAGGAATAATAACCTATCTCAAGTTGAACCTGATATGTTGGTATGGGTGGTAGCTCTGAGGCATAAGCCTAGCTCGAGCCGATCCCAATATATATTGATCTATGGGTGGTAGCTTTAGAGGCAAAGACCTAGCTCGAGCCGATCCCAACATGACATTATGTTATGTTAAGACCCACTGATTAGTTGGGGCTCGGGTACGTTATGATATGAGCGATGAGGAATAAACCATAAAGAGAAGAACTTAATTTATGTAAGCTACATGGTTCCACATATGCAAATCAATGGGTTATTCGTATTGATTATTCTATTACATTTTGATTCTATTGATGTATTCATGACAGTTTCATATGGAATTACATACTCAGTACATTATCCATACTGACCCCTCCTGGGGGCTTACCTTACTTGCTGCAGGCGCAGGTACTAGTAGACCTCAACTGTAGGTTGCAGATCTTTTGCTGACTTTTGGTGAGATCCAGTTGGTTCGGGGCTTTCTGATTCGCTATGTACATGTATTTTTGTATTGTATATGAGTATAGAGCGGGGTGTTGTCCCGACTCGAGGTTTGTTATAGCTATGTATCTGTAGAGGCTTTTATAGACTTATGTGAGAACAGAATGTAAGATATGTATGCTCATTTTGGTTTGATGGCCCCAACGGCCAAGTTTGATATATATATATATGGCATATGTTTGCATATCCACGACTTCGGCATAGTTGCTTGAGGTATTATAAGGTCCATAAGAGGAGATGCATACGAGTGTTCATAAGCAAAGATTGGTTCTCTCAGGCCATATCGGCTTCGGGTGCCAGTCCGGCCCGAATGGGATTTCGGGTTGTGACATTTAAAGTCCTTGTCGAATGGATAAACTGATTTTGACAAAAATTTAATGATTTATCAATTGTTTTGTCATTTTTAAACTATGTATGAATATGGAAATTTTGGGTTTTCTCGAAAAATATATGAAATGGTATTTTGATGTAATGACCCTCCCGGTCATTTATTACGTTTTTATCCTTTCACTTCATTTAGAGCTTTCTACAGCTTCCCCAGGTCATTACTGACTTGCTGGGACTGACAGTTCGGTTACCGGGTAATATTTTTATTTTTAGAGCCATTTTCCTATTTTGGAGCTTTTGAAGTTATGGAATAACCTTGGGTGAATTTCTAAAGCTTGTTTTTATCATTTGCCACTAATTAGTTTATGATTTTACCTTCAAATATTTGTTTTACAATCTTGAATTTTGGGGTTTTATGGGTAAAACTAAAATATGAGATTTCCACCCCATTTTTTACGGGACTTCAAATTTAAACTACCTAAACTAAAGGTTATGTGATTTTTCTTACATAGAACTCATATTTGAACCTGGATCTGAGGTGTGTTAATATGTGTATCATTATCTTCATTTTATTTCATAGAACTCATATTTGAATAGATTTGGATCATTCGGAGGTAATTTTGAAGGGCATTTAATTATTGAAACTTCTTTAAGGCAAGTCAAGACTTTCTTTGACTCTTTTACGAAGTGCTTAAGTGTTAATTGCTTGAGTTGGAGTAATGAGGATTGTTTCTATATAGATGAGGTGACGAGTATTTATGCAGGTATCGATGTATTGTAAAGGGAAAAAAATTGAATTTAACGAGTTGTTGAGATAATTCTTTATTCTTGACTATTGGATTATCTTGTGTAAAGTGTTTTAGTGGTGAATCTAAACTTGGGAGTTGTTCATATTGCTGTATAGCCTTTTATGAGTGAGAATTTAGCTAGATTGATAAATTGAAGGCTTGTAGCTGGTGTTGTTGGGTTGATTATGGCCTTGTGTGCCTGGATTTGAAGTATTGTGTTGTTCCTTATTATCGCGATTCATGCATACTCACTAATATTCATATCATAGTACTGTGAAATTGATATTTTGAGAAATTTTAATTTAAAATGGCTTTCATGCATGATGGATAGTGTTCCAGGTGAATTTTACTGGTTTTACTAGCATGCATGAGTGGAAATTATTCCAGGTGGACTGATTGGAAATCGTTCTAAGTAGACTCATTAATTTGCATGCACAATGAGAAATTATTCTTGGAGGTTATATGGACCTCGCTAGTTCCCTATGGGTCCCAGCTAACCAAATAGAGTAGTGGGTGTACACTGTCATTTATTGCATCATATTGTTTCATTTGATTGATTGATATTATAGTGATTTTAAGAGTTGGTGTTGATTACTAGTATTATTGCGATATAACTGTTAGATTAGGCTGTCTTTCCTAAGTTGTTTACTTATATTGGATGGTTGGTTTCAGTGATTCTTGTCACCACTTTGAATTAGGATCAGTCCATGATGTTGCTGAGTACACGCGTTTCGTACTCATTCTTGCTTGTTCTACACCATACATGCATGTACTGAGTCGGTGGTCCTTGAACATTGATCTTGCAATTGAGTCGTGATTACTTCATGGAGATTTTGAGATAGCAGTTGTTGATCCTGGTTTTCTTAGATTTCCTCATTATCCTAGTCTTAGTCTGATTTTCTGTATTTTAGACAGTTTTGGGCTATTCTTTGTATTACTCTAATAGAGGTTTATACATATGACTACAAGACCTTGGGCACTTGAGATTTATGACACTCTTTTGTATGCATGATTTTGAGAATTTTCTAGATTTATTGTTCCTAAGGTTTCTTGTCATTTTTTTATACATTGGGTTATTGTCTTGGGTTAGGATTTTAGGTTTACATGACTCATTGGGTGTGATAGGTGCCATCAAAAATCTAATTTTAGGTCGCGATAAGTTGGTATCAGATCCCCAAGTTCGTTATTCTAACATCTACAAGCCAAGTCTAGTAGAGTCTCGTGAATCGGTGAGGAGACATCTGTTATCTATCTTCATAATGGTATGGGACTTTAGGAAATTTCCTTTCTTCTTTCTTCACTACAAGAGAAATGGTCTTTAGCGAGAGGAAATTTGGTCGTAAAAAGATCAAATGCGGTCGTTATAAGTCAACAGCGACCGGGTAAAATTTGGTCGTCACCGGTCACTAAAAGCTCTGTCGTTAAAAGTTGACGACCGGATTGGCAATCCGGTCGTTAAATATCCTTTAGCGACAACTATCAATCCGGTTGTTATACTTTCTTTTAGCGACTAGATTTTCCCTTCGTTAATTGTGTTTACCTGTCGTTAAAAACCTCTATTAACAACAAATCCAATTGATATAAGCTCTTTTAGTGACTGGATTGACGTTCCCAAATGATATAGTAAATAATTAGATGATTGGGTATATAGTTTGCTTTGAAGGTCGTATGTTATGTAATTATACACACACATCTGAAAATATCGAAATAAAATTCTTCACACAAACTTTTACTTTTAGAGTAATTACAAAAGAATCAAAATATCAACTCCTATTACAGAACAAATCCGTCCAAATGTTAATGATTCTTTATTTCTATAATCCTATCACAAGATAAAAGAGAATTGAAGCATGTACATAAAATGTAAGCATCTTTGAACCACTAATAGAATAATAAATGTATTCTTCTTGTGCTCCAATAAGTTCTTTAATATTTTCACCTGCTTCAACTTGTTCTTCAAAATTTGACCTGTAAAAAGAAAAATTAATACGGAATATCAATTTGCCATAGAACTCTTAATAGTACTACTCTTTTTAAATTTCCACAAAATCAAGACTTAGTTTGTTTTTAGTTCCCTGGTGATACTGAAACACAAGTTCCTTGATAAAACGCTGACAACACACTAACCTCTTTGTAGCCTTGGATATTTTTCCAATATCAACATAAGGAGCGCCTTTGGAATCCCTAAACATCGTTACTGTTTTTGGACCTGCAGGAAGTAAGAATAAACTTGAGTTTTGCAAAAATATAAAGTTTCAACATTACTAAGGATATGCGCATTGACAAATTGAAATACTAGCTTTATTCCTTTTTTTCAGAATTAGTCTGTATCAGTACTACACATAAGGGTTAATGTACTAAGTAATTGTCTCTTTTTATTTTATGCGTAACATTATAAAGAGAATGCCACAGTAAGAAAATTTATAGCTTGGAAATGCAGAACAAAGAGAGAAGACCATGAAAACTCAAACAAGAAAGGAATGATAGGATGGGCCGTTCAAAGAGCCAACCACTTAACCAAGAGATTAGAACTTACAAGAAATTTAGCCAACCACTTATTAAAACCAAGAGACTGTCAAATGGAAAAAAATAAAAATGTAATATTATACCAACAATAAAATAGTAGCTCAAGTAATTTATCAATTTGTGCCGACATAATTTACTAAGAATTTCAATAACTAAGTACATCCAAGATCTAATAATGTTGATGCACTAGTTATTGATTGTCAATATTTGTCATTCACAAACAAGTTTCTACACATAAACAAAAATTTTAATATAGTTGGTCCATCATATTCTCAAAAAAATATTGTTGGTCCATCAGTTATTACTCACTCCATGCCACTTTATGTGATATGATTCGGAGTATGAGGTCAAGCTACCAAATTTTCTATGTGAATTTCAACATATAATCTTCAAAAAAATTTAAAATAAAACTTACATATTTCGAAATGCAGAAAAGGTACAATAAGTTATAATAGTTATTGTATTTGAAAAACTCATGGTCAAAGAAAAACTCGTTTGACTCTCCAAATAGTAACGACGTCACATAAAGTGGACCAAGAAAAGTAATGTTATCCCCAAACCAAATAACAAAAATAAGTTTATACAACACAATACAAATTCTAACTTCTTGGAAGGAGAACGATGGTTGTCCTTAAACATAAATTTCGATTTCTAACGTGCAGTAGAGATCCACCTAAGGTACATGTTCTCATTTGAAGCTTATCTCTACCAGACCCATATACAGCTCTTAAACCATACTTAAATATACAAGTGAAAATGATTTGGTTGGCTTCTATAGACGACACAAATAAATCATACTGATATAGAACTACAAGTTGACATGACTTTGTATTATATAGTGAAAGATTAATAAAAAAGGTGAGAACACATAATAGATTACGATTTTCTAGGAAAAATACATGATGTAAATTTCACCATAAATACCATAGCTCAAAGTATAATGAAAGGGAAGGGAAGAAAGTTGGAGAAAGGAAAAGCTCAACCACATTTAAGTCTTGGTTCAACCTCTACATAACATTACTACAAAAAAAGACATCTCTAGGTAACTGTGCTCATATCCCCACACAATCTTATATCAAAAGGTAATGCAACAGAGAGCTATGTGCACCCATAAAATAAACACTTTCTGGAGTGAATGCAACTCTAAACCAGAGAGGAATAGAGAACCTTATATGGCTTTCATGTCCATAAAAATAACAGAGGAAACAAGCAACACAATTTTGTGATAGAAAGATAGGCAGCGAAGCGGTCACCTGTAAACAAGCAATTAAAATACATCTAAAACAGAAAATGAAAAAGAAAGGATCAACAACTTTATCCTACTAGTATAAGTAGTTCATTAAGATAAGGGTTTATTAGTTACTAGTGAAAATATTTGGAAGAGACACTAATATAAGATTCTAAAGAAAAGTTATAGTACCCTTGAGTTCTTGACCATTTTAGACTACGTGTGATGGTGGATGTGTCCCAGGTAATGATACTTGAAGTGTCTCTCGAGTAAACATTTGGAGATCCAAAACTAGCCCATTCAATCTCTTAGTATCAGCTACCTGTCACATTGCATATCATTGTACAACACATTAAAACATTATCTATTTACAGGGAACAATCTCATGTGCAAAATGATAAATAAATGTGAGTAGCCACTGATGTGCTTTGTTTTGAAATAAAAATAAAGATAACCCAAGTTCACAATAACATCAACTACTTGCTTTAGCATGTCACCTAGTGGAATAAGTTGAAAATATCCAGATTTTGTACACTATTTATCCTTGCATTTAGTTTCAAAATGTTCATAAGAATCAGCTGGTATTTTCAGAGAACCTGCAAGTGTGCAAAAAAAATAAAAAAATGTACAGCTAATAGCCCAAGAAGAGAACTTGTAAGTGTATAAAGAAATTTGTTATAATAATAGCTAAGATTTTATCATTTAAGTGCAGTGGCTGGCTAGCCGACTCTAGAATCCAGCGTACCGACAGCAAAGATAAGAGTACATACCCAAATGAACTCTGCCACTACATATTTACAACTATTAAAAGATCCACCAGAATTTTATGTTATAGTTAGGTTTTTCACTTAAAAAAATTACCAGAGATGCGATGTGTAGGACCTTCTTTCTTCCATCAGTTAAGGGTTCATGGACAACCGAGTAAAGTAGACATCTGCAACCACTAAAGGATCTGCCAGAACTCTAGCATAATTTTTTCACTGTAGCAGGATCACTATAATTGACATCGTTGAGTTCACTGCAGTAGAACTCCACAGTTACACCTACTTGTGCAACACTATACTCCGATTCTGCTCTTCTAAAAGTAACATTGGTTCTAAAATTCCATCGTCATCTACAAAAAAGACCGGAAATGTTACCAAGTTAGAATGTCACTTGCAAAAACTACTAGAGCTGCTAACTTTTCCTCCATCCATCAATTAGGGGATCATGAAAAACACAGTAAAATCAAACCACCTATGCACCTATTTCTCTTCTTTTGGACTTATCACAGGAAAATAAACACACAACTCTAACCTTTTGTGCTTCCCTGGTCAGTTTTCACTATTGCATGTTCATGAGAGTCCTTTTTTTATATGGTAAACTCTATCCCCACCAAACCTCCTTTATGAGGAGCTAGGCAACAACTTTTCTATTACTAACTCAAATGCATAATCTATTACTCTCTGCTCAATATCCAAAAATCACTTCATATATTTTAATGAAAAATGGTAGTTTGGCAAACTAGGGCATGTCAACTAATAAACAAGACAACCAGCTATAGCACACAAACTGGGATACTAGGTAAATCATTTGAACCCCCAAAATCCAATACAAAACATGAGTAATATACCATATATAACTTTAAATTCAATTGACGTACAATACCTTAGGACAAGCCCAATTCTTAGAATGGATATATTTGAAGAATCCAGTACCAATCTAAACTGCAAAAAAAATATAAAAAAAAATTACAAAATCCCCAAAATGAAAAAGAGAAACGAAAAAAGACCTCGAAAAGCAATTGGGTAATCAAGATAATTTATCTTTTGTATTGATTTTCTTCTATCCATGAGATCATGTATTCTTTTTAGTGCACTTTTTGGATCACGACTTCACATATATTTTGTGGAAGAATATTCATATTCATTGCAACAAATTATGATAATTGGAATTTTAAAAGAACATTCTAGAATACACTAGGAAGTTTTGCTGTTTGGTATAAATTTACATACCTTGATGAGAAGAGATGAAACTATATGAATATTAATCCAAAAGAGACTTAGGAGAAAACTGGTGGATCATGGATGGTGAAATGGGGATAATCGCAATAAAGCACATCGGTTTTTTTATTTGGGTGGGTAGTGGGGAGAAAAGGTTGGACAAAACTTAGCGCCTTTTTATTAATCAATTAATATATAGCTTTAACGACGGGTTGTTATATATATTTTAATGACATGATACTATCCCTTTGTTAATTGAATTAAAAATCATCTTTAACGTCTCGAAAAAAAAGATGGTCGCTTTAAGTATGTTAGTAACCACCGGAATTTTGTCCTTTCGTTAAAAAATGGTCGTTAAAAACCTCTTTTCTTGTAGTGCTTATTGTGCAATCAAATTCCTTTGATTGATTATTGAGATTCTTGTCTAATTCTCAAATAGATCAAGAGGACTCGTGCATCTTTGGATGGAGGTCAAGAACCCATTCCATCCTAGGTACCAATTGCCTATGCAGGGGTACGTGGAAGGGGTAGGGAACATGGTAGAGGTCATGGTAGAGGTAGAGCCTAGGTGTCTACTAAATTCATATTAGGAAGGAGTCCCTTGAGTTTGAGTATAAGGCAGACCATGTTTAGAGCTCGGTTAAGGAGGTTGGCTAGGGTAGGCTCCACATGATCTTATAACTACTCTAGGACTCCAGGATTTTGCTCAGACCACAGATTAATAGCCTTTCCTAGCCTATCAGGACCCAATGGTTCAGGAAGCACCTACATATGATGGCATGTCTTTGTTGGGAGTGGGAGCCATACTAGGGGTTAGGGCTATTACTTCTGTCACGTCCAAATCCCATTGAGGCGGACTGGCACCCGAAGTCGATGAGGCCCGAGAGAACCAATCTTTGCTCATGTCCATTCATATGCATGTCATAAGGAACACCACCATCATGTATAGAGATATAAGATACCAATAGAAGAATTTATGGAAACATGTGATCTATACATATAGGAAACTCGACAGTTAGGGCCGTCAGGTCAAAATTGACATACATCTCTTACATTCTCATTCCCACATACGTTTACAAAGTCACTAACAGATGCATACACATAACCATCTTAAAATCGGGACAAGTCCCCGCTTTATACAACATTTAAAATACCAAAACAAATGTACAACTGTGACTCGGAAAGCCCCGAACCAACTGGAGCTCACTAAAGATCAGTAGATGACCCGCAACTTACTATGGAGGTCTACTAGTACCTGCTCCTACAGCAAGTAAGGTAAGTCCACCAAGGGACGTCAGTACGAAGAATGTACTGAGTATGTAAGGCTCATATGAAACTGTATGATCCATAAATACTTCAATGAACTCAAATACAAATGAATAACCAATATGAATAAGTCACCATTCTATATGTTGGGAACCATGTATATTGCATTCATTACTTTCTTTGCTTATTTACTTCTATGTTTGTTCATCATCACTTGTGTCACTATGTACCCGGGCCCCGACTGATCAGTGGGTCTTAACATAACATAACGTTATGTCAGGATTGGCTCGATCTAGGCTTATGCCTCTAGAGCTACCACCCCTAAATCAATACATCGGGCTCGGCTCGAGCTAGGTTATTACCTCTAGAGCTTCCACCGATAAACCAATATATCAGGTTCGGCTCGAGCTAGGTTCTTACCTCTAGAGCTACCCCTTTTCAGGTTCAGTTCGAGCTAGGCTCATGCCTCTAGGACTACCCCCTTATCCAATAATCTCCGCATCAGATTGATCTAGGTTTTCGCCCCCAAAGCTACCACCTATACTCAATCATCAACCATATATGCATTACATCGTTCTTTACTTTTGAAATTGATACATTGATAGTCATAACATTATTTGAACTTTGGAACATAACATTTTTTGGAACTTTGGAACATTAGTCAATGAACATAATACATGTGAATCACAATTGATCAATGAGTAGGGAACATGTGATAATAACAAGTGGTAACTGGAAATAGGATAACTTAGAACCTTTCGGAATGGAATAAATAAAATGTCAATGTGAATACTATGTGCTGCAGAAGGATACGGAAAGAGTAACCTTACATACCTTTAGTTCCAAGTATGAATATACAAGCCTATATATGAATACAATAGTCCATCTCCTTCCTTATGTTTCACTCTACAATACAAGTACATAACGGAGCTTACGTTAACAACTAGTTACCGTACAAGTGTAAAAGATGACAATGAGCTATATGAATGCCATATAATGTCATTTTACCCTTTATAATACAATCCACTGCATTACCATACCAACAACACCGTAACATTCCACACATTGACCAAGACATCATAAACCAATAGCATGTCACACCACATTTAACCTTTACGCTTCCTCATTAGCATTACATCACAATTACTCCATCAATTCTCCTCATAACAACATATTAACAATAACACGTAATTAATATAATCCAACATGCCTCCCTACGACCCCTTAAAGTCACTAAAAAGGAATCATAAGTTGATAATTATATCCAAAAAGGGTATAAGGGCCTTTGGAGATAAAAAAGAGACAAAACCATACAAAATGACATTCCGGGGTGACCTGCGAAGCCACCTTCACCCGCAGGTGGCTGACATGTGTCTGAAGGTGACCCTTGGCAGTGTCCAGGGGCACTTGCATTGGCATCTGCGCCCGCATGTGCCTTCTTCTGCTGGGGCGGATGCCCAAATCAGCCAAAACGAGTCTTTTTTGGGTCCTTTTGTGTAATAAATGGTCCAAGGCCATAAGCAAGATTTTCTTTACATATTTTTGGTCACTTGGATTCCAACAAACACACATGGTTTCACAACACACATGAACATCACAAAAACCACATTTTTCCTTCAACACACCACCAAGTCCATGCAAATTTTTGTAATAACAATTCCAAACATTATGTACAAGGATAAAACAATTTAAGACTATAATAAAATCCCACGTGTAAATATTTAATCCATAAATTTCACTTCCTTCAAGACCACAAGTCCATTTTCAAGGCGAAACCATTTTTCGATTGCAAAAATAGACAGTTTTACACATAGTGACCTGTCCAACACTATGTCAACATAACCAACATGATGTATACACCATATTAAGCATGTCATATATTAAACCATGAGAATAAATACTTACCAAAGCTTGCAAGATGATGATTTTGTCCAAAGGGAATAGTTGCTTAGGGTTTGTGTGAGAGAGAAATGTTTGAGAAAATTCTAGAAATGGCATGTGAGTCTTTGTGAATAAAAATCTGATTTTTAGTCCCTTTTATAGTCCCATGTAGTCTCATTATTAGCCACATATTAGTCATAAATGTTAGGCTTACTTGGTCAATTGAAGAATGGGTCAAATTCCATGTTTGGGCCATGTCTTTTTGTCTAATTTTGGGCCTCCATTGAGCCCAATAGCACAAGAGTCATTTAACCCCAACAATTAATGCATAATTCACCAACACTCTCATGTTCAAATAATTCCATGAATTTTACGGGAATTAAATAGGTTCGGAAACATACGGGTTGTTACATTCTTCCCCCCTTAGAAACATTCGTCCTCGAATGTTAGTGACATTATTCAATTTAAAAAATGGTAAGTCTAGGAGCATTATCATATATATATATATACGCTCAATGCTTATCAATACTTACTTTTCATTGTTTCGATCTTGTCTCGTGAACTTGTTCTTCCCTTTGGAACAAATGAGGGTACTTTGACTTCATTATTTCTTCAGCTTCCGATGTGATCTCTACTATTTGTTGATTTCTCCAAAGTACCTTTAAAAAAGCTATGTATTTATTCCTCAACCTCTTAACTTGTCTATCCACAATGGCATTAGGTATCTCCTCATAGGTAAGATCCTCCGTAACTTGCACATCTTCAATGGGAGTAAAACGAGATGGATCTCCTATGCACTTTCGAAGCATCGAAACATGAAATATTGGATGAACTATGGAGAGTTATTGGGGTAATTTCAATTCATATGCAACTTGCCCAGATGTTCGGAAAACTTCATATGGCCCTATATACCGGGGACTCAACTTCCCTTTCTTTCCAAATCTCATTAACCCTTTCATCGTTGACACCTTCAAAAATACCCTATCACTTATAGCGAATTCGAGACCTCTTCTTCTAACATTAGCATAGGACTCATATCAACTTTGGGCCGTTTGTAGCCGTTGTTGGATCACTTTAACTTTCTCCATAGCCTGATGAACAAGATCTGGCCTAAGTAAAGCAGTTTCACCCGTTTCAAACCATCCGATTGGTGATCTACATTTCCTTCCATACAAAGCTTCATAAGGTGCCATTTTAATACTTGAATGATAGCTATTGTTGTAGGCAAATTCAATGAGAGGCAAATGGTCATTCCAACTACATTGAAAATCTAACGTGCAAGCTCATAGCATATCTTCAAGTGTTTGGATAATACTTCTGCTTTTCCATCTTTCTGAGGATGGAACGTCGTACTCAAATTCAACTGTGTACCCAAGCTCTTCTGAAAAGATCTCCAAAAATGTCCAGTAAATTGTGCTCCTCTGCCTGATATAATGGAGATAGGAATCCCATGTAATCGCACTATTTCTTTAACATACAACCTTGCATAATCTTCAGCTATATAGGTGGTCTTGACTAGTAAGAAATGCGCTGACTTTGTAAGCTTGTCAACTATGACCCATATGGAATCAAATTTCCACAGTGTACGAGGCAAACTTGTGATGAATTCCATATTAATCATATCCATTTCAAGACTAGAAGATTGATACATTGCATGTAACCTCCAGGTTTCTGATACTCCACTTTAACTTGTTGACAGTTTGGGCATTGAGTTAAAAATTCTACAATGTTCTTCTTCATATTTCCCCACCAATATACCTCTTTTAAATCATGGTATATTTTAGTAGCTCCCGGATGAATAGAATATCGCGAATGATGCGCCTCAGTCATAATTCATTTCCTCAGCTCTTTTACATTCGGTACACATAATCTACCTTGGTATTGAAGTACTCTTTCTTATGTAAGATCAAAGGCCTTTGTCAAATTCTGCTGTACATTCTCTTTTAGTTTCACTAACATGCGATCCGCAAACTGCTTCGCTTTCACTTCAGCTAGTAATAAAGATTCTGCCGCATTTTGTACAATAACCCCTTCATCTGAGGATTCGAGAAGACGAACCCCCAAGCCGGCTAATTGATGTAGATCTTTGATTAAAGCTTGCTTTTTCGTTAATTGGCCACTAGTTCCTCCTATTGCCTTGCGGCTCAATGCATCAACTACCACAATTGCTTTTCCTGGATGACATAGAATATCAATATCATAGTCTTTTAATAGCTCAAGCGACCTCCGCTGCCTCAGATTGAGTTCCTTTTGCTTAAAGATATATTGCAAACTCTTGTGATCAGTGTAAATATCAACATGAACTCCATATAAATAATGACGTCATATCTTTAAAACAAATACTACAGCAGCTAACTCAAGATCATGTGTGGGATAGGTTCTCTCATGTGGCCACAACTGTCGTGAGGCATATGCTATTACATTACCGTACTGCATCAATACACATCCGAGGCCAACTCCAAAAGCATCACAATATACTGCATAACCTTCAATGCCTTTCGAAAGTACTAATACGGGTGTGGAAGTCAATTTACCTTTAAGCTCTTGAAAACTTTTCTCACATGCATCATTCCACTGAAATTTGACTACCTTGTGTGTAAGCTTTGTTAAAGGTGAAGCAATGGAAGAAAACCCTTCAACAAATCTTCGATAGTAACCTGCTAGCCCATGAAAGCTATGAATTTCTGTAGGCGTCGTAGGCCTTGGCCAATTTTTCACCGCTTCAATCTTCTGTGTATCAACTCGAATTCCTTCATCTGACACAATGTGACCCAAGAATGCTACGGATTTCAACCAAAATTCTCATTTAGAGAACTTTGCATACAACTTACACTCACGAAGAATCTGCAACACTTGTCGTAAGTTCTTAGCATGGTCCTCTTGTGACTTTGAATAAATCAGGATGTCATCTATAAATACCGTCACGAACACATCTAGCAATGGCTTAAACACCCTATTCATCAAATCCATGAACACAGTTGGTGCATTTGTTAGTCCAAATGACATAACTAAAAATTCATAATGGCCATACCGTGTTCGAAAAGATTTCTTGGGTACATCTTTTTCTCTAACTCTGACTTGATGGTAACCCGACCTCAAGTCAATCTTTGAAAAACATGTAGCACCCTGTAACTGATCAAACAAATCGTCAATTCTAGGGAGGGGATATTTGTTCTTGATTGTTACCTTATTCAATTGCCGATAGTCAATGCACATTCTCAATGTGCCATCTTTCTTCCGTACAAATAATATCGGTGCACCCCACGGGGACATACTAGGCCTGATGAATCCCTTGTACAACAAGTCTTTCAATTGCTCCTTTAATTCAAGCAATTCTACTGGAGCCATTCTATACGGGGGAATAGAAATAGGCTGAGTGCCTGGAATCACATCAATGCCAAATTATATTTCCCGTTCTGGGGGCAAACCTGTAAGATCCTCTGGAAATACATCAAGAAATTCATTGACCACTGGAACCGACTGAGGAGTTTGTGGTTCCACATTAGTATCTTTCACTCTTACTAAGTGACATATGTACCCCTTGGCAATCATTTTTGTTGCTTTCAGATAGGAAATAAATTTTCCTCTTGGTGCCCCCACATTACCCTGCCATTCAAGACTATTTTCTTGTGGCAAGTGAAAATGTACCTTCTTGGCCCGACAATCTACTGTGGCATAACAAGAAGCCAACCAATCCATGCCCATTATCACATCAAAATCCACCATGGCTAGTTCAATGAGAACGGCCAGTGTATCATGACCACACAGAGTTACCACACAATTACGATATACTCTTTTTGCAATAATATATTCACCAACTGGTGTAGCTACTTCAATTGACTTAGTTAATAGTTTCGTTGTTCTTGTAAATTTTGCAACAATCAATGGAGTAACATATGACAATGTAGATCCCGGATCAATCAATGCATATACATTATACAAAAATATGGATAATGTACTTGTGACTACGTCAGGAGATTCCTCCAAATTCTGTCAGTTCACTAGAGTATAAGTGCGGTTCTGAACCCCACTAGTACTGGCTACTCCTCTGGAAGCTATACCATGACCAAAAGACTACACACCTTGACCTAAAGAAGGAACCGATGATGATGACGCAATGGCTGACCCCGTCGGTCGTGCTATACCACCCATGCTCCTCAGGGGACACTCTTTCATCAGGTGCCCTATCAAACCACACCAAAAGCAAGCATTTTTCCCTAACTGGCATGTACTTGAATGAATACACCTGCAGTGCTGACACTGCTAACGAGAAAATCCTGCTGCCTGTGATCCGTGAATTCCACTACTCTGCTCAGATAGACAGCCTCTAAACCCTCAGAATTGAGAGTGAGTGTCTGCTGCGGAATAAGAGAATGAGGGTCTAGGCGATCTAAGAAACATCCGAGGCCTATATTCTCCCTGGGACACCATAGACTGTCCCATAGGTCTAGCTCTTTTGGAATGTCCTCTATCAGATTCATGTACCCTCCTTCTCTGTCTCTGATCTTCCATTTTCTATGCGAGGGCCTGTATTCTGGCTATGTCCATATCTTTATTCAAGGCATCAATGGTGCAGTCCCTTACCAAATATGGCTCTAATCTATCCACATATCGATGGACTCTTTCTGTCATTGTTGCTACTACATTCGGAGCATATCGAGCCAAGGAATTAAACTGAAGACTATATTCTCTAACACTCATGTTTCGTTGACGTAGATTTAGAAACTGGTCTCTACGTGCCTCCCGAACCTCATATGGGACGTAATGATCAAGAAATGCCATTTTAAATTCTTCCCAACCAGCTGGAAGTGCATCAATACCCCTTGATCTTTTACAGTCTTCATATCAAAATATAGCTTCACCTTTCAATCTATAAGCCGCTTCACCTTTCAATCTATAAGTCGCAAGTTCAACTGTTTTAATACCAGTCACGTGCATAACTTCTAGAGCCTTCTGGATTTGATCCACGAAGTCCTGTGGATCTGCTTTTGGATTCGACCCAGTGAGTATAGGAGGATCTAATTTCAAAAAGTCCTGTGTCCTGTGACTCGCCATTCTAGCCGCATCATCCTCATTTGTTGTTGGACCAGATCATCCTTGACTTTGTGCCACAACTAACTGAGTCAACATATGCACTGTATTTCTTAGATCCTTGTCAGTGGCATTCAATGGCGGTTCTGTGGGTACATCTCTACCTATTAGCTCTTTCGGAGCTGGAAAAGTAGAAGAAGACCGCGATGCAATTTCAGTGTTAGCTCTACCTTGACTAACTTGGTCAGGTGGTGATTTAATCATTCCTTCATCGGCAAGCATATCTACCTGCTTACCTTTGCCTCTACCTCTTCTTGTCATCAGATTTTATTATAAACAAGAAAACCATGTACAATGGTCAGATATGATTCCACTTACAACATTAACTCTATTGCACGATCTAGAAATGAAGAAAAGAAACAACTCCTAAATTTCCCGTAGCCTCCTACTTATAAATGTGGTGCACAACACATCCATAAGTAAGACTCTACGCAGACACGACTTTGTAGACACCCTTAGAATGAACTGCTCTGATACCACTTTTGTCACGCCCCAAATCCCATTGAGGCGGACTGGCACCCGAAGCCGATGAGGCCCGAGAGAACCAATCTTTGCTCATGTCCATTCATTTGCATGTCATAAGAAACACCACCATCAAGTATAGAGATATAAGCTACCAATAGCGGAAGTTATGGAAACATGTGATTTATACATATAGTAAACTCAGCCGTTAGGGCCGTCAAGTCAAAATGGACATACATCTCTTACATTCTTATTCCCACATACATTTACAAAACATATAACAGATACATACACATAACCATCTTAAAATCGGGATAAGTCCCCGCTTTATACAACATTTACAATACTAAAACAAATGTACAACTGTGACTCGGAAAGCCCCGAACCAACTGGAGCTCACCAAAGATCAGTAGATGACCCACAGCTTACTGTGGAGGTCTACTAGTACCTGTACCTGCAGGAAGTAAGGTAAGTACCCCAATGGACATCAGTACGAAGAATGTACTGAGTATGTAAGGCTCATATGAAACTGTATGATCAAAAAATACTTCAATGCTCAAATATAAATGAATAACTAATATTTATAAGTCACCATTCTGTATGTTGAGAACCATCTATATTGCTTTCATTACTTTCTTTGCTTCTTTACTTCTCTGTTTGTTCATCATCACTTGTGTCACTATGTACCCGGGCCCCGACTGATCTGTGGGTCTTACCATAACAGAACGTTATGTTGGGATCGGCTCGAGCTAGGTTATTACCTCTAGAGCTGCCACCCATAAACTAATATATCAGGTTCGGCTTGAGCTAGGTTCTTACCTCTAGAGCTACCCCTCTGTTAGGTTCGGTCTGAGCTAGGCTCATGCCTTTAGGACTACCCACTGATCCAATAATCTTGGGATCGGCTAGAACTAGGCTTTCGCCCCCAAATCTACCACCCATACTCAATCATCAACCATATATGCATTACTTCGTTCTTTACTTTTGAGATGATACATTGATAGTCATAACATTATTTGAACTTTGGAACATAACATTTTTTGGAACTTTGAAACATTAGTCAATGAACATGATACATGTGAATCACAATTAATCAATGAGTAGGGAACATGTGATAATAACAAGTGGTAACTGGAAATAGGATAACTTAGAACCTTTCGGAATGGAATAAATAAAATGTCAATGTGAATACTATGTGCTGCAGAAGGATACGGAAAGAGTAACCTTACATACCTTTAGTTCCAAGTATGAATATACAAGCCTATATATGAATACAATAGTCCATCTCCTTCCTTATGTTTCACTCTACAATACAAGTACATAACAGAGCTTACATTAACAACTAGTTACCGTACAAGTGTAAAAGACGACAATGAGCTATATGACTGTCATATAACGTCATTTTACCCTTTATAATACAATACACTGCATCACCATACCAAAAACACCATAACATTCCACACATTGACCAAGACATCATAAACCAATAGCATGTCACACCACATTTAACCTTTACACTTCCTCATTATCATTACGTCACAATTACTCCATCAATGCTCCTCATAAAGACATATTAGCAACAATCCATAATTAATATAATCCAACATGCCTCCCTATGACCCCTTAAAGTCATTAAAAAGGTATCATAATTTGATAATTACATCCAAAAAGGGTATAGGGGCCTTCGGGGATCAAAGAGAGACAAAACCATACAAAATGACATTCTGGGGTGACCCGAGAAGCCACCTTCACCCGCAGATGCCTGACATACATTCTCAGGTGACCCTTGGCAGTGTCCAGGGGCACCTGCGTTGGCATCTGCGCCCGCAGGTGCCTTCTTCTGCGGGGGAGGATGCCCAAATCGGCCAAAACGAGTCTCTTTTGGGTCCTTTTGCGTAATAAATGGTACAAGGCCATAAGTAAGCTTTTATTTGCATATTTTTGGTCACTTGGATGCCAAAAAACAACCATGGTTTCACAACACACATGAGCATCACCAAAACCACACTTTTCCTTCAATACACCACCAAGTCCATGCAAAATTTTGCAATAACAATTCCAAATATTATGTACAAGGATAAAAAAAGTTAAGACTATAATCACATCCCACATGTCAATATTGAATCCATCAAGATCACTTCCTTCAAGACCACAAGTCCATTTTCAAGTTTATAATGCAAAACCCTTTTTCGATTGCAAAAATAGACAATTTTACACATAGTGACCTGTCCAACACTATGTCAACATAACCAACATGATGTATACACCATATTAAGCATGTAATATATTAAACCAGGAGAATAAATACTTACCAAAGCTTGCAAGATCATTATCTTGGCCAAAGAGAATAGTTGCTTAGGGTTTGTGTGAGATAGAAATGTTTGAGAAAATTCTAGAAATGGCATGTGAGTCTTTGTGAATAAAAAACTCATTTTTAGTCCCTTTTATAGTCCCATGTAGTCTCATTATTAGCCACATATTAGTCATAAATGTTAGGCTTACTTGGTCAATTGAAGAATGGGTCAAATTCCATGTTTGGGTCATGCCTTTTTGTCTAATTTTGGGCCTCCATTGAGACCAATAGCACAAGAGCCATTTAAGCCCAACAATTAATACATAATTCACCAACACTCTCATGTTCAAATAATTCCATGAATTTTATGGGAATTAACTAGGTTCAAAAATATACGGGGTGTTACATTCTTCCCCCCTTAGAAATATCCGTCTTCGAATGTTAGTGACATTATTCAATTTTAAAAAATGGCAAGTCTAGGAGCATTATCATATATATATATACTCAATGCTTATCAATACTTACTTGTCATTTTTCCAATCTCATCTCGTGAACTTGTTCTTCCCTTTGGAACAAATGAGGGTACTTTGACTTCATTATTTCTTCAGTTTCCCATGTGATCTCTTCTATTTGTTGATTTCTCCAAAGTAGCTTTATATAAGCTATGTATTTATTCCTCAACCTCTTCACTTGTCTATCTAGAATGGCAATAGGTATCTCCTCATAGGTAAGATCCTCCGTAACTTGCACATCTTCAATGGGTGTAAAACGAGATGGATCTCCTATGCACTTTCGAAGCATCGAAACATGAAATACTGGATGAACTGTGGAGAGTTCTTGGGGTAATTTCAATTCATATGCAACTTGCCCAAATCTTCGGACAATTTCATATGGCCCTATATACCGGGGACTCAACTTCCCTTTCTTTCCAAATCTCATTACCCCTCTCATCGGTGACACCTTTAAAAATACCCAATCACCTATAGCCAATTCGAGACCTCTTCTTCTAACATCAGCATTGGACTTATGTCGACTTTGGGCCATTTGTAGCCGCTGTTGGATCACTTTAACTTTATCCATAGCCTGATGAACAAGATCTGGCCCAATTAAAGCAGTTTCACCCACTTCAAACCATCCAATTGGTGATCTACATTTACTTCCATACAAAGCTCCATAAAGTACAATTTTAATACTTGAATGATAGCTATTGTTGTAGGCAAATTCAATGAGAGGCAAATGGTCATCCCAACTGCCTTGAAAATCTAACGTGCAAGCTCGTAGCATATCTTCAAGTGTTTGGATAGTACGTTCTGCTTGTTCATCTGTCTAAGGATGGAATGCCGTACTCAAATTCACCTGTGTACCCAAGCTCTTCTGAAAAGATCTCCAAAAATGTCCAGTAAATTGTGCTCCTCTGCCTGATATAATGGAGATAGGAATCCCATGTAATCGCACTATTTCTTTAACATACAACCTTGCATAATCTTCAGCTATATAGGTGGTCTTGACTAGTAAGAAATGCGCTGACTTTGTAAGCTTGTCAACTATGACCCATATGGAATCAAATTTCCACAGTGTACGAGGCAAACCTGTGATGACGTCCATATTAATCATATCCCATTTCTAGACTGGAAGATTGATACATTGCATGTAACCTCTAGGTTTTTGATGCTCCACTTTAACTTGTTGACAGTTTGGGCATTGAGTTACAAATTTTGTAATGTTCTTCTTCATATTTCCCCACAATATACTTCTTTTAAATCATGGTACATTTTAGTAGCTCCCGGATGAATAGAATATCGTGAATGATGCATCTCGATCATAATTCATTTCCTTAACTCTTCTTCATCTGGTACACATAATCTACCTTAGCATTGAAGTACTCCTTCTTGTGTAAGATCAAAGTCCTTTGTCAAATTCTGCTGTACATTCTCTTTTAGTTGCACTAACATAGGATCTGCAAACTGCTTTGCTTTCACTTTCGCTAGTAATAAAGATTCTACCGCATTTTCTACAATAAACCCTTAATCTGAGGATTCGAGAAGACGAACCCCCAAGCTGGCTAATTGATGTAGATCTTTGACTAAAGCTTGCTTTTTCGTCAATTGGCCACTAGTGCCTCCTAGTGCCTTGCGGCTCAATGCATCAGCTACCACATTTGCTTTTTCTGGATGATATAGAATATCAATATCATAGTCTTTTAATTCCATGAATGTTATGGGAATTAATTATGTTCGGAAACATACGGGGTGTTACAACTTCAGAAAAGGAGTAGTGCAGGTTCAAGTAGTTTGGAAAGATGGACCAACCCAATTTTTAGGGTGTCCATAATGAGGATGCATAAAAGTTTTTTTATTATCCGCCATAAGAGACTCTAGAGTATGGGGTTAGTTGGGTCCTATACAGTTGACTACACTTCATTGCAGATGAAGGTTACCGCCAAGTAGTGGTGGCACTCATATATTGACTTCACGCCAGCATATTATCCTCTAATGACTTGGGCTATATTTTCATAGCCCTTTCTTGGTATATTCATCCTTTGTGGCTTGAGGGAGGAGCAACCAGTTTGAGTATTTATAATAGGAGGGTATTTCAGTAATTGAGTATGAGATCTAATTTTATGCACTATCCTATCACGTTGTGGTTATTCTACCATATGAGATAAAGAGGATTTAGAGGTTTGTTGTAATGACCCTCCAGGTCATTTTCCACATTTCCATATTATTTTGACTGTTAGAGCTTTTCCATGGCTGTCCCAAGTCATTTAGGACTCGTTGGTGCAGGCAGTTCGGTTACCGGGCAGTTCATTTGGTTTTTAGAGCCAATTCCATGTTTTGAAGTCGACGTTTTTCATATTTGGCTACCAGGCCTAAACTCTAGGTAAGTGACCTCGTATGTCAATTTTGATAATTCCATCAGCTCCAGAACATTGATTTTAGGCTAGGGGACCCTTGGTCGGGGTCCTGAGGCTTTTGGACTCGTTTTGGGCTATTGGGTGAAAAATGATGAAGATAGCCATTTGGATGTGGGACCCATATTTCATCGAAAATACCCTGTATGGAAATTTTGATTTCATCATTGAGTCCGGAATGCCAAATTTGTTAGGGTAGCATAGATTGTTTGCATTCAAAGGGTTCCGAATGAATTCCGAGGACCCGTTGGAAAAATGATTGACAAGTGTTGATGCTAGTTCAGCTGGTGCAACCACTTTAGCGGCTTGGGCACCACTTTAGCGGCTGGAGTGTAACACCCTGTATCCTAAGTGTACTAGTTCTACTTATATATCACTTGATATAGCCTTCTGGTACGGGTAATAGACTCAGTTTCCTATAAGACGAGCGATGGTAAAATGGGTTGGAAGGAACTGCCCGTACCTTTTAATGTGACACGACTAAGTTAACATCGCAAATGTTTAAACTTGGGATCCTGAGTAGGTATTTGAAGCTAAAGTTTAAAGTGACCAAGTGTACACAAGTTGTAAGTTAAATTAAAGGGATTAAGAATTAAAAATGGAATTAACTATTGAGGTGCTTGCTTGACTTAATTAAGCTAGTAGGTGAATCACCTACTTGAGATTTATGGACCGAGTTAATGGACCCAAGGTTATGGATAAGATTTGGTCCAAGTTAAATGTGCCAAAGAGGTGTATTACCTACTTAAGTTAATGGATCGGATTAAGGCCTATATTAATGGACTCTTTTAAGGCCCAAACTATGTAAAATAAAAGGAGAAGAGAATGGGTAGCCTAACCCCAAAATTCTATCCCAAAAGCCCAATAAATAAAGGCCCATTTGATACATAAATAAAGTAAGTAGGTGCATCACCTACTTTGACCTTTTGAGCAGCTTGAACTCCTTAAGTAGGTGCACCACCTACTCGGACCAATTTGACCCATTTGTGGTCCAAAATGCAGCAAAAAATGGCAGCCAAAAATAGTGCATTTATAAGACCAAGTTGTTGGTCATTTCCTTCATTATTAAGTTACATAAATCATATTTACTCTCTCAAGTTATCTCTCTTTCTCTCAAGGCTTAGTAGAACCACCTCAATTTTCTCCTAGGGTTCTTGAAGAAACCCTCACCTTTGATAGCTAAGGTAAGTGAAATTCTTATGGATTTAGCTTGATTCTTCTATTGATAACTAGGAAATCATGTTGGTTATGTTTAAAAGTATGGGACTACCTTTCCTCCATGTTAACTGCCCTGTGCCCTTTGGTTATTAAGAGGCCTTATTCTCTTGTTGGTTAACTTTGAAGGATAATTCAAGCTCTTGAAAAAAGTGCACCTTTAGTGGATAAATTCTAGAAATTAAGGTAAAGCTACTGCCCATTTTTGCCCTTTTCTCTATATATTTTTTGGTGGAGAATTGTGCATATATTGTTGTTAAGAATGCAAGGGATAATGAGTTCAATATTGGGTTGCTATAATAAAGGATTTGGGGACTGTTTTAGGGGCTGTTTCATGTCTATATTTGGGGATAGCTTGTTTTATCTAAAAAAGGGATGTGAGTTGTTGGTATTAGCATATAAAAGGAGGGTGTAATGATGCACCACATAACTAGATGTTGTGTAAGCTTGCTGCCTATCATACTTTGTGGATTGTTTTGTACATATTATGAAGCCAAAGGAGTCTCCAAGAATCTTATATGAATCCGTGTGTTGTACAAATGTAATTAGAGGAGAAGGGGTTGAAAGAACATCCTTGATTTGGTGAATTACGGGCGTACTTCCTGGCTACTATTTTGAGTAAATTTGAATAGCCTGAATTTGTTAATTAATTACTAATACTAGTTTTACCACTTACTTCATTGTAAATAAGTAATTTGAAAGGAAGAAGGTTAATTTAGGGTAATACCGGAGTTATACAACAAGGTATGTAAGGCTACTCTATTCCGTATTCTTTGGCATGAAATCCAACACTTGTGTTACAAAGTGAGCTTCTAATGTTCTCCCATGGCAAATGATACATAGTGGCAGCATATGATCTCCCATGCAGCTAATGACCTTGCTCCCACTCCTTAATGTGTTAAAATACCTCAATATATTCTTATTACCTAGTCTGCATGACTACATTCAATAGAAAGCTTCATGAGTTCTCCTTTTAGTCAAATAAGATCCATGTGTTATTTCAGCTCCTAGGCATTTCATTTATGTACAAACTTCTCCCTACTTTATTATTACTGCATCAAGTGTTTATTCATGCATCTTTTACTGGTGGACTATTGTCCCAAAGCTCAATAATGTCATGACCACCAAAGTAACAATCTCAAAGGTAATAAACTAAGAAACACAAATCTGGTTATGTTCGGGTGGCAGCTCAGGGGCGTAAGCCTAGCATGGGCCGATTCCAATTCGTTTATATATGGGTGGCAGCTCAGGGGTGTAAGGCTAGCATGGGCCAATCCCAACTTGTGTATTTACCACTGATCAGTTGGTCATTTTTATCACATGGCTTACAAAGATTATAAAGTAAGAATGATATAGTGAAGAAAAGAATGTAATATACATGATTCCATAGATACAGGTAAAGGTGGTCTATTATGGTTTACACTTTTCATTTGATCTCTCACTTTACATATTAGCTACTCTTTACCTTACATATTCAATACATTCTTTTGTACTGATGTCCCTTATAGGGGAACCTACATTTCATGCTGCAGGCACAGGTACTTCAGCTAGTAGACCCCTCTAGTAGAAGAACAGGACATCCAACGGCTATTAGTGAGCTCCAGGTTGAGTCGGGGCTTTCCAAGTCTGTTTTATATGTTTTGGTATTGTATAGTAGCTAAGTGTAAGGCGGGGGCTTGTATCGACCTTAACTAAGTTTATATATCTTTTAGAGGCTTTGTAGACGGTAAAATGAAGTGTGATTATGCCTTGTCTTTCAGTCATTATTGCCCCAACGGCCAAGTCATGTATATATAATTTTGGGCTTGACTACGTGGTTTATTTTCATTAAATCTTAATATCCATATTTGGCAGAATCTTTAAATGTTAGTGGAAATGCATGGTAAGTACAAGGTTATGGGTTGGTGCTCTCGTCCCTTTACGGCTAGGGTGTCTGTCCGCCTTAATAGGATTTAAGGGGTGACAAAAGTGGTATGAGAGTAGGTCGTCCTAAGGAGTCTATAAGCCTTGTCTATGTAGAATCTTGCTTATGGATGCATTATGCACCACATCTATAGACAAGAGGCTACGGGACATTTAGGAGTTGTCTCTTTTTCTTCATATCATAGATCATGCAATAGAGCCAAGGTTGTAGGTGGAGTCATATTTAACCATGGAATTTTTTTTTCTCATTATAGTAGAGATACCGATTACAAGGAGTAACAATAAAAGTGAGCAAGTATCGGTGTCTGTCGGAGAAGGGACCAACATGTCACCACCTAGAGAATCTAAGCAAAGTGAGGCTCAAGATGAGTTTGCCTTACGGACCTTTTCTACTCCTCCATCTCCAGAAGAGCTAAGAAGGAGAAGTGTACCCTCAAAATCACCTATTAATGCTACTGAGTAAGATTTAAGAAATGTGGTATAATTGTTGACTCGTATAGTTGCTGGACAAGGTCAAGGACAAGCTAGTCCAATTACAGGTACTAATAGTGTGGATAGGGCAGCTAGTCTACGAACTCAGGATTTAATTAAATTGGATCCTCCCACATTTACCGGGCCAGAGCTTAATTAATACCCACAAGACTTTATTGATCAAATACAAAGGGACTTGGATGTCATGCGTGTATCTAGTAAAGAGACAATTTAGCTATCAGCATATAGGTTAAAAGGGGAGGCTATATTATGGTACGAAGACTAAAAATGATCTATGGTGTCACGCCTCGAATGCCAATGGGGCAGACTGGCGCCCGAAGCCGTTAAGGCCCGAGAGAACCAATATTCATTCATGTACACTCATATGTAAGTCACTAAATGAACAACATTCTCTCCCATGTATTTACAAGATGCCAATGGCGGAAGTCATGGAGAACATATGATATATATGAAACTTGGCCTTTAGGGCCATCAAGTCAAAAGCATGCGTTCCTTACATTTACTTTACTTTGTCCTACAACATCTACAAAGCCTCTATAGATACATAGACATAGCCAACCTAAAGTCGGGACAAGTCCCCGCTTTATACAACATGTACATAATACCAAATTAAGTGTACATAGTGACTCGAAAAGCCCTGAATCAACTGGAGCTCACCAATGATCCGCAAGTGATCTGGAACCTACTGAGGAGGTCTACTTGTACCTGTGCCTGCAAAAAGTAAGGTAGTCCCCCAAGGGACGTTAGTAGAAAGAATGTATTGAGTATGTAAGGCCATAAGTAACTGCATAAGAAATAAGGACTTCAATGAAATCAAGTACAAGTGGGTGGACAGTATAGATTAGCCACCATAATACACATGTGTGAAGTTGTATACATTGAATTCATTTCTTTTGTTTTCATTCATATCATTGTCGCAATCATTTATATAACATCGTTCATATAATATCATTCATATAATCATTCGGGATAGCCTCTAGCTAGGCTTCCGCCCCTTTGAGTTGCCACCCATTCGGGATAGCCTCTAGCTAGGCTTATGCCCCTTTGAGTTGCCACCCATTCCCAATATTCATTCGAGATCGCCTCTAGCTAGGCTTACACCCCTTTGAGTTGCCACCCATTCTCAATATTCATTCGGGATAGCCCCTAGCTAGGCTTTTGCCCTTTGGGGTTGCCACCCGTACTCAACAAGTATGCATTACTTCAATTCTTTTGTTATAAGAGTGGTACGTTGGTGGTTGTAACATTATTGGAACTTTGGAACAATAGTCCACAATTTTGAGATATGTGAATAACAATTGGTACAAAACCTACAACGAGATACTTTAAGACATTTCGGAATAGAAACAAGTGCAATGACAATGTGAACAATGGGTGCTGCAGAAGGATACGGAAAGAGTAACCTTACATACCTTATCTTCCAAATATGAATACACAACCCTATATGTGAATACAACAATCTAGATACTTCCTTACGTGTTACTCTACAACACAAGTACATAACGGAGCTCACATTAACAATTAACTACATTACAAGTGCATAAGACGATAATGAGCTACGTGACTGCTATATAGCTTCATTTCATCCTTCTATAATACAACTCACTGCATTACCATACCAACAACACCACAACATTCCACACATTGACCAAGACATCATAAACCAATAGCATTTCACACCAAGTTTATACTTTACACTTCCTCAGTAACACCATATTACAATTACGCCATCAACTCATCTCAATACCTTTCACAATAACACAATCCATAATTGATATAATCCAACATGCCTCCGAAAGACCCATTAAATCCATTCAAAAGGTACCATAAGTTGATAATTGCAGCCAAAAAGGGTATAGGCGGTTTCGGGGATCAAAGAGAGACAAAAACATGCAAAACAAAATTATGGACTGGGTTATGGAGCCACCTGCTCCCGCAGGTGGATGACATGCGGTAGAAGGTACCCCTATAGCCTTGTACAGAGCCACCTGCGTTAGCATCTGCTCCCGCAGGTGCTCCAGACGCGAGGGCGGGTGCCCGTTTCAGCCTCCAGGGGTCATTTTAAGGTCCTTTTTTGTAATAAATGGTCCATGGCCATAATTAAGCTTATATTTACATGTTTTAGGTCAAATATGATGCCAATGAACAACCATGGTTTCACAACACATATTAACATCACCAAAATTACATTTTTCTTTCAATACGTCACCAATTCCATGATCAATTTCATACCGACAATCCCACTAGTTATACACATAGAGAAAACAAGTTAAGGAAATAACCAAATGTTATATGTTGATATTTCATCCATCAAATTCACTTCCTTCAATACAACAAGTCTACTTTCACATTTATAAGCCAAAGCCCTTTTCGGATTGAGAAAAAGTAGACAGTTTTACACATAGTGAACTGTCCAACACTTTGCCAACATAACCAACATGATTTATGCACCATATTAAGCATATAATATATTAAACCATGATATTAAACACTTACCAAATCTTGCAAGATGATGATCTTTTCCAAGGGAGTGATGGCTTAGGGTTTGTGAGATGAGAAATATTTTTTGGAAAAATCTTGAAATGGCATGTGTGCTTTTTGTGATTAAAAATCTGATTTTTCTCCTTATATAGTACCTTTTTGGTCATCCTTAGCCATACACTTGGGCATAATTAATGTGTGTTTACTTGGTCAACACAAGAATGGGTCATTTTCCATTTGGGCCATGCCTTTTGCTTAATTTTGGGCCTTAAATTGAGCCCATTAGCACAAGATGAATTTAACCCAACAAATTGAGTGTATAATACCTCAACAATCTCATGTTTAAATAATTCCATACATGTTACGATACGCAATTAGGTTCGAAAATGTACGGGGTGTTACATAGGGGTATAGGTGCACCTTCAACTAGTTGGAAAGAGTTCAAAGAGGCATTTCTTGATCATTACCTTCCCTTTGAAATTCGGGAGGCCTGTGAAAATTAGTTTTTAAATCTTCGTCAAGGGAATATGAGTGTGAGGGAGTATAGTCTTCAATTGAACTCTTTGGCTAGGTATGCTCCTAATGTTGTAGCTACTATGGATGATAGAGTTCATCGATATGTGAATAGATTGGATCCGTATAAGGTTAGAGATTGTCCCATTGCTGCTTTGAATAAAGATATGGATATAGCAAGGATACAAGCTTTTGCACAAAAAATGGAGGATCAAAGGGAAAGGAGAAGAACATAAGATTTGGAAAGAGGGAATCCCAAGAGAGCCAGACCTACGGGACAGTTTTTGTCATCCCAAAATGGGTTCAAACCTCAGTTTCCTAACAGACCACCTAGGCCATCATCTTTCTACTCTATACCAAGTGCTCTACCTAGATTCCAAGGGTTTAGGGGCAATCAATTTAGGAAAAGAGGTGGGAGCCAAGGTTCACAACAGTGGGGTACCAAGAGGAAGGGAGAATGAGCCAATCAAGACCTCCTTGATCGTCATGTTGGAAATATGGAAAGCTTCATTTAGGTGCATGTCGGTTTGGGACAAATGCTTGCTTTTGTTGTGGTATGTCAGGGCACATGATGAGAGAGTGCCCACAAAGGGGCATGAGTGGTATGGCACGACCTACTGGATCAGCCATTGTATCATCATAATCGGTGCCTTCTTTGGGTAGGGGTATACAGCCTACAGGTCATGGTGGAGGTGTTAAAGGAGCAGCTAGTTCTAGCGGAGTTCAGAATCGTACATATGCTCTAGCGGGTCGAGAAAATTTGGAGGCTTCTCTTAATGTGGTTACAGGTACATTGTCCATCTTTTCACATAATGTATATGCATTAATTGATCTAGGTTCTACACTATCATATGTCACTCCATGATTGCTGGAAAGTTCAAAAGAACACCGGAATCACTGGTTAATCCATTTGAAGCGTCTACACCGATTAGTGAGTCTATTATAGCTAGAAGAGTTTATCATAATTGCATAGTAACCATTTGTGATTATGACACATTGGCCGACCTTGTTGAACTATAAATGGTAGACTTTTACATTATAATAGGTATTGATTGGTTGGCTTCTTGTTATGCCATAGTAGATTGTCGAACTAAGAGGGTGCATTTCTATTTTACAAAAGAGGTAGTCCTTGAATGGAGGGGTAATATTGGGGCGCCAAGAGGTAAATTTATTTCTTATCTTAAAGCAAAGAAAATGATGTCTAAAGGGTACATATGTCATCTAGCGAGAGTGAAAGATATAGATACGAAGCCACCAAATCTTCAATCGGTTCTAGTGGTAAATGAATTTCCCAATGTATTTCCTGAAGATTTTCTAGGTTTGCCTCTAGAATGAGAAGTAGAGTTTGGTATTGATGTGATCCGAGTTACTCAACCTATCTCTATTCCTCCGACAAAATTAATGGAGTTGAAAGAGAAATTAAAAGACTTGCTAGAAAAAGGATTCATAAGGCCTAGTATGTCCCTTTGGGGCGCACCAGTGTTATTTGTGCGTAAGAAAGATGGAACGTTGAGAATATGTATTGACTACCGGCAACTGAATAAGGTGATTATTAAGAACAAATATCCCCTTCCAAGAATTGATGATTTATTTGATCAGTTACTAGGTGCTAAGTGTTTCTCAAAGATTTATTTGTGGTTGGGTTACCACCAAGTGAGGGTCAAAGAGAAAGATATACCCAAGAAAACTTTTCGAACATGGTATGGTCATTATGAGATTTTAGTTATGTCATTTGGGATAACAAATGCACCAACAACTTTTATGGATTTGATGAATAGGGTGTTCAAGCTATTCTTAGATGTTTTCGTGATAGTATTTATTGGTGATATTCTTGTATATTCAAGATCTAAAGAGGACCATGCTAATCATTTGCGATAGGTGTTACAGGTTATTCGTGATCGTAATTTATATGCAAAGTTCTCTAAATGTGAGTTTTGGTTAAAAGCTGTTGCATTATTGGGCCATATTGTATCTGATAAAGGAATAAGGGGTGATACTCAAAAGATAGAAGCCATGAAGGACTGACCAAGACCAACAACACCTACAGAGGTTTGTAGTTTTCTTGGGTTGGTAGGTTATTATAGAAGATTTGTTGAAGGGTTTTCTTCTATTTCTGCACCTTTAACAAAGTTAACACACAAAGCAGCCAAGTTTCAATGGAATGACACATGTGAAAAGAGTTTCGAAGAACTGAAGAATAAGTTGACTTCTACACCCGCAGTGGTACTTCCAGAGGGTTTAGAAGGGTATGTGGTGTATTGTGATGCTTCAGGAGTTGGCTTAGGATGTGTATTAATACAACATGGTATTGTAATAGTTTATACCTCAAGACAATTACGGCCACATGAGAAAAATTATCCAACACATGATATTGAGTTAGCAGCGGTTGTATTTGCTTTAAAGATATAGTGCTACCAGTTGTATAGGGTTCATGTTGACATATATATAGACTATAACAGTTTGAAATATATCTTTAAGCAGAGGGACCTAAATTTGAGGTAGCGGAGGTGGCTTGAACTATTAAAAGATTATGATATTGATATTTTGTATCATTCGGGGAAAGCAAACGTAGTAGCTGATGCGTTAAGTCATAAGGCAATGGTGAGGAATTATGGGCAGTCCACGAAAAGACAAGAGATGACTAAACATCTACACCAACTAGCTAGCTTGGGAGTTTGCCTTCTTGAATCTCCAGACGAAGGAGTTATTATTCAAAATGCGGCAGAATCTTCATTAGTAGCTGAGGTTAAAGAGAAGCAGCATGCAAACCCTATTTTATTACAAATTAAGGAGAATGTACAAAAGGTATGACAAAGGCATTTGAGATTACGCAAGAGGGAGTACTTTGGTGTCAAAATAGATTGTGTGTACCTAATGTAGATGGGCTAAGAAAAAAGATTATGACGGAAGTGCATCATTCAAGGTATTCCATCTATCCGGGATCAACTAAAATGTATCATAATTTAAAAGGAGTTTATTGGTGGGGTGACATGAAGAAGAACATTACAGAATTTGTAGACCAATGTCCAAGTTGTCAACAAGTTAAAGTACAGCTCCAAAAAATCGGAGGTTATATGCAATGTATGGATCTTCCAATTTGGAAGTGGGACATGATCAACATGGATTTCGTCACTGGTTTGCCTACAATTAGAAAGTTCGATTCCATATGGGTAATAGTTGATAGACTTACCAAATCAGCACACTTCCTGCCAGTTAAGACCACTTATACAGCTGAAGAGTATGCAAAATTGTATATTAAAGAGATAGTTCAGCTATGCAGAGTCCCAATCTCTATTATATCTGATAGGAGAGCTCAATTTACTGCAAACTTCTGGAAGTCATTTCAGAAGAGTTTGGGAACTCAAGTGAATTTAAGTACATCTTTTCATCCTCAAACGGACGGACAAGCAGAACGTACCATTCAAACACTTGAAGATATGTTGCGAGCTTGTGTATTGGACTTCAAAGGTAGTTGGGATGATCATTTGCCTCTTATTGAGTTTGGCTACAATAATATCTATCATTAAAGTATCAAAATGGCGCCTTATGAAGCTTTATACGAAAGGAAATGTAGATAACCAATTGGATGGTTTGAAGCGGTTGAAACTACCTTATTTAGGCTATATCTTGTTCATCAAGCTATGGAAAAAGTTAAGGTGATACAACAGTGGCTAGAAACAGCTCAAAGTTGACAAAAATCATATGTAGATATTAGAAGAAGAGGGCTAGAATTTGATATAGGAGATTGGGTATTCCTAAAGGTGTCACTAATAAAAAGGGTAATGAGGTTTGGTAAAAAAGGAAAAGTAAGTCCACGTTATATAGTGCCATATAAGATTATTCAAAGGTTTGGACAAGTCGCATATGAGTTAGAAATACCCCAAGAGCTCTCAACAGTTCATCCAGTGTTTCACGTCTCAATGCTCTGGAAGTGCATAGGAGATTCATCTTGTATTACTCCTACTGAAGATGTACAAGTTATGGAAGATCTTACTTATGAAGAAGTACTCATTGATATTCTTGATAAACAAGTTAGGAAGTTAAGAAATAAAGAAGTAGCTTCCGTAAAGGTACATTGGAGGAACCAACAAGTAGAAGAGATCACGTAGGAAGCTGAGGAAGCAATCAAATCTAAGTAACCTCATTTATTCAAATCCGAAAAGAAGGTCCAAGATGCTGAATCGGAGAAATAATAAGTAAGGCTATATATACAAATATTATGTTGTAAAAGGAAGATTAAACTTAGGCTTGAACTTGTTTATGTTGGATAATCATGCTAACATTCGAGGACAAATGCTCCTAAGGGGGGAGGATGTAACACCCCGTATCCTATGTGTAGTAGTTCTATTTATATGTCACCTGATATAGCCTTATGGTATGGGTAATGGACTCAGATTCCCATATGACTAGTGACGGTAAAATGGGTTGGAAGGAACTGCCCGTATATTTTAATGTGACATGATTAAGTTAACGTCAATGCAACTATTTAAACTTGGGATCGTGAGTAGGTATTTGAATCTAAAGTTGAAAGTGACCCAGTGTACACAAGCTGTAAGTTAAATTAAAGGGAATAAGACCTAAAATGGAATTAACTATTGAGGTGCTTGCTTGACTTAATTAAGCTAGTAGGTGAATCACCTACTTGAGATATATGGACCAAGTTAATGGACCCAAGGTTATGGATAAGATTTGGGCCAAGTTAAATGTGCCAAAGAGGTGTATTACCTACTTGCGGTAATGGATCGGATTAAGTCCTATATTAATGGACTCTTTTAAGGCCCAAACTATGTAAAATAAAAGGAAAAGAGAATGGGCAGCCCAACCCCCAAAAATCTGTCCCAAAATCCCAATAAGTAAAGGCCCATTTCAGACATAAATAAAGCAAGTAGATGCATCCCCTACTTTAACCTTTTGAGTAGCTTGAACTCCTTAAGTAGGAGCACCACCTACTTGGACCAATTTGACCCATTTGTCATCCGAAATGCAGAAAAAGAGGCACCCAAAAATAGGGCATTTATAAGACCAAGTTGTTGGCCATTTTCTTCATTTTTAAGTTACAAAAATAAGATTTTCACTGTCAACTTATCTCTTTTTCTCTCAAGGCTTAGTATAGCCACTTCAATTTTCTCCTAGGATTCTTGAAGAAACCCGCACCTTTGATAGCTAAGGCAAGTGAAAATATTTATGGATTTAGCTTGATTCTTCTATTGGAAACTAGGAAATCATGTTGGTTATGCTTAAAAGTATGGGACTGCCTTTCCTCCATGTTAATTGCCCCGTGTCCCTTGGTTATTAAGAGGCCTTATTCTTTTGTTGGTTAACTTTGTAGGATAATTCAAGCTTTTGAAATAAGTGCAATTTAGTGGATAAACTCTAGAAATTAAGGTAAAGCTACTGCCCATTTTTTCCCTTTTCTATATACATTTTTTGGTGGAGAATTGTGTATATATTATTGTTAAGAATGCAAGGGATAGTGAGTTCAATATTGGGTTGCTATAATAAAGGATTTTGGGATTGTTTTTAGGGCTATTTTATGTCTATATTTGGGGATAGCTTGGCTGATCTAAAAAAGGGATGTGAGTTGTTAGTATTGAAATATAAAAGGAGGGTGTATTGATACACCACTTTATTAGATGTTGTATAAGCTTGCTGCCTATAATACTTTGTAGACTATTTTGTACATGTTATGAAGTCAAAGGAGTCTCCGGGAATCTTATATGAATTCGTGTGTTGTACAAATGTAATTAGAGGAGAAAGGGTTGAAAGAACACCTTTGATTTGGTGAATTATGGGTGTGCTGCCTGGCTACTATTTTGAGTAAAGTTGAAAAGCCCGAATTTGTTAATTAATTACTAATACTAGTTTTACCACATACTTCATTGTAGATAAGTAATCTGAAAGGAAGGAGGTTAATTTGGGGTAATACCAGAGTTATACAACAAGGTATGTAAGGCTACTCTATTCCTTATTCTTTGGCATTAAATCCAATACTTGTGTTACAAAGTGAGCTTCTAGATTTCTCCCATGGCAAATGATACATAGTGGCAGCGTATGATCTCCCATGCAGCTAATGACCTTACTCCCACTCACTAATCTGTTAAAATACCTCAATATATGCTTATTACCTTGTTTGCATTTCTACATTCAATAGCAAGCTTCATGAGTTCTCCTTTTAGTAAAATAAGATCCATGTGTTATTTCAGCTCCTAGGCATTTCATTTGTGTACAAACTTCTCCCTACCTCATTGTTACTTCATCAAGTGTTTATTCATGCATCTTTTACTGGTGGACTATTGTCCTATAACTCGATAATGTCATGACCACCAAAGTAATAATCTCAAAGGTAATAAACTAAGAAACAAAAATCTGGTTATGTATGGGCGGTAGCTCAGGGGGGTAAGCCTAGCATAGGTCGATCCCAATTCATTTATATATGGGTGGCAGCTCAGGGTGTAAGCCTAGGATAGGCCGATCCCAACTTGTGTATTTACCACTGATCAGTTGATCATTTTTATCACATGGCTTACAAAGATTATAAAGTAAGAATGGTAAAGTGAAGAAAAGAATGTAATATAAATGATTCCACAGATACAGGTAAAGGTAGTCTATTATGGTTTATACTTGTTCTGATTTCATTTGATCTCTCACTTTACATATTAGTTACTCTTTGCCTTACATATTCAGTACATTCTTTTGTACTGATGTCCCTCACAGGGGAAGCTGCATTTCATACTACAGGCACAAGTACTTCAGCTAATAGACCCCTCCAATAGGAGCACAGGACATCCGGCGGCTATTGGTGAGCTCCAGGTCGATTCGGGGCTTTGTGAGTCTGTTATATATGTTTTGGTATTGTATAGTAGCTAATTGTAAGGCGGGGGCTTATCCTGACCTTAACTAAGTTTATCTCTTTTAGAGGCTTTGTACATGGTAAAGTGAAGTGTGGTTGTGCCTTGTCTTCCAGTCATTATGGCCCTAACGGCTAAGTCATGTATATATATTTTTGGGCTTGACTACGTGGTTTATTTTCATTAAAGCTTAATAACCATATTTAGTAGCATCTTTGAATGTTCGTGGCAATGTATGGTAAGTAGAAGGTTATGGGTTGGTGCTCTCTGGCCTTTACGACTACGGGTGTCTGTCCGTTCCAATAGGATTTGAGGAGTGACATGGAGCCTTGGACCTTCCTGTTATCTTAAGCAGAGGCTTGTCCGCTTTGTCGGTGACCACTTAAGAGGTCAAGTGATCGCTTAAGCGGCTCCCGCAGAGCATTTAACCCCCTTTCACCTGTTTTTCTCTCATATTTTCTAAGTGTTAGAGCATAAAAGCTCTAGAGAGATAGTGGGAGAGAAGGGGCGATTCTTGGGCGTTTAAGGGATCTTGGAGAGTTCGTTAACATCATTTTTTCCTCATCTAAATCTTTGTAAGTTTCGTCTAATTTTTTGGTAAATTCTCTTTTTAAGCCCAAAACTTTAGCTAGCTTTATGTATTGATTTTGGGTGTTGTGACGCTCGAAATTCACCCATTATTGAGGGTAAATGATCTTTGAGCTTTGAGGGACATTTTGACTGTTTCAAACTTGTGATTCTATAAGCAGGCCCCGCATGAGATTTTTGACTTAATTTTGAACCCGATGCATTTATATGCAATATGTGTATTGTTGTTCTCATATTGATGAGTAGACGGTTATGTTGGTAGTGTGGCATCAGGCGAAGGCTTTTCGGGAAGGAAAGTCTCCACTTTAGCGAACTTTATTAAGCTTTCTTCAGCGTCCAAGTAGGCTAGGCTTACCCTACTTATAGATTGAGGTTAATCATTGTATTAGTATGATAATATGCTAGTTTGAGGTTGGGATTTACGGTTGATTGCTTAGTTATTAAAAGTTGGGTTATTTGGCTGATTTGAGGGCTGTTTTAGAGGTAGAATTGACTTATTTACCCTACCCTTAGGTAAATTGATTCTTTGGGGTTGGGATATCACTCTTAGCTTCTTGTAGACTTAGGAGACCTTTTTTTTTGCAACATTTTCCTTAAACTTACACCTTAGACTACATAGTATATACCTAGTATGGGGCTAGATTAATGATCTTGAGCTTATTTAAAGACCGATTCGAGTCCAACACATTCTATTGACTTATGGTATTTAGAGACCGGTTTGAGTCTAGAACATTATATTAATTGATGGTATTTAAAACCAGTTCGAGTTCGGCATATTCTATTGACTTGTGGCATTTAAAAATCGGTTCGAGTCTGGCACATTCTATTGATTTATGGTATTTAAAAACCGGTTTGAGTCGACCATATTTTATTGATTTATGGCCTTTAAAGATCGGTTACATCTGGCATACTCTATCTATTTATGGCACTAAATTACCGATTCGAGTTTGGTACTTGTGGTGAGTTGTGAGAAGGGAAATTCGGTTCAAGTTTGGTGTCTATGGGTTATTTCATGGTATTATGGTATCAGTTTGAGTCTGGTGAGTTGTGGTTCAGAAGGGATTCATAAGTATGGCAATGGTACATTCCTTGCTTGCATCCATCGGGGTTATGGGGGTTCGTTTTTATTAGGCATCGTGTGTTTCTTTCTTTCTTTATCTATCTCAGAGCATGTTCTCATGTTTGCCCCTCTCCCTTGACTTAATTTATATCCTCACATTTTATTATACTTTTATTATGATTTAGCTCAGTCGATCGATGATGCCTACTGAGTATTCGTTGTTTTGGTACTCATACTGTACTTCTGCATATTTTCTGGTGCAGATTTGAGTACTAGCTACTTCCATTGATATTCTAGCCAGCTATCTAAAGGTCTCGAAGATAGGGTGAGCTTTCAGAGCCAGAGCTGATCCCTTCTCTTTCCCCTATTTTTGGACAGTCTTTCATTTTAAGACTACATGTGTATTGATACTATTAGTACTCTTATTCTTTTGCTAGTGGCTCTTGTACCAGCCTTACCAGGTCATGGGATTCCTTTTGTTCTTCTCCATCTTTTATTTAGTCTTATATTTTCATAATTATAGTTATGGGCAGTATTTGTGTTTTTTTTTTCTTTCTTCCGCCATTGCACCCATTACTTGTCATTCTAGGCTAAGGCTTGTCTTACCTACTGATGGGACATAGTAGGTGCCATCATGACTCAGAAATTGGGTCGTGTAAAATTGGTATCAGAGCGCCTAGGTTCACTGGTATTATTGGTACAAAAGCAAGTGTCTAGTAGAGTCTCGGGGATCAGAATAATAATGTCCATATCTTATCTTTGGGAGGCTATAGGATATTCTTAGGATGCCTTCACTTTCTTCATTCATTTCGTGCTCCGAGTCTGTGTTGGTTTCTAAGGTTCTTGTTATTTCACTCTTCCGCAGATGGCTAGGACGCGAGCTACGATGATGGGTGACAGTGACCCCGAGCTCGCTGCTAGGGAACCTGCTAAAGGTTGTGGATGACCCAGAGGTCATGTCCAGGGTAGAGCTGCAGCCCTTGTTGGGGGCCGAATAGAGAGCCTTCACCAGATCTAATTATTGCTCTAGAGGTAGAGGTTGCTCCATAAGTTCAGCCACTCCATCCATTGGTAGGCCAGGGGTAGCTCAGTCTCCATCGAGGTTTATTTCTTCATCGTTGCTTAGAGATTCCTTAGTTCAGTTGTTGGGATTAGTTAGTGGTGTACCATCTGATGGTGCACAATCTTTGAATTAGAATGGTACGGATGTATGAGCACCACCTGTAGCTGCGGCACCCAGAGTTCAGGTTCCCCCTGCTCTGGTAGTTGCTCAGTCGATGGTTGTCCAACATGTTATGTCTGTTGAGAAGCAGAAAATGTTGGGTAGATTTCTGAGATTGACTCTTTCGAGGTTTATAGGGGCTCCAAAAGAGGATACATTTGAGTTCTAGGCTACTTGCGAGGTTAGGCTCTATAATTTGGGCCTAATTGAGGCTGGTGGGGTCGATAAAACTACATTTAAGTTGGACTTAGCTGCTAGACATTGGTGGAGAGGTTTTCTTGATTCTAGTCTAGATGGATCTCCCCCATTGACATGGATTCACTTTTCCGAGGTATTCTTGGAGAAGTATATGCCCCACAGTCTTTATGAATAGTTGAGAGACCAATTCATAGGGTTACAGCAGGGTTCGATGACAGTTCTCGAGTATGAGGCATGATTTTATGAGTTGGCCAGACATGCTACTGCAATCTTGCCTATCGAGTATGAGAGGATTCAATGTTATGTTAGGGGACTGAGACTTTCTCTTCGCATGGCTACTTAGAGTTTGGTTACTACTGGTAGGTCTTTTATTGAGATTTCTGATTATGCCTAGATTATGGAGGAGATCCATCGTGAGCCCCAAAGGAGCTACGATAAGAGACCACATCATCAGGGTAGTTTTAATGGGTGCCATAGAGGCTCATAGTTAAGAGGCAGGGGTTCTCAGGGTAGGTACCCTCTACATCAGTCATATTGACACCAGGGTCAGTCCAGTAGGACTGTTTGAGAAGCACTTTTGATATCTGACAGAGATCAGTATAGTTTCAGTGATTCTTACGGCCAGAGCAGTGGCCAGTCTCTGAGTGGTGCACATTCTGGGCTTCTATACAAGGTGGTTAATCTGAATCAGCTAGATCATCTGGAACAGTAGTCTTCCGGGACCTTATTATACTTGCGGAGTGTTTGGCAATTTCTCCAGAGAGTGTCCCCAGCGTGGGATGATTTAGCCTGTAATGCAGAGTGTTTAACCGATCAAATCAATGCCGCCTCCAACAAGAGGTAGCGTGTAGGGTCGGAGGGGTGGTCCCCTTGGTTTTAGAGGAGGTTTTCAGGAAAGTAGGATAGGTGGTAAGTAAGACACCCTGCCATATGGTGGACGAAGTCATTTATATGTTGTACCTAATAGACCAGAGGCAGATTCTTCAGATGTGGTTATTACAGGTATAATTTCAGTGTGTCGTCAGTCGGCTATTGCTTTATTTTATCCGAGATCCATTTATTTATATTTCTACTTATTATGCACCATAGTTAGAGTTGTCTTGGGAGACTTTATCTATTCCATTATGTGTATTTACTCCAGTGGGTGATTCTTTAGTACTGGATCGGATTTATAGATCATATATGGTGCCTGTTCGACAGTTTGATACTCGAGCCGATCTTATTGTATTGGATATGGTGGACTTTGATGTGATTCTTGGCATGGAATGGTTATCCCTTTATCATGTGGTCTTGGATTGCTTCGCCAAGACCATTACCTTAGCCATTCCTGGTATACCCCCGATTGTGTGGTAGGGTTTTTTTTTGGCCATGCACAGACAGGGATTATTTCTTATATTCGGGCTAGGAGATTGGTGTCGAAGGGTTTCAATTCTTATCTTGCTTATGTTCGTGATGTTAGTATTGAGAGTCCCTCGCTTGATTCTATTCATATTATTCGTAGGGTCGCCAATGTTTTCCCTACTAATTTGTTTGGCCTTCTTCCTGAGCATGATATTGAGTTTGTTATTGATCTCAAGCTAGGCACCCAACCTATTTCTATGGCACCTTACCGCATGTCTCCTGTAGAGCTTAAGGATTTGAATTCTCAGCTTCAGGATTTTTTGAGTAAGGGTTTCATTCGACCTAGTGTATCGCCTTGGGGTGCTCATATCTTTTCATAAAGAAAAAGGATGACTCTATGCATATGTGTATTGACTATAGGCAGCTGAATAATGTTACATTGAAGAATAAGTATCCTATACCTCGCATTGATGATTTATTTGACCAGCTTCAGGGTGCGGCAGTGTTCTCTAAGATTGACTTGAGATCGGGTTACGATCAGTTAAGGATTCGGGATGAGGACATCTCTAAGAGAGCCTTCAGGACTTGGTATGGCCATTATGAGTTCCTGGTGAAGTCTTTTGGGTTGACCAATGCCCCAGCGACGTTTATAGATTTGATAAATCAAATTTTCAGGCCCTATTTGGACTCCTTTGTTATTATTTTCATTGATGACATTCTTGTATATTCGAGGAGCGGTGGGGGGAGCACGAGCAATAGTTGAGAATTGTGCTCCAGACCTTGAGAGATCATAGGCTTTATGCCAAATTCTCGAAGTGTGAGTTTTGGCTCTATTCTATTACATTCCTAGGGGATGTGGTATCTAAGGATAAGATTATGGTGGATCCAGCAAATATTGAGGCTATTCGTGATTGGGCCAGACCTACATCTTTTACTGAGGTTCATAGCTTTATTGGTTTGACGGGTTACTATCGACGATTTGTTAAGGTTTTTGCTTCTATCGTATCGCCTATGACTAGACTGACTAGGAAGGTAGTTCCATTTCAGTGGTCTGAGGATTGTAAGTTGAGCTTTCTGAAGCTCAAGGGCTTGCTCACTTCAGCTTTGATATTTACCCTTCCTGTTGAGGGTGAGGGGTTTACAGTTTATTGTGATGCTTATAGTGTTGGTTTGGGTTGTGTTCTGATGTAGCAGGGTCGAGTTATTACTTATGTGTCGAGGCAGCTTTAGATTCCCAAGCGCATCTACCTCACTCATGATTTGGAGTTGGAAGTGGTGGTTTATGCGCTTATGATTTTGAGTCACTACTTATATGGTGTTCATTGTGAGATCTACACTGACCATCGTAGTCTTCAGCACCTTATGACTCAGAGAGAGCTTAATTCTAGGTAGCATAGGTGGATTGAGTTGCTGAAGGACTATGATATCTCTATCCTATACAATCCGGTAAAGGCGAACGTGGTAGCGAATGCCTTGAGATAGAAAGCGATGAGCATGGATAGTATGGCTTCTATTTCAATTTCAAAGTGACCATTGGCCTTAGACGTTCAGTTCTTAGCCAATTTATTGGTTTGACTCGATATTTTGGACTCCAAGAGGATCCATGCGAGTGTTGAGGCTAGGTCTACCTTATTTGAGCAAATTTGGAGTCACTAGTTTGAGGATAGTAGACTTTGTGGCATCCGTGATTAGGTGGGGAAGGGTGAGTCCAGTTGGGATACCCTAGATTCATAGGGAATTTTGAGGTTTGATGGTCGAATCTATGTTTCGAGGGTTGGAGACTTGATTCAGTTGATACTGGGAAAGGCTCATAGCTTCAGATATTCTATCCACCCTGGGACAGTAAAGATGTATAGAGATTTGAGGAAACATTGCTTGTGGAGTTGCATGAAGAGAGATGTTGCAGAATTATAGCTCGTTGCCTTTGTTGCTAGCAGGTGAACGCCGAGTATCAGCTACCAGATGGATTACTTCGGTGGCTACCCATTCCTGAGTGGAAGTGGGAGCAGATTATTATGGACTTCGTGATCGGTATACCTCGTTCTATGTATGGTTCTAACTGTGTTTGTGTCATCATGGATCGATTGACCAAGTCGGCTCATTTTATCCTGATTCAGATCTCCTTCAGTGCCGAGAGGTTAGCCCGTATCTACATCCGAGAGATAGTTTGCCTTCACAGAGTACCTGTATCTATTATTTCTGATAGAGGCTCAACGTTTACTTATATCCTTTTGAGGACCTATTAGGACGAGTTGGGTACTCAGGTCGATCTTAGCACAACATTCCATCCTCAGACTGACGGTCAGTCAGAGTGGACCATTCAAATTCTTGAGGATATGCTCTGCGCGTGCATGATGGACTTTAGAGGTCAGTAGAAGCAACACTTAGCTTTGGCAGAGTTTGCTTGTAATAATAGATACCATTCAAGCATTGAGATGGCACTATTTGAGGCATTATATGGTAGGCGTTGTCGATCTTTAATAGGTTAGTTTGAGACATCAGAGATTAGCCCCTGTGGCACTGACTTGCTTTATGAGTCCCTAAATAGGGTGCGGGTGATTCAGGATAGGTTGAGGGTAATTCAAAGTAGGCAGAAGAGTTATGCTAATCGTAGACTTCGTGCCTTGATATTTGGGGTTGGTGATCTAGTTTTCCTTCGAGTATCGCCCATGAAGGGCATGATGAGGTTCAGGAGGTACGGTAAGCTCAGGACCAGGTATATTGGCCCATTCGAGATACTTCGGGTAGTTGGAGAGGTAGCTTATGAATTGGACTTTCCCCCAGATTTCTCAGTGGTTCATCCAGTTTTCCATGTCTCTATGTTGCGGTGTTACATCCCGAATGAGTCTCACATACTTCGGTGGGAACGTTTCAGTTAGACAAGAGGTTGGCGTTCGTAGAGGAGCCAGTCCTTATTTTAGCCAGGAAAGTTAGGTGGTTGGGCTCCAGGAAGATTATAGTGGTTAAGATCCAGTGGAGGCACCGTCCAGTTGAGGAGGCTACTTGGGAGATTGAGAGTGAAATGCAGACCCAGTATCCCCACCTGTTTGATCCTCCAGGTACATCTTTACCCTTTACTTTCGAGGATGAAAGTCCTTTTAGTAATGGGTATGTAACACCCCGTACCTTCCCAACCCTACTTGACTATGTTGAAAAATGTATACTTAGGTGTTGAGATTCCATGAGTATGTGTTTTATAGTGTCATTGGTGAAACATTTGATATCGAACCTAATGTGTGCGATTCGACCTTCGTAGGAGGCGTTTTGGGATTTCGTGGAGCATTTGTGTAATATCCCGTACACATTCCAACCTCATTTGGTGACTTCGAGTCATGTTTACTTGATGATTAAGATCACTGAATAAGTATTTTGTAGTGTTTTGATAAGGTATTGGGTGATATGCTAGTATCTACAAAAGAGGAAAAAAATTTAGCAAGGCATGAAAACTTGCGCCACTGCCCTGTTTCAGGGGGTGTGGAGCAAGCCCCTGATTCAGAGGACAAGGATTTCTTGCGCCACTGCCTTTCTTTGCAGCAGTGGCGCAAGGCACAAAAAATATGCCCTTCCGGGCTTGTTTCGCAATGCAATTCTACGTCGATTCCTATATGGTGTCTTACACTCCTACATACTTCTACATGATCAAACCATGAAATACAAGTAGTTATCAAAAATGTTCAATGAAGCCATCGGCAACTAGAATTTCTATTTTTGCGATTGAGACGACGAATGAGAATCTCATAAGAGAATATTGTTGTGACATTATGGAATTATTTAAACATGAGATATGTGGTGAATTATACATGGAATTTGGTGGGCTAAGTTGAGATATGTTATTGGGCCCAATTTAAAGCCCAAAATGAGCCAAAATAAGAGGCCCCAAAAGGGTCAAATGACCCATTCTTGTGTTGACAAGTAAACATAACATTTATGACTAATTGCATGGATAGATATGAGCATGAGGGCCTATATAAAGCCACCACAAATCAGATTTTTATTTCTTAAAACACACATGCCTTTTTGGAGATATTTCCAACAGATTTCTCTCAAACTCTCAAACCCTAAGTCCTCTTCTTGGGCAAGATCATCATCCTACAAGTATTGGTAAGTTTTTATTCTTGTGATTTAATATATTATGTACATGAGAGGTTATGTATATCATGGTGGTTATGTTGGCAAGGTGTTGAATAGTGAACTTTTGCTTTTGCTCAAGATGTGCCATTTTTGTGAATTGAACTTGAAAAGTGACTTGTGGTTTTGGTGAAAATGCATGGTATGGGTGAAATATCAACATGTATGGTGTGATTATTTTCCTAAACTTGTTATTTTCACATAAGTGTAAATTATAGGATTTTGGCCGATTTGTTATTGTGAAGTGTATTGAAGTAATTTTGTGGAATAATTGTGATGTTGTGGTGATGAAGAGTGGAAAGTATGAACTTGGTGTGACATTCTAATGGTTTGTGATATTTTGGTCAATGTTGAGAATATTGTGGGATTTTTGGAATAATAATTCCATCAATGGTTTTGTCAAGGGGAAATGGCATGTTTAACGGCAAACATGCAACTCATTGATGTTATATGCATTTGTAAAGTAGTTGATGGTTAATGTGAATCCCGTTATATATTTGTGATATAGAGTGGCACATAAAGAAGGAGCGGGACTATTGTATGCACCTCTAGGATTGTATATTCGTATTGAGAATACAAGGTATGTAAGGTTACTCTTATGTTCTCCCACCATAGAGTGGATGTATGTTCTCCCACCATAGAGTGGATGTATGTCCCCCACCATAGAGTGGATGTATGTTCTCCCACCATGAAAGTGGATGCAGGTTAAACCACCAATAGAGTGGATGTATGTTATATTATTAATTCCCTACCCCACCACTAGAGTGGATGTATGTGGATGAATGTTATAATTTTACAACCTACTAACCAAGTAGATGAACAATAGTGGTAAAGAACATAGAAGCAAGAAAGAATCTCTTGAGTGAAGATAATTTCCCTTGAAGGAGAGTAGTTATAAAAGATATTATATAAAATGATGGTTTATCCACATTGACTATTCTCTCATATGTTATTCTATTGACATACTCATGTATCTTGTTCATTTATTATTGTCTAATGGTTCCAATGGTGTTATGTTTCTAATAAGGCTATATTTCCAATAATGTTTATTCACATATCTCTCACTCATTGATTATTGATCCAAAGCTTCAAATACAGTTGTGATTATCGTTGTATCAGTCTCTCATAAGCAAAGTATCAATCTCTCAAAAGTAATGAAAGAAGTAATGTACAAGTGAATGTACCAATCTCTCACAAGTAAAGATATCAATCTCAAAGTAATAAACAAAGTAATGCATATGTGGTCAATGATCAAGTATGGGTGACAGCTTTGGGGGCAAAATGCCTAGCTCAAGCCGATCCCGAGATTGTTGGATCAGGGGGCAGTCCTAGAGGCATAAGCCTATCTCGGACCGATCCTGACAGGGGGCAGTCCTAGAGGCATAAGCCTATCTTGGACCGATCCTGACAGGGGGCAGCTCTAGAGGTAATAACCTAGCTCGAGCCGAACCTGATATGTTGGAATGGGTGGCAGCTCTAGAGGCATAAGCCTAGCTCGAGCCGATCCCGATATATTGATTCATAGGGTGGCAGCTCTAAGGGCATAAGCCTAGCTCGAGCCATGTGCCTCTAAACTCTCTCTTTGTATGTAAGGAACCATGTGCTTATATTTCTTCTGTCTTTGCCACTTATGAGTATTCTCTCAAATCCTTACTGTTCTTCTACTATCCTTCACATACCCCTTGATTCCAAAGAATTACATTCACTCGAGAGACTTGCTTCTCAGAGATTCTTCTATTCAAGAAATCCTTCTACTCAAGAGATTCTAGAGATTCTTCTATTCCAGAGATTCTAGAGATTTGGGTTAATAATGTAATATACCTCCACTCTATTGGTGGGTTAACATACATGAGAATATCAATAGAAACAAACTGTAATAATATAGTAAATATGGATAAACCATCAATCTGTGCTTTTGGAATCATGTCTATTGCTTTCATTACTTTTTTTTCTTCTTTGCGTCTATGATTATTCATCTTTTTCTGTGAACTGTGATTCCCGGGCCCCAACTGATCATTGGGTTTACATAACATAACGTTATGTTGGGATCGGCTCGAGCTAGGCTTATGCCTCTAAAGCTTCCACCCTATGAATCAATATATTGGGATCGACTCGAGCTAGGTTTTTACCTCTAGAGCTGCCACCCATAAATCAACATATCAGGTTCGGCTCGAGCTAGGTTTATACCTCTGGAGCTGCCCCTTGTCAGGTTCGGTCTGAGCTAGGCTTATGCCTCTAGGACTGCCCCCTGATCCTGGGATCGGCTTGAGCTAGGGTTATGCCCCAAAATCTGCCACCCATACTTGATCATTAACCACATATGCATTACTTCACTTCTTTACTTTAGAGAGATTGATATCTTTACTTGTGAGAGATTGGTAGATTCACTTGTGAGAGATTGATACATATCTTTGGCATAGCATTTTTGGAAGATATGGAACCATACCCAATAATAGAAGACATGTAAATAAACATTATTGAAAACATTGCCTTAGTGGAAACATAATACCATTGGAACCGTTGGACAATAATCAAGAAACAAGATACCTTAATATAACCACTATTGGAACTTTGGAATGTAACCTTATTGGGCTTTTGGAACAATACTCATGAATATGAGACATGAGATTCTCAATTGATCAATTAGTAGGAAACATATTGATAATGATCACTGATAACCGGATATAGGTACCTTAGCACATTTCGGGATGGAACAAGCGTAATGTCAATGTGAATACTATTGGGACATGACATGATTGGAAAAGCTATTCAAGACTAAATAGACTCTCCTTACATCGTTACTTTCTTTGAGATAGCTTCTTAGAATTTATCACATTATGACAACTTTGGAACTTCAGTCAATGAATAGGATATATGTAAATCATAATTTGTCTAAGAGTCGTACATATGTGAATGACAATATATCTCAACCTGAACTGATATACCTTTGGACATTTCGGACTGGAATAGATACAATGTCAATATGATCAATATGCTGCAGAAGGATACAGAGAGAGTAACATTACATAACTTCACTTCCAAGTATGAGTATACGAGTCTATATATAAACACAACAGTCCAGCTCTTTCCTTATGTTTCACTCTATAACACAAGTTCATAATGGAACTCTCGTTAACAACAATTTACCGTACAAGCGTATAAAATGACAATATAAGGTCATATCCCCCCATATAATACAATCCACTGCATTCTCATACCAACAACACCATAACATTCCACACATTGACCAAGTTATCATACATCAATAGCATTTCACACTACACTTACCCTTTATGCTTCCTTATTATCCTTCCGTCACAATTTATCCTATCAACTTGCCCCATAAAAACTTATAAACAACAATACATACTTAACATAGTCCAACATTCCTCCATACTTCCCTTTAAAGTCATTAAAATGACATCACAAGTTGTTAATTACATCCAAAAAGGGTATAGGGGCCTTCAGGGATCAGCTAGAGACAAAAACACACAAAAATAATTCTGGGGCTGACCTGCGCTGCCACCTGCGCCCGCAGGTGGCTGAGGTGCACACTCAGGTGACCTTTGGCAGCAGCCATAGGCACCTGCATTGGCATCTGCGCCCACAGGTGCCCTCGTCTGCGGGGGCGGATGCCCGTTTTGGTTCGAAATGGTCTCTTTTGGGTCTTTTCATGAAATGAATGGTCCATGATAATAAACAAACTTATTTTGACATATTTTTGATCATATTGGATACCAAAAATCATCCATGGTCTCACAACACACATAATAACACCCAAAACTGCACTTTATGGCCAATACGTCACAAAAATCATAACCAATTTCACAATAAAAATTCCAAACATTTTTCACAAGAATAAAACAAGGTAAGACTATAATCACATCTCACATTTCAATATTTACTCCATAAATTTCACTTCTTCAAGACCACAAGTACATATTCAAGGTTACAAGATAAGATCATCCTCCGATTTAGGAACATGTAACATTTCACATTTTTTGAATTTCACAATACACCACCAACATAACCAACATGATATACAACATATTTCATGCATAAAACATATTAAACCATCATGATAAGAACTTACCAAGCCTTTTACAAGGATGATCTTGACCAAAGGAGTGACTTAGGGTTCTTGAGAGACAAGGAGAAAATTGTGGAAAAGCCTAGAAAAGGAATGAGAGTCCAAATGGAATAAAAATCTAATTTCTTTGACTTATATAATCCCTTTATAATGATCCTCATCCACACATTTGGTGTGTTTACTTGTTCAATGAGACTAAGCAAGAATGGGTCAAAAATCTCTTTTGGGCCATGTCTTCCTCATGAATTTGGGCTTCATTTAAGGCCCAATTGCACAAGACTTTTAAATGTACACAATTTAATACATAAATCCCACAATTCAATACATAATTAATCAAATCTCTCATGTTTTCATATTTCCATAAATGTTACGGTAGTCAGCTAGACTCCGAAACGTACGAGGTGTTACATTCTTCCCCCCTTTGGAACATTCGTCCTCAAATGTTAGCAACATCGTTTCATGTACATCCCATGCATCTTTATCTCAACACATATATACATATACACATAATGATTATGGATACTTCCTTGTTATTACTCCAATTCCACAATTTAAACTTTCTCTTCTGTTTACAACAATTACGAGTACCTCTTCACATGTGAGATCTTCTGTAACTTATATATCACCACTGGGAGCACTTTCTTCATTGGTGAAAATGGCAGAATACCCAATCACCTATGGAACATTTTAATTCCCTTCTTCTAATATCAGCATATGATTTATATCAACTTTGGGCCATTTGTAGCTGTTGTTTTATTACATTCACTTTCTCGATAGCTTGACGAACAAAATCTGACCCGAGCAAAGCAAATTTCCTCAGATGTAGTCCATCCAATTTATGTTCTATATATATATTTATTTATTTTTATAAAAGATTCGTAAGGTGCATTTTGATTCTTTTATTGTAAGCAATTTCACTAGACAACAAACGTTCACCCCAACTACCTTTAAGATTCAATGTACCAGCTCGTGGCATATCTTCAAATGTTCATATAATATGTTCTGTTTGTCCATCCACCCTAGGATGACAATCCATATTTACATCCATCTGTGTTCCTATGCTTTACCGAAAAGACATCCAACACTGTGCAATAAAGTAAGTTCTCCTGTTTGATATAATAGTGAGTGGAATCCTATGTAATCGTACTATCTCTGTAACATACAAATTTGCATAATGTTTAGCTATATCGGTGGTCCTAACTTGTTGGAAATATGCTGACTCGGTAAGCCTGTCAACTATTACCTATATGAAATCAACCTTTGCAGTATACGAGGCAACCCTATGGTTAAATCCATGTTATTCATGTTCCACTTCCAAACTGGAAGGGCAACACATTGCATAAAACATATAGATTTCTAATGCCATACTATTAATCAGTGACCGCTTGGACATTGAGCTACAAGTTCTTCATTGCGCTCCTCATGTAACCTTACCAGGACCTCTCTGTTAAACCATGGTACGTTTTGGTTGTTTACGAATAAACAAAATATCGTGAACGATGTTCTTCTATCGTAATTCATTTCCTTAACTCGTCTATACCCGGTAAACACCATCTACATTGGCATTAAAGTACTCTCCTTTATGTTTGCTCAAATACCTTTGTCGAACATTGTTGTACATTTTTTTTTCAATTGAACTAAACATAGGATTTACATATTGCTCTTCTTTTTCTCAGATACCAATGAAACTTCTGCCACATTTAACACTATAATTCTTTCACCTGAAGTTTTATACAAGCAGTGGTGCCATCTGCTATAACCAATTGTCACAACTGTTAACTTAAAATCATATGTGGGATAAGTTCTTTTATGTGGACACAATTGTCTTAAGGCATACGCTATCACATTGTTGTACTGCAAGTATACACATCCCATACCAACTTGTAAAACATCACAATACACTGCATACTTTTATGTGCCTGTGGGAGGTACTAGTACAAGTGTAGGAGTCAATTTTTTTTTTTTTTTTTTCATCTCTTGCAAAATTTTCTCACATACATCATTCCACCAAAACTTAGTTACCTTGTGTTAACTTGGTAAGGATATTGTAATGGAAGATAATTTCTCCAACAAACTTTCTGTACTACCCGGCTAAACTCAAGAAAACTACGAAGCGTTGTAGGCGTTGTAGGTTTTAGCCAATGCTTCACGGCTTTTACCTTTGTTACATAGTCCTTTATTCCTTCATTTGATACTATGTGACCCAAGAATGCTATGGGTTTCACCTAACATTCAACCTTAGACAATTATGTCTATATCGTACGGTCACGAAGAATCTATGACATTTGCTGTAACAAGTTAGCGTGGGTTTCCTATGGTCTTTGAGTAAACCACCATAACATCTGTAAACTTTGTTACGGACTAGTCTAAGAATGGCTTCATTCTATTCATCAAATCCATAAAAATTACAGTGCATTCGCTAGCCCAATTGACATGCTAAGAATTTATAATAACCTTACCGTGTTCGTAATGCTGTCTTGGGTATATCATCATCATCATTAACTTTTCATTTAATTATTCACTCATTTTTTCATTTCAATCATTAGAATCTTTTCACTTTTACCAAGTAACACATGTATCCCTTTAGAGTATCATTTTCTTTGCCTTTAGATAGGCAATAGAGTTACCTCTCTATATTCCGACATTACCCTTCTATTCAAGAACATTCTTTGTGGAAAAATGAAAATGTAACTTCTTAGCTCGGCACTCTACTGTGCCCTAACAAGAATCCAACCAATCCGTACCCATTATAATGTCCAACTCTACCATGTCCTATTTAATAAAGTCAACCAATGTATCATGATCACCATATTCACTAGACAATTACGATATACACAATAGATTCATCATTTCTCCAGTTTTCTAGGTGACCTCTCCGACTTGTTGACCGAGAATAGCAACAAGTAGCTCTTCCTAGTGACATCCTCTGTGTTATCCTCTATGTTTGTATATTTTTAATGGGAGAAACGTAAAATAGAACTCTTTATGCACTTCCGACAATTTCATATGGTATGTTGTATAGGGCAATTTCCCCTTTCTTTTCAAATCCCATTACCTCTTTCATTAATGATACCTTTAAAAGTACTCAATCATCTATGATCACAACATCTACTATACCATTATGATATGTGCCTTTACTTCTAGTAATTACACCAATAGGTGGAGATAACCTTGACCAGCTTGGTCAGGTGGTGATTTACTCATTCCTTCACCGGCAGACATATCTATCTGCTTACCTTTGCCTCTTACCTCTTCTTGTGATTGGCATTTTTACTATATCAATGAGAAACATTTACCATGGTCAAATTTCAATTCTACTTACAACACTGACTCTATTGCACGATCTAGAATCGAAGATGAGAAACAACATCCTAAATGTCTCATAGCCTCCTAGTTATAAATGTGGTACACAACACATTGATAAGTAAGACTCTACTCAGACACGGCTTTGTAGACACCCTTAGAACAACCTGCTCTGATACCACTTTGTCACGCCCCAAATCCCATTTGAGGTGTGATTAGCACTAGAAGCCGATATGGCCCGAAAGAACCAATCTTTGCTCATGTACATTCGTATGCATATCCTCATATGAACATCATACTATCTTATGTAACCGATAACATATAAAATGCCAATGGCGGAAGCCATCGAAAACATGTACAATATATGAAACTTGGCCGTTAGGGCCATAAAGTCGAGTGAACATACTTCCCTTTCATCCATATACCCACATACATCTAGAAAAGCCTCTAACAGATACATTTAGAAGACCACTTAAATTTGGGAAAAGTCCCCGCTTTATACAACATTTACAACATCAAACAAATGTACAACTGTTACTTAGAAAGTCCCGAACTAACTGGGGCTCACTAACAATCATCTGCAACTGTTGTCAACCTACTGTAGAGGTCTACTAGTGCCTGCACCTGCAGCATTTAAAGTAAGTCCCCCGAGGAAGTCAGTACGAAGAATGTACTGAGTATGTAAGGCTCATAAGAATTGCATTATACATCATAACAACAATAGAATCAATATAAGAGAAAATGACAATGTGAATAAACTCTCTTTATGTATGTAAGGAACCATGTGCTTATATTTCTTTTGTCATTGCCACTTATGAGTATTCTCTCATATCCTTACTATTCTTCTACTATCCTTCACATACCCCTTGATTCCAAAGAATTACATTCACTCGAGAGACTTGCTTCTCAGATATTCTTCTATTCAAGAAATCCTTCTACTCAAGAGATTCTAGAGATTCTTCTATTCCAGAGATTCTAGAGATTTGGGTTAATAATGTAATATACCTCCACTCTATTGGTGGGTTAACATACATGAGAATATCAATGGAAACAAACTGTAATAAAATAGTAAATATGGATAAACCATCAATTTGTGCTTTTGGAATCATGTCTATTGCTTTGCTTCTATGATTATTTATCTTCGCCTTTGAGTTGTGATACCCGGGCCCCAACTGATCAGTGGGTTTACATAACATAACGTTATGTTGGGATCGACTCGAGCTAGGCTTATGCCTCTAGAGCTGCCACCCTATGAATCAATATATTGGGATCGGCTCGAGCTAGGTTTTTACCTCTAGAGCTGCCACCCATAAATCAATATATCAGGTTTGGCTCAAGCTAGGTTTATACCTCTAGAGCTACCCCCTGTCATCTTCGGTCTGAGCTAGGCTTATGCCTCTAGGACTGCCCCCTTATCCTGGGATTGGCTTGAGCTAGGCTTATGCCCCCAAAGCTGCCACCCATACTTGATCATTAAACACATATGCATTACTTCACTTCTTTATTTTAGAAAGATTGATATCTTCACTTGTGAGAGATTGGCACATTCACTTGTGAGAGATTGATACATTTCTTTGGCATAGCATTTTTGGAAGCTTTGGAACCATACCCAATAATAGAAGACATGTAAATAAACATTATTGAAAACATAGCCTTAGTGGAAACATAATATCATTGGAACCATAGTACAATAATCAAGAAACAAGATACCTTAATATAACCACTATTAGAACTTTGGAATGTAACTTTATTTGGGTTTTGGAACAATACTCATGAATATGAGACATGAGATTCTCAATTGATCAATGAGTAGGAAACATATTGATAATGACCATTGATAACCGGATACAGGGTACCTTAGCACATTTCAGGATGGAACAAGCGTAATGTCAATGTGAATACTATTGGGACATGACATGATTGGAAAAGCTATTTAAGACTAAATAGACTCTCCTTACATCGTTACTTTCTTTGAGATAGCTTCCTTAGAATTTATCACATTATGACAACTTTGGAACTTCAGTCAATGAATAGGAGATATGTAAATAATAATTTTTCTATCGGACATATGTGAATGACAATATATCTCAACCTGAACTGATATACCTTTGGACATTTCGGACTGGAATAGATACAATGTCAATATGATCTATATGTTGCAGAAGGATACAGAGAGAGTAACCTTACATAACTTCACTTCCAAGTATGAGTATACGAGTCTATATATAAACACAACAGTCCATCTCCTTCCTTATGTTTCACTCTACAACACAAGTTCATAATGGAACTCTCGTTAACAATAATTTATCGTACAAGTGTATAAAACAACAATGAGCTATATGACTACCATATAAGGTCATATCACCCCTTATAATACAATCCATTGCATTCTCATTCCAACAACACCATAACATTCCACACATTGACCAAGTTATCATACATCAATAGCATTTCATACTACACTTACCCTTTATGCTTCCTTATTATCATTCTGTCACAATTTCTCCTATAAAATAGCCCTATAACAACTTATAAACAACAATAAATACTTAACATAGTCCAACATGCCTCCATAAGCCCCTTTAAAGTCATTAAAACGACATCACAAGTTGTTAATTACATCCAAAAAGGGTATAGGGGCCTTCGGGGATCAACTAGAGACGAAAACACACAAAACTAATTTTGGGGCTGACCTGCGCTGACACCTGTGCCCGCAGGTGGCTGAGGTACGCGTTCATACTTTGGAAGCAGCCATAGGCACTTGCGTTGGCATCTGCGCCCGCAGGTGCCAGCGTCTGCGGGGGCGGATGCCCGTTTTTTTCTGAAATGGTCTCTTTTAGGTCTTTTCATGCAATGAATGGTCCATGATAATAACCAAACTTATTTTGACATATTTGTTATCATCTTGGACACCAAAAATCAGCCATGGTCTCACAACACACATAACAACACCCAAAATTGCACTTTACGGCCAATACATCACCAAAACCATAACCAATTTCACAATAAAAATTCGAAAAAAAATTTCACAAGAATAAAACAAGGTAAGACTATAATAAAATCTAACATGTAAATATTTACTCCATAAATTTCACTTCTTCAAGACCACAAGTACATATTCAAGGTTACAAGACAAGATCATCCTCCGATTAAGCAACGTGTAACATTTCACATTTTGTGAATTTCCCAATACACCACCAACATAACCAACATAATATATACCACATATCATTCATAAAACATATTAAACCATCATTATAAGCACTTACCAAACCTTTTACAAGGATGATCTTTACCAAAGGAGTGACTTAGGGTTCTTGAGAGACAAGGAGAAAATTGTGGAAAAGCCTGGAAAAGGAATGGGAGTCCAAATGGAATAAAAATATGATTTCTTTGACTTATATAATCCCTTTATAATTATCCTCATCCACACACTTGGTGTTTTTACTTGGTCAATGGAAGACTAAGCAACAATGGGTCAAAAATCTCTTTTGGGCCATGTCTTCCTCATGAATTTGGGCTTCATTTAAGGCCCAATCGCACAAGACTTTTAAATGTCCACAATTTAATACATAAAGCCCACAATTCAATACATAATTAATCAAATCTCTCATGTTTTCATATTTCCATAAATGTTACGGTAGTCAGCTAGATTTCGAAACATACGGGGTGTTACAGGTTGATCTTATGGAGATGAAAATGAAGGATTTTTAATGTTGTAATGGGTATGAAGTGGTTTAATTCTTATATGTCACAAATATTGCCAAGCTACGAAAGTATATGTCTATGTTTCTTCCACAAAAGACCGTCCTTGAACGGAAAGGTAAATTTATTTCCTAACCTGACGTAAGGAAAGCTATGTCAAATGTATATACATGTCAGTTGGTAAGACTTAGTATGTCCCTGTAGGGTGCACCAGTGTTGTTGTACACAAAAGAGAAATGGCATATTGGATGAGGTAACAGTCAAAAAAAAAAAATACAGAAAGGCTGGGTATACAAGTGAATTTGGGTACAGTTTTTCATCCTTGCACAGGTGGACAAGCGAAACGTATCATCTATACACTTGAAATAGGTTACTAGCTTACACATTGTATTATAAAGGTAGTGGGATGATTATCTACCCCTTATTGTATACGCTTATAGTATCAGAATGGTCTCTTACAAAGGTTTATATAGAAGAAAGTTTAAATCATCAATTGGGTGATTTAGAACGAGTTGAAATGCCTTACCTAGGGATATATTTTGTTCACTAAGATATAGAGCAAGTCATACGCTGAGATCCATTGCTTTTATTAAAAATGTACAAGTTATGGAGGATCCCACTAGGAAGAGATGACTATTCTAGATCGACAAGTGCAAAGGTTAGTAAATAAAGATATAACTTTCATAAAAGTTATTTGGAGAAATCAACAAGTCTAGTAGATAACCTGAGAAGCTGAAAAACAAATGATGAGACCAAGATACCCATATTTGTTCCAAACAGAAGGAAAACATTCAAAAGTGCAAAATTGGAGAAATACCAAGTAAGTATCCATAAGCCTTAAGGGTTTATGTATATGTATGCTAATATAGAGATGCATTGGTTGTAATTGAAGTGACATCGTTAACATTCGAGGATGAATGTTTCTAAGGGGGGAAGAATGTAACACCCTGCACCTTCCCAACCCTACTTGACGAAGTTCAAAAATGTATACTTAGGTGTTGAGATGCCATGAGTATGTGTTTTATAGTGTCATTGGTGAAACATTTGATATCGGACCTAATGTGTGCGATTCGACCTTCGTAGGAAGTGTTTTGGGATTTTGTGGAGCATTTGTGTAATATCCCGTACACATTCCAACCTCATTTGGTGACTTGGAGTCATGTTTACTTGATGATTAAGATCACTAAGTAAGTATTTTGTAGTGTTTTGATAAGGTATTGGATGATATGCTAGTATTTGCAAAAGAGGAAAAAAATTCAGCAAGGCATGAAAACTTGCGCCACTTCCCTGTTTCAGGGGGTGTGGCACAAGCCCCTGATTCAGAGGACAAGGATTTTTTGTGCCACTGCCTTGGTTTGCAGCAGTGGCGCAAGGCACAAAAAATGTGCCCTTCCGGGCTCGTTTCGCAACGCAATTCTACGTCGATTCCTATATGGTTTCTTTTAGTTCCTTGGAGTTCATTGAGTGTTTTTAAATCATCCAATAACTCAATACACTCCTACATACTTCTACATTATCAAACCATGAAACACAAGTAGTTATCAAAAATGTTCAATGAAGCCATGGGCGACTAGAATTTCTATTTTTGCGATTGAGACGACGAATGAGAATCTCGTAAGAGAATATTGTCGTGACATTATGGAATTATTTAAACATGAGATATGTGGTGAATTATACATGGAATTTGGTGGGCTAAGTTGAGATATGTTATTGGGCCCAATTTAAAACCCAAAATGAGCCAAAATAAGAGGCCCAAAAGGGTCAAAAGACCCATTCTTGTGTTGACAAGTAAACACAACATTTATGACTAATTGGATGGATATATATATGAGCATGAGGGCATATATAAAGCCACCAAAAATCAGATTTTTATTTCTTAAAAAACACATGCCTTTTTGTAGATATTTCCAACATATTTCTCTCAAACTCTCAAACCCTAAGTCCTCTTCTTGGGCAAGATCATCATCCTACAAGTATTGGTAAGTGTTTATTCTTGTGATTTAATATATTATGTACATGAGAGGTTATGTATATCATGGTGGTTATGTTGGCAAGGTGTTGAATAGTGAACTTTTGCTTTTGCTCAAGATGTGCCATTTTTGTGAATTGAACTTGAAAAGTGACTTGTGGTTTTGGTGAAAATGCATGGTATGGGTGAAATATCAACATGTATGGCGTGATTATTTTCCTAAACTTGTTATTTTCACATGAGTGTAAATTATGTGATTTTGGCCGATTTGTTGTTGTGAAGTGTATTGAAGTAATTTTATGGAATAATTGTGATGTTGTGGAGATGAAGAGTGGAAAGTATAAACTTGGTGTAACATTCTAATGGTTTGTGATATTTTGGTCAATGTTGAGAATATTGTGGGATTCTTGGAATAATAATTTCATCAATGGTTTTGTCAAGGGGAAATGGCATGTTTAACGACAAACATGTAAATCATTGATGTTATATGCATTTGTAAAGTAGTTGATGGTTAATGTGAATCCCGTTATATATTTGTGATGTAGAGTGATACATAAAGAAGGAGCAGGACTATTGTATGCACCTCAAGGATTGTATATTTGTATTGAGAATACAAGGTATGTAAGGTTACTCTTTCCATATCCTTCTACAACATATTGTTCTTATTGACATTGGGCTTGTTTCAATTCCGAGAGGCTTGAAGTCTATCAATTCAGGGTGACGTATATTGTTATTCATATGTTCCCTATTCTTAGATGAATTATGATTCACTTATCTCTTATTCATTGATGGAAGTTCCAAAGATGTCATGACGTTGAAATTCCTAAAAGAACTATCTCAAGAGGGTAATGATGTAAGAGAATCTATTTATTCTTGAAAAGCATATTCCAATCATGTCTTGTTCCAAAGTCCTATAGTATGATGTTTATCCTTGTGCCAATTGTTCATAAGTAAGAGTACCAATCTCATAAGAGTAATAAGAGAGGTGATGTGCAGGATTGTAAAGAGGTAATGTACATGGTTGCTATATGTTTCATTGAGTATGGATCACATTCTAGAGGGTATAAGTTCAATATGGAATAATCCCAATATTATGCTTTGTTATCTATTATAGCCCACCAAAGGTAGAGGCCCGGTATCATATACCTACTTATATAAGATCTCATAACAATAGTGAAGGAGGTAAAGTGCGAGCTAATATATCTATCCATCATAAGTTAAGGTGTTAATCTCATGAAGTATAAGAGTAAGGTAAAGCATATTTGTGTGTTTCAATTAGTGTCATGATCCTTAATGTATTAATCTCTCATAAGTTGATATGTTAATTTCTCCCACCATAGAGTGGATGTATGTTCTCCCACCATAGAGTGGATGTATGTTCTCCAACCATAGAGTGGATGTATGTTCTCCCACCATGAAAGTGGATGTAGGTTAAACCACCAATAGATTGGATGTACGTTAATAGAGTGGATGTACGTTAATAGAGTGGATGTACGTTATATTATTAATTCCCTACCCCACCACTAGAGTGGATGTATGTGGATGATGTTATAATTTTACAACCTACTAACCAAGTAGATGAACAATAGTGGTAAAGAACATAGAAGCAAGAAAGAATCTCTTGAGTGAAGATAATTTCCCTTGAAGGAGAGTAGTTATAAAAGATATTATATAAAATGATGGTTTATCCACATTGACTATTCTCTCATATGTTATTCTATTGACATACTCATGTATCTTGTTCATTTATTATTGTCTAATGGTTCCAATGGTGTTATGTTTCTAATAAGGCTATATTTCCAATAATGTTTATTCACATATCTCTCACTCATTGATTATTGATCCAAAGCTTCAAATACAGTTGTGATTATCGTTGTATCAGTCTCTCATAAGCAAAGTATCAATCTCTCAAAAGTAATGAAAGAAGTAATGTACAAGTGAATGTACCAATCTCTCACAAGTAAAGATATCAATCTCAAAGTAATAAACAAAGTAATGCATATGTGGTCAATGATCAAGTATGGGTGGCAGCTTTGGGGGCAAAATGCCTAGCTCAAGCTGATCCCGAGATTGTTGGATCAGGGGGCATTCCTAGAGGCATAAGCCTCGCTCTGACCGATCCTGACAGGGGGCAGCTCTAGAGGTAATAACCTAGTTTGAGCCGAACCTGATATGTTGGAATGGGTGGAAGCTCTAGAGTCATAAGCCTAGCTCGAGCCGATCCGGATACATTGATTCATAGGGTGGCAGCTCTAGGGGCATAAGCCTAGCTCGAGCCGATCCCAACATAACATTACGTTATGTAAAGACCCACTGATCAGTTGGGGCCCAGGTAGAGTATATCACAGTCAAAGATGAATAAGCATTGAGGTAAAGAAGCAAAGAAAGTAAAGAAAGCAATACACATGGTTCCCAAAGTACAGAATGTTGACTTATTCATATTGATTATTCATTTGCATTTGAGTGCATTGAAATATTTATGTATTATGCAGTTTCATTTGAGCCTTACATACTCAGTACTTTCTTCGTACTGACCACCTCGGGGGACTTACCTTACATGTTGCAGGTGCAGACACTAGTAGATTTTTTTAAAAAGACAGCAAGTTGACAGTTAGTTGCGGATCTTTGGTGAGCCCCAGTTGCTTCGGGACTTATCACAGTTGTACATTTATTTTGATGTTGTAAAGATAAAGCGGGGAATTGTCGCTACTTTTAGATGGTCTTGTAAATGCATCAGTTAGAGGCTTTTGTAGACGTATGTGCGTATATGAAAGCAAGAGATGTATGATCATTTTGACTTGATGGCCCTAACGGCCAAGTTTCGTATATATAGATATGATATATGTTTCCATGTTCATGACTTCCTCTTAGTTGCATGAGGAATAATAAGATTTAATAAGATTCACATGATGATATGCATATGAATAGACATGAGCAAAGATTGGTTCTCTCAGGCCATGTCGGCGTCGGGTGCCAATCACGCCTCGTTGAAATTCGGGGCGTGATAGGGTATTATAATGACCCTCCAGGTCAATTTCAGCATTTCCACATTATTTCAGCATTTAGAGATTTCCTACAGATGCTCCAAGTCATTTATGACTCATTGGTGCTGGCAGTTCGGTTATCGGGCAGTTCGTTTGGTTTTTAGAGACAATTCCTTATTTTGAAGTAGACGTTTTTCAAATTTGGCTACTGGGCGTAAACTAGTGATAAACGACCTCATATTCCAATTTTGACAATTCCATCAGCTCGGGAACTTTAATTTTAGGCTAAGGGGACCCTTGGTCCGGGTTCAGAGGCTTCCGGACTCGTTTATGGATATTGGGTGGAAAGTGATGAAAACGTCCATTTGAGTGTGGGAGCCATATTTCATCGAAATGACCCGGATGTAAATTTTGATTTCTCCGTTGAGTCTGGAATGCCAAATTTGTTAGGGTACTATAATTTGTTTGCATTCACCGGGTTCCGAACGAATTCCGAGCACCCGTTGGAAACTTGGCAAAATATTGCCAAGTGCTGATGCTGCTTCAGCTGGTGCAACCGCATAAGCGGTCCTTTGGGATGCTTAAATAGAAGCCGCTTTCGTAGCTTGGTCACAACTTTAGTGGCTGGATCAAGTGGCCACTGAAGCGGCACTAGAAAGCATTTAACCCCTTTTACTCATTTTCTCTCATATTTTCCAAGTGTTAGAGCATAAAAGCTCTAAAGAGATAGTGGGAGAGAAGGGGCGATTCTTGGGTGTTCAAGGGATCTTGGAGAGTTCGTTAACATCATTTTTTCCTCGTCTAAATCTTTATAAGTTTCGTCTAATTTCTTGGTAAATTCTTCGTTTAAGCCCAAAACCTTAGCTAGCTTTGTGGATTGATTTTGGGTGTTGTGATGCTCGGAATTCACCCATTATTGAAGGTAAATTATCCTTGAGCTTTAAGGGACGTTTTGACGGTTTCAAATTTGTGATTTCGTAAGTGGGCCCTACATGAGATTTTTGACTAGATTTTGGACCCGACGCATTTATATGTAATATGGGTATTATTATTCTTTTATTGATGAGTAGATTATTATTTTGATAGCATGACATCTTGCGGAGGCTTCTCGGAAAGGAAAGGCTCTACTTTAGCAAACTTTATCGATCTTTCTTCGGCGTCCAGGTAAGCTAGGCTACCCTACATATATATTGAGCTTAATTATGGTATTAATATGATATTATGCTAGTTTGAGGTTGGGATTTACGGTTGGTTGCTTAGTTATTAAAAGTTGGGTTATTTGGCTGAGTTGAGGGTCGTTTTGGAGGTAGAATCAACCCATTTACCCTACCCTTAGGTAAATTGATACTTTGGGGTTGGGATATAACTCTTAGCTCCTTGTAGACTTAGGAGGCCTTTTTGTCGCAACATTTTCCTTAATACTGAGCCTAAGACTACATAGTATATACCTAGTACGGGGCTAGGTTAATGATCTTGAGCTTATTTAAAGACCGGTTCGAGTCCGACACATTCTATTAATTTATGGCATTTAAAGACCAGTTCGAGTCCGGGACATTCTATTGATTTATGGCCTTTAAAGACCGGTTCAACTCCGGCATACTCTATCTATTTATGGCCCTAAATTACCTGTTCGAGTCCAGCACATGCGGTGAGTTATAAGGAGGGAAATCCAGTTCAAGTCCTGTGTCTATCGGTTATTTCATGGTATTATGGTACCGGTTCGAGTCCGGTGAGTTGTGGTTTGGAAGGGATTCATAAGTATGGTAATGTTACATTCCTTGATTGTATCCATCGGGCTTATGGGGTCCGTTTGGATTAGCCTTCTCTTATTTGTACTCTCTAGGCTTATGGGGGCCTAGTTGGGTTGTACTAGCTACATTAATTTTGGCATCGCGTGTTTTTTTATTTATTTACCTATCTCAAAGCATGTTCTGTGGTTTTCCCCTCTCCCATGACTTATTTTACATCCTCACACTTTATTATACTTTTATTATGATTTAGCTCAGTCGGCAGAGGATGCCTATTGAGTACCCATTATTTTGGTGCTCATGCTACACTTCTACATCATTTCTGGTGCAAATCCGAGTATGATAACCCCCAAAATACGATAAGAGGAAACAAACACAAAAAATAAACAAATGATATAATTGAAATGCGGAAAATAAAAGATAGATAGATAGATCTAGAAAGATGGACACAAACAAGGAAATCCAATAAAACTTAAAGATAAATTGAATCCAAAAACCCCGAATGATTAATCCAAATAAATCACCTAACTCTAACGAACAACCACGAGGGAATCATAATGCCCTCGCAACCACCGTTTCTAGGCAAGGATCAACATAAGCTTTTCCAAGCTACACTCTCTCAAGAGTTTCATAACATCAATATTCATCAAAATCTAATAAAAATAAAGCTAGGTCATAGTATTTATAGCCTTGGGTCTTTTATTACATATATGGTCCCAAAAGTGACCCAATTCAATAAAATAGGGCAAGCTAGCCACTTTGGCCCACATATCCACATAGATGACCACCTGCTGGCATAGATGGAGGGGGCAGATGACATATTTTTGCATAGGTGAGGGCTCAGACCCCTCCAGGATGTTGTCGACCTCTTCTTTACTCTCCCACGACCTCTCCAATGGTTCTTTTGACTCCAAGCTATCTTCCATGCGCGATATTGCTCAACCTAAAATGCAAAATGGACCCTCCAACCGCGTCCATGTGGCCTTGATCTCTTTATGGCTTCGATACCTTATTGTCACCCTTGAAATACAAGCCAAGAAAGGTTGACACCAATTTGGCTTATATCATCCTCCCCTCCTTCAAAAGGATTCGACCTCGAATCCAAACCTTGGAAAATCATTGGGAAAACAAGCAACAACCATTTCCTCATGGCATGAGGGTTAGTGTTAGAAAAATCAATCATTGCACCATGCCAAGGTTGCACACACTTAAGATATAGTCAAGGATCCCTTGTGTTTGATACAAAAAGCTTATTGAAAAAGGTACAAAGGAACTGGCAATGAAGAATACTAAGAGATGCGGAAACCGCAAAGGTCATAATGGCATCAACAAACCAAGGAGGTAAGATCACATTCATTTTAGGAGCCATAAGACACAATTGTTTCAATACCTCTCCAAGAGACCACACCAAAGGTGGTGCCACCAATGGTTCAAAACTCCACAAGAGTTTTTCGGGGTAAAAGATATGAGAGACCCACATTGCACCATTACTCAAAAAAGTGGACCAACCAAAGGGCATATTACCTCCAAATAAAACAATTCCACAACTAGCATAGACATCATCATAAGCAAAGAGGTAATATAGAAAGGAATTAAGCATAGAAATCTCATCCGGGTTATTACTATCTACAAAAATGCGACATGGCTCAAGAGATTTAGCAATTAATACACTCAAGGATGGACTCAAATCATTGAGGCAGACAACACTTTTCCTTTCTATGTAATTCGAGCCTACATAAGATGTTGACTCAACATGGTTATGAATAACATCATATACAAAAAGGTAATAAAAAAAGGTTCTAAGGACACTATTCTCTTCCAAGGTACGCTCATGGGTAGGCATACACAAGGAGAGAAAGAGACATTTCAAGCACATAGAAGGTGACAAGATGTCTTTAACAACCATGGACTCTCCTACAAACAATTAATGAACTTAGCATCCACAAGTTGTGGTCCACACAACTTAAGCGGAAGTGTGTCAAATAAGGATGTAAGTATGTAAGCAACACCCAAAAGAGGCAATGACAAATTTTCCCTAGGGTTCTCACGAATGATACCACCTTTGAGTAAGGGGTCATCAATTTCAAACAAGAAATAAAGAAAGGTATCACATAAGTGGAATTCATCCAAAGTGTTTTTAAGAGAAGATTCACTCTTTGACCTACATGTCTTAAAATCTTGGTCAAGAATGGAAACACACAATAGAGAATTCTTTTGGACTATTCTGTTGCTCCCCTTCTTTAAAGAACACTCATATTTGTTGGACATGTCTCCCATGCACAACTTGAGTCTACCAAGTGGACTGTAAATCCTCAAGAAAGACTTTTCATTGTAGGGAAGGCTACCAACAACCTCATTCAAACTTTGCTTGTCATCTTAACCAAGCACCAAGTTGGGTGTAAAAGAGCCACCACATTCCAAGAGGTCACCGGGGTCAAATGGGAGAAGTATCCAAGAACATGGGTAAAAACAATACCCATTTTCCCTGAAGGTGTCAACCTCACAAATAGACATACCCTCTATACTATAGTTGATAGTTTTATAAGCAAAGAGAGGGTATAAAAAGGTGTCGTGCAAGTCAAATTCAACTAAGGTGTCCTCATGCATGTACTCATTATTAGATTCAAGACCTTCACAATGAGTATCCTCAATGAAGGAAGCACACAAAGAAGAAGTAGAAGCACTTTCTAAACAAATAACACCTTATTTTTCAAGGGAAAAATCCTCTAGTAGACACAAACCACTACCAACATCAAGGAGGTCATGAATCAAGTGATTACAAGAATCACATAATTCATCCTCACATTTATCAAACATTGGTGGAGTGTCATACAAAGAATTACAACCAAATTCATTTTCACAAGAACAATCACTAATTGGGTTTCTCAAATATTCAAGTAAGTCGAAATTATCTTTACCCAAATGATCATTCTTTTTCAAAAGTGAGAGATCACTATCAAATATTGGATAGTTAGCACAATCTTAACTCAACCCTATATTCTTAATGGATTTCAAGAAATAGGATAACATGTGAATCTTAAGCGTACCATCCTTCTTTTCAAGCATATAAAATTGCACATCACTAGATGTCACACTAGGAGTGATCTCACAATTATCATTCAAGATATATTTTTTGAGAGAGGCTCATTAACCAAAGGCGAGGAATTAGAGCACACAAGTTCACTCTCAAAAAGATACATGTCATCTTTCACAATATTTTCATTCACATGATCAACTCTATCAACAACATCACTACCTTGAGGCTCTTCAAGCACACAACAAACATGCTCAAGTAGTGGATTAGACTCACAAACAAGTTGATCAATGTACATACCTTCACTAGTTGTAGGCAATTCACATGGAAACGAAGACTCACCTTGATTTTCACAAGGATCAAATAATGTGTGAATAGTCCTATCATATGGCAAGGAGACCTCATTCAAGCTATAAGTGACAACACTAGGTGGACACAAATCCATCTTACTAGAAGAGTCAATTCGGTCATCTATAGGATCAACTAGTGTTTGCAAACTCACAACAAGAACTTGATCATCATGCAACATAGTGCTATCAACAATATCACAAAGGGAAGACTCATTATGCTCAACATTAGAAAAGCCACCAATTACACTCACTTGGCTACTAGACACATCAAAACATTTCAAATTTAGAGAAGTGCAAGGTTTAGCATTGTTACCTTGTAGCTCATACAAAGTATGGTCTTAACCTTGGGGTTCAATATGGGAACTCATTTGCTCCTTTGGGAAGTCCTTATCACTCTTCCCGAAGTTGGAATTCATAGACAAGAAATTTGTTAGGTCTTTAAGCATATGTTTGTAAGGAACTCTCCTTGGATCCTCCTTTGAAAGTTCATGAACCTACACAAAAGAAGAGGTGATACTAGGTAAAACGCTAGTATCATGGTTAGTGGGTAACAAGGGATTAGCCTTGACAAGTCCCACAATTAAGTATTCCTTGTCCACTTCCTTCAAGCAACTACTTGGCTCGTCAATCTAACTCAAATCTCCTCCTTGATCCAAACCTTTCTATCCTTGTACAAGGGACAATTCCCTTTCCCTCTTCTCAAATTCCTCTTTGTTCAATACTTCTCCGAACCTATTCATGATCTCATAGTCCTTACTCACTTGCTCGGGTTTTAAGGGTATGATGTTGATCTTTCATCCTCCCAATACAATCGAGTACCTAATGGACTTCTCTTGATATTGGGAAACCCTATCATATTGCCACAACCTACCAAGCAATGTATGACAACCTCGCAAGGGCACTACATCACATCGCACTTCATCTTGAGAATTACCCTAGCTAAATTTAATAACCACATGCTTGGTCACCTCTATTGGACCGCTCTCATCTAAACAAATGTGCTTGTAAGGCTTGGGGTGCCTTTGTGTAGGGAGTTTCAAGAAATTAACATATTTGTAAGATATAACATTAGGTCTACTCCTCCTATCAATGACTAAGGAATATAGTGTCTCCATCACCTTAACCCCCGTATAAAACAAATTCACACTTTGTTCTAGTTCCTCTTTCACAAAGTCTCCCATAATTTACCCTAAATCAAAACATAAGCTCAAGTCTACCTCTATTATAGGTCCAAAAGTAACACCTTCTGCACGGTTTGGTGTTTCTTTTTCTGAAGCCATTGTATCTAGCAATTAAGACACTCAACAAAGACAATAAACAATGTTAGCATTATCAAAATAAAGCTTACAATCACTCGTGTTTACACACCTTTGATTGCCTAACAATTGGAGTGGCTAGTGTTGAAGATTGCCTATACTTCGGTAGTATACAAGTTGTCGATTGCTACTCTGGGCTAAAATATATTCTTGTTTGAAGAAGAACGGACGACTCAATTTAAACTAAAGAACTTGAAACAAGAAGTTAACTATGAAGCTAAACTAGAAAATCACAAAAGAAAATGGACTAAGAAAGAACGGACTCAAGAACTAAGCAACCAACTAAGTAAGGATAATTACCCTTTGATAATTAGTTTAGGAATCAAGAAATGAAACTAAGATTATGGAATCTAAGCAAAATGAGTTTTGAAGTCATTGAGGTGTGATTGGATGACCTAAGGGCGCAGATCACGACACGCCCTCACAGGTGAGGGTCGCAGGTCAAGAAACAACATGCTGGAAAGTCATCTGCATTGCCACTTGTGTGGGCAGGTGGATGACCTGTGTGGGAAGGTGAGGCCGCAGGTTCCCTTGGCAGAATAGATGAAATTTTGACTTTTCACACTTTTGAGCCCTCTTGGGTTCTCTCTCCTAGAATATTCCCTTTTCTTTTGGGATATTCCTTTGTAATAACACCCTAACACTTTTCTCTTTCTTTCCTTTTAGATCTAACACATCTTTTAGTTGAATCTTCTCCTTGAAGATATGAAGATCCTCAAGAACACTAAGAACAATATGAATATCCAAATTTCATTGCTCTCTCATTTTAGCTCGAAAACCCACAAAATTTTAAATTTGAACTCCTTTAAACCTTTCGACCACAACCCGAGTGAATTTAAGCCTCAAATCCCAACCAAAATTTACATATTTTCTAACCCACTTGCATATTTCTTCAAACTTCAAACCCAAAAACGGTGGATCTTTAAAAATCTCTCCAAGTTGCACCAACTTTTAGATCTAGGGTTCTTTTGGGTTCGGGAATGCTTTCCAACTATTCTTAACCCTCAATTCCACACCAAAATTATAGGATCGAGAAACCCTTTTTCAATTTTCTTCAAACTCAAGAACACAACATTAGGGTTTCTTCAAATCCACTCAAATCAAGCCCAAATTTCAGATTTTGACTCTAATAAACTAGATGGAACTAAATCTAGAATAGAAACTTGAAGAAGGACTCAAAAACACAAAACTCGAATTTTTTTGGGGGATTTTCAAAAATGATTTTTTTTTTATTTTCCATTTTCAAGATAACAAAACCCAAAATTGAATTCATGGGAATGAAATCAAGCTCGGCTCTGATACCAAATGATAACCCCCAAAATACGATAAGAGATAACAAACACAAAAAGTAAAGAAACGATATAATTGAAATGCAAAAAATAAAGGATAGATAGATAGAGATAGAAAGATAGACACAAACAAGAAAATCCAATGAAACTTAAGAATTTATTGAATCCAAAAACCCCGATAGATTAATCCAAAGAAAGAACCTAACTCTAATGAACGACCACAAAGGAATCGTAATGCCCTCGTAACCACCGTTTCTAGGCAAGGATCAACATAAAATTTTCCAAGCTACACTCTCTCAAGAGTTTCATAACATCAATATTCATCAAAATCCAATAAAAATAAAGCTAGGTCCTAGTATTTATAGCCTTGGGCCTTTTATTACATATATGGGCCCAAAATATCCCAATTTAATAAAATGGGGCAAGCTGTCCACTTTAGCCCACATGCCCATGTAGATGACCACCTACTGGCATAGATGGAGGGGGAAAATGGCATCTGTGGGATCAGGTCACCCACCTATGGGCGCAGGTGAGGGCGCATACTGCTCCAGGATGTCGTCGAGCTCCTCTTGACTCTCCCACGACCTCTCCAATGGCTCTTTTGAATCCATGCTATCTTCCATGGGCGATATTGATCCACTTGAAGTGCAAAATGGACCCTCCAACCACGTCCATGTGTCCTTGAGCTCTTTGTGGCTTGGATCCCTTGTTGTCGCCCTTGAAATACAAGCCAAGAAAGGTTTACGCCGATTTGGCTTGTATCAGAGTACTAGCCGCCGTCGTTGATATTCCAGGCAACTATCTATAAGTCTGGGAGATAGGGTGATCTTTTAGTGCCAGAGTTGATCCCCACTCCTTCCCCTATTTTTGGACAGTCTTTCATTTCTAGACTACATAGGTGTTGATACTATTAGTACTCTTATTCTTTTGCTAGTGGATCTTGTACCGGCCTTACTAGGTCGTGGGATTATTTTTGTTCTCCTCCCCCTTCTATTTATTCTTATATTTTCATACTTATAGTTATGGGTAGGATTTTTGTTCATTTTTTTTCTTTCTTCTGCCATTTCCCCCATTACTTGTCGTTCCGGGCTAAGGCTTGGTTTACCTACTGGTGGGACATAATAGATGCCATCATAGCTCAGAAATTGGGTCGTGACATTTGTGAAGGGCCTGATACTCAGGGTCAGTGAGGTAATAGTTTTATAGCCAGTCTGGCGCTCTATTTTAGAAGGTGGTTGAGGCAGTCAAGAAATTTGAGCTTATGCATTGCGAGAAGTATGAGAATCTGAGGGAAAAGAGGCCTCGTATTTCAAGATGGTTTAGTGGTACCTCATCTAGAGGTAGGGTTCTTTTAGATGAGACTTTTACCCCTAAGGGGATAGTTAATTCATGTAGGTATTAGTCTTAGGGTGGACATTTTGAATAAGGTTCTTATTGTGTAGACTAGGATTTTAGGGTATGCATCAGGGGTTTTTAGGTCGTGGTGTCCATTCTGGGTAGTTGTGGCCTTTTCAGTATTTGATGGTACCTAGGTCTTGCTATAAGTGTAGTAGTCCAGATCATATCAAGAGATTTTCCCAGGCTTAGAGGTGGGAGTCGACAACAGGGTTACCAGGTGATGTCGCCCAAAATATACCTCCAAAAAAGTATAATGCAGTCGATGTATCAAATATAGAACCCAACTAGGTTGGGGTCGATCCCACAGGGAATAGGATGAAAGTCTGCCGAGTACTTGTCCGAGTAATTGGCAAGCAAGTAAAATTGGGTTTTTTTTAATAAGTAAGTAGTAACAATAATTATTTTCAATTTTTGGATTCATAATACATATGAAAAATACACTAGGACTATGATCCCCAATGATTCCTTAACTCCACTGGTTACTTGTGCTGGCAAAACTGTCCTGCTGCGTTACATGCAAAATCTAACAAGTTAAGCTCATCTAAACGTCTCTCGACCTTGTTTAGACAAATTTCACTCTTATCCTCTCGATCTCCGAGTGACGCACTACTAACCCTTGTCTTGGATCTCACATAACTATCCCTGTTACGGCTCAAGTTATTAGATGAAGGTTGATAGCTTCAAATCTCTGTTGTTATTCCCTTTTCCCAATCTCTACCTCTCTCTCGAGCAAGTCTAGAATACAGGCGAGTTTCTAATATTTGCAACTGTTAGAAAATCAATTATAATGAAGTTAATAACAATACATGCATTCACAACGGTTCATAATTTCTTTGCACTTAACCCGTTTTGTTAATTCCTCATGATTCACACAACCCTAGTTGATGGGTTTAGCTACTCATGATTGCAAGAACACAAGAATAATTCAATGATGAAAACATAATTGTAAACTCAAAATAAGAAGAAAAATCTAAAATCTCAATATCAATAAAAACCTAGAATTTGTGTTCCAAGATTACAAAACCAATAATGTGTTTATGAACTCAAAAATAATGAAAAATATCTCTCAAAACAATGTACTGACCAACCCCTAAACATAGTACAATATAGGGGTATTTATAGATACAAGGTGAATCCTATCCTAAACAAAATAGGCAAAACAGAGTCGACACTTTTCCACTGTGCCAACCTACGCCACATGGGTCCTATCATAGAAATCAGGATGCTTTAATTAACTGCAGAAGTTGACCTATGGCACAGACCCACGCCACTTAGGTCGACTCACGTGACATGGGTTTTGCCATGAGTCACTCCTCTGGTGCAGGACTTGACTCTTTCATCTTCAAATACTTCGTTCTCGAGCATGATCCTTCCTTTTTGTCCATTTTGCCTCCAAAAACCTATTCTCCTGCATTATAGAATAGAAAATACATCATACCAACAAAACATACCCGAGTTATTGCATATTTTCTTTGTTTTAAGCATCGTAAGTGCCATGAAATCATCGCACATAAACACCCTCAACTTAGAACGTTTGCATGTCCTCAAGGAAACAAAACAAAACAAACACATACGATGCTTAACTAAGAGAAACCTAAGAGACCTACGGTAGTCGACTTACTACTTTTGGCACCAAAACTTTTCCTACCCCTCCTATTTACAAATCAAAACCACAGTGTGTATACGTGCAACATATTATCATGACACAACAGGGATCAAATGATTGCATCAGATTATGAAAAAACAACTAAGCATCTACACAAATGACATTATCCGAACAAATAGCAACTCACAATGCAACCCATATACTCTCACAATAAAGAAGTCCCATACACTCACAATATACTAATAAATATCCATGTAGGGACTAGGTCAAAACACACACTCTCTCTCAAAGAAGTTTAAACAAAATGCGTGAAATACCATAGGCTTGCCCTTATTTTCTATACCTTAATTTTTTGGACAGTTGGACTAGAATCACATTAGGACTTTCATCGGCTTGTAATGTAGGCTTAAGGATGGGTGTGGTAATTATGGATATAGTGACTCAACCCTCCTTGACACTACACTATTTTTTGGCTCCACTTTCCAACCATTCTCCTTTTATTTTCCCTTATTCTCCTTCATTTATTTTTAGATTTTGGTGTGATTTTGTTCATACTTTCAAAACACACTTTTTTTTTCTTTTTCTCTTTTTCTTTTTTTTTTTTTTTTTGCAATTTCTATTATTTCACTCATTTTTTCCCACCCAACTATGTTCTCTTTTCTTTTACTAACCCCTTCTTCATACCCTATTTAAACTACACACCCTATAATAGTCACCCTCAACTTAGGCGATTTGCTTGAGTTAAGGTACACAATGTCCAAAGAGGGACCAGGGCCAAGACAGGTTCATTGTAAGTCAAAATGGGAAGGTGAATAGGCTTATAAAATAAATAAGTCAATTAAGGCTCAAACTCGGGATCAAGGGATACTTAATTCATTTGGTCATACATTTAGGCTAAAAGTGGACACATTCAAGAACGACCTATGATCCTTTCCTAACCACTATCCCATAACCTAGGCTAGACTAACCAGACAAGTTCTAAATCGCACACATAAAGTGAACTAAGTAATGACCTCATACACATAGCACATGGTTACACTATCAACTACTACCTATCCAGTTTATGCATTGCTAAGCTACAACTATTCAGCCTGTAATACTAATTCCATAACAATATCCAACAGCTATCACAAATTAACATGCTACACATACAATTCAAAGCAAATTTGTTTTTTTCAGGAGGGGTGTCCTTTAAGCAATAAAAAACATCACTATCATTCAAAATTCGTTCAAAATTGTACTGCAGTAAGGTTCCCCTATTTTTCTCCTAATTCAATATGAAAACACAAAAATAATATAAATAACAACCTAAACATGTCGGTTCTACTCTAATAGCACACTTGGGGAGAAGAAACACGATAACAAAAAACCCCAAGTGGTGGTATATACCCACCCCCAACTAAACAATGGTGCACTGCCCTCAATGCACAACTATCAATATGGTAAGTATAAGGGAGTTAAGATATACCTGTAGTGCACTAGGTTTTGGATGTGGTCCCATCCACAACAGGATGATCTATATGCTCTCTGGGCTCCATGCTAGGTACGGTCGATGGAGGGGGTGGCTGACTAGAAGATGCTCCCCGTGCTCTCTGCTCATGGTCAATATGACTGAGATGGTACTCTGCCCGGGAGGCCTTGGTCTCCCTCCAGAGATCACTCTCAAACTCGTCTCCATTATCAGTTTGACCCTCAGGACTCTGTGGCCTCTTGCCTCTAGCAATATGAGGCACCTCATCAGCAAACAAATCCATCTCAAAAACTAGTGTTGAGGATACCAATGTAGATATACGTGGAATGATAGGAGTATGGCTAACTACTAAATCTCGAACCTCTGCCCTCAATGCAGCCACCTCCTTAGTCAACCCCGTCAAATTTAGAACATGGGCCTCTCTTAACTGGCTACCCATCCGGTGCTTAAAATTGTCTATCCTCCCATTCAACTCATGCATAAACTTCTCCATAGCATAAATCATGCGAGCCTCAACTATCGCCTCAGATGCCTCTATCGATGTCCAAACCCATGGCTTAAGCTGAGATACCAACTTAGCTATCTAGGCCTCTGTGTGAGCCTGTCGCTCAATAACCTGCGTCTGTCTATCCACTAACTACTTTAGAAACTCTCGTGAAACTACAACCATGCCAGATGAGGGTGATGGTGCTGTGGGGCCAGCTGCCCCCTCATCTGTCATAAGGACTATGCCCTCGATAGGCAACCTCCCAGCCTCGGGTTCACTAACAAGTGCTGAACTGCTAACCGATTCCTCATAATCCTCTTGCCCTTCAAAAAGGGTTGCACCTGATAAAGTAGAGGGCTGAGAACCCCTCTTGGAAGGCGTAATAACACCTAGTTGTTGCATCAGTCCTACATCAGCAATACGGGTAACCTTAATGGCGTGATCTATTATAGGCATCCAAACTACACCAGCACTATGATATAGGCCCTGAATTAGACATGGGAAAGGGATGCTGGTATAGTATCTAAAGGTGTGCTCATAAATCTCCCTAATAATGTAGCGAGCAATGTGGATGTCATATTCGGCGATGATGCTTGCTACCAGAACAACTCGATCAAGAGTAAGAGAATTATCTGCACCTGTGGGATCGAGATGATTCCGTACAATCGACCACCAAAACTTGCCCATAAACTAAAGTGAGGACTTCTTAATATCTAACTTCTCAGCTACCCATTTCGCATCTACGCCATCCTCTGTGATATACTGTGCAACCTACCATAGTAGATCTAAATGCTAATCAACATACTTTATTTTATTTCTATTTTTCATCATCTCCATGTGGTGATAAAACTTAGCAGTACTAGCTGGAAGTGGATGTTCCGCACCAAACAAGAACAGGTGGATAGTCTGCTCAGAAATGTCTACTCTGGTTTCACGAACCAAAGTGTGAGTCAATGGTCGTTGGTCCTAAAATCCCTGCTCAACTAGTGTGATTAATTAAATATATACTGCATATGAAGCATAAACTCATGGAAAACCTCTGGGCTATAGCTACCAGAAGGTTCCGTAGTCCACTCGAATCCATAATGATCAAACACTGCCTTAATATCGGGTAGTTCCTTTAACTCATCTAACCGATATCGAGGCTCATCATTGATACTCTGTCTACACGTACCCTTCTCAATGAGCTCTGTATCCCTATCATAAATGGCCTTTATACCCTAAACACACCACCTCTTATTTTTCCTTCGTATTGCAGCTGCGGCCCGTTGTGCAGCCACCTATCTCTGTGAGAAAGTCGTGGAATCCTAAACACCAGCCTTACCACTACCAGCAAACTCAGAATCATCTGTACCCTCGGTAATCTCATCATTCCCAGGTGTCTCAGCCTCATATTTAGTATCACCAGTAGCAGAAGAATCCACACCCTCATCAGACTGGGAGGCAGATTCTGAAGACTGAATAGGAGTCACCACTATAGTCTGAGTGGTGGACCGAGCTGTAGCCTATGCCTTATTTTGTTGTCTTGTTGCCCGATGTATAAGAGCAGACTTATCCTGAGTGATCTCATAAACCTCTACGAACCCACTTTTCTTTGGCTCTGAAGACTCATCTTACAACATTGTTGTGACTTTCGGGTCTGTAGTGCGGATTCACGGAGAGGAACCCATCTTTTGTGTTTGGGGTTTCCTTTAGGCGGCATGGTCGAGTTTTTAGTAGGGTTTAGTTGGGTTGGGTATGGGTATTCGGGTTAGGGTTTCATGGTGTAGGGTTGGGTCAGGTTAGGTTTTTATGGTGTAAGGTTGGGTTGACTTTAGGTTATTGAGGTAATGGGATTCGAAGTTTCTTACAATTGGGGTGGTGGGGGTATGAATTAGAGTGGTTGGTACTTGGGATTTATAGTGATTATAGGATTGAAAGTGTTAATTGGGATAAATTAGGGAAAGAAATTGAGTATGTGGAGGCTTGGAGAATCGGTTTTTTTTAATTTGCAACTGGGTAGTGTCAGGTTTTATAGAGTGTAGGCCGAAGTTAGGGTTGGGTCAGGTCAAATCTTGAATTTTATTTGTGGGTCTGAGTCTCACGGTACCGAACCACGCCACGTGGGTTGACCCACTTCACGTTGGTGCCTGTTGTGGGTCTAATTTCACAACAAAAACTTTTCTCTAATTCCCACGATACTGACCCACCTTATGTGTTGACCTACGTCACGTGGGTCCCTATTGTGGGTCAGATTTTGCAACCAAAAATTTTCCTCCGATTCCCACAAGACCAACCCACTTCACGTAGGGTGACCTACGTCATGTGGGTTCCTCCTGTTGTTTAAGCTACACACTTTTCAGTTCACTTCTTTCTTTTCAACTCACGACTGGTAACAATCCTTGGGTTGCCCCCCAAGAAGCACTTGATTTAACGTCGCTGCATGACGAAGATAGGTTGGTTACTCAGACTTTACCAACCAGCCAATGGTTGCCTCCCATGAACCTCTTGATTTAACGTCGTGGCACGACCCAACTTACTTGACTACTCAGCCATTGTCAAGATTAATATCCTCACATGTCCTTATTTCTTTCATGATTCACAAATAGTGATTTACACGCTGCCCATTGACTTTGAATAGAACATTATCATCACCTTTCTGCTCGATTGCTCCATGTGGGAACACCCTAACCACCGTGAATGGTTCGGACTATTTGGACTTTAACTTTCTAGAAAATAAGCGAAGCTTGGAGTTATAAAGTAGTACCAAATCTCCCGGGTGAAACTCTAGTAGCTCAATCCTCCAATCATGATATGATTTCATCTTTTCTTTATACAGTGCTGAACTTTCATAAGACCAAAGATGAAATTCATCCATCTCATTCATCTGTTCTAGTCTTAATTTAGCCGTATCACTCCATTCTAGATTCAACCTTTTCAGTGCCCATAATGCCTTGTGTTTAAGTTCGACAGGGAAATGGCTCAATTTACCAAACACCAGTTGATATGGAGATGCACCAATCGATGTCTTGAATGCAGTTTGATATGCCTATAATGCATCATCCAATCTTCTTGCCCAATCAGTTTAGTTGGAATTCACCGTCTTTGCCCAAATACACTTTATCTCACAATTTGACACCTCAACTTACCCACTTGTCTGAGGATGGTAAGGTGTTGCCACCTTATCTTTGACACCATATTTTTCTAGAAGGACTTTGAATAGTCGATTATAGAAATGAGATCCTCCATCACTACTGATAACTCGGGGTGTACCGAATTGTGAAAAGATATTCTTTTTCAAAAATGTCGTGACACTTATTCATTCATTATTGGGAAGCGATATTGCCTCCACCTACTTAGAAACATAGTCAACGGCTACCAGAATGTATTTCATCCCATGTGAGCTCACAAATGGGCCCATAAAATCACTTCCCCATACGTCAAACAATTCGAGCTTGAGAATAGTTGTCATAGGAAGTTCATGTCTGAGCGAGATGTTCCCTCATCTTTGACATTGGTCACAAGATCGAGCATAGTCGTGAGAATCCTTATAGATGTTGGCAATAGAACCTGCATTGTAAGATCTTATGAGTAGTCCACGCACCTCTATGATGACCCCCAACTGGAGATGAATGACATGTTTCCAAAATACTCATCATCTCGACTTTCGAAATAAACCTTGGAATTATGACATCCTCACACACCCTAAATAGATAAGGCTCATCCCTGAAGAATATTCTCACTTCGTGCATGAATCTCTTTCGCTACCGATATGACATAACTTTTGGAACTAGGTCACTTGCCAAAAAGTTGGCAAAATCTGCAAACCAAGGGATTAATTCTTGTGATGCTGCCAACACTTGTTCTTGTGGAAAAGTATAATCAATAGAAAGATCATCCCTCAATATACACATGGCCTTGCCCTCAAGGAGTGATAGGTGGTCTGTAACTTGATTCTCAGTCCCCTTTCGGGCCTTGACCTCAAAATCAAATTCTTGCAATAGAAGTACCTACCGAATCAGTCTTGGCTTGGCGTCCTTATTTGACATAAGATATCTAAGTGTTGTGTGGTCTGTATGCACAATCACTTTTGTACCAATCAGGCATTAATGAAATTTTTAGAAAGTAAAGACCACTACAAACAATTCTTTCTCGGTTATAGTATCATTTTTCGGAGTTGGATTAAGCACACTAAATCGGATGTAGAATCTTCTCACGTGTTTGGCCAAGGACTGCACCCAAGGACAAATCGCTAACATCATACATAACCTCAAATGATATCATCCAATGTAGTGAAACAATGATAGGGGCTAAAATCAGCTTCTCTTTTAGACACTCAATTGCTTTTAGACACGCCTCATCAAATACAAACTTCACCTCCTTCTCTAAAAGCTTGCATAATGGATGTTCAATCTTAAAGAAATCCTTGATGAATCTTCTATAGAAACCTGCATGTCCCAAGAAACATCAAATTCATTTAATCAAAATAGGTGGAGGTAACTTTTCAATCACCTCAATCTTGGCTTTGTCAACTTCAATACCTTTCTTTGAGATTTGATTCCCCAATACGATACCCTCATTAACCATAAAGTGAAATTTTTCCTAATTTAGCACAAAGTTGCACTCCTCACATCTTTGAAACACATTAGCAAGGTGGGCCAAGCAATCATCAATGAGTCTTACAAAGTAGAGAAATCATCCATAAAAACCTCAATAGTGTCTTCCACCATGTCGGAGAAAATGGATATCATGTAATGCTTGAAAGTGGCCGATGCATTACATAAACTGAAGGGCATCTTTTTGAACGTGAACATCCCATATGGAAAAGTGAAAATGGTCTTCTATTGGTCCTCGGGAGCAATGAAAATCTGATTATACCCCGAATAGCCATCAAGAAAACAATACCATCCTCTACTAGCAAGATGGTCTAACATCCGATCCATGAAGGGCATAGGAAATTGATCTTTTTTGATCCAAGAATTCAGCTTTCGATAGTCCATGTAAACTCTCCATCCAGTAACCAGCCTCATTGGGATTAACTCATTCTTATAGTTTGATTCCTCCCTTCTTTGGCACACACTGAACTGGGCTCACCCAGTTGCTATCAGCAATGGGGTAAACCACACCTGCATCTAACCACTTGATGATATCCTTCTTCACAACCTCTTGCATAAGTGGGTTCAGATGACGTTGGTGCTCGATCCTTGGTATGCACTGAGGATCAAGCTGAATTTTGTGAGTGCAAATACTGAGTGGAATTCCGATAATGTCATCGATGGACCAACCAATGGCCCTCTTAAACCTTTTTAACACCAAAAAAAGAGCTTCCACATGCCACTCCACCAACTTAGTAGAGATAATCATGGGAAAGGTCTTGTTGGCTCCCAAGAATGCATAACTAAGGTAAGACAGGAGAGCCTTAAGCTCAAAAACTAGAGGCTCCTCAATAGAAGGTCAAGCTGGCGGGGTCACCCTATTTTTTAAATAAAAATCCAATTTCTTAGGAGCATAAGTGTATGATCCCCTACCAATAAGTGCAACAACCATCTAATTGTATTCCTCAATACCATTGCGGGCAAAATTCATAATCACGGCTATAAGAGCTTCTACCCCAACCTTTCTTCAAGAGGCAGGACAATATCACTCTCACCAACTACATCAATTACCAAAATCACCTACATATCTTTTGGTTGATTTATGGAACGACAAATATTGAAAGTCACATGATCATCATTTAACCTAAATTTCATCTGCCTTATTTCCATGTCAACTAATGCATGACTAGTGGCAAGGAATGGTCTTCCCAAGATGATGAGAACCTCAAAATCAACTTCACAATCTAGAATCACAAAGTCAGCCGGGAAGATGAAAGATACAACCTTCACCAAAACATCATACAAAATACCCACTGGCTTTTTCACAGTTCTATCGGCCATAAAGAGTCTCATAGAAGTCGGTTTCGTAGCTCCCAATCCTAACTACTTGAAAACAGCTAGCGGCATCAAGTTTATGCTAGTCCCCAAGTCATACAGAGCTTTTGCAAAATTATAGGACCCAATAGTATAAGGAATTATGAAGGCTCCTGGATCTTTCTTTTTCTCGACAAGTGAGCGAGAAATAATTGCACTACAATGGTGTAAATTATTTACAAGCTCGAAATTGACGGTTCTCTTCTTTGTCACCAAATCATTCATGAATTTCTCATAACCTGGCATCTATTCTAAAGCCTTGATAAGAGAAATATTTATCGATAAGTCCTTTAACATTGAGATAAATTTCTGATATTTATGCTCTTCAGCTTTCTTTTTCAACCTTTAAGGAAAAAGAGGGGGAGGTCAAGGAATTTGTTTATATAATTGAGGGACCTCCTTTTCTTTTCCATTATCAGACTTCGCCTTTTTGTCAACATCCTAGGGCTTTTGAACTGTATCACCCTTTGAACTCTCTGGCTCTATTTTAGTTTCTACATCAACTACCACCAGCTCATATTTCTTATCACTATCCACAGGTATGGATGGGTCAGTTGTGCACTTCCCGCTTCTATTAGTAATGGCCAAACAATGGCTATCATTCTTTAAATTCTGGATGGTATTGCTTGAAAGCGTACCTGGCTAACGCTGGTTCAATGCCACCGATATCTGCTTGAACTATTGCCCTAACTATTTAATGGTAGTCGAATGGGATTCCACTTTGTGATTTATTCCCAAAATGTCTGACCTAATCTCCTACAAGCAGTTCTCTTGGCTCTCTGACCCTTTAACCAGTTTATTGAGAAGGGCTTCCATTCTTGAATTTCCATAGTCAGCATCGCGGTTTCTCGGTGGAACATATGTGTCACTCTTCTCTTTATAATTATCCTTTCGCCTCCAATCACCGTTACAATCTCAGTCTCTGTTTCCTGACTTGTTATAATTGTCTCCATAGTAATTCTGACCTTGATTCCCTTTCCTGGAGTTCCAAGACTCTTGATTAGACCGTTGGCCCTTTGCTCAAAAACCCGCCCCTCTCGATCCAAGTACTTAGCCTCCTCATCAGATTCATAATCGTCATGCCTAGTTGTTTTGCTATGTGCACCTACGACATGCACCTTTTCAGCACTTCTAGCCAATTTTTATCCTCAATTGTACGACCTCTTGAGCTACAGATTTATCCAAAGACCATTGTACTGTCGAGGCTCCAATAGCATATGTTTCGCAGGTGTATCTACCTCCCGAGTATGCCATCCTCGGTTGGTCTTAGTGACACGATCTAAAATCTTTGAAGCTTGTTCCCACCTCTGACTCATAAATGTTCCACAAGTGATAGTATCTGCTACAACCTTGGTATTGGCATTTAAAGCCCTGAAGAAGATCTCAAGTAAACTCCTACCACTCATCCTATGATTTGGAACATTCTACAGCTTCTTCTTGAACCTTAGCCATGTCTCGTAAAGTGCTTCAGAATGTAGTTATCTGAAGTTGTAAATCTCATTCTTCAACTGTAGCATCTTGGAGGGCAAGAAAAATCTCTCTAGAAATTGATTTCTCAATTCTTGACAAGTAGTGATGAAACCTCGTGGTAACTTGGCTAACCACAAAGTTGCTTTTCCTATTAGATAGAACGGACACAATCGCAAATAAATAGCCTATTGGTCAACTCTGGGAAAATTGTATGAAGTGCATACCCCCACAAAATTCATCACGTGCATGTTTGGATCATCTAAAGAAAGACCGGCGAACACACCTTTCAAGTTTAGCAGGTGGATCATGGCACTTGTAATGTCAAACTTAGTGCCCTGAGGTAACTCTGGTGGAATAATAGTACCAATCTCAATCGGCTCAAAATAAGCCATATCCTCTTCTTCAAAATTATCATAAACCGGCACATATGGTCTTTGGAGGGGTTGTTGAACCCTTAATCTTCTTTGTCTCTCTTCAAGTGAAGCTAGACGTTGTACTGCCTCTTGCATTCCTTGGTGATCCCTATTCACTTGTCTAAGAGCTTCTTGCCATGAATTTTTCTCAACTGTCAATCAAGCAGTGACTTTTTTTGTAGTTTCATGACCAACTGGCTGAATTGGCTGGCTATGATATCTCCCGCGGCTGTGGGATTCTGAGCTCCATCGATATTCACCATTCTTTGATTTGCTCTCATTGTTCGTTCTATCTTAGTATCAAGTGGAATTAGGGGATTGCCTTGACTCCTAGCGTTGGGTAAACACCGACGTATGTCCTCCAAAAAAAAATAGAAAAATAAAACCAATCAACTCCAACAAGAAAACTAATAAACTCCGTAACCATATTCCCCGACAACTGAGCCAAAATTTGATGTCGCCTAAAATATACCTCTAAAAAAGTATAATGCGGTCTATGTATCAAATATACAACCCAACTAGGTTGGGGTCGATCCCACAGGGAATAGGACAAAAGTATGTCGAGTGCTTATCCGAGTAATTGGCAAGTAAGTAAAACAGGGAGGTTTTTATAAGTAAGTAGTAACAGTAATGATTGTCAATTTTTAGATTCATAATCAATATGAGAAATACACTAGGATTGTGATCCCCAATGATTCTTTAACTCCACCGATTACATGTGCTAGCAAAATTGTCCCGCTGTGTTGCATGCAAAATCTAACAAGTTAAGTTCATCTAAATATCTCTCGATCTTGGTTAGATGAATTTCACTCTTATCCTCTCGATCTCCGAGTGACGCACTACTAACCCTTGTCCTGGATCTCACATAACTATCCCTGTTACGACTCAAGTTATTAGATGAAGGTTGATAGCTTCAAATCTCTGTTGTTATTCCCTTTTCCCAATATCTACCTCTCTCTCGAGCAATTCTAGAATACAGGCGATTTTCTAACATTTGCAACCGTTAGAAAATCAATTATAATGAAGTTAATAACAATACATTCATTCACAACGGTTCATAATTTCTTTGCACTTAACCCATTTTGTTAATTCCTCATGATTCACACAACCCTAGTTGATGGGTTTAGCTACTCATGATTGCAAGAACACAAGAATAATTCAATGATGAAAACATAATTGTAAACTCAAAATAAGAAGAAAAATCTGAAATCTCAATATCAATAAAACCCTAGAATTTGTGTTCGAAGATTACAAAACCAATAATGTGTTTATGAACCCAAAAATAATGAAATATCTCTCAAAACAATGTATGGACCAACCCCTAAACATAGGACAATATAGGGGTATTTATAGATACAAGGTGAATCCTATAGTAAACAAAGTAGGAAAACAGAGTCGACACTTTTCCACTATACCAACCCACACGTGGGTTGACCCATGCCACATGGGTCCTCCCGTGGAAATCAAGCTTCTCCAACTAATTACAGGAGTTGACCTACGGTAGAAACCCATACCACGTAGATCGACACACGTGATTTGGGTCCTGCTGTGAGTCACTTCTCTAGAGCAGGACTTGGCTCTTTCGTCTTCAGATACTTCATTCTCGAGTATGATCCTTTCTTTTTGTCAATTTTTCCTCCATAAACCTATTATCCTTCAATATAGAACATAAAACACATCATACCAATCAAACATACTCGAGTTATTATATATTTTATTTGTGTTAAGCATCAAAAGTGCCATGAAACCATGAAACATCACCAAGTTCCAGTCATGCAGCAGCACCCCTAGCTATGGGTGGGGGTATATCTCTGAGAAGTAGAGGTGAACCACCAGCTAGTCGAGGTGGTGGTGGAGGAGTGACACAGGCTTGAGGTGAGGAGGTTTAGTGTCGTATTAGTGTGCCATCAACTTGCTTCAGTGTTATTATTCTATATTCTCCTATGTGTCTTCTTATTTTACATCGGTTCTTTATATGATGTGCGTCTACGACTATGTATATTCGTGTTTCTACCCTAATAGGTGATTCCTTAGTGGTTGAATAAATGTATCAGTGTTGTGTTGTGACCTTATTGGGATATAAATCCTGGGTAGATTTGATTATTCTTAGCATGGTTGATTTTGATATGATTTTAGGTATTGATTGGCTTTCGTTGTATGATGCTATCTTGTGTTGCCATGCCAAGAGAATTACTTTAGTCATGCTGAATTTCTCGAGGTTGGAGTAGAGGGGTAACTAGAGTTCATGTCCTAAGAGGGTCATTTCCTTTCTCTAGGCTCAGCGATTAGTGCATACGGGGTGACTTTCTTATTTAGCATATGTTTGGTATATTAGCCTCCTTTGGAGCTAGTGAGATTAGTCAGGGAGTTTGTAGACATGTTTCTTACCAATTTTTTAGGTGTTCCTCCTTACCGTGATAGTGTGTTTGGCATTGACTTGGAGCCGAGCATTATGCCCATCTCCCTTCCTTTTTATAGGATGTCTCTGGTGGAGTTTAAGGTATTGAAGGACCAACTTTAGGATTTATTGAGTAAGGGGTTCATCAGGCCTAGTGTTTCATCTTGGGATGCTATGATATTATTTATAAAGAAGAAAGATGGATCTATGCGGATTGACATCAAATACAGATAATTGAATAAAGTGACCATCAGAATAAGTATCTTTTTCCACATATCAATGACTTATTTGATCAGTTCCAGGATGTGTTGGTGTTTTTGAAGATTGATTTAAGATCTAGGAATCATCAGTTGAAGATTAAAGCTTCAGACATTTCTAAGATAGCTTTCAAGACCTGTTATGGCTATTATGAGTTTTGGTGATATCACTTGGGTTGACTAACGCCCCGATAACGTTAATGGAGTTGATCAATGGGGTGTTTTGGCCATATATTGATTCTTTTGTTATTGTATTCATTGATGATATCTTGGTGTACTCCAAGATCAAGGCAGACAATGTAAAGTATTTTAAGATTGTGCTTCAGAGGTTAAGAGATGAAAAGCTATACGAAAAATTCTCAAAGTGTGAGTCGGCCTCAACTATATGACATTTTTTAGGAATGTGGTGTTTAAGGATGGCATTATGGTCAACCCAGCCAAGTTGAGGCAATTTGAAATTGGTCTAGGTCCACTTCACCAACCTAGTTTCATAGCTTCATTGGTTTGACAAGGTATTAGAGGTGGTTTGTGAAAGATTTTTCATCTATCACAGCTCCCTTGACTAGATCGACTCATAAGAATGTTGCTTTCTTATGGTCTGATCAGTGTGAGGAGAGCTTTAAAAATCTCAAGGCTTTATTGCCTTCGACGCTTATTCTCACCTTGTCGGTGGAGGGTAAGGGTCTTACAATTTATTGTAATGCTTCGGGCATTGGCCTTGGTGGTGTATAGATGTAGAAAGGAAAGGTGATAGCCTATGCTTTGAGGAAGTTGAAGATCCATGAGAAGAATTTTTCTACTCATGACTTGGAGTTAGAGGCAGCGGTGTTTGTGTTGAAGTTGTGGCGGCATTATCTTTGTAGAGTCCATTGTGAGTTGTTTATTGATTATTACAGCCTTTTGTATCTCTTCAATCAGAAAGATCTGAATTTGAGACAACGTCAGTGGTTAGAGCTATTGAAGGATTATGACATGACCATTTGATGTGAGGCAAAAATTATAGATATTTAATCATTACTTTCCTTATATTTAATATTTTTATTTGTCCTTTTTGAGCATTAATTTTATGGATTAAGCTTAATAATATATTTGTATGTGTAGGATTAAATTAGTGTGAAGATAAAGAAATTTAGAGCAAATATGAATTAAAAATGGAAGATTGTATAAGGAAATCAAGTAGTCTGCTAAATGAATTAAATTTATTAAAATATTAGTATATGAGTATGGTGCATAATTGAATTACATATAAATTGAATTGAAAGATGCCTTGGACATGTGTCAAGAGTTGAATACCCCCAAAGCAATGCAACATTGTTTCTTAAGGCGGTGCTGGACAATTAGTCCAAAATAGGTTGTGTTTTGGTTTTCTCAATTCATTTTGTACTCAATTATTTTATTTGGGGTTTTTATTTACACCTATAAATATTTCATAAATACAATTTTTACATAATTTTTAATTGAGGGAAAGCTAGGAGCATTCGTGGAAGCCGCAGAAAATTGATTTATTCCTTTCTTCTTCATATTTATTTAATATACACTCTCTTATGCTGATGAAAAATATAACTTTATTTTTCTCTTGGTTTTTGAGGATTATTCATACTTTGATTCTTGGTTATTAATGCTTCTTTGATAATTCCAGATTGAAGATTTATTCTACTCAACTCGTAAGTTTATAATTATAATTTTGTCAATAATTTCTAATTGTGAATCTCAAGCCATAAGTAGCTAAATGCCATAACAAGATTTGTGGGAACCATGATAAATTAACAATGTAAGTTAAAGTAGTTAGTGATTCTTAAATTGTATCACTAGTACACTACGCTTACTGAGTTATACAATCATGAGGAACACACTCCTGGTCCATTCCCACTGATTAATTACAATATAAAGTTGTTACTTATTACTTGTTACTGAATTCTGTAAACTGTTTACTTGTTCTCTTAAAACTCCATTTTGGAAATAATTGAATCATAGTTACAATAACCACATTGACCTATCTTGTTTCCATATTCCCTGCGGGATCAACTCCAACCTTGGTTGAGTTTTATATTTGATCAACGACCACTTTATATCTCATTGCTAAGTGTAATTTGGGAGACATCAAATTTTGGCACTGCTGTTGGGGATTATGATTTAGAGTTAGCTCAATTATGTTTATTAGACTATTAGTCCTTGTTTCCTGTATATATTTTATTATTATAAGAAAATTTGGAATATTTTACTACTCTCATCTTTTTAAGAAAAAGTGTGGAGTGATAGGTACTTATGTTTTATTAATCCTTATCCTTTTGATTGTATTGGTTCTTATAGGAATGTGTTAGATCAATTTGGGGATCTCTATGAGAGTATGAAATATACATTGGTACAATTGATAAAAGAAAGAATTAAGCTTATTCAAGAGGTAGATGTATTTGGCATGGATATTAAGGTTGTGAGTGCAGTGGTAGATGCATGTAATGCCCAACAATTGAATTATCATTGGTTCTATCAAGCTGAAAAAGTACTTATAAGACAAATTGAGGAGCTGAATTTAGAGGGCAAATTACTCTATCATATTTTTATTAATATTGTCACTATTGAGAAGAGTACACTAGAGTTATATGAGGAAGTCAATAGTATAATTTTTAAAGACTCTAGTGTGTGGGAATATGAGTATGTAAATAATAATGCAATTCATGAGTTAGGGCGTATTAAACCTCATTCTAATCATTTTTCCACATTGTCTTTCAATAGTAAGATATTAATCGAGCTAGCGAAGCCTATGGAAGAGTGTAAAGAGGAGGAAAATTATATCTATATTCTTGAATTTGTTGTGCCAAAACCAAAAAAATTACATTCCTCACTTAATTGTCAAGAATTTCAACATGTGACCTCTATTGCTTGGTTTCTTTATATTTATGCCACCGACCCTTGAGCATAGTAGAAAATTAGAAAAGAAATTAGGAGTGCACTTCATATCCTCAAAGTGAAAGGAAAAGTGTTGAAGTTGATGGCATTGTGCTGAGACGTTAAATCAGGTGCTTATTGGGAGGCAACCCAATGAATAGTGTAACTTCTTATTTTTTTAATTTTTATTGTTATTTTTATAGTGTCAATTTTTTTATTTTGTTTTTGCAAGTTTAGGGAAAGTCTGAGGACCTTAATTTGAAGCTCAAAAGCATATTTGAGCTTAAGTGTGGGGAGTGCACGACCCTTGATAAAAATTGAAGAAACATCTTGTTAGCTAGGACCTTGAGGGCCTCAGGGAGTATCTTTAATCCTCATTTTACATGTTTATTACTTTGGGGACGAAGCATAATTTTAAGCGTGGGGTGGAATATCTTTCGATATTTGTTAAGGGTGAAGTATGCTATAGGATTTTCTTTTATTTATTTATTTTTAGTTTAAAAAACAACATAAAAAAATTTAAAAAGCCCAAAAATACAAAAAGATTTCTCTTTTATTCTTTAGATTAGAATAATTTTTGTTGGTTTTTAGAATTTTTTTTAGTAGAGCATACTTTGTTCACCACTTGATATTTTTTTTGGTTATTTTCCAAGGAGGAGCCCTTTGAACTGAGTAAATTTTTAGGAGAATTTTTCATATTTTTATTTTATTTTTTAAGAAGAGAAAACAAAAGACATTTTTGCTTTATTTGACACTAGCAATTTAGGTCTGATCTTGAGTAGTAAGTTTCTGTGAGTGGTTGAGTATAAAATAAAATAATAGATTTTTTGACACCTAGGCTCATGGTTGTGACTTTGTATATAGATTATTCTTATTTTATAGTTCACTATGACCCTATCTGTCATAGATGTGGAACTGATCCATTTTGATTGACACTTGTGCCATGTGTGGTGAAGATTTGCATATATTCCATGTTATTGAAGTAAAATAAAAAGTATTGCTTTGTTTAGAATATAATAATAGGCTTTCTTGAATATGTCTTGTGAATTTTAGCCTTTTCAGATTTATATCACAAGTTAGCCCCTTCGAGTCTGTAGTCTTTCTTCTAGTAGTCGTATTTTTATGTTGATCCTTTTATTTGAAACTCTATTTCTTGCACCGTACTTCTCTGAACATTGTAGCATGGACTGTGTTGATATTGTTAAATTTGAAGAAAAGAGATGGTTGAATGTAAAAGGTGACCAATGATAGTTACAAAGTGATGAACAGACCCCATTTAAAAGAATATCACATGAAAATAATAATAATAATAATAATTGGAATGTGTTGATATGATGTGAATACTGGTGAAAATAATTGAAATAGAGGGTTGAAAAAAAAGTAAAGTGATGATAATAATGGGTGCTGAAATTTTAAAAAGTGCAAAGTGCTTAGGGAAGTGTAAGTCATAATTATATAGTTTTTCTACCCATCCCCTAGCCAACATTACAATCCATTAAAGTCTTATTTAATTAGATTTGAGCATGCTTAATTAGTGTAGATGTACATAATGGGCAATCCTATGGTTCTTTGTGCATACATGTGAATGCTTTTTGTGAGTGTGCGAGTTTTTCTTTGATGCTAAGTCCTTAATTTATATTCAATATTTGAATTCAATGTGTGGGCTATTTCTTCTTGTAAGGGCACTTGTTTCATGATAGATAGGTGATGTTATTAACTTTCTTTGATATAGTATTTGAGAAAGCTTAAATTTTATGAGTTAAAGTCCATCTTTGAGGTTGGGAGGTTAGAGCTTTGTTGTTTGTTTGTATTTCTTGCATAATGATTAGGAAGTGTGCTTGATGTTGTGAATTGCTATATGGTCTAATTGTTTGTATCAAAATAAATGGTGGAGTTCCTAGACGTGATTAAGAGATGAGCTTTAATCCTTTCTCGAGGACGAGCAAGAGTCTAAGTATCGGGTGTTGATGTGAGGCCAAAATTACATATATTTAGTCATTATTTGCCTCATATTTAATATTTTATTGTTCTTTTTGAGCATTGATTTTATGGATTATTAATAATATTATATTTTTATGTGTATAATTTAATTGGTGTGAAGATGAGGAAATTTGGACCAAATACGAATTAAAAATGAAAGATTGTATAAGTGAATTAAAAATTTGTTTGTTCTTTTCTTCTCCATATTTATTGAGATTACGCTATCTTAAGCCTTAGAAACATATAACTTTATTTTGTTCTTAGATTTTCGAAAATTATTCAAACATTGCTTCTTGGTTATTAATACTTTTTTGATAATTCAAGATTCTGGATTTATTTTACTCAATTCATAAGTTCATAACTATGATTTTGTCTATAATTTCTAATTGTGATTGTCAAACCATGAGTAGATAAATCCCATAACTAGGGTTATCATGATGAATTAATGATGTAAGTTAAAGTACTTAGTGATTCTTAAATGGTGTTTATGCATGTATTGTTCTTCCCTACGTATTGATTTCTTTTAATGGTGGCCAACATTACAACTTGCTTTAATTGTTTACTCATTGGACCCAAGAGGTATAGAATAAGAAAAATGGATTAACAACGGAAATTTGAGGCTCTCAACCCTCATCTAATAGCTTGAGCCCTGTTCGGAAAGATCTAATATGGGATCTAGAGTAAGGGTTAGTAAAGCAACCGTTTACCTAGATATTTACCTAGATAGGGCACTAACAGTTTAGGTGAGCCTAACTTGCCAATTTCGCATACTAAGCACCAGAATAGATCACTATTACGCTACGCTTACTGAGTTATGAAATCATGGGTAGTACAATCCTAGGCCATTCCCATTGATTAATTACAACACAAAACTGTTACTTATTACTTATTACTAAATTCTGCAAACTGTTTACTTGTTTTCGTAATAACCCCCTTTCTGAATTAATCGAGTAATAGTTATAATAACCACATTGAGCTAACTTCTGGCCATATTCCTGTGGAATCGATCCCAACCTTGTTTAGGTTATATATTTGATCAACATCCTCTTTATATCTCATTGCGAGGTGTAATTTAGGTGACATCACCATTCTTTATTATCTGGGAAAGGCAAATATTGTAGCGGATGTATTGAGTAGGAAAGGAAAGAGTATGGGTAGTCTTTCTATATTAGTAGCTGAGGAGAGGCCTTTGGCTATGGATGTGTAGAGGTTGTAAATAGTTTCATGCATCTTGATGTCTCTACGTGGGTAAGGATCTTGCTTGTGTTGAGTCATGGTCCTTGTTGGTGGAGTGGATTCGAGATAAGTAGTTTGATGATGGGAAGTTATGTGTTATCCAATATAAGGTGTTGAGCGGTAAATGTATGGATGTGGTCCTTGAGTCATAGGGCATTTTATGAATAAGGGTTGTTTTTGTGTTCCTATAGTAGGTGACTTGACCAGGTTGATCATGAAGGAGGCTCATAGTATGAGGTATTCTATTTATCACGGTGCATCGAAGATGTATCATGATCTAAAGAGGTACTATTGGTGATGTAGGATGAAGAGAGATGCGGTGGAGTTCATGGATAAATGTTTGAATAGTCAGCAGGTGAAGTATGAGCACTAGAGACCAGGTGGTTTGATTTAGAGGATGCCGATATCAGAGTTGAAGTGGGAGCACATTACTATGGATTTTGTGGTTGGGTTACCCCAAACTTTGAGGAAGTTTGACTCCATTAGGGTGATTGTTGATAGATTGACCAAATCAATTCATTTTATTCCAGTAAAAGTGAACTATAACTTGGATAAGTTAGCAGAGATCTATATTCATGAGATAGTTTGACTTCATGGCATCCCTATTTCCTGTCACGACCCAAATTTTAGGTCATGATGACACCTACTAGCCCTACCTATAAGTAAGCCAAGTCCCTAGCCTAGAACGACAATTAACGGGCCAATTGAAGAGAAAACCAAAGTAAACCAGTAGTTGGTCCAAAATATAAAAGAATATGTGAAACGAACCCAAAATAATATATACAAGATGACAAAAAGAGTTGACTAACAAGACATAAACAAACAGCCCTAAATCCTGGGCTGCACTAGTATAAGAGCATCTAAATACAACTAAGTACTGGATACACAAAATATATACAACTGTCTCTGAGTAACCAGAATAAAGAACAGTCTGAAGGGATAAGGAGATAGAGTAAATCCGGACATCTGAAGCTCACACTATATCTTCGATCAGGATCACACAACACAATCACGTCAGCAGCGAGCACTCGTACTAGGATCTACATTAGGGGAAAAGATGTAGAAGTGTAGTATGAGTACCAAAATACGTGGTACACAGTAGTTATCATAGGCTGACAACAATATCTCTGCGCCAAGGAGGCATAAATTTTACATACAACCAAATATCCTTTATTTGCAATAGGAACAACTCATCATATAAGGTACAATGGTTTTGATTATGACAATTATCAAGGGACTAGGTGTCACGCCCCAAATCCCATCGGGACGGATTGGCACTCGTAGCCGACCAGGCCTGAGTGAACCACGCTTTGCTTTTATTCAATCATATGCATGCCATAAGAACCCCATGATCACGTAAGAGCTTTAAATACCAACAACAGAATACATGAAACATGTGATATATATACATATGCGAAACTTGGCCGTCAAGGCCATCAAGTCAAAATGTCATGTACCATCTTACAACCATACACCCACATACGTCTACAAAAGCCTCTAACAGATGCATTGACCAAAACGAATTAAAAGTCAGGACAAGTCCTCACTTTATACAACATGTACAACACCAAAACATATGTACAACTGTGACTCGAAGAAGCCCCGAACTAACTGGAGCTCACCAATGATTCGCAACAACTGGCAACCTACTGTGGAGGCCTACTAGTACGTGTGCCTGCAGCAAGTAAGGTATGTCCCACAAGGGACGTCAGTACGAAGAATGTACTGAGTATGTAAGGCTCAAATGAAACTGTAAGATATGTAAATATGTCAATGAACTCAAATTCAAATGCATAACCAATATGGATAAGTTACTATACTGAACTGTGGAAACCATGTATTTTGCTCTCATTACTTTCTTTGTATCTTTGCTTCTATGATTATTCATCTTTGCCTGAGACCTGTGATACCCGAGCCCCGACTGAACAGTGGGTTTTAACATAACATGACGTTTTGTTGGGATCGGCTCGAGCTAGGCTTGTGACACTAGAGATGCCACCCATGAATAAGTATATATCGGGATCGGCTCAAGCTAGGTTATTACCCTTAGATCTGCCACTCATACCAACACATCAGGTTCGGCTTGAGCTAGGTTATTACCTCTAGAGCTGCCCCCTGTCAGGATTAGTCTGAGCTAGGCTTATGCCTCTAGGATTTCCCCCTGACCCACTAATCTCGGGATCGGCTTAAGATAGGCATTTTGCCCCCAAAGCTACCACCCATACTTTATCATTAACCACATATGCATTACTTCGTTCATTACTTTTAGATTGGTATAGTGATAGTTATAACTTTACTTGAAGCTTTGGATCAGTAACCAATGAGTGAGAGACATGGGATTAAACATTATTACAAAAATAGCCTTATTGGAAACATAACACCATTGGAACCATTGGACAAAAATCAATGAACAAGATACATGAATATAACCACTATTGGAACTTTGGAACGTAAAATTATTGGGCTTTTGGAACATTATTCATGAATATGAGGCGTGAGATTTCCAAATGACTAAAAAATCAGATTTTTGACCCTTTATATAGGCCCTCTGTCACACTCCGTATCCCAGTGAGGCGGACTGGCACCCGAAGCCGATATGGCCCGAGAAAAACAATCTTTGCTCATGTTCATTCGCAAGCATATTTTAGTACGAATATTATTATACCTCATGCAACTAGGCGAAGTCATGGAAACCTTATATAATATGTGAAACTTGGCCGTTAGGGCCATTAAGTCAAACAAAACATACATCTCTTACATTCACTTTCCCACATATGTCTACAAAGCCTCTAACCGATACATGAACACAACAACCTATAGTCGGGATAAGTCCCCGCTTTATACATTAATTACAATACCGAAACAATGTACGCATGTGACTCGGTAAGCCCCGAACCAACTGGAGCTCACCAATGATCCGCGGATAACCCGTAGCCTATTGTGGAGGTCTACTAACACCTTTGCCTGCAGCAGATAAACTAAGTCCCCTAAAGGGGTCAGTACGAAGAATGTACTGAGTATGCAAGGCTATAAGAAACTCCATGAAACTTAAAAACCTCAATGAACTTGATTGCAAGAGAATAGTCTATGTGGATAAATCATCATCGTTCAGTATATGTGGAAATATGTACCTTACGTTCATTATTCTATTTGCCTTTATGTTCGTTACCGTTAGTAGTTAGAACCGTCAATATATAATCGTCAATAATGTATAACTGTCAATATGCAACCGTCAATAAAAGTAACCATCAATATGCAACCGTCAATATGCAACCGTCAATATTCAACCGTCAATATATATATAAAGCAGGTTCGGACCTTAGGGATACCCCGTGTCAGGTTCGGCATCAAGCTAGGCTTTTGCCCCACTGAGCTTCCTCCCTGCTAGCACTCGGAAATCAGTGAAGCAGGTTCGGCATCAAGTTTGGCTTTTGCTTCACTGAGCTTTCCCCCTGATACAACCATATCGGGATCGGCTTGAGTTAGGCTTGCTCCCCTACAAAGCTATCACCCGTACTCAATAAGTATAAAGAAAATTTAAAGTAACCATAAGGAAAATATGAAGCAACCATAAGGAAAATATAAAGTAACCATATGGGAATTACTTATTTCATTAATTCATTGGATTACTTCTCCCTTTTACTTTTTTGAGATTGATACATTGGGGATCATAACCTTATTGGAAACACATAAATGCATTACTTCAGTCTTTTATGTTCATGAGATTGATACTTTGAAGTTGTAACATTATTGGAAGCTTCTGAACATAACATTATTGGAACTTGGAATCATGTCCATAATTATGTGATACATGAATGAACATAGATCAAGAATAAGGTATATATGATTAAAAATAGATGATAACCTGAAATGAGATGCCTTAGGACATTTCGGAAATGAGTAAGTACCATAACAAGGTGAATACTATATGTTGTAGAAGGATACGAAAAGAGTAACCTTACATACCTTCACTTCCAAGTATGAATACACAATACGATGTATGAACACAATATTCCAGCTTTTTCCTTACATTTCACTCTACCATACAAGTTCATAACGATGCTCAAATCAACCATTAACCATGTTACAAGTGCATAAAACGACAATGGATTACATGACTACCATTTAACGTCATTTCACCCTCTTATATTACAATTATTGCATCACCAAACCAACAATACCATAACATTTCACACCAACTTTACCCTTTATACTCCCATATTAACACTGCGTCACAATTACTCCTTCAAGTCATCTCAATACCTTCCGTAAATACACATGAACAACAATCCATACTTGATACCATCCAAAATACCTTTGGGATTCTTATTTAAAGTCATTAAAAAGGTATCACAAGTTGATAATTGCATCCATGAAGGGTATAGGGGTTTGGGGGGGTAAAGGGATACAAAAACAATTAATTCAGAGTTCTGGGCCGACCCGCTAAGCCACCTGTGCCCGCAGGTGGCTGACCTGCGTCTGCAGGTTCCCTTTGAAAGTATCCAGAGGCACCTACATTGGCACCTGCGCCCGCAGGGGCTCCAGTCTCAAGGGCGGATGCCCGTTTCAGCCTCCGGGGGTCATTTTAGGGTCCTTTTTGGCCATGAATGATTCATGATCATAATTAAACTTATCATAACATATTTTAGATCATATTAGATTCCAAAGAACAACCATGGCTTCACAACGCACATAAACATCACCAAACTACATGTTTCTTTCAATACGTCACCAATTCAATGCATAATTTTGAAATAAAAATTCCAATCATTATGTGCAAGAATAAAAAAATTTGAGGCTATAATTACATATCACATGTCAATATTAAATTCATCAAGTCCACTTTATTCAATATCACAAGTCTCCTTTAAAGTTACAAGGCAAAACCCTTTACCGATTTAGCAAAACTAGCCTATTTTACACATAGTGAATTTCTCAATACTTTATCAACATAACCAACATCCTATACATCATATTCCATGAATATAATATATTAAACCATGAGAATAAATACTTACCAAAGCTTGTAAATGGATGATCTTGTTCAAAGGAATAAAGGCTTAGGGTTTGAATGAGAAGATAAGAATGTTTTCTTGAAAATTCTAGAATATGGAATGTGTAATTGTGTGATTAAAATATGATTTTTGGGGCCTTTATATAGACCCATAAAGTCATTATTAGTCCCTATTGTCCAATTATAACATGCTCACTTGATCCACTTTATGAATGGGTCATTTTTCCCATATTTTTTTGGGCCATGTCTTTATATGATTTTTGGGCCTCATTTGAGGTCAATTCATTAGGCTAAATTCAGACCATCACCTTTAATGCATAATTATTCAAACATATCATGTATACATGATTCCATAAATGTTAAGGCAACCACGTAGGGTCGAAAAGGTACGGGGTGTTACGTTCTTCCCCTCCTTAGAAACATTCGTCCTTGAATGTTAATAACATCGTCTCATGTACAACAAATGCATCTTTACGTTATACATATACACTCATAGATACTTATGGATACTTCCTTGTTATTTCTCCAATTTTATACCTTGAACTTTTTCTCCCGTTTGAAACCATTATGGGTACTTCGACTTTATCATTTCTTTGGCTCCTCACGTGCTTTCTTCTACTTGTCGATTCCTACACCGTACCTTTATGGAAACTACATTCTTTATTTCTTAATCTTTTCATTTATCCCTCTAGAATAGCAATATATATCTCTTCATAAGTGACATCCCTCATAGCTTGTACATTCAATAAAAATAATGGATCTCGGCATATGACTTGTTTTAGCTTGTAGCTACTGTCATACCACCTTAACCTTCTCTATAGCTTAGTGACCAAATCTAGCCCCAAGTAAGGCAGTTCCACTCGGTTTAAATCACCCAATTGATGATTTAAACTTTCTTCTATATAAACCTTAGTAAGATACCATTTTGATACTTGAATAATAGCTATTATTATAAGCACACTCAATAAGTGGTAGATGATCATCCTAACTACCATTTAAATCTATCATACAGACTCGTAGTATACCTTCAAATATCTATGTAGTATGTTCTGCCTAAAGATACATCGCAAACTTGTGTGATCAGTATATCAATGTGAACACCATACAAATAGTGGTGCCATGTATGTATATAGTTTGTTTTCTCAAGCAACTCTCACATCTGCTAACTCTGTATCATATGTTGGCTAATTCCTCTCGGTGGCCACAACTATCTTGAGGCATAAACTACTACGTTACCATGCTGCATCAATACATACCCAAGAATGACTTGACGTCTTATTATTTTTCCAAATCTTACCTGATGATATCCCGATCTCAAGTTAACCTGTGAAAAACATTTGACACCCTATAATTTGTCACATAACTCATCAGTTTTGGAGAGGGACTATTTATCCTCGATTTTCACCGCATTCAGTTGTCAATAATCCATGCACACTCTTAACGTACCGGCTTTCTTCCGTACACATCATTCTAGTGCATCCCAAGAGGACATATTAGACCTTATAAATCCCCGTGGATATTATTTTCCTTGCTTTAAGATATGAAATAAATTTACCCCACGATATGCCAATACTACTCATACATTCAAGGACAGTCTTTTGTAGGAAATAAAAATGGACTTTCTTAGCTCAGTAGTCCACCGTAGCATGCTCACAAATAGGTTCTATACAGTTACGATGTACTTTATTACCTATAGTAGATTCATCAACAGGGGTCAATACTCCAGATGGTCCAACTAATAATTCTGATGTTCTTTCTATTTCGTAGCGGTCAATGGAGTAACATATGATACTATAGAACCCAGATCAATCAATGCGTAGATATATACATGATGAAAAAAAATTAGATAATGTACCTGTAGCTACATCAGGATAGGCCTCCATATTCTGCTGACCCGCTAGAGCATAAGTATGGTCTTGTATTCCACTAAAACTGTCTGCTCCTCTAGTACCGTTACCATGACCAACCAGCTGCACATCTTGGCCTAAGAAAGCAACCGATGATGACGGTTCAATGGTTGATCCCATAGGTCGCATAATAATGGCCGTGCCCCTTCTTGGGCAATCTTTCACCATGTGCTCGGACATACCGCACAAAAAGCAAATATTGGTCCCAAACCGGCATTTCTTTAAATAAAGCTTTCCACAGTGTGGACACGGCTGGCGAGGAAACACCGATTGGTTCATACTTCCTTGCTCTTGATACCCAACTGGTTGTGATCCTTGAATTCCACTACTTTGCCCCACGTGATTGCCTCTAAACACTTGGAACTGGGGTTGAGTGCCTGCTATAGGATAAGAAAGTGATGGTCTCAGCGATCTACTAAAATCCTGAGGCCCAAATTCTCCTTGGGACACCATGTACTGTCCCATAGATCTATCTTTCTTTGTTGGCCCCCATTCAACTTTTTGGATCTTTCTTCTGTTCCTCTGATCTTCTATTTTTTGTGCAAAAACCTGTATTCTGACTATATCCATATCTCTATTCAGAGCAGCAATGGTACAGTCTCTGACGAATGATGGATCCAATCGATCCACGTACCGATGAACTCTATCAGCCATAGTGGCTACCATATGGGGAGCATATCTGGCCAAAGAATTAAATCGAATACTGTACTCCCGGACGCTTATATTCCCTTGACGAAGATTTAGAAACTAGTCTGCGCATGCCTCCCGAATCTCATATGGAAGGTAGTGATCCAGGAATGCCATTTGAAATTCTTCCCAACTAGCCGGGTGTGCACCAACACCCCTATCTCATTTCCAATCTTCATACCATAATATCCACTCCCCTTTCAATCTATACGCTGCTAGTTCAACTGTTTCTGCACCAAATATGTGCATGACATCCAAAGCCCTTTTGATTTGATCAATAAAATCTTGCGGGTCCTCATTAAGATCCGATCCAGTGAATATAGGAGGGTCTAGTTTCAGTAAATCCTGCATCCTTCGACTAGCTTCCCTAGCCTCACTGTCATTATTTGTCATAGGACCAGCTTGTCCTTGATTCTGTGCTGCAATTAGCTGAATCAACATATATACTGCATTTCTTAAATACTGGTCAGTGACATTAACAGGTGGCTCAACAGGTTCTTCTCTCCTTCTCGTCTCTTTTGGAGCTGGAAAAGTAGAAGAAGCCCGCGATGCAAACTCACTTTCAACTTCATCTTGCTCAACCCGTTCAGGTGGTAAGTTACTAGTTCCTTCTCCGCCAATCCTGTCTAGCTTCTTAGTCTTACCCTTGCCTCTTCTTGTAATCGAAATTTCTTGCTATTCCAAAGAAAAACAATTCCCATGGTCAGATACAATTCAACTTACAACACTTGCTCTATTGCACGATCTAGAAGTGAAGAAAAGGAACAACATCCTAAATGCCCCATAGTCTCCTACTCATAAATGTGGTGCACAACACATCCATGAACAAGACTCTACTCGGACACGGCTTTGTAGACACCGTAAGAACAACCTGCTCTGATACCACTTTTGTCACACACCGTATCCCAGCGAGGCGGACTGGCACCCGAAGCCGATATGGCCCGAGAGAACAAATCTTTGCTCATGTTCATTCGCAAGCATATTTTAGTACGAATATTATTATACCTCATGCAACTAGGCAGAAGTCATGGAAACCTTATACAATATATGAAACTTGGCCGTTAGGGCCATTAAGTCAAACAGAACATACATCTCTTACATTCACTTTCCCACATATGTCTACAAAGCCATATTGGAGTTTATTGCTTGAATTAGGAGTATTGAGAATTGGGGTCCATTATAGATAATATGTCGAGCATCTATGCAGAGACCAGTGTATTGTAAGAGGCAAAAATGGAATTTAATGACTTGTTGGGATAATTATCTATTATTGAATGTTAACTATCTTGTGTAAAGTGTTTAGTGGTGTTGAGTTGTGAATGGCCTTATGAGCCTTGATTTGAGATATTGTGTTGTTCCTTATTATCATGATTCATGCATACTCACTCATGTTCATATCATAGAACTGTGAAATTGATATTTTGAGAATGATTCATTTGATATACCCTGCATGCCTAATGGCATACGGTTCAGGGTGGATTTTATTGGTTTTACTTGCATGTCAGATGGGAAATTATTCTGGGTGGCCCAATGAGAAATGGTTTCGAGTGGATTCATTAATTTGCATGTTATGGGAAATTTTTCTCGGTGGATATATGGACCTCGCAAGTCCCCCATGGGTCCCAGTTAGCCAAATAGAGTAGCGGGTTTTTATTGTCATTCATTACAACATATTGCATCATCTCATCATTTTTATATGATTGATTGTTGTGTTTTAGCATTGTATTTGATTGATTGATATTATATTGGTTTCGAGTGTTGGTGTTGATCACTAATATTGTTATGATATAACTATTAGATTACATTGTATTTCTTGATTTTAGGTTGTTTGGTTGTATTGGAGTCTTGGTTTTTGTAATTCTTACCAAAACTTTTAATTTGTGTCAGTCGACGATGTTGTTGAGTACACATGTTTTGTACTCACCCTTGCTTTTTCTACACCTTATATGCAGGTACTAAGCCAACAGTCCCTAGGCGTTGATATTGCAGTTGAGTGGTGATTCTCATAGAGATTCTAAGATAGCAGCTACTGATCTCGAGTGCCCCTGATTTCTTTATTATCCTGATCGTATGCTTATTTTCCTCATTTTTAGACAATTTTGGACTATTTTTCATATTACTCTGATAGAGGCTTGTACATGTGACTACCAGACCTTGGCCACTTGATAATTAGTTTTGAGAATTTTTTAGCTCTATTTATTGTATGGTTTTTTTCTGTTTCTTTATATTTATGTTATTGTCTTGGGTTGAGATTTAGGCTTATCTATCATGGTGGGTGTACAAGATGCCATCATGGTCTCAATTGTGGGTTGTGACACTTTAACCCTGTTATGTTTAAAACTGCTAGGTTGGCTTCAAGTGGGTGGTTTCTTTCTCTTTCAGATAATTTATATTATATATTATCTTCAGAGCTCACTCAGCCTATGATGACTACTGAGTACCTTGTGATTTTTGTGCTCATGCTGTAGTTCTGCATTTTTTCCTGATATAGATCCTTCCTTGGGTTATCGTCCTTGATTCTAATCTTCTGAAGGATGCTTTAATGAGATTAAAGTGAGCTCATGGCAGAGAACACTCATCTCCTTCCTGTTTTACTATCTTAGTTTGTGTATTTTTGATAGATGCATATCAAATTAGTAGCTCTTGTACTGGTGATGCCAGGTTTGGGATTTGATATCTTGTGTATTTTGTTTTTTCTCGTTTCCCCATAGGACCCATACTTGTATATTTTTGTACCTATTATGGATGTATCAATACATGGTGGCTCGTTATCTCATTTTAGCTTCCATATTTTATCTGATAGTTGTTACTTTTTGTATATGGCTTGGGATTTGGCTTACCCAATAGAGGGTCATAGTAGGTGCCATCATGGCCCAATTTCGAGTCATGAAAGATTGGTATCAAAGCATAGGTTCACTGGTCTTATTTGTACAAGAGTAAATGCCTAGAAAAGTCCCATAAATTGGTACAATGAAATTCGTATACTCTTTTTGGGAGGCTATAGGGCCTTCTTAGGAAAATTCTATCCTTGTCTCTTTATTGTGTTTCATTATTTCTATAAACCTCTACAATATTATTTTCTCCAACTATTTCTTAGTCGGATAGGACGATATCTTTGTTAGATGAGAGCGGGACTCCTACACCTGTTGCTAGGATGCAACCCAGGGTCGGGGTAGAGAGCCATCACAAGAACCCGAGATAGAAGGCCCTTTCTTCCCTATTTAACGGGGGATAAGACTCTAGTCTTCCTGACAGGGAAGTTTGTAGGACTTTACTTTAGCAAGGAACTCAAGTACGCAAAAAAAAATAGGCTACACTATAGTCCCAATGAGTGGATACCTCTTTGAGAAGAGTAAGGGAAGCCTATTTAATGATTTTGTTACCACTCTCTCAGATAATAGGATAAAGGCTAATAAAGAATGGAATGGTGCGATAGACTACGTCTACAAGATACTAATGAATTTTCTCTATGGTAGATTTGCTATAAGCTCCAAAAACACTGCTATCGAGTTGTGCAATGATGATCGCCTCAAAGTTTTAATTCAAACGTGTTATAAGTTCTTATTTGATGAGCCCCTTACTTCCTACCATGTCAATAAAAATTTAACCTTTCAGAAATGGTCCTACAAAAGAACACGGCCGTCCAGTTATTCACAGCTATAACTACTTACTCTAGGATACATCTTTTACCCTTATATCTCTCGAGATGATTGTTATTACAAGGACTCTGTTGTGCTTGGTCTTCCACTCCCATGCGATGTTCTTTCCCCTTTAGAGATAGGGAAGTTTAAGCTAGACGATGAATACTGAGGGGGTTTTTTTTTATCGGCCAAAGTCTATTGGTACATACTAAAAGAGGGTAACGATTCCATAATCAAGTTCAAGGGGAATGCTAAAAGACATACCACTTTAGAGTGGCTTGAGTCCCAGTATGCTGACCCATCTCGTATACAAGGGGTAGAGTTGGAGGACTTATTTCGGGTGAGTTGGCCTAAAACAAAAGTTGGAGAACTTTTTCCCTTTGCTTTCGGTGAAGGTAAATAGTAAAAAAAAATTCCCCATAGAACACGAGCATTGAGGCTTTGATTGAAACAAAGAGAGAGGAGATGAAAGCCACTTGACTGGTTGGAAAGGGGCATGTATCCTTTTCTGTAAAGAAAGAGGGATACTTTAATAGTCACTACTAATAATCAGTAAGGTTCATCTCGAGTTCAGTCTATATTTACAAAGGGAATATTTTTGCTGGAGCAGTGGAGAAAGTCTTCACTACTGCTTACAATGCCTTTTTTCACTCATCTTGCTACTTTGGAACTATTCAGGGAACACTTGGAGTAGAATGTTTCTCTACAATAATGCATAGGTAGACTAATTATTATAGGTTACTCCCTATTGTGGTTTAGAAAGAGTTTTGTTGCTACCAACTTCTTTCTTTATAGTCTAGTAGATCTACATACTCGAGTGGATCTAAAGTAGGTTTATGTTCAGCAACAGAAATATGTGAGGTTCTGCTTCTTACCTGAGAATATTTACAAAGGGGAAACCTTAAAATATGAGTGTGCCTCTCATAGATGAATACCAACTCAATCTGCTTCTACTGTGCGGGAGTCTCAGTCGGTCGGCCCCTAAGGGACTATTCACCTTTGGAGTGGTTCGACCATTAAGCAACTTTGTAGGGTAGTCTGTAGGGTATGTGATACCTCACAAGTTGAATAGTACTGAGCCAGGAGATTTTCCTTTGGATCGTTACAATGCTCGTTTAACGATTCAAGTGGAAGGGAATAGGTAAGAAGTAGAAAAACCCATATCAACCCATCTCCATAGGAAACAATATGAGCAAAAGACAGAAATCCCTAAATCCCATAGAAAAGAACTCACTCTGGGGGAGTGAGGAGGGTATTCAAAAAGGGGAGTTGCGGTTTCTTTCTTACCTTGTAGGAAAGATCTTATTTTGGTATGGCATTAGAGAAAACTTGTTATGGTTATGCAGTGATATATAAAAGGTGGGAGGGGCTTCAGGCATTTTTTTTTATGAATAGTTTCAATCAAAATTCCATCAATGGTAGCTAGTGATTGCTCAGGTTGGTGTGTGATCACCAAAGATAAAGTGACCCTTCAGATGTTCTCTCCACCTATTTTGAATACCCCCGGCTGGTTCTGCCAGGTAAGGCCAGGAGATAGTTTAGGGAATCACGGGGCCTTACTTATTCAGGGGGGACATGATTTTGAAATGTAATGATTGATAGAATCGATATTTCATAGAATAATGACCGAGATCATAAAATCCTTTCATACCCACACATGTGACTTAATATAGTTGGAAGTGTACACACCCTGGAAAATTCCATCATGTGTTCCTGACTTGTTAGCTTGATCGCCTGTCTTATTTACCCTTTTCTTAGTGAGTGGTTTATGTCTGGTCCTTTTGAGTCACCTGCTGATGGTGCTTTGTAATGGATTGTCTGGAGTCTAGTGGCTCCGATAGGCTTAGATGTACTAGTACATATCACCAAATCATTGTGAAAGATTCAGTGAACCTCTTAAAACTTAGTAACATAAGACAATTCACCGAATGGTTGTTGGTTCTATCGGAGGAGTTTGAAATAAACAACGTGTAAATACTTGGGCATTGAGTCTTCCACGGCTTGAGGAAGTATGTGAGATGATCGATGTTGAGCAGAAGTGGAGTTAAAGAAGCCAACAGTGCATCCCCCTTTACTTAGTATAGTAGGGCTTGAAAGGCTGGACAATTTATTTTCCTTTCCGATCCAGTATTTTCAATCCAAGCCAAAATAGGTAAAAACTCAAACACCACTAGGCTCAGTCTTATGTTGAATGTCAGTAGGGTTAGATATTCAATCCTTACTCAAATAGGAAGGTGGCAGTTTTAATCTAGCAATGTGGTCCAGAATAATTGTGGATTTATGGGGTTTTTGTTTCGATTACAAGAAGTGCTTGTTTGCTCACTTTTAGCACCTCAACTCGAGTTTCTGCTATATGATAGAATGAGGTGACGAGAGCTGAAGCTAAAGTTCCTTGCTATGATCCATAGATGTTCGTATGAGTCTTGTGGATTTTAGGTGTGTTTGAATTCATCCTCTCGTTAGGTATTCACTAAAGGATTGTGCACCTTCTCAAGCCTCTCTACCATACCCTTAGAAAGTGACAATGGATGACTTCCATTACTAAATGGTAGAACTTTTCAAACTAGTTGATAGTTGTTCCCTACCCCACAATGGGTTCTAATTTACTAAATCACATGTTTGTATTTTGGAATAGCATGTAGACTTTTTTAGGGGAGAATCACTCGGCATGGGGCCTCCCGTGTCAGGTCAGGTGATAGTCAACAACTCAGGCAGGAAATGCTGAAAAATGGCTAACGATGCAAGAGGTTTTTTCCTCTTATATGCTCTAAAAAAGGGTATGTTGGGGTTTTGGACCCTATGTTGAGTAAGGGTTACAAACCTTCCAAAAGTGATAGGTATGTGTTCTTTCTTGGCACTCTCTTTCTTTATTATGCCAACTTTAAAAGAGCGATGGAAAGTGGATTCAGGTTAATTTGTCTCGAGAAGGTATTAGCCATCGGTGACCATACTTTCGTAAAAGCGCCATTAGCTGGTGGTTCCTTTCCTTCCTGTTGAACCTCGAAAAAAAATAATTCTCGCCATCAGCTCGAATAAGAGTTTCGAATTGAAAAAGTCAATTGAACTTTACTTAAGACAAAGGAAGCGAGTGCTGAAAAAAACAACTTTCTTAAAGTTTCAAACTACTAGTCATTAAGACTACTATGAATGAAAGGTAAAGAAGTCCTTTTCTTAACTTAGTCTGCGTGCATTATACCTAACCTTTTCCAAGATTTCTATTTCAATAAAGAAATGAAAACATAACTCTTTGCTCACTTACAAAGCCTCTTAGTCTCTTATTTTAGCCTGCCTTGTGAAGATCTCTCAGGTGTCTACGGCAAATCCGATCAGTCTCGTGGTGAAGATAATTTCCGATGTTGAAGGTATTGTCACGACAACTTAATTTTTCCAGTAAACTACTCAGGGCTCCTCATGGTTTAGTAAAATTGAGGGTATATTTTTTGTTCATCTAGGGGTTTATTCATTATGAACTAAAAAGTGGTTGGCAGATTATTGAGGTCTTAAAAATTCCATAAAACTCATGGTCGTCCATTCCATTTTCGCTTTAAGAAAGTGGGCGACGCGAATCAATGCATTTGAAAGCCTTGAGATGACTTGCTGAAAAAATGCTTTCTAGGTTTGTCTCGTGTCTCCAAAACAAACAGTCCATTTATTAATGGGTGAACGATGCAGATTGAACCCATGCGTGGGGGATTAACAATCCACTACCTTGACCTACTTGGCTACATACACCCCTACCCCCACATATTTTGAAGTCTCTATCTATGATCGGATCCTTTCTGAACTCCCCTATAACCACTTATCAAAGAAAAGCTTTTTCCTAGACTATAGTGGCAAGCCTATTATTGTGTTTTGGAATTAGGGGAAACAAAGCTTCAATAAGTAGAAGCTTAATGGTGAAGCTTCAAGCAAAAAGGTTGGGTTGTTCACTTCATTTAATTGACTTCACTTTACTTAAGATTAAAGATAGGGGTTTGGCGGGCAGTGAAGGTTCATTTAGTAGACAGTGAGCGTGCTGCAAGCACCTACTCTTTTCAATAAGAATAAGAAAGAAGAACTTGAACTTGGAGAAGTGATCCATTATCAAAGAAAGCCATATCAAGCTATCCCCTTGTATAGGGTTCCAAACCTACGCACCCGTAAACTACAAGATTTCTTTGAAGCCCCTATAATATGGGATATTTAAATAATCCCCTTTCTACAAACCTTTCTATAATATAAGAGAAGCTCTTCGAGCTTTCTTCGCATGCTTGAGCACATCCCCTTTCTATTAGTAAGGTTGTCAAATTTACTTTAGTTCCTTTATGACTATAATATAAATAATAGGGGTAGAGGGGCGCTAATGAGCAAGAAAAGGGGTGCACTAAGGCGCAACGACTTTCGTGCAGATGCTACGCCCTTGCTTTTTGCCTTATCTTTTACTAAGAAATTAATTGATACGGATGTGAGCTGTCCAACAAGACCACGACCTTTCACGCGTAGTCAAGCCCGGGAGTTACAAAAACTCCAAGCCTTATTCATGCAAATGGACGCGTGTGAACTGGTCGTGGGCCCACCTAATGGTCTCAATGTTCTTAAGTGTGAAGAGGACCTTGAAGCGTAATAAATACAACACTCCAAGGCCGCCTGTTTCAGAGAGGGCAAAAGGGTCATTTTGTCTTTCATTTGGCTTGTAATATAAATAGACAAGCTTAGGGTTATTTTGCTTAGTTTTTCTCATTGTAATTTCAAGACAAAGGACTTGTAATATTTCTCTCTCTCTCTCTTCCATTGGGGAGGCAGAATCTGCCAAGCTTTCCAAGAGTGAAGCTTGTGTTGTGTTTTGGCTAGAAACTAGGGTCTTGAGGTAATTTGAGTTCCTCTTGGTCCAAGTAAGAACTTGGTGTTCATATTCAATAGTCTTAGGGTCCTCTCTTTTTGTTATGGTTCGTAGACTTTTGAATATCACATGTCAAGTTAACTATCTTTTATTTATGTTGTTGTTGTTGTGTTTGTGATCTTGAAGTCTAGTGAAGCCGTGTGGAGCTCTTTCGATTCACTAGCATTTGTGTTCATCTTGTTGTTCTTGGTTTACTGATTTTTGTGTTATTGTTGCTGAAATCTTGTGTTACATACTTGATATTGTATCACTAATCTAAGTAAAAGCCCTTCTTTCTCAATGTCAACTTTCTCCCTTCTTACTTTAGTGAAATACGAGTTCTGGCTTCGCCCTATCTATTCATCTATTTTCTCAAATGGATATTTAGGGATCTCTCTTATTCATAGATCTTGAAACCAAATCAATATCTATTTCTTAATAGATCTATTCATCGATAGAAAGATATATATCTCTATTTGGATATATCTCCATAACTAAATAGGGAAAAACTAACACTTAAAGGGCGTAACCAACGGAAGGTTCTCACCTTATCCTCGACATTTTTCTCCAATGATGTCCCCTGGGAAAAAGGTGGCCCTTGAACCACTTGACTAATTGGAAAGGAGCCATCATTCTCTTTCTTTATTCTTCCAATAAAGACAAGTGGGTTGGTTTGTTTCAAATAACAATCCTAGTAGAAGGTGACTAAAATCGATATCATAACGCGAAATTAAACAACAAAATTAAAGGATAGTTGAGAAATAAGAGATGAGAAGTGAAGAAAGAAAGGCTCAATTGAAGAACAATTACACCAAGGGAGAAAGAGAACTCAATCAAATGCATAGGAAACCAAATTGAATCCACAGTATGAGAACTCGATGATCAATCAAGTGAAGAAGATAACACAAGTAATTCGGGAATCCACCCTAATCACTCGATCTAAGGTAACAATTGGAATTGAACACAATTACTACCCTAACCTAGAGTAACTAAATTTCAAGTCTATTCAAGACAATTCAATCATAAAAAATCTAAGTAATGAAAATGGCTAAGGCAACTATTTATAGTCATTGCCTTATAAAAATAACCTATTTCAAAAATAGCCTAAAGTGACTATTTTACAACCAACCCACAAGGGACCTTCTTGATTGCCCATGACCTTGTGTATTTGTTTGTTCATGCCTTCCTTCGGGATCCAAGCTATAATCCATATATGGAAGCCCCTCCTAATGTAATCTAATCTAGCCATGGTCATATCATCCTCTCCTTCTTAAAAAAGGATTCTTGCTCGAATCCAAACCTTGCAAACACATTAGAAGGACCAATAACCAAACATTCCTCATAGTATGAGGATTAGCACAAAGGTTAGAACTAATAAATCTATCACCATGCCAAGGGTGCAAACATTTAAAATATAACCAAGCATCAAAATGAGCCCCAAATGGTTTGTAACCTAATAAAACAAGAAATACTTGGATACATCGGAAACATTGACAAAGGGGAGAATCAAAATAACCATGGTGTTTAGGCAACCACACATGCAAGTCCTCAATGGTTCTACATTTAGAAAAACACAAATACCTCTTTACGTCAAGTAACACATGATAGCCCATATAGCTAAGTGTCATGTCATAAACAAGGTCATCCTAAGTTAAGATTCCACCAAATGCACTAGCTATCTTCAAGAATGGGTTACTCCCAATTCATCACTGAGGTCAAATACAAAGGTATTCCCCACCCAAGCTGGCAAATATATCTCATTCAAACCCATAATATCAAGTAATAACATCAACCAATAATCATATGAGAGAAAATAAATATTACTACTATACTTATCACCATGCAAGCTAACAACCTCACTCATAACTTGCTTGTTATTTGGACCAAGTATTTCAACACCAATGCCATTAGTCAAATCATTATCAAGGTCAAAAAGAAAGGAAATCCATAAACATATGTCAATCATACACCTATTTTACCTATTGGCACTTTCATTCTCACACAACGTACTCCACTCAAAGGCAAGAGTATCATCATATGCAAACAAATAGTATAGGAAGGTGCCACATAAGTCAAATTCATCTAAGGTGTCCTTATGAGAAGATTCACTCATTGATTCAAGCACACTAAGGCCTTGACCAAGAATGGGACACACAATAATGAATGGATAGTCATAGTACATACATCACCTTCCTTTTGAATGCCATCCTTTCCGATAGACATACTATTATCTTTTATGAAGAGCGTTCCATCTTTGGAAAGTGTGTCATCATACTGTAGTTGATTCTCAATCACTTGGTAGACTTTAAGAGGGGATACATTTCCATCATTCCAAGAGACACCACTATGCATTTCACCTTCACTGGTCATGTCAATATCAAACAAGGGATTATCCTTAAAAACACATTCCCCTTTAAAATCATCATGAAAAGAACAAGGAATGGAATCACAATTCAAGGATTCATCATTTAGGTGCAATGACTTCACATGAATATCTACATGCAAAACTATATCAATGCCATCACTAAGTTGAATTCCCTTAAGTTCATCACAAAATTCCTCCTTTAGTGGGCCATCATTACACATAAGTTGATCAACACCAATATCATCTGATAATGAACTAACATTCAAAAAACATGTATCAACACTAGGTGGGCACAAATTGATCTTACTAGAAGAATCAATTCGGTCATATATAGGATCAACTAGTGTATCCACATTATCAAGATGCATTTTATCAAAACATGGCAAAGAATTACATGACAATGTACTATTATTTAAGGCACAAGTATCAACACTAGGTGGACATAAATTTATCTTAGAAGAAGAATAAATTTGGTCATAAATAGGATCAACTAGTGTATGAACATTCTCAAAAAGTACATTATCACTATATAGAAAAGAATCATTAAGCTCACATGAAAGCAAGCTATCACTTACACTAAATTGGCTACTAGTTACAGAATGATCTTCTATTTTCAACAAAGTATAAGGCTTAGCTTTGTTACCTCATAGCTCACATACATGATTATCTTCACCATGGTTTACAATATTGGAGCATAAATGTTCTTTTGGGAAGCTTTGTAGTGCCACATGATTCGTTATTGATCAAGGCGTCTCACTAGGTTTACTTCTAAGGATACCTGTACGAGAATCAAGACAACTAAAAAAGGAAGATAGGTTACAAAAGTTAGTATAAGGCTGTGACAACTCTCTCACATCACTCCTCACAACCTCTCATTTTTTCACTCTAGAGTTTTCACATATCACACCCTTACTCCTCTCACTCTTTTGTCTCTTAATTTTATTGGAGTTAGTATAAGTGCCAAGAATTCCTTGGGAAGGGTTTGGAGATCCCTTCACTTCTAACTTTCACTTTGAGTTTCTAGGAGTAGCCTTTATTTTACTCATTGGATCCTCTTCAAGCACATTTCCACAAGGAGTAGGTTGTTTTGCTTTCGACTCCTTGGAGACCATTTGAGAGATCTTGTCAAGAGTTATTAGCATGAAAATAAATAAAAAAAACTCATCCTCAAAGTAATAGGATCCTCAATTGGGAGTGGTTCACTTGTAACTTTTGTTTCAAGAATGTGCCTCTCTTGATCATGCACATCTTGAAACAATGAATTCCCTCTACTTCTATGTCTCATTGATCCTCCCACCCTTCCTCCAACTTCATTACCATATGGAGAACTAGTCATATTTGAATGAGGATAAGAAGTACAAGTTCTTGCACCATTAGAAAATGTTCTTTGACTATGGTCCACACGATGTTTTTGAATTGGTTCCACCCACACATCTATACCCCCTCTACTAGGATAGTAAGTAGCATAAGATGAAGAAGGTAATTCGTCCCAACAACTTCCCCTTCTATCACAATCCTTCTCAAAGAGTTCATAAGATATATGGGAGAAAGAATCGTACCTCACATAGTCTTCATCACCATGGTTTTTAATATAAGAACCCCCATACCCTTCATTTTCACTATCAAATTCTTCATAAGATACATCTACTCCTTTATGTTCATCATATGAGCCATAAGCTCCATGCATCTCATATTTGTCTCTGGTGTAGTAATTCTTATCACCATGTCGATCATAATCTCTTGGACTATCATATCCTTCATAGGATTAACCATCATACTCATGAGCTTCATTACTCTGCTCATAATAACTCAATGAACCCTCATGTGGCTCATCATCACTATACTCATAGTTCATGTCGCTACAAGTATAGTCACTATGGCATCTCCACAATAATTCGAAGTTATGGATGACATTCTCCCTTATATCACCTTTTGTACAAACAAAACTAGAAAAGAAGTTAGTAATAAAAGCCTCATGTCACTCTTTATATGAACTCTCAACTCACCTTCTATGGCTTCTTTCCAAAATTGATAGTGTTACTAGCTTTGCTCAATCAATTTAAGGTTATCTATCTTTGTGGAGGAATGGATCTTTCTGACTCTTGAAAGAAGGACCATTCAATTGAAGCTAAAAGGAGTTGAATCAATACATTTTTTGGTAGTGAATCAATAAGTTTATCTATGAATTAAGATGAGAAAAGTCGATGAAAAGAAGCACGAAAGAAAACTGACTCAAAAAAAAACTAAGTAACAAAAGTAGGACAATTACTTGTTGTTGCTTAATTTGATGAATCAAATAAGTGATTTGATATTTAAAAAATAATTACAAGTGATTAAATATGTTAATTACTTGTTAAATAGTTGAGAAATTGAAAGATAAAAAGGTTTTAAAAAAAATCATGAAGTTTGGACACTTAGAAAATTTTTGAGGTCGCAAAGAAGTTCATCACTTTAAAGGATTTGATTTGATAACTAAAACTAGTTAACAAGTGATTAAAGATATTAATTACTTATTAAATAGTTGAGAAATCAAAGGAGAAAAAGAACCAAAAAATAATAACAAAGTTTGGACATTTAGAAAAAATTTTAGGTCCAAAAAACTTTAGGACCCAAAAAAAAAACCTAAGTGTAAAAATCTGCACACTTTGCCCTCTGAAATTGGGCTCCATGCACCACGTGGCACGAGTGGGATGGCTGAACGTGCTGACTAGGCGATTGGTGCTTATGTGGCACTGTGTTGGCAGTCAAACGTTTAACTTTGACTGTTGACTGCTGACGTGGCATGCCCACGTGGAATTTCTTTAATTTTTGTAAACTTTTTTTCAAAATTCCACAAGTGGACCCACTAACACTTTGACAAACTTTGACTGAAATTTTTTTGGATCATAGTGTACCTTTTCAATCTTCTTCTCCAAGAACAAGATAAAGATGTCAAGAACACAAGAAAAAACCCTAATATTCAAGTGTTCATAACTCCTTCGTTTTTGCTCGAAATTCAACAAAATTTTCGCCTACGCGCTCCTTTCAACACCACGAGCAAACCCCACTAATTTTTATCCTTCAATTCCAATGCAAAAATAAACCTACTTTTTAAAACTGATAAAGTTTCAAAAGCTTCAAATCATTCAATGGTAACTTCACTTCTACACCTCCAAATCACATGAAATTCGAGATTTAGGCTCAAAAACACTAGGAAATCAAGATTTAGTGTCAAAAATAGCAAATCAAAAAAAAAAATCTTGGATTTTTTTGGGATTTTTGGATTTCAAAGAGTTCAAAATCCCAAGATTTAGATTTATTAAAACAAACCTAAACCTAGGCTCTTGATACCAAAATGATAATGATCCTAGTTGGAGGTGAATAAAATCGATATCGGAATGTGAAATTAAACAACAAAATTAAAGGATAGTTGAGAAATAAGAGATGAGAAGTGAAGGAAGAAAGGCTCAACTGAACAATAATTAAACCAAGGGAGAAAGAGAACTCAATCAAATGCACAAGAAACCAAACTGAATCCACAGTATGATAACTCAATGATCAATCAAGTGAAGAATATAACCCAAGCAATTCGGGAATCCACCCTAATCACTCTATCTAAGCTAACAATTGGAAATAAACCTAATTACTACCCTAACCTAGAGTAACTAAATGTCAAGTCTATTCAAGACAATTCAATCATCAAAAATCTAAGTAATGAAAATGGATAAGGCAACTATTTATAGTCATTGCCTTATAAAACTAACCTATTACCAAAATAGCCCAAAAGTGACTATTTTATAAACAACCCTCATTGCCCAAATGGCATCTTGATTGCCCATGACCTTGTGTATTTGTTTCTTCATGCCTTCCTCCAGTCTCTAAGCTATCATACATATATGGAAGCCCCTCCTAACGTGCTCCAAGTTAACTATGCTCATATCAATTTCATCCTTCTATCTACAGAATTCTGTATCTTCGTTCATGATCATGTTGGGCGAAAAGTAGTTGTAGAGAAGTGTTCAGCCACTATAAGGAGGGGGCCTTTATCTTTTTCTGTATTTATTGAATTTTCTCACACTTTTTCTTCTATATCTTATATAGATTTTTAGCGTATAATAATTACCAATATAAGGGCTATAGACTTCGCTTTCAACTTCTAATAGAAGGGTCTCCTCGTCTTTTATTTTGGTTGCTTGTTAGCTTACTAGTTGAACCATCATCATCTGCTTGCTTGGTCACTTTCGTGATAATGCGCTTAAAAGTATTCTGGATTATTTATAAGTTTGGAACTAAAAGAGTGGCTGGTTGAAGGAAAAGGAAAGTTAGAAAATCTAGGGAATCGGTGTCCCCAAAACAATTAGACTTCCAGAGAAGAGGAGTTTGGTCGCCATTAAAACCCTTCTCAAAAATCGATGAAATATCAAATCTAATTTTGATACTGGGTAGGATTCACTATCCACTAGACATAGCACATAAGCCAATAGTAGTATGAATGGGAAATGAACTATTCAACCTCTTTTAGGAAAGGGCCTTACACACAAGGACACTGCCTGATCCCGTCGACAGGAGCAAAGAAAGGTCTCCTTCACCTACGAGCATTTGCACGAAGAAAGCAGTCTCGTACAAAAGTTTGGAAGAAATGATTTTACCTTATTTCATGTGGGTTAGTGCGTATCAGTTTGGGCAGAGACGGACAATGAAAAGACAGAACGGAGCAAATGATGCCAACCAACTAGACAAAGATATTCAGATATGAAAAAGATAAATAAAGATGTGTTAAGCTTATCTTTTCCCATCCGACTCACACACAACCTTCTTTTTTTAGATTAAAGAGTCGGAGTCCCTGAAAAGATAGCATTTCATAAGTTTTCAGAAGAATGACGCAAAAATAGATATTCGTAAAGGAAAAAACCTCATTCTGCTAAGGTTGAGAAATAGTCTTTTATTAGGTCAGTCTTGAATTCAATTTTCCTCACCTTATCACCTGTCATCAATCCTCCTACCCTAGATTTTTTAGTCAATTTAGAATAGACTCATCTTTAGGTTTTGGATCTTCGTGAGAAAGATCTATGTATCCGTTTATGGCTTTTATACCAACCATACGTGCTCTCCTTCTATTTCCCTCTATGACATTACCTTTGCATTACAAGGAGGAAGAAAGGTCTATGCAAAAAGATAAAAGGGTGTTGCATGTACAAGTCCAAAAGAGCTATGATGACTCTCAAATTGGAATTGGAAGAGCAATACGGGCTAGGAATAGAACATTAAAAGGATATTTAATTTATGATAACTATGGCGGATAAACCTGATAATAATTTAACTTGTCCTCAATGCTAAAGTACCGGCCATTTTTGAGTACTAGAAAGCTTCCACTCTTGTCTTTTTTCTAAAAGACAAGGAGGATTAAGAAGGCCACTATTAAAGAAAATAAGGCAATAGCTTCAGTTAAAGTATATCCCTAAATAGCATAACCAAATAATTGTTTTGCCAATGAATGATTTCTTGAAACATAATTAAGGAACTGAAAACATTTCTAATATCGGCAGCAACTCCCACTGAAGAAATTGTAGCAGCTCTTGCACTGATTCATTTTGGTGCCTTTTAATATATATAATAATAAAGAAAGTTAGCTCTTTAGTTTTTATCTCGCCCTTTTTTCTTTTCTTCAATTTTAGATGGTAAAAAAGAGAATGGAATTTACGATCTTATACCTAAAGTGCGGTACACTTCCTATCAACCCAAACTCATTACCCTCAGAAAAACTATGGCCTCTTTTATTTGATTAGTCAGTTTTCAAGAGGGGGAACTTCTTCTGGCAATCTCAGAAATACTACTAATTGATTATTTGGCATGATTCAAACAACCTAGGAAAGGTTGTGAGCCTACATAACCAACTTCTCATACCAAGAAAGCCAAGTATCAGATCCCTGTATTTTAAGCCATTTTTTTCCCTAGTTATTGTACATGGAATGATTTCCAGTGACTAAAGTAGTCTGGGGAAAGATAAGCCCTACTCACTATCGTTTCCCCAAAATAAAGGGTCCAGAAAATTGTGGCTGATTTTTTCTTCTACCATATTAGCCACACTCTCATTTAGTTGATCTTGAAAGTCCAAATACGAGAAATGTCTTGATCTAGACACTCTTCAAGTTGATAGGATCCAAATGAAAATAGGAAATACAATGATAGGATTTGCCGTATTTCTTATTAAATAATTCAAAACAAATTAATCAGGAAAGGTCTTATTCATGGTGGTAAGCAAGGAAGGATTTAGTAAAAGGATAATGTCATTTTATACTAATAGAGTCCTGAGTTGGTAATTAGAGTTAGAATCTTCACAGCTTCCTCCACTCACTACCATGGGAGAATATAGTCTACTAAACTAGCTAAGAAAGAGTGATACAGACTATATTCTAGGTCATTTGGAAGGGCTCCATTTTGGGGTGTAATATTGTGGTTGTTCCCTCTCCTTTCAGTCAAGTAACTTCGTACATATCCTTACCGATAAAAAGGAGTTCCAGAGACATCTTCCACTCATATTGATTTTGGTTTTTCCACACCATTTTTTGATCTGCCACTTCTTTCATCCAAAATTCCCAGCAAATCCTTGACTCCTCAATTACAATGGAATTTCACACCTAGCAAATCTTTCACTCTACCTCCTCTTATTAAGACCATAGAATATTCCTGAAAATTATGACCTTCGCCTGGAATGTGAGCAAATATATCATGTCGATTTCTCAACCATACTTTGGCTATCTTACGTGGAGCTGAACTAGGTATTTTCAGTGTTCTCGTTGAAACACGCGGGCATACTCCTTGCTTTTGGGGTTGTTGATCCAAAGCTCAAGTATGTTCCGTGTGCCATTTTTCTTCTCTACCATGAAAAATCAATTGATTTAATGTAGGCATTGCTTTTTTGTTAATCCCTCCCCCTATTTTTGCCCAATCACTAGTGGTTACTCTCGATCCGAAGCACCCATTATGGACTAAGATCCAAATGGATCAATCTTATTGAGAGGTACTGCCCAAGGAAAGTAAAAGGTTACTTCTGGATTAGGAATAATAAATAAAATGGAAACAAGATAAAATCTTACATAAAAATAACTTCTGGCATCACCGGAAGGATCGAAACTACATTCGTAGGTCGAAAATTTTTATGGATAGGTCAAGCTATTAGAAGAAAATATAAAAGGAAGACCAAGTGGGATCAAAGAAACTAGCGGGCTTATCACTAAATAGATACAAATAGGTGCAAATTCTGACATCACCACAGAAAACTTGATTCTTTCGCTCCTTGCTGGAAGAGTGGAAAACCAAAAAAAAAAGCAAGAAAGAGGAATGAAGGATGTTTCTAATACCGGAAACTCAATAATGTTGTAAGATACTACAAGACACATTTTAGACTATCTTTTCAATGATAGTTCTAATTTCACCTTGGATGTCCATACTGCCCTTGGTCTCATCCTCGGTGTTATTACGCGCCTAGTTTAGAGACTTTTTAAGATTTATAAAATTGGGTGCATTGCCCTCGTTTTCTTATTTGTCTTTATCTGATCTAAGGCTTTCAAATAGATTTTCGATCATGGCCTTTGGCGAAGGCAGTTCCCTTATATTGTGATACCTTTCTCCCTATCTTTGATTGAGAGGTTCTAGGAGGTCGACTAATTTTTCCTTTCTCCTTTTGATTTCCCCTTTCATGAGCTCATATTCTTGGTGTTCAACCGAGGGTATGTAGATATCAAAGAAAGTTTTTTTTCGATAACCTAGGACCACCTCCATTGCCTTCGATGGAAAGAGGAATTCTATCCATCAAAGAAAGTAAAAAATCAAAGAAGATGCTAAGAAATGGAGCAAAGAAAGCAGCTTCCAAAGAAAAGTCCCAATTAAAGTGTAAATGGATAGGAGTAACCAAAAATACAATGATATCGAGAAAAATGCATTTCAAAAGGGAGAAAAACAAAGTTGACGTTCATTCTCTTCTTCTGTGCATCTCTTTCTCTAGCTCGTCATAACATTTTTATTGGCTCAACACAATATCATCATAACTTTTTTTGATCTTCTTCTTCGTGTTCTATTGATAAGAAGCATCCAACAATACCTCACCGATTTAGAAGTTGAACACAAAATGGCAAAATAATCAATTATTAATATGCCTTCTATTGCAAAAAGACCTGAAATCACCTTTCAGCATTGCGATAAAGTTTTTATAGAGTAGAGTGAACGGCTCCACATTAAGAGAGAGGGCTGGGTAAAGACCCAAACATTGAGTGGCAGACAAGGAGGTTATATCGCTCTAAAACAGGTACTGATAACGAACCACCAGCCCTAGCTTTTAAGCCAAAGAAAGAAGAAATCATACCCTTGGAATAGAAATATATTGTACTTCCAAATAGTTACTAGAAGCACTTCAATCGTACTTCCTATTTAGGCAAACCAAACCCGAAAAAGCACCTTCCCCCCGGCTAGCGTTACAAAAAATGGTGTGCGGGAGAACTAAAAATCAAAGTTTGAAGAAGGACGATTCTCGTGTGCAGGAAAGCTTTTTCACATGCAACATAAATGCAATTAGAATTTTCTCTTAGCCTCCATGATAACACGGAGATTGGGAATCCCAAAACTAGAGTATTAACTTAAAGGAAATGTGGAAGCAAAACTGGAAAAAAAACTAAAAATACTAAACAAGAATTAAAAGATAGAGATTTGACAAGATCCAAGTAAAAAAGAATTGGTTATAGATGAACCAAACGCCTTTACTTGAGAAATTAATCAAGTATGGACCTTGACCGCTTCGTGAGTAACATTAGACAACAATAAGTAAGAGTAGTACTAATCGCCTTATCAAACAACGAAGTTATCTTACTACCTTAAACTATGAACTAGTTAGGTTGAAAGATAAATCCCAAGGTAATCTACCTCAAAGGTTCAAAAGAACTCTCAATATATTAATTTTCAAAATCTGATTTACAATGAAATAAAACACCCCTTTATATAGTAGTAAGGAAGGGGTTGGTCAAAATAAATATTAAATGAACTGATACTTCCTAGGGCCTAGAGTACTACCACACACATTATCCTATAAAGTCAACATAGAAGAAAACAACTATTAAATGGCATAAAAGGCTACCACACACAAAGAACTAGAAAGTCAACATTGAGTTAAACAATCTTTAAATATAATTCTAAAAATTAATTAAAAAATGTTGTAGTCTTTTTTCTCCATTTTGGGGGAGATTTAAGCCCAATTCCATCTCATCTTGGACTTTAATATGGGCCTCCAAATATATGTAAGACTTGGAGAAAATGTCTTTATTGGTATCTTTAATTACAAGAGACCTTTTAATTACCAATTCCAACCCATATAGCTTGTCTTCAAATTTTCTTGTTTGGGATTTTGTCATGGGTCCTCTTGGATATTTCAAAGCTTTATTAGTTGATATTGAGCTTCCATGGATGCTCTCATTATTCCCTTCTTAAAGAAAATTCGTCCTCAAATCTTGACATTGATTATAACTGCTTCTTCTTTGGATTTGAGCATCCATGGTTTCTATCATTCTCCCCAACTTAAAGAAAGATTTGCCCTCAAAGATCGACCAATACGTATACCAAAAGCATATGAATACCAAGAAAACATATCATATTTGCTCTTGCTAAAAACTTAACCTCACTATTGGATATACCATAGTCAAACTATGGATCAAAAGCAATTTCCTTGAGAAGTGGCTTGGATTAAACTTGATATTCGCTAGGAATATCAAGTTTGTAAGTGTTGTTTCCAATCCTTTCAAGGACTTCAAATGGCCCATCTCCTCTTGCAAAGAATTTGGATCTTTTTTTGGTAGAAGACCTTTGAATCTTAAACAACACACTCTTATAATATATCCAAGAATCATATAATCTTATAAAGATTATCTCTCCATATAAAGTAACTTGGCTCATAAGAATTTCACAAACATTGGGTGAGTACAAGAATCTAACAGAACCAATGATCTTGTGTTTTAGATCATAGTTGGCTTCTTTCATTTGTTCCTTCTCAAGAGTACCTAAAAAAGAAAACACAATACCAAAAGAAGAAGAAGAAACATTAGAGTTAAGCTCACTCAAAATCTCTTGTCTTTCTTTTTCCTCGACTTTATTTCTCTCTTTCTTTTCATTCTTATTGTTTTCTTTCTCTCCTCTCTTATCTTTTGACAACTCACTAACTTTTCTCAACTGAAATTCCCCTTTTTCCTCTCTTGAGTTGTTGTTTTTCTCTCCCTTACTTCTCTCAGTTTTGTATCTCTCTTTCATGTCATTTTCTTTTCCACTCAATTCCTTTATTCTCTCATATTTTCCTTTTACAAGAGTAGAAACTTCAATAAGAGAAGTTACACATAAGAAAGAGCTAGTCTCTTGTTCACAACTTGACTCCTCCCCTTGGAAAATTACATACTTTACAATCTTATTAGAAAGAGTAGAATGATCACTTTTGGAGTTAAGTTTCTGTTGGGACTGTGCTATAGAATGAATACGCCTCAATTCTTCTTATCACCCCAAGTCAAACGTAGCCAATTAAATTTCACCCAATGTGTGTTACTATAATCATCCACTACTTTTCGTAATTCTTGGGACAAGACTCTTGTGGCAAAATTCAATTTCGCAAAGTCCCAAAAATAATTACAAGAAAATATATGTTCCATGTGATATTCCCATTGGAGGTAAGTTTCTTTATAAGCATACATGCATAGTTTTCGTAGTATCATATGTCTACTACCCCACTTGGTAAATCCTTCATAATCATATATTCTTGCAAAATACATAGTTATTTAAAATAAACCACTCAAACTTTGGCTTTTCCTTCAATTGTTCTCACTCACTCTTGCCTTTTTCCTCTAAAATAACCTTTTGAAAAATACTTTGTAGATTTATAATTAAATCCTACTCATATCAAGCCTTTAGTAGCAAAAAAAGGAATTTTGGGGCACAAGAAAAAAAGTGAAGAACCAATCCTAGAATGAATAGGATTTAGTTGAAACAAGACTCAAACAAAAGAAAAGGATTTTAGAACGAGATAAAGATCGAGGATCCCCTCTTCTTGTGTTCTATCAAAACCACCTTTGTAGAAACAATTAGATGAAGAAAATTCCTTGAAGAGCAACAATTCTTTTTTTTTTTTCACTATGAAAAATTTTTTTTATTAATTTTTTTTTGAAACGTACTATTACTGCTACACTACTTTTTAAATTTTTTTTTTACTCTTTTTGTTTGAGAAATTCCCAAGATTATCAAGAACGAAATCTTGATAGAACCGCTTTGATACAGCTTGATAACACGGAGATTGAGAATCCCAAAACTAGAGTATTAACTTAAAGGAAACGCGGAAGCAAAACTAAGAAAAAAACTGAAAATACTAAACAAGAATTAAAAGATAGAGATTTGACAAGATCCAAGTAACAATGAATTGGTTATAGATGAACCAAACGCCTTTACTTGAGAAATTAATCAAGTACGGATCTTGACCTCTTCGTGAGTGACATTAGACAACAATAAGTAAGAGTACTAATCGCCTTCTATGAATACCAAGAAATAACCAAAGATATCAAACAAAGAAGTTATCTTACTACCTTAAACTATGAACTAGTTAGGTTGAAAGATAAATCCCAAGGTAATCTACCTTAAAGGTTCAAAAGAACTCTCAATATAGTAATCTTCAAAATCTGATTTACAATGAAATAAAACACCCCTTTATATAGTAGTAAGGAAGGGATTGGTCAAAATAAACATTAAATAAAATGATACTTCCTAGGGCCTAGAAGACTAACACACACATTATCCTTTAAAGTCAACATAAAGGAAAACAACTATTAAATGGAATAAACGGATGCCACACACATAGACCTAGAAAGTCAACATTGAATTAAACACCTAGAAAGTCCACATTGAATTAAACAATCTTTAAATATAATTTTAAAAATTAATTAAAAAATGTTGCAGTCTTTTTTCTCCATTTTGGGGCAGATTTAAGCCCAATTCCATCTCATCTTAGACTTTAATATGGGCCTCCAAATATATGTAATACTTGGAGAAAATATCTTTATTGGGATCTTTTAATTACCAATTCCAGCCAATTTAGCTTGTCTTCAAATTTCCTTGTTTGGGATCTTGTCATGGGTCCTCTTGGAACTTTCAAAGCTTCCTTAGTTGATGTTGAGCTACTGTGGATGCTATCATTCTCCCCTTATTAAAGAAGATTCGTCCTCGAATCTTGACATTGATTATAACTGCTCCTTCTTTGGATTTGAGCGTCCATGGTTGCTATCACCCCAGGGGTAGAAAAGCTAGCTCTTCGTATCATTGGCATAGGGCAGATGAACCTGGATGCACAACAACTCTGACTCTATCATAGGATCTAGTTCCACAACAATCCATTTATCTTATATATATAAGATAATATAAAAACTTACGTGAAACAAAATTCATATACCACGTTTGGAGATAGAAATGATCTTGTAGGATCTTTTACTTCAATAGTAGATATCAGGACTTCCAGCAGGTTAGTCACAAATTATACTATTTCAATCAGAGACGTGTTTGGACTTCTTTGAAGACAGTTAGGAACTACTAGCAAAATATCTAGTATTTGAATTAAAGGTTCTGTACCTATAAGGGTTCCAGGCTTCAAACCACTATTCGAGCAACTTACAAGTATATATTGACTTTTCTTGAAAGTCTTTTTTCAAATGAAAGAATTTATTATGTATATGGTTCCTAAAAGACAGATTAGACTTGACCCACCTGGGGTATAAGAAGGAAGAAAACTCAGTCAGATTTCAATAGACATAGAGATGTATCTTGAAAATATTCTAAGAAAGCCAGCCAAATAAAATGGGGACTTGCTTAACAGTAATAGAAGGAAATTTTGATAGAATGAGGGATGATCTTTCCCACTTCCCAATCTATGTTCAAGCACACCACTTCAAGAACTATTTGAATTCTAAAAGGGTTGCAGGCGGAATAGAAGAGACTGGCTGATTTGATCAAGTAGGGCTAACTCAATGAAATTTATAACACTTTCAATCATCTCCTTATTTTCTTGGTTGGGAAGTAGTGTTCTCACTTCCAGGAAGAGCTACATCTGGGAGGATGGCTGCTGAAAGAATAATTCAATAAAAGCATGATAGCAGAATGGTTTAGCGCTATGTTCAACTGGGTAAGCCCGTGCAAACAAAAAATCTTTCTGATTAGGGAGTATAATTGCAATGGCTAGGGTTTGTTACCTACCATAAGTAAGGACTCACAGAAGACTGCAAATGACTTTTCGAGAAAAGACAAAAGAAAGTGTGAACCTAAGCCAAGAGCCCACTTCAGATTCATAAAATCTTCCACCCTCTGAATTAAAGATTTGCGCACTACCAATAAAAACATACTCTATTTACTAGTTTAAATAGATTCACTAAGCTAGTGAAAAGCCTTATTATGCAATTCTACCACTGTGTAATACATCCTACATTCTCAATATTAAAGGCTTTTGACAAGCCAGAGCAAGACTTATCTGTGGGAACCCCCGGTAAAAGAGACCTATCTAGTCAAATAGGGTTCTAATAAGAAATCAACTCATTCATTACTTATGAAATGACTTTGTTTTTGGTAGCTTCAACATTACTTTTATATCTCCCTTGTCTAGTCGAGATTCCCTAAGAGAAAGCGATCAAATTTGTAGTTGTAGTTTCTATACGTCAATCCAATCTTGCTTCCATTCATCATCCATTCTATGGAAAGATTCTTGAATAACAGGCTAAGAACAGTCAACTAAGTCTTTTTTTGTTATGTATGCTCAAGTAAGAAAGACCCTTACTTTGACTACTAAAGATTTTCATTTTAGGCAAGCAGGCTACTGTGCGAGTACCCTTTTTTTGACTTTTGTTGCAATAGAGGAGATTTCCATTAGACTAGTTAAAATACTTAGACAACACACCAGGTCTACATATGAAAAAATTTCACGTAGAGAAAAGAGATTAGACTAGTCATTGTACTAGTAGTATCTACGAGCCTCACACTTCGGTACCATCTCATTTTTCACAAGTCGAGCAACCCTGTCAACCCTTTATGATGCTTTATTCCTAGTTAAAACTCATGCTACACAAACATAAATAAGAACTAAGAATAGTCTGACTCTCTAGCGCACAAAGCAAGAGTAAGCAACTTCACTCTAGAAGAAGAAATACACTAATGATCAACTCAAATAAGGATACCTCCTCTCTTTCCAAGCTAGCTCTGATACAACTACTATCAAATTAGCTTGTGGGGATTTAATAGGTAAGAAGGAAGCCAATGCAGGATGAAGTGAATCAATTATAAGAGGTTGTTAAAAAAGGTATATTGCTTACCCGAGTAGGGGAAGGGATTGACCTAAAGAAAGGTTGGCTTATCCCACTCTAGTGGTGGTAGGAAGCCTCTTTTTGAGTAGTCTCATAGGTCAGACCGGTTCCAACCATTCTTTTAAAGGCCCCTAGCAAATGATCAAACCTAAGAGTAATATAAATCTCATATATTATACTTAGATACTAGTTGTAAGTTTAAAGACCAACAACGAGGGGAAGACTTCTGTAGAGAATTTTAAACATGTTGACTCATTTTATTGAGAATTATTTATATAAATAAAAGAGGGAGGGGATAGAAACCAAATGCTTGTATCAAACGAGCCCCTATCTTAATTACAAAGAAGGAGATATTACCCTATGCCTATGGTCTTTATTCCTTTCACGATAGATTGAGAGCCAGATTGAGATGCCCTATCGAGGGAGTTTCCAGCTCTACATCTATCTACTATTAAGAAAGGAAGGGAATAGGGTTTAATTTACCCAGCTCTGTAACAAATAAGGTTCGATGAACAACCAAATTATGAAAAAAACCCTGTTGATTCACCAAAGATCTGCAAGCTTGGATTCTAGAGAGAGCAATGCTATTAAAGATACATTAACAGAACCTTAGGACTTATCATAAATTGGGCTTCCCTGACTCCATTCCTAACTAGAGAAGGGAATGCGGTGAATCACCAATTTTGATCAAAAAATAGGCACCCATGAATTAGCAGCATATTTGGGGGATCTATGGATTGGAAAACTAGGAAGACTGTCGGTACACCAAAGATCTACCAAAAAATCACCAATAAGAGAATAGCATATACAGAATTGGGTCTCATATCTTCTTAAGCTTGGGTTCACTTTTGCCTATCTCTAAAAATTGCATTCATGGTAAAATCTTGGTTTATTGATTCATCTGGGTGTCCCAAGCAAATGAGTTTTCTACAAATCAAAATAGAAGGCTTGTTATTCAATAGTATAACATGGCTTATATACTCGTCTCAACCAAGATGTATGTGAACCTGTTCCAATTTTTTTTGAAGTTGATTGGAAAAATATGGACTTCTACACAGAAAATTAGAATTTCGATATGACAGTGGGTTTCCTGGGATTTAAACCCCAAACTAGTAGAATAGAGTAGATAAGCTTCTTGTTAATGAAAATCAATGTTAATCTGAAATGAAATAAACAAGTAAAGATCCCTCCCCAAGCCATGCTTCCACTTTTCATTGCACACGACTTTCCCTATGTATACATCAATTTCTTTCTTATAGAATTTTGAAAAGCTTTCCAAAGTTGAATACTCTGTTGATTTACCCCTTATTACTATACTATTACAATTAATATTTCAGAATAGTGAAATTTTTTGATCTCTTCATCATTTAGAAAATCTAAGAATGAATCATTGATAATTCTCCAGATAATTGATACAAAAATATCCAAATACCAAATCCTACTTCTATATACTATACTCCCCACAAACTAGAAGAAGCTCGTGAGAAGGTTAATAAAAGAAGAAGCATCTTCTTGTCTTAGAAATAGATCAAAAATACATGCTTTGCCCAATTTTCCCTTAGCGAGGAAATAATACTAGCAACAATCTCCCCATTAATTCAAGGTTACAGTCCTAACTAAGTCAAAGACTTTAGTACGAACAAGGGTATTATATGAAAGCTTTGCTTAACCATTCAAGGAAGGGGGTTGACTTAGACAACTTAGTAGGACCTTTTGGCTTGCAGGAGACCTTCCATCCATGATTGATATCTTCCTAGACTTTCTGCTTATTTAGGAATATGAGTTTTTCTTTCCCAGTCCTTTGTTGGAGGAGAGCCTACAATGTCGGAATGTTTGAAAGAAAGATGCTAATGTCACTAAGGGAATAGCTCTGACATTCCTTCTTCTAATAACATATGCTAGGTATATTTAATGAATCTCTTTTGAAATAGGATCTTCCTTTCATGTCTATAAACCACTTCTCTTTTCTCTTTAACAAGAAACTATCTTGCCTCAATCAACCATCTCTTTTCTAACTCAATCTTTCTTCAAATGCATCGTATTTACTAAAAGCTTTTACTTTCAAAAAAGGCAAGAACTTACGACAACTTATTCCTATAAGAGGTTTTATACCCAACAATTCCTTATTTAGTAATGGACTAAGGATATCTTGATCCACAGAATAAGTTGGAACTATTAAAACATGATATGCTTATTCTAAAAGAATGCATTTCTTTCTCTAAGTCTACTAGGTTGGATCAAACTAGTTAGTTTGGTAGGAAGATAATGCCATAAAAAAAACATTCCACTTTTGAAAAGAAAAGAGTCAGTCTGATTATAGATCCCTTTATTTTGTATTGGGTTAACTGGAGCTTAGATAAAGTGATAGGCAGAAGAGAGAGAATTAATTTGTATTTATAGACTGACTTTCCTCGCATCAAAGCTTTCTGGTTCTCTTCCTTTATGATGAAAGAAATTGCTTGTTATCAATAAAGAAGATTTTTATAGTATTCATCCTAAGAAAAGAAGTTTTTACTAGGTACAATTATACCATGCTAACATAGAATGCTTCTACTTATGTTGTGTTGCAAATTCCAGATCAGGAACAATCCTTTCTTATTCAAAGATGCCAGTCTAAAAATTCATACGTATTGACTAAATTTTGGCTTTCTAGATTGAAGCTTAAGGGCTAAGGGAAATTCATCGTTGGATCAATGAAATAGTTGAATTAGCATTGATACAAGAAGCAACCTCTTATTGAAATAAATTTAGGAAGTTCCTAACCTTTCTTCTTCAATCCAATCCTTTTTGTGACCTGAAATGAACTTATTATCTCTTTGTCTCTTGCCTTTGAATTGGATATTCTGATGAAAGTGGATTCTTATTTCGACCCTCATCAGCAAGAGGAAGAATCACTATCTATCTATACATATATGTAAAAGCAAATATGGTTCCAGGGATCTATCGATTACCTCTTACCAGCAACTAGAGGAGGAGAAAGGAATGACGTCCTAGCCCGGGCACCTATCAGCCAACACTTCATTTTTGGAATGGTAAGAAGAAAGAATGGTCATAGATCATTGATGTTGATTTCACAAAAAAGATCATTTGTATAAGAATCATCAGATTATGGGTTCCCGAAGTAGACAAAATAGTTAATGAATGAAATAGAATAGTCTGGCAGAATCATATGATAGGGAAAGTATTGGGCCTCCCACATTTTTGGTTTACCGGGCTGGCTAACCTAACTATGATTTTTTGTCAGTGTAGGGATAGATAGAGGTCTAGGACTGTATACTGTCAGAGTGTGACCGGGGTACAGTAACGATGTTAGACCAAAATAAATGACTCAATTTCTCTAGAAGAAAGGAGAGAGAAAGAACAACCAATTCTATGAAACAATATCTTATTTACTAGAATCGATTGCTACTTGTTCGGGTTACCTCAGAGATAGAGCCATTAGGTGAGAAAAAACAACGTAGTTAGGGCACTAACTCAAACCTAGTTCTTGCAATGATCTAAAATTAAAAAATCAATTAAAAAAGGATGGCAAATTATCCAAAAATGAATTAGGGAGTTTTTGTGAAGACTTCGGATATAGTAAGATTATCACACCTTCTAAAGAAATTTCTAGAAAACATAAAAGGCATAAGAGTGATAATAATCCAAAAAATTCCACCAAATCTTATGATAACAAACAAAAGAAAAAATCTAAGGGAAAAAGAATCTCTAAAAAGGGGCTTAAATGTTGGAATAGTTGGAAGTATGGTCATACAGCCAACGAATGCCCGAATCCAAATAAGAAAAAAGATAAAACAAACCTCTTAGAAATAGATTCCGAATTAAGAGAAAAGATTTTCTCAATACTTGATATTGTCTCTTCAGACGGGGACCTCAGCGATGAGGAATTATTAGATTTAGATTATAGCTCAGACATTAGTAATTCTAGTAATCAGTGTGATTGCACAGGAAATATTTGTACCTGTGACAGTAAATCAATAAGTATTATATCAAACCATAGCAAAGAATTCCTGTTTGATATAATAGATCACATAGAAGATGAACATATTAAAAATAAATATTTTAAAGAACTAAAAAATATTGTTATTAAACAAAAGGATAATAAAGATAACGTAGAACCTTTTAATATGAAAGACGTGATTAATAGATTTAGTGATAAAAAGCCTTCTCAAGTCACTACGATATCAGATTCAAAGCAAGAAATAAGCCACCTTAAACAAGAAATTAAAAAATTCAAGGGTAGACTTAATAAAATTGAAGAAACGGAATTTGCTATAAAGGTAATGGAAGAACTAGAACCAATAGAAAATCTCTACGGCTCTAATATAGGAACTTCCAATTATAAAGATTTTGAAGGCAACGAAATGGAATCAGATAAAGAAGAAAATCAAGATTATTCAGGAATTATGACAATTACTAAAGTAAAAACACAAAGTTACTACATACCAATCAATTTAGTAATAAACCTGAATTTCTCTATTAACAAAATCGCTTTATTTGATACAGGAGCAGATCAAAATTGTATATTATAAGGCATAGTCCCCACTAAATATTTAAATAAAGAAACCACTCCTTTGTACTCCGCCACTGGAGACAAATTAAAGGTAAATTTCTCTCTACACATAGCACACATATCTGCACAGGGAATCTGCTTTGTTAATAACTTTGTCGTTACTCGAAATATTATAGAAAAAATTATATTAGGAAAACCTTTTGCTACACAAATAAATCCTTATATAACAGACTTAATTGTATACCTACTAGAGTATAAGGAAAAGAAATTTCTTTGCCATTTGCAAAGTCCATCTCCCAAAAGGAAGATGATTTCATTAAAAATAAAACTATCTTTTGAATAAATATTTTATTACAACAAATTAAATTTATAAAAGAAGATATAACTTTTAAGAAAATTGAATCTTCCTTAAAAACACCAGAAATACAGGACAAAATAAAAGGTATTTTGACATAAATAGAACAGACGGTCTGTTCTAATTTACCTAATGCCTTCTGTCAACGGAAGAAACTTATAATCAAACTACCTTACGAAGAAGACTTCAATGATAAGTTAATACCTACTAAAGCTAGACAAATTCAGATGAATCATGAATTAATGGAATATTACAAAACTGAAATAAATGATTTGTTAGAAATGGGAATTATCAGACCTAGCAAATCCCCTTGGAGTTGCTCTGCCTTTTAGGTTAATAAAAGCGCTGAAAAGAAAAGAGGAGCCCCTAGACTAGTTATAAATTATAAACCACTTAATAAAATCTTAAAATGGATTAGGTACCCGATACCTAACAAAAGAGATTTATTAAAGAGAACTTATAAAGCTAATGTCTATAGTAAATTTGATATGAAGTCCGTATTTTGGTAAATCCAAATAGCCGAACAAAACAAGTATAAGACCATTTTTAATGTCCTTTTTGGACAATATGAGTGGAATGTAATGCCATTTGGACTTAAAAATGCCTCATTAGAATTTCAAAATATCATGAATAACATATTTAACCCGTATAGCTTATTTTAAATAGTCAATATTGATGATGTCCTAATACTTTTTGAAAATTTGGACCACCATTTTTAGCACCTTAATACTTTTTTAAAGGTCATAAAAATAAATGGTCTAGCAATAAGAGCCAAGAAAATAAAACTTTTCCAAACCTCTATAAGGTTTTTAGGACACGACTTATTCCAAGGAACCTATAAACTAATATGCAGGGCAATTGAATTCTCGACTAAGTTTCCGGATGAAATAACTGATAAAATGCAGTTCTAGAGATTTCTTGGTAGCCTCAATTATATTGTTGATTTGATATCAAAATTCAGACAGACGTATGAACCTCTATACAAAAGGCTTAGGAAAACCCCAGTTCCTTGGTCCTTAGAACAAACAAAAACGGTTAAAAGGGTTAAGGAATTAGTAACGAAGCTTCCTTGTTTAGGCATCCCCAATCCTAGTGCCTTTAAGATAGTAGAAACAAATGCCTCTGACATTGGGTACGGAGGAATTCTAAAGAAAAAACTCTACACTTAGTCAAGCGAACAGTTAGCAAGATTTACTTCTAGAGTCTAGAACTCTGCTCAGAAAAACTATAGTACTATTAAAAAGGAAATATTTTATATCGTGCTATGTATCACGAAATTTCAAGATGATTTGGTAAATAATGAATTTTTATTAAGAGTGGATTGTAAAGCAACAAAAGATGTTTTACAAAAGGATGTAAAAAATCTCATTTTAAAACAGATTTTTGCCAGATCGCAAGCACTATTATCCAGGTTTGATTTTAAAATAGAATTTATAAAAGGAGAAAATAATTCTTTACCTAATTTATTAACTTGAGAATTTTTGCAGGACAAAAATGAGACTTAATATCCTAGGAATCAGTCCTCAGGGACCTCTATTCCGACCGTTTAAACAAGAAGAAAAAATGAAACAACCATTTAAAACAGCATCATCCAATCCTCCGAACCTATCAAACAAATATACTGCATTAGTAGAATATCCAGCATTGCCAAAACCCTTAGCACCTTCCACCCAAAAATCGATTGTTCAGCCTTTTTCCCTAAAAGGAAAAAAAGAACCAGCATCATACTCAGAGGTAGTAAAACCCATCACTCCCCCAAAAAGGGAAACAATTTATCCAGAAAGTAGCTCTTCCCCCCCACCCCACCCCCACCCCCCACCGAAATGGAGCTTTGTTGTATCCCAGATATTACCTTTATTGGCCTTAGATAAAGCATATGAAAACTAAGAAGTCCCTAAACTTTTGAAACCTTGTTACACAGAATATCAGTATGTAGATACTGATAATCCTTTTAAAATTAGAGAATTTTTTAAACTCATATTAATAGCTACTGATTCTATTGAAGTAGAACACAAGTACTTTCAAAATAACCCAGAAGATATTGAGTATTCAAAATTCACTATTAAAAGAATTTAAAGCCCACTTAATTGGTTTGCCGAACATCTGCATACCCCTATTCCTTTTTCTAAAAGGCAAAACCCGCAGAAATTTAATTGGTATGATTACAAATAAGCATGGTTTAATTTTCTATATGTGAGACCATACACACACACTTGGTTTGTTAAGTATTCTAAGAAATTGAAAGAACAAGTCCTCCCTCGATAATTTTATGAATGGTGGAATATGTTCGGAGGAACTACCGAGGTAATTTCTCCCAATTTTCAACACCCGTACAAAGATTTTTAAGAAAACCAGTAGATTTCTACTCTACTAGAACATATCAGGATTTGTAAATATTTTATTCATAAAAGAATTTTATATATTATCAGTTGGTCTTTTGATATTCATGAATTCAAAAGAATCAAGTATCTCTGCAAGTCAATCAGAATTAAAGGATGGACTCCTAAGTCCAGAGAAGGAATAAAGACATCAATTAAATCAGGAACTACCACGACCAAAGAAGAAATAAAAAGAAGATTAGAAAAAGCACTATTGAATATAGATAATGCTGATCCCAAGTCCACTATGGAATTATTGGATACAGCATCATCCCAGGCAAGTGACCCAGATAATGGTGACATGCTAGATCCTAGAGGATTGGCCCAATCCTATCTCCATCAGGACCTATAATCCAAAGGACGAGAGACAGGATCCTTTCAGAAAAATAAAGGGCCAAAGGACTCTTCAAGAAAGAAGAAGCCAGACGACCCTTCAGAATTTCAAAAGGTCAAATGACTCTTCAGAAAAGTAAAAGCCAAGTCCCCCTTTAGAAAAGAAAATGGCAAATGATCTTTCAGAAAGTACAAACATTTCGAGGCCTATATATGGCTCTCAAGTTGTTTTGATCCATCATCAGAAAATTTCCTTAGCAAAAATTTTCTCCCTTATCAAATCTTCTCTCATGTATTATTGCATCATTAGATAGCCTAATATCTTGTATCCCTTCTTCATTAATTAACCTTTTTAAGTTAGTAAGTTTTAAACCTATAAGTCTTTGAACTTATGATGTATTTATCTGCTGAATAAATCAGTATTTTTGATATCAATTATTTTATTATGAGTACTTTATTCTGAGTACGTAAGATCCGCTTTATGGTAACAAAGCAATCTTACGTACTCAGAATAAAATAATTTAGAATAAAATAATTGATATCGAAAATACAGATTTATAAAAATACTGATTTATTCAACAGATAAATACATCATAAGTTCAAAGACTTATAGGTTTAAAACTTACTAACTTAAAAAGGTTGATTAATGAAGAAGGGATACAAGATATTAGGCTATCTAATGATGCAATAATACATGAGAGAAGATTTGATAAGGGAGAAATTTTTTGCTAAGGAAATTTTCTGATGATGGATCAAAACAACTTGAGAGCCATATATAGGCCTCGAAATGTTTGTACTTTCTGAAAGATCATTTGCCATTTTCTTTTCTAAAGGGGGACTTGGCTTTTACTTTTCTGAAGAGTCATTTGACCTTTTGAAATTCTGAAGGGTCGTCTGGCTTCTTCTTTCTTGAAGAGTCCTTTGGCCCTTTATTTTTCTGAAAGGATCCTGTCTCTCGTCCTTTGGATTATAGGTCCTGATGGAGATAGGATTGGGCCAATCCTCTAGGATCTAGCATGTCACCATTATCTGGGTCACTTGCCTGGGATGATGCTGTATCCAATAATTCCATAGTGGACTTGGGATCAGCATTATCTATATTCAATAGTGCTTCTTCTAGGGGTCCATCCTTTAATCCTGATTAACTTGTAAAGATACTTGATTCTTTCGAATTCATGAATATCAAAAGACCAACTGATAACATATGAAATTCTATTATGAATAAAATATTTACACATCTTGATATGTTCTGGTAGAGTAGAAATCTGCTAGTTTTCTTAAAAATCTTTGTACTGGTGTGAAAATTGGGAGCAATTACCTTGGTAGTTCCTCCGAACATGTTCCACCATTCATAAAACCACCAAGGGAGGACTTGTTCTTTCAATTTTTCTGAATACCTAACAAACCAAGTGTGAGTGTATGGCCTCACTTATAGAAAATTAATGCATGCCTGTTTGTAATCATACAAATTAAATATCTGCGGGTTTTACCTTTTAGACAAATAAATTGGGGTATGTAGATGTTCGGCAAACCAATTAAATGGGCTTAAAATTCTTTTAATAGTGAATTTTGAATACCCAATAGCTTCTGGGCTATTTTTGAAGTACTTGTGTTCTACTTTAATAGAATCAGTATCAATTAATATGAGTTCAAAAAATTTTCTAATTTTAAAAGGATTATTAGTATCTACTTACTGATATTCAGTGTAACAAGGTTTAAAAAGTTTAGGTACTTTTGAGTTTTCATATGCTTTATCTAAGGCCAATAAAGGTAATATCTGACATACAACAAAACTCTTTTTTTGGGGGGGAAAAGCTACTTTCTGGAAAAATTGTTTCCCTTTTTTGGGGAGGGGTGGGTTTTACTGCCCGTGAGTATGATGCTGGTTCTTTTGCTTCTTTTTGGGAAAAGGGCTGAACAATCAGTATCTGGATGGAAGGTGCTAAGGGTTTTGGCAATGCTGGATAATCTACTAATGTAGAATATTTGTTTGATTGGTTAGGAGGATTGGATGATGCCGGTTTAAATGGTTGTTTCATTTTTTCTTTTGTTTTAAACGATCAGAATGGAGGTCATTGTGTCACACCCCGAATACCATTCGGGACGGACTGGCACCCGAAGCCGATAAGGCCAGAGAGAACCAATCTTTGCTCATGTGCATTCATATGCATGTCATTCAAGACACATCATCATCACGTATACCTACTAGATGCTAATAGCGGAAGTTATGGAAACATGTGTTATATATATATGAAACTTGGCCGTTAGGTCCATCACGTCAAAATGGACACACATCTCTTACAATCATTCTCCCACATAAGTCTACAAAGCCTCTACAAATACATAACCATAACAAACCTAGAGTCGGGACAACACCCCGCTCTATACATATATACAATATCAAACAAATGTACATAATGAATCGAAAAGCCCCGAAGCACCTGGAGCTCACCAACGATCAGCAAATGATCTGCAACCTACTGTGGATGTCTACTAGCACCCGTGCCTGCAACAAGTAAGGTAAGCCCCCCCAAGGGGGTCAGTACGAATAATGTACTGAGTATGTAAGGCTATAAGAAACTGTATGAACCATAGGATCTCATATGGGATTAAATACGTGTGACTAAACATTTTAGATCAGTCACCATTCTAAATGTGGAACCATGTACATTACTTTCATTGTTTGATCATTCCTTCTTATCATTATTCTTCGTATAATATCACTCATATAATACCGGACATCCAGCTGATCAGTGGGCTATAGTCGTATATATAATAATAATACTGGACATCCAGATGATCAGTAGGCTATAATATAAACCGTACATCCAGTTGATTAGTGGGCTATAGTCATATATATAATAATAATAACATAGCATAATATTGGGATTGTTCCATCCGAGCTTATGTCCTTTTGATTTGATCCATACTCAATGAAACATAAAGTAATCATGTGTACATTACTTCTTTGCATACTTCTTTCCTTTTCATTTGTTATGAGAGTGATACATTGGTGATTGAAACTTTATTGGGAAAACATATACGTTACTTCATTCCTTTACTTTTATGAGATTGATACCTTTTCTTCAGAGATATTGATACGTTGGCGGCCATAGCATTATTGGATACGCTACCCAAGAATGAGTAGATTCTCCTTCCATCATCACTTTCCTTGAGATAGTTTCTTTTAGTAGTTACAACATTATGAGAGCTTAGGAACTTCAGTCAATGGATAAGATACATGTGAATCACAATTGGTATAAGAATAAGAAACATGTGAATAACAATATATGTCAACCTGAGCTAGGAATACTTTAGAACACTTCGAAAATGAACAAGTACAATAACAAGGTGAATACTCTATGCTGCACAAAGATACGAAAAGAGTAACCTTACATACCTTATGATCTCAATATGAATATACCATCCTAGATGTGAATACAACAATCCAGTTCCTTCCTTACGTGTCACTCTACAACACAACTTCATAACGGAGCTCACATTAACAACTAGTTACCTTACAAGTGCATAAGATGACAATGAGTTACGTGACTGCTATATAGCGTCATTTCGTCCTTTACAATACAATCCACGAAATTATCATACCAACAAAACCATAACATTCCACACATTGACCAAGACATCATAAACCAATAACATTTCACACCAAGTTTACCCTTTACACTTCCCCATTAACACTACGTTACCTTTCTCCGTCAAGTCACTCAATAGCTTTCACAATAACACATTAACAACAATACATATTTTATACCATCAAAAATACCTCTAGTATACTCCTTTATAGTCATTTAAAAGGTAACATAAGTTGATAATTGCATCCATAAAGGGTATAGGGGCTTTGGGGGGTCAAAGAGATGCAAAAAAAAATGAAACGGGGTTCTGGCCTGAACTGCGAAGCCACCTTCGACTGCATATGGCTGAAATTCATCCTAAGGTGACCCTTGGAAATATCCAGGGGCACCTGTAAAGTCACCTGCGCTCGCAGGTGCTTTGTGTGCGAGGGCAGGAGCCCGTTTCGGCCAAAAAGGGTCTCTTTTGGGTCCTTTTTTGTCATAAATGGTCCATGATCATAAATAACCTTCTATTAACATATTTTAGATCATATTAAATGCCAACTAACATCCATGGTTTCATAACGCACATAAATATCACCAAACTACATTTTTCTTTCAATATGTCACCAATTTCATACCCAATTTCGTAATAACAATTCCAAACATTATGTACAAGCATAAAACAATTTAAGGCTATAATAACATCTCACATGTCAATATTGAATCCATCAAATTCACTTCCTTCAATATCAAAAGTCCATTTTCAAGTTTACACGGCAAAACCCTTCACTGATTAAGCAAACACAAATTGTTTCACACATAGTGAACTTCTCACACTTCACCAACATAACCAACATGATATACACCATATTACATGCACATAATATATTAAACCATAAAATTAAACACTTACCAAAGCTTACCAAAGAGTGATCTTGCCCAAACAAGTGTAGTTGCCTTAGGGTTTGAGTGTAGAGAGAATTGTGGAAAATTCTAGAAAATGGCATGTGTGTACAACATGAATAAAAATTTGTTTTTTGGTTGCCTTTTATAGTCCTTTTAATGTTCATCTTAGCCAAACACTTGGTCCACTAATGATATATTGACTTGGTCTTACAAGAATGGATCAAATACGCCTTTGGGCCATGTCTTTTACTTTATTTTTGGGCCTCATTTAACCCCAATGACACAAGAATAATCTAGCCCACCAAATTGAGAGTGTAAGGCCCCAACAATCTCATGTTTAAATAATTCAATAAATGTTATGGTAATAAAATAGGTCCGTAAACGTACGGGGTATTACATCCTTCCCCCCTTAGGAACATTCGTCCTCGAATGTTAGTGACATCATCCAATCAAACAAATGCAAGTCGCGGATCATTCTTCTTGTTAGCATATAGATACATAATGCTCATAGGTACTTACTATTGCTCTAATTCCGCACTTTGAACTTTTTCTTTCATTGGAAACAAATACGGATACTTTGGCTTTATCATTTCTCTGATTTCCTAGGTGACTGCTTCTACTTATTTATTTCTTCAAAGTACTTTCATGTAAGCTTCTTCTTTATTCCTTAACCTCATCATGTTTTAACCCCAAAATAGCAATAAGCATTGTTCATATGTGAGATCTTCCGTAAACTGCACATCTTCAATGAGAGACATTTGAGATGGATCTCTTATGCGTTTCCGAAGCATCGAAAGATGAAACAATGAATGAACTGTGGAGAGTTCCTGGAATAGTACCAATGCATACGCAACTTGCTCAAACCTTCGGATAATTTCATATGGACCTATATAGGTTCACCTTTCATTCTTCCTGAATCTCATTACCCCTTTCATTTGTGGTACTTTCAAACATGCCCAATCACCTATGGTAAATTCTAATTCATTCCTTCTAGTTCGGACAATGAGCTACCAATTCTACAATGTTCTTTTTCTTTATATTGCTTCACTAATACATTTCTTTCATGACATGGTACACTTTGATTGCTCCTGAATAAACAGAATACCGTAAATGATGTGCTTTGGTCATAATTCATTTTCTTAACTCAAATATATTTGGTATACATAATCTATATTGATATTGAAGTATTCCTCCCCTATGTAAGTTAAAGTACCTTTTGCCGAACTTTATTGTACATTCTTTTATTGCTTTTCTCTCTCTCAGCTACAAATGAAGATTTTGCTGCACTGTTCACGATAATTCTTTCATCTGGAGTTTCAAGAAGATGAAACCCCTTACTGGTTAACTGATGTAGGTATCTTGACTACATCTTCCTTTTCTGTGAGCTGGCCATTAATACTTCCTACTGCTTTGCAACTTAATGAATTAGCTACTACGTTTGCTCTTCCCGGATGTTACAAGATACGAACGTCATAATATTTTAATGGTTCAAGCCACCTTCGCTACCTTAGATTTAAGTCCTTCGGCTTAAGGATATATTGCAAAATCTTATGCTCAGTATATATGTCAACATGAATCCCTCACAAATAGTAACACTATAACTTTAAAGCATATATAACAGCTACTAGTTCAGGGTCATGTGTTGGGTAATTTCTCTCATGTGGTCGCAACTACCATGAGGAATACATTGTTACCTTACCCTGCTACATCAATACAAATCTGAGGCTAACCCCTAAAACATCATAATATACTGCATAACATTCTGTGCCCTCGGGCAGTACTTATAACTGGTGTGGAAGTTAATTTATCTTGCAACTCTTGAATTTTTTTTTTCATGCCTCATTCCACTGGAACTTGATTGCCTTGTGTGTAGGCTTCGTTAAGGGTACAGGAATAGAAGAAACTTTTTCAATAATTCTCCTATGATAACCAACCAATCAATTCATACCTATTATAACATTAAAATCTATCATTTCCATCCCGATAAGATCAACCAACGTAACATGATCACAAACATTTACCATACCATTACGATCTATGTTTTTTATTTTTTTTTAACTATAATAAATTCACCAACTAGTATAGATATTTCAATTGGCTTAAACCTATAATTCTGGTGTGTGTGTTTTTTTCAAACTCCGCAGCAAACAATGGAATAACATATGATAAGGTAGAGCCTGAATTAATCAATGTAGATACATTCTGCGAAAACACAGATATTATACCTGTACACCCATCAGGAGAAATCTCCAAATTCTTTCGGTCCGCTACGGCCAAGGTACGGTCCTGAATTCCACTAAAATTAACTGCTCCTCTAGCACCTCTGCCACGACCAGCAGGTTGTACACCTGCCAATGATAACATAACGGCTGATCCCGTAGGTCGTGTTATACTACTCATGACCCTTTGTGGTCACTCTCTCTTTACGTGCCCTAACCTACGACACCAAAAGCAAACATCCGCGTCAAACTAGCAGTCACCTAAATGAAACTTCCAGTAGCGCTGGTACCGCTGACGAAAAGACCTCGATTGGCTCATATTTACTTGTTCTCGATACCCCACTATCTGTGATCCCTGAGTCCCATCACTTTGCCCGGATTGACCGCCTCTAAACCCTTGAAATTCAGATGAAATACCTGCTGTAGGATAAGAAATTGATGGTCTAGGTAGTCTAGGAAAAATTCCGAGCCTAAATTCTCCTTGGGACGCCATGAACTGTCCCACAGATCTAGCCCTCTTTGATGGCCCTTCTTCAAATTCTTGTATCCTTCTCCTTTTCCTTTGATCCTCCATCTTTGGCGCGAAGGCTTGTATTCTGGATATATCCATATCTTTATTTAACGCAGCAATAGTACAGTCCCTTACCAAGTATGGCTCTAATCTGTCTACATACCGATGAACTCTATCGGCCATAGTCTCTACCATATTAGGAGCGTATCTAGACAATGAATTAAACTGAATACTATACTCCCTGACGCTCATATTTCCTTGACAAAGATTTAAAAACTTATCTGCACGAGCCTCGCGGACCTCATATGGAAGATAGTGATCAAGGAATGCCGCTTTGAATTCCTCCCAACTAGCTAGAGGTGTACCGATACCCCTGGATCGTTTCCAATCTTCGTACCATAATATAGCCTCTCCTTTCAGTCTATATGCTGCAAGCTCCACTATTTCTACACCAGTCACATGCATAACATCTAGAGCCCTTGGAATTTGATCTATAAAGTCTTGCAGATCATCATTAAGGTTTGATCCGGTAAATATGGGAGGATCCAATTTCAGGAAATCCTATGTCTGCCGACTAACTATCCTAGCTGCACCATCATCACTTGTCGCTGGACCAAATCATCCTTGACTCTGGGCAATAACTATCTATGTCAACATTTGCACCGCATTTCTCAAATCCTGTAACTCCTGCTTAGTAGCATTAACAGGCGGTTCTGGGGATACTTCCCTCTTTTTTGGCCCCCTGGAGAAGGGAGAGGAGAAGGTGCCCGTGATGTAAACTCAGTTTCAATCCCATATTGACTAGCTGGATTAGGTGGTGATTGACTAATTCCTTCTCCAACAAGCATGTCTACCTTCTTATCTTTGCCCATACCTTGTCTTGTAATCAACATTTTACTACACAATAGAAAACCAACGTCAATGGTCAGATATGATTCCACCTACAACTTTGGCTCTACTTGCACGATCTAGAAATGAAGAAATGAAAAAACTCCTAAATGTCCCGTAGCCTACTACTTATAAATGTGGTACACAACACATCGATAAGCAAGACTCTACTCAGACACGGCTTTGTAGACACCCTTAGAACGACCTGCTCTGATACCACTTTTTTCACACCCCGAATCCCATTCGGGACGGACTGGCACCTGAAGCCGATAAGGCCTGAGAGAACCAATCTTTGCTCATGTCCATTTATATGCATGTCATTCAAGAAACATCATCATCACATATACCTACTAGATGCTAATAGCGGAAGTTATGGAAACATGTACTATATATATATGAAACTTGGCCGTTAGGGTCATCACGTCAAAATGGACACACATCTCTTACAATCATTCTCCCACATAAGTCTACAAAGCCTCTACAAATACATAACCATAACAAACCTAGATTCGGGACAACACCCCGCTCTATACAGATATACAATATCAAACAAATGTACATAATGACTCGAAAAGCCCCAAAACAACTGGAGCTCACCAACCATCCGCAAATGATCTGCAACCTACTATGGAGGTCTACTAGCACCTGTGCCTGCAGCAATTAAGGTAAGCCCCCCCCCCCCCAAGGGGGTCAGTTCGAATAATTTACTGAGTATGTAAGGCTATAAGAAACTGTATGAACCATAGGATCTCATATAGGATTAAATACGTGTGAATAAACATTTTAGATCAGTCACCATTCTGAATGTGGAATCATGTACATTACTTTCATTGTTTGATCATTCCTTCTTATCATTATCCTTTATATAATATCACTTATATAATACCGGACATCTACCTGATCAGTGGGCTATAATATAAATCGGACATCCAGCTGATCAGTGGGCTATAGGCGTATATATAATAATAATACCGGACATCCAGTTGATTAGTGGGCTATAATATAAATCGAAAATCCAGCTGATCAGTGGGCTATAATATAAATCGGACATCCAGCTGATCAGTGAGCTATAGTCATATATATAATAATAATAACATAGCATAATATTGGGATTGTTCCATCCGAGCTTATGCCCTTTTGATTTGATCCATACTCAATGAAACATAAAGTAATCATGTGTACATTACTTCTTTGCATACTTCTTTCCTTTTCATTTGTTATGAGAGTGATACATTGGTGATTGAAACTTTATTGGGAAAACATATATACGTTACTTCATTCCTTTACTTTCATGAGATTGATACCTTTTCTTCAGAGATATTGATACGTTGGCGGCCATAGCATTATTGGATACGCTACCCAAGAATGAGTAGATTCTCCTTCCATCATCACTTTCCTTGAGATAGTTTCTTTTAGTAGTTACAACATTATGAGAGCTTAGGAACTTCAGTCAATGGATAAGAGACATGTGAATCACAATTGGTATAAGAATAAGAAACATGTGAATAACAATATATGTCAACCTGAGCTAGGAATACTTTAGAACACTTCGAAAATGAACAAGTACAATAACAAGGTGAATACTCTATGCTGCACAAAGATACGGAAAGAGTAACCTTATATACCTTATGATCTCAATATGAATATACCATGCTAGATGTGAATACAACAATCCAGTTCCTTCCTTACGTGTCACTCTACAACACAAGTTCATAACGGAGCTCACGTTAACAACTAGTTACCTTACAAGTGCATAAGATGACAATAAGTTACGTGACTGCTATATAGCGTCATTTCGTCCTTTACAATACAATCCACTGCATTATCATTCCAACAACACCATAACATTCCACACATTGACCAAGACATCATAAACCAATAACATTTCACACCAAGTTTACCCTTTACACTTCCTCATTAACACTACGTTAGCTTTTCTCCGTCAAGTCACTTGATAGCTTTCACAATAACAAATTAAAAACAATCCATATTTTATACCATCCAAAATACCTCCGGGATACTCCTTTATAGTCATTTAAAAGTTACCATAAGTTTATAATTGCATCCATAAAGGGTATAGGGGCTTTGGGGGGTCAAAGAGATGCAAAAACAACCGAAACGGGGTTCTGTCCTGACCTACGAAGCAAACTGCTCCCGCAGGTGGCTGACCTTCATACTAAGGTGACCCTTGGCAATGTCCAGGGTCACCTGTAACGTCACCTGCGCTCGTAGGTGCTTCGTCTGCGAGGGCGGGAGCCCGTTTCGGCCAAAAAGGGTCTCTTTTGGGCCCTTTTTGTCATAAATGGTCCATGATCATAAATAACCTTCTATTAAAATATTTTAGATCATATTAAATTCCAAATAACATCCATGGTTTCACAACGCACATAAACATCACCAAACTACATTTTTCTTTCAATACGTCACCAATTCCATGCCCAATTTCGTAATAACAATTCCAAACATTATGTACAATGATAAAACAAGTTAAGGCTATAATAACATATCACATGTCAATATTGAATCTGTCAAATTTACATATTCAAGACCACAAGTACATTTTCAAGTTTACAAGGCAAAACCCTTCACCGATTAAGCAAACACAAATTGTTTCACACATAGTGAACTTCTCACACTTCACCAACCTAACCGACATGATATACACCATCTTACATGAACATAATATATTAAACCATAAAAATAAACACTTACCAAAGAGTGATATTGCCCAAACAAGTGTAATTGCCTTAGGGTTTGAGTGTAGAGAGAATTGTGGAAAATTCTAGAAAATGGAATGTGTGTCCAACATGAATAAAAATATTATTTTTGGTTGACTTTTGTAGTCTTTTTAACGGTCATATTAGCCAAACACTTGGTCCACTAATGATATATTGATTTGGTCTTACAAGAATGGGTCAAATACCCCTTTGGGCCATGTCTTTTACTTCATTTTTGGGCCTCATTTAAGCCCAATGACACAAGATTAATGTAGCCCACCAAATTGAGAGTATAAGACCCCAACAATCTCATGTTTAAATAATTCAATAAATGTTATGGTAATAAAATAGGTCCGGAAACGTACGGGGTGTTACACATTGAGGCTTGATTCCTGGGATATTAGGTCTCATTTTTGTCCTGCAAAAATTCTCTAGTTAAAAAATCAGGTAAAGAATTATTTTCTCCTTCTGAAAATTCTATTTTAAAATCAAAGCTGGATAATAGTGCTTGCTATCTGGCAAAAATCTATTTTGAAACGAGATTTTTACATCCTTTTGCTGCTTTACAATCCACTCTTAATAAAAATTCTTCATGTACCAAATCATCTTGAAATTTCAGGATACATAGCACTATAGATAATATTTTCTTTTTAATAGTACTATAGTTTTTCTGAGCAGAGTTCCAGACTTCGAAAGTGAATCTTACTAACAATTCGGTTGACTCAGGGCAGAGTTTTGTTCTTTAGAATTACTCCATACCCAATGTTAGAGGCATATGTTTCTACTATCATAAAGGCACTAGTATTGGGGAAGCCTAAACAAGGAAGCTTCGGTACTAATTCCTTAACCCTTTTAACCGCTTCTGTTTGTTGTAAGGACCAAGGAACTAGAGTTTTCCTAAGCCTTTTGTATAGAGGTTCACACGTCTATCTGACTTTTGGTATTAAATTCCGCAATATAATTGAGGCTACTAAGAAATCTCTGCAACAACGTTTTACCAGTTATTTCATATGGAAACTTAGTCGAGAATTCTATTGCCCTGCATATTAGTTTATAGGTTCCTTGGAATAAGTCGTGTCCTAAAAAGCTTATAGTGGTTTGGAAAAGTTTTATTTTCTTGGCTCTTACTGCTAAACCATTTATTTTTATGACCTTTAAAAAAGTATTACGGTGCTTAAAATGTTGGTTCAAATTTTTAGAAAATATAAGGACATCGTCAATATAGACTATTTAAAATAAGCTATACGGGTAAAATATGTTATTCATGATATTTTAAAATTTTGATGGGGCGGTTTTAAGCCCAAATGACATTACATTCCACTCATATTGTCCAAAAGGGACATTGAAATCGGTCTTATACTTGTCTTCTTCGGCAATTTGGATTTGCCAAAATCCGGACTTCATATCAAATTTACTATAGACATTAGCTTTATAAGTTCTCTTTAATAAATCTCTTTTGTTAGGTATCGGATACCTAATCCATTTTAAGATTTTATTAAGTGGTTTATAATTTATAACTAGTCTAGGGTCTCCTCTTTTCTTTTCAGTGCTTTTATTAACCTAAAAGACAGAGCAACTCCAAGGGGATTTGCTAGGTCTGACAATTCCCTTTTCTAACAAATCATTTATTTCAGTTTCGTAATATTCCATTAATTCATGATTCATCTGAATTGGTCTAGCTTTTGTAGGTATTGACTTTGTAACACCCCATACATTTCTGAACCTATAAGACTGCGTTAGCATTTATGGAATTATTTAAACATGAGAGGATTGGTGAATTATGCATTCATTTGTTGGGCTCAAATAAATCTTGTGCTATTGGGCTCAATGGAGGCCCAAATTTTATATAAAAGGCATGGCCCAAATGGGGAGTGACCCATTCTTAACATTGACCAAGTAAACACATTAAATGTGTGGCTAAGGATAATTGTAAGGGACTATATGTCACTGCCCAAATCCCAATGAGGCGTGATTGGCACTCGTAACCGATAAGGACCGAGAGAACCAACCTTTGCTTCTATTCGTTCATATGCATGTCATAAGAAACACCATTACCAAGTAAGGACTTGAAAATGCTAATAACAGAACTCATGGGACATGTGATATATATATATATATATATACATATGTGAAACTTTATCGTTGAGGCCATCAAGTCAAGACATCATGTGTCACCTTACATCCATACACCCACATAAGTCTACAAAAGCCTCTAACAAATGCATTTACCAAAACCAACTGAAAGTCGGGACAAGTCCCCGCTTTATACACTATGTACAATACCAAAACATATGAACAACTATGACTCGGAGAATCCCCGAACTAACTGGAGCTCACCAATGATCTGCAACAACTGGCAACCTACTGTGAAGGCCTACTAGTACCTGCGGCTGCAGCAAGTAAGGTAAATTCCCCAAGAGGGATCTGTACGAAGTATGTACTGAGTATGTAAGGCCATAGCAACTATATATAACATAAAGACTTCATTGAAGTTAAAAACAAGTGAGTATTCAATGTAAATAAACCATTGCTTTATAAGCATTTGGAAACATGTATATTGCGTTCATTGCGTTCTTTACCTTAGCATTTATTTGCCATTAACCTTTGCCATTAAATACCCGGGCCCCAACTGATCAGTGGGTCTTTACATAACATAACGTTATGTTGGGATCGGCTCGAGCTAGGCTTATGCCTCTAGAGCTTCCACCCTGGGTTCGACTCGAGCTAGGCTTATGCCTCTAGAGCTACCACCCATAAATCAATATAGCAGGTTCGGTTCGAGCTAGGTTCTTACCTCCATAGCTTCCCCCTGTCAGGTTCGGTCTGAGCTAGGCTTATGCCTCTAGGACTGCTCCCTGATCCAAAAATCTCGGGATCGGCTTGAGCTAGGCATTTCACCCCCAAAGCTGCCACCCATACTTGATCATTAACCACATATGCATTACTTTGTTCTTTACTTTGAGATTGATATCTTTACTTGTGAGAGATTGGTACATTCACTTGTACAATACTTCTTTCATTACTTTTGAGAGATTGATACTATGATAGGCATAACTTTATATGAAACTTTGGATCAATAATCAATGAGTGAGAGACATATGAATAGACATTGTTGGAAACATAGCCTTATTGGAAACATAACACCATTGGAACCATTAAACAATAACCAATGAACGAGACACATGAGTATAACCACTATTGGAACTTTGGAACACAATCTTTTTGGACTTTTGGAACATTAGTCAATGAATATAAGACATGTGATTCACCATTGTTCAATGAGTAGGAAAAATGTGCTAATGAAAATTGATAACTGGGTATAGGATACCTTGGGACATTTCGCAATAGTACAAGTGTAATGTCAATGTGATTACTATTTGCTGCAGAAAGATACGGACAGAGTAACCTTACATACCTTGTATTCTCAATACGAATATACAATCCTAGAGGTGCATACAATAGTCCCGCTCCTTCTTTATGTGCCACTCTATATCACAAATATATAACGGGATTCACATTAACCATCAACTACTTTACAAATACATATAACATCAATGAGTTGCATGTTTGCCGTTAAACATGCCATTTCCCCTTGACAAAACCATTGATGGAATTATTATTCCAAAAATCCCACAATATTCTCAACATTGACCAAAATATCACAAACCATTAGAATGTCACACCAAGTTCATACTTTCCACTCTTCATCACCACAACATCACAATTATTCCACAAAATTACTTCAATACACTTCACAATAACAAATCGGCCAAAATCCTATAATTTACACTTATGTGAAAATAACAAGTTTAGGAAAATAATCACACCATACATGTTGATATTTCACCCATACCATGCATTTTCACCAAAACCACAAGTCACTTTTCAAGTTCAATTCACAAAAATGGCACATCTTGAGCAAAAGCAAAAGTTCACTATTCAACACCTTGCCAACATAACCACCATGATATACCTAACCTCTCATGTACAAATATATTAAATCAATAATAAACACTTACCAATACTTGAAGGATGATGATCTTGCCCAAGAAGAGGACTTAGGGTTTGAGAGTTTGAGAGAAATATGTTGGAAATATCTCCAAAAAGGCATGTGTGTTTTAAGAAATAAAAATCTGATTTGTGGTGGATTTATATAGGCCCTCATGCTCATCTCTATCCATCCAATTATTCATAAAGGTTGTGCTTACTTGTCAACACAAGAATGGGTCATTTGACCCTTTTGGGCCTCTTATTTTGGCTCATTTTGGGCTTTAAATTGGGCCAAATAACATATCTCAACTTAGCCCACAAAATTCCATGTATAATTCACCACATATATCATGTTTAAGTAGTTCCATAATGTCATGACAATATTTTCTTGCGAGATTCTCATTCGTCGTCTCAATCACAAAAATAGAAATTCTAGTCGCCCATGGCTTCCTAGAACATTTTTGATAACTACTTGTGTTTCATGGTTTAATCATGTAGAAGTATGTAGGAGTGTATTGAGTTATTGGAAGCTTTAACAACACTCAAATAACTCCAAGGAACGAAAATAAATCATATAGGAATCGACGTAGAATTGCGTTGCGAAACGAGCCCGGAAGGGCACATTTTTTGTTCCTTGCGCCTCTAGCTGCAAAGCAAGCTTGTGGCGCAGGAAATGACACCCCTATGAATCAGAGGCTTGCGACACCCCCCCTAAAATAGGTAGTGGCACAAGTCTTGGTACTTTGCTGAATTTTTCGGCCACTTTTTCCAACACTTGCATATCATCCAATACCCTATCAAAACACTACAAAATACTTACTTAGTGATCTTAATCATCAAGTAAACATGAATACAAGTCACCAAATGAGGTTGTAATGTGTACGGGGTATTACACAAATGTTCCACGAAGTAACAAAACACCTCCTACGAAGGTTTAATCACATGTACGAGGGCCAAATTCAATTATCTCATCAATAACATTACCAAATACATACTTGTGGCGCTCGACACCTAATGTAAAAATTGTGCAACATTTTCAAGTAGGTTTATGAAGGTATAGGGTTTTACACTAAAAAAGTCAAGAAAAATCAGATTTTTATTCATAAAAGCACACATGCCATTTTCTAGATTTTTCAAAATATTTCTCTTCTCCCACAAACCCTAAGGCAACTACTTGTTGGACAAGATCACTATTTGGTAAGCTTTGTTAAGTGTTTATTCTTATGTCTTACTATATTATACGCTTAATATGATGTATAAATCATGTTGGTTATGTTGGCACAGTGTTGGGCAGTCACTATGTGTAAAACAATGTACTTTTGCTTAATCGGTGAAGGGTTTTGCCTTCTAAACAGTGAAGTAGACTTGTGGTCTTGCAGGAAGAGAGTTTTGTGTGTTTAATATCAACATGTATATGTGTTTATGTCCTTAACTTGTTTCCTTTGTGGTGTATAACACGTGGCATTGTTATTGTGAAATTGGTCATGGATTTGGTGACGTATTGAAAGAAAAGTGTAGTTTTGGTGTTTTTTATGTGCATTGTGGAACCATGAATGTTTGTTGGTATCTAAGATGATCTAAAATATGTCAAGAAAAGTTTACTTATGGACTTGTACCATTTATTACACAAAAGGACCCTTTTTGGCCGATTTGGGCATCTGCCCCTGCAGACAAAGGCGCCTGCGGGCACAGATGCCAGCACACGTGCCCCTGGACACTGCCAAGGGTCACCTGCAGATGCATGTCAGCCACCTGCGGGTGCAGGTGGCTTCGCAGGTCACCCCAGAATGTCATTTGTATGGTTTTGTCTCTCTTTGCTCCCCGAAGGCCCCTATACCCTTTTTAGATATAATTATCAACTTATGATATCTTTTTAATGACTTTAAAGGGTCGTAGGGAGTCATGTGGGACTATATTAATTATTTATTGTTGTTCATAAGTTGTTATGAGGCAATTTGATGGAGTAATTGTGACGGGATGATAATGAGGAGGCATAAAGGGTAAACGTGGTGTGAAATGCTTTTGATGTATGATATCTTGGTAAATGTGTGGAATGTTATTGTGTTGTTGGTATGATAATGCAGGGTTTTGTATTGTAAGGGGTGAAATGACTTTATATGGAAGTCATATAGCTCGTTGTCATCTTGTACACGTGTAAGGCAAGTAGTTGTTAACGAGAACTCCATTGTGTATTTGTGTTGTAGAGTAAGACGTAAGGAAGGAGCTAGACTATTGTATTCACGTATAGGATTGTGTGTTCATATTTAGAAGATAAGGTATGTAAGGTTACTCTTTCCGTATCATTCTGCAGCATGTAGTACTCACCTTGTTATTGTACTTACTCATTTCCAAAATGTTAAAAGGTATCTCATTTCAGGTTATCTTCTATTGTTAATCATATATAACTTATTATTGATCTATTGTTATTCATGTGTCACCTAATTGTGGACATGGTTCCAAATTTCCAATAATGTTATATTCAAAAGTTCCAATAATGACATGATCATTGAATGAACTTTTCAAAGACTAAGGAGTGAGGTAATGAAATATCTATTCTTGGGTGGTATCCCAGGGGTTAAAATACCTAGCATGGGTCGATCCTAATATCTCGAATGGTATCCCAGGGGTGAAAAATACACCTAGCATGGGTCAATCCCGCTACCACGGGTGGTATCCCAGGGGCAAAAGAAGAGCCTAGAATGGGTCGATCCCGAAAAACTGTTGATTACCCACTGATCAGCTTCGGTCCCAGGCATTGTAAGAATGGAAGGATGAGTAGTGAATGAAGAAGTGAGTGATGAATGAATGAATGAGCGTAAAAGTAAAGAAAGTAATCCACGTAATGTACATATTTCCATACATATGGAATGGTGACTTATCCATATTGGTTATTCACTTATATTTGATTCCATTGAAGTATTTATGAATCATATAGTTTCTTATGGCCTTACATACTCAGTACATTCTTCGTACTGACGTCCCTTGTGGGACTTACCTTACTTACTGCAGGTGTAGGTACTAGTAGACCTCCACAGTAAGTTGTGGGTCATCTACTGATCTTTGGTGAGCTCCAGTTGGTTCTGGGCTTTCCGAGTCACCGTTGTACATCGATTTTGGTATTGTAAATATTGTATAAAGCGGGGACTTGTCCCGACTTTAGGTTGGTTTTGTCCATGCATCTGTTAGAGGCTTTGGTAGACGTATGTGGGTATATGAATGTAAGAGATGTATGCCCATTTTGACTTGATGGCCCTAACGGCCAAGTTTCACGTATGTATGTATCACATGTTCCATGATTTCCACTATTAGCATCTTATATATCTATACGTGATGGTGGTGTTTCTTATGACATGCAAATGAATCGACATGAGCAAAGATTGGTACTCTAGAGCCTCATCGACTTCGGGTGCCAGTCCGCCCCGTTGGAATTCGGGTCGTGACTGACTTATCATTGAAGTCTTCTTCATAAGGTAGTTTGATTATATGTTTCTTTCGTTGCCAGAAGGCATTAGGTAAATTAGAACAGACCATCTGTTCTATTTGTATCAAAAGACCTTTTATTTTTCCTTGTATTTTTGGGGTTTTTAAGGAAGATCCAATTTTCTTAAAAGTTATATCTTCTTTTATAAATTTAATTTGTTGTGATAAAATATTCATTCAAAAGATAGTTTTATTTTTAATGAAATCATCTTCCTTTTGGGAGATGGACTTTGAGAATGGGAAAGATTTCTTTTCCTTTGACTCTAGTATATATGCCAATTAAGTCTGTTAGATAAGAGTGTAGCAAATGATTTTCCTAATATTATTTTTCTGTAATATTTCGTGTAACTATGAAGTTATTAACAAAACAGATTCCCTGTGCACATATGAGTGCTTTGTGTAAATAGAAATTTACCTTTAATTTTTCTCCAATGGCGGAGTACAAAGGAGTGGTTTCTTTATTTAAATTATTGAGGACTATGCCTTCTAATATACAATTTTGATCTGCTCCTGTATCAAATAAAGAGATTTTGTTAATAGAGAATTTTTGGTTTATTACTAAATTGCTACTTTGTGCTTTTACTTTAGTAATTGTCACAATTCCTGAATTATTTTTATTTTCTTCTTTATCTGTTTCTATTTTGTTGTCTTCAAAATTTTTATAATTGGAAGTTCCTATATTAGAGTCGTAGAGATTTTCTATTTGTTTTAGTTCTTCCATTACCTTTTTAGCAAATTTCGTTTCTTCCATTTTATTAAGTCTACCCTTGACTTCTTTAATTTCTTGTTTAAGCTAATTTATTTCTTGCTTTAAATCTGATATCGTAGTGAGTTGAGAAGGCTTTTTATCACTAAATCTATTAATCACGTCTTTCATATTAAAAGGTTCTACATTGTCTTTATTATCCTTTTGTTTAATAACAATATTTTTTAGTTCTTTAAAATATTTCCTTTTAATATCTTCATCTTCTATGTGATCTGTTATATCAAAGAGGAATTCTTTGCTATTTTTTAATGTCGCATTTATTGATTTACTATCACAGGTACAAATGTTTCCTGTGCAATTACATTGATTACTAAAATTACTACTGTCTGAACTATAATCTATATCCAATAATTCCTCATCACTGAGGTCCTTGTCTGAAGAGACAATATCAAAGATTGAGAAAATCTTTTCTATTAATTTGAAATTTATTTCTAAGAGGTTTATTTTATCTTTTTCCTTATTTGGTTTCGAGCATTCGTTGGCTGTATGACCATACATCCAACAATTCCAACATTTAACCCCCTTTTTAGAGGTTCTTTTTCCCTTGAATTTTCTCTTTGTTTTTCATCATAAGATTTAGTGAAATTTTTTGGATTATTATCTCTCTTATGCCTTTTATGTTTTCTAGAAATTTCTTTTGAAGGTTTGATAATCTTACTATATCCGAAGTCTTCACAAAAACTCCCTAATTCATTTCTGGATAATTTGCCATCCTTTTTCAATTGAATTTTTAATTTTAGATCATTGCAAAGTTCTAATCTTGTAATATTTATAAGAGATACAATATCTCCATAGGTTAACTGGCTATATGGTATTTGTCCGTCAGATTTATTTTTTATATTATTTCATACCTTTTAAGCAAATAGTGAAGGTAATCCATGTCACGCCCCGAATCCCAACGAGGCGTGATTGGCACCCGTAGCTGATAAGGCCCGAGAGAACCAAGCTATGCTTCTATACATTCATACGCATGCCATAGGAAACTCCACCATCACATAATAACATGAATGGCTAATATCGGAAATCATGGAACATGTGACATATATATATACACATTTGAGAAACTTTGACGTTGAGGCCATCAAAACAAGACTTCATGAGTCATATTATATACATATACCCACATGCGTCTACAAAAGCCTCTAACAGATGCATTGACCAAAGCAAACTAAAAGTCGGGACAAGTACCCACTTTATACAACATGTACATCAACAAAACATATATACACTCTGACTCGGAGAAGCCCCGAATTAGGTGGAGCTCACCAATGAACCACTAACAACTGGCAATCTACTGAGGAGGCCTGCTGGTACCTGCGCCTGCAGTTAGTAAGGTAAATTCCCCAAGAGGGGTTAGTACGGAATAAGTACTGAGTATGTAAGGCTCGAATGAAACTATATAACAATGAACATATCAATGTACTCAATACAAATGACTAATCAATGTGAGTAAGTCACCATTTTGCATTTTGGAAACCATGTGTATTGCTTTCATTACTTTCTTTGCTTTCTTTACTTCAATGCTTGCTTGTCAATACATGTGTCACAATGTACCCGGGCCGTGACTGATCAGTGGGTCTTTACATAACATATCATTACGTTGGGATCGGCTCGAGCTAGGCTTATTCCCCTAGAACTGCCACCCATAAATCAATGCATCGGGATCGTCTCGAGCTAGGCTTATGCCCCTAGAGCTGCCACCTATAAATCAATATATCAGGTTCGGCTCGAGCTAGGTTTTCACCCCTAGAGCTGCCCCCTTTCAGGTTCGGCTTGAGCTAGGCTTTTGCCCAAAAAGTTGCCCCCTGATCCAATAATCTCGGGATCGGCTTGAGCTAGGCATTTCGCTCCCAAAGCTGCCACCCATACTCAAACATTAACCACATTTGCATTACTTTATTCATTACTTTGAGATTGAAAACAATGATGGTCATAACTTTATTTGAAGCTTTGGATCATTAACCAATGAGTGAGAGACATGTGAATAGCATTATTGGAAACATAATATTATTGGAACTATTGGACAATAATCAATGGATAAGATACAATTGAATAATCACTATTGGAACTTTGGAACACAACCTTATTGGGATTTTGGAATACTATTCATGGACATGAGACAAGAGACATGAGACATGAGATATGAGATTCACAATTGATCAATAAGTAGGAAACATGTAGTAGAGACAATTGATAACCAGATATAGGATAACTTAGTACGTTTCGGGAATGAGTAGGTACCATAACAAAGTGTATACTATATGGTGCAGAAGGATACGAAAAGAGGAACCTTACATACCTTCACTTCCAAGTATGAATACACAAGCCTATGTATGAACACAATAGTACAGCTTCTTCCTTACGTCTTACTCTACAATACAAGTTCATACCAGAACTTACATTAGCAACTAGTCACTATACAGGCATACAAGACGACAATGAACTATGTGACCACCATATAATGCTATGTCACCCCTTTACAATACCATCCTCTGCATTTCCATATCAACAACACCATAAGATGACACACATTGACCAAATATCATACATCGATAGCATTTCACACCACACTTACCCTTTACGCTTTTCCCTTTATCATCCCATCATAATTATTCCTTTATAAAAACATATGAACAATCACACATACTTAAAATAGTCCAACACACCTCCATATGACACTTTAAAGTCATTAAAACGACATCACAAGTTGATAATTACATCCAAAAAGTGTATAGGGGGCTTCGGGGATCAACTAGAGACGGAAGCAAACAAAACCAAATCTGGAGGTGACCTGCGCTGACACATGAGCACGCAGGTGGATGAGATGCACGCAAATATGGCCCCTATAAAATTCCAGGGCCTTCTGCATTGGCATCTGCACCCGCAGATGCCCTCGTTTGCGGGGGCGGATGCCCGTTTTGGTCCGAAATGACTTTTTTTGGGTCTTTTAATGCCATGAATGGTCCATGATCACAATAAAACATATTTGAACATATTTTTGATCATCTTAAACACCAACATTCATCCATAGTCTCACAACACACATAACAACACCCAAAACCACATTTCACGGCCAATACGACACCAAAACCATAACCAATTTCACAATAACAATTCCAAACATTATACACAAGGATTAGACAAAGTAAGACTATAATAACATATCACATGTCAATATTTACTCCACCAAGTTCACTTTATTCAAAACCACAAGTCCATAGTCAAGTTTACAAGACAAACCACCCTCCGATTTAGCAACATGTGACATTTCACTAAGTGTGAACTTCTCAATATTCCACCAACATAACCAACATAATATACACCATATATTATGCATAACATATATTAATCCATAATAATAAACACTTACCAAGTCTAACCAATTGATGATCTTGGCCCAAAGGATAACTTAGGGTTCTTGAGAGACAAAAAGGCAATTTTTGGTAAAGTCTAGAAAACATGAGAGCTTAAATGAAATAAAAATCTGATTTTACTATTTATATAGACCCTAATGTCTCCCTTATCTTTTCCTTAGCATTTAATGCAATGTTTATTGGTCAAATGGATCAAATTTCGAAGAATGGGTCAAAAACCCCATGTTGGGCCATGTCTTCTTGTTATTTTGGGCTTCATTTTTGGGCCCAATTATACAAGACTTATTAAATACCCACAATTCAATACAAAATTCATAAATTCTCTCATGTTTTTATTTTTCCCTAAATGTTACGATTGTCAGCTAAACTGAGAAACGTACGGGGTGTTACATTCTTCCCCCCTTAGAAACATTCGTCCTCGAATGTTAGTGTTATCACTTCAAAGTAGACAATTACAAGTTTAGGAACATTCTTCATGTAATCTTATAGATATACACTCAAAGCTTATAAAGACTTACTTGTCATACTTCTTTTTGAAATAAATGAGGGTACTTAGATTTCATCATTTCTTCAGCTTCCCATGTGACCTCTTCTCTTTGCTGATTTCTCCGATGTACCTTTACAGAAGCAATATCTTTGTTTCTCAACCTCTTCACCTGTCTATCCAGAATGGAAATAGGTATTTCCTCGTAGGTAAGATCCTCTGTAACTCGTACATCATTGAGAGGATTAAAATGAGATGGATCCCCTTTGCACTTCCAAAGCATTAACATATGAAATACCGGATGAACTGTGGAGAGTTCCTGGGGTAGTTCCAACTCATATGCAACCTGACCAAATCTTCTAATAATTTCATACGGGCCTAAGTAACGTGGACTCAATTTCCCTTTCTTTCCGAACCGCATTACCCCTTTCATCGGTGACACCTTCAGGAATACCCAATCACCTATGTCAAATTCAAGTCCTCTTTTTCTAATATCAGCATAGGACTTATGTTAACTCTGGGCCGTTTGTAATTGCTGTTGAATCACTTTTACTTTATCCTTAGCCTGATGAACAATATCCGGCCCAAGTAAAGCAGTTTCTCCCGCTTCAAACCACCCAATTGGTGATCTACATTTCCTCCCGTACAAAGCTTCATAAGGTGCCATTTTAATACTTGAATGATAGCTATTGTTGTAAGAAAATTCAATAAGAGGCAAATGGTCATCCCAAATACCTTGAAAATCTAATGCAGAAGCTCGTAGCATATCTTCAAGTGTTTGAATAGTATGTTCTGCTTGTCCATCAGTCTGAGGATGGAAAGCCGTACTCAGATTCACCTGTGTACCCAAACTCTGTTGAAAGGATCTCCACTGTGAACTGTGCTCCTCTGTCTGATATAATAGAAAGTGGAATACCATGCAATCGTACTATTTCTTTCACATACAATTTTGCATAATCCTCAGTTGTATAGGTGATCTTAACTGGCAGAAAATGCGTTGACTTGGTAATCCTCTCAACTATAACCCATATAGAATCAAATTTCTGCAATGTACGAGGCAAAACTGTAATGAAGTCCATATTAATCATATCCCATTTCCAGATTGGAAGATTGATACATTGCATATAACCTCCTGGTTTCTGATGCTCTACTTTAACTTATTGACAATTCGGGCATTGAGCGACTAATTTTGCAATGTTCTTCTTCATATTTCCCCACCAATACACTTCCTTTAAATCATGATACATTTTCATAGCACTCGAATGAATAGAATAGCGCGAGTGATGCGCCTCTGTCATAATTTGCTTCCTTAATTGGTCTACATCCGGTACATATAGTCTACCTTGGTATTGGAGCACCCCTTCCTGTGTAAGATCAAATGCCTTTGTCAAATTCTGCAGTACATTTTCCTTTAGCTGCAATAACACAGAATTCGAAAACTGCTTCTCTTTCACTTCAGTTATTAAGGAGGATTCCGCTGCATTCTGCACAATAACTCCCTCATCTGAGGATTCAAGTAGACGAACTCCTAAGCTGGATAACTAATATAGGTCTTTGATTATTTCTTTCTTTTCTGTCGGTTGGCCATTAGTATCTCCCATTGCCTTGCGACTCAATGCATTTGCTACCACATTTGCCTTCCCTGGATGATATAAAATATCAACATCATAGTCTTTCAAAAGCTCTAACCATCTTCGTTGCCTCAAATTGAGTTCCTTCTGTTTAAAGATATATTGCAAACTTTTGTGATCAGTGTAAATATCAACATGAACTCCATATAGATAATGACGTCATATCTTTAAAGCAAATACTACCGCTTCCAATTCAAGGTCATGAGTGGGATAATTTTTCTCATGTGGCCGCAACTTTCGTGAGGCATATGCTATCACCTTACCATGCTGCATCAACACACATCCGAGACCAATCCAGGAAGCATCACAATACACTGCATAGCCCTCTGTGCCTTCAGGAAGTACTAACACTGGTGTGGAAGTCAACTTATCTTTAAGTTTTTGGAACCCTTTTTCACATGCATCATTCCATTGAATCTTAATTGCCTTGTGAGTTAACTTTGTTAATGGTGCCACAATAGAATAAAATCCTTCCGCAAATCTTCTGTAATAACCTGCCAAACCAAGAAAACTGTGAATCTCTGTGGGTGTCGTAGGTCTTGGCCAATTTTTCACTGCTTCTATCTTCTGTGTATCAACCTGTATCCCTTCATCTGACACAATGTGACCCAAGAATGCAACTGATTTTAACCAAAACTCATATTTGGAGAACTTTGCATACAACTTACGCTCACAGAGGATTTGTAACACTTGCTGTAAATGATTAGCATGGTCTTCTGGTGATCTTGAATAAACCAGGATGTCATCTATAAATACTGTCACGAACACGTCTAGGAATGGCTTAAACACCCTATTCATCCGATCCATGAACACAGCCGGTGCATTTGTTAGTCCAAATGACATAACTAAAAATTCATAGAGACCATACTGTGTTCGAAAAGCGGTCTTGGGCACATGTTCTTCTCTAACTCTGACTTGATGGTAACCCGACCTCAAGTAAATCTTTGAAAAACACTTGGCACCCTGTAACTAATCAAACAAATCATCAATGCGAGGGAGGGGGTATTTGTTCTTGATCGTTACGTTATTCAATTGCCGATAGTCAATACACATTCTCAATGTGCCATCTTTCTTTCGTACAAATAATACCGGTGCACCCCACGGGGACATACTAGGCCTGATGAAGCCCTTGTTGAGCAAATCTTTCAATTGCCCCTTCAATTCACGTAATTCAGCTAGAGCCATTCGATATGGAGGAATAGAGATAGGCTGAGTGCCTAGAATCACATCAATGCCAAACTCTACTTCTCATTCTGGGGGCAAGTCTGGAAGATCCTCTGGAAATACATCAAGAAATTCATTGACTAACGGAACCGACTGTGGAGTTAGTGATTCCATATCATTATCTTTCACTCGTACCAAATGGCATACGTATCCCTTGGCAATCATTTTCCTAGCTTTCAAATAGGAAATAAATCTCCCTCGTGGTACCCCTACATTACCCTGCCATTCTGGAACATTTTCCTGCGGAAAACAAAATTGTACCTTTTTGGCCCGGCAATCTACCGTTGCATAACAAGAGGCCAACCAATCCATTTCCATGATCACATCAAAATCCACCATGTCTAGTTCAATGAGATTGGCCAATGTATCATGACCACACACTGTTACCACACAGTTATGATATATTCTCTTTGCAATAATATAATCACCAATCGGTGTAGACACTTCAATTGATTTAATTAATAATTCTGGTGCCTTTGCAAATTTCGCAGCAACCAATGGGGTAACATAGGAAAATGTAGAACCTGGGTCAATCAGTGCATATACATTATGTGAGAATATGGATAATGTACCTGTGACAACATCAGGGGAAGCCTCTGAATTCTGGTGGTCCACCAAATCATAAGTGCGATTCTGGACCCCGCTACTATTGGCTGCTCCTCTGGCACCTCTACCGCGGCCAATAGGCTGTACACCTCGGCCCAGTGAAAGAACCGATGCTGATGACGCAACTGCTGACCCAGCCGGTCGTGCTATACCACCCATGCTCTGCTGTGGACAATCTCTCGCTATATGCCCCGGTATACCACACCAAAAGCAGATATTCATCCCTGACCGACATGTGCCTGAATGAATACGCCCGCACTGATGACACTGCTGACGAGGAAAACCTACTGCCTGTGATCCGTGAACCCCACTACTCTGCCCAGCTGAACTACCTCTAAACCCTCGAGACTGGGAATAAGCACCCGCTATGGAATGAGAAAACGATGGTCTGGGTGGTCTGGGGAACATATGAGACCTAGATCCTCCTTGGGACATCATAGGTGGTCCCATAGTTCTAGACCTTTTGGATTGTCCCCTGTCAAATTCATGCACTCATCTCCTCTATCGTTGGTCGTCCATTTTCTGAGCGAAGGCCTGAATTCTCGCTATGTCCATGTCCTTATTCAAGGCAGCAATGGTGCAATCTCATACCAAATATAGCTCTAATCTGTCCACGTATTGATGGACTCTATCTGTCATCGTAGCCACCACATTTGGAGCATATCTAGCTAAGGAATTAAATTGCAAACTGTATTCCCTGACTCTCAGATTTCCCTGACGTAGATTTAGGAACTGATCCACACGTGCCTCCCGAATCTCCTACGGAATATAATGATCGAGGAAAGCCACTTTAAAATCTTCCCATGTAGGTGGATTAGCACCAATGTCACGGGATTTCTTCCAATCCTCATACCACAATATTGCCTCTTCTTTCAACCTGTACGCAGCAAGTTCAACTGTTTCAACCCCCATCACGTGCATAACTTCCAGGGACCTCTTAATTTGATCCACGAAGTCCAGTGGATCTGCTTTTGGATAGGACCCAGTGAAAATAGGATGGTCCAGTTTCAAGAAATCCTGTGTCCTGCGACTTGCCATTCTAGCCGCATCATCATCATGTGTCATTGCACCAGCTCGTCCCTGGCATTGTGTCACCACTAACTGTGTCAACATATATATAGCATTTCTAAGATCTTGATCTGTGGCATTCATCGGTGGTTCTGCAGGTACTTCTCTACCAATTGGCTCTTCTGGAACTGGGAAGGTAGATGAAGACCGCGATGATATTTCAGCATTCGCTCCACCTTGACTAGCTTGGTCAGGTGGTAATCTTCTCATTCCTTCTCCAGCAGGCACATCAACCTGCTTCCTTTTACCCCTTCCTCTTCTAGTGTTCGGCATTATTACTATATCAAAGAGAAATAATTACTATGGTCAGACATGATTCAACTTACAACATTGGCTCTATTGCACGATCTAGAATGAAGAAAAGAAATAACATCCTAAATGTCCCGTAGCCTCCAACTTATAAATGTGGTGCACAACACATTGATAAGTAAGACTCTACTCATACACGGCTTTGTAGACACCCTTAGAACGACCTGCTCTGATACCACTTTTGTCATGCCCCGAATCCCAACGAGGCGTGATTGGCACCCGTATCCGATAAGGCCCGAGAGAACCAAGCTATGCTTCTATACATTCATACGCATGCCATAGGAAACTCCACCATCAAATAAGAACATGAATGGCTAATATCGGAAATCATGGAATATGTGACATATATATATACACATTTGAGAAACTTTGCCGTTAAGGCCTTCAAAACAAGACTTCAATAGTCATCTTATATACATATACCCACATGCGTCTACAAAAGCCTCTAACAGATGCATTGACCAAAACAAACTAAAAGTCAGGACAATTCCCCCCTTTATACAATATGTACATCACCAAAACATATATACACTCTGACCCAGAGAAGCCCCGAATTAGCTGGAGCTCACCAATGAACCGCTAACAACTGGCTATCTACTGAGGATGCTTGCTGGTACCTGCGCCTGCAGCAAGTAAGGTAAATTCCCCAAGAGGGGTCAGTACGGAATAAGTACTGAGTATGTAAGGCTCGAATGAAACTATATAACACATGAACATATCAATGTACTCAATACAAATGACTAATCAATGCGAGTAAGTCACCATTTAGCATTTTGGAAACCATGTGTATTGCTTTCATTACTTTCTTTGCTTTGTTTACTTCAATGCTTGCTTGTCAATACATGTGTCACAATGTACCCGGGCCGTGACTGATCAGTGGGTCTTTACATAACATATCATTACGTTGGGATCGGCTCGAGCTAGGCTTATTCCCCTAGAGCTGCCACCCATAAATCAATGCATCGGGATCGTCTCGAGCTAGGCTTATGCCCCTAGAGCTGCCACCTATAAATCAATATATCAGGTTCGGCTCGAGCTAGGTTTTCACCCCTAGAGCTGCCCCCTGTCAGGTTCGGCTTGAGCTAGGCTTTTGCCCAAAAAGTTGCCCCCTGATCCAATAATCTCGGGATCGGCTTGAGCTAGGCATTTCGCTCCCAAAGCTGCCACCCATACTCAAACATTAACCACATTTGCATTACTTTATTCATTACTTTGAGATTGAAAACAATGATGGTCATAACTTTATTTGAAGCTTTGGATCATTAACCAATGAGTGAGAGACATGTGAATAGCATTATTGGAAACATAATATTATTGGAACTATTGGACAATAATCAATGGATAAAATACATGAGTATAATGACTATTGGAACTTTGGAACACAACCTTATTGGGCTTTTGGGATACTATTCATGGACATGAGACATGAGATATTAGATTCACAATTGATCAATAAGTAGGAAACATGTAGTAGAGACAATTGATAACCAGATATAGGATACCTTAGTACGTTTCGGGAATGAGTAGGTACCATAACAAAGTGTACACTATATGGTGCAGAAGGATACGAAAAGAGGAACCTTACATACCTTCACTTCCAAGTATGAATACACAAGCCTATGTATGAACACAATAGTACAGCTTCTTCCTTACGTCTTACTCTACAATACAAGTTCATACCGGAATTACATTAGCAACTAGTCACTATACAGGCATACAAGACGACAATGAACTATGTGACCACCATATAATGCTATGTCACCCCCTTACAATACCATCCTCTGCATTTCCATATCAACAACACCATAACATGACACACATTGACCAAATATCATACATCGATAGCATTTCACACCACACTTACCGTTTATGCTTTTCCCTTTATCATCCGTCGTAATTATTCCTTTATAACAACATATGAACAATCATAAATACTTAAAATAGTCCAAAAAACCTCCATACGACACTTTAAAGTCATTAATATGACATCACAAGTTGATAATTACATCCAAAAAGGGTATAGGGGCCTTCGGGGATCAACTAGAGACGGAAGCATACAAAACCAAATCTGGTGGTGACCTGTGCTGCCAACTGCGCATGCATATGGATGATATGCGTGCGCATATGGATCCTATAAAATTCCAGGGCCTTCTGCGTTGGCATCTGCGCCCGCAGATGCCCTCGTCTGTGGGGGCGGATGCCCGTTTTGGTCCGAAATGACTTTTTTGGGGTCTTTTAATGCCATGAATGGTCCATGATCACAATCAAACATATTTGAACATATTTTTGATCATATTAAACACCAACATTCATCCATAGTCTCACAACACACATAACAACACCCAAAACCATATTTCACGGCAAATACGACACCAAAACCATAACCAATTTCACAATAACAATTCCAAACGTTATACACAAGGATTAAACAAAGTAAAACTATAATCACATATAAAATGTCAATATTTACTCCACCAAGTTCACTTTATTCAAAACCACAAGTCCATAGTCAAGTTTACAAGACAAACCACCCTCCGATTTAGCACCATGTGACATTTCACTTATTGTGAACTTCTCAATATTCCACCAACATAACCAACATAATATACACCATATATTATGCATAAAATATATTAATCCATCATAATAAACACTTACCAAGTCTAACCAATTGATGATCTTCTCCCAAAGGATAACTTAGGGTTCTTGAGAGACAAAAAGGCAATTTTTGGTAAAGTCTAGAAAACATGAGAGCTTAAATGAAATAAAAATCTGATTTTCCTCTTTATATAGTCCCTCATGTCTCCCTTATCTTTCAATTAGCATTTAATGCAATGTTGATTGGTCAAACGGATCAAATTTGGAAAAATGGGTCAAAAACCCCATGTTGGGCCATGTCTTCTTGTTATTTTGGGCTTCATTGTTGGGCCTAATTATACAAGACTTATTAAATGCCCACAATTCAATACAAGATTCATCAATTCTCTCATGTTTTCATTTTTCCCTAAATGTTACTATTGTCAGCTAAACTCAGAAACGTACTATGTAAGGCTCATAAGAACTGCATCATGCATAATAACAATAATGAAGTCAATATAAGAGAACTAGGGAATGTGAATAAACTCTCGTTCTGTATGTGAGGAACCATGTATTTTATGTTCTTTACTTCTCATGTATTCACATATGTTCGTCTGTATTATTCTACCCATGCTAGGCTGTTCTGTCGCCCCTGGGATGAGATTAACCCATGCTAGGTACTTTGACCCCTGGGATGTTATATTAACCCATGCTAGCCTTTCGTGTCGCCCCTGGGATGTTATTAACCCATGCTAGGTACTGTGACCCCTGGTATGTACTGTGATAACCTATGCTAGGCTTCCGTGTCGCCCCTGGGATGTTATTAACCCATGCTAGGTACTTTGACCCCTGGGATGTTAGATTAACCCATTCTAGGCTTTTCAGTCGCCCCTGGAATGTTCTTATATTACATTGGGATCAACCCATGCTAGGTATTTCAACCCCTGGGATACCACCCAAGATTACTCATCGATTATACATTACTTCTTTCTCTTATTACTCTTCCTTTCATTACTCTTAGTGATACCTTGTGACTGAAAAATTCTTGAAACTTGGAACACATACACACATTACTTCACATGTTTACTCTTGTAAGATTGATATCATTACTTGTGAGGGATAGATATATTAGCTTGCACATTACTTCCTTCATTACTTTTATGAGATTGGTACTTCTACTTATGAGAGATTGGTACAAAGATAATCATACTATTATTGGACTTTGGAACATGACATGATTGGAAACAAAATGCTATTCAAAATAAATACTCTCTCTATACCTCATTATTCTCTTGAGATAGTTCTCTTAGAATTTGCAGCTTTATGACAACTTAGAAATTTCAATCAATGAATAAAAGATAAGTGAATCATAATTCGTCTAAGAATAGGACACATGTGAATAACAATAGATGTCAACCTGAGTTGGGATACTATAGAACCCATTGGAATGGAATCAGTATAATGTCAATGTGAATAATATTTGCTGCAGAAGGATACGGGAAAAGTAACCTTACATACCTTCACTTTCAAGTATGAGTACACAAGTCTATATATGAACACAACAGTCCAGCTCCTTCCTTATGTTTCACTCTACAATACAAGTCCATAATGGAACTTTCGTTAACAACTATTTACCGTACAAGTGTACAAAACGACAATGAGCTATATGACTGCCATATAACAACATTTCACTCTTAACAATACGAACCACTAAATTATCATACCAACAACACCATAACATTCCACACATTGACCAAGATATCATACATCAATAACATTTCACACCACACTTACCCTTTATGCTTTCTCATTATCATTCTGTCACACTTACTCCTATCAACTTGCCTCATAAAAACATATGAACAACAACACATACCGAATATGGTCCAACATACCTCCATACGCCCCTTTAAAGTCATTAAAACGGCATCACAAGTTGATAATTACATCCAAAAAGGGTATAGGGGCCTTCGGGGGTCAAATAGATGCGAAAACATACAAAACCGAACCTGGGGCTGACCTGTGAAGCCACCTACACCCGCAGGTGGATGAGGTACGCCTGCAGGTGACCTTTGGCAGATGCCAGAGGCACTTGCGTTGGCATCTGCGCCCATAGGTGCCCTCGTCTGCGGGGGCGGATGCCCATTTTGGTCCGAATTGGTCTCTTTTGGGTTTTTTTATACCATGAATGGTCCATGATCATAACTAAACTTCATATAAAATATTTTTGATCATCTTGAATGCCAACCATCAGCCATGGCCTCACAAATCACATAAACAACACCCAAAACTACACTTCTCGGTCAATACGTCACCAAATCCATAACCAATTTCACAATAACTATTCCAAACATTATACACAAGAATAAAACAAGGTAAGACTATAATCACATCTCACATGAATATATTGAATCCATCAAGTTCACTTCCTTCAAGACAACAAGTCCATGTTCAAGTTTACAAGACAAAACCATTCTCCGTTTTAGCAAACATGTAACATTACACACATAGAGAACTTCTCAAAACTCCACCAACCTAACTAACATCATATAGGCACACTATCATGAACATAATATATTAAACCATAATCATAAACACTTACCAAGTCTTGCAAGATGATGATCTTGGCCAAAGGAATGAAGGATTAGGGTTTGTGTGAGATAAGGAAATGTTTGAGATAATTCTAGAAATGGCATGGGTGTCAAAATGAAATAAAATCTTCTTTTTCCTCATATATATAGGTCCCTTAAGTCACTCTTATACAACTTTTGGCATTAAATGCATGGTTGATTAGTCAAATGGAAGATTGGATCATTTTTGCCCTATTGGGCCAAGTCTTTTGATGATGTTTGGGCCTTATTTGGCCCAATGGTTTAAGGCCACAAATTTTAATGTATAAGTCATCAAATCTCTCATGTTTCAATATTTCCATGAATGTTACGGAAATTAACTAGGTTAGATCCGGAAACATACGGGGTGTTACAGATCATCTGTCCCAATAGCTGAAGTGTCTATGTATACCTTGTATGTGCATCTATTTATATGCTAAATTCACTTTCTTATGGTTCATTGTTCATATTTTAGGTAATCTGTATGACCGCTTGCGTAAGTATCATAGACTTTAGGTGACTTATTTGTTCATATGTTATATGACCCCTCCGTGCTTATAGGCCTAAGTATTACATATTTGGGATGAAGTTTCCCTGTATCATGATGAAGTGAGGAATTGGCAGAAAAGGTTGGGAACCTAGTAAATGTTAGCACAACCTATACCCATAGAAAGATGGCTAAGTACCCACAGAAAGATGGCTAAGTAAACTTACCCATCTAGATATAACCTCCATCAGAGTATTATGAAAGAGTCAGAGCATTGAAAAGCTACTTGGAAATATAAGGACCCCATTAAGTTAGTATCCATATTTGTTCCAAGGACCTGTAAGTCCCATATGCAGATTCACATATGCATAGGTTTGTAGCTTATTAGTTAATTTGTTGTCTTACTCACATGTCATATGTTTGGATGTATTGCTCATATTTATAGTTCCCCGAATTCTTAGTGTTTTACCTCAGCTTGGTATAAAAAAGGGGAAGAAAGGTAAGTTATACTATACAAAATTGTGTCACTTGATTATATATGTATCAAAGGAGCCTTATTGATAATTTGGTTATTTCATATGCTACACTCACTGAAACATTCTATGAGGCTTGTTTATACGTGCTTCTAGTCATTTGACAAATCTTGGATAGTCCTATTTATAGAGGAAACTCGCGAATTTTTTTTTTTGGAGAATATCAAAAGTTAAGCTTGTTTTGAGCAATACCTCTCATTCGAGGATGAACGATACAAAGGGGGGGATAATGTAACACCCCTACCTTCCAATACCTATACAACTAAGTGAACTTGACAAATATTGTTTAAACTCGAGATAGTAATGTAACACCCCGTATTCTAAGTAGACTAGTTCTAGTCATATGGCTCTTGATGTAACCTCGTTACATAGGTTAGGTACCAAGTTTATTAAGTGATTAGTAATGTTTTAAACTAGAATCAGGTTACTATAACGCCCCATACATTTCAGCTTCGGTTTGGCCAAGTTAACTCGATGGAAGTATATTCTATCTTAAGGTTTAAAGTGGCCAAGTATATATAAGTGTGAGGTTAAAGTAAATGGGTTAAGATATAGAAATATTGAATAAAATAAGTGGGTTGTTTGCTTGACTTAAATTGAGCTAGCAGGTGACAAATAGGTGCATCACCGACTTTGACTTATTGACCAACCTAAGAACTAAGTAGGTTCATCACCTACTAAGAATATTTTGACCAGCTTATTAGCCCAAGTTCACCCATCACCTACTTGACATATATAGCCCAAATTAAGTGAATGAGAAGGAGGAGAATGGGTAGCCCAAAACCCCAATCTGCCCAAGGCCCAACATTGTTAAGCCCACATAAGGGAGGAGCTTAAAATAAACCAAGTAGGTGCATCACCTACTTGGACTTATGACCAGCTTAAAATGGCCAAGTAGGTGCATCACCTACTTGGCTAATTGTGGCCATAAATGAAGGGGAAAGAGGCGATGAGGTGAGGGCAATATAGGGTCCAAATTAGTTCATTTTCTCTACATTATTACATAGTTAAAATTCAGACTTATCTCCATCTCTCTCTATTCCTCTAAAAGTTTCATATAGCAGCCCTAAAATTTCTATTAGGGTTATTGGGATTTCCTCTTATTACTTGTTAAAGGTAAGTGAAAATAATTATGATTTAGTTTAATTCTACCATTGAAAGTAATGGAAATCAAGTTGTTTGTGTTTGAAGTGTAGGAAAACTCCTTTTCCCCCAAACTTTGTAGTCCACTTCTCTTAAACTTCTAAGAGATCTTAAGTAGTATTTGGTTCAACTTGAATGGAAGCTTAAAGTATTGACGGAGTACAATTTAAGATAGTAAATTTCAAAAACAAAGGTAAGGTTACTGCCCCAATTTCGTCCCTCTTTATGTATAGGTTTGGGTGGAGGATTTTATATATGTAATTGTTAAGAACTCAGGAGCTGGTGATCGAAATCCATGAGTTCAATAATTTTTCTTATGGTGTTGAAGGATTAGGGAATTTCAAGGGGCTATTTATGTGTGTTGTTGTTGGAAAGTAGTGGAAGACCTTATAGAATAGTTGGGTGGAGTTACATTGAAGTATAGGAGGAGGGTGTGGTGATACACAAACTATTTGGGGGCTGGATAGTCGTACTGCCCGCCAAAGTGTTTATCTACAATTTCACAAGGATTACATTATGATTAGGTGCTAATATTAGCTTCATTATATACTTATATTGTAGATTAATGCCTTAAAGGAAAGAAGGATTATTCACTGTAATATTTTGGGTGGCGCAGTAAGGTATGTAAGGATATTCTAGTTCATATTCTTTGGCATGAAGTCTTATACTCGTGTACCAACAAAATGAGCTTCTTAGATGAACTTTCATGGTAAAAGATACATTGTGATGGTGTACAATCCCCATTGTAGTTAATGGACCTTTTACTTACTGTTCGTGGTCTAAAAATGAGTCAAAGTGTCACATGTATCTCTTATATGAGTCAATAAGATCCTAGATTACACATGTTAAGAGTGTCATATGTTGGCTATACAATCTGTCAAAAATTGCTTCAATTGTCTAATTGATCATATACTTCTTTTGGCTCATATGTTCCATTCTTTGGACATCACTCTCATCATATTTAGATATAAGGTGACCTTATAGAGTCCTTACCTATTTAAATATATAGTTTATATGTCCTTACTGGGAATGTACATTTGTTCCTAATTGGAATCTGCCCATGTGCCTCAATAGTTCTCATGTTTATGTACCCTTTTAATTGTTATCACCTAGTAAGTATTTATTATACAGTCCAAACATCTTCATTTGAGGAGTTAGATGTCTCCACTTAGTATGCATATATTCCCCCATTTGAAATGTCTAGATTTCTACACTTGAATCTACCCAACTGCTATATGCTACACAAGATCACATGAATCTGCCACAAATAATACATGCTATGTAAGATCACTCACTCACTAGTTATACACCTTAATATCTCCTTTGTTACATGTCCTCATCTCCTCACTTGTCATATGTTTCATGGATCATTTGTGAATGTGTTTTATGTATAATGATGATGTTCATGGTGTCATATAAGTTCCAAAGTATTACTACATTGATGGTACACATGTTTCCTATATCATTATTGATGTCTCAATCATATAATACACATGTCTTCTTCTACTGGTTCATAAGAGTTACGACCTCCAAAAGAACAATCTCAAATATTAAAGAAATAAGGTAAAGTGAACTGATGTATTTATGGGTGGCAACTCAGGGGTTATAATACCAATCATGGGCCGATCCCAATCTTTGTATTGATGGGTGGTATCCTAGGGGTGGAAGGAACACCTATCATGGGTCGATCCCAATTTTACGGGGGGTATCCTAGGGGTGAAAGGAAAGCCTAGCATGGGTTGATCCCGATTTGTATATTTATGAGGACCGTATCCCAGGGGTTAAAATTCCAATCATGGTTCATCCTCTTTTACCACTGATCAGCTGGTCATTTGTATCACATGCCTTATAAAGTTAATAATAAAAAGATGAGTAAAGCAAAGGAAAAAATGCAATGTACATGATTCTACAAGTATAAGCAAAGGTGGTCTTCTAGCAATATCTATACAGTTGTACTTGGATTCATTTGGGCTCTTGTTTCACATATGGTTACTTTATGCCTTATATATTCAGGACATTCTTTCATACTGACGTCCCTGATGGGGGACACTATGTTTCATTCCACATGTATAGGTATTCCAGCTAATAGATCTCCTTAATACAAGCACAGAATACTCAGTGGCTTTTGCTGATCTCCAGGTTGATTAGCATCCCATGGTGGTAGTTTCCCCTAGTTTAGAACTTATTGAAATCTCCTAGCATATTTCCACCATGTAATAGCGAACCCTTCAAATTGGGTTATGGCATAGAAACTCTTCTTTACCTCAATGAGATCATTGACTTGAAAGATTATTTCACAAGTGGACCCCCATGTAAGATAAGCATTGGGATCACTTTCTCCCTTGAAAGTTTGAAGACTAGTCTTGATAGAATTGATACTTACATCCCGACCTTCATTGCCACTTTGGTTATCATTTTAGTTCCATGGACCTTCAACTTGGGGTCAATTTCCCAAGTTTCCTCTACCGTAAGATGTCGGACCAAATATTCCTCCTTGACCTCAAAATCATTGTTGGGGCAATGATCTATACCTTCAATACTCCGCATGCACGGCTCCTTCATCATACCCTTCAAAATCAACTTGTGGGTCCTCTCTTCCTTCTCCCTCAACTTGGACAGGTTGATTTTTGTTATGTGGTATTTACAGTGGGGGATTTTGGATTAGTAGAGCTTGAGGTGGTGGGTTTTGGTTTGGGGGTGATTGGGGTTGGCCTTGGTTATGGGGTATTTTGTAGGGTGGGTCTTGGTCTTATGGTCCTTCTTGGTTGACTTGGTTGAATTGGGGTTGTAGTGGACGAACGGGATTTCAGTTATGTGGATAGATAGTGGCTTGGGCAATGGGAACTTGCGTTTGTATCAGTGGATTGAGCATTTGGTGGAGTGTTTCCAGAAAGATAGTAGCGGAGGCATCTTGAACATGCCCGCTCGATGATGCATGGTAGTTTTGGGGAGTAGATTGGGTGGAGTTTAGACGACCTTCCATATTCACTATCTTTCCAACCATGGTTGATACACTTCCTTGGAGCATGGTTATGTGACCTTCCATGGATTCCAAACTATGAACCAAAGATTCAATTGCGGCTAAGATAATATTTGAAGTATTGACATCCATGGATGGTAGTGTTTCGCCTTCCGGGGCCATTGTGCCTATTTAGAGTCAATAAACACAAATGACAAACAAGTTAGAGTTAAGAAAAAACCTCACAAGCTCTACACACCTTTGTAAGCCTTACACTTGGATCGGTGAGTGTTGAATGATGGATTATACTTCGATGATAGTCGAGGCATAGATTGCTACTCTTGTCTAGAATAGATTATTATTTGAAAGACTCAAAAATTTACTTACGGACTTGAGTCAAGAAGCTTCAACGAAATTGAAAAGAGAAAAACACACAAAGAAGTGGGACGAAGAAAGAAATGAACTCAACAACTAATTCACAACTAAGTAGGTTCATTACTAGTTGTTAATTAGTGTTAGAATAAAGTAAAGGATGGCTAAGAATCAAAGAAATGAAACTAGGAATCTAAAATGAGCTTATAGAGCTTTTCTTTTCATTTTCAGGTTAGAGGAGTTTGTGACGGACCGTCACGGAGTTGGAGGTCCGCCAATAATGTTGTCAAGGCTTAACCAGTAGGTTGCTGATTTAGGTTGTTGGTGGAGGTTATGTTGGTGGACCGACACCTTGGTGGAGGACCGTCACACTTGCTGTGAAGGCCCTCGGACAGTAAGTTTGTGGGCTCTTGTACCTTTAAATGGAATATTCTTTGGCACAAACAAGTACACTTCCTTTTTCTTTAGATCTTTTGGATCAAATACCTTATTTTGAACCTTCTTCTTCAACAAGACTTGAATATTTTGAAGAACATTCAAAAATTGACCCTTAAGCAAATGAACTCGGAATTTGATGAAATTCGAAACCCAAGCTCCTTTCGACCCCACCAACCCAACCCAAGTGATATTTTTTCTTAACAAGCTCTTAAACTTTTCAGAATATTGAACCATTTCAATTTCTTGATACCTTTACCTCCAACAATGGTAGATCACACAATATAGTTTGGAATTAGCTCAAATTTTAGAAAACGACTCACTAGATACTAGGGAACACGATTCTAGTATCGATAATGCCAACAAGACTCTAAATTAAAAAACTCAAACTTCTCAAGACACCCAATACGTGAATCCTTCTTTTTTTTGTGATTTTCAAGATAAAAAACCCAAGACTAGAATCGTGGGAATGATTCTAAGCTCGGCTCTGATACCAAATGATACAATCCAAGATACAAAGACGAGAATTTAACAACGATAAACAAACAAAAACAAAGTGATAAAGAAAATATACATGAGATAACACAATAAGATAGAAGATAATGGAACTAAAGAGTATATGAAACTCTAAAACCCCAATTACAACTAACCAATGAGCACCAATCTTCTTACACAAACCAAGAGGGAATCTAGACGACCTCAAAACTCTCATTTCTAACCAACGATTGAACACGAACCTTACCAATCTCTCTCATAGGAGAAGTATTCATCAATATTCAAAAAGATAGCTAAGCTAAAAAGGGAGAAAAGCCCCATAACATGATTCTGTCTCAAGTTGGATGCATTCTTCATGGCCCTTCAACACCTTGATGATCCTCCAACATTGGCGCCAACACCAACCATTAGGTGGTATTCAAGGGGCCTCCTTGGAGGCATCCTTGAAGGACATTCAACACCTTGATGGTCCTTCAACAATGGCTCCACCACCAACCAGTAGGTGGTCTTCAAGGGGCCTCCTTAGAGGTCTTATTGACGGTCCTTCAAGTCCTTGGCGTTCGTCCACCAATGGCATCACCTTCAAGTAGTGATCATCTTCATCCGAGTGAGCTTTCAAATCGACCTTCAATGCATGGTAACCCTCCGATGGCATCAATACAAGCTCTAATACCTCACTCTTCATGAATAAGGCTTGAGTTCTTTGTAGTTCTCTAGCTTGGCTCCTTGTGAATGGTCGTGAGGAAATTTGGGATGTATCACCTGCCATTCCTTTCCTTTCATTAATGCTTTTTTTTCACATCAAGGTGCTACTTACCAAGAAAATACTACCTTTTTTGAATGGAGGAAGCCAAAGGGGTGAACGAGCATTGTGGTAATAAGTCATAAGAAAAATTAGCAGATCATTCCTTTCGTCGGCCTTTATAGGAGTAGGGGAGCATGATGATATAGATAGACATCCAATCCCACAGAAGCTAGTTGCTCAGCCTTAGTCTTGTGCTGTTCTCAGACTTCAATCAACCCCTTCATACTTTGATCCAATAAATCAATCAATCAAGAGGCTAATATCTTTTGTTTGGGATGGTAGCTCGATGAAATTCCTCTTTTTCTCTTGAATAAGGGAAGGCAGTAGCATTAAATCTGCCTTGCTTTTTAGAGGTTTGGAACCCTTTTGTTGAGCATTAATTAGAAATCCAATCTAACTTCTAAAATAGAAGTAACCAGAGGTGAGAGGACCCTACTTTCCATCATCCCTCTCCCCACGTGTAGAACACTAGAGATGCACAACATATGGGCCTTGTCTAACAAATGACGACTTTTAATTCTTCACTTCAAGGAGTAGAGTCACTGTTGAACCCTATCTATGTAAAAGAAAAAGAATCAATCACTAGGTCCTGAGCAATTCTACCTTATTTCCATTATCCAATGCTCATGTATCCCCTTTCTCCCACTCTTTTAAAGCTTTCAATAAAGCCTTCATAACTGTGGAAGCAACAACTGGTCTATTGGAAAGTTTGTACATAAGTTGTCGGATCCTCAAAAACGAGCATTTCTCGAAACGTTATTTTCAAATCGAGTTTCCTTATCGTCCCTTCTAAGAAATCCCTTCTAACTTCCCTATTTCCAAAGGAAGAAAGAAAGGTCAAAAGTGCTCTTTCTAGAGCCTCTTTTGTTGCGCTCGACACCCCTAATCGCAAGGCCAGATCCAGATCCCTCATAGCTTGTTCAGCATAGGGAATGGTTGTAGAGCATCAGGATTTCCTTAATCCATTCTCAAGAGCTCAGCCCCGTTACCAACTCGCTCCTAGTGACATTAGGCACTAACTCATTTGCGATGGAAATAATATAACTATATATAAAACAAATCAATGCTGTGTTTTTGGTCTCATTGAATAAAATGCAAATGAAATGACTTACTAGCCACAGTATATCCCCAAAACAACCTACATTCACAAATGATAGTTGTTTAGAAATTTTTAAAAAATTAATACTCAAATGTAATGATACGTATTATGTGAGGTTTTGGAATTCTTATAGTTTCTATTATATAATAATTAGTTTCTATTATATAATAATTAGTTTCTATTATATAATAATTAGGATCATAGAGAAACGGAAATGAAAAAATAAAATGGACAAAGGAAAAAGAATCGAATCTCACTCATTTTCAGGTAAGATTTACTTAGCTCGCTCCTTCATCACGGAGCGGCATGCCAATAAAAGCAAAAGCCTATTGGATTGGAATCGATGACTTAAGCCTCTTTATTAAGGTCCTTCAAAGACCAACCATTATCGTACTTTTGTTATGCATTTTATCATCGGGCATGGATCAAGGAAAGTAGGCTTAATATGCCCGAGTCTTCATTTGTAGAACTTTGTCGGATGGGCCCGTGCTTGTAGTCTTGGGCCATGTTAACGTGAATCATTTGATGACTTAGTTCATGGATGTCACTAATCCATTGGCATAGTGTTAGGCCTATTTTGTAAGTGGATAGTCTTTAGTAGGCCAAAAGATTCAATTAAGGGGAGCATTCTAATAAATTGATTATTGGTGGCATCACACTATCTTAGATTAGGGATGATAATTTAATATATCAAAAAGACGCTAGGCAAAAAGTTAATAAGAATAGGAATTGTTAGATTTCCTGTATCGGAGAAAAAAACTGAGTTGGGATGAGGGAACTGTTTCTATGCTTTTCTCTGATAATGCTGGTTAAGAGTGAAGCTATCACACCTAAGGCGAAAGGCCTTGTTCGGCTCTATTAGTGGCAGGCTCAGAACAAGAGGATAAAGACAAGGGGGAAGTTTAGTTATTAAGTTCTTTTATTAAGGTAAGGATAAGATAAAGAGAGGAAATAGTTATATATAACTACTATTTAATTAGACTAGTGACCAATAACTAAAGAAAGTTAAAGAAGTAGAATCGAGCTATTCATTTGAAAAATGCTTTTTACTTTATTTAAAACTTATTGAACTAGAAAGAGAAGCCCTTTTCAGCAGGCTTCCAGGTTTGCAACTACACTCGTCTCTTACTTTCCTAGTGGAAAGCCAGATAGAACTTTGACTAGTGTAAAAACTCAGACCTTGACTTGAACTAGAAGATTAGAGCACAAAACACCTACTTGACGAGCAGGAGCAGTGAAAAGAGACAAACTTCCACACGGGAGGAAGTTCTGTTCTCTTTATGAAAAATCTAGATACAAATGTTGAAAGAACTTTCATGTAACTAAGCTTTCTTACTTTCAACTTTCTGTACATATTTCTTCTCTATCTTGTAATCTCGGAGGCTATTGGTGCTTTATGTAAAAGAAAGTAGTTGTGGTGGCTTGAAAAAAAATAGTTGAATCATTAGGTGGGATAAAAGGAATGAGTTTACCTGCATCGCTCGATGATCATATGTGTAATATTCCAGCTTCAAGGGCTTGATCTGGATTCGAGGATGCTCTTTGGCTTTGCTTCTTCTTTTAAATATCATGTTGAATCACTCTCTCATACTCCTCATAGATCAGTCATGGTAGTACAGAGATCATCACCGCAGATGAGAGTGGATTCTAATTTTCTTTATTATCTTCTTCTTCATCAGTGACTACTACTTGAGACCTACCCTTGTACGAGTGATAGCTCAAAGAGTGAAAGAATAGTGCAAACTTGGTTAATCACATAATTATTGTGGAAGGTTGAAAGTACATAAACTTAGACAAGTTAGCAAGTGTGAGGACAAGAATTCAAGCATTCACTTTATCAAAAAATAGACTGACTCTCTCAAAAAGGAAAAGTCTTCAGAGTCTTCTCAGAAAGCTTGCCCGCGGCTAAGATGAGGAATTGCTTTTGCAGAAAGGCAATAAATTGCAGTCGAGCAGAAGGAATCACGATCGGTGATTGAGGAAGACTAAAGAAAAGCCCCAGTTAGAATCAATCCCAATCCTTACTAGGGTGATCCATAAGAGTATAAATCTATGAGTACTCTCTATATCTTCCCCTTTCATAGGGCATTGGCCTTAGGAACATAGTAACTTGCTGGAAATTGAAACTATCCTAACTTTTTTAACAGGAACTGAGTTGACTTACTAGGGGTAGGGATGAGGATCAAGCATCCCAACCTTAATTAAAGGGGAGCTCTAATTTAAAGCATGGGCTACTAAGGAAGGCCCTTTTCCATATCGGGAAGAGTCTGAAATAGTGTTTTGGAATTCATAGATATCGGAGTACAAATTTTTCAGGTACTCTAATAGATAAAGCATTTCTGCAGCATATTGAGAGACATATAGTCTTTCGCCAATCAAAAATTCTCTAACATTATCAGGAAGGCCCAGGATCTCTAACTGCACAAATTGAATCCAAGCGTTCTAGAATAAGGGCATCACAAAATGTAGCGGTATCTCTCCTTAGTCTATTGTCTCGATTGTGGGTGGGAAAATGAATGCTAATTTTACTTTTTTCAGCTTAGGGGTATATATGGATAGCAGTGTACTGAGGATGATGTGGAATAAATGAGGATATTTAAGGTTTTATGTTTTCTAAAGAGTCAACGGTTCAACAAAGGCAAATTAAGGGCTACCACATGTCTCGTGAGCTACTATCATAACTGGATCTCCTACCATTTGTCTATCTCTTAATGGGAAAGCACTTTTCTATCCTTTAGTGTATGATTTGAGTCCACTCAATATATCATGCCCATAAATAGACCAACTTTAGTTGTACCGATGAAGTCAACCTAGAATATTCAGTCAGGTATTTTCAATATGAGTACGCCCAGATATTAGCCAACCCTCATCCTCTTGGTATGCAACCTTACCCCCTCGTAACTTATTCTACCATACTCCAGACCCCCACATGTCAGAAGAGTGGACTGACCTCACTGATTAGATTGCTTTCCTCATCTAAGAATCGAAAGCAGGCATTCTCTAATCCTACCAATTTCCCACTTTCAATCGAGTAGTAGATATGTAACACCCCGTACGTTTCGGAGTCTAGCTGACTACCGTAACATTTATTGAAATATGAAAACATGAGAGATTTGGTGAATTATGTATTAAATTGGGGGTATTTAATGAGTCTTATGTCATTTGGGCCAAATGAGGCCCAATACTCAAGAGAAATACATGGCCCAAAAGGGATTTTTGACCCATGCTAGTCTAGTCTCCCATTTGACCAAGTAAACACCAAGTGTGTGGATGAGGAGAACTTAAAAGGGACTATATAAAGAAATAAAAATCATATTTTTAACCAAAAGAATTCTCATGTCATTTGCAAGACTTATCCAAAACAACCTTTTCTCTCAAAGACAAACCCTAAGCTCTCATCTCTTTGTGGCCAAGATCACCAACTTTTACGACGTGGTAAGTGTTTCTTGTGATGGTTTACTATATTTTATGCATGATATATGGGTTATATTATTTTGGTTATGTTGGTGAAGTATTGAGGAGCTCACAATGTGTGAAATGCTACATGTTGCTAAATCGGAGATTGGCTTTTGTCTTGTGAACTTGAACATGGATTTATGTTCACAAAGGAACTGAACTTTATGGATTAAATATTGACGTATGAGATGTTATTATAGTCTTTTCATTCTTGTGCATAGTGTTTGGAGTTGCTATTGTAACGTTGGTTATGGTTTTGGGTGACGTATGGGTCGTAAAGTGTAGTTTTGGGTTTTGTTTGTGTGTCGTGGGATCATGGATGAATGTTGGTGTTTAATATGATCAAAAATATGTTCAAATATGGTTGGTTGTGATCATGGACCATTCATTGCATGAAAAGACCCAAAAAGAACCCATTTTGGCCAAAACGGGCATCCGCCCCCGCAGATGGATGCATCTGCGGGTGCAGATGCTCCTGGAATCTGCCAGGAGCCATCTGTGGGTGCATTTCAGCCACCTGCATGCGCAGGTGGCAGCGCAGGTCGTCCCCGGTTCTGATTTTGTATGTTTTCGCATCTAGTTGCTCCCCGAAGACCCCGATACCCTTTTTGGATGTAATTATCAACTTGATGGCGTTGTAAGGACTTTAAAGTGTCGTATGGGGATATGTTGGATTATGTTAAGTATGAATTGACTTTAATGTGTTGTTGTGAAAGACGTTTGGGTGACGAAATGACGTAAATAGAACTTCTTATCGAAAAGGAAGTGTAAAGCATGATTTTGGAGGGGAATGTTAGTGCTGTGTGATACCATGGGTGTTACGTGAATTTTTTTGGTAATGGTAAATCTGTACATGATATTGTACGAAGGTTAAATGGCGTTGTGTGACAACAATGTGACTTATTGCCATGTTATACACTTGAAATGAAGTAAGTGGTTAATGCAAGCTTCGTTATATACTTTTGTGTGTAGAGTTGACATAAAGGGAAAGCTGAAGTGTTGTATTCGCGAGTAAGATTGTGTATCCATATTGAGGAATTAAGGTATGTAAGGTTCCCCTTTTCGTATTCTTCTGCAGTATATAGTGTACACCTTGTTATGGTACTTACTCATTTTTGAAATGTCCTAAGGTATCTCATTTCGAGTTATCATTTATTGTTAATCATATATATCTCATTCTTGGTCTATTGTCATTCAGGAGTCACATAATTATGGACATGGTTCCAAGTTCTAATAATGTATGTTCAAAAGTTCCCCAAAATGAAGTAACCTTTGATTGAGCGATTTTAAAGATTTAAGAAGTGATGTTGTGTAAAGAGGTGAGATGTTTCATGGGTGGTATCCCAGGGGTTAAATAACCTAGCATGGTTCGATCCCAATATTTACGGATGGTATCCCAGGGGTGAGAATAACACCTAGCATGGGTCGATTCCCTTACGGGTGGTATCCCAGGGGCAAAGGAAAAGCCTAGCATGGGTCGATCCCGATTACTATTGATTACCCACTGATCAGCTTGGGGACCGGGCACTATATGAATGGATGAAAGAGTGATGGATGAAGGAATGAGTGAATGAGCGTATGATCTTAATAGTAAAGAAAGTAATTCACCTAATGTACAGTTTTCCATATATTCAGAATGATGACTTATCCATGCTGAGTACTCTTTTATATTCGAAGTCTTTATGTATCATACAGTTTCATACAGCCTTACATACTCAGTACATTTCTCGTGCTGACCCCTCTTGGGGGATTTACCTTACTTGCTGCAGGCGCAGGCACTAGTAGACCTCCCTAGTGAGCTGCAGGACTTCTTTTTTACCCTTGGTGAGATCCAGTTGGTTTGGGGCTTCCCGTGTCACAGTTGTATAGATATATTTTGGTATTGTACATGTTATGTAAAGCGGGGCTTGTTCCGAATCTAGGTTGGTCATGTATGCACTTCTATTAGAGGCTTTTGTGGACGTACGTGGGTATGTGAAGTAATGTAGAGATGTGTGTTGTTTGACTTGATGGCTACGACGGCCAAGTTTCTCATATGTCTATATATATCTTACACGTTCCATGATTTCCGATGATAGCCTTTTATGATTTTACGTGTTGGGGGTGTTTCTTATGGCAAGCGTATGAATGAATGTAAGCAGAGCTTTGTTCGCTCGGGCCTTGTCGGCTTTGAGTGCCAATCCGTCCCAGCGGGGTTTGGGGCGTGACAAAAGTGGTATCAGAGTAGGTCGTTCTACGGGTGTCTTCAAAGCCGTGTCTGAGTAGATTCTTACTTATCGATGTGTTGTGCACCACATTGTCTAAGTAGGAGGCTACGGGAAATTTAGGATGTTATTTCTTTTTCTTCATTTCTAGATCGTGCATTCAGAGTTATACGTGAAATTGTTCCTGATCACGAGTATTGTTGTTCTGTGTATTATAGAAAAATGCCGAAGGCAAAAAGAGGATGAGGTAAAAGTAAGTGGCTAGACAGAATTGCAGGAGAAGGAACTAGTAGAGCTCCGCCTGAACCGGTTAATCAAGGCAGCGCTAAACCAAAAATGGCATCACAAGCTTCTTCTACTCTTCCATTTTTAGAAGTGTCAAGAGGAAGAGAAGTGCCTACAGAACCAGCAGTACCTACTATTGATCAGAATTTAAAGGATGCAGTGCGAATGTTGACTTGAATTGTTGCTGCACAAGTTCAGGGACAAGGTGGTCCAGTTATAAATGATGATAGCGCAGCTAAGGCTGCCAGTTGACGAACGCAGGATTTCTTGAAACTAGATCCTCCTACATTCATGGGGTCGGATCCAAATGAAGACCTGCAAGATTTTATAGATCAAATCCAAAGGGCTCTGGAGGTGATGCATATAGCGGGTGTAGAAATGGTGGAGCTTGCGGCTTATAGATTAAAGGGCGAAGCTATATTGTGGTATGAGGACGGGAAGAAGGCCCGTGGTATTGATGCAAACCCACCTAGTTGGGAAGAATTTAAAACAGCCTTCCTCGACCACTACCTTCCTTATGAGATCCGAGAGGATCGTGCAGATCAATTCTTGAATCTCCGTCAAGGGAATCTGAGTGTGCGGGAATATAGTTTGCAGTTTAATTCCTTGGATCGATATGATCCGAACGTAGTGGCCACAATGACAGACCGGGTACATCGATATGTGGATAGGTTGGAGCCGTATATGGATATAGCTCGAATTCAGGCTTTCGCTCAGAAAATGGAGGATCAAAGACAGAGAAGAAGGGTACATGAATCTGATAGAGGACAATCCAAAAGAGCGAGACCCATGGGACAATTTGTGGTGTCCCAAACGGAATTCAGGCCTCGGAGTTTTAGTAGACCGCCTAGACCTTCATTCTCACATTCCACAGCAGGCGCACAATCTCAATTCCGAGGGTTCCGAGGTAGCAATACTGGGAAGAGTAGTGGGATTCAAGGTTCGCAGACCGCTGGATTTTCTCATCCGCCATGTCAGAAATGTGGACGATTTCATGTAGGTGAATGCCGAATTAGGTCAAATGCTTGCTTCTGGTGCGGTATGTCGGGACATATGATGAGAGATTGCCCACGGAGAGGCTTGGGTAATGTGGCACGATCGGCAGGGTCGACTGTCTCGTCATCATCATCGGTCCCTTCTTTAGGCCGAGGTACGCAGTCTGTTGGTCAAGGTAGAGGTGCCAGGGGGGCAGCTAGTACTAGTGGGGTCCAGAATCGCACTTATGCCTTAGTGGACCGGCAAAGTTCAGAGGCTTATCTTGATGTCGTCACAGGTACATTATCCATATTTTCATATAATGTATATGCATTGATTGACCAGGGTTCTACATTGTCCTATGTTACTCCGTTAGTTGCTGCGAAATTTGCAAAGACACCAGAATTATTAATTAAATCAATTGAAGTGTCTACACCAGTGGGTGGACATATTGTTGCAAAGAGAGTGTATAGAAATTGTGTGGTAAATATGTGTGATCATGATACACTGGCCGACCTCATTGAACTAAATATGGTGGATTTTGATGTGATAATGGGGATGGATTGGTTGGCTTCTTGTTATGCCACAATAGATTGCCGGGCCAAGAAGGTACATTTTCATTTCCCACAAATGAATATCCTTGAATGGAAGGGGGATGTAGGGGCACCACGAGGAAGATTTATTTCTTATCTGAAAGCAAGAAAAATGATTGCCAAGGGATACATATGTCATTTGGTACGAGTGAAATATAATGATGTGGAACCATTAACTCCACAGTCCGTACCGGTAGTCAATGAATTTCTTGATGTATTTCCAGAGGATCTTCCAGGTTTACCCCCATAACGGGAAGTAGAATTTGGCATTGATGTGAGTCCAGGCACTCAGCCTATTTCTATTCCCCCATATAGAATGGCTCCGGCAGAATTGCGTGAATTGAAGGAACAATTGAAAGATTTGCTGGACAAAGGCTTCATTAGGCCGAGTATGTCCCCATGGGGTGCACCGGTATTATTTGTGCGAAAGAAAGATGGCACTTTGAGGATGTGCATTGACTATCGGTAATTGAATAAGGTGACGATCAAGAACAAATATCCCCTCCCTCGAATTGATGATTTGTTTGATCAGTTATAGGGTGCCAAGTGTTTTTCCAAGATCGATTTGAGGTCGGGTCATCACCAAGTCAGAGTTAGGGAAGAAGATGTGCCCAAAACAGCTTTTCGAACACGGTATGGCCATTATGAATTTTTAGTTATGTCTTTTGGACTAACCAATGCTCCAGCTGTGTTCATGGATTTGATGAATAGAGTGTTTAAGCCATTTCTGGATGTATTTGTCACGGTATTTATAGATGACATCCTAGTTTATTCAAGATCACCGGAGGACCATGCTACTCATTTACGGCAAGTGTTGCAAATCCTCCGTGAGCGTAAGTTGTATGCAAAATTCTCCAAATGTGAGTTTTGGTTAAAATCAGTTGCATTCTTAGGTCACATTGTGTCAGATGAAGGGATCCAGGTCGATACACAGAAGATAGAAGCAGTGAAAAATTGGCCAAGACCTACGACACCCACGAAGATTCGCAGTTTTCTAGGTTTGGCAGGTTATTACCGAAGATTCGTAGAAGGGTTTGCTTCTATTGCGGCACCCTTAAACAAGTTAACTCACAAGGCAAGTAAGTTTCAATGGAATGATGCATGTGAAGGAGGGTTTCAAAAATTGAAAGACAAGTTGACTTCCACACCAGTGTTAGTACTTCCTGAAGGCACAGAGGGCTATGCAGTGTATTGTGATGCTTTCGGGATTGGTCTCGAATGTGTGTTGATGCAGCATGGTAAAGTGATAGCATATGCCTCATGACAGTTGCGGACACATGAGAAAAATTATCCCACTCATGACCTTGAATTGGCAGCGGTAGTATTTGCTTTAAAGATATGGCATCATTATCTGTATGGAGTTCATGTTGATATTTATACAGATCACAAAAGTTTACAATATATCTTCAAGCAAAAGGAACTCAATTTGAGGCAACGAAGGTGGCTTGAGCTATTAAAAGACTATGATGTTGATATTTTATACCATCCAGGAAAGGCAAATGTGGTAGCTGACGCATTGAGCCGCAAGGCAACGGGAGTCACAAACGGCCAATTGACGGGAAAGAAGGAATTAGCCAAAGATCTTTATTAGTTAGCCAGTTTGGGGGTTCGTCTTCTTGAATCCTCAGAGGAAGGAGTTACCATACAAAATGCAGCTGAATCTTTGTTGATAACTGAAGTGAAAGAAAAGCAGTTTGCAGATCCTCTGTTGTTGCAACTAAAAGAAAATATACAAAAAAATTTGACAAAGGCATTTGATCTTACACAGGATGGGGTACTTCAATGCCAAGGTAGGTTATGTGTACCGGATATAGGTGAGCTGAGGAAACGAATTGTGATGGAGGCGCATCATTCGCGCTATTCTATTCATCCGGGTGTTACAAAATGTATCATGATTTGAAGGAAGTGTATTGGTGGAGGAATATGAATAAGGACATTGCGGAATTTGTTGCTCAATGCCCAAATTGTCAACAGATAAAGGTAGAACATCAGAAACCAGGAGGTTACATGCAATGTATCAATCTTTCGGTCTGGAAATGGGATATGATTAATATGGACTTCATCACAGGTTTGCCTCGTACACTGCAGAAATTTGATTCTATATGGGTTATAGTGGATAGGCTTACCAAATCTGCACATTTCCTACCAGTCAAGACCACTTATACAACAGAGAATTATGCAGAGTTGTATGTGAAAGAGATAGTACGGTTACATGGAATTCCGATCTCCATTATATCAGATAGAGTAGCACAATTTACTGCGCATTTCTGGAGATCTTTTCAGCAGAGTTTGGGCACACATGTGAACTTGAGTACGGATTTCCATCCACAGACAGATGGGCAAGCAGAACGTACTATTTGGACACTTGAAGATATGCTGCGGGCATGTTCATTAGATTTTCAAGGCAGTTGGGATGACCATTTGCCTCTTATTGAATTTGCTTATAACAATGGCTATCATTCAAGTATTAAAATGGCACCTTATGAAGCTTTGTACGGAAGGAAGTGTAGATCACCAATTAGGTGGTTTGAAGAAGGTGAAACTGCTTTACTTTGACCGGATATGGTACATCAGGCTGTAGAGAAAGTTCAAGTGATTCAACAACGATTACAGACGGCCCAGAGTCGACACAAGTCCTATGCTGATAGCCGAAGAAGAGTACTTGAATTCGCCATAGGTGATTGGGTATTCCTGAAGGTGTCCCCAATGAAAGAAGTAATGCGGTTCGGAAAGAAAGGCAAGTTAAGTCCACGATATATAGGTCCATATGAAATTATTAGGAGATTTGGGCAAGTTGCCTATGAGTTGGCACTACCCCAAGAACTTTCCTCAGTCCACCCGGTATTTCATGTATCAATGCTTCGAAAATGCATTGGGGATCCGTCCTATTTTACTCCTATTGAAGATGTCCAAGTTACAGAGGATCTTACCTATGAGGAGGTACCCATTTCCATTCTGGATAGACAAGTGAAGAGGCTCAGTAATAAAGACGTAGCGTCAATAAAGGTACTTTGGAGAAATCAACAAAAAGAAGAGGTCACATGGGAAGCAGAGGAGATGATGAGATCTAAGTACCCTTATTTGTTCCAAAGAGAAGATTGACAAGTAAGTATTTATAAGCTTTGAGTGTATATTTATATGATGATATGAAAAATGTTCCTAAATTCGTACTTGTTTACTTTGAAATGATACACTAACATTCGAGGACGAATGTTTCTAAGGGGGGGGGGAGAATGTAACACCCCGTACGTTTCGGAGTCTAGCTGACTACCGTAACATTTATGGAAATATGAAAACATGAGAGATTTGGTGAATTATGTATTAAATTGTGGGCATTTAATGAGTCTTATGTCATTTGGGCCAAATGAGGCCCAATACTAAAGAGAAAGACATGGCCCAAAAGGGATTTTTAACCCATGCTAGTCTAGTCTCCCATTTGACCAAGTAAACACCAAGTGTGTGGATGAGGAGCACTTAAAAGGGAATATATAAAGAAATAAAAATCATATTTTTAATCAAAAGAATTCTCATGTCATTTGCAAGACTTATCCAAAACAACCTTTTCTCTCAAAGACAAACCCTAAGCTCTCATCTCTTTGTGGCCAAGATCACAAACTTGTACGACGTGGTAAGTGTTTATTGTGATGGTTTACTATATTTTATGCATGATATATGGGTTATATTATGTTGGTTATGTTGGTGAAGTATTGAGGAGCTCACAATGTGTGAAATGCTACATGTTGCTAAATCGGAGATTGGCTTTTGTCTTGTGAACTTGAACATGGATTTATGGTCACGAAGGAACTGAAATTTATGGATTAAATATTGACATATGATATGTTATTATAGTCTTTTCATTCTTGTGCATAGTGTTTGGAGTTGCTATTGTAACGTTGGTTATGGTTTTGGGTGACGTATGGGTCGTAAAGTGTAGTTTTGGGTTTTGTTTGTGTGTCGTGGGATCATGGATGAATGTTGGTGTTTAATATGATCAAAAATATGTTCAAATATGGTTGGTTGTTATCATGGACCATTCATTGCATGAAAAGACCCAAAAAGAACCCATTTTGGCCAAAACGGGCATCCGCCCCCGCAGACGGAGGCATCTGCGGGCGTAGATGCCAATGCAGATGCTCCTAGAATCTGCCAGGAGCCATCTGCGGGCACAGTTCATCCACCTACGTGCGCAGGTGGCAGCTCAGGTCGTCCCCGATTCCGATTTTGTATGTTTTCGCATCTAGTTGCTCCCCGAAGACCCCAATACCCTTTTTGGATGTAATTATCAACTTGTAATGGCGTTGTAAGGACTTTAAAGTGTCGTATGGGGACATGCTGGATTATTTTAAGTATGAATTGACTTTAATGTGTTGTTGTGAAAGACGTTTGGGTGACGAAATGACGTAAATAGAACTTCTTATCGAAAAGGAAGTGTAAAGCATGATTTTGGAGGGGAATGTTAGTGCTGTGTGATACCATGGGTGTTATGTGAATTATTTTAGTAATGGTAAAGCTGTACATGATATTGTACGAAGGTGAAATGGCATTGTGTGACAACAATGTGACTTATTGCCATGTTATACACTTGAAATGAAATAAGTGGTTAATGCAAGCTTTGTTATATACTTTTGTGTGTAGAGTAGACATAAAGGGAAAGTTGAAGTGTTGTATTCACGAGTAATATTGTGTATCCATATTGAGGAATTAAGGTATGTAAGGTTCCCCTTTTCGTATTCTTCTGCAGTATATAGTGTACACCTTGTTTTGGTACTTACTCATTTTCGAAATGTCCTAAGGTATCTCATTTTGAGTTATCATTTATTGTTAATCATATATATCTCATTATTGGTATATATTCATTCAGGAGTCACATAATTATGGACATGGTTCCAAGTTCTAATAATGTATGTTCAAAAGTTCCCCAAAATGAAGTAACCTTTGATTGAGCGATTTCAAAGATTTAAGAAGTGATGTTATGTAAAAAGGTGAGATGTTTCATGGGTGGTATCCCAAGGGTTAAATAACCTAGCATGGGTCGATCCCAATATTTATGGATGGTATCCCAGGGGTGAGAAGAACACCTAGCATGGGTCAATTCCGCTACGGGTGGTATCCCCAGGGAAAAGGAAAAGCCTAGCATGGGTCGATCCCGATTACTATTGATTACCCACTGATCAGCTTGGGGCCCGAGCACTATATGAAAGGATGAAAGAGTGATGGATGAAGGAATGAGTGAATCAGCGTATGATCTTAAAAGTAAAGAAAGTAATTCACCTAATGTACAGTTTTCCATATATTCAGAATGATGACTTATCCATGCTGAGTACTCTTTTATATTCGAAGTCTTTATGTATCATACAGTTTCATACAGCCTTACATACTCAGTACATTTCTCGTGCTGACCCCTCTTAGGGGATTTACCTTACTTGCTGTAGGCGCAGGCACTAGTAGACCTCCCCAGTGAGCTGCAGGACTTCCTTTTTACCCTTGGTGACCTTTGGTGAGATCCAGTTGGTTTGGGGCTTCCCGTGTCACAGTTGTATAGATATATTTTGGTATTGTACATGTTATGTAAAATGGGGCTTGTTCCAAATCTATGTTTGTCATGTATGCACTTCTATTAGAGGCTTTTGTGGACGTACGTGGGTATGTGAAGTAATGTAGAGATGTGTGTTGTTTGACTTGATGGCTACGACGGCCAAGTTTCTCATATGTCTATATATATCTTACATGTTCCATGATTTCTGATGATAGCCTTTTATGATTTTACGTGTTGGGGGTGTTTCTTATGGCAAGCGTATGAATGAATGTAAGCAGAGCTTGGTTCTCTCAGGCCTTGTCGGCTTTGAGTGACAATCCGTCCCGGCGGGGTTTGGGGCATGACAAGATATGAGACCAGTAAAAGTGGATTCAAGACTTTTAACTTGGATCGGCTCGTACTTATATTCGGAATAATCAATATAGAGCTGATAGTATGAATATGAAAGTCTATATTAACTAGCCATAGGCTATCCTAAGAATGATCTTTATAAAAAGGAAAATAAGAAGTACCCTCACTCATAGAGTATTCGATAAGTGTCTATTAATTCTAGTGCACTATCCTTAACACAGGTAAATCAGTCTTTCTTTTTATCATATGGTATTCATGTGGAAGAACTAGGCTAGAAAATAATCCCACATTCATTCATCAATTTCATTAACTCTTCCCTGTCATAGGTATGGATGAAGACTGAGATTTCTCTAAGATCCAATTCGATGGTATATCCCACTTCTGTTGTTCTTAGATGGATCTCTCTCTCTTGATAATGAAAAAGACTTCAGCTTTAAAGATCCAATCTTGTCTTCACTCACCGATTCCTTTAATAATAGGAATGCTCGAAATACTTGGTACCCTTTTTATTGCTACTGGTTTATTCCTTTCCCACATCTTCTTTCCTCACTCCTCGGCTTGCTTGCATAGTAAAAAGAAAGAAAGCATCTATGGTAGATAGAATACGAGATCTAGGCAAGCCTTTCTTTCTTTGTTAACTTAAAGGCTATGTAAAATCCTAGGTTTAGCTTTATAATACCAGTCATTAGTTCTATGTATCGCTCCAATGTGATAGCGACATCGAAAGATAGAGTGTCAAACAGTCAAACTTCAATACAAAAATTCATTCATCCAAAGACTTTTCCATTTCCTGATCCGTGTCTCCTTGCTTTAACTATGACTTTTTAAATAGTGGCTTGGCTGGATTTTGAGTTGGGAAGGATAAAAAGAGCTTGACCGATCCATTTTGAAGGAAAGAAGCACACTACTTAAGAGATAAAGCACAGTGCATCAATCTCAACATCCGTCCTATCCTAATAACAAACCTGGATAACCGATAAGCTCCAATACATAGTTCTTTGGTTAGACAGTCAGTGATAATGAGAAGAACCTTCTTCAAATAAACTCCTCAGGGAACTTTTGGCATCACTACCTCATAGAAATCTTACTGAGTATCCACCACATCCCTTTCCAAAGATTTATTCTAATTGGTGTTTACCATGAACTCTCTTGGCAAAGTCTAGATCATCTTGCAATCCACCTTATCCTGTAAGTTACCTAATAGAACTTGAAACTTTGTATCATTTTCCTTATTCTTTAATCTAGATCTGATTACTTAACTCACCAACATTTAAGTTTTCCTCCATCAGGTTATCTTTTGGAACCAACACTTCCGAAAGAAAGCTCATCAAAAATCTTTCTAAAGACTAACTTTAGCGTAAGAAAGGGAAACATGCATTGACAAACTATTCGACATACGACAGACATAGCTGATTGATGTCATAAGAAATCTTCCTAGTCTAAGAGCAGCATGAAATTAAAAGTTCACACTCAGCGTGCAGGAAAGTGCTTCTACTCTCTATGAACCCTCCATACAGTGGCATATCACCGGCCTTGCCTTAGTTCTCTTCTCGTTCAATATTGTCTTTTAAACGCTGATGGAAGCATGCCAAGGTGACGTTGCCTATCTGTTTAACCTTTTTTTGAATCTTCATCTTACCCTATGAGCTTATGTGGTGAGTGTTGATGTTAAGGATTCTTTAGTTTTGAGCGAGGTCTTGTCACATTGAGGTGGACAACTTCTTCTACATTTCTCTTCTCAGATCGCCCATCATGGGACCCTCCTATGTCATCAAACGATAGTCTTGGGAGCCTATTTCCTATAGTAGACATAAGAATTGATTATTTCTATTAGATATAAGATAGCTCTTTATAACCTATATGACAACTTCTATTAAAAGCTTCGGTTGTTATTCCCTTAATCAAAAGACTTATCTTTAATTTCGTAAGGGAAACATCGGCACGACATTATAGTAATATTATTATATTGAATAAGAATTGTAGTAGGGAATGGGGCAATAAAGAGACATTACTGAATTTAAGCTCTGACCTCGGCTATGAAAAGTTTTTCTATTTCATTCTTAGTAAGTTTATATAATTTGTCGAAACGTAGCTTTCATTCATATATATAATACAGAAAATAGTCAGACTAAATAAAAAAGGTAAGGCTTGAACAAGCACTGTTGGAACTCGTTTAAGGGTTGAATGGAGGCCCTAGAGAAAGAATCTTTATACGAGTTTGAGGCTTGTAGCCTATAGTTACAGTTAGTCAATTTAATAAAAGAATGAAATAGGTGAGATTAGAGAGGGAAGCAACATCCAACTTAGGAAGCTCGGTACCACTAGTAAGAGGAGTGGCCAAAGGACAAGAATCAACCATGTCTGCAAAAGGAAAGAGTTCTATGGCATATTTCCACTTAAAAAGGATAAGAGTGTGTCTCTGCTGATACACTTCCATACCAAGAAATTCGTGGAGAAGGCCCAAGCCTTCATATTTTCATGAGCATGAAAGAAATAAAGAAGATCAAGTATTCCCTTTTGATCACTACCTATGAGAAAAATATCATCAAAATATAAAAAAAAGTAGATACTATCCCGAGATGTGTGACGAATGAATAAAGAGGTATCATAGGAACTGCCACAGAATCCCTTTAGAGCACAATATAGTGCTTAAACAAGTGAAAAAAGCTTTTGAACTTGATTTATTCCATCGAGAGCTTTGAGAAGTTGGCAGTCATATCCTGGATGAGCAGTAGCCGAAAAACTAGGAGGTTGAGACATATAGACCTCTTCGTCAAGAGTTTCATGTAAAAAGGTATTACAGACCTCCAGTTCCTTAAGAACCCAATTATATGTGCAAGCGATAGAAATAATAATACTAAGAGTAGTTGGTTTGATAAAAAGACGTGAATGTATCAGAAATGTCACGCCTCAAATCCCATTGAGACTGACAAGCAACCGATGCCCTAAAGGCTCGAGAGAACCAACTTATACCTTGTGACTACCTTGCATGTAACTGTGATAATTATAAGGCTTTGACAAGTATAGGTAAGACTCCTAGTAAAATACCAACATATATAGGCCTATAATGGATATACATGACTTGGCAATTGGAGCCTTAATTACTAGAGAATATTACACAACTAAGCTTTACTTTAACAATTGTCTACAAAGCCTCTAAAAGATTGACAACTTTAGCTTAGGTCGGGATAGGACCCCTCCATACCCTTAACTATAAAATAATATCAAATACATGCTAAAGACTTGGCAAAGCCCCGAATCAACCTGGAGATGCTTTTAAAGGTCTAATGTGACAAAAGATCATACCGGAAAGGTATAGGCATGAGTTACTTACCAAGTTGTACAATCTAAGGCAAGGAAACAAAAGTGTATTGACATACTATGATAAGTTCCAACAATTGGTTTTGAAGGTTGAGCATCATGAGAACATGGAACATGCCGTCATCCGATTCAAAGTTGGTTTGAACAAGGAGATTGCCTCTTCAATGACTTGCCATAGGTTCGCTACCATAGAAGACATCTTTCAAGTGGCCTTAGGTGTTTAGAGGGATCTCAAGGAAAGTTCATTATTCAAACCCAAAGGTACTCATCCACTAATTCTTGGGGTAAGAACAAAGAGGTAGCTCAACCATCTTCGTGTTGGAACAAGAACAAGGATGTGACTAAGCCTTGTAAAAAGAAGCCCGTAGAGAAGACTACTCCAAAGTACTCACCAAGGAATGAAGGTAACAAGTAACCAACTCCCAATCCAAAAGGCTTCCAATGTTTCAAATGTCAAGGTTTGGGACATAAGGTGAATGAATGTCCCAATGGAAGAAATGTGATCCTTAGGGAAGGAGGTTGTATTACCTTGGATAAGAGTTGGGAATAGAAGAGGGTAACAAAAGAGAGACCTAAGAAGAAGAGAGGGTTGAGGAAGATAAAAAAGTAGAAAAAAATGATGAGGATGATTGGCCTAAAGATGGAGAGTTTGCGGTTCCAAACTTTGTGGTGAGATGAGTAATGATTAGCAAGACCTTCGATGACCTGAGTCAAAGAAAGAATCTATTCTATTCTAAGTACCTTATCAAGGAGCATGTGTGTTCATTGGTCATTGATAGTGGGAGTTGTGATAATGTTTCTAGCGCAACCATGGTTAGTTTCTTAAAGTTGCCCACTACCTATAGGCTTCAACCTACAAGCTCCAATGGTTGAATGAGTGTGGAGAGTAGAAAATGACTATACAAGTCATGATCCGGTTCAAGATTGGGAATTTTCAAGACGAGGTGCTTTGTGATGTAGCTACTATGAAAGCATGTCACATTTTTCTTGGGAGACCTTGGCAATATTATATATCCACCAAGCATGATGGGAGGACTAACCGGTATTCTCTTGAGCTAAATGGTAAGAAGTTCACACTTCACCCTCTTTCCCCTTCCCAAGTGAATGAGACTGTCACGCCTAGAATCCCATCGAGACGTGATTGGCACCCGTAGCCTATAAGGCCCGAGAGAACCAACCTGTACTCATGTGCATTCGTATACATGCCATCAGAAACACTCTTAACACGTGAGGACTTATCATGCTAACAATGAAAATTCATAGAACATATGACATATACAAATATACATATGTGAAACTTGGCCGTTGAGGCCATCAAAATAAGACTTCATGCGTCATCTTATATACATATACCCACATCCATCTACAAAAGCCTCTAACAAGTGCTTTGACCAAAATGAGCTACAAGTCGGGACAAGTCCCCGCTTTATACGACATGTACAACACCAAAACATATGTACAACTGTGACCTGGAGAAAGCCCCGAACAACTGGAGCTCACCAAAAGCTGTAAATATCCTACAACCTACTGTGGAGGTCTACTAGAACCTGCGCCTGCAGCAAGTAAGGTAAATTCCCCAAAGGGGTCAGTACGAAGAATGTAATGAGTATGTAAGGCTCATATAAAACTATACAACACATGAATATTTCAATGAACTCAGATACATATGAATAATCCAATGAATAAGTAACCATTCTGTATTTTGGGAACCATGTGTATTATTTTGATTGCTTCTTTCCTTTAATGCTTACTTGTCATTACATGTGTCACACTGTACCCGGGCCCCGACTGATCAGTGCGTCTTTACATAACATATCGTCATGTTGGGATCGGGTCGAGCTAGGCTTATGCCCCTAGACCTGCCACCCATAAATAAATGTATCGGGATCGAGTCGAGCTAGGCTTATGTCCCTAGACCTGCCACCCATAAATCAATGTATCATGTTTGGCTCGATCTAGGTTTTTACCCCTAGAGCTGCCCCCTGTCAGGTTAGGTTTGAGCTAGGCTTTCACCCCTAAAGCTGCCCCCTGATCCAATAATATCGAGATCGGCTTGAGCTAGGCATTTTGCCCCTAAAGCTGCCACCCGTACTCAATCATTAACCACATACGCATTACTTTATTTATTACTTTGAGATTGATACTTTGAGGTTGATACAATGATAGTTATAATCTCACTTCGAACTTTGGAACATAACAGAGACATGAATATAATCACTATTGGAACATTGGAACACAACCTTGTTGAACATTTGGAACCTTAGCAGTGACTATGAGACAAGATTCTCCATTGTGCAATGAATAGGAAACATGTGACAATAACCATTGATAACCGAAAATAGGATACCTTGGTACATCTCGGAATAGGACAAGTGTAACGTCGATGTGAACATTATATGCTACAGAAAGGTATGGACAAAGTAACCTTACATACCTTATCTTCCCAATACGTAACTACAATGATTCAGATCCTTCCTTATGTGTTACTCTACAACACAAATACATAATGGAGCAAACATTAATGACTAGCTACATTATAAGTTCACAAGACGGTAAGTAGGTGCTTAACGGAAAGTAGAAACTGTCCAACCTCCAAAACACATTGTGCATCACTCCCCCCTTCATTATACTACCAAATAACATTATTCCACAACATTACACTATAACTTACTGCTTTTTCAAAACAACAACACCAAATCAGTCCACACACCACCAAAACAGTCCACAAACCAACATAACCGTTACAAACCGGTAGGATTACCTACCTAGTTTATCCTTTACATTTCCACTCCAACGAAAATCCATATATTCACCCCATAAGGTCACCATACTGCCTTCCACAGTATCATACCAAAACCATTCCACAACAGTTTCAACATTCAGTTTAACATAACAAAAGAGTATTCTCTTTTCACTACAACAAACGTTCCATTTACCAACACATATAAACATTTCCATCAAGCCATAAATAAAAGGAACTATTCAGGGGCAGAAACACACTATAATATACTGGAATTTCATCACCATAACTTAATTTCTTCAACACCTTAAGCCCCTATACAAGTCCAAGCCACAAGGAAGACAAATTCATCAAAACTAACACAAGTGGACTGCCAACTTAATTAAGGGACTGCTCTATACATTTTAAACACCACCAACATGTTTTACACAACCTATTATACATATATTACATTAATATACAAGGTTAAACACTTACCAAGGCTTTAAAAATGGGAGATTAGTCCAAGAACCCTAAAGGAAAATTAGGGCGGCTGTTTGGGGTTTGAGAGGGGAGAGAGTGTTTTAATTTTCTATTTTGGAAAATGAAATGAATGGATAAATGATCTGAAATTCAGCTCTTTATACACCCTCTTATCCACCTCTTTTTGCTCATTCTTATCCAATTTTTGGTCAAAAATAGTCCAAGTAGGTGATGCACCTACTTGGCTATACAAGCTGTACAAAACAGTCCACTTTCTCACTTTATTCTTACTTGGATCATCTCTTGTTGGGCCTTAGTTATATTTAGGTGTTGGTCTGGTCATCTTCCATATTTTATGTACTTAGTTTGGGCCTCAATTGAGTCCATTAATATGTGTCCAAATACATCCCAATAGCTTAAGTAGATGATACACCTACTATCTTAATTAAGTTACGGAAGCACCTCGTTTATGTTCTCCCCTTTTTCCAACGTCTTAATCCTTCTACCTTAATCCACCCTTAACTTTAACCTTACACTCAAGTATGTCCTTATTATCTCAAGTTTAAATACTTTTATCCATCCTAGGTTGATCGTATAAGTTTTGAAAATGTACGGGGTGTTACATCCTTCCCCCTTTAAGAACATTCGTCCTAGAATTTTAGTACCATCACTACACAACTTAAACAAGTTCAAGCCTTAATTTAATCTTTATGCTATCACTTAATACTTATATATACTTACTTTTTACTGCTCCAATTCAGCATCTAAGGCTTCCAATTCGGTTTCAAATAATTGAGGATACTTAGCTTTCATCGTTTCCTCAGCTTCCCATGTGATTTCCTCTACCTGTTGATTCCTCCAAAGCACTTTTACGGAAGCTACCTCTTTATTTCTTAACTTCTTAACTTGTCGATCCAGAATAGCAATAGTTATTTCTTCATAGGTAAGATCCTCCGAAACTTGTACATCTTCAATGGGGGTAACATAAGATGGATCTCCTATGCATTTTCGAAGCATGGAAACATGAAATACCGGATGAACAATGGAGAGTTCTTGGGGTAATTTCAACTCACATGCAACTTTCCCAAATCTTCTGATAATTTCATATGGGCCTATGTAACGTGGACTCAATTTTCCTTTTTTCCCAAAGCGCATTACTCCTTTAATCGGGGACACCTTTAAAAATACCCAATCACCTATGGCGAATTCAAGCCCTCTTCTTCTCACATCAGCATAGGACTTGGGTCGACTTTGGGCCATTTGTAATTGCTGTTGAATCACTTTCACTTTTTCCGTAGCCTGATGAACAAGATCCTGCCCAAGTAAAGCAGTTTCGCCTGCTTCAAACCATCCGATTGGTGATCTACATTTCCTTCCATACAAAGCTTAATAAGGTGCCATTTTAATACTTGAATGATAGCTATTGTTGTAAGCAAATTCAATAAGAGGCAAATGGTCATCCCAACTGCCTTGAAAATCTAACGTGCATGCTCGTAGCATATCTTCAAGTGTTTGAATGGTACGTTCTTCTTGTCCATCAGTATGAGGATGGAAAGCCGTACTCAGATTCACCTGTGTGCCCAAACTCTGCTGAAAACATCTCCAAAAGTGCGCTGTGAACTGTGCTCCTCTGTCTGATATAATGGAAAGTGGAATACCATGCAACCGCACTATCTCTTTAACATATAATTTTGCATAATCCTCAGCTGTATAAGTGGTCTTGACTGGTAGAAAATATGCGGACTTGGTAAGCCTGTCAACTATAATCCATATAGAATCAAATTTTCGCAATGTACGGGGCAAACCTGTGATGAAGTCCATATTAATCATATCCCACTTCTAGACTGGAAGATTGATACATTGCATGTAACCTCTCGGTTTCTGATGCTCTATTTTCACTTGTTGACAATTCGGGCATTGAGCAACGAACTCCGCCATGTCCTTCTTCATATTTCCCCACCAATACACTGCTTTTAAATCATGATACATTTTAGTAGCACCCGGATGAATAGAATAGCGCGAATGATGCGCCTCTGTCATAATTCATTTTCGCAGTTCATCTACATCTGGAACGCATACTCTACCTTGGCATTGGAGCACCTCTTCCTGTGTTAGATCAAATTCCTTTGTCAAATTCTTTTCTATATTCTCTTTTAACTACATTAACATAAGATCTGTAAGCTGCTTTTCTTTCACCTCAGCGATTAGCAAAGATGCAGCCGCATTTTGCACAATAACACCTTCATCTGAGGATTCAAGAAGATGAACCCCCAAACTAGCTAATTGATGTAGATCTTTGATTATCTCTTTCTTTTCCATCAATTGACCACTAGTGCTTTCTATTGCCTTGCGGCTCAATGCATCAGCTACTATATTTGTTTTGCCTGGATGATAAAGAATATCAATGTCATAGTCTTTTAAAAGCTCTAACCACCTTCGTTGCCTCAAATTGAGTTCCTTCTTCTTAAAGATATATTGTAAACTTTTGTGATCCATATAAATATCAACATGAACTCCATACAAATAATGACGCCATATCTTTAAAGCAAAAACCACCGCTGCTAATTCAAGATCATGTGTGGGGTAATTTTTCTCATGAGGTCGTAACTGTCGTGAAGCATATGCTATGACATTACCATGCTGCATCAATACACATCCGAGGCCAACCCCGGAAGCATCACAATACACTACAAACCTTCGGTACCTTCGGGGAGTACTAAAACTGGTGTGGAGGTTAATTTATCTTTCAACTTTTGGAAGCTTTTCTCACACACATCATTCCACTAAAATTTAACTGCCTTATGTTTAAGCTTTGTTAACGGTGTAGCAATGGAGGAAAAACCTTCCACAAATCTTCTGTAATAACCCACCAATCCAAGAAAACTACGAATCTCTGTGGGTGTCGTAGGTCTTGGCCAATTTTTCACTGCCTCAATCTTCTGTGTATCCACCTGTATACCTTCATCTGATACAATATGACCCAAGAATGCAACTGATTTTAACCAAAACTCACACTTAGAGAACTTTGCATACAACTTACGCTTACGGAGAATCTGTAACACTTGTTGTAAGTGATTAGCATGTTCCTTTGGTGATCTAGAATAAACCAGGATATCATCTATAAATACCGTGACAAACACGTCCAGAAATGGCTTAAACACCCTGTTCATCAAATCCGTAAACACAGCTAGCACGTTTGTTAGTCCAAATGACATGACTAAAAATTCATAATGGCCATACTGTGTTCGTAAAGCTGTCTTGGGTACATCTTCTTCTCTAACTCTGACCTGGTGGTAGCCCGACCTCAATTCGATCTTTGAAAAACACTTAGCACCCTGTAACTGATCAAACAAATCATCAATGCGAGGGAGGGGATATTTATTCTTGATCGTTACCTTATTCAATTGTAGATAGCCTATGCACATTCTCAACGTGCCATCTTTCTTCTGTACAAACAATATCGGTGCACCCCACGGTGACATACTCGGCCTAATGAAGCCTTTGTCCAGCAAATCTTTCAATTGCTCTTTCAATTCACGCAATTCTGCTGGAGCCATTCTATATGGAGGAATAGAAATAGGTTGAGTGCCTGGAATCACATCAATGCCAAATTCTATTTCCCGCTCTGGGGGTAAGCCTGGAATATCCTCTGGAAATACATCTAGAAATTCATTGACCACCGGAACCGACTGCGGAGTTAGTGGTTCCACTTCAGTATCTTTTACCCGTACTAAATGACATATGTATCCCTTAGCAATCATTTTCCTGGCTTTCAGATAGGAAATAAATCTTCCTCGTGGTGCCCCTACATCACCCTTTCATTTAAGAACATTCATTTGTGGGAAATAAAAATGTACCTTCTTGGCCCGGCAATTGATCGTAGCATAACAAGAAGCCAACCAATCCATCCCCATTATCACATCAAAATCCACCATGTCCAATTCAATAAGGTCGGCCAATGTATCATGGCCACACATAGTTACCACACAATTTCGATATACTCTTTTTGCAACAATACATTCACCCACCGGTGTAGACGCTTCAATTGATTTAATTAATAATTCTGGTGCCTTTGCAAATTTCGCCGCAATCAATGGAGTAACATAGGACAATGTAGAACCAGGGTCAATCAATGCATATAAATTATATGAGAATATGGATAATGTACCTGTGACAACATCAGGGGAAGCCTCTGAATTTTGTCGGTCCACTAAAGCATAAGTGCGATTCTGGACCCCACTAGTACTGGTTGCTCCTCTGGCACCCCTACCACGGCCAACCGACTGTACACCTCGGCCCAAAGAAGGAACCGATGCTGATGATGCAACGACCGATCCTGCCTGTCATGCCATACCACCCATGCTCCTCTGTGGACAATCTCTTGCTATATGCCCTGGCATACCATAGCAAAAGCAGACATTCGTCCCTGACCGATATGTGCCTAAGTGAATGCGCCCGCACTGCTGACACTGCTGATGAGGAAAACCTGCTGCCTGTGATCCGTGAACCCCACTACTCTGCCCAGCTGAACCACCTATAAACCCTCGAGACTGAGAATAAGCACCTGCCACGGAATGAGAAAATGACGGTCTAGGTGGTCTAGGGAACATACGAGGCCTAGACCCTCCTTGGGACATCATAGGTGGTCCTATAGGTCTAGCACTTTTGGACTGTCCCCTGTCAAATTCATACACTCTTCTCTTCTGTCGTTGGTCTTCCATTTTCTACACGAAGGCCTGAATTCTCGCTATGTCCATGTCCTTATTCAAGGCAGCAATGGTGCAATCTCGTATCAAATATGGCTCTAGTCTTTCCACGTATCGATGGACTCTATTTGTCATCGTAGCCACCATATTTGGCGCATATCGAACCAGGGAATTAAATTGCAAACTGTATTCCCTGACGCTTAGGTTTCCCTGACAGAGATTTAGAAACTAATCCTCACGTGCCTCACGGATCTCATAGGGCAAGTAATGATCAAGTAAAGCCTCTTTAAACTCTTCCCACGTAGGTGGATTAGCACCAATATCACAGGATTTCTTCCAATCCTCGTACCACAATATCGCTTCTCCCCTCAACCTGTATTCTGCAAGTTCAACTGTCTCTACCCCCGATACATGCATCACTTCCAAGGCCCTCTGAATTTGATCCACGAAGTCCTGTGGATCTGCTTTTGGATCGGACCCAGTGAATATAGAAGGGTCCAGTTTCAAGAAGTCCTGTGTCCTGCGACTTGCCACTCTAGCCGCATCATCCTCATTTGTCATTGTACCAGCTCATCCCTGGCTTTGTGCCACCACTAACTGTGTCAACATATGTACAGCATTTCTAAGATCTTGAACTGTGGCATTCATCGGTGGTTCCGCGGGTATTTCTCTACCAATTGGCTCTTCCGGAGCTGGAAAGGTAGACGAAGACCGCGATGAAATTTCAGCATTTGCTCCACCTTGACTAGCCTGGTCAGGTGGTAGTCTACTCATTCCTTCGTCAGCAGGCACATCTACCTGCTTCCCTTTACCTCTATCTCTTCTCATGATCGGCATTGTTACTATATCAAAGAGAAATAATTACTATTGTCAGACACATTTAAACTTACAACATTGGCTCTATTGTACGATCTAGAATGAATAAAAGAAACGACATCCTAAATGTCCCATAGCCTCCTACTTATAAATGTGGTGCACAACACACTGATAAGTAAGACTCTACTCAGACACGGCTTTGTAGACACCCTTAGAACGACCTGCTCTGATACTACTTTTGTCACGCCCTGAATCCCATCGAGACGTGATTGGCACCCGTAGCCGATAAGGCCCGAGAGAACCAACCTGTACTTATGTGCATTCGTATACATGCCATCAGAAACACTCTTAACACGTGAGGACTTATCATGCTAACAATGAAAATTCATAGAACATATGACATATACAAATATACATATGTGAAACTTGGCAGTTGAGTCCATCAAAATAAGACTTCATGCATCATCTTATATACATATACCCACATCCATCTACAAAAGCCTCTAACAAGTGCATTGACCAAAATGAGCTAAAAGTCGGGACAAGTCCCCGCTTTATACGACATGTACAACACCAAAACATATGTACAACTGTGACCTGGAGAAAGCCCCGAACAACTGGAGCTCACCAAAAGCTGTAAATATCCTACAACCTACTGTGGAGGTCTACTAGAACCTGCGCCTGCAGCAAGTAAGGTAAATTCCCCAAAGGGGTCAGTACGAAGAATGTAATGAGTATGTAAGGCTCATATAAAACTATACAACACATGAATATTTCAATGAACTTAGATACATATGAATAATCCAATGAATAAGTAACCATTCTGTATTTTGGGAACCATGTGTATTATTTTTATTGCTTCTTTCCTTTAATGCTTACTTGTCATTACATGTGTCACACTGTACCCGGTCCCCGACTGATCAGTGGGTCTTTACATAACATATCATCATGTTGGGATCGGGTCGAGCTAGGCTTATGCCCCTAGACCTGCCACTCATAAATCAATGTATCGGGATAGGGTCGAGCTAGGCTTATGCCCCTAGACCCCCCTAGACCTGCCACCCATAAATCAATGTATCAGGTTCGGCTCGAGCTAGGTTTTCACCCCTAGAGCTTCCCCCTGTCAGGTTCGGCTTGAGCTAGGCTTTCTCCCCTAAAGCTTCCCCCTGATCCAATAATATCGAGATCGGCTTGAGCTAGGCATTTTGCCCTTAAAGCTGCCACCCTACTCAATCAGTAACCACATACACATTACTTTATTAATTACTTTGAGATTGATACTTTGAGGTTGATACAATGATAGTTATAATCTCACTTTGAACTTTGGAACATAACAGAGACATAAATATAATCACTATTGGAACATTGGAACACAACCTTGTTGGACATTTGGAACCTTAGCACTGAATATGAGACAAGATTCTCCATTGTGAAATGAATAGGAAACATGTGACAATAACCATTGATAACCGTAAATAGTATACCTTGGTACATCTCGGAATAGGACAAGTGTAACGTCGATGTGAACATTATATGCTACAGAAAGGTACGGACATAGAAACCTTACATGCCTTATCTTCCCAATACGTAACTACACTGATTCAGCTCCTTCCTTATGTGTTACTCTACAACACAAATACATAATGGAGCAAACATTAATGACTAGCTACATTATAAGTTCACAAGACGGTAAGTAGGTGCTTAACGGAAAGTAGAAACTGTCCAACATCCAAAACACAATGTGCGTCACTCCCCCCTTAATTATACTACCAAATAACATTATTCCACAACATTACACTATAACTTACTGCTTTTGCAAAACACAACAACAAATCAGTCCACACACCACCAAAACAGTCCACAAACCAACATAACCGTTACAAACCGGTAGGATTACCTACCTAGTTTATCCTTTACATTTCCACTCCAACGAAACTCCATATATTCACCCCATAAGGTCACCATACTGCCTTCCACAGTATCATACCAAAATCATTCCACAACAGTTCCAACATTCAGTTTAACATAACAAAAGAGTATTCTCTTTTCACCACAACAAATGTTCCATTTACCAACACATATAAACATTTCCATCAAGCCATACATAAAAGGAACGATTCAGGGGCAGAATCACACTTTAATATACTAGAATTTCATCATCATAACTTAATTTCTTCAACACCTTAAGCCCCTATACAAGTCCAAGCCACAAGGAAGACAAATTCATCAAAACTAACACAAATGGACTGCCAACTTAATTAAGGGACTACTCTATACATTTTAAACACCACCAACATGTTTTACACAACCTATTATACATATATTACATTAATATATAAGGGTAAACATTTACCAAGGCCTTAAAAATGGGAGATTAGTCCAAGAACCCTAAAGGAAAGTTAGGGCGGCTGTTTGGGGTTTGAGAGAGGAGAGAGTGTTTTAATTTTCTGTTTTTGGAAAATGAAATGAATGCATAAATGAGATGAATTTAAGCTCTTTATACACCCTCTTAGCCACCTATTTTAGCTCATTCTTATCCAATTTTTGGTCAAAAATAGTCCAAGTAGGTGTTGCACCTACTTGGCTATACAAGCTGTCCAAAACAGTCCACTTTGTCACTTTATTCTTACTTGGATCATCTCTTGTTGGGCCTTAGTTATATTTAGGTGTTGGTCTGGTCATCTTCCATATTTTATGTACTTAGTTTGGGCCTCAATTGAGTCCATTAATATGTGTCCAAATACAGCCCAATAGCTTAAGTAGATGATACACCTACTATCTTAATTAAGTTACGGAAGCACCTCGTTTATGTTCTCCCCTTTTTCCAATGTCTTAATCCTTCTACCTTAATCCACCACTTAACTTTAACCTTACACTCAATTATGTCCTTATTATCTCAATTTTAAATACTTTTATCCATCCTAGGTTGATCGTATAAGTTTTGAAAATGTACGGGGTGTTACAGAGACATATCAAAAGTTAAAGAAGTTGAAGGAGAAAGTTTGAAAAGAAGGGAGGAGGAATCTCATGAAAGGGAAGAAAGAAGGAAGTTGAAGGGAAGGTCCAAATGGTGATGTTGGCTATAAACAAAAGATCTCTTCAAGGAATGTGATGAGGAGGAGACCATGCTTCTTCTAGCCCATGTTTTTCACATGAACCACTCTACTTCTCCTATTACCCATTCTATTTCTCTAGTTTTGCATGGTTATGAAGATGTGTTCCTAAAAGAAATTCCAAAAGGGTTACCCCCACTTCGAGGGATTGAACACCAAATCAATCTAGTGTCGGGATCACAATTACCAAACAAATCCACCTATCGAAGTAACCCTATAGATACAAAGAAACTTCAAAAACAAGTTGAGGAACTCCTCAACAAAGGATACATCAAGGAAAGCATAAGTCCATGTGTTGTACCGGTGTTGTTTGTGCCAAAGAAGGATGGAACTTGGCGCATGTACGTCGATTGTAGAGCCATCAATAAAATCATGATAAGTATTTACATCCTATCCCTTGGCTAGATGACATGTTAGATGAATTAAATGGTTCTAGCTTGTTTTCTAAGATTGATCTTAGGAGTGGGTATGACCAAATTTAGATGTACCCGGGAGATGAGTGGAAAATCGCCTTCTAGACCAACTTTGGTCTTTATGAATGGTTGGTTATGCCATTCGGACTCACTAAAGCTCCTAGTACCTTCATGAGGCTAATGAATCATGTGATGAAGCCATTTATAGGAAAGTTTGTTGTGGTCTACTTTGATGATATCCTTGCCTATAGCAAGTCCCTAGATGACCATGTGTTGCACTTGAGATGTGTGTTTGATACGCTAAGAAAAGAATAAATGTATACTAATCTAGAGAAATGTTCTTTTGGTGTTGATGAGGTCGTATTTTTAGGGTTTATTATGAGTTCTCGGGGTGTTCAAGTGGATGAATCCAAGATAGATGCTATACGAAACTGGCCAACGCCACAATCCATTAGTGATGTGAGAAGTTTTCATGGATTGGCTAATTTTTATAAAAGGTTTGTCAAAGGGTTTAGCACTATAGCTGCCCTGTAGACCGAGGTAATCCGAAAGGATAAGCCTTTTAAATGGGGAAAAGAGAAAGCAAAGGCGTTTGAAACTTTAAATATAATTCTTATCTCACCATAATTTTTACAATTGCCCAATTTTGACAAAATGTTTGAAATTGAATGTGACCCTAGCAAGGTAGGCATTGGAGCCATCTTAATGTAAAACCAAAGGCCCATTGCATACTTTAGCAAAAACCTGAAAGGAGCAACCTTGAACTACTTTACATATGATCTTGAGTTGTATGCCTTGATTGAAGGTTTGGGGAATTGGCAACACTATTTGTGGCCAAGGGAGTTTGTGATTCGACCTGACCATGAATCTTTTAAACACCTTAGGGTCCAAGAAAAACTGAGCAAACGGCATGCGAAATGGATTGAATTCTTGGAAACTTACCTTATGTAATCCAATACAAAAAGGGGAAGGACAATGTTGTGTAAGATGACTTGTATAAAAAACATGTTTTGCTTAATACATTGTCCTCTAAATTGATTGGTTTTGAAAATTTGAAGACTTTATATCCTGAGGACCCCTACTTTTCTCCAATCTTGAAGGTTTGTATGGGATGGAAAAGGGAATGGTGGATTAAGGATAGGTCATCTATACCTTTTTCAAAGTTTGATGGTTTCTTGTTCAAAGGAAAAAAATTGTGTGTGCCCTCAAGCTCTTAGAGAGAGTTGTTTATTAGAGAGGCACATGATGGGGGTTTGATAAGTCACTTTGGAATCAACAAGATCCTTTGGATCCTAGAGGAGTAATATTATTGGCCGAAAATATGTGATGATGTTGCAAGAATATGTGAGCAATGTGTAGATTGTAGAAGTGCTAAATCACAGCTTCTCGCTCAAGGGTTGTACACCCTACTTCCCACTCCCCTACACCCATGGTTTGATATCTCTATGGATTTCATGTTGGGTTTGCCTAGGACAAGGAGGGGAAGAGATAGTATTTTTGTTGTTGTTGATAGATTCTCAAAAATGGCTCACTTTATCCCATGTCACAAGAGTGATGATGCTTCTCATGTGCCAACCTTGTTCATTGAATATGTTTTAAAGATACATGGGATTCCCAAGACTATTTTTAGTGATAGGGACTCTAAGTTCCTTAGTCATGTTTGGAGGTCATTATGGGGTATGCTTGGCAGTAAATTATTTTTCTTCACGTCTTCCCTCCCACAAATCGATGGTCAAACTAAGGTTGTGAATAGGACTTTAGGTTCTATGCTACGCACCATGGTTATTGGTAAGATGACATATTGGGAGGATCACCTACCTTTAGTCAAATTTTCATATAATAAAGTTATTCACACAACTATTGGTATGACTCCCTTTGAGTGTGTTTGTTTTTACCCCCTTACTCCCTTAGATCTCACTCATTTGCCTAGTGATGTTGTAATTAGCTTAGATGGGAACAAAAGGGCGGATTCCATAAAGAATCTACATGAAAAGGTGATACTACACCTCAAAAATAAGAGTCAAGAGGTAGCAAAGTGAATGAACAAAGGGCAAAAATGACTTATGCTCGAACCGACCGATTGGGTATGGGTGCACCTCCAAAAAGATCGATTCTAGCCCAAAGAAAAATCAAGTTGATGCCATGAGGTGATGTCCCCTTTCAAGTGCTAGAAAGGATAAATGATAATGCATACAAGATTGACCTCCCGCCGAAATACCAAGTGCACAACTCTTTTACTATGTACGATCTTTCACCTTTTGACATGCTGGTGGGTGATGAGTCTATGAATTTAAGGTCAAATTCTTTTCAAGATGGAGAGGATGATACATCCTAGATTTCCTCACGACCATTCACAAGGAGCCAAGATAGATCAATACAAAGAACTCAAGCTTTGTACTTGAAGACTGGGGTATTAGAGCTTGTATTGATGCTATCTGAGGGTTACCACGCATTGAAGGTCGATTTAGAAGCTCACTCGGATAAAGAAGATCGCTACTTGAAGGCGATTCCATTGGTGGAGGACCGCCAAGTCCTTGAAGGACCGTCAAGAAGACCTCCAAGGAGGCCTCTTGAATCACCTACTGTTTGGTGGTGGCGCCATTGTTGGAGGACCGTCAAGGCGTTGAAGGGCCGTCAAGGATGCCTCCAAGGATCCCCTTGAATACCACCTACTGGTTGGTGGTGGCTCTAATTTTGGAGGACCATCAAGGTGTTGAAGGGCTATTAAGAATGCCTCCAACTTGAGGCAGAATCATGTTATGGGCCTTTTCTTCCTTTTTAAGTTAAAGTCATTTTTGGGCCTTTGTAATAAGACTATAAATAGTTAATTAGGGTTTCATTTAGCTTATCTATCTTTTGAATATTGATGAATACTTCTCCTTTGAGAGATTGGTAAGGTTTGTGTTGAATCATTGCTTAGAAATGAGGGTTTTGAGGTCGTCTAGATGCCCACTTGCTCCACATAAGAAGATTTGTGCTCGTTGATTAGTTGTAATCAGGGTTTTAGAGTTTAATATACTCTTTAGTTCCATTATCTTCTAGTATCTTATGTCATCTTATCTATTTTTTCTTTATTTCTTTATTTTCCATTGTTTATCATCATTAAATTCTCATCTTCGTATCTTGGATTGTATCAAAAGGTCAGTTAATTTCATTAGGTAAGAGATGTAGGACCTGTCTTAACCGTAAGTTCATTATCTATTCAATTCCATCCTAAATCCCACCAAGTCCAAAGTGTGTATCTCTTCTTTACTTTGTTATGAAAAGGGGGTTCACAAAGGGTATACTTTCTTACCTATGTCATTATCTTATCAATGAGCATAGATTAATAGCCAAGCCTACCCTTTTGTCTTGTCAATCTGTAACCCATTCTTTAGGTATAGTTTTGTTAATCACAGATCGATAAATGATCCGCCTTTTTCCCTCTTTCATCATAAGGCATGGTCTGACTCTGAGAAACTAGATTCTTGTGTTTAGGTCCCTACTAAGCTAACCGGAATTCATAAACTGCGCAAAGTCTCTTTGATACTTTTTCCAAAGTTTTTTGCAAAAAAGCAAAAATGATTCTCAACGCCCTTATGAGGTAGTGATAAGTTAAACTACTCGTGTTGGTATGGATGTTAGCTCGGTAAATGGATTTTACTCTGCTACTAGGGTTTCAAACCTTCCCCTGAGTTCTAGAATCTATAAATACCATTTCAACTCAAGAAATTCTAAAGCTATTTGGAGTTGGTATTTCTAACTAAGTTGGAAGAAGGGCTTTGGGCAAAGAGCAACTCTTTAGTAATTTACTTCAGTCCCAGTACTGAAAGATGTGACTACATGAGTGGATTTTGAAAGGAAAGATGTTATTTACTTCTTTCAAATTACTTATGTAAGAACTAGTACAAAGAAATGTGGCCCTTGGGCCACTTGACTGGTTGGAAAGGATAGACCATTTTCATTAGAGAGGGACGAGCAAGTGACAGATTGGGAAAACTAATAAGTAGGCCTTCTGAGCTGTCATTTAGGGGCCTTATTAGCAACCTATCATTCTTCCCTAAGCTATCAGAGTTTGATCGAAGCGAGCAAGATATAGGGGAATCCTCGCTCATAGATATGAATTGAAAAAGCAAGACCAAATTCTTTTTAATTAGGCTCTATAGTCTGGTCCCTGTCCCTGGTAAGGTTTGATTGTTATTCGTAAGTCTTGTTTTGATAGATGGAAGGTGAACTTTGCAAAAGTTCTTATTTGGTTGGGAAGAATAGAACTTTGACTCCAAGCTTACCATACCTAAAATTTACAACAATTAATGTAGCGTCTTATAGATACTACTAGTCTTCTTAATAACTACTAAAAAAATCCCATCAAGATAGATTGAATCGATGAACTATACTTACACTAAATGCACAAGGGCGTAGAGAGCATAGAACAAAGGAAATGCACATAGGTCTCCTTGAAGAATGCAGTCTAAGGTAAAGATAGAAAGGTAGAGTGGGCACACTTTGACTATGCTTAGATCGGAATGGATGTATCCATTTACTGGTTTCGGCTCAGCCTTTAACTCTACTTGCCTCTACTTTTCATATCAAGCGTACAAGTCTAGTTTAGTGGGATTTACTTCAAAATACAGGAATTCTTTTTTATCTCCCCTATCAAAGTTGACATATTAACCTGAATTCCTGAGTTTAATTGATTCTTTAAGCAGTAGCTCTGGATCAAGAGTTAGATGCTTACCTTATTATTATGAAATGAAAAGTAGAAAGAGCTTTTTTTTAATAGATATTGAGGTGTGTATGGGGTTTGCTGTCTTGCTGGCTAGCTCATGCAATCAAGGAAAAATGCCTTTGACTTTTTTTTTCAAAATAAAAAAGTAAACTACCTTAGTAAGCTAGCTTTGGTTGCTAAGCAAGTCGGGCACTATGCTAGGACGTGGATTAATCATGACGAGAATGGACTTCTTTGTAATGTAAATGTAATAGAAGCGACAAAGTCCGTTCCCCTATCTTCTCGACCAGAAGAAGGAGATATGAATTCCATTTAGCATGTCAGGGCTTGGCTTGAACCTGTGTTCTCTCGTGTCGGAGGCAAGAACTTTAAACTGAATCATTCAGTGGTAGGGTGTTCATAGAACATAAGGCATCACCCAAGGAGTTGTAGATTCGTATGCAGTCTCTCTCATAAAGAAAGAGTTTACGCGCTAGCGCACTATAACTGACATAGTTGATCGGATCATACAGACATTACTTCGGGCACACAACCAAAGTCGGCACATCCAATTCTGTTCTAATCAACAACTTAGAGGTATGGCTGAGTGGCTTAAGGCATTGGTTTGCTAAATCGACATACAAAAAAATTGAATCATGGGATTAAATCCTATTTCTTCCAGTATGGAAATGAAATGGGTAGGCAAAATTACATGAGAGAAAGAACCACTTGGTGGAGTCTAGTCCCTCGGAGGATAGAATAGCACTTCTTAGTGACTAGTAGTGGATAGCCTATTGCACCTTATTTTTCTGGCCTAACTTCTTTCTATAAGCAAGCTCCCTCCAGCAGTCCATGGACGACTCTCGATTCTTGAGAATGTTGAGGGATTAGGTGGCAGTTGAAAGAGTTGTTTAAAGCTTTATGAAGAAGGAAAAAAAGCCCATTTGTTCTATTTTCTTAGATTAGAAAAGGGTTTTTCCCTTACTAATCAAGTGGTAAGGTTGGGCGCTATTTGATGAAGAAAATAGACTTTAGGAAACTGGTACAGCTAGCTCAGCTGATTAGAGCAAAGGACAAAAAATTCTTGTGTCAGTGGTTCAAATCCACTTCTAAGTAGGCAAAAGGTCTAAACAGTAATCGAGACCGAGTCAAATTTCAAAATGAAAGTGAAAAGTAAGAAAAAATATATGAGTGCTCCTGCACTATACGATGACATTTTGGCTGTAGGGTTGGGTCTTGGGGTAGATTTAAAAAAAGTTGTTAATTACTCAAATTGGTTCTCACATTCCTATGCCGAAAAGGATGGGTGAGTTTTATTTGATTGTTCATCGATCAAGTGGACCTATATGCTTTGGGTGGTGAGACGAGGTGTACCACAGTCTGGTCAATGCATCCATTTTGGGTACAGAGGTCCATAGGTTCAAATCCCATCACCTTGATGTGGATACAATAGCATAAGAGCAAGTCAAAACTACAAGAAGGGTGCAAAAATTGAAGGTAGATAAAGATTTTCAAATCAGACTTCAACTTGTTGTACCGCATGTTAATAAGGAAGATACCACCCTAATTACCATCTAAGGTTGAATAAGATTAGATTAGTCTCGCTAAATTTGTTTTTGTATGATTCATCGATGGAATTAGGCCTAGGTATATGAAAACTTCTTATGATTCCCTTTCTTTCTTTAACAAAGGCATATAGGAATTGATAGGGAACCCAAATAAGAGCTATAAAAAGGAAAGCGGTACCAACACTTAATAGCTCTATATTTTTTTCCTGAGCCGAAGGTACACTCAGCCCCTGATACATTGTTATTTCTTAATCCTTGCATCCAGGGATAATAAGTCTGTTGGCTCATAGAGTACAACCTCACTCGAGGTTAACTATAAGACTACACTAGCCCATGTGGTAACATATAAACTAAGGATTTATTACTTGCAAGGAAGTTTTCAAGTTGGTGAACGCATCACCAGCCAAGCTAGTCACTTGGAACATAAGGGTATTCAATCCCCGAGCTTCTGGGCCTTGAGAACTGACTTCAGATTTTCTCTTTAGATAGTGAGTAGAAAATAAGGGTAGGGTTTCAAGTTTAGGGTTTTCACTTCCACTTCCTAGCTTGTCAAAGCTACCGCCTATCAATGGAAATTTTTTCTCCTCAACCGGAGGCAAAACCGGCTCCCTCTAAACCATCCTCAGAAGAGTAAAGAAGAAGAAGGGAAGAACAATTTCTCAAGTCCTAAGAGTATAATGAAGTGGCATGTCACCCCAACAAATTAGACATACACATCAAGGTGTTCTGCCAATAAGTAAAGGCTATCGCTCAAGAAAGGGGATTCAGCCCAGACAAATGCAATGCAGTGAAAGTTGTTATGGATTATGTGGTTGGTGACAAAAAATATATATCGGTAGCTAGACAACTTTACTTTCTATCAAGGTAAAGGCATGACCTAGAAAATGGAAACAACAAGATCTGGGGTCTCATCAAATGAGAAGTTTCAAGATGGAGACAAGGTTTGGCATGAAATCATAAGGGTTTGAGGGCCCGTTGGTCAAAGTAAAAGGAAAGTCCTATTTTGGGACGGAGTCATATGATGTAAGAGTGTCATGTATGGTTCCTTTGATAAGGGTTTGACCCACCACCTATCAGGCCCGACGAGCAGTCCACGAAGTTACATCCCTACTCACCTGGTCTATGCACATCTCTCTCTCTAGTTGGTTGGCTGTTTATCCTAGATCTTTCCATTTTCGAAAGATCGTAGACTTAATCTGGTTTAGTATCAAGGTGATTTTGTTGTTCCTATATATATGGTTCCGTGCAGTATTTCCGCGATATCGTTATGATCAATTAATGGGACTTGACCAAAAAGTGTTCTTGCCTTTATCATTAGCTCGGGAAGTCCCTATTTATGGTGTTTTAGTCACCTTTTAATGGCTGCCTTAATTATGTGAGAGGAATTGCCCTATTGAGTAATAGGAAGCTGGTTAGTCCTTGAAAATGCACCGCCTATAAGTTTCTTTTTCATTGTGGAAAAAAAAAAGAGATATTTTTTTGAGATTCTCAATTCAGACTTTTTTGATCCCGTGCTTTCTATTGGTTAACAACCAACTAAAGTGCTATATACTTCTTTACTACTCGTAGAGGTTTAACAGAGTTAAGTTGTATTGAGGGAATCATTTTGACTCAATAAATCAAGAATGCCTCAACTAGATAAATTCACTTATTTCACACAATTCTTCTGGTCATGCCTTTTCCTCATTCTTCTGAGGTTCTACCTCCCATTAGATTTGCAAGTAAAATTTTGGACTTTTAATAGAATTAGGCCAAAGTTACGGTGGGCTATTTCATTTCTAAAAATTTTGATATATCTTTTATTCTTATGTTGTTTTGGGTATCGACTATATCATAACATCATTGATGGGATTCATTTCGTATTTTGTATTATGCCATCAAAACTACTACTCTTAGACCACTATATGAATATTTCTGATAAGGATCCTATTACAATCCAAATTGGTACCACCTTTTCAAGGCCTACACTTCAAGGACAACTAGAATTGATCCAAGCCATGATCACCTTAATGACATAAGGACATGTAAGAAGGACCCTTTAGAAGCAATCCTTAGGAGCGTTGGTGTAATCTCAGCTAATTCAAATGACTACATAATAAGCCAAGACAATAAGTTAGTAGAAATTTCATCAAATCACTACTTTGGAAGATTGGTAGATGCATGGAGTAGGCGCTTGAAGCGTTGGAAGGAGCTCGTAATCAAACAACATCGTGTTTAAAAGGTTGTTTGGAGAATGTAAGTACCAACCAAGCGAATTAAGAGCAAAAAGATTCTACCCACTTTGGCTACACCAAGAAGCATCGCCAATACCATTGGCGTGTTGCCAATTGCCCCACCCCATTACCAAACTTGGCAGCCTCTCCTTTGATGGGTCATTTTTGGGCCCATTTGTAATTAGGCCTAACCTAGAGTATAAATAGTTAGTCTTTCATTTCCATAGGTAGATTTTTATGACTATTGATATTGTGTGACTCTTAAGAGTGCATGAAATCTTGGAAAAGCTTTTGATGATTGCTTAGAAATGGTTGGTTTCAAGAGCGTTACAATTCCCTCAAGGTCAACAAAAGAGTTAGGTGCTTGTTGGTAATCAACATGGGTGATCCTTGGATTTGAAACATTCATTGATTGCCATTTTTTTCTTCTTCTTATGTCTATCTTTATATCTCTGTCTTCTACCCTTTATTTTTTGTATTTCATTTCTATCATTTTCTTTATTTTGGTGTTTATTACGCTTTTTGTATTTTGGTTCATGTCATTTGGTATTAAAGCCAAGCTTAGGATAATTCCAACGATTCTAGTCTTGGGTTCGAATTTACAAAAAACAAAAAAATGGAAAAATGTTTTAGAAAAATTCCAAAAATATTTTGTTGATTTTGAGTCTTTTTTGAGTTTCTAATACTAGAATCGTGTTCTCTAGTATTATATGAGTCTAGATCCAAGAAACTTGCTTGTTTGGGGTTTGATTTGGAGGATCCACCGTTGTTGGAGGTGAAGAACTTAAAAACTCATCAAGTGAGTTTGTATATCTAAATGAAATTGGAAGCTCTTAAGTATTGGAGTTTGTTCTCCTTCACATTTGGAGTTCAAATCTAAAATTTGGGCTAAAATAAAGTAGAAATCTATTAGGGTTTTGATTTGGGTGTTCTTCATGTTCATGGTATTCTTCAGGAGTTGAATAAAATCTAAAATGGGTTTCCAAATTTGAATATTTTGGCTTGGAATTGGAGGATAAAAAGTATTGGGGATTGTTTCCCATTACAAGGGGAGTTTCGATCTCGAATTTCGTCAAATTTTGAGTTGAAATAAAGAAGTTGATAATTTTAGAGTTCATACTATTCTTGAGTGTTCTTCATATTCTTCATATCTTGAAGATGAAGAATATTCAAAAAGGTGTGTTAGATCCAAAAAAAATAAAAATGGAAAGTGTTTGGGTGTTGGCACAAAGACAATATTCCAAAAGACGAAAAAGACAAAGAAGGAAGTACAAGGGGGACCACAGGGTACAATTCCTGGAAGCTTCCTTCAAGTGGCCTTAGCTGAAAGTTTGGGTTCGTTTCTACCCACTTTTGCAATGCAAATGGACATTTTTGCTATGCAAAAAAGTGCAAGGGCATCTCCCAACACCCCTCCAACAAATTGGCGATAGTTTGTTTACTAGGCCAACAAACTGTCACTTTTTACGATGCTAAGCCAAATTGGCCAACAATATGACATTTTGACGATGGTAATGAGATGTTTGGATATGCTAGGTACCTTTTGGTGATGAAACATGGTTCCCAAACACTAATATTCTCTCCTTTTCACCCAATCTCGGATTTTAATTCCTAGTTTCATTCCTTTGATTCTAATTTATCTTATTTGATCCTTAAAACTAATTTCTAACTAGTAATTATCCTACTTAGTTGTTGATTAGTCATTGAGTCCTTTTCTTTCTTAGTTATTTTCTTTTTGTGCCTTTCTAGTTTAACTTCGTAGTTAACTTCTTGATTTATGTCCTTCTATTTATAATCGAGTCGTCCGTATTTCATTAAAAAGAATCCACTCCGTCCAAGAGTAGAAATTGACAGCTTTTGTACCACTGAAGTATAAGCAATCTTCAACACCATCCGATCCAATTGTGAGGCATTGAAAGTGAGAATCCTACGAGTGTTGGTGAGGCGCATTTACTATTATCATTGTTTTCTCATTTTGTATGTACAAGGAACTATAAGGAAGCATGTCAAATGCCTTCTCCCCGTCTAGGAATACCATATACTATTCATCTTATTCTAATGAACAAATGTCAAGATATGGGAACCAATATAGGGAAAATTGATATGAGTCTCAAATCCATCAATATCACTCTTTCTACTTTTGATGGAAAGTACGATCCTGAGGCCTATGTTGATTGGGAGTGGCAATATGAGTTGGTTTTCCAAATCCTTGACTTGATCAAAGTCGAGGAATCCATGTGGGTCATTGGACACCTTAAGGGGCATGCATTGAGTTGGCGAAAATCCATAAGAAGATGCACTCCAACATGGGAAGAATTTAATGGGCTTATGAGGTTTAAGTATGCATTGGCTAGGTACAAAAAGCTTTATAATATGGACTCGAGAAGACAAGGTCTAAGGATAAAGGATGAAATTTATGGAACTTGGAGGTTCGATCTTTTCTTAGACAATTGGTGTTATAAGAACTAGATCACCCCATCTACAGTGGACTACTTGAGGATACCTCAAGTAGTAAAGCGATATCCATATACCATGGATGGATGTAAAGTTAAGGAGATGGTAAAGGTATCCTTCACACACAATAGATACTATGAGGGAGTTTTGTGTGATGTGATATCCATGGTCTTTTGTCACCTATGTTTGGAAGATAATTGGTTTCAAAGGTATGAGGTTCTAAAAGAACAAAAATGTCCCAAACATATTGTGGACCAATAGGTAAATCAACTCTTTCCAACTACTTCCCCCAATCCTCATAAAGGAAACTTGGGCACTTATTCCATGTCCCATGAGGTTGAGAGACAAAATATTGAGAGAAGTAAGAGAACTCAAAGTGACAACCTAAGAGCGAAAAAAAGAGAGGTTGTGTGGAGTGATGTGAGCAGGTTGTCACAACCTTATCCTAATTCATGTAAATTTTCTTCTCTCTCTAGTTATCGTGACACTTTTGTAGGTATTATTGGAAGCCAATCTAATTGTGATCCCCAAAGTGTGAAAAATCAAGAGACGCTTAAAAGGTGCCTAAATAAAGAGTTGACTCAAGGTAGTGGGACTAACAAACTCCCATGTGTTGAGAACTTCCCAAAGGAGAAAATTTGCTCCAATGTTAACCATCAAGTTGTATACCATTCCTCTTATGAGCTACAAGCTAACAGTGCTAACTCTTTCACTTCTTTAAACTTAAAAAGTCATGATGTGGCCAGTAGCCAATTAAGTGTAGTGATGTCTTGTCTCGATTTGAGCATAATGAGCCTTCCCTTGGTGATAATCCTGATCACGCTATATTTCATGATGATCATGTTCTTGTTGGGAATCTGCAAACACTAATTGATCCTATAGATGATCGAATTGATTCTTCCAATTAGACCTATTTGTGTCCATCTAGTTTTAGCACTTATAACTTGAATGAGGTTCTATTTCCATGTTATAAGTGTCATCACACACTATTTAACCCTTGTGATAATCAAGGTGAGTCTATGTTGGCATGTGGATTGCCTACAACTAGTAAAAGTGTGTGTATTGATCGAATTATATGAGCCATTGATTCACAAAGTGAGGAGTTGTATGATGCTCTTAATGAACCTCAACTTAGTGATGATGAAGAAGAAGTTGATCTTGCGGATAGTCATGTGGGATTCTTACTCAGAGGTGGTAATTCCTTAGATTTTGAATCCATTCCTTGTTCTTATCATGAGAATCTTGAGGTGGAATGTGGTCTTGAGAATAACCCCTTATTTGGTGATGACATGACTAGGGAGAACTGTGTTGATCAACTTAATGGTATATCCGATCCACTACTTAAGCATGTATATGGTGTGCTTAATGAGCCTCAAGTTAGTGATGATGTTGATAGAGTTGATCATGTGAATAGAAATGATTCTTTGAGCATATCATGTGATGAAGATCCTATTATTAGGTTTGCTCATAGATATCATGAGAATGAAAATGTTCTGAAGATGACATGTATCTGTTTTAGAGTGAAATTGCATGCTTTAATTCCTCACTTTGGGTTGTTGATCCTCTCTCAAAGAAAAATGTCTTGTTTGAAAATGGTGAGATCACTTCTAGTTTTCCATTTAGTGATGTGCATTTCAATATGCTTGAAAAGAAGGATGGTAAGCATAAATTAACATGTTATTCTATTTCTTGAAGTTCATTAAAAATATAGGATTGAGTGAAGATTGTGCTAACTATCCAATTATTGATAGTGATCTTGCACTTTTGAAAAAGAATATTCATTTGGGTAAAGATAGCTTTGACTTGCTTGAATATTTGAGAAACTCAACTAGTGATTGTTCTTATGAAAATAATCTTGGTTATGATCCTTTGTATCACACTCTACCCTTGTTTGATGAATATGAGGATGAATTGTTTGATTCTGGTGATGACTTGAGTCATGACCTACTTGATGTTATTGGTGGTTCGTGTCAATTTGATCACTCTTCCCTTGAGAAAAAAGGTGTTAATTGTTTAGAAATTGCTTCTTCTTCTTCTTCTTCTTCTTTGTGTGCTCTCACTATTTAAGATTCTCATCTTGATGATCTTGAATCTAATAGTGAGTATATGTATGAGGACACCTTAGTTGATGTTAGTTTACATGACACCTTTCTCTACTCTCTATTTGCTTATGATATTGCCCATGATTGTGTAGAGTATGTATTTTTGTGATAGTGGAAACTTTGGGAAAAATGGGTATTACATTAAACCATGTTCATGGTTAATTCTTCCATTTGACCCCGGTGACCATTTGTAGTGTGGTGGTTTTTATACACGTAACTTGGTGCTTGGTCAATACGACAAGCGAAACTTTATTGAGGTTGTTGGCCTCCTTCCCTATGATGGAAAGTCTTTCTTAAGGATTTATAATCCACTTAATGGACCAAAGTTGTGTAAGGGAAAGATTTCTAACAAAGAGGGGTGTTCTTTAAATAATGGGAGTAATGAAATAGTCTAAGAGAATTCACCATTGTGTGTTCCCATTCTTGACCAAGGTTTTATGACTTGTAGGTCAAAGAGTGAGTCCTCTCTTTAAAATACTTTGGATGAAATCCGTATATGTGATACCTTTATTTATTACTCGTTTGCATTTGATGACCCCTAATCATAGGTAGTATCATTCTTGTAATGTGTCATTGCCTCTTTTGGGTGTTGCTTACATAGTTACATCCTTGTTTGACACACTTGTGCTTAAGTTGTGTGGACCACAACATGTGTATGCTAAGTCAATTACTTGTTTGTGGAAGAGTTCATGGTTCTTGAATACCTCTTGTCACGACCTTCATAGAGTTGGACAAGTCGAAGTATCAAATGTGACTCTTGGGAGCATGCCTAATACCATAACTAAAGGGAACCCAACTTCTTGGGAGAACCAATTGTTTTTGATTAGTTTTGTTTCAAATTGGTTTTTCATTGCCACTAGTAGCATGACTCCATTGGTGACCTCACTTCCCTTAGGTAGTTCCTTGGAGAAAAGAGGTTGTATGAGCTTAAATGCATTATGTTTACCCATTTGTGAGCGGGATACCTTTGTATTTTAACCAGGTGATGGTTTGGGAGTAATCCTATTCTTGAAGATAGCCAGTGCATTGAGTGGTGTTTTAACTTGGGGTGACCTTGTTTATGACATTGCACTTAGCTATAAGACTTATCATTTGACTTTTGACAAAAAAGGGGTTTTGTGCTTGATGAAATATAGAACCAATGTGGGTTTTCATGTGTGGTTGACTAATTACGATGCTTATTTTGGTTTCCCTTTTGTCAAAGTCTCTTGAGTAGCCTAGTAGTTTTTATTTTGTGGTTGGTTAACCCCTTGGTTGAACAATATAATGCTTGGCTATATGTTAAATATGTGCATCCTTGGCATGGAGATAAAATTTTTGTTGCTAATGCTAACCCTCATGCCTTGAGGATATTATTGTTGTTTGTCTTCCCTATGATTTTGCAAGGTTTGGATTTGAGGTCGAATCTGTTTCAAGAAGGGGGGGATGATACAATCCTAATTGGAGGTAACTTTTCAAGGCCTATATTTTAAGGACAACTAGAACGGATCAAAGCCATAATCACCTTAAAGAAACAAGGACGTGTATAGAGGACCTTTTTGGATGCAATCCTTAGGAACGCTGGTGTAATCCGAGATTCTTCAAATGACTACATAAGAAGCCAAGCCAAGAAGGTAGTAGAATTGTCCTCAAATCACTACTTTGTAAGCTTGGTAGATGCATGGAGTAGGAGCTTAAAGAGTTGGCAGGAGCTCCTAATCAAACAACATTGTGCTTGGAAGGTGGGTTAGAGCATGGAAGGACCAATCAAACCAAGGAAGACAAAGGCAATTTTTCCCATTTTTGTAACACCCCGTACCTTTCTAACCCTACTTGACGACATTCAATAATGTTGACTTAGGTGTCGAGAGCTATACGCATGTATTTTGTAATATTGACGATGAGAAAATTTAAATTTGGCCTCGTACATGTGATTAGCCTTTCATAGGAGGTATTATGTGATTTTTTTGGAGCACTTGTGGGGTTCAAAATGAGGCTAAGAGGACCTCTAAACAAAGTATATTAAGGCTAAGAAGTAAGTTAAAGAATAGGACTTGAAGTATCTAACCAAACCCGCGAAGAAAAGTCGAAAAATGATTTTTTTGAAAAAACTAAGTAAAGGGCGCACTGGGGGGCATGCCACGCCGCTCTGGGATAAAATTTTTAGTCCAGAGGCAGCAAGCTGGAGCGCCCAAGGCGTGCCACGCTGGTTTTTCCACTTTTTCAAAGTTGGAAATTTTCTGAAGTCCCAAGGGTACCCGGGGACTTATTGAGCCTATTTTTGCCACGTTTCTTCTACAAACACGAGTATATACATGAAATGAGTAAATTATTACATTGGTATGATAAAATTACTCGAGAACGAATTTGGAGTCAAAATGACAGTTTTGCCCTTATGGTCAAAATAAGCCAAACGTGGCTAGAATCACTTGTTTTTGGGATTGAGGCTACGGATATGAGTAGCATGAGTGGTAATATTGTTTTAAAATGTATAATATTACTTAAACACGAGAAATTATTGATTTTATTGGGTTAAGTGATTTGGGCTCAATAAAAGCCCAAAATAAGGCAAAAGACATGGGTCACATGACCCAATCATCTATTGACTAAGTCAAATATAGAATTAAATGCCAAAAATGGCTAAATATGACCACAAGGACTATATATAGACCCAAAAATCAGATTTTATTCATTTGGGAACTCTCATGCTTTTTAGATATTTTCTCAAACATTTCTCTCAAACCCTAAGAACTCAAAGCCAATTCTTAGAGCAAGATCATCACTTTTCAAGCTTGGGTAAGTGATTATTGTTGTGGATTAATATATTATATTCATGAAACAGTATGTAAATCATGTTGGTTGTGCTTGGAAATGTTGGACATGGTACTTTGTGTTTTTGTATAAGATTTGTGATCCATGGGATTAAGCTTGAATTAGGACTTGTGCCTTTAATGAAAGATCATGGTATGGATAAAATATGAATGTGTATGGTGTTATTTTGTTATTAAACTTGTTATTTTTCTATAAGTGGAAATTGTGGGATTTTGGCTGATATGTGTTATGAAGTGTATTAAGGTGAATTGATGGACTATTTGTGATGTGGTGTGGATAGGAAAGTGTAAAGGAGAAGTGTTGTGGTGGAATGTATTGATTATCATGTGTTGGTCAATATTGGGAATATTGGGAGATTTTTGGAATAATAATTTTACCAATGGTTTTGTCAAGGGAAAATGGCATGTTTAAAGGCAAACATGTAACACATTGATGTTACATGCATTTGTAAAGTAGTTGATGGTTAATGTAAATCCCATTATGTATTTGTGTTGTAGAGTGACACATAAAGAAGGAGAGGGACTATTGTATGCACATATAAGATTGTATATCCGTATTGAGAGTACAAGGTATGTAAGGTTACTCTGTCCGTATCTTTCTGCGGCAAATAGTATTCATATTGACATTACGCTTGTTCCATCCCGAAATGTGCTAAGGTATCCCATATCCGGTTATCCATGGTCATTGTCATATATTTCCTAATCATTGATCATTGGTGAATCTCATGTCTTATATTCATGGTTAATGTTCCGAAAGCTCAAATAAGGTTATGTTCCAATGTTCCAATAGTGACTCTACTTATGTCTCTTGTTCATGGATTATTGTCCAATGGTTCCAATGGTGTTATGGTTCTAATGATGTTATGTTTCTCACAATGTTTATTTACATGTCCCTCACTTATTGGTTAATGATCCAAAGCTTCAAGTGAAGTTATGATTATCATGGTATCAATCTCAAAGTAATAAACAAAGTAATGCATATGTGGTCAATGATCAAGTATGGATGGCAGCTTTGGGGGAAAATTCCTAGCTCAAGCCGATCCCAAATCAGGGGGCAGTCCTAGGGGCATAAGCCTAGCTAGGACCAATACTGACCGGGGGCAGCTCTATGGCTAATAACCTATCTCGAGCCGAACCTAAAATGTTTTATGGGTGGCAGCTCTAGAGCTACTAACCTAGCTCTAGCCGACCCCGATATATACATTGATTCATAGGGTGACAGCTCTAGGGGTATAAGCCTAGCTCGAGCCGATCCCAACATAACGCTATGTTATGTGTAAAACCCACTGTTCAGTCGGGGCCCGGGTATCACAGGTTAAAGGCAAAGATGAATAATCATGGAAGTAAAGATTCAAAGAATGTAATGAAGGCAACATACATGGTTTCCAAAGTACAGAATAGTGACTCATCAACATTGTGACTTATCTATATGGGTTATGCATTTGATCATGAGTTCTTTGACATACTTACATATCTTACAAGTTGCATATGGCCTTACATACTCGGTACATTCTTCGTACTGACCCCTCTGGGAGAATTTACTTTACTTGCTACAGGCGTAGGTACTAGTAGACCTCCACAGTAGGTTTCCAGTTGTTGCAGATTTTGGTGACTTCAGTTAGTTCGGGGCTTCTCTGAGTCACAGTTGTACATATGTTTTGGTGTTGTACATGTTATCTAAAGCGGGGACTTCTCCCGACTTTTAGTTCATGTAACAACCCATACGTTCCCAAATCTACTTGACAACATTAAATAATATGTACGTAGGTATCGAGAGCTATAAGTATGCATTTGGTAAGGCTATTAATGAGATAATTGAATTTGGCTCTTGTTATGTGGTTAAACTTTCATAGAAGGTGCTTTGCAATTTTCATTGCACATTTGTGGGGTTCAAAATAAGGCTAAGAAGACCTCTAAACAAAGTATTATAAGTTTAAGAAGTGGGTTAAAGAATAGGACTTGAAGAATCTAACCAAACCCGCGAAGAGAAGTCGAAAAATGGAATTTTTGAAAAATTTAAGGAGGGGCGCGTTTGGGATGTGCCACGCCGCTCTGGGCTAAAATCTTTAGCCCAGCGGCAGTAGGTTGGGCGCGCCACCTTAGGTTTTCCACTTTTTTGAAAGTTGGAAATTTCTAAGTCCCAAGGGTATCCGGGGATGTACCGAGCCGATTTTTGTTACATTTCTTCTAAAACCAAGAGTATATACATAAAATGAATGACATATTACAATGGTATGATAAAATTACTCGAGAACGAATTTGGGGTCAAAATGACAGTTTTGCCCTTAAGGTCAAAAGAAGCCAAACGTGGCTAGAATCACTTGGTTTTGGGAATGAGGCTATGGATATGAATAGAATGAGTGGGAATATTAGTGTAATACATATAATACGACTTAAACAAGATAAATTATTGATTTTATCGGGTTAAGTGAATTGGGCCCAAAAAGGGCCCAAAAATAAAAAGAAAGCATGGCCCAAAAATGGGTCAAAAGACCCATTCTTGCTTGGACCTTCTAGAAACCAACATTAAATGATAAAGAATGGCTAAGTATGGAATTGGGGGACTATATAAAGGGCAAGAAAGCTGATTTTTATTGCTTCAAAAGTCCCATGCCTTTTAGTTATTTTCACAAGCATTTTCTCTAGTTCCAAAACCCTAAAGCCAATATTTCCTTTGGACTCTTTGGTGAAGATCATCCTATTACAAGACTTGGTAAGTATTTATTCTCATGTATTAATATATTATATGCATGAAAGAGTATGTAAATCATGTTGGTTGTGCTTGGAAATGTTGGACATGGTCCTTTGTGCTTTTGTATAAGATTTGTGATCCATGGGATTTGAACTTGAATTAGGACTTGTGACTTTGATGAAAGATCATGGTATGGATAAAATATGAACATATATGGTGTCATTTTTGTTGTTAAACTTGTTCTTGTCTATAAGTGTAAATTGTGGGATTTTGGCCGATATGTGCTATGAAGTGTATTACGGTGAATTGATGGAATATTTGTGATGTGGTGTGGATAAGTATGTGTAAAGGGGACGTGTGGTGGTGAAATGTATTGATTATCATGTATTGGTCAATGTTGGGAATATTGGAGGATTTTTGGAATAATGATGCTATCAATGGTTTTGTCAAGGGGAAATGACATGCTACAAAGCAAACATGTACCCCATTGATGTTATATGCATTTGTGAAGTAGTTGTGGTTAATGTGAATTCCGTTATGTATTTGTGTTGTAGAGTGACACAGAAAGAAGGAGCGGGACTATTGTATGCACATCTAGGATTGTATATCCGTATTGAGAGTACAAGGTATGTAAGGTTACTCTGTCCGTATCTTTTTGCGGAAAATAGTATCCACATTGCTATTTCACTAGTCCTATCCCGAATTGTGCTAAGGTGTCCTATATCCGTTTATCAATAGTCATTGTCATATATTTCCTACTCGTGGATCATTTGTGAGTCTCATGTCTCATAATCATGGTTAATGTTCCAAAATCTCAAATAAGGTTATGTTCCAATGTTCCAATAGTGCTATTACTTATGCCTCTTGTTCATAGATTATTGTCCCATAGTTCCCATGGTGTTATGATTCTAATAATGTTATGTTGCCAAGTTATTCACATGTCTCTCACTCATTGATTAATAGTTCAAAGTTTCCAACAATGTTGTGTTCCAAAGTTCAAGTGATGTTATGACTATCAAATATCAATCTCAAAGTAAAGATCAAAGTAATGCAAATATGGTCAATGATCAAGTATGGGTGGCAAGTCTAGGGGCATAAGCCTAGCTCGACTCAATCCCGATGTATTTATTTATGGGTGGCAAGTCTAGGGGCGCAAGCCTAGCTCGACTCGATCCCGATGCAGTGCTTTATGGGTGGCAGGTCTTAGGGGAATAAGCCTAGCTCGACCCGATCCCAACATGACAATAAGTCATGGAAAGACCCACTGATCAGTAGGGGCCCGGTTACATTGTGACATATGTATGACAAGCAAGCATTGAATGTAAAGAAAGTAATGGAAGTAATGAAAGCAATTCACATGGTTCCCAAAATGCAAAATGGTGACTTACTCACATTGTCTAGTCATTTGTATTGAGTTCATTAGTATGTTCATGTGTTACAAAGTTTCATTTGAGTCTTACATACTCAGTACTTATTTTGTACTGACCCCTCTCGGGGGAATTTACCTTACTTGCTGCAGGCACAGGTCCCAGTAGGCCTTCCCAGTAGATTGCCAGTGTTAGCGGTTCTTTGGTGAGCTCCAGCTCATTCGGGGCTTCTCTGAGTCAGAGTGTATATATGTTTTGGTGATGTATATATATTGTGTAAAACAGGGACTTGTCTCGACTTATGGTTCAGTTGGTCAATGCTCTTGTTAGAAGCTTTTGTAGACGGATGTGGGTGTATCAGTGTAAAAGACATATGTTGTTTTGACTGGATGACCTCAACGGCCAAGTTTCATATGTATGTATAAATATGTCCCATGTTTTCCTTTATTCGTCTTTCATGTTCTTACGCAATGGTGGTTATGATTATGATATGCATATGATTGAACATCGGCAAAGGTTGGTTCTCTTGGGCCTTATCGGCTACGGGTGCCAATCATGTCTCGATGGGATTCGGGGCTTGACAAAGTGGTATCAGAGCAGGTCGTTCTAAGGGTGTCTACAAAGCCGTGTCAGAGTAGAGTCTTACTTATCGATGTGTTGTGTACCACATTTATAAGTAGGAGGCTACGGAACATTTAGGATGTTGTTTCTGTTCGTCACTTCTAGATCGTGCAATAGAGCCAGTGTTATCAGTTGAAGTGTGTCTGATCATGGTATTTTGTTTTTCTTTAGTATTGTCAAAATGCCAATCACGAGAGGTAGAGGTAAAGGGAAGCAGGTAGATGTGCCTGCTGGAGAAGGAATGAGCAGATTACCACCTGACCAAGCTAGTCAAAGTGGAGCAAATGATGAAATATCATCGCGGTCTTCATCTACCCTTCCAGTTTCGGAAGAGCCAATTGATAGAGAAGTACCTGTAGAGCCACCGATTAATGCCACGGATTAGGATCTCAGAAATGCTGTACATATGTTGACACAGTTAGTGGCGGCACAAAGCCAGGGACGAGCTGGTGTAGTGACAAATGATGATGATGCGGCTAGAATGGAGAGTCGCAGGACACAGGATTTTTTAAACTTGACCCTCCTATTTTCACTGGGTCAGATCCAAAAGCGGATCCACAGGACTTCGTGGATCACATTCAGAGGGCCTTGGAAGTTATACATGTGACAGGGGTCGAAACAGTTGAACTTGTTGCATATAGGCTGAAAGGAGAGGCAATATTGTGGTACGAGGATTGGAAGAAATCCCGTGATATTGGTGCAACTCCACCTACGTGGGAAGAGTTTAAAATTTCTTTCCTTGACCATTACTTGCCCTATGAGATCCGTGAGGTACGTGCGGATCAGTTCCTAAATCTCCGTCAAGGAAATTTGAGCGTGAGGGAATATAGCTTGCAATTTAATTCCTTGGCTCGATATGCGCCACATGTTGTGGCTGCGATGACAGACAGGGTCCATAGATATATGGACAGACTAGAGCCATATTTGGTACGGGATTGCACTATTTCTGCCTTGAATAAGGACATGGACATTGCTCGAATACAAGCCTTCTCTTAGAAAATGGAAGACCAACGACAAAGAAGAAGAGTGCATGAATTTGATAGGGGACAGTCCAAAAGGGCTAGACCTATGGGACCATCTATGATGTCCCATGGGGGATCTAGGCCCCGCATATTTCCTAAACCGCCTAGACCATCGTTCTCTTATTCCACAGGGGGTGCTCATTCACAGTTTCGAGGGTCTAGGGGTGGTCCATCATGGCAGAGTAGCGGAGTTCATGGGTCACAGGCAGCGGGTTTTCCTCGTCAGCATGGTCAGCACTGCGGGCGTATACACACAGGTACATGTTGGTTAGGGATGAATGTCTGCTTTTGGTGTGGTATGCCGGGGCATATGGAGAGGGATTGTCCACAGCGGAGCATGGGTGGTATAGCACGACCAGCTGGGTCGGCCGTTGCATCATCAGCATCGGTTCCTTCACAGGGCCGAGGGGTATAGCCTATTGGCTGTGGTAGAGGTGCCAGAGGAGCAGCCAGTACTAGCGGGGTCCAGAATCGTACTTATGCTTTAGTGGACCGCCAGAATTTAGAGGCTTCCCTTGATGTTGTCACAGGTACATTATCCATATTCTCACATAATGTATATGCACTAATTTACCCAGGTTCTACATTTTCCTATGTTACCCCATTGATTGCTGCAAAATTTGCAAAGGCACCAGAATTATTAATTAAATCAATTGAAGTGTCTATACCGGTTGGTGAATATATTGTTGCAAAGAGAGTGTATCGTAACTGTGTGGTAACTGTGTGTGGTCATGATACATTAGCCGATCTCATTGAACTAGACATGGTGGATTTTGATATGATCATGGGAATGGATTGGTTGGCCTCTTGTTATGCTACGGTAGATTGCCGGGCCAAGAAGGTACACTTTGGTTTTCGCAAGAAAATGTTCTAGAATGGCAGGGTAATGTAGGGGCACCAAGAGGAAGATTTATTTCATATTTGAAAGCCAGAAGTATGATTGCTAAAGGTTGTATATGTCATCTAGTACGGGTGAAAGATACCAAAGCGGAACCACTAACTCCGCAGTCGGTCCCAGTGGTCAATGAATTTCTTGATGTATTCCCAGAGGATCTTCCAGGTTTACCCCCAGAACGGGAAGTAGAATTTGGCATTGATGTGATTCCAGGCACTCAGCCTATTTCTATTCCTCTGTATAGGATGGCTCCAGCTGAACTGCGTGAATTAAAGAAGCAATTAACGGATTTGCTAGATAAGGGCTTCATTAGGCCTAGTATCTCCCCATGGGGTGCACCGGTATTATTTGTGCAAAAGAAAGATGGCACCTTAAGAATATGCATTGATTATCGACAATTCAATAAGGTAACGATTAAGAATAACTATCCCCTCCCTCGCATTGATGATTTGTTTGATTAGTTACAGGGTGCCAGGTGTTTTTCAAAAATTGACTTGAGGTCGGGTTACCATCAAGTCAGAGTTAGAGAAGAAGATGTACCCAAGACAGCTTTCCGAACACGGTATGGCCATTATGAATTTTTAGTTATGTCATTTGGACTAACAAATGCTCCAGCTGTGTTCATGGATTTGATGAATAGGGTATTTAAGCCATTTTTGGACGTGTTCGTCATGGTATTCATAGATGACATCCTAGTTTATTCAAGATCACCGGAGGACCATGCTAATCACTTACCACAAGTGTTACAGATTCTTCGTGAACGAAAGTTGTATGCAAAGTTCTCCAAATGTGAGTTTTGATTGAAACGAGTCGCGTTCTTGGGTCACATTGTATCAGATGAAGGCATACAGGTTGATACCCAAAAGATTGAAGCAGTGAAAAACTGGCCAAGACCTACGACACCCACAGAAATTCGTAGTTTTCTTGGACTGGCAGGGTATTACAGAAGGTTTGTGGAAGGTTTTTCTTCTATTACTGCACCGTTAACAAAGCTTACACATAAGGTGGTAAAATTTCAGTGGAATGAAGCATGTGAGAAAGGCTTCCAAAAGTTGAAAGATAAATTAACCTCCACACCAGTTTTAGTGCTTCCCGAAGGTACCGAAGGCTATGTAGTATATTGTGATGCTTTCGGGGTTGGCCTCGGATGTGTGTTGATGCAACATGGTAATGTCATAGCATATGCCTCATGACAGTTGCGGCCACACGAGAAAAACTATCCCACACATGATCTTGAATTGGCAGCGGTAGTTTTTGCTTTAAAGATATGGCATCATTATTTATATGGGGTTCATGTTTACATCTATACGGATCACAAAAGCTTGCAATATCTTTTTAAGCAGAAGGAACTCAATTTGAGGAAACGAAGGTGGTTGGAGCTTTTAAAAGATTATGACATTGATATTCTTTATCACCCAGGCAGAGCAAATGTAGTAGCTGATGCATTGAGCCGTAAGGCAGTAGAAAGCACTAGTGGTCAGTTGAATGAAAAGCATGAGATAATCAAAGATTTGAATCAATTAGCCAGCTTGGGAGTTCGCATTATGGAAACCTCAGATGATAGAGTTATGGTGCAGAATGCAGCAGAATCCTCCTTGATAGCTGAAGTGAAAGAGAAGCAATTTGCGGCTTCTATTTTATTGCAACTAAAGGAAAATGTGCAGCAGAATTTGACTAAGGCATTTGATATTACACCGGAAGGGGTGCTTCAATGTCAAGGGAGACTATGTGTACCGGACGTACATGAGCTGAGGACACGAATAATAACAGAGGCGCATTCGCGCTATTCTATTCATCCGGGTGCTACTAAAATGTACCATGAATTGAAAGAAATATATTGGTGGGCCAACATGAAAAAGAACATTGCAGAATTTGTCGCGCAATGCCCAAATTGTCAACAAGTGAAAGTAGAGCATAAGAAATCGGGAGGTTACATGCAATGTACCAATCTTCCAGTCTGGAAATGGGATATGATTAACATGGATTTCATTACGGGTTTGCCTCGTACATTGCGGAAGTTTGATTCTATATGGGTTATAGTGGACAGGCTTACCAAGTCAGCGCATTTTCTACCGATCAAGACGACCTATACAGCTGAGGATTATGCAAAGTTGTATATGAAGGAGATAGTACGATTGCATGGTATTCCACTTTCCATTATATCGGACAGAGGAGCACAGTTCACAACGCACTTTTGGAGGTCTTTCCAGCAGAGTTTGGGTACACGGGTGAATTTGAGTACAGCTTTCCATCCTCAGACTGATGGACAAGCAGAACGTACTATTCAGACACTTGAAGATATGCTACGAGATTGTACGTTAGATTTTCAAGGTAGTTGGGACGACCATTTGCCTCTTATTGAATTTGCATATAACAATAGCTATCATTCAAGTATTAAAATGGCACCTTATGAAGCTTTGTACGGAAGAAAATGTAGATCACCAATAGGATGGTTTGAAGCAGGTGAAACTGCTTTACTTGGGCCATATATCATTTATCAGGCTATGGAAAAGGTTAAGGTGATCCAACAGCGGTTACAAATGGCTCAAAGTCGTCATAAGTCATATGCGGATGTTAGAAGAAGAGGTCTTGAATTCGCCATAGGTGATTGGGTGTTTTTAAAGGTGTCACCAATGAAAGGGGTAATGTGGTTCAGAAAGAAAAGGAAATTAAGTCCACGTTACATAGGACCATATGAAGTTATTAGAAGATTGGGGCAAGTTGCTTATGAATTAGCACTACCTCAAGAACTTTCTTCAGTCCATCCGGTATTTCATGTTTCCATGCTTCGAAAATGCATAGGAGATCCATCTCGTATTGTTACCATTGAAGATGTTCAAGTTACAGAGGATCTTACTTAAGAAGAGGTACCCATTGCTATCCTAGATCGACAAGTGAAAAGATTGACGAATAAAGACGTAGCTTTCGTGAAAGTCCTTTGGCGAAATCAACAAGTAGAGGAGGTCACATGGGAAGCGAAAGAGATGATGAAATCCAAATATCCCCATTTATTTCAAATGGATCAAGAATTTCAAAGTGCAGGAGTGGAGCAATAACAAGTAAGTCTCCATGAGCCTTAAAAGTTTATGTATATGTATGCTAATGTAGAGATGCATTGATTGTAATGGCAACGATATTGTTAACATTCGAGGATGAATGTTCCTAAGGGGGGAATAATGTAACACCCCGTACGTTCCCAACCCTACTTGACGACATCAAATAATATGTACGTAGGTATCGAGAACTATAAGTATGCATTTGGTAAGGCTATTGATGAGATAATTGAATTTGGCTCTTGTTATGTGGTTAAACTTGCATAGAAGGTGTTTTGAAATTTTCATTGCGCATTTGTGGGGTTCAAAATAAGGCTAAGAACACCTCTAAACAAAGTATTATAAGGTTAAGAAGTGGGTTAAAGAATAGGACATGAAGTATCTAACCAAACCCGCGAAGAGAAGTCGAAAAATGGAATTTTCGAAAAATTTAAGAAGGGGCGCGTTTGGGACGTGCCACGCCGCTCTGTGCTAAAATTTTTAGCCCATAGGCAGTAGGTTGGTGCGCCCAGGGGCGTGCCACCTTGGGTTTTCCACTTTTTCGAAAGTTGGAAATTTCTAAGTCCCAAGGGTATCCGGGGACGTACCGAGCCAATTTTTGTTACGTTTATTCTACAATAAAATGAATGAAATATTACATTGATATGATAAAATTACTCGAGAACGAATTTGGGGTCAAAATGACAGTTTTTCCCTTAAGGTCAAAAGAAGCCAAATGTGGCTAGAATCACTTGGTTTTGGGAATGAGGCTATGGATATGAATAGAATGAGTGGGAATATTAGTGTAATACATATAAGATGACTTAAATACGAGAAATTATTGATTTTATCAGGTTAAGTGAATTAGGCCCAAAAAGGGCCCAAAAATGAATAGAAAGCATGGCCCAAAAATGGGTCAAAAGACCCATTCTTGCTTGGACCTTCTAGAAACCAACATTAAATGATAAAGAGTGGCTAAGGATGGAATTGGGGACCTATATAAAGGTCAAGAAATCTGATTTTTATTTCTTCAAAAGTCGCATGCCTTTTAGTTATTTTCTCAAGCATTTTCTCTAGTTCCAAAATCCTAAAGCCAATATTTCCTTTGGACTCTTTGGTGAAGATCATCCTATTACAAGACTTGGTAAGTATTAATTCTCATGGATTAATATATTATATGCATGAAAGAGTATGTAAATCATGTTGGTTGTGCTTGGAAATGTTGGACATGGTCCTTTGTGCTTTCGTATAAGATTTGTGATCCATAGGATTTGAACTTGAATTAGGACTTGTGCCTTTGATGAAAGATCATGGTATGGATAAAATATGAACGTCTATGGTGTCATTTTTGTTGTTAAACTTGTTCTTGTCTATAAGTGTAAATTGTGGGATTTTGGCCGATATGTGCTATGAAGTGTATTACGGTGAATTGATGGAATATTTGTGATGTGGTGTGGATAAGTATGTGTAAAGGGGAAGTGTGGTGCTGAAATGTATTGATTATCATATATTGGTCAATGTTGGGAATATTGGAGGATTTTTGTAAAAATGATGCTATCAATGGTTTTGTCAAGGGGAAATGACATGTTGCAAAGCAAACATGTACCCCATTGATGTTATATGCATTTGTGAAGTAGTTGTGGTTAATGTGAATTCCGTTATGTATTTGTGTTGTAGAGTGACACAGAAAGAAGGAGCGGGACTATTGTATGCACATCTAGGATTGTATATCCGTATTGAGAGTACAAGGTATGTAAGGTTACTCTGTCCCTATCTTTTTGCGGAAAATAGTATCCACATTGCTATTTCACTAGTCCTATCCCGAATTGTGCTAAGGTGTCCTATATCCGTTTATCAATAGTCATTGTCATATATTTCCTACTCGTGGATCATTTGTGAGTCTCATGTCTCATAATCATGGTTAATGTTCCAAAATCTCAAATAAGGTTATGTTCCAATGTTCCAATAGTGATATTACTTATGCCTCTTGTTCATAGATTATTGTCCCATAGTTCGCATGGTGTTATGATTCTAATAATGTTATGTTTCCAAGTTATTCACATGTCTCTCACTCATTGGTTAATGGTTCAAAGTTTCCAACAATGTTGTGTTCCAAAGATCAAGTGATGTTATGACTATCAAATATCAATCTCAAAGTAAAGATCAAAGTAATGCAAATGTGGTCAATGATCAAGTATGGGTGGCAAGTCTAGGGGCATAAGACTAGCTCGACTCAATCCCGATGTATTGATTTATGGGTGGCAAGTCTAGGGGCTCAAGCCTAGCTCGACTCGATCCCGATGTATTAATTTATGGGTGGCAAGTCTAGGGGCGTAAGCCTAGCTCAACTCGATCCCGATGCAGTGCTTTATGGGTGGCAGGTCTTAGGGGAATAAGCCTAGATCGACCCGATCCCAACATGACGATAAGTCATGGAAAGACCCACTGATCAGTAGGGGCCCGGGTACATTGTGACACATGTATGACAAGCAAGCATTGAATGTAAAAAAAGTAATGGAAGTAATGAAAGCAATTCACATGGTTCCCAAAATGCAAAAATGGTGACTTACTCACATTGTCTAGTCATTTGTTTTGAGTTCATTAGTATGTTCATGTGTTACAAAGTTTCATTTGAGTCTTACATACTCAGTACTTATTTAGTACTGACCTCTCTCGGGGAATTTACCTTACTTGCTGCAGGCGCAGGTCCCAGTAGGCCTTCCCAGTAGATTGCTAGTGTTAGCAGTTCTTTGGTGAGCTCCACCTCATTCGGGGCTTCTCCGAGTCAGAGTGTATATATGTTTTGGTGATGTATATATATTGTGTAAAATGGGGACTTGTCCCGACTTATGGTTCAGTTGGTCAATGCTCTTGTTAGAGGCTTTTGTAGATGGATGTGGGTGTATCAGTGTAAAAGACATATGTTGTTTTGACTGGATGGCCTCAACGGCCAAGTTTCATATGTATGTATAAATATGTCCCATGTTTTCCTTTATTCGTCTTTCATGTTCTTACGCAATGGTGGTTATGATTATGATATGCATATGATTGAACATAGGCAAAGGTTGGTTCTCTCGGGCCTTATCGGCTACGGGTGCCAATCATGTCTTGATGGGATTCGGGGCGTGACAGTTCATTTTGGTCAATGCATTTGTTCGAGGCTTTTGTAGACGGATGTGGGTGTATAAATGTAAAAGGTATATGTTGTTTTTGACTTGGTGGCCTCAACGGCCAAGTTTCACATATGCATATATATATATAGATATATCACATGTTCCATGAATTCCATCATTGGTATTTAAAGATCTTACATGATCATGGGTTTCTTATGGCATGCGTATGATTAAATAGAGGCAAAGCTTTGGTTCTCTCGGGCCTTGTCGGCTACGAGTGCCAATCCATCCCGAAGGGATTCGGGGCGTGACAAAAGTGGTATTAGAGCAGGTCGTTCTAAGGGTGTTTACAAAGCTGTGTCTGAGTAGAGTCTTACTTATCGATGTGTTGTGCACCACATTTATAAGTAGGAGGCTACGGGACATTTAGGATGTTGTTTCTTTTCTTCACTTCTAGATCGTGCAATAGAGCCAGTGCTGTAAGTTAAATGATATTTGACCATGGTCATTGGTTTTTCTTTCATATAGAAAATGCCGATGACAAGAAGAGGTCGAGGAAAAAGTAAGAGAATAGATAGAATTGAGGGTGAAGGAACCAGTATACCACCACCTGATCAAGTTAATCAAGGCGATACTGAGCATGAATTTGTGTCACGAGCTTCCTCCAATCCCTCTGTACCAGAAGAGTCAAGTAGGAGAAGCGTACCGGTAGAACCACCAGTTAATACTACGGACCAGGATCTTAGAAATGAAGTTCATATGTTAACACAGTTAGTGGCAGCCCAGAGTCAAGGACGAGCTGGTCCAATGACACATGATGATGATGCAGCTAGAGTGGCAAGTCGCAGAACACAAGATTTCCTAAAATTGGCCCCTCCTATCTTCACAGGGTCAGATCCAAAAGCAGATCCACAGGACTTTGTGGATCAAATTCAGAGGGCCTTGGAAGTTATGCACGTGACGGGGGTAGAGACAGTTGAACTTTCTGCGTACATATTGAAAGGGGAGGTAATATTGTGGTATGAGGATTGGAAGAAATCCCGTGATATTGGGGCTAATCCACCTACGTGGGAAGAGTTTAAAGTGGCTTTCCTTGACCATTACTTGCCCTATGAGATCCGTGAGGCACGTACGGATCAGTTTCTAAATCTTCATCAAGGAAATTTGAGTGTCAAAAAATATTGCTTGCAATTTAATTCCTTGGCTCGATATGCGCCAAATGTGGTGGCTACGATGACAGATAGAGTCCATAGATACGTGGACAGACTAGAGCCATATTTGGTAAGGGATTGCACAATTGCTGACTTGAATAAGGACATGGACATAGCGAGAATTCAGGCCTTCGCCCAAAAAATGGAAGATCAAAGGCAGAGACGAAGGGTACATGAATTTGACAGGGGACAGTCCAAAAGGGCTAGACCTATGGGACCACCTATGATGTCCCAAGGAGGATCTAGGCCCCGCATGTTTCCTAGACCACCTAGACCGTCATTCTCCTATTCCACAGGGGGTGTTCACTCATAGTTTTGAGGGTCTAGGGGTGGTCCATCTGGGCAGAGTAACGGATTTCACGAATCACAGGCATCAGGTTTTACCCATCAGCAGTGTAAGCACTGCGGGTGTATTCATACAGGTATATGCAGAGTGGGTAGAAATGCTTGTTTCTGGTGCGGCATGACAGGACACATGATAAGGGAGTGCCCCTAGATGAGTATGGGTGGTGCAGTACGACCGATAGGATCGTCCGTTGCGTCATCAGCATCGGCCCCTTCTTTGGGCAGAGGTGTTCAGTCTGTTGGCAGAGGTAGAGGTGCCAGAGGAGCAGCCAGTACTAGTGGGGTCCAGAATCGCACTTATGCTTCAGTGGACCGACAGAATTCAGAGGCTTCCCCAAATGTTGTCACACGTACATTATCCATAATCTCATATAATGTATATGCATTGATTGACCCCGGTTCTACATTTTCTTATGTTACTCCATTTGTTGCTGCGAAATTTGCAAAGGCACCAGAATTATTAATTAAATGAATTGAAGTGTCTACACCGGTTGGTGAATATATTATTGCAAAAAGAGTATATCGTAACTGTGTGGTTACTGTGTCTGGTCATGATACATTGGCCGATCTCATTGAATTAGATATGGTGGATTTTGATGTGATAATGGGAATGGATTGGTTGGCTTCTTGTTATGCCACGGTGGATTGCCGGGTTAAGAAGGTGCAATTTTGCTTTCCGCAAGGAAATGTTCTTGAATGGCAGGGTAATGTAGGGGCACCACGAGGGATATTTATTTCCTATTTGAAAGCCAGGAAAATGATTGCTAAGGGTTATATATGTCATCTAGTACGGGTGAAAGATAATGAATTGGAACCACTAACTCCGCAGTCGGTTCAAGTGGTCAATGAATTTATAGATGTATTTCCAGAGGATCTTCCAGGCTTACCCCCAGAACGGGAAGTAGAATTTGGCATTAATGTGATTCCAGGAACTCAACCTATCTCTATTCATCCATATAGAATGGCTTCAGCAGAATTACGTGAATTGAAGGAGCAATTGAAAGATTTGCTGGACAAAGGCTTCATTAGGCCTAGTATGTCCCCGTGGGGTGCACCGGTATTATTTGTATGGAAGAAAGATGGCACATTGAGAATGTGCATTGACTATCGGCAATTGAATAAGGTAACGATCAAGAACAAATATCCCCTCCCTCGAATTGATGATTTGTTCGATCAATTATAGGGTGCCAAGTGTTTTTCAAAGATTGACTTGAGGTCGGGTTACCATCAAGTCAGAGTTAGAGAAGAGGATGTACCCTAGACAGCTTTCCGAACACGGTATGGCCATTATGAATTTTTAGTTATGTCATTTGGACTAACAAATGCACCGGCTGTGTTCATGGATTTGATGAATAGGGTGTTTAAGCCATTTATAGACGTGTTCATCACAGTGTTTATAGATGACATCTTAGTTTATTCAAGATCACCGGAGGACAATGCTAATCACTTACGGCAAGTGTTTCAGATTCTCCGTGAGCGTAAGTTGTATGCCAAGTTCTCCAAATGTGAGTTTTGGTTAAAATCAGTTGCATTCTTGGGTCATATTGTGTCATATGAAGGGATACAGGTTGATACACAGAAGATTGAAGAAGTGAAAAATTGGCCAAGACCTACGACACCCATAGAAATTCGTAGTTTTCTTGGACTGGCAGGTTATTACCAAAGATTTGTGGAAGGTTTTTCTTCTATTGCTGCCCTGTTAACAAAGCTTACACATAAGGCAGTAAAATTTCAGTGGAATGATTCATGTGAGAAAACTTCCAAAAGTTGAAAGATAAATTAACCTTCACACCAGTTTTAGTGCTTCCCAAAGGTACTGAAGGTTATGTAGTGTATTGTGATGCTTTTGGGGTTGGCCTCAGATGCGTATTGATGCAACACGGTAATGTCATAGTATATGCCTCATGACAGTTGCGGCCACACGAGAAAAATTACCCCACACATGATCTTGAATTAGCAGCGGTGGTCTTTTCTTTAAAGATATGGCGTCACTATTTGTATGAAGTTCATGTGGATATCTATACGGATCACAAAATTTTGCAATATCTCTTTAAGCAGAAGGAACTCAATTTGAGGCAACGAAGGTTGTTAGAGCTTTTAAAAGACTATGATATTGATATTCTTTATCATCCAGGCAAAGAAATGTAGTAGCTGATGCATTGAGCCGTAAGGAAGTAGAAAGCACTAGTGGTCAGTTGACTGAAAATCAAGAGATAATCAAAGATTTATATCATCTAACCAACTTGGGAGTTCGACTTGTTGAATCCTCAAATAATGGATTTATTGTGCAGAATGAAGCAGAATCATCCTTAATAGCTGAAGTGAAAGAGAAGCAGTTCGCAGATTCTATGTTAGTACAGCTAAAGAAAAATGTACAACAGAATTTGACCAAGGCATTTGATCTTACACAAGAAGGGGTACTTCAATGTCAAGGGAGATTATGTGTACCGGATGTAGATGAGCTCAGGCAATGAATTATGACAGAGGCGCATCATTCGCGCTATTATATTCATCCGGGTGCTACTAAAATGTACAATAAATTGAAAGAAGTGTATTGGTGGGGAAATATGAAAAAGAACATTGCAGAGTTTGTCGCTCAATGCTCGAATTGTCAGCAAGTGAAAGTAGAGCATCAAAAACCAGGAGGTTACATGCAATGTATCAATCTTCCAGTCTGGAAATGGGATATTATTAATATGAACTTCATTACAGGTTTGCCTCGTACATTGCGGAAGTTTGATTCTAGATGGGTTATTGTGGACAGGCTTACCAAGTCGGCGCATGTTCTACCAGTCAAGACGACCTATACAACTGAGGATTATGCGAAGTTGTATGTGAAAGAGATAGTACGATTGCATGGTATCCCACTTTCCATTATATCAGATAGAGGAGCACAGTTCACAACACACTTTTGGAGATCTTTTCAGCAGAGTTTGGGAACACAGGTGAATTTGAGTACAGCTTTCCATCCTCATACTGATGGACAAGCAGAACGTACTATTCAGACACTTGAAGATATGCTACGAGCATGCACGCTAGATTTTTAAGGCAGTTGGGATGACCATTTGCCTCTTATTGAATTTGCGTATAATAATAGCTATCATTCAAGTATTAAAATGGCACCATATGAAGCCTTGTATGGAAGGAAATGCAGATCACCAATCGGATGGTTCGAAGCAGGTGAAACTGCTTTACTTGGGCCAGATATTGTTCATCAGGCTATGGAGAAAGTTAAAGTGATCAAACAGCGGTTACAAACGGCTCAAAGTCATCACAAGTCATATGCCGATGTTAGAAGAAGAGGGCTTGAATTCGCCATAGGTGATTGGGTGTTTTTAATGGTGTCACCGATGAAAGAGGTAATGTGATTCGGAAAGAATGGGAAATTGAGTCCACGTTACATAGGCCCATATGAAATCCTTAGAAGATTTGGACAAGTTGCTTATATATTAGCACTACCTCAAAAACTTTCCTCAGTCCATCCGGCATTTCATGTTTCGATGCTTCAAAAATGCATAGGAGATCCATCTCGTATTGTTCCAATTAACAATGTTCAAGTGACAGAGGATCTTTCTTATGACGAGGTACCCATTGCTATCCTAGATCGACAAGTAAAGAGATTGAGGAATAAGGATGTCGCATCCGTAAAAGTCCTTTGGAGAAATCAACAAGTAGAGGAGATCACATGGGAAGCGGAAGAAATGATGAGATCCAAGTATCCCTATCTATTTGAAATGGATGATACAACTCAAAGTGCGGAAATTGGGTCATAACAAGTAAGTATCCATGAACCTTAAGTGTTTATGTATATGTATGTTAGTATAGAAATGCACATGTCGTAATTGAAACGATATTGTTCACATTCGAGGACGAATGTTCCTAAGGGGGGAAGAATGTAACACCCCGTATCTTCCTAACCCTACTTGACGGCATTCAATAATGTTGACTTAGGTGTCGAGAGCTATACGCATGTATTTTGTAATATTGACGATGAGAAAATTTAAATTTGGCCTCGTACATATGATTAGCCTTTCATAGGAGGTGTTTTGTGATTTTCATGGAGCACTTATGGGATTGAAAATGAGTCTAAGAGGACCTCTAAACAAAGTATATTAAGGCTAAGAAGTAAGTTAAAGAATAGGACTTGAAGTATCTAACCAAACCCGCGAAGAAAAGTCGAAAAATTCATTTTTCGAAAAACTAAGTAAGGGGCGCGCTGGGGGGAATGCCACGCCTCTCTGGGCTAAAATTTTTAGTCCAGAGGCAGCAAGCTGGCGCGCCCAAGGGCGTGCCACGCTGGTTTTGCCACTTTTTCAAAGTTGGAAATTTTCTGAAGTCCCAAGGGTACCCGGGGACGTATTGAGTAAAGTATTACATTGGTATGATAAAATTACTCGAGAACGAATTTGAAGTCAAAATGACAGTTTTGCCCTTATGGTCAAAATAAGCCAAATGTGGCTAGAATCACTTGTTTTGGGATTGAGGCTACGGATATGAGTAGCATGAGTGGGAATATTGTTGTAAAACGTATAAGATGACTTAAACACGAGAAATTATTGATTTTATTGGGTTAAGTGATTTGGGCTCAATAAAAGCCCAAAATGAGGCAAAAGACATGGGTCACATGACCCAATCTTCTATTGACTAAGTCAAATATAGCATTAAATGCCAAAAATGGCTAAGGATGACCCCAAGGACTATATATAGACCCAAAAATCAGATTTTATTCATTTGGGAACCCTCATGCTTTTTAGATATTTTCTCAAACATTTCTCTCAAACCCTAAGAACTCAAAGTCAATTCTTGGAGCAAGATCTTCACTTTTCAAGCTTGGGTAAGTGATTATTGTTGTGGATTAATATATTATATTCATGAAAGAGTATGTAAATCATGTTGGTTGTGCTTGGAAATGTTGGACATGGTACTTTGTGTTTTTGTATAAGATTTGTGATCCATGGGATTCAAGCTTGAATTAGGACTTGTGCCTTTGATGAAAGATCATGGTATGGATAAAATATGAACGTGTATGATGTTATTTTGTTAAATTGTGGGATTTTGGCCGATATGTGCTATGAAGTGTATTAATGTGAATTGATGGACTATTTGTGATATGCTGTGGATAGGAAAGTGTAAAGGAGAAGTGTTGTGGTGGAATGTATTGATTATCATGTATTGGTCAATGTTGGGAATATTGGGAGATTTTTGGAATAATAATTTTATCAATGGTTTTGTCAAGGGGAAATGGCATGTTTAAAGGCAAACATGTAACTCATTGATGTTATATGTATTTGTAAAGTAGTTGATGGTTAATGTAAATCCCATTATGTATTTGTGTTGTAGAGTGACACATAAAGAAGGAGCGGGACTATTGTATGCACATCTAAGATTGTATATCCGTATTGAGAGTACAAGGTATGTAAGGTTACTCTGTCCGTATCTTTCTGCGGCAAATAGTATTCATATTGACATTACGCTTGTTCCATCCCGAAATGTGCTAAGGTATCCCATATCCGGTTATCCATGGTCATTGTCATATATTTCCTACTCATTGATCATTGGTGAATCTCATGTCTCATATTCATGGTTAATGTTCTGAAAGCTCAAATAAAGTTATGTTCCAATGTTCCAATAGTGATTCATGGATTATTGTCCAATGGTTCCAATGGTGTTATGGTTCTAATAATGTTATGTTTCTCACAATGTTTATTTACATGTCCCTCACTTATTGGTTAATGATCCAAAGCTTCAAGTGAAGTTATGATTATCATGGTATCAATCTCAAAGTAATAAACAAAGTAATGCATATGTGGTCAATGATCAAGTATGGGTGGCAGCTTTGGGGGCAAATGCCTAGCTCAAGCCGATCCCAAATAAGGGGGCAGTCCTAGGGGCATAAGCCTATCTCGGACCAATCCTAACAAGGGGCAGCTCTAGGGGTAATAACCTAGCTCGATCCGAACCTGAAATGTTGTATGGGTGGCAGCTTTAGAGGTACTAACCTAGCTCGAGCTGATCCCGATATATACATTGATTCATAGGGTGGCAGCTCTAGGGGCATAAGCCTAGCTCGAGCCGATCCCAACATAACGCTATGTTATGTGTAAAACCCACTGTTCAGTCGGGGCCCGGGTATCATAGGTCAAAGGCAAAGATGAATAATCATGGAAGTAAAGATTCAAAGAATGTAATAAAGGCAACATACATGGTTTCCAAAAAACAGAATAGTGACTCGTCTACATTGTGACTTATGTATATGGGTTAAGCATTTGAACCTGAGTTCTTTGACATACTTACATATCTTACAAGTTTCATATGGCCTTACATACTCAGTATATTCTTCGTATTGACCCCTCTAGGGGAATTTACTTTACTTGCTGCAGGCGCATGTACTAGTCGACCTCCACAGTAGGTTGCCAGTTGTTGCAGATCTTTGGTGAGCTCCAGTTAGTTCGGGGCTTCTCCGAGTCACAGTTGTACATATGTTTTGGTGTTGTACATGTTATCTAAAGTGGGGACTTGTCCCGACTTTTAGTTCATTTTGGTCAATGCATTTGTTAGAGGCTTTTGTAGACGAATGTGGGTGTATAAATGTATATGTCATTTTTGACTTGGTGCCCTCAACGGCCAAGTTTCACATATGTATATATATATATATATATATCACATGTTTCATGAATTCCGTTGTTGGTATTTAAAGCTCTTACATGATCATGGGTTTCTTATGGCATGCGTATGATTGAATAAAGGCAAATCTTGGTTCTCTCGGGCCTTGTCGGCTATGAGTGCCAATTCTTCCCGATGGTATTCGGGGCGTGACAACTTTGGTGACACCAAGAAGCATCGCCAATTGCCCCACTCCATTGCTAAACCTTGTAGCCCCTCCTTTGATGTATCACTTTTGGGCCCATTTGTAATTAGGCCTAGCCTAGAGTATAAATAGTTAGTATTTCGTTTCCTTAGGTAGATTTTTATGAATATTGATATTATAAGACTCTTGAGAGAGCATGAGATAGTGAAAAAGCTTTTGTTTAGTATTGTTTAGAAACAGTTGGTTGTGAGGGCGTTACGATTCCCTCAAGGTCATTGTAAGAGTTAGGTGATTGTTGGTAATCAACATGGGAGGTCTTTGGATTTGAAACATCCATTGATTTCTGTTTTATTTATCTTCCTGTGTCTATATTTCTATCTATGTCTTCTATCCTTTACTTTTCTGTATTTCAATTGTATTATTTTTTTTTATTTTTGTGTTTATTTTTTTTGTATTTTGGTTCATATCAGATCCAGAATGGGTAGAATTCATGCTAGAATGCCTACAAACCCAGGGACTTACCCCCATGGATTTCAAGGTCATGGTGCGCAATTTCCTAGAAATGGAGTTTTATTTCTCCACACGTGACAAGATTTCCTCTCTATATCAACTAATTTATTTTGGGCAGGAAGATCCCCAATTCTTTTTTGATCCATAATACCTAGATTCTATACTAAGCGTACACCTTTAATCAATCACCAAACTCTATGCCAGATCTTGGAAAGCTTATGTGTCGAAAGAGATGCATCCCCATTCTATGAACAAGTAAAAAAGACCCAAGCAGAGCATTTCCAGGGTTTTTAAAACAAAAGCACCAAGCCCAATTGGAAATGCAACATCGCCGAGATTTAAAAGAGTTATAGGAATCTCTGTCGAGAAGGAATGCTTTTCTAAGCAAAGAAAATGCCTCTCTAAGAGAAAAACTTTTTATTCTCGATAGGGAATCCCCATGACATTATTTTTGCATTCTTTCAAGTTCTTATTCGTAGTGATTTAGTTATGATACATAATCAATCCTATTTGTTTTGTTCATTACTAAAATTGAATCCGATCAAATATTTCCATTTATCCTTTGAATTACTCATATATATCTTATGAATTTCATTTCTCACCGAAAATAATTCTAGGAGAAGTTTGAATCCATTCCATTCGGATATTGATTGGTCTTGGTTTGACATAGTTTATGCATTATTGGTTCCTAGAAGAGTTAATATCTCCATTAGCCAAACCCTTTCATACCCTGCATTTGGATTCATATTTTGTTCGTACACAATCAATGGAGGCCTTCCCGATAGATGATGCAACATCTCTAATAGCATGCTCTTACTTCGTCTTCCCTTAATAAGTCCTCCAATTTGGTGCTTTTTGATTTGCAGTTGCTATGGGGAATAAAGGACAAAATACAATTGATTCCTCTATTTAAGTGGTTCTTACTTCTCCTTGTTCCTGTTCCTAACTTCTCCACACGTAGATCCAATTTTTGGCCCTTTCCATATTTCATGGGTGCAACATCAACAAATTTGCTCATGATCAAGTTACAACCTAAGATCTATGAGCATATTATGTTAACTGTTCGTATTTCATTCATTCCATTGGTATGCTCCAAGGTACCTGTCACGACCCGAAATCCCATTCGAGCCGGACTGGCACCCGAAGCCTATATGGCCCGAGAGAACCAATCTTTGCTCATAAACCTTTGTATACATATCATCGTATGAATCTTATCTTACCTCATGCAACTATGCGGAAGACATTAATCATTGAAACATATGCTATACATATATATTTAGGAAACTTGGCCGTTGGGGCCATCAAGTCAAGACGGACATTAATCTTTTACATATTCTTCTCTTACATCCATATACCCACATATGTCTACAAAAGCCTCTACCAGATGCATCAACAAGATCAACTTAAAGTTGGGACAAGTCCCCATTTTATACCATATTTACAATATCAAAACTAATATACAACTAGGACCCAGAAAGCTCCGAACCAAGTGGAGCTCACCAAAACACTGCAAATGATCTCCAGTCTACAGAGGAGGTCTACTAATGCCTGCACCTGCAACATGTAAGGTAAGTCCCCCTAGGGGGTCAGTACAAAGAATGTACTGAGTATGTAAGGCTCATAAGAAATCATCATACATAATAAAAACAATAATGGAATCAATATAAAAGAATTTATGAATGTGAATAAACTCTCTTTTGTTATGTGTGGAACCATGTAGATTACGTTTTTTACTCCTCTTGTCTTTACATACTTTCATCTTATTTGTTCTACCCACGCTAGGCTTTTCTGTTTCCCCTGGGATGAGATTAACCCATGCTAGGTACGTTGAGCCCTGGGATGTTATGTGAACCCATGCTAGGCTTTTGTGTCACCCCTAGGATGTCATTAGTTAACCCATGCTAGGCTTTTGTGTCTCCCCTGGGATGTCATTAACCCATGCTAGGTACTGTGACCCCTGGGATGTTATGTTAACCCATGCTAGGCTTTCGTGTCGCCCCTGGGATGTACTTATGATAACCCGAGCTAGGCTTTTTTGTATCCCGTGGGATGTATCGGGATCGACCCATGCGAGGCTTTTCTGTCGCCCCTGGGATACGACCCATGCTTACTTATCAATTAAATCTCTTATTAGTCTTACTTCTTGTTCTAAGAGTGATTGAAACATTGAGGAGCATAATCTTATTTGAAACACACTCATATACACATTTCACTTCACTCCTTGACTTCAGGAGATTGACATCTTCACTTGTGAGGAATAGGTATATTAGCTTGCACATCACTTCTCTTATTACTCTTATGAGATTGGTACTTTTACTTGTGAGAGATTGATACAAAGATAATCATCATATTATAGGACTTTGGAACATGACATGATTGGAAAATAAATACTATTCAAGAATAAATGGATTCTCTTACATTATACTTTCTTTGGGATAGTGCTTTTAGGAATTATAACGTTATGACATCTTTGGAACTTCAATCCATGAAGAATAGATAAATGGATCATAAGTCATCTAATGATAAGACACATATGAATAACAATATACGTCACCCTGAATTGCTATACTTCAAGCCTCTCGGAATTGAAACAAATCCAATGTCAATAGGAACAATATGCTGTAGACGGATACGGAAAGAGTAACCTTACATACCTTGTATTCTCAATACGATTCTACAATCTTAAGTGTGCATACAATAGTCCCGCTCCGTCCTTATGTTTCACTCTACAACACAAATACATAACGGAACCAACATTAACCACCAATTACCTTACAATAGCATACAATAGCAATAAGTCACATGTTTGACTTTAACATGTCATTTCCCCCTTGACAATACCATTTATGAAATTATTGTACCAATAATCCCACAATATTCCATACATTGACCAATACATTATAACCAATAGCATGTCACACCAAGTTCATGCTTTACACTTCTCCATCACCATCACATCATAACTATTCCATCAAATTACTTCAATACACCTCACAACAACAAATCGGCCAAAATGCCATAATTTACACTTATAGAAAAATAACAAGTTTAGGACCATAATAACACCATAAATGTTGTTATTTCATACATACCATGCTCTTTCATCAAAATCACAAGTCATATTTCAAGTGTAAATCCCATGGATAACACATCTTTCACAAAAACACAAAGTGCCATATCCAACCCTTCAAAGCATAACCAATATGATTTACATACTCTCCCATGCATATAATATATTATTCCATAAGAATAATTACTTACCTAAGCTTGAGAAAGGATGATCTTGCTCCAAGAAGTGCCTTAGGGTTTTGAGAGCCAAAGAGGTGTTCTTGGGATTTTTCTAGAAAAAGATAGAAAAGTATGTGTGTTTCTCATGAATAAAATCAGATTTTTGCCTCTTTATATAGTCCCTCAATTTCCATCCTTAGCCACTCTTATGGAATTAAATGTTGTGTCTAGAAGGTCAAGGCAAGAATGGGTCATTTGACCCATTTTTGGCCCATGTCTTTTTTTCTCATTTTGGGCCATTTATTGAGCCCAATTCACTTAACCCAATAAAATCAATAATTTCTCGTGTTTAGATCATATCATACGTGTTACGACAATATTCCCACTTACCTATTCACATCCGTAGCCTCAATCCCCAAAATAAGCAATTCTAGCCACGTATGGCTTATTTTAACTACAAGGGTAAAATCGTCATTTTGATGCCAAATTCGTTCTCGAGTAATTTTTATCATAAAAATATAATACTTCACTCATTTAATGTATATTCTCATGGTTGTAGAATAAACGTGGCAAAAATCGGCCCGGTACTCCCCCGGGCACCCTTGGGACTTAGAAAATTTCCAACTTTTGAAAAGTAGCCGAAATTAGCCTGGCACGCCCTTGGGAGCGCCAGCTTGCTGCCTTTGGACTAAAAATTTTAGCCCAGAGTGGTGTGGCACTCTCTCTGGCGCACCCCAACCTTAATTTTTTGAAAATTTCATTTTTCGACTTTTCTTCGCTGGTTTGGTTAGATACTTCAAGTCCAATTCTTTAACTTACTTCTTACCCTTAATATCCTTTGTTTGGAGGTCCTCTTAGACTCATTTGAACCCCGCAAATGATCCACAAAAATCACAAAACACCTCTTATGAAGGGCTAATCACATGTACGAACCAAAATTTCAATTTCCTCATAATTAACATTACCAAATACATACTTATGGTTCTCGACACCTAAGTACACATTATTCAACATCGTCAAATAGGGTTGTGAAGGTACGGGGTGCTACATTCTCCCCCCCTTAGGAACATTCGTCCTTGAGTGTTAGCGATGTCGCTTCAATTACAACAAATGCATCTCTATATTAGCATACGTAGACATAGACGCTTAGTACTCATAGATACTTACTTGTTATAGCTTACGTTGAACCTTTTTCTTCTATATGACACAAATATGGGTACATTGATTTCATCATTTTTCCATCTTACCATGTAATCCCCTCTACTTGTTGATTTCTCCAAAGAACTTTACGGACGCTACATCTTTATTCCTCAGCCTCTTTACTTGTCGACCTAGAATCCTTTAGATAATGCCATATGACCTATATAACATGGATTCAATTTTCCTTTCTTTCCAAATCTCATTACCCTTTCCATTGGTGACACTTCCAAGAATACTCAATCATTTATGGCATGCTCTACTATTATCTGTTGACAATGTGGACAAAATGTTTTTCTTCTTTATATTGCCTTACCAATACATTTCTTCTAGACCATGGTACATTTTGGTTGCTCCCGAACGAATAGAATACTGTGAATAATGTGCTCCTATTATAACTTATTTCCTTAGCTCGTTTATATGTAGTACACAAAATCTACCTTGAGATGAAGTACTCCTCTTTGCGTAGGCTCAAATACTTTTGTCAAACGCTACTATACATGTTTTTTTCCCTTCAATTGAAAGAAATTAGAATTTTTATATTGCTTTCCCTTCTCTCAATTACAAATGAAGACTCTGCCGCATTGTACACTGTATTTCTTTCATCTAGAGTCTCAAGAAGACGAACTAGCCACCCTAACTATACCTTGCTTTTCCGTACCCTAACCCCTTAGTGTTTCCTATTGCTTTGCGTATTAATGCACCTCTTATCACATATGCTTTCCCGGGAGGTTGTCATGTATCAACTTTGTAGCCTTTTAATATTCTCAGCCACCTTTCCTATCCTTAGTTTAGATCCTTCCATTCAAAAAAAACAGTCTTTTGCAGAAAATGGACATACACTTTCTTAGCTCGGTGATCTACGTGACATAACACAAAGCCAACCACTTCATACCTATTACAACATTAAAAGTCTTTCATTTCCATCTCCATAAGATCAGCCAACGTATCATTATCACAAATATTTACTCGACCATTACGATCTAGTCTTCATTATAGTTTTTTTACCTCTGTCCATACCTTGTCTTGAAATCGGCATTTTTCTATAACAAGGAAAACCAATTCCAATGGTCAGATACAATTCAACTTACAACACTGGCTCTATTGCACGATCTCGAATGAAGAAAAGAAACAACATCCTAAATGTCCATAGCCTCCTACTTATAAATGTGGCGCGCAACACATCCATAAGCAAGACTCTACTCATACACGTCTTTGTAGACACCCTTAGAACGACCTGCTCTGATACCACTTTTGTCACGACCCGAAATCCCATTCAAGCCGGACTAGCACCCGAAGCCGATATTGCCTGAGAGAACCAATCTTTGCTTATGAACCTTTGTATACGTATCCTCGTATGAATCTTATCTTACCTCATGCAACTATGCGGAAGACATGAATCATGGAAACATATGTTATACATATATATTTAGGAAACTTGGTCATTGGGGCCATCAAGTCAAGACGGACATTCATCTTTTACATATTCGTCTCTTACATCCATATACCCACATATGTCTACAAAAGCCTCTACCAGATGAATCAACAAGATTAACTTAAAGTAGGGACAAGTCCCCGTTTTATACCATATTTACAATATCAAAACAAATATACAACTAGGACCCAGAAAGCTCCGAACCAAGTGCAGCTCACCAAAACACTGCAAATGATCTCCAGTCTACAGAGGAGGTCTACTAATGCCTTCACCTGCAACATGTAGGGTAAGTCCCCCTAGGGGGTCAGTACAAAGAATGTACTGAGTATGTAAGGCTCATAAGAAATCATCATACATAATAACAACAATAATGGAATCAATATAAAAGAATTTATGAATGTGAATAAACTCTCTTTTGTTATGTGTGGAACCATGTAGATTCCGTTCTTTACTCCTTTTGTCTTTACATACTTTCATCTTATTTGTTCTACCCACGCTAGGCTTTTCTATTGCCCCTGGGATGAGATTAACCCATGCTAGGTACGTTGACCCCTGGGATGTTATGTGAACCCATGCTAGGCTTTTGTGTCGCCCCTGGGATGTCATTAGTTAACCCATGCTAGGCTTTTGTGTCTCCCCTGGGATGTCATTAAACCATGCTAGGCTTTCGTGTCTCCCCTAGGATGTCATTAACCCATGCTAGGTACTGTGACCCCTGGGATGTTATGTTAACCCATGCTAGGCTTTCGTGCCGCCCCTGGGATGTACTTATGATAAGCCGAGCTAGGCTTTTCTGTATCCCCTGGGATGTATCGGGATTGACCCATGCTAGGATTTTCTGTCACCCCTGGGATACCACCCATGATTACTTATCAATTACATCTCTTATCAAGGATTTATCTAAAATTGCACATCCCTTTTGTAAATTGTTGAGAAGGAGGTGAAGTTCTTTTTTGATGATGTTTCAAGGCATTTGAGTGTCTAAAAGAGAAGTTGATTTCAACCCCTATTATTGTATCACATGAATGGTCCATGCCATTTGAGGTTATGTGTGATGCTAGTGGTGTGGTGCTAGAAGCATTCCTAGGCCAAAGTTGAGAGAAGATTCTACATCCGATCTATTATGCTAGCAAAACACTTAATTCTGCTTAGAAAAATTATACTGTGAATGAACATGAGTTGCTTGCTGTGGTTTTTACCTTTGAGAAATTTTGATCTTATTTGCTTGACACCAAAGTGATTGTGCATACTCACCACGCAACTCTTAGGTACCTTATGATAAAAAAGGATGCAAAACCGAGGTTGATTCGTTGGGTACTTCGGTTACAAGAATTTGACTTTGAGTTCAAGGATCGAAAAGGGACTGAAAATCAAGTGGCTGACCACTTATCATGCCTTGAAGAAGAGGCAATGCTGAAATTGAAGGATAAGCTTGAGACTAATGATACTTTTCGAGACAAACAGGTATTGACAGCATCGCAAGACTTGATTCCATGGTTCGCGGATTTCGCATATTATTTGGTGAGCGATATGGTGACTGAGGAGCTATCATTTCAACTGAAGAAGAAGTTTATGCAAGATGCGAGAAAATTCTTATGGGATGAGCCATACTTATTTTGGATTTATGCAGACGGACTGATTCATAGATGTGTCTCTAAGATAGAGATGATGAGTATTCTAGAGGCATGTCATTCTTCACCAGTTGGGGGTCATCATAGTGGTGCGCGGACTGCGCATAAAATCTTGCAACGTGGGTACTACTGACCCACCAATTGTATACACGTGATTTTGACCCTCCTCGAGTTTTAACCTATTTTTAGCATTAAATATTTATTTTTTATCTAATCTTTATTTTACCTTTTATTTTCATTTTTAGTAGATTTTATTTGATAAATTATGAAAAAGAATTCAAAAAAAATATAGAGTCACATTTTAGGATAAGTTTTATTTTTTTACTTTTAAAATAGAAGAAATTTTTTGACAAATATATTTTTCTTTTAATTTTTGTTTTAATAGATAATCAAATGATTTTAATATTTTCTTAACCATATTTTTTAGTACTAGCTTTTAACTTTTCTATATTTTTTTATTAGTCCGAAATAAGTAGCTAATATTTGTACCACTATATTTTATTGGTATCTTTAATTTTTTTTTAAAAAAAAACTAAACTACCCCAACACCCCACTAATCCCCGTAACCTCACTATAACCTATCCATTCCTTCACATCCCTCAAATTCAGCACACACTCACATACACAACACAAAACTCCCTCAACTCAACCCAACTCCCTCAACTGCACAAAAAAAAAATTATATAAACATAGAGACGGACAAAAAAATAGAGCACTTGGAAAAAAGAGAACAAAACACAGAAAAGATTAGAGATAGAGAAAGATTGAGAACATCAACTAAAGGCAAAGAAAAAGAAAGATAGACGAGAAAAGAGAGAACAACAAGATACAAAAACAAAATAGAGAGTATAAGGTAAATAGACTTAAGATGTCACGACCCGAAATCCCATTCGAGCCGGACTGGCACCCGAAGCCGATATGGCCCGAGAGAACCAATCTTTGCTCATGAAACATCGTATGCATATCCTCATATGAATCTTATTAAACCTTATGCAACTACGCGGAAAACATGAACATGGAACATATGCTATACATATATATTTATGAAACCTGGCCGTTGGGGCCATCAAGTCAAAACGGACATTCATCTTTTACATACTCATCTCTTACATTCATATACCCACATATGTCTACAAAAGCCTCTAACAGATGCATCAACAAGACCAACTTAAAGTCGGGACAAGTCCCCACTTTATACAACGTTACAACAAATATACAATTATGACTCAGAAAGCTCCAAATCAAGTGGAGCTCACCAAAACTTTTGAAAATGATCCCCAGTTTACAGAGGAGGTCTACTAATGCCTGCACCTGCAACATGTAAAGTAAGTCCCCCGAGGGGGTCAGTACGAAGAATGTACTGAGTATGTAAGGCTTATAAGAAATAGAATCATACATGAGAATGCCAATAGAATAAAATATGAGAGAATAGTCAATGTGGATAAACCATCATTTTATATAATATATTTTATAAATATTTTCCTTCAAGGGAAACTACCTTTACTCAAGAGACTTGCCTCTCATAGATTCTTCTATACCCAAGAGCTTCTTTCTTGCTTCTATATTCATTACCTCTATTGTTCATCTACTTGGTTAGTAGGTTGTAAAAGAATAACACTCATCCACATACATCCACTCTAGTGGTGGGGCAATAATATAACGTACATTTACTCTATTAACGTACATCCACTCTATTGGTGGTTTTAACGTACATCTACTCTATTGGTGGTTTAGCATACATCCACTCTCATGGGGGGCAACATACATCCACTCTCATGGTGGGGCAATATACATCCACTCTCATGGTGGGGTAACATACATCCACTCTCATAGTGGGGCGACATACATCCACTCTCATGGTGGGGTAACATACATCCACTCTCATGGTGGGAGAACATACATCCACTCTATGGTGGGAGAGCATACATCCACTATATGGTGGGAGAACATACATCCACTCTATGGTGGGAGAAAATACATCCACTCTATGGTGGGAGAACATACATCCACTCTATGGTGGGAGAACATACATCCACTCTATGGTGGGAGAACATACATGGGAGAGATTAATATATCAACCTATGAGAGATTAATACATTACGGATCATGACACTATTTGAAACACACAAATACGCTTTACCTCACTCTTACACTTCATGAGATTAACACCTTAACTTGTGAGGGATAGATATATTAGCTCGCACTTCACCTCCTTCACTATTCTTATGAGATCTTATATAAGTAAGTATATGATATCGGACCTCTACCTTTGGTGGGCTATAATAAATAACAAAGCATAATATTGGGATTATTCCATATTGAACTTAAACCCTCTAGAATGTGATCCATACTCACTGAAACATATAGTAACCAAGCACATTACCTCTTTATAATCTTATACCCCATTACATCGTTATGAGAGTGACACATTAGAGATCATGACATTAAAGAATACACTTATATACACATCTCACTTCAATCCTTTCCTTCACGAGATTGACATCTTCACTTATGATGAATAATTATACTAACTTGTACATCACCTCTCTTATTACTCTTATGAGATTGGTACTTTTACTTGTGAAAGATTGGTACAAGGGTAATCATCATACTATAGGACTTTGGAACAAGACATGATTGGAAAATGCCATCCAAGATTAAATAGATTCTCTTATGTTATTACTCTCTTGAAACAGTTCTCCTCGAAATTTCAACGTTATGACATCTTCGGAACTCCAATCAAGGAACAAGGAACAAGAGATAAGTGTATCATAAGTCATCTAAGAATAGGACACATATGGTTAACAATATACATCAACCTGAATTGATATACTTCAAGCCTCTCGGAATTGAAACAAATCCAATATCAATGTGAACAACAAGTTGCAGAAGGATATGGAAAAAGGAACCTTACATACCTTGTATTCTTAATACGAATACACAGTATTAGACGTGCATACAATAATTCCGCTCCTTCCTTATGTTTCACTCTACAACACAAGTATATAACGGAACCAACATTAACCACCATCTACCTTACAATGGCATACAATAACAATGAGTCACATGTTTGGCTTTAAAATGTCATTTCTTTCTCTATAATACCATTTACGGCATGGTCATATCAATAATACCACAACATGCCCAACATTGACCAAAATATCATAACCCACTAGTATGTCACACCAAGTTCATACTTTCCACTCTCCATCATCTCAACATCAAAATTATACCATCAATTTACTTCAATACACCTCACAACAACAAATCGGCCAAAATCCCATAATTTACACTTATATGAAAATAACAAGTTTAATGACATAATCATCCCATATATGTTGTTATTTAATCCATACCATGATCTTTCATTAAAATCACAAGTCATATTTCAAGCTTGAATCTCATGTATCACAAATCTTTTATAAAAACACAAAGTACCATGTTCAACCCTTCCAAGCATAACCAACATGATTTACATACTTTCCCATATATAATATATTAATCCATAATAATAATCACTTACCCATGCTTGAAAAATGATGATCTTGCTCCAAAAATGACTTAGGGTTTGAGAGCCCAAAAGAGTGTTCTTGAGAAGTCTAGAAAATGCAAGAAAAGCATGTGTATTTGTGATGATAAAAATCAGATTTTTGCCCCTTTATATAGGCCCTATAATCCATCCTTATCCACTCTTTAGCATTTAATTCTATGTGTGGCTTAGTCAATGAAAGAATGGGTCATTTGACCCATTCTTGGCCCATGTTTTCTTTCACATTTTGGGCCCTTTTTGAGCCCAATTCACTTAACCCAATAAAACCAATAATTTCTCATGTTTAATTCATTTCATACGCGTTACGAAAATATTCCCACTCACAGGATTCATACTCGTAGCCTCAATTTCAAAAACAAGCAATTCTAGCCACGTATGACCGATTTTGACCAAAAGGGTAAAATCGTCATTTTGATGCCAAATTCGTTCTTGAGTAATTTTATCATACCAATATAATACTTCACTCATTTCATGTATATTCTCATGTTTGTAGAATAGACGTGGCAAAAATCGGCTCAATACGTCCCCGGGCTCCCTTGGGACTTAAGAAAAATTCCAACTTTGAAAAGTGGCCAAGACTAGCGTGGCACGCCCTTGGGCACTCCATATTACTGCCTCTGGACTAAAAATTTTAGCCCAGACCGGTGTGGCACGCCCTCTAGAGCGCCCCACACTTAAAATTTTTGAAAATTTTATTTTTTGACTTTTCTTCGCGGGTTTGGTTAGATACTTCAAGTCCTATTCTTTAACTTACTTCTTACCCTTAATATCCTTTGTTTAGAGGTTCTCTTAGCCTCATTTTAAACCCCACAACTGCTCCATGAAAATTTCAAAACACCTCCTACGCAAGGTTAATCACATGTACAAAGCCAAATTTTAATTTTTTTTTCATCACTAACATTACAAATTACATATTTATGGCATCTCGACAACTAAGTAACCATTGTTCAACGTCGTCACACAGGGTTGGGAGTATACGGGGTGTTACATATGAGTTCATAGTCGTGAGGTCTTCTATTCGTGGTTTCTGTTCGTCGGTTTAGTTCGGATCTTAGAAGAGTTTAGCGTTCACGAACTCTTGGAAATCAGTAGATTATTAATAGCTTTGTTTTCTTCATGACTTGAAAGAGGTAACACTATCTTTTATAGCCTAATGATAAGGTTAAATGGAAATGTGAGATTTGTTATATCCCCTCTATTTGTTTTGAGCAATTTGTGTTGGGATCAAAATCGAGAGGGCATCATGTGGAAGTTTATAGTTGTAAACCATGTAGACGATAAATCGGGTGACAAATAAAAATATACTAAAAATATATTATTGATAGGGTTTGACCAATTGACCTACATATGAAAACCTAATATTGAAAAAGCATAAAAATCTATTGGCAGAAATCTCCCCCTAAACAAGACTCTTTGATGACTACATTGTGGATTCTATTGTGTTGTGATATGAGAAGGGGGGTCTTCTATTTATAGAGGTTCAAATCCTTTTCTGCAAGAAAGAAGTTAGCCAAATATGGAAGAATTTTATATTTTCCTTTTAGGAAAAGTAAAAGTAAAAGTAATTATGGTATTACTTTTATTTTCCTTTCAAGAAAAATAAAACTCAAATTTAGTAAGAAAATCATGGCAAAACCCCTAACAAATCTCCCCTTTTTGGATTGATTTTCTTGACAAAATAATCTTGATCTTCCTTCTTCACACAATCTTCATATATCACTGCTGCTTATCATGATTAAAAGTTGATATGGGTTAAAATTTGGAGCCCTATGCGTTAAAAATAAAAGCATGGGTTGATATTATTGGAGCCCTGTGTTATAAGTGAACAGGGTTGAAAGTGAAGCCTTGAGCATTGAAAGTGAGCACAGGTTAAAAGTGGAGCTCTTGCGTTAAAAGTATATGCACGAGTTGAAAAGAGTCTAAGCATAAAAGTTAGCGAGAGTTGAAAGTTGGAGCCCATGCGTTAAAGCAAGTATGAGTTGAAAATTGATTTTGGTTTTAAAGATGGATTAGCAGCAGGATTTTTGAAAATTTGTTTGAAACTTATTCTCCACATGTAGTTTTTTGGACATATATTTTCATTATCATTAAATTGGTTGCAACTTTCATCATAACTTATCCTCAATCTGAACCATAGGACCTTTGAACTATAGGCTCTGATACCACTTGTTGGGTTCGAAATCGAGTGGGCGTCATGCGGAAGCTTATAGTTGCAAACCATGTAGACGATAAATTGGGTGACAAATAAAAACATACTAAAAACATATTATTGATAGGGTTTGACTAATTGGCCTACATATGAAAACCTAATATTGCAAAAACATAAAAATCTATTGGGAGAAATCTCCCCCTAAACAAGACTCTTTGATGACTGCATTGTGGATTCTATTGTATTGTGATATGAGAAGGGGGGTCTTCTATTTATAGAGGTTCAAATCCTTTCCTCCAAGAAAGAGGTTAGCCAAATATGAAAGAGTTTTATAGTTTCATTTAGAAAAAGTAAAAGTAATTATGGTATTACTTTTATTTTTCCTTTCAAGAAAAAAATAAAACTCAAATTTGATAAGAAAATCAGGGCAAAACCCCTAACAATTTGTAAATTAAATTTTTGAATTTCTTTTTAGTGTTTGCTTGTTCTCTCTTTGGTGTTTATGATTCAGAAAGTATGAGTTATAAATTTGGTTCATCTCGCTTTGGGGATCAGTGACCATGTCTTTCTCAGTAAAGAGTAAACATTTTAAAAATCTTGCATTTTTCATACGTCTCGAGTCTAAAAATGTCTCCCTATTTCCATTCACTCGTTTTGATCTGGATTACCTGAATCTGTTCTTTAAGTTTAATTTCACATATTTTTTCTATCTTAGTTGTTTGTAAAAGGAGATTGAGTTTCGAGTTAGTAGTTATATCATTCTGTTTAGTGGACGTTTATTGACGTGTTATGGTTTGCAGAAAACTGTTTCCGAGTATAGAATATTGCCTTGATGGTTGTAGCTATTTTCGCTCGAAGGTTTTCACCGGAAATCTCATCTTACTTTGCTTTCTTAGGTGTCTCTGTTTGTTGTTGCGGGAGATTTAATTTGGAATGGTTGGTACCACAAACATGTCTTTTTTTATGATTGTTGTAATGACTTTAGTTTGTTTGCTTAAGGCTGCTAAAATTTTAATTTTTACTCTACACTCTCGCCAAAGTTCAACTCATTTTCTGTAAGCGACGATTGATTTCGTCGAGTTGATACAACCTGTTTATTTTCTATTTTGTCTTTGGTATGAAGCCGTTAAGATCACCTATTTGTGGAAATATTTTTCTCGCATACGGGGTTTACGTTTGAGTGCTGAATCTGCAACTTTATTTTCCCTGTTTACTATTCAGTTCGCTGCTAAGACTTAACAGGTCTCGTCTTAAATGTTCACTATTCTTATCTTGCTTGTTTAGTTCGAGATATGATAGGTGTCGAGATATATGATTTCAAAGTCACTGTCCTAGTTATGATTTGGTTGGAGAATAGAAGTTCAATTTATACTGTTGGGGTATTTGATTAAGACGCTATCTTGGAAAAATGACTTTGTTCTATGCTTTTTTTTCCTCTGAAAGTTAGCCCAAAATCCCCATTTTATGTTTGTTAAAGGGGCTGGAAGTTGGGTGTTAAAATAACCTTTATTTTTCTTTGAAATTAGGAAATGCTTATAGGATAGCTAGTTTGTTTCATTGATTGTTGAATTTGTGTATTATATGGAAGCTCTTATTTTTATTTTTTGTTTAAAGCGATGCAATCCAAATCAGCTACTTTAGTGGAAGTAAGTTTTCCAAGTACTGAATGTTTTGAGTGTCGTAGAACACAAAGAGAAGACGACAAACTGAATACAGCATCTTCTCTCTTTATTTTTCTTATAAGATGAATGAAAGGAATATCTTGCCTATTTCATCTACATCTACTCAAGCAGTTAAACCAAGAAGCAGCATGTTATAAATGGTAAATGTTAATTTTTATTTAAATGAATTGCCGGGCTGATTAACAACCTCAATTTGGTGTCGGATTGTTTGGTTTGAGTCATTGTTGAATCCAAGTTCCTTATGCGTTTTCTGATTTTAGGTTTCCTTGTTTGCTGTGATCTGGAAAAAAAAAATGCACAAAGCAAGTCAGTTTTTTTTTTTAATAATGAATCTAAATACACTAATTTGGGTGCCTTTTAACTAGTAATGTTTGCTAGTTTTGCTTCTTCGATCTTATTAAATCTTAAGAATGAGGGATTTCAGTACACTACTTTTCCTTTTACTCCTCCGTTCTCAGATTATCGTGCTTGATAGTTTTTTTTTTATAAAAAATAACGTTGAATGGATTTAAAATTTCATTTTATACCGTCTAGCTGGTAGATACCAAATGGATTATACCTATCTCATCATTTTTCTCTTTAATTGCCTGCCAGTTCTACTTTCTGTCATCTTTACAAAATATGGAATTATATGCATGTTAAACCTACGAATAGATAATGTCCAGTAGGTGAGTGTTTGTGTATTGGATCAATGTTTGCTGGTGGGTAGATGTGAACGCAATGGTGAGCGGGGTGAGGTTTTTTTATGTTGTCTCTTAGTTGAATGGGCTTGTTTAACTTGGCACAAGTAATTGATGCAAGTTTTGTGGTCTTGTGTTTTATCACGTGTGTTTTTTTTCCCTTCTGTTAATGTTCAGATTGCCTTGTTTATTATTTTTCAAGTTGATTCACTATTGGCTTTATTTTCTGGGAGTGGTTTGTAATCACAAGTTTCGAATGCTATCTAGCCAAGAGTCAAAATTCATGGCCCCAATTTAATATCTTCTTAACTTAGAGTGAGCTTGAGTGAGACGGATTGCGAACTTTTTCAAGATCCGTCGATATAAAGAAAAGAAAAGAGTGGAAAAACCTATTTGTAAGGGAGCGAGGCGAGTTACGGACTAATCCAAGACTCGTTACAAATTTAAAAGAAAAGAGTGAAAAAATAATAAGGTTAATAAGAAATTGTCTCGAGCTATACGAGAGATGAACAAATGCCTCTAACGATAGATAAGCTTTAAACCCGATAAATTTGGTGTCGATTAAGAATGCAGTTATGCATCTTTCTTGGTACGCTTAATAACAAATAAAGAAATTCAAGGATACAATTATGCACCTTGGTGAAGATTGTCTTAAAAATTAATTCAAGACGCGTAGAAAGAGATTAGTAGTTGCGGTGCACTTAAGCGAAGAAGACAGTTACGCCTCTAAGTTGGTGTCTGTCAAGACTTAGAATGCAGTTATGCGTCTAAGTCTAAACCAATAAAAGTACATCATTAAAAATGAGCAAATCATTGGCCCATAGCAATATATCAAAAGTAGTTTAAACTAAGTATAAGTTGATAAAAGCGATCGTGCAAGAACCACGGGACTTGAGGGGTGACTTATACCTTCCCCTTGGTCAACAAAATTTCTTACCCGATCTTCTATTTTCGCAGACCAATAAAGAGTTATTTTCTTTTGATTAGGGATTAAAAAAGGTGACTTGGAACACCATAACTCAGTTCCAAGTGGCGACTGTGTAAATGAAATAATCCCTATTCAATATCGTCACTTTAATTGAAAAAACTCTTCAACACAAAAAAAGGGGTGTGACATCTCTGGCGACTTCGTTGGGGACTACCAGAATTCAAGCTTTGTGATATTAATTTGCACTTGCATTATCTATTTTGATATATTATATTTTGGCCTAATGTGCTACTTGCTGCTCATTTATCGTTTTCATATTGTTGAATTGCTTTATAAACTGTCTTCTCTCGTGCACCCCTCTGAGTCTCTAAAATATAGGGTAGAAGGAATTCAATTATGCATCCTACTTTCTTTTGAGATAAAACCAGAGTATCCAGTCACCTGGTGAAGGATTATTAGCCACACATGTTAGGTGGGGTTTGGACCAGTAACGAAGGCAGAATAGCACTGCTACCGAACAAGTTGCCCCTCCCCAACTCGAGTATCTGCTCGGGTAAGCCAATCTAGACATCTATCTCCATCGGATTAAACATAGTAGAACTGAAACTCAAACGTGCCTATCTTTATTAGGCTCCACTTTTTCTGCATCATGTGCATATGTCTTAGCGGGACTCAGCATAAGGGCTGGGTACATCTAGGACAGGTGTTCCTCTTTATATGACAAGCATGCATATGCATCCTATGTGCTCTTTGACATTTATTTTGAAGGCCTATTTGATTGTTGACCGGCTTTAGGCAACTTAGTGAGACAGAAGAGAGCAACTTTTCCTCTAACTTTTTGACTGTTTCTTTAAAATCCCTTTTTGGAAGTAAAAATAAGACTTTGTTTCCTTTTATAGACTTCACGAATTACGTGGATCTGATTCTCACTGTCTAGTGTGATACATAGGAAGCCCTCCCCAGGTACGACCCTATCATTTTTTTAAAAAAAAAACAAATTAAAAATCACCCATCAATTGATTGAGGGCTATTTTGAAAATATGACTAATTTAATTATTATTTTCTTATCCTCAAGTTTGGTTTGTATACATATATCTTAATAGCCCTGAACCTTTAGGGGCCGTGAGGCTGAGTTTATGCATAATAATAATAATAATAATAATAATAATAATAATAATAATAATAATAATAATAAAATACATATATCTTAATAGCCTTGAACCTTTAGGGTCGTGAGGCTGAGTTTTTGCCCAAAAAAAATTTACATATATCTTAATAGCCCTGAACCTTAAGGGGTCGTGAGGCTGAGTTTTCGTAATATATATATATACACACACATCGTGTCTTCCCTCTAAGATATTATTATTATTATTTTTCTAAAATACTTGGTTTCATTTTTTCTCTAAATCAAAACTCATGGTTGAAATTATATATAGAGATCTGTCTTTGTAAAATCGCCTTGTAGGGTTGGTCTAAACTAGAGTCATTCCCTAAAAAGGAATGTTGACGTCCATGTTACCCTCACCTCCCATTTCGAATAAAATTATTTTTTATTTGAGTCCAATTTGGCTTTGCACTAACATTCATGAGTCGAGTCAAAATCCAAGAAGTTAGTGAATAAAGTTTCGTCGGGAGTCTAGACGTTTCCTAATCATGTATCTCTCTATAGGTACAACATGTTTTGTCTGGTTCGTGGAAAGTGTCAGAAGAGGAAAAGAGATAGGAATGTACCACTGTAGGTTGTAGATTGCGCCCCCTAACAACTTTGGACATGGTGGAATGAGATGGGTCCATTGAAGCATGATGAAATATTCAAATATTTGGGTTTTCTGACAAACTCATGATAATCAACCCTAGGAGAGATGTAATTGAAGCACTGTTATCTTTTTAGGACCCATTGAACAACGTATTTTGTTTCTCAAATTTTGAGTTGACTCCAACTTTAGAAGAGATAGCAGGTTATACCGGGTTTGGGAACATGCACCGTAAAAAACTTGTGGCCCCGAGAAGCATTTCAGTAAATAGATTCTGTCAGCTCTTGAACATTAGAAAACCAAAAAAGAAATCACTGGAAAAAGTCTAGATATCCTTGCAGTTTTCGTATGAAAGGTATGGGAGACAAGAGGGGTTTGAGCAATTCGGAGGACATTTCATTAACAAGGGAAATTTTGAAACCTGGAAAGAGCATAGACGATTTGCATTTATGGTTGCCTTTTCAGGGACAAAGATTTTTCTAAGGAGAGATAAAAAGATTAACATCCATTTAGCTGGAGTGGTATATGTCTTGATTAAGAAAGAGGATCACACCATTATGCAATGATCTTAGGTGACATCTACCGTGCTCTAACTATCTGCCAAAAGGGGAAAGGTTTCTTTGAAGGATGTAACATCTTACTGCAGATATAGATTGTGGAACATCTTTACCAGCATCCTAAGGTGGCAAGGTTTGTTCCTGAGCGAACTGATCATAGCAAAGACCATGAAAAGAGGATGAAAGGATATAAATGCCCAAAAGGGGTTAGTGCTTGGGATAAATGCTTTCGCCCACTGATAGCAGATAAGATTTACATGGAAAGTCCCTTGGTTCCCTAGGAAGCAGGTCATACATGGGTCTATTTTTCATCCTTTCTGGTTGTTGATCAGTTAGGTAAGCATCAAATATTACTCATAATTGGAGACATAAGAGATTTGAAATTTGAGGTCAGACCAGATATTACCCTTCCAGAGGGATTGACCCATAAGATTTGGGATGGTTGTCGTGTTATAGGAATTGAAACAATGGTTATAGAGCGCGAGGAAGGAGAAGTACAACTGGGTTAATCTTATTGGCTCGAGACACAACCACTTCCTCTTGTCAGCCAGAAAGATCTGTTAAAGGACTAATATATCAAGAGGCTGAGATTAGGATAGGGGTTAAGATGGATATGCGAGATCAGCATGCTGCCAATCAGGTTTTGAGAGCAGATTTAAAGCATGATAGGGTAGCTTTGACTTACCAAAAAACAAAGAAACATATAGAGAATGAGGCAAGAATCAAGCAAGCTCGATTGGATGTAGAGAGGGATTATCAATCTACTATTTAGATACTAAATGCTGATTTGGAGCGAGCTAGGGAAAAAATTGAGGAAAAACGAAGGGAATTTACTGAGGAGAAGGCTAAGTCAGCTCAAATTGAGGTTGCACTCCAGGGACAGATCAAGCTAGCCACAACTAAGGGGTCAGAGGTCACAGAACTCACCGCATCCCACTGCCAATAATTACAGGAATATGACAAGAAAGTGCAAGCAGATTTTGATCAAGAGAGGTCCCAATGGATTTGTGAAAAGGGAATATTGCGGGAAAAGCTGGAGGTAGCTTCCACTTGAGAGCAACACCCAAAAAAGATGATTGCTTCCCGAGATCAGCATATTCAGGGATGGGATCAATCTTTTAGTTCTCTTCGAGTGAAGGTCCGTCGCATGGAAGATCACACTGCCCAAATGGGTCTGGATTATCAAGAGTTGGACCACGAACAGTTTCTAGCGCAAGTACCAATATTTTGTCAATGCCTTACAACTTCATTGCAAGATATATACTTGGGTATGGGAGGCCATTTGAGGCCAAAATCTCCATGAGAGGGCATGTTGAGGTCATGAAAATCACCAGTAGATCTTAAGACGTTGGAGCGTAGTTGCAGGGATGAGCATTTATTTTCTTCTGTTGTAGTATTTTAGTTTCAGTCTTTGGACCTTTTGTCTAAAATTTATGTCTTTTAGTTAATCATGTATGTTAAGTTTAGTTTCATTGTCAGGTGTCTGTTTGTAGGGTCTATCTTTAGGTGTCTTGTCACTTTTTCTTTTGTACTTGTATTTGGAAAAAATGTTCAATGCTTGGTGAATGTGATAGAGCTTGTTGTTTATTTCTATTTTTAATTTATATTTTACTTTACTAATTTTATTATTTTTCATGAAAAAAAAAAACCATTTTGTTAGTTTTCTCCGAACTATGCAAAGATCTGATTCATGTCCTGACATGATACGTAAGCAACCCTCCAATTGGTTCGATTAAAAATTTTTCAAAAAAAAATGAGTGAAAAGGGAGAGTGTGCCTAGAAAAGACAGGATGAAAGATAAGGTCTTCTATGTTAGGATGGGAAATACATTTAGGGGAATAACATACATTGTGTAATATAATATATTAAATGTGCAACACTCACCCATTTGCCACTTGTCACAGAAAAAGATAAAAATAGTAAGGTGGTTGGTTTATGGTTAAGCTGGCATCACATCCATACAACACCAGGTTCAAAGGAAAAGGCAAGATGACCAACAAAGATGGTATAGAGTTAGACAATGAAGAAACCCAAAATCAGTTGATTCTGCAAGAATTTGTATCAATGGAGGAGAGTAGGTTATTGAAACAATAGATGGCAGAAATGTATAAATCCTGGATGAATGAAAAAGCGCCACCTTCCTCAATGCCCGTACTTTCAGACACGACTGATCCAAATTCCACTCAAACCCAAACAGGTGATTCACTTTACCCACCTGGATTAGGCCCATATACTAATTTGTCTAGACCTGCTGGGACCTCTACCATGCACCCTCCAAATCTGTCTCTCATAAATAACCCACTTTTCATTCCCGTAGTACCAACTACTGCAAGCCCTCAACCGATATTAACAAAGTCTAGCAGTGAGCCACATCATGATCAATTCTATTCCCTTGGATTGACTTTCAAACCCCCAGACTCATGCTATCCCACTTATCAGCATGATTCCCTTATTATGATAGAGAAAACTATTAGGAATGAGGAACAAGAAGAGATGGCCAGGAAGGTAAGAAGTTTGGAGCAAAATATGAGAAAGAGGCAAGGACTGCAAGGGCACAAGAGTGTTTCATACAAGGATTTATGCATGTTCCCCGATGTCCACTTGCCTCTAGGGTTCAAAACCACAAAGTTTGATAAGTACAAGGGTCACATTGATCCTTTGGCTCATTTGAAAAGGTTTTGTAATCAACTAAGAAGAGCAGGGGAAAAGTAGAACTACTGATGGCTTTATTTAGAGAGAGTCTGAATGGGATAACTTCAAAATGGTTCATTGATCAAGATATCTCTGGCTAGTATGTTTGGGGTGACATGGCTCGGGATTTTGTCCAGCAATTTTAATACAATATTGACATAGTTCAAGATCGCACTAGACTTTCCAACATAAGAAAAAAGACCACCAAAAGTTTTCTAGAATGTGCTATTAGGTGGAGGGAGCAAGCTGCTATAATTAAGTCATCAATAAAGGAGTTTGAGATGATTGATATTTTTCTCCAGGCATAGGAACCTAACTACTTTCATAATTTGTTTTCCATTATTGGAAAAATATTTACCGAGGTTAGGAAGTCTCGGAGGGAAGAAAAGGAAGGAGGATGTGGCTACAGTTGTTTCAGGATCGCGACAAAATCTAAGAGGTTTGCATCGCCAATACACAAAATCTCAATCCCAAATCTATAACTAAGACCCATATAACCACCCACGATACTAAGTTCCTCCCCAAAACCCTCTATATTCCATCCCATCCCCTTAGTATCCTATTTATAATGCACAACCATATGCTCGACCCCCTTCTTACCCACAATGGTGTGCATCAGCCCCTTAAAATCACTCTCCACTGCCGTAAGTTTACCACAGCTTTTCCAAATCCAATTTTTGACCTAGGGCAGTGTACAAAAAGGGAAATATAACCAAAGATAATTTCACTCCTATTAGAGAATCCTATGCTAGCTTATTTCAGAAGCTGAGTGCCTTAAATGTTCTGAGCATAATTGAGAGAAGGATCTCGAACCCTCCCTACAAAAAATTAGATTATTTTATAAGATGTGCATATTGTTTCGATGCCCCAGGGTATGACACAGAAAAATGCTGGTACATAAAGAAAGCAATCCAAAATTTGATTGATACTCAACAAATTATGGTGCAAAACTCGAATGCTCCAAACATTAATCAAAAATCACTACCAATTCATACTGAAACAAATATGCTCGAGTTGGGACATGGCGACGAAGAGTCGAAAGTTTCCTACAAGCCTATCATTAAGATCAAAACTGATGTGGAAAACTCAGCAAATGTTGTGGATTGAAAAAAAAGTACCTTCAGGAGTAAATGAGATGCTAGTAAAGCCCAAACCATCGAATACTCCTATGCTAATAGTGAAAGGAGCTTCAGAAAGTGTTGGGGCAAGTGAGATAAAACTAAAATTAATTATTTCAGGAATGCCTGCCAAGCCCCTTTTAACTATAAAAGGAGCTCTTTTCACATTTATAATTATTAAACCATTTTTGCAACTTCCTATGGTCAATACCAAGACAGTAACTTTGAACTATAATTGCATTGTAGTGACATAAAGGGGAAGGAAGTCATTGAAGAAGTGGATGGTGTAGGGGGTTTAACCCGTTCTAGGAGATGTTTTTCCCCAAAAGAGTTAAGAATAGCTAAACAAGGTAGGGATCAAAAAATTCCTACCAAGAAGCCGGTTGCTGAGGAAGAGGCTAAAAAATTCTTAAAAATGATGAAGTTACCAAAATATTCTATTATGGAACAGTTGAGGAAAATGCCAGCCAAATCTCATTGTTGTCTTTGCCGATACACTCAAATGAGCATTGCAGAGCTATAATAAAGGTTTTGAATTAAGCACATGTGCCTAGTGTGATTACAGTGAATCAATTGGAGAAAATTATTGGAAGAATCTTTGAGGTAAATAGGGTCACCTTCTTAAATGATGAACTACCCATGGAAGGTACTGCACATAACCGCGACCTCTACATTACTGTAAAATATGAGCATTCCTATGTCACTCGAGTCTTGATTGATGGAGGCTCTGGTGCTAATATTTTTCCCCTATCAACTTTGAAAAAATTAAATGTTAGCATGGAAAAGATCCGACCCAATAATGTATGTGTCAGAGCTTTTGATGGAGGAAAAATAGATGCCATTAGCGAGATAGAGCTTGTACTAAAAATAGGGCCTATTAATTTTACTATAGACATCCAAGTGTTGAACATTGACGCTTCCAACAATCTATTATTGGGAAGGCCATGGGTTTATAGGGTTAAGGCAGTCCCATCTATATTGCATCGAATGATCAAGTTTAAACACAACAGACAAGAAATAGTTGTTCATGGTGAAGGGGACTTGTCCATGTACATAGAATCTTTCATTTTCTTCATTGAGGCAGGCAATGCAGATGTAACATTGATTTATCAAGCTTTTGAGGTAGTGGTTGTTGAGCATATCCTCGAGGGTAATCTCATTCCAAGACCACTATTGCCCTTTGCATCTATCATGGTGATGAATGAAATGTTAAGGCATGATTTTGAACCAGGAAAAGGTTTAGGGATGTCTTTACAGTGCAGAGCTCATCCAATATGACCACAAGAGAGCCTTGGTTCCTTTGGTTTGGGGTATGAACCCACTTTTGAAGATAGAAAGAAGGATAAGAAGTCGAAGAAAGAATCATGGTCACTTACCAAGCTAATAATGCCGCTCAATGTGTCTTTCATCAAAACTGGTGCTATTGGATCACTTTACGAGTTGTAGCCCAAACCTATTTTCTTACTAGAGATTATTGGTCCTTAAAGAGTTGAAGTAGGAGTTGACTATGAGGGGAAGCAATGACCCGTAGGGTCAGGCAATGAGTCGTCACGAAGACTCATCCTGAGCAACATGAATAAAGTTCTAAAAGATATGAAATCCTCCCCAGTACCAATGGGTGTTCTCTCTGAGTGCAACGAGTCATTTCTAGGAGTCACTTACACAAGTGTGGAAAGCCGTTTAGGTGAACATAACCTATCGATTCTACATGCCAATCACCAAAAGAGATCACTAGTACGAAGAACCTATGGAGTTATGAAGTTATAGTGAACATAGTCCTAGTACCTATCTCATATTGATTACAAAATAAATAAAATCAGTAATTGTTACAATTTGAACTCAGAAATACAAAACCTCCCTTTACATGAAATTACTTATTTACTACTTAAATAGTCACATTGATAGAAATTTCAAGTTATTCCTCGTGGGATCGACCCCAACCTGGGTTGGGTTATATATTTGATAGTGACCGCTGTATACTTTGTTTAGAGGCATAATTAGGGTGACATCAAAAACTAAAATAGAAATAAAAAGGGACTAGTGTTTTATCTTTTTCGGAGCAACAAACGGGGACTCGAACTTTTGTCAAAATGTTTTTGCCACCACAGGAAAACCAACTTGTATCTTAGCGGGAATCCAACTCTCAATGGAGTCTTACATGGATTATAGCCTAGAAACTTTCAAACATAGCAAAGAAAATCTTCTTTCAATTAAGAAATTCTTTGCTTTTTGCTTGAACAATTTCTCCATTTTTCAAGACATGAATACCTGCCTCTATTCAGTGGAATAGTGAGCTATTTATAGGGGAAATTTGGAATCGATTTGGGACTGATTTTTGATGTGGGATTTTTGGAAAACCTCAAATCAAAGAGATATAAATGAATCAAAGAAAATGAATGGAGATCGACCCCTCCTAATCCTCGTTTATACACTGAATGGATAAGAGTTGAAAGAGTGATAGATCAAAGAATATTCTCTAGATTTTGAGGGTTTTATGGGGAAATTTTCAAATCTTTGGAGGATAAGGCTACTAGCTGTTGGATTGTACCATTTTAGTACGAATTATTGAGGCTTTGCGAATGGGTCCTCAATGTTTTTTGGGGGAAAAGAATTCCAGGGGGTTCTAGGAAGCTTTCATAGTATGAAAATGCATTCTAGGCACGCGATGATGGATGAATTTAAAGAAATTGGAGAGGTATTTTTGAGGCGACTTTGGGGAATTTGGGATTAGGGTTCATGGGTTACGGATGCCGTTGATATTGCTATCATTGTTTTGTTGTGTCCGATGTTGAAGAAGAAGGGAATTAAGGGGTTAAAAGGGTGTGGGCCGGTTTGGGTCGAGGGTGCTTGGGATGGGTAGGCAGGTAGAAAAAAGTGAATAAAGGGTTGGAGATTAGGCTATTTAGGAAATGGTTTATTTGTTTAATATATAGACAATTTAGTTTAAAAAGTAACCAATTTCGGTGCAACTGTGACTGAATCAACTATCAAATATAGTCACATTTAGCAATTGACTTTAATTAACCAAAAATTAAGATGAATTGACACTTAATTTTATTACGAGCTTCTTGATTTAATAAAATCTAAAATAATTATCTTTTAACAATGATTTATTTTAAGACAAAATATATTTAAACCAAATCAACCTTAATTTAATCAATTTTAAAAGTGCAGACTTCGATCAAAGTTGGATTTTGGTAAAATGTATTTATTTAAATAACAAAATCATATGATCTCTTTTATTTGAATATGACAATGCATAACTGTTATTTAAAATGACAAAATTGAACCAAAAATTATTTGAGAGAATTCTTTATTTTGATAAAGCAATTATTTTAATATTATTTAAAACCAAAGAAGTTTAAAATTAAATACATTGTGGAGGGAAAAATTAGTTGTCAATAACTCGCCCCTCCTCTTGGGTTGGGTGAATGCAAGTAGCCCTGAGCCAAGGGAGTTTGAAGTTTCTAGCATTGTCCAACCACAGATTCATAACTTGAAAGAGGTTGGGTTTTGCACAAAATTCAAGGGATTATGGCCGGAGTCCTGTATAGGACTACCTACACATCTCAGGTTAACATGAGAATTCAGTCCATTTATAGTTCATGACGCTTGATTTTAAGCATGATATTTAAAGAATTCATAAGCTATCTCCATTTTAAATGTTAGTGAGACTGGAAAGTTAGGGAGTAGGGGAGTTGGGGAAGTTTGGATTGCAGTTGAGTTTCAACATAGAGCCCAGCTTACATATCCCAATATTCTGGGAATCATACTGCTTTTAGTTTGACTCGATCGGTAGAAAAAGACGGTCTTTTATGTTAAGATAAACTTCGGCTCGAGAGGAGTGCCAAGTCAATTTAGTTGCAGAAAAGATGCTTGTAACCTTTGAACCATGAAAGTGGAGATCTTCACACCCATAGGTAAGAATTTTACCCAAAAATAATTTCCAAATCTCTAGGTGTGCTGTCACCTAGATTTAAAGAGGGGAGAAGAAAGGAAAGTTGCTTCCAATGTGAGTTTAGAAATACCCTGGAGGTACAACTGAAACCAAAATATCTCAAAATACCCACATTCCTTATGATAGGGGTGTGGTTTGATGGCGGTGGAAGTCACCCTTTAGGTGCGTTCAAAGAGTTTGACATCCCTCTTTGGACAACGTCCCAACTTGTTGTGAAGAAAAAGTTCCACATTGTGTTGCATACTTTTTGGAGTTGTCCGTACCAATGGTTTTGGTTTGATATTCTCATCCTCTCGGATTTTCTCGACAATATCTCAAACAATACTGTTAGTGATAAACACAATTCACGAATAGATATTTAGTCTTTTACCAAATCTCTACGTGAGTTGTTATCTATACGGTAGCGCCATCCTTTCCTGTCTCTATTTGGAAGACAATACTTTAAATAATAGCAAATACACAACAACCCTCTTGGTTGTTGAATATGATGACCCTTTTGGCAATTGAATATTTTTCAAAATGGGGTGGCCTCTTGGACACCGATGATATTTCGAGTAGAATGGTCCCTGTAATCGTGTAGTCTTTTGTTGGATAATATTTTTCTCAACAACATAGAAACAAAAGCCTTCTTAGTTATTGAATATTGTGACCCTTTTGGAATTTGAAATTATTTTAAATGGGGTGGCCTTCGTTGATACCAACAATATTTTGAGTAGAACGGTCATTGCAACTATATGATTTTCTATTTGATATGGTAACCCTTTTGGTTACCCATAGTGCTTTCTGCATTCGATGGAATATCCACTTTGGCTATTGGTTATGATTCTTTTCATATGTCATCGAGTAAGTCTTGTCCACCTTTTTTACAGATGCGACTTACAAATATATCTAAAGTCGTTAATCTTCATGTAATCTTGCATATCATCTAATGTTAGATATAAGATGACTTACAGATATCCTTTGAGTTGCCAACATTTGGGTAATCCTACACATTATCCAACCTTGGATAAGAGATGGATTACAGATATCCCTCGAATCGTTAGCTTTTGGGTAATCCTGCAAATTATCCGACCTTGGATACAATGCCTATAGATATCCCTTAAATTGTCAATTTTTGGGTAATTCTGTGCATAATCAATCTTTGTATGTCATGCTGATAGAGAACCCTTGGACTGCCAATTTTGGTAATCTTGCAGAACATCCTGTAAGAATTTAGCTGTGGCTTATGGATAACCTTTGAACAGGCAATTTTTGGGTAATCTCGTGAAACTATCTTGTTAGGATGTTGTTATGGCATATTTATAATCCTATGAACTACCTAGTTTTGAGTTATCTTGCACACTATCCTGTCTCAAATGTTGTGACTTACATATGACCTTCAAATTGTTAGCTGTCTAGGAAGTCTGATTTGTAGTCTGTATTTGGATAGCGACTTAGAAACATACTTTGGACCATGTGCTTCTTTATATCTTGTGTGTTGATTCCTTTGATGATGATACACATCTTTCGATGCTAGACTCCACCGTCTATGCGTGATTAATAGATATGCGTACTCCAAAGCATCTTTCAAAGCCATACTCCTATCATCTATGCGTCATAAGCAAATAATGGAGACTTTTTTGGATAACATGATGACCCTCTTTTCATGGCCCTATCAGCATGGCCCTCTTGGCATAGCTCTCTCGGCAAGGCCCTCTCAATAATGAAATGAAATGACCCTCTCGGCAATAACATGAAATAACCCTCTTGGCATAGCCTTCTCGATAATGATATGCAATGGCCCTCTTATCAGTGGCATACAATGAACTTCTCAGCATGATATGCAACGACCCTCTTGGCAGTTTGAAGAGAAACCTTAACTGGGTCTATTTATAGGTGTCTTGGCTTTTACATGTACTTGTACTCAAGGTAAATGATTAGCAGTCACGATGTCCTTTTTGCTAGTGACTACAATCATTCTTTAAGAAAATGGTAAGAATATAATCCAGATGACTTGGTTTGTCATCAAGCTCCTCCTTTTTAGGGGGATATTCAAACAGAAAGCCCTTCGAATGTAAATAAGTGGCTGAAACCCCTTTCTAAGGACAACTACAAATACCATTTACAAACATTATATGTCTTTTTTGACCCATGATGGGTCAGAGGAGGATATCTTTACTCTGTCCTTTTTGGGCGATCGTTTTGATTGCTCCATCATTATGCCGACTCCTTTTCGTACACCTGCACTCAAGGTAAACATTTAGTATACACAAAGTCACTTTTGCTAGCGGCTATTTTTTTTTAGAGAAAACTTTAAAATAAGACATTTATAACATAGATCAGGCGCTTTCGTTTGTCATCGACAACCCCTTTTTATGTGAAATAGATAAACCTAGAAGTCTTCAATTCTAAGTGTGCTGTTGAACCCAACTCTAGGATAACCATAGATACCATTATTGAGTATTTTATTGTTTGTTGCTATCCCTAGTACTCTAGGGGGATTTTTTTTAGGAAGACACCATTATTTTTGTGCAGTGGTCCCTCATCCACAGAAAAATTATTCATTTTGGTGAAACTGATCGTGTTGACCTCCTTCGATCTTTTATCTTCTTCTTTTCATCTTCTGGGTGCTTTGTCATATTTGGACTCCTGCCCCGACTCCCTCCATTTTAGTAGATGTAAGGCAAAATTAGTTGAGCAGAAAATATGTAAAGACTTTAAAAAATAGTTTGATTTTGAAAATCTTTTGTAAGGATTTTGAAAATCTTTCTGTCGGTCATGTCATGTGCTAACTCAATGAATGTCTTTTGCTTGAGATTGGTCTATCTGGACTCTGTTGCAGCTTGTGATTTCTGAAGTTAACTCTAATCTCTTGGTGCTAAGGAATTTTTGGAGTTAATTTCAAAGTTTTAGTGGATATTGTGAGGCCCTCCTCAAAATTTTTGCCCCAGTTGAATACATTTTAAGACAAATCTTGACTTGTAGAGGCTGTCTTAAGACTTTCTACCAAAGTTCCTATAGGTCTTTATTCTTTCTGTTGGGGGATGATCCTCTTCTTTGAAATTTTTGAGACTCTATCTCTAAAATTCTGCCCTGGTTCCCATTTCTTGGATTGATATGGCTGAGCTATTAGGGAACCTACGTATCTTGTTGATGCACGAATCAGGTCATCATGTATTTCAAGACTACAAAAGGGAAATATGGAAAATTCCAAAAGGGTTGACCAAAATCGACATAGGCCGCCTACATATCTCGTTGATGCAGGAATCGGGTCATCACATAGTTAAAGACTATGAAAAGGAAACATAGCAAATACTAAATGTTGACCGAGGTTTAGATAGGCAATCTATATATCTCGTTGATGAGAGTTTAGGTCATCACGTAGTTCATACATAAAAGGGAAACGTAAATTTTTCCTAAGGTGTTGACCGAAGATGACATAGGCAGCTTACGTATCCAATTCTTGGGAATTCAGGTCAAATGTAGTTTGTACATAAAAAGGAAAGATATATTTTCCTAAGGGGTTGATTGAAGCTAAAATAGGCCGCCTACATATCCCATTCTTGGAAATTCAGGTAAAACATAGTTCGTACATAAAAGTATAGGGATTTTAAGCTATCACAAAGAATAAAAATGGTTACATTCAGAATAGTGTGATTACAAGAAAAGGAAACATGAAGGAAAAACTATTATCAGATGTAGTATCTATTCACTACATCATTGTTGATCGGCTTGGGACACTCTTGATCATCCATCTCGGATAAAATCAAAGCTCCTTCAGATAATACTTTGAGGAACACATACGATCCTTTCTAATTCAGAGAAAACTTCCCTTTGTATTCTTCTTAGTGATGAAGGATATGCTTGAGGACCAGCTGCCAAAATTAAAAAATACGAGCTCTTACTCGTTTGTTGAAGGTAATAATTATCCATTGCTGCTATAACTGGTTGTGGCATATGACAATCATTCATTTTTCATCAGTTAATTTGAGTTGTTCATAACGAGAATGAACCTATTCTTCATTTCTTAGTTTAGCTTCTTGAATGATTCTCAAGAAAGGTATCTCGACCTCAGCAGGTGTCACTGCTTCAGTTCCATAAACCAACAGATAGGCAGTTGCTCCAGTTGAGGTTCTGACTATTGTGTGGTATCCTAATAAAGCATAAGGCAACAATTTATGCCAGGATGTATTAATTTCAACCATTTTCCTTATAATCCTCTTGATGTTCTTGTTGGTGGCTTCTACAGCTCCATTCATCTATGGACAATACGTTGTTGAGTTCAGATAAGTAATCTTATATTGTTCATAAATCTCATTCATCAAGTGACTATTTAAGTTTACCCCATTATCTGTGATGATCTACTCCGATATTCTGAACTGGCAAATCAAGTTGTTTTTGGCAAAATTTGTGACTACTTTATAGGTCACAACTTTGTACGAGGCAGCTTATACCCACTTGGTGAAATAATCAATGACAAAAAGATAAACTTATATCCATTTGACGCTAGTGGCTCTATCGTATCGATGACATCCATACCCCAAGCTATAAAAATCCAAGGTGAGTTCATTGTATAGAGCTCGTGTGAAGGCATTTGAATCAAATCTCTATGTTTTTGGCATTTGAAGCATTTCTACACATACTTGCTACTGTCACTCTCTATAGTCATCCAAAAGTATCCGACTGTTAGAATCTTCCTAGTGAGAGTGAACCGATTCATATGAGGTCCACAAACTCACATGTACTTATTCCAATAGTTTTGTGGCTTCAATGGAGTCTACATATCTCAAAAATCCTATGTCTAGGGTCCTTCTATAATGGATTTTCTTGTTTAGGATGTAATTCTTCACTAAACATCGGATTTTGTTTCTCTGGTTGTTGCTAGCATCTTCGGGGTATACTCCAAATTCCAAATTTCTCTTGATATCAAAATACCATGCTTTCCATCAATTTTTGCTTCAACATATGAACGATGTGCAGGTTGCTCTTTCAAACTTATTTCAAAGTATTGGCGTAACTCTGATCTGGGTGTTGAATCATAGAGGATATGGCAGCCAAAGCATCAACAAACTCATTTTGTATACTAGGAATATGCTTGAAGTCAATTTCCTTGATCCTTCTGCACAAATCCTACACTAATTCTATGTAATGAGTTATGTCGGAGTTCTTCATAGCCCATTCTCTTCGTACTTAGTGAATCAGTAGATTTGAGTCTCCAATGACCAGTAGTTCTCAAAATTTATGTCGAGCACTAATTTGAGGCTAAGAATGCAAGCTTTGTATTTGTCCATGTTGTTAGTGCATGGGAAATGCAGTTTGGCTGTTACTGGATAGTGTTGGCCCGTTTCTAGCACCAGAGTAGCTCCGATTCCTAAAATTTTGAAATTGAATGCTCCATAAAAGAACATTCTCCAATCGAGGTACTCTTCAACGATGTCTTCTACTGTGAACAAGACCTCTTCATTCGAGAAGTATCTCTAGAGTGGCTCGTACTTATTGTCAACTGGGGTTTCTTTCAAATGATCCACCAGGGCCTACCCATGGACTACCTTCTGGGTCACATACAAGATGTCGAACTTACTCAGTAATATTTGTCATTTGGCTAGCTTTCTTATAGGCATGGATTTCTAGAAAATATAATTCAAAAGATCTATGATGGAAATGAGATACGTCATGTACGAAGATAGGTAATGCCTTCGCTTCTAGGAAATCCAAGTCTAAGCATAACATGTCCTCTGTACCAGAGTGTAGCGAACCTCGTATGGAGTAGACTTTTTACTCAAGTAGTAGATTGATTTTTCCTTCTTGCTGATTTCATCATGTTTTTTAAGGACACATGCAAAATTATTTTCCATGACTGGTAGGTAGAGCAATAACAAACTTCCTTTCTTTGGAGGAACCAAAATAGGCAGAGGGGATAGATAGCTTTTGATCCTGTCAAAATCTTTCTAGCATTCTTCTGTCCATTCATTCGATGCATCTTTCTTTAATAACTTGAGGATTGGCACACATATAACTGTCGATTGGGTGATGAACCTGCCAATATAACTCAAGCGCCCTAGGAAATTCATGACTTCCTTCTTAGTCTTTGGTAGGGCCAGTTTCTGGATTGCCTTGATCTTGGAAGGGTCGAGTTTGATGCCCCTTCTACTGACTATAAACCCCAATATTTTTCCGCATGGCACACTAAAGGCACACTTAGTAGGATTCAATTTTAAATTATATTTCCTCAATCGATCGAAGAACTTCCTTAGATGTGTCAGATGATCTATACTGGCATGGGATTTTACAAATACATCATCCACATGCTCCTTGATTTCCTTGCGAATCATTTCATGAAAGATTGTTGTCATAGCCATCATGTATGTTGCCCGGGCATTCTTGAGGCCAAATAACATTACCCTGTAGTGATAAACATCCCAAGGTGTGATAAAAACTATTTTTCTACATCTTCTTTGTCCATCAAAATTTGTTATACCCAATAAAACAATCCATGAATGACTGCATTTGATGCTTCATGCAGTTGTTAATGAGAATGTGGATGTTGGGTAGTGGAAACTTGTATTTAGGGATGGCCTTGTTCAAATCTCCATAGTCAACCCTAATTCTAATCTTTCCATCTTTCTTTAGCATAGGAACAATATTGGCTAACCATGTTGGATACTTTGTGACTTCCACGACCTTGGATTGGATTTGTTTTGTCACTTTTTGTTTGATCCTTAAACTTAAGTCTGGCTTGAACTTCCGCATCTTTTGCTTTACTTGATCGACCTCTGGATTGATTGGCAACTTATGCAACACACCATTTGTGCTTAATCCCATCATGTCATCATAATACCAAAAGAAATATGTTAATATACATTTGTTCCAAGCGAATGAGCCCTCTTTTCTGTGCTTCTATCAGGTAAACACTGATTCTTGTTTCCTTGATCTCACTATGGTCTCCTAGGTTGACTACCTCAATTTTTTCTAGGTTAGGCTTTTCTCAATTCTCTAATTCTTTCAAATCTTCTGTTAATTGTTCTTCATCATAATCTTCCCATTCGTTATTATCTTCCTTGTTTTGTTTATTTAGCTCTAGACATGACATGAAACTTGCAAGTTTTAATAATTCAAATGAGAGAATAAAAATTGAATGATTCAAAACAATTTTTGAGATAAGGGAGGCCTTTTTTATTTAATTTGGGAAACATTTACAAACAATGGCTCACGACTCTCACAAGTACAGGCCCATGCCTTTTTGGAAATAGTAAAAAGTTCAAAAACAGGAAATCTAAAAACATAAAAGATGGATCATGGGGCCTCCTCCAGACCATCCCCAATTTTTAAAAACTATTTTTTTTGGTTTTTTATCTACCACAGCAGGTGGGAAGTCATTAGTGAAGTGGAGGTCTAATTCTGTATGGTATCTCTTGGTGAGACCTTCCTCACTCCACTGGCCTTCGGGAAATTTTCCAATACAGTATCACCGTCCTCAAAAGGATTCCCTATTCCATCCCTCTGAACATCATTTGTTGGCATTTTGTGTACAGGGAATGACTGGTATAGGTGTGGCAATGGCTCGGGCAAACCCATCTTTGTCTTCTTCTTATTCTTATCTTTCTTTGTTGAATCATATTCCAATCCATACATGAACACTATCTCCAGGATCATGATTGAGTCGGTGATGTCATCTACGTTCTTACGCAGGTCTCGACCAGGCTCAAATCCACTCCTCATCATTACGGTGGCCATCATCTTATAAATTGAAGGCATTGGCATCTGGGGTGCCAGATCACTCTCTGTAGTGTTTATGATTTCCAATATATAAAAATTATTGCCCCTTATAATTTCTTCGATCACAGGTATGTATCCATTGAGGTGGCTCAAATGGCTCCCTTCAACCTGGATGACCACTTCATGGCCCTCCTAGATAAACTTCAATAACTGATGGAGGGTCGATGGGAATGTCCCTGTACTATGGATCCATGGCCTCCTGAGAAGTAGATTATTGATAGTATTGATATTCACAACCTGAAATTCAGTCTTGAACTCGGCAGGCCCCAACTGGATATACAAGTCAACCTCACTTATGGTGTATCTCTGCCCTTCATTGAAATCTCTAATATTGACACTACTTTGATTAATTTTCCCTTAGTCGTGACCCAATTAAGTCAGCATGGAGAGTAGGCAAATCTAGATCTGTTATCTATCAAAACTCTATTAATCACATTGTCACAACATCTGATAGTAATGTGTAAAGCCTTTTTGTGCATCACTCCTTCAAAAGGCAACTCCTTTTCATTGAAGGATATACAGTGGCTTCCCGTGACATTGCCTATTATTGCAGCCAAATTCTTGATACTCATGCCGGCAGGTATGTATGCCTCATCCAGAACATTTAACAGAGCTTGTCTGTGATATTAAGAACTCAGCAAATATATCCGCATAGAAATTTGGTTCGAGGTCTTTTCCAAGTGCTTGATAATCTAATACTCTTTCGGGTGCATGCACCTACAAAACTCTTCAAATTTTCCTTTAGTAATCAACTTCTATTGAAAATCCTTTTTTTATGAGTCATTGGCTAAATCCTCGAGAACATAGCACCATCTGGACCGAGTCATTCAATGGGTGGTGACAGTTTCAACAACAAACTCTTTTCTAATTGTTGTTAACACAAAATCCAAATGTGGGGATGTTATCACCACAAATGGAGGCCTTTCGTTGGAACTTAAAGCACCCATGACCTTTTCTATCTTCTCTATGCTTTCTGTCTTCTTTGGTTCCTATAGATTAACCTTGATAATAAACTTACTAGCTAACCATTCCTCTTCTATTTCAATTATGTTGGAAGTTGTTCCTCCATGATTAGGCAGCAAATCACTCTTGACATTCAGTGCCAGTGCTTGGAGAGTAATGACTCTATGATCAATCAAATCCTTAATTTTATGCTTCAGTTTGATACAATCCTCAATTATATATCCGACTCCTCCTGGATGATAAGTATAGTTTTAGTTGGCACTGTAAAATTTAGAACTGGTATAGGTAGGTTTTTGTTGGATAGGCTGGAGAGAACTAGCTATTCTTAATCTTTCATAGAGTTGAGTATGACTTGTAGCCAGTGGTGTGAAGTTTTGAGGAGGTTTCTCTTTAAGATTTGGACGAGAGAGGATGTAACTATTTTAGTTGGTGGGAGGTGGTACTTGATGATAATTCTGAGGTGCCTGGACATTAAGCTGGTGATTTGGGCTAGTGGCTTGGACATTGGGCTAATAATTTGGTTGTGATGCTTGTTATTAGGGTTGGTAATTTAGTTGTGGAGCTTGGTGTTGGGGTTGGTAATTTGGTTGTAGAGCTTGGTATTGGGGTTGTACATTTAGGTATGGATCTTGGTATTGGGGTTGGGCATAGAAGATATGTTGGGGATTTTGAGGAGGTGGAGAGTAGATGAGTGGAGGGGGAGTCCCCCTTGGTCTTATAGTCCCTCTTTGGATTGGCATTGGGACTGAAGGATACTGTAGTCATATCTTCTCTCTTCTTCCTGCGGAAGGTCGAAGATCCAGTCGGGGTCTTGCTAATTTTACCTATTCAAATGCCTTTTTCAACTGATTCTCCAATCATAACCAAATTTGTAAAAGTTGCACGGACTGCAATTATTATTTTTTTGTAGAAATTTCCCTCTTGATGATAACGACCTCAATTGAGATTTTCAAAATTGATATCGGAAATGCGAAATTAAACAACACAAATTGAAGATAGAGGGATATATTTGAAAAAGGGATGAGAATAGAAGAAAGAAAGGCCTAAATGAATTCACAAATAGACCAAGAAAAAAGAGAACTCAATCAAATACATAAGAAACCAAAATTGAATCCATAATAAGATAACTTAATGACCAATCAAGCGAAGAAGATTACACAAGCAATTGTGGAATCCACCCTAATCACTCGATCTAAGCAAACAATTAGAATTCAACCCCATCACTATCCTAACCTAGAGTAACCAAATATCAAGTCTATTCAAGATAATTAAACCATCCAAAATCTAGGTATGAAAATGGATAAGGCAACTATTTATAGTTATTTTCTTTACAAAAATAATATATTATAAAAATAGCCCCAAAGTGACTATTTTGGAAATAACCCATAAGGGCCCTTCTTGATTGTCGAAATAGCATCTTGATCGCCCATGGCCTTGTGTATTTGTTGCCCCATGGCTTCCTCCAGACTCCAATCTATCATCCATATATGGAAGTCCCTCCTAATATGCTCAAAGTGAACCGTGCTTGTATCATCCTCCCCTTCTTTAAAAGGATTCTTCCTCGAACCCAAACCTTGAAAAAATATAAGAAAGACAAATAACCAAACATTCCTCATAGTATGATGGTTTGCACAATAGTTAGCACAAAAATCATCACACCAATGATTCTCGGGGTCCAAATTGTAGAAGTCTTGGTCACAAAACAAATGGACCATCTAAAGCAACCACTACCTCTATAGAAAGCCAATCAAATACAAATACGAACATCGTCATATGCAAAATAGGTAGTAGAGAAAGGTGTTAAAAACACTAATCTTCCCCAATGTGCCCTCACTTGTAAGCTCACAAATAGAGTCATGACTCATAACAAGCACACTATCACAAGTTGAGACATAAGAAGAAAATAAGATGCCTTGTGGAAAGAGAACACCTTTCTTTCCCAAACAACCCCTCCAAAAGGGTGGGTGACCACATGGAGTCATGCTGTTGAGGGACCCACTAGACATAAGTTCATTTAGAAACAATTGGTCATCCAAAGGTATTGTTTTCCCTCTACTAACAAGTGTAAGCATGCTCCCAAGAGTCCAACCTAATATTTCAATTTGTCCATCCCCATGAGGGTAACAAGAAGTACTAAGCATGGGCTTGGTAAAGCTCATATCAAAAGAATGGTCATGGCTCCCCTTGTTTGAAGAGTATTCCTTATCGTTGGAGATTTGACCCATATACAATGAAGGTCAATCAAGTGGATTGTAAATCCCCAAGAACGACTTTCCATCTTAGGGAAAGGTTCCAACAACCACACCCAATTCTTACTTATCATTTGACCAAGCATCTCATTCCAACTGCCATAATTTAAATCCTCACTGGGGTCAAAGGGAAAAGAAATTCATAAACATGGGTCAAGCATACACCCATTTTCCCCATTGAAACTTTCACTTTCACACAACATACTCTACTAAAAGGCATGAGTATTTATCATATGCAAACAAATAGTATAGAAAGGTGTCACACAAGTCAACCTCATCAAAGGTGTTCTCATGGGAATGTTCACTTATCGATTCAAGCACGTTAAGTCCTTGACCAAGAATGGGAACACACAATGATGAGGGGATGGGGATAGTTGTTGCACATACATCACCTTCCTTTTTAACACCATCCTTTATAATAAATGAACTATCATCTTTCAAGAAGAGGGTTCCGTCTTTGAAAAGTGTTTCATCATACCATAGTAAATTCTCAATCACTTGGTATCCTTCAAGAGGGGATACACTTCCATCATGACAAGACACACCACTATGCATTTTACCTTCATTAGTCATGTCAACCTCAAATAAGGGATTATCCTTAAAAACACATTCCACCTTAAAATTCTCATGAGAAGGAAAAGGAATGGAATCACAATTCAAGGATTCACTATTTAGGTAAAATGACTTCATATGACTATCTACATGACCAACTATTTCAATGACATCACTAAATTAAGGTTCCTTAAGTTCATCACAAAACTCATCATTTAGTCGGTCATCATTTCACACAAGTTGATCAACACCAAAATTAACAGTAGTTGGTAACATGTTGAGCTCAAAAGAATCTCAAACTTAATTACCACAATTGAATCCAACTAGTATTTGACTACCCCAATCACATGAAAATACACTATCACTCAAGGCATGAGTGTTAACACTAGGTGGACTCAAATTGATCTTACTAGAAGAATCAATCCAATCATTTATAAGATCAACTAGTGTTTGGTCACCCACAACAATGACATTATCATCATACAATAAGGTGTTATCATTAACATCAATAGGAAAAATATCCTTAAGCTCATACACATGCAAGCTATTACTTACACACAAGTGACTACTAGCCACACAAGGATCCTCTACTTTTGACAAAGTGTAAGATTTAGCTTTGTTGCCTTGTAGCTCATAGGAAGGATTTCATACACCTTGATTTTAAACATTGGAGCATATATTCTCCTTTGGGAAGCTTTTTAGTACCTTATGATTCTTCATTGCTTGAGGTGCCTCACTAGGCTTGTTTCCAAGGATAACTATACAAGAATCAAGAAAAATAAAAAAAGAAGTAAGGTTACAAAAGTTAGTATAAGGTTGGGACATCCCTCTCACATCACTTCTCACAACCTCTCCTTTCTCCACTCTAGAGTTGTCACATATCAAACCCTTACTCCTCTTAATCTTTTGTCTCTCAATTTTATTGGAGTTCGGACAAGTGCCAAGGATCCCTTGTGAAGGGTTTGGAGATCCCTTCAACTCTAGCTCCAACTTTGAGTTGCTAGGAGTAGACTTCATTTCTTTCATTGGCTCCTTCTTAATTACATTTCCACAAGGAACAACTTGCTTCACTTTTGACTCCTTGGTTTTAAGCTTGGAGACCCATTCACAGATCTTGTCAAGAGTTCTTTGCATGGAGGCACCCAAATCTTGTGTACTCAAATGTGTAAACACCCTAACTTGAAGCAGCTCACTTGTGATCTATTTTCTACGGGGCATTGGTGGGAAGAGAAGTCTTTCATTATAGTCCATGATATACTGTTACCAGTCGTGCACATATGGGACATTATGATTTTGCAACCAAGCAAATCCCAAATGAATGTTACAAGTATCCAATATGCCTACCTCATACCATACCTCTTCTTGATACTCTCCAAGTGAAATGAGTATCCTTACTTGTTGATCAATCCAAAACCCTCTTACACTATCGATAGGATCTTGAACTCGATATTCAGGTAACAAAAAATATTCCACCACTTCATGGGATATGACATTCATAAGACGTTGATCATCAAATACAAGATCAAACCCCGCAACCCCATTAATATTCACTTTTGTTCAAAAAATCAGCCTCTCCCGGTCTTACACATCTTGAAACAATGAATTCCATCTATTTCTGTGGCTCATTGATCCTCCCTTATATCACCTTTTGCACCTATAAAACTAGAAAATAAGTTAGTAATAAAATCCTCACGTCCCTCGTATATGAACTCTCAACTCACCTTGTACAGTTTCTTTCCCAAATTGATAGCACTCAATCAATTCAGGGTTATATATTCTTGTGGAGGAATGGATCCTTGTGACTCTTGAAAGAAGGATGACTTAAATAAAACTAACAGACTTGAATCAAGAAAATTAACAACGAAACAAAACAAGTAAGGTACATAACCAGTAGCATAAGGAGAAAAAATGGAATCAAAGAACTTAATAATATTTAGTAGGGTAATCTACTAATTAAAATCAAGTTATTAAGCCAAAGAAAGGGTAAAGTTAGTTTAAAAAAACTAATTTACCTATATTTGGCCTAGAAAAATTAATTGGAAAGAAATTTTGTTGAAATCCAAGGAGAAAATGCTCCAAAAAGTGGATAAAAAACTTGAAAATAGCCTTAAAAGGCCTGGAGCCATTTTTGGAGGGGTTTGGAGCCAATTTTGAGAGATGGGCACTGCTAGCTCATGTGGAAGCCACCACTAGAGGGCTAGAGATGGCTGGCTGGGGAAAAAGCCACTTACTGAGGCTTAAAGCTGACAAAGGGAATCGGCTGACGTGAAAGTCATTTCCAACTTCGACTGACATGGAAGCTTTTTGTCCACACGGCTCAATTGTTGTAGCTGACGGGATTGAGCTGAATGTGGATCTTGGATAGTTGGCGTCATCTCTTTGGCTGCTACGTGGTATCCGACAGCTGGCAACCACTATTTGGTCCACGAAAATGCTGAATATTTCCCCCTTTTTTCAAATTTCAGATTGTTTTTTTGTACTCCCTTGGGCCCACAAACATCTTTAACACTTTCTCTTTCTTTTCTTTTTGGATCAAACTCAACTTTGAAGATTCTACCTCAACAACATATGATTTCATGAATTTATGAACTTGAAAAATTCATAACTTACTGAATTTAACTTCAATTTTCACGAAGTTTAAATTATGATCTCCTTCCAATGCCACGAAACCCCCCCAATAACTTTTAGCCCTTAATTCCAAGCTGAGAATAAACTCATTTGTTCCATCTTCAAGCTATGAAAAACACCATCACTGAGCATGAACTTCAAAACTTGATCCTTATCAAATCCAACTTGAAATCCAAAATAAATTTGAGATCCGTACTTCTTGTGATGAGGAAAACAAAACCCATTACAAAAAAACCACCACTTTCACCAAGATCAACAAACCCACTTTTTTTTTTCTTCAAGATTTTTGACCTTCGACAATGGTGAAATTTTCAAACATCTCCAAATCAACCCGAATTTCAGGTATAGATCCCTAAATACTAGGGAAACATGAATCTAGTGTTAGAAACACAAACAAAAATACGAATTGAACAGTTTTTTTTATTTTCAAAATTTTGACCTAAATTTTTTTTTGATACAACTTTAAGATTTACGAACCTAGGATTGAGAATTATTGGAAAAACTCTTTAGCCTAAGCTCTGATACTAAGATAATGAAGACCTTAATTGAGATGATCAAAATTGATATCATAAACGCATAATTAAACAACATGAATTTGAGATAGAGGGATAGATTAGAAAAATGGCTAAGAATAGAAGAAAGAAAGACCTAAATGAATTCACAAATAGAATAAGGGAGAAAGAAACTTGAATTTAATGTAAGAGAAACCCAATTGAAATCCGCAAATAAGAAACTCAATATGAAATCAAGGTAAAGGAGTTTTCAATCAATCAATGGGAATCCACCCTTCAACTAATCTCACTAACACTATAGCTACACTAAAGGAATTCCACCCTACATTCTCAAAGGAGTTCAATTTTCATCATCAAAGTCTATGAATGAAAAATAGTTAAGGCAACTATTTATAGTTATTTTCTTTGTACAAATAGTCTATTACAAAAATATCCCAATAGTGTCTATTTAGGAAATAACCCATAATGGCAATTCTAGATTGCCCAAATGGAATCTTGATCGCCCATGGGAGGTCATACCTTGACAGCTTCCTTCCTAGATCAATAAGCAAATTCCCAAAAGTTTTCATTATCCTTCTTTTTTATCTGATTCAGAAAGCATCACTCTAGGACTACTTCCAGATTGTAAGCAAATGTTTTAGCAAATTCCTTAGCTAGAGCTCTCCAACCAGGACATTTTTGCAGTTCTTATGACATGAACTATTCCTAGGCTTCACCATCTATGCTTCGACTAAAGATCCTCATTAACAAAGCTTTATTCATGCCAACTCCAACTATTTGATCACAATAACCTCTTATATGATCCATGGGGATTACAATAACCTCTTGGGACCTTATAACCCTGAGGTAGATCCAAATTGGGATAGATGCATAAATCACCATAGTTGAATCCAGCATCGTCTGATGATCCATGAGATTCTTTGATCCTGGTGATCTCTTCTTTCATCGCTAGCATTCTTTTCTCAATAGTCCTTTACTTTTTTTCCTTCTTTTCATAGTGATCAACCTAGGAGAAGGTATTATATGGCTCTGGAGTAGTGATGGTATAGAATGCGGTTGGTGGTATAGGTTGAACATGAAGGGGATTTTTGATAGTTAGATTGGGACTCTAGTAAGTGTGTATGTGGTTTTCTAAATGAATGAGATTTGGGTTGTAAGTGTGAGGGACATTCTGGGAGCCTGGATATTTTATGGAGTTTGGGAGTGATTTTACAGATTGTAGGCATCTGGGTTTTTGTGTTTATTGGTGGTTTGGATATATGGGGTATGAGTTTGATGAGCTAGTGGATTATTGATTATAGGTCCTATAAGAATTAGGGAGGCAGAGGCGGATGGTAGGTTACTTAGACAATTCCTGAGATTAGGGGTGTTGAGGGAAGGGATTTAAGTGAAGGGTCGTGTCCTCTCGAGACAGAAGCATCAGAGGTGATGGCCAGATTGGCCAAGTCTTTAGTATGATTCATCTCCTCTTAGAGCATCTCTAGTTTTTTTGTGAGTTCAGCAATCATCTTGATTTGTTCTGCTATCATATTATCCCTGATGGATAATGCATTCTCATCGTCACTTCCAGTCATATTTCTCTCTTTAGTCAAATGATGGCTAGGGAGGAACCTTTGACCCGGTGAAGTAAGGATGTTCGGCCAGCTTATGTCAACAAAGATTAGTTTCTTTTATTTTGTTACCTATTAAATTAAAAAAAACTCAAAAGGTAAATGTGTTAGATCTTGTCAGTAATAAGTAATACAAAATAATTGACAAGAAAGGAAACATATAAAGTTGTTTTTTATCATAGGTAAATTTATCCACAGAGATAATGAAGACTCAACGAGTTCAATGAACGTTTTTTTGCTTATTGATTTGGGGAAGTAGATTTTGCAAAGCAGGTTTAACTTTGCTAAATCTTCTTCATATGAATCCTTATACGTTCTTTGACTGGATAATGGGAAATACAATCTTCTTTAAAGAAGGGGTCTAGTTAAAAAACTACCTACGTATCTCACAAAGGAGAAATCAGGCCTTAATTAGTTCGAACAAGTAAGGGTAAAACTTAATTTCATTGCATTTAAAGACAACAACATTAGAAAAAGTAACAACTATATCCTATATAAGTATAGGCATTCCCGATTCATTCCACTTCTTGCTTCTGTTGATCTTCTTTGCTTACAGATGGTTGGGTACAAATGACAAGTAGATTTTTCAAATCTCAATCAGGTGATCTAGACTAAATTAGAAAGAATGACACCCTTTAATGTCGTTCCCTTTTGTCCCATTGTGATAGAGGCGGATGTTTTCACCTTTCATCCACTTTGCTAATTTTTCCTTTTTCCTTGTCTGTCCTGAGCTTAGGATCCTTGCTTGGACCAACTTGAGGCAGATGCTCTCATAGTTGTCTTTGAAAGTGGTTAAATCTAGATGGTGAATCTTGACGTCACTAGTGATAGGGGTCCTTGGCATGACTCTATCGCATGCCAGCATAGCATACGATCCATATAAATGCACGATCTTACCATTGTTGATCATTCTCAAATGTTTACTTTCAACACTCAGCACTCATCCATGTTATGCCCCTTTTGCAGCATATGGAAGGCATATCTTTTATGTTGGTCCTTAGGATGGCATTGGGGCCTTTGAGTCTTAATTGGGTGCAACGTTCCCATGGCTTGCAAAAGTTGGTAGATTTCAGAGACTTTGAATGATTTCTGGTTCCCTCAGGTAATTCATAACAATTGCCCTAAGTTTGATTGGTTCGCCTTCTAGTTTAAATTGTAAGGACCAAAATACTTCATCAGTGTCTTTTGGACACTTTCTCATCTTTTCTACAGGTTCTTTGGGAGTTTCCAATGCCTAATTTTTGAATGCTTCAAATTCCAAGACAAGCTATCTGATTTTATTAGTGAAGTCCCTTTTTGGTATTCTATCCCTCAGTATCTAATCTATTTTATTGATTCTTGTTTCAGCTTCAGTAGTCTGTTTCTCCACTCCCTTTTCTCTTGCCAAAGATTCTTCCTTCAACCAATCAATTTTCTCACCCTTTCTACGGAGCTTATCAATTTCCTATTGGATTTTCGTTATTCTTCTCCTTATCAAATCCATTTTGATCTCTATTTTCTTAGGTCAAACCTTTCTGAAAGGGTAAGAGTGATTTTTAGGAGAGAGTTTGAGAAGGGTTACAAACTTTTCTGGGGAAACTTTGGAAGAGCTAGAGTATTTTGGTAGGACTTTTTGTGTAGGGGATGTATATTTCTGCCTAAGAGGGCTCTAGAAAATGGGAGTGGATTAATTCACCCTTGATTCAAACAACATAACACATATAGGCACATAAGACAGTTATATCACAGAAGCATAATAAAGTATGTGCCCTACTTGATGAACCTTTTTGAGCCAAAGGTGGGCCTAACAATTGTTTGAAAAGATGTATGTGTTGTTTTTAAACTATTCCATCACCCCCAAAATAGAAATATATCTATATATAACTAAAAATTTCCTAAAATGGATACAAAGCTAGTTGAAAGGGGGTACATAAAAATAAAGAAGGCCTATGCAGGGGGAAAATGAAGCAAACCCATGCAGGGGTATTTTAGGAAAACTAGCAAAAGCATAAAAGAAAAACCCACACAGGGGCATTATAGGAAAAATAGTAAATACATAAAAGCAAACCCATGCATGGGCATTTTAGGGAAAATTGTAAATAAATAAAAGCAAACCCTCGAGGGGGTGACAATTAGTGTGGTTCTGAAGACGACCCCTCTCTATTTGATTTTTTCTTATACTTCTTTGTAATCTCTGTAAGTGCATATTGAGTGAACCAATATTCCATTTCTGCCTTAATATCCAATGTTCTAGTGGTACTTATCGAAAGTTATGAAACTTTTGCATCATTTTAGTGGCCTCGTTCTTTACCTCCATTCTCATACTCTCAAACTTCCAATTCAATTTGTTTATAGTGTGATGATCTTCCTCTTGCTTTTTGAGAAGTTCTTGCTCTCGTCTAACTATTTACTCTTACAGATTTATGAATTATTCATGGTATTTGAATCTAGAGTAGGTTCCTGGCCAACAAATAGTCATACTTTGAATATCTTACTTCGACAACTTTTTTTAGCCATCTACATATCCCACATTAAATCTGTTTTCAACTAAAGTTTTTGGTCCTATTTTTACGTATATCCTCCAATCTTTAAGAATGATATCAACTCTTGGTACTTTGTTTTATTTTTCAAAATTTAAGATATAACAACCATTGTAAGCATACTCGGGCTTAGTTTGGATCCTCTCAAATTGCCTTAAGACCCTTTGAGGGGTATAGGGATAGACCCCTTGATTTTTGGGAGAGGTACGAAAGGCATATTTTGACTCTTGATGACCATGGTTTTTGAGAAGAACCTGTCAAGTGTCCATTGAATGTTATCCTCACCTAACTCACAAAACACCTAGGCCTATCCTATCTTGGTTTTATTCTTCATGCCGTCCCAATGTAGCACTTCTGATAGGTTGTCAAGTTCTTCTTCCTCATCTGGTTAGGGGGATCTTCAGGCTTTCCTCGATTTTCAATAAGTGACTAATGATCTGCCATTGAAGAATCGAGTTTTAACCTTGAAAGTACCAATGTTTATTATTGCATCTTCTAAGGCCCCTATAAATGTTAGACAAGATAATTGGGGCCAAAGATAAGTATTGGATCGATACTCTTACCTTCAGGCCATTGAAAAAAGTATGAGCCACCAAAATGATCTGAGTGCTAATGGTGCAGTTTTGTTTCAGGGTAAATACCATGATTCCAAGAAAAGTTAGGGAAAAATCCAAGGGTCGAGTTTCATTCCATTCGAGATAAAAATAAAACTCATTCTGGAATTGTGTGAATTGATAAGTTGGCATTTTGTCAACTTTTTAGTCTCTTTTAGTTTGAATTATTATCTTATTTTCTTTGATTCGATGCATATATTAGGTTAAAATTCTCCCTTGTATAGGTGGTTGATGAACTTGAGGATGAGCTAGCCTTACGAGTCAAGAAGAGTGCAAGAATGAAGAAAAAAGACTTAGAATGATACATGGAAGGAAGATAAGGATTGGTGTGGTCATATTCTCCAATATTTTTCCATTTGACCCTACATATGAGGGGAATCTCAGCCCCTAGAAGAACTAAAAGAACTTCCCTGACATGTGTGGCCACATGCGCCAACACCTAGGCATGTACGCCAACATGTCAAGGTCGCATGTGGCAAATTGGTGAATCTGGAAAAGGAAAAATATTGACATGCACATCCACCTGTGTGTGCACATGGCCACATACATTGGTATGTGCACTAACATGTGCCAGGCATGGTGGTATTTTTGTAATTATTTGTTACGCATATTTCCAGCTATAAAAGTAATTTTTCAAATCTAAAACTCCATCTTTTGCCATTTTTTGAAGTCTAAAGCTTGTAATTGAAACCCTAGAGTGGGATTTTAGTACTTGTACTTGATTTCTTTCTTGAAATTTCAAATTTCTCTTCGAATATTTGGATTCTATGGCAAAATTTAATGAGAATATAGGTATATTTCCTTCTTCTCTTGTTATGAGTAGCTAAATACCCAACTTGGACTTATGCATGGTTGAGTTGTGATTTATGTGTGGGTTGTAACCATTTTCCTAGATAATTAATTATTTGTTGAGGATTTATTCATTACTCCATGATTTAACCTAAGATTAGAGGTTGCAAACTCTAGTTTTGCTTAGAACCCTTTTCATCCTTGACAAAGGGGATAAGGGTGAAGAGTAGTGATTGACAATAACTTGATTTTATCATTTAATAGTAGATTTTAGACCTAAGGCTACTAATTGAGGTATTTGGTTGGTTACAAGGAAACATGTGTGAGGTGTTAGAAAGAACCAACATATGAAATTTCAATGTTTTATTGAAAGATTGACGTTGAAACCTATAACTTAGCCTATCCACAACAATTAGTTAAATTTAGGCAAATTGGTATTTACCCATGCATATATTAGCACTCACGAGGGAATAAGCCCAAATCTCTCTTACTCTTGATTATACTTTTTAGGTTTCACTTATGCAAATCAAATTTTGAAATTAACCATTTGAACACAAAATCGATTGAACAAACCCCTATTTTACTTTATTGTATTATTTCTAGCATTTTGTGGCAACTCATAGTCACTTGTGACACTTGAGGTTAAATTTATCACCTTCATTCCCTGTGGAATTGACCCCAACTCCAAGTTGGATAAAAAATATTACTAATGATCGTGTACATCTAGAGGTGTATCTTGAGCGTTATCAAAATGGCACCATTTTTGGGGAATAAAACATAGCATTCATTCATTATAGCGTTATAAGTTACTTTTGTTAGCCGTTGAGTAAACTAAAGAAACATAGCATTCATTCATTATAGTGTTATAAGTTACTTTTGTTAGCCGTAGAGTAAACTTTACTTTATTTGTTTTTTTTTTATTGATCAGAGGATAATCTAAGTCTTCACGGCATAATGAGTCTACATGGTAGTGACGCCGCCTTTTTTGATGTACATCTTTATAATGAGGATTACCTAGAAGATGATGGAAGGGTAAGTTTGATTTGCATCCCACCTGTCACGCCCCGAATTCCAACGGGGCGGTACCCGAAGTCGTTGAGGCCCGAGAGAACCAATCTTTGCTCATGTACATTTATATGCATGTCTCTGTATGAACATCATTATATCTCATGCAAATTATGCGGAAGTCATGGAAACATATGCTATATACAAAACTTGGCCGTTAGGGCCATCAAATCAAAATAGACATATATTCCTTACATTTATATTCCCACATACATCTACAAAGCCTCTAACAGATACATGTACATAACAAACCTACAGTCGGGACAAGTCCCCGCTTTATAAAACATTACAATACCAAACCAAATGTACACATATGAATCGAAAAGCCTTGAACCAACTGGAGCTCACCAAAGATCCGCAACTGACCCGCAACCTACTGTGGAGGTCTACTAGTACCTGTGCCTGTAGCAAATAAGGTAATTCCCCCCAAGGGACGTCAGTACGAAGAATGTACTGAGTATGTAAGGCCATGAGAAACTGCATGATACAGAAGTACTTCAATGATATCAAGTGCAAGTGAGTAATCAATATGGATAAACCTTCGTTCTGTATATGTGGAACCATGTACATTTCTTTCATTACTTTCATTTTTGATCCTTCATTCATATCATTATCATTGATATAATATATCATTCATAAATACTTTCCATCAAGATATACGCTCATTCAAGTGCTTTACTTTCTTTGCTTTTACTTTCATCCTTATTACATTCATCCTTATTAAGAATCTTCCACCTTATTGGTAGGCCATAATATAATATTAACAACTTTCCACCTTATCGGTGGGCCATAATATAATATTAACAATCTTCCACCTTATCGATAGGCCATACTATATTATTAACAATCTTCCACCTTATCGGTGGGCCATAATATAATATTAACAATCTTCCACCTTATTGGTGGGCCATAATATAATATAAACAATCTTCCACCTTATTGGTGGGCCATAATATATATATATACACATTACTTCATTCCTTACTTGTGAGAGATTGATACCTTTACTCGTGTATGATTGATACATTTGCTTGTGTAAGATTGATACCTTGACTTGTGTAAGAGTGATACATTGGTAGTTGAAACATTATGGGAACTTTGGAACATAACATTATTGGAACGTTGGAACCATGTCCACAATTATGTGACACGTGAATAACAGTTTGATCAATGAATAATGAACATGTGAATAACAATAGATGATAACCTGAAGTGAGATACCTTAGAACATTTCGAAATGGGACACATAAGAATACAAAAAGAGTAACCTTAAATACCTTATCTTTCCCAATATGAATATACAATCCTATATGTGAATACAACAATCTATCTCCTTCCTTACGTGTTACTCTACAACACAAATACATCACGAAGCTCACGTTAACAACTAACTACATTACAAGTGCATAAGACGACAATGAATTACATGACTTCCATATAACGTTATTTCTCCCTCTTACAATACCATTTATTGCATCACCATACCAAAAATACCATAACATTCCACACATTGACCAAGACATCATAAACCAATAACATTTCACACCAAGTTTATCCTTTACACTTCCTCATCAACACTACGTCACAATTACTCCATCAAGTCATCCCAATACCTTTCACAATAACACATGAACAACAATCCATAATTGATACCATTCAAAATACCTCTGGGATAATCCTTTAAAGTCAGTCAAAAGGTACCATAAGTTGATAATTGCATCCATGAAGGGTATAGGGGCTTTGGGGGGTCAAAGGGATGCAAAATCAATAGAAACGGGGTTCTGGCCTGACCTGCGAATCCACCTGCGCCTGCAGGTGGTTGAGGTACGTCCATAGGTGACCATTGGCCTGGTCCAGGGTCACCTTCATTGGCATTTGCGCCCGCAGGTGCCCCACCCGCGAGGCCAGATGCCCGTTTCAGCCTCTGGGGGTCATTTTAGGGTCCTTTTTCGCAATGAATGGTCCATGATCATAACTAAGCTTCTCTTAACATATTTTAGATCATATTAGATTCCAGCAAACATCCATGGTTTCACAACGCACATAAACATCACCAAAACTACATTTTCCTTTCAATACGCCATCGGTTCCATGTACAATTTCACAACAACAATTCCAAATGTTACACACAAAGAGAAAGAAAGTTAAGGAAATAAACACATCTTAAATGTTTATATTTAATCCATCAAGTTCACTTCCTTCAAGACCACAAGTTAATTTTCAAATTTACAAGGCAAAACCCTTTTCCGATTGCAAAAATAGACAGTTTGACACGTAGTGAATTGTCCAACACTTTGCCAACATAACCAACATTATTTATGCACCATATTAAGAATATAATATATTAAACCATAAGATTAAAAACTTACCCAAGATTTCAAAGGAGTGATCTTGTCCAAAGAAGTGTAGTTGCTTAGGGTTTGGATGAAGAGAATGTTGTGGAAAATTCTAGAAATGAGACATGTGTGTTTTGTTGATTAAAAATCTGATTTTTTGCCTTTTTATAGTGCCCCATGGTCATACTTAGCCACTTTTGGTCAAAGATGACATGTTTACTTGGTCCATTTTATGAATGGGTCATTTTCCCCTTTTTGGGCCAAGTCTTTTACTTAATTGTTGGGCTTCTTTTGAGCCCATTAGCATGGAGTTAATTCAGCCCAAGAATTTTAGTGCTTAATCCACCAACTATATCAAGTTTAAATAATTCCATAAATGTTACGGTACTTAAATGGGTTCAGAAATATAAGGGGGGTTACATCCTTCCCCCCTTAGGAACATTCGTCCTCGAATGTTAGTAACATTATCTCATTGAAATTTTTTTAAATCTAAGTGTATCCTTAATGTTCTCATATACACATGATACTTGTAGAGACTTACTTGTTATTGCTTCAATTTCGGACCTTAAACTTTTTCTTCTGTTTACAACAAATACGAGTACTTTAGATTTCATTATTCCTTCGGTTTCCCATGTGATTTCTCCTACTTGTTGATTTCTCTCAGGTTCTTTTACGGAAGCTATTTCTTTATCCCTTATCCTCTTCACTAGTTGGTCTAGAATGGCAATAGGTGTTTCTTTCACAATTACCCCGTCACCTTTATAAGCTCGTAGCATATCTTCTAGTGTTTGACTAATACGTTCTGCTTGCCCATCTGTCTGATATAATAGAAATTGGAATCCCATGTAATCACACTATCTCTTCAACATACAACCTTGCATAATTTTCAGCTGTACAAGTGGTCTTGACAGGTAAAAAGTATGCTACTTGGTAAGTCTGTCAACTATCATCCACATGTAATCAAATTTCCGAAATGTACGAGGCAACCTTGTGATAAAACCCGTGTTAATCATATCCCTCCTCCAAACTGGAAGATTCCTGTATTGCATATAACCTCCAGGTTTATGATGCTCTAGTTTTTACCCGTTGACAATTCGGGCAATGAGCTACAAAGTCTGCAATGTTTCTCTTCTTTATATTGCCCCACCAATACATCTCTTCCAAACTATGGTATATTTTGGTTGCTCCCAAATGAGTAGAATACCGTGAATGATGTACTTCTATCATAATTTATTTCCTTAGCTCATCTATATTAGGTACACAAAATTTACCTTGGCATTGAAGTACTCCCCCTTTTGTAAGTTCAAATACCTTCATCGCATTTTGCTGTACATTCTTATTCACTGAACTAAACTAGGATTTGCATCTTACTTTTCCTTCTCTTAGCTACAACTGAAGACTCTGCCGCCTTCTACGCTATAGTTCCTTCATCTTAAATTAAACATGAAAAAAATATATATCAAAAATATTCAGGAAAATGAATAAATGAAAAAGGGATGGAGATGAACATGGTACAATAAATGACTCAAAAGCGAAATAAATAAAACTAAATAAGGAGTCAAACTAGTCATTTAGGAAAAGAAACAAAGAAAGAAGGGGAAAGGGGTGGATCATGACATGTAAGTCCTATTACCATAAAAAAATGAAAAGAAAACACAAAACCCCACATAAACATGAATTCGTAATAGTTAGAACCTAAGTATATTCCCCAGAAGAGTCGCCATGCTGTCGCGCCCCAATTTCTCACTAAAAGCGGGATTCGACGTGACAACTCTTTTTAGCATGGTTTGAAAGAGAAGAGTCGCCACCTAACTAATTAAGGTGTGTTAAGGCACCATTCTAAATTAATTGCAGTTATTTAATTAATCTATGTCAACCAAAAATTTGGGTAAGGATTCAGGTTACCTCGAAAGGAAGGTGTTAGGCACATTTCAAGGTCCACAAATGTGGGTCCCGACCGAACTCATATATTACGTGGGAATTCTATTTGATAAGCAAAGGTAGATTGATTTTAATCATTTAGGATTAACTAGGTGATTGGTCATGAAAAATACTTATTTAAAACAAACAAAATAATTAGGCAAAAATCCAGTATTATCTAATTAATACCAATCTAGATGATAAAAGAGGTTAACATGCAAACTTAATTACTATTGCTTAAACTAAGTGAAAACGAGGCTTGATTGCACTTGATATACTAATTTAAATAATTAGGTGATAAAATAATAATTATTTTTTAAAAAAATTAAATAAATTTGGCGAAAATCCACTTTAACCTAATTAATATGAAACTAAGTGATAAAGTAGTTAAGCATGCAAACTTGTTCATTAAAATAAGGACATGGAAACCAAATAAACATGAAGGATATTAGATAAGCAAGAAGAGAGAATTGAGATGAATATGCAGGAAAATCGGCTAATTAATAACTTAAATTAAACTAAACTACCCCAAACAAATGAAGGAATAAAAATAACATAGTAAATAACTTAATTTAGTGGACTAAAATTCTTCAAAATTTAAATAAAATCAAGAGTTTTTTATTTTTCTTAGAAGAAATAAAATATTTGTTGCCTTATAGGAATGATGCTACGATATTACTAATCGCGCTCATTTTACCGTAGCAACATTTTTAATTGGAGATCGTTCTTAAGTTATAAAATAGTAATATTAGCATTTTTAAACACAATTGAAAATTTTGAGTTTTAGAATATATACACATAAGAATATTTACGTAATCTCCATTTTGAAAACTTTGGTAAGTGGTACTCCCGGGGATGCGTCGGCTTATTTTATACTTGGGAATTAGACCTCGTAATTCCTTGTTTACCTCTCGCTAACTATTTGTTAGGAGAAATATTTGTATAACTAATGATAAAAAAAACAATGTCTAGTTCAAGTTTTTAAAAATCATAGAAGGTGGTTTTAGTTATGAGAAATGAAAGTTATGAAAAGAGGAATAACAATATGAGTTTGTGAGAAAATTAATTAAAATAGTTAGAAAAATATTTAAGCACTTAGCACATAATTTCTCAACCCCGAGATGCCCCCTTAATTATTATTATTACATCAATGTGTTGAATACAAATTATTACAAACTACATAAGAAACACAAATAGAGCGTCAATCGTATCTAAACAAGCAAAGTTGTCCATCAAGATTTCCCCAACCCAGGCAAACTCTTCATAGTTTGAACTCATGTTCAAGTCTCTGTTGAAACAAAACAAACCTAGATACAAAATATGGACGAGCAACATAAATTGTCCAAAAGGGCATCGTAATATAGCTAACAAAGTGCCCATAGTCTAAGTTTCAAACACATAAACAAAGGACCCTTTCGAGGCATTTCATATTACAGATTTCAAATACGATACTTAACGTCTTGCACATAGTCACATAAACAAAAAAAAGGGCAACCAGAAACCAACAGAAAACCCGTTTACATTGTAGATAATGCTCAAGACGTCCAAGATTTTTAATATTCAGGACTGTGGAAGAAAAATGAGACTACAATAAACTAAAATATTAGGAATTGAAGTTACTTCAATGGAAGACTAACCGGTTAGTAGCGAAATCAATAAGAGAAATTAGGTAACCAGCCTTTCCCGCCACAGTAAGTAACTTCCAGTCAATAGAAAGTGAGTACTACTAGAAGAGAGATTTTTAAACGCAGGAGCCGAAATCTGTCTAAGAAAAGTGGGGATGTAAATCATGTCCTTGTAATAATGGACTAACTTTATTTATATAATGAGTATAAGGTATATTAGTGAAGGGAAGAAAATAAATCAAGGGAATTCTTTTCCTTAATCATAATCCAATCAAAATTCAGATAAACAGCTCACAGTTGACATAAATAACCAAGTAATAAGGCTGTCCGAGACTAAAAGGGAAGGGAAATCAAAACAGAGGAGAAGTTGCCATAGATAACCTAATGAAATTAGTCTAAACCAAAGGAGAAAAATCAATGGGCAGATTACAAGAGAAGCAAGAGTTTACCATATACGATCAAGTAGCAAAGCTGACACAATAATTTGAAATTACTAAACTCCAATCAACAATGCTATTCTCTCAATTAGGAGTGAAATGAATCAAATCTACCATAAATAGTTAAAGTACTAAAGCTGTTTAATTAAAGGCAATAAGGGAAGGGGAAAGTGAACTGATTTTTTCCTTAAACAAAGCCAACAGGTCATTGTTTTCATAAAAGAGTAAGTACCAAAGTTATCCTAAAAGGACAGAGATTAGCAGCAACTAGAGTTAATAACTAATGGTATAAGAACCAAAGTTTATCAAGTATAAGCTGTCACACAACTTAATGCTAATCAGACGAGGAGAAGAATTCAAATGATCACATTTGACACAACATATACCAGTTTGAAGCTAACATAATTAACAGAAAACAAAATCCAAATTTGAACTTGACCATATATCCAACTGTATTTGAATCCAAAGAGCAAAGTTGCCGAATTGATAATCAGAATCACTCACAAATCAGAAACCAAGGCTAAACATGATTTAAGGCTAACTAAATTCATAGTTAACTCATTGTATCAAGCAAAATTCAGGAAAAAAAACTCCATAACGCCTTTAACAAATTAGTACCCAATCGATGTAGAATTTAGGGTTGATCACATTTCATTAGTTTATGGCTTTTTCCCATGTGATAATCTAAATGAAATATACAAGTAATAATGACAAAGAATCCAGCAGAAATCCACTAAGAAACATGAGAATTTCAATTCTGAATACGTCTGAAGCAAGGAATGACAAAGATGGTGGCAATCTAGCATAACGAAATCATACCCAGCATGAATTCATTAGCGCCCATTGTCAAAATTAGAATCTCGAAGCTTTAACAAAAATTGCAATAGCACGGATGGCCTCAAAATTTAGCAATGAGACTATTAACAAATTGTGCATAGTGGTTATTTCATCGGAGCTTTTCAAGGCGGCAATGATGGTGTTTTATCGTAAGCTCACCGGTCATCAAATTCGATAAGACAGTAACAGAAATAGGATGGGAGAGAGAAGAGTGGAATGGGCGACAGCGATATGGAGTTTGCTGGAGCAGTGGTGGCAGCGAGAGTTGTGGTGGTGGCAAACTGGTAGGCGATAATAAGAGAGTTGAGGGAGCATAGGGTCGGCTATGGTGGTTCTCACTGTCCAAGCTGACCAGAGCTCATGGTGGAGTGGGGTTCATCGGAGTAGGGGAGGGCGATGAGTGGCGGCTTGGTGGTTCTCTCATTAGAGATGGTGAGACCCGTGGGGTTTGTCGGAGAGCGGGAGATATTGGGAGAGAGAAGGGATGATAGAGAGAGTTGCCGGTGGTGGGGGTAATTTAGATAAGAATGGACAGCTGCGATAGAGGGTTCATCAGAGCAGTGGTGATGGTGAAGTAGAGACTGGTGACATGGGGTTTGACTGGCGGCATGGCGCCATAGGAAGGCGGGCTATGTGGTTCGTCAGTTATTGTTGGAAATTGAGATAAAAGGGTAGCGGATGATGAGGGTTTTTAGGTTGATAGTGGAGAAGGGTGGTGGTGATTTACCGGTGAGAAGCGGCTGGAATGGAGAGGCAGCGGTGGCTGTCCCACCTATGGTGGTGGTGCCTCGCTGTGGTTCTTCGGGAACGGTGAGGCGATGCTACCTGGTGGTTCAGATGGAATTCGTTGGTAGGGTTCGCCAACCAGGGTGGGTTGGTTTGGCGGTGGAGGAGAAGAGAGGAGATCAATGATGTCGATGGTGGTAGTAGGGAGAGAGGTCGATATCGATTGTGGTAAGGGAAAAATCAATCAGGGTTTTGGTTTTAAGGGGTTAAGGTATTAAAAAAAGAAATAAAAAGGAGCATTAATCTCACAATAATAAATAAAATCCTTACCATCCACTCGCAAAGCAAGAGTGGAAGCGGTAGTAAATAATGTCTCGAGATTTTGAAAGATCTCATCACATGCATTAGAACAAAGAAATGGTACCTCCTTTTGAGTTAGACAGTCATAAGTAATAGAGGTGAACCCCTTTACAGACTTACAATAATATCTAGCCAACCCCACAAGATTGTGAACCTCGATCATTAACGTAGGCTTAGGCCAACTCATAGCCGCCTCAATCTTCTATGGGTACACCATAACCCCCTCCTTCAAAACTACATGTCCCAAGAATGACACAAAAGCCAACTAAAACTAACACTTGGAGAATTTTGCATACAACTGCATTTTCTTCAGCAAACTCAGCACAATCCTTAGGTGATTCTCATGCTCTTCTTTACACTTAGAATAAATAAGATTTCATCAATAAAAACAACCACAAATAAATCCAAATAGGGCTTAAATATCCTATTCATAAAACCTATGAAAGGAGCTGGGGCATTAGTATGTTCAAAAGACATCACTAAGAACTCATATTACTCATAGCTGGTCCAAAATGTGGTGTTAGGAATGTCTTTTGCCTGAATCTTCAACTAATGATATTTGGATCTCAAATATATCTTAGATAAGATTGATGAACCCAAAAAACGGTCAAATAAATCATCGATGTGTGAAAGAGGATGCTTATTAAGGATTGTAACCTTATTCAACTAACGGTAGTCTATACATATATGCAAACTACCATCCTTCTTCTTTATAAATAAAATTGGAGCTTTCCATAGGGAGAAACTCAAATGGATTTACACTTTACTAAGCAATTCTTACAACTAAGCCTTTAACTCCCTTAACTCAGTCGGTGCCATTCTATGGGGAGGCATGGAAATAGGACAAGTATATGGCTCTAGATCAATGCAAAAATCAATGTCGCAGTCTGGTGGCATGCCAGGAAAATCCACAAGAAATGCCTCCAAGAACTTGCATGCCATAAGAACTGACTCAATAGGTGGGACCTCTGCACTAGTGTCTCAAATATGTGCTAAAAATGTTAAATACCCCATTCCTATCAATCTCTTGGCATAAATGAAGGATATAAGTTTCATAGGAGAAAGTTTATAATCACCCTCCTACTCAAGTATAGCCATCCTCGACATCACCATAGTTACTATCTTAGAATAAAATTCTAGAATAGGTGATAAGGGGACAACCAACTCATCCGCAAAATACTATCGAAATCAACCATGTCCAATATCACTAAATCTGCCCACGTTTTACACCCCAACAAAAGTAATAGGAATAGAATAATAAACTCTATCAACAAATACATAATCACCAACCCCATAGGAGCATTAAGTAAATCACATACTATGTCCAACCCCACAACTAAACAGACAGATACATAAGAGAAAGTAAAACTAGGATCAAATAAGACCATAGACATTCAGTCATAGACAAGAATAGTACATGTAATCACCACATCTAATTCCTCTTCTTCAGGACTACCTAGAAATATAGACATGGGCCAGATCACTCATTTATGCGCTACCCCTGTCAAGATGAGAACCACTCCTATCAGCATGACCATCGCTTCGATTAGGCTGGTTGCTATATAAACCTATCATGTGACAACTATGCCCATCCTAAGGATGGCCTCTACCATTAACATCGTCTTCCCTACCTACTGAAGCTGCAACATAATGAGGTTGCTGCTGGAATGACTGACCAGCTTGTTTGTATCTGGGATAATTTCTTGGAATATGACCTACCTTACGGCACTCATAACAAATCCGGTCTAAGGTCCATCACTAAGATGGAGTAGAAGAAGTAAGATAAACATTGAAATCTGAAGAAGGTTGACTAGCCCTTTATGGACCCCCAGCTAACACCTACATACCTGAATGAATAGAGAATGCAAAGTACCCATAGGAACTCTGACCCCTAGAGAATGAAAAACTGTAGTTTCCCCCTTTCCATGACTTTTCCACTACCTTCTTTGTATAAGCCTCCTGTTTCACACCTTCTACACTCTTAACAAACACAATCACCTCCTAAAATGACCTACCAGAAGATACCATCTGAAGAGCTTAAATACGGAGGCTCGTATTTAACCCCTTAACAAAATGGAAAATCCTCTCCTCTTCAATATGTGACAACCATAATGAATATCAAGAGAGGGAAAGTAACCTAGCCGTATAGACTGCAACTGAAGAATTTAGTATCACCCTGTAGCTGAAAAGTAACAAACTCAACTCCATACCGCTCAACTACTCCCATCTTGTAGAGTCTCTCATGACAGTCAATGATGAACTCGTACGCATCCTCAGACTCAGAACCATGAAAGATCGGAGGCTTCATCTTGATAAACTTACAGAACAAATTGTGCTTATCCTCGATCATCATCGGACCTGCTACCTACCTCAAAAAGATCCCCTTCTGTGAAGTCTCATCCATCTTGGAGCTATGATAACAACATGTTGAACTCCCCTTGGGAACTGTGGGTATAGCCCTAGTCCCTGCCAACCCACTCAAGAAACTAAAGACTAGCTGAATTACATATGAAAAAATCAAAGCTGGCTCTACACCTTTCTAAACTGGCGCCAATGCTTCCCCTATAGCCACCTCAGGAATATCCTCTAGTGGTGAATGGGATTATGACCTCTCCCTAGTAGGTTTCATGGTTGCCTAATCTCTACCCCTGTAGGGTGGTGCTCTCCATACTCTACCTCTTCCTCCTTTCCTCACTCATTCTCTACCATAAGCTGCGACCCTATTGGTAGGTTTGGGTTCCTGTACCCTTGTTTCATTTACACGTGTTCTCACAATCTGTGAGAATAAGAATGATGAGGTCACATACAAATTTGGATCCCCAGATACCAATTGGAATCAAGTAAGGACACAAATGAAAGAAAGAACTAAGTTTTAATTATGCCTTGTATCCTCTTAGATAAAAGTACAGACATATCTGTACCGTTCCATAAGACTCTACTAGACATGTCCTTGTAAAATGAGATTGTCGAACCTAGGACTCTGAAACCAACTTTTTCACGAACTAAATGAACATGAGTGGAACCCATATTAACCCTCTGGTGGAAGAACCATCTAACTCAACACTTAAACCCATTCAGTAAACCAATTCGAACGAAATATCAATAAAAGCTCCGCTTAATTAATAAACACCTCAAAGCTAAATTATAAATGTTGTAAACACAACCTATTACATCCTTAAGACCAGAAAGTCACCAAAAAAGGACGCTAATAAAAAACAAGTGTCAAAGAATAGTCCAAAAAAAACTAAATAAATAAATCCATTGTGTGAAAGAAAGATAATAAGAACTACGAAGATCCGTGGTAGCCTAAAATGCAAGCAACTCATCCTCTGATCGAATCAGCTGGTACCACTTGAGATGAGGTCACGTTTGAGTATTGGAACACAGTCTGCAATCAACATAACAAGAGCACAATGTTAATTATAAACCACTATGTACTGGAAGGAAAAATTAGTCTATTCAATTTAGCAACAAATAAAATCAATTAACAAGTAGATAGGCCATCAATACCTAACAAGTAGTTTCATCAGTCAATAATCATTTCATTCAAGCAACAAGTCATATAAGCCAACAACAATTAGATCGTAACAATTCGAAATTCACAACCTCAGTAATCATACCACAACATAGATATATGACCACCGCAATCTCACATTTGTATTTCCTTTACTTTCATTATCATTTCATATATCATACTAACTCTCACCTCAAGTGTAATCTGTACACACATGCTAAGGGACTTATTTTTTCCCAACTAGTCATGACCTTCAGGAGATGCACTAGGGTCCATGTACCATACTAGTGTTTTACCCGTTCAATCATAGTAATAACAATATCATACCAGCGTGGTACCCAATCCATCAACTAATACCGTACCGACATGATACCCGATCTATAATAATTATATCAATTATATTTCCACTTTAATTATCTCTCAGGATATGTCTCGAGTGTATCCAATTTCATAAGTAAACTTCACAATCAAATCTCAATTCAATAGTTTATCAATCAATAACTTATTCATTGAAGCATTAACAAATCAACGATTTCCTACCACAAGTATGTCCGAAGATTAATCAACATGCCAATTAATTTAGAAGTATACGAGCAACTAAATTAAGTCTAAATTCAATTTAAACCATTACCTACCTCAACTAAAGAACCAGAATCGAAGCTAATTCGCAAGAGCCTTGCCCTTCTTAAATGCCTAGGATCATTCACAGTCTAAACTAAATAAATACAAGAGTAATTAATCACTTACTCTTCAATTATACTCCTTTGGGATTCTACCCCACTAGTCTTATCCTTATTCATAGCCCAAACCTTAGCCAAGGGTTTTTCAACCATCAAATTACCCCAATTTCCCATATTTTACATTCAAGGGTAATAATTCTATGCTAGGAAGTGTTACGTGACTACCTAGAATCAATTCTAGATAAATTTACATCTACCCATAGGCTCTTTCCCAACTTTTCATGAATTTAGGGCTCTAACTCAAAGATTTCACTATTAATACCCAGTCTAATAATTTTATAAATGGAATAGATTACAAGTTGATAAAAGAAATGGATTGACTTACATCAATGAAGAATATCACCATATTTTAGTAAGAACTTTCCTTATAGCAGTTTTAGAATGAACCTTTGAGTTTATGAAATAAAACTTAGATAACAACTGACTTAAGAGAAATAAACTGTATGATGACTACTGCAGCAGCCTTTATACCGCTACAACAATCCCGCAATAGAGACCAATGGCCTTATACAATGGCCCTTTGCTACCTTACCACTACCACTATGGTGGTACAACAACCGCTACAATGATCTTGCCGCATCAACGATCCGATTGCTGCAACACTCTTTAAATAAAAGTTTGAGGAAAAACTAAAGCTACAATACAACCCTCAATGTAGGACATCACATGATTATTCCAATGCGGCAACCTCTATAACTGGATTTATATGAATCCATTTATCATTTCGAAACTTCTTATGGGAAACTATACCCCTTGACCAACCTATAACAAACACAATGCCACCAAATACTACACCAATTCTCACAAATCACCACTAAAGCATGCAACACCATATTTTCATCAAAAATCACCCTACCTTGAGATTTTATCAACTCTCTTTCTAGGAGAAATTCAAACATGCTACTTATGCCCTAAACAATGCTATAATGATGAGATGAGTCATTATGAAAAGCAAAAATACCATTGTACTATTATAAATAGTTTAAATATACTCCTTGTTATACTTTTGGTCAAAATATACCCGTCTCGTTATATTTTTGGTCTAAATATATTCCTCCCTTTATACTTTGGTACAAATTTATCCTTAATTTTGAAGGAATGACATATGATAAACTCATAATCAAATGAACTACACCCAATTTTAAGTACCTAAACCCACGATTTTAAGACATTTATGATGTATTCCTTCCCCCTTTGATTTTTTTTCTTTTCATTGTCTTCTTGATAGACTTGACTCCTAAATAGACACAAGAAGGAGGAATTGGGTCCTAACAATTTTTTCTTAACTTAAATTTTTATTATTTTCTGATTTTATAAAATAGTGTCAAACTCTATTCTGTTGAGCATTTCAACTTAGCATTCTGCACTTAAAAGAAACAACAAACAAAAGAAATATTGCACAAGAGATTTATACATGAAAAACCACCAAGGTTCAAATGGATATAAAAATCACAACCTATACCCCTGTAGAATACTTAGATACTGAGCCGAATTAGATTACCCCCGCAATCCAAAGACAAACCCCTAAGCCTTTACAATAATCCTAAAGTGTTGTTACCATTTCAAGCTATCCCTAGCTTGAAAACAAAAACACAACAAAGTTAAAAGTTGTTTTACACATCAATAAATGAACTTACGAAAGATGATAAGTGATTACAATTTAAACCTATTACATTGACATAAAGAAAAATTCTATTTCGACTCCTAGATCAAATAACGAAAAAGATGTTGAGACTATTCCCACTCTATTTCGTACTTCAGGTCTTTTCCATTTGGAATTAAGAGAGAAAGTGGTTGTTGATATATTTTGTTAATGTGTGAGTTCTCAGAACGTGGTTGACCTGTTTTTATAGAGGTGTACACTCATTTCACTTGTTACAGTCCAATCAGAAGAGGGATATCATGTAAAAGTCAACCCAAACTCTTCTTCTTATTCGATTAGGATCTTGCTGTCTTCTTGTGTAATTCTAACTCCTCTTTTGCTATCTTCCTGTAGCTGAAAACTTAACAATAATATAGGATAATTTTTCTATTAATACATGCCAATTTAACAATAAAATATATTATGCCAGATAATAATTTTTTTCTAAATTCCTGTTTTTAATCCTAATTATTTCCTTAAAATCTTTGAATAAAAGACAACTTCAAGATAAACATATTTTATTTATCATCATCAACATTATGCTCAACAAATATCTCCTTTTTGGTGATGAAAAAATTTTTGCTTGTGTTTTTTCGACCATGATATTGAACATATCAACCCAAGAACACTTCACCATTTTACACTTGCATAATTTACTCAAAAAAAAAAACTAGACCAGATCATTAGATATTCAAATGCTTACACTCAGACACTCAAGTACATTTATTTTCCCCCTTTTGACATCATTAAAACGTAGCTCTTCAAAGAAACATATTTGAAATAAATGTCAAACATTTGAGATACCTAACACACCACTGTTGGGGCATAGAACACAAAATACACAAGTCTTTGAATTTTGACAAAGTCAATCTATTGATATTTACCATCCTTAAAAGTTCATCACACACATTCATAGATCAAAGAATGATTAGAAGTTGCAGTTAGTTACATCGTAAAAATATGAACAAGTACTAATATTGTTCAATGAAATAAGGGCAAGAATAAAAGTATTAGGTCATGACTTTGGTGTGGATGAAGTGGCTGATATAAGGTGACATATTGGATAAAAACTGAGTTTCAGCTATGGAGCAAGACAAAAAGATCCTTGTGCCTCTTCTCATTAAGTTCCATATTTTAGCACTATTCTCCTAAATCTGAAAAAGTTGAGAAAAATTTATATTTTTCTGATCCAATTGGATAGTCTCAAACATTACAGTATTGACCTGAGATCTCCCTAAAACTCTGGAAGGAACAGAGTAAGCAGTGCATTCCATCCCAATTGATCTTTTCTAAATAAGTTAATTTCTAATACTCAATGAGTTTATAATAAAAAGATATATAAAAATCTCCCCAACATATTTTTACCTAAACAAGCCAGCTTCACCTTCACATTATTTTTTCAGACTCATCTTCATAATCTTTTTTCCTTTTTCTTCTATTTTTCTTTTCACTATTCTCCTTTTTTTTACTTTTTTATTCCGCTTTAATGCTAGACCCCTTTTTCAAATCAAATTTATTTTTAGTCTCTCTCTCCTTACTTCACTCGACCACCAATGAAAATTCTCTTTGAATTTTGGTTTTTGCATATGTTCCATATTAATATTAATTTATTTAAGAAAAAACAAAGGTTGGTTTGGATATGCGTTGATGGTACAAGATTGAGAGAATCTGGGAGAGAAGGTTTTGTTATCAAGTAATTAGATACTTTATCAAATAATTTAATTGAACCATATTAACACTTGATCAAATTTTGAGATGCATACCTGACTTTATTTAGTCCTCTGGACCATTCTCACCTGTGTGCATCAATTTTAGATAATAAGGACAATATCAACAGACATTCTTTTAGAAAATAATTATTTATGATATGTGAGTTTGTATTTTACCACAAAAAAATTGAGTTAGATATTTAATTATTGTTGACCCAATATTTGACAAGATATTTTTTCAAAATATTACTTTTCTAGCCAATCATCGAGGGAGGGGTCTTATACTAAGTGCTCAGTTTATCTTTGTCTTCTCAATGTTTAATTTTCTCAAAATATGCTTTGCTTAGTGCTTTGGTGCTTCTAAGACTTTAAGTTTAGTTCATGTGAACTTTTATTATTTGTTCATTCAACTGAACGTTTGGAACAGTGTCAAGGGCTATTTCATCTTTTTTATTTGTTTCTGACTCAGAAGTGGTTCCCTATGAAAGTTCCATAACATGCTCATGTTCAGAAGGACCGGTCTCAGGGTCTATCTTATCGACTGTTCCTTCAAACAAAACATGAGTTCTTACCTTAGTGTATGAGATTTTGTTAAGACCAATCTTGAAGTAATTATCATCATCTTGTATATTTTACTAAACAAAAGCATTAAACTTCTTTAAAATATCTTGAGTAATTTTTAACACTTCCCATTCACAACCAAATTCACTCACTTGAGAGAATGGAGAGTGACTTACCTATCTTACCTTATTTTAATGAGTATACCTTTTTTAAAATTCCATACTCCTCCCTTTGTATGCTGTTAGTGAGAGGAAATAATTTTTTTATTCATGTATCTTGAGAAACCGCTATACAGGCTCAAGTACTATCATTGATTGCTCTATCTCATCTTAGCCGACAAAACTAGATTAAGTGTTAGACTTAGGAACCCAAACTTGTTGGGGTTTTCTTTGTTGAGAAACACTATAAAGCATATATTTCTAACTCATTTAATAATATTTAATTTTTTCAATAGCTTTGAATCTGGCTAAATATTCATACTTATAGTGTCCCGTTCGTCCATAATGACTATATAAAGCGATATTCGGGCATGCCAACATATTTCTTTTGATATACCATCCAGCAAACTTGAATTTGTAGTCGTGACCACTATGACATTTATTGGGATGTTAATTTAGATAATTAAATCTTCACTGGATTTGTTCCACGATCTAGTCATTGCAAGGTCATAGTTAAAAAATTTCAAAGTCTTTGAAGCTCTGAGTTATTTCTAAGTTCTTTGTTTAGATCCATTTTCAGAGTAGTAATTTCAATTCAAGAGAACTTATATCTGTGCTAACAACTTGTTCTTTTCTCATAGTTTGAACTTTTTTTGAATTTAAAAATTTCACCTTCCAAAGAAGACACTATTCGCTCTAATTTGTTGTTTTCATCAGAGAGTGTTTCATTGACTGTTTTCGGTTCAGTTTTATATTTATTAAAATCTTTGTAGTCAACTTTTAAACTTGAAAGAGTTTTTGATAATTCATTTTTTCACACTCACATGATGAAATTTATCCATCAAAGAAAGTAAAAGATTCACAACTTTATTCTTGGATAAGTTGCGAACCTGAGCTTTAAGTTCAATTAGACTTACCTCGAAAGATTCATCATCGGACTCAGAGTCACTCCTAGACATGAGATTTATCATTCCATCACCTTCATTTTCATCACTTGATTCATCATCAGAGATATCTCCCCATGTTTCCTTCATGGCCCCTTTAAAGGTTTCCAAAATATTTTTTTGTTGCTATTTGGAGTTTGTACGATCCTTCTTCTGTCCATCCTTAAATAAGGAGCAATATTTAATCATATGATCAAGTTTTCACACTCAAAGCACCCATTGAACTAATATTTTTAAGTAAACTTTCCTTTATTGAGAGTCTCCCTCTCTTCTGAATTTTCTTTCTTGATATATTTTTTTAACTTGTGAACAAACATAGCCATTTTCTCACAATCACAGTTAAAATCAGTTTTGTATCTTTTAAAACTAAGCCAAGTTCTTTCTTGGGTTCCTCCTTGATCTGATAAATTTTCTTAAGTTTTTGTGTTTGCATGTCACCAATCCAATCATTCATTTGTATTGTGCTCATTTGCATAGGTTCCTCAATCATTGTTGGCTCTCATGGAGAGGGTAGAATCCTCAAAATTTTCCTGATATGATGTTTAGTAGTAAACTTTTTTCCAAGAGATTTAAGTTCATTAGTAATATGAGTAAATCTTGTAACTATATCCTTATCTGATTTTGTTTCACCCATAGAAAATAATTCATGCTTTCTTATCAATATATTAATTCTGGATTTCTTTACCAAAGATGTACCTCCATGACTAATGTCATAGAGTCCCAATTACTTTGGTGCTTGAGTATCCTAAGATTTTGTTGTACTCGTTAATTCCTAGAACAAAGTGTAGAATTTTAATTGCTTTTACATTTTTTCCATCATTATAAAATTCACAACTTTAATTTTGTTTTACTTTTGGGTTCTCGTGTACCATCATATTTGGTTGAAGTGGGAACTAATAATCCTCTTATTTTGATTAGAAAAAGGTGATAATCCTCCACTTTCAGATAAATTTCCATACAATATTTTATAGATCATAGTGCTAACTATTAAATAGAGGAGGCCTAAAGCTTGACTAACCCTCAGGTAGTATTATATCAGGAATCATTTTTACGAATCTTTAGAAGGGGTTGACATAGATACAAGAAACTTGTTCTGATACCAATTGATAGACTTTACTCTTAAATACACACAAGACTAGGGGTTGGGGGTTGAATTAGGTCTCCAACAAGTTTTTCTTAACTTAAAGTTTTACCATTTTCTAATGCTATGGAACAGTGACATGCTCTATTCCGTTGAGCATTCCAACTAAGTTTTCGACCCTTAAAAGAAACAACAAAGAAAAAAGAAAAAGAAATATTGCACAATAGATTTCAATGTGGATCATCATCCAGGATTGAATAGATGTATAAACCACAACCTACATTCCTATAAGATTTTAATTCAACTTCACTAAAATACCGACCCAAAATAGATTACCCCTAAAATTCAAAAGACCTACCACCCCTAAGCTCTTTACAATAATCCTAAAGTGTTGCTACCCTTATAAGCTACCCCTAGCTTGAACAAAAAGCAACAAACTTAGAAACTATTTTCAACATCAACAAATGCTTCTAAGCAAGTTGATAAGAGATTCCAATTCAAACCTATTGCATTTACTAGAGTTGACAAAGGAAAAGGACGTTCACACTATTCCTACTATATTTTGCATTTCAGCCCTTTTTCATTTGGAATTGTGAGAGAAAGTGGTTGCTGAAGTATTTTGTGAATGTGTGAGTTCTCATAACATGGTTGAACTCTTTTTATAAAGGTGTACGCTCATTCCACTTTTTAGAGTCCAACCGAAGAAGGATATCAAGTAGAAGCCTAACTCTTCTACTTATCCGATTAGGATGTTGTTGACTCCTTGTGCAATTCTACTCCTTTTATACTATATACATTTTTCTTAATCAAAGAGGCCCGATTGGGCCTAATTTATTAAAAAACAAACCCAATTCATATGTACATATCGACATCCCAAACAATGACCTGGTCCAAATAAAAAACAACAAAGCAAATAAAGAAAATGAAAAGACAAATCAATTATTAGATATTTGTTGAAACAAGAATAGGAAAGTGGTATCCTCTAAAACCCCCAACTTCATATTCATATCCATCACAATTTGAGCTTGAGATGAAGGTGATTATGGTGAGCTTGAACCATCAACCCACACTCATCTGAATTCTTCCTTATCAGCACTTTGAAATTGACGAGTTCCATCCACAAATGAGTTGTAGCATCAATCCTCGGGTGATTGAACAATCTTCTTTGTTACTACTGTTCTCTCATAGATCTGTATAAATCTACTTGTGGTTGTTCATTTGCAGGCCCTATAGATGTGTACTCGTGCTTCACCTATCTCCTTCCTTATTGTAAGTCAACTCTACTTTTTGTATCTAAGCTTCGATGGGTTGAACCCCTATTTGGATTGATACCACCACCATTACTCAAATCCTTAAAGGAAATATTGACTGTTGTGTGTTGAAGGTGGATCTATGGCTATGCCAAATAGTCTGTTTACCCTGCCAATTGTCTGTTACTATCGAGTTAATCCCAGGTACTTCACTCTCTCCTCTTCAATAGATTTGAGCTATGAACGTACCACTAAATCTTGTGCTTGACCTTTTAGAAATCCTACAACTAATTTTTAGTTATTGGTATAAATGAGTCCTAGTTATGTACCATCTACAACACCTAAAATTCTCACAGGTGCATAGTATGTGTAACCAAACAAAATTAATTTAGACTTCACTAAATTCAACAGTAACTAGTCTCAGCTAACATAATTTAAAAAATCAATCTATAACCTGCAGTAATGATCCATCTCCCATTTAACTAGTTGTTGCACACTGTCTTATCCTCATTTGTGGAATGCCTTATTTGTCTAGATTGATAATTTTCCTGCCTGTGTTTTGAATATCCGAAAAATTTCTGAATTCAAAATTACCTACAAAATGAAAAACCAAGTTAGCTAAAAAATCAGCAAGAGTATTTCTCTTCTTTAAGGAGTGTTTACTCTTACTGAACAAGAGTCCATCATTTTTCTAATGGAGTTGACCTCCATTGTCACACTCCAAGGAATTTCCCACACTCCATTGATCATGTGGACTAATGCAAGAGAATCAGATTCCACAATTATGTTAGAAATCAGGTTTTCTAAGTAATAATATAAACCTGCTCTTATAGCAACGACCTCAGCAACCAGGTTTATGGAATTAGGAATAGAGAGCCCTTTAGCACACACAATATCACCTTCATGATTCCTTACAAAAAATGTAGTTGAACTTGGGCCTGGATTACCTCAAGATTCCCCATCTGTATTACATTTCCACCATTCCCTAGGTGGAGGATACCATTTTATCCATTTAGTTTTGAATCTAGATCTGAAATCATTAAGAATAGAAATAATTTGAGGCCAACTAGATGGTAAATAGTCATAACCAAACTTCTTTTTAAGAATATTCTGAACCATACAATGAATATCCCAAATTACCTTCCATGAACTACAACATTTATCCTTTTTCATAAAAAACCCAAAATAAGTGTGGGGACAACTTGATAGATGAATCGTTGCCTAGCATTCCCATTAGTCTCCCATCATCTTTTCATGAATTGTTTTATCTGAATCTAGGGTCCCAGTAAACCTGCAGCAGTAGAATAATAATTCCAAACAATAACTACTACTTTACTTTTTAGAAAAAGGTGCTCCATGGTTTCCCTATTTGATGAATCACAACATGAACAAAGTTGAGATAAGTTAGGATTCCAATTAGCTAAAATAGTATCTACAAGTACCCTATTTGTCTAAACTCACCCACCCAAGAAAGAGATTTTGAATGGAAGTTCTTTTACCCAAATCTTCTGAAAAGATTCATTAATATCTTCTCTTTTTCTAAGCTCTTCCCCAGCACTCTTTATAGTAAACTTACCAGAGCTAGTTTTGAGCCACCAGGGTTTTTCACCCTCTTTAGGATGCTTCACCAGCTTCAGATGAAGTCTCACATGCGTGATAATGTAATCTGGTAGTTGGCGTTGGATACTATCATAATCCTAGTCAGATTCTAGCATAAAATCTTCAATGTATATTAAGGGGTGACATGACTGCACCTCTGTCTGGTGTTTGTAAAGAGGATCAAGCTGAGTCCAATTATCATACCAAACAGAGCAAGTACCCCCTTTAGGCTCCTACCGCAAGAATTGCTTCAGTAGATCCCTATTCTGCAACATATGTTTCCATAACTGAAATCCACATTTCCATTAAACTAGTGAAGACATTTTCTATTTGCAATACTTGTTCAACATAAAGTTGTCCCAAGTAGTATTTTGAGTTTTGAATCTCTACCAGAGTTTAGCATGCATAGCCTGAGACACTTCAAACATGGATCTAAAACCCAAACCCCTCTCCTATTTTGGTAAGCACACTTTCTCCCAAGCAGCCTAATGTTTGATTTTACCATCAACCTTATTGCTCTAAAAAAATTTGGCAAAGATTTTGTGGAGTTCCTCAAACATACAAATAAAAGGGACAACAACAGATAGGACATGAATTGACATGAATAAGTACACTTTGAAGAACACTAGATATGAGGACATCCTTACCCCCATAAGAGAGAATATTACCTTTCCATGCCTGTAAGTTTGAATTAACCTTTTGAATTAGCTTTGTATAATGAAACTTCCTTTTCCTAGCATGAATGATAGGACATCCATGATACTTCAAAGGAAACTGACCACTAGAAATACCTATACAATCATCTACCATTTGTTTATCTGCTGCAGCTGCATTCTGATGCATATAGAAATCACTCTTCTCCTTATTAACTTTTTACCCTAATTGAATCTCATAATCCTATAACACTGAAAAAAATCCTCCAAATATGATAGTATTATCTGCACATGCAAGGTGATTTATATTAGAAACTCCACTTAGGCATACCATAATCCACATATTGTGCATCATCAAATAAGGCATTCAGGGCACTAGAAAGACTTCTGCTGATAGAATAAATAGAGAAAATGATAAAGAATCTCCTTGTTTCACTCTCCTAGTGGAGTGAAAAAAACCATGAGATTGTCCATTAATCAGTATAGAGTACCAATTATTAGACAATAATATCCAAATCAAATCCACAATGTTTTCTAAAAAACCCATTCTTCTTAAAACCTTCATCAAGAAATACTAGGAGTCCCTATCATAGGCCTTTGTCATATCAAGCTTTAAGACCATATTAACAGGTTTACCCATTTTCCTAATGTCAGTCACAATCTCTTGAGTCAAGAGTACACTTTCAATGATGCTTATCCCTTTGAAAAAACTAGATTAATTATAAGAAATCAGTCTAGGCAACAAATTTTCTATTCAATCATGCACAATCCTAGAAATGACCTTGTTAATAAAGTTAGTTAGACTAATTGGTCTCAAAGCTGAGAAGGACTGAATATGTTCCTTCTTAGGAAGCAAAACCAAATTAGTATGAGTAATGAATTTGGAGAGAGAATTACCTCTAAAGAATTCTTGCACCAGATTAAGTACATTATTACCAATAATGTCCCAGCAAGCCAGTTAGAACCTACAAGTTAGCCCATCAGGACCACTTGTACTATCTCCATTTAAGTTAAAAATAACTTTTTTATCTTCTTCAAAATTAGGTTGCTGACATAGAATAGCATTCTCCTCATCAGAAATACTATTGAGGACAGTATTCAACAAGGACAAAACATCAATCTCTCTTTCTTTTTTGAATTAATCCTAAAAAAATTAACAGCCTCTGTTGCTATATCTTCTTCTTCTTCCAGCCAAGTACCCTAATTACTTTGAATTTTGTTCAAATGAAGTCTCTTCCTTCTCCCTTTTACAATAATATGAAAAAATATGGTATTTCTATCAACATTCTCAAACCAATCATAACTTGCTTTCTGTTGCTAAAAGGTTTCTTTAAAATGAAGATATCGTTTGTGCTCAGCTTGGGATCTTTGCAATACTTCCCTATTTTTAGCACTAGGAAATTCCTCCAATAGTTTCTCTTTGATCTTGACAATATCTTCCCTGATTATAAACTGTTTAAAAATGTCCCCATATGTCGCTCTACTCCATCAAGTCAAGATAGACTTAACTCTCCTGATGCTTACTTTAAACTCTAAGAAAGGACTCTAGGAACCTAAAGAGCACTGATTTTTCCTCACTACTTCCAGGAAATCAAGACTATTTGTCCAAAAATTGAGAAATCTGAAAGGTTTCTTGTAACCGATATCCCTGTCTTCATAGCTTAACAACATAGGGGCATGATCTGAACCAGTTTTAGCCAGTTGATCTATCTCCATGTGATTAAACTTATCCTACATATCTTGGTTAGCTAATATTCTTTCTAATCTTTGAAAAATGCAATCATTTCCTGCTCTACCATTACACCAAATAAAAGAGCTCCCTTTAAAAGGGATCTTACTTATATCACTGGAAGATATACAATTTTGAAAATCCTCACGTTCTGCATCAAGGACTGGCAGACCACCAATTTTCTCTTCAGAGTTCAACACAACATTAAAATCTCCTTCTATTACCCATGGTCTTGACATTCCAGTTGCAACTTGATAAATATCATCCCATAAAATCAATCTCTCATTACTAGAGCACTTACCATAAATAAGAGTAATACAAAAATCCAATCTCTGAGTCTGCTCTGTAATTGAACTGTAAGTTGCTGATCATTATCCTTAATGACAGTAGTAATAACATCTTGATAAGAGAATAGCCAAATATTTCCATTACAATTAGACAAGGCCCTCTGCATCTTCAATCTTCTCTTGTATTTATTGATATATCTAGCATTCTAAAAAGGCTCCAACAAACCAATACATATGAACTTGTGATAATTATGAAGCATCTGAACTCATTGAAATGCTATTGTGACTTCGCATACTTAATATTCCAAATGAGGGATTTCGTTGATTATTAGGGACTGATTTGGATCTCTTAGGCTGAGTTTTGGTAGGTTGTGACTTTGCTTTATTTCCATGTTTTTTTCCTCTTCTAGCACTTTTCACCAATCTTGGTGATAGATCAGTTTCCAGTGGGGTATGATCACACATATCATCACCTACACGTGCTTCCTTAATACCTCTGGCCATCTGTGTATCATTATTACATTGTACTTTTCCTACATTATGAGAAACAATGTCATGTAGTACTTTTTTAGGAGAAATCATGGGCACCATTAGTGATTCATCTATCTGCACTGGCATTGGGACCTTCATAATTGATAAGGACACCTTTTGTTTCCCCTGTATCACTACTCATTACTCCTCACTGTCCTCAGTTATAACTTATTCATTGTCATTATTATCATTGCTACCATCAGGTTATTTTTAACTGTCCTACAGTATCTCTTCCTCTTGCACCTGTTCACTGGACTCTGATTTCACTAGTTGACATACATCCATACTTACTAATGAGTTCCCTAATTCCATCATCTGATCAACATCGCTGTTATAAGAATATGCCCCTTTAGCACTGATAGTGTTTCTTTAATTGTTATCTTGTACATCATCAATTACATGTTCCTGAACTATTGCAGTTGTATTTGATTGTGATAACAACCTAGTTTCATTATCCACAATAGTAACCTACATATCATTCTCCATCATATCATCACCTTCATTATCCTCCTTAGTAATATCACCTCTACCCTGCTTTTGGTGCTGATTGTTTTATTATTGTGCAAGAGCTGTAGTGTTGGATACTTCACTTTGCTTCCCAAAATCCCTTGTGATCTAGTCTTTAGAAGATTCTCCATGTTTCTATTGAGTTACCTTTTCATTAATATTCTTGTTTGAATCTCCTCAGAGATCAAGAAAACATTAAAATCTCCTCCTATTACTCATGGTCTTAACATTCCAGCTGTAACTTGATAAATATCATCCCATAAAATTAATCTCTCATCACTAGAGCACTTAGCATAGACCAGAGTACAAAAATCCAATCCCTGAGGCTGCTCTTGTAACTGAAATGTAAGTTGTTGATCATTATCCTTAATGACAGCAGTAATAACATCTTGATAAGAGAATAGTCAAATCTTTCCATTACAATTAGACAAGGCCCTCTGTATCTTCGATCTTCTCTTGTATTTGTTGATATATCAAGCATTCTAAAAAGGCTCCAACAAACCAATACATATGAACTTATGATAATTATGAAGCATCTGAACTCTTTGAAATGTTTGTTGTGACTTCACAGACTTAATATTCCAAATAAGGGCTTCCATTGATTATTAGGAACTGATTTGGATCTCTTAGGCTGAATTCTGGTAGGTTGTGCCTTCTCTCCATTTCTATATTTGTTCTCTTCTAGTACTTTTCAGCAATATTGGTGATAGATCAGCTTCCAGTGGGGTATGATCCCACATATCATCACTACACCTACTTACTTAATACCTTTGGCCATCTGCGTATCATTATTACATTATACTTCTCTTATATTATGAGAAACAATATCATGTAGTACTTTGTTAGGTGAAATCATGGGCACCATTAGTGATTCATCTGTCTGCACTAGATTTGGGACTTCCATAATTGATAAGGACACCTTCTGTTTCCGCTGCATCACTACTAATTCCTCCTCACTGCCCTCAATTGTAACTTCTCCATTGTCACTGTTATTATTGCTACCATCAGGTTGTTCTTGACTTTCCTGCAATATCTCTTTTTATTGCACCTGTTCACTGAACTCTGATTGTGCTAGTTGATATACATCCATACTTGCTAATGAGTTCCTTAATTCCTTCACCTGATCAACATTGTTGTTATAAAAATCTTCCTCTTTAACACTGATAGTGTTGTTTTGTCGTTTATCTTATAAATCATCAATAACATATTCATGAACTATTACAGTTGTATTTGATTAGGACAACAAGCTTTTGTTGTTATCCATAGTAGTCACCTGCATATCATTCTCCATTATATCATCACTTTTATCATCCTTCTTAGTAGTATAACCTCTACTTTACTTTTATTGTTGATTGTTTTGTTATTGTGTGGGAGTTGCAGTGTTGGAGACTTCCTTTTGCTTCCTAAAAGCCCTTGTGAGCTAATCTTTAGAAGATTCTCCATGTTGCTATTTAGTTACCTTTTCATTAATCATTCTTATTTAAATCAATGTCTGTAATAGGCATAAGGCTAGCATTCTTCTTTTTAGAACTATTTGATTTATGTGCATGTGTTGATTTATCTTGACTATCTTTAGCTAGAGCAGTAAATCTGTTTTCAGCCAGTGGTGGTTGCTGGGAGATATTGACCTTCTTCTTTCCATCCTGTATAACCTTCCAGTTACCCCGATCTCCAACTATAATACCACTTGAAAGCATTCTTTCTTTCCCTTTCTAAAATTTGTGCACAAACGGTATTGCGGGTTTTGGAGGATGTTACTTTTGTCTCTTCTCTTCTCCTACTACCTTTTGTGCATCTTTTAGTTTAGAAGTATTTCTGCATTCATCTTTAGTATGACCTTTCATATTACATTCATTACAATACATAAGGCTATAATCATACTTAATCTGCACCACCTTTATCCTACATTCACCAATAACTTCATTTTTAATGTCCATATAAACTGATTTAGGGAAATTACCTTTTAATTCCACGAAGACCTTAATCCATGCACAACTTGGTCTAGTCCTGTTATTGGTGTCTAGATCAAGTTGGATGGTCTTACCCACTGCTTCAGTTAATGAGAATAAACATTCCTTTGCATAATAGAAGAGTAAGATATTAGGAGAGGAAATCCATGAAGAAGTCTTTGTAGTCTTTTCATTCACTTTAAAATGAGAATCTTAGATAAGGGTACACATCAAATAATAGTAACCATAATTACATAATAATTAAAAGGCACCCTTTGAAATGATGTTAATAAATCAGATTCCTGCGTCAAACGAATGGAGATATGCTTATTTTGAAATACTCCAATTTGTTAATCACCTTTAGTGTCACATTGTTGTGGGATAAAAGTCCTTAGTTCATCAAGATCAGCCCATTTATAGGTAAATTTATCTATACCATCAAACTACAAGTTCTCTACTCTATTCATTATGTCGACCTCCTTTTCCGTCTATTTGACATGTGGGATACCTTCCACCATGACCACTTTCTTATAAATAAATGGTCTCTGTATTGGGATTTGCTGCAACGACTGATTCAACAAATAATTTCTACAATGGCATAGTTTGTACATCCACAATAGATTTTGGACTGAAAAGGAGGAATTTGATAGTAGAGAGATGCAGATATAATGACCCTCCAGGTCATTTCCTGTGTTTTTGTGATTCTTTGGTGTTTAGATCTTTCCCACAACTGTACCAAGTCATTTATTACTTACTGGAACTGACAGTTTGGTCACTGAATAGTTCATTTTGTTTTAGGAGCCAATTCTCTATTTTGGAGCTTTCGTTGTTAAGAAATTTGTATCAGACGTAAACTTCAGGTAAACGGTTCCGGATGACAATTTTGATAGTTTTTTAAGCTGTGAAATGTCAATTTTAGGTTAGAGGGACCCTTGTTTTGAGTCCCGAGGCTTTCAGACTTACTTTGGGCTATTGGGTGGATTTTAGTTAAAATGACCCTTGGGGTGTGCGACCCACTTTTGATCAAAATAACCTCAGTTGGAAATTTTGATGACACCATTGAGTCAAGAATTTCAAATTTGGTAGGGTAGCATAGTTCATTTATATTCACGGGATATCGAACTAATCTTGAGGGTCCGATCGAAAACTTTGCAATTGCGTTGAGGGTAAATGACCCTTGAGCTATATGGGATGTGTTGACGGTTTCAAATTTGTGATTCCACAAGCAAGGCCTACATGAGATTTTTTGCTCGACTTTTCACCCGAAGCAATTATATGCAATATGGGTATCATTATTCTTATTATAATGCATAAATTATTATTTTGATAGCGTGGCAGCGCTCGGAGGCTTTTCGAAAGGGAAAAGCTCCGGAGTAGTGGACATTTTCTAGCATTCGACGGCGTACAGGTAGGCTAGGCTTAATTTTATTATAGTTGAGGTTTATTATGGTATTAGTAAAGTATTATGCTAGCTATGGGTGGGTATTTACAACTTACTTGATGATTTAGCAATTATTGGGATAATTAGTCTACTAAAGAGCCTTTTGGGTAGAAATCAACTTGTCCTTCCTCTAATTTAGTTAGGTTGATACATCGAGGCTAGTTTTGGTTTACTTAGTTCCTTGGAAATGAATTATAAGCCTTAGTGTATGTTCGGGTAGATGTTTGATTTAGCATGGATTTTTGAAACTAGTAGCGGACCCCACCGACCTTCCTTTATAGTAGCATGCTTAGTTGGGCTCCTTGTAGATTTAAGAAGCTTTTAGTTGTCAACTTAAATTAGATATTGAACTTCAGGATGATTTAGGCAACTTATTGAACTTAGATTAGCATACTACCCCGAATAAGGTAATCTTTTGGCCTTTGTGCTATATATTTAGACTTGGTCATCTGTATCGTTCTCTTCCTAACTTAACCGTATTTACTGGAAGTTAAGATTATTGAGATATTAATGAAAGTTATGATCTTGGAATGTTATGACACTCATCTTATTTATTAAGTTTCAGTTTAAGTCCGGCGATTGGTAGCTCCTTTATTTCTTATTATATTGGGTTCATTTATGGCACACTTATGGCATGGAACTTATCTATTAAGTTTTGGTTCTTGTCCAACATTCATGACCTATATACGGTACTTTATTATTATGATACCATTCTCAATTTCGGTTCAAGTTCGGCAGTTATGGTTCGAAGGGAATTTCAAGTATGGCTTCACTCGTTGATCACTTGAGTTTACTATCATTAGTGCTTTTCTTCTTGTTTGCATTCGTTGGGCTTATAAGGGCTCGATCAGGTTATTTATCTCTTCTTTATGCCTTCTAGGCTTATGGAGTCCCAGTTAGGTGGTAGTTAGACCGTGTTTACTTGAGTTACTTATTTTGCCTATTTACTATTTTATTCGACTTGGAGTATTATATCAGATTTGCCTTATCGTTGACTTTAGTTTACATTCTCGCATTTTTTTATACTTTTATTATAATTTAGCTCATTCGAAAGATGATGTCTACTGAGTACCTATTGTTTTGGTACTCATACTACATTTCTTCATCTTTTTCTAATACATATTTGAGTACGAGCTACCGCTGCTGACGCTTCATTCAGGCTTGCTTTTGGGGATTCAGAGATAGGGTGAGCTTTCAGAGCCGAAGCTGATCCTCTCTCATTCTACTATTTTTGTCAAGTCTTTACTTTTTCAGACTACCAATATATTCTTTCGAAAATCTCACTTTCTTTGTTCATTTCATGCGATGAGTCCATGTTGGTTTCTGAGTTCTCATTTGTTTCATTCTTTCAAAAATGGCTAGGATGCGAGCTACAACGATTGGAGATGGAGACCCCGAGCCAGTAGTTAAGGCACCTATTAGAGGCTGAGGTTGACCTAGAGGTCGAGATCAGGCTAGAGTTGCAGCCCCAGCTAGGGGTCAGGATAGGGAGCCTTCACCAGATCCAGCTATTGCTCCTGAGCCATAGATAGCTGTAGAGGTTCAGCCGCCCCATCCACTGGTGGTCCAGGGGAAAGCCCAGGCCCTATCGAGATTTATATATTCCTCAGTCCTTAGAGATGCCTTGATTCAATTATTGGGGTAAGTAGATAGTGCATCGTCTGATAGTGCTCAATCAGCGGACCAGAGCTGTACTGATATAGGAGTGCCGCCTGTAGCTTCGGCTCCCCGAGTAAAGGTTTCTCCAGTACTGGTAGTTTCACAGCCAGTAGTGGCTTAGCTAGCTATTACCATCGAGGAGTAGAAGATGTTGGGTCAATTTATGAGATTGACTCCACCTAGGTTTGCAGGGGCCTCGGGCAAGGATGCCTTTGATTTTCTAACTACTTATGAGGAAAGGCTCTGTAATTTAGGGCTAGTTGAGTCACGCAGGGTGGATTTTACTACTTATCAGCTAGACACAGTAGCTAGACAGTGGAGGAGTGGTTATCTTGATTCCAAGCCAGCTGGATCTCCATCTATGACTTGGACTTGGTTTTTTAAGGATTTCTTGGGGAAGTTCATGCCTCGCAGCATGCGCAATCACCTCAGGGATGAGTTTACTAGATTGAGGTAGGGTTCTATGACTATGGTCGAGTATAAGGTGAAGTTTTATTAGCTATCCATACATGCCACCATGATTTTTCCTATAGAGTATGAGAGGGTTCAGTATTTTGTCAGAGTGTTAAGGCTACCACTCTACAGGGCTACTCAAGGTTTGGTCACTTCAATAAAGTCTTTAATTGAGATTGCTGATCATGCCTACACTATAGAAGAGATGGATCACAAGGCCCAAGGGGGAAGCGATAGGAGGCTGTGTCATCAGGGCAGTTTTAGTGGGAGCCACAGTGGCTCACAGTTTAGAGGCAGAGAATTTTAGGGGATGTATCCCCAGCATCAGTTGTATCAGCACTAGGGCCAGTCTAGTATACCTCTTTAGGCATCACTTTATATTTCTGATGAGGGTTATCCCTATTATAGTGATTACAGTGGTAAAAGTAGTGGTCAGTCTTCCAGGGGTACATAGTCAGGGTCTTCAAGCTGAGGTGGCCATTCTGGGTTAGCCGGATCTTTTGGATAGAGCAGAGTACCCAGGGCATATTATGATTGTGGGGTCGTTGGTTAGTTCTTTAGAGAGTGTCCCCGACATGGAATAATTCATCCTGCATCGCAAAAAGTTTAGACAATTAGATAAGTGCCTCCTCCAGCTAGAGGTGGTGTACAAGGTCACAAGAGTGTCCCCTAGGGTTCTAAAGGAGGTCCTCAGGTAGGTAGGACAGATGGTCGGTCAGGTACTCAGTCTAGAGACGAATGGGGTCAGTTGTATGTTGTATCTGGTAGGCTAGAGGTGGAGTCTTCAGATGCTGTTATTACAGGTATAATTTTAGTATGCCGTCAGCCAGCTATTGCTTTATTTGATTTGGGGTCCACTTATTCATATGTGTTTGCTTATTATACCCCGCGGTTAAAGTTGTTTTGGGAGCTTTTATATGTGTCATTACGTATGTCTTCTCCTGTGGGTGATTTTTTAGTAGTGGATCAGGTTTATAGATTATGTGTTATGACCGCTCAAGAGTTTTATACTCAGGCTGACCTTATTGTGTCAGACATGGTGGATTTTGATGTGATTCTCGGCATGAACTGGTTATCCTCCCAAGATGCAGTCTTGGATTATTTTGTGAAGACTATTACCTTAGCCATGCCTGGCATACCCCCGGTTGTGTAGTAGGGTTATTTTAGCAGTACACCAACGGGGATTATTTCTTATGTTTGAGCTAGGAGACTGGTATCGAGGGGATGCGAGTCTTATCTTACTTACATTCATGATGTTAGTGCAGAGAGTTCTTTGCTTAGTTCTATTCCTATTTTTTGTGAGTTTACCAATGTTTTCCCTACCAACCTACATTGCCTTCGTCCTGAGTGTGATATTGAGTTTGCAATTGACCTTGAGCTGAAAACCCAACCTATTTCTATAGCACCTTACCGTATGGCTCCTATCGAGCTTAAGGAGCTAAATTTTCAACTTTAGGATCTTTTGGGTAAGGGTTTGATTAGGACGAATGTATTATCTTGAGGTACTCCTATCTTATTTGTGAAGAAAAAGGATGGTTCTATGCACATGTGTATTGATTACAAGTAGCTGAATAAGATGATAGTGAAGAATACGTATCTTATGCCTCGTATTGATGATTTATTTTACCAGCTTTAGGGTGCGGTAGTGTTCTCTAAGATTGACTTGAGACCTGGTTACCATCAGTTGAGGATTCGGGAATAGAACATCCTTAAGACAGCCTTCAGGACTCGCTATTGCCATTGTGAGTTACTGGTGATGTCTTTTGGGTTAACCAATGCCCTAGTAGCATTCATGTATTTAATTAATCATGTTTTTGGGCATCATTTGGACTCCTTCGTGATTGTTTTAACTGATGATATTCTTGTATATTCGAGGAGTAGAGAAGAGCACGAGAAATATTTGAGGACTGTGCTCCACACTTTGAGAGATCATAGGTTTTTTGCCAAATTCTCAAAGTTTGAGTTCTGTCTAGAGTCTGTGACTTTCATAGGGTATGTGGTGTATAAGGATGGGATTATGGTAGATCTATCCAAGATTGAGGCTATTCGTGATTGGGCCAAACCTACATCTCCAACTGAGGTCTGCAGTTTTATTGGTTTGGCAGGATACTACAGGTGGTTCGTCGATAGATTTGCTACTATTGAAGCACTTATGACCAAATTGACTAGGAAGGAGATTCCATTTTAGTTATCCGATGAGTATGAGTCGAGTTTTCTGAAGCTTAAATACTTGCTCACTTCAGCTCCTATTATGACCCTTCCAATTAAGGGCAAGGGGTTTGATGTATATTGTGATACTTTCGGTGTTGGTTTGGAGTTTGTTCTGATGCATCAGAGATGTGTTATTATTTATGTGTCGAGGGAGCTGAAGGTGAAAGAGCGCAACTACCCCACTCATGAGCTGGAATTGGCGGCAGTAGTTTTTGAGCTTAATATTTGGAGGAATTACTTGTATGGTGTTCATTTGAAGATATTCACCGACCATCATAGTCTTCAGTACATTATGACTCACAGAGAGGTTAAGTCAAGATAACATAGGTGGATTAAGTTGCTGAAGGACTCTGGTATCTTTATTCTATACCATTTGGGTAAGGCGAATGTGGTAGCAGATGCCTTGAGCCGGGAGGCGGTGAGTATGGGTATCTTGACCTTTATTTTAGTGTCAGAGCAGCCGTTGGTTTTAGACATTTATTCCTTAGTCGACTTGATGGTTTAACTTGATATTTCATACCCCAGGAGGATTCTTGCAGTGTTGACGCTAGGTCTACCTTATTTGAAAAGATTCAAGGTTGTCAGTTTAAGGATAGTAGACTTTGTGTCATTCATTATCAGATACTGACAGGTGAGCCTAGGAGGGCTACCTTAGATTCTGAGGGCATTCTGAGATTCTATGGTCGTATTTATGTTCTGAGGGTTGGTGACTTAATTCAGTTGATTCTATGGGAGGCTCATTGTTGTAGATATTCTTTTCACCCTAGTACAACTAAGATGTATAAATATTGAAGACAATACTACTGGTGGAGTGGTATGAAGAAAGATGTATCAAACTTTGTTGCTCGTTGCCTTTGTTGTCAACAGGTAAAGGCAGAGCATCAAAGATCGGTTGGCTTGCTTCAAAGACTACCCATTCCTGTGTGGAAGTGGGAGCGGATTACTATGGACTTTGTGTATGGTTTACCCCGCACTTCTCGCGGTTCTGACAATATTTGGGTCAAGTAGATCGGTTGGACAAATTGACTCTTTTCAGCCCCATTCAGATTTCCTTTAGTGCCGAGAGATTGGCCCGTATCTATGTTCGAGAGATAATTTGCCTCCATGTAGTACCCATGTCCATTATTTTATATAGAGGCTTAGTGGTTACTTCTAGATTTTGGAGGACTTTTCAGGAGGAGTTAGGTACTCGGGTTGATCTTAGCACTTGTTTACACCCTCAGACCGACGGACAGTTGGATCAGACTATTCAAGTTTTTGAGGATATGCTCCAAACGTGTGTCATGGACTTTGGGGGTCAGTGGGAGTAACATTTAGCCTTAGCTGAGTTTGCTTATAATAATAGCTACCATTTGGGTATTGAGATGGCAAAATTTAAGGCATTGTATAGTAGGCGTTGTTGATCTCTGATTGGTTGGTTTAAGACTTCTGAGGTTAGTCCCTGTGGTACCGACTTGCTTCATGAGTCTTTGGACAGAGTTCGGGTGATTCAAGATAGACTATGGGCAACTCAGAGTAGGCAGAAGAGTTATGCTGACCGTAGGCTTCACGCCTTAAAGTTTGGAGTTGGTGATCAGGTTTTCCTTTGAGTATCACCCATGAAGGGACTGATGAGGTTTGGGAAGAGGGGCAAGCTCAACCCCAGGTATAGCGGGCCATTTGAAATACTTTAGACTGTTAGAGAGGAAGCTTATGAGTTGGCCTTGCCCCTAAACATTTTAGCCATCCATGCCATTTTCCATGTATCTATGCTAAGGCATTACTTTTCAGATAAGTCGTACATGCTCTGGTGGGACTCGGTTCAGTTGGATGAGAGGTTGGCCTTTGTGGAAGAGCCAGTTTCTATATTAGCCAGGGATGTCAGACGGTTACACTTTAGGGAGATTTCAGGAGTTAAGGTTCAGTGGAGACACTGTTTAGTCGAAGAGGCTACCTAGGAGATTGAAAGTGAAATGCGGGCCAGGTATACCCACTTATTCGAGCCCTCAAGTACATCTCGATCCTTACATTTGCAGACGAAAGTCCTTTTAGTAGTGGATATTATAACGACCCTCTAGGTCATTTTTTGCATTTTTTTTGCTTTTTGGATGTCTAGAGCCTTCCCATAGCTGGACCAAGTGATTTATTACTTGCTAGGACTGATAGTTCGGTGACCGGGCAATTCATTTGTTTTTTTGAGCCAATTCCCTATTTTATAGCTTTCATTGTTAAGAAATGGGTATAGAACCTAAACATTAGGTAAACAGTCCCAGATGCTAAGTCTGATAGTGTCATTAGCTCTGGAATGTCAATTTTAGACTAGGGAGATCCTTGGTCCAGGCCCTAAGGTTTCCAGACTCATTTTGGGTTATTGGGTGGATTTTAGTTAAAATGACCCTTGGGGTGCGGGACCTACTTTGGATCGAAACAACCTTAGTTAAAAAATTTAATGGCTCCGTTGAGTCCGGAATATCAAATTTGGTAGGGTAACATAGTTTATTCACATTCACGGGATTTCAAATTAATCCCGAAGGTTCGATCGGAAACTTGGCAATTGTCAAGTTTGCTGGTGTAGCTTCAGCTGGTGCAGGCTAAAAATGACTTCGCATTTGCGAGTCCTTGGCCGGATTCACGAAGGCCAAAGTTATTGGCCATTCCATTCACGAGCCAGCCTCTGCGTTCTCAAAGAGTGAGTTGGCCAACCAGTTCAGGATTCCTCCTTAGCGTTCGCGGTGGACCGGCCGCATTCGCGAAAGGGGGCCCCACAATCGCAAAAAAAGGACCCCTAGGTGTATTTAAAGATGTGAAACCCGATTCCATTCCATTTTTTCTTAAGTCCTAACTTCACAAAAACCCTAGAGTGCTTAGAGAGAGTGGAGATCGGTCATTGGGTATTCAGGGTGAGTTGGAGACGTTATTCTGGTCATTTTCTCGTTAATATTTTCGTAAGTTTTGGTCTAATTTCTTGATTTATTCTCCAATTTACATTAAATCCCTAGATTATAGTGGGGCCTATTTGGGGGCCAATTATGCTCAGATTTTACCCATTTTTTAGGGTAAATGACCATTGAACTATAGGGGACGCGTTGACGATTTCAAATTTGTGATTCTGCAAGAAGGTCCCACATGGGATTTTTATCTTGACTTTTGACCTAGAGAAATTATATGCAATATGGATATCATTATTCTCATTGTAATGCGTAGATTATTATTTTGATAGCGTGGCAGTGCTCGAAGGCTTCTCGAAAGGGAAAAGCTCTAGAGTAGTAAACTTTCTTGACCTTTCGACGGAGTCCAGGTAGGCTAGGCTTACTTTTCTTTTAAATTGAGCTTTATTATGGTTTTAGTATAGAATTGTGATAGCTATGGGTGGGTATTTACGACTTGGTTGATGATTTAGCAATTATTGGGATAATTAGCCTATTAAAGAGCCTTTTGGGTAGAAATCAACCTGCCCTTCCTCAAATTTAGTTAGATTGATACACCAAGGCTAGTTCCAATTTACTTAGTACCTTGGAAAGGAATTATAAGCCTTAATCTAAGTTAAGGTAGATGTTTGACTAAGCATGGATTTCCAGGACTAGAAGCAGACTCCACCAGCCTTCCTTTTTGGTAACATGCTTAGTTGGGCTCCTTGTAGATTTAAGAAGCTTTTAGTTGTCAACTTAGATTAGATATTGAACTTCAAGATGATTGAGGAAATTTATTGGACTTAGATTAGCAAACTACCCCAAATAAGGTAACCTTTGGGCCTTAGTGCCATATATTTAGACTTGGTCATCTGTATCGTTCTCTTGCTAAGTTTACCCAATTTCTTGGAAGTTAAGATTATTGAGATATTAAGGAAAGTTATGATCGTGGAACGTTATGACCCTCGGATTATTTATTAAGTTTCGGTTCAAGTTCGGTGATTGGTATCTCCCTTATTTCTTATTATATTAGGTTCATTTGTAGCACACTTATGGAATGACACTTATCTATTAAGTTCCGATTCAAGTTCAACATTCATGACCTATATATGGTACTTTATTGTGATGATACTATTCTCAATTCCGGTTCATGTCCGACAGTTATGGTTCGAAGGGAATTTTAGGTATAGCTTCACTCGTTGATCACTTGAGTTTACTATCAATTAGTATTTCCTCCTTGTTTGCACCCGTCGGGCTTATGGAGACTCGGTCTTGTTATTTCTCTCTTGTTTGTGCCTTTTGGACTTATGGGGGCCTAGTTAGGTGGTAGTTAGACCGTGTTTACTTGAGTTACTTATTCTGCTTATTTACTATTTTATCAAGCTTGGGATATTATGTCAAATTTAGCCTTATCCTTGACTTTAGTTTACATTTTCACATTTTATTATACTTTTATTGTAATTCGGTCGTCAGATGATGTCTACTGAGTACCCATTGTCTTGTTTCTCATACTACACTTCTACATTTTTTTCTGATGCAGATTCGAGTACGAGCTACTACCGTTGATGCTTCATTAAGGCTTGCTTTTAGGTATTCGGAGATAGGGTGAGCTTTCAGAGCCGGAGCTGATCCTTCTCCTTCTGCTATTTTTTGGCAGTCTTTACTTTTTGAGACTACCTGTATATTTGATACTATTTAGTACTCTATTCTTTTTTAATTTTGTGGCTCTTGTACCGACCTTACCAGGTTGTGGGATATTCTTTTTGCACATTTCCTCCTTTTCGCCTATCTTCTAGTACTTTCATGATTATATATTGTTGTTTAGTTTCCTACTTGTATGTCTAAATTCTGTATCCTTTCATCTTCCGCTATTTACACCATTACTTGTCGTTCCGGGCTATAGTTTGGCTTACCTACTGGTGGGTTAGAGTAGGTGCCATCATGACTTGAGAAATTGGATCATGACAGTTGACCAGCCATCGAAGATGGATGGCTGGCATGCGACATAGGATTCTAACTAGGGTTTGGCATTCATGGTAGGAGAGAGAGAGAGAGAGCGCGTCACATCTACCTTAAAAAATTTGTTTATGCTATATACCTGCAGCTGAAAACTTAATAATAATGTAGGATAATTGTTTTTATTAGTCACATGATAATTTAGCAACAAAATATATCATGTCAGATAATAATTTATTGCTAAATTCCTTTCTTTTATCCTAATTATTTCTTAAAAATCTATGAATAAAACAAAGCTTCAAGACAAAACATACTTAATTTATCATCATCAAAATTATACTCAATATTTCTTTTCTTTTCTTTTCAAATAAAAAATTGAAAAAGGTTATTTTTGTTGATTTGGTTTGGAAACTGTACTCTCCATGCATTGCATATATATTGTTGGTGGAAATGATTAAAAAATTTCCATTAGTGAAATTGATAAATCAGAGACCTTCTGCTGGTTGAAATGATTACAAATTTTTCAGCCTAGCTTTCATTCACTTAATTTTTCATATTTTCACGAGGAAATTTCTATTATATGTCTTATTTTTTCTTCTTCCATTTCTGGTTGAATAACTTATCGTGAGTGTTTTTAATTAATTTATGACCTTTCAGAGGGTAGTCATGAATGATTAATCATGATACTTGCACAGGGCATTGACATTTGACATGAAAAAGAAAAGAACAACAGTCCTCATGGTTGTTTTTTTTATAGTGCATTTTATTATTTTACCCTTTTTCGTAGTTGTTTTGTGATATTTGTGGCCTGCAGGTTGGGTGGTATAGTTTCTGAGGTGGTTAGTTGAGAAATATTTGAACTTTTTTATTTTGGAAGGTTGGAAAGTTGATACAGTTGACTAAAGTCAACATATCCATTGAAAATGAGCTCAAAATGGAATTTCGGCAGTTCCATCAACTTCAAAAAGTGATTTTTAAGTTGGTTAGACTATTGGATCAGGTCTCGAGTCATTCAGATGAATTCTAGAAGAGAGTTTACCAAATTCAACATTTGAGATTAGAAAGGTTTTTCGAGTTTTGATGATTCCACTATATTCGAAAGCTTTTGTTCAATTTTTGAGGCTTATGAGGTATTTGGGTCATTTGGTTGAGTTTCTAAAGTTTTTTAAGTTTGAGTTGACTTCGATCAACATATGAATAAATGATTTGAAATGGATATTTTGTCAATTTTATCAGGCTCGAAATGTATTTTACAGCTGGTTTTCAATATTGATTTGTGTCTGGAAGGTCTCAGATCAATTTTAGATACTTGTTTGAAGTTTGAAGTTTCACATCATTGAGATTTAATAGTACCACCTAAGAAAATAATCTTTATATACTGTATGAATGGAACCATTTAATCCCTATCGAAATTTCAGAACCAACATAAAAAAATTGACACATTTTAAATCTATATGAGGGAGATATGACCATTTTATCATGAACAACTGTTGCTGGTACAACATAGGTCGCGGTCATGGACCTTTCGCAATTGCAAAGGGGCCGCCACTAAAAGTCCCAACAATTTTATTATGAAAGCAGGTTTTGAGGATTTAATATTTTTGAAATTTTAGGAGCTAGAAGCTCTGATTGAGACAATTGTTAATGCATATTTTCTCCTATAAATATTAGGTACATATTTCTACCCTTATTTTATTCATTTTCAAAGAATACCCATAACAGTTTGCATGATTTTGATTTACAAAGTTAAAATTTTAAAATTTAAAGTTAAGAAATCAAAAGTTTTTGATTTGAGGATCAATTTGTGATGGATTTTTATTGATTTTTGAAACTTAATGTCCTTATGTTATGGAAAAATTGATTTTGGTATCAATTTACTGAATTCTTCATTTTATACCACGTATGAACACGAAAATTGGAGATTTAATCCTAGAGTTAAGAGGCCATATTTTGATGATTTGAAGATTGATTTTAACCCCATTTTTATTGAAATTTCATATCTGAGTCTCTTAAGTTGTGGGTAACGTGATTATCAAATAAAATTTTAGTTTTGCATATTGAGATCAGGGTTGACTTTTTCGACCCGAAATAAAAGTATAGCAATATGGGTGTCAATAGTTTTATTTTCTTACGTTGAATATGTACTTGATCAGATTTGGCACATTCGGAGGCTCTATCAAAGGGTAAAGCTTTTGTTTTTGATTTTTAAGACTTCCTTCAAGGCAAGTTTAGACTTTTTTATAGTGTTTATGAGTCAGTTGCTTGTATAAGAAAGTAATCGGAAAGTGGGGGTCCTATATAAATGTAACAACCGTAGTTGTGATTTTTAATTTTTTCTATATTTTGACTATTTTGCCCTTTCCTCTAGTTTCTATATGCTATTTATGAGTTGTGGGGTTGGTTGACATAGTCCCCAAAACGTTCGGGAGTGGTTTGAGGTTTTTAGAGTCTTTGAAAGTGCTTAGTTTGACTTTGTCAACGTTTAATGATCCGAGAATCAGATGGTGATTCTGTTAATTCCATTAGACCCGAAATACCAACTTTGGATTAGTAGCATGGTTAGTTCGGTTACCAAGCCTTTATATGTCATTTTGACCTATTAGATGAGAAGTAGTTAAAATAGCTTAAAAAATGGTCCCGGGGTTAACTTATTGATAAAGACCCCTTTTGGTAAATTCAATGATTTCATGTGGGGTCCCAATAAATTTCGAGGGTCTATTCAGAGAGTTTTTTAACTAGTGTTTTAGCAGATTTGTTGATATTTGGTGCCTATTTTGCATTTGTGGGCGTCTAGTCGTGTTCATGGAGAAGGAATCTTTTGCTTGTCACAATCACCTTGGAGGGCTCATGATTGCGAAGAGTAAGAATCTCTGATCATCGCGAATGCTAGGTGGTGGACACATTCGGGAAGGGTAATTGAATCGGATTTGAGTCGGTTTCTTTATCGCGTTTGTGATGGACCTCCCGTGATTGCGAGGGTGATTGTTACCTGGAAAGATTTTAAATCATTTTCTCGTCCAAAACCCTATTTTCACCATTATTAGACTTTGGGAGCTAATTCTTGGCAATTTTAGAGGTGGTTTTCATTAGTCTTGCGTGGGTAACCTCTAAGCTCTTAATTTCATCAATTCCCATTGATTTCCTTACAAATCTACCTTTAAAACTATGATTTCAATTTTAGATTTTGGGGCTTTTACCTTGTAACTATAAAATTATTTTTTCTTTTATTTCAAATCTAATTTCAACTCATTTTAGTTGGGTTTTTAAATTTACACTCCTTTTGATATGGAGAATATTATTCTTAAATAAAATTCTAGATTTATCCTTTTTCGATTTTGAGCCAATTTCAAACTATTTTTGGACCAGAAAAGAAAATAGCTAAAACGGGTATCGTTAGACTCCTTTTGACATGTAGATTACATTTTTGATAGATTTGGTCCGATCCAAAGCTGCTCTTAAAGGAAAGGCTCCGTATTGAAGGGTCCAAGCTAGAGGTTCGACGATTAGAGGTAGGTTTGACCTAACCTTCTTCAGACTGTTAGGTAGTTTCCCGTCTGGGGGCCTATACGAGTATTATGGTTGACTTGAGATATTATTATTATGGTGATTTCCATGTGGGGGGTTTATGTGCATATTTTATTTGACTTGAGATATAAGTATTGTAGTATACCCAAGTGGGGTTCGACATTGGTTGTGTTTGAGCATTAACCGCCTCCATTATTATTTTGATGCTCGAGTGGGGGCTTGAATTGATATATATTTTGGTGTCTCACATGATTATCATTATTGCGGTTCCATGCAAAGGTTTATATCATGAATTATTGACATTTTATGAGATTTGAAATCATTTAATATCATCATTGAATTGATTCTCTATATAATATTATTTTGGTTATGAGCATGCCTCCTCATTTTAATTATCTATATACAAGGTATTGGAACCACAGAGATATACTAACTTTGAAGGATAATGAGACACTTTATGAATCCCTTGGCCGATGAATGTACCAACAACGTTGATTGAGATATGAGATTGTGAACGTATATGAGTTGCAAACCACTCATGGTGTCCTATCCTGGAAGTTTTCGCTCGAAAGGTGTATGCGTGGTGATATTGAGATATTACATCATGTCCATTGCATTGCACTGCATCATTTGTATCCTTTTATGTGTTTGATATCGTGTATTTAGCCTTCTTTATTACATATACTCGTCTATAGTCTGAAATTAATATTATACTTGTAGAAACTGTTAGGAGTTACAGTGTGAGCTACCATTTGAGAACTTCTCTGTATGTAGGTGGAAGTGTGCTAATATTATTCTTTACTTGTTTTGTTTTAAACTTTGCTCAGTCGGCCTATGATACATACTGAGTACAAGTGGACCGTACTCACTCCTACTGATGTGTCCTTTCGGTTCAGATTCCAGCATGAGTGCAACCCGTTGTGGCTGATTTGTACGGTTGAGAGTTGATTCAGAGTACTGTTGAGCCTTATTTTTTCCTCCATCTAACTTTTTGTCTTTATTTATTTTCTAAGAGAAATATGTATTATCAGATTTAGGACTGTCTTAGATGCTCTTTATACTTATGACACCAAATTTTGGGAGTCAGTTGTATTTCCTTTCAGTTATTTTGAATTTATGATTATTATGGCCTGGCTTCGTCCTAGAAGTCTCATATTTGCTTCATCTCTTTTCTATTTTCATTTTTCATACTCTTGTGGCATTTCAGCTTACCTACCAAGGTTGGGTCGGGGTAGGTGCCATCATGATCTAAACTTTTGGATCGTGATAAATTAGTATCAGAGTACTTGGTTCACCAGTCTCATAAGTAAAAGAGTAAGGTGTCTAATAGAGTCTTATGGATTGATACGTTGACGTCCGTATCTATCTTCAAAAGGTAATAGGATATCTTTTAGAAAAAACCTTCTCTAATTTGATTCCTTATCATGCATGTTGTTCATATCTAATATTCTAAATTTGTATTTCATTCTTTTCTGTACAGATGGTGAGGAGTACATCCGGAGTTGTTGAGGATTATGAGCCAGCGTCCATCGTTGCTTCTCTTTTTTTTTTTTTTTTTTTTTCTGTTGGTCATTTTAAAAATAAAATGCTCTTTTTAAATTCTTTTTTAACCAATTAAATACAATTTCCCCCGATGTGACGGAGATAGTTAGAATAGGAAAAAGTCAATTCATTGTAATCCTTTATGCCTATTTGTTTGTATAATTCATGTATTATATATATATGAATGTATACTCATATACATTTTTATCAGTAGATTTTTCATATACACTTCATATTCACCTTGTATAGAATAGATATACACTGTATAGTTAAGTTGAAATATATAAAAAGCATATACATTTTATACAAGAATGGTTATATTTTTATACATATAAAAACGAGATAGATACATTTTTATACAACAATGATAAATTTTCTATACAAATACAAATTATATACAATAGTTATATAGTTTCTACACACATCCTATATACAACTTTTAGATGCCAGGTTATATGAAAAAAAATAAGCTGGAGTTAAAAAAAGAAGAAAAACTATGAATATGAGAGGGGGGGGGGTATAAGTGAGAGAGAAGGGGGTGTATGTGTGTATGTGTTTGTGTGCGCGAGAGAGAGAGAGTGAGTGTGAGAGAGAGTCGGACTATAAGTTGTCATTATTTTGGGCATAAAATATATTTAGCAATATATGGACAAAGTTGGGCTATTTAAATTTCTAATGGCCACTAAGTTTTTTTGATAAATTTATGTCAGGATAAGTTTATACAGTATATCAAACGCAATATAAATTTTATCTCAATTTTAATCCTGAGATATTCCTCCTTATTCGGTGTAACAAAACAACCAAGAGTTACAAAAGTACAAGCTAAGGAATATATAGCGCTAAATAGATATACCTGAATTTCCCTCGTAAGATTTTCTTGTCCGACTTTCTTATTTCTCCTCACGAGTCATATCCTTAGCATAGAATTTTTTTGTTTGGGAGTCCCTCAATCCAAATGTATATGACACTTTTCATTTTTTGAAATTCAAAATATATAAATTTGGGTCTACATTTTAAAATATGTTTTTTTTTTCGTTATATTGATATGAGTAAAGTTCAACTTATAAACCCTACAAAGTAGGAGTGTGCGGAGGGTAGAGTGTATGCAGAGCTTATCCTTGTCTCACAGGTAGAGATGTTAGTTTCTGATAAGCCTTGGGGAAAAAATAGTCCAAAATAGTACAAAAAAAGAAGTAACTGAAATACAATAAATAACATATAGTAGTAAAAACCACAGATAGTAACATGACAATAATTATAACAAAATAATATGATGGTTGAAGTACAAGAAACAATAAATAAGAATAGAAATCAAAGGACAAAACACTAGTTAAACAATATAACAACTGCTAGTATAAGCAGATACAAGGCAACACACTGCTACTTACTAACCTTCTACCATAATTTATGTCCTCCACAACCTCCTATCTAAGATCATATACTATACATACCTATACACAAACATTTACAGAACATAAAAACCATAGTTTATAAATAGTGTATAAATAGTGTATATTTATGTTGAAAAATTAGTTGGTCGAAGAGTACATTTGGCTTCGTTTTTAATAAGTAGATTATTAAAATTGACGGAGGGAGTACTATATAGTTGCCTGCAAATTTATTCCGTCCGTTTATTTTTACTTGTCACGTTTGAATTTGGCATGCCCATTAAGAAAACAATGATTGGCATGACTATTTTACCACGCTATCCTATTTATTGATTTTTAGTATTTCTTGTGAAAAATGATTTAGGGAATAAGTAATTAATGATAGCGGTAAAATATGAAAAAAGATAACTATTTTTTGTTGATATGTTAAAATGACAAGTAAAAGTGAAATTTCATTTTTGAAATAATGAACAAATAAAAATGGAAGAAGGAATCATTAAACAGATCTTTATTTGGAAAATAAAAGCAAATCGAAGCTGACAACCGTGCAGATGGTTGAGAAGCCTAACTCTGATGACCTTAATTGACGTTTCTTATTAGCGAAGACCGAAAATCTTCATCCTTCAGATCGAAGAAATATTTGAACTCTGAAGTGACAGCTATTTAATTCTTTGAAATTGCATTTGAACTACTTCCAACTACTTCCCATGAATGAATTAATGGATATCACTTTTTGACACTAATCGGATGCTAGTACTATTTACTGATTCGAGCTAGTATGCTTGATCAGTGTTTTAAAAGGTGTGGGCGTAAGATGAGACGTTTTACCTAGCATGGGTCGAGGTGTAAGTCCCATGGATCTACGGGGCGCATATCTCATGTATCTTCAGTTTTATAATTTTATTACTAAAAATATAAGTACAAGCAAAACTTTCAATGATTCTACAAATAATTCAAATAAATCACCAATAATATAAAAAAAAATATTGCAATACTAAAAAAAAACTTGTTTTCTTTATTTCCTGATTCGACCTAGTATGCTTGACTATGGGCTTTGCCAATCAGATTTATTATTGGCACAAATCAAATTTGATTTGATGAGATCCTTATGATTAAAGAGAAAAAGGGTAAATTAAGCCAAATGACCACCGGGTCATCTAATTAATGTAGCTTGAGCAACCACTATACAGGCTTAAATGCCATACTCCTCCCCTTGTATGTTGTTAGTGAGAGGAAATAATTTTTTTATTCATGTAGCTTGAGAAACCACTATACAGTCTCAAGTACTATCATTGATTGCTCTATCTTATCTTAGTCTGCAAAACTAGATTAAGTGTTAAACTTAGAAATCCAGATTTGTTGGGGTCTCCTTTGTTGAGAAACACTATAAATCATATCTTTCTAACTCATTTAGTAATGTTTTCATTGTTTCAAGAGCTTTTATTCTGGCTAAATATGCATACTTATAGTGTCCCTTATGTCCATAATGACTATATAAAGTGATATTCGGACATGCCAACATATTTTCTTTTGATATTCCATCCAACAAACTTGAATTTGTAGTCGTGACCACTACGACATTTATTGGGATGTTCATTTAGATAATTAAAGCTTTACGATTTGTTCCACAATCTGGTCATTGGAAGGTCATAGTTAAAAAATTTCAAAGTCTTTGAAGCTCTGAATTATTTCTAAGTTCTTTGTTTAGATTCATTTTTAGAGTAGTAATTCCAATTCAAGAGAACTTATATCTGTGATAAAAATTTGTTCTTATCTCACAGTTTGGGCTTTTTTCACTTTAAAAATTTCACCTTTTAAAGAAAACACTATTCGCTCCAGTTTGTTGTTTCATCAGAGAGTGTTCCATTGATAGTTCAGTTGTTTTATATTTATTAAAAGCTTTGTAGTCAAATTTTAAACTTGAAAGACTTTTTAATAATTCATTTTTTCACACTCACATGATGAAATTTATCCATCAAAGAAAGTAAAAGATTCACAACTTTATTCGTGGATAAATTGCAAACTTGAGCTTTAAGTTCAATTAGACTTACCTCGAAAGATTCATCATCGGACTCGGAGTCACTCCTAGCCTTGAGATTTATCATTCCATCACTTTCATTTTCCTCACTTGATTCATCATTAGAGATAACTCCCCATGTTTCCTTCATGGCCCCTATAAAGGTTTCCAAAATAGTTTTTTGTTGCTGTTTGGAGTTTGTACGATCCTTATTCTGTCCCTCCTTAAATAAGGAGCAATATATAATCATATGATCAAGTTTTCACACTCAAAGAATCCATTAAACTGAGCTTTTTAAGTTAATTTTCCTTTATTGAGAGTTGCTCTCTCTTTTATGAATTTTCTTTCTTGACGTATTTTTTGAACTTGCGAACAAACATAGTCATTTCCTCACCATCAGAGTTAAAATCAGTTTCTGTAGCTTTTAAGACTAAGCCAAGTTCTATCTTGGGTTCCTCCTTGATCTGATAAATTTTCTTAAGTTTGTGTGATTGCACGTTACCAATCCAATCATTCATTTGTATTGTGTTCATCTGCTTAGCTTCCTCAATCATTATGACTTTTGGCTCTCATGAAGAAAGTAGAATCCTAAAATTTTCCTGACGTGATGTTTTATAGTAAACTCTTTTCCAAGAGATTTAAGTTCATTAGTAATATGAGTAAATCTGGTAAATATTTCCTTATCTAATTCTATTTCACCCATAGAAAATAATTCATGCTTTCTAATCAATATATCAATTCTGGATTGTTTTACCAAATATGTACCTTCATGAGCTAATTTCATAGAGTCCCAATTAGTTTGGTGCTTGAGTATCCTAAGATTCTGTTGTACTCGTTAATTCCTAGACCGAAGAATAGAATTTTAATTGCTTTTACATTTTTCCATTATTATAAAATCCACAACATCAATTTTCTTTTACTTTTCGGTTCTCATGTACCATCATATTTGGTCTTAGTGGGAACTAACAATTCTCCCATTTTGATTAGAAAAAGCTGATAATCCTCCGCTTTCAGATAAATTTCCATACAATATTTCATAGATCGTAGTGTTAACTATTAAATAGAGGAGGCCTAAAGCTTGACTGACCCTCAGGTAGTATTATATCAGGAATCATTTTTACGAATCTTTCAGAGGGGTTAACATAGATTCAAGAAACTTGTTCTGATACCAATTAATAGACATTACTCCTAAATACACACAAGACTAGGGGGTGGGGGTTGAATTAGGTCTCCAACAAGTTTTGCTTAACTTAAAGTTTTACCATTTTCTAATGTTATGGAACAGTGGCATGCTCTATTCCGCTGACCATTCCAACTAAGTTTTCGACACTTAAAAGAAACACCAAAGAAAGAAATATTGCACAATAGATTTATACGTGGAACACCATCCAGGATTGATTGGATGTATAAACCACAACCTACATCCCTATAGGATTTCACCTTAACTTCACTAAAATACCGAGCCAAAATAAATTACGCCTGAAATTAAAAAAACCGACCCCTAAGCCCTTTACAATAATCCTAAAGTATTGCTACCCTTTTAATATATCCCTAGGTTTAAACAAAAACAACAAACTTAGAAACTATTTTCAACATCAACAAATGCTTCTAAGCAAGTTGATAAGAGATTATAATGCAAACCTATTACATTTACTAGAGTTGACAAAAAAAAAATCTTCATCGACCCTAGAACAGAAAAAGGAATGGACAGTGACACTATTCCTACTAAAGGAAATGAAAAACAACAAAGAAAATAAAGGAAATTAAAAGACAAAAAAATTATCAGATATATGTTAAAACAAGAATAGGATAGTGGAATCCTCTAGAAACCCCAACTTCATCTTCTTGTACATCATGATTTGAGCTTGAGCTGAAAGTGATTGTGGTGAAATTGAACCTTCACCCACACTCATCTGAATTCATCCTCGCTAGCACTTTGAAATTGACAAGTTCCATCCAATAAAAATGCTGCAGCATCAATCCTCAGGTGACTATCCAATCTTCTTTGTTACGACTATTCTCTCATAGATCTGCATAAATCTACTTGTGGTTATTCATTTACAGGACCTATAGAGTGTACTCGTGCTTCACATATCTCCTTCCTCATTGTACATCAACTCTCCTTCTTAGATCTAAGCTTTTGTGGGTTGAACCCCTATTAGGATTGATACCACCACCGTTACCCAAATCCTTAAAGGAAATATTGACTTTTGTGTGTTGAAAGTGGATATGTGGCCATGCCAAGTAGTCTGTTTACCCTGCCAAATGTCTGTTATTATCAAGTTAATCCCAGGTACTTCAATCTCCCCGCTTGAATAGATTTGAGGTATGAACGTACCACTAAATCTTGTGCTTGACCTTTTAGAAATCCTGTAGCTAATTTTTAGTTACTGATATAAAAAGATCAGCAAGAGTATTTCCCACCTTTGAGGAGTGTTGTACTCTTACTGAACAAGAATCCATCATTTTTCTAATGGATTTGACCTCCATTGTCACACTCCAAGGAATTCCCCACACTCCATTGATCATGTGGACTGCTTCAAGAGAATCAGATTCCACAATTATGTTGGAAATCAGGTTTTCTAAGCAATAATGTAAACCTGCTGTTATAGCAATGACCTCAACAACCAGCTTTATGGAATTAGGAATAGAGAACCCTTTAGCACACACAATATCACCTTCATGATTCGTTACACAGAATGTAGCTGAACTTGGGCCTGGATTACCTCTAGATGTCCCATATGTATTACATTTCCACCATCCCTTAGGTGGAGGATACCATTTTATCCATTTAGTTTTGAATCTAGGTCTGAAATCATCAAGAATAACAACAATTTGAGGCGAACGAGATGGTAAATGGTCATAACCAAATTTTTTTTGAGAATCTTCTGAACCATACAATTGATATCCCAAATTACCTTGGCTGTATTATAGGACCCTCCATGAACTACTGCATTTCTTTTTTTCTATGAAATCCACAGAATAAGTATCAGCACAGCTTTGTAGATGAATCTTTGCCTAGCATTCCCATTAGCCTCCCACCACCTTTTCATGGATTTTTTAATCTAATTCCAGGGTTCCAGTAAACCTGTAGCAGTAGAATAATAATTCCAAACAATACCAGCCACTTCACATTTTAGAAAAAGGTGCTCCATAGTTTCCCTATCTGATTAATCACAACATGAACAAAGTTGAGATAAGTTAGGATTCTAATTAGCTAAAATAGTAGCTACAGGTACACTATTTGTAAAACTCTCCAACCAATGAAATAAATTTTGAATGGAAGTCCTTTTACCCAAATCTTCTGAAAAGAATCATTAATATTTTTTTTTCTCAACTCTTCCCAAGCACTTTTTACAGAAAACTTACCAGAGCTAGTTTTGAGCCACCAGGGTTTGTCACTCTCTTTAGGTTTCCTCACCAGCATCATATGAAGTCTCACATACTCGACAATATGATCTGGTAGTTGGTATTGCATACTATCATAATCCTAGTCAGATTCCAGCATAAAATCTTCAATGTCTATCAGGGGGTGACATGACCGCACCTCTGTCTGGTTTTTGTAAAGAGGACCAATCTAAGTCCAATTATCATGCCAAACAGAAGAAGTACCCCCTTTAGGCTCCCACCACAAGAATTTCTCCACTAGATCCCTATTGTGCAACATATGTTTCCATAACTGAGATCCACCTTTCTATTGAACCAGTGAAGGTATTTGTTTTTTGTAGTATTTGTTCCACATGAAGTTGGCCCAAGTAGTATTTTGAGTTATGAATCTCCACCCGTGCTTAGCATGCATGGCCTGAGATACTTCAAACATTGATCTAAAACCCAAACCCCTCTCATATTTTGGTAAGCACACCTTATCCCAAGCAACCCAATATTTGCTTTTACCATAAACCTTATTGCTCCAAAAAAATTTGGCAAAGATTCTATGGAGTTCCTTCAACACACAAATAGGAGGGACAACAAATAGGACATGAATAGGTACACTTTGAAGAACAGTACAGATGAGGACCTTTTTACCCCCATGAGAGAGAATATTACCTTTCCATGCCTGTAACTTTGACTTAACCTTCTAAATTAGCTCTGTATAATGAAACTCCCTTTTCCTTGCATTAGTGTTAGAGAATCCATGATACTTTAAAGGAAACCGACTTCTAGAAATACCTATACAATCTTCCACTAGTTGTTTATTAGTTGCAGCTACATTATGATGCATATATAAAACACTCTTCTCCTTATTAATTTTTTCCCTTATTGAGTCTCATAATCCTGTAACACTGAAAAATCCTCCCCAAAGAGTATCTGTTAGCATAAGCAAATATGATAGTATCATCTGCATATGCAAGGTGATTTATATTACAACTCCACTTAGGCATACCATAACCCACATATTATACAACATCAAATAAGGCATTTAGGGCTCTAGAAAGAACTTCTACTGATAGAATAAACAGGGCAGGGTATAAAGGATCTCCTTGTTTCACTCCTCTAGTGGAGTGAAAAAAATGATGAGATTGTCCATTAATCAGTATAGAGTACCAATTATTAGACAATAATCTCCAAATCAAATCCACAAAGATTTTTGAAAAAACCATTCTTCTTAAAACCTTCATCAAGAAAAACCAGGAGACCCTATCATAGGCCTTTGTCATATCAAGCTTTAAGACCATATTAGAAAATTTACCCTTTTTCCTAATGTCAGTCACAATCTTTTGAGTTAGGAGTACATTTTCAATGATATTTCTCCCTTTGACAAAACTTGATTGATTATAAGAATTAGTCTAGGCAATAAATTTTTGATTGCATCATGCACAATCCTAGAAATGACCTTGTTAATAAAGTTACTCAGACTAATTGGTCTCAAATCTGAGAAGGACTGAATATATTCCTTCTTAGGAAGCAAAACCAAATTAGTATGAATAATGGATTTGGGGAGAGAATTACCTCTAAAGAATTCTTACACCAGATTAAGCATATCATTAACAATAATGTCCCAGCAAGCCTGATAGAACCTATCAGTTGTCCCATCAAGACCACTTACACTATCCCCATTTAATTTAAAAATAGATTTTTTAACTTTTTCAAAATCAGGTTGCTGACATAAAGTAACATTCTCCTCATCAAAAATACTATTGGGGACATTATTAAACTAGGAGAAAACATCATCCTCTCTTTCTTGTCTGAATTGATCCTAAAAAAAATTAATAGCCTCTGTTGATATCTCTTCTTCTTTTTCTAGCCAAGTACCCTGATTACTTTGAATTCTGTTCAATGAAGTCTCTTTCTCCTCCCCTTTACAATATTGTGAAAAAATCTGGTATTTTTGTCACAATTCTCAAAATAGTCATAACCTGCTTTCTGTTGCCATAAGATTTCTTCAAAATAAAGATATATTTTGTGCTCAGCTTGGGATCTTTGAAATACTTCCCTGTTTTCCTTACCAGGAAATTCCTCAAATAGTTTCTCTTTGATCTTGATAATATCTTCCCTGATTATGAACTGTTTAAAAATGTCCCCATATGTCTCTCTGCTTTATCTTGTCAAGGTAGACTTAACTCTTTGGTGTTTTCTTTGAACTCTAAGAAAGGACTCTGGGAGACTAAAGAACTCGGATTTTGCCTCACTACTTCTAGGAATTCAGGACTGTTAGTCCAAAAATTGAGAAATTTAAAAGGTATTCAGGACTGTTAGTCCAAAAATTGAGAAATTTGAAAGGTTTCTTGTCACTGGTAACTCTGTCTTCATAACTTAACAATATTGGGGCATGATCTAAACTAGTTTTAGCTAGGTGCTCTTTCTCCATATGATTAAACTTATCCTACGTGTCTTGGTTAGCTAATATTTTGTCCAATCTTTCTAAAATACAATCATTGCCTAATCTACCATTCCACCAAGTGAAGGGACTCCCTTTAAAAAGGATCTCATTTAAATCACAGAAAGATATACAATTTTGCAAATCCTCTCATTTTGCATCAAGGACTAGTAGAACACCAATTTTCTCTTCAGAGATCAAGAAAACATTAAAATCTCCTCCTATTACTCATGGTCTTAACATTCCAGCTGTAACTTGATAAATATCATCCCATAAAATTAATCTCTCATCACTAGAGCACTTAGCATAGACAAGAGTACAAAAATCCGATCTCTGAGTCTACTCTTGTAACTAAAATGTAAGTTGTTGATCATTATCCTTAATGACAACAGTAATAACATCTTGTTAAGAGAATAGTCAAATCTTTCCATTACAATTAGACAAGGCCCTCTGCATCTTCAATTTTCTCTTGTATTTGTTGATATATCTAGCATTCTAAAAAGGCTCCAACAAACCAATACATATGAACTTATGATAATTATGAAGCATCTGAACTCTTTGAAATGTTTGTTGTGACTTCACAGACTTAATATTCCAAATAAGGGCTTCCATTGATTATTAGGAACTGATTTGGATCTCTTAGGCTGAATTCTGGTAGGTTGTGCCTTCTCTCCATTTCTATATTTTTTCTCTTCTAGTACTTTTCACCAATATTGGTGATAGATCAGCTTCCAGTGGGGTATGATCCTACATATCATCACCTACATGTGCTTCCTTAATGCCTTTGGCCATTTGTGTATCATTATTACATTGTAGTTTTCCTACATTATGAGAAACAATGTCATGTAGTACTTTGTTAGGAGAAATCATGGGCACCATTAGTGATTAATCTATCTGCACTGGAATTGGGACCTTCATAATTGATAAGGACACCTTTTGTTTCCCCTGTATCACTACTGATTACTCCTCACTGTCCTCAGTTATAACTTCTTCATTGTCACTATCATCATTGCTACCATCAGGTTATTTTTAACTGTCCTACAGTATCTCTTCCTCTTGCACCTGTTCACTGGACTCTGATTTCACTAGTTGACATATATCCATACTTACTAATGAGTTCCCTAATTCCATCATCTGATCAACATCGTTGTTATAAGAATATGCCCCTTTAGCACTGATAGTGTTTCTTTAATTATTATCTTGTACATCATCAATTACATGTTCCTGAACTATTGCAGTTGTATTTGATTGTGATAACAACCTAGTTTCATTATCCACAATAGTAACCTACATATCATTCTCCATCATATCATCACCTTCATTATCCTCCTTAGTAATATCACCTCTACCCTGCTTTTGGTGCTGATTGTTTTATTATTGTGCAAGAGCTGTAGTGTTGGATACTTCACTTTGCTTCCCAAAATCCCTTGTGATCTAGTCTTTAGAAGATTCTCCATGTTTCTATTGAGTTACCTTTTCATTAATATTCTTGTTTGAATCAATATCTGTAATAACCATAAGTCTAGCATTCTCCTTTTTAAAATTGTTTGATTCATGTGCATGGGACAATTTATCTTGACTATATTTAGCTACAACCTAGAACAGTAAATCTGTTTTCAGTCAGTGGTGGTTGCTAGGAGGTATTGACATTCTTCTTTCCATCCTTTATAACCTTCCAGTTACCCGAATCTCTAACTATAATACCACTTGAAAGCACTCTTACTTTCCCTTTCTGAAATTTGTGCACAAACAGTATTGTGGGTTTTGGAGGATGCTATTTATAACACCCCGTACCTTCCCAACCCTACTTGATGATGTTTAATAATGTTTTCTTAGGTGTCAAGAGATATAAGTATATATTTGGTAATGCTAATGACGAGAAAATTGAAATTTGGCCACGTACATGCGATTAGACCTTCGTAGGAGGTGTTTTGTGATTTCTTGGAGCATTTGTGTAATACCCCGTACATATTCCAACCTAATTTGGTGACTTGGAGTCATGTTTAATTGATGATGAAGATCACTAAGTAAGTATTTTGTAGTGTTTTGATAGGATATTGGATGATATGCAAGTGTTGGAAAACGTGGCCGAAAAATTCAGCAAAGTACCAAGACTTGAGCCAATCCCTGTTTCAGGGTGTGTGGCTCAAGCCCCTGATTCAGATGGCAGTGATTTCTAAGCAAGGCAGTGGCGCAAGGCACAACAAATGTGCCCTTCCGAGCTCGTTTCGCAACGCAATTCTACATCGATCCTTATATGGTTTCTTTTGGTTCTTTGGAGTTATTTAAGCATTGTTAAAACTTCAAATACCTTAATACACTTTCACATACTTCTACATGACCAAACCATGAAACACAAGTAGTTATCAAAAATGTTCAAGGAAGCCATGGGCGACTAGAATTTCTATTTTTGCGATTGAGACGACGAATGAGAATCTCGTAAGAGAATATTGTCGTGACATTATGGAATTATTTAAACATGAGATATGTGGTGAATTATACATGAAATTTGGTGGGCTAAGTTGAGATATGTTATTAGGCCCAATTTAAAGCCCAAAATGAGCCAAAATAATAGGCCCAAAAGGGTCAAATGACCCATTCTTGTGTTTGACAAGTAAACACAATATTTTTGACTAATTGGATGGATAGAGATGAGCATGAGGTCCTATATAAAGCCACCAAAAGTCAGATTTTTATTTCTTAAAACACACATGCCTTTTTGGAGATATTTCCAACATATTTCTCTCAAACTCTCAATCCCTAAGTTCTCTTCTTGGGCAAGATCATCATCCTACAAGTATTGGTAAGTGTTTATTCTTGTGATTTAATATATTATGTACATGAGAGGTTATGTATATCATGGTGGTTATGTTGGCAAGGTGTTGAATAGTGAACTTTTGGCTTTTTGATAAAAGATGTGCATCCTTGTGAATTAAACTTGAAATATGACTTGTGGGTTTGATGAAAAGGCATGGTATGGATGAAATACCAACATGTATGGTGTAATTATGTTATTAAACTTGTTATTTTCATATAAGTGTAAATTATGGGATTTTGGCCGATTTGTTGTTGTGAGGTGTATTGAAGTAATTTGATGGCATAATTATGATTTTGGGGTGATGGAGAAGTGTAAAGTATGAACTTGGTGTGAAATGATCTTGGTTATCATGTATTGGTCAATGTATGGAATATTGTGGGATTATTGGGATAATAAATTCATAAATGATATTTTGGTCAATGTTGGGCATGTTGTGGTATTATTGATATGACCATGCCATAAATGGTATTGTAGAGAAAGAAATGACATGTTTAAAGGCAAACATGTGACTCATTGATGTTATATGCATTTGTAAAGAAGTTGATGGTTAATGTGAATCCCGTTATATATTTGTGTTGTAGAGTGACACATAAAGAAGGAGCGGGACTATTGTATGAACCTCTAGGATTGTATATTCTTATTGAGAATAAAAGGTATGTAAGGTTACTTTGTACGTATCTTTCTGCGGTAAATAGTATTCACATTGACATTATGCTTGTCCCATCCCGAAATGTGCTAAGGTATTCTATATCCGGTTATCAATGGTCATTATCATATATTTCCTACTCATTGATCAATTGTGAATCTCATGTCTCATATTCATGAATAATGTTCCAAAAGCTCAGCAATGTTATGTTCCAAAGTTCAATAGTGGTTATACTCATATATCTTGTTCATTTTTTATTGTTTAATGGTTCCAATGGTGATATGTTTCCAATAAGGCTATGTTTCCAACAATGTTTATTCACATGTCCCTTACTCATTGATTATTGATCCAAAGTTTCTTATAAAGTTATGCCTATCATAGTGTCAATCTCTCAAAAGTAATGAAAGAAGTAATGTACAAGTGAATGTACCAATCTCTCACAAGTAAAGATATCAATCTCAAAGTAATGAATAAAGTAATGCATATGTGGTTAATGATCAAGTATGGGTGGCAGCTTTGGGGGAAAAATGCCTAGCTCAAGCCGATCCCGAGGTTGTTGGATCAGGTGGCAGTCCTGGGGGCATAAGCCTAGCTCGGACTTATCCTGACAGGGGGCAGCTCTAGGGGTAATAACCTAGCTCGAGGCGAACCTGAAATGTTGTATGGGTGGCAGCTCTAGAGGTACTAACCTAGCTCGAGCCGATCCCGATATATACATTGATTCATAGGGTGGAAGCTCTAGGGGCATTAGCCTAGCTCAAGCCGATCCCAACATAACGCTATGTTATGTTTAAAACCCATTGTTCAGTCGGGGCCCGGGTGTCACAGGTCAAAGGTAAAGATGAATAATCATGGAAGTAAAGATGCAAAGAATGTAATGAAAGCAACATACATGATTTCCAAAGTACAGAATTGTGACTCATCTACATTGTGACTTATCTATATTGGTTATGCATTTGAACTTGAGTTCTTGACATATTTTCATATCTTACAAGTTTCATATGGCCTTACATACTCAGTACATTCTTCATACTGACCTATCTTGGGGAATTTACCTTACTTGCTGCAGGCGCAAGTACTAGTAGGCCTCCTCAATAAGTTGTCAGTTGTGTGCGGATCATTAGTGAGCTCCAGTTAGTTCGGGGCTTCTCTGAGTCACAGTTGTTCATATGTTTTGGTATTGTACATAGAGTATAAAGCGGGGACTTGTCCCGACTTTCAGTTGGTTTTGGTAAATGCATTTGTTAGTGGCTTTTGTAGACGTATGTGGGTGTATGGATGTAAGGTGACACATGATGTCTTGACTTGATGGCCTCAACGGCCGAGTTTCACATATGTCTATATATATATATATATATCACATGTCGCATGAGTTTCGTTTTTAGTATTTTAAAGTCCTTACATGGTAAAGGTGTTTCTTATGACATGCATATGAACGAATAGAAGCAAAGCTTGGTTATCTCGGGCCTTATCGATTATGAGTGCCAATCACGCCTCGTTGGAATTCGGGGTGTGACAAAAGTGGTATCAGAGCGAGTCGTTCTACGGGTGTCTACAAAGCCGTGTCTGAGTAGAGTCTTATTTATCGATGTATTGCGCGCCCCATTGATAAGCAGGAGGCTACGGTACATTTAGGAGTTGTTTCTTTTCTTCACTTCTAGATCGTGCAATAGAGCCAAAGGTGTAGGTGGACACATATGTATGTATTGACATTGGTTTTCCTTTGTATAGTCAAATGCTGAGTATCAGACAAGATAAAGACAAAGGTGAGTAGCTTGATATGCCTGCCGAGGTAGAAATGAGTAAGTCACCACTTGACCAAGGTAGTCAAGGTGGAGCTGACATGGAATTTGTTATACGGGTTTCTCTTAGACAAAAGGTAGAGAAGTATCCGCAGAACCACCTATAAATGCCACTGAGCAGGATTGAAGAAATGTAGGGCATATGTTGACTCAGATATTTATTGTACAATGTCACAGGCGAGCTGGCCCAATGACAAGTAATGATGGTGCGGCTATGGTAGCGAGTCGTCGAATACAGGATTCTTTTGAAATTAAATGTTTCCATGTTCACCGGGTCAGATCTGAATAAAGACCCACAAGATTTTATAGACCAAATAAAAAAGGGCTCTAGATGTTATGCGTGTGACTATGTATTGATGTGTTTCTAGCTAGTTGGGAGGAATTTAAAACGGCATTCTGTGACTAGTATCTCCCATATGAGGTCCGTAAAGCTTATGCGAACCAATTGTTAAATCTTTGCCAAAGGACTATAAGTGTCAGAAAGTCTAGTCTTCGATTTACTTATTTGTCTAGGTATGCTCCAAATGTGGTAGCTATCATGACCAATAGAGTGCATTGGTATGTGGACAGATGGATTGTATTATCGCAACCTTCAAAGGAGAGATGGATATAGCCAGAATACATGCTTTTTGCACAGATAATGGAGGATCAGAGGCAATAGAAACTAGAACTATGGGACAGTTCATGACGTCCCAAGGAGAATTTAGGTCTTGGGTGTTTAACAGACCGCCTAGACCATTATTTCCTTAATTTATAGTAAATGTTCCACCTCTATCCCAAGGGTTTACAGATAATCGGTTTGGCAAAGAAGTGTGATTTAGGAATCATGGGGAATGAGCTATCAAGTACAGAACTGCAGAAAGAAGGAACCAACCGAAGTCTCCTCATCAGTCGGGTTAGTGCTACGAAAGTTATCAGCTAGGTGAAGTGTCAGTTGGGGCCAGATGTTGTTATTGGTGTGGTATGTCAGGCCATAAAATAAGACTTCTCCTGATGTAGTTACAAGTATCGTATACGTAATGATTGACCCATAGAGCATATGTTATTTCATTAATTGCTGAAAATTCAAAATAAAACCAGAATTGCTAGTTATGTCACATGAAGCCTGTACATGAGTTGGTGAATGTATTGTAGTTAAAAGAATATATCATGAGTGTATAGAAATTGTTTTTGGTCATGAGACACTGGGTAATCTTATTGAGCTGGAAATAGTAGAATTTTGATGTTATAAAGGGATTGTGCAATAGTAGATTGCTGAACTATGAGGTTATATTGTCACTTTCCCCAAAGGAATGTTTTTGAATGGCCAGGGAAACGTGGAGGGAACCAAGAGGAAAATTTATTTCCCATTTTAAAGCAAAGAAAAGGATATTCTAAGGAATACATATGTCACTTAGTAAGAGTGAAAGATAATGATGTGACGCCACCAACTCTTTAATCAGTTCTGGTGGTAAATGAATTCCTCAATGTATGAGCTGGTGTTAATGTGATGTCAGGTACTCAGCCCATTTTTATTTCTTCATATAGCATGGCCCTGTTAGAGTTACGAGAATTAAATGAGAAATTAAAAGGCGTAATGAACAAGGGATTCATAGGACCTAGTACGACCCCTTGGGGTTCATCAGTGTTCACAGTATAGATAAAAAATAGCACATTGAGAATGTGTGTTTACTATCGGCAACCGAATAAGGTGACAATTAGGAATACATGTCCTTCCCCCGGAGTTGATGACTTATTTGATCGATTATAGAGTGAGAAATTCTTCCTAAAGATTGACTTAAGGTCAAGAGATCATCAAGTAAGGGTCAGAGAAAATAAAGATACCAAAAATAGAGGTATGGTCATTATGAATTCGTAGTTAGGCCATTTGGGCAAACAAATACACCAGCTGTGTTGACGGGTTTGATAATTAGGGTGTTGTAGCCATCGCTAAGTATATTTGTGATAATGTTTTAAGTGCTATACCAGATTACTCAAGATTACAAAAGGATCATGCTAATCACTTGTGACAGCTATTATGGATTCTTTGTGACCGTAAGATGTATGTAAATTCTGTAAATACAAGGTTGGTCATAATCCGTATTGTCCTTAGGACACATTGTATAGAATGAGGAACTAAGGATTAATACACATAAAAGAAGTGGCCAAGGCTTACGACGCCTACGGAACTTCGTAGCTTCCTTGAGTTGACAAGTTATGACAGAAGAATTGTTAAAAAGGGTTTGTTTCCATCACCTTTAATGAAGCTAACACACAAAGTAACTAAGTTTCAGCGAAATGATGTATGTGAGAAAAGTTTGCAAGAAATTAAAGATAAATTGGCTCCTACACCTGTACTAGTACCTCCCAAAGGCACAAAAGAGTATGCAGTGTATTGTGATGTTTTAAAAGTTGGTGTGGGATGTGTATACATGCGGCATGACAATGTGAAAGCGTATGCCTTACGACAATTGCGTCCACATAAGAGAAATTATTCCACATGTGATTGTGATATTCCATCTCCAGAAGTGACGATTTGTTAAATCAGTTATGGGATTAGAAAAACAAAAAAAAAATGAATGAAACAATGAAATGAAAGATGATGGGACGAGGAAATGAATGATGTTGATATACCCAAGACAGCATTACAAACTTGTATAAAAAAAAACTTCAGGTGAAAGAATTATAATATCAAATGTAGCCGAATTTTCATTGGTATGTGAGATAAAGGAAAAAGCAATGTGTAAGACATATTCATAGTTCAATTGAGAAATAAAAATATGTACAACAAAGTTCGACGAAGGTATTTGAGCAAACACAAGGGGGGAGTACTTTAACGCCAGTGTAGGTTATGCGTACTGGGTATAGACGAGTTAAGACAATGAATTATGACAGAAGAACATCGTTCATGATATTTTTATTCATTCGGAAATAACCAAAATGTACCATGGTCTAGTACGGAAGTCTTGGTAAGGTTACTTGAGAAGCACAATGTAAAACTTGTAGCTCAATGTCCAAACGGTCACTGGTTAACAGTATGGAATTAGAAATCTGTATGTTTTATGCCAGTGTATTACCCTTCTAGTTTGGAAGTGGAACATGACTAACATGGATTTAACCACAGGGTTGCCTCGTACACTGCGAAGGTTGATTCCATATAGATAAGAGTTAATAGACTTATCGAGTCAACGTATTTCCTACCAGTTAGGACTACCGGTATAGTTGAACATTCTGCAAAGTTGTATGGTACAGAGATAGTACGATTACATGGGATTCCACCCACTATTATATCAAATAAGAGAACTCACTTTATTGCACAGTGTTGCGAGTCTTTTTCAGTAAAGCATGGGTACACAGGTGGATGTAACTACGGCTTGTCATCCTCAGATGGATGGACAAACAGAACACATTATACGAACATTTGAAGATATGTCACGAGTTTGTACGTTGGACTTTAAAGGTAGTTGGGATGAACATCTATTGTTTATTGAAATTGCTTACAATAAAAGTATCAAAAGGCACCTTACGAAGCTTTATATGAAAGAAAATATAGATTATCAATTGGATGGGCTACAACTGACGACATTTGCTTTGCTCGGGTCATATTTTGTTCATCAAGCTATAGAGAAAGTGAAGGTGATATAACAACAACTACAAATGGCCCAAAGTCAATACAAATCATATGCCGATATTAGAAGAAGGGAATTAAAGTGTGTCATAGGTGATTAGGTATTTTTGACAGTGTGACCAATGAAAAGGATAGAAATAATGAGAATCGGAAAGAAAGGGAAAGTGTCCAAAGATTTGGGCAAATTGCGTATCTGTTAGCACTAGTCCAAGAACTCTTCACAGCTCATTCAGTATTTCATATTCACTGCTTTGATAGTGGATAGGAGGTTATCTCATACTATTCCCAGTGGAGATATACAAGTTACGAAAGACCTCACATGTGAAGAGGTACTGCTTACTATTCTAGATCGATAAGCGAAGGCTATATTGGATAAATTAGCACGTAGAAGAAATGACGAGGGAATCCAAAGAAATCATGAAATCTAAAGTACTTGTAATTGTTGTAAATGAAAGAAAAGTTCAACATACAGAATTGGAGTCATAATAAGTAAGTCTTTACAAGTGTTATATGTGTATACGATACAAGTGTTATATGTGTATACGATAATATGAAGGATTCACCTCGACTTAAGTTGTTACAATAAGGCAATGTTACTAACATTCGAGGATGAATGTTTCTAAGGGGGGAAGAATATAACAGCCCATACCTTCCCAACCCTACTTGATGATGTTGAATAATGTTTTCTTAGGTGTCGAGAGATATAAGTATGTATTTGGTAATGCTAATGACGAGGAAATTAAAATTTGGCCACGTACATGAGATTAGACCTTCGTAGGAGGTGTTTGGTGATTTCTTGGAGCATTTGTGTAATATACCGTACACATTCCAACCTCATTTGGTGACTTGGAGTCATGTTTACTTGATGATTAAGATCACTAAGTAAGTATTTTGTAGTGTTTTGATAGGGTATTTGATGATATGCAAGTGTTGGAAAAAGTGGCCGAAAAATTCAGCAAAGTACCAAGACTTGAGCCACTCACTGTTTCAGGGGGTGTGGCTCAAGCCCCTGATTCAGAGGGTAGTGATTTCTTGCGGCACGGCCTTGCTTTGCAGCAGTGGCGCAAGGCACAAAAAATGTGCCCTAATGAGCTCGTTTTGTAACGCAATTCTAAGTCGATTCTTATATGATTTCTTTTGGTTCTTTGGAGTTATTTAAGCATTGTTAAAGCTTCAAATACCTTAATACACTTTCACATACTTCTACATGATCAAACCATGAAACACAAGTAGTTATCAAAAATGTTCAAGGAAGCCATGTGTGACTAGAATTTCTATTTTTGCGATTGAGACGACGAATGAGAATCTCATAAGAGAATATTGTTGTGACATTATGGAATTATTTAAACATGAGATATGTGGTGAATTATACATGAAATTTGGTGGGCTAAGTTGAGATATGTTATTGGGCCCAATTTAAAGCCCAAAATGAGCCAAAATAATAGGCCCAAAAGGGTCAAATGACCCATTCTTGTGTTTGACAAGTAAACACAAGATTTTTGACTAATTGGATGGATAGAGATGAGCATGAGGTCCTATATAAAGCCACCAAAAGTCAGATTTTTATTTCTTAAAACACACATGCCTTTTTTGGAGATATTTCCAACATATTTCTCTCAAACTCTCAAACCCTAAGTTCTCTTCTTGGGCAAGATCATCATCCTACAAGTATTGGTAAGTGTTTATTCTTGTGATTTAATATATTATGTACATGAGAGGTTATGTATATCATGGTGGTTATGTTGGCAAGGTGTTGAATAGTGAACTTTTGGCTTTTTGATAAAAGATGTGCATCCTTGTGAATCAAACTTGAAATATGACTTGTGGGTTTGATGAAAAGGCATGGTATGGATGAAATACCAACATTTATGGTGTGATTATGTTATTAAACTTGTTATTTTCATATAAGTGTAAATTATGGGATTTTGGCCGATTTGTTGTTGTGAGGTGTATTGAAGTAATTTGATGGCATAATTGTGATGTTGGGGTGATGGAGAAGTGTAAAGTATGAACTTGGTGTGACATGATCTTGGTTATCATGTATTGGTCAATGTATGGAATATTGTGGGGTCATTAGGATAATAAATTCATAAATGATATTTTGGTCAATGTTGGGCATGTTGTGGTATTATTGATATGACCATGCCATAAATGGTATTGTAGAGAAAGAAATGACATGTTTAAAGGCAAACATGTGACTCATTGATGTTATATGCATTTGTAAAGAAGTTGATGGTTAATGTGAATCCCGTTATATATTTGTGTTGTAGAGTGACACATAAAGAAGGAATAGGACTATTGTATGAAGTTCTAGGATTGTATATTCGTATTGAGAATACAAGGTATGTAAGGTTACTCTGTACTTATCTTTCTGCGGCAAATAGTATTCACATTGACATTATGCTTGTCCCATCTCGAAATGTGCTAAGGTATTCTATATCCAGTTATCAATGGTCATTATCATATATTTCCTACTCATTGATCAATTGTGAATCTCATGTCTCATATTCATGAATAATGTTCCAAAAGCTCAGCAATGTTATGTTCCAAAGTTCCAATAGTGGTTATACTCATATATCTTGTTCATTGATTATTGTCTAATGGTTCCAATGGTGATATGTTTCCAATAAGGCTATGTTTCCAACAATGTTAATTCACATTTCCCTCACTCATTTATTATTGATCCAAAGTTTCTTATAAAGTTATGCATATCATAGTGTCAATCTCTCAAAAGTAATGAAAGAAGTAATGTACAAGTGAATGTACCAATCTCTCACAAGTAAAGATATCAATCTCAAAGTAATGAATAAAGTAATGCATATGTGGTCAAAGATCAAGTATGGGTGGCAGCTTTGGGTGAAAAATGCCTGGCTCAAGACGATCCTGAGGTTGTTGGATCAGGGGGCATTCCTGAGGGCATAAGCCTAGCTCGGACTGATCCTGACAGGGGGCATCTCTAGAGGGTAATAACCTAGCTCGAGGCGAACCTGAAATGTTGTGTGGGTGGCAGCTCTAGAGGTACTAACCTAGCTCGAGCCGATCCCGATATATACATTGATTCATAGGGTGGCAACTCTAGGGGTATAAGCCTAGCTCGAGCCGATCCCAACATAACACTATGTTATGTTTAAAATCCACTGTTCAGTCGGGGACCGGTTATCACAGGTCAAAGGCAAAGATGAATAATCATGGAAGTAAAGATACAAAGAATGTAATGAAAGCAACATACATGGTTTTTAAAGTACAGAATTGTGACTCATCTACATTGTGACTTATCTATATTGGTTATGCATTTGAACTTGAGTTCTTGACATATTTTCATATCTTACAAGTTTCATATGGCCTTACATACTCAGTACATTCTTCATACTGACCTATCTTGGGGAATTTACCTTACTTGCTGCAGGCGCAGGTACTAGTAGGCCTCCTCAATAAGTTGCCAGTTGTGTGCGGATCATTGGTGAGCTCCAGTTAGTTCGGGGCTTCTACGAGTCACAGTTGTTCATATATTTTGGTATTGTACATAGAGTATAAAGCGGGGACTTGTCCCGACTTTCAATTGGCTTTGGTAAATGCATTTGTTAGAGGCTTTTGTAGATGTATGTGGGTGTATGGATGTAAGGTGACACATGATGTCTTGACTTGATGGCCTCAACGGACAAGTTTCACATATGTCTATATATATATATATCACATGTCCCATGAGTTCCGTTTTTAGTATTTTAAAGTCCTTACGTGGTAAAGGTGTTTCTTATGACGTGCATATGAACGAATAGAATCAAAGCTTGGTTCTCTCGGGCCTTATCGGTTATGAGTGCCAATCACACCTCATTGGGATTCGGGGTGTGACACTATTTTTGTCTTTTCTCTTCTCCTACTGCCTTTTTTGCATCTTCTGGTTTGGAAGTACTTTTGCATTCATCTTTAGTATGGCCTTGAATATTACATTCATTACAATATGTAGGGATATAATCATATTTAATATGCTCCACTTCTATCCTACATTCACTAGTAGCTTGCACAACTTGGTCTAGTCCTGTTAATGATGGCTAGATCAAGTTGGACAGGCTTACCCACTCCTGCAGCTAATGAGAATAAATATTCCTTTGCACAATAGGTGAGTAAGAGATTGGGAAAGGAAATCCATGCGAAAGTCTTTGTACTCTCTTCATTCACTTAAAAGTGGGCATCATAAATAAGGGTACACATCAAATAAGATTAACTATACTTACATAATAAGTAAAAGGCACCCTTTGAAATGATGTTGATAAAATTAGATTCCTGCATCAAACGAGTGAGGGCTTATTTTGAAATACTCCAATTTGACAATCACCTTTAATGTCACATTACTGTGCGATAATATTCCTTAGTTCATCAAGATCCGCCCATTCAGATGTAAATTTACCTATAATAGCAAACTGCAAGTTTTGCATTCTATTCATTGTGTCGACCTCCTTTTCAGTCCATTTGACATGTGGGATACCTTCCACCATGACCACTTCCTTATGAGAAATGGTCTCTGTATTGGGAGTTGTTGAAACAATTGAATCAATGAACTATTTATCCAACGGTATAGTTTTGAAATCCAAAATAGATTTTGCATTCAAAGGGGGGAATTCGATAGTAGAGAGATGCTAATGTAATGACCTCTAGGTCATTTTCTGACTTTTCATGCGTTTCTTGCATTTCGAGCTTTCTGATAGTTGCTATCCATTTTTTATGTCCTGTTAGGAAAGGTGGTTTGGTTCCCTAACAGTGCGTTTGAGAATTTAATCAATACCGAGCGTATTCTAAAATGTTTGATTTAAATTAGAGTTTAGTAAATTTATAATTTTTATTTTTATTGTCTTTCTAAAATAATTTTTATATTTATGAAAATTCATTAGTTATGATATATTTATATTATTTTATAATAGTTTTATAATTTATTAATATTTTAAATGGAGATAGTGAGTCTAGTTATGTTGAAAAATTTGTAGTATATAATAGAGGTTTTCTTCAAAATAATTTTCTATTAATTATTCGATATTCAAAAAGTTATATTTATTTTACCACGAATCTCTACAATACCCCCGAATACATACATAAGGAGATAAATATATTCTGGTTTTATAACCCTACGTAGCAATAACTTTTTATAAGTGCCACTTATCACTTCTAGGATATTGCCACCTAGATAGTAATTCATATAACTTAGAATCCATGTGTTATCTTATCTTTATATATAAATGGACACTACAAAAGTTTTCACACCTGTCATATTATAATTTTCTTGGACAGTTGCATACGTATCTACTAGGTACAATCCGTATATATGCTTTAAAGTGACATTTGCATTCATTTTGTCCATTCAGTTCACTTACAAGTCCGTATATCTATAGATACTTCACGAGTAAGAGGAATTCATATGAAAATATTTTTGATGTTATAGTTGATCCGTTAAAGAAAATTAATTATCTACATCTAGTTATTCAAGCTCAGGTTCTAATGGGACATTATTTGGAGACTTCTCGGTAAGGTCATGCTTCAGTGCGGTGTTTGCAAGCTTAGTATTTGGACTCTAGGTTGACTTCGATCTACTTTTCTCTATGAGATTGTTTATTGTATAGATCGTATGCTAGGTAGCGATTATAAGATAGACTTATACCTAGTTATATCATGACTTGACCTATTCAGGTAATTTAGAATAGAAATATGACTCAAACCTTAGTATAAAATACCCGTTATGATTGTAGGATCATATTGTATCCGATTATGTACTGGGTTAGCTATAGATTAAGACGAGGGATCCTTTAGGACAAAACCTACTTTGTTACTTAGTGAATTGAAAGATATTACCTGATTAGGTCCTCTTAGTAGTTTTATGCCCTTGTTTACCTTAGTTTCCTAGCTTATGGTACTAACATCTTGTTGAGTTATATATTGTTGTGCTCGAGGCTGTGGTTATGATACCAGTTGGATACCAGGTTAGTACTTTATCCTTTGAAAGGACGTGGATATAGTTATGGAACCATAGACGCTTATGGTTGTATTATTTGGATACTGGCGAAGGCATGCATATATTAAGACGCATTTACACTTATTTAGTGGTGCATTTTTGGTTATAATCTTGGTTTTACTATTGTTTTCTAAAAAGAGATTTATTCTCACTTTTTCTTAACTTTTAAAATTGATTCTTTGAAAATGAAATTCGTACCACCCTTATTATTGGATTATGATATTTTAAACTAAATATACTACTTGAAAACTAGATCGAGGCTTATTCCGGTCCATTATTGATTAACTCATTTTACCATTACTTATTTCAATATGGTCGAGGGAGATTTTGACCCTTTTTATATTATTATATTATTATAGTCCCGGATTTGATCTCGGGCAATGAGTTTACATATTTATACTCATTTAGCCTCAGTTCAAGTCCCAGCAATTATTACACTCTTATTTTTGTTCAGTACTGGACATAGTAGATTAGTTATAATGGCTATTGGAAGTCCTGGTTTGGGAATATCGAGTCCCCTATGGGCCCCTTTATTCGATGAATCATGGTACCGGAGAAGGATGGTCGTCGTAGGTCCTTCCTTTATGAGCTACTAAGATGGAGGAAGTATATAAACTTGGTACATTTTGGCACTCGATTGGTTGATGATACTGGATTATCCTTGCATTAATTCATTAATATGCATTGCCTACCACCAGTATAATTGTTTGGTGCTTGTATCTATGGGTCTTATGGGGGCTATATAGGTACTGGTTATGGTTGTTGTTTGCTGAGTGTTTGCTTGTGTCTTTTGGGTTTATGGGGGCCCGATTAGGTTATTGTTTATCTGGGCTAGCCGGTTACATATTTACTGGTTATTATTTTATAGTTCATGGTAGGTTGGTTACGGATTGGTACCTGAGATTATAGGTATGCTTTTGCGTTCCCATATTCTTTATTATGGTAAGAATTGATTATCATTAGACTATCTCATGCCTATGCACATTTCAGTTAGAGACCCTGATTAAGCTAGTGTTAGACCCCTTATTGCTTATGACCCTAGTAATATTAGATTAGCTCTCTCAGAGTAATATCTTCTTATTTGGCTATCCGTATAGCGCGGTTATATATATATATTCTTCTTGGTCTACTATTTGTATATCATTCCCTTCTTTCCTACTACAATCGTATATTGTATATTTCTTTCTTCATTATACTATCATATATGGACTAGTTACTTATCGAACTGTGCTTTCTCCCTGATTACTTGTAGTACCTTATAGTTTACCTTTACTTTTACATTACCACTTTTATGTTTCGTTCCCTGTATTTATATTCGTGCTTTACATGTTATTTATACCTGTACTATCTTTGGAGCTCAGTCAGCCGATGCCTACTGACTACCTTATGTTTAGTACTCATACTACACTTCTGCAGCCTACAGAACATAGTATGATTTCTCACTATTGATGGGTCAGTTGTGCGAAGCAGCCATGGATCGGAGATTCAAGGTGACCTCCTGACATTCGAAGTTGTCCCTGCTCTCCTTCTTACTGTTAGACTGATCTCTATTTTTCTATTTTAGAGATGGCCTTATATATATTTACTATGTATTCTACTTTGTACTCCTTTTGTATTAGAAGCTCTTGTACTGACCTCAACAGGTTTTGGGGATGTTTTTACTTTCTTCTTATCTCTTCTTCTCTTTTATGTAGTTTTGCTTCTGTTTTTTTATTAGTCTGTTACTAGCTGTTCTGGACTTTGGGTTGGCTTACCTACTGGTGGGTTATGGTAGGTGCCATCATGACCTGAGAAAATTGGGTCGTGATAAATTGGTATAAGAGCCAGGTTCACCGGTGTTGTTGGTACAAAAGCTAAGTGTCTAGTAGAGTCCTGCGGATCGGTACAGAGACGTCTGTATCCTATCTTTTGGAGGCTGTACCATATTCTTAGAAAATCCTATTCCTTAATTCCAATCGTGCATCCTTACTTCTATGAACCTCTAAGTGCTTCTTTTGACTCCACTCTTTCTTAGATGGATAACATGAGGCTGTCGATAGATGCGGACGAAAATTTTGCACGTGTTACCGGTGTTTCAGCACAGCGTTGATCTAATTAGTTGGAGATTAAAGTCAAGGATCTTAGCATCAGCCAGAGGGTCTGGGGCCAGTCCAGTCTCCAGTAGAGTTTGTGACAGCCTTATTTTTTTAGGATACCATGTTAGGGGTTTTGATTCTTTTCGTGGATACTTCGCAGTCAGTGGTGGTACCCGGTACACCAAGAGGTTCTTAGGCCAGAGTTGAGTTTGTTCGTATTGATAAGGGCTCTTTATCGGTTTTAAAGTATGAAACTAGTTTTCTCGAGTGGGCCAAACATACCCCCATGTTATTTCCTACAGAGCATGAGTTGATATAGGGATTTATCAGACGGTTAGCTTTACCACTCCACTTGGTGCTGGAGCATTTGATAACAGTTAGGTCTACTTTTATTCCAGTTGTTGACCACGTGAGGACTACAAATATGACATGTCTAAGATATATGGAGGTGGTGGTAACAGTCCATGTCAACAGTATAGTGTTAGTGGTATTCTACCCGGAGGTATGGATCCTCCCAACAGAGGTCAGCATCACTTGCTGCCTATCAGGTTAGTACAGTTATCACCTCTGATGATAGATGACTTTCAGATAGGTCATGGTCGCCATAGTGGACAGAGTTATGGTATGATATTATGGGGTTCTCGGTCTAGGTCTTAAGGCCGTGGCAGCCATTCTGGGTCGATAGGTACAGTGCATCAGAGGGTTCTAGGGGCATGTTTTGATTGTGCTGAGATTAGTCATTAGTACAGAGAGTGCCCCCGGCGTGGGATTATTGAGCAGTCAGTGCAGCCAGATCAGTTCCTTAAAGCTATGGTACTTTGGGGCAGAGGCAGTGTACTTAGTATTTTTGTTGGTCATTCAGACGCTATGTATGGGTTTGGACGCATTCAGATTCATACTTCTTTGATCAGGTCAGGGACTATGACTTCAGATTTCATCATTATAGATGCACTATTGGTTTACTATCATCATTATAGATGCACTATTGGTTTACTATCTTTCAGTTTGTATTTTAAGTGAGTCGGGGTTTTTATACTCATCGATGTTTATATGCCTTAATGTTACTATATTGATTGTTGTAAGCCTTTGTGTAGATTTATGCATGTATGACTACCCCTGTAGATACTTTCTTTTAGTAGTGGATTGAGTGGATCGGTATTGTGATTGTCTTGGGGTGTGGCGCTTAGGTAAATCTTTTTTTCTTCTTTCATTTGGCATACTAGCTTTGATGTGATCCTAGAATGGTACTGTTTATTTTTCATTTTTGTGCCACCTACATTTTATACAATTGTTACTATTGGTATTGTTTTAGCTTTGATTGTTCCTTACTTGGTAGACGGCTAGACTAGTGTTATCTAGTTAGTATCTTTTTTTTTGTTACTCTTGTCCTTTTGGCTTAGACGTCTACCTTGTTTATAGTTTTTTTTTCATTGGTAAAGTAAGGTTGGTTGTTTAGAGGGTTGTGTAAATGAAGGTTTTGCTTTCCAGGGTTATGGTGTAATTCTAGCATTGACAATCCTTTTCTATGGTCCATTTCTAAGGTTGGTAAGTCTGGGGTTTGTCATTCTGATTTGTTTGGTTTGTTCGCCAATAGTAGCCTTGATCTTAGTGTCGGTGCTAAGTTGGATACTCCATTTTTTCTGCAATGATGTTCATGGTCCAGTTGAGTTAAGGGAGGTTTGAATGGGTGATTTTAGTGGCTTCTCATTTAGGGATTTGTTTTGCCTAGTGTAATATCATGGGATACTTTCTCTAGGTTTAAAAGGATGGTTGTCTGTTCTTCTATATCAGTTGTTGGCAACCAAAAGGTGTTACTCTAGGGAGCGAGTATCAGTGACCATATTTCCAAAGTTGCTTGAGATTTGGCTATTATTAGGACTCTTTACAGTCCCCCTGGGTTCTTAGTTATTCCTTGATCTTGCCTATGTTTTGCAGCAGGGGCGGATTGTTTGATCATATGTTTCTCCTATGATGTAACTCTTTTGTGATTGCGTGCCTTGGTGGAACCTTAGCTTCAACCCTTGTGAGGGCCGTTGAGTATGTGATTAGTTTCTGAAGGTGAGATTGGCTTGGGTATTTGAAATCCTCAAAAACTTATTGGCTCCAATTTTTATTTTGGCTCTTTCAGGTAATGGCCTTAGAGTTGTGTAAGATTTTTTGTTCAGACGCTTATTTATCAGGGGGATCAGTTTGGGCAGGTTCGAATCCATTGATAAGCTTATTGCTATGGATTGTGTATCTAATTTGCAGCCTATGTTTTGAGGGTTTGTTTCAGTTGAGGCATTTTTGATAGAAGGACTAGGCCTACCCACTACTTATCGATTCAGTTCTCTTTAATTCAGAGAGATTGACTTAGATAATGTTCAAAGGATGTTTCGTTTGTACATGGTGTTGGTTTCTACTACTTCTAACCTTGGTTCTCAGTTTTCATCAGAATTTTTGGAAGTCTACTCAGCAGGAGATGGGTATCCGAGTTGAGTTTACAGTAGGTTTTCACCCTTTGATCAAAATTTAGTTAGAGTGGATTGTTCATGTTTTGGAGGTTGTGCTTCGGACTTATGCTATTCATTTCGAGGGTCATAGGGACCAATTATTGGCTTTATTAGAGATCATAGACATTAGTCACCACCAATTCCGGTGGAACCTTATGAGGCATTATTCATATGTTAGTCCGTGTAGATTTCTTGTGGTTCACCTTTTTTCGTTCGATGTTAGTTGTGATGTGATTATGCGGATAGGACTCGGATGTTGCTGGAGAGATTCTTTGTAATTCAGAGTAGACAACAAGTTTGGAGAGACAAATGAATGTTATATTTGGAGTTTGGAGTTGGCGGCATGGTTCATGCTTTGGGTTGCCTTTAGGCTGGTCGAGTATTATCTTAGTTGTGTTCGTAGCATGTGATGTCGGTATACTTTTATTTGGGTTAATTGAGCTCATTTCAGTTGGATGTTATTCAACTTTTGATATAAGTTAATGGTTATTTTGAGCAAAAGAGTAAGAAAGTTCAAATCTAGGGGATTCCTGTAGCTTATGTTCTATAGAGGCATTATTCTGTCTGGGAGGGTGTCTAGGGAACTTTGCGGGCATGCAAACATAGTACCCTCGTCTTAACGAGCTTTTGGGATCTTTTTGTTCCTTGACTTTCAAGGACGAAAGTCTTTTTAGTAGTGGATATTGTAATGACCTCCAGGTTATTTTCTGACTTTTTGTGTGTTTCTTGCATTTCGAGCTTTCTAATAGTTGCTATCCGTTATTTATGGCATGCCGGGAAAGGTGGTTCGGTTCCCTAGCAGTGCGTTTGAGAATTTTATCAATACTGAGTGTATTCTAAAATGTTTGATTTAAATTAGAGTTTAGTAAATTTATAATTTTTATTTTTATTGCCATTCTAAAATATTTTTGATATTTATGAAAATTCGTTAGTTATGATATATTTATATTATTTTATAATAGTTTTATTTTAAATGGAGATAGCGAATCTAGTTATGTTGAAAAATTCTTAGTATATAATAGAGGCTTTATTCGAAATAATTTTCTACTAATTATGGTATATTCAAAAAGTTGTATTTATTTTACCACGAATCTCTACAATACCCAAATACATACATAAGGAGATAAATATATTCTGGTTTTATGACCCTACGTAGCAATAACTTTTTATAAGTGCCACTTATCACTTCTAGGATATTGCCACCTAGATAGTAATTCATATAACTTAGAATCCATGTGTTATCTTATCTTTATGCATAAATGGACACTACAAAAGTTTTCACACTTGTCATATTATAATTTTCTTGGACAGTTGCATACGTATCTACTAGGTACAATCCATATATAAGCTTTAAAGTGACATTTGCATTCATTTTGTTCATCTGCATACGTATATCTACATATACTTCATGATTAAGAGGATTTCATATGAAAAGATGTTTGATGTTATATTTGATCTGTTAAAGAAAATTAATTATCTATATTAAGTTATTTAAGCTCGGATCCTAGTAGGACATCATTTGGAGGCTTCTTGGTAAGGCCAGGCTTCAGTGCGGTGTTTGCGAGCTTAGCATTTCAACTCCAGGTAGGTTTTGGTCTACTTTTTTCTATGAGATTGAGTATTGTATAGATCGCATGATAGGTAGTGATTATAGGATCGGTTTATACCTAGTTATATCATGACTTGACCTATTTAGGGAATTTAGAATAGAAATGTGACTCAAACATTAGTATAAAATACCTGTTATGATTGTAGGATCTTATTGTATCCGATTATGGACTGGGTTAGCTATATATTGACACGAGGGATCCTTTAGCATAAAACTTACTTTATTACTTAGTGAATTGAAAGATATTCCCTGATTAAGTCCTCTTAGTAGCTTTATGCACGTGTTTACTTTAGTTTCCTAATTTATGATACTAACATCTTGTTAAGTTATATATTATTGTGCCCGAGGCCGTGGTTATGATACCAGTTTGAACCAGATTAGTATTTTATCCTTTGAAAGGACGTGGATATAGTTATGGAAGTGTAGACGCTTACGGTTGTATTATTTGGATACTGGTGAAGACATGCATACATTTAGACGCATTTACACTTATTTAGTAGTACGATTCTGGTTAGAACCTTGGTTTTACTACTGTTTTCAAATAAAAGGGATTTATTCTCATTTTTTCTTAACTTTTAAAATTGATTCTTTGAAAATGGAAGTCGTACCACCCTTATTATTGGATTATGATATTTTAAACTGAATATACTACTTGAAAACTAGATCGAGGCTTGTTCCGGTTCATTATTAATTCACTCATTTTACGACTATTTATTTCAATATGATCGAGGGAGATTTCGACTCTTTTTATATTATTATATTATTTTAGTCCCGGATTTGATCTCGGGCAATGAGTTTACATATTTATACTCATTTAGACTCAGTTCAAGTCCGAGCAATTATTACACTCTTATTTCTCTCCGGTACTGGACGAAGTAGATTGGTTATGATGGTTACTGAAATTCCTAGTTTGGTACCAAGAAGTGTATATGGTTATCCCGAGTCCCCTATGGGCTCCTTCGTCCGATGAGTCACTATACCTGAGAAGGATAGTCATCGTAGGTCCTGCTTTTGTGAGCTACTGAGCTAGAGGAGGTATATACAGTTGGTACATTCTATCACTTGATTGGTTGATGGTACTAGATTATCCTTGTATTCATTCATTACTATGCATTTCCTACCACCAGTATAATTGTTTGGCGCTTGTATCTATCGGTCTTATGGGGGCTGTATAGATACAGGTTGTGGTTGTTGCTTGCTGTGTGTTTGGTTTTGCCTTTTGGGCTTATGGGGGCCCAGTTAGGTTATTGTTGGTTCGGGCTAGCTGGTTACCTATTTACTGGTTATTATTGTATAGTTCATGCTAGGTTGGTTACGTATTAGTACCAGAGGTTGTAGGTACGCTTTCGAGTTCCCTTATTCTTTATTGCGGTAAGAATTGTTTATTGTTAGACTATCTCATGCCTATGCAAATTTCAGTTAGAGACCCTGATTATGGTAGTGTTAGACCCCTTATTGCTTATGACCCAAGTAATGTTAGATTAGCTCCCTCAGATTAGTATCTTCTTATTTGGTTATCCGTATAGTGCGGTTATATATATATATATTCTTCTTTGGCTACTATATGTATATCATTCCCTTCTTTCCTACTACAATCGTATATTGTATATTTCTTTCTTCATTATACTATCGTATATGGACTAGTTACTTATGGAATCGTGCTTCGTCCCTGATTACAGGTAGTACCTGATAGTTTACCTTTACTTTTACATTAGCACTTTTATATTTCGTTGCCTGTAGTTATATTCCTGCTTTACATGTTATTTATACTTGTATTATCTTTGGAGCTCAGTCGGTCGATGCCTACTGAGTACCTCGTGTTTGGTACTCATACTACACTTCTGCAGCCTGCATATCATAGTACGAGTTCTCGCCATTGATGTGTGCGTTGTACAGAACAACCATAGATTAGAGATCAGAGGTGAACTCCTGATGTCCTGAGTTGTCCCTCCTCTCCCTCTTACTGTTAGACTGATCTTTAATTTTGTATTTTAGAGATGACTTTGTATATATTTACTATGTATTCTACTTTGTACTCCTGTTGTATTAGAAGCTCTTGTACTGACCATACCAGATTTTGGGGTGTATTTACTTCCTTCCTATATCTTCTTCTTTTTTATTTAGTTTTGCTTCTGTTTTTCTTATTAGTCCGTTACTAGCTGTTTCGAACAATGGGTTGGCTTACCTACTGGTGGATTATGGTAGGTGCCATCATGACCTGATAAAATTTGGTCGTGACAGCTGACCAGCCATCGAAGATGGCTAGTTGGCGTGCGAGTAGGCATTCAAACTAGGGTTTGGCATTCATGGTAGGAAAGAGAGACAGTGAGCGTCACATCTACCTAAAAAAATTCTTTTATACTATATACCTAAAAAAATCCTTTTATACTATATACCTACATCTAAAAACTTAATAATAATATCGGATAATTATTTTTATTAATCACATGATAATTTAGAAACAAAATATATCCTGTCAGATGATAATTTATTGCTAAATTCCTTTCTTTTATCCTAATTATTTCTTAAAAATCTATGAATAAAAACACAACTTCAAGACAAAACATACTTTATTTATCATCATCAAAATTATACTCAGTATTACTTTTCTTTTCAAACAAAAAATTGAAAAATGGTTATTTTTGTTGATTTGGTTTGGAAACTGTACTTTCCATGCATTGCATATTTATTGCTGGTGGAAATGATTACAAAATTTTCATTACTGAAATTGATAGATTAGATTCCTTCTGCTGGTGGAAATGGTTAAAAAAATTTCAGCCTAGCTTTCATTCCCTTAATTTGTCATATTTTCACGAGGAAATTTCTATTATATGTCTTGTTTTTCTTCTTCCATTTTCTGGTTGAATAACTTATCATGAGTGTTTTTGATTAATTTATGACCTTTCAAAGGGTAGTCATGAATGATTAATCATATTACTTGCACAGGGCATTTTCATTTGACATGAAAAAGAAAAGAAGTTATAACAATCCTCTTGGTTGTTTTTTTAATTTTAGTGTATTTTTATTATTTTATCCTTTTTCATCGTTGTTTTATGGTATTTATGGCTTGCGGGTTGGGTGGTATAGTTCCAGAGGTGGTTAGGTGAGAATATTTGAACTTTTTATATTCAAAGGTTGGAAAGTTGATATAGTTGATTAAAGTCAACATCCATTGAAAATGAGCTCAAAATGGAATTTTGACAGTTCCATCAACTTTGAAAAGTATTTTTTTGAGTTGGTTAGACTATTGGATCGGGTCTCGAGGCATTTGAATGAATTCTAGAAGAGAGTTTGCCGAATTCAACCTTTGAGATTAGAAAGGTTTTTTGAGTTTTGATGATTCCACTATATTCGAAAGCTGATTTTTGGTATAGTTGAAGGTTTCGTTCAGTTTTTGAATCTTATGGGATATTTTGATCATTTGGTTGAGTTTCTAAAGGTTTTTAAGTTTGAGTTGACTTCGATCAACATATCAATAAACAATTCGAAATGAATATTTTGCCAATTTTATCTGGCTCAAAATGTATTTTACAACTGGTTTTCAATATTGATTTGTGTCTGGAAGGTCTCGGATCATTATTAGATACTTGTTTGAAGTTTAAAGTTTTACATCATTGATTGAGATTTCATAGTACCACCTAAGAAAATAATCTTAATATTTTGTATGAATGGAACCATTTGATCCGTATTGAAATTTTGGAACCAACATAAAACGAATTGAAGCATTTTGAATATATATGAGGGAGATACGACCATTTTATCATGAACAACTATTGATTGTACAACGTAGGTCGCGATCATGGACCTTTTACAATTGCGAAGGGCCCACCACTAAAAGTCCCAACAATTTTATTATGAAGGTAGGTTTTGAGGATTTTATAATTTTGATATTTTGGCAGCTGGAAGTTCTGATTGAGACAATTGTTAATGCATATTTTCTCCTATAAATATTAGGTACATATTTCTACCCTTATTTTATTCATTTTCAAAGAATACCCATTACAGTTTGCATGATTTTCATTTACAAAGTTAAAATTTTAAAATTCAAATTTAAGAAATCGAAAGGTTTTGATTTGAGGATCAATTTGTGATGAATTTTTATTGATTTTTGGAACATAATGTCCTTATGTTATGGAAAAACTGATTTTGGTATCAATTTGTTGAATTCTTCATTTTAAACCACGTATGAACATGGAAATTGGAGATTTAATCCTAGAGTTAAGAATCCATATTTTGATGATTTGAAAATTGATTTTAGTTCCATTTTCATTGAAATTTCATATTTGAGTCTCTTAAGTTATGAGTAAGATGATTATCAAATAAAATTTTAGTTTTGCATTTTGAGATCAGGGTTGACTTTTTGGATCCGAAATACAGGTATAGCAATATAGGTGCCAATAGTTTCATTTTCTTAAGTTTAATATGTACTTGATTAGATTTGGCTCATTCAGAGGCTCTATGAAAGGGTAAAGCTTTTGTTTGATTTTTTAGATTTTTGTCAAGGCAAGTTTAGACTTTTTTGAAGTGTTTATGAGTCAGTTGCTTGTATGAAAGTAATAGGGAAGTGGGGGTCTTATATAGATGTAACAATTGTAATTATGATTTTTAGTTTTTCTATATTTTGACCATTTTACCCTTTTCTCTAGTTGCTATATGCTATTTATGAGTTGTGGGGTTCGTTGACACGACCCCAAAGCGTTCGTGAGTGAGTTTGAGGTTTTTAGAGGCTTTGAAAGTGCTTAGATTGAATTTGATCAACATTTTATTATCCGAGCATCGTATGGTGATTCTATCAATTCCATTAGACCCGAAATAACGATTTTGGGTTAATAGCATGGTTAGTTCGCTTTTCAAGCCTTTATATGTCATTTTGACCTCTTAGATGAGAAGTAGTTAAAATAGCTTTAAAAAGTGTCCTGGGACTTAACTTGTTGATAACGACTCCTTTTGGTAAATTCAATGGTTCCGTTGAGTCCGGAACATTGAAATTAGCCTCATAGCATATTTGGATTATTTCTGTGAGCTCCCAATAAATCACGAGGGTCTATTCAGATATTTTTTCAACTTGTGTTTTAGCAGATTTTTTGATATTTAGTGCCTTCTTACGTTTGTAGGCCTCTAGTCGTGTTCGTGGAGCAGGAATCTTTTGCTCATCGTGATCATCATGGAGGGGTCACGATTGCAAAGATTTAGATTCTCCGATCGTCTCGATTGCGAGGTGGTGGCTGCATTCGGGAAGGGTAAGTGAATCGGATCCGAGTCTATTTCTTCATCGCATTTGTGATGGACCTCCTATGATTGCGAGTGTTTTGGTTTGGGGTTAGGTCACGATTGTGGCCAAGGACCCACATTTGCAAAGGGTAGTTGTTACTGGATAGATTTTAAATCATTTTCTCATCCAAAATACTATTTTCACCATTATTAGACTTTGGGAGCTTATTCTTAATGATTTTAGAGGGGTGTTTCATTAGTATTGCTTAGTTAACCTCTAAACTCTTAATTTTATCATTTCCCATTGATTTCCTTTCAAATCTACCTTTAAAAATATGATTTCAATCTTGAATTTTAGGGCTTTTACCCGGTAAACTACAAAATTGGATTTTCTTCGATCTCAAGTCTGATTTCAACTTGTTTTAGTTGGGTTTCTGATTTACACTCCTTTTGATATGGAGAATATTATTCTTAAATAAAATTCTAGATTTATCCTTTTTCGATTCTGAGCCAATTTTCAAACTACTTTTGGACCTGAAAAGAAAATAGCTAATATGGGTATCACTAGACTCCTTTTGACATGTAGATTACATTTTTGATAGATTTGTTCTGATCCAAAGCCTCTTTTAAAGGAAAAGCTTTGTGTTGAAGGGTCCAAGCTAGAGATTCGACGATTTGAGGTAGGTTATGGCTTAACCTTCTTCAGACTGGGTTGGGTAGTTACTCATCTGGGTGCCTATATGAGTATTATGGTTGACTTAAGATATTATTATTATGGTGATGCCCATGTGAGGGCTTATGTGCATATTTTATTTGACTTGAGAGATAAGTATTATAGTTTACCCAAGTGGGGTTCGACATTGGTCTTGTTTGACCATTAACTGCCTTCATTATTATTGTGATGCCCGAGTGGGGCCTTGACTTGATATATATTTTGGTGTCTCACATGATTATCATTACTGTGGTGCCATGCAAAGGTTTATATCATAAATTATTGATATTAGAGGAGATTTGAAACCATGCAAAGGTTTATATCATGAATTATTGACGTTAGAGGATATTTGAACACATTTAATATCATCATTGAATTGATTCATTATATAATATTGTTTTGGTTATAAGCATGCCTCATCATTTTAATTATCTATATACAGGTATTAGAACCACAGAGAGACACTGACTTTGAAGGAAATTGAGAAACTTTATGAATCCCTTGGTCGACGAATGTACCAACAAGGTTGATTGAGATATGAGATTGTGAATGTATATGGGTTGCTAATCTCCCATGGCGTCCTATCTTGGAAGCTTTTGCTTGGAAGGTGTATATGAGGTTATATTGAGACATTACATCATGGCCATTACATTGCACTACATCATTTACATCCTTTTATGTGTTTGATATTGTGTATTCAGCCTTTTTTATTACATATACTCTTTTGTAGTCTGAAATTGATATTATACTTGTAGAAACTGTTAGGAGATACGGTGTGAGCTACCATTTGAGAACTTTTCTGTATTTAGGTGGAAGTGTGCTCATATTATTCTTTACTTTTTTTTTAAACTTTGCTCAGTCGGCCTACAATACCTACTGAGTACAACTGGACCATACTCACTCCTCCTTATGTGTCCTTTTGGTACAGATCCTAGAATGAGTGCGACCCATGGTGGCTGATTTGTGCAGTTGAGAGTTGATTCAGAGTACTCGTGAGCTCTCTATCTAAAGCCTTATTCCAGCCTTCATCTAACTTTTATTTCTTTTTTTATTTTTGGAGACAAAAATTTATTATCACACCAGTACTATCTTAGATGTTCTTTATACTTATGACACCAAATTCTGGGAGTAGGTTGTATTTCCTTTTAGATATTCTGAATTTATGATTATTATGGCCTGAATTCATCCTAAAAGTCTCATATTTGCTTCATTCTTTTCTATTTTCACTTTTCATACTCTTGTGGCTTTTGAGCTTACCTACCAAGGTTGGGTTGGGGTAGGAGCCATCATGATCTAAACTTTTGGATCATGACAAATTGGTATCAGAGCACTTAGTTCACTGGTCTCATAAGTAAAAGAGTAGGGTGTCTAATAGAGTCTTATAGATTGATATGTTGACGTCCGTATCTATCTTCAAAAGGCAATAGGACATCTTTTAGAAAAAACTTCTCTAATTTGATTCCTTATCATGTGTGTTGCTCATATCCAATATTCTAAACTTGTATTCCATTCTTTTCTGTGTTGATGGTAAGGGCTACATCCAGAGTTGTTGATAATTTTAAGCCAGCGCCTACCATTGGAGCCCTAGTCAGAGGGTGAGGCATGGGTCACGGCCGAGTCAAAGGTAGAGGCTGGGAATGAGGAGCAACTATGGCTAGAGGATGAGCTAGAAAGGCCTCACTTGAGCCCAAGATTGAGCATAATGAGATGGCATATTAGATCAAGGAAATGGGACCAGCTTAGGTACTTCTGGGTTTTGTTATTACTTCGATGCTATAGGATTTGCTGCTTCAACTTTTAAGTTGCTTGGATAGTATTCCCCAGGAAGATATTCTACTGGATACACCAGATGGTTCACTGACCACAGAGGTATTCAATCGCAAGGATAGGTTCTTACTATCAGTTTTTAAACTCTTAGGGTACAACTAACTACTTTGGTGGCCCCATGTGTTGAGACTTTACCTAGTTTACTTGTTGTTCCTCCTATAGTTTCTGATCCTAAGATGTTTGCTGAGGGGAAGAAGAGGTTCAAGAGATTTATTCAATTGGCTCCTCCTAAGTTCAGTGGTGCCATTGCCAAGGATGCTTATAAGTTTTTGATTGATTTTTAGGAGAGGTTACATAACCTCGGTTTGTTTGATCCCTATGGTGTTGCTTACACTACCTACCAGTTAACTAATATGACTAGGTAGCGGTGGAGAACGCTTGTCAGTTGTAAACTGGTGCGTTCCTATCAGATGATATGGACCCATTTTTATGAGGCTTTTCTAGAGAGATTTGTGCGCTATATCTTGAGGGACCATTTAAGGAACGAGTTTGGCTAGTAAGAGTAGGGCTCTATGACTATTACAGAATATGAGGGTTAGGGAGCCTGTGGCAGTAGACGCGGGATTGCTAAGTCTAGTAGCGGGCGTGGTTAGTGTTATGCTATTTCTAGGAGACCTGAGGAAAAGGCCTCTAATACAGTTGTCACATATATCATCCTGGTTTCCCATCATCCTGCATCCATGTTATTTGACCCTGGGTCTACATTCTCTATGTGTCCACATATTTTGCTACTGTGTTTTGATGCTGTATATGAGCCCCTTGCTATGACTATTCGTGTTTCTACCCCCGTAGGTGATTCTTTAATGGTGGATAGGGTGTACTTATCATGTGTGGTGACCTTGCGGGGTATGAGACCTGGGTGGACTTGATTATCCTTGATATGGTTAATTTTGATGTTTTAATGGGTATGGATTGGTTAGATCTTTATCATGAAGTTTTGGATTGTTTTGCCAAGATCGTGACCTTAACGACTCCGGGTGTACTAAGAATAGCATGGAAGGGCACTTTTAGTTCATGTCCAGAGGAGTTATATCTTTTCTATATGCTCATTGCATGGTAGGAAAGGGGTGTCTTTCTTGTTTGGCCTATGTACATGATACTAGTGTTGCTTTACCATCTCTTTTGGATTCTGTACATGTTGTTAGACAGTTCATGGATGTGTTTCCTACGGACTTGCCTAGTATTCCTCTGGGCCAAGATATTGATTTTGCCATTACTGTTGAGTTGGGCACCAAGCCCATTTCCATTCCTCCTTATAGGATGGCCCCGACTGAGTTGAAGTAATTGAAAGAGTAATTGTAAGACATGTTTAGTAAGGGTTTCATTGGACCAAGTGTGTCTTCTTGGGGTGCTCCTGCCTTATTTGTGAAGAAGAAGGATAGATTTATGTGCATGTGTATTGACTATCGGCAATTGAACAAAGTGACTGTTAAGAACAAGTATCCTCTTCCTTGCTATTAATGATTTATTTGATCAGCTTTAGGGTGCCTTGGTATTTTCTAAGATTGACCTGAGATTCAGTTCTTCAGTTGAGGATTAGAGCTCTGGATTTTCCAAAGACAGCTTTTCATACGTGGTATGGTCATTATGAGTTCTTGGTCATGTTGTTTGGGTTAACAAATGCCCCTTCAACATTTATAGAGTTGATGAACAGAGTATTTCGGCCTTACCTTGATTCTTTTATGATCTTGTTCATCAATGATATCTTGGTTTATTCAAAGAATGAGGCCGACTGTGCTCGATATTTGAGGACTATACTTCCATGATTATGGGATGAGAAGTTGTATGCCAAGTTCTCCAAGTGCGAGTTTTAGTTGGATTCTTTTTCTTTCTTAGGTCATGTAGTAACCAAAGATAGTATTATGGTTTATGCGGACAAGATATTAGAGGTTGTGATTAGGATAGGCTTACTTCTCCTATCGAGATTTGGAGTTTTATTGGGTTAGTAAGCTATTATTGGCACTTTTTGCAGAATTTCTCTTCTATTGAGGCTTCTTTGACCAGGTTGACTCAAAATAAGATTGTTTTTCAGTGGTCGGATGCTTGAAAGTAGAGCTTTCAAAAGCTCAAGAAGTTGTTGACTTCGGCTCCTATTTTGACCTTGCCCAAGGAGGGAATATGTTTCACCTTATTTTGTGATGCTTTTAGAGTTGGCTTGGATGGTATGTTGATGCAAAAGAGCAAGGTGATTGCTTATGCTACACGACAATTGAAGCCTAATGAGAAAAACTACACTACTTATGATTTAGTGTTGGCCGCAGTTGTGTTTGTGTTGAAGTTGTGGCGACATTACTTGTATGGAGTCTATTGTGAGATTTTCTCTGATCATCACAACCTTCAGTACTTCTTTACCCAATGAGACCTTAATATGAGACATCATCGATGGCTTTAGTTTCTTAAGAATTATGATCTTACTATTCTATATCATTCGGTTAAGGCTAATGTATCAGCGGATGCCTTGATCCAAAAGAAGGCGAGTATGGAGAGTTTGGCTCATCTTTTGACTCGAGAGCGGCATTTAACCTTGGAGATTCAATCCTTAGCTATCCAGTTTGTTAGGCTTGATATTTCATTACCTGAGGATTTTTTGGCCTTTGTTGATGCTAGGTCTTTATTGATGGAGTAGATTCGAGCTCATCAGTTTAATGATGAGAGATTTAGGGTGATTCCTGATAAAGTGTTAGGTGGCGAGGCCAATGCAATATTTCTTTATCCTGAGGGTGATTTGAGGATTAGTGGTCGCATTTGTGCACTAAAAGTTGGTGGTTGGATTAGACTGATCTTGGAGAAGGCTCATTGTTCGAGCTATTCTATTCATCCAGGAGTGGCTAAGATGTACAATGACTTAAAGCAACACTATTAGTAGGGTGGTATAAAGAAGGACATTCTGGAGTTCGTGGACAAGTGTTTGAATTGCCAGTAATTGAAGTATGAGCATCAATGATTGGGAGGTACGATGCCGAGGATACCCATTCCCGAATTGTAGTAGGAGTGGATCACCATGAATTTTGTAGTTGACCTACACCCGATATTAGGAAAGTTTGATTCCATTTGAGTTATTGTGAATAGGTTGACCAAGTCAACGCATTTTGTACGTGTGAGGGAGAATTATAGTGCAGAGAAGTTGGCTAAGATCTCTATTCGAGAAATTGTTTGATTTCATGGTATACCTATCTCCATTATTTTTGAGAATGGTACTCAGTTACTATAAATTTTTGGAGTTCTATGTAGAGTGAGTTGGGTACTCAGCTTGATTTGAGCATAATTTTTCATCCTCAGAAAGATAGTCAGTCTGAGAGGACCATTCAGGTATTAGAGGATATGTTTCAAGTGCGTGATTTGGATTTTGGTGGTCATTTGGACCAGTACTTGCACTTAGCAAAGTTTGCCTACACGAGCAATTACCATTCCAACATTCAGATGGCGCTTTTTGAGTCTTTGTATAGGCGGAGGTGTAGATCCCTCATGGGATGGTTTGATTCATTTGAGGTTAGGCCTTAGGGCACAGATTTATTGAGAGATTCAATGGATCGAGTGAGATTTATTCAGCAGAGGCTAGTGGCTACCCATAGTAGGCAGAAGAGTTACGTCGACCATCGACCCTGTGATATTGTATTCATGATTGGAGAACGGGTCTTGTTGAAGGTATCACCAATGAAGGGTATGATAAGGTTAGGGAAGAAAGAGAAGCTTAGCTAGAGGTTTATTGGCCCTTTTGAGATTCTTGAGAAGTATAGAGATGTGGCGTATAGGCTAGCTTTGCCTCCATATCTGTCAGCTATTCATCTGTGTATTCCATGTTTCCATGTTGAGGAGATACCGTCCAGATGATTCATATGTGATCCAGCGGGGTTCTGTTGCATTAGATCATAACTTATCCTTCGAGGAGGAGCCTATTTCCATCCTAGATAGGTAGTTTAGGAAGTTGAGGTCTAAGAATCTTGATTCAGTGAATGTCTAGTGGAGACATCACCCTATTGAGGAGGCTACTTAGGAGGTTGAGTCTGATATGAGGGGTAGATACCCCAAGCTTTTTATCGATTCAGGTACCTTATTTTTTTTTTGATTTGAGAATGAACTTGTGTTTTAGTGGTAGATAATGTAACAACCATAGTTGTGATTTTTAGCTTTTGCTGTGTTTTGAGCATTTTGCCCTTCTCCGTAGTTGCTATATGCTATTTATGAGTTGTAGTGTTGGTTGGCATAGTCTCCAAAGCATTAAGGAGTGGTTTGAATTTTTTGAGGTTTTTAAAGGCTTTGAAAGTGCTTAGTTAGACTTTGGTCAATATTTCATGATTTGAGCACATCGGATGGTGATTAGGTCAATTCCATTAGATTCAAAATACCGATTTTGGGTTAGTGGTGAGGTTAGTTCGGGTTTTGAGCCTTTATATGTCATTTTGACCTCTTAGACAAGATCTAATTAAAATAGCTTTAAAAAGGGTCTCGGGGGTTAACTTGTTGATAACGCCCTTTTTGATAAATCTGATAGTTCCGTTTGAGTCCGCAACGTCCAAATTAGCCTAGTAGCATATTTGGTTTATTTCTATGGGATCCCAAACAAATCTTTAGGGTCCATTTGGAGACTTTTTTAACTTGTGTCTCAACAGATATACTGATATCTGGTGCCTTCTTTGCGTTCACGGGCCTCGTGTCACGTTCGCCAAGAAGTAATCTTTTGTTTATCGCAATCGTGGTGGAGGGATCACGATCGCAAAGGGTAAGAATCTCTGATCACCACAAATATAAGGTGGTGGCCGGATTCGCGAAGGGTAAGTAAATCAAATCTGGGTCCCTTTCTGCATCGCATTCATGATAGGCCTCCCGCGATTGCGAGGGTTTTGGTTTTGGTCAGATAGCGATCGCAGCTAAGTACCAACCTTCACGAAGAGTAATTGTTACTTGGAAGGATTTTATATCATTTTCTCGTCCAAAACCCTATTTTCACCATTATTAGACTTTGAGATCTCGGTTCTTGATAATTTCAAAGGGGTTTTTCATCAATCTTGCGTGGGTAACCTCTAAACTCTTGATTCTATAATTTCCCATTGATTTACTTACAAATTTACCTTTAAAACTATTGTTTCAAACTTGAATTTTGGGCTTTTACTCAGTAAACTACAAAATTGGTTTTTCTTCGATTTCAAGTCTGATTTCAACTTGTTTTTAGTTGGGTTTTAAGATTAGACTCCTTTTGATATGGAGAACATGATTCTTAAATAAAATTTTAGATTTACCCTTTTTCGATTCTGAGTTGATTTTTGAACTATTTTTGGACCCGGATAGAAAGTAGCTAATATGGGTATCGTTAAAATCCTTTTGACATATAGATTGTTTTTTTGATATATTTGGTCCAATCCAAAGCATCTCATAAAAGAAAGGCTCCGTGTTGAAAGGTCTAGGCTAGAGATTTGACGATTCGAGGTAGGTTATGGCTTAACCTTCTTCAGATCGGGCTGGGTAGTTAACTATTCTTGTAAAGTATGATATGGGTTGGGGAGTTAATGGTGAGGTTTACATTTTGATTTAGTTATGTTATCGTGTTGCCCGTGTGGTGGCCTATATGAGTATTTTGTTGACTTGAGATATTATTATTGTGGTGATGCCCGTGTGGGGGCTTATGTTCATATTTTAATTGACTTGAGAGATAATTATTGTTGTATACCCGAGTAGGGTTTGATATTGGTCTTGTTTGAGAATTAATTGCCTGTATTAATATTATGAACCCCCATAGTGTCCTATCCCGGAAGCTTTTGCTCGGAAGGTTTACATGAGGTGATAGTGAGACATTAAATCATGGCCATTGCATTGCATTGCATCATTTGTATCCTTTTATGCGTTTGATATCGTGTATTTAGCCTTCTCTATTAGATATACTAGTGTGTAGTCTGAAATTTATATTATACTTGGAGAAACTATTGGGAGATACGGTGTGAGTTATCATTGGAGATTTTTTTTATATGTAGGTGGAAGAGTGCTCATATTATTCTTTACTTATTTTGTTTTCTACTTTGATCAGTCAACCTATGATACCTACTGAGTATAAGTGGACCGTACTTACTCCTACTTCTATGTCGTTTTGGTGTAGATCCCAGTTCGAGTGCAACCCGCGGTGGCTGATTTATGCGATTGAGAGTTTATTTGGAGTACTAGAGAGCTCCTCGTCCAGAGCCTTGTTTTATCCTCCATCTATCTTTTAAGTCTTTATTTATTTTCGGAGATGAACATGTATTATCAGATTCAATAAAATCTTAGATGTTCTTTATACTTATGAGACAAGGTTTTGGGAGTCGGTTGTATTTTCTTTCAGATATTCCGAATTTATGATTATTATGGCTTGACTTCATTCTAGAAGTCTCGTATTTGCTTCATCTGTTTTCTATTTTTTCTTTTCATACTCTTATGGCTTTTAGGCTTACCTACCAAGGTTGGGTCGGGGTAGGTGCCATCATGATCTTAACTTTTGGGTCGTGACAATAGATGAGGTGATAAGCATTTATGCTGGTACCTTTGCTATGTGAAGGGTCAAAATAATTGATTGACTTATTTGGACTATTTTCCCTTATTTACAGACATAATTATTGTGAATTATAGCTGAAAATGAATTATTGTACATGCTAGTTGATTATTTTACTCCTACTTGAGAACTTGAGTCAGATTTTGATGATATTTCATAAGAATCTGAGATTTTAATGAGGGCTTATGAATGAAGCTTCATACCTCTTAAAGAATTTAGCTTATGATATGATTTTTATTTCATTTTATTTTGCATATGTCTCATGATACAGGTATTTTAGTTTGTTCGCTCAGGCATGTTAAGGCATTGAGTGCCAATTCTTCCTAGGCTCAGCGTGACAACCTTATTTATCATTCATTTTTATTGAGCTATCTTTCAATAAAATTATTTTTGAGATTTCAAAATATAGGGTAACTGTAGCTCATAAATAATAGCTAGGGAAGAGGCTGGAGAGATTTGTCTTTGTGGAGGTATAATATGGTCAAATATCTAGATAGTTGAACCACAAAATTAGTGATATGTCACTTGAATAATATTGAGGTATGCATTAGGATCTAGAATCATGGTTTAGCCGTGTTTATAATCTTATGCAATTTAACAAAAAAATAGAGATTCATACTTGACAAGTCACAAGAACCAGTTCTTTTGAGTATTCTTCTCTTATGGTGAGCATTATAAAGAGTATGATAAATTGCCAGCTCTTCCTCTGATCTTTGTGAATCAAGGTGGTCACATTCTGAGGTAATAAGAGTGATCTTGATCAATCCTTCTTCTTCTCTCCATATGCGCCCTGCTTTATTCTTCAAATTAGTTCATGTTGTTTTATCTTCTTATTTTGCACATGTATTCTTCTTCTGTAAAGAACTAATTTCCCTGATTGATTCCTCAAGAAATTGATTCTTCATAATTAAAGGCATCAACTCAAGGGATCATAGCTAATATTCATCATACAACTCCTCCTTATTTTCTGCTAGTTTTTTCCTCCATTATCATTTTTTGGATTCTCAGAGTTCATTATTTCTTGTCTTTATTAATTGCAAGTTTGTAAAGTCTCATGTGTTGAAGGAGGACGTCACTCTCACCTTCTTTTAAGAAGACAAATATTTCTTCATCATCTAGTTTGTGCTAGATTCTTAGAAACAGGTTTCTTGGTTTTGTTGTTGCTGAGAACCTGTTTCTTCTGTGGCATTCTTTATGTGCTGCTGATGTTTTCTTTTTCTATGTTGGCATGTACAACCTCCCTTTTTTTTTGGGGGGGGGGGGAGGCTTTTCTTCAGGTTTCATACTATCACCCAGTTATTCCCAATCCTTTCAAGATGAGGCTGATAATCTAGGTTTTGAGCTTTAGGAATCAATTTGTGAGCCCTTTAGTAAAACAAGTCCTTTATCTGCCTTTTCTGCCCTTTTTCTTTGTTCCTAATGGGATTATAGCATAATTCTACATGCCCTTAATTACCCTAATGTAAGCCAAAAGGAAACTTCTAGACTTCAAACACCTCCATAAAACCTCTCTAAGAATTTTTTCATATGATTTTCTAGGTCATTAAACACTATGTGTAAGTCTCTCTTCATATTCATGAACTTCTCCAATAGTCTCCAAACAATGTAAATGTCACAACCCAAATGGCCGTAAGTGGCATCTACACTAACCCTTCTTTAGGAGAACCATCTAACCCAAGTCTTAACCAATTCCTTTAATAAAATAAGGTAATAAAATAATAAGTCTCAAAATTAAATAAATAAAAGTTCGGAAGTCTAACTATGACATCCCGTTCTATCCGAAAGTCATTGTACAAAGGAGGCTAACAAAACAATATCTAAGAGTAGTCCAAAAATCACTAACAAAATAACATTGTCTGAATGGAAGGAAAAATGCAACGATGAAGATCTGTGGCATCCTGAATGGGAGTAGCTCACCTTCGAACCAAATCAACTCAAAGCTCTAGATGTGAGGTCACGTCGAAGTCTCTGGAAGACAGTCTCCACTCAGAAAAAGAGCACAGGAGTAGTAACAGTACAAAATCTATGTACTGGTAGGCATCATATGACGAATCAAAATAGTAGCAAGTATATCTCATGAATAAAGTAAACAAGTAGACAGATACATCAACACATAATCAAGTAATTACATCAACCAGGTAAATCACCCAATTTTTAGACACTTCTATACCAACCAAATCATGGACACAAAAGTCACAAACCAGGCATATCAATGTCAATAATAAAAGAAATATACGTCATCAAATAAGACATATAAAGTCATCTTGAAACACTGCAAGTATAAGCAGTCATATCACAAAACATGGATCTTGTCCACACTGAATTCACAGTGGTATCGCCTCGTTACCTCATCAGTCTCACTTTGTATCATATCAAATCCCACCTGAATAACTAATCTGTACACACATGCTAAAAGGGCTTATTTCTTCCCAACTAGTCATGACCTGCATGGGACAACCTAGGGTCCATGTACCCTACCGGAGTGGTACTTGCTGCATATCATAATTGCTCATCCATAAGCTCATATTGAACTCAAGCCACATAACTATCAGAATAATGTGTATATTCTCCACATCTTTAAACATATCTTGGTATGTTCTCATATTTAACTATCTCCAAGGATATTACATCAAGTGCAAAAAATATAATAAGTGTACACTATTCTCACAAGTCATTTAAAAATATGCTTCAATAGTTTAAAGCTTATTAGTATAATAAATATCAAGCCAAACAAATCAATTAACCACAGTTCATGTCCGAAGACCAATCAACATGCTTATCAATTCTAAAATCATATAAAATACTATCTTAAGTCTAAATCCACATAAACCATAACCTTCCTTAATCAAAGAACCTGGAACAAGCATGCTAAACCACAGAAGCTTTTCCTTTCCTTAATGCCTCAGGATTATCACAGAATAAAAAAAACAATTATAAGAGTAATTAATCATTTACTCTTCAAATAATGCTTTGGGAATTCAAACCCACTATTCTACCCTTTTTCACGGTATATAGAATTACCTAAGGAGTAATTAGCAATTTACTAGTTTCACAATATTCACATTATCTTAATTCATAGAGTTTCTACCCTAATTATCTCCTTTTAAGCAGTTTTGATGCTAAATGACTCATCTTTATAGAACTCACGGTTCCCAATTACCATAATTCATGTTTAAGAACTATAAATTCATGATAGGTAGTGTTAATTTACACCCTATAAGCAATTTTAGATGATATTACTTCTACTCATAGGTTTTACCACACCTTTCATGAACATAGGGTTCTAACCCACAATTCCACCATTACAATCTTCCTAACAATTGAAGGAGTGGATGGAATGACTTATCTTAATGAGAAAATCTAACTTGGCCTTGGGAAAATTTTCTCTCTAGAGTTCTGGAATAACTCAAAATAAACATAAACAAACATTCTACTCTGCGTCATTTATTATGGTGAACAATTTCTCACTACAATGGATCTGCTGTGGCAAAATAAGGCCTATTGTGGTGGCCCTGATGAATCACCTAGCCCGTCTAAGGCGGTCGAGGTGGGACTCAGACTCCTACGATAGTCTTGTTGCAGCGGAATCCTACTGTTGCAGCGGCCTTTAACCAGTAGCTCAGGAAGAATTCCATTCTATCCCCATTTCACAACATAACTCCCATACTTAAGACATCACAAAGTGATCCCAATACAGAAGCTACTTAAACCACATGCTACAACTTTATTTTTAGTCTCAAAATGTTCTATGGAGGTCTAGGTCACTAGTTCACCCCCTAACGAAACACAACACCACAAACAACAATAACATGAATCACAAATCTCCATGAATAGACACAACATAAGTTTTTGGTTTAAAACTACCCCACCTTGATATTTTATTAACTCAACTTAGTAGGGGAACTCTAAAAGGGTACTTAGGCCCTAACCTCTCTATAACAATTGAGAGGGTCGTTACATCATATTCCAGTTAAAAAACTATTCATCCTCAAATGGACACGAAAGTAAACAAGGGAAAATTACCCGACACAGTGATAAGATGGGGAAAGTTGGCATGCATCTCTGATTTGGTCTCCTAAGTGGACTCCTCAACACGAAAGTTCTTCCACTGGACCTTCACAGACTAAATTTTTCTCGACCTCAACTTGTGGACCTCTCTATTTGAGATAGCCACCAATTCCTCTTCATAGGAGAGATTTTGATCAAACAGGACTGAATCCCAGTGAATGATATAATTCCCATCACTGTGATATTTCTTTTGTATAGACACAGGAAACTATGGACAAACGCCCTACAGACCTGGAGGCAAATCACAATTTATAGGCTTCATTCCCTACACAATCAAGAATTTCAAATGGCCCAATGAACTTTGGGCGGAGCTTGCCTTGCCTACCAAACCTCATAACACCCTTCATGGGTGAAACTTTAAGTAGAACTTGCTATCCTATCATGAATATCATATCCCTGACCTTCCGTTCTGCATACTCTTTTTGCCTACCCTGGGCCAATAGGAACTTCTTTGGAATAAACTTTACCTTCTTTAATGATTCCCTTAAAAGATCGGACCCCATGGTCTCACCTCAAAAGCAACAAACCAAATGATAGAAGATCTATATATCCTCCTATAAAATGCCTCAAAAAAAGAGCCATATCAATATTTGTGTGATATTTATTGTTGTACACAAACTTTTCTTAAGGAAAAAACTGGTCCCAATGACCACTAAAGTCTATCACACATGCATAAAGCATATCCTCCAAAACCTAAATCATCAATTCAGACTGCCCATCATTCTGAGGGTGAACATTATACTAAGGTCCAATATAGTACCTAACACAACATAAAATTTATTCCAAAATTTAAAAGTAAACTGTGAACCTTTATCTAAGATGATATAGATGGAACTCCATGCAACCGAACAACCTCACATATATAAATCTTTGCTAACTTTTCTTCATTATAATTTATCTTAATAGGAACAAGGTGTGCAGACTTAGTCAACCTATCAACAATCATCCATAAGGAATCATACTTTTCTAAAGTCTTTGGAAGACCAACCCTAAAATCCATTGCAGTCCTATTCCACTTCCATTCAGGAACATGCAATCTCTGAAGTGTCCCTCCTGGTCTCTAGTGATCATACTTTACTCGATGATAATTTGAACACTAGGTAACAAAATCAATAGTATCACGGTTTATCCTACCCCACTAATAATGATGTCTCAGATCACAATACATCTTGGTTGCACCCAGATTTATAGAGCATCTCAAAATGTGAGTCTCTCCAAGGATAGTTTGAATGAAATCGTCAAGACGAGGAACACATACAAACCCCTTAATCCTCAAAATACCTTCATTATCAATCAATATAGGCTTGGCCTCTCCCCTCAACTTAAAATAGTAGCAAGTACATCTCATGAATCAAGTAAAAAAGTAGATAAGTACATTAGCACATAATCAAGTCATTACATCGACCAGGCAAATCGACCAATTTCAAGACACATCAACACCAACACAATCATGGAAAAATAAGTCACAAAACAGGCATATCAATGTCAATAATAAAAGAAATATAAGTCATCAAATAAGACATATAAAGTCATCTCAAAACCCTACAAGTATAAGCAGTCGTATCACAGAACATGGATCTTGTCCATACTGAATTCACAGTTGTATCACCTCTGTACCTTATCAGTCTCACTTTGTATCATATCATAACTCACCAGAATCACTAATTTATACACACATGCTAAAAGGTACTATTTCTTCCCAACTAGTGATGACCTACATGTGACAACCTAGGGTCCATGTACCCCACCAGACTGGTACTCGCTCCATAACATAACTGCTCATCTATAAGCTCACATCATACTCGAGACTCAACTATCAGAATGGTGTGCATATTCTCCACCTCATTAAACATATCATAATATGTTCTCATATTTAACTATCTCCCAGGATATTACATCAAGTGCACAAAATATAACAAGTATACACCATTCTCACAAGTTATTTAAAAACATGCTTTAAAAGTTTAAAGTATATTAGTACAAGAAATATCAACCCATTACCAACAGATCATGTACGAAGACCAATCAACATGCTTATCAATTCTAAACTCATATAAAATACTATTTTAAGTCTAACTCTACATAAACCACAACCTACCTCAACCAAAGAATCTGGAACAAGCATGCTAATCCACAAATGCTTTTCCTTTCCTTAATGCCTTAGGATTCTAGCGGAATAAACAAACAATTATAGGTGTAATTAATCATTTACTCTTCAAATAATATTTTAGGAATTCAATCCACTATTCTAGCCTTTTTTTGGTCTATAGAATTACCTAAGGGGTAATTAGAAATTTACTAGTTCCATAATATTCACATTTATTAATTCATAGGGTTTCTACCCTAATTATCCCCTTTTAAGCAGTTTTTATGCTAAAGGTCCCATCTTTATAGAACTCATGGTTCCCAATTACCACAATTCATTTTTAAGAACTACAAATTCATGCTAGGTAGTGTTAATTTACCCCCTATAAGCAATTTTAGATGATATTACATCTACTCATAGGTTTTTCCACACCTTTCATGAACCTAGGGTTCTAATCCACAATTACACCATTACAATCTTCCTAATAATTCCAATTACTAGGCGAAGGAGTGGATGGAATGACTTATCTTAACGATGAAATTTACCTTGGCCTTGGGAAAATTTCTTCTCTGGAGCTCTAGAATAACTAAAAATAAACATAAAAAGACATTCTACTTTGCGTCATCCATTATGGTGGACCATTTCTCACTACAATGGAACTGCTGTGGAGAAATAGGGCCCATTGTGGTGGCCCTGATGAATCACCCATCCTCGCTAAGGCGATCGAGGCAGGACTCAGACTACTACGATAATCTTGTTGCAATGGAAATCCCACCGTTGCAGCGACCTTTAACCAGTAGCTCAGGAAGAATTGCATTCTAGCCCCATTTCACAACATAACTCCCATACTTAAGACATCACAAAGTGATCCCTATACGGAAGCCACTTAAGCCACATGCTACAACTTTATTTTTAGTCTTAAAATGTACTATGGAGGTCTAGATCACTAGGTAACCCCCTAATAAAACACAACACCACTAACAACAACACCATGAATCACAAATCACCACGAATATACACATTATTAGTTTTAGTTTAAAAATACCCCACCTTGATAATTTATTAACTCAACTCACTAGGGGAACTCTAACAGGGTACTTAGGCCCTAACATCTTTATAACAACTGAGAGGGTCGTTACATCATATACAAGTTAAATAACTGTTCATCCCCAAATGGACACAAAAGAAAATAAGGGAAAATTACCTGACGTGGCAAAAAAATGGGGAAACTTGGCATGCATCTCTGATTTGGTCTCCTAAGTGGCCTCCTTAACATGACAGTTCATCTATTGGACCTTCACAGACTAAATTTTCTCAACGTCAACTTGTGGACCTCTCTATCTACGATAGCCACTGATTCCTCTTCATAAGAGAGATTCTGATCAAACATGACAGAATCCCAGTGAATGATATAATTCCCATCACCGTGACATTTCTTCAATATATACACATGAAACACTAGGTGAACTCCCGACAAACCTGGAGGTAAATTAGGCTACCTTTCCTGCACAATCAAGAATTTCAAATTGCCCAATGAGCCTTGGGTGGAGCTTGCTTTGACTACGAAAACTCATCACACCCTTCATAAGTGAAACTTTGAGCAACACTTACTATTCTATCATAAATATCATATCCCTAATCTTTCGTTCTGCATACTCTTTCTGCCTACTCTGGGCCTCTAGTAGCTTTTTTTGAATAAATTTTACCTTCTCTAATGATTCCCTTAAAAGATTGGACGCCATGGTCTCACCTCAAAAACATCAAACCAAATGCTAGGAGATTTATATCTCTTTTCATACAATGCCTTAAACAGAGCCTTATCAATACTCGTGTGATATCTATTGTTGTACGCAAACTTTTTGTAACACCCCGTACCTTCCTAACCCTACTTGACGACATTAAATAATATTTACTTAGGTGTAGAGACCTATAAGTATGTATTTGGTAATGTTAATGATGAGAAAATTTGAGTTTGGCCTCGTATATGTGATTAAACCTTCGTAAGAGTTGTTTTGTGATTTTTGTGGTGCATTTGTGGGGTTGAAAATGTGTATAAGAGGACCTCTAAACAAAGGATATTAAGTTTAATAAGTAAGTTAAAGGATAGGACTTGAAGTATCTAACTAAACACGCGAAGAAAAGTCAAAAAATAATTTTTTTCAAAAAAATAAGGTAGGGGCACGATGGGGAGCTTGCGATGCCGCTTTGGGCCAAATTTTTGTGCCCAGAGGCAGTAAGTTGGCTCTCCCAAGGGCGTGCCACGCTGGGTTTTCCATTTTTTGAAACTTGGAAATTTTCTAAGTCCCAAGGGTACCCGGGGGCGTACCAAGCCAATTTTTGCCACGTTTCTTATACAACCATGAGTATATACATGAAATGAGTCAAGTATCATATTGGTATGATAAAATTACTCGAGAACGAATTTGGCTTCAAAATGACGATTTTACCCTTTTGGTCAAAATAGGCCATACGTCGCTAGAATCACTTGTTTTTGGGATTGAGGCTACGGATATGAATAGAATGAGTGGGAATATTGTTGTAAAATGTATTAGATGATTTACCCATGAGAAATTATTAATTTTATTGGGTTAAGTGAATTGGCACCAAAAAGGAAAAGAACACATGGCCCAAAATGGGTCAAATGACCCATTCTTTCAAAGACCTTCTAGAAGTAGCAATTAATGCTATAAATAATGGCTAAGGATGACTTGAGGTCTTCTATAAAGGGCCAAAAAAATCAGATTTTTAACACACAAAAGTCTCATGCCAAGTCTAGAAATTTCCCAAAATCATTTCTCTCAACTCCAAACCCTAAGCTTTCTCTTGGAGCAAGATCATCATTTTTCAAGCTTGGGTAAGTGTTTATTATTATGGTTTAACATATTATATGCATGGAATATTATGAATATCAAGTTGGTTATGCTTGGAAATGGTGGACATGGTACTTTGGGTTTTTGTATAAGATTTGTGATCCATGATATTCAAGCATGAATTATGACTTGTGCCTTTGATGAAAGATCATGGTATGGATAAAATATGAACATGTATGGTGTTATTTTGTTATTAACTTGTTATTTTTCTATAAGTGAAAATTGTTGGATTTTGGCCGATATGTGCTATGAAGTGTATTAAGGTGAATTGATGGAATATTTGTGATGTGGTGTGGATAAGAAAGTGTAAAGGGGAAGTGTTGTGGTGAAATGTATTGATTATCATGTATTGTTCAATGTTGGGAATATTGGGGGATTTTTGGAATAATGATTTTATCAATGGTTTTGTCAAGGGGAAATGGCATGTTTCAAGGCAAACATGTACCTCATTGATGTTATATGCATTTGTAAAGTAGTTGGTGGTTAATGTAAATCCAGTTATATATTGGTGTTGTAGAGTGACACATAAAGAAGGAGCGGGACATTGTATGCACATCTAAGGTTGGATATTCGTATTGAGAATACAAGGTATGTAAGGTTACTCTGTCTGTATCTTTCTGCGGCAAATAGTATTCATGTTGACATTACTCTTGTCCTATTCCGAAATGAGCTAAGGTATTCTATATCCGGTTATCCATAGTCATTGTCATATATTTCCTATTCATTGATCATTGGTGAACCACATGTCTCATATTCATGGTTAATGTTCCAAAAGCTAGAATAAGGTTATGTTCCAATGTTCCAATAGTGATTATACTTATGTCTCTTATTCATGGAATATTGTCCAATGGTACTAATGGTGTTATGGTTCTAATAATGTTATGTTTCTCACAATGTTTATTCATGTGTTTCTCACTCACTGGTTAATGAGCCAAAGCTTCCAACAATGTTACGTTCCAAAGTTCAAAGTGATGCTATGACTATCAAAGTATCAATCTCAAAGTAATAAACAAAGTAATGCATATGTGGTCAATGATCAAGTATGGGTGGCAGCTTTGGAGGAAAAAATACCTAGCTCAAGCCGATCCCGAGGTTGTTGGGTTAGGGAGCAGTCCTGGGGGCATAAGCCTAGCTCGGACCGATCCTGACAGGGGGCAGCTCTAGGGGTAATAACCTAGATCGAGCCGAACCTGAAATGTTGTATGGGTGGCAGCTCTAGAGGTACTAACCTAGCTCGAGCCGATACCGATATATATATTGATTCATAGGGTGGCAGCTCTAGGGGCATAAGCCTAGCTCGAGCCGATCCCAACATAACGCTATGTTATGTTTAAAACCCACTGTTCAGTTGGGGCTCGGGTATCACAGGTCAAAGGGAAAGATGAATAATCATTGAATCTTAAGATACAAAGAAAGTATCGAAAGCAACATACATGGTTTCCAAAGTGCAGAATAGTGACTCATCTACATTATGACTTATCTATATTGGCTATGCATTTGAACTTGAGTTCAATGACATATTTGCATATCATGCAAGTTTCATATGGACTTACATACTCAGTACATTCTTCGTACTGACCCCTCTTGGGGGATTTACCTTACTTGCTGCAGGCGCAGGTACTAGTAGGCTTCCACAGTAGGTTGCCAGTTGTTGCAGATCTTTGGTGAGCTGCAGTTAGTTCGGGGCTTCTCTGAGTCACTGTTGTACATATGTTTTGATGTTGTACGTGTTGTATAAAAAGAGGGGACTTGTCTCGACTTTTAGTTCATTTTGGTCAATGTATTTGCTAGAGACTTTTGTAGACGGTTGTGGGTGTATAAATGTAAATGGTAAATGTTGTTTTTGACTTGGTGGCCTCAACGGCCAAGTTTCGCATATGTATATATATATCATGTTCCATGAATTCCATTGTTGGTATTTAAAGCTATTGTGTGATTGTGGGTTTCTTATGGCATGTACATGATTGAGTAGAGGCAAAGCTTGGTTCTCTCGGGCCTTGTCGGCTACGAGTGCCAATCCGTCCCGATGGTATTCGGGGCGTGACACTTTTCTTAAGGAAAAAACAAGTCCCAATGACCACTAAAGTCTATCACACATGCTTAGAACATATCCTCTAAAACTTGAATTATCAATTCAGATTACCCATAAGTTTGAGGGTGAAACATTATGCTAAGGTCGAATCTAGTACCTAACTCAGCATAAAATTTATACCAAAATTTAGAAGTAAACTATGTACCTCTATCTAAGATGATGGAGACGAAACTCTATGTAATCGAACAACCTCACAAATATAAATATTAGCTAACTTTTTTGCATTATAATTTACCTTAACAAGAACAAAGTGTGCAGACTTAGTCAATCTATAAACAATCATCCATATAGAATCATGTTTTTCTAAAGTCTTCGAAAGACCAACCCTAAAATCCATTCTAGTCTTCTCCCATATCCATTCAGGAATGTGTAATCTCTGAAGTGTCCCTCCAGGTCTCTGGTGCTCATACCTTACTTGCTGATAATTTCAACACTAGGTAACAAAATCAATAGTTTTACGATTTATCCTACCCCACCAATAATGATGTCTCATATCACAATACATCTTGGTCGTACCAGGATTTATAGAGTGTCTCAAAATGTGATCCTCTCCAAGGATAGTCTGAATCAAATCATCAACACGAGGAACATATATACACACTTTAATCCTCAAAATACCTTCATCATCAATCAATACCACTATGGCCTCTCCCCCTAAGACCTTATCAAAAATCTTTCTTAAATTAGTATCTTCAAACTGTCTGGACTTAATCTTTTCTTGAAATGAAGACCTTACTTCCATACAAAATAACACTCCACCTTTTTAAAACATCTGAAGTCTCATAAAATTATTAGCTAGAGTCTGAACCTCTCTTTCCAACAAGTATCTCATAGCCTACAAACAAGTTAGGCTACCATACTTGCAGGCTTTCAATTCAAAGCATCAGTTACCATACTAGCCTTACCCAGATAATATAAGATAGTAATATCATAATCCTTGTGCAACTCCATTAGCCTATGCTGCCTCAAATTCAGATCCCTCTTTGTAACATATGTTGTAGACTACAATGATTAGTAATCACCTCACAATCGGCACCATAACGATAGTGCCTTAAAATATTAAGAGCAAACACTACCACTACCAACTCCAAATTAGGCACAAGATAGTTCTTCTTATGCAACTTCAACTACCTAAAAATATATGCAATGATTTTCTTATCCTACATCAAAGCAACACCAAAACATGAAGCATCAGAATAAATAACAAAGTCCTTACCCTTCTCAAGAAAAGCAAGGATGAGAGCTATAGTCAATAATGACTTGATCTTTTGAAAGCTCTCCTTAAACCCATTAGAGCACTGAAATGGCACATCTTTCTGAGTCAAATGAGTCATTTGGTAAGCAATCAAGGGAAACCCCTTTACAAGTCGACGATAGTATCTAGCCAACCCCATAATGTTGCGCACCTCAGTATCCCAACTCTTAACTGCCTTTATTTTTGGTGGATCTACCATAATTCCCACCTTTGAAACCAAATGCCACAAGAAGGAAATAGAAGTCAGCCAAAACTCACTCTTGGAAAATTTAGCATACAATTGCCTCTCTTTCAACAAACCCAACACAATTCTTAGGTGGCTCTAATTCTCTTCCTTACTCTTTGAATACACCAAAATTTCATCAATAAACACAATTACAAAAGAATCCAAATAGGGCTTAAAAATTTCATTCATCAAACTCATAAAAGTAATTGGGGCATTATTAAGTCCAAATGACTTCACCAATAACTCATAATCCCCAAACCTGGTCTGAAAAGAAGTCTTAAGATTATATTCAGCCCAAATCTTTAGCTGATGATACCCATACCTCAAGTTAATCTTAGAGAAGACTGACACACCCTGACGCTGATCAAATAAGTCATCTATGTGCAAAAAAGGGTATTTATTTCGGATAGTGACCTTACTCAATTAACGGTAGTAAATGCACATATGCATACTCCCATCTTTTTTCTTCACAAACAACACCAGAGCACCGCATTAGGAGGGAGTCAGACAAATAAATCCTTTACTAAGCAAATCCTGTAACTTAAATTTCTACTCTCTCAACTCAGATGGTGCTATTCTATATGGGGGAATAGAAATAAAATAAGTATACAACTCTAAATCAATAAAGAAGTATATATCATGGTTTTTGGCATGCAAGGTAAATCTATGAGCAACATATCAAAGAAATCACAAAACACAAAAACTAACCCAATAGGTGAAACCTTTGCACTAGTGTCCTAAAGATGTGGTAGAAATGCCAAACACCCCCTTTATATCAACTTCTTAGCATGAATAAAGGATATAATCTTTTAAGGAAAATGACTAAAATCACCCTTTCACTTGAGCTTGGACATACCTCGTATTGCTATAGTCACTGTCTTAGCATTACAGTCTAACATTGCATGGTAAAGAAACAACATACTCATCCCCAAAATGACATCAATGTCATTCATGTCAAGAATCACCAAGTCTACCCAGGTTTGTACCCCATGAATAGAACAAGAAAATAACGGTAAACTCTATCTACGATCATAAAATCATCAACAAGAGTGGAAATATGGATAAAAATACCTAGAAGATCATATATTATATCTAATTCAATATCTAGATAGGTAGACAAATAAGAAAATATAGAACTGAGATCAAATAAGGTTGTAGCCATTGGATCACAGACTAGAATAGTACCTATGATAACAACATCAAAAGCCTTTGCCTTAGGTAATGCAAGGCGATCTTCATTAATATCTTGGAATGAAGAGTTGAAGCTCAAGAATATGCTAAAATTGAAATACAAGGGTTCGAGTTAAAAGAGGCTATGTATGCAAAGATTCTAATTTTGGAATATACAACTCTCATGCATAAAAAGACCAAGAATTCCCTAATGTCATTAAGGGTATACTTGTAATAATGATACTTAGACTTCATCCTTAGGAATTTTAGTATAAATACTACATTTGATCATTTTATTAGGTAGACTATTTTAGTATTATGAATTGATGAGTGAAAACTCTTTTGAGAGTTTACGCTAAGGCCTTTGTTGCTTAAAATATTGATGGGAAAGCTTGCTTAAGGATAACATTCCACTTGAAAGTGTATAGATAGTATAGGTGCTTGTTTGGTGTTCTCAATAGTAGTCCTTGGTTTTAATATAGCCTTGGTTTCCTATTACTCCTAATCTTGTGTATTTCTTTTTTGTAGAATTGGAGCTTTTTGGAATATTGAATTTGGGGGTTTTGGTTCATATAACTATTGTTTTCATTAGTATCCATCTTATGCAATTCTTCTATCCATTAATTTTTAATATCTTATTTTTAGTGTGAGGGTTTCCATTCTATATATTCTGTATTATATCATCGGGTCCTGCCTAGGAAAGCATAGAAATGAGTCAAACCACCTGCCTGTGCATTGCCCATGCTAGGCTAAGTACCACTTCTATCAACATGTCTACAACCTCGATTAGGCTGAGTGCCACCTAAACCTACCGTGTGGCCATCATGCCCTATATAAGGACAATCTGTACCTACTGGATTTGGATCTCGGGTATCCTGATGTTAAGATGATTGACTAATCTGTCTAAATTTGGGATACTATCTCCGAATGTGCCCAAACTCACCACACTCATAACATTCCCTATCCAAAAGGGCCTATGAGATAAACCCGAAGAAGTGATACACCCACTTTGATCTGAAGAAGGTTGGCCAGCCTTTGGTAGACCCCCTAGTGATACCTGCATAGATGATTGAATGGGGCATCCAGAATACCTTGAGAACTCGGACCCTTAGAGAAAGAGCCACTATAGCTACCTCCATTTTGGGCCTTCTTTTCTGTAGACTTGCTGGAGCCATCCTGATTCACCCCTTCCACCTTCCTAACACACTCTACCATTTCCTAAGAAGTCTTTCTAGAAGACTCCATATGAAGCACTGATAGCTGAATTTCCATATTCGACCCCTTGATGAACTAATGAATTCTTTCCTCCTATGTGTGAAAAAGAACTGCCCTACTCAATACTAGTAAACTCATCTCACCTCTTATCTCACAAAGTACGAGGAACATACTTCTTCAAGAGTGTCCAAGTCAATAGAGGAGACTCAGCTTGCCTGCACTCCAAAAAATCTCTCCACCAAAACTTCACATCCTTCTGCACCTTAAAAGAAACAAAATCCACCCATATCGCTCAACTGCCCCATATTATGAAGCCTCTCATAACAATCAATAATGAACTCATAAGAGTCCTCAGTCTCAGTATCATATAAAATCGAAGGCTTCATCTTAGGGAACCTTCAAAATATCATGATCCTCTCCAGTCATCACTGGCCATTCCATCTATCTCAGAAATATCCCTGTAACAGAACCCTTGTCCATCCACCAAGCCACAATAGTAGTATGCTGCAATCTTGAATGTTGACCTGTGGGAGTAGTAGGGGTCACCCAAGTCCCTGCCAAACCACTTAATAAAGCCACAACCTGTTGTAGCATATCTGAAGTAGCTAGAGCAGGCATAATACCCTTCTGATATATTGGTATGACCTCCTCTACTGCTACCCTTAAAATAATCTCTAGTTGGGGAGGGGATTCAAACCTATCACAAAATCTTCCAACAGTCTGAGCCCTACCCCTGGAGAACACTACTCCTTGTCCATTGCCCCTACTATCTCCTCTCACAGATCCACTACCACGGGATGCAACCCCAACGACTGGCTTGGGAGACTCTACTCTTGTTTCTGCTGCACCTGTCCTTACCATATGTGAGATAAAAGAATGAAAGAAGTCAGATACCAAATTAGATTTCCATATACCAATTAGACTCAAGTAATAGCAGTAAAAAAAGAAAGAAATTAGTTTTCCTAGTGTCCTATAGCCTCCCAAAGAAAAGTACAAACGTCTCCATATCATTCTGCAATACTCTCATGGATATGTCCTTGTACGCTGATTTTGATTAACCTAAAGCTCTGATACCACCTTTATCACGACCCAAATAGTTGTGAGTGGCACCCACACTAACCCTCCGATGAGAGAATTATCTGACACAAGCCTTAGCCAATTCATTTAAAAAATAAGGCAATAAAATAATAGGTTTCAAACTGAAATAAATAAAAATAAAGAAGTCTAACTATTACATCCCCAGAATTTGAAAGTCATCCTACAGAGGACGTTAATAAAACAATTTGTAAGAGTAAACCAAAAAATTACTAATAAGATAACCTTGGCCAAATGGAAGGACCAAATGCAACTATGAAGATTTGTGGCAGCCTGAACGGGAGTAGCTCACCCTCGAATCAGATCAACTCAAGGCGTGTCGAAGTCTCTGGAATAATGTATGCACTCCAAAAAAGAGTACATAAGTTGTACTAGTAAAAACACTATGTACTAGTGGGCATCATTGGCCAACTCAAAATAGTAGCAAGTATCACTGATGAACCAAGAAAACAAGTAGATAAGTACATTAGAACAGAAGCAAGTAATTACATCAACCAAGTAAATCACCCAATTTACAGATACATCAACACCAACAACATCATGGAAACATAAGTCACCAAACAGACATATTGATGTCAACAATAAAAGACATACAATTCATAAAATAAGACATATAAAGTCTTACCGAAGCTTTGTAAGAATAAACAGTCATATCACAAAACATGGATCTTGTCCACACTGATTTCACATATGTATCACCTTTGTACCTCATCAATCTCACTCTGTATTAAATCATAACTCACCAGAATCACAAATCTGTACACACATGCTAAAGGGTATTATTTCTTCCCAATTAGTCATGACCTAAAGGGGATAACCTAGGGTCCATATACCGTACCGGTGTGCTACCCGCTCCATATCATAATTGCTCATGGATAAACTCATATCAGACTCGAGGCACTCAACCATAAGAATAGTGTGTATATCTCCACCTCTTTCAACATATCTTAGTATGTTCTCATATTTACCTATCTCCCAGGATATTACAATAAGTACACAAAATATAACAAATGTAGACCATTCTTATGAGTCATTAAAAACATGCTTAAGCAGTTTTGAGCATATTCATTCAAGAAATATCAAGCCAAACAAATAAATCAACCATAGTACGAAGACCAATCAACATACTTTTCAATTTAGAACACATATAAGAGACTATTTTAAGTATAACTCCACATAAACCATAACCTACCTTAACCTAAGAACCTTGAACAAGCAAGCCAAACAACACAAGCTCTCCCTTTCCTTAATGCCTCGGAAATCTCACGCTAAAAAATAATCAATTATAAGAGTAATTAATCATTTACTCTTCAAATAATTCTTTGGAAATTTAAACCCACTAATTCTATCCTTATTCACGTTCAATTTTCCATCTACAGTACTTATATTATCTCAATTCATGTAGTTTCTACCACAAATATCTCCTTTAAGCAGTTTTTATGCTAAAGATCTTATCTTTATTGAACTCAAGGTTCTAAATTACCACAATTTAAGTTTAATTACAACAAATTTATGGTAGGAAGTGTTAATTTACACCCTAGAAGCAACTTAAGATGATATTATATTTGCCCATAGGTGTTCCCACACCTTTCATGAACCTAGGGTTCTAACCCACAATTTCACTTGTATAATCTTCCTAAAGATTCTAAGGTAGTAGCATATTACTAGGCGAAAGTGGATGGAATGATTTACCTTAATTAGAAAATTTACCCTAGCCTTGGGAAAATTGCCTCTTTGGATCTCCGGAACAAAGTTTTAGAGTTTATAAGGTGAAACTCATAATTAAGTTACTTAAACAGACATTCAGCCTCGCGTCATCCGCTGCGGTGGACCATTTCTCACTATAGTGGATTCGTTGTGGTAAAATAGGGCCTGCTATATCGACCCTGAGAATCGCCCAGCCCCAATATGGTGGGACTCCGACCGCTATGGATTCCTGCTGCAGCGGCCCTCAACCAGTAGCTTGGGAAGAATTGCATTCTAGCCCCATTTCATAACATAACTCCCATACTTAAGACATCACAAAGTGATCCCAATGTAATAACAACTTAAACCACATGCATCCACTTAATTTTTAGTCATAAATTTTCTACGGAGGTCTAGATCACTAGGTCACCCCCTAATGGAACACAAAACCACAAAACACAACACCATGAATCACAAATCACCACGAATATAAACAACACTAGTTTTTAATTTAAAAATACCCCACCTTGAGATTTTATTAACTCAACTCACTAGGGGAACTCTAATAGGTTACATAGGCCCTAACCATTAAATAACAACTTGGAGGGTCGTTATAGTAAATGAATACTGTCAAAAACCACATCGCATGGATCTAAATTAGTTCTCATAGATTACCACAGTCCACCTCATCGCCATCTCAATCATCCTCTCCCAAACATTTTTAGAGTGGCTTAAAGGCTTGATACCGCTATAGTTGTTGCAATTTTGTATATCATCCTTATGCTTGTACAACGGAATCATTGTACTCCACCTCCATTCTTCTGACATTCTAGCCGTCCTAAAAATTATATTGAACAATCAAATACAACTTTAAGCCAACTTCACGGGCATTTTCTCAAAAACCTGATTGACGTCTTTCCTGATCGCTCTTCTCCTCTTCAACTTATAGATCGCCCCCTCAACCTCCGCTGACTTTAGGCACCTATAATACCCAAATCTCTAATTTTACATCACCTAATTTTCTATAATTTTATTTTGTTATATTTATTTTTTAACTCCAGATACATATAACGCAACACATATAACAAAACACTGAACTCACAATAAGAATAAAACTCTGAAATCTCAATATAAATCGAAACCCTAGAATTGATGTTTGTGATTACAAGATCAATGTAGTAGACAACTCAAAATAATGTAATAGAATCCTCAAAATAATGTAATGACTAACTCCTAAACGTAGGACAACCTAAGGGTATTTATGGATACAAAGTGAATCCTATCCTAAACAAAGTAGGAGAAAAAAGTCAGCAACTTTCCACGGACCATTACTTGAAGTCATAGATTCAACCCACAGACCGTGGGTCCAGATTATAGGAATCAGGCCTCGATGGAAACTCTCAGGAAGTGACTCACAAAACCGACCCATGTTCCGTAGGTCGACCTACGGTTCGTGAGACATAATCGTAGGTCACTCCTCCAACTTTGACTTTGTTGTTTCATCTTCAAATACTTCGTTCCAGTGCATGCTTCTTCCCTTTTTGTCCATTTTTCCTTCGAAATCTATTCTCCTGTAATATAGAATAGAAAATGCATCATACCTACCAAACATACCCAAGTTATTACATATTTTCCTTATTTTAAGCATCGAAAGTACCATAAAACCATGGCACATCAATACCCTCAACTTAGAACATTTGCATGTCCTCAGGCGAATAAAATAAAACAAACACATTTGCTGCTTAACTAAGAGAAACGTAAGAGACCTAAGACAGTCAACTCAGTTCTTCTAGTACCAAAACTTTTGACCACCTCCTACTCACAAGTCAAAAACCACTGTGCGTATACATGCATCATATTATTATGACACAAAAGGGATCAAGTGATGGCATCAAATTATGAACAAACAACTAAGCATATATGCAAATGACATTATCCGAACAAATAGGAGCTAACAATGCAACCCATGTACTCTCACAGTAAAGAAGTCCAATACACTCACAGTATACTAATGAATATCAACATAGTGACTGGATTAAAACAGTCTCTCTCACAAAGAAATTCAAACAATGTGCATGAAATACAATAGGCTTGCCTTTATTTTCTATGCCTTAAATTTTCGTACAATTGGACTAGGATCACTATAGGACTTTCATCGAATCGTAATGTAGGCTTGGAGATGGGTGTGGTACCTATGGATATGGCAAATCAACCCTCCTTGACACTACACTATTTTTGGCTCCACTTTCCAGCCATACTCATTTTATTCTCCCTTATTCTCCTTCATTTGTTTTTAGATTTTTGGGTGTGGTTTTCTTTATGATTTCAATATTCTTTATTTCTTTTTTTTTTCATTTTGTTGCAAAATCTATTTTTTTCTTTTGTTCTTCCCACCCAAATCTATTTTTTTTTTCTTTTACTAACCTCTTCTTCATACCCAAGTCAAACTACGCACCCCTATAATAGCCACTGAGTTGAGGTACACAATGTCCAAGGAGGGACCAGGGCCAAGAAAGGTTCATTGTAAGTCAAAATGGCAAGGTGAATAGGCTAATCAAAGAAATAGGTCAATTACGGCTCAAAATCGAGATCAAGGGATATTTACTTCATTTGGTCAGGCATTTAGGTTAAAAGTGGACTTATTTAAAAACGACCAATGATACATTCCTAACCACTATTCTTTAACCTAGATAAGACTAACTAGGAAAGTTCTGGACTGCACCCACAAAGTGAACTAGGTAATGACCTTACACACACATAGCACAAGGTTACACTATCAACTACTACCTACTACCTATCCATTTCATGCATTTCTAGCTACAGTCATTCTGCTTATAATACTAATTCCATAACAAGATCCAATAGCTGTCACAAACTAAAATACTATACACATAATCCAAAGCAAATTTTTTAGAAGGGGCCCTTTAAATAATCAAAAAACATTATTATCATTCAAAACTCGTTCAAAATTGACTACACTAAGGTTCCCCTATTTTTCTTCTAACTAAACACGAAAACACATAATAATATAAATAACAACCTAAACATGTTGGTTCTACTATAATAGCACACTCAGGGAAAATAAATACGACAACAAAACCCCTCAAGTGGTGGTATACCCCCACCCCAACTAAATAATGGTGCATAGCTATAAATATGATAAGTGTAAGGGAGTGAATACATACCTGCGGTGCCCTAGGCACCGTATATGGGCCGACCCATAGTTGGATCATCTGAATGCTCGCTGGGCTCCACGTTGGGTGCTGATAATAGAATGGGTGGCTGACTAGAGGATGCACCCAGGGCTCTTTGCTCATGGGCAATCTGAATAACATGGTACTCTACCTAGGAGACCTTAGTCGCCCTCTACATATCACTCTCAAACTCGTCACCACTCTCAGTATAGCCCTCTAGACTCTGTGGCCTCTTACCTCTAGCATTAGGAGGCTCCTCATCAGCAAATAAGTCAACCACAAATGTTGGTATTGTCGGGACCGGTGTTTGCATAGGAAAAATGATAGGAGTGTAGCTGACTGCTAAAGCTCCAACCTCTGCCCTCAAAGAAGCCACCTCCTGTGTCAAACTCGTTAAGTCTGGAATATGGGCCTCCCATAGCCGGTTACCCATCAGCTGCTCAAAGTTGTCAATCCGCCCATGCAACTCTCACATAAATCTATCCATGGAAGCATTCATGTTGGTCTCAACTCTTACTTCAGAAGCCTTTATCTAAGTCCTAACCCATGGCTTAAGTTGAGTTACCAACTTAGCCATCTGGGCATCTGTGTGAGTCTGCCGCTCAATAACCTGCGTCTACCTATCCACCAGCTACTGTAGAGACTCTCTTGAGATTGAAACAATACTAGATGGGGGTGGTGATGCAGTGGTGGATGCTTACCCTTTATCACTCATGGGGATAATGCCCTTAGTATTTTGTCTCACAGCCTCGGGCGCACTAATCGGTGTTGGGGTACCAATCAACTCCTCTCGATCCATATACCCTTTAAAAAGGGTCGTACCTAATTATGTAGAGGGCTGAGACCTCCTCTGGGAAATCGAGTTAGCCCGGTGCTACATCAACGCCACATTAGCCACTCGGGTCACCTTAATGTAGTGATCAACCCCAGGTAGCGTGACCACACCAGCCTCATTACATAAACCCTGAATCATACATGGGAAAGGAATTCTGGTACATAAAGCTCGTCCATGAATCTCCTCAATAATGTAGCGGGTGAAGTTTTATGTCATAACCTTCCATGATGCTCGCCACTAAAATTGCTTGATCAAGAGTAAGAGACTTATCATCACCTGTGGGACAGAGACGATTCCATACAACCGACCACCAAAAATTCCCTGCAAAGTAGTGTGAGGACTTCTTAATGTTCGAACTCTCAGCTATCCATCCCAATAGCTCTAACCGCTGATCTGTATCTGTTATTTTATTCCTCTTCTTCACCGTCTCCATGCGGTGATCAAACTCAGTTGTATTTTTCTGGACCTTACTGACAGCACAAAACAAGAACCTCTTTGCCTAGCATTCCCATAGCCTCCCACCACCTTTTCATGGATTTTTTAATCTAAATCTAGGGTTTCAGTAAACCTGCAGTAGTAGAATAATAATTCCAAACAATATCAGCCACTTCACATTTTAGAAAAAGGTGCTCCATAGTTTCCCTATCTGATGAATCACAACATGAACAAAGTTGAGATAAGTTAGGATTCCAATTAGCTAAAATAGTAGCTACAGGTACACTATTTGTTCAAACTCTCCAACCAATGAAAGAAATTTTGAATGGAAGTTCTTTTACCCAAATCTTCTGAAAAGAATCATTAATATCTTTTTTTTTTCTCAACTCTTCCCAAGCACTTTTTACAGAAAACTTACTAGAGCTATTTTTGAGCCACCAGGGATTGTCACTCTCTTCAGATTTCCTCACCAGCATCAGATGAAGTCTCACATGCTCGACAATGTGATCTAGTAGTTGGTATTGCATACTATCATAATCCTAGTCAGATTCCAGCATAAAATCTTCAATGTCTATCAGGGGGTGACATGACTGCACCTCTGTCTGGTGTTTGTAAAGAGGACCAATCTAAGTCCAATTATCATGCCAAATAGAAGAAGTACCCCCTTTAGGCTCCCACCATAAGAATTTCTCCACTAAATCCCTATTATGCAACATATGTTTCCATAACTGAGATCCACCTTTCTATTGAACCAGTAAAGCTATTTGTTTTTTGTAGTACTTGTTCCACATGAAGTTGGCCCAAGTAGTATTTTGAGTTATGAATCTCCACCCGTGCTTAGCATGCATGGCCTGAGATACTTCAAACATTGATCTAAAACCCAAACCCCTCTCATATTTTGGTAAGCACACCTTATCCCAAGCAACCCAATATTTGCTTTTACCATAAACCTTATTGCTCCAAAAAAATTTGGCAAAGATTCTGTGGAGTTCCTTCAACACACAAATAGGAGGGACAACAAATAGGACATGAATAGGTACACTTTGAAGAACAGTATAGATGAGGACCTTTTTACCCCCATGAGAGAGAATATTACCTTTCCATGCCTGTAACTTTGACTTAACCTTCTAAATTAGCTCTGTATAATGAAACTCCCTTTTCCTTGCATGAGTGTTAGAGCATCCATGATACTTTAAAGGAAACCGACTTCTAGAAATACCTATACAATCTTCCACTAGTTGTTTATTAGTTGCAGCTACATTATGATGCATATATAAAACATTCTTCTCCTTATTAACTTTTTGCCCTGATTGAGTCTCATATTCCTGTAACACTGAAAAATCCTCCCCAAAGAGTATCTGTTAGCTGAAGCAAATATGATAGTATCATCTGCATATGCAAGGTGATTTATATTACAACTCCACTTAGGCATACCATAACCCACATATTATACAACATCAAATAAGGAATTTAGGTCTCTAGAAAGAACTTCTACTGATAGAATAAACAGGGCAGGGTATAAAGGATCTCCTTGTTTCACTCCTCTAGTGGAGTGAAAAAAATGATGAGATTGTCCATTAATCAGTATAGAGTACCAATTATTAGACAATAATCTCCAAATCAAATCCACAAAGATTTTTGAAAAAACCATTCTTCTTAAAAGCTTCATCAAGAAAAACCAGGAGACCCTATCATAGGCCTTTGTCATATCAAGCTTTAAGACCATATTAGCAAATTTACCCTTTTTCCTAATGTCAGTCACAATCTTTTGAGTTAGGAGTACATTTTCAATGATATTTCTCCCTTTGACAAAACTTGATTGATTATAAGAATTAGTCTAGGCAACAAATTTTTGATTGCATCACGTACAATCCTAGAAATGACCTTGTTAATAAAGTTAATCAGACGACTTGGTCTCAAATCTGAGAAGGACTGAATATATTCCTTCTTAGGAAGCAAAACCAAATTAGTATGAATAATGGATTTGGGGAGAGAATTACCTCTAAAGAATTCTTACACCAGATTAAGCATATCATTAACAATAATGTACCAGCAAGCCTGATAGAACCTATCAGTTGTCCCATCAAGACCACTTGCACTATCCCCATTTAAGTTAAAAATAGATTTTTTAACTTTTTCAAAATCAGGTTGCTGACATAGAGTAACATTCTCCTCATCAAAAATACTATTGGGGACATAATTCAACTAGGAGAAAACATCATCCTCTCTTTCTTGTCTGAATTGATCCTAAAAAAAATTAATAGCCTCTGTTGATATCTCTTTTTCTTTTTCTAGCCAAGTACCCTGATTACTTTGAATTCTGTTCAATGAAGTCTCTTTCTCCTCCCCTTTACAATATTGTGAAAAAATCTGGTATTTTTGTCACAATTCTCAAAACAGTCATAACCTGCTTTCTGTTGCCATAAGATTTCTTCAAAATAAAGATATATTTTGTGCTCAGCTTGGGATATTTGAAATACTTCCCTGTTTTCCTTACCAGGAAATTCCTCAAATAGTTTCTCTTTGATCTTGATAATATCTTCCCTGATTATGAACTGTTTAAAAATGTCCCCATATGTCTCTTTGCTTTATCTTGTTAAGGTAGACTTAACTCTTTGGTGTTTTCTTTGTACTCTAAGAATGGACTCTAGGAACCTAAAGAACTCGGATTTTGCCTCACTACTTCTAGGAATTCAGGACCGTTAGTCCAAAAATTGAGAAATTTGAAAGGTATTCAAGACTGTTAGTCCAAAAATTGAGAAATTTGAAAGGTTTGTTGTCACTGGTAACTCTGTCTTCATAACTTAACAATATGGGGGCATGATATAAACTAGTTTTAGCTAGGTGCTCTTTCTCCATATGATTAAACTTATCCTACGTGTCTTGGTTAGCTAATATTTTGTCCAATCTTTCTAAAATACAATCATTGCCTACTCTACTATTCCACCAAGTGAAGGGACTCCCTTTAAAAAGAATCTCATGTAAATCACAGAAAGATATACAATTTTGCAAATCCTCTCATTCTGCATCAAGGACTAGTAGAACACCAATTTTCTCTTCAGAGATCAAGAAAACATTAAAATCTCCTCCTATTACTCATGGTCTTAACATTCCAGCTGTAACTTGATAAATATCATCCCATAAAATTAATCTCTCATCACTAGAGCACTTAGCATAGACCAGAGTACAAAAATCCAATCCCTGAGGCTGCTCTTGTAACTGAAATGTAAGTTGTTGATCATTATCCTTAATGACAGCAGTAATAACATCTTGATAAGAGAATATTCAAATCTTTCCATTACAATTAGACAAGGCCCTCTGCATCTTCGATCTTCTCTTGTATTTGTTGATATATCTAGCATTCTAAAAAGGCTCCAACAAACTAATACATATGAACTTATGATAATTATGAAGCATCTGAACTCTTTGAAATGTTTGTTGTGACTTCACAGACTTAATATTCCAAATAAGGGCTTCCATTGATTATTAGGAACTGATTTGGATCTCTTAGGCTGAATTCTGGTTCGTTGTGCCTTCTCTCCATTTCTATATTTTTTCACTTCTAGTACTTTTCACCAATATTGGTGATAGATCAGCTTCCAGTGGGGTATGATCCCACATATCATCACCTACACGTGCTTCCTTAATACCTCTGGCCATCTGTGTATCATTATTACATTGTACTTTTCCTACATTATGAGAAACAATGTCATGTAGTACTTTTTTAGGAGAAATCATGGGCACCATTAGTGATTCATCTATCTGCACTGGCATTGGTACCTTCATAATTGATAAGGACACCTTTTGTTTCCCCTGTATCACTACTGATTACTCCTCACTGTCCTCAGTTATAACTTATTCATTGTCACTATTATCATTGCTACCATCAGGTTATTTTTAACTGTCCTACAGTATCTCTTCCTCTTGCACCTGTTCACTGGACTCTGATTTCACTAGTTGACATACATCCATACTTACTAATGAGTTCCCTAATTCTATCATCTGATCAACATTGCTGTTATAAGAATATGCCCCTTTAGCACTGATAGTGTTTCTTTAATTGTTATCTTGTACATCATCAATTACATGTTCCTGAACTATTGCAGTTGTATTTGATTGTGATAACAACCTAGTTTCATTATCCACAATAGTCACCTACATATCATTCTCCATCATATCATCACCTTCATTATCCTCCTTAGTAATATCACCTCTACTCTGCTTTTGGTGCTGATTGTTTTATTGTTGTGCAAGAGCTGTAGTGTTGGATACTTCACTTTGCTTCCCAAAATCCCTTGTGATCTAGTCTTTAGAAGATTCTCCATGTTGCTATTGAGTTACCTTTTCATTAATCTTCTTGTTTAAATCAATATCTGTAGTAACCATAAGTCTAGCATTCTCCTTTTTAAAACTGTTTGATTCATATGCATGGGCCAATTTATCTTGACTATATTTAGCTACAGCCTAGAACAGTAAATCTGTTTTCAGTCAGTGGTGGTTGCTAGGAGGTATTGAAATTCTTCTTTCCATCCTTTATAACCTTCCAGTTACCCGAATCTCCAACTACAATACAACTTGAAAGCACTCTTACTTTCCCTTTCTAAAATTTGTGCACAAACAGTATTGTGGGTTTTGGAGGATGATATTTATAGCACCCCGTACCTTCCCAACCCTACTTGATGATGTTGAATAATGTTTGCTTAGGTGTCGAGAGATATAATTATGTATTTGGTAATGCTAATGACGAGAAAATTGAAATTTGGCCACGTACATGCGATTAGACCTTTGTAGGAGGTGTTTTGTGATTTCTTGGAGCATTTTTGTAATACCCCGTACACATTCCAACCTCATTTGGTGACTTGGAGTCATGTTTACTTGATGATTAAGATCACTAAGTAAGTATTTTGTAGTGTTTTGATAGGGTATTGGATGATAAGCAAGTGTTGGAAAAAGTGGGCGAAAAATTCAGAAAAGTACCAAGACTTGAGCCACTCCCTGTTTTAGGGGGTGTGTCTCAAGCCCCTGATTCAGATGGTAGTGATTTCTAAGCAAGGCAGTGGCGCAAGGCACAAAAAATGTGCCCTTCCGAGCTCGTTTCGCAACGCAATTCTACGTCGATTCTTATATGGTTTCTTTTGGTTCTTTGGAGTTATTTAAGCATTGTTAAAGCTTCAAATACCTTAATACACTTTCACATACTTCTACATGACCAAACCATGAAACACAAGTAGTTATCAAAAATGTTCAAGGAAGCCATGGGCGACTAGAATTTCTATTTTTGCGATTGAGACGGCGAATGAGAATCTAGTAAGAGAATATTGTCGTGACATTATGGAATTATTTAAGCATGAAATATGTGGTGAATTATACATGAAATTTGGTGGGCTAAGTTGAGATATGTTATTGGGCCCAATTTAAATCCCAAAATGAGCCAAAGTAATAGGCCCAAAAGGGTCAAATGACCCATTCTTGTGTTTGACAAGTAAACACAACATTTTTGACTAATTGGATGGATAGAGATGAGCATGAGGGCATATATAAAGCCACCACAAGTCAGATTTTTATTTCTTAAAACACACATGCCTTTTTTGGAGATATTTCCAACATATTTCTCTCAAACTCTCAAACCCTAAGTTCTCTTCTTGGGCAAGATAATCATCCTACAAGTATTGGTAAGTGTTATTCTTGTGATTTAATATATTATGTACATGAGAGGTTATGTATATCATGGTGGTTATGTTGGCAAGGTGTTGAATAGCGAACTTTTGACTTTTTGATAAAAGATGTGCATCCTTGTGAATTAAACTTGAAATATGACTTGTGGGTTTAATAAAAAGGCATGGTATGGATGAAATACCAACATGTATGGTGTGATTATGTTATTAAACTTGTTATTTTCATATAAGTGTAAATTATGGGATTTTGGCCGATTTGTTGTTGTGAGGTGTATTGAAGTAATTTGATGGCATAATTGTGATGTTGGGGTGATGGAGAAGTGTAAAGTATGAAATTGGTGTGACATGATCTTGGTTATCATGTATTGGTCAATGTATGGAATATTGTGGGATTATTGGGATAATAAATTCATAAATGATATTTTGGTCAATGTTGGGCATGTTGTGGTATTATTGATATGACCATGCCATAAATGGTATTGTAGAGAAAGAAATGACATGTTTAAAGGCAAACATGTGACTCATTGATGTTATATGCATTTGTAAAGAAGATGAAGGTTAATGTGAATCCCGTTATATATTTGTGTTGTAGAGTGACACATAAAGAAGGAGTGGGACTATTGTATGAACCTCTAGAATTGTATATTCGTATTGAGAATACAAGGTATGTAAGGTTACTCTGTACGTATCTTTCTGCGGCAAATAGTATTCACATTGACATTATGCTTGTCCCATCCCGAAATGTGCTAAGGTATTCTATATCCGGTTATCAATGGTCATTATCATATATTTCCTACTCATTGATCAATTGTGAATCTCATATTCATGAATAATGTTCCAAAAGCTCAGCAATGTTATGTTCCAAAGTTCCAATAGTGGTTATACTCAAATATCTTGTTCATTGATTATTGTCTAATGGTTCCAATAGTGATATGTTTCCAATAAGGCTATGTTTCCAACAATGTTTATTCACATGTCCCTCACTCATTGATTATTGATCCAAAGGTTCTTATAAAGTTATGCCTATCATAGTGTCAATCTCTCAAAAGTAATGAAAGAAGTAATGTACAAGTGAATGTACCAATCTCTCACAAGTAAAGATATCAATCTCAAAGTAATGAATAAAGTAATGCATATGTGGTCAATGATCAAGTATGGGTGGCAGCTTTGGGGGTAAAATGCCTAGCTCAAGCCGATCCCGAAGTTGTTGGATCAGGGGGCAGTCCTGGGGGCATAAGCCTAGCTTAGACTGATCCTGACAGGGGGCAGCTCTAGGGGTAATAACCTAGCTCGAGGCGAACCTGAAATGTTGTATGGGTGGCAGATCTAGAGGTACTAACCTAGCTCGAGCCGATCCCAATATATACATTGATCCATAGGATGGCAGCTCTAGGGGCATAAGCCTAGCTCGAGCCGATCCCAACATAACGCTATGTTATGTTTAAAACATATTGTTCAGTCGGGGCCCGGGTATCACAGGTCAAAGGCAAAGATGAATAATCATTGAATCTTAAGATACAAAGAAAGTACCGAAAGCAACATACATGGTTTTCAAAGTGCAGAATAGTGACTCATCTACATTATGACTTATCTATATTGGTTATGTATTTGAACTTGAGTTCAATGACATATTTGCATATCATGCAAGTTTCATATGGCCTTACATACTCAGTACATTCTTCGTACTGACCCCTCTTGGGCGATTTACCTTACTTGCTGTAGGCGCAGGTACTAGTAGGCTTCCACAGTAGGTTGCCAGTTGTTGCAGAGTTTTGGTGAGCTCCAGTTAGTTCGGGGCTTCTCCGAGTCACTGTTGTACATATGTTTTGATGTTGTACGTGTTGTATAAAAAGCGGGGACTTGTCCCAACTTTTAGTTCATTTTGGTCAATGCATTTGCAAGAGGCTTTTGTAGACGGTTGTGGGTGTATAAATGTAAATGGTACATGTCGTTCTTGACTTGGTAGCCTCAACGGCCAAGTTTCGCATACGTATATATATATCATGTTCCATGAATTCCATTGTTGGTATTTAAAGCTATTGTGTGATTGTGGGTTTCTTATGGCATGTACATGATTGAGTAGAGGCAAAGCTTGGTTCTCTCGGGCCTTGTCGACTACGAGTGCCAATCCGTCCCGATGGGATTCGGGGCGTGACATTTTTCTTAAGGAAAAAACAAGTCCCAATGACCACTAAAGTCTATCACACATGCTTAGAACATATCCTCTAAAACCTGAATTATCAATTCAGATTACCCATAAGTTTGAGGGTGAAACATTATGTTAAGGTCCAATCTAGTACCTAACTCAGCATAAAATTTATACCAAAATTTAGAAGTAAACTATGTACCTCTATCTAAGATGATGGAGACGAAACTCTATGTAATCGAACAACCTCACAAATATAAATATTAGCTAACTTTTTTGCATTATAATTTACCTTAACAAGAACAAAGTGTGCAGACTTAGTCAATTTATCAACAATCATCCATATAGAATCATGTTTTTCTAAAGTCTTCGAAAGACCAACCCTAAAATCCATTATAGTCTTCTCCCATATCCATTCAGGAATGTGTAATCTCTGAAGTGTCCCTCCAGGTCTCTGGTGCTCATACCTTACTTGCTGATAATTTCAACACTAGGTAACAAAATCAATAGTTTTACGATTTATCCTACCCCACCAATAATGATGTCTCATATCACAATACATCTTGGTCGTACCAGGATTTATAGAGTGTCTCAAAATGTGATCCTCTCCAAGGATAGTCTGAATCAAATCATCAACACGAGGAACACATATACACACTTTAATCCTCAAAATACCTTCATCATCAATCAATACCACTATGGCCTCTCCCCCTAAGACCTTATCAAAAATCTTTCTTAAATTAGTATCTTCAAACTGTCTGGACTTAAATCTTTTCTTGAAATGAAGACCTTGCTTCCACACAAAATAACACTCCACCTTTTTAAAACATCTGAAGTCTCATAAAATTATTAGCTAGAGTCTGAACCTCTCTTTCCAACAAGTATCTCGTAGCCTACAAACAAGTTAGGCTACCATACTTGCAAGCTTTCAATTCAAAGCATCAGTTACCATACTAGCCTTACCCAGATAATATAAGATAGTCATATCATAATCCTTGTGCAACTCCATGCGCCTATGCTGCCTCAAATTCAGATCCCTCTCTGTAACATATGTTGTAGACTACAATGATTAGTAATCACCTCACAATCGGCACCATAACGATAGTGCCTTAAAATATTAAGAGCAAACACTACCGCTACCAACTCCAAATTAGGCACAAGATAGTTCTTCTTATGCAACTTCAACTACCTAAAAATATATGCAATGATTTTCTTATCCTGCATCAAAGCAACACCAAAACATGAAGCATCATAATAAATAACAAAGTCCTTACCCTTCTCAAGAAAAGCAAGGATGAGAGCTATAGTCAATAATGACTTGATCTTTTGAAAGCTCTCCTCAAACCCATTAGAGAACTGAAATGGCACATCTTTCTGAGACAAATGAGTCATTTGGTAAGCAATCAAGGGAAACCCCTTTACAAATCGACGGTAGTATCTAGCCAACCCCATAATGTTGCTCACCTCAGTATCCCAACTCTTAACTGCCTTTATTTTTGGTGGATCGACCATAATTCCCACCTTTGAAACCAAATGCCACAAGAAGGAAACAGAAGTCAGCCAAAACTCACTCTTGGAAAATTTAGCATACAATTGCCTCTTTTTCAACAAACCCAACACAATTCTTAGGTGGCTCTAATTCTCTTCCTTACTCTTTGAATACACCAAAATGTCATCAATAAACACAATTACAAAAGAATCCAAATAGGGCTTAAAAATTTCATTCATCAAACTCATAAAAGTAATTGGGGCATTATTAAGTCCAAATGACATCACCAATAACTCATAATCCCCAAACCTGGTCTGAAAAGAAGTCTTAAGATTATATTCAGCCCAAATCTTTAGCTGATAATACCCATACCTCAAGTTAATCTTAGAGAAGACTGAAACACCCTGACGCTGATCAAATAAGTCATCTATGTGCAAAAAAGGGTATTTATTTCGGATAGTGACCTTACTCAATTAACGGTAGTAAATGCACATATGCATACTCCCATCTTTTTTCTTCACAAACAACACCAGAGCACCGCATTAGGAGGGAGTCAGACAAATAAATCCTTTACTAAGCAAATCCTGTAACTTAAATTTCTACTCTCTCAACTCAGATGGTGCTATTCTATATGGGGGAATAGAAATAAAATAAGTATACAACTCTAAATCAATAAAGAAGTATATATCATGTTTTGTGGCATGCAAGGTAAATCTATGAGCAACATATCAAAGAAATCACAAAACACAAAAACTAACCCAATAGGTGAAACCTTTGCACTAGTGTCCTAAAGATGTGGTAGAAATGCCAAACACCCCCTTTATATCAACTTCTTAGCATGAATAAAGGATATAATCTTTTAAGGAAAATGACTAAAATCACCCTTTCACTTGAGCTTGGACATACCTCGTATTGCTATAGTCACTGTCTTAGCATTACAGTCTAACATTGCATGGTAAAGAAACAACATACTCATCCCCAAAATGACATCAATGTCATTCATGTCAAGAATCACCAAGTCTACCCAGGTTTATACCTCATGAATAGAACAAGAAAATAACGGTAAACTCTCTCTACGATCATAAAATCATCAACAAGAGTGGAAATATGGATAAAAATACCTAGAAGATCATATATTATATCTAATTCAATATCTAGATAGGTAGACAAATAAGAAAATATAGAACTGAGATCAAATAAGGTTGTAGCCATCGGATCACAGACTAGAATAGTACCTATGATAACAACATCAAAAGCCTTTGCCTTAGGTAATGCAAGGCGATCTTCATTAATATCTTGGAATGAAGAGTTGAAGCTCAAGAATATGCTAAAATTGAAATACAAGGGTTCGAGTTAAAAGAGGCTATGTATGCAAAGATTCTAATTTTGGAATACACAACTCTCATGCATAAAAAGACCAAGAATTCCCTAATGTCATTAAGGGTATACTTGTAATAATGATACTTAGACTTCATCCTTAGGAATTTTAGTATAAATACTACATTTGATCATTTTATTAGGTAGACTATTTTAGTATTATGAATTAATGAGTGAAAACTCTTGTGAGAGTTTACGCTAAGGCCTTTGTTGCTTAAAATATTGATGGGAAAGCTTGCTTAAGGAAAACATTCCACTTGAAAGTGTATAGATAGTATAGGTGCTTGTTTGGTGTTCTTAATAGTAGGCCTTGGTTTTAATATAGCCTTGGTTTCCTATTACTCCTAATCTTGTGTATTTCTTTTTTGTAGAATTGGAGCTTTTTGGAATATTGAATTTGGGGGTTTTTGTTCATATAACTATTGTTTTCATTAGTATCCATCTTATGCCATTCTTCTATCCATTAATTTTTAATATCTTATTTTTAGTGTTAGGGTTTCCATTCTATATATTCTGTATTATATCATCGGGTCCTGCCTGGGAAAGCATAGAAATGAGTCAAACCACCTGCCTGTGCATTGCCCATGCTAGGCTAAGTACCACCTCTATCAACATGTCTACAACCTCGATTAGGCTGAGTGCCACCTAAACCTACCGTGTGGCCATCATGCCCTATATAAGGACAATCTGTACCTACTGGATTTGGATCTCGGGTATCCTGATGTTAAGATGATTGACTAATCTGTCTAAATTTGGGATACTATCTCCGAATGTGCCCAAACTCACCACACTCATAACATTCCCTATCCAAAAGGGCCTATGAGATAAACCCGAAGAAGTGATACACCCACTTTGATCTGAAGAAGGTTGGCCAGCCTTTGGTAGACCCCCTAGTGATACCTGCATAGATGATTGAATGGGGCATCCAGAATATCTTGAGAACTCGGACCCTTAGAGAAAGAGCCACTATAGCTACCTCCATTTTGGGCCTTCTTTTCTGTAGACTTGCTGGAGCCATCCTGATTCACCCCTTCCACCTTCCTAACACACTCTACCATTTCCTAAGAAGTCTTTCTAGAAGACTCCATATGAAGCACTGATAGTTGAAGTTCCATATTCGACCCCTTGATGAACTAATGAATTCTTTCCTCCTATGTGTGAAAAAAAACTGCCCTACTCAATACTAGTAAACTCATCTCACCTCTTATCTCACAAAGTACGAGGAACATACTTCTTCAAGAGTGTCCAAGTCAATAGAGGAGACTCAGCTTGCCTGCACTCCAAAAAATCTCTCCACCAAAACTTCACATCCTTCCGCACCTTAAAAGAAACAAAATCCACCCATATCGCTCAACTGCCCCATATTATGAAGCCTCTCATAACAATCAATAATGAACTCATAAGAGTCCTCAGTCTCAGTATCATATAAAATCGAAGGCTTCATCTTACAGAACATTCAAAATATCATGATCCTCTCCATTCATCACTGGCCATGCCATCTATCTCAGAAATATCCCTGTAACAGAACCCTTGTCCATCCACCAAGCCACAATAGTAGTATGCTGCAATCTTGAATGTTGACCTGTGGGAGTAGTAGGGGTCACCCAAGTCCCTGCCAAACCACTTAATAAAGCCACAACCTGTTGTAGCATATCTGAAGTAGCTAGAGCAGGAACAATACCCTTCTGATATATTGGTATGACCTCCTCTACTACTACCCTTAAAATATTCTCTAGTTGGGGAGGGGATTCAAACCTATCACAAAATAGTCCAACAGTCTGAGCCCTACCCCTGGAGAACACTACTCCTTGTCCATTGCCCCTACTATCTCCTCTCACATATCCACTACCACGGGATGCAACCCCAACGACTGGCTTGGGAGACTCTACTCTTGTTTCTGCTGCACCTGTCCTTACCATATGTGAGATAAAAGAATGAAAGAGGTCAGATACCAAATTAGATTTCCATATACCAATTAGACTCAAGTAATAGCACTAAAAAAAGAAAGAAATGAGTTTTCCTAGTGTCCTATAGCCTCCCAAAGAAAAGTACAAACGTCTCCATATCATTCTGCAATACTCTTATGGATATGTCCTTGTACGCTGATTTCGATTAACCTAAAGCTCTGATACCACCTTTATCATGACCCAAATAGTTGTGAGTGGCACCCACACTAACCCTCCGATGAGAGAATTATCTGACACAAGCCTTAGCCAATTCATTTAAAAAATAAGGCAATAAAATAATAGGTTTCAAACTGAAATAAATAAAAATAAAGAAGTCTAACTATTACATCCCCAGAATTTGAAAGTCATCCTACAGAGGACGTTAATAAAACAATTTGTAAGAGTAAACCAAAAAATTACTAATAAGATAACCTTGTCCAAATGGAAGGACCAAATGCAACTATGAAGATTTGTGGCAGCCTGAACGGGAGTAGCTCACCCTCGAATCAGATCAACTCAAGGCGTGTCGAAGTCTCTGGAATAATGTATGCACTCCAAAAAAGAGTACATAAGTTGTACTAGTAAAAACACTATGTACTAGTGGGCATCATTGGCCAACTCAAAATAGTAGCAAGTATCTCTCATGAACCAAGAAAACAAGTAGATAAGTACATTAGAACAGAAGCAAGTAATTACATCAACCAGGTAGATCACCCAATTTACAGATACATCAACACCAACAACATCATGGAAACATAAGTCACCAAATAGACATATTGATGTCAACAATAAAAGACATATAATTCATAAAATAAGACATATAAAGTCTTACCGAAGCTCTGTAAGAATAAGCAGTCATATCACAAAACATGGATCTTGTCCACACTGATTTCACATATGTATCACCTTTGTACCTCATCAATCTCACTCTGCATTAAATCATAACTCACCAGAATCACAAATCTTTACACACATGCTAAAGGGTATTATTTCTTCGCAATTAGTCATGACCTAAAGGGGACAACCTAGGGTCCATGTACCGTACCGGTGTGGTACCCGCTCCATATCATAATTGCTCATCGATAAACTCATATCAGACTCGAGGCACTCAACCATAAGAATAGTGTGTATATCTCCACCTCTTTCAACATATCTCAGTATGTTCTCATATTTACCTATCTCCCAGGATATTACAATAAGTACACAAAATATAACAAATGTAGACCATTCTTATGAGTCATTAAAAACATGCTTAAGCAGTTTTGAGCATATTCATTCAAGAAATATCAAGCCAAACAAATAAATCAACCATAGTACGAAGACCAATCAACATACTTTCCAATTTAGAACACATATAAGAGACTATTTTAAGTATAACTCCACATAAACCATAACCTACCTTAACCTAAGAACCTTGAACAAGCAAGCCAAACAACACAAGCTCTCCCTTTCCTTAATGCCTCGGAAATCTCACGCTAAAAAATAATCAATTATAAGAGTAATTAATCAATTACTCTTCAAATAATTCTTTGGAAATTTAAACCCACTAATTCTATCCTTATTCACGTTCAATTTTCCATCTACAGTACTTATATTATCTCAATTCATGTAGTTTCTACCACAAATATCTCCTTTAAGCAGTTTTTATGCTAAAGATCTCATCTTTATTGAACTCAAGGTTCTAAATTACCACAATTTAAGTTTAATTACAACAAATTTATGGTCGGAAGTGTTAATTTACACCCTAGAAGCAACTTAAGATGATATTATATTTGCCCATAGGTTTTCCCACAACTTTCATGAACCTAGGGTTCTACCCCACAATTTTACTTGTATAATCTTCCTAAAGATTCTAAGGTAGTAGCAGATTACTAGGCGAAAGTGGATGGAATGATTTACCTTAATTAGAAAATTTACCCTAGCCTTGGGAAAATTGCCTCTTTGGATCTCCAGAACAAAGTTTTAGAGTTTATAAGGTGAAACTCATAATTAAGTTACTTAAACAGACATTCAGCCTCGCGTCATCCGCTGCGGTGGACCATTTCTCACTGTAGTGGATTCGTTGTGGTAAAATAGGGCCTGCTATAGCGACCCTGAGAATCGCCCAGCCCTGATATGGTGGGACTCCGACCACTACGGATTCCTGCTGCAGTGGCCCTCAACCAGTAGCTCGGGAAGAATTGCATTCTAGCCCCATTTCATAACATAACTCCCATACTTAAGACATCACAAAGTGATCCCAATGTAATAACAACTTAAACCACATGCATCCACTTCATTTTTAATCATAAATTTTCTACGGAGGTCTAGATCACTAGGTCACCCCCTAATGGAACACAAAACCACAAAACACAACACCATGAATCACAAATCACCACGAATATAAACAACACTAGTGTTTAATTTAAAACTACCCCACCTTGAGATTTTATTAACTCAACTTACTAGGGGAACTCTAATAGGTTACTTAGGCCCTAACCATTAAATAAAAACTTGGAGGGTCGTTATAGTAAATGAATACTGTCAAAAACCACATTGCATGGATATAAATTAGTTCTCATAGATTACCACAGTCCACCTCATCACCATCTCAATCACCCTCTCCCAAATATTTTTAGAGTGGCTTAAAGGCTTGATATCGCTATAGTTGTTGCAATTTTGTATATCATCCTTATGCTTGTACAATGGAATCATTGCACTCTACCTCCATTCTTCTGACATTCTAGCCGTCCTAAAAATTATATTGGACAATCAAATACAACTTTAAGCCAACTTCACGGGCATTTTCTCAAAAACCTGATTGACGTCTTTCCTGATCGCTCTTCTCCTCTTCAACTTATAGATCGCCCCCTCAACTTCCGCTAACTTTAGGCACCTATAATACCCAAATCTCTAATTTCACATCACCTAATTTTCTATAATTTTATTTTGTTATATTTACTTTTTAACTCCAGATACATATAACGCAACACATATAACAAAACTATGAACTCACAATAAGAATAAAACTCTGAAATCTCAATATAAATCGAAACCCTAGAATTGATGTTTGAGATTACAAGATCAATGTAGTAGACAACTCAAAATAATGTAATAGAATCTTCAAAATAATGTAATGACTAACTCCTAAACGTAGGACAACCTAAGGGTATTTATAGATACAAAGTGAATCCTATCCTAAACAAAGTAGGAGAAAAAAGTCAGCAACTTTCCACGGACCATGACTTGAAGTCGTAGATTCAACCCACGGACTGTGGGTCCAGATTATAGGAATCAAGTCTCGATGGAAACTCTCCAGAAGTGACTCACAAAACCGACCCATGTTCCGTAGGTCGACCTACGATTCGTGAGTCATAATCGTAGGTCACTCCTCCAACTTTGACTTTGCTGTTTCGTCTTCAAATACTTCGTTCCAGTGCATGCTTCTTCCCTTTTTGTCCATTTTTCCTTCGAAATCTATTCTCCTGTAATATAGAATAGAAAATGCATCATACCTACCAAACATACCCAAGTTATTACATATTTTCCTTATTTTAAGCATCGAAAGTACCATAAAACCATGGCACATCAATACCCTCAACTTAGAACATTTGCATGTCCTCAGGCGAATAAAATAAAACAAACACATTTGCTGCTTAACTAAGAGAAACGTAAGAGACCTAAGACAGTCAACTCAGTTCTTCTAGTACCAAAACTTTTGACCACCTCCTACTCACAAGTCAAAAACCACTGTGCGTATACATGTATCATATTATTATGACACAGAAGGGATCAAGTGATGGCATCAGATTATGAACAAACAACTAAGCATATATGCAAATGACATTATCCAAACAAATAGGAGCTAACAATGCAACCCATGTACTCTCACAGTAAAGAAGTCCCATACACTCACAGTATACTAATGAATATCAACATAGTGACTAGATCAAAACACTCTCTCTCACAAAGAAATTCAAACAATGTGCGTGAAATACAATAGGCTTGCCTTTATTTTCTATGCCTTAGTTTTTCGTACAATTGGCCTAGGATCACTATAGGACTTTCATCGACTCGTAATGTAGGCTTGGATATGGGTGTGGTACATATGGATATGGCAAATCAACCCTCCTTGACACTACACTATTTTTGGCTCCACTTTCCAGCCATACTCATTTTATTCTCCCTTATTCTCCTTCATTTGTTTTCAGATTTTTGGGTGTGGTTTTCTTTATGATTTCAATATTGTTTCTTTCTTTTTTTTTCATTTTGTTGCAAAATCTATTTTTTTCTTTTGTTCTTCCCACCCAAATCTATTTTCTTTTTCTTTTACTAACCCCTTCTTCATACCCAAGTCAAACTACGCACCCCTATAATAGCCACTGAGTTGAGGTACACAATGTCCAAGGAGGGACCAGGGCCAAGAAAGGTTCATTGTAAGTCAAAATGGGAAGGTGAATAGGCTAATCAAATAAATAGGTCAATTACGGCTCAAAATCGAGATCAAGGGATATTTACTTCATTTGGTCAGGCATTTAGGTTAAAAGTGGACTTATTTAAAAACGACCAATGATACATTCCTAACCACTATTCTTTAACCTAGATAAGACTAACTAGGAAAGTTCTGGACTGCACCCACAAAGTGAACTAGGTAATGACCTTACACACACATAGCACAAGGTTACACTATCAACTACTACCTACTACCTATCCATTTCATGCATTTCTAGCTACAGTCATTCTGCTTATAATACTAATTCCATAACAAGATCCAATAGCTGTCACAAACTAAAATACTATACACATAATCCAAAGCAAATTTTTTAGAAGGGGCCCTTTAAATAATCAAAAAACATTATTATCATTCAAAACTCGTTCAAAATTGACTACACTAAGGTTCCCCTATTTTTCTTCTAACTAAACACGAAAACACATAATAATATAAATAACAACCTAAACATGTTGGTTCTACTATGATAGCACACTCAGGGAAAATAAATACGACAACAAAACCCCTCAAGTAGTGGTATACCCCCACCCCAACTAAATAATGGTGCATAGCTATAAATATGATAAGTGTAAGGGAGTGAATACATACCTGCGGTGCCCTAGGCACCGTATATGGGCCGACCCATAGTTGGATTATCTGAATGCTCGCTGGGCTCCACGTTGGGTGCTGATAATAGAATGGGTGGCTGACTAGAGGATGCACCCAGGGCTCTTTAGCCCTGGGGCAATCTGAATAACATGGTACTATACCTGGGAGACCTTAGTCACCCTCTACATATCACTCTCAAACTCGTCACCACTCTCAGTATAGCCCTCTAGACTCTGTGGCCTCTTACCTCTAGCATTAGGAGGCTCCTCATCAGCAAATAAGTCAACCACAAATATTGGTGCTGTCAGGACCGGTGTCTGCATAGGAAAAATGATAGGAGTGTAGATGACTGCTAAAGCTCCAACCTATGCCCTCAAAGAAGCCACCTCCTGTGTCAAACTCGTTAAGTCTGGAATATGGGCCTCCCATAGCCGGTTACCCATCAGCTGCTCAAAGTTGTTAATCCGCCTATGCAACTCTCGCATAAATCTATCCATGAAAGCATTCATGTTGGTCTCAACTCTTACTTCAGAAGCCTTTATCTAAGTCCTAACCCATGGCATAAGTTGAGTTACCAACTTAGCCATCTGGGCATCTGTGTGAGTCTGCCGCTCAATAACCTGCGTCTACCTATCCACCAGCTACTGTAGATACTCTCTTGAGATTGAAAACATACTAGATGGGGGTGGTGATGCAGTGGTGGCTGCTTACCCTTTATCACTCATGGGGATAATGCCCTTAGTATTCTGTCTCACAGCCTCGGGTGCACTAATCGGTGTTGGGGTACCAATCAACTCCTCTCGATCCATATACCCTTTAAAAAGGGTCGTACCTAATTATGTAGAGGGCTTAGACCTCCTCTGGGAAATCGAGTTAGCCCAGTTCTGCATCAACTCCACATTAGCCACTCGGGTCACCTTAATATAGTGATCAACCCCAGGTAGCGTGACCACACCAGCCTCATTATATAAACCCTGAATCATACATGGGAAAGGAATTCTGGTACATAAAGCTGGCCCATGAATCTCCTCAATAATGTAGCGGGTGAAGTTTATGTCATAACCTTCCATAATGCTCGCCACTAAAATTGTTTGATCAAGCGTAAGAGAATTATCAACACCTGTGGGACCGAGACGATTCCATAAAACCGACCACCAAAAATTCCTGGCAAAGTAGTGTGAGGACTTCTCAATGTTCGAACTCTCAGCTATCCATCCCAATAGCTCTAACCGCTGATCTGTATCTGTCATTTTGATCCTCTTCTTCATCGTCTCCATGCGGTGATCAAACTCAGTTGTATTTTTCTGGACCTCACTGACGGCACCAAACAAGAACCTCTATATTGTCTGCTTTAATATATCAAGTCATCTACCACGAACCAAAGTGTGAGTCAGTAGTGGTTGGTCCCGAGCTCACTCCTCTGGCGGTGTGATCAAATCAACTGAAGCAGCATACGAGGCATAGAATTCCCATTCTAACTCTGGACTATAACTACCACAAGGCTCTGTCATCCACTCAAAACCATATCTATCAAACAGTTTCTTAATCTTGGGTATCTCATTCAAATCATCTATCATAAATCGGGGCTCCTCTGTGATATTTCTCCTGAATGAACACCGCTCAGTAGGCTCCACATCCCTATCATAGATGGACTTCATATTACGCGCACACTACCTCATCTTTTCCCATTATACTGCAGATGCAGCCTGTTGTTGAGCCAACTGGTGTTGTAATCATGGATACCAGTATGGGAAACAGAAGTTGTCTCAGCATCCTCACCACTATCCCTTGACTCTGAAGCATCCTTACCTTTTCCATTTTCATTGGTCGTAGGTGCATCCTCCCTACTTTACTTCTCACCAATTTCAGAAACATCCTCTCCCATTTCAGAATGGAGGGAAGAATCAGAGAACTGAGTAGGAGTCACTAGTATGAAAGGTGGTGGGTGTTGTGTAATAGGCTGAGATGTGGTCTAGGCTGCAGCTTATGCCTTTGTTTGTTTCCTCTTGGTACAAGGTACAATAGCAGAATCATCTATAGTAATCTCATAAACCTCTTCGAACCCATTTTTTTCTGGCTCTGAACGGTCATCTTGCAGCTTTGTTGTGATTTTTGGGTTTTTAGTGCGGATTCTCGAAGAATAACTCATATCTCTGTACTTGGGGTTCCCTTTTGGTGGTATAATTTAAATGGGTTAGGTTTTTGGTAGGTAGGGTCAGGTCGGGTATTAATTTTGGTTAGGGGGTCGGGTTTTAGGGTTGTCAAATTTTGGGTGTTGGAAATTTAGGATTTTCGGGTCTTATGAAGTGAGAATTGAAGAATTTGGGTGGTTGGTACCTGGGAAATTTTTGGAATTTGGGATTGGAAGTGTAAATTTATAATAATTTTATTTTAAAAGGGATCGAGTATTTGGTGGGTTGAAAGATCGAGTTTAGGGTTTTGTATCGGGTGGTGTCGGTTTTATAAGAAATAAGGAAAAAATTTGGGTGTGTCTGGTCGGATCTTTAGGGTCTAGGGTATTTCTGATTTCTACATACCTGACCCATGGTCCGTAGGTTGACCTACGGTCCATAGGTTACCGGCGTGGGTTTGAATCCTAAAAGCTTAAAATTGCTTCTGATTTCCATGGAACCGACCCATGGTCCGTAAGTTGACCTACAGTCTATATGTGTTAGGCGTGGGTTGGAATCCGCAACTTAAAAATTCCTTATGATTTCTACGAGATAAACCCACGGTCCGTAGGTGGTCGGTGTGTGTTAAGCTGCACACTTTAGTTCACAATTTTATTCTCAACTTAACTGTCCTCTGCACCCTACAATGATCAGCTCCAAAATAATATCAGTCCTTGGGTTGCCTCCCAAGCAGCGCTTGAACTAACGTCGCGGCACGACTTAGCTAAGTTGGTTAATCAGACTTCACTAACCAGCCCATGGGTTGCCTCCCATGAAGTGCCTGATTGAACATTGCGGCACGACCCACCACCCTTGACTACTCATACTTTATCAAGGCAAAGTTTCTCACACGACCTTATTTCTTCTGTAGTACCCACATAGTGCTTTGCCCGCTGACCATTGACCTTGAATAAGACATCGTCATCACCTTTTAGCTCAATTACCCCAGGTGGGAACACCCTAACCATAGTGAATGGTCCAGACCATTTGGACCTTTGTTTTCAAGTAAACAAATGAAGTCTTGATTTATAGAGCAATACCAAGTCTCCAAGGTGAAATTCTCTTCATTCAATCTTTCGATCATGATTTAACTTAATTTTCTCTTTATATAGCGCTAAACTTTCATAAGCTCGAAGACGAAATTCATCCATCTCATTCATCTGTACTAATCTCAGTTTAGCCATTTCGCTCCATTCCATATTCAACTTCTTCAATGCCCATAATGACTTATGTTCAGGTTCGATAGGCAAGTGGCACGATTTACCAAACACCAGCTGATATGGAGATGCACCAATTGGTGTTTTGAATGTAGTTTGATATGCCCATAATGCATCATCCAATCTTCTCGTCCAATCATTCCTATTGGCATTCACCGTCTTCGCCAAAATAGACTTAATCTCACGATTTGACACCTCATCTTGCCCGCTCATTTGAGGATGATAAGGTGTTGCCAACTTATGTTTGACACCATATTTTTCAATTAGGGCCTAGAACAGTCGATTACAGAAGTGGAATCCTTTATCACTAATGATAACTCGAGGTGTTCCGAATCGTGATAGTATATTCTCTTTCAGAAACACCGTGACACTCCTTCCTTTATTATTGGGAAGCGCAATTGCCTCCACCCATTTAGAAATATAGTCAACAACTACCAAAATGTATTTCATCCCATGCGAGCTCACAAATGGTCCCATAAAGTCAATACCCCACACATCAAACAGCTCGACCTCAAGAATAGTTGTCATTAAAAGTTCATGTCTGCGCGAGATGTTCCCTTGTCTTTGAAATTTGTCACAAGACCAAGCATAGTCACGAGCATCTTTATAGATGGTGGGCCAATAATACCCATATTGTAAGATTATTTGAGAAGTCCGCACACCTCCATGATGACCCCCAACTAGAGATGAATGACATGCTTTCAAAATACTTATCATCTCGACTTTCAGAATACACCTTCAAATTATGCCATCCGCGAACACCCTAAATAAATAAGACTCATCCCAGAATATTTTCTCACCTTATGCATGAATCTCTTCCTCTTCTGATATGATATATATTTTGGGACTAGATCACTTGCCAAAACATTGGCAAAATCTGCAAACCAAGGGATTAAATCTTGTGATACTGCCAACACTTGCTTGTCTGAAAAAGTATCATCAATATTATGATCATTCCTTAATTTAAGCATCGCCTCCTCCTCGAGAAGTGATAGATGGTCTACAACCTGGTTCTCAGTCCCTTTTCGGTCCTTAACCTCAAAGTCAAATTCATGCAATAAAAGTACCTACCGAATTAGTCTTGGTTTGGCATCCTTTTTTGACATAAGATATCTAAGTGTTGCATGGTATGTGTGCACAATAACCTTTGTGCCAATCAAGTAAGATCGAAATTTCTCAAAAGCAAAGACCACTGCTAATAGCTCTTGCTCGGTCACAATATAATTCTTCTGGGCTGGGTTAAGTGCTTTGCTAGCTTAATAAACTGGATGTAGAATCTTCTCACGCCTTTGGCCAAGGACTGCACCCAAGGCCACTCCGCTAGCATCACACATAACTTCAAATGGCATCGTCCAATCTGGCAAAATAATTATAGGGGTTAAAATCAACTTCTCTTTCAGACACTCGAACGCTTTTAGGCATGCCTCATTAAACACAAACTTCACCTATTTTTCTAAAAGCTTGAATAATGGATGTGCGATCTTAGAGATATCCTTGATGAATCTTCTATAGAAACCTGCATGACATAAGAAACTTCGAATCCCTTTCACAAAAATAGGTGGAGGTAACTTTTCAATCACCTCAATATTTGATTTGTCGACTTTAATGCCCTCTTTTGAGATCGTATGCCCCAACATGATACCCTCTTTCACTATAAAGGGACACTTTTCCCAATTCAGCACTAAGTTGCACTCTTCATATCTTTGCAACACATTAGAGAGGTGGGCCAAGCAGTCATCAACAGAGTCTCCAACTATAGAAAAATCATCCATAAAAACCGCAATAGTATCTTCCACCATGTCGGAGAAAATGGATATCATGCAGCGTTGAAAAGTGGCCGGTGCATTACATAAATCGAAGGGCATTCTTTTGAACGCGAACGTCCCATATGGACAAGTAAAAGTGGTATTATCTTGGTCCTCGGGGGCAATGGAAATCTTATTATACCCAGAATAACCATCAAGAAAACAATACCATCCTCTACCAGCAAGAATCTAAAATTTGGTCCATGAAGGGCATAGGAAAGTGATCTTTTTGGGTCCAAAAATTCAGCTTTCGATAATCCATGCAAACTCTCCATCCTATTACTGGCCTCATTGGGATCAACTCATTTTTCTCATTTGGAACCACCGTGATTCCACCCTTTTTTGGCACATACTGAACTGGGCTCACCCACTTACTATCAGCAAAGGGTTAAACCATACCTGCATCTAGCTACTTGATAATTTCTTTCTTCACAACTTCTTGCATTGGCGGGTTTAGATGATGTTGATGGTCAATGCTTGGTATACACTCAGGATCAAGCTGAATTTTGTGAGTGCAAATGCTGTGTAAAATCCCAATTATGTCAGTAATAGACCAACTAATGGCCTACTTAAACCTTTTAAATACCGAAACAAGAGCCTCTACTTACCACCCCATCAACTCAGTAGAAATAACTAAGGGCAAGGTATTGTTGGCTCCCAAGAATGCATAGCGAAGATGAGACGGGAGAGCTTTAAGCTCCAAAACTGGAGGTTCCTCAATAGAAGGACGAGCCGGTGGGGTCACCCTATATTTTAAATCAAGATCATGTTTCTTCGGAGCATAAGTGTATGATACCCTACCAGCAAGTGCACCAACAATCTCATCATACTCCTCAATACCATCGCTATCAAAATTCATAATCACGGCAATAAGGGCTTAAACTCCCAGCCTTTCTTCGATAGGAACCGCCAAATCTACCTCTTCGGTTGTATCAATCACCGAAATTACACGCATGTCTCATGGTTGCTTCATGGAACAACAAACATTGAAGGTAACCTACTCGTCATTCAACCTGAACTTCATCTGCCAAGTTTCCATGTCAACTAATGCACGGTCGATGGCAAGGAATGGTCTTCCCAAGATTATGGAAACCTCAAAATCTACCTCACAGTCTAGAATTGCAAAGTCAGCCAAGAAGATAAAAGCTGCCACCTTAACCAAAATATCATATAAGATGCCAACAGACTTTTTCACAGTTCTATCCACCATAAGAAGTCTCATTGAAGTCGGTTTTAGTGCTCCTAATCCTAATTATTTAAACATGGATAGTGGCATCCAGTTAATGCTAGCACCTAAATAACACAGTGTTTTTGCAATGTTGTAAGACCCGATAATACAAGTAATTATGAGGGCTCTAGGATCTTTCTTTTTCTCGACAAGTGAACGAGAAGCAATTGCACTACAATAGTGTAAATTATCCGCCGAGTCAAAACTGACAGTTCTCTTCTTATCACTAAAACTTTCATGAACTTCGTGTAACCTGGCATCTGCTCCAAAGCCTCGACAAAAGGGAATTACCGATAACTCCTTTAATATTGAAATAAATTTTTGGTATTTATCCTCTTTAGCTTTCTTTTTCAACTTTTGAGGAAAGGGAGGAGAAGGTCGTGGAATGGATTTTAAAACTTGAGTAGCCTGCTTATCCTTCCTCATTTTAGACTTAGTTTCCTTATTAACATTCTGGGGTTGTGAGCTGTATTGCCATCAACCTCTGAATTCTTTGGCTCTATCTCAGCTTCTTTATCAACTACCACCAGCTCATCTTTCCTACCACTATCCATAGGCATAGATGGGTATGTCGTGCACTTCTCGCTTCTAGTAGTAATGGCCAAGGAATTATCATCATTCTTCAAATTTTGGACGGTGTTGCTTGGAAGGGTGCCTGGTTGACGCTGGTTCAATGTCACTGATATTTGCCCGAACTGTTGCTCCGACTGTTTTATGGCAGTTGAATGAGATTCTACCTTCTAACTTATTCCCAAAATGTCTGACCTAATCTTCTTCAAGAAACTGGCCTGGCTCGCTGACTCTTAACTAGTTTATTAAGAAGGTCTTCCATTAGTCAATTTCGAGAATCAGCGTTGCAATTCCCCGGTGGAACATATACACCACTCTTCTCTTTGTAATCATCTTTTCACCTCCAATCACCATCATGATATCTTTCTCTGTATCTATATCCTGACATTTTGTAATTGTCTCCATAGTAGTTCCGACATTGACTCCTTTGCCTCGAGTTCCAAGAGTCTTGGTTAGACCCTTGGCCCTTGGCTCGAAAACCCACCACCTCTCGATCTAAATACTTAGCCTCCTTATCAGATTCATAATCATTCCTCGGTGTTTTACCTTGTGCACCTACGATATGCACCTTCTCATCACCTATAGCCATAATCTGTTTGGCTAGCAACCAATCTCTATCCTTAACTGTGCGACCTCTTGAGCTAGAGATTCATCCAAAGCTCATTGCACTGCCGAGGCTCCAATGATATACGTCCTAGAAGGTGTATCTGCCTCGTAAGTATGCCATCCTCGGTTGGTCTTAGTGATACAATCTAAAATCTCGGAAGCTTGTTTCCATCTCAGACTCATAAATACTCCACCAGTGATAATATCTGCGATAGCCTTGGTATTGGCATTTAATGCTCAATATAAGATCTCAAGTAAATTCTGACCATTCATCCTATGGTTTTGAATATTTTTCAACTTCTTCTTGAACCATAGCCAAGTCTCGTCAGGGGATTCAAAATATAGCCGTCTGAAAGTATAAATATCATCCTTCAACTGTAGCATCTTTGAGGGTGGGAGAAATCTCTCCAGAAACTGATTTCTAAATTCTTGCCAAGTAGTGATGAAACCTCGTGGTAACTCGTCTAACCACAAAGTCGCTTCTCCTATTAGGGAGAATGGAAACAATCTCAATCGAATAGCCTCTTGGTTAACCCCAGGCAAATTATATGAAGTAAAGACCCCCACAAAGTTCATCACATACATGTTCGGATCATCTGTAGGAAGACCGAAGACTACGCCTTTCAAGTTTAGCAGGTGGATCTTGGCACTTGTAATGTCAAACTTAGTGCCCTGAGGTAATTCTGGTGGAATAATGTGACCAATCTCAATCGGCTCAAAATAAGCCACATCCTCTTCTTCAGGCTCATCAAAAACTAACACATAAGGTATTTGTAGTGGTTGTTACACCCTCAATCTTCTTTGTCTCTCGTCAAGTGCAGCAAGACGTTGTGCTGCTTCCTGCATTTCTTGATGATCTCTAGCTGCTTGTCTAAGAGTTGATTGTCTCATATTCTCTTTAGCCATTAATCGAGCAGTGATTTGCTATGCAGTTTTATACCAGCCATATGAATTGGTGGCTGGTTATGAATACCTCCCACGACTGCGGGATCCTAAACTCTGTCGGTGTTCACCATTGTTTGATTTTCTCTCAGAGTTCTTTCTATCTCAGTATCAAGTGGAATTAGGGGATTTCCTTGACTCCTAGTGTTAGGAATACACTAGCGTGTGCCCTCAAAAGTATAGAAAAATAAAACCAATCAACTCTAACAAGAAAACTAATCAACTCCGTAACTGTTTTCCCCAACAATGGCGCAAAAATTTGATGTCGCCCAAACTATACCTCCATAAAAGTATAACGCGGTCGTTGTATCAAATATAGAACCCAACTAGGTTTGGGTCAATAACCCAGGGAATAGGACAAAAGTTTGTTGAATATTTGTCTAAGTAATTGGCAAGTAAGTAAAAAGGGGGAGGGGGGTTGTAAATAAATAGTAACGGTAATAATTGTTGATTGTCAGATTTGTGATCAATATGAAAATGGCACTAGGATTGTGATCCCCAAGATTCCTTAACTCCATCGATTACTTGCGCTGGCAAACCGTCCCTCTGTGTTACATGCAGAATTTAACAAAATAGGTTTATCTAAATGTCTCTCGACCTTGGTTAGATGAATTTCACTCTTCTCCTCTCGATCTTCTCGAGTCGCAGTACTAACCCTTGTTCTTGATCTCAAATTAACTATCCCTGTTACTGCTTAAGTTATTAGATGAAGGTTGATAGCTCCAAATCTCTATTGTTATTCCCTTTTCCCAATCTCTACCTCTTTCTCAAGCAAGTTTAGAATACAGGTGAGTTTCTAACATTTGTAACAGTTAGAAGATCAATTATAAAGAAGGAAATAATAATAAATGCAGTTACACCGGTTTAGAATTGCTTCACACTTAACCCATTTTATTAATTCCTCATGGTTCACACAACCCTAGTTATGGGGTTTAGATACTCATGATTGCTAGAACAGAATAAGAATTCAATGATAAAAACATAATTATGAACTCACAATAGAATAAAACTTTGAAATATCAATATAAATCAAAACCCTAGAATTGATGTTTGAGATTACAAGATCAATGTAGTAGACAATTCAAAATAATGTAATAGAATCCTCAAAATAATGTAATGACTAACTCCTAAACATAGGACAATCTGAGGGTATTTATAGATACAAAGTTAACCCTAAGCAAAGTATGAGAAAAAAGTCAGCAACTTTCCATGGACCGTGACTTGAAGTCGTGGATTCAACCCACAAATCGTGGGAATCAGGCCTCGATGCAAACTCTTAAGAAATGACTCACGGAACCGACCCACGATCCGTAGGTACACAACTGTCCATGAGTCACAACTGTAGGTCACTCCTCCGACTTCGACTTTGCTCTTTCGTCTTCAAAATACTTCATTCCACTGCATGCTTCTTCCCTTTTTGTCCATTTTTCCTTCAAGACCTATTCTCCTGCAATATTCCTAAGTTATTGAATATTTTCCTCATTTTAAGCATCGAAGTCCATGGCAAATCAATGCCACATCCCCCACTCACTGTAGAATCTCAAATGGGTTGATGTACCTGGGGATGAACTTGCCCCTTTGTTCAAATATCATTATGTTGTTCATGGATGACACACACAGGAATACTCAATCACCAACCCGAACTCTAAATATCAAGCCTACGACTAGCATAACTCTCCTGCCTACTCTCTACTATTCGAGCCTTCCTACGTGGACTTGGGATTGCTTACTAGCTTTGCTGAGGATGGAATTCCCTACCCATTGAGTCTGGCTAGTCTATTAGGCACCTTTGATCTAGGCATTCTCACTACTAGCATTTATTCTTAAGTAGGCTGTGACGGTCAGGAAGTTTATCTTGAATCCCTCGAACTCTATCCAACAAATTAAGTAATAGATCAGTACCCCATGGCTTAACCTCAATGGCATCAAACAGTCTGCCAGGAAATCTGCACCACCTACCATACAATTCCTCAAATAGAGCCATCTGAATACTTAAATTATAGAGGTTATTTTAAACAAACTCCATGAAGGATAGTAATTGGTCTTACTGACCTTCAAAATCCATAACATATGCTTGAAGCATGTCCTCCAGAAGCTGAATAGTCCACTCAACTTGCCATCTGTCTGGATATGAAAAGTTTTTGTAAGATCAACCCAAGTACCCAACTTCCCCTGAAAATCCCTCAAAAATTTAGAGGGTGAACTGGGTATTTCTATCAGAAATAATAGATACTGGCACCCCATGCAGACGAATTGTGTCTCGAACATAGATCAGGGACGACTGCTCGACACTGTAGGAACACTGAATGGGTAGAAAGTGAGAAAACTTGGTCAACCGATCAATGATGACCCAAATACTATCAAAACCACAAAAAATGCATGGTAACCCAATCACAAAGTCCATAGTAATTAACTCCCATTTCCATTCAAGAAATGGGTAGCCTCTAAATTAAACCACCAGGTCTCAAATGCTAGGACTTCACCTGCTGATAGTTCAAGCACTGAGATATGAAGTTCGTCATATCCCTTTTAATATTGTACCACTAGTAATATCGTCTCAAGTCTCTATACATCTTAGCTTCCCCTGGATGAATAGAATATTTGGAATAATGAGCCTCCTGCAATACCAACTGAATCAAATCACTAACCCTTACAACACAAATACAACCCTCGAATCACAAAACACCCTTCAGATCCAAGACGACTTTCCTAGCCTCGCCCCTCAACACCTGATCTCGAATACCACACAATTGACTATTCTCAAACTGCCACTCCTGAATCTGCTCCAACAATGTATACTAAGCCTCAACACTAGCATAAACTCTCCTAGGGGTCAGAAATACAAGTCGAACCAACCCATTGTTAAGGATTGGATGTCCAAGGCCAACGGTCGCTCTGAAGATGCAAGAAATGCCAAACTCCATCGCCTTCCGACTCAAGGCATCTTCTTCCATATTTTCCATTTTTGGATGGTACAAAAAAAAATATCATAGTCCTTCAACAACATTATCAACTTGCGCTGCCTCAAATTAAGATCCTTTTGGCTAAGAATGTAATTATATTATTGTCAGTAAATATTTCACAATGAACACCATATAAGTAGTGCCTCCAAATCTTAAGCGCAAAAACCGCCGATCCAACTCTAAGTCATGGGTGGGGTAGTTGCAGTCGTGCACCTTCAGCTGCCTATAAGCATATGCTATCATTTGTCCCTCTATACCAGAACACAATCCAAACCAACACTAGAAGTATCATGATAAACTGTAAATCCCTGGCATTCAACTGTAGAAGTCAAAATTAGAGCAAAAGTGAGTAAAGACTTGACATTAATATAGCTTGCCTCATACTCGTTCCATTATTAGAACGGGAAATCCTTGCTATTCAATCTTATCAGTAGCGCTGCAACAGAAGAAAACCCCTCGATGAACCGTCTGTAGTAATATGCTAACCCAATAAAACTGCAAATCTCAATAGAAGAAGTGGACCTAGCCTAATCACTAACTACCTCAATCTTTTCCAGGTCTACTATAATCCCATCTTTGGACACCACGTGCCCCAAGAATGCTACAGACTTAAGCTAGAACTCACACTTTAAGAATTTGGCATAAATTCGCTAATCTTTTCTGGAGCACGATACTCAAATGGTTCTCCTGATACTCCCTATTCCTTGAGTAGATAATGATGTCATCAATAAGCACTCTCACGAAAGAATCAAAACAAGGCCTAAATACACAGTTCATCAAGTCCATAAACTTTTCTGGGTCATTGGACAACTCAAAAGACATTACCAGGAACTCATAATGGTTGTAGTAAGTCCTGAAAGCTGCCTTAGGGAATTCCACCGCCCTAATCCTCAACTAATGGTAGCTAGTTCTTAACTCATTCTTAACAAACATGGATGCACCCTAAAGCTGGTAAAATATATCATCAATATGTAATATCAGATACTTATTCTTTATAGTCACCTTATTCAGCTGTCGGTAATCAATACACATATGCATAGTGTCATCTTTTTTTTCACAAACTGAATAGGAGCACCCTAAGGAGAAATACTTTACCTGATAAAACCCTTACGCAAAAGATACTGAAGCTGAACATTAAGCACCTTCAATCCACTAGGATCCATACAATAAGGTTAAATAGAAATAGGGTCGATGCCCAGCTCAACATCAATACCAATGTCAATATCACACTCAGGTGGGAGGCAAGGCAAGTCTGTAGAAAGAACATCAACAAACTCATGAACCACAAAAACAGAATAAAGTGAAGGAATATCGTCACTAGTATCAAGGACATAAGCAAGATAGGCCAAGAACCCCTTCGACACTAACTTCCTTGCCTAAATATCATAAATAATCCCTATTGGTTTGTGACTATCAAAACCCTACCACACAATCGAGGATATGCTAGGCATGGCTAAGGTAAAGGTCTTGGTGAATCAATCCAATATTGCATAATAAGGGAATAACTAGTCTATGCCTAGAATAGAATCTAAATCTACCATATCAAGCACAACAAGGTTTACCCAAGTGTTATACTTTGGAATAGTCACCATACAAGATCTATAAACCAGATATAGTATTGAAGAATTACATATGGGAGTAGCTACATTCATAGGCACATGCAAAGGTTCACTAGACAACCCTACATAAGAAGCAAAGTGTGTAGACACATATAAATATATAAAACCCAAATCAAATAAGACAAAGACTGGATGACGACAAACTAAAATCAAACCTGTGATGATGGTATCTAATGCCTCCACCTCCAGCCTACTAGGAAAGACATACAACTATCCATGCTCACTGCCAGACTGAGTACCTGATTGACCACCTGCCCTACCTAGCTGAGCACCTCCACAAGTATCCTGGGTACTACCCCTACTACTTTGAGAACCACTTCTGGCCAGTGGCGCTATTTCCCTAAAAGGCTGACTTAATATGTTGAGGGCTCGATAATCCCACGTTAGGGATGATCTCTAGCAAAGTGACCAATCTACCCATAATAATAGTAACTCCTCAGAGCTTGGCCCTGGTGAGATGTACCTGCTGAACCCGAATGCCAGCATGGCTTGAAGACCAAGAATGAGAACCCAGCAAACACTGACCAGAGTTTTGACCACCATACCCAAGCTGACTACCACCAGAAAGCTGAAGTACAACATGCATAAGCCTACTAGGCTGGAAGAATTACAGTTGTTGACCTGTACCAAAGGAATCCATGCCTCTACACTAAGAACCACTAAAATTTCCTGGCAGCAAGGCCTCTTATCGCTACTCTTGTGGGCCTCGCGATATATGCCCTCTACAGTACAAGCATGGTCAACAACCTCTATAAACGGATAACCCAAAAATACTATCTACTTTGTAGCTAGGCGAAACTATAGTCTTAACTCTCTGACACAACAGCGCCCCCTCTCATGCTCAGTAGGAAGAATCATAGCAACATGTATAGATAGCTTGTGGAACCTTGGCTCATACTTAGATACAGTCATTAGAACCCTACTACCAATCTGTAAACATATCTCTCAATTGTTTCCACAAGCTATGAGGAGTATACTTCCCCAAGAAATCCTTAGAGGAGCCAATCTAATATACCGCCATAACATCTTTTACACTTCATAAGTCATGTCTGGTCGGACTGCCATCTACTGAGCAACCATTGACACTAGTAGTGTATCAACATGGGAACCTTGCCTATAATCCACTGAGCAACTATGGACACTGGTAGTACCTTAACTTAAGGAGCAACAGCAGCATGCTGCGCTCCAATTCCCTGAATACCCTAAGCCACTCACTAAGCTGATGTCTATGGTATACCCACTAAAATACTCAATATGTGGGCCAGAGTGTCCTGTAATATCATTGTAGTGATAAATTTAGGTGGAGTCTGGGCTGGTCCCTGACCCACCAACTGCTGAGCTAGTAGACTTGCTGGCACTAGTTGTGGATCAATAACTGGATCTGGCTCAATAACTGGATTTATTGATTGAACTTTAGCCTAGTCCCAAGCTAGTGCGGTATCTCAAGCCTGACCTCAACCTCAGGGTTGACCTCTACCTTGGGCCTTATTTGGAGCCCTAGTTGCCAGCACAGGGGCCTCACCCTAGGTCATCGTAGCCCTTGTCCTAACCATCTATAAAAGAGTGAAACAAGTGAGATTCCAGGAACCTATAGGAATAAATGGACATGACAAGGAATCAAAAGGGTGAAATTATCCTAAGAATGCCTTATAGCCTCCCAAAGAAAGGATACGGTTGTTATCATACTGATCTTATGGGACTCTACTAGACATTTTTTCTATTATACCAATGATATTAGTGAACCTAGACTCTGATACCAAACTGTCATGAACCAAAATATCAGGTCATAGTGGCACCTACTATACCCTACCAGTAGGTAAGCCAGACCCATAGCCCGAAACAATAAGTAATGGGCTAATAAGATGAAAAGAATTACACAAGATATAAAGGCCAAATAAAGGGACTAAACACATGAAATAAGACCCACACATATATACATAGTGAGAGAAGAAATAAAATATACAAAATACCCCCAAAACCTCGTATTAGTTTCTGCAAGAGCCATTACATATATAGAAGTGCTACATAGATACAATATATATGAAAAATTGTCTCTGAATATACAAAATAAAGACTAGTCCAAAAAGTATAGGGAGATAGATCAATTCCACTCATTAAGAGCTCACCCTAAGTCTCCGAATCCAAAAGCTCCACACAATAAAGGTGTCAGCACCGAAACTCACACTAGGATCTGCATCAGGGAAAAAGATGCAGAAGTATAGTATGAGTACCAAAACACATGTAACTCAATAGTTATTATAGGGCAACTGAGGTCAGATAAGATACAAATATAATAAAATGTGAATATAAGCTAAGGTTAAGTATAGAAAGGTCAGAAAGGGACAATAGATCAAATCTAGATGAATAAGAGAAAGGTAAGGAAGCTACCTTGAAAAGCATAATAATAATCTATTCATAACCTAACTAGGCCCCCATAAGCCCAGAAGGCACAAATAACAAACAAAATAAGCCAACCTCCCCTATAAGCATGACAGATAGAAGCAATATATAATAGTAACTACAAGCAATACATAAGAATAGATAAGTATCAATGGATTTCACAAAATTTAATATAAAATGAATGCCATGTCCGACAATACAGTATAATCCTCCTCCAGTATCTCTAACTCGCAACGGCAGGACCTATAGGTGACTCGCGATATCGTGTACTTTGTCTGAAATCATATCGAGATTTCTGAATAATAATCAGTAATGGAAGGTGCCCAAAATCGAATCAGAGCTAAAATAGTCCATTATACCTTTTTGAAAACCAAAATCCAGTACAAAAACCTCAAGTCCTATTTTAAACCAAAAACATTATTTTTAGGCCAAGTTGCCAATTTACCATGAATATGCAACAATAAAAAGCATAATAAAGTGAATAAATCAACTAATTAACCAATACTAAGCCCACTATCATAAACCATAGTAAACCAGGACTATCTCTCTATAGAAAGGACATTATCCTAGAGTAAACTACCTTACGAAATAATATTATTGCTACAACTCCAAGAGGAACCCGACCTAAGGAAAGCAACTGCCTGAACCTAGATTAAGGCTTCCAATAATAATCCCTAAGGCTACCAAGCGCCCTAGACTAAGCCTAAGCGAGAGGTAACTACCTAAACTAAGGATTATTGGTGAAATTCTACCTTAAGGCTAGTAAGAAAACAAATAGATCATAATAACCAAACTAAAGTATATCCAAACCACAATGTCCCACCCATAATTAGCAAATCATCATACATATACCTTAAATGTGCAAATTCTAAGAGTAGGTAAGCCGTAACCTATCTGGAGGCCAAACAATACACTCTCAAATACTAAACCAGATATTTTCCCTCTAGAGATGCCTTCAAGTACTTTCACACTATCAAAATAATGACTTATACATCAACACGAGGAAAACAATACCTATATTACAGATTAACACTCGGGGCCAAAAATTGGATTAAAAATCACTCATAGCGCCCACTTATGGAATTCAAAAATTGAACCTACAATTATGTTCCTCGTTAGACCAGAAACACATACTCAGAAATTGAGCATGAGTGGAGTCCACATTGGGCTCAAAAAAACCCTACAAAATTTAATAAAAATAAGAACCCAAGTAAGGAATTTTATGGAATTTAAGATGGGATTCGATGAGAAATCACAGGTAGAAATGATGAAGGAAGGTAACTAATTATACCTGATCTTAATTAATTGATTTCCCCATAAATTACTAGATCCAAAGCTCTAAAATGGTTAAATTATCGAGTGAAACTGATTTATAAATGGAGGAGATGACTATTTATACTGCTAGGGTTACTTATCGTGATTGCGAGACTCCATAAGGTTAAACATCACGATCTTGAAGAGGGACTAGGTCTGGGTCCTGTAGACCCTTCATCGCGAACGTGATGGGCTTGTCACAATCACGAAGGTCATTTTTATTGGCCTTTAAAAATACAATTAGCTTGCCAAGAATGCAAAGGAAAAATGGGACCTTGACCAGGAACTGTGCACCAGCAAAATTTTTTAAGTTGGAAATTCTCCGAACGGGTCCTTAGGATTCGTTAAGAACCTCATGCACGCAAATCAAATATGCGACCCTAAAAGAAACTACATTTTGGACCCAACAAAATGAATGAAATTCCAAGCAGAGGTTGTTTTGATGAAATATGGGCCCCAAGCCCATTCTTTTTACTTTAACTAAAAACCACCCAATAGCCCAGAATGAGTCTGGGAGCCTCGAGACCCGAACCGAAGGTCCCCCTATCCCAAAATCCATGTTTTGAAGATAATATAACTGTCAAAATTCTAATCGGAGACTGTTTACTAGAAGTTTTGGTGGAAGTCAATGTTCTCAACTTCAAAAGCTTCAAAATAGAAAAATTGGCTAGAAACTCAAACGAACTGCCCAAAAGCCGAACCAACTATCCCGAAAAGTCATAAATGACTTGTAGCAGCTATAAGAAAACTCAAAACACCAAAAATGTACCAAAATAGAGAAAATTACCTAGAGGATTTTTACTTATTTTGACTATGAATTAATATATTCTAATTTTGTTAGAAGCATCTCTTGCGCTGTCATTCTTTCATTATATTACTTACTAGTGAAATTAACCATGCTTCATGTGGTCGAAAAAAAATTTCAAACTATTACTACTAATTAGTATTTTTCTTGAATATTGGGAGACACTATTTGTATGATGTTTATATTGATGTGTTCACAGATCATAAGAGCCTCCATTACATGTTCACCCAAAAGGAATTGAATCTTCGTCAATTGCTAAATATGGGTATAATTGATATTTGATTCAGTCACAAGTGCATCAAAATAGGTTACCTTTTAAACTAAATTGTATATTTATTAAACAAATAGACCATTTCCTAAATAGCATAATCCCCAACCCTTTATTCCTATTTCTATCCGCCTACCAGCCCAAGCACCCTCAACCCAAACTGGCCTACACACTTTTAACCCCTTAATTCCCTTTTTCCTTAACAATAGACACAAGAAAACAATGACATCAATATCTATAACGTCAACAGCCCATGAACCCTAATCCCAAATAACCCCAAGCCACCTAAAAAATCCTTGTCAAATTTCTTCAAATTTGTACATTATCATGAGCCAAACATGCATTTTTATACTATGAAAGTTTCCTCAAACCCCCTAGAATGCTTTTCCCCCAAAAAAATTTTGAGGACCCATTTGCAAAGCCTCAACAATTTGTACCAAATTATACAATCCAATAGCTAGCAACATTATCCACCAAATATTTGAAAATTCTTCCCCTCCTCCAAAAAAATAAACCCTCAAAATCCATAGAATATTCTTAGATCCACCACTCTCTCAATTCCTATTCGCTCACTGTATGAATGAGGACGAGGAGAGGTCAATCGCTGTTCATTTTCTTTGATTCATTTATAGCCCTTTGATTTGGGGTTTTCAAAAAATCCCACATCAAAAATCAATCCCAAATTGATTCCAAATCTCCCCTACAAATAGCTCACTATTCTTCTAAATAGAGGCAGACATTCAAGTCTTGAAACACTGAAAAATAGCTCAAGCAAAAAAGCAAAGATTTTTTGAAATAAAAGAAGATTTTCTTTGCTAAGTTTAAAATTTTCTAGGATAGAATCCTTGTACGTTTCCATTGAGAATTGGTTTTTCGTTGGCGGCAAGAGCATTTCAAAAAAGGTTTCAGTCCCCATTTACTGCTCCAAAACAGATAAAACCCTCTTCCCTTTAATTTCTATTTCGATTTTGAATCATAGTTCATGTTGTGATGTTTTGAGTAGCATTTTGGTTTCTTTTTTTATTGTGGTTTTGTTTAGCAGTAGTGATAGTGTTGAATTTTATGTTCGATTGCGAGATTAGATTTGGTCTTGTTTGATGTATTTGATGTTGATTGATCTAAATTAAAATACAATTTATAGGTTTTCTTAAGTTTGGTTTGTTTTTCTGCTAATGTGCTAGTCTAAAGGCCTAAAACTCTCAAAATTTTGCAAGGCTATTTATTTAGGGAATAATTGTTCTGTTTTCATTCATGTAATTTTTAGCGATGCATGAGATTTATTTCTACTTATGATTGTCATGTTTTACTTGTTTTTAGCTATGATCTTCTTGTTTATTTGATCAGTATATGAATGTTTAAAAGTCTATTACTTTCTTCGTTTTATTTGCTAGTATAAAGGTTGCAGTTGTGGGTAAGTTCTTTAGTATATGTATTTGAAATATGCAGTACATCATGGTCCCTAGATTCATAATATCAAGAGGAAAAAATGAGCTAAGCATTAGTATAAGGTTGTCCAGTTAAGAATTCCTCAATGATCTCTTGGTACATTGCTCATCCTAACCTAACAAGGAGAGGGAGAAATTGGCTTAAAGTTGTTTGATTTATTTCAAAGTATTTCCTACTATGTGGTTAAATCATCTTACTGGTTCACTATATCAGTTTAGAGATGGTTTAAGAACAGGTAAAGCTAGGATTTCTGATGAAGATAGTCTCATTAAGTGATTTGTCATTATCTTAAGTCTTCATGTTAACCTGTAAAGTTGCGAGGGTGAGACACAAGTCAAGTTCTTCTTCTCTTAAGTCCACAAGACTTGTTCTTGAGATACTCTTGCTACTGGTAGACTAGAACCACTAGGTGTCTAAGTCTAGCACCACCCTTTCCAGCCCTTTTTTCACATTCTTATCACTATTTTTTCCTTATTTTTTTCTTTTATGCATGTATCATATTGATTTGTGACATGCCATGACCAAGTGTAGAGATATGGGATTCTTCATTTTTAATATTTTAAAGTTGGGAAATGCATATGTCATGGTGTGAGTTCATTTAGGTTGCTTGCTTATGCATATTACCCTGCTTGGTCTCGAATTATTTCTTTGTGATCTAAGTTATTTGAATCTATTTTCTTTATTTGTTTCTTAAAAGTCCTCACTGTTTTGATTTAAAGTCATAGTAGCTTTTTTAAAATTCCCCTTTTGGGACTTAGGTGAATTGAAGATTCCTCACAATTTGCACTAACGTGTCAAAGGTAGGATGAAATAACAAAACTTTTTGATGTTAGAATTATGTTCTTTATTTCCTTTTTTAGATGACATGTATAAGCATGTTTCTATTTGGAAGAAGTAGGATTTAATTTTTTTGGTTAATCATCGATTATTTAGGATTAAATTTCTTTATTTCTGCATAATGTTTATATGGAATCAGTGGTATGAGTTTTAATTATTTTCTAATCCTTATCTCTCTTTTTTTGCATGTGAAATCTGCTTGGAGTCCAACTGGACTCTTATTCTATTGCATTGCCCTAGTGGGCCTGTAAGGACCATTGCTCTTCGAGTTAGCCTCAAATCAAGACCACAAAGAGCTAATATACAACAAGTATATGGCAGTATACAGATGATACATGGTGTACACGTACAAAAGAGGAGGTTATAGAACAATTATTGAAGAAAAATGGGCTCAAGCCCATTAAAATGTAAGCTGCTAGCATTTTTTAAGACTCAAAAGTCTTGAAAAATAAACTGTGGTCAAAATCCCAATTGTTAGCTTTAGGACAGGTACAACAACAAGATGTGCCCAAATCCAGTCCAGGCGAACAGAAACTAAAAATTGGACCTAAGATTTTAGAGTTTCCCAAGATCTCCCTATTTTCTTTTTTTAATTGGATATTGCATTTATTTAGTTGGATTTTCCCTTTCGGAGTTTGCCTTGATTTTTCTTCAAGAAATCATTTCCATAACTCAATCTTTTCTTAGAATCAAGCATTAGCTTTTCACTTGTCATTCTCAAAATAAAGTTCAATTCAATTTTAGTATTTTTACTTGTTTTCCTTAAATGGTTTTAACAAGTAAAGTCTCTTTTTTTTTAAAAAAAGTTAGTCAAATGAAATTGTTTTCAAATTGATCAGGTAATCACAAATTAGCGGATACTCTTGATGCTTTAACAACCTTCCAAGAGTATTTACTATCAACTGCTTACCCGAATCTCTAAAATTTTAAAGGTCTTTTCTATTGGAAGTCTTTAAAGTTTTCTTAATTTTCTTTTTAAATTAATTAAGTGATGACTCTGTATTTTCTTAAATTATTTTAGAACATTCCTTTAAAGTTTTGAAATAGTTTAAAAAGTCAAAAACCATTTTTCCGCAAAACAGAAATGTCGACTTTGCTGGGGAGTTTGACTTAGTTCTAACCAAATATTTGGAAATAAATTTATTTGACTAACTATGCAGATTTGTAATATTTAAATTTCTTATTTGCATACTTGCTTAAATTTCCTCAAATTATAACTGTTGCATTTCATGGCATTTTTTTCTGCTCCTAGCAAATATTAGTCGAAAATCATTTTTCCGTAAAACAGAAATGGTGACTTTGCTGGGAAGTTCAACTAAGTTCTAACAAAATATTTGAAACTAAATTTATTTTACTAACAATGCAGATTTGTAATATTTGAATTTCTTATTTGCGTACTTGTTTAAATTTCCATAAATTATAATTATTGCATTTCATGATATTTTTTGCTGCTCCTGGCAAATACTAGGCATTAGGGGACAAGGGCGGTTAAGTGAGACAGACTACCTAGATCCTCGATGGTCTGATCACACACCTATAGTGTTGAATTCCCTACAGCACACCCAACACTTGAAAAGGCCTTTTAGACTGTTGAATGTGGTAATGCAACAAGACAATTTCAAGAAGCTAACAAGGACTATCTGGAAGCAACATGTCCCTTGGATACAAGATATTTAGTATTTGGAAGAAGTTGGCAAGACTAGCATAGAAGTCAGGTGGTTTGCAAAAGGAGCTCTCTTCCATTGACAAAAGGTTAGCCAGTTATAGATATAGATTGGGGGAGGTCCAGGAAGATCTGAATATCACTACAACAAATTCGATTATCGGGGACGAATGATTTTGTCACTTATAAATTATTTTTCATTGCAAAAGATTTTGCGTGATGAATTTTTTTTGGTCAATCAATCGTCTCTAAAAGTGGGTGGCTAAAATTATACAAAGACGATTTATTGCTTCGTCGCTAAGAAAAATTATGTTAGCTACAAAAGAAAAAAATCGTCCCCAAATGTGTAACATTTGTGACGAATTTGTTTGTCATAAAAATATAATATTTTTGTAGTTGATAATATGCTTTTGTCACTAAAAAGTTATTAATACTGACAAAATTTCATCGTCCCTAATTATTTAGTTCAATTAGTAACGACATCAATTGTCTCTAGAGTTATATATATTTTATGGTTGAACAAATGTATTTTCGTCACTGATGACTATTTTTTGTATACAAAAAATATTTCATCCTTAAATATATGAATTAGTGACAAATATAATATTAAAATAAAGGTTAATAAGTTTGTAATTAAATCTACCTTTTTTTTCACTAAAAATATTATTTTTTACCGATGACATAAAATTGTCACTAAATAATCATGATTAGTGACAATTATAATTTTCATAAAATATAAAATTAATTTGTACCCAATAAAAAGGAGGATACTGAGACAAATATATTTGTCACTAAATATAGTCAACTTATGACGAACTAATTTATTTCGTGATGAAAATATTTTTCTTGAAAAGTATAATTTAATTGTTGCTAAAAGTTACCTTTGGTGATAAAAACTTTTGTCACTAAGAAGGGTGATCGACCTCACAATAGTGCTACATATCCATAATGCACGAAAGAATCAACAACTCAATATAAAAGGTGAAATGCAAAATGTTCACCAACTGTAGCATGTAAACAATTATTCTGATACATGAATAAGAAATCTATACAATTAGGAACTTACAAGGCATGAACATATACATGTCATTATCCCATGCCACGGTTAAGGCTAACGCCACCCTAAGTTGAATGTATTTGAGGACTAGAGAAGTAGATGCCTATTGTGAGAATATTAACCACAGTCGAAAACAAATCAATTAGTTAAAACTTAAAAGTGAGAAATGCATCTAACTTGTGACAGCACCTAACATACAACATTTCGATCTATTAACCAATGCATTGATCACATGTCAAGCTACCTGAGACATCAAACATTTTTTTTGGCAAAATAATATAATTTAAAGTGCCCGTTACTAGAAGTACAATGAAAGGAGAATTAGATTAGAGAGAAAAAAAAAAAAAAAAAAGAGGTTGTATTCCTATTTTTATCCCTTTAATCTGATTGTAACGCTACATAATTTATTTATTTAATAAAAATAAATTAAATAGAACTTATCATATAAGTTTACGTTACTTCAAACCTTGATGGCGATGAGCTAACAAGAAGTTGCATTTTCTTAGGCATTTCCTCTTGGCGTGCCACTACAGTATTCAATTGAGAATTTAATGTTTTTATCTGAAATTGCTGGTTTGTATTTGACCCTGTTGTCCTTCTATTAGTGATTGTTGGCTTTCTACCACAGTTTCAGTTGTATTTAATCATTTCTGTAACTCATTTTGGGCGCTAGCAGCTTCCTGTTTCGCCTTTTGAGGGAGTCTTCTAACTTTGTCATTCTCCTTTGTGTTGCTCTTATAATCTTAGGTTTAGGACCATAACCAAGACCTTTTATGTACCCTGACTTTGTACTAAGTACAAGATCCACAATTTCATCAATAGTCATGAAAGTCTCTCCGGAAGTATATAGAGCTTTCAAATCTTTCATCTTGTTCTGCATAAATTTTTTAATACATTTAAAGGAGAAGACATGAAGGATATTAATTAGAAAAATGCAATGGTTTGTTACTAAAATATTAATTCTTTTACATAGTAAGTCTCAACCTCTACAGATGACCATCCTTTTTCACTCACGTAATGAGTATGCCTGTAGAACTCGATTCTGTCAGGATCTACACCTTTAGGTTCCTTTTCACCCTATATAACAAGAAAACAAAATGAAATATTGTTTAGAGTTATCAGACTGAAGTGGGCTACAACTTACAAGCTCTGCAACTTTACTGTCCAGTAGCAGATTTACTGTTTTCTTTCTTTGAGCTGTAACTTACCACTTTTGGAAATAAAATGTTTATTTACCAAATAACACAATATGAAATAGTACTAAAGTACAATTAGTAAAAAGAATAAAAATGGCATAACTTACAATTTCAGCACGAGCTGCTACAAATGCTTTTGACCTCATGAAATGATTAGATTTGAGCTTAGTTTGATTTTTCGCATCGTTTCTACAAAGAAAATATAAATATCATAACTTAAATAACAATGAAAATAACAAGCAATAATATTCACGATTCTGCTTCTAGTAATCTTCCTATATTCCTCTTTCCTATACTTTCCAACTGCTTTACTTTTGTGCGCACACAATATATCCATCAACTTATTGTTGTAACTTGAAACATTGTTAAGGATGGCTTCCCACGAGCATAGCTACAGAGCTGATGAAGCCAAGGGCCGAACTCAGGCGAAGGTTGGTCAAGCAATAGAAGTGTCACAACCCAATTTCTCAAGTCATAATGGAACCTACTATAACCCACCAATAGGTAAGCCAACCCATAATTTGGAACAGCTAGTAACAGACTATCAAGAGAAATGAAAGAAAGCAACGGAATAAATATAATAAAGAGACTACTATATATAAAGCAACCCCAAGAGATGGGGAAGTCAGTACAAGAGCTTCTAATACAACTGGAGTGCAAAGTGGAATACAGAGTCAATATATATATATATATATATATATAAAGTCGTCCCTGAAATACAAAATAGAGATCAAACTAACAATATGAGGGATAACAGGAATACTCCGAACATCGGGAGCTCACCCCAAATCTCTAATCCATAGCTGCTCCATACGATACACACACTGACACTGAGAACTCGTACTATAATCTGCAGGCTACAGAAGTGTAGCATGAGTACCAAACACATGGCACTCAGTAGGCATCGACCGACTGAGCTCCAAAGTTAATGCAAGTATAAATAACATGTAAAGCAGAAATATAACTACAGGCAGCGATCCAATAAACTAAGCATAATAATGCTAATCGGGCAATAAGGATAAACTATCCTATTCTAATAGTATTCAAGAACTAAAGTGCAATAACGAATATCACTAGCCAATATACAGCTAAAGAGTGAAGAAGGATATATAGTAGTAATACAAGGCCAAAGTATACATATACAATATGAAAAGATAAAGAAAGAGAGGGATATACGGTAATACTTTATATATATATATGCATGTATATGACTAATCTCAAGGTAATATCCTGAGGGAGCCAACCTAACATCTCGAGGATCATCGCCAAATAAGGGAGCTAACACTAGCATAATCAACGCCTCTAACCAAAGGGTGACTAATCATAAGGTAACTTAATAATAATGCACCTTACCGTAATAGAAAAAGGGAAATCAGAAAAGTACCGACAATCTTGGGTACCTGTCCATAACCATTCTGCCACAAACTAACCATAATAACCAACAATAAGGTAATAGGCTAGTCCAGACTAACAATAACCTAACTGGGCCCCCATAAGCCTTGAAGGTTCAAGCAGACACTCAATAAACAACAATCATAGCTTATACCTATACAAACTCCCATCAGGCTGATAGATATAAGCACCAACATACTGGTGATAGGCAATACATATGAATGAATGAATACAACATAAACCAATAGTATTATGTCCAATTCGAGTGCCATAATGTACCAAGTGTATACACCTCCTCCAACTCAGTAGCTCGCAAAGCCAGGACCTAGGGAGACCATCCCTCTCCGGCACTATGACGTACAGACAAAGGAGACCCTAGGGGACTCAGTATATCCGTATGGTCCCTAACCAGGACTTCCAATAATCATCATAATCAATCTACTCCATCCACCAGAAAAATGTATAAGTATAATAAGTGCGCGGACTCGAACCGTGACTAAAAGAGTGTAAGTTCTTAAATCCATTGCCTGAGATCAAGTTCGGGACTAAATCGGCATAATAGCATAGAAAGGGTCAGAATCTCTCTCGACCAAAGTAAGTAGTAGTGGTAAAAGAGTAGATTTATAATGGATCAGAATCAACCTCGATCTAATTTCAAAAACAACATTTTTAGTTCCAAAGCTCATAATTCATTAAATAAGGATGTACGATTCCTATTGTAAAAGAATCTGTTTTAAAAGTGAAAACTGGGAATAAATCCCTCTTTCATAAAAAATAGTAATAGCATGGTTTTGGTCAAAATCATACCACTAAGTGAGCATAAATGTGCCCTAAATTATGCACTCCATCACCAGTATCCAAACAATACAACCATAAGTGCCTGAGCATCTATAAACCAAAATCATGACCTCTTTAAGGGTAAAATACTCACCTGGAGTCCAACTGGTATCGTAACCACGACCTCGGGCCCAACACTACATAGCTAGTATAATAATATCACCAAAATCCGGGGAACTATTGTCTAATTCTCTAAGTAATATGGTGAGTCTTATGCTAAAGGATCATTAACATCAATCTATAGATAACATGTCTATAATCAAGGATAATATGGTTCTAGATCCATAACAGGTATTCTATGCTAGGGTTCAAATCACATTTGCATCCCAAGTTTCCTAAATAGACTAAGTCATGATTTACTAATCATAATTCGATCCTATAATCCCTACCTAGCTGCAATCTATGCTATACACAATCTCATAGAAAAAAGTAGACCGAAGCCTACCTTGTAGTGAACCGCAATCTTGAATAATCCGCAAATTAATCATCTTCACCCCATGATCCTGAAACGACATTGCACTATCAAAATCATAATCTACACGTTCATAGGACTAAAATGATACCCATATTGCTATATAAAACTCTGGGCATAAAATCGGGTCAAAATTGGAACTTTGGGGCCGACAAATGAAATCCCAAAATTTAATCCGTCACGAGGTCCCTCGAAGGACAAGGAATCCATGCTCAAAAGTTGAGCACAAATGGAGCCCAAATCGGGGACTAAATCAACCCACAAAGTTAGAGAATTAAGACCTAATTTCTAAGAATTTACAGTGAAAAAGGATGAAATTTGATGGGGAAAATAATGGAAAATGACCAAGGAGTGACACTTGCTTACCTTAGCTTCAATGGATGATTTTCCACACTCTCTCACATTCCAAGCTCCAAAAATGGAGAAAAGACCCTAAATAAAATGAGGGAAAATCGGGTGAAGAAGGGAATATAACACCAACAGCGACTACTAGGTCGCTTAAGCCACTATTGATCGCTAAAGCGATGCATCACTAGAGGCCGGGTTCGCTTAACCGACACCTTGGTTGCTAAAGAGACTACCAATTAAGAGATAAGATGGTCGTTAAAGCGACCATGGATCGACTGGTCAGCATCTCTTAAGCGATTGCTAAAGAGACTACCAATTAAGAGATAAGCGGTCCTTTTGGCCGCTTAAGCTGCTGCACCAGCAACTTGAGGCATTAGATTTTTTCTAAGTCTGAATGGACTCCGGCCGGGTGCTTGAGATTCGTTCGAAACCCCGTATGCATAAACGAACTATGCTACCATACCAAATTCGACAAAACCATCAAAACTTTCATATGAGATTGTTTTGATTAAATATGGGGCCCACACCTATAGTTCTATTTTAATAAATTGTACCCAATAGCCCAAAATGAGTCCAAAAGCCTCAGGACATAAACCAAGGATCTCTCTAGCCTAAAATCAATATTTCAGAGCAGATGAAGCTGTCAGAATTCTTATCCGAGGTCGTTTACTAGGAATTTTAGTTTGAGACCAATTTTTTTACAGCAAACGCTCCAAAATAGAGAAATAAGCCTAAAACCCAAATGAACTATCCTATAACCGAACAGACAGTTTTGGTAATTCATAAATGACTTGTATTCGCTGTGGGAAGACTCGAAGTGCCAGAAATACATGGAAATTGAGAAAATGACCTGGAGGGTCATTACAATATACACTACCTAAAGGACTTTTGTCCCGCGAAAGTCAATAGATAGAAAGAGCCCAAAAGAACAAAAGGACGAGGTACTGGGCCCTTATGCTGCTAGCATGCCTCCCTAGATAACCTCTAAACAGAAATAATACTTCTAAGGGATTTTGCTATAGGTACCCCTTTTTCAACCAACTTCCTTACTTTACTTTCTAAAAAGCCAAAACTCATCCTTAGCAACCAACTTGCCTCCAACTGAATTGAGAACGATTGATGCACGTAAATCCAAACAACAACACGCTGATAACACATCGATACGAGCAAGTGAAAACTCAACCAACCAAAAGGCAATCCAAGACATGAATCATGCAACCATCTCCAATTTCCAATTCTAACCTTCATTTGCCTTCCCAAACCTTTTATATACACTGAACCACACAAAATATCATCTGAGCCCTGTCAGTGCAAACCATTACACTGTCCTCGAATGACTGAAGCTGATCTACTGAAAATCCATAATGGCAAGCATAAGAATAAGCCCATAAGGTGCTACCTGGACACACAAATGGAGATGACCAAAGACTGCAATCTCCAGCCAAAGCTACAACTAGTCTGGATGACCCTCGAAACTAACAATCATGAATCCCAAGCATAATATTTTAAATCTGAACAATTCGGTCCAGAATGTTCCACCAACTATTGGTAAAACCATGTTAAGTCCAACTTGAACACACTTCTTTTACTGATTAGGCATTCAAAATTTCAAATGACAACTGAGAAACCAAGGTCAAAAGTAATAGAAACCAATACCATGTGCCGACGAATCGTCCTCCTAGTATCTATCAAGCATAACCCATCTGAGCTAAAGATAATCGAACTGGTAAGTTAAGAGTAGGCTTAGTCAGCCTATCGATGAAGTCTCAACTGAATCAAATTTAGAAATGGAGTCTGCAACCAAGTTATGCAATCCATAGGTATAATCTCAACACCGAAGCTGAACTACTCAATCTCAATTATCCAAACTAATCCCGCTGACGAGTAATATCCATATTCCAAAAGCTATTATAACCTTTAACATGCCATTCAAGAGATTCAAATCTTAAATTTGAAGCCCACAAGTCTTCATGGATATCAAATACTCAAGCCAACCTCACTATCAAAATCAATCACATATACTATAGTTCCCGCAAGAGCTGAAACTGAAATATTGCTGAAGAACATAATCACAATGGTGGAAAACCACCGGGTGAAGACATAAGTAATCAACTCCATATCTGTTGAAGGGAATAATGCATCAAGGCATAACCAAGAACTCACTAAGGAAACAAACAATAATAATGATAACCAAAACTCGAGCAGCTCAGAGAAATACAACCTTAGACTGAATTTGGTCAAACCAACACTTAATACATGGAAACAAATACTCATAAGTACATATCACCAAGAAGAAGCACTACACGAAGTCATATTAGGCTGAATAACTGCCAAAATAAGAATTCCATGAAATCACCCATTTTCTCCAACCTTAACCTAGCTGAATCATGGACCACATCATAGTAAGAACGGAGTACCCAATTCAATATCAGCATCAAGATCAAGACTACTACCGAGCAATGAACTATCCAAATTGGAAGAACAAATCTCAAATTTATCAACCTCAGGAACGGATATAGAAAGGGATGGCCAATGCTCGAATCTCGACAGCCCAACTAACAAGAAAAGCAAGCCCTAGACATTTCAATATCAGAAATAGGCAAAAAACTTATTGCCAGGTCTAGAACCATAACAAAACCATGGAAGATCAAACTTACCTTCACTTTCACAACTCACTCAACAACCAACCTTGCTAACAGAAAAGGAAAACAACCAACCTCACCTCACTAAAAGAGAGAAAACCAACCAACTGAGTTAATCGTCTAAGCCAACAAATAAAAATCGCAAGAAAGGGGATTCTAACTAGATAACACTACTCCAACCATCTATCAGGTCAGAATTAATTACCTACAAAGTAATAATCACAATAATAACAACACTAGCTAAAGTGTAGGAGGCACCAAAATGAAAACCACAATCATTACCACTCTATAACCTTACCAAGGCCAATATGCCAAAGGAAATGGGACTTTAACCCAAGTCCTACACCCAAAGGAAAAACACATACTGATCCACTTGATCAACTACTAAAAGAAATCATCTACGGGGGTAGTCATAGATGCATGAAATCTACACCAAAGCATACAACAACCAATATAAAAATACTAAGGCATATAATCATCAATGGGTATGAAAACCCCAATTCAACTCAAATAAAAGTAAAAGATAGTAAGTTGAATTGTACCTATATCAATGGAGTCAGAAGTCATAGTCCTTATGTACCCAAAGGAGTGTGAATCTGAGCATGTCAAAACTCGAACTGAGCATTTGAATCACCAACTGAGGCACTAAGTGCACTACCTCTAACTAAAGTTGCCACATTTCTATGAGACTAATCTGGATGAGCTGAATGACTAATAATCCCAAGCTGGGGACATTCTCTGGACTAGTGACTGATCTTTCTACAGTTATAACAAACCCCTGAAGCTCTAAATCAGTGAGAAACACAAGCTGAACCTAACTGGCTGACCAAATGACATCGGGGACACTCTCTACAAAAATGATCATCCTCCCAGCAATCATAACATACCTCAGAAGCTCAAGGCTGGCGAGGAACATATGTTTACCCTGACTAGATAACCAACTCATGCCTAGGGTACTCCGTAGACCAATGACCAACCTCTCCACAATTAAAACATGCCCCTTGAACTCTTGGATGTACTGCACCTACTGATCCAGAACGATCGCCACGACTTGAAGATCTATACCAAATACTTCACAATATTTGATGAGAACTCCACCCACTATGACTACTACGATCTACCTAAGAGCTACCTATATGTTGAAGTGCTACCTGTACGGACCCAATAAGTGGTCATTGATGCTGATCCCTACTGGAAAGGTCCCTAATCCTGAATGGAATACCAATAACACTATACTGATGACATGGCCTACTACCACCATGTCCATATGTCTCAATACATTCCCTCTTTGTGGTCCTCACATGATTAACAACCTAAGGGAAACAAAACCTAGCTGCTATCAAATGCTCTGATGCCAAGCGGAGTGGTAAAGTCAATCCTCTAATAAACCCACACACCATCTCATGCTCTATAGGAAATTATATAGGAGTGTGTCTGGCCTACTCGAGAAACCCAATTTCCAACTCTAAAACAAACAAAGAGCCCTACTGAACACCAATAAACTCAACTCTGGTCTGATAACCACAAGATAAATCGGACTTTACCTCTGGCTGTGAAGTATCCATAAAAAAGCTTGGAATTTCCAACACTAAATCCTGCAAAGCTAGAGGCGGTCATAACTCTATCAAAACCTGAGCTGGTCCTAATTCCTCTGACTGACGCTGAAGATCCTAGATATTTATCTCTAACTCTCTAGCCCGACACTAAGCTGAGACTCTGGAAACACACACAAAAGTCCAATCCATATCTATCAAATACCTCATGCTATTCATCTGGGACAGAGTGGAGTCAAAGAAGTACTTAGAGGTTTATAGAAGTACAGACACACGACAAGGAGTCAAGAATAGAATTTCCTAAGAATGCCCTATAGCCTCCTAAATATAGGATACAGATGTCTCCGTACTGATCCGTAGGACTCTACTAGACACTTAGCTCTTATACCAACACACCAATAAACCTAGGCTCTGATACCAATTTATCACGACCTAATTTTTCAAGTCATGATGGCATCAACTAAAACCCACCAGTAGGTAAGCCAACCCATAATTAGGAACAACTAGTAACAGACTAATAAGAGAAATGAAAGAAAGCAGTAGAATGAATATGATAAAGAGACTACTAAATATAAAGCAACCCCAAGACCTGGTGAAATCAGTACAAGAGTGTCTAATACAACTAGAGTGCAAAGTGGAATACAGAGTCAATATATATATACAAAGTTATCTCTAAAATACAAAATAGCCATCAAACTAATAATATGAGGTAGAGCAGGAATACTCCGAACATTCGGAGATTACCCCAAATCTTTGATACATAGCTGCTCCACACAATACACACAACAATGGCGAGAAATCATACTATGATCTGTAGGTTGCAGAAGTGTAGCATGAGTATCAAACACATGGTACTCAGTAGGCATCGACCGACTGAGATCCAAAGATAATGCAAGTATAAATAACATGTAAAGTAGAAATATAACTACAGGCAGCTATCCAAGAAACTAAGCATAATAATGTTAATGGGGAAATAAGGATAAACTATCCTATTCTAACAGTAGTTAAGAACTAAAGTGCAATACTGTATATCACTTGCCAATACACAATTGAAGAGTCAAAGAAGGATGTATAGTAGTAATACAAGGCCAAAAGATACATATACAATATGAATAGATAAGGAAAGAGAGGGATATATGGTAATACCATATATATATATATATACATGTAGAAGACTAATCTCAAGGTAATATCCTGAGGGAGCCAACCTAACATCTCGAGGATCATAGCCAAATAAGGGAGCTAATTCTAGCGTAATAAATGCCTCTAACCAAAGGGTGACTAATCATGAGGTAACTTAATAATAATGCACCTTACCATAATAGAAAAAGGGAAATTAAAAATGTACCGACAATCTTGGGTACCAGTCCATATCCATCCTACTACAAACTAACCATAATAACCAACAATAAGGTAAATGGCTAGTCCGGACAAACAATAACCTAATTGGGCCCTATAAGCCAAGAAGGTTCAAGTAGACACTCAGCAAATAACAATCATAGCTTATACCCATACAACCCCCATAAGGCCGATAGATATAAGCACCACACAATCATACTAGTGATAGGCAATGCATATGAATGAATCAATACAACATAAGCCAATAGTATCATGTACAATCTGAGTGCCATGATGTACCAAGTGTATATATCTCCTCTAGCTCAGTAGCTCGCAAAGGCAGGACCTAGAGCGACCATCCCTCTACGGCACTATGGCTCACGGATGAAGCGACCCTTAGGGGACTCAGGATATCTGTATACACTACCTGGTTCCGAACCAGGACTTATAATAATCATCAGATCAATCTACTCCATCTAGTACCGGAGAGATGTATAAGTATAATAAGTGCACAAACTCAAACTGTGACTACAAAAGTGTAAGTCCATAAATCCATTGTCCGAGATCAAGTTCGAGACTAAATCAACATAATAGTGTAAAAAGAGTCAGAATCTCTCTCAACCGAAGTAAGTAGTAGTGGTAAAAGAGTGGATTTATAATGGACCAGAAACATCCTCGGTATAATTTCCAAAATAACATCTATAGTTCCAAAGCTCATAATTCATTAAATAAGGTGATACAATTCCCATTGTAAAAGAATCTATTTTAAAAGTGAATAGTAGAAATAAATCCCTTTTAGGCAAACAGTAGTAATATCAAGGTTTTGGTAAAAAAAATACCACTAAGTGAGCATAAATGCGCCCAAAAGTATGCATGCCATCACCAGTATCCAAATAGTACAACTCTAAGCGCCTAAGCATCTATAAACTAGAATCATGCCCTCTTTAAAATACTCACCTGGAGTCCAACTAGTATCAAAACTATGGCCTCGGGCCCACTAGTACATAACTAGTATAATAATATCACCAAAATCCGTAACTACTGTCCAATTCGCTAAGTAATATGGTGAGTTTTATAGTAAATGATCATTTACATCAATCTATGGATAACATGTCTATAATCAAGGATAATATGGTTCTAGAGCCATAACGAGTATCCTAGGCTAGGGTTTGGATCACATTTCTATCCCAAGTTCCCTAAATAGACTAAGTCATGATTTTCTAGTCATAATTTGATCCTATAATCCCTACCTAGCATGCAATCCATGCAATACACAATCTCATAGAGAAAAGTAGACCAAAGCCTACCTCGTAGCAAAATTGTAATCTCAAACCATTTGCAAATTGATCATCTTCACCCCTTGATCCCAAAATGACATTGCACTATTAAAATCATAATCTATATATTAATAGGAGTAAAATGACACCCATATTTCTATATAAACTCTGGGCCTAAAATTGGGTCAAAAATGGATCTATGGGGCCAATAAATGAAATCTCAAAATTGAATCCGTCAAGAGGTCCCTCGAAGGAAAAGGAATCCATGCTCAAAAGTTGAGTACAAATGGAGCCCAAATTGGGGACTAAATCAACCCACAAAGTCAGAGAATTAAAACCTAATTTCTAAGAATTTACAATGAAAAATGTCAAAATTTGACGGGGAAAATAATGGAAAATGAACAAGGAGTGTTGAACTAGATAACCTTGGCTTCAATGGATGATATCCGACACTCTCTAAAATTCCAAGCTCCAAAAATGGAAAAAAGGCCCTAAAGAAAATGAGGGAAAATTGGGTGAAAAAGAGAATATAACACCAACAGTTGCCGGTAAAGTGATTGGGTAGCATAAGCGACTACCTATTAAGTGACGATTGATCACTAAAGCGATGGGTCATGAGAGACGGGGTTCGCTTAAGCGACACCCTGATTGCTAAAGTGACTATTCCTTAAGCGATAAGATTGTCGCTAAAGTGACCATGGCTTAGTTCATTAGCATCGCTTAAGCGATGGACATGCCGCTAAAGCGGCTACCACTTAAGTGGTCCTTTGGGCGATTAAGCAAATGCACCAGCAATTTGAGGCATCAGATTTTTTTAAGTCCAAATGGACTTCGATTGGGTGCTCAAAATTTGATCGGAAGCCCGTACGCACAAATGAACTATGCTACCATATATACCAAATTAGACATTCTGAACTCAACAGAACCATCAAAACTTTCATTAGAGATCGTTTCGATTAACCATGAGGCCCACACCTATAGTTCTATTTTAACTAAATTTTACCCAATAGCCCAAAGTGATTCCGAAAGCCTCACGACCAGAACCTATGGTCCCCCTAGCCTAAAATCAACATTTTAGAGCTGATAACACTAATGCAATTCTCATCAGAGGCCGTTTGCTAGGACTTTTGGTCTGAGACCAATTTCTTAATAGCAAAAGCTCTAAAATAGGGAAATGAGCCAAAACCCCAAATAAACTATCTGATAACTAAACCGACAGTTTTGATAAGTCATAAATGACCTGTAGCAGCTGTGGGAAGACTTGAAATGCCAGAAACACATAGAAATCAAGAAAATGACCTGGAGGGTCATTACAAAAAGACGTGAAGGACAAGGCCCAAGCAGTAAAGGACAGTACTCCTGAGTTGGTGCATTCAACTAAAGGAACGACCCATGATAAGACAGGCACAATCAAAAATAAGATTTCAGATACAACTCAAGCTAACAAAGATAAGACAAGTGGAGTAGCTCAGGCTACATAGAAGAAATCTAGTGGAGGAGCTCAGGCTACCAAGGAAAAGGCCAGTGGAGCATCTCAGGCCACAAAAGAGAAGGCTTTAGAAATGATGGAGTTGTCAAAATAAACCGCTCAAGATGTTTAAGAGAAAACTGGTAACATCCTCTCAAAGACTATTGAACAAGTGAAGAGCATGGCTCAGGGTGCTGCTGATGTTGTGAACCACACTTTTAGTATGGTGGATACTAGTGAAGATCCTCATGCTACAAAAACACCCAAAGAACCTTAGATCAATAGACTAGACTAGACTAGACTAGTCTAGAGTCTTTTTACTTGGATCTCTTTAATTTTTTTGTTTATGGATTCAACTATTCAGTGAATCTTTTGTGTTTACGCTTGTTTTCCTTTTGATGTTTCCCTCCTTTTGAGGAGGAAATGGTTTACATGGTTTACCGTAATAATAAAAGATTTCCACTTTGCTGTAGTAAATAAAAGAACAAAAAAAAACAACGAGAATAACATGAATATAAATTACCTTATGCTCTGGATTGCTCCACATGTCACAAAGACTATTCCAATTTTCTAGGGTCAACTCTTGCACTTCAATTTTATGAGCCTCTTCCATGGATCATGCACTTTCAAATACTTGTTTTAACTTGTAGCACTATTGTCGGCTTCTATTTTTTAGAATATGCTCATAGCTATCTTTCACATAATCCTCATCCAAATTAATCTCAAACCTCTCCTAAAAAACAAATAAGTTTTTAAGAAACACACAAACAATCAAAATCCCTTTTATATTAAAATTATAAATTTGTACTATATGACGAAAATAATTGTTGTTCATATTTGAGTACTCTAGAGCCATAAGGAGTATGCTTTTACACTGACAATGAGTGCCTAGGCAAGAATTTAAATGGTAAGATCTACAATTTATAGAATGTCCTTGTTAGTATATGTTTTACAATACTTGGATTGAGAGAAATAAATTGTCTTCCATGCTAAAAGTATTGATCCACGGGTTGTTATCTTCTTTAGAGGATTGTACATGATCTTTTTTAGAGGATCACTGAGGAAGAGTTTAGGAAGGAATCTTGAAGAGATAAATGTATACCCCTAGTAGTTGTTTTAGTAGTTGATCTGGGGTACTAGATGTTTGTTTTCTAGTTTTCTAGCTGCTATGTTGAAAAAATTATTGTTACCTTTTTTATAAAAGCAGAGAATAAAAATCTTAGAGAAGAAGCGAAAGAGTGCATGGCTGAAATTACTACTAAATAGAGCAGTTGTTTGTAAGCTATTACGAAAATTGTGTAGAAAGAAAGAGCGACTTTGGGTAAAATGGGTACATGAATACTATAGAAGAAGAAGAAATGTAGCAATTTGGGAAGATGTTCCAAAATAGGCATCTTGGATGCTTAAAAAAGTAATGAAAGCTATAATACAACTGAAGCTGGAGTAAGTACGAGGGATCTAGAAAGTATGCCTATATTTTCCACCAAAAAATTGTATGTGAAGCTTAGAGGGATTATCAGAAGGTTCCATGGAGAAGGCTCACTTGAAACAATGGTGGACCTCCTAAATGGATGTTCATATTATACTTGGCCATTATGGAGAGACTATTCACTAGGGATAGACTATTTGTATTAAGTGTTACTGATCAACAGGAATGTTCCCAGTGTGAAGTAGAAGATTAGAATGTGGAGCACCTTTTATTTAAATGTATGTTTTTTTATAGTATTTAGAGTAAGCTGCTGAATTGGTAGGGTCTGGACAGAACCACAATGGAATGGCATGATGAGGTCTCATGGGCAAGCACCGTGATAAAGGGAAAAATGCAAAGGCTAAACTATATCTAGCCAGAAGTGTGTGTAACATTTGGTGTGAGAGGAATAGAAGTGTCTTCAATAACACCCAAAAATGACCTGGATCTATTATCAAATGGATCATACAAGATGTCTTTCAGAAGTCTTAAGGTACAACAAAAATAACAATGGTTATGGAAACTTTAAATTTCTATCCTTAAGTTAGAAATAATAAAGTTTTGATAGAACACTGGCTGTAGTGAATGTTGTGTTCATCAGCTGGTACTGGCTGTAGTGAATGTTGTGTTCATCAGCTGGTTCTTTGTTTTTTGTCTGACTTGAGTTGTACAATTTCATACTTGGTAAAAAAATGGATAGTTACCCCCTAAAAAAGAATTTACTACTAAATATTGACGAGATTGATATCAATGAGGATTTCACTAAAAAATAAATAGATGAATAATAGTAGTACCCGAAAGAAAAGAACTTTGTATAATCATTATCATGTATTAAATTTCAAAAAGTATAGAATCCTTACGTGGAATCTAATTTGTGTTGCATCTTTGTCCTCTCTTGTAAGTTCCTTCCACTTGTTTGGAAGTGGAAGAAAATTTTGAGCAATTACCCCTAATTCATTAGATAGTTTGGCTGATTGAATAGACTTAGATGGACTTCCTTTACCAATTGGGAGCTACGAATGACCATTATCATGTAACTGTGAGTTGTATATGTTGATTCTGCTCTCTAATCTATGTAGGATAACTGCTTGTCGAAGGCACCATATTTCCTAGAACTTGTGTTCTCATTCTTCTTTCCTATTTCATCTTTCCTTTTCTCCTCATTGGAAGGAGGAGGTTTATCCACCCCAAATATAGCCCCGGTAGGTTTGTATGTTTGTTTTAGAGGGGCACTAGTACCTTTTTTTGATGTCTTTTATCCACCTTGGGGTTTTTCTCCTCCATGCCTCTTTGTTTATGAGTTGCGGCATCTTTTGATTATCCTTAATAGTCTTTTCCCCTAGTTGATTGTTTTTGTTCTTCCATCTTTCTTGATTGTTTTTGTTTATCTCCTCTTTTTCATATTTTTTCATATTCCTCAAATCTTTCTGATTTTCAGATATAGCCTCCTTTTCATGACCCTTAACAGATTTTGTCTCTTGTTGGTTGTTTTTATTCTTTTCCATTTCTTGATTGATTCTTTCCATCTCTATTTCTGCTTTCTCCCTTGCCAATCTTCTACATTGATTCATGTAGTGTCCTTGTAGTCTACAATAGTTACAATATTTAGGGATCCATTCGTCCTCAATTTTTTGCTCATAACCTTGAAGAGGATTAGTAGAGTTTCTATGACCAACCCAAACATAAATTTGTCGAGGTTTGGTAAGATTTATTTCCACTCGCACTTTTGCCATACTAGGCATAGTTTTTCCTTTTGTAGCAATATCCGTAGTCAAATGAAAACAATGTGACTCAAAATTTATTTAATGTACTGCCATGTATATAGGGGAAATGGAAGCTTAGGCAACAAAAACCATACAGGTGGACATTTTTTTTCATGATATTTTTTTGATTATTATACCAGCATGTTTTCTGAATTGTCCCCATTAAAAATAATTGTGGTTGAGCGTTACTTTAATTGAGCTAGCGATTGACTCCCTGCTATATTTTTTTACAGAGACCACATGTGATGTTGACGAGGATTTCATTAGTCAGAGTGCACAAGTTGGCAGATTTCTAGTGTGCCCTTGCATTGCTTTGTGTGGGCAATAAGTTATTTACTTGCTATCGTCCTTTTCTATTAGATTCTTAGAGTAGCTCTGTTAAACATTTCAGTAGTTTCATGAGCATTTTTTCGTTATTATCGACTTGTGACTAGTACTAGACTTTCTTTCGTATTTGGAGATGGATTTGGGATATTATGTTTCAAATAGATTATTGATGAATATTGTGACTTGTTTTGGTGATATTAGTGAATGTGTTGGTGATTTTTGTGGTAGGAAAATTTTTAGATAAGCCCACAAACAGGGAATACTCTGTTCAATTTTCTTTAAATTTTCACTGCTTTTTTTTTGATATCCTATCCCTTAAAGTCATTTCTCATGATCCTAAATCGTGCCGTGATACAAGTGATGTAGCTAACAAATCTATATCACTTGTGGAGATAAGTAGATCATCCGCGGGTAGTAATCTTAGTGAAACTATTTATGTTATTCGTAAAAATTATTTTTGTTTTGGTTTGATTATGAGCTCTACAAGCTAATCATTAGATAATATTTAAATTTTAATACTTTCCACAATGCAATAGAGAGAGAATTTCTAACAAATTGAGGGGAGCTCTGATTGCACGTAAAAATTTTGTTGCTATTTGTGAGGAATAATTTTTAATCGATTTAATAATTAATTTGTTGGGGTTAATCCGTCGTAAATTAATTATAGCGGTTGATAAATAAGATGCATGCAAATTGATTGTGGCGATAATTATTGCGGGAGTACTCTAGAAGTCGTCATAACAAAAGTTGTGGGCATTACTTTCCACCAAAAATTATAACTTTATTTAGTGCGTTTTAAATTTTTTTGTTGTGTCTTATTATATTGTAATGCAGAAATAAGTATATGACCTTTGTTAGCTATAAATTATAATCGTTCAATGGATCTTGATAAGTACCTTTTTGTAAATGCCTTTTATTGGATAATGTGTGTGACAATATTTTAAAACTTGTTGAGACTCTCGATAGTTTTGAATGTTTTGTTTGTAATTTTGTATTTAGTCTATCATAATAGTGTTTAGGAGTTTTATCTTTTTTATTAATTATGTGATCTACTCTATATCACTTGTCTGAAGTATAGTCTAATATTTCAGGGAAAATTATGCTTATGTGGTGCATAATATATAACCTTTCTCTAATTTTTATTTTGTTTAGATAAAATATGTTTAAAATTAATGATCTTATAACTATGAATTTTTTTGTAGCCAATAATTGCACTATTCAACTACAAAATCTAAGTCCTTGCCATTTTTTTGTGACAAAAATTCATTGTGACAAATTGTAGGTTAAGTAGAGACAACAATACAATGATCGCTAATTATCTTATGCTTTTGGACTGATTTTAGCCCAACCTATTTATGAACTCAACCCATTTTCACTTGTTCAATTTCAATCCAACCCGCCCATTTGACACACTTAATCTCAGGGATGGAATACATGCCATTGTGACTTGAATTTTGGAGCGTTGATATATATATATACTTCTAGACGTTGATTACACATATAGTCATATTTAATCTCGGTCTACTTAGAATGTTTCCAACATATGACAAGATTAATAGATTGACTTTGTACCCTCCTGAAAATTTCATTCAATAGGTCTCGTCTTGTTTTTTATAGCTATATCGACATACAAAGGATTTCCTATAATCATAAATAACCATAGCCAAAGATTACTTTATATTTACCTATGAAATTTTTTTCGTAGCAAATAGTTAAATTATTCAGCTATAAATTTTAAATCGTCGCTATTTAACAATGACATATTTTGGGGCAAAATTATGTTGTCACTAAATCACACGTTGATTAGAGACAATAAAATGATCGTCATTAATTGTTTATATTATTAGTGACAAAAACCGAGGTCACAATTAAATATCAAATTTTGTGGCTAAAACTTACAATATTTATCGACGAACTCTAATTTGTCGCTATTGCAACAACTTATTTTTTATGACGAAACATTTTTTTGTCCAAAATTGTAACTAATTTTATGACAAATAATCATTTTTCACAAATTCGATACATTGTTAGTGACCAAAATAAGTGTCACTAATAACTTAAAATTCATCGCTAATGGTACTTAATAAATGGAGCCAAATTATTTTTTGGCGGAAAATTTAGAGGACAAAACTTTGCTACAAAATTTTATGTTTTGTCACTAAAAGTATGTGCTTCATGTATTTAGGTTGTAATGACCCTCTAGGTCCATTTTCAATTTTCATGCGTTTTTGGCGTTTTGTCCCCGATAGTTGCTACCTGTCATTTATGACCTGTCGGGACAGGTGGTTCTATTTTTGGGCAGTTTGTTTGAGAATATTATTAATACGGAACGTGTTATGAACTATTTAAATTAAATTAGAATTTTGTAAAAGATATATTTTATTATTTTTCTAAAATATTTTAGATATTTATGAAATTTCTTTAGCTATGATATATTTATATTATTTTATAATAATTTTATAAATTATTAATATTCTAAACTGAGATAGTGAGTCTAGTTATGTTGAAAATATATTAATTAATTGATACATGCTTTATTCGAAATAATTTTCTATAAATTATGGTATATTTAAAAAGTTATATTTGTTTTACCACGAACCTATGCAATGCCCGTATATATACATAGTGGATAAAAATTTAGAGGTGGGTGTTGCCACTCCACTTCCACGTGGAAGTGGAGGGAGGTTACAACAAGTATACGATTAATTAGTGGCTATTTTCCAATTAAAACACTTGGCCTCGTTTCCTAATTAACTAATAAATTAATGATAGCTACACCTTTCTAATTTTAGCCAACTTGATAATTGTCTTATGTACGCACATGGATCATATAGGACCAGCAACTCTTGGGTTCATTTTTCTTTCAATGTCATGTTTATTGCTGTTGCATATACATGAACGTCAATGTATATATGTTGAAGTTAAAAAGAGCGTAATCCCGATGATATTTCGCTAGTTTCATGATTCTCTCATCGTGTAGAATTTTAGAGTTGCAGCAAATATGGAGGTGAATTAATAGTGTGAAGCTCAGATCTAGGAGAGTTTTTCCTAAGTCTTGGAGGTTCAGGACGCGGTAATTTTTGGAGATCGTATGGAGGGGACGAGTAGCTCATGGACTGTTCGAGGCTGTTGTTCGACATCCAGGTAGGCTATGGTCTACTCTTCTCTGCGAGATTGTGTATTGCATAGATTGCATGATAGGTAGGGATTATAGGGTAGGTTTATATCAAGTAAAATCGTGACTTGACTTATTTAGGGGATTTAGAATAGAAATGTAATTTGAGCCTTAGCCTAGAATACCCGTTATGGTTGTAGGACCTTATTGCACTGGATTATAGGCTTGTTTAGCTATAGATTGATATAAAGGACCCTTTAGTATAAGACTTACCATCTTACTTAGTGAATTGGGCGATATTCCCTGATTAGGTCCTCTTAGTAGCTTTATGCCCTTGTTTACCTTAGTTTCCATGTTTACAGTTCTAACATCTTGTTGAGTTATATATTGTTGGGCCCGAGGTCATGGTTATGATACCAGTTGGGTACCAGGTTAGTACTCTATCCTTTGAAAATATATGGATATAGTTATAGATACGTAGACACTTTCGGTTGTATTATTCGGATACTGGTGATGGCATGCAAACATTTAGATGCATTTACACTTATTTAGTTGTACGATTCCGGTTAGCACCTTGATTTTACTACTGTTTTCTAAAAGTGGATTTATTCCCACTTTTTCTTAACTTTTAAAATTCATTCTTTGAAAATGGAAGTCGTACCTCCCTTATTATTGGATCATGATTTTTAAACTAAATATACTACTTAAAAATTTAACTGAGGCTGATTTCGGTCCATTATTGATTCACTCATTTCGGTCCATTATTGATTCACTCATTTTACCACTACTTATTTCTCTACGGTTGAGGGAGATTCCGACCCTTTTTATCTTATTATACCATTTTGGTCCCGGATTCGATCTCGGGCGATGGGTTTACAGATTTATACTCATTTAGCCTCAGTTTAAGTCTGGGCAATTATTACACTCTTATGTCCCACCGGTACTAGATGGATTAGATTGATTATGATAGTTACTGAAAGTATTGGTTTGGGACCAGGCAGTATATATGGATATTCCGAGTCCCCTATGCACCCCTTCGTTCAATGAGTCACTGTATTGAAGAAGGATGGTCGTCGTAGGTTCTGCCTTTGTGAGATACTGAGATGGAAGAGGTATATACAATTGGTACATTCTGGAAATTGATTGGTTGATGGTACTGTATTATCCTTGCATTCATTCATTCTTAGGCATTGCCTACCACCAGTATAATTTTTTGGCGCTTGTATCTATCAGTCTTATGGGGGTTGTATAGGTAAAAGTTATGGTTGTTGTTTGCTGTGTGTTTACTTGTTCCTTCCAAGCTTATGGGGACCTGGTTAGGTTATTATTTTTCTAGGTTAGCTGGTTACATATTTACTAGTTATTATTGTAGAGTTCATGGAAGGTTGGTTATGGATTGGTACCCGAGGTTGTAGGTACGCTTCTGAGTTGCCTTATTCTTTATTACGGTAAGAATTGATTATCGTTAGACTATCTCATGCCTTTGCACATTTTAGTTAGACGCTTACGATATTATTTTTATATTGGTGATGGCATGCATACATTTAGACGGATTTACACTTATTTAGTGGTACTATTCCTGTTAGAACCTTGATTTTACTATGGTTTTCTAAAAGGGGAGTTATTCCCATTTTTTCTTATCTTTTAAAATTGATTCTTTTAAAATGGAAATCGTATACCCTTATTGTTGGATTATGATATTTTAAACTAAATATACTACTTGAAAATTCTACCGAAGCTGATTCCAATTCATTTTTGATTTACTCATTTTACAACTATTTATTTTACCACGGTTGAGGGAGATTTTGACCCTTTTTACCATATTATACCATTTTAGTCCCGAATTCGATCTCGGGCGATGGGTTTACAGATATTTACTCATTTAGCCTCGGTTTAAGTACGAGCAATTATTACACTCTTATTTCTCTTCGGTACTGGATGGAGTAGAGTGGTTATGATGATTACTGGAAATCCTGGTTCAGGACCAAGCAGTGTATACGTATATCTTGAGTCCCCTATGGGCCCCTCTGTTTGATGAGTCACTGTACCAGAGAAAGATGGTCATCGTAGGTCCTGCCTTTGCAAGCTACTGAGTTGAAGGAGGTCTATATACTTGGTACATTATGTCACTCGATTAGTTGATGGTATTGGATTATCCTTGCATTCATTCATTATTATGCATTGCTTACCACCAGTATAATTGTTTGGCATTTGTATCTATCAGTCTTATGGGGGGCTGTATAGGTACATGTTATGGTTGTTGTTTGTTGTGTGTTTGCTTGTGCCTTCCGAGTTTATAGGGGCCAGGTTAGGTTTTTGTTTGTCCGGGCTAGCCGATTACATATTTACTTGTTATTATTGTATAGTTCATGGCAAGTTGGTTACGGATTGGTACCCGATGTTGAAGGTATGATTCTGAGTTCCCTTATTCTTTAATATGGTAAGAATTTATTATCGTTAAACTATCTCATACGTATGCACATTCCAGTTAGAGACCCTGGTTATGCTAGTGTTAGACCCCTTGTTGCTTATGACCCTGGTGATGTTAGATTAGCTCCCTCAGAGTAGTATCTTTGTATTTGGTTATTCGTATAGCGCAGCTATATATATATATATATATTCTTCTATGGCTAGTATTTGTATATCATTCCCTTCCTTCCTACTACAATCTAATATTGTATATCTCTTTCTTCATTATACTATCGTATATGGACTAGTTACTCACGCAACCGTGCTTCGTCCCTGATTATTGGTAGTACCTGATAGTTTACCTTTACTTTTCCATTAGTACTTTTATGTTTCATTTCCTGAGTAGTTGGCTGTAGTTATATTCCTATTTTACATGTTATTTATACCTACATTATCTTTGGTGCTCAGTCGTTTGATGCCTACTAAGTACCTCATGTTTGGTACTCATACTACACTTCTGCAGCCTGCAAATCATAATAAAAGTTCTCACCGTAGATGTGTGCATTGTGTGGAGTAGCCATGGGTCTGAGATTCGGGATGAGCTCCTGATGTTCGAAGTTGTTCCTGCTCTCCCTCTTACTATTAGACTAATCTCTATTTTTCTATTTCAGAGATGGCTTTGTATATAATTACTTTGTATTCTACTTTGTACTCATGTTGTATTAGAAGCTCTTGTATTGATCTCAGTAGGTTTTGGGATTGTATTTACTTCCTTCTTATCTCATCTTCTCTTTTATTTAGTTTTGATTCCATTTTTCTTATTAGTCTATTACTAGCTGTTTTGGACTATGGGTTGGCTTACCTACAGGTAGGTTATGGTAGGTGCCATCATGACCTGAGAAAATTAGGTCATGAAAGAACCAAAATGTAATTTTTGTCCAAAAAAGTGAATAATCAGTGACGAATTCCATCCCGTAGCTAATAATTTCTTAGCTATATATCAGTTTTGTTATAGTGTATATAGTAACTTGTTTGATTAGGTGCTAATTGATGAGGAAAGATCACTTATGAAGGACATAGAGTACTGGGAGGTAGTAAACGAGAGAGTGCTCAAACAAAAGTCAATAGCTACATGGATACACTATGGAGATGGAAATTCTAAGTATTTTTTTGCACAATTTATAGGCCAAGCAAGCCAGGAAGAAAATCTCTTCAATTTACAATGAGTAGGGTGTTAAGTTGATAGATCTACAATAAGTACAACAAGAGTTTATGAGATTTTTCCAATCTTTTCTTGGGCGGGCTGCTGAGACATTGACATGTTTAGATATCACTATGGCAAGGGATGGACAGTGCTTAACTATGGAATAACCACAACAACTAATGCAACCAGTTAGTGAGCATGATGTACTCCACGCCCTCAAGGAACTATCAACTTATAAAAGCCCTAGAGTTGATGGTTTCAATGCAGAGTTTTTCAAAACACATTGGATCATTATTGGAGAAGTGTGATTGAGGGAGTACTACAATTTTTTTGTTCTAGGAAGTTGCTGAAATGAGTGTATATTACTTCTGTGACATTAGTTCCAAAGGTTGAGGTTCCTTCTTATGTTAAAGAATACAGACCTATTGCTTGTTGCACTGCAATGTATAAGCTGATTTCAAAAATTTTGACTATCAAGATTAAGTCTGTAGTTGATCACATAGTTAGTCCATCCCAGTCATCTTTTATAAGGTAAAGAAATATTTTGGATAATGTAATGGTAGCGTATGAGTGGGTTAAAGGATATTCTTAAAGGTGTATCTCCCAGATGTACTATTAAAGTGGATATCAGGAAAGCATATGACTCTGTGGAGTGGCCTTTCCTAAGAATGGTACTATTGGAGTTTGGTCATCCCACTAGAATAGTGAATTTGATTATGGAATGTTTCACAACTGTGCAATATGCTTTGTTGATCAATAGAGGCCTGACACCTATTTTCCAAGCAAAAAAGGGACTCAGGCATAGCGACCCCATGTCTTCCCTCTTATTTGTCCTAGCTATGAAATATCTCCATAGAACTTAGCAACAGCTAAGGCAGAATCCCCAGTTCAACTATCATTCTAGGTATGATAAATTGGGAATCATTCATATTTGTTTTGCTGATGATCTTCTCATGAGTTGTAGAGCTGATCAAATATCAATCAACTTGATGTTCAATGCTTTTAATCACTCCTCAGTAGTCTCAGGTCTGAAGGGAAACATGGAGAAAAGTTCATTATACATTGTTAGGGTTTCACAGGTGCTTAATGATCAAATTTTAGGGGACATGAATTTAGCATTAGATGACCTCCCTTTAGAGTACATAGGAGTCCCTTTATCTACTAGGAAGCTATTAGTCCACCAATGCATGCCACTGGCAGAAATAATGATTTCCAGTATTAAGTGTTGGTCTTCCAAAATATTAGCTTATTGTGGTCGATTGCAGTTGGTAAAAAGTGTATTGTTTGAGATGCAAACATATTGTGCACAAATCTTTGTGTGCCTAAAAAGACTATTTCCCTGGTGAACACAGTTTGTAGAACATTTTTGTGGATAGGAAGAAATAATTATTCTAGGAAGGACCTTGTTGCATGGGAGAAAATATGTCAACATAAAACTGCTAGACTTTTGAATGTGCTTGATGCCTTTCACTAAAATAGAGTAGCAACTGTAAGTTACTATAGGTTGTGGAGTAAAAATAGGAGAAACTATGGTTAATTTGGGCTCACACTTTCTACATAAAGAGATATGATCTTGACACTATGGAAACTCCAAATCAAGGAAGATGGCTTATGAGAAAGGTGTTTGATACAATATTCTGGTTACCAAGAAATACTAGTGTCCATGCTGCTTTAAAGGCAATGATAGATCAGAAAGGGTTTAGTATAAAGAAAGGTTACTACTATATGATACCCCAATACCAATAAACTAGAGAGAATAAAGTGGCTTTGGTGAAAGGGATGATTCCTAGACATCAGTTTATTATATGGATGGCCTTACATGGAAGACTCTCAACAGTGGATCGGGTAAGTAAATAGGGTATATCTGTGCAAATTGACTTTATGTTGTGTGGGAATGATAAGGAGGAGAATTTTGATCACTTGTTTTTTGCATGTGCTTATTCTTCAACTGTTTGGGGCTCACTACTGAGATGGTTGGGACACCAGTGAAGCATAGGAGGTTGGAAACAAGACATCAGCTGGATGAACTAGCATATAACCAATAGTAGGCCAACGGCAGACATGCTTGGGTTCTATTTTTCTGCAACAATATATCATATCTGGGTTGAGCGAAAGGCAAAGAGATTTATAGGTGTGAAAACAGCTACTCCATAAAGGTTGAGACAAATTATTGTACAGTTACACATACAGGGACATAGACATTGCAAATGGAAAGGATATCTAAACTAGCTCATTGGCTACCCTGGTTAGAATGTAAAAGAGAGTATAGTTGTTTAAATGAGTTTAGTGTAGATGTATTTGTTTTGTAGGATGTGGTACTGATGAGAGCTTGCACTAAGTCCCAATAGGGTCAGCTGCTGTGTATTATAAATATTTTTGGTGAATATAAAAGTTAACTGTTAATAAAAAAAATGAGTATTTGCAACCACCTATCAGTATAAAACCTTGATTTTCCTTGAACCTCCAAGTGAAATAGCTGATTCAATTCGGTCAACAGTCACTTGGTGTGTTACCCCAAAAGTCCATTTCAGGTTCCCAGTCAATTCGAACAAACAACTATAGTCAACTAGGATAGAGTAAAGAAAAATCCCAATGATTAAGCATTATCCAAGGATGTATTAATATCCCTGGGGATATTAAGTCCATTAGAAAAAACCTCCAAATGTGTCAAAAGTGTTCACGACCCACCGACACCGCATCTAACTGTGTACCATTCGAAAAGCCGTATTTATTGTAACTGGACTATTTTCTCGGGGGTAGGGCCTAATGGTTTGCTCCTTTGTAGTTCTTGAACTTTCGTGGTTCTTGAATTTTAGAATGGTCTTAGAGGCACCAATAGAACTCCAGATGTAGTAGAGGTCATTGAATACGGTGTACAAATGGACACTGAAGCGATACCTTTAGATGTATGCGGTCATTAGCAATATAGTTTTTACCCAACTTGGAGTTGGGGTCGATTCCACAGGGAATGAAGGCGATAACTTCACCCTCAAGTGTCACAAATGACTATGAGTTGGCACACAATGATAGAAATAATGCAATAAAGAAAAATGGAGGGTTTGATAAATCAACTTCATGTTCAAATGGTTAATTTTGAAATTTGATTTGAAAAAGTGAAATCTAAAGAGTGTAATCAAGAGTAAGCGAGACTTGGGATTATGCCCCCATGAGTGCGAATATATGCATGGGTAAGTGCCAATTTCCCTAAATTTAACTAATTATTGCGGATAGGCTAAGTTATAGGTTTCAATGTCAATCTTTCAATAAAACATTGAATTTTCATATATGGGTTCTTTCAAACACTTCATACATATTTCCTTGTACCAACCAAATACCTCAATTAGTAGCCTTATGTCTAAAATCTACTATTAAAGGATAAAATCAAGTTATTGTTAATCACTACTCCTCACCCTTATCCCCTTTGTCTAGGATGAAAAGGGTTCTAAGCAAAACTAAAGTTTGCTACCTCTAATATTAGGTTAAATCTTGGAGTAATGACTAAATCCTCAATAAATAATTAATTATCTAGGCAAATGGTTACAACCAACAAGAAATCACAACTCAATCATGCATTACCCCATGTTGCGTATTTAGCTACTCATAACAAGAGAAGAAGAAAATATACCTATATTTTCATTAAATTCTTTCAGAGAATCCAAATAATCCAAGAGAAATTAAAAACTCCAAGCAAGAAATCAAGCACAAGTACTAAAATCCCACTCCAGGGTTTCAATTACATGATTTAGACTTCAAAAAATGAAAAAATATAGAGTTTTAGATCTGAAAAATCCCTTTTATAGCTGAAAAATGCGTAACAGATAATTATGAAAATTTCACCATGCTTGGTACATGCTGGTTCATATGCCAATGCATGTGGCCATATGCGCGCGCAAGTGGTTGTACATGTCAAAAATTTTCCTTTTCCAGATTCACTGATTTGCCATATGCGACCTTGACATGCTGGCGTACATGCCCAAGTGCGGGCGTATGTGGCCACATATGTCACGACATTTCCTTCAGTTCTTCTAGGAGCTTAGATGATCCTCATGTGTGGGGGAATATGGCAAGATGTTGGAGCATATAACCACAACAATCCTTATTTTCCTTACATGCATCATCCTAAGTCCTTTTTCTTCATTCCTGCGCTAGGCTAGCTCATCCTCAAGTTCATGAACCACCTACATAAGTGAGAATTTTAACATAAGATATACATCAAATCAAACAAAACAAGAAAATAATTCAAGCTATAAGAGACTAAAAAGTTGGCAAAATGTCAACTTATCAACCCCCCAAACTTAAACTATTATTTGCCCTCTAGCAATTAAGGACCTTCCCAACAAGAAAGGGTATTAATCTTGACTCCAAAGCAAACACAACATACTAAGCTATACGACAATTGTAACAAAGATCAATCAGTTCTCACAACAAGTCATGGCAAACAAGAAAACAACACTTCTCCTTCCAAGATACAAATCTTTTCATTTAAAAGGTAGAGTACATCAAAAAGTAAGAGTTTAAAAAATAAAGTGCTTCTCAAGTCTCGACACTAGACTTTCAAAAATTTCCCTCAAATTCAATTTACAACTTGTATTGATCGTTTTCTCCTAATTAAAAGTGAGGCATTACTCTCCACTTCAAAGTATGGGTACCACTCACAAGTAAGAGTTTGTTCCACTCACATAACATAATGGAAATCACAAAGAAGAGATAGAAAGAAATCCTGCTCTCTCTCACAAAGAAATTTGAGTATAACAAGTAGAACCAGAGGCTTGCCCTTTGTGTCATTCACAACTAATGTATACCTACAAGGTTTGAAATCACCAAGAACTTGTGGGCATTGTTGTACGCTAGGTATAAGGAGGGAATTTTAACGATCAGGTGACTTGAGAACCTCCTTAAACATAATCACTTATGCAATCTCTAAGGCCAAGTTCTCTCAAATTCTCCACCTTATTCACCCTCTTTTCTTTATTTTCATTTCCCAAATTATTTTTCATTCTTTTGCTAATCACACTTTTGAGCTTTTCCTTTTCATTCATTTATTTGATTCTTTCAAGAGACTTTCCACTAACTAGCCATTCATGCCCACTCTTCTCATGTTTTCTGACTTATTTCTTTCACTTTCCATGGGCTAGGATTTTTATTTTCATTTCCAAGCTCATCTCTTATTTTCATGAAGAATTCTTTGAGACACTCAAGACTAAACCTTTTATAAACAATTCTTGCACTCCCCCCCCCCCCAAACTTAGGCTTTTGGCCTAATTTTTCCATTGTCACAACTATGTACTCCCAACTTAGGCATTTGACTTCACTGGCTTACACTAGAAAAAAATGTGACGTGTTCAAGGAGGTTGGGTGCCAAGAGAGGGGTTATTCAAAAAGAGGATGGTGTAATAGTATGGTTATTATAAAGAAAGAAGAAAATATAAAGAGGTTCAAATGGGTTTAACTGGGGAACATGCTAATGTGGGATTTAGGCTATGTGACAGTTCAAAGAAGGCCTCGGGTCATCCTTCAAACCAAGCATGTCTACGTTCTTTCCTTGAATACACTCGGGGAAAGTTCTAGACTACAATGCATGCACAAAAATTGTGTAAAACCCTCACCACACAAGGAATCACACTCTTAAAATAGAAAGCTAGTCTTCCTAGCAATTTGAGCAAATGGACTTGACAAACTACTCCGAATCGGATAAACTTTTTTTGTGAGGAAAGAGACAAAAATTGAATTTAAAGGTCACGATTCAAGAGAAAGTTTGAAAATTCTTTGCACAATTCTTTTCATAACTAATTTTTCTTTTAAAAAATCATTTTTCTTGTCAATAACAATTTTTTGGAGGTAGCTTTTGAACTTTGCAACTCACTCATTTGACTCTAACTTTGAAAGATAGGCATTTCCCTTAAGAAAGTCGCCCGCTCTATCTATCATAGGGAAATTCCACTTGGTTCGACAAAGGAAACAAAATATCAAAAAGAAAACATGCTTCTTGGGAAAGAACCAAGTTTTGAAGAAAATCCTTGGAGTTTATTTGACACGATTTACAAGAGGCAAATAAAATGATATTCTCGTCCAACATAGACATCACCCAAAATCAATAACCAACACAAAATGAAATGAGCATGGGCCTCGAATGATACAACAAGCATATAAAATGGGCTTGGTAAGGCTAACAAAATGTAAATCCAAACACGAGCCCAGCGAGGACAATGTCACTAGTGAATCACAAAAAAGGGCCTGACAAGGTCAATGTCAACATCAAGAGAGTATATCAAAAGCAAAAAATAATATTACAGACCATGAATCAAATGTCAGGAATAGAATGTCCCACCCCCCCACCCCTAACTAAAGAATGTTACATTATCCCTAATGCAATCAATAGAGAATGATAGGAAGGAGTAGTAAGGACTCCCTAAGGTGCACTAGGCACGTGTATCCACATCATTAGTGGTCTATAATTGATCATTATTTGAAATACGAGGAGCCTCCTCAGAAAGGGCTTCAGTGATTATAACTAAACTTACATGATAATCCTCAGGAGGTTGTACACTGGAACTAGCACTACCTAATCGGGCATGCTGATCATCTAATGATAACTGTATGGAAAATGAATCTATTGAGCCTCAGTCATCCCCATACCTAAGTCAACTCCTACCTCACCTCTCTTGGTGGTGCTCCCAAATAAATCAGTAAATGTAGAACCGAGTCAAGGGAAACCTGAGGTAGTGTCATCTGGTCATCACCTAAAGCAATGGAAGGCTGTACTGATCGAAACTCCTCCCATAAACTAGTAAGTTCGGCCTTAAGAGTAGCAACTACCTCACTAGCCTCTCTCTCTTTAACTGCTGCCATTCTCTACTCATAATCCTGTATTTGAGCACGTAGGGGTTCAAGAATCCTCTCAATGGAAACCTAGATGAACTATGGTATATCAATAACAAGCTGAGTTAGAGTGTTGTTGTTTGTAAGGGTTATGGATGCCACCTTAGCAAATATAATCGCTGAACCATCTCTAGGAGGTTGAGTAGGATGAGGAGTAGACTACGAAATGCATGAAAGAGGTGATACAAGAGGTGGATCAACAACCAGAGTAGTGCCAATTGAAGCCTATAGGGCATCTGATGAAAGTGAGAGCACAGAAAGGGTGCTCGTGCCCTCTAAACTAGGTAGCTCTCCCAAAGATAAACTAGACACCTTAGAAATTCTTCTCTTGTTCCCCATAGAATTGACAACATCCTTACGGTGAGTAATATCAATCATCCCGAAAGCCTTTATCCATCGATAAATCCAAGAAGAGTGAGGAACAGTGGTATTAAAGCACAATATGGATATGAGAACGGGAAAAGGCAATAATGTCCCCAGTTGTGTTGCTCTTATCTTGATCATGTCGGCAAATATTTCTCCAACATTAATGTGTTAACCACTCATAATGCATCCCACTAAGATAGCCATATCAATAGTAATCCTTTGGTCTGTGGTGGAAGGGAGCAACTAGGAACCCATAAAGCCGAGCCAATGCTTGGCATGAATCGAGAGATCACACTTTTTGATTTGACCTTCACCATTTGCCCATATAGGAAGGCCTTTTGAAATAATTGGAGCAAGCAAATGAAATTGAGTGCGTCCACCATTCACCCACTCTTTACATTTAGTATGAGGTGTAGAAGGAGTATCAAAGTAGATTTTGTTGATGGCTTTCGGGATGCAAGGAACCTCAACCCGTCGCACATGATCACTAGGTAATCAAGGTTGTAACTCCACCGACTATTTATACTTTTGTTGCTTATGCCGAATGTGATATAAAGCATAGAACTCCATAACAATCTCTGGAAAATAGGCAGGAGTTTGTTATGAATCATCGGCATCAATAAGGATTTGAAATGCACGCTCCTCAATTTGTTACACAATGTCAAGGAAATGCTCGGGTACCTCTTTCAAGCTAAACGTTTTTTCCAGATTAAAACCTCGGGCGCATACCTAATCATCATAAAGCTCACGCATCCCCTCTAATGCAAATCGAATCTTGTATTCTTTTTCCCTTCTAAGTGACTCAATATTCCTACCCAACCCCATGAAAAGATGAATCTCTTTTTAAAGCTTGGGGTCCAAAAAATTATCATGTTGAGCCAGAGCTTTCTTTTTAGAAGTGGTTGCTTGAGCTTACCCTTGCATTCTTTGCAGCACGAGATTTCTTTTTATAAGTGGTTGCTTGAGCTTACCCTTTTCCTTAGCATTCTTTGCAGCATGCGACATTGACTTTCGCAAAGTCATAGCTGAAAAGAAAATAAAAGAAAACAACCAATACAAAAAGGGAAAGTAAAACATATTTTTTGGATTTTTTTATATATCCTAAAAGAAAGAAATACTATGTTAAAAGAGGTGAATGCAAAGTATAAAGACATGTAAAAGTATACAAGAGCACATGATTGCAAAAGGTAGACTATGCTAACCACATGCAATGAGATACGAATGCATACCAGTATATGCAGATGCATGTCAGCATCGTAGTTGGGGGTAGTTCAAATAGTGTGTAACAGGGGAATGTGCTAGGTCCACATGCGTACGCATGTGACCAAAATTAGGCCTGGCAGATTTGTTTCAAATAAAGTCTTCCCTCGTGACTATTTATTTAGGTTTTAAGTGGTTTGAGATGAGATGTGTGTTCCGTAAATACTTTAGATTAGTTTTGGGAGTTATGCACCTCACACGACTAGTGTTTTCAAGGACACACAACAAGGTCCAAGCTCATCAAATTCCAAATGCAAGCTACACATTTTAACAGAACGTACAACTCAAGATAATCTACTACATCAAACACAATATCACCCCACATGATTTACTCTGGGCTACAAGAATGGATCATAACCATTGAATTAACCAAAATGAAGATTTGCCCTTAAGAATGATGTCACCAGATTTATCATCCAGCAAATCATGCATTTTTCTAAATTGGGTTACTCAGACTTCACCTTTAAATTTGAAATTAAAAACACTACACTTAATTCATTTAAGCTCATGCCAAAACCATTCTATTTAAAAAAACACCACCCAACTTGAAATACCAATAAAACACTCATTAGAAGACATCATGACTTAAATTTAAACTTCAACAATATCAAAAACATTCCCCAAAACCAAATAAATCATGAATTATTAAAGAACAAGTCAAGATCTTTACTTGGGACTTTTATCAAACACATGGTGGGGGTTCATAGAATGAAACTTTTTAAGAGAAAATAGGGCACTCAAGAATTCCCCAAAACTCAATCAACGATACTCACTCTAAACAAAACATAAAGACCATAATTTTATGCCACAATAATCGTCCCAAGTTCAAACAATAGACAAAAAGAATAGAGCATATGAGAACTAGTTACCATTTAAGCACCTCATGTGTTTCCATTGTGGATAACAGACTTACAAAAATTAAGCTAAAATCAGAAGATTGAGCAAAAAAAGAGGCGGGAAAGAGGTCACCAGAGTTGGAAACGACACTACGGTGGTTTGCCGAAGTTGATAGCAGTGCATGTGTGCAAAAAAAAAGAGAAGTTGAGTGTGTATGGGTGTTGTTGTTGTGGGTGTCAGGTTTATTGTGATTAAAGGGCAAAATAAAAGAATTCAAAGGGTTTTAATGTATGTTTGGCTTTTTGGGTCGGGTAAGGCCTAAAGGATAAAGTGAAAATTAAAAGTAGACTTACCTGACGTGCGCCGCTGCATATATGATGACCTGAGCCCTGCAGGTGGGGATATGCATGCACATAAAAAGATGACGTCGAGATTAGATTGCCCAGGTAGACTGCCTGGGACTTGCATAGGCACATGCTCCTGCAGGTGGGGAGGTGCGCACACCCCTGGGCTCATTTTCTTACCTCAATTTTGCAATGAGTCTGTCTAGCACATGCATTACCATATGTTGTGGGCATGTGCGCATGCATGTGCCCTTTTTCTGGTCAAAATAGTTCCATTCCTTTCTCCACACTTAGTGTATTACCTATATTCACCAAGATAACTGAAAATAAGTACACAAACAAATATAAAACAATAAAAAGTAACATTGGGTTGCCTCCCAAGAAGCTCCTTTGTTATTATCGTGTCACTATATTGTTCATCATCAACAAGTATTCTTGAAATGGAGTGCCTCAACTTTGGCCGCTCCAGGTCCACCAACATAGAAATGCTTCAAACTTTGACTGTTCACCCGATTACAAAAGTGCAAGCCTTCATCACTATGGATTACTTGGGGAGTCCCGAACCTTGTAAGGATATATTTCTTCAAGAAGAATGTGACACTCTTGCTCTCATTTTTTTGCAAAGCAATTTCTTTCACCTATTTTGACACATAATCTATGGCCACTAATATGTAAATATTACCATATGAACTCACAAAGGTCCCCATAAAGTAAATTCCCCACACATCAAACAACTCTACCTCGATGTTACGCTTCAAGGGCATTTCATGTCTCCTCAAAATACCTCCTTACATTTGGCATTGAGTACAAGTTTTAACCAAGTTGTGAGCATCTCTATGAAGGGTAGGCCATCATAAGGGCCACCAAACAGGGATGAGTGATAAGCCTCAAGAATGGACCGCATCTCCAATTCTATCACATACCTACATATCACTCCATAAATAAATATGGTTCATTCCAATAATACTTCTTCACATCATGGAGGAATCTCATCTTTGGATGATAATTTATGTCATTGGGGAGAAAACCACATACCACATAATTTGCCTAATCTGCATACCATAGTTCTACACTCCCTGAAATTGTCATTATTAGTTCGTCAGGAAAGGTTTCATCAATCTTGATTTCACCCAACTTCTCCTTATTGGACTCAAGGTAGGATAGATGCTCCACCACTTGGTTTTCACAACCTTTTTGATCCTTAACTTTAAAATCAAAATCTTGAAGGAGCAAGATCCACCTAATCTACTGAGGTTTGGCTTCTTTCTTAGCCATCAAATACCAAAGAGTCGCATAGTCGGTGTGCACAACAACCTTCATGCCCAATAAATAAGCATAGAATTTTTCAATAGCATAGACTACGATAAGTAGCTCTTGCCCCATAACTATATAATTCCATTGTACATCATTCAAGGACTTGCTAGCATATTATATTGGATGAAAAAGCTTATCCTTACTTTGGCCTAATACCGTACCCAAGGCCAAACCACTTGCATCACTTATTAATTCAAAAGAAAGTGCCTAATTTGGGACTACAATTATAGGAGCCGACACAAGTTTCTTCTTGAGGCAATTAAATTCCCTCACACAATCACTATTAAAATCAAATTTTGCTTCTTTTTCAAGAAGTTTACAAATTGGATGAGCAATCTTGGAGAAATCTTTAATAAACCTTCGATAGAAGCCGCCATGCCTAAGAAACCTTCGAACACCTTTCACAGAGATTGGAGGGGGGAACTTGGAAATAACATTAACTTTATCTTGGTAAACATGAATAACTTAACCCAAAATCTTATGGCCAAGTACAATGCCCTCCTTCACCATGAAGTGACACTTTTCCCAATTCAACACAAGATTAGTTTCAATATATCTTTCAATCACCTTGCCTAATTGTTCAAGACATGATTCAAAAGTACCACCCACAACGTAAAAATCATCCATAAAGACCTATATAGTATTCTCCACCATATCCAAAAAGATCGATCGCATGCACCTTGAAAAGTGGCGGGCACATTGCATAACCCAAAGGGCATTGACTTGAAGGCACAGGTACTATATGGATATGTGAAGGTAGTATTCTCTTGATCTTTGGGTGCAATACAAATTTGATTATATCTGGAGTACCTATATAAGAAACAATACCAATCTCTCCCCACCAAATGGTCAAGTATTTGAACCATAAATGGCATGGGGAAATGGTCCTTTTCTATCCACAAATTCAATTTATGATAATCTATGCAAACTCTCCATCCCTTAACTGATCTTAGAGGGATAAGCTCATTATTTTCATTAGGAACCACCATGATTCCCCCTTTCTTCAGGATGTATTAAATCGGGCTTACCCATGAGCTATCCAAGATCAGATACACAAACCTGCGTCCAACCACTTAATTATCTCCTTTTTCACAACTTCTTTCATTGGAGGGTTGAGCCTCCATTGATGTTCAATACTTGAGACACAATTGGGCTCCAACTTTATCTTTTGAGTACAAATTCTATGAGCAATCCCAATAAAATAGGTAATAGTCCACCTGATGGCCCGAATGAATTTTCTCACGACTGACTTTAATGCTTCTATTTGCCAAGGTAACAAATATCCAAAATAATAATAAGTAAGGTGTTAACTTCCCCTAAAAACACATAAAAAGGGTGCAGCAGCAATGGTTTAAGCTCAAATTATGGTGGAATTTCAATTGAAGGCCTCGCGGGAGGAGTCTCCCAATTTTTTAAGTCAAGGTCCAATTTGCATGGCTTCTTGGTATAGGAGCCAAGACCCATCAAAGAAGATACAACCTCATTATACTCTTAAATCTCTTCCTTTCCATAATTCTTCAAGACACATCCACCTGTAAAGCATCGGCAACCTCATCATCAATCATGTCAATTATGGAGATTACTTGCAAGTACTTTGGTTTTTTCATGGACTTGCATACGTTGAAAGTTACATCTTTATTATTCACTCTAAAATTCATCTCTCCACATTCCACATCAACTAATGCCCTCCAGGTAGTAAGGAACGGTCTACCAAGGATAATTGGAACTTCATAGTCGATCTCACAATCGAGGATCACAATGTTGGCAGGAAAAGATGAATTTGTCAACCCTAATAAGCTCATCATATAGATTCCCACAAATCATTTGATGGACCAATCCTCCATTAAGAGCCTCATAATTATGGGCCTCAGAGCACCCAACCCCAATTAAATGAATATAGCTAGAGGCATAAAGTTTATACTTGCCCCTAAGTCGCACAATGCCTGCCAAATTGATACACCCAAATGGTGCAAGGAATAGTGAATGCACTAGGGTCTTCTTTCTTGACCACTGTATGGCTAGACATGATAGTACTACAACTATGTGAGATCTCCAACATTTTGAAAGTTGTTATTTTTTTTTCTTTTTCACCAAGTCCTTCATGAACTTGGCATACCCGGGCATCTCCTACAAGGCTTTTAATAAAGGAATGTTCACCAATAAGTTTCTAAATTTTGAAAGGAGCTTTTTGAACTTTGTATCATCCTCCTTTTTTAGAGCCTTTGAGGGAATGGTGGAGGGATTTTGATTTGTGGATTTCAAACAACCGAACTTTCCTCTGATTTTAAGACACTATCTTTAACCACTTGAGGCATATCTTCACTTTCACCCTTCTCTTCCACTTTATCTGGCTTCTCAACATTTGGCTCATTTGGAAAAGGGACTACTTCATCATTCCACTTGTCAAGGAATTTTCTCTTTCCGCTCACTTGTTCTTCAACCCCCCTCTCATTGAGGTCATCACCAAAATTCACAATATTATTACTAAGAGTACTACCAGTCCTTGTAACAATTTCCATGCAATGACCATCATTTTTCAGATTTGCCTTGGTGTCACTAGGCAAACCACCCTTTTGCCTTGTGTTTAGTTGAGCCATGATTTGACGAAATTGAGTTTCAAGTTGCTTGGCTGAATGTGAGTTGACCCTTTGATTGAGTTATGAAAAGTCACTTTTCATATCCCTTAACATTTTTTCTCTCCCTTCAACCCCCATAAGGATACGAGTAAGCACATCTTCTTTCTTATAACTTTTTGGGTCCACGGTGGTAGTCTCATTACCTTTTTACCTATCAAAAGGAAAGATGTATCTATCATGGTCATGCTCTTTGTATCTCTAAACACGGTGCCTATCTCTCTCCTTATTCCTCCAATCTCTATCACGATTGTGGTCCATCCAATCACGGTCCCTTTTTTTCCAACCTTGATTTCTTACCTTTGATAGGTAGGCTGGGAACTCCTCCTTTGGTTCGACAAGTATCAAATTTCTTCATCAAGAGACTCCGCATCATCATCTTTATTTGCTTTAGTGCCCTTTGTAACTACGACATTGACTACTTTTGGAGTTGTACCCATTATATGTTTTGTGAGGTGATCCAATTATGCCATTACTTTAGCCATGTTTTTGTATCTCCTCATCCTACTTCAATTGCTCTAGGCTCATATAAGATACAGAGGGAGCCCTCATGGCCACCTCAGTATCTCGTGTGTTCCATGCTCTACTTTACTTTGTTACTTGGTCCAATAACTCCGAAGAAACTCAAAAGGTTTTATTTAATCAAAGATTCTCCGGTTGCATTATCTGATACCATCTTGATTAATTGGTCCAATGTTTTATAAAATATTTGGAGAAGCATCTTATCTGTCACTTCATGGTTTGGATATTGCCAGAAGTTAATGATCTCATCCCTCAATTAGAGCATACGAGATGGTGGAAAGTATTGGTCTAGAAAAGCTTCCATTTAACTTAATCCAAGATGTTATAGATCCCTAAGGCAATCCCCTTAACCATAACACCACATCACCCGTCAATGAGAATACAAAGAGCCTCAACCAAATGGAATCTTGTGAAATAAGAGCAATGTCGAATGGAGTGAAAATATCTATAAAGTTCTTCAAGTGGAGGTTTTCATCTTCGCTAGCTTGTCCACCAAATTGGCCCTTCATTTGGAGTAAGTGGAGCATCACACTTGTGACATGAAACACTCCATTACCCTCCGTGGGTGGCGTAACACCTCGAATATTTTCGAACCCAATTAAGTACCATAACATTTATGGAATTATTTTAACTTGATATAGTTGGTGGATTAAGCACTACAATTCTTGGGATGAATTAATTCCATGCTAATGGGCTCAAAAGAGGCCCAACAATTTAAAAAAAGACTTGGCCCAAAAAGGGAAAAATGACCCATTCATAAAATGGACCAAGTAAATATGTCATCTTTGACCAAGAGTGGATAAGGATGACCATTAGGCACGATAAAAAGGCAACAAACCAGATTTTTAATCAACAAAACACACATCTCATTTCTAGAATTTTCCACAACATTCTCTTCATCCAAACCCTAAGCAACTACACTTCTTTGGACAAGATCACTCCTTTGAAATCTTGGGTAAGTGTTTAATCTTATGGTTTAATATATTATATGCTTAATATGGTTCATAAATCATGTTGGTTATGTTGGCAAAGTGTTGGACAATTCACTATGTGTCAAACTGTCCATTTTTGCAATCGAAAAAGGGTTTTGCCTTGTAAATTTGAAAATGAACATGTGGTATTGAAGGAAGTGAACTTGATGGATTAAATATAAACATGTAATATGTGTTTATGTCCTTAACTTGCTTTCTCTTTGTGTGTAACATTTGGAATTGTTGTTGTGAAATTGTACATGGAACCGGTAGCGTATTCAAAGGAAAATGTTGTTTTGGTGAAGTTTACGTGCGTTCTGAAACCATGGTTGTTCGTTGGAATATAATATGATCTAAAATATATTAATAGAATATTATCTATGATCGTGGACCATTCATTACAAAAAAGGACCCTAAAATAACCCTCGGAGGCTGAAACGGGCATCCGCCCTCGCGGGTGGGGCACCTGCGGGAACAGATGCCAATGCAGGTGACCCTGGACCAGGCCAATGGTCACCTGAGGATGCACCTAAACCACCTACGGGTGAAGGTGGTTTCTCAGGTCAGGCCAGAACCCTGTTTCAGTTGTTTTTGAATCTCTTTGACCCCCCAAAGCCCCTATAGCCTTCATGGATGCAATTAACAACTTATGGTACCTTTTGAATGACTTTAAAGGAGTATACCAGAGGTATTTTGAATGATATCAATTATGTATTGTTGTTCATGTGTTATTGTGAAAGTTATTGTGATGAATAGAGTAATTGTGACGTAGTGTTAATGAGGAAGTGTAAAGGATAAACTTGGTGTGAAATGTTATTGGTTTATGATGTCTTGGTCAATGTGTGGAATGTTATGGTATTGTTGGTATGGTGATGCAATAAATGGTATTGTAAGAGGGCGAAATGACGTTATATGGCAGTCATGTCATTCATTGTCATCTTATGTGCTTGTAATGTAGTTAGTTGTTAACGGGAGCTTTGTGATGTACTTGTGTTGTAGAGTAACACATAAGGAAGGAGATGGATTGTTGTATTCACATATAGGACTGTATATTCATATTGGGAAAGATAAGTTATGTAAGGTTACTCTTTCTGTATCCTTCTGCAACACATATTGTTCACATTGTCATTGTACTTGTCCCATTCTGAAATGTTCTAAGGTATCTCACTTCAGGTTATCATCTATTGTTATTCACATGTTCATTATTCATTGATCAAACTGTTATTCACGTTTCACATAATTGTGGACATGGTTTCAACGTTCCAATAATGTTATGTTCCAAAGTTCCCATAATGTTTCAACTACCAATGTATCACTCTCACACAAGTCAAGGTATTAATCTTACACAAGCAAATGTATCAATCTTACTCAAGTAAAGTTATCAGTCTCTCAGAAGTAAGGAATGAAGTAATGTGTATATATATATATCCTGGCCCACCAATAAGGTGAAAGATTGTTTATATTATATTATGGCCCACCGATAAGGTGGAAGATTGTTAATATTATATTATGGCCCACCGATAAGGTGGAAGATTGTTAATAATATAGTATGGCCCACCGATAAGGTGGAAGTTTGTTAATATTATATTATGGCCCACCGATAAGGTGGAAGGTTGTTAATATTCTATTATGGCCCACCGATAAGGTGGAAGGTTGTTAATATTATATTATGGCCCACCGATAAGGTGGAAGATTGTTAATAAGGATGAATGGTAATAAGGATAAAAGTAAAAGAAAAGAAAGTAAAGCACTTGAATGAGCGTATATCTTGACGGAAAGTATTTATGAACGATATATTATATCAATGATAATGATATGAATGAAGGATCGAAAATAAAAGTAATGAAAGCAATGTACATGGTTCCACATATACAGAATGAAGGTTTATCCATATTGATTAATTACTTGTACTTGATATCATTGAAGTATTTTTGTATCATGCAGTTTTTTATGGCCTTACATACTCAGTACATTCTTCGTACTGACGTCCCTTGGGGGGACTTACCTTATTTACTTTAGGCTCAGGTTCTAGTAGACCTCCACAGTAGGTTGCGGGTCAGTTGCGGATCTTTGGTGAGCTCCAGTTGGTTTGAGGCTTTTCAAGTCACATGTGTACATTTGGTTTGGTATTGTAATATTGTATAAAGTGGGGACTTGTCCCGACTGTAGGTTGGTTATGTACATGTATCTGTTAGAAGCTTTGTAGATATATCTGGGAATATGAATGTAAGGAATATATGTCCATTTTGACTTGATAGCCCTAACGGCCAAGTTTCGAATATAGCATATGTTTCCATGACTTCTGCATAAGTTGCATGATATATAATGATGTTCATACAGAGACATGCATATGAATGTACATGAGCAAAGATTGGTTCTCTCGGGCCTCAACGGCTTCGGGTGTCAGTCCGCCTCGTTGGAATTCAGGGCTTAACAAAAGTGGTATCAGAGCAGGTCGTCCTAAAGGTGTCTATAAAGCTGTGTCCGTGTAGAGTCTTGCTTAAGGATGTGTTGTGCACCACATTTATAAGCAGGAGGCTATGGGACATTTAGGAGTTGTTTCTTTTCTTTATTTCTAGATCGTGCAATAGAGCCAATGTTGTAGGTGAAATTATATCTGACCATTGGAATTGGTTTTCTTTGTTATAGTAAAATGTTGATGACAAGACGAGGTAGGGGAAAAGGTAAGCAAGTAGATATGCTTGCCGGAGAAGGAACGAGTAAATCACCACCTGACCAAGTTATTCAAGGTGGAGCTGACACTGAAATTGCATCGCGGTCCTCTTCTACTTTTCCAGCTCCAGAAGAGCCGAAAGGTAGAGAAGTACCTGCAGAACCGCCTATGAATGCCACTGACCAGGATTTTAGAAATGCAGTGCATATGTTGACTCAGATAGTTGGTGTACAAACTCAGGGATGAGCTGGTCCAATAACAAGTGGGGATGACGCGGCTAGAGTAGCTAGTCGGCGGACACAGGATTTTCTGAAATTAGATCCTCCCACATTCACTGGGATAGATCTGAATGCAGACCCACAGGACTTTGTGGACCAAATTCAGAGGGCTCTAGAGGTTATGCATGTGATGGGTATAGAAACAGTGGAACTTGCGGCATATAGATTGAAAGGAGAAGCTATATTGTGGTATGAAGATTGGAAACGATCGAGGGCTATTGGCACAAATCCAGCTAGTTGGGAAGAATATAAAATGGCATTCCTTGATCACTATCTTCCATATGAGATTCGAGAGGCTCGTGTGGATCAATTCTTAAATCTCCATCAGGGGAATATGAGTGTCAGAGAATACAGTCTTTAGTTTAATTCTTTGGCCCGATATGCTCTGAATGTAGTAGCCATAATGGAAGATCGAGTCCATTGATATGTGGACAGATTAGAGCCATATTTGGTGAGGGACTGCACTATTGATTCTTTGAACAGAGATATGGATATAGCCAGAATACAGCATTTGCATATAAGATGGAAGACCAAAGGCAAAGGAGAAGGACACAAGAAGTTGAAGGAGGGCCGTCTAAAAGGGCTAGATCTACGGGACAGGGTATGGCATCCCAAGGTGAATTTAGGCCTCGATTTTTTCCTAGACCGCCTGGACCATCATTTTCTTACCCTGCAGTAGGTACTCTATCTTAATTTTGAGGGTTTAGAGGCGGTCAAGCTGGGCATAGTAGTGGGACTCGGGGTTCACAGACAGTGGGGTATCGAGAATAAGGAAGTATGAGTCAATCGATGTCTTTTCGTCAGCTGTGCCAGCGCTGTGGGAAGTTTTATTCAGGTGAATGCTGGTTTGGAATGAATGTTTGCTTTTGGTGTAGGAAGTCAGGTCACATGATGAGAGAGTGCCTAGAGAGGGCCACGAGTAGTATGACACGACCTACGGGATCAGCCGTTGCATTATCATTGTCAGGTGTACAACCTGCTGGCCATGGCAGAGGTGCTAGCGAGGCAGCACATTCTAGTGAAATTTAAAATCGTGCCTATGCCTTAGCAGATCGACAGAATTTGGAGGCTTATCCTGATAAAGACACAGGTACAATATTCATGTTTTTACATAAAGTATATGCATTGATTGACCCGTATTCTACATTACTCCATTGATGAAGGAAAACATTTTGAAAGCATACCAGAACTAATAGGTATGCCATTCGAGGTCTATACACCAGTTGGCGAATCTATAGTAATTAAAAGAGTATATCGTAAATGTATAGTAACTAATTGTGGCTATGATAAACTGGTTGGCATTGCCTAGATAAGAAGTTATATTTTAAATTTTCCTCAAAGAATGTTCTTGAATGGAAGGGTAATATAGGAGCACTGAGAGGTAACTTTATTTCCTATCTCAAGGCAAGAGATATGATACACAAAGGAATACATGTGTCACTTAGTAAGAGTGAAAGATATTGATGTGAAGCCACTAACTCCTCAATCGGTTCCAGTAGTAAATGAAATTCTTGAGGTATAGTAGAGTTTGGTATTGACGTGATTCTAGGCACTCAGCCTATCTCTATTCCACCATATAGAATGTCCTAGCAGGATTACAGGAATTAAAGGAGCACGTAAAAAGACTTGCTGGAAAAAGGGATACATAAGACCTAGTACGTCCCCTTGGAGTGCACCAGTATCATTTGTGCAAAGGAAAGATGGTACGTTGAGAATGTGTATTGGCTATTGGCAATTGAATAAGGTGACAATTAGGAATAAGTATTCCCTCCCTAGAATTAATGATTTAATATAGGGTGCCAAATTGTTTTTACGGGACATCACTAGATAAGGGTTAGAAAAAAAAAAAGAAAAAAACATAATATACCCAAGACAGCTTTTCGAGCACGATATGGTCACTATGAAATTCTAGTTATTCCATATGGGATAACCAAGGCACCGATAGTTGTTAGGGATTGGGTCATAGGGTATCAGATAAAGGAATGAGGTTTGGTATACAAAAGATAGAAGCGTGAAGAATTAGCCAAAACCTACGACGCCTACAGAGATTCGTAGTTTTCTTGGGTTGGCAGGCTATTACAGAAAGTTGTTGAAAAATTTTCTTCCATTTTAGCACCTTTAACAAGCTAACACACAAACCAACCAAGTTTCAGTGGATGATACATGTGAAAAGAGTTTCCAAGAGCTGAAAGATAAATTGACTTCTACACATGTATTAGTACTTCTGAAGGCACAGAAGGGTACGCAGTATATTGTGATACTTCAGGGGTCGGCCTAGGATGTGTATTGATGCAACACAGGAATGTAATAGCATATTCCTCACGACAGTTGCAACTATATGAGCGAAATTATCTCACACCTGATCGTGAGTTAGCAGTCGTGATATTTGCTTTAAAAATATGGTGCCACCATTTGTATGGGGTTCACATTGATATATATTGATCATGGAAGTTGCAGTATCTTTTGTTAAGCAGAAGGACCCAAACTGAAGACGGCAAAGGTGGCTGGAAGTACTAAATGAAGATGATAGTAATAGCTTATACCATCCAAAAAAAAGCAAATGTGGTAACCGATGCTTTCAGCCAGTTAGACAGCTTGAGGGTTCATCTTCTTGGAACTCCAGATCTTTTTCTTCATTATGTGTCTTATATCGTGTGTTGCTTTTCCTATTTATTTATATTTGCTTATTTACTTATTTTTATTATATTACTGATTTTCATAAATTGCGTATTTGTTATCGCTTTATTTACATGCTATGTGTTTATTGCTTTATTTTAGTTGCTATTCCGCTTATACCTTCCTCCACTTGAAACGTCCTTTCTTTTCTTTTAAGAATGGTTGTGTGGTTGCACTAACGTTCATTCCCAAAACACCCTTGTAGGAAATGCCTCATGGATCGGTCGATCAGTGGTGCATCGATAGTCATGAGCTTTCCCACTCTCAAGTTGTCCACTTGAGAGAACCGTGTCATGAAACTATTCTTGTTCTGTAGATCATGGCTATGTGTTCTTTTACTAAGGAATATGCATTGCATTCAGCCTGGAATGTCTTGGCACCCTTGATGCACCAAATGTCAATTAGTGAAACCTAGTCCCAAATCCAAAGGGTTTCACAACCCCAAAAGGGCGCATAATATTATTTGCTATGTGTTAAACTTCTATGCATGTGTTACTACCTACCTTGTTTTTTTTTCTTTTGTCTTAGTTGTTCCTTACTCTTAGAGTTTCTTGCTCTTGGAATTCATGTCTTGCTATTTTACCTTTATTCCTTTAGTCCCAAAACATACCATCTTAGCGCTTAGTGGTAAAACTCTCTTTCAACTTATGTTCATGGCTCGATCTTGCCCTCAAAGATGTCATTTGGCATATTAATCATCCGTTGGTTCGATTCATTCCTCAATGGGATGTTCTAGATTATTTCTACTCTTTTAGGGTAACTCATTATTTTAGGACATTCTTACTCAACACCTTCAATATTAACATACCATTGTCTTCACCGTAAATCTTGACAATTAATGCTTTCATTGTACTCTAGCTTCGCAACCTCTAAGTCATATAGAGCTTTCATAACTCCAATTCACTCGAGAGATTGACTCATTATTTTCAAATAAGTAAGAATATTCATTCTAGACTTTTCGTACGTACCTTTTCACTAATCGTGAGTCTGTTTTTTGTAAGGTTGACTAAAGTTGAACACCAAGAATGGTCAGTCGAGAAATGTTTATCAATCTTGCCAACATTGAAGTTGAGCGTAGGAATTTGGGTTTGCACCAAGACAAGCTTACTCCCTTTGAGTCAAGCATCATGAGTATGGAAAGAAAAATTGAGAGAATTAGAGGAATAATGACTAATCTTCGAGGTTTATCTGATATGCCACCAGACTTTCTAGAGCTATTGTTCGAAACTGACTTTATTACTCCCATCTACACTATGGAGTCTCCAGTATTGACGACCTAACCTATGCCTGATTGTGATGCACAAGTATCTCTTAGTTTGTATTCAGTTGCACTGCAAAAAGCACTCAATGGGTTGACAGATATGGGAGAGAAGAAGAAAACAGAAGGAAAGATTTCTAACCATAAGGCAGGGTCATCTCAATAGTTTGAGATAGAAAAGTTATCCAAATCAGGAGAAGAAAGTAATAATAAAGCTGGGGACTTGAACTTTTTGTTATATGATGGGTCTAGGGATCCTCGCTCCCATTTGAAAGCATACCTCGATAAGCTAGTCGTTATAGGGCAAAGTGATGGTCTTAAGATGAAGCGTTTTGTCAATTCACTTACAGGTCTAGCATTCACGTGGTACGCAAAGAAGGATACAAGCAAGTGGGTATCTTGGGACAATTTAGCAAGTGACTTTATTGGGCGGTTCGACAATAGGCTGAAGATGAAGTTCATAGTTGAAACTCTGGGACATAACAATGTTGGTTTGGTTGAGCCACAATTCAAGGATAAGGGAAAGAAAATTATCAATGAGGCATCAAAGCCTCCAAAGCCCAAAGTGATTAAATCCCAAGCCATGATTCTCTTAGATGAACCACCGTTAATCACTTTTGAAATGTTTAGGTCACATGGTATCTTGAAACCTAAGTTTATTGGCTCGTATTGCCTTTCAAGTTCTTTCTTTGATCCCAAAAAGCATTGTGCCTTCCATTCTGGCATGCTTGGTCATGATACGGATGAATGACGCCATTTGAAGAGAGAATTACAAAATTTGATAAGCAATGGGACAATAGTAAAGAAATGTCGCACTCAATTGATATGGTATCCGTCTCCATAAATCCTCCCAACACCAAATTATGCCCAAGCTTATACTTAAACTGTTTGGTACCCACTTACATCCATTGCTCCAATATCAAAATACATTCCAGTGTCTTATCCAAATTCACCAACAAATCAACGATCCAATCAATCTGCTAGACCTCCCGTCAAGTTTCAGAAAAATCCACCAAGACAATATACCCTTCTAGCTAAACCCATAACCCAGTTGTATGAAAGACTCAAAGAAGCAGGATACTTTACACCTATCCCTGTCATACCTATTAATACTCAGTCTGAATGGTACAATCCTAACCAGGTTTGCGCCTACCACTCTGGGATGAAAGGACATCCCATAGAGGCATGTTTTTCCTTGAAGAACAAGATTCAAACAATGATTGATACCAAGGTGCTAAATATGGCAGGGCCAAATCTCGATGTTGATTAATTTTCTAAGCATGACTTGCATATGTTTGGTATTGATGAAGAGGACATCATGTTGTATCTCCGCTTTGGGCTCTCAAGCATTTGAAATTACTTTAAGCTTTACATACTTGGAATAATATGGAGTTTATTTTATGCTTTCCTTTTATGTAATTGGAACTACGTTTGACCTGATTCCCCTATAAATGGGATGCGTAGGCCCTCATTTAATGGGTTTGGTCTCATTATAATAAAACTTTCTTTCCCCCTATTTTATCATTTTGTATGAAGTTGGAAGGATTAACGATGATATCAATCACAAAGGATCTTTCAAATCAACAGTTATGATGTTCATTATGAGTTGACCTTGTTCATTCCATAACTTTCTTATCTTCTTTACAACTACAATTTCAAATTCAGTATCATGTTAATCTCTTGAAAGCATAAGTTCTATCACTATCGTCTGTCTCGTGCATTAGAAGCTCAAATCTCTATGCTAGATCACTTATTAAGTCATAGTCTTCATCTTAGAATGTCTTTTATTCATATTGTTTTAAAATTATTTGTGCTATGTGGTAACTTTTGTTTGATTTATTTATTTTATTCAATGGTTGTCTAGCATTTGAACATCAAATCAGCTAAGAGTCTGGAATTTGACAAATACGCCTAACCATCTTCATCCTTTTCCTAACATAAATTTTGCTTCTTCCCCAACACAAAATACCTCCTTACCTGTATCTGCTTATTCGTCTCCTCAACAAATATCTTTAACACACGCCAATTTTGGTACTTTGGAAAATATGGTAATACAAAATGAGGAATCACCTACATTGCAATAAAAGTTTCTTGACTTAGAAAAGAGGTTGGTTGCATGTCTACGTTCCAATGGCAATTATGACTTGAGGTATGAGAAACTGTGTGTAACACCCCATACCTTTTAGACCCTACTTGCTCGGTGATCTAGGGCGCATTTATATGTCGTATTTGAACCATGTTTACCTTAGTTTTGAGAGCAATAAATGCATATTTTGTATTGGTTTTGATGGACTATTGATATTGTACTAACGTCCCCAAAGAAAAGTCGAAGAAAAGAAAAAAAATCAAATTTTTAAGGCCAGGTGCGCCCAGGGGCGTGCCAGGCCGCTTTTTGCTAAATATTTTATGGCACAGGTAGCAAAGGGGCGCGCCCAGGGGCGTGCTAGGCCGCTCAGGCTCCCCTTTTCCAGAGCTAAAATTCAGCTAAGTCTCATGGGCGTGCCGGGGTGCTTTTTGCCAAATTTCTTCACTGATTATTAGTCTATAAAGAGGACTCTTAGGTGATGGTATCATTATTCCATCGTAGTAGGACAACTCTTGAGCGATTTTACAATATATCATTAAGCAGAAGGATTTAAATCTAAGGCAGTGGAGGTGGCTTGAGCTATTGAAAGACTATGATATTGATATCCTATATCATCCAGGGAAAGCGAATGTGGTGGCCGATGCATTAAGCCGCAAAGCAGTAGGAAGCACTAGTGGCCAGTTAACAAAAAAGCAAGACCTAGTCAAAGATTTACATCAACTAGCCAGCTTGGGAGTTCGTCTTCTTAAATCTCCAGATAAAGGGGTTATTGTGCAAAATACAGCAGAATCTTCCTTAGTAGCTGAGGAGAAAGAGAAACAGGATGCGGATCCTATTTTATTGCAGCTGAAAGAAAATGTACAACAGGGATTGACAAAGGCGTTTGATCTTATGCAAGAAGGATTACTTCAATGCCAAGGTAGATTATGTGTACCGAATGCAGATGAGATGAGAAGACGATAGAGGTGCATCATTCATGATATTCTATTCATCCGGGAGCTACCAAAATGTACCATGATTTGAAGGAAATGTATTTGTGAGGAAACATAAAGAAGAACATTGCAGAATTTGTAGCTCAATGCACGAATTGTCAACAAGTAAAGGTAGATCATCAGAACCCAGGAGATTACATGCAATGTATCAATCTTCCAGTCTGGAAATGGGACATGATTAATATGGATTTCATCACAGGTTTGCGTTGTACACAGCGGAAATTTGATTCTATATGGGTCATAGTTGATAGGCTTACCAAGTGAGTGCATTTTCTACCAGTCAAGACCACCTATACAGTTGAAGATTATGCAAGGTTGTATGTTAAAGAGATAGTGTGATTGCATGGTATTCCAATTTACATTATATCAGACAGAGGAGCACAATTTACCGCACATTTTTTGGAGATCTTTTCAGAAGAGCTTGGTACACAAGTGAATCTGAGTACGACTTTTCATATTCAGACAAATGGATAAGCAGAACGTACTATCCAAACACTTGAAGATATGCTAAGAGATTGCACGTTATATTTTCAAGGCAGTTGGGATGATCATTTGCCTCTTATTGAATTCGCTTACAACAATAGCTATCATTCAAGTATCAAAATGGCACATTATGAAGTTTTATATGGAAGAAAGTGTAGATCGCCAATTGGATGGTTTGAAGCGGGTGAAACTTCTTTACTTGAGCAAAATCTTGTTCATCAAGCTATGGAAAAAGATGTTCCAACAGTGGATACAAATTTCCCAAAGTCAACACAAGTCCTATGCTGATGTTAGAAGAAGAGGGCTCGAATTTGCCATAGATGATTGAGTATTCTTGAAGGTGTCACCACTGAAAGGGGTAATGCAATTTGGAAAGAAAGGGAAATTGAGTCCACGTTATATAGGGCCATATGAAATTTTTTGAAGATTTGGGTAAGTTGCGTATGAATTGGCACTACCCCAAGAACTCTCCACAGTTCATCAAGTATTTCATGTTTCTATGCTTCAAAAGTGCATAAGAGATCCATCTCGTTTGCTCCTATTGAAGATGTACAAGTTATGGAGGATATCACCTATGAAGAGACACCGATTGCTATTCTGGATAGACAAGTGAGGAGGTTAAGGAATAAAGAAGTGGCTTCCGTGAAGGTACTTTGGAGAAATTGACAAGTAGAAGAAATCACATGGGAAGCCGAAGAAATGATGAAGTCAAATTACACGTATTTGTTTCACACGGAAGAAAAAGTTCAAAGTACGAAAGAAGAGCAATAACAAGTAAGTATATATAAGCATTATGTGTATATGTGTATATGCTAACACAAATATGCATTTGTTGCACTTGACAAAATGTTATTTACATTTGAGGACGAATGTTTCTAAGGGGGGAAGGATGTAACACCCCGTACCTTGTCGACCCTACTTTCTTGGTGATCTAGGGCGCATTTATATGTCATATTTGAACCATTTTTACCTTAGTTTTGAGAGCAATAAGTGCATATTTTGTGTGGGTTTTGATGTATTATTGATATTGTACTAACGTTCCCAAAGAAAAGTCGAAGAAAGGAAAAAAAATCAAATTTTAAGGTCAGGCGCGCCCAGCGGCGTGCCAGGCCGCTTTCTACCAAAATTTTTATGGAACAGGAAGCAAAGGGGCGCACCCAGGGGCATGCCAAGCCGCTCAGGATCCCCTTTTCCAGAGCTGAAATTCAGCTAAGTCACAGGGGCGTGCCGTGGTGTTTTTTTCCAAATTTCTTCCATCATAGTAGGACTACTGGCATCATTATGGTATCGTAGTATTCCATCATAGTAGGACTACTCTTGAGCGAGCTTGGCATCCAAGTTGGGATTAATTCGTCATCATAATTATTTTATCAAATTATGTTAAATTAAACCATCAGTGGCTAAAATTGCTTATTCTTGGGATTGAGGCTACGAACATGAATCTCGTGAGTGGAATATGGTCGTAACATTTATGGAATTATTTAAACATGAGATTGTTGGGGTATTACACATCGAATTTGGTGGGCTAAGTTAACATGTGTTAATGAGCTCAATTTAAGGCACAAAATGGAGTAAAAGACATGGCCCAAAAGGGCAAATGACCCATTCTTCCATATTGACCAAGTACACATGGAATTTAATGCCAAGAATTGGCTAAGGATGACTTGAGGGCCTATATAAAGTGGAAAAATCAGATTTTTATTCATTTAAACACACATGCCATTTGTAGAATTTTCAAGATATTTCCTTTTGGCTCTCAAAACCTTAAGTCATCTCTTTGGACAAGATCATCATTTTTCAAGCTTGGGTAAGTGATTATTCTTGTGCTTTAATATATTATATGCATGAGATATGGTGTATATCATGATGGTTATGTCTAAAAGTTTTAAGTAGTGCACTTTTGCTTTTTTGCTAAAAGATGTGTCATCTATGGGATTTGAACTTGAAAGGAGACTTGAGGTTTTGATGGAAGTGAATGGTGTGGATGAAATATCAAAATGTATGGTATGGTTATGTCCTTAACTTGTTTTTTTTCTATATGTATAACTTGTGGGATTGTTGTTATGCAACATATTGAGTTGACTTGATGGAGTAATTGTGATGTTGTGTTGATGGAGAAGTGTAAAGTATAAACTTGGTGTGACATGCTATTGGTTTATGATGTCTTGGTGAATGTATGGAATGTTGTGGTATTGTTTTTATGACAATGCCATGAATGGTATTGTAAAGGGTGAAATGTCGTTATAGGGCAATCATGTAACTCATTGTCGTCTTATGCACTTGTAAGGTAGTTAGTTATTAACGTGAGCTCTGTTATGTATTTGTGTTGTAGAGTAAAACATAAGGAATGAGCTGGATTATTGTATTCACATATAGGATTGTGTATTCATATTGGTAAGATAAGGTATGTAAGGTTACTCTTTTCGTATCCTTCTGTAGCACATAGTGTTCACATTGTCATAGTACTTGTTCCATTCCGAAATGATCTAAGGTATATCATTTTAGGTTGTTATCTATTGTTATTCACATGTATCATATTCATTGACTATTGTTCCAAAGTTCCAACAATGTTACAACCAATAATGTATCACTCTTCCAATAATGTATCACTCTTATAATATAAGAATTGAAGTAATGCATACTTGTTGAGTACGGGTAGCAGCCCAAAGGGGCAAAAGCCTAGTTAGGGGCAATCCCAAATGAACATTGGGAATGGGTGGCAACTCGAAGGGGCGAAAGCCTAGCTAGAGGCAATCCCGAATGAATATTGGAAATGGGTGGCAACTCGAAGGGGCGTAAGCCTAGCTAGAGGCAATCCCGAATGGGTGGCAACTCAAAGGGGGAGGAAGCCTAGCTTGAGGCGATCCTGAAAGATTATATGAATGATATTACATGAGAAATATTTCATGAATGATTGTGACAATGATATGAACGATGATGAAATAAATGAATGCAATGTACACGACTCCACACATGTATATTCTGGCGGCTAATCTATATTGCCCACTCACTTGTACTTGATTTCATTGAAGTCCTTATATCTTATGCAGTTACTTATAGCCTTACATAATTAGTACATTCTTAGTACTGACATCCCTTGGGGGACTTACCTTACTTGCTGCAGGCACATGTGCTAGTAGACCTCCACAGTAGGTTGCAGATCATTTGTCAATCATTGGTGAGCTCAAGTTGGTTCGGAGCTTTCCGAGTCACTATGTACATTTTTTTTGGTATTGTAAATGTTGTATAAAGCGGGGACTTGTACCCGACTTTAGGTTGGTTATGTCCATGTATCTATAGAGGCTTTGTAGATGTTGTGAGAAAAATGAAGGAAATGTAAGGAACGTATGCTTTTGACTTGGTGGCCCTAACGGCCAAGTTTCATATATGTATATATATCACATATTTTCCATGACTTCCGCTATAGGCATCTTATATCTATATTTGATGGTGATGCTTATTGAGTGACATGTGTATGAGTGTAAACAAATGAAGATTTGTTCTCTCGGGCCTTACCGGCTTTGGGTGCCAGTCTGCCCCATTGGAATTCAGGGCGTGACAAAAGTGGTATAAGAGCAAGTCATCCTAAGGGTGTCTACAAAGCCGTGTCTGAGTAGAGTCTTGCTTATGTATATGTTGTGCACCATATTTATAAGCAAGAGGATACATGACATTTAGGAGTTGCTTCTTTTCTTCATAACTAGATCGTGTAATAGAGCCAATGTTGTAATTGGAATCGTATCTGACCATTGGAATTAGTTTTCTTTGTCATAGTAAAATGTCGATGACAAGATGAGGTAGGGGTAAAGGTAAGAAGGTAGATATGCTTGCCGGAGAAGGAACGATTAAATCAACACCTGACCAAGCTAGTCAAGGTGGGGCTGACATTGAGTTTGTATCGTGGGCTTCTTTTACTTTTCCAGCTCTAGAAGAGCCGAGAAGGAGAGAAGAACCTACTGAACCACCTGTTAATGCTACGGAGGAAGATCTAAGAAATGCGGTACAAATGTTGACTTGTATAGTTGCCGCACAGAATCAAGGACCAGTTGGTCCAATGACAAGTAACGACAGTGAGGCTAGGGCGGCTAGCCGAAGGACGCATGATTTTCTGAAATTAGATCCTCCCACATTCAATGGAACAGATCTGAACGCAGACCCACAGTACTTCGTAGACCAAATTCAAAGGCTCTAGATGTTATGCATGTGACTGGTGTAGAAACAGTTGATCTTGCAGCCTATAGATTGAAAGGAGAAGCTATATTGTGGTATGAAGATTGGAAGAGATCTCGTGGTATTGGTGCAATTCCAGCTAATTGAAAAGAATTTAAAATGGCATTCCTTGATCATTATCTTCCCTATGAGATCCGAGATGCTTGCGCGGATCAGTTTTTAAATCTCTGTCAAGGGAATATGAGTGCCAGAGAATACAGTCTGAAGTATAATTCTTTGGCTCGATATGCTCCTAGTGTAGTGGCCACAATGACAGATAGAGTCCATCGATATGTGGACAGATTGGAGCCATACTTGGTGAGGGACTGCACTATTGCTGCTTTGAACAGAGATATGGATATAGTGAGAATTAAGGCTTTCGCACAGAAGATGGAGGACCAAAGGCAAAAAAGAAGGGTACACGAATTTGAACAAGGGCCGTCAAAGAGGGGGCTAGACCTATGGGATAGTATATTGTATCCCAAGGAGAATCTAGGCCTCGAATTTTTCCTAGACAGCCTAGACCATCATTTTCTTCCCCTACAACAGGTACTTCATCCCAGTTTCGGGGGTTTAGAGGCAGCCATTTTGGTCAGAGCAGTGTGGTTCGAGGTTCAAAAATGGCAGGATTTTCTCACCAACCGTGTCAGCATCGTGGGAAGTCTCATTTAGGTGAATGTCGGGTTGGAATGAATGTTTGCTATTTTTGCAGCGTGCCGGGGCACATGGTGAGAGAGTGCCCATAAAGGGGCATGGGTGGTATAGCACGACCTACGGGATCAACCGTTGCATCATCATCATCGGTTATTTCCCTAGGTAGAGATGTATAGCCTGCTGGTCATGGTAGAGGTTCTAGAGGAGCAGCTAGTTCCAGTGGAGCCCAGAATCGCACTTATGCTCTAGTGGACCGGCAGAATTCGGAGGCTTCACCTGATGTAGTCACAGGTACACTATCCATATTTTTGTATACTGTATATGCATTGATTTAATTGGGTTCTACATTGTCATATGTTACTTCATTGATTGATGTGAAATTTTAACGAACACCAAAATTATTACATAAGTCAATTGAAGTATCTACACCAGTTGGTGAACCCATTGTTGCAAAAAGAGTATATCGTGATTGTGTGGTAACTGTGTGTGGTCATGATACACTGGATGATCTTATTGAACTAGAAATGGTGGATTTTGATGTCATAATGGGTATGGATTAGTTGGCTTCTTGTTATACCACGATGGATTGCCGAGCTAAGAAAATACATTTTCATTTTCTACAAACGAATGTTCTTGAAGGGAAGGGTGATGTGGGGGCACCGAGGGGAAAAGTTATTTCCTACCTTAAGGCAAGGAAAATGATAGCCAAGGGGTACCTATCTCACTTAGTAAGGGTGAAAGATACTGATGTAGAACCACTAACTCCTCAGTCGGTTCCAGTGGTCAATGAATTTCTCGATGTATTTCCTGACGATCTTTCAGGTTTACCCCCAGAATGGGAAGTAGAGTTTGGCATTGATGTGATTCCAGGCACTCAGCCTATCTCTATTCCTCCATATAGAATGGCTCCAGCAGAATTGGGAGAATTGAAGGAGCAATTAAAAGATTTGTTATACAAGGGATTCATAAGGCATAGTATGTCCCCGTGGGGTGCACCGGTATTATTTGTAACGAAGAAAGACGGCACATTGAGAATGTGCAGTGACTATCGGCAATTGAATAAAGTAACGATCAAGAACAAATATCCCCTCCCTAGAATTGACGATTTGTTTGATCAGTTATAGGGTGCCACATGTTTTTCAAAGATTGACTTGAGATCGGGTTACCATCAAGTCAGAGTTAGAGAAAAAGATATACCCAAGACAGCTTTTCGAACACGGTATGGCCATTATGAATTTTTAGTTATGTCATTTGGAGTAACAAATGCACCAGTTGTTTTCATGGATTTGATGAATAAGGTGTTTAATCCATTTCTAGACGTGTTCGTGACGGTGTTTATAGATGACATCCTGGTTTATTCAAGATCACAAGAGGACCATGCTAATCACTTACAACAAGTGTTACAGATTCTTCGTGAGCGTAAGTTGTATGCAAAGTTCTCTAAATGTGAATTTTGGTTGAAATCCATAGCATTCTTGGGCCACATTGTGTCCGATGAAGGAATTCAGGTTGATACACAAAAGATTGAAGCGGTGAAAAACTGGCCAAGGCCTACGACGCCTACAAAAATTCATAGCTTCCTTGGGTTGGCAGGTTATTACCGAAGGTTTGTTGAAAGGTTTTTTTCCATTGCTTCACCTTTAACGAAGCTTACACACAAGGCAATCAAGTTTCAGTGGAATGATGCATGTGAGAAAAGTTTCCAAGAGCTGAAAGATAAATTGACTTCTACACCAGTATTGGTACTTCCGAAAGGCACCAAAGGGTATGCAGTCTATTGTGATGCGTCCGGAGTTAGCCTAGGATGTGTATTCATGCAGCACGGTAATTTCATAGTGTATGCCTCAACACAGTTGCGGCCACATTAAAGAAATTATCCCACACATGATCTTGAGTTAGCAGCTGTGGTATTTGCTTTAAAGATATGGCATCATTATTTATATGGAGTCCATATTGACATCTACACTGATCACAAAAGTTTACAATATATCTTTAAGTATAAGGATTTAAATCTGAGTACGACTTTTCATCCTCATACAGATGGACAAGCAGAACGTACTATCCAAGCACTTGAAGATATGCTACGAGCTTGCACGTTAGATTTTCAAGGCAGTATGGATGATCATTTGCCTCTTATTGAATTTGCTTATAACAATAGCTATCATTCAAGGATCAAAATGGCACCTTATGAAGTTTTATATGGAAGAAAGTGTACATCGCCAATTGGATGGTTTGAAGTAGGTGAAACTGCTTTACTGGGGCTAGATCTTGTTCATAAAGCTATAGAAAAGTTAAAGTGATCCAACAGCAGCTACAAATGGCCCAAAGTCGACACAAGTCCTATGCTGATGTTAGAAGAAGAGGGCTCGAATTTGCCATAGGTGATTGGGTATTCTTGAAGGTGTCACTGATGAAAGGGGTAATACGATTAGGAAAGAGAGGGAAATTGAGTCCACGTTATATAAGGCCATATGAAATTGTCCGAAGATTTGGGCAAGTTGCGTATGAATTGGCACTAACCCAAGAACTCTCCGTAGTTCATCAAGTATTTCATGTTTTGATGCTTCGAAAGTGCATAGGAGATCCATCTCGTATTGCTCCCATTGAAGATGTACAAGTTACGGAGGATCTCACCTATGAAGAGATACCGATTGTTATTCTGGATAGAAAAGTGAAGAGGTTAAGGAATAAAGAAGTGGCTTCCGTAAAGGTACTTTGGAGAAATCAACAAGTAGAAGAAATCACATGGGAAGCCGAAGAAATGATAAAGTCAAAGTACCCATATTTGTTTCACACGGAAGAAAAAGTTCAAACTGTGGAAGAAGAGCAATAACAAGTAAGTATCTATAACCATTATGTGTATATGTATTTATGCTAACACAAAGATGTATTTGTTGTACTAGAGAAAATGTTATTTACATTCGAGGACGAATGTTTATAAGGAGGGAAGGATATAACACCCCATACTTTTTCGACCCTACTTGCTTGGTGATCTAGGGCATATTAATATGTCCTATTTGAACCATGTTTACCTTAGTTTTGAGAGAAATAAGTGCATATTTTTTATGGGTTTTGATGGACTATTGATATTGTACTAACGTCCCCAAAGAAAAGTCAAAGAAAGGAAAAAAAATCAAATTTTTAAGGTCAGGCGCGCCCAGGGGAGTTCCAGGCCGCTTTCTGCCAAAATTTTTATGGAACAGGCATCAAAGGGGCGTGCCCAGGGGAGAGCCAGGCCACTCAGGCTCCCCTTTTCCAGAGCTGAAATTCAGCTTAGTCTCTGGGGCGCCCAGGGATATGATGGGGTGCTATTTGCAAAATTTCTTCTCCGATTATTAGTCTATATAGAGGACTCTTGTGTTATGGTATCGTTGTTCCATCGTAGTAGGACTACTCTTGAGCGAGTTTGGCATCCAAGTTGGGATTAATTCGTTGTCATAATTATTTTATCAAATTATGTTAAATTAAGCCATCAGTGGCTAAAATTGCTTATTCTTGGGATTGAAGCTACGAACATGAATCTCGTGAGTGGAATATGGTCGTAACATTTAAAGAATTATTTAAACATGAGATTGTTGGGGTATTACACATTGAATTTGGTGGGCTAAGTTAACATGTGTTAATGGGCTCAATTTAAGGCCCAAAATGGAGTAAAAGACATGGCCCAAAAGGGCAAATGACCCATTCTTCCATGTTGACCAAGTAAATATGGTATTTAATTCCTAGAATTGGCGAAGGATGACTTTAGGCCTATATAAAGCGGAAAAATCAGATTTTTATTCATTTAGACACACATGCCATTTCTAGAATTTTCAAGATATTTCCTTTTGGCTCTTAAAACCCTAAGTCATCTCTTTGGACAAGATCATCAGTTTTCAAGCTTTGGTAGAGATGGTGTAGATCATGATGGTTATGCATAAAAGTGTTAAGTAGTGCACTTTTGCTTTTTTGCTAAAAAATGTGACATCTATGGGATTTGAACTTGAAAGGAGACTTGAGGTTTTGATGGAAGTGAATGGTATGGATGAAATATCAACATGTATGGTGTGGTTATGTCCTTAACTTGTTTTTTTTCTATATGTATAACTTGTGGGATTGTTATGCAACATATTGAGATGACTTGATGGAGTAATTGTGATGTTGTGTTGATGGAGAAGTGTAAAGTATAAACTTGGTGTGACATGCTATTGGTTTATGATGTCTTGGTGAATGTATGGAATGTTGTGGTATTGTTGGTATGACAATGCCGTGAATGGTATTGTAAAGGGTGAAATGACGTTATAGGGCAATCATGTAACTCATTGTCGTCTTATGCACTTGTAAGGTAGTTATTTATTAACATGAGCTCCGTTATGTATTTGTGTTGTAGAGTAAAACGCAAGGAAGGAGATGGATTATTGTATTCACATATAGGATTGTGTATTCATAATGGGAAGATAAGGTATGTAAGGTTACTCTTTTCATATCCTTCTGCAGCATATAGTGTTCACATTGTCATTGTACTTGTTCCGTTCCGAAATGTTCTAAGGTATATCATTTCAGGTTGTTATCTATTGTTATTCACATGTCTCTTATTCATTGACTATTGTTCCAAAGTTCCAAAAATGTTACAACCAATAACTTATCACTCTTCCAATAACGTATCACTCTTATAGTATAAGAATTGAAGTAATGCATACTTGTTGAGTATGGGTAGCAGCCAAAAGGGACAAAACCCTAGTTAGGGGCAATCCCAAATGAACATTGGGAACGGGTGGAAACTCGAAGGGGTGAAAGCCTAGCTAGAGGCAATCCCGAATGAATATTGGAAACGGGTGGCAACTCGAAGGGGCGTAAGCCTAGCTAGAGGCAATCCCGAATGGGTGGCAACTCAAAGGGGGAGGAAGCCTAGCTAGAGGTGATCCCGAAAGATTATATGAATGATATTACATGAGCAATATTTCATGAATGATTGTGACAACGATATGAACGAAAATGAAAGAAATGAATGTAATGTACACGACTCCACACATGTATATTCTGGCGGCTAATCTATATTGCCCACTCACTTGTACTTGATTTTATTGAAGTCCTTATATCTTATGCAGTTACTTATAGCCTTACATACTCAGTACATTCTTTGTTCTGACGTCCCTTGGGGGACTTACCTTACTTGTTGCAGGCATAGGTGCTAGTAGACCTCCACATTAGGTTGCAGATTATTTGCCGATCATTGGTGAGCTCCAGTTGGTTTGGGGATTTCCATGTCACTATGTGTTACGCACTGAATACCATCAGGACGGATTAGCAATCATAGCCGACAAGGCCCGAGAGAACCAAGCTTTACTCCTATTCAACCATATGTGTGCCATAAGAAACCCATGATCACGTAAGATCTTTAGATACCAACAACGGAATTCATGGAGCATGATACATATATATACATATGTGAAACTTGGCCGTTGAGGCCATCAAGTCAAAAATGACATGTACATGTTACATTCATACACCCACATCCGTCTACAAATTCTCTAACAGATACATTTATCAACACTAACTGAAAGTCGGGACAAGTCCCCGCTTTATACAACATGTACAATACCAAAACATATGAACAACTGTGACTCGGAGAAGCCCCAAACTAACTGGAGCTCACTAATGAGCTGCAATGACTGGCAACCTACTGTGGAGGCCTACTAGTACCTGCGCCTGCAGCAAGTAAGATAAATCCCCCAAGAGGGGTTAGTACGAAGAATGTACTGAGTATGTAAGTCTCAAATGAAACTGTATGATATGTGAGTATGGCAATGAAATCAAATTCAAGTTCATAACCAATATGGATAAGTCACTATGCTGAACTTTGGAAACCATGTATATTGCTTTCTTTAATTTCTTTGTTTCTTTGATTCTATGATTATTCATCTTTGCCTGTGACCTGTGATACCCGGGCCCCGACTGAACAGTGGGTTTTAACATAACATAACATTATGTTGGGATCGGATCAAGCTAGGCTTTTTCCCCTAGAGCTGCCACCCTATGAATCAATATATATATCGGGATCGGCTCGTGCTAGGTTATTACCTCTAGAGTTGCCACCCATCAATTAACTTATCAGGTTCGGCTCGAGCTAGGTTTTTACCTCTATAGCCACCCCCTATCAGGATCGGTCTGACCTAGGCTTATGCCTCTAGGACTGCCCCCTGATCCAACAATCTCGGGATCAGCTTGAGCTAGGCATTTCGCCCCCAAAGCTACCACCCATACTTGATCATTGACCACATATAAGCATTACTTTATTCATTACTTTGACATTGATACAATGATAGTTATACTTTCCTTGAAGCTTTAGATCATTAACCAATGAGTGAGAGACATATGAATAAACATTGTTGGAAACATAACACCATTGGAACCATTGGACAATAATCAATGAACAAGATACATGAATATAACCACTATTGGAACTTTGGAACGTAACCATATTGGGCTTTTGGAACATTATTCATGAATATGAGACATGAGATTCACAATTGATCAATGAGTAGGAAACATGTAATAATAGCCATTGATAACCGGGAATAGGATACCTTAGCACATTACGGAATAGGATAAGTGTAACGTCAATGTGAATTCTATATGCTGCAAAAAGATACGGACCAAGTAACCTTACATACCTTCACTTCCAAGTATGAATACACAAGCCTATGTATGAACACAATAGTGCAGCTTCTTCTTTACGTCTTACTCTATAATACAAGTACATATCGGAGCTTACATTAGCGACTAGTTACTATACAGGTGTACAAGAAGACAATGAACTATATGATTGCCGTATAACGTCATGTCATCCCTTACAATACAATCCGATGCATTATCATATCAACAATACCATAACATTACGCACATTGACCAAGAGATCATACATCGATAGCATTTCATACCATACTTACCCCTTACGCTTTTCTCTTTATCATTACGTCACAATTACTCCTTCATAACAACATATGAACAACCATCCATACTTAATATAGTCCAACACGCCTCCATATGACACTTTAAAGTCATTAAAACGACATCACAAGTTGATAATTACATCCAAAATGGGTATAGGGGTCTTCGGGGACCAAGACGATGCGAAAACATACAAAGCCGTACCTGGGGACATGACATTTTCGGTCATTATAGCACCAAAATCGTAACCAATTTCACAATAACAATTCCACACATTATTCACAAGGATAAAACAAAGTAAGACTATAATCACATCCCACTTGTAAATATTTATTCCATCAAGTTCACTTCCTTTAAGACCACAAGTACATGTTCAAGTTTACAAGACAAAGCCATCCTCTGATTTAGCAAACATGTAACATTTCACACATTGTGAACTTCTCAATACTCCACCAACATAACCAACATAATATACACCATATATCATGCATAAAATATATTAAATCATCATAATAAACACTTACCAGGCCTTCTACAAAGCTGATCTTGGCCAAAGGAATGACTTAGGGTTCTTGACAGACAAAAGCAAAATATTTGGTAAAGTCTAGAAAATGGCATGAGAGTTCAATGGAAATAAAAATATGATTTCTCTCTTTATATAGTCCCTTTAAAGTGATCCTCATCCACACACTTTGTGTGTTTACTTGGTCAACGGAAGAGTTGGGCAAGAATGGATCAAATTCCCATGTTGGGCTATATCTTTCTTATAATTTTGGGCTTAATTTAGGGCCAATTGTACAAGACTTATTAATGCCCACAATTTAATACATAATTCATAAAATCTCTCAAGTTTCCATTTTTCCATAAATATTACGGTAGTCAGCTAGACTCAGAAACGTACGGGGTGTTACATTCTTCCCCCCCTTAGGAACATTCGTCCTCGAATGTTAGTGTTATCATTTCAAAGTAAACAATTACAAGTTTAGGAACATTCTTCATGTCATCATATAAAGATATACTCAAATGTTATAAATACTTACTTGTCATCCTTCCCTTTGGAACAAATGAGGGTACTTGGATTTCATCATTTCTTCAGCTTCCCAAGTGACCTCTTCTATTTGCTGATTTCTCCAAAGTACCTTTATGGATGCTATATATTTATTCCTCAACCTCTTCACTTGTCTATCCAGAATAGATATAGGTATCTCCTCATAGGTAAGGTCCTCCGTAACTTGTACATCATCAATAAGAGTAAAACGAGATGGATCCCCTATGCACTTTCGAAGCATTGACACATGAAATAACGGATGAACTCTAGAGAGTTCCTGAGGTAGGGGCAACTCATATGCAACCTGCCCAAATCTTCTAACAATCTCATATGGGCCTATATAAACTGGACTCAATTTTCCTTTCTTTCCGAACCGCATTACCCCTTTCATCATTGACACCTTCAGAAATACCCAATCACCTATGGAGAACTCAAGTTCTCTTCTTCTAACATCGGCATATGACTTGTGTCGACTCTGGGCCGTTTGTAACCGTTGTTGAATCACTTTAACTTTCTCCATAGCCTGATGAACCAGATCTGGCCCAAGTAAAGCAGTTTCACCCGCTTCAAACCATCCAATTGGTGATCTACATTTCCTTCCATACAAAGCTTCATAAGGTGCCATTTTAATACTTGAGTGATAGCTATTGTTGTAATAAAATTAAATAAGAGGCAAATGGTCATCCCAACTGCCTTGAAAATCTAACGTGCTTGCTCGTAGCATATCTTCAAGTGTCTAAATAGTACATTCTGCTTGCCCATCAGTCTGAGGATGGAAAGCCGTACTCAAATTCACCTATGTGCCCAAACTCTGCTGAAAAGATCTCCAAAAGTGCGCTGTGAACTGTGCTCCTCTGTCTGATATAATGGAAAGTGGAATACCATGCAATCGTACTATCTCTTTCACATACAACTTCGCATACTCTTCAGTTGTATAGGTGGTCCTGACTGGTAGGAAGTGCGCTGACTTAGTAAGCCTGCCCACTATAACCCATATAGAATCAAATTTCCACAGTGTGCGAGGCAAACCTGTGATAAAATCCATATTAATCATATCCCATTTCCAGACTGGAAGATTGATACATTGCATGTAACCTCCTAGTTTCTGATGCTCTACCTTTACTTGTTGATAATTCGGGCATTGATCGATGAATTCTGCAATGTTCTTTTTCATATTTCCCTACCAATACACTTCTTTTAAATCATGATACATTTTAGTAGCACCCGGATGAATAAAATAGCATGAATGATGCGTCTCTGTCATAATTCATTTTCGCAGTTCATCTATATCTGGTACACATAACCTACCCTGGCATTGAAGTACCACTTCCTCTGTAAGATCAAATGCCTTTGTCAAATTCTGTTGTACATTTTCCTTTAACTGCAACAACATAGGATCTGCAAACTGCTTCTCTTTCACGTCAGTTATTAGTAAAGATTCAGCCGCATTTTGTACAATAACTCCTTCACCTGAGCATTCAAGAAGACGAACCCCCAAGATGGCTAATTGATGTAGGTCCTTGATTATCTCTTTCTATTCTATCAATTGGCTACTAGTGCTTTCTATTACCTTGCGTCTCAATGCAACCGCTACTACATTTACTTTTCCTAGATGATAAAGAATGTCAATATCATAAGTCTTTTAAGAGCTCTAACCACCTCCATTGCCTCAAATTGAGTTCTTTCTGCTTAAAGATATATTGTAAACTTTTGTGATCAGTATAGATATCAACATGAACTCCATACAAATAATGATGTCATATCTTTAAAGCAAAAACCACCGTTGCTAATTCAAGATCATGTGTGGGATAGTTTCTCTCATGTGGCCATAACTGTCGTGAGGCATATGCTATGACATTACCGTGCTGCATCAATACACATTCGAGGACAACTCCGAAAGCATCACAATACACAGCATAACCTTCGGTAACTTCAGGAAGCACTAAAATTGGTGTGGAGGTTAATTTATCTTTCAACTTTTGGAAGATTTTCTCACATGCATCATTCCACTGAAATTTAACTGCTTTATGTGTAAGCTTTGTTAACGGTGCAGCAATAGAGGAAAAACCTTCCACAAATCTTCGGTAATAACCTGCCAGTCCAAGAAAACTATGAATTTCTGTAGGTGTCGTAGGTCTTGGTCAATTCTTCACTAATTCAATCTTATGTGTATCAACCTGTATCCCTTCATCTGATACAATGTGACCTAAGAATGTGATGGAGTTTAACTAAAAATCACACTTAGAGAACTTTGCATACAATTTACGTTCGCAAAGAATCTGTAACACCTGTCGTAAATGATTAGCATGGTCCTCTGGTGATCTTGAATAAACTAGAATATCGTCTATAAATACTGTGACGAACACGTCCAGAAATGGCTTAAACACCCTATTCATCAAATCCATGAACACAGCTGGTGCATTTGTTAGTCCAAATGACATAACTAAAAATTCATAATGGTCGTACCGTGTTTGAAATACTGTCTTAGGTACATCTGCTTCTCTAACTCTGACTTGATGGTAACCCGACCTCAAGTCAATCTTTGAAAAACACTTTGCACCCTGTAATTGATCAAACAAATCATCAATTCGAGGGAGGGGATATTTGTTCTTGATCGTTACCTTATTCTATTGCCGATAGTCGATGCACATTCTCAACATGCCATCTTTCTTCCGTACAAATAATATCGATGCACCCCACAGGGATATACTAGGCCTGATGAAGCCTTTGTCCAGCAAATCTTTCAATTGCTCTTTCAATTCATGCAATTCTGCTGGAGCCATTCTATATGGAGGAATAGAAATAGGCTGAGTGCCTGGAATCACGTCAATGCCAAATTCTACTTCCCGTTCTGGGGGTAAGCCTGGAAGATCCTCCGGAAATACATCCAGAAATTCATTAACCACTGGAACCGACTACGGAGTTAGTGGTTCTACTTCAATATCTTTCACCCGTACTAAATGACATATGTAGCCCTTAGCAATCATTTTCCTGGCTTTTAGGTAGGAAATAAATCTTCCTCGTGGTGCCCCTACATCACCCTTCCATTCAAGAACATTCATTTGTGGGAAATGAAAATGTACCTTCTTGGCCCGGCAATCTACCGTGGCATAACAAGAAGCCAACCAATCCATCCCTATTATCACATCAAAATCCACCATGTCCAATTCAATGAGGTCGGCCAATGTATCATGACCACACACAGTTACCACACAATTTCCATATACTCTTTTTGCAACAATACATTCACCAACCGGTGTAGACACTTTAATTGATTTAATTAATAAGTCTGGTGCCTTTGCAAATTTCGCAGCAATCAATGGAGTAACATAGGACAATATAGAACTGGGGTCAATAAATTCATATAAATTATATGAGATTATGGATAATGTACCTGTGACAACATCAGGAGAAGCCTCAGGATTTTGTCGGTCCACCAAAGCATAAGTGCGATTCTGGACCCCACTAGTACTGGCTGCTCCTCTGACACCTCTACCCCGACCAACAGACTGCACAATTCGGCCCAAAGAAGGAGCCGGTGTTGATGATGCAACGGTCGATCCTGTCGGTCGTGCTATACCACCCATGCTCCTCTAGGAACACTCTTTTATCATGTGCCCCATCATACTGCACAAAAAACAAGCATTTGTCCCCACTCTACATGTACCTGCATGAATACGTCCACAGTGCTAACACTGCTGACAAGGAAAACCTATCGCCTGTGATCCGTGAACTCCACTACTCTGCCCAGATGAACCACCTCTAAACCCTCGAAACTGAGAGTGAGAACCCGCTGTGGAATAAGAGATCGATGGTCTAGGTGGTCTAGGAAACATACGAGGCCTAGATCCTCCTAGAGACATCATAGATAGTCCCATAGGTCTAGCCCATTTAGATTGTCCCCTGTCAAAGTCATGTGCCCTTCTTCTCTGCCTTTGATCTTTCATTTTCTGGGCGAAGGCTTGAATTCTTGCTATGTCCATGTCCTTGTTCAAGGCAGTAATGGTGCAATCCCTTACCAAATATGGTTCTAATCAGTCCACGTATCGATGGACTTTATCTGTCATTGTAGCCACCACATTTGGAGCATATCGAGGCAAGGAATTAAATTGCAAACTATATTCTTTGACGCTCAAATTTCCTTGACGGAGATTTAGAAATTTATCCACACGAACCTCACGGATCTCCTAGGGAATGTAATGGTCAAGAAAAGCCGCTTTGAATTCTTCCCAATTTGGTGGATTTGCACCAATATCACAAGATTTCTTCCAATCCTCGTACCACAATATCGCCTCCCCTTTCAATCTATACGTAGCAAGTTCAACTGTTTCTACCCCTGTCACGTGCATAACTTCCAGATCCCTCTGAATCTGATCCACGAAGTCTTGTGGATCTGCTTTTGGATCTGACCCAGTGAATATAGGAGGGTCTATTTTCAGAAAATCCTGTATTTTACGACTCACCACACTAGCCGCATCATCCTCATTTTTCATTGGACCAGTTCGTCCTTGACTTTGTGCCGCCACTAACTGTGTCAACATATGTACTACATTTCTAAGATCCTGATGTATGGCATTTATTGGTGGTGATGCGTGTACTTCCCTACCAACTGGCTCTTCCGGAGCTGGAAAAGTAGAGGAAGACCGCGAGGAAATTTTAGCATGTGCTCCACCTTGACTAGCTTGGTTAGGTGCTAATCTACTCAGTTCTTCATCAGCAGGCATATCCACATGCTTACCTTTACCTCTGCCTCTTCTCGTGATCGGCATGATTACTATATCAAAGAGACACATTTACCATGGTCAGATACAATTCAACTTCAACATTGGCTCTATTGCACGATCTAGAAATGAAGAAGAGAAAGAACATCCTAAATGTCCCGTAGCCTCTTACTTATAAATGTGGTGCACAACATATTGATAAGTAAGACTCTACTCAGACACGGCTTTGTAGACACCCTTAGAATTACGTGCTCTGATACCACTTTTGTCACGCCCCAAATCCCATCGGGACGGATTGGCACTCGTAGCCGACAAGGACCGAGAGAACCAAGCTTTACTCCTATTCAACCTATGCGTGCCATAAGAAACCCATGATCACGTAAGAGCTTTAGATACCAACAACGGAATTCATGGAGCATGATACATACATATACATATGTGAAACTTGGCCGTTGGGGCCATCAAGTCAAAAATGACATGTACATGTTACATTTATACACCCACATCCGTCTACAAAAGCCTCTAACAGATACATTTATCAACACTAACTGAAAGTAGGGACAAGTCCCCGCTTTATACAACATGTACAATACCAAAACATAAAAACAACTGTGACTCGGAGAAGCCCCAAACTAACTGGAGCTCACCAATGATCTGCAATGACTGGCAACCTACTGTGGAGGCCTACTAGTACCTGCGCCTGTAGCAAGTAAGATAAATCCCCCAAGAGGGGTTAGTAAGAAGAATGCACTGAGTATGTAAGGCTCAAATGAAACTGTATGATATGTGACTATGCCAATGAAATCAAATTCAAGTGCATAACCAATATGGATAAGTCACTATACTAAACTTTGGAAACCATGTATATTGTTTTCTTTACTTTCTTTGTTTCTTTGATTCTATGATTATTCATCTTTGCCTGTGTCCTGTGATACCCGGGCCCCGACTGAACAGTGGGTTTTAACATAACATAACGTTATGTTGGGATCGGCTAAAGCTAGGCTTTTGCCCCTACAGCTGCCACCCTATGAATCAATATATATATCGGGATCGGCTCGAGCTAGGTTATTACCTCTAGAGTTGACACCTATCAATCAACTTATCAGGTTCGGCTCGAGCTAGGTTTTTACCTCTAGAGCTAACCCCTGTCAGGATCGGTCCGATCTAGGCTTATGCCTCTAGGACTGCCCCCTGATCCAACAATCTCGGGATCGACTTGAGCTAGGCATTTCACCCCCAAAGCTACCACCCATACTTGATCATTGACCACATATAAGCATTACTTTATTCATTACTTTGAGATTGATACAATGATAGTTATACTTTCCTTGAAGCTTTAGATCATTAACCAATGAGTGAAAGGCATATGAATAAACATTGTTGGAAACATAGCCTTATTGGAAACATAACACCATTGGAACCATTGGACAATAATCAATGAACAAGATACATGAATATAACCACTATTGGAACTTTGGAACGTAACCTTATTGGGCTTTTGGAACATTATTCATGAATATGAGACATGAGATTCGCAATTGATCAATGAGTAGGAAACATGTAATAATAGCCATTGATAACCGAGAATAGGATACCTTAGCACATTTCGGAATAGGATAAGTGTAAAGTCAATGTGAATTCTATATGCTGCAAAAAGATACGGACCAAGTAACCTTACATACATTCACTTCCAAGTATGAATACACAAGCCTATGTATGAACACAATAGTCCAGCTTCTTCTTTACGTCTTACTCTACAATACAAGTACATATCGGAGCTTACATTAGCAACTAGTTACTATACAGGTGTACAAGAAGACAATGAACTATATGACTGCCGTATAACGTCATGTCATCCCTTACAATACAATCCAATGCATTATCATATCAACACCACCATGAAATTACGCACATTGACCAAGAGATCATACATTGATAGCATTTCACACCATACTTACCCCTTACGCTTTTCTCTTTATCATTCTGTAACAATTACTCCTTCATAACAACATATGAACAACCATACATACTTAATATAGTCCAACACACCTCTATACGACACTTTAAAGTCATTACAATGACATCACAAGTTGATAATTACATCCAAAATGGGTATAGGGGTCTTCGGGGACCAAGACGATGCGAAAACATACAAAGTCGTACCTGGGGCTGACCTACGAAGCCACCTGTTCCCGCAGGTGGATGAGGTGCACCCGCAGGTGGCTGGTGGCAGATGCCAGTGGCACCTACGTTGGCATCTGCACCCGCAGGTTCCCTCGTCTACGGGGGCGGATGCCCGTTTTGGTCCGAAATGGTCTCTTTTGGGTCTTTTAATGCCATGAATGGTCCATGATCATAACCAAACTTATTTTGAAATATTTTTGATCATATTGAATACCAACAATCAGCCATGGTCTCACAACAAACATAAACAACACCCAACACTACATTTTACGGTCAATACACCACCAAAACCATAACCAATTTCACAATAACAATTCCAAAAATTATTCACAAGACTAAAACAAAGTAAGACTATAATCACATCTCACATGTCAATATTTAATCCATCAAGTTCACTTCCTTCAAAACCACAAGTACATATTCAAGTTTACAAGACAAAAGCATCCTCCGATTTAGCAAACATGTAACATTTCACACCTTGTGAACTTCTCAATACTCCCCCAACATAACCAACATAATATACATCATATCTCATGCATAAAATATATTAAACCATCATAATAACCACTTACCAAGCCTTGTACAAGGATGATCTTGGCCAAGGAATGACTTAGGGTTCTTGAGAGATAAAAGAAAATATTTGGTAAAGTCTAGAAAATGGCATGAGAGTTCAAATGAAATAAAAATATGATTTCTTTGTCTTATATAGTCCCTTTACAATGATCCTCGTCCACACACTTGGTGTGTTTACTTGGTCAATGGAAGAGTTGGGCAAGAATGGGTGAAATTCCCATGTTGGGCCATGTCTTCCTTATAATTTTGGGCTTCATTTTGGCCCAATTGTACAAGACTTGTTAATGCCCACAATTTAATACATAATTCACCAAATCTCTCATGTTTCCATTTTTCCTTAAATATTACGGTAGTCAGCTTGACTCAGAAATGTATGGCGTGTTACAAGGTCGATAAGCTAGAGTCACCACAAAAGAAACATAAATTACTACCTGAAGCCATTGAGAGAAAGGTAGAAACCTTACATCCCCTAAGAAAAACCACAAGAATGGGTAGAATGGAGACTTCAACGCTATTACTCTGAGATGCCAAAGAGTGCCAGTATAAAAGAAGAAGTGACCATAACCATGGTGAATCATGGTGAGAGGAAATGATACAAACCCATAAACGTCAAAGATCAATAATATAGAGACACCATATTTGTTTGAATATTGCTTCAATATAGATGTGGTTGATCTGGTAAAAGTAATCAGACAAATCAACGATGCAAGGTGGTCAATGCCCCTCTGGCCTGATCTTAATACATAGTATCTAGGACTTATGTGTAAATTACATGGGTCCCACAGTCATCACACTAGAGCCTATTGATACATACAGGAAAAAGTGGCACAGATACTTAAAAAAGGGCATCTCAGAGAATTTTTAAGTAACCGAGCCAGAAATAACTAAGAAGCTAGGATGTGAAAGCTCAATTCAACCAACAGTGCTTGATCACATAATCAACATGATCATTGGAGGAGCAGAGGTAAATAGAGTCACATTCACCCAAGCCAAGAAGATTAAGATAATGATCACAAAGGGAAAACAAATAAAGAATCAACAACAACAACAACAACATCATACCCAGTGTATTCCCACCAAGTGGGGTCTGGGAAGGGTAAAGTGTACGTAATCCATACCACTACCTCCGATGAAGTGGAGAGGCTATTTTTGATAGATTCCTGGCTCAGAACAGATAACAATAACAAATAAAAATCATAAAAACAAATAACAAAAAGAGATAAAACATCTCTAGATAATAAAAAAAGTAAGACACCCACAAAGTAATACTATAGACTATTTATTCAAAATCAGAAACATCACCAAAACACCATGAATAAGAATCTGCCAAATAACAACAGGCACAGATACCAACAAATTCTCATTCCTACTAATACGGATGCCTTCTACCCACTAACCCTCTACGCTAATCTGCTTCCTCAACACCTCCTATCAAGGGTCATGTCCTTCATAAGCTGTAACTGCTCTATGTCATGCCTAATCACCTCCCGCCAATATTTTTTTAGCCTACCTCTACCCCGTCTAAAACCATCCAAATCCAGTCTTTCACACCTTCGTACTGGAGTATTCGTGAACCTCCTCATCATATGCCCAAACCATCGCAACCTTACTTCCCACATCTTGTCTTCCATCGAAGCCACTCCCAACTTCTCTTGAATAATCTCATTTCTAATCCTCTCACTCCTGGTAATTCCACAGATCCATCACAACATCCTCATCTCTGCTACCTTCAACTTTTGGATGTGGGAGCTTTTAACTAGCTAACACTCCACTTCATATAACATAGCCAACCGAATGGCCACTCTGTAGAACTTACCTTTAAGCTTCGGAGGTACCTTCTTATCACACAAAACTCTCAAAGTGAGCCTCCATTTTAACCACCCTGCACCAATTCTGTGTGTGAAATCCTCATCAATCTCACCATTCCCCTGAATCATAGACCCCAGATACTTGAAACTACCCCTCTTCTGGATGGCCTGAGAATTTAGCTTCACTATCACATCAGCCTTATGTGTCAAATCACTGAACTTATATTCCAAGTACTCCATCGTAGTCCTTCACAACCTAAACCCTTTAAAAATAAGGGCCTGTCTCTAAACCTCCAACTTATCATTAACTCCTTCCCGGGTCTCTTCAATCAGTGCCACATCATCAGTAAATAACATACACTAAGGCACTTTCCCTTGAATACGCCGCATTAAAACATCCATCACCAAGGAAAATAAAAATGGACTAAGAGTCGATCCCTTTGTGCAACCCAGTAAAAATAGAAAAGTTCTCTGAATCCCCTTCTACCATCCTCAAAACGGGTATAGGGGCCTTCGGGGACCATGACAATGCGAAAACATACAAAAAGGGACCTAGGGCTGACCTGCGAAGCCAAATGTACCCGCAGGTGGCTGGTGGCAGATGCCAGTGGCACTTACGTTGGCATCTGCACCCGCAGGTTCCCTCGTCTACGGGGGCGGATGCCCGTTTTGGTCCGAAATGGTCTCTTTTGGGTCTTTTAAGGCCATGAATGGTCCATGATCATAAAAAAAATTATTTTGACATATTTTTGATCATATTGAACACCAACAATCAGCTATGGTCTCACAACACACATAAACAACACCCAACATGACATTTTCGGTCATTACACCACCAAAACCATAACCAATTTCACAATAACAATTCCAAACATTATTCACAAGGATAAACAAAGTAAGACTATAATCACATCCCACATTTCAATATTTACTCCATCAAGTTCACTTCCTTCAAGACCACAAGTACATATTCATGTTTACAAGACAAAGCCATCCTCCAATTTAGCAAACATGTAACATTTCACACATTGTGAACTTCTCAATACTCCACCAACATAACCAACATAATATACACCATCTCTCTTGCATAAAATATATTAAACCATCAGAATAAACACTTACCAAGCCTTGTACAAAGATGATCTTAGCCAAAGGAATGACTTAGGGTTCTTGAGAGACAAAAGAAAATATTTGGTAAAGTCTAGAAAATGGCATGAGAGTTCAATGGAAATAATAATCTGATTTCTCTCTTTATATAGTCCCTTTAAAGTGATCCTCATCCACACACTTGGTGTGTTTACTTGGTCAATGGAAGAGGTTGGCAAGAATGGGTAAAATTCCCATGTTGGGCCATGTCTTTCTTATAATTTTGGGCTTCATTTAGGGCCCAATTGTACAAGACTTATTAATGCCCACAATTTAATACATAATTCATCAAATCTCTCATGTTTCCATTTTTCCATAAATATTACGGTAGTCAGCTAGACTCAGAAACATATGGGGTGTTACACTATGTATATTTGTTTTGGTATTGTAAATGTTGTATAAAGTGGGGACTTGTCCCAACTTTAGGTTGGTTATGTCCATGTATCTGTAGAGGCTTTGTAGATGTTGTGGGACAAAATAAAGGAAATTAAGGAACGTATGCTTTTGACTTGGTGTCCCTAACGACCAAGTTTCATATATGTATAAATATCACATTTTTCCATGACTTCCGCTATTGGCATCTTATATCTCTATGCGATGGTGATGCTTATTGAGTGACATGCGTATGAGGGTAAACGAATGAAGATTGGTTCTCTCGGGCCTTAACAGCTTTGGGTGCCAGTCCGCCCCGTTGGAATTCGAGGCGTGACACTGTGTCTACATCTAAGAGTTGGTTTGCCTCCAAGATAAAAAATTCCAAAATTCAATATATTTGATGGGCATGAAGACCCGATCACACATCTAAAGGACTATTGTGGCAGATTAGTTGGCATGGGGCATAATGAAGCTCTCCTAATGAGATTGGTCATTTAGAGCTTATCAGGAATAACACTCACTTGGTATGTCAAACAAGACTTTGACAAGTGGCATATATGGGAAGACATTGCTCAAGACTTTGTGAGACAATATAAGTTTAATATCAAGGTCGATCCGACGATGCTAGACATGCTCGAAGTAAAGAGAATGACTCATGAATCTTTTGAGGAATATGCAACACGATGGAGATTGGAAGCTTCTAAGATATGTCCTCTTGGGCCTGAAGAAGAGTTGGTTCAAACTTTCATCAGGTCGCTAGATGGTATATACTATCAAAAATTATTCGGCTTATGTATTCAAAGTTTCGACCATCTAATCTTAATTGGGAAAAGATTAAAATATGGTATTCAGACAGGAAAAGTTATTGATGTTTCCGCAATATAAGCTACTTTTCAAGCACTAAAATCTTCACCGAAAGAAGAAAAAGAAGAAGATATCTCAACCATCCAACCTCAAGAACAACACTGTCAAAATACCCAACAAGCATACGTTATTTTTGACACCTATAACCCACATGGTTTTCAATACCCAAATTCTCACCAACATGATTCTCAACGACAGACTTATCCAACACCATCTAATTCTTATCAACCAAAGAAAATGAAACCTCGTATCTTTACGCCTTTGACTGAACCTTTAGCCAACATATTTCAAAGATCATTTACTCAAGGAGTTCTGAAACCAAGGAAAGTATGGATCCATAAATATGCATCTTTGAGTTTTGACTTGTCCAAAAGGTGTGCATATCATTCAAATATCCAAGGTCATGATATTGAGGAATGTTCAGCATTGAGGTACAAGATCAAGATTTGATTGAGAAGGGCAAGATCATAGTGCAACAAGGGCCACTAAACAACATCTATGACCCTACCACAGGCACAATTATTCTCCAAGGTGACCCGATAGAGATCTCCCCGAGACATTTGACAAGGAAGCGTATAGTACATCAAAGGAACTGAGAAGGACAAAACCATTACAAGCAAATTACCAATTCTCTTTCCAATGAATAAAATTTCCTGTTTTTGTTTATGTTTCTCTTTGTATTCATGAACTACGTTTGACCTGACTTCCATTTGGATACATAGGCAGCCCATTCTTGGGTTCGGTCTCAATCTAATAAAAATTCTCTTTTCCCGTTATATTCAAATCATGTTATCTTTTTACAAAAGTCTATTCAACAAATTTAAGTTATTTTGGCTTATTCCATGACTTCAAATGGCACTTGCAGATTCGAAGTTGAACCCCGATGTTCGAATACAAGACAATCGTTTTTTTTGAACTAACATTTTCTTTGAGTGATGCAGGAATATAAGACTGGACAAGTAAACACTAGGGCAGAATTTTTGAGATTACCTCAAAATTCTACCAGCAAACAACATTTTAATTCACGAGAATGTGTGAAACATATTTTAAACTGGGGCAGAAATTTTTGAGCGGTACTCAAAAATTTCATCACAATGGCATGATAATGACAAGAAGTTACATACAACGCAAAGGATACACTGGTTGTTTCTGTCTTAAAATAGGATATGTTGGGTTATCCGTCCTAAAATAAGATGTGCTAGGTTATCCGCCCTAAAATAGGATGTGCTGGCATATCCGCCCTAAAATAGGATGTGCTGGGTTATCCGTCCTAAAATAGGTTGTGATGGGCTTTTCCGCCTTAAAATAGGATATGTTGGGTTATTCGCCCTGAAATAGGATACATTGGGTTTTTCCGCCCTAAAATAGTATATGTTGGGTTATCCATCCTGAAATAGGATACACTGGGTTTTTTCACCCTATAATAGGATATGTTGGGTTATCCGCCCTGAAATAGGATACACTCGGTTACCCTCCCTAAAATAGAATATGTTGGGATATCCACCCTAAAATAGGATTTATTAGGTTATCCGCCCTAAAATAGGATATGTTGGGTTATCCGCCCTAAAATAGGATATGTTGGGTTATCCACTCTAAAATAGGATATGTCGGGATCGTCTGCCCTAAAATAAGACAATTGGGCTTGACCTCCCTAAAATAAGGACAATTGATTTTGCAGCCATATAGTCAACGTGATCACATTCTCCTTAAAAGTCGAAGCTGGGGTGGCAGATTTTTGAGGTTGAGCAACAAGCATAACGTCAAACAGATACATTTTCTTATCTCCTCTCGTCATTATCATTATTTATTACATTTGTTTTCACCACATTATTTAATCTTCTATATGCCCTAACCATTTTATCTAGTCATGTTGAAAGTGCACAGGTAACTAAGAGAGAACGGGTTACAAACGGGAACAATTCTACTTATCCATCCGTCACTCCAATTCAACTTGAAGCGCATTCACCTTTCAGTTTCAGACTTCTCATTACGCTACTGTTTTAAATACTACCCACTCCAATCTCTTCAGCCCATGCTACCATCATTGTTGCCCATATAGCATACTATTAACTTCTTTAGGAATATTGTTCTTTCCTAATTCTAGAACTACACATGGGCTGATTCTCATAAATCCGAGATATGTAGGCGACTTAAAACCAAATTCTTGGCCACACCATTTTAATAAACCTTTCTTGATTTTTGATTCTAGTGAACCATCCTATCGGTCAGACAAAATTGGCCACTATGTCAACATTCGTTGCTCAACAATTCTTCCATTATTCCCAAGCAACGAAGGGGCAGCTATTGACACCCAATTTTGACCTCCCGATACTCCCTTTAGGCTGCTATTTTTCAAATTATTAGTTTTGGGTATTAATATTTTTTATTTTAGTATCAACTAAATCTTGACGTCTTGCATTCATGATTTTTGAAGTATGCAATTTATTTTAATATTTTATTAATTTAAATATAATATTTTTACATAATTTTGTTAATATTTATTAACGTATTTCAGTAAATATGCATACTCGTAATTTACAAACACATGATCTATTATATTACTATTATTTATTAATTATTATTATTATTATTATTACTATAGCACTATTATTAAAATTCACATTCACAATTTACAAGTACATAATTTATTACAAATTATTATTTATCGTCAACTTTAAATAATATATTACGTGTCATTGATTTTATATACGTAATTTATTCATAGTTAATTTAAGCATAACGATTTTCATGATGACTGATTTTGTTATTGTTATTGATTTTATTACTATATTTATTAAATAGCAGCCTAATTTAATTTTTCCGATTTATTTAATTTCTAGCCACTTTGTACTCAATTCTTGTCAACTATAGCCTAAATTGAGTCTAATTTGACTCAATTTTCATATCCCAATCCAATTCCAATTGACCCAATTTAAATATCCAAATTTTGACCCATTTTGTAATTTTAAATCCTAGTCGTTGATCAAGATTGATCCAACGACTGATATTAATGCTCCCTTTATTTCCTTTTTAAATACCTTAACCCCCCCCCAAAACCAAACCCTAATTGATTTTTCCCCTACCTCAACCGATATTGACCTCTCTCCCTGCTACCTCCATCGTCGTCACTAATCTCATCTCTCCTCCTCCACCGCCAAACCAGCCAATCCTGGTTAGCGAACCCCACTAGAGAATTTCATCTGAACCACCGGGTAGCACCGTCTCACCTTCCCCGACGAACCACAGTGAGGCACCACCACCATCGGTGGGACAGCCACCGCTGCCTCTCCATTCCATCCGCTTCCCACCGGCGAATCACCACCACCCTCTTCCACTATCGACCTAAAAACCCTCATCATCCGCTACCATTTTTTCTCAATTTCCAACTCTGGCCGATGAACCACATAGCCCGCCTTCCTATGGTGCCATACTGCTAGTCAAACTCCATGTCGCCAATCTCCACTTCACCATCAACACTGCTCCGGTGAACCCCCTATCGCCGCCATCCATTCTTCTCTTGTTCACCTCCACCGCCGCCAACTCTCTCTCTCTCTCTCATCCCTTCTCTCTCTTGATATCTCCCTCTCTTTAGCAAACCCCACGGCTCTCACCATCTTCGGTGAGAGCACTACCAAGCCGCCACTCATCGCCTTCCCCTGCTTCGACGAACCCCAATCCACCACGAGCTCTGGTCAACTTGGCCAGTGAGAACCATCATAGCCGATACTATGCTCTCACAACTCTCTCATCGTCGCCCACCAGTTCTCCACCACCACAACTCCCACTTGTACCATTGCTCTAGCGAACTCCATCTCGCAGCTGCCCATTCCACTCTCCTCTCCCCCATCCTACTTTTGTTATTCTCTCCTCAGATTTGATGACCGACGAACTTATGGTAGAACACCATCACTACCGCCTCAGAAAGATCCAATGAAATAAGCACCATGCACGATTTGTTAATAGTCTCATTGCTAAATTTTGAGGTCATCTGTGCTATTGCAATTTTTGTTAAAGCTTTGAAATTCTAATTTTGACGATGGGTGCTAATGAATTCATGTCGAGTATGATTTTTTTATGCTCGATTGCTACCATCGTTGTCATTCGTTGCTTCGGATATATTCAGACTTGAAATTCTCATGTTTCTTAGTGGATTTCTGTTGGATTCTTTGTCATTATTACTTGTACATTTCATTTAGATTATCACATGGGACAGCTTATACTTGGTAAGCTTTGGTTCTTATACCGTTAGTGATTGACTCTAGTTGCTACTAATCTCTTTCCTTTTAGGATAACTTTGGTACTTAGTCTTTTATATAAACAATGACTTGTTGGTTTTGTTTAAGGAAAAAATCAATTCACTTTCCCCTTCCCTCATTGCGTTTAATTAAACAGCTTTAGTACTTTAACTATTTATGGTAGATTTGATTCATTTCACTCCTAATTGAGAGTATTGCTTTGTTGATTCGTGTTTAGCAATTTCAAATTATTATGGCAACTTTACTACTTGATCATAAATGGTAAACTCTTGCTTGTCTTGTAATCTGCCCATTGATTTTTCTCTTCTTTGATTTAGACTAATTTCATTAGTTATCTATGGCAACTTCTCCTCTTTTTTGATTTCCCTTCCCTTTTAGTCTCGTACAACCTTATTACTTGGTTATTTATGTCAACTCTGAGCTGTTTATTTGAGTTTTGATTGGATTATGATTAAGAAAAAGAATTCCCCTGATTTATTTTCTTCCCTTTACTAATATACCTTATACTCATTATATAAATAATGTTAGTCCATTATTACGAGGACATGATTCACATCCCCACTTCTCTTACATAGATTTTTTCTTCTGCTTTTAAAGACTTTTAAAAATCACTCTCTTCTAGTATTACTCACTTTCTATTGACTGGAAGTTAATTACTGTGGCGGGAAATGCTGGTTACCTAATTTCTCTTATTTCTTTCACTACTAACCGGTTAGTCTTCCATTGAAGTAACTTCAATTCCTAATATGTTAGTTTATTTTAGTCTTATTTTTCTTCCATAGTCCTGAATATTGAAAATCTTGAATGTCTTGAGCATTATCTGCAATGTAAACAGGTTTTCTGTTGGTTTCTGGTTGCCCCCTTTTTTTTGGTTTATGTGACTATTATCAAGAAGTTAAGTATCTTATTTGAAATTTGTAATATGAAATGCCTCGAAGTGGTCCTTTGATAATGTGTTTGAAACTTAGACTATGGGCACTTTGTTAGCTATATTACGATGCCCTTTTGGACAATTTATGTTGCTTGTCGATATTTTGTATCTATGTTTGTTTTGTTTCAACAGGGACTTGAACATGAGTTCAAACTTTGAAGAGTTCGCCTGGGTTGGGGAAATCTTGATGGACAACTTTGCTTGTTTAGATAGATTGACGCTCTATTTATTTTTCTTATGTAGTTTGTAATAATTTGTATTCAACACATTGATGTAATAATAATTAAGGGGGTTGCTCGGGGTTGGGAAATTATGTGCTAAGTGCTTAAATAATTTTCTAACTATTTTAATTAATTTTCTTACAAACTCATATTGTTATTCATCTTTTCATAACTTTCATTTCTCATAACTAAAACCACCATAAATGGTTTTTAACTACTTGAACTAGACATTGTTTTTTTTATCAATAGTTATACAAATATTTTTCCTAACAAATAGTTAGCGAGAGGAAAACAAGAAATTACGAGGTCTAATTCCCAAGTTTAAAATAAGCCGATGCATCCCCGAGAGTACCACTTACGAAAGTTTTCAAAATGGAGATTACGTGTATCTATACGTAAATATTCTTATGTGTATGTATTCTAAAACTCAAAATTTTCAATTGCCTTTAAAAATGCTAATATTACTATTTTATAACTTAAGACCGACCTCCAATGAAAAATGTTGCTAGGGTCAAATGAGCGCGATTATTAATATCGTGGCATCATTCCTATAAAGCAACACATATTTTATTTCTTCTAAGAAAAATAAAAAACTCTTGATTTTATTTAAATTTTGAAGAATTTTAGTCCATTAAATTAAGTTATTTATTATGTTATTTTTATTTCTTTATTTGTTTGGGGTAGTTTAGTTTAATTTAAGTTATTAATTAGCCGATTTTTCTGCATATTTATCTCAATTCTCTCTTCTCAGTTATCTAATATCCTTCATGTTTATTTGGCTTCCATGTCCTTATTTTAATGAACAAGTTTGCATGCTTAACTACTTTATCACTTAGTTTCATATTAATTAGGTTAAAGTGGATTTTCGCCAAATTTATTTATTTATTTTTAAAAAATTATTATTATTTTATCACCTAATTATTTAAATTAGTGTATTAAGTCCAATCAAGCCTCGTTTTCACTTAGTTTAAGCAATAATAATTAAGTTTGCATGTTAACCTCTTTTATCACCTAGATTGGTATTAATTACATAATACTGGATTTTTGCCTAATTATTTTGTTTGTTTTAAATAAGTATTTTCCATGACCAATCACCTAGTTAATCCTAAATGATTAAAATCAATCGACCTTTGCTTACCAAATAAAATCCCCGCGTAATATATGAGTTTGGCCGGAACCCACATTTGTGGACCTCGAAAGGTGCCTAACACCTTCCTTTCAAGGTAACCTTAGCCCTTACCCAAATTTATGGTTGACGTAGACCAATTAAATAACCGTAATTAGTTTATAATGGTTCCTTAACGCACTTTAATTCGTTAGGTGGCGACTCTTCCCTTTCAAACCATCCTAAAAGAGTTGTCACATCAAATACTGCTTTTTGCGAGAAAAATAGAGCGCGACAATATGATTTAGTGGTGATTTATGAGTCCTACTGTAGTGTTTGGTGTTGTTGTATTCGTTATAGGATTTTTGAGGGGTATAGTTTTGTGTAAGAAGCTTTGGGGATATAAATGAATTCGTAGAACTACGATAATAGAGGTTTACGCGTTGGGATAACCTTGTTATGTCCTAAATTGAGGTTTGTGTTAATAAATGGGGGTAGCTTCAGTTTTCCTTTGAGTATGTGTTTAAGGAGTGCTGCAACGATCGTATCACCGCTACAGCGAGACCGTTGTAGCGGTCATCGTACCATCGTAGTAGTAGCGGTAAAGTAGCAAAGGGTCTCCTTAGCGGGCCATTGGTCTCCATAGTTGGTTCACTGTAGAGGTATCGAGGTCGCTACAACGGTCATCATGCAGTTTATTTTCCTTGAGTCAGTTTTTATATTTCATAAACTCAAAGGATTCGTTCTAAAACTATTGTGAGGTAATTTCCTACTGAACTAGGGTGATTTTCTCCGTTAAGGTAAGTTAAGTCAATCCTTTTATCATTTAGTAATTCATTCCGATTGTAGAATCATTAGAATGTTTATTAATGGTGGAATCTTTGAGCTAGAGCTCTAAATTCATGAAAAGTGGAGAAACAGCATATGAGTATATGTAAGTTCATCTAGAATTGATTTTAGGTTGCCATTTAACACTTCCTAGCATAGAGTTACTGCCCTTGAACGTAATTATGGAAAATTGGGGTAATTTGATGGTTGAAAAACCCTTGGTTGGTTTAGGTTTAGGCTATGAATAAGGGTAAAACTAATGGGGTTGAATTCCCATGACTTATAATTAAAGAGTAAGTGATTAATTACTCTTGTATTTGTTTGTTTTAGACAGTGAAAAATCTGAGGCATTAAGAAAGTGCAAGGCTATTGCGAATTAGCTTGGATTCAGATTCTTCGATTGAGGTAGGTTATGGTTTAAATGGTGTTTAGACTTAAATTAGTTCTTTGTGTACTTCTAAATTAAATGGCATGTTAATTGGTCTTCAGGCGTAATTGTGGTTGGTGATTTTTAGTTTGTTAATACTTGAATGAATAAGCTATTGATTGATGAACTGTTGAATTGAGATTGGTAGTGAAAGTGTACTTGTAAAATTGGGTGCACTTGAGACATATCCTGAGAGATAGTAAAAGTAAAAGTAGAAATATAATTGATATAATTATTATGGATCGGGTACCATGTTGATATGGTATTAGTTGATGGATCAGATACCACACCGATACTATATTATTATTACTATGATAGATCGGGTACCACGCTGATACAGTATATGGACCCTAGCGCATTCTCTGCAGGTCATGAATAGTTGGCAAAAATAAATCCCTTAGCATGTGTGCTAATTAGACTTGAGGTGAGAGTCAGTATGATATATGAGATGATAATAAAAGTAAAAGAAATATAAATGTGTGATTGAGATGAACATAGATGCATGTTGTGATGTTATTGCTGAGGTTGTGAATTCCTAATTGTTATGATATAATTGTTGGTGACTTACATGACTTGTTTATTGACATTGTATGCTTGATTGAAATGATTATTGACTGAGGAAACTACTTGTTATGTATTGATGGTTTGTCTGCTTGTTATTTAATTTTATGATTTATACTTGTTGCTAAATAGATTCAGCCGATGATGCATACCAGTACATAGCAGGGGTGGCTCAATATACCCAGTGGCCTAAAGCGAAACTTCAAAATGAGGCCTTAATTTGTTTTCTCATGAAAAAAAACTATATATATATATTATTTGAAGTCTATTTTTAGAAGTTCTAGAGACTCAAAATTATGAATAAAATTATTTTATAATGGTCTTCTCGAAATAATTCCTTTTCAATTGATAATATACCTAATTCATTCAATTTCTCTTGAGAGGTTGTTGATTTAAGTAAGATCTTATCAATCTTAATTTTAAAAAATTCTTTCGGCTGATGATCGTTATAGGAACTCCATAGGAAATATATGCATTTGAAAAATAATAAAATCTTTTTATCTTATTAAAATATTTCTTACCTTTCTACTCCCTCCGTCCCACTTTAACAGTTATTTTAATTCTTTTCACGATCATTAAGTAAAATAATAAATACAAGGTATAGTTTACTAAGTTACTCCTATTTATTAATGTTTTTTAAAAATATTGAGCAATATTAAAAATAAATCTTCTTTAATGTTAAAGGTAAAGTTAGAAACAATTGTCAATTTAGTCTTTAATTCTTAAAGTTATAATTTTTTGAGCTAAAACGACATTAAAATGAGACTGGAAAAATATTAAAAAGCACCAATATTTTCTAATAGAAAAAATCTACAGAACTATAAACCTATAATTAATAAAAATGGGCCTCCGAAAATAGGGGGCTTGAAGCCTTGGCTTCAGCGGCTTCATGCTGAAGCCGGCCCTGGTACATAGTGGTTTGTACTGATACTAACATGAGCTCTTCTTTTGTTGATGAAGACTGTGTTCCAAAGACTCAGATGCGTCCTCATCTCTAGTGGTACCAGCTGATTCAATCTGAGGGTAAGCTACTTGCATTTCAGGCTGCCATGGATTTTCGTAGTTCTTGTTGTCTTTCTTTCAGACAATAGATTTATTAATTTAGTTGTTTTTGGATTACGCTTAGAAACTTGTTTTGGATTAGAGTCCTTGTACGGTGACTTTCGGATCTTAGAGATGTAATAGATAGTGTTTTCCGCATTTAAAATTTAACTTTGAGAAGTTTATTAATTAAGTAGAACTTCTATTGATATTCGTCTTAATTGATTTACTGAATGGGTTCAAGGCTTGGATTAGATGATTTCTCACCTACGGATTAGTGTGGCTGTCACTCAAGACCATTTGAATTGTGACACTTTTTCGTACAATATTATACATGAATATCATTAATAGAATATTTAGTGTTTCCCAAAGTTAGGAGATAAGAAAAATCTCAACTGGAATTTCCATTGAACTTACACAACAACATCGAGAAAAAAGATAAGATAAAGAAAATCCAAATGAAAAAGGAAAAAGTTTGCCATTGATTCTAATATTAATTTAATAGGATAACAAATTTAGCTGAACATATATTTTTTTTTAAAAGAAAATAAATTTTAAGACAAAGAGAGAGAAGAACAAGAGCGCGACCAATGCTTAGGCCAATTTTGATTGATTGAGAGGTTCTTGTTAATTTAATGGTAATTGGGCTAATTTGGGTTAATTAGATGACTCGGTGGTCATTCGGCTTAATTTTCCCTTTTTTTTTCTTTAATCACAAGGATCTCATCAAATCAAATTTGATTTGTACCAATAATAAATCCGATTGGCAAAGCCCATAGTCAAGCACAGTGTTTTCAAAGGCGTTTTTGGGGCGAGTTCCAGAGCGAAGAGTAGTAAAAATGCTTCGGGGCGCAAATAAAAAATGTAGATCCATAGAACGTAAGTCCTAGAATTTAGGGTGTAAGTTTCGGGCTTAAAAACGTAAGTCCAAGGCACAAAAACATACGTCCCGATGTTAAATTTGATTTTTATTATTTTAAAAGTATTTTTTGTATAATCATATTTTTTATTATTGATGTAATGATATTTATACCTTATGTTATCATATGGTAGTGATTTTTTCTAAAATATGTAAATAAAGAAAGCAAGTCTTTTTTTACAATTGCAATTTTTTTTCTATATTATTGGTGATTTATTTGAATTATATGTAGAATAATTGAAAATTTTGTTTTTACTTATATTTTTAGTTACTTCTTTTTTTGTAAACATAGCCAATTATAATTATCTGTTTATTAAAAATAATTGGTAAACATAGCCAAATGTAGTCTTCGACCAACTAGTTTTTCAACATGAACGAAATATACATTATTTATAAACTATGGTTTTTATGTTCTGTAAATGTTTGTGTATAGGTATGTATAGTATATGACCCTGGATAAGAGGTTGTGAAGGACATAAATTAGTAAGTAGCAGTGTTTTGTCTTGTATGTGCCTATACTAGTAGTTGTTATATTGTTCAGCTAGTGTTTTGTCCTTTGATTTATGTTATTTTTTGTTGTTTCTTGTATTTCGACCATCATATTATTTTGTTATAGTTATTGTCATGTTACTATCCATGGTTTTTACTAATATAAGTAACTAAAAATATTATATTTCAGTTACTTCTTTTTTTGTACTGTTTTGAACTATTTTTTCCTTGAGCCAAGGGTCTATCAAAAACTAACATCTCTACCTACGAGTCAAGGATAAGCTTTGTATACACTCTAACATCCGCACTCCTACTTTGTAGTCAAAATAATGACAACTTATAGTCAAACTCTCTCTCTCTCTCTCTCTCTCTCTCTCTCTTTCTCTTTCTCACTCACGCACACGCGGACACACACCCCTATACCCCCTCTCTCTCTTGCTTATCTCCCCCTCTCCCTCTCGTCTTCATAGTTTTTCTTCTTTTTTTAACTCCAGCTTATTTTTTTTTCATATAACCTGGCAGCTAAAAGTTATATATAAGATGCGTGTAGAAACTGTATAACTGTTGTATATAATTTGTATTTGTATAGAAATTTTATCATTGTTGTATAAAAATGTATCTATCACATTTTAATATGTATAAAAATGTATCATTGTTGTATAAAATGTATATGCTTCTTATATATTTCAACTGAACTATATAGTTTATATCTATTCTATACAAGGTGAATATGAAATGTATATGAAAAGTCTACTGATAAAAATATATGTGTGTGTGTGTGTATTTATATATATATATATATATATGTACAACTGTAAATAAAGGCACGTGAGTGGTAGGTGAGCTCATAATGGAATGGGCCAATCAACGGGTCAAAGAATAAAAGCGGGCCAAATTGTAGAATTGGGCCCAATTCATAGATCTGAGTCCAACAACTGAGGTCTATAAAGTCACAATCTAAGAGCAAGAAACGTATGCAAATTCTGGTAAAAATTCAGTTACTCCCTAACTACCTTCTTCTTCCTTCAATCTTCTTCTTCTTCCCTAACCAATTTTCTTCTTCTTCTCTACAGGTCATTAATGGAGTTAGTTTAGAAAATCAATGTTGTAATCCTAATTCTACATATTGGTTAATAAAAGAATTCCTATTTTTGCTATATTGTGTTATCCATTTTCGTTACTACTCATCAATTCATACTCAATTCCATCTCGAATTCATTAGTATATTACACTTATCTCTTCCACTTTCCTAATTTCAACACATTACAACACAGTTTCCCAATTTCTCATCTACTTTCCCAATTCTTCATTCCTCGGATATTACAATCTCTACCCCTACAAAGAATGACCTTGTCCTCAAGGTCGCTGTGCAGCAATAAACTCGGGAAAGCGATGTTTGATATATCCCCAATCTTCCCAGGTAGCATTGTCTACACTAACGTTTTCTCACTTGATTAGAACCTTCACACCAACCCCATTGTTAACCTTAACCATCTTTCGGCTCAAGATAGCGACGGGCTGAATCAATATGTGTCCTACGTCATCACACAATGAGGGTTGAGATTGAGGGGTTATAGCTGGATCAACTCGGCGCTTCAACTGAGAAATATGGAAAACTGGATGCAATTGTGAACCCGACGGTAGTTCAAGGCGATAAGACACTTCTCTGACCTTCTATAACACCGGTCAAAGTAATGTGGACATAGCTTAAAATTCTTTCGTACTTCAATCAAGGATTGGCGATAAGGCTACAATTTGAGGTAACCAAAATCTCCCACTCCTAATGACCTATCAGTTCTGAGACGGTCTGCGTAGAACTTCATACGTTCTTGTGCTTGGATCAAGTTGTCTCAAAGTATTTGAAGTATCTGTTGTCATTGAGCCAAACTTACTCTGGTATTGTCTTGGTTGTTGTGAGGTAAAGACCCCAAGGGAAATTAAGTAGGGGGTAGCCGTATAAGTCTTGAAAAGGAGTGGTCTTTAGAGATGTATGTTAATTAGTGTTGTACCATAGTTCTGCTAAATGCAGCCACTTCACCCAGGTTTTAGGATTATCAAAGATCATAGCACGTAAATAATCCTCCATACAATGGTTTAGTCGTTCAGTTTGGCCATCCGTTTGAGGATGGTAGGCTGTACTCATAGTAAGTTTAGTCCCTAGTGTCTTAAAGAGGTACTGCCAGAAATTACTAGTGAAACAAATATCTCTATCAGAAACAATGGTCATGTAACCTGTATATCTCCCTCAAGAATAAGTCAGCCACATCTTGTGCAATAAAAGGATGTTTGATTGCTAAAAAATGCCCGTACTTGGTAGGTCAATCAATGACTATCAAAACTTTATTTTTGTTGTGAGAAGAAGGTAGTCCTTCTACAAAATCTAGAGAAATGTCTTGCCATGCCTGTTGAGGAATAGGTAGGGGTTGTAACAACCTGGAGGGATGAATCTGTTGATGCTTCACCTTTTGACAAACATCATATTCACTAACCCACTTACACACCTCTGATTTAAAGTTAGGCCGATAAAATATGAAAGAGGCTCTTCTGTAAGTAGCTTGCTGACCTAAGTGACCTCCTAAGGAAGACTGATGTAAGGCCTCCAAAATCTTCTACCTCAAGGTAAGATTTCTCCCTATGTAGATTCTATTCTTGAACCTGATGACACCTTGTGATAGGGAATAGTCAAGAATGCTGGTAGGAGAGATGATTAATTCACTTAATAAGTGAGATGCAATAGGATCAGTTGAATAACTGTCCTCTACTTCCTGTAACCAAGTAGCCTGAGTGGCAGATAAGGCCATAAGAGTAGAATCTTCCCCTTCTCTCCTAGAAAGAGCATCAACTACCTTGTTCTCGACCCCTTTCTTGTATTGTACCTCATGATCCAAACCCAAGATCTTGGTAAGACCTTTTTGTTGCAAGGCAATAGTAACTTTTTGCTTCAGTAGATATTTCAAGCTTTGATGATCTGTTTTCACTATAAAATGTCCTCCTTGAACAAGCATCAGTTTCTATAATAAAGGGTTTTGTGAAATCAGCCATGACAAGTACTGGTATAGTGGACATAGCCTATTTCAGCAGTTGAAATGTTGTTTCTGCCTCCTTAGTTAACTGAAATGAATTCTTCTTAAGCAGATTAGTTAAGGGTTTGCTGATTATTCCATAGGACTGGACAAACCTCCTGTAATATCATGTAAGTCCTAGAAAACCCCGCAGTGCCTTGATAGACTTAGGAACAGGCCAAGTGACCATGGCCTCAATCTTTGCAGGGTCAGTGGCTACACCTTAAACTGAGATTATATGACCCAAGTATTCCACCTTGTGTTGTCAAAAATAGCATTTAGACATTTTAGCATACAACTATTCTTTTTGCAATATTTCCATCACTTTCCTCAAATGTAAAGCATGCACTTGTACAGATGAGGTATACACTAATATATCATCAAAGAAAACCAGCACAAATTTCCTCAAATAGGGTTTAAAAACATGGTTTATAAGCCCTTGAAAGGTGGCAGGGGCATTAGTCAAGCCAAAGGGCATGACTTTGAACTCATAATGGCCTAAGTGAGTCTTAAATGCAGTTTCGTAGATATCAGCCTCCTTCATCCTTATTTGGTGGTACCCTGCTCTAAGATCAATCTTAGAATAGATACAAGAGCCACTCAATTCATCCATTAAATCATCTACTAGTGGTATAGGGAATTTATCCTTGATTGTCATCTTATTAAGTTCCCTATAGTTAATGCAAAACCTCCAACTACCATCCTTCTTTTTAACCAATAAAACTGGGGATGAAAAAGGGGAGTGACTAGGTTGTATGATACCATTACTCAGCATTTCATTAACTTGTTTCTCTATTTCATTTTTCTAAAAAAAGTTGTACATGTAGGGCCTAATACTGACTGGATTTGCATCAGGTTTGAGAGGGATGAAGTAGTCATGAACTTTATTTGATGGAAAGGATTTGGGGTCAAAGAGCACCCCTGGAAAGTCCTGCAGGACTGCATTGATCACCTCAGGTATGACTGGATCAGATTCAACTTCAGCAGCTGACATAGTGAACATATGGCCCATAAAAGCTGTCCTTTCTTCAATAACTTGTTGACCCCGGATGCTGATAAGGACTGTAACTTTCCTTCCTTAGAATATCCATTTAAGTCCACATTTTTTCCCTTCACACTCACCTGTAGTTTATAACCAATGAAATCAAACAAGATTGGATTATGTTGCCTCATCCAGTCTACACCTAACACCATGTCACACCCACCAATCTCCAGTAGTCTAAGTTTAAATTCAAACTCCACTCCATGTATCCTCCATTTGAAGTAAGGGCAAGAATGGTAACTCATCAAATGACTCTCATTTGCTACAGTCACCCTCATAGGAAGATCTTCTTACACTACACAGCCAAGTTGTTTAGTAGTGCTACTACCAACAAAGCTGTGCGTACTACCACTATCTGCTAAAATTATAAGGCTATGCTTCCCATACGACCCCTTCAACTTGATAGTAGTGGAAGCAATAGTACCTGATAGTGCATTTAAACTGATAGCTTCATCCAGAACCACTTCTTGGCTCTCTGAAGGCCTCTCTATGACTTCTTCTGCTGAATCTTCAAGTATCTCTTCTTGTTCAGTGGTTCCACTTAGAGTATTCAATTGTTTATCTTTACACTGATGCCCAATGAAATACTTCTCCCCACACCTGTAACAATTCCCTTTTGTTTTTCTAGCCTCAAACAACTTGGACCCTGATAATGTTGAGTTAGGATTGCCCTCTCTTGGCACATAACCAGAAGATTTGTGACCTACAACTCAGTGCCTGCGCTGTAATGGCTTGACTATTTCCCTGCAGTTATTCTACTCCTCCTATTCATTGCATCTAAACATTCTTCCTTGTGTCTAGCTTTCTCCACAGCCTGGATGAAAATGTATGGGTCTAACATTTTCATAGTATGTCTGATTTCTTCTTTCAAACCTTCTATGAAAAATCCCAAAATGAACTCCTCAAGGATGGTGGGATATTAGATAAGGACCCAAACCTCAAATCTTCAAGTTTTTCTAAATACTCAGTCACCGCTCCTTTTTGTTCTACACTCTTAATTTTCCCTAGTAGGTTAAAATTGCTATTATCAGAATCATTAAACCTTTTGCAAATTTCTTCCATAAAATCTGACCACCTGACTGTACCTCTACTCAACTGGTAAGAGAAAAACCAAGACTCGGCCCTCCCATTCAAATGCAGCACAACAATTTTTAATTTTTGTTGAGCATCAATTATGTGGTGATAACTGAAATACCTTTCACATTTTTTCAGCCACGACCTAGGGTCATCCTCCTCGAAGTAAGGACATTCCACCTTAGGCCCCATGAAGTGGTTGTACGATCTTCCATTAGAATTATCCTGCGAATCCATCATTCAAAGCCTGCATCCAGAAGTTTTCGAAGGATGCCTATCCACTGGTACACTTACTAGAATGCCATCCTTATTTTCGAAGAATTTCTCCATCATCACTTCCAATTTGAGATGCAAATTGTACATTTTTGAGTCATTCGACTCTAATTTCTTGTTATTTTCTGTCATGTAGCTTTGTAACTGATTCTCCAATGTTTTGATATTTTCCTTCATAGATTTTGCACGAGTTTCTGTAATAGTCATGGTTCCAAGAAAGGCCTCTGATACCACTTTGTAATAGAAAGGGCTCTTATGCCACTTTGTAATATACTAATCAATTCGAGATGGAATTGACTATGAATTGATGAGCAGTAGCGAAAATGGATAACACAATATAACAAAAATAGGAATTCTTTTATTAACCAGCGTGTAGAATTAGGATTACAACATTGATTTTCTAAACTAACTCCATTAATGACCTGTAGAGAAGAAGAAAGTTGGTTAGGGAAGAAGAAAAAGATTGAAGGAAGAAGAAGGTAGTTAGGGAGTAACTGAAATTTTACCAGAATTTGCATACGTTTCTCGCTCTTAGGCTGTGACTTTATAGACCTCAACTGTTGGACTCGGATCTATGAATTGGGCCCAATTCTATAATTTGGCCCGCTTTTATTCTTTGACCCGTTGACTGGCCCATTCCATTAAGAGCTCACCTACTACACACGTGCCTTTATTTACAGTTGTACAACATATTCAGCTTATCTTTTCCACTTTCTTAATTTAACACATTACAGCACACTTTCCCAATTTCTCATCTACTTTCCCAAATCTTCATTCCTCGGATATTACAATCCCTACCCCTATAAAGAATTACCTTGTCCTCAAGGTCGTTGTGCAGCAATAAACTCAGGAATTCTCAGGTAGTTTAGTTCTTGTTATTGACTGTTGTTTACTAAACTTATATTTTAATATATTGGTTTAATATCTTCGACATTAGTTGTTGATTCTTGATTCTTTCCTGTAAGATTAATTACTTTTGTCATACGTTGTTAATTCGTGCTTCTTTTCGTAGATTCATTACTGATTACACTCGTTATTTTTGTTGTGTCTTTAGCCTTACCAATTTTGCTCGCTTTCTTATTTTCTTATCTTATTGAGTAGTGGTTGTGGTGGTCGATGGTAGACTAGGGTCATGTCATAGGTCGGGGTTGGGGTCTGGGTCTGGGTCAGGGTTGAGATTAGAACCTGGGTGTACGGTGAGGTTGGGATTGGGGTCTGGTTTAGGGCCTGGTCTAGGGTCGAGTTTGGGGTTGGGGCGAGGGGTAGTAGGGGTAAGTGGGATAAGAGAGACTCTAGGTTGAGAGTTGGGTCTTGGAACATAGGGAATCTTCAAGGGAAGTCCATAGAGCTAGTGAAGATTCTTAGGAAGAGGAGGATTAGTATAGCTTGTGTCCAGGAGACCAATTGGGTAGGTTCTAAGGCCCGGGATGTGGACGGATATAAGTTGTGGTACTCTAGTAGTGCGAGACATAGAAAGAGGGTAGGTATCTTAGCATATGATGAGCTTAGGGGGCAGGTAGTCGAGGTTAAGTGGGTCAACAATAGGTTGGTGTCGATTAAGTTGGTCATTAAAGGGTCTACGTTGAACATTATTAGTGCCTACGCACCACAAGCGGGCTTAGATGAGGAGGAGAAGAAGGGCTTTTGGGAGGTTTTGTATGAGGTAGTGAGAGCCGTTTCGATCACTGAGAAGCTTTTAGTAGGAGGGGATTTCAATGGGCATATTGGGTTTTTATCAAGAGCCTATGATGATGTGCATGGAGGTTTTGGTTTCGGGGTAAGGAATGAAGGAGGAACCATACTTTTGGATTTTGCTAGGGCCTTTGGGTTGTGGGTAGCGACTTCGAGCTTTTCGAAGAAGGAAGAGCACCTTATTACCTTTCGTAGTTCGGTCGCAAAGACTCAGATAGACTTTTTGCTCCTTAGGAAGGGTGATAGAGCGGTATGTAAAGATTGTAAAGTCATACCTAGCGAGAATCTTTCGACCCAATATAAGTTTCTGGTAATGGACTTGGAAATCAAAAAAGGCAGAAAAAAGAGGGGTGTGGAGGATAGGCCCAGGATTAAGTAGGGCAGCTTGACTTTGACCAGTTCTTTAAAAATAGGTGAGAAGCTGACGAATATAGGGGCTTGGGAGAGTAGAGGGGATGTGGATAGTATGTGGGATACGACTGCCAGTTGTATCAGGGAGACTGCTAGAGAGGTGTTGGGTGTCTCTAGAGGCCAATCTGGCAAGCACCGGGGCGACTACAGAAGTGAAAAGGAAGGTGGAGACTAAGAAGACGGCCTATGCCAAGTTGGTTGAGAGCAAGGATGACGAGGAAAAGCGAACTAGTAGGGAGTAGTATAAGTTAGCCAGGAAAAAGGCTAAGTTAGCGGTTACGGTGGCTAAGACAATAGCTTTCGAGAGCTTGTATACCCCTTTAGAGGAAAGAGAAAGGGATAAGAAGTTTTATAGGTTGGCCAAGTCGAAGGAACGGAGGACCTGTGACCTTAATCAAGTGAAATGCATCAAGGGGAAGGATGGAAAAGTGTTTGTAGAGGATGCCCTTATTAGGAGGAGGTCGACTGGACCCGATGAGATTTCGATGGATTTTTAGAAGTACACTGGGGGGGCAGGTATGTAGTGGCTGACAAGGTTGTTTAACATCATTTTTGAGGTGGTGAGGATGCCCAAAGTTTGGAGATGGAGTACGATGATTCCATTATATAAGAACAAGGGGGACATTCAGAGTTGCAACAACTATAGGGGTATCAATTTGTTGAGTCATACTATGAAGGTTTGTGAAAGGGTGTTAGAGTTCAGGCTGAGGAGGATCGTGACTATTTCAGAGAATTAGTTTGGTTTCATGCCTGGTCTCTCCACTACTGAGGCCATTCACCTAGTGAAGAGCTTAGTAGAGCAGTTTAGGAAGAGGAAGAAGGACTTGTACATGGTGTTCATCGATCTTGAGAAGGTGTACGACAAAGTCCCCAGAGAGATTCTGTAGAGGTCCTTGGAGGCAAAAGGTGTGCCCGTGGCGTACACTAGGTCAATTCAGTACATGTACGATGGTGCAAAAATGCGTGTGAGGATGGTAGAAGGAGATTCAGAGCACTTTCATATTTTGATAGGGTTGCACTAGGGATCGACTCTTAGTCTATTTTTATTTACCTTGGTAATGGATGTTTTGACGCGGTGTATTTAAGGAGAGGTGCCTTGGTGTATGTTATTTGCTGATGATATGGTACTGATTGACGAGACTCGGGGAGGATTTAATGATAAGTTAGAGGTTTGGAGACAGACCCTTGAGTCTAAAGGGTTTAGGTTGAGTAGGACTAAGACGGAGTACTTGGAATGTAATTTTAGTGATTTGATGCATGATGCTGATGTGGTAGTGAAGCTGGATTCTCAAGACATTCAGAAGAGGGGTAGTTTCAAGTATCTGAGGTCTATGATTCAGGGGAATGGCAAGATTGACGAGGATGTCACGCACTGTATTGGTGCAGGGTGGTTGAAATGAAGGCTCGCTTCAGGAGTTTTGTGTGATAAGAAGGTTCCTCCGAAGCTTAAAGGTAAGTTCTACAGGGTGGCCGTCCTTTCGGCTATGTTATATGGAGCGGAGTGTTGGCCAGTTAAAAACTCCCACATCCAAAAGTTGAAGGTAGCGGAGATGAGGACGTTACGATAGATGTGTGGACTTACCAGAAGTGATACGGTTAGAAATGAGATTATTCAAGAGAAGTTGGGAGTGGCTTCGATGGAAGACAAGATGCGGGAAGTGAGGTTGCGATGGTTTGGACATGTGATGAGGAGGTGCACGGATGCTCCTGTACGGGGGTGTGAAAGGCTGGTTGTGGATGGTTTTAGGCGGGGTAGAGGTAGGCCAAAGAAATATTAGAGGGAGGTGATTAGGCATGACATGGAGTAGTTACAGCTTACAGAGGACATGAACCTTGATAAGAAGGTGTGGAGGACGCGGATTAGGGTAGAGGGTTAGTGGGTAGGAAGGCTTCCGTATTAGTGGGAAGGAGTGTTTGTTTGTATCTGTGACTATTATTTTTTTGGCAGATTCTTGTTCATGTTGTTTTGGTGATGTTTGAGATTTCGAATAAATAGTTTATAGTATTACTCTGTGGGTGTCTTGCTTCTTTTATTATATAGCGATGAGTTATCTCTTTTTTGTTGTTTGTTTTTATGATTTTTGTTTGTTATTGTTATCTGTTCTGAGTCGGGGGTCTATCAGAAATAGCCTTTCTACTTCATCTGAGGTAGTGGTATGGACTGCGTACACTTTACCCTCCCCAGACCCCACCTGGTGGGAATACACTGGGTATGTTGTTATTGTTGTTGTATGTATATATATAACATATGAATTATACAAACAAATAAGCATGGAGGATTTCAATGAATTGACTTTTTTCTATTCTAACTATATCCATCATTTCAGGGGAAATTGTTTTTAGTTGGTTAAAAAACAATTTAACAAGAGCATTTTATTTTTAAAAATGAGAAACAAAAAAGAAAAAAGAAAAAAGAAAAAAAGAAGAAACAACACAGAAACAACAAAAGAAGGCTAAAATGGCTACAGATTTGGAAATCCAAATTCTAGGGCCATTCGGTTGGTATATGTTTTGGTTAAATCACTATTTTTGTACTTTCCCCTAAATTTATACACTCTATTAAAGGCGGTATAAATATTATTCGGGACTTAATATTGGGATATCCCACCTTATCTCATCCAATTTTAAATTAATTTATCTCATCTCTCAAGTAAGATAGATTAGTTCGGAGATTATCATTCCAAGACTATAATCTCAAAATAATTTAATATGATTACCAAACTTATTAATTTGAATATGTATATAGTACGTTGCGAGCAAGATGATCGTTTAAAGATTATGTATGCAAAAGTCATCTTGGAAATAGATCCACCCAATGGACAGTATTTGGTGGGACCTATGAGAATAATGGGTTCAAGTCATTATGTCAGTATCAAAAATATTTGAGAGGGAAAGGTGCAATTACGTTGATTCATTTCATATCAATTGAATGTATTCTGATTGTAACCAAGTTCCCTCTGCAATAAGAAAGTGATTTCCTAAGAAGTCTTCTAATTAAATCATGTTTATGTACGTCTATTTTTCTGAAATAGAAACACAGGCTGCTTTCAGAATTAATGCACAAACCGGACAATGCATCTACCATAGTCATACCTACCTACCACAACCCCACCTAACTCTCATTTAGTTCCTTTAAGGATCCATATAATTGTTTTCACTCCAAAATGTGAACATCTACTGCCTTTAGATTGACTAATTTGGTTCCTTTAATTAATTTGGGGTCCATATAATTGTTGTCCTCTTACAGTTTGCACTTCAAAAAATTGAAACATGTGGATTAGTATATAGGGATGAAAGGATCAAATATACCCTTGAACTACTCAAAATGAGTCAATTTTACCCTTCGTTATGTTTTTGGCTAAAACACGTCCTCATCATTATATTTTTTGCCCACCCAAAAATACCCTCCAACTAGCAAAAATACTCTGCTTGCTAAAGGTTTCTTCAAAACAAGGAAACATGGTTCAATATTGCCATTGAACGTTTAAAAACAAGACAATTTCTCGCTTTTTATTCTTTTATTTATTTATTTTTAATTTTTTGGGATGTGGGTGTGGTTGCGTTTACCCTAAAAAAAGGTACAATTGAATTTTTAAGTGATGTTTAAAGGATATGTGGATCAAATTAATCGAATATGACAAAATAGATGAATAAATATAGTTATAAATAAAAGGAAAGCTAAAGTAATTGAAATACACGATATATTAAGTAAATATAGCATGTATTGGCCTGAGCTCGGTGATATCTTTGGTGGAGAGATATCTGGTAGAACTTGATTTTCGCTTAAAGCTGATGAACTTGAATTAGTGATACTAGAGAAATACAGGTATTCAGTAAAAAAGAATTTGATGTTTTACAAGGTGATTACCCTACAACTTTTATAGGTTGGCTTCTTAGGAGCCTATTTCTAAGCATTAACCCCTCATTAATTCATGATAAATGATTAATTGAATGATATTTTATTGTAAAAAAATAACGTTCAGAGTCACTCATGGGTCGGTTTCATAATAATTAGTGTTGATTGCTGACTTTTCTTCCAGGTGTCTTGAGTCTTGATTCGATATGATTACACAGAGCATGTTGTACTTTCGATCTCTGTAGTAATGTTGCTACCTAGGTATCCTTCTATGTATCATAATATGACTCAACCATATGTATTACCTAGCTGTTTCTTGAATAACTTCTGCTCTCCACGTGTTGTGACTTTATTGACCACATTTCTTTACTATTTTTACCCTGTACAGATAGTTCCCACGTTCTTCGCACTTAAGTTTTCCTTCTGCTCGGTGAATGTAATTGATTTAATTTTCTTTATTATAGTATATTGGATTCCCTACTTTTTCTCTGAATCATTTCTTTCATCAGAAGGAAATGGAGCGTTTTATCTACTTAATTCCTCTAACACATGTCATTCGTTCATGTCATTTTTGCGATACGTGTCAGTGTGTGAATGGTTCTTCTGAGGCAGTTCAGTCTTTCAAAGCGTAGCGATTCTGCAAAAAGTGTAACAGCTCAAAACTTAACCCATGTTTATTCAGTACTTAACTTAGTCTAAATCTAAACCGAAATCGCATATTTTCAAGCTTCCACGAGTGGAACCACAGTTCGTAATTCAAGACCACAACTTGTGCTTCCAATAGTGGAAGTCAGTTCTGAGAAATAAATTCTTCCAATTTCCCATGGAAGAAACCATGACGCGTGATCTCAATCCATACATCATAGAATCAGAAGTGGAGCCATATACAGAAAGTTGACATTGTTACTCAGATTTTTACGAGAGGGTTCACAAGCCTTGAAACAGAGTCCTAGGTTCGTGAAATCCTTCCATGATTCAGATACTGAGATTTTGTAATTTTAATTCATGAGAGCACGAAAGATGGAACGAACCATGAACAACATTCCACGGTCCATGAAGTCAAACTGTGAATCCATTTCAGAAACTTGTCATATTTGATTCATCTTCTACAAGTGAGTTAAAGACTCGTGGAACAAAGCCATGGTCCAAGAACTGAGCCTTGGACGACAAATCCTACTCTTTCAGAATCTGATTTTAAAAGGATTTTCTTAAATCCTTAACCCATTTTAGGTTGTTTTTATTTCTCAGAAACATGTATATATATATATATATATATCTTCTATCATTACTCTCTCAAGAGCAAGCCAATAGCAAGCAGAAGTCCAATTATCAGTTTTTAGTCACTTCTATCATTACTCTCTCAAGAGCCAGCCGATAGCAAGCAATTCAAACACCTGGAGTTCTGTTTCAACAAGCTTTTCAGAGTTCTTCTTGAAGCTTAGTTGTCTTCTTTAGGTACACAAGAATTTAGTGATGGATTTCTTTCATCCTCACGCCCAAGTATTTTAAAAAATATTATGTTGAAATTAAAGCTAGGGTTTTTATGCCCAATTTTTCAGATTCGATTTCTAAGGTTTTATGCTAATTTTATGAAGGATTTACTTTGAAATTTATAACTTTTTATGAAGATTATGATCATGCTATACTATTGATTCTAAACTCACATTTTAAGATCATTTTATGAAATTTTGAAACATGCTTAAGTATCCACAAGCTATGATACGTTTTCAACAAGTTTTCATGTTCTAAACTATATGCACAGACGAAAAGATATATTTTAGAAACAGATTTCAGCACATGATTAATGACATGAGATTTGAGCATAGGCTCACAACAGTATAGTTTTACAGATATATTGAGTACAAACTTAAACTATAATTCAACTACGTTAAAGGTCATGATGTAAGCACTACTATGTTTTAAGAGGATTATTTAGCACCCAGTGGGTATGAGTTCAGACAACACATGCCTCATAACTATGTTGTTACCGTAGGTTTTATTTATCCCAAGAGGCTCTATTCTAGATCCATAAGTTAAATTTTGTTCTATACTCTAGGAAGGTATAGGATGACTCTCCCCAACATAGGCAAGAAATTGGTCATCATGAGCTCACATGATGGTTGTCGGTTATAAGAAACTCCCACAAGCTTATATTTTTTTAATCATTCAAGCTTATGACTTTATGGTCTCACTATACATGTATTAAGGAAAGAAACTTTTATGCAAAATTCTAGTTGTCATGTTCTCATCAGATTTTCAAAATATTTAAGATGTTTTAAAGGCTTTTCTCATGATTTATGATTTATACTTTACTCTTATGCTATCATACTCAATTTTAAGCTAGACACACACACACACACATCCTGGATAAGACACAATACTTAGAACCAAATGTGTCCCCAAGTGAACCCTTGGTACTGGCATGTTACTGAAATCATGAACATAAAATCTAAGTGGAAGCTGAACATAATAAAATTGGTAAAGACTGACACCAAAATGAATATCTGTAATAATAATCTGAAAGCCTAACAAACTGAAATATATATCTATGTCTGAAAGCCTCTACTAAAACCTGAGGAGTTAATGGGACAAGACCCCCAGCTAACTCTAAATAGCTGATAAAAATTAAAACTAACATAATGTCTATCAGGATATAACTAAACTGCAAACTACCCTCTTAAAATGAGAACTCACCTAATGACTGCTGAAGGTAGGATCTAGAAGTGAACTAGTCACGTAGCTGAGTAGGAACATCGGAAACTAGATTATAATAGGATATAGTGCAAAGAAAAGTATGCGGTTAGTACTATAGGATGTACTGAGCATGTGAGAATGCAAGTCATGAAATAAAATAAGTAAATCATGCTGAAAGCTGAAATCGTGATAGCATGGATGAATCATTTGAAAGGTGTATGAAATGATGCACAATGACCCACGATTTATGCAATTCAACTGAAAACTAAAAATATGTGAGTAAATCATAAACTATCCTATAAATACTGAAACTAGTGGGTTATGTACCCTTGGTATACTTAAATCATTTATGTGGGTGTTTCTATTAACTGAAATAAATCATGTGAGATGACATGGATTCCAATGTACAGTCCTAGTTGAGATGGTGCCCTATACCCGACCAAAGGTATAGAACCTACCTGGTATGGATCTACTAACTAAGCCCATTCGGGCTAAAGATGTCACTCTCATCTGGTGAGGACCCTTATCCTGCAGTGGCAATGAAGTTCTAGGACTTGGATTATCTGAAAACCATATCCACTCAGTGCTAAATACTAATCCCAAAACCATATAATATTAGCTCATAATAACTGAACTGTCTCAAAATAAGCATGAACTAGTTTAATTTATCTATTTAATTGAAATTCTGGAAATACTGATTCTAGTCGTGCTTAATTTACTGAAAGTATGTGATTAAGGATCAATTCAAGTTGAAATTTTCTAAATCATGCTTCATTATGGGTAAATTATGCTAAATCATCTATCAAGATTATAAATCATGAGTAATTCTGTAGAATCATGTATAGGAGAATTAGATAAGATAGAAAATCATGAGAAGCATGCTAGAACTAAAATCATTACAAACAATACAATTAGGTATAAACCCTAAGTTGTAAATCATGAAAAGCATAATTTGAAAATTGAGGTTTTATGCATAAGGGTGAAAGGAAACTCTTATTGCATACCCACATACCTGTTTGCTAGATAATCTTAAACTAAAGCTTAGAGAATTCGGACTTGAAGAAGAGCCCTAGGACATTACTATTTTGAGAGAGTTTTCTGAGTTTCTAAGTGTTAGAGCATAAGAATGGGAGTTTAATTGGTTATTTAACCTTTAACCTCCCTTGAAAGAGTATGAAACAACATTGTATAGGTCTTAGGAGAGGGGGAAAAGAATAATTTGCCCTTTAAAATTGTAACTAAATTTTCTAGAACTGTATCCCATGAGTCAAACTACGACTCGAACTATGGTACCACGAGTCGTGGTTTGATCGTTGTACTTGAGACCATGTTGGATTGTTTCTTGAATAGCTACCTTCAAGTTACTGTACAACTCGTAGGTTGATACCATGAGTCATACTGAGACTCGTAGTCTCCTGGACCTAAGATGGATGGGTTCTGGAAAGGGACTCTATGAGTCATGGTACGAACCGTACCTTAATACCATGACTCGTATAGTGAGTCGTGGTCCATGGGGTAAGTTTGAAAACTCGTTGGACCCATCAGTATGAGTCACCGTACGACTCATACTCTCATTCCACAACTTGTACAATGATTTGTGGTGATTGAAAAAATGGGAAATTTTGGACAGCCTACCACATGTCATTGTACGACTTGTGGTCTCATTGTACTCTCGTACAATGAGTTGTACTTTTCTGAAAAATTGATTTTTTAGCTGGTTTCCTGATCTAAGTTTGAGTTTAAGCATTGGAAATTTTTGGAGTGTTACAGTATCTTCCTCTTAGAATCATTCGTCCTTGAATGAAGATTAAAACTAAGTTGAATTGATAGGGAAGAAACTACTAACATGAAACGCTGAATTTTCTGAATCTGAAGACATAGCATGACTGGGACTGGTTTAAATTAAGAGTAGGGACTCAGCTGAAATGTATAAAGCATGAATGCATACATTGAATCGTGAATAACTAAAAATGGCATGAAATATAGAGGAATAACTAAAGAAAAAAGAGCTATCCCCAATACTAGGAGGGAAAATATGAGGATACTTGCCCATCATATTTGTTTATGCTTCCCAAGTAGCTCCCTCAATCAACTGATTCCCCCACAAAACTTTATGAAATGACCTCCTTATTCTTCAACTTGTGAACATGCCTATCAGGGATCTCAACTGTCACTTCCTCATATTAAAGACTATCATTCATACCAACACTCTCCAAAGGCACAAAAAAAGTCAAATCACTAATGCACTTCTTCAACAGAGACACATGAAAGACCAGATGCACTGCTACCAATTTAGTGGGAAGCTTTACTTCATAATCCATATTACCAATATGCCACAAAATCTTATAAGGAACAACATACCGAGGACTAAGCTTCCCCTTTTTGAAAAATCTCATCACCCTTTCATGGGTGAATTTTTCAACAACACCCAGCCATCAACAACAAATTGAAGTTCTCTTCTCCACACAGATGCATAAGACTTTGGACTACTCTGAGTGGTTTACAACCTCTCCCGAATGAACTGAACTTTCTCTATAGCCTCGTGAACCGAATCAAGCAAAAATCAAGGTAGCTTTATCTACCTCAAACCAACAAATAGGAGACCTACATCTTTACCCATAAATTGTCTCAAAAGGAGTCATCTGAGTGCTAGAATAGAAGTTGTTATTATAGGCAAACTCTATAAGAGGTAAACAATCATCCTAATTACCTTTGAAGTCGATCACACTCGCCCTTCACATATCCTCTAAGGTATGAATAGTGCACTCTTCCTGACCATGTGCCTGTGAATGAAAAGTTATGCTGAGATCTACTCAGGAACTAAGGCCCTTCTAGAAAGACATCCAAAATTAAGATATGAACTGAGTACCCCTATTCAAAATGATAGACGAGGCAACTTCATGCAACCTAACTGACTCATGGATGTAAAGTTTGGCATAGTCCTCTACTGAATCGATAGTCTTAACTGGCAAGAAGTGAGATGATTTAGTTATTTGATCCACCGCAATTCATATAGAATCATGTTGTCGTCGTGTGCAAGGTAAACCTGTGATTGATCTAAGGCATATTTATATGCCTTATGACCAATTTTGACCCATGCTTACCTTAGTTTTGAGAGCAATAAGTATGTATTTGTAATGTTTTGATGGAATATTTGATATTGTGCTAATAAATGTGATTAGGCTCTTGTAGGGGAAATTGGCGACTATTTGGAGCATTTTTGGAGTGGAAAGCGAGGTTTGAAGGAGCTACGAGTGAAGGATATTGAAGATAGGAGGCAAGCTAAAGATTTGAACTTGAAGAATCCAACCAAATAAGCCAAAGAAAAGTCGACGAAAGGAAGAAAATCGAAGCCTAAGTCCCAGGCGCACCCAAGGGCGTGCCGGGCCACTTTTGTGGCAAAAATTTGCCTAAGTCTCAGGCGCGCCCAAGGGCGTGCTGGGCCGTTTTTTGGCAAATTTTTGCCCCGAGTTTGTCTATAAATAGGGCTTTTGGGTTATTGTATCAAAAATCCATCTTTGGTAGACTACTTTTGGGCGATTTTGGCATCAAAATTAGGGTTAATTCTTCTTGTTTTCATCTTTTATTTCTTTTTATGGTTTTTTATCAATTATTGATGTTATTTCAAGTTATGAGTGGCTAAAATCCCTCATTCTTGAGGTTGAGGCTACGAACATGAATCTCGTGAGTTGAATATTATTGGTTTTTTCTGAAGTTTATCAATTTATTGTTTATTCTTATATTCTTGATTTTACTATTTTAATGCTTAATTACCACTGAAATAAATCTATTGTCTTGAGAGGAGCTCGAGAGAGAAATTGAGAGATAGAACGTGGAATATAAGGAGCGTGATCTTTAAACGAGGAAGGGATTCCAAGATATTAATATGCGGTTAGGACCGAGAGGTACCTAATTTGCCGCGCTTGTTCAAATACGGGGAGATAGAATAAAGGCATTAGAATTAGTTAAATCTATCCCTGCTCAACGATGTAGTTAGGTTTCCAATTTATAATAGAAGGTTATAGTTTGGATACGAATATAATCATATTATCAACCTCGTGATCAATAACCACGATATACAGCTCAATTTGCTTAAACCATTAATATTCATGGGCTAGAGATGACGTTCGGGATGTTTTGACCCTGGGAATTCAACTTACTATTGTTTACACCCCTAGTTAATCATGTTAGCTTAGTTCATAGTTATTTTATACTTTATAACCATCATATCTCTATATTCCACCACTTAAATAAATAATCAAGAACTAGTTTAGTCTAGTGAATAGTTGAATGACAAGTCCCTGTGGGTTCGACATCCGGCTCTTTTAAAGGAGCCATTATATTACTTGAACGAACACGTACACTTGCGTGTTAGCTAGGTCACAATAGTGATAAATTCCATGTTAATCATATTCCACTTCCACTAGGAATGCTGATACTCTAAGTCATACCTCCCAGCCTCCGATGCTCAACCTTCACCTGCTAGCAATTAAGATACTTAGCCATAAAATCTGCAATATCCCTTCATTCCAGTCCACCAATAAACTTTCCATAGATCATGGTACATCTTTGTGGCATCTGTATAAATAGAATACTGAGAGCTATGAGCCTCTGTCAAAATCCACTTTCTCAACTTATCTGCATCTGGAACATATAATAATCTCTTATAACCAAAAATACTATCTCCTCTTTGGGAGGAAACCACCACCTTTTTACTGTGGATAGATTCTTTCAACTTAAGTAATATAGGATCACTGTCTTATTGTTCCTTAACTTCCATCACAAGAGAAGACTCTAAACCATTCTAAACTATAACACCACCATCTGCTGAATCTATACGATGAACCCCTAAATGAGCAAGCTTGTGAACATCTTTAGCCAACTCCTTATTTCCTTCGCTGGACAACCTACTAAGTGCATCAGCTACTACATTAGCCTTACCCGGGTGGTAAAATACACTCATTTCATAATCCTTGAGATTCCCAAGCCATATCCTCTATTGAAGATTCAAATCATTTTGACTGAACACGTACTGAAGGCTCTTATGATCTATGAACACCATACAAATAATGCCTCCAAATTTTTAAGGCAAAAACTACCGCTGCTAACTCAAGATCATGAGTCAAGTAGTTCATATCATAAACCTTAAGTTGTCTGGAAACATATGCAATGACCTTACCATTTATGTCAACACACAACCCATGCCAACTTTAGAAGTATCACAATAAACTACGAAACCGTCTGAACCCTTTGGCAAAGACAAAGCTAAAGAAAAAGTCAATCGAGTCTTTAAATCCTGGAAACTTTTCTCATAATTTTTGGACCACTGAAACTGAAGCTTTTTCTTGGTCATCCTAGTAAATGGGGCAACAATAGATGAGAATCCCTCAACAAGCCACTTGTAGTAACCAGCAAACCCATAAAGCTCTTAATGTCTAATGGAGAAGTGGCTCTAGGCCAGCTCTTTACTGCCCCTATCTTTTGAGAGTCTACCTGCACTCCCTCACTAGACACAATATGAATAAGGAATGCAACTAATTTCAACCAAAATTTGTACTTGCTAAACTTAGCAAATAACCGACGGTCCTTGAGAGTCTGCAACATAACTCTCAAATGATCTGCATGCTCATCCTCACTCCAAGAGTAGACAAGAAATTCATCTACGAAGATGATGATAAACATACCCAAATACTATTTGAATACCCTATTTATTAAGTCCATAAAAGCTGCAGGAGCGTTTGTTAGACCAAAAGACATAACTATAAATTCATAGTGACTATAGTGAGTTTTTGAAGGCTGTCTTAAGAATATTAGACTCTCTAACGCTAAGCTGATAATAATCGGATCTAAGGTTAATCTTAAAGAAACAATTGACACCTTGAAGTTTTTCGAACAATTTATCAATCTTAGGGATTGGGTACTTATTCTTGACTGTGACTTTTTTCAACTAATGGTAGTTGATACACATTTTAAGAGAACCGTCTTTCTTTTGCATGAAAAAGGATAGGAGAACCCTATAAGGAAATACTAGGTGGGATGAAACCTTTATCTAAGAGTTCTTGCAACTTTTATTTTAATTCCTTAAGCTTAGTTGCAGCCATTCTGTAAGGAGAAATAGATATGAGCTATGTATTTGAAAAATATGTATTCTACACTCAATCTCCCGCTCAAGAGGAACTCCGTGAAACTCTTCTGGAAATACCTCAAAACTCATTGACTACTGGAATTGACTGAAGAGTTGGGGTCTCAAATTTAGAGTCCTTAACCTAAACTAGATGGTATATGCAGCCCTTAAAAATCATCTTCCTTGCCATAAGATAAGAGAAATAATGACCTAAAGGTACAATAGAAAAACCCTTCATTTCTAAGATTGGTTCATTAGGGAACTGAAATTTGACGAACTAGTTTTGAGAGTGGTAGAGTTGAGGCTGAGAAGGATCATGACTATTTCTAAGAATCAGTTTGGATTCATGCTAGACCGCTCAACTACCGAGGCCATTCATCTTGTGAGAAAACTAGTGGAGCCGTATATGGAAACAAAGAAGGACTTACACATGGTGTTCATCGATATTGAGAAGCCATATGATAAAATCCCCAAAGAGGTTATATGGAGGTGCTTGGAGGCTAGAGGTGTCCCCGTGGTATACATTAGGTCTATTCAGGACATGTACAATGGGACAAAGATTTGTGTGAGAACAATGGAAGGAAATTTAGAGCACTTTTTTGTTTTGACAGGGTTGCACCAGGGATCGATTCTTAGTCTATTTTAATTTACTTTGGTGATGGATGTTTTAACGTGGCATATCCAAGAGGAGGTGGCTTGGTGTATGTTATTTGTGGATGATGTAGTTTTAATTGATGAGACTCGGGGAAGAGTTAATGATAAGCTGGAGGTTTGGAGACAAACCCTAATGTCTAAAGGGTTTCAGTTAAGCAGGATCAAGATGGAATATTTGGAGTGAAAATTCAGTGATTTGTCGCTTGAGGCTGATGTGGTAGTGAAGATGGATTCCCAGCCCATTCGAAAGAGAGATAGTTTTAAGTATCTTGGGTCTATGATTCAGAGGAATGGAGAAATTAATGAGGATGTCACAAACTATATTAGTGAATGGTGGTTGAAATGAAGGCTTGATTTAAGAGTCTTGTGTGATAAGAAGGTGCCTCCTAAACTTAAAGGCAAGTTCTATATAATGGTAGTTCGATCGGCTATGTTGTATGGAGCGAAGTGTTGGCCAGTCAAAACCTTCCACATCCAAAAGTTGAAGGTGGCAGAGAAGAGAATACTGTGATGGATGTATGTCCTTACGAGGAATTATAAGGTTAGGAATTAGAGTATTAGAGAGAAGGTTAGAGTGGCTTCGCTGGAAGACAAGATGAGGGAAGTTTGGTTAAGATGGTTCAGGCATTTGATGAGAAGGTGCACAAAAACCCCAGTTCGGCAGTGTGAGAGGTTAGATGTGGGTGGATTTAAATGACGTAAATGTAGGCTGAAGAAATATTAGAGGAAGGTGATTAGACATAACATAGAGAAGTTACAGCTTACTGAGACATGACCCTAGATAGGAAGTTGTGAAGGATGTGGATTAGGGTAGAGGGTTAGTAGCTGGGAGTGTGTCCTGGCTAGTAGGAAGGAGTTCTTTGTTTGTAATTATGCCTATAGTCGTAGTGTTATGAGTGTGTCTTATAGTTTCTTATTCGTGGTGTTTTGGTGATTTTTGTGATTTTCAGATAGATTGTGTATAATATTAATCTATGGGTGTCTTGTTTCTTTAATTATCTATTGATGTGTTATCCCATTTTGTTTTTTACTTCTATCTTTCATATATTGCTATTTTTCCTGAGCCGAGGGTCTATCAGAAACAACCTCTTTACTTCATCTGAGGTAGTGGTATGGACTGCATACACTTTACCCTCCTCAGACCCCACTTTATGGAAATCCACTAGGTATATTATTGTTATTGTTGTTAGTTCTAAAGTCGACTATGGTATAACATGAATGAAGCCAATCCATCCTAAGAATGACATCAAAATCAATCATATCTAACTCTACTAAATCAATTGAGGTGACTTTATGAAGGACTATTACTGGACAATTATTGTACACCCTTTTTTGCTATGACTGACTCGCCAATAGGAGTAGTAATAGAGAAGGGTTCTAAAAGGTGTTCGAGACTAACATCAAAATATACTGCAACATAGGGAGTCACAAAAGACAATGTGGCCCCTGGATCTAGTAATGCATAAACATCATGAGAAAAGACCTGTAACATACTAGTGATGAAATCTGGAGAACTCTCTTTATTCTGGTGGGATGAAAGAGCATAGAAGTAGTTCTAGCGCTGACCACCACCTACAAGTGGCACCCATTTTGAATTGGGTGACCTGCTAAAGAAGTAGACGGTGCATGACCACCCCTGTTTCCTTGCTTAGCCGAGGGGCAATCCCTTAATCTGTGTCCCAGATGACCACAACCAAAACATCCTTCCTTGCCATACAAACACACCCTTGGGTGGTTCTTACCACACTTACTGCAAGTCGAGAAGGTGTGTCACCCAGTAGTACTCTCCTACAACATAGAACCTGGTACTCTACTGTTCTTCTCCAGTCTGAGTCTGGGAGATGGAGTACTAGCAGATGAAGGCATCGGTGCTGATGATTTTTGCTGGAAAGAAGACTGATTCCCACCACCAAACCTCTACTAGATGTACTCAATATTTCCTATTTGGGCCCTTTTATTCTCTCTTTCCCTTTTCTTTAGTTTTATTTTTCTATTTTTTGGGCATGAGTCATCAATTTGGAGATATCCATGTACCCAGTAAGCATGTCAATCTTTCACTCTTTTTAAACCAAATTTAAAACCCCAAATACAAACTTACTCATCTTGGCCCTCGGCTCAGTCACCATCTCTGGAGCATACCTGGATAGTTGAAAAAACTTCAAACCATATTTTTTGATCGATATCAACCCTTGAATCAAGTTCACTGACTCCTCAACCTTAGCCTCCCTCAACTATCTCAGGAAAAACAAATCAAGAAACACCGCAACAAACTCATCCCAAGTTGTCAGAGCTGCATTTCTGCCAGGGGTGTTTTTTCACTGAGTGTACAAAATATAAGACACATCCTTGAGCTGATAGGATGCCAACTCAACACTCTTCACATCATGCATCTACATAACCTGAAGGATCTTTTTCACCTCATCAGTGAAATTTTATGGTTCCTTCTCAACCTTTAACTTAAAGAACTCCGGTGGGTTCATCTTGAGAAAATCTTTAACTCGGGCAGCAGTCGTCCCACTATTTGGGTTAGTAGGAACTGCTACTTTCTGATTAACCTATGTAGTCATGGCTTGTGCCAACATATGAATGGCATTTTGAAACTCAACATTAGTGATTCTATTATTCACTAGAGCAGGTGGATTTGTATTCTGACCATTTCCCCGTTCATTGTTTCTGCGTGGATGAATTATCTAAAAAGCATAAAGCATGAATCAGAGAGATAAATAGAGTTAAAATCTACCATATAATATAGAACATGAAAGAAGGGAAAGTTTTATAAAACTTGTTGTAGCCTCTCTATCATAAGTGTGGCGCGCTTTACACCTATGAAAAAAGACTCTACTAAATACGACTTTTCATACACCCTAGGATTCTTGAACCTATTGTTTTATTCCACAATACATAGTACATAGAACCACAGGTGGCCCCAAGCAAGCCCTTGATACTGGCATGTTACTACAATCATAAACTTAAAATCAGAGCAGAAGCTGAATGTAATAAAATATGTAAAGACTGAACACTAAACTGAATATTTGAAAACAATAATCTAAAAACCCATCAAACTGAAATATATATCAATGTCTGAATGCCTCTACTAAGAACTCCAGGGTTACTGGGACAAGACCCCATCTAACTCTAAATAGTTAATAAAAACTGAAACTGAAATAATGTCTACCAAGATATAACTAAACTTCAAACTACCCTTAGAACATGAGGATTGACAAAATGACTATTGATGGTAGGAGTTGGAAGCGAACTAGTCTTGTGGCTGAGGAGGAACATCGAAACAAATATCATAATAGGATATAGAGAAAATAAAAGTATGTGGTCAGTACGATAGGATGTATTGAGCATGTGAGATATGCAAGTCATGAAATAAAATAAGTAAATCATGCTGAAAGTTGAAATCATGATGACACGGACAAATCATTTGAAAGGTGTATGAACTGATGCACAATGACCTATGATTTATATAATTCAACATAAAGTTGAAAACATGTGAGTAAATCATAAACTATTATGTAAATACTAAAACTAGTGGGTCATATACACTTGTACTACTTAAATCATTTTTGTTGGAGTTTTTATTAATCAACATAAACCATGTGAGTTAACATGGAGTCCAACATACTATAACAATTAAGAGGGTGCCCTATTTTTGACCAAAGGTACAAAACCTCTCTAGTGTGGATCCACTAACTGAGCCTATTCGGGCTAAAGGTGTCACTCTCAACTAATAAGGACCCTTATCCTATGGTGGCAATATAGTTTTGGGACTTGGGTTAGCTGGAACCCATATTCACTCGGTGCTAAATAATACTTCCAAAACCATATAATATTAGCTCATAATAATTGAAATGTTTGAAAATAAGCATGGACTAGTATAATTGGAATTCTTGGAATACTGATTCTAGTCATGCTTAATTTATCGAAAGTCTGTGATCAAGGATTAATTCAAGCTGAAATTATCTAAATCATGCTTAATAATGGATAAATCATGCTAAAGCATGTATCAGTGTTATAAATCATGTGTAAGTCTATAAAATCATGTATAGGAGTATTGTACAAGATATAAAATCATGAGAAACATGCTAGAACTAAAAATCATTACAAATAATACAATTGGGTATATACCCTGCGTTGCAAATCATGAAATTCATAATTTAAAAGTTGAGGTTTAACGCATAATGGTGAAAGGAAACACTTACTAAATACCCACATATCTGTTTGCTGGAGAATCTTAAACTAAAGCTTGGAGAATTTAGACAGTAAGAAGAACGCTAGGCCTTTAATAGTTTGAGAGAGTTTTAAGTTTCCAAGTGTTAGAGAGTAAGAATGATAGTTTAATTGGTTGTTTAACCTTTAATCTCCCTAGAAAAAGTATGAAAGGACATAGTATAGGGCTTAGGAGAGAAGGAAAAAACTAATTTTCCCTTTAAAAACATAACTGAAATTTTTGGAAGTGCATCCCGCCAGTCAACCCATGACTCTTACTATGGTACCACGAGTTGGGGTCTAACTCATGGTCCCTGATACTATGCTTGGCTATTATGGCTACCTATGAGTCAATGTACGATTCATAGGTCAATACCATGAGTTGTACTGAGATTCATGATCTCTTGGACATGAGCTGGATGGGCTCTAGAAAAGGAATCCACGAGTCATGGTATGACTCATACCTTAGTACCATGACTCATCCAGTGATTGTGGTCCCTAGGTTGATTTTGAAAACACTCCACGAATCGTACAATGAGTTATGGTGATTGGATATATGAGAAATTTTGGACATCCTACAATGAGTCATAGTACTACTTATGAAAAATTTTGGATAGCCTTCCACGAGTGATAGTAGGACTTGTGGTCTCATTTTACAACTCGTACAATGAGTCGTACTGGTCTGGAAACTTGATTTTTTAGCTGGTTTCTTGGTCTAAGTCTGAGTTTAAGTATGAGAATTTTTTGGGTTGTTACTGTTTTATCCCCCTTTTTATAGGCTCGAAGGGTTGGAAAAAACATTGATTTTGACTTTTCAAACTATTTCAAAACTTAAAAGAAAATTTTGAAATAATTTGAGAAAATATAGAGTCGCCACTTGATTTTTTTTTATAGAAAATATCAAGAAAAACTTAAAGAATTTTAAAGACTCGAAAACAGAAACAAATCTTTAAAATTAGAGAAATGGGTAAGGATTCTGATAACGCCTTGAGAAGGTTTTTAAGGCACTCAAGAAGCGTCCGCGAAAGCGGTTGACCAAAAGATAATTTGACTGATTTGTAAAAATGACCAACTTTGAAAGTATGGCTAATTTTGTAACATCTTAAAATCATTTGCAAATATGACTTTTATTCAATTGCCATGAGAAATAATCTACTTAAATTAGAAAAGAATTTGTGTAAACAAACCCAACTTTAGACTTAAGGAAAAATAAGAATTTACATCCTTAACAAGTAAAGACGATTTTAACTTGAAAGGACCAATTTATTAGAAATAGCATCTTTGGAGTTGAGTTTAAAGCAAAATCGAATTTTGATAATTCATAGAGCAATTAATTAGTGATAAAAAGCTCAGATTTTCTTCCAAAGAAGTGATTTAATCTTTTAAATTTTCGAGAAAAAGGCACCTTAATTTATATGGATTACTTCTCGCATAAACAAAATAAACGCCATCTCTTGATTTGTTAAAGACTTGTTCCAAAGGAAAAATAAAGATATCATTTTTATTAAATCGAAACATTTGACGATGCGACAAACGATAATTAAAGAAAATATAGAGATATAACAAAATAACAACTCAAAGGGGATTTATCTAGATTTTAACCAAATTTAAAAGTTAATACACATAAACAAATATTAATTACATAAATAAAGGGAGGAAAGTTGAGGATTTGGACCCATAATTTGGCCCATCAGAATCTAGCCAGCTTTTGGGCCTAATCTGTATGGACTTTTATCCAATTTCCAACTGTGTATATCAGCTGTATATTGCAGCCTTCACCCTTTGCGTTTTCCTTTGTATACAGTGTATAATAGACGTATATCAGTCTATATACATGTATTTGTGACCCTTCCATTTGCATACTTGGTTCCCTTTCCCATATTTCTCTGTATATCACTGAAAAATTCTGTGTATTTGATGTATACTGCTACAAATCAGTCTTTCGGAGGCTTAGGCATGAGGTCTTGGCTCGATATTTCGGAAACTTAGTCCCGTGGAAATGCAGGATATGGAGAGTCATTTTAGGACTCGGACAGTTCATGCAAAGAGAAGAAGACAAAGGATGAATATCGAAAGAAGATTTCAAATCAATCACACATAGTCAAACTATTCTATATCCCCACCATGAAACACATAGCCAAACTAATGTAATTTCCAAATTTAATAATTATCACACAATAGTTTCACATGAAAATGAATAGCTTTATCAAAACTTGGGTAATAGCCTGTGATCCGCACCTTATAACATGTTTTGAGGGGTGTAAAGAGTTGGGAAAAACAACACAACAATTTAATCTCAAGTATTAACACAAGAAAGGAACTGGAAGTAGGTGATATGCAACAAAAATATTCACTTTAAAATGCATGGCAGCCTTTAATGCAAAAAAAAAAAAAAAAAAAAAGTACTCAAACAGGCATGTCAATATTTTGAGGGCAAACATGGTAGACATGGTTTGGAAAAATCAATAACTAAGAAGGTAGGAATAAGATTCAAACTTTATAGCATAAAAAAAACATATAAGACAAGAAACTTATTTTGAAATGTAGAAATTAGATTTTTGCCACAACTTTATTAAAATTTGCGGTAATGAGAAGAAAGGAGGCCATCTTAACATCTACCAAAGCCCCAACTAACAAACACAAGCCTACAACTCCATTTTTAGCTTCCCACATTGTTACACTTTGCAAACATAGCAAATAAATCATTTTTAGACTTTCATGGAAATAAAAAACAGTACAGTGAGCATGAGTGAAAAATCATGCAAAAACTTATTAAACTCAAAACTTGTTCAGGTGGAGTGTATCGACGAACAATTTACCATTTTTACTCCTGAGATTCTTACGGCATCAAACACGCGAGCTTTGCATACAAGACCAAGTGAAAAGCAGAAAAGCATACTGGAATCATAAACACATTAACAGGGATTTCAGCCTTTCCCATATTTAATATAAAATCTAAAAAAAAAGGACATGTGAACAATATTCAAACGCCTTAAAACATTTTCAGGTCCTCAAAACACAAAAATCCCGTTTAACTCCCATGGAGATTAAACCGTACAACTATGAAACACCAATCAAAACAATTCCCTCAACAAATGTTGTCAAAACAGGGAACTCTCTTTTATTTAAAAAAAAAAAAAAAAAAAAAAAAAAAATATACATCAATAGTCACATTGAATCCAAACAAGACCAATCCCATGTAACATCCAACAACAAATTAAAACAACAACAACAACAACAACATACCCAGTGTATTCCCATATAGTGGGGTCTGGGGAGGGTAAAGTGTACGCAGTCCATACCACTACTTCCGCAGAAGTAGAGAGGCTGTTTTCGATAGACCCCCGGCTCAAGAATCGAAAAAATAATCGATGAAGTTAGCATACCACTGTTCTCTCTGATGTGCTGAATTGAGTTTTACAATAAAAGCTAAAGAACAAAATCAGAATAGGAAGTAGTTAAAATGGAATCTAGATGACTTTAAGAGTTCTTACATGGGAAAGTTGATAAGGAAGAAGGAAAGAAACATGAGACGGGAAACAAGGGAAAAATAATATACATAAAGAAGACATGAGCATTAAGAATGAAATATTTACATCCCTATATATGAGTTCCAATTTTTCTCAGTCCCTAAGGAATTGCGAAAAGCTTCATTTTCTAATCTGACTTCCCACTTTCTCCTGGTAGTAAAGATACCACCAAGTGCTTAGGTGCAGGAAAGAATGATTGAATATATTTTCACTTCTAAAATAACAAAACTCTTGACAATCATCAGTTGATGCTAAGAGTAGTATCAATCATCTCGACCAAGAAAGAATGTATATTGAGACATTAGATCCTACGAAGAGTTTGTGGCACCCCACGAAGTTGATGGAAGCCAGTTCTCATGATTCTTATTTGATCTTTCCAAGTTGATATTCAACTTACAAGGTAATTTAGAAACAACCACAACTGTTAAAATGAAGCTTAGATAGGGCTCTCAAAAGCATTTTGTTAGTGCTGACATCATGAAAAGATAAACTATAAGCTTTTCTTCAAGAGTTTCGGTTTCAAGAAGAAAAAATATGCAGATACTTGACAACAACAACAAATTAAAACGACATCTTAAATTTCATTTACATGTCTACTAATTTCAAAGAAGAAAAGTGTAGAAAGATGAGATTTTTACACCTATTTCTCTCATGTTTTCAAAGATAAAATGTCAGCATGCATGCAGGTACCAAACAGAGAGAAAATGAAACAATAAACAGGTTTCAAAATCAGAATTTGTAGAGGAATTATCATGATTTTGCTAATTCAAACCGAAAGGAATGGCCTTTCATAACACAGAGTACACCATCACTTGAGAGAGACAATTCTCGTAGTGAATCTTTTCCTATAACAATCACAAATAACCAAACAAGAATAAAATGTAAATGGGCAACTTAACACTTCTTTTAAACACCGCTAAATCCCAGAAACACAAAGATAGATTTCATCTTCAGCTTTTTTACGAACGCGAAACGAGTGGTAAATGCGAGATATCAATAAAGCAATCTTCAAAACCAAAGATTCAGAATTGATGAACATCATCGAGATGAAACTAAAGCGAGAAACATGCGATTAACAGTAGCCAAACAAACTAAGGCACAAGAACAAATTTAGCAGAACTACATAACAAACATCGTTGCACGAAAAATCCTATAGCCTTCAAGGCCTTCTACAACACATAATCCCAACATTCTCACCTAGTGTGAGATTCCAACAACTATATACTTACTACTACACCTAATGAACAAACAAAAATTACTAGGCCTATTAACATGAGGAAGAAGAAATATAAAAGATGAAGTTTTTACCTTTCCCGGAGCAGCGAATTGGTGACTATGAGCTTCAACGATGGACTTCCACCACCGGAGTTTTAATTCCAACTCGTCGGAGCTTTTACTTTTCGTCGGAATTGATTTTTTCAAGTGTGTTCCTTCGTCTTGGATTTTGGTTACGTGAGGTTAGAAGCATGCGCCTCCAGAACCTCCAATTTTTCCCCAAAAATCCTCTACCCAACCCTCAACCCTTACTATCTATTTATAGAAGAAATTAGGGTTGTTTTGGGGGGGAAAACGGAGGGGTAAATTAGGAAAATGAATTGGAAATTTTAGAAATTCGAAATTCAAAGCTGGATAAGGTATAGATCGTTCAGGTTGGGATCAATGAACTTGGACCAAATTAAGGTCAAGTTCGAGGTGAATTTTTGGGGCTTTTGGGGGGAAAAAATGAATTCCCCCATAGCCAATAGAAATTGAACAACGTCGTACTACGATGGTACGAATTCGCGGAGAACTAACCGATTTCCACAGGATTCGAACGTTTGATGCCACCTGGGCAGGTTCTAGGGGTTTCTAGAAGTTGGACAACTCACCCCTTTGTACTATAGACGGAATTTTAACGGAGTTGAATGGGATTTGGAGTTATTTATTGACTAAAGGAGTCGTTTGCAGTTGCTGGTTGAGCTGTTGATGGAGCTACGCTGTTTGTTGTCGATATTGTTGGAGTTTGTTGTGTTGAAGTGAAGAAGAAAGGAGTTATAAGGGTGGGCCGGGTCGGTGGTTTGATGTTGGGCCGGGGGGTGCTGATGGTTGAAGAATGGGCTCAAAATATGGTCTGAAAAATAAGAGAATAGAGGGGAGGAAAGGTCTAATTGCATTTCTAGCCAATTTAGGTTAATAAAATGGCCAAAATTAAATTAAACGGATCAAAAATGAGACGAAATTAATTATTTAATGAGCTTCTAAAATTCAATAATTTCAAAAATATATATTTGATAAAGCACAATTATTTATTTAAAAGATTAAGAAACTAATTATATCATCAATTCCTTATTTTCAATCTATTTTTGTGAAAAGTAAAGTATTTGCAATTTAAACAAACTTTTCGCTCAAAATAAGTTCTAAAACATTTGTTTAAATGAAAATTATGTAATTCGATATAATTAAACATAGAATACATTAATTTCATCTAAAGTTCAAAAGAAAGCCTGAGAAAAATAATTATTTTAAAATTATTTGAAATTAAGAAACTCGAAAACTAATTTGGAATGGGGAGGGTAAAAATTAGGTGTCAACAGTTACAATATATATATATATATGTGTGTGTGTGTGTGTGTGTGTGTGTGTGTGTGTGTGTATGTATGTATGTATGTACCTATATATATATATATATATATATATGTATATATATATATATATGTATATATATATGTATGTATGTATGTATATGTATATATATATGTATGTATGTATGTATGTATGTATGTATCCTGAGTACCAATATATTCTATTGTATTGACTATGTTTTGCACCATATCTTTTCATGATTAAGGTTTAGGTACTCGAGCCTAAGGTTTGCTGCTAGATATTCTTTAGAACCTAACATTCAGTGAATTGGTGAGCTCTCCTATCATCCAGTAGACATAGAGTAAATTATATATTTTTCCTTAGTTTCTTCTAGACTCTTGTTAGAGTAAAGGTTTACGGGACCTTGTCCCAGTTTGACTCCTATGTTTTGTAGTAGAGACTTCACTAGATAACAATTATGTAGTAATTGACAGTCTTTCATTTGTTTCCAGTTATGTCTCATAAAGATTCTCGCTTTTAGATTTAGCTCATCATTATCGATTAAGTTTTTGATTCAGTTTTGATACTTATATTATCCTATAGATGTGCCATGCTGAGGGTCCTCAAAGATCACTAGTGAGCAGCTATTTATGGCTCACGACTTGGGTGTAGACTTAGGTTGTGAGAAAAATCTTCACCTTTTTTCTTCACTTTTGATTTCCTTGTTTGAAAGCTCATTCACTGAATTAAGAATCTAAATAAGATCTTTTCTTCCAGACTTTTTTTTCACTTTTTGAGGCATATTTTCATCTTTTCAAAAGTTTGGGCACTATTTACTTCAAAACACTTCTTTTTTGAGCCATTATATACATCTTCCAACCTTGATCCACTTATCCACACTTATCTTCATGATTTTCTTTCATTATGCTTCTTAGAAAAAAGAAAGTGGCTCTGCTCTTATGCTTTTGTTTTCCTTATATTCCATGAACGTGTTTTAGGTTAATGCTTTGCTTCTTACCCGACTTCCGCCGCATCTTTGTCAGTTCCTTTACCATTTTTCTAACTAATTTCTAAGGTAGCCAATAAGGGTGAGGAAGAAGCTGGGGATAAGGCCGATGATTAGATTCGTGGTGCCAATTAACCACCTCCAACTAGTCCTCCTCAAGAACTTTGTGATCAGGATTCTACACTATTGTAACATTCATCTCAATAGCCTTAGTACATATGAAGTCACCCAACAGGAACACAACTGACCCTTTTCATAATTCTATAAATTTGTGTGCTTCAAGTGTATCATTGCATCCTATATAGATAGAAAGTTAATACTTTCTTGAGACATAAGTCGTGCATTTCTTTTCTACCCTTTTTGGATTTCTTAATTTTTTTAGGGTACCTTTGATGCATCTTAAATTCTTTGTATATATATTTTTTTAGATATTAATGATAGGGTGCATTTGTTAACGCATCACTCCTTGTGCCTCATATATTGGAGTTTTTTCCATGTCCCGAATATGTTTTTGTATTCTAGATACATCAATGACTTTAGTTATTTTTTTCACCTTTTAGGGTTTGAAAGAAAGGAAGATTTTACTCGGGAAAATTTTATTTTTGAGTTCTTACTGGATGTGATTCACCAGAGTAGTAAGTTTAATAGACGTCAATCATTGGTCAATACTACCTGCCTTGAAATTCAGCATATGCAAATTTCTTGAAGTTGAAGAAATTATTTTAGAGGCTATGACACCAGTATTTCAAAATCATGTATTCAGAGGGAGTAAATCAGAGTCATATGTCGCTCATCCTCTTGATGTTCTAGATGGAACTTAAATTTTGTACTGCTGTTTGAATCCCAAATTCATCAGTTGTTGTAACCTTGTCACCCCACACTCAAGGAGACGTGTAACACCCTAAAAGTTCCTAAGACTTCATTTTAGACTTAGTACAGAAAACTAGTTGGAACTAGAAAATTTTTCCACAAAATGACTCAGGCAATGAGTCGTCTTCAATGCCAACGACTTGTTAGATGAGTAATCCTGAGGGCTTAGCCAAAAGTTCTGAAGATTGAATTCTCCCTAGTGGCAATGACTTCAGGGGACGAGTTGTTGCCAGTCATGACGAGTCATCTTGACACCCATTCTGAGAGAAATTATCCCAAGTCCTGAAGGATGAAAATTCATCCCAATGGTAATGACTCATGACAATGAGTCATTTTCAGTCCCCACGAGTCTTCATGAGTGCCCGTTCTAAGAAAATCCTGAAATATGACATTTGGGACCAGTCCCAATGAGTCAACACAACTACCCATCATCAGTGAAAAAAAGTGGTTATGTCCAGTCCCTAGACCCCAACAATTCTACCCAGTCACAACAAGTCTGATGATGAGTTGTTGTTAGAAATGACGACTCTTCCTAACAGCCCATGGCGACTGGTGCAGCAAAATTAGTTACAGTTAATAGGGGTATTTTCATACATTCCCTATTTTCTAGACCTATACTACATTATTTTAGGGGTATTTTTGAAAGGGGTTAAAGGGACTTAAGCATTCCCTCAAACTCATTCTCACCCAAACACTCAGAAACTAAACAAAAGTATGATCCTTTTTCTTTCAAATCCCAAGAACTAGGGTTCATCTCTAAAGGCTCCAAGTCCAAGTTTTTGTCTTTAATTCTCCTATCTTCAGGTATATGGGTATTTAATGAGGGTCTCCTTTCACTCTCATGCCCAAATATGTTTTCAAGTTTAATTTCTAACAAATTCATGAGCTAGGGCAAGGTCCTAATTATCTCAATTTTATGATTATTTTCATCAATTGTGTTTCTAAATATCCTATGATCATTAATATCAGTTTATGCATGATTTTAAATAAGCCTTTTGGTATATTTTGGTGTGTTATGAACTCACGACCCTAGATTCTTGAATAAATTAGCATGAATATCTAAAGTGAAGCATAGTTCCAGACAAGTATTCAGTTCAGAGATAGTAAATTACAAATAACTAGTTTCATGATTTTAGTCACCTTCTGTTACAGTAAATTGAACTAGTTTATGTATTCTATTCAGATTTTAGTATGATTATGAGCATAAGTATATGATAATAGGAGTATTACTTAGCACCAAGAGGACACGGGTTCAGATAACCCAAGTACCAAACTACGTGCCACCATAGATAAAAGGGGTCCTAGCCAGTTGAGAGTATCTCCCTTAGCCTGAATGGGCTTATGAGGGAATTCACGCCAGTCATGGTTCTTATCCTTGGCAAGGTATAGAACACCCTCCTAACTTGGGTTACAGGTTGGATTCCATATTTTCTCACATGTTCTATATCGATTTTGAGAACCTTCAACTGTTACAGACTTTACTATATGACCCTTTATTCAGTTGTATATGCTTAAACTTATGATTTTTCAGATTATTGCATTATACCAGTATTTACATGTATATTTATGCATCTCAGACAGAGTCATTACACTTCAGTTCAGATTTTACATCTCAATATAAAATTTTAGTATTTATCAGCATGTTTTATAGTTGCGTAACACACATGCTCAGTATATTCAAAGTACTAACCGTTCCTTGTGTTGTATCGTATCATGTTATAGATTCAGACGCTCAGCATTAGGTCATAGTAGATATATTTTGGTGCCTTTCCAGTAGCTCATAGTGATGCGTCCTCATCATCAGAGGATGTTTTCATTTCAGTATTTCCTTATAGTTTTCAAACAGTTTAAAATTAGTTGAGGACTTGTCCAACCCACTCGTCTTTAGTAGAGGCTTTCAGACAGACAATTAGATTTTTCAGCTTTATGGTTATGTCAGATATTTCTAGTATTAAACTTCAGTATTGGTATTGATTTTGATTAGGATTATCATCCTCAGTTCTAGTTTTCGCTCAATATTTATTTTTAGTTATATCCCATATTCTTAGGGGTCATTTGGTAGGGTGTATAAAAACAGTGCAAGATATGGTGTATTAGTATTGCTTGCATTAGTAATGCTTGTGTTACTTATGCTTGCATTAGTTCTACTTGAATTTTTCTTTTGCAGTATTTGGTTTGATGTATTAAAAATAAAATGAATTGCATAATTTCTAAAAAATATTTTTTTTTTACAAAAATACCTTTCATAAATATGGTGGAAAGGATGTGGAAAAGGTTTTGAGGGACAATTCTTACTTTAACCATACTAATGCATGAATTAGAATCTATTGCATTACTAATATCATGGATTTCTATGTATTAATAATAAACTCCTTACCAAATAGTGTGTATAACTAATGCAAGCATTGGTAATACATATGATGAGAAAGTGTGCCAAACAAGGTATTAGTAATATATAAAGCTAATGATTGCATTAGTTTTGTTAATGCACTCTACCAAATAACCCATTAGTGTCATGCCAAGCCATGGGTTAGCTTGGGTCACTTGTGGCTCTAAGCACCATGTTATGACTAGGGTGTAGTCTTGGGTCGTGACAATATGGGCACCCGATGCCATGTTTGATCTAGCAAACCAATAGAAACCAAACCAAACAACACCGGTGGGCTATCAAGGACAAGCCAAACAAAATGAAACATAATAGAAACAAACTCAAATACAACAAAAGAATAACACAAGGCCAACCAGACTGCAACTAACTATCTGACCCTGAAGAGATGTCTACAAGACTCGAAGATGAAGGACCATTAAAAACTAGTCGGAATAGAGCCTCGACCTACCCATCAGTTATACATAATAAAAATACTCCAGACTTGGTAACTCCAGAAAGAACACAGCAAACAACCTTCAGCTGAACTTGACCACTCACAACATATTATCTACCCGAGAACCTGTATGCATGAATGCAGTGCCTCTAGGAAATGGGAACGTCAGTACAAAATAATGTATCGAGTGTGTAACGTAACAAAAGAAAAAAATAGTACAACTTGAAACTAAAATCACAAAATGACAGACTTAATCAGCACAAAATTAACAACTCAAAGAAACCACACTACCTTCGTAACTCGTGTTCTTCTATCCCTGACACAAATCATACAATAACAAGCACTTTAATCATCAAACAACAACCTACCCAGGCCCCCATGAGCCCGATAGGTGCCAACCACAATCATATGATAATAAATGCAATGGAATGTAGCACAATCACAACCGAACAAACTGTAGCCTCGATATATATTCTCCTCCCTTAGCTCACCCAACTGTAACAACTACAACACGATAAGCTGCTGACAACTTGTAGTCAATTCTATCTGTACCTGATTCTTATATCACTATAGCACTACCAACTTATATGCCCCATAGGCCCACACATAACTTATAACACTTGATCAAAGCCATATTACACAACCATATGAAATGAAATGTGATGTGTGAGGTGTAGGAGTACACCCCGAACCTAGCCTTAAAAGGCATTTTCATGACACAATCCTACACCCGAGATCAAACACGATGCTTAGAGCCATAAGTGACTCCAAGTTAACCCATGTCATAGCATAAACACTAATAACACTAAATATAAGAAGTACTGGGTAGAAGCTAAACTAAATATGAGATAGACACTAAATATAAATGAAGTCTAAACAAGTACTAATACTAAAGTAGAAATTTAAAATGTCTGACACAACCCATAAAACTAAAATATCTATTTGTCTGTCTAAAAGCCTCTATTAACTGATGAGCTGCTGGGATAAGTCCCCAACTAACTCTAAACCTCTGAAAGTAAAATAGTACTAAAATAATATAAATACTCTCATCCTCGGATGATAAGGACTCACCACTGTCAGCTGCTGAGATGGTACTGGAACGTATCTACTGCGGGGCTATTGTTGAGCGTCCGAACCTATATCATAAAATGATACAACGTAGGAAAGGTATGCGATCAATTAAAGTACAATAACCCTGTCAAAGATGCATAAATATATACGCACACACTGATATGAAATGAAAATCTAAAAGAGATAAGATTAAGCAAATACAAACTGAACTAAGGGTAATGTACAATACTAAGTCTAAAACTATGGGAGGTTCTCGTAACCGACATAGACCATGTGAGCGACATGGAATCCAACCTATAATCCAAGTTGGGAGACTGTTTTATACTTTGCCAAGGGTAACAACCATCACTGGTGTGCATTCACTCATGGGCCCATTTAGGTGAAGGGAGACACTATTAACTGGTGAGGGGCCCTTAACTTACAATGGCACATAGTTTGGGACTTGGGTTGTTTGAACCCGCATCCTTTTGGTTCTAAGTACTACTCCCATAATCATATACATATGCTTATAATTATTCTAAAATCTGAGTAAAATACATGAACTAGTTCAATTTATTATTACTGAATATGACCGAAATCATGGAACAAGTTATATGCATTTTACTATCTGGTGAAAACCATGAGAAACATAGTGTATTGAATTCTCATCTTAAATTATGCTTTAATTGGAGGTTTCATGCAAATTTTACAAGAATCTAGGATCGTTTGTTGATAACATGTCAAACATATATGAAAGCCATATTTAAAATCATGCATAAAAGTAATATTCATAGTCATAAGATATTTCTAAAACATAGGCACTGAGATAATCATAAATTTGGGATATTTGAGAACTTGCCCTAATCAATAGATTTTATAAAAAAAACTGACCTTTGAAAGCAATTTTGGGCATGAGGGTGGAAAAAGGCCCTCATTGCATACCCACATGCATGGACTTTGAAGAATTCTTGCTAAAAACTTAGACCTTAAAGCCTTTGGGGAAGAATTCTAGTTTTCTTCTATTTTGGAGAGATAAATAGCTTTTCTGAATATTTCTCTAAGTGTTTTGGAGAGAATGAAGGTAAAGAAGTATTTAGGTCCCTTTAAACCCTCCACATTTAGCCTTAAATAACGTAGTATAAGTCTAGGAAATAAGGAAGTGCAAAAATACCCCAGAGAAACTATTTTTAAAAACTACTGAACACGAAGAATGAGTTTCAGGATAACTCATCGTCACCTACAATGACTCATCGTCTGAGTTGTTATGAAAGGTCTGTTTCTGGGCCTCTTGACGATGATGGTCACCATGGATCGTGGTGACATATGATGACTCATCATCAGGGGTCATTGTCACTGGATAGAATTTTCAACTTTTGGAACTTTTGGACTTGACGCTCAAGATAGTTAACAGGATGAGTCGTTCTAGATGATGACGAATCATCATCAGTAGTTGTCTCCACTGGGCTGGATTTTTCATCCTTCAGGACTTTGGGGGACTACACTCAGGTAGAGTGTTGGAACGACTCGTTAGACCTGACAACGACCCGTGGTCAAGGTTGTCTTGTGGATTTTTTTCTGCTGGTTTCATTCTGATTTCTGTGCTAAGTCTGAGACATGATCTTATGAACTTTTGGGGTGTTATAATATCTCCCCATTAAGAACATTCATCTTCGAATGAAGTCTAACTAGGCTGAAAAGATAAAGATAGAGCTGTAATCCAATATTGAATTCTAAAGCCGAATACTGACCTAATAACTGATTTCTGACTGAAACATAGACGAAACTGAACTCATGAAACATTCATGCACCCTAAGACATGAGAGAAAGTAAGGACATAAAATGGAATAGAATACTAAGAAGAAAACTATTACCTCAAGCAGGAACTGAAATTGAAGGTAAAAGGTGAGGGTACTTGGTCATCATATCTGCTTCTTCTTCCCAAGTAGCTCCCCCAACTAGCTGATTCATCCAATGAACTTTCACTAGAGCGACTTGTTTGTTCCTCAGCTTATGAACTTGACGGTCATAAATCTCAACTAGGACCTCTTTGTAAGATAGACTATCTTTCACTCCCACACTCTCTAATGGAACAACTAAAGCTGGATCACCAATTCATTTCTTTAATAGGGACACATGGAAGATTGGATGCACCAATGCTAAATCTTCAGGCAAATCTAACTCATAGGCCACATTGCCAATGTGCCTAAAAATCTTATAAGGATAATATATTGGGACTGAGTTTTCCTTTTTTTCCAAACCTCATCACCCCTTTCATGGGTGAAATTTTTAAGTAAACCCAATCATCGACTGAAAACGGAAGCTCTCTTCTCCTTACATTTGCATAAGATTTTAGATGACTCTGAGTTATTTTCAGTCTTTCTCTAATCAGCTAAAATTTTTCCATCTCCTCATGCACTAAGTCAGGCCTAATCAAAGTAACTTCACCAACCTCAACCTAACCAATAGGAGATCTACACCTCCTACTATAAAGCACATCAATCGGAGCCATCTGATTACTGGAGTGATAACTGTTATTATAAGCAAATTCAATGAGAGGCGAGTGATCATCCCAACTACTTTCAATGTTGATCACGCAAGCTCTCAACATATCCTTAAAATTCTGAATGATCTACTCTGCCTGACCATCTGTCTGAAGGTGGAAAGTTTTGCTAAGATGAACTTGGGTGCCAAGACCTTTCTGAAAGGACTTCTAAAACTGCGAAGTAAACTGAGTACCCATTCCCAAAATAATAGTCAAAAAGACTCCATGCAACTTGAACAACTCCCTAAGATAGAGTCTAGCATAATCCTCAGCTGAATCTATAGTGTTAACTGGCAGAAAATTCTTTGGCTTAGTCATTCGGTCAACAATAACCCATCTAGAATCATGTTGTCAGCGCATACCAGGTAACTTTGTAATGAAGTCCATATTCTCCTCTACCCACTTCCAAGTAGGAATACTGATATTTTGAGTCATACCACCTTGTCTCTAGTGTTCGACCTTAACTTGTTGGAAATTCATACACTTAGCCACAAATTCTGTAATGTCTTTCATCATGTCACTCCACTAATAGACTTCATGTAAATCATAGTACATCTTGGTGGCACCTGGGTGAATGGAATAACAAGACGTATAAACTTCTATCAACATCCATTATCTCAAAGCATCTACATTTAGAACACATAATCGGCCCTGACAACAAAGAACACTATCTCCTCCTTGGGAGAAAACCTCCACTTTTTGACTTTGTACTACTTCCTTCAACTTAAGAAAAATGGGATCTCTATCTTGCTTCCCCTTTACCTCTACCACTAAAGAAGATTATGAATCATTCTAAACCATAAACTACCTTCGGCCGAATTAACTAATCGAACTCCTAATCTAGGACGTCCGTGGACATCACAAACTAATTTTTTCTTCTCATCCTCTACATGAGCAACGCTGACCATAAATGGTCTGCTAATAGAATCATCTACTACATTGTCTTTACCCAAATAGTACAAAATGCTCATATCATAATCTTTCAACAACTCTAGCCATCTCCTCTGACAGAGATTTAGATCTTTCTAACTTAAAACATATTGAAGGCTCTTATGATCCATGAATATATCCATATGAACTCCATATAGATAGTACCTCCAAATTTGTAAGGCAAAAACTATAGCTACCAACTCAAGATTATGAGTTGAGTAATTCTTCTAATGGGATTTGAGTTGTCTAAAGGCATAAGCTATGGCTTACTATGTTGCATCAACACATAACTGAAGCCAACTATGGAGGCATCACAATAAACAATAAACCCAATTGTACCCTTTGTCAGAGTCAAAACTAGAGCAAAAGTGAATCGAGTCTTCAACTCTTGAAAACTTTTCTTACAAGCGTCGAACCACTGAAATTTGAGTTTTTTTCTGAGTGATTCTGGACATAGGAGAAGCATTATGTGAAACTCCTTCTATAAATCATCTATAGTAAGTGACTAAACCTAAGAAACTCCTAATATCTCATAGAAAAATGGGTGTAGGTTGTTCCTAACTACTTCGATCTTTCGAGGATCAACTTGAATGCCCTCACGGTAAATAATATGACCACATAATGCTACTGATTTCAACTAGAATTCACACTTGCTAAACTTAGCAAATAATTGGCAGTCTTTGAGAGTCTGCAAGACAACTCTCAAATAGTCTGCATGTTCATCCTCACTTCAAGAATAAATGAAGATGTCATCTATAAAGAAAATGATGAACATTTCCAAGTACTTCTTGAAAACCCTGTTTATCAAGTCCATAAAAGTTGCAGGAGCATTTTTTAGTCCAAAAAACATACTAGCAAATTCATAGTGACCATATCGAGTTTTGAAAGTTGTCTTTGGAATGCCACTCTCTCTGACTCTGAGCTGATGATAGTCGCATCTGAGGTCTATCTTTGAAAAGAAATTGTCACCTTGAAGGTGGTCCAATAAGTCATCAATCCTAGGAATGGGATACTTATTCTTGATTGTGACTTTGTTCAACTGATGGTAATCGATGTACATTCTGAGGGAACCATCTTTCTTATGCACGAAGAGAAATAGAGCACTCCATGGAGAGATATTGGGGCAGATGAAACCTTTGTCTAAGAGATCTTTTTACTGTTCCTTTAATTCCTTAAGCTTAGCTTGAGCCATTCTGTATGGACGAATTGAGATAGGTTGGGTATTTGGATGATGGTCAATTCCAAAGCTTATCTCCTGCTTGGGAGGGACTCCGGGCAGATCTTTAGGGAACACTTATGGAAAATCATTCAAAACTGGAACTGACTGAAGAGTTGGGGTTATGGACTTGGAATCCTTGACGCAAACTAGATGGTAAATGCAATCCTTAGAGATCATTTTTTTGGCCTTAAGGTAAGAGAAAAACTCATCCATAGGCATTGAAGTACTACCCTTCTATTATAAGACTGGTTTATTTGGAAACTGAAACTTAACGACTATGTTTCTACAATAGACTAAGGCATAATAGGAATGTAACCATTGCATGCTAAGAATGACATCGAAATCAGTCATTTCTAACTCTACTAGATCAACAGTGGTGATCTTTTGGGAAACTGAGACTGGGCAAATTTTTGTATACCAGTTTAGCTATAACTGAATCACAAACAAGAGTAGATACTGGGAAGGGTTCTGAAAGGGTTTTAGGACTGACATCGAAGTCTAGTACAATATAAAGAGTCACAAAGGATAGTGTGGCTCCGGGATCTAACAATGCATGTACATCAATATGGATGAATCATAACATACTAGTGACTAACTACATTAGGGGTACCCTCCTGATTCTATCGAGTCTTCAAAGCATAAAACCTATTCTAGCACTGTCCTCTACCTATACTAGATGAGGCACCCTGCTAGGTCGGGCCACCTACTGTAGCTGCTGAGGAGGTAGCCTGAATATTACCACTGATGTCACTTCTCTTGGCTGATGGACAATATTGAAGTCTGTGACCTGACTTTCCACAACCAAAACATCCATCCCTACCTATCAAATACTCTCCTAGGTTATTTCTCCTTCACTTCTTAAAAGTTGGGAACTTATGACCACTGAAAGTACTATTCTGGAACTTTAAGCCTAGCGCTCTACCTTTTTAATCTTGCCTAGGCCTGGGAGATGGAACACTGGCAGATGATGGTATTGGAGCTGAAAATATCTACTGAAATTAAGAGAGATTTCCACCACTCGACTTCTACTGAGAATAGTCAAAGTTGTCTGTTCTAGCTCTCTTAGTCTCCCTCTCTTTCTCCTTTATGTTCTCTTCCTCAATTTGATGGGCATGAGTCATAAGCCTGGAGATGTCCATATCCCCAATAAGCAAAGTGGTCCTACACTCCTTCACAACTAACTTAGAAACACCTGAAACAAACTTACTCATGCGGGCAGTTAGGTTGGCCACTATCCTTGGAGCATATCTGGAGAGCTGAGTAAACTTCAAAGAATACTCTTTCACCAACATGTTTCCCTGTTTCAAGTTGATAAACTCTTCAACCTTAGCTTCTCTCAGCTCATATGGAAAGAATCTATCTAGGAAGGCAGTTACAAACTCATCCCAATCAACTAGGCTATCATCTACACATATACTTTCCTTCCACTGTTTGTACCAAGTCTGAGCCCCTCTCCTTCAACTTATAAGCGGCTAAATTTTCACTGTCAACTGAAGTAATACCCATAATCTGAGTGATCTTCTGACCCTTATCAATGAAATCATGTGGATCTTCATCCTTCTTCGAACCATAGAACTCTAGGGATTTATCCGAGTGAAGTCTCGGACCCTCATCGCATCTTCATTCCCATTTGGATTAGCTTGTATAATAGCCCGCTGATTGATTTGAGTGGTTATATCCTGAGCAAGCACTTGGAAGGCAGCCCTGAATTAGGCATGAGTAATTTTCTCATTCAGGGGGTCTGCTAGAGCTGGTGGGGCATGCTGGTTACTATTTCCATTCCTTCATCCATTAACTCTTTTGGGAGGCATTTTCTATAAACGCGTAGAGCATGAATTAGAAGAAGACTAAATAGAGTTATACTTTATCACACGATATGGACATGAAAGAAGTAAGACTTTCTAAAATGTTTCATAGCCTATCCCTTCTAAGTTTTGTGCGGACTTAACACGGATTTTAGACACCTTAGAACACTTTAAATCTAATTCTATACCAAGTTTTTCATGACCTCGAGCCTACACCCTGGAGGTAACACGGTGCTTAGAGCCAAAATTAATCTCAAGTTAACCCATGACATAGCATAAACACTAATAACACTGAATATAAGAAGTACTGTGCAGAAGCTAAACTAAATGTGAGAATATAAATGAAGTCTGAACAAGTACTAATACTGTAGTAGAAATTTAAAATGTCTGATACAAACCATAAAGATAAAATATTTATTTGTCTGTCTAAAATACTCTACTAAATGATGAGCTGCTCGGACAAGTTCCCAACTAACTCTAAACCTTTGAATCTAAAATAGTACTAAAATAATATAAAGACTCTCATCCTCGGATGATAAGGACTCACCACTGCCAGTTGTTGAGATGACACTGGAATGTATCGACCGCGAGGCTAATGCTAAGAATCTGAACCTATATCATAAGACGATACAACGCAAGAAAGGTATGAGATCAATACTTTGAATGTACTAAGCAGAGAGCTATGCAAATATAAAATATTCTGAATATGATGGAAAATGCTGAAATACTATACTGAGATATAAAACTGAATTGAAGTACGATGACCCTGTCTGAGATGCATATATATATAGAAACACAAATAAAAATGAAAATCTAAAAGGTCATAAGTTTAAGCAAATACAAACTGAACTAAGGGTCATGCTTGATACTGAGTCTGAAACTGTGGTAGTTTCTCGTAACCAGCATAGACCATGTGAGCAACATGGAATCCAACCTATAACCCAAGTTGGGAGGGTGTTTTATACCTTGCCAAGGGCAAGTACCATGACTGGCATGAATTCACTCATGAGTCTATTCGAGTGAAGGTAGACAGTCTCAACTGGCGAGGACCCCTTAATCTACGGTGGCGCGTAGTTTGGGACTTGGGTAGTCTGAACCCGCGTCCTTTTGATGCTAAGTACTACTCTCATAATCATATACATATGCTCATAACTATACTTAAATCTGAGTAAAATACATGAACTAGTTCAATTTGCTGTTACTGAATATGACTGAATTCATGGAACTAGTTATATGCATTTTACTATCTGTTGAAAATCATGAGAAACATGGTGTACTGAATACTTATCTGAAATTATACTTCAATTGAAGGTTTCATGCAAATTTTACAATAATCTAGAATCGTGTGTTCATAACACTCCAAACATATATGAAAGCCATATTTATAATCATGCATAAAAGTACTATTCACAGTCATAAGATATTCTGAAACATGGGTACTGAAAGAATCATAATTTTGGGATATTTAGAAAATTTTCCTAATTCATGGATTTCATAATATATTGAACTTTGAAAGAAACTTTGGGTATGAGGGTGAAAGGAGACCCTCATTCAATACCCACATACCTGGAGTTTGAAGAGTTTTTTCTATGAACTTGGACCTTGAAGCCTTTGGGGAAGAACCCTACTTTCCTTCTATTTTGGAGAGATGAATCACCTTTCTGAATATTTCTCTAAGTGTTTTGGCGAAAATGAGGGTAAAGAAGAGTTCAAGTCCCTTTAACCCCTTACCATTTAGCCTTAAACAATGTAGTATAAGTCTAGGAAATAAAGGAAGTATGATAATACCCCTGCAGGATGCCTCGTTGTCACCTAGAACAACTCATTGTCTGAGTCATTGTACATGGTCTGTTTCTTGGCCTCTTGACGATAGTGGTCACCACAACTCATGGTGATACACAACAACTTGTCATCATGGATAACTGTCAGTGGGCAGAATTTTCAACTTTCAGAACTTTTGTACTTGACGCTCAGGGCGGTTGACAGGACGAGTCATTCTAGGTGATGACGACTCGTCATTAGTAGTGGTCACAACTGGGATGGATTTTTCATCCTTTAGAACTTTGGGGACTACACTTAGGACGAGTGCTGGGACGACTCAGACCTGACCACGACTCGTTGTCAGGTCGTCTTGTGGATTTTTTTCTGCTGGTTTCTTTCTGGTTTCTCTACTAAGTCTGAGATATGCTCTGAAGGACTCTGGGGGTGTTACAGGTATGAAATACATGTGGTGTAGGCGAACACCCCAATCCTAGCCTCAAAAGGCATAAAATGTGTGTGTTCTAGGCATACATCCCGATCCTAGCCTCAAAAGGCATGAAATGCATGTGACGTAGGTGAACACCCAGATCCTAGCCCCAAGGGAATGAAATATAATGGATATGCACCATCCGTATGTATGTGGACAACTGATAAATCATACCATAATAACAATTAACAAAAATAAGTAACTCTCTATGTGGATCAACAAGACCATCATGATATCTAAAAGCATATAAATCACTATACGGGACGACAAGGCTACCATGATATCTAAAAGCACGTAAATTGCTATGCAGGCCGACAAGGAAACCATGATATCTAAAACAACAAGTAAAGAGGAGTATGAAAATAACAACACCACGAATAATATATGTATATTTGAAAATTAGCAACCCCAAAGGTAACCCAAAAGTACCTCTTCCGTACCATCACCATGAAATTACGATTAATCCGACAATCACTACAACCCGATAATCACAACCATATATACACTACCTCCTACTTCCAACTTGACACGAAACTAATATCATCGAGTATGAGTTTTTAACAAAAGTAACATCAATAATAATTTAAAGACATCTAAAAGACCAACTCTTCGATCGCAACCCAAAAATCACAAATCTTGTGAAATCATGCCAAAAAAAAAAGAAGGAATAGCCTTAACATACCTAGAATCCGAGCTCGAATAACTTGATGTAGATAATTAATTTTTTTCAGTGATCGAATAAACGTAAAAATATTTTCCTACTAATCTGTGTTGCAACACGAACATGTATGTGTGTATTCAACAATTTACAGCAATACATCTAGTTAATCATGGGTTTTAAAGACTTCGAAAATTTACACTAAGAGTGTGTTCCGTATGAAGGAAAATATTTTTGGAAAATGTTTTTCCATTTTCTCATGTTTGTTTGGCTAAACTTTTGAAAAATGTTTATTCTAGAAAAACAAGTTCCTCTAGAATAAGAAAAATGACTTCTTTAATAAAAGTAGGGAAAACAAGTTGTAATGTTTCAAACGACTCTCAAAAAGCATTCACCCCACCTACCACCTACCACCCCCAAAAATAATTTTTTTTAACCCCCTACCCCCATCTCGATTACCAACCCCCGACCGCCCCACCTCGACCCCCCTCCCACTCCCTTTCCAAAAAAAATTAAGATCTTTATTAATTTTTTTTTAAAAAAAATTATAGTTTTTCCTACTCCACCTACCCCCTAACCCGACCCCACCATCCTCACCCCTCCCCCCTCAAAAAAAAATTTATTTTTTTATTTTTTTAAAAACAAATTTAAATTTTTTTCTACCCTACACTCACCCTCCACCCTACCCTAGCCCCCTACCCAACCCCCACCACTCCTACCCCACCCCCACCCCCACAAAAAATATAATATTTTATATTTATAAAAAATTTTGAAACAATGTTTTTATACCCCACCCCACCCAGTCCCTTCGCCAACCCAACCCCTTCGCGGCCCCCCAAACCCAACCCCCAACCCCCCAAAATATATTATTTTTTTAAGAAAAAAGTTAAAACTTAACTTTTTCTTCCTACCCCACCCCTACCCCAAGGTACTGCCACGGAATCCCTTTAGAGCACAATATAGTGCTGAAACAAGTGAAAAAAGCTCTGGGAGCTTGCTTCAGTCCATAAAGGGCTCGTTCGATACAGGTATTTCGTTTCGATCTCCTCCCTCTCTTCTTTCTATAAAGAATTCTCAAAAAAAGGAGTCAACCTGTCTACCCCCACCCCCACATAACCCCATACCCCGCCCACCACAATCCCCACCCTTCCCCCTCCCTCATCACAATATTCATCACTCTACCTATACCTTTTCTTATTATTTTATGTTAAATATATAAAAAATAAAAAATAAAAAAAAATATTCTACTTTAGTAGCAAACACAAGAAAATAAATAAAAAATAAATTATTTACTAAAAAATGTTTTCTTAGGAAAATTAATCCATACCGAACACACCCTAAGGAATTCAATTCGTAAAGGCTGAGTGGATAAAACAATAATTTGCTAGGAAATATACATGCATATACGTACAGTGGGAAACAAGGATAGCTTTAGGCTTCCTAATTGATATACAGCAATATTGGCAAATGCCAAGTTAAAGGAAAAAGATGCCATCACTTCAATTAGTGGGTTTGCTGGCCACTCCCTCTATCTCCACGTGGAGTGGAGATGGCAATACTAAGGAAAATAATATTTTTATTCCGTAATGTATGTATTCGAGTATTGCATATGTCCATGGCTCTGTATATATAATTTTTTGAATATATCACCATAATTATTTTGAATAAAGCCTACCTCATATAATAATATTTTTCGGCATAACTAGACTTACTATCTCTGTTAAAATATTAATAAATTATAAAAATATTTCAAAATAAATACACACATAACATACCCGAACTAAGAAGTTTACAAAAATATTTTAAACATTTTAGGAAGAAACTAAAAAAATATATTTTTTCAAATTCCAATTCAAATCAAATGATCTCATATCACGTGTAACTTTATAGTAAAATTATTAAATTTAGGCATGTAACCCTTCGATACGGACGAAGGACAACCATAAACACCCAGGGTGTTACAAACCTGTTATTTGTAAACTTTTTGACATAAATATACAATTTTTGTTTGATAAAGTTATTTTCTTATTCTAATTTATCTTGCAACATTTCTTGCTTTATCAAAATCTCTAGAATATTTGATTTGCTTTATCACAAGTTAATTTTGAATTAAGTATTTGTGGGCCTTTAAAGACTGAATTATTTATAATTGAAAAAGGTTTCATCTGATATTTAGTCAATATGCTATAAAGGAAAATCAGGAATTATGCATTTGATTTCTCATTCAGATCGAGAAAGGATCGTTCGAGTTTTGATGCATAAAATCAGGAATCGATATATCTGATCATTTGATATTGACCAGAGAAATTCACCCGGAATTTATTTTTTGAAAGGAGACCTTTATTTGGGTGCTTGTGACGAAGACGTCTTTTGTTCACTTTTAGGCATGAATGTTAGGAACTTTTCGTTCTCTATTTGAGTTTTGCAACTCTTTCTTTGTTTCATGTGTTCTGGAACATATTAATCATGTATAACTTACTTGTTCTCAATCTTTACGTTGGGACTTTCCATTATGGATGACCTTTTATCTTTAATTAAATCATTTAAAAATCTACAGTTGCTTTTAACCAGAATAAGAATGCAAAATAAAGTTTTTCTAAGGAACGTTTCATTTCCTTATCTGTCGATCCAATTCGTACAAGAGCCTTTTTTGCGTCCATCTGAACTTTATTTCAGTTGAAAATCTTAGACTTTTTCTGTTAGCATTAGTTAGTATTATTGATGGGAAAGTGTTGAGAAAAGATTTTTGTGAATGTAATTTTCAGTCATCTTTAAAAAAAAACTATTATTTAATAAAGAACAGTGACTAATTATGATTGAAAAGGTACCCGTTCCTATGAAAGGTTTTGATTGAGAAGGTACATGTTCCTATGAAAGGTTGTGATCGAAAAGGTGCCTATTCCTAAAGGGTGTGTCTGATGGTTTGAGCAGACACTTAATTATTACAAATACCTATTTATCCTAAAACAAAAAAAATTCAAGTTTTTAATCTCTTCCTCTCTTTCTCTTTCACTACAAATCATAACATTCTGTTCTTGTGGAAAATTTGAATTAATTGCTGATATTCAAATTTTAGTGGCTTTGTAAATCCCAGAAGAATTCTGCCAAATCCCTGCAGCAATTATAAGTGGGAGGCTTAAATTCTTTAAGGACAGTGAATACACTATCAAAGTCAGTTTTCCTTAAATCCCTGTAAAGTTTTTCTTACAATCTTAAGGAATTTAAATTTCACAAAAATGGAGGGCATTGGAGTTGATAGTGTTCTTAACAAGATGTTTGAAGGTTTCAATTTAGATCACTTTTGATGGCACGAACTTCACCCACTGGAAAGACAAGTTGTTATTCTTTCTCACTGAAATGGGTGTGGCATATTTGATCATGACTAATGTTGTTGCAATTCCGGAACCAACTGAAAATGACTTTGAGGATATCAAGGCAGCACGCAAAAAGTGTGAAGACAATGAGGTGCGCTGTAGAGGTTTTATTCTAAACTCCTTATCTGATCATTTGTATGACTTGTTTCGTCCTATTAAATCACCATAAGAAATCTGGAAAGCTTTGGAGAACAAGTATACTGCTATGAAAGTAGGAACAAACAGATTTCTTAGTATGAAATTTTTTGAATTTCAAATGATTAATGGAAAATCTGTCATGGAACAAGTATATGAATTACTTGTCTTGATTTCTAGACTCAAACATTTTAAAGTGGATGTTTCTAAATCTCTTCAAGTGGATGCTATACTTGCAAAATTGTCAGCTACTTGAAATGACTATAGGAGGAAATTGTTACATTAGTTGATGAAGCATATTCGATTGAGGAAGAAACACGTAAACATGAAAATAAGTATGCTTTAGAAACGGGTTCAAAAGTGAATAATGTTGAGTCTAGCAAAACAAATAATTCTAAAAAAAAATAATACCAAGGCTGAAAAAAAGAGAAAGTTTGAAGCTTCAAATGAGAACTTTTCTAACAGAAAAAAGGACATGCCATGCTATCATTGTGGTAAGAAGGGTCATTTTAAGAGAGACTGCGGATATTTCAAGAAACAGAAGAATGAAGGGAACATTGAAAAGAAAAAAGTGAATAATGTTGAACAACAAGAAGGTTATTCTTTATATATTATTGCTATGATGTTGGTATTTTCTGATTTGAATTTGAGTATGGTGACCGAATACAATATGACAACAACTCTAAAATCTAAAGATTATGGTATGATTCTGGTGCTACCATTCATGTGTGCAATGACAAGAGTTTTTTCAAGCATTATAAAGTTTCAATAAATGATGAAAGAGTTTTAATGGGGAATCAAGACGCTGCCAAGGTCCTTGGAAAAAGAACAGTTGAAATGCAATTTACTTCAGGAAAGAAATTGATTTTAATAAATGTTCATCATGTTCCTGATGTTAGGAAGAATTTAATTTTTGTAAATTTACTATGTAAAAAAGGCCTCAAAGTTGTTATAGAGGCAGAAAAGATTATTTTCTCCAAGAATGGTGTATTGTAGGACAAGGCTACTCTTGTGAGGGCATGTTCAAATTAAGTATTAATAAAGTTGAAGCTTCTGTTTACATGATTGAGTCATCTTTTAAATTGCAGCATGATAGACTTTCACATGTTAATTTTGAATCTGTAAAGTTTATGTCAAATAATGGTTTAATACCTTATGTAAAAAGAGATGATAAAAAATGTGAAATATGTATACAAGCAAAAATGACTAAGAAATCTTTTCAGTCGGTAGAACGACTCAGTAATTTTCTTAGTTTAGTACGTTATGATATATGTGAATTGAATGGTCATTTAACTAGAGGCGGAAATGGATATTTCATTACTTTTATAGATGATCATTCTAGATATACACATGTTTATTTAATGAAAACAAAAGATCAAGCATTGGATATTTTTAAGGGTTACAAACATTAGTGAAAAATCAATTGGAAAAGAAAATTAAAATCCTTCGCAGCGATCTAGGAAGTAAATATCTTTCAAATGAATTTTTAAATTTTTGTGAAGAAAATGGCTTGATTCACCAAGTTACTGCACCATATACCCCACAACAAAATGGTGTTGCTGAAAGAAAAAATAGGACTTTGGTAGAAATGGTTAATGACATGCCTTTACATGCTAAGTTACCAACAAACTAGTGGGGGGAAGCCTTATTAACAACTTATTTTGTGCATAACGGAATACCTTCAAAGAAATTAAAAGTCTCTCCTTATGGATTATGGAAAGGAAGAAACCCTAATTTGAATTTTTTAAGTATATGAGGCTATTTAGCCTATTATAGAGTTCCAGACCCTAAGAGAATCAAATTAGGACCTAAAAAAATTAAAAGCATATTTGTAGGATATGCTGAGAACTCAAAGGCATATAGAGTATTGAACATCAAGTCTAAAGCTATTGTTGAATCTAAGGATGTTGAGTTCTTTGAAACAAAGTTTATTGGTGATTTAAACAATTCACAAGAAGGTTGTAAAATTACTAATCATGCAGTAACTCAAGATGGTCCTACAATGATACATGATAATGAAATAATTTTGAATTACCAATCTAATCCTAGTTTTTCTTCAAATAAAAGAAAGGCTCTTGAGTTTCCTAATGAAATTAGAAGAAGTCAAAGAGTAAGAAAAGAGAAGAACTTAGATGATGATTTTATTTCTTCTCAAGCTATAGTTTTCTTGGTTGAGGGGAGTAGAGATAAGATATTTAATGAAATACCTATCATTATGAATATCGAAGAAGATCCTAAGACTTACAATGAAGCAATGACTTCAAGGGATTCAACTTTCTAGAAAAAAGCTATAAATGATAAAATAAATTCTCTTATATCAAATGGTACATGAGTATTAGAAGATTTACCCCCAAAACTAAACCTATAGGGTGTAAATGGATGTATAGAAGAAAGTTAAAAACGATGGTTCTCTACAAACCTAAACCTTTAAGGCTAGACTAGTTTCTAAAAGATTTAGACAGAAGGCAAGAGTGGATTACTTTGACACTTCTGATCTCGTGGCACGAATTACCTCAATACGAGTGTTGTTTGCATTGTCATCAATCTATGATTTACATATCCATCAAATGAATGTTAAAACAAAATTCTTAAATGGTGATCTTGATGAAAAAGTGTAAATGGAGCAACCCAAAGGGTTTGTTCATCTAGAAAATGAGAAAAAGGTTTGTAAATTGGTAAAATCATTGTATGGATTAAAGCAGGCTCCAAATTAATGGCATAAAAAATTTGATTGTGTTATACTATTAAATGGTTTTAAACATAATAGAGCGGATAAATGCATTTACTCCAAATTCACAAAGAATTATGTAGGAACCAATATGAAAGGCATAAATAAAACTAAAAAATATTTACATTCTCAATTTAAAATTAAAGACTTGGGAGAGGTTGATACTATCTTAGGTATTAAAGTTACAAAGGATAGTGGGGGTTTTGCTTTATGTCAATCTCACTACATTGATAAGATACTTTCTAAATTTAATCATTTGGATATTAAAGAATCTAATACTCCATTTGATGTTTCCATTAAGTTGGTTGAGAACTCCGGAAGATCTATTAGCCAATTAGACTATGCTAGTGCAATCGGTAGCTTAATGTACGTTGTGCATTGCACTAGGCCGGATATTGCTTTTGCAGTTTGTAAACTATCAAGATATACTCATAATCCAAGTAATGATCATTGGAGAGGAATAGTTACGGTACTTTGATACCTTAAAAGAAAAAAAGATTTCCTTTAGTTTTAGAAGGATATTGTGATGCTAGTTGGATAACTAACATTGGTTATAACAAGTCAACATCTAGATGGATTTTTACTTTGGGTGGAGGAGTAATTTCATGGGATTCTAAGAAACAAACGTGTATTACTCATTTTACCATGGAATCTGAGTTTATCACACTAGCAGCTGCAGGAAGAGAGACAGAATGGGTAAGAAATCTATTATTAGATATAGAGTTGTGGCCACAACCAATGCCAGCCGTTCTCTTACATTGTGATAGTCAAGCAACAATATCTAAGGCATTTAACAAAACATACAATGGAAAATCTAGACATATTACTTTGAGACATGAATATATAAAACAACTGATTTCAGAAGGAATTAATACAGTTGTTTATATAAAGTCTAAGGAAAACCTTGCAGACCCGCTTATAAAAGGACTAGAGAGGGATATGATAATGAGCATAACAAATGCTATAGGTCTAAGGTAATCAAATTTTCACATATAATAGGAACCTTACCTCAACTATTGCTCTATAACAATACTAAAGTTTCAAAAGGTAACAACAAGTTATTCTATGACGGTTAGCAAGTACTAAATATTAGTATTTATGAAAAATGAGAGTGAGTGTAAAAGTACTCTTAATAAAGAAATTAGAGTTTAGACTAAGAACTAAGTAAAGTACAGGATAAGGACTTGATAAATCCAAGATGGACTTGGTTTAAAACTTCATCTATATAAACACTTGAAGTTGTGTCACTTCAGCCAAAGTTGGGAGACAAACTAGATAAAGTGTTTATGAAATTAGAAGGTATCACAAGACTATAATCGGGTGCTAAAAATCATAGTGAACAAGTTGTGAAGTTGGTATAATTTGTGTGTAAAAAGATTTTCCATCTTGGTTATTAAGGAATTGTAGTTCAATAGAAATTAATCTAACTATAAATTTTGATAAAGATTTAAATTATTTATACAAGTAGAAGGTTCAACTCGAAAGAGACCTACTATGTGCATAAATTTCATAAACAACATCAATCACTAACTAAGTGGGGGATTGTTAGTATTAGTTAGTGTTATTGATGGGAAAGTATTGAGAAGAGATTTTTGTGAATGTAATTTTCAGTCATCTTTTAAAAAAACCTATTATTTAATAAAGAAAAGTGACTGTTTATGATTGAAAAGGTATCTGTTCCTATGAATGGTTGTGATTAGGAAGGTACTTGTTCCTATGAAAGGTTGTGATTGAAAAGGTACCTATTCCTAAAGGGTGTGTCTGATGGTTTGAGCAGACACTTAGGTATTATAAATACTTATTTGTCCTAACATAAAAAATTTCAAGTTTTTAATATCTTCCTCTCTTTCTCTTTCACTACAAATCATAACATTATGTTCTTGTGGAAAATTTGAATTAATTGTTGATATTCAAATTTTAGTGGCTTTGTAAATCGAAGAAATTCGCCAAATCCCTGCAGCAAATTATAAGTGGGAGGCTTAAATTCTTTAAGGACAGTGAATACACTATTGAATTCAGTTTTTCTTAAATCCCTGTAAAGTTTTTCTAACACTTTCCCTAAACAATCCCGGGTTTATTACTTCTGAGAGAATGCCTTAGTCTCTTCCCTGAGTAGTCCCACGTTTCGCATTTTATCAACTTTCTCCGATTTCTTACTTTTGAGCGAAGGTCTTAGTCTCTTTGCTTGATTTGACTCAATTACTTTTCTTGAAGGTCTTTGAGCTTTCTATCTTTCTATCCCGAGGAATACACCTAGTGGTCAATTGTAAATTTTGAGAAAAATTGGGTGTTGGATAAGCTTACTTCGATCTTCAGTTCTTAGTATTTTAATTGAGTACCATTTTTATAGCGTAACACGCTTTATGTTTAATGCGTCATTAAAAATCTCATCGAAAAAAACCTTTCGAGATAAAATTAATCAAAGAGAAAAAATAGTGGAACACATATTTTCATACTTGTTCATCATAGCCTCCTTTCGACATTTGATAACACGTTTGTGATCCTGCAATCAAGGTTAATATTATAAAAAACAAGTACAAGCAGTGTGTACCTCAACAACAGTAGCGTTTTAAATGGATAATATTCTAATTGTTGGGAAATTCAGTTCATCTTTGGTCTATCAATGTGTATGAACCTTTTCTAGTTAATCCAGTAACTCGATGAGGACTTTCCCAATTTGGACCAAATTTTCAAGAATTTGGATCTTTAGTGTCACGATCCAATTGGTCATGGGTGGCACCCACCCTATCCTATGGTGGGAGAATCATTGGATCCAACCCTTAACCATTTACGAAATAACTCAACTAAGCTATCTCTATCAGTTTACTATTGTCTGACTTACTAAACCCCTTAATAAACAAAACAATTCATTACCAACTTAGTCATTACCAAAAAAAAGAGAGTGCGGAAGTATCTCTAATTATTATAACCTCCGAAACCTGAAAGTAGTCACTGTATAAGAAATCTAAAGGTATCGAAAACAAAGTCTAAACAATATCCATAATACAAAATAAAATAAATGTATCTATCCCAAAACAAAGGACATGAACAACATAAAGATGATTCAATAGTTTTTCGTACATGGTTCTCACCCTTGAATCAATGTCTGAGTTGGAACTAGAGTTGAGGTTTCATCTCAAAGGATGAAACACGCTCTGCACTCAAGAAAAAAAAGAGTACAGGTAGTATCGATACAACAACTAAGTACTGGTAGGCATCATCGATCATCTCAACTCAACACCATACAAATAAGCAAGTAAAATACAAGTAAAAGCAATCTAGACATGACTCACAATTAGTTGACAAGTAAATGTACAGTCATGACACTTCATCTCAACAGATATACAGATATACAAGTATATCAATTACACTTATGCAGATTCTTTCAATAATGTTCACCACAATATATATGTTCAAATAAATGATGATTTCATGCACGCAAGGTGTACACACATAATAGAGTTAATAGGGACTCTCAGTTATGACCTGCAGGGGACGAGCTCAGTCCATATACCAGTACCAACATGGTACTCGATCCAATAATAGTATCGTCATGACACCCGATCCAAATAACAGTATCGGCGTGGCACCTGATCTAATAATATCTCGATATTATCTCAAAATCTAATGCTAAATGCATGATACAGTCAATAGTAATGCCCAAAAACAAATTACATACATCCAACTCACATATAAGCATAGATTAATCAAGTCTATACTACTATTAAACCATAACCTACCTCGGTTCCTTGTCCAAAAATAATATTACACCACAGTCTTGCCCTTTCTTTCAATTTCTGCCCATTCTTGATCTATAAACAACTATACACAGGTTTCAACACAACACTTCACCCTTTCTAAGCATTAGGAGCTCATAATCATCAAATTCCACCTTTTAACTTGACCTAATTCATCATTCTAGGTTCTTTCTACCCTTTAGCCTCTTGAATTCCTCATATTTTAAATTACAAGCATGAATTCTATCATGAGAAGTGTTTCCTAACACCCTAGAATTAACAAAAAACCATAAATACTATCACTCCCCACCAATTCTACGAAGTTATGAACTTAGGGATAACCAACCATTTCAACAAAGGCCTTGATTCTTGCAACCCTAAGGATCTAAGGGAGTGAATTCAACTTTAAGGAGTAAGAATCTATAATGACCCTTCAGGTTAGTTTCTTAATTTTTGTGCATTTTCGTTGTTTCAAGCCTAACCATAATGGCTACAGGCTATTTTTGACTTGTCAGAACTATCGATTTGGTTATCAGGAAGTTCATTTGGGTTTTAGGCCCATTTATCTATTTTGGAGCTTTTAAAGTTAAAAATTTGGTCTCGGACCAAAACTTCTAGTAAACATCCTTGGATGAAAATTGCGACAACCCTATCAGCTCTGGAATGTCTAGTTTAGGCTAGAATGACCCTTGGTCCTGGTCCAGAGGCTTTCGAACTCATTTTGGGTTGTTGATCAAAATTTAGTCAAATTGACACATTGGGTTTTGGGCACTCATTTTGTAGAAATAATTTTCGTTGGGAATTTCGTCAATTTTGCTGAGTTTGGAATGCCATTTTTGATGGGGTAGCATTATTTGTTTGTGTCCATGGGGTTCTAGATGGGCCTGGACACCCAAATAAAGATTGGTGCATAGCTGGTTTTCTGGTGCGTCGCCTTAGCTGCCACCTTGGCACCTAGGCAAGGCTGCCTTGGAAACCAAAGGTGTTGCCTTAGCAATGGTATGCTTGACTAGAGTGTTGGCTGCCTGGGTGATGCTATTGGTACCTAGGCGATAGAGTCTGGCAAGGGCAAGGGTTGCTTGGGCGATGCCATTGGCGCCTAGGTGATATCACCTTGGCGACCAAATGACCACCTAGGCGATGGTTCTGGTGCCTTTTTAGGATTGAACCCCTACGACCCCAAATCATTTTCCACCATTTCTAAATCTCTATAATAACCCTTTAAGCTCTAAAATCAATTGGGAAACATTAGTATAAGGTCGGGGGTCCTCTCGGGGACATCAAGTCTACCATCATCTCGTTCGAATCTCATAAGTTCATTGCCTTCCTTCTCTTAATTTATCCATTTTGATTCTTGATTTCTCTAATGTTGGGGGTTGATTTGAGTGAGCTTGAGTCATAAGTAACCTAATGACGGATCCAATTTTGGGATTTCGTGTGTAGGTCGCACGGGGCCATTTTAGATCCAAATTTTGGCCCGGGGTAAATATTGCTATATGGGTATTGTTATTCTTGTTGTAATGCAGAGAGTATTGTTTTGATAGTGTGAAGTCATTTTGGGATTATGGAGCAAAGATGAGTAATTCATGGTCGATTCAAGATTTGCGGTTTGGTTTTGAGGTAGGCTTTAGTCTACTTTTCTCTATAAGATGATGTTATGTATAGATTGCATGTTGGGTAGGGATTATAGGACATGTTTACACCTATTAATATGCGGACTTGACCTATTTAGGGGACTTAGAATGAGAATGTGACTCGAACCCTAGCATAGAATGCCCGTAATAGTTGTAGGACCCTATTATCCTTGATTATAGACTTGTATAACCGTAGTTTGACATTAATGATCCTTAGTACAAAACTTACCGTATCCCTTCGTAAATTAGATGATATTTCTCTGATTAGATCCTTCTAGTTGCTTTATGCCCTTATTTACCTTAGTTCCCCGAATTACGATGTTTGCATATGTTAATTTATATATATATATTATTGGGCCCAAGGCCATGGTTACGATACCACTTGGGCACCAGGTTAGTACTTTATCCCTTGAGAGGATGTGGGTATAGTTTTGGATGTGTAGACTTTTACGGTTGTATTTTTTGGATACTGGTGATGACATGCATATATTTAGGCGCATTTATACTTATTTAGTGGTACGATTCCAACTAAAACCTTAATTTTACTACTATTTTCTAAAAAGGGATTTATTTCCACTTTTTCACTTTTAAAAGTGATTCTTTAAAATTGGAAGTCGTACCACCCATATTATTGGATTATGATATTTAAACTAATCATATTATTTTGGAAATTAGACCGAGGTTGATCCTAGTTCATTATTGATCCACTCTTTTTTACCACTACTTATTTACTTCGATCGAGGGAGATTCTGACCCTTTCTACACTACTACACCGTTTTATTCTTGAATTTAATCTCGGACAATAGATTTACAGATATATGCATATTTAGTTTCGGTTCGAGTTCAACATTTCTTATTATACTTTATATATCTCTCTAGTACTGGACGAAGTAGATTTGTTACGATGGATTATAGAAGTCCTGGTTGGGGACCAGGCAGTGTATATGGATAACTCAAGTCCCCTATGGGCCCCTTCGTCAGATGAGCCACAATATTGGAGAAGGATGGTTGCCATAGGTCTTGTCTTTGCGAGCTACTGAGCTGGAGGAGGTGAATACACTTAGTACATTATGGCACTTGGTTGGTATGGTAGTATTGGTTTAATTTGCATTCATTCATTAATATGAATTACCTATCACCAGTATGATTATTTGGCATTTATAATTATCGATCTTATGGGGGTCTGTATAGATACAAGTTATGGTTGTTATTTGCTATCCGCTTGCTTGTGCCTGTCCAAGCTTATGGGGGCCCGATTGGGGTTATTAGTTGTCTGGCCTAGCTGGCTATTTATTGTCTTGTTATTTTGCATGGCTCGTGGCAGGTTGGTTATTGATTGGTACCCGAGATTATTGGTACATTTTTTTATCCCTTTTCTCATTATTATGGCAGGATTTATCATTGTTAGGTCATCTTATGATTATGTAGATTACGATTAGAGACTCTGATTATGCTAGGGATAGATCCTATATCACTTATGTCTATATATATATATATAGACATAGATTCTTCCCTAGCCATGATTTGTATATAATTTTCTTCTTTCCTCCTACTATTATACATTGTATATACATTTCTTCACTCTACTATTATATATGGTATATCTCTTTCTTCACTTTACTACTATATATTGGGCTAGCAATTTATGGAACCGCGCTTCACCCCTGATTATTGGTAGTATCGGGTAGTTTACCCTTACTTTTCCAGTAGCATTATTGTTTTCATCTCTTAAATAGTTGCCTGTAGTTTATTTTCCTGCTTTACATGTTATTTATACTTTCATTTTCTTTAGAACTCAATCGGTCGATGCCTACTGAGTACCACGTATTTGGTACTATACTACACTTCTGCAACCTACATATCATAGTACGAGTTCTCTCCATTGATATGTGTATCGTGCGGAGAAGCCATGGATCGGAGATTTGGGGTGAGCTCCTGACGTTCGGAGTTGTTCCTACTCTCCCTCTTATTGTTAAACTAATCTCTATTTTTGTATTGCAGAGACGACGACTTTGTATATATTTATTCTATATTTTACTTTGTACTCCTGCTGTATTAGAAGCTTTTGTACTGACTTCACCAAGTTTTGGGGATGTATTTACTTCCTTCTTATCTTCTATCACTTTTATTTATATTTTGTTTCAACTTCTCTTTTTAGTCTGCTACTAGTTGTTCCGAACTACGGGTTGGTTTACCTACCTGTGGGTTATAGTAGGTGTCATCATGACCTAAGAAATTGGGTCGTGATAGAATCTTACCTCAATGATGGAAAACCCCTCCAAAATGGTGCAAAATTTCCTTCTCCTATCCCTAGGATGAGTTTTGAAATAAGGGAATGAAAAATGTTTTTTTGACTTAAAAATTGATTTTTTGTGCTTTTATCGCTGCAGTGGCACCTAGGCCAAAATGGACTGTCAGTGCGACAGCACTTCTGCCGCTGTAGCGACACTTCTGTCACTGTGGAAACACCAAACAAGTAGAGCTCGGGATTCAATACTACCTCAGGCCATTTGATAACACACTTCTTGATCTTCGACATCACGAACTAACCCTTTCATATCAATCACTATAACCGAAGTTCTACTAATCTGTTCTATGCACAAAAAGTTTCTATGACTTTCTAAACTTGTTCTCTAACATAAAATCAAATCAAAGTCACCAATTAACACACTTATAACAACCAAATTTTCCTAGACCACCACCCACTTAAAATAAGTCTAAAACTAGGCCAACCCAGTATTTTCAAATTTTTGGTCTTATGAAAACTAGGTGAAGATTTTACTCTGTATTTCAGTGTAACGATGGTTTGGGTTGTTACATTTAGTGTTTTTTATTACATTTTGAAGGAATAAGTCTCCTTCCTGAAAATACTGGAGGTTGGTTCTTCGGTTGAAATACTTTTGCATTCTCTGCTTTTGAGCTTTTATTCGGACTAGAGCCAAATCTCATTGCTCTTCCACCAAGTCCAGATTTATGGATATGGCTTATTTGTTATTATTTTCAATAGCATATTTGAACTGGAGGGTGGATTCTCTACTTCTACCATTATAAGAGCTATAACTCTATAAACCAGTAAAAAGGGTGTTTCCATTGTGTTGGACTTCAGTGTTGGTTGATATGCCCACAATACTTCAGGCAAAGTTTCTCTCCGATTTCCTTTTTCTTCTTCTAAATTCGTTTTCAAGTTATGTATCACCATATTATTTGTGGACTCAACTTAACCATTTGCATTGGGGTGGTATGAAGTAGATGTTGTTCTTTTAATCTTCGTTCCTTCTACAAATGCAGTAACCTTTTTCCTGATATATTGTGGGCCGTTGTCACAAGCTATTTCTTTGGGTATATCAATATATCATATTATATGATGCCAAATGAAACATAGGACTTTCTTTTCTCTTATTTTGTTATAAAAATCTACTTCAACACATTTTACAAAATAGTTAGTTAGAATTAGTACAATTTTATTTGATCGACCATTGCTGGGAGCAGTTTGACAATATACATTCCCCAATTCATGAATAGACACGGTGCAACTACAAATTGTAGTAATGCTCACGGTTGGTGAATCATGAACTCATGGAGCTGACACTTGTCATATTTTTGAACAAATTACTTAGCATTCTTTTCCATTTTTCACCAATAATACTCGGTTCTAACCAACTTTTGGACTAACAGCTCAACTCCGGAGTGGTTGCCATAAGTTCCTTTATGGACTTCTATCATAACATAATTTATATCACTAGATCATGGTACATATGGCCAAGGGATCAGTGAAAAATCTCAGGTATAGCTGCCCATAAACCAAACAATATCGAGCAACTTTTGTACGTAGTGCTTGAGATGCCTTTGCATCTTCTAGTAACTTGCCTTCTTTTAGATAGTTAATATAATCATTCCTACAATCCTACATTAGACTTATGCAATTTATTTCATCGTGGCTAACATCAAGGTCTAAGTCAAGAAACTATACTACTTTTTTTAGAGTTAATTTCCCTTGTGTCTGATGAAGTCCCTATTATGGCCAAAGCATTTACTTCCACCTTTTATGCTCATGCAATATAAATCATTATCCATTTATTGAAATGACTTAGTGAGGTGATTTCTTTGTCCAAGTATTTTTCTCATTCATCCTTGGCCTCGAAGGTTCTGTTTATTTGGTCTAGGACTAGGAGATAATCACATTTCACCTCAAAAAATTTTAGTCTCAGATTTTAGGCCAAATCTAGACCTAAAATCAAAGCCTCTCGGCCTCATAGTTAGTCACATGCATAATTTTGATGGCCTATCTAAGGAATCTCTAGAAGGAGTCCTTAAGACAATGCCAAGCCCAAACCCATGTATATTAGATGCTTCGTTTGTGTGGAGGGTCCATATACCAGGCTCATCGATTGGGGTTTTAAAGCATTTTCATTCAACCTCTAGCACCATCCATTTGCTGAAGTCAGCTATGAAATGGGTTAGGATTTGGGATTTTATAGCAGTTTGTGGCTTGCATGTCAAGTCATGCCCATTAACTTCTATTGCCCATTTGTCTAGCCTACCCGAGTGTGGGTTTATACATAATACTTCTCAAGGGATTTATGGTTATTACATTAATTGGAAGACACTAAAAGTATGGATTGAGTTTTCTAGCGTCCATTACTAATGCCAAATCCAATTTTTTCCAAGTGCAGGTGTCTAGTCTTCGCACTTGTCAAAGTTCTACATACATAATAAATTGAAAATTATGTACCTTTTTCTTCTCGGGCTAGAACTGTACTAATTGCTGCCTCTGAGATAGATAGAGAAGAAATAGTTCTCCTTCCTTGGGCTTGGCAAGTAACAAAGGACTTGGTAAATACTTCTTCAAGTCTCTTAATGGCTGTTGACACTCAGAGTTCATTCAAAAATGTTCTTTTTAGAAAAGAGAAGAATTTGTGGCTTCTTTCAAATGACTGGGATATGAACTTGCTTAAAGCTTCTAATCCTCGGTGAGTCTTTGAACAACTTTCACTTCCTCAAGGACTTTGGAGATTTCTTCAATGTCTTTGATTTTGTGTGGGTTGACTTTGACTCCCCTATTCGAAACAAGAAATCCTCGAAACTTGCTTGATCCAATGCTAAAACACATTTCTCCGAGTTCCGTTTCATATTGCATTTCCTCAGTATCTTGAAGGTTTCTTGAAAATGCTGCAAATGGTTCTATAAATCCATAGCTTTGACCAACATGTCATTGATATATATTTCCACAGTTTTTTCTATTTGTTCTTTAAACATACAGTTAACTAGCCGTTGGTAAGTTGCTCTAGCATTTTTTTAGTCTACATGACATAACATTATATTATTATGTCGTGTATTTAGTGATAACTGATATTTTTTTCTAAATCCTCTTAATTCATCTTTATTTAATTATATCTAGAGTAAACATCGAGAAAACTCAACATATCATGCCATGTCATTGCATTGATAATTTGATCTATGTGCGGCAGCAAGAACTAGTATTTAGGGTATGCCTTATTTAAATATTTAAGATCAATACATTTTGCAAGAAGAATGAGTCTTTAGGGTATAACTTATTTAAATATTTAAGATCAATACACATTCTTAACTTATTATTATCTTTTTCGAGTACAACTACCACATTGGTTGGCCATTAGAGGTAGTTAACTTTCCTAATAGAACCTATGTTGAGCAGTTTGCCTACATCTTCCTTTATGAATTTATTCTTGTATTCCAATGTCAGTTGTCTCTTCTGCTACACCGATGGGAAAGTTGGTTCTAGGCTCAGCTTATGAGTTATAACCTCCGGTGGGATACTTGTCATGTCTAAGTGGGACCATGGAAAGAAATCTGCATTAGCTATAAGAAATTTAATTAATTCAATCCTGAGTTTGAAGTTAATCTGATTCCTATGTATATTTTCTTGTCTGGTAGGTGGATAAACAAGACTACTTGCTCAAGTTCATCCAAAGTTGATTTTGTGGCGTCGGATTCCTCTGGAATTACAACAATTCTTGGGATCCGATACGTTTCTTCTTCATTTTAATCTTCCTTCAAAGTACCGATTAAGATTCTTTAGCATATATTTGGACTTCAACAACTACTATAAAAAAATTTAAGGTAATATATTTTAATTCCTTAACGTGAGTATCATGATATATGATTTATGAATGGATTTGTGTTAGCTAGTGTCACTAGTACTTGAGCATAGCCAAATTCAGGTAGTCCTTATAATTGGTAACTTTAAGAAGTTGGCAAAACGAAACACAACCAAAGAAATTTTTGGCCAAAGACTTAATTAAAAGCTTTAAAGAATGAGAAAAATAATAAAAATACCATTAAAAACTACAGTTGATGATAAGACTATTTGGGTTTGGTAATCACTGATTTGGGTATAAGTTTGAGCGAAGAATTGGATGAATAAATTGTACGAATAGGCTGAAACTGATAAAGTTAGACTAATTAAATTGCTCAAAGCATGGGTATATATGATTTGATAATTTTAGTGTCAAACATGAAATTTCAAGGGATGGTTACTTTTAAAATAGTTACAAATCGGCCTAAATAAAGAAATTAACACGAAATTTATAGGATGTACGTATAGATTGATCAAAGGAAGTCATACCAATTTCTTGAGGCGGCATGTTTGGCATTTTGACGCAAGTTTTGTGAGCAGTAACCTTACTATAATTTGTGTTTCTATAACCTACATAATTTATCATGATTTTGAAGAAAAAGATGTTACCGAATGCTTGAAATTGCATGTGGAACATATCTTTTATTTAATATGATACTGCAATAGTTATTTGACATTTTCTCATTGTTATAAAAACATGTTTATTGTTACTTGAGATTTGATTATTGTTATTATAAAGGTTTCACTTGCTTGAGAACAACATCTTGACATGTGTTTTTATTAAAGGTTTATATATAATATAATTTGATAAGAACTAAAAAAGTTTTGTACTATTTTGAAAATGTTTTCGTATGAGTACCTATTGTTTACAAAAAAAAGTATAAATATGAGTAGACCTTGATGGATCTAGTAGATAATGATGGGTTTATTAGACCTGATATACCTTGTATTTTTAGATTAGTGTTACAACCCTCGCTAGTAGGAAGATAGAACTAACTTACAAATTTTTTTTGCCTCGAGTATGGACCTTCCAATATTTATATTTGACTCCTTTACAAGGGGTCCACAATTATTATCTATTTTTTCAAGTAGAGAGCCACATTGATTACATAATTCATTCTTTGAAACCTCTCAAAAATATAAGATTTGATATGATTGTGTTTATCGAGTTTATTACCGATTGTTAATTGTTTTTTCTATATGATACAGACAGGAGTGATTGTTTCTACCATTTTCTGAAAGAACATTTATTTTATGATATTTCTTGATTTATTATACTGGCATATATCTAACTTTTCCCTAATAAAAATTATTGTCTTTAAGTGTCATTACTCACTAATCTAGTGACTCACACCCCGCTACTTTATTATAGAGTACACTGGTGACGTTGGCACATTTGATATTGTCCTTTACTTTCAAAACTCTTTAGGCGTTTGGCCATGAAAATCAAAAACATATTCAGTTTATTTAGAATTTTTAAAGTTGAAAATAGAGTTGGAGTTGTGTTTGGCCATAGTATTTTAGAGTTAATATTTAGAATTCAAATGTATTTTTAAAAAAAAAATTATAAAAAGTGAAAATAAATTTAAATTTTTTTAGAATTTTATGAAAATAAAAAATTTAGAATTTTTTTTGAAAAAAATAATTAAAAAGTGAAACCAAATAAATTGAAAACACTTCTTGAGGTGTTTTCGAATTCCCAAATACAACTTCAAGAAGTATTTGATTTATTTATGGCCAAACAAGTATTTTGGAATAGAGTGAATACATATTCCGGAATAAAGTGACTATAATCTATGGCCAAACAGGGCCTTAGAATTGCCCACTTTCCGAAATAAAGTGAATACCATCTATGGCCAAACGGGGCCTTAGAATCACCCTGTTGGTCATTTCATTAGTGTCATGTGTATTCTTTAGTAATTATAACCTTGTGACTAGTATTGCATTTTCGTTCCATATTTGAAGATGAATTTAGTATAATCGTGTGGTTAATGGTTAGTTATGAAGATCATGACTTGTTTGGTTAATATAAGTTAGTCAGCTGTTGAATCTGAGACAGGGAAATATATGGATAGACCTAAGGAAACTCAGCGCAATTTTCTGAAGAATATCGATGAAGCTTGTTCGGAGAACTAGCTTCTAAGAGCTGGTCACTGTCCTAATTTGTGTCGTGAAAAAAATTGGTTTTAGAGCTTGGGTTATTCTTGTGACTGAGGAAGCATATGTTAGTAGTAGAAACTAAATTATGGTTATGTTGCCGCTCATTCCTATAATTATGATTCTGCTAGGGCGTGATACGATATGTCGGCCTTTCTTTCGTATTCCTCCTTGTGTGTTTGATAATAGGGTCAACTAGATGACTATAACATTATTGATCTTTCTATTATATGCCTTGAATTCAATCATCCACTAATAAAAATAGTCCAAAGGCGGGGGAGGCATTAAGTTCTAGGTTTGGCAAACACTCATCTCTCCCAATTAAGAGGAACAAACAAGAGTAGCAGACAAGGCCATGTAACAGGTTTCTACGCCACTATGAGGGATTGTGGTACCCGTATGTGACATACAATGTATCCATTTATCTTTTTGTCATGCTACCGTTGATTGTCATGGAAAGATAGTTTAGCTTGGGATACTCAATAAAGCTAGTTTTGTCTTAATAAGGTTTAACGTTCCAGAATAGGCAGAGTTATACTATTTAGGTAGGCTTAAAATTTTCAAAAGAAAAGTTTGGATTCCTCACCAATGGTAAAAGACTTAAGAAAGGTTAGACGCCGAGTTTGGAAATATATAGTGTAGAATTTACTAAGGATTCACCAAGATTGTTTCTTGTGTTATAAATAGATTTTGATATTGACTTGGCAGCTAACACACATCTTAGATCAATTCTCGACTATTCTATTGCCACGGACAAAGTTGATGTAGATAAAAGAACAATGCAGGATCCACTAACAAAAAGTTTTATCTAGCTGAGCGTATTGCTACGTTGTACAATGATCTCCTTTGAAGTGTTCATTTACTACAGCTAGTGAAACTAGGTGATGATAGATAAGAAGTGTCAATTTCTCTATATATCTTTTGATTAGTCATAGAGGCCGCCCATTTTTCAAAATTTGTTTTTTGATCCGGTATAATAAGCTTAGAATCAGAGGAAGATATTGCTAAGAGAGCATTCAGAACTCTATACATACATTATAAGTTCCTTGTGATATTTTCAGACCGATCAATGCTTTAGGAGCCTTCATGGACTAAATGAATAGGTGTTAAAGATGGTTTTAATAGATTTGTGTTAGTGTTTAATGAATAATGATTAAATTCTAGTATATTCACATGCCCAGGAAGAATACAAGGATCACCAAAGAATTGTGTTTCAACATTGCAATAACATTAGCTTTAGGCCAAGTTCTTCTAGTGCAAATTTTTTCCTAGATTCAACAACACTTTTATGGTATGTTGTCTATAAGGATGAGATTATAGCGGAACCTGAAATGACAAGAGGAGTTAAGAATGACCAAAACCCACTAATAGTAGAGGATTCACATTTTCTTGCGCTTAACAGCCTACAACAAATGTGTTGCGGAGGAATTCTTTAGAATATCAGTGTAATCGATCAAGTTAGCAAAACACAGTCCTAGTAATGATGGACTGTCAATAGAGATTTTAGAAGCTCAAGACATGTTTACCGCCACCCTAGTTTTAGCTTTAACCTCAGGTTCGGGAGGATTTATGGTGCCTTTTAATGCTTTATGTGTAGGATTAGGATGTGTTCTCATGTAGAATGATTGTGTGATAGCCTATATTTCATGACAGTTGAATAGGTATGGGAAAACTATCCCTCTCATAATCAGAAGATGACTTAAGTGGGATTAGCTGTAAAAATATATAAAGGCACTACTTATACAATGAAACCAACAAGATTTATAACCACTAGAGCTTGAAATTTATTCCAATAGAAAGATTTGATTCTTAAATTTTTATCAATGGATGAACCAGCCAATGATTATGTAGAGCTTTACTATTCGATTTCATATGAGAAAGGAAAATGTTGCGGTAGACGTGTTAGAAAGGAGATCCATATGCTATTTTGGCTCGTATAGAACCTATGAAGAGACTTTTAACCTAAGATATACAGATACTCAAGGATATAAGTGATGTGCCAGGATCTCACGCCACTTTCAATGCTTAAAACATGGAAAATTAGTACATTCTTGAGTATGTTTTAGTAGATATGATGTGATTTTGGGTGTTTGTGCAGGAAAACAGGTTCCGAAAGCAAAAGTGGGAAAATATGCTGAAAACTACTAAGTGTGACTCATAAAAACCTATCCACGACTCATGAATTGAAGTATGAGTCGTAATGAGACTCGCGGAGGGTGATCAGAGAAAGTGCAAACTCAAGTTGATACAACGACTCGTTCAACGACTTATGAATCGAGAGTACGAGTCATACTATTGTTCTTAGATAGAGATCTAAAGATATACAAGTAGCCCAGTTCTCATGAGTCAATTTGCGACTCATGAAATAAAACTATGAGTCATTTTAGGAGCCATACAGTCCATATTTAAAGGTGTACAAATTATGCCTCAAAAATATGAGTCAGATCATGAGTCGTAGTTTAAGACCACAAATCATGGAATGAAAAGTGAGAACTTGGAGATTTACCACTGAATTTTTCAAGCTACAATTCTGGATTCTCTAGCCATGAGTTGTACTCACTAATCACGACTCATGGACTACTGATAAGCCAGTAATCCTATTTTGTTTAGGACAAGATTTACTTTGTCTATAAATACTTTACTTAGTTTTTTATTTACAGTTTACGCACTCTTACCATATTGTTACGTATTGTGTTGCTTAGAGACGAAATATTCTTTGGTTTTGAGCAATAAGCATAATTTGATTCTTTATTATTGGCTTTGATTCATAATTCAAGATTTTGGATTTCATCTATTCATCTCGTAAGTTTATAATCACGTCTTCTATAATAAATACTGATTTTTCTCTTACAAACATGAGTAGCTAAATCCCATAATTAGAGTTATAAGAACTATTATGAATTAACAAAGTAGGTTAAAGTGCCTAGTGATTCTTGAATGGTGTTCATGCATATAAGGTTATTCTCTTTACTTTGATTGCTTTTTAATGGCTGCAAACATTAGAACTTGCCTTAATTCTTCATTTGTTTGATAAAAGAGGTAGAGAATAGGAAAAGTGATTAAAAACAGATATTTGAGGCTACCAACCCTTATCTAATAGCTTGAGCCTTAATAGATAAAGTTAATTCTAGACAAAGGGTAAGGGTAAATATTCAAACACTCAAATACTGAGAGGTATTTAGAGTGATATTCATCTAATTAGGGATGAAAGACATTTAGGTGAACCAATCTTATCAATTTTTCATGCAAAGCACTGGAATAGATCACTAGTACGCTATGCTTACTGAGTTATGAAATCACGGAGAACACAATCCTTTTCCATTCACATTAATTGATTACAAACAACATACTTAATATACTGTTACTTTTTACTAACGTTTACAAACTATTACTTATTACTATACAATCCCCCCTTTGGAAATAACAGACTACTAATATAACTAATTGCATTAACCTAATTTCTAGCCATATTCCCTCTGGGGTCAATCCCAACCTAATTGGTTTCTATATTTGATTAATAACCACATTATACTTCTTTGCGAGTGTAATTTGGGCGACATCAAATTTTGGCGTCGTTGTCGGGGAATACTATTTAGGAATAAGTTCATTTGTGTTTATTTGACTTATACTCCTTATTTTCTAATTTCACTTCACTTTTATTTATTATTTTTGTTTTTTTTAGGGTACTGGTTAGTTTATGTCAAACACCCAGAGTTAAGGCAATCCTCTGATTCCCATTGACTACGATCTTGAGCATAATACTCTTAGGAAAATGAATACTCAAGAGATTAATGATCAAACTGAGGCTGCCTGGCAAGCTAAGAAAGCCCAACTGGCTGCGGAGGCTGAAAATTTTGCTAACTATGAAGTTGCAGCAATTGCTATAGATATAACTAATACTAGTAGGAACCAAAGGCCAAGGGGACATAATTAATGGCTGGTTATTCGGTATGACGATATGGAATATAAGGACACTGATTTCAAAGAAGTTGATGCTATAGGCACTATAGTCCTTAGTGCCAAGTATGATATCACCAGTACTATGATACATCTTCTAAATATGAAGGGGTTTTTTGGAGGAGCTATTAGAGATGATCTAAACCTATACCTGATGAATTTCTTGGGTATTTGCAAAGCTTACAGGTTGCCAAGTGTTAGTCAAGGTGCCATCAAACTTTGGTTGTTTTCCTTCTCATTGTCCAGTGAAGCATCTCTTTGGCTGATGAAACTCGCCAATGATTCTATTACTAATTGAAGGAAGCTAAATATGGTTTTTCTAGAGAGATTTTTCCCACCATTCAGAATGTTATAGTTGAGAGATGATATTGATAACTTCAGGAAGTAGCCTAGAGAAGCTTTACATGAAGCTTAGCTCAGGTTCAATAAGAAGTTGAACTAGTGCCCCAACCATAAGCTAGCTGATGAGAGACTTTTAGAGATATTCTACAGGTCTTTAAATTCTACAACTAAAGTGGTAGCTGACACTATAGCTGGAGTTTCTTTCATGTTACATACTTATGCAGATGCACCTGTGACATTGGATCGAGTTACAAAAACCAATAGAGTATGGCACACGAGGGAGTTTGGGTTCCTACTAGTACTTATTCTAAGATGATCTTGGCTGACCAACATTAAAGAGAAAAAGAGAGTGATCAGGATATGTCTCATCTGAATACATAAATGGACTTGATTATAAAGCATTTGATAGGGGTCAATTCCAAAAAGGTGAATGCAGTTAGTTCACAAGGTAAAGTGCCTAGGCACGATGATTATGATTTTGAGGAAGAGGAAGAGGCAAATTTTATTAACAACCTGATGGGGGGGTTTCTAGGTCAAAGCTCGAGGGTCTAACCAAGACTTTTTTATGCCAAGGTCAAGGGAATTGAGGTAGGATCTATTATATGGATAATAAATATGAGCATTCTGTATATATATATATATATATATATATAGACTAAGGGAATTTGTGAAATAAATATGGTTACAAATATGATCAAAGTGGTCTGTCTATTCCATCACAAGGCAAAGAGCAAGGAGAGACAAGTGGTTCTAGGATAGTGGACATGATTGTGAAGGTGCTAAAATTGATTGAATCCATTAATACTGGATCTAAAGAGATTTGTGGAGATATATCTAATGTGACTGAAGTGGTTAACTCTCATATATTCCACCAGCATAAAACTATTGAAGCAACAAACGGGATAAATTTCTGCAATATTGAATTAAATAAAAAATGGTACACTATCGAGTGATACTATGACAATCCCAAGAAATGATAGTCATTGTATGGATATCACCACAAGGATTTGAAAGTGCTTGCAAAGGAACCTAAAAAAGTTGTTGTTGAGCAAAGAGATGAGGTTGTGCCAAAATCATCAGTCGTGGCAAATGATAAGAATAATCTAGTTTATATGAAGGGCAGACTGTTTGTGAGAATGGAGGTTGAGAGGTTGAGGCCCCAAAGTTATTTTCTCAAATCCCCAAACTTCCTCCCCCTTTTCCTTAACATCTGAGGAAGAAAGTGGAAGATGGAAAAATTGTTGTTGAAAATAGACATAAAGATACTAAAATGTTTCCAGTTGATGAAAAAAGACTACTATTGATAAGGGAAAGGAAAAGGAGTTTTCTAAGATATTGACTCTCATTCCTAGGCCTTGGTCTTCCTTCCTACAATGATTGAAGAAGAAGGTGGAAGATGGTCTATTCCACAAGTTTATGTCCATGCTAAATAAGTTATTGGTATACATCCCATTTGTGGAAGCACTTGAGAAAATTCCTTGATATGCTAAATTTATGATGAATTGGGTGACAAAGAAAAGAACTGTCAATTTTGAGCTAGTTACTAACATGCACCACTATAGTACAATTGCTTCTCGTTCTCTTATTTAGAAAAAAGAGGATCCGGGCCATTTCACCATTGGGGCATTCAATTTTGCGAAAACATTTTGTAATATAGGTGCAAGCATAAATCATAAGTCACTTGTTATGTATGAATAGTTAGGATTTAGAGCCCCCAAAACCTCTAAAAAATGTGGCTACTCATAGCAGATCACACTATAAAAAAACTTATGGGCATACTGTATGATGTACTGGTGAAGGTAGAAAGCTTTATCTTATCGACATATTTTGTTATCTTACACTATGAATGGACTTTGAGGTTCCCATAATTTTTGAATGACCAATTTTAGCCACAAGAAGATCACTCATTTATATGGAAAGTGGTGAGTTAAAGTTCTAATTGAATAATGAGGAAGTCGCATTTAATGTTTGCAGATCTTTGAAGCAGGCAAGAGATATAAGAGTTGTCCCCCTGATTAATTCTACTGATGACATTGGGAGGCAACCAATGGTTTATCTCGATGAAGTTTGAGTAATCAAGATACCGAATCAGTGTCGCGACATTAAATCCTTTGTTTTGATTATGTTGATATTGAGGATACCACCCGGGGTACACATGCAACCTCCACTTCAACACCAAACACGTGCACCTTGGGTGCCACAGGTAAGTTCCCACCTCTCATACTTTACTTTTTAGGAATTGGGGACAATGCATGTCTATTTTGTTAGGAGTGGGGCTACTTGCATCTGTGTATCCACCTGAGGGCTTTTCTTGTCGTGACTCTTTTCCTAAGGGTGTTTTAATTTTTGTTGAACTAGAATGGTTTGGTAGTTTGTGTTTTGTTATGTGTTTTTTTCCTTTTTGTTATTTGATTAGTAGAAGAAAAATAGGAGAACTTAGGGTAGTCTAAAATAAGCAACTTACACATGTAAATACTGGTTTTTGAATAAAGTTGTTTTGAAAATGGACACCCCTACAAAAAAAATTTGTTTTACGCTTCATTGCCTTGATATATTGACCTTTATGGCTCTTTGCATGACATTGTGAATATTGATGTGATAATTGTTGCTTAAGTTAGGTCATGAACTCAATGGCTAATGGTTGGTAATGTAATCATATTCCATGTGTGTGTGAGCTACATTACCTAGTTCTTACTCTGTGTGTACAATCTAAAACTTGCCTGGTTAGTCTTGCTGATGTTGTAGGATAGTTGGTTAGGAAAAGATCATAGGCCTTTTTTGAATAAAGTCCACTTTAAGCCTAAATAACCTACCATAATAATGCAATAATTCCTAGATCCTTATTTTGAGCCTAATATAGCCTTTTGTTTGATTAGCTTATTCACCTTCCCAATTTTGCTCTGAACTTCTATTTTGGCCTTAGTCGTCCCTCATTGGACACTAAGCCATAACTCAGACAAATATTTTTAGTTGAGGGTGGCTACTATCGGGGCAGATGAAAAATAGAGTTGGGTATGAAAAAAAAAAACTTGTCATCAAAAGGAAAACGGGTGAGGTATGCCCTGAAAAATAAAAAAGTAAAGAGTTGAATATTGCAAAAGAAAAAGAAAAAAAGAAGAAAGAAGAAAATAAAAGTTGAGTTAGAAATAAATCCACACCTATAGTTGAAAAGAAATAATAGGAGAAAAAGGAGGAAAATAGAAAGGTTGAAGTGTATTAAAGTTAGTGTAGTGCCAATGAGCATTGAGCCACTTATCCCAAATCTATCATACCTATCCCCAATCCTACAATACAAGCCAAATAAAGTCCTAGAGTGTTCCTAATCTAATTGTTTGAAAGCGGAAGTATAGAAAATAAGGGCAAGCCTATGGTATTTGTACATAAGTTGTTTGAACTTCTTTATGAGAGCAAGCGCATTTGTTTTGGTCCCTATATAATTGAATCATGTGTGTTTGGGACTTCTTTATTGTGATAGAACTATGATAACATTTTTTGACTGCTGGTTATGGGTATGTGTGTCACTTGTGTATGTATGATTGTCTAGTGATAGCATAATGTCATTCATAGATCCTTTTGTGTCAGTTTGATGAGTTTTTGATTATGCATATCTGTGTTGTTTTGAAAATGGAAGGAGTTTGAGACTTGTGAAATATATGTTGTCAAATGCCATGTGATTTCCATAAATCTCCTAGTTTCTTTTACTTAAGTGTCGTGTTAGTATGATTTTGTTTTTGTTGCTTGAGGACAAACAAATATTTTAAGTTGAGGGCGTTGATGTGCCACAATATCACGACACTTTCGATGCTTAAAACATGGAAATTTTGTATATTCTAGAGTATGTTTTAGTAGATATAAAGTATTTTTCTATGTTTGTGTAGGAAAACAGGTTTCGGATGCAAAAGTGGGAAAATATGCTGAAAACTGCTAAGTGTGGCTTGGAAAACCTATCTACGACTCGTGAATTGAAGTACGAGTTATACTGAGGCTCATAGAGGGTGATCAGGGAAAGTGCAAACTCAATTTGATACCATGAATCTTTCATTGACTCATGAAATGAGAGTACGATTTATACTATTATCCATAGATAGAGATCTGAAGATGTGCAAGTAGCCCAGTTCTCACGAGTCAATCTATGACTCGTGAAATAAAACCATGAGTTGTTCTGAGAGCCGTACAGTCCATATCTAAAGGTGTGCAAATTGAGCATCAAGACCACGAGTCGTAGTCCAAGAACATGAATCATGGAATGACACATGATAAACTAGAGATTTGCCACTGAATTTTGCAAGCTACGATCATGATTCTCAAACCATGAGTCGTATCTCTTACCACAAATTGTGGACTACTGACAGACCTGCAATCCTATTTTTATAGGATAGAATTTGTCTTATCTATAAATACTTTCCTTAGGTTTTTATTTACAGTTTATGCACTCTTACCATATTGTTACGTATTGTGTTGCTTAGAGATGAAATATTCTTTGGTTTTCGAGCAATAAACATACTTTGATTCTTAGTTATTGCCTTTGATACATAATTAAAGATTTCATATTTCATCTAATCATCTTGCAAGTTCATGATCATGTCTTCTATAATAAATTCTAATTTTATTCTTACAAACATGAGTAGCTAAATCCCATAACTAGGGTTGTGGTAACCATGATGAATTAACAAAGCAGGTTAAAGTACCTAGTGATTCTTGAATAATGGTCATGCATGTATTATTATTCTCTTCGCTTTGATTGCTTTTAACGGATGCAAATGTTAGAACTTGTCTTAACTTTTCACTTATTTGATAAAAGAGGTAGAGAATAGGAAAAGAGATTAACAACGAATATTTAAGGCTACTAACCCTTATCTAATAGCTTGACCGTTAACAGGTAAAGTTAATCCGAGACCTAGGATAGGGGTCAAGATTCAAACACTCAACCAAGAGTTATTTAGAGTGATATTCATCCAATTAGGGTTGAAAGATATTTAGGTGAACCAATCTTATTTGTTTTTCAGGAAAAGCACTGGGATAGATCACTAATACGCTACGCTTACTAAGTTATGATATTATAGAGAATACATTCCTAGTCCATTCTTATTAATTGATTATAAACAACATTTCTTAATACACTGTTACTTGTTTTACTAGAGTTTACAAACTGTTACTTCTTACTTTACAATCCCTTTTTTGAAATAATCGACTACTAGTTTAACTAACCACAGTGACCTGGTTTCTAGTCATATTCCCTGTGGGATCTACCCCAACCTGGATGGATTCTATATTTGATCAATAAATGCATTATACTTCATTGCGAGGTATAATTTAGGTGACATCAATAAGTACTAGTTTTAGTATGAGAAATTGTAGAGACATTGTTAGCTTATGTCATGAAAAGTCTTTGTTGGTGGAACACACGGCCACCTAATATGAGTACGAGCAATCATGTGAATACCGAAATAATGTTCTAGTTAATAAAGACAGGGATATGAAAATTTATTGTTGTATTGTTTTATATTTAAGTGGTTGATTATGTTTCCTGAATAAATATGGCTAAAGAAAACCATAACTCTAAATATACTATGCATCCTGGATTCATTGAGTGTATTGGCTAGAAGACATGAAGGAATATGTTGATAACTTTATTTCTGGTGGTTTGGCTTGTCAATATGTTTAACCGGGGTATCAACAACCTATAGAACTACTACAGTAGTTTTAGAGTCTAGAATGGAAATTAGAAAGAGTTATTATGTATTTTATAACTAGGCTACCACAAACCCTAAGAGGTTATAACTCTATATGGATATTTGTAGATCGACTTACAAAGCCAACAAACTTCTTATCAGTCAAAAATAGATAAAATAGAGAAAAATATGCAATACATACATGAACAAAATTGTTTGACTTTACAGGGTTCTGTGTCCTTCATACTTGATAGAGGATCAATGTATACTTTATAATTTTGGAAATCTTTCCAAGAAGCATTAGGTACACAAGTAAATCATAGTGTTGCAATCATCCATAGAAAGACGGACATTCTAAGCGTACTATACAAATCATAGTGGATGTTTAAGAGCTTGTATTATTGATTTTAAATATGGTTGGGACATTTACTTACCATTATTAGAATTTTCCTACAATAATAGCTTTCAGTCAAATATTCAGATGGCTCTCTTCGAAGTCTTGTATGGTAGGTGATCTCATTCTCTCATAAAATATTTTTCACCATCAAATGTTTTGAAGTTGGCGAGGCTAATATATTGGGACTAGACTTGGTACAGAAAGCTATGGACAAGGTCTAATTAATCAGACAGAAGTTGCTCACAATTCAAAGCAGATAAAAGACTTGTGCAAATAAGAGGAGAAGATACCTTGTATTCATAGTAGGGTGAAAAGTATTTCTATATGATTCCCCCTATGAAAGACATCATGCAATTCAGAATAATAGGTAATTTGAGCCCGAGGTTTATAGGACCATACAAGGTACTTGATCAAGTAGGAACAATGAAATAATGTTAGGCAAATCCTTGTGAGATCATGATGAATAGTTATTGTGATTCCGAAATTGAGGCTTATACCATGACAATGATGTGGAATTGATATTTTTGACTTGAAATTAACGCTTGTTATTGTGTATTCATGAGTTGATTGATATTTTGGCGATTTTCAATATATTTGTTGTAGTTGGATTCATTATATTTGTTGTACTTTATAATTTTGGAAATCTTTCCAAGAAGCATTAGGTACACAAGTAAATCATAGTGTTGCAATCATCCATAGAAAGATGGACATTCTAAGCGTACTATACAAATCATAGTGGATGTTTAAGAGCTTCTATTATTGATTTTAAATATGGTTGGGACATTTACTTACCATTATTAGAATTTTCCTACAATAATAGCTTTCAGTCAAATATTCAGATGGCTCTCTTCGAAGTCTTGTATGGTAGGTGATCTCATTCTCTCATAAAATATTTTTCACCATCAAATGTTTTGAAGTTGGCGAGGCTAATATATTGGGACTAGACTTGGTACAGAAAGTTATGGACAAGGTCTAATTAATCAGACAGAAGTTGCTCACAATTCAAAGCAGATAAAAGACTTGTGCAAATAAGAGGAGAAGATACCTTGTATTCATAGTAGGGTGAAAAGTATTTCTATATGATTCCCCCTATGAAAGACATCATGCAATTCAGAATAATAGGTAATTTGAGCCCGAGGTTTATAGGACACTACAAGGTACTTGATCAAGTAGGAGCAATGAAATAATGTTAGGCAAATCCTTGTGAGATCATGATGAATAGTTATTGTGATTCCGAAATTGAGGCTTATACCATGACAATGATGTGGAATTGATATTTTTGACTTGAAATTAATGCTTGTTATTGTGTATTCATGAGTTGATTGATATTTTGGCGATTTTCAATATATTTGTTGTAGTTGGATTCATTATATTACTGAGCATGCATAATCATTTATATCATGGATCATTGAATGGTACTATTGAGAGATAACTAATTTTTGAATGAAAATGAACTACCTTCTATTGTTTTGATCTGATGCATATTTTGTACGGATAAATGTGATACTTTTGAGTTATTTAGTTTAATGCATTTGCAGGACAAAGAGATATGGTACTTTTAAGTGATTTGATCTAATGTGTTTGTGAGATGGACTAATATATATAGACCTTGTAAGTCTTCCATGATATTTTAGGTTGTGACAGGTTGGTATCGAAATGCTACGTTCACCAGTCTCATGAAAACAAGAGCAAGTATCTAGTAAAGTCTCACGGATTGGTACGGTCACATCCGGTGTCTATCTAGGGATGCTATGGATTGTTCTTAGGAAATATTATGTTCTTTGATTCCTTATCATGCCGATTTGTTCACCTCTTGAATTCTAAACTTCGAATTTCATTTTCTCAATAGATGGTGAGGACGAGATCAGTTGCTACTGAGGGTGATGTGCCTGCACCCACTATTAGGGCTCCAACTAGGTATCGAGGTAGGGGTTAAGGGAATGGAATATGGAGAGCACGAGATGCAGCACCAGTTGGGGGACATGCCAAGGTGGCATCTCCTGAGTTAAACGTTGAGTTTTAGGGTGAGTCTTATCATCCATATGGAGTGGGTCATCCCAGGTTCTACAGGGTTTCGTATACACCCTAGTATTACAAGATACTATGGTTTGAATCTGGAGCTTCTTGGAGGGTATGGCTCAAACATGAGCTTTACCTATCATTCTTGATGGATCTCAGACTAGGGGTGGAGTTCTGCTTCGAGAGTGGGTACCGATTAAGGGTTTTAGACTTTAGAGGCAAGCCAACTGCTATTGTGGCTTCACATATTGATACTTTGAAAGTTAGACTTGTTTTCCCATTGGTTGTAGCTAGGCCAAGAGTGACAGTTGAGGAGCAGAAAATGTTCAATAAAATTGTCAGGTTGGGTCCTCCCAAGTTTACTGGTACACCTGATGAAGATGCATATGAGCTTTTAATAAGTTGTCTGCAGAGGTTGCATAATATTGGTTTGGTTAAGTCTCATGGTATAAATTACACTACCTTTCAGATGGTAGGAGCAGCGAAGTAGTGGTGGAGATCTTATAGTGATAGTAGACCAGAAGCCTCACTGCCTATGACATTGATGCAGTTCTCTGAGGCCTTTCTTAGGAAGCTTGTACCTTACAGCTTGAGGGAGTGTATGAGATATGAGTTTGATGACATAGAGTAGGGTGCTATGATATTTACGGATTACAATACTATATTTTATTCCCTATTTAGGCATGCCTTGATTAGTATTCTATTAGAGAAGGAGTGGATCAGAAAGTTTGTGAACTTATTGACTAGCCTTCTTCATTTGGATACAACTTAGTTAATGACCACAGAGGGTAGCTTTCAATAGATAGTGAACCATGCTAGGAGTATTGAGGGCATCTATCATGATGCCTATGAAGGTGGCGACAAGAGGGCTCATACACACGGTGGTTTCAGTGGTTCATCATCTTAGGGAAGAGACGTCTTAGGTAGGGGTTAACATTATCAGCATAGCAGACCAGTTCATGCAATATTATAGACTTTGGATGGTAATTATTGTGGGTAAACTAGTTAGGGCAGCCAATGTTTGGGACAGGAGTTTAGAGGTTCTTATTCAGGGTTTTTAGGTCACGGCGGGCACTCTAGCTCATCTGAATAGCCACAACATCCTTTTTAGGGAAGAATATTTTTTTATTATGGTTAGTTGGGTCATATTTCAATAGACTCTCAGTTGAGGGTAGGGTAATCCATAGAAGGGTTCTTAGATACAAAATTATCAAGTGCCAACACCACCAACTAGAGGAGGTGAGCAGAGTCATTAAGGTGGTTCTCAAGGTGCTAAGGGAGGAGCTAAGGTAGCTTATGGTGGTGGTCATAGATTTTATCAGTCTGAGGAAAACGTGGTTAGTGTTATACATTCTCGAGTAGACCCAAGGTAGTGGCCTCCAATGCGGTTATTACAAGTATTGATACACTATGGTTACATGGCACTTTCGATACCTAAAACAAGGAAAATATGCAATAACTTGGGTGTATTTGGTTGGTATGATGTGGTTTCTGTCCTACTTTGCAGGAAAACAGGTTTTAAAGGCAACAAATGATCAAAAGGAAGAATCAAGCCCGAGAACAAAGTGTTTGAAGATGAAAGAACAAGAATCTGCATCAGAGAGGGAGTCACGACACCACTCATGTGCCGTGAAGACCACTCACGTGACGTCAGTGGCTGTCGTGAGTCTACTTCAGAGATTAGTAAATGTTGTCTGATTTCCACGACAGGACTGAAGTGGCGTGAGTACCACCTACGTGACGTGAAAAGGTGGCATGAATCAACTTCTAAAGATGTCTGATTAAGCCTGATTTCCACGACACTCACCTACGTGGTGTGACTTGGTTCCACGACACCAAGTCACGATACCGTGGAAGTTGCCAACTCTGTTCTCCTGTTCTGCTTAGGATAGGATTAGTTTTGTATCTATAAATACCCCTGTATAGTCCTATGTGCGAGAGTTAGTCAGTACATTGTTTTGAGAGATTTTTTCTATTGTTTCTGAGGTTATAAACATATTATTGGTTTTGTAATCAAAAACCCTAGATTCGAGTTATATTCATAATGGAGATTTCAGTTTTTCTTCATTATTGTGTGAGTGCAATTATGTTTTCATCTTTGAATCCTTCTTGTGTTCTTGAAATTATGAGTAGCTAAACTCATCAACTAGGGTTGTGTAAACCATGAGGAATTAACAAAATAGGTTAAGTACAAAGCAACTCTGAACCGCTGTGAATGCATGTATTGGTATTTCCTTTGTTGTGATTGATCTTCTAATGGTTGCAAACGTCAGAAACTCGCCTGTATTCTAGACTTGCTTGAGAGAGAGGTATAGATTGGGAAAATGAGATAACAATAGAGATTTGAAGCTATCAACCTTCATCTAATAACTTGAGCCTTAGCGAGAATAGTTATCTGAGATCCAGGACAAGGGTTAGTAGTGCAACACTCGGAGACCGAGAGGAGAAGAGTGAAATTCGTCTAACCAAGGTCGAGAGATGTTTAGATGAACATATCTTGTCAGATTTTGCATGCAACATAGCGGGATGGTTTTGTTAGCACAAGTAACCGGTGGAGTTAAGGAATCATTGGAGATCACAGTCCTAGTGTACTTCTCATATTGACTACAAACTCTATAATCAGGAATCGTTACCGTTATTGCTTACTTACAAAACCCCCTAGTTTTTACTTTTTTGCCAACTAATCAAACAAGAACTTAACCTACTTCTGTCCTATTCCCTGTGGGATCGATCCCAACCTAGTTGGGTTCTATATTTGACAGCGACCGCATTATACTTTTCTGGAGGTATATTTTGGGCGACATTAAATTTTGGCGTCGTTGCCTGGGAATATGGTTACGGAGTTGATTAGTACTGGTTAGAGTTGATTGGTTTTGTTTTTACATACTTTTGAGGGTACACGCCGGTGTATGCCCAATACTAGGAGTCAAGGCAATCCCCTGATTCCACTTGATCTTGAAATTTAAAGGACATTGAGAGCTAATCAAAGAATGGTAAATACCGACAAAGTTCAGAACCCTTCCCCCATGGGAGACATTCATAATCAACCAATTCAGCCGGTTGGTCATGAAACAGCGGATCAAACTACTGATCGATTGACACGAGAAGAGCATTCTAGATAAGCTGCTCTTAGACAAGCAGAGAGAGATAATCGAGCTATGCAAGAGGCAGCTCAGAGACTAGCTGAGGCTGAAGAGAGACAAAGAAGATTGAGAGCTCAACAACCTCTTCAAAGAACGCATGTGCCAGTTTATGATGATCCTCAGGAAGAAGATGTGGCCTACTTTGAACCAATAGAGACTGGTGCCATTATCCCACTAGAGTTACCTACGGGAACTAAGTTTGACATTACCAGTGCCATGATTCACCTACTAAATTTGAAGGGTGTGTTTGCCGGTCTCTCTGCTAATGATCCAAACATGCACGTGATGAATTTTGTGGGGGTCTGCACTTCATATAATTTGCTCGGAGTTAAACAAGAGGCTATTCGATTGAGATTGTTCCCATTCTCTCTGATAGGAGAAACGACTTTGTTGTTGGAAGAATTACCATAAGGTTCGATCACTACTTGGCAAGAATTAAGAAATCAATTTCTGGAAAGATTCTTTCCACCTTCCAAGATACTACAGTTGAAGGATAAGATTTATAAATTCAGACAACTACATTCTGAATCACTGTACGAGACACGACTAAGGTTCAAGAAGAAGCTACAGAATGTGCCAAATCACAGGATGAGTGGTAGGAACTAACTTGAAATCTTCTACAGAGCTTTAAATGCCAACACAAAGGCAGTAGCAGATACTATCACTGGTGGAGCATTCATGAGTATGAGATGGGAACGAGTTTCAAAGAAATTGGATTGTATTACTAAGACCAACCGAGGATGGCATACTCGGAGGAAGAAATGTCTGCTGGCACATATGCTATTGGAGCTTCACCAGCACAACGGGCTTTGGACGAATCTGTAGCTTAAGAGGTCGCTCAACTATGGACATAAATTGGTCTTCTAGCCAAACAGATTACGGCTAGAGATTGTTGTGACCCAACTATACACACAAGTGTACGTGATCGTTCAAGTAATACAGTGGCTCCTTTGAAAGAGCCGGATTATCGAACCCAAGGGACTTTCGTTAACAGAAGTCAACTCTAGACGTCCAACAATAATTAAAAACTAGTGTTGCGGAAAGGAAACAGGATTTGTTGTGGACTATTAACTCCTATCTTCGCTACTGTAACTTTGGTTTTCGCAAATGTGCTCGAAAAATCAATAAAAAGTGAATTCCTAGGGCTAAGGCACTCCGAACGTCATCTCTTTAGCATAATTGGTATTGGTTTAAGCAATTTGAGTTGTTTATCTTGGTTATTGATCCCGATGTTAATTTCATAATTAAATTTGTCTCCAAACTATAATCGTCTACCAGAAATTGGGAACCTAACTACATCAATGAGCGATGATAAGCTTAACCAATTCTAGTGCATTTAAGTTTTCTTCTCGTAATTGACCAAGTGTGGTGGATTAGGTACCTCTCGGTCCTAGCCACATGTCAATCCCTTAAAATTCCTTCCCCGAGAAAGACTAAACTTTGTATATCCCATGTTCTATCTCTTAATTTCTCTCTCGAGCTTACTTCAAGACAATGAATGTATTTCAATGGTGATCAAGCATCAAAATAATGAAATTAACAATATATGAATAACCAATTTATGATAAACTTCAGCTCAAACCGATAAAATTAACCCAAGAGATTCATGTTCTTGGCCTTAACCCCAAGAATTAGGGATTTTAGCCACTCATAATGTTAATCAACATCCAAAGGTAATAAAATACCATAAAAATAATTAAAAAACTGAAAAAAAAGAGGAATGAAACCTAATTTCAATGCCCAAAAACGCCCAAAGTAGCCTAGCCAAGATCGAATGTGATACAATAACTCAAAATCCCTATTTATAGAGTGAATTTCGAGGCAAAAATTAGCCAAAAAGTGGCTCGGCACGCCCTTGGCCGCTCCTGGCACTTAGGCGAATTTTGCCTCAGCCAAGGTGTTCTCCAGGCGGCCTGGCACGCCCTGAAAAGCGCCCCCATGCTGCCTCCCAAAACCAAATTTTTCACAAAAGCGACCAGGCACGCCCTGAAATGCGCCAGTCCCTTAATTTTTGTTTTTTTTCTTTCGTCGACTTTTCTTTGCGGATTTGGCATGATTCTTCAAGTTCAACTCTTTGGCTTGCCTCTTATCATCAATATCCTTTGGTCGTAGCTTCTCCAAGCCTTGCTTTCCACGCCAAAAATACTCCAAATAGTTGCAAATTCAACCTACAAGGGTCTAATCACATTGGTTAGCACAACATCACATAATCTATCAAAAACCATGAAAAAAATATACGTATTGATCTCAAAACTAAGGTAAACATGGGTTAAAGTCGCTCCTAAGGAATATAAATACGCCTTAAATCACCACCCCACACTTGAACCTTTGTTTGTCCTCGAACAATAACCACACTAAAATTCGGGCGACTTTAGACAATTGACACACAATAGGCATTCTTGCATAGCTACATAACCATATTTATCAACTTATGCACCAACATACTAGGATCACAAAGAAATGAATAACAAATTGAAACAACCTATCCTCACAAAACAACTTTACTAGTTGCAAATTCATGCGTGACACGTTACTCATAGATCACCACACTTCACTAAACATGTGCCCTCACCACAATAAAAACACCCCACACTTCTACAAAGTAATTACTAACTGGGTGCATGAATGAAAGTTCACTCACTCTCAAAAAGAATTCACATGCCACACAAGATGAACCATAAGCTTTCCCTTAGTGTACTACTCCACTAATGTTAAAATGTTAAAGCTCAAGATCAAGTAGGACTTTAGGGGTTGTAATTTCGGGTAAGGGACGGGTAGGAACTATTTGGTCAAGAATAGTGACTATCTTCCCTAAGCGCTTTAATACACTACAAATTACACTCAGACCACCTTCAACCGCCCTATTTTTCACCACCTTTATATTCCCACTTATCTTTTGTTTTGCCCCATATTTTTAAGTCAGCTTAAGCATATTAGGTAAGGAATAATTGCTATCAACCATTGATTCAAACACTATTTATTTATATTTTTTTTCTTTTACCATATTCCCTACCAACACACACAAACTTTTTCACACACCCATAGGAAATATACTTGGGGTTTTAACTTAACTTTTTCCTTCTTCAAAAATTTTACAATCCTTCACATCTTGATTTCTTAATTAAAACGCTTAGGAGTTTTGGATCAAATTCTGGTTCATTGAAACAAAAGGATCAAGCTACATGGAAAGCTACCAAGGAAAAGGCTAAAGGCTCAACGGGGCTAACTAAGATTATGCAAAAGGGTAGATAAAGTAGGCATAAAACATGGCTATCAAAGAAATGCCTATATCATCTCCTAAACTTAACATTTTTTATTTCGCTTTGCAGACACACCGGGCAAGTTATAGACATCATTCTGCACATGGAATATCACAAAAAAACTTACTCACACACAGCACATGTTCAGCTCAGCAGGTTCACCATAAAATCTCTGAAATCATGTATAAGTTCAACATTAAGCAACTTAGCCAGTCAACTAAGTGAGCATTAGGTGTCTCAACACTTGCTATTGTATATCCTAGCATGTTTCACACGTGTATGCACAATTGTATAGCAAGCAAAAACACCCGACACGATACTACCTGACTAATTTGCTCTTAAGACGGTCGTCATCCATCCATCATAGAGAAAATCCCTTAGTCCTATGACTAAGGGCGACTCAAAAGTAATAAACACCAAAAACAACATACAAAATAAAAATCTTTTTGTGGTTCTCTACAGTTCAAAGGGACTCTCCTTAGTAAAAGAACCGAAAACAAAGGCTAAGGAGCCCAAAATAAAAGCATACAGAAGCACATATATACATACATACAAAGGAATTCCATCACACCCCACCCCACACTTAAAAGATTAGCATTGTCCCCAATGCTAGAAAAATAAACAACGCAAGAGTAGGGTGTAAGGATCTCCCTGGTCAGTCAAGGAAGTCGTCGTCCTTCGGCCCACGGACCTCTAGCGGAGTATCATCTACCTCCACCTCATCATCAGAATCGGTCTGGTGGTCATTTTCATCTGTGGGGACATCATCATCCACAGGCTTAACAAAATCAGGACCAATTCTCAATAAGGCCATGGCATGCTCGTTAAGAGGATAATCCCTCTCAACCTGGTTCAGCTTGTCCGCCGTAGAAGGCCTACCCCCAGTCCTGTGGCGGAGCATCTCCAACCCATACATACGGGCTAAAATCCCGTCATCTCGAGTGTGACACTTTGCTAAGGTGAGAGTGGGGCCCAGTGCATCCGGTGCCCTGGTTTGGGTAACATCTACAGGAGTCTGCACCAAAGGAGGATGATAATCAAATGCCTCCTCGGGCACTTCGAATGCTCGCATCAATTTAGTCAACAACCCACCAAAAGCATAACGAAGACCTCCTTTTAACCGAGCTCGGCGCATATCCAATAGCACTACAGACCCTGGGGTGGGTCGGGTCTATGGAGCAAAAGACTTCAAAAATTTTGTGCCAAAAATATAAGGGGGTAGCGACCTGGCACGCTGCTTAGCGCGCTACCCCACAGCCCATTGCTTAAAAAAAGTCGACACAGGCGGCCTGGCACGTCTTGTGTCACGCCTGGGCACTGCCAGGTGAATAAAAAAAATTGACACAGGCGGCCTGGCACGCCTTGTATTGCGCCAGGGCACTGCCAGGTGAATAAAATTTTTTAACACAGGCGGCCTGGTACGCCTTGTGTCGCGCCAGGGCATTGCCACAAGATAAAAAGAAATTTTCCAAGTGCGCCCTGGTACGCCCTGTAGCGCGCCCAACACTTAACATTATACCTGAGCAATTTTTCATATTTTTCACATAATCTTGGGGCTTTTACAAGTCCCAAGACTCAAAACTTTGCCCCAAAACATGTCCTACCTGCCCGATACCTTCAAATAACCATCTATCCGCCAATTTTACCTTTTTCTTGTGGATTTCCATGTCAACATGGTCCGTGACTCTGCATAAACACAAGATCCTAGCACTAAGTTAGAAAACAAAAATTCTAAAAGAGATGGGTTGCCTCCCATCAAGCGCCTTAGTTTTGGTCGGGGCACGACTCTTCTTTTTGTATTTTTACTGTATAAATCCTAACTATTACAACACAGTCATGGGTTGCCTCCCATGTAGCGCCTGGTTTAATGTCGCGGCTCGACCATACTTAGCTCAGTTATCAACAAGGTGAAGCACATCCTCCTTATGCTTCTCTTTTTCACCAAAATAATGCTTCAATCTCTGGCCATTTACCATAAATCTTTTACCATCCGCTTTGTTCAAAATTTCCACCGCACCATGAGGTGTCGTGTGACTTACCTCAAAAGGTCCACTCCACTTAGATCTTAGCTTTCCCGGATCTAGATTCAACTTCTTTACCGCCTAATATGCTCGGTGTTCAAGCTCAATTGGGAGGTGACAAGCTTTCCCAAAGAACAAATGATAGGGAGAAGTCCCTATAGGAGTCTTATACACCATTCGATAAGCCCAAAGAGCATCATCCAACTTGAGTGACCAGTCTTTCCTCTGAGTATTCATCGTCTTTTGCAAGATTTGCTTTATCTCACGATTAGACACTTCCACTTGGCCACTTTTTTGGGGATGATACGCTGGTGAGTCCTTGTGTTTCACACCATACTTTGCCAATACACTCTTAACCCAATAATTAATGAAGTGTGACCCTCCATCGCTAATAATAACTCTTGGAGTTCCGAACCTAGTGAAGATGTGCTTTTGAAAGAACTTTACCATAACCTTGGATTGATTCGTAGGAAGAGCTGCAGCCTCTACCCATTTAGACACATAATCCACTGCTACAAATATGTATAGATTGCCATTTGACTTTGGGAAAGGGCCCATAAAATCAATCCCCCATACATCAAAGATTTCAACTGCTAGGATGTTGTTAAGAGGCATCTCATGTCGCTTTGCAATCTTCCCCATACGTTGACATTGATCACAACTCTTCACAAAGTCATGAGCATCTTTAAATATAGAAGGCCAGAAGAAACCTGATTGCAATATTTTTTGGGTTGTGCGTTCACCACCATGATGTCCACCATAAGGTGATGCGTGGCATCTCTCTAACACTTGCTTCACTTCCGCATCTGGAATACATCTTCTTACTATTTGATCAGGCCCTTGCTTGAATAAATACGGCTCATCCCATATATAAGAGCGTGCCTCATATGCCAGCTTCTTCTTCTGTTGAGGACTCGAATCAGGAGGAAAGAGACCACTGACCAATAGATTCACAATGTCTGCATACCATGGCATCTCATCAACTCCAAAAACTAACAATTGCTCATCTAGAAATTCCTCACAAATAAGCCCATGATCAACTACATGTGACGAGCTTTCAAGTCTAGACAGATGGTCAGCAGTTTGATTTTCTTCCCCCTTTCTATCTTTAATCTCTAAGTCAAACTCCTGTAGCAATAAGATCCATCTAATCAACCGCGGCTTAGCATCCTTTTTATTGAACAAATACCGTATTGCAGCATGATCCGTGTATACAATGACGCTCGTGCCCACCAAGTACGATCTGAATTTATCAAATGCATACACCAAAGCTAACATCTCTTTTTCAGTCACCGTGTAAGTTACTTGGGTTGCATCAAGGGTCTTGCTTGCATAATAAATAGAGTGAAATACCTTATTCTTCCGCTGACCAAGAACTGCACCCACTGCAACATCACTTGCATCACACATGAGCTCAAATGGTAGAGCCCAGTCAGGAGAAATAAGGATAGGTGCCTCTACCAACTTCTTTTTCAAAACCTCGAATGCCTTCACACATGCTTCACAAAATATAAATTTCACATCTTTTTCCAGGAGTGCACACATGGGGCGTGCAATTTTGGAAAAATCTTGAATAAACCTTCTGTAAAACCCAGCATGCCCTAAGAAACTATGCACCCCTTTTACCGATACACGTGGAGGTAATTTTTCAATAACTTCAATCTTTGCCCTATCAACTTCGAGCCCCTGCTTTGACACTTTATGCCCAAGAACTCTACCTTCAGTCACAAGGAAATGGAACTTCTCCCAATTGAGAACAAGATTAGTTTCTTCACACCGAGCAAGGACTCTATCAAGGTTTTGTAAGCATACCTCAAAAGAGTTACCAAAGACTGAAAAATCATCCATAAAAATCTCTACGAACTCCTCCACCATGTCATAAAAAATAGCCATCATGCACCGTTGAAAGGTAGCTGGTGCATTACACAATCCAAATGGCATACGCCTGAAAGCGTAAGTGCCTTAAGGACATGTGAATATAGTGTTCTCCTGATCTTGAGGATCTATAGCAATTTGATTGTATCCGGAATACCCATCAAGAAAGCAATAATACTCCTGCCCAGCTAAACGATCCAATATATGATCAATAAAAAGGATTGGATAATGGTCTTTCGTCGTAGCATCATTGAGTTTCTGGTAATCCATGCAAATACGCCACCCAATCACAGTTCTTGTAGGAATCAACTCATTATTATCATTCGTGATCACAGTCATACCACCCTTTTTTGGAACACATTGTACTGGGCTAACCACGTACTATCAGAGATAGGGTAAACAATGCCCGAATCTAACCACTTAATTACCTCCTTCCTTACAACTTCTTTCATCGCTGGATTCAAGCGTCGTTGATGTTGTACACTTGGCTTATGCCCTTCCTCCATGTAAATTTTATGCATGCATAAACCCGGATTAATACCATGAATGTCAGACATCTGCCAACCAATAGCCTTCTTTCTTCGTCTGAGTATCAACAATGCCGTATCAACTTGATCCTTTGACAAATTTGTTGCAAGAATAATAGGAAGGGTCTCATGGTCACCTAAGAAAGCATATTGAAGGTGAGATGGAAGTTCTTTCAATTCAAGCTTCGGTGCCTCCTCAATTGAGGGCTTGGTTGTAGGACCGAGTGGACGATTCAAAGGTTCCCATCTACCCTCTTTAGCATAGATACCCATCAGATCAAGAACCTGCACCATTTCACTAGCTTCCGTATCACCAAAAACATCTTGCCCCATCAAAACTTTTTCCAACGGATCAGTAGACAAAGTGTGGATGCTCTCAACCATCAAATCTATAGCTGTAATAGCTGATAAGTTCTCATAAATTTCTGGGAGCTTCAAAGCCCTATATACATCAAATACCTCAACCTTATCATGAGCTCGCATAGTTTATTTCCCGGCTTCTACATCAATGATCGCACCTCCAGTGGCCAAAAACAGACGCCCCAAAATAAATGGGACTTCCGGGTCAGGCTCAAAATTTAGCACCACAAAATCAACCAAAAAGATCAATGAACCCACTTGAACCAGAACATTCTCAACAATACCATCAGGTCTAGTCATAGATCGGTCTGCAAGTTGCAAAATAATAGTAGTAGGCTTAGGACGACCCAAACCCAACTCCTTGAAAATCGAAGTGGGCATCAAATTTATACTAGCCTCAAAATCACACAATCCACGAGCGCAGACACGATCTCCCAGAGTAATCTTCACAGTGAAACTTCCAGGATCCTTCATCTTAGTAGGTAACCAATTTGAATGTGAGAACTACACTCCTCAGTCAATGCAACTGTGGCATACTCTGTCAATCTACTCTTATTTGCCACAATATCTTTCACGAACTTGGCATACTTTGGAATACCCTGTAAGATATCCACAAGAGGCAAATTAATGTGCACTTGTTTAAGTAGTTCAAAGAACTTACCAAAGCATTCATCCTCCTTCTTCTTCTTGAAATTTTGAGGGAAAGGAGGAGGCAACTTCACACTATGTATCACTTTATCATCTTTGGAGTTGTTGGTAGACTCCACTTGTTCGTCTTCAATCACCACTACTTTCGGCTCCAATTCTTTCGCTGGTGCAACCATATCCTCTAACTGCTTACCACTACGAGTAATAATAGCATTCACCTACTTTGAATTAGGCTTAGTATCACCTGGAAGACCTCCTTGGGGCCTTGTATTCTGTGCATTAGCTAACTGCCCAATTTGCTTCTCCAAATTCTGAGTAGCCAATTGATTGTTCCTCACATCTGCTGGCAGCTTAGCTTGCTCTGACATAATCTGCTTTAACATATCCTCTACGCTCATATCTCCAGGGTCAAAACCCACTTGATTTCCTTGACCTTCCTGTTGGTTGTACTGTGGTGCATATCCTTGAGGCCTATATTGATTTTGATTACCACCCCTAGATAAGTTCAGGTGATTTTTCCACCCAGCATTATAAGTATTTCCGTAATTCTGGGCTCCAACTCCTCTTTGGACATTACCAACAAAATTCACAGAATCAGGATTTGCACTACACAATTCGCTGGTATGGTCCCCGTTTCCACATACACTACACATCACAGAAACCTGTTGCTGTACTGTATTTACGAGAGTTGGTTGCTGCCCCAAATTCAAACTACTGAAGTGACTGTTCATTATGTTTTGCATAGCTAAAATTTGGGCAGATAATGTTGTGACTGCATCCACATCTAGTTTCCCAGCAACCTTCTTTGTTGAATTCCTCGAATTATCACTATGCCAGTCTGGATTTCCCTGTGAAATATGATTCAACAAAGCATATAATTCATCATAAGTCTTCTCTAAAGCTTGTCCACCTGCAGCTGAATCAAGTAGCATTTTAGTGTTGGGGTCGAGAGCCTCAATGAAAGTATGCACCAACACTTCATTAGCTTGGTGGTGATGAGGACAATCTCTCAGCATGGATTTGAATCGGTTTCACGCTTGGTACAAATTCTCATCATATCTCTGTCTGAAACTCAGTATCTCACTCCTCAGCTTTGCTATCTTTCCAGATGAAAAGAACCTTATCAAGAATTTTTGAGCAAGATCATCCCAAGTAGTGATAGAATTAGCCGGCTCTGCATCTAACCACCTCCTGGCTTCCCCTAACAGAGAAAAGGGGAACAAAGTAAGTCTCACATAATCCAAAGACACACCCGCAGGAATATATGTGTCACGGATCTCCAGAAAATTACGGATATGCCTCTGCGGGTCCTCATGAGCAAGACCTGTAAACTGTCCACTTGAGTGCAAGAGTTGCACCATATTCTATTTAAGCTCAAATCTACCTCCAGCCGCCGGTTTGAGAATACTGGAGGTGACATTAGTAACGAGTGGGATTGCCACATCGCGCACTGTTCTAGCTGCCATTACTTTTGGCTCACGTCTCTCTGCAGTTGGTTCTTCAATTCTTACGAGATTACCCTGTATTCCTTCGCCAACCAGTTCGACTTGTGGGATTGGGTAGTCTGCAGCCTGTCTCCTCAATCTATTGAAATATCTTTCAGGTTCAGACTACGGGGCTACCAAATATTTGTTCCTTGCCAGTGTTCCGATGAAGTAAGCCTGCAAAATAGAACAGCTAAGATCAAGTTGTCAACACGTAGCTGAAAATTAAAGTACAAACGTCAATAATTGAAATCTATCTATTTGAAAGTCCCCGGCAACGGCTCCAAAAACTTGTTGCGACCCAACTATACACGCAAGTGTACGTGATCCTTCAAGTAATATAGTGGCTCCTTTGAAAGAGCCAGATTATCGAACCCAAGGTACTTTCGTTAACAGAAGTCAACTGTAGACGTCCAACAATAATTAAAAACTAGTGTCGCAGAAAGGAAATAGGATTTGTTGCTAAAAATTAATTGGTTGCGGACTATTAACTCCTATCTTCTCTACTGTAACTTTGATTTTCGCAAATGTGCTCGAAAAATCAATAAAAAGTGAATTCCTAGGGCTAAGGCACTCCGAACGTCATCTCTTTAGCATAATTGGTATTGGTTTAAGCAATTTGAGTTGTTTATATTGGTTATTGATCCCGATGTTAATTTCACAATTATATTTGTCTCCAAACTATAATCGTCTACCAGAAATTGGGAACCTAAATACATCAATGAGCGATGATAAGCTTAACCAATTCTAGTGCATTTAAGTTTTCTTCTTGTAATTGACCAAGTGTGGTGGATTAGGTACCTCTCGGTCCTAGCCACATGTCAATCCCTTAGAATTCCTTCCCCGAGAAAGACCACACTTCGTATATCCCACATTCTATCTCTTAGTTTCTCTCTCGATCTTACTTCAAGACAATGAATGTTTTTCAATGGTGATCAAGCATCACAATAATGAAATTAAGAATATATGAATAGACAATTTATGATAAACTTCAGCTCAAACCGATAAAATTAACCCAAGAGATTCATGTTCTTGGCCTTAACCCTAAGAATTAGGGATATTAGCCACTCATAATGTTAATCAACATCCAAAGGTAATAAAATACCATAAAAATAATTAAAAAACTGAAAAAAAGAGGAATGAATCCTAATTTCAATTCCCCAAAATGCCCAAAGTAGCCTAGCCAAGATCGAATGTGATACAATAACTCAAAATCCCTATTTATAGAGTGAATTTCAAGGCAAAAATTAGCCAAAAAGTGGCTCGGCACGCCTTGGCAGCTCCTGGCACTTAGGTGAATTTTACCTCAGCCAAGGTGTTCTCCAGGCGGCCTGGCATGCCTTGAAAAGCGTCCCCATGCTTCCTCCCAAAACCAAATTTTTCACAAAAGCGGCCTGGCACGCCCTGAAACGCGCCAGGCCCTTAATTTTTTGTTTTTTTCTTTCGTCGACTTTTCTTTGCGGATTTGGCATGATTCTTCAAGTTCAACTCTTTGGCTTGCCTCTTATCATCAATATCGTTTGTTCGTAGCTTCTCCAAGCCTTGCTTTCCATGCCGAAAATGCTCCAAATAGTCGCAAATTCCACCTACAAGGGTCTAATCACATTGGTTAGCACAACATCACATAATCTATCAAAAACCATGCAAAACATATACGTATTGATCTCAAAAGTAAGGTAAACATGGGTTAAAGTCGCTCCTAAGGCATATAAATACTCCTTAAATCAGAGATGCTGAGAAAGTGCATGCTGTAGGTGCACAAGGTAAAATGCCTAGACATGATGATAGTGAATCTGATGAGGAGGCTAAATACCTGGATAGCAAAGTGGCGGATTTCCGAGCCAAGGGCCAAGGGTCTAATCAAGACTCTTGGAACTCGAGGCAAGGGAATCAAGGTCAAAACTACTATGGAGACAATTACAAAAAATTAGGATATAGAGATAGAGAACGAGATCGTGATGGTGATTGGAGACGAAAGGATGATTATAGAGAGAAGAGTGGCCTTTATGTACCACCCGGAAGCCGTGATGATGAGTCTGGAAATTTAAGGATGGAGGCCCTTCTTAATAAACTAGTCAAAGGGTCAGAGAGCCAGGACAATTGCTTGAAGGAGATTAGGTCAGACATATCAGGAATAAGTTAGAAAGTGGAGTCTCATTCAACTTCCATTAAATAGTTGGAACAACAGTTCGGGCAGATTTCATTGGCACTAAATCAACGTCAGCCAGGCACCCTTCCAAGCAATATCGTCTAAAATCCGAAGAATGATAGCCATTGTCTAGCCATAACAACTAGAAGCGGGAAATGCACGACATATCCACCTATACCTGCCGATAGTGGTAAGACCAAGGAGACGATGGTTATTGATGTAGAAACTGAGTTAGAGCCGAATAATTCAAAGGGAGAAATAATTCCAGAACATCATGATACTAGTGAAAAGGCAAAATCTGAAAAGAGGAAGGAAAAGGAGGTACCACAAGTGCTGAAAACTATCGCACGACCTCCTCCTCCCTTTCCTCAAAGGTTGAAAAAGAAGGCTGAGAAAGGCAAATATCAGAAGTTTATTACAATATGGAAGGAGCCATCAGTAATCATCCCTCTTGTTGAGGCATTGGAGCAGATGCCAGGTTATACGAAGTTCATGAAAGACTTGGTGACAAAGAAGAGAACTGTCAGTTTTGAGCCAGCAGATAACTTACATCATTGTAGTGCAGTTGCTTCACGTTCCCTAATTGAAAAGAAGGAGGATCTAGGAGCTTTCACAATTCCTTGTACTATCAGGTCCTACAACTTTGCTAAAGCACTTTGTGATTTGGGTGCTAGCATTAACTTAATGTCATTAGCCGTGTTCAAACAGTTGGGGTTCGAAGCTCCAAAATCAACCTCTATTAGACTTCTCATGGCCGATAGGACTGTGGAAAAACCGGTGGGCATTCTGTATGATATCTTGGTAAAGGTTGCATCTTTCATCTTTTCGGCTGACTTTATGATTATTGATTGTGAAGTTGACTTTGAGGTTCCCATCATATTGGGAAGACCATTCCTTTCCACTGGTCGTGCACTGATCGACATGGAAATAGAGCAGATGAAATTCAGGTTAAATGAAGAACATGTCACTTTCAATATTTGTCGTTCCATGAAGCAACCAAGACATAAGTGGGTGATTTCAGTGATAGATGTGGTTGATGATAGTGATGTTGTTGTGTCTCTTGAAGAAAGGTTATGGGTAAAAGCTCTTGTGTCCGTGATTATGAATTTGGATAGCAACGGTATTGAGGAATACGATGAGATGGTTGGTGCACTCACTGGTAGGGGAGCATACACTTATGGTCCAAAGAAACTTGATGTCGATTTGAAGAATAGGGTGACCCCACCAGCACATCCATCTATTGAGGAGCCTCCAATTTTAGATCTTAAGGCTCTTCCGGCTCACCTTCGGTACACATTTTTGGGAGCCAACAACACTTTGCCTGTGATTATTTCTGCTAAATTGGTGGAGTGGAAAGTAGAGGCTCTGGTTTCGGTATTGAGAAGATTTAAGAGGGCCATTGGTTGGTCCATCGCTGATATTATAGGAATTCCACACAATCTTTGCACTCACAAAATTCAACTTACTCCTAAGTGCGTACCGACCATTGAGAACCAACGTCGTATAAACCTACCTATGCAAGAGGTTGTGAAGAAAGATATCATCAAGTGGTTAGATGCAGGAGTGGTTTACCCTATTGCTGATAGCAAGTGGGTGTTCCTAGTTCAGTGTGTGCCAAAGAAGGGGGGAATCACTGTGGTTCCAAATGACAAAAATAAGTTGATTCCAATGAGGTCGGTTATTGGATGGAGAGTTTGCATGGATTATTGAAAGCTGAATTCTTGGATAGAAAAAGATTATTTTCCTATGCCCTTCATGGATCAGATGTTAGACCGTCTTGCTGGTAGAGGATGGTATTGTTTTCTTGATGGCTATTCGGGGTATAATCAGATCTTCATAGCCCCCGAAGACCAAGAGAAGACCACTTTCACTTGTCCATATGGGACATTCACATTTAAAAGGATGCCTTTCGGTTTGTGTAATGCACTGGACGCTTTTCAACGTTGCATGATGTCTATTTTCTCCGACATGGTGGAAGACACTATTGAGGTTTTTATGGATGATTTTTCTATTGTGGGAGACTCATTTGATAATTGCTTGGAACACCTTACCAATGTGCGGCAGATATGCAAGGAGTGCAACTTAGTGCTGAATTAGGAAAAATGTCACTTTATGGTCAACAATGATATCATATTGGGGCATCAGATTTCAAAGAAAGGAATAGAGGTTGATAAGGCAAAAATTGACGTGATTGAAAAGTTACCTCCACCTATCTCTGTGAAAGGTATTCGATGTTTCTTAGGTCATGTTGGCTTTTATAGAATATTCATCAAGGACTTCTCTAAGATTGCACATCCGTTATGCAAACTTTTGGAGAAAGAGGTGAAGTTCGTGTTCGATGAGGCATGTCTAAAAGTATTTGAGTGTCTTAAAGAGAAGTTGGTTTCATCCCCTATTATTGTGTCACCAAATTGGACGATGCCTTTTGAGGTTATGTGTGATGCCAGTGGAGTGGCTTTGGGTACAGTCCTTGGCCAAAGACGTGAGAAGATTTTACATCCAATTTACTAAGCTAGTAAAGTGCTTAATCCAGCTCAAAAGAATTATACTGTGACTGAGCAGGAATTGTTGGCAATGGTATTTGCTTTTGAGAAATTCAGATCTTACTTGATAGGTACGAAGGTGATTGTGCATACATACCATGCATCTCTTCGGTATCTTATGTCAAAAAATGATGCTAAGCCAAGGTTGATTCGGTGGGTACTTCTATTGCAAGAATTTGACTTTGAAGTCATGGATCGTAAGGAAACCGAGAATCAAGTCGCTGACCATCTATCATGCCTTGAGGACGAGTCCATGCTTAAATTAAGAGATGATCTTGAGATTGATGACACTTTTCCAGATGAGCAGGTATTGGCAGCATCGCAAGACTTAATCCCTTGGTTTGCTGATTTTGCCAACTTTTTTGCAAGTGATCTGGTTCTGGAAGATATGTCATATCAGTAGAGAAAGAAATTCATGCATGAGGTGAGAAAATTCTTCTGGGATGAGCCGTATTTATTTAGGGTATGTGCATATTGAATGATTCGGAGATGCATTCCATAGGTCGAGATGATGAGTATTTTGGAAGCATGTCATTCATCTCCAGTTGGGGGTCATCAAAGAGGTGCGCGGACTGCCCATAAAATCTTACAATATGGGTACTATTGGCCCAGTATTTACAAAGATACTCATGATTATGCTCGCGCTTGTGACCAATGTCAAAGGCAAGGGAATATCTCACGCAGACACGAACTTCCCATGACAACTATACCTGAGCTTGAACTGTTTGATGTGTGGAGAATTGGCTTTATGGGCCTTTTTGTGAGCTCACATGGGATGAAATACATCTTGGTAGCTGTCGACTGTGTTTCTAAGTGGGTGGAGGCATTTGCGCTTCCTAACAACGAAGAAAGAAGTGTCATAACATTCTTGAAAAAGAACATATTTTCACGATTCGAAACCCCCGAGTTATTATTAGTGATAGAGGATCCCACTTATGCAATCGTCTTTTCAAGGCCCTGCTTGAAAAATATGGTGTTAAACATAAGGTGGCAACACCTTACCATCCTCAGACAATCGGGCAAGTTGAGGTGTCAAATCGTGAGATCAAGTCAATTTTGGCAAAAATAGTGAATGCCAATAGGACTGATTGGGCTCGAAGACTGGATGATGCGTTATGGGCATATTGAACTGCTTTCAAAACGCCAATTGGTGCATCACCATATCAGTTGGTCTTTGGAAAATCTTGCCATTTACCTGTTGAACTTGAACATAAGGCTTTATGGGCTTTGAAAAGGTTGAATTTGGACTGGAGTGAAACGACTAAATTGAGGCTTGAGCAGATGAATGAGATGGATGAATTTTGTCTTCGGGCTTATGAAAGTTCAGCTATATATAAAGAGAAGATGAAATTATATCATGATCGTCGAATTGAGCACCGAAAGTTTCACCCAGGAGATTTAGTGGTACTTTATAACTCCAAGCTTCGCTTGTTTGCTGGAAAATTAAAGTCCAAATGGTCCGTACCATTCACGGTGGTTAGGGTATTCACACATTGAGCAATTAAGCTAAAAGGAGTGGATAATGTTCTATTCAAGGTCAATGGGCAGCGTGTTAAGCATTATGTGGGAATCACGGAAGAAATAAAGAACTGTGAGGAGCTTGAGCTTGATGAAGTCTAAGTAGTCAAGCTATCCATGTCGTACCGCCAAGTTAAATCAGGCGGTTTATGGGAGGCAACCCATGGGCTGGTTGGTAAAGTCTAAGTATCCAAGTCATCCATGTCGTGCCGTGACATTAAATAAGGTGCTACTTAGGAGGCAACCCACGATCTGAGGATGTTGTTATCTGAGCATTGGAAGAGTAGTTAGCTGAAATTCACAAGATTTACCTGAACAGGTTCAGTTCTACTCACGCCAGGCACCTACGTCACTTAGGTTTATCCACGTCACGTGATTTGTGCCGTGATAATCAGAGAAATATTTTTTCTTTCTGAACCAGATCTACGACAGGGTTTCCACGTGACGTAGGTTGACCCACGTCACATGGGTTGTATCATGAAAATCAGAGAAAGTTACCCCCAACAGGAGTTGAGTTACGGCAAGTACCCACGTGACGTGAGTGCAACCCACGTCATGTGGGAGGTTCCGTGAAAAGCAGTCAGTTATGGTAGCCTCCTTCTTTACCCGATAAAATTCGAATCCGTATAGAAAAACTCATAAACCCTAAATTTCAACTTTCACCTCCATCTTCACTACAAATCCGACCCACCACCACAAAATCTACCACAAACCCAACCCCTATATTCAAAAATCTGACCTAAACACCCCAAAATCCGATCCCCACAGACCCATTTTCAAAAATTCGATGCACCCACTACCAAACCCGACACCCAGATCCAAAATTTGACCCAACCTGACCCAAATACCCAAAATCCGACCCAAACCTGATACCATGCCTCCCAAATCAAACCCTAAAAGTGACCACCTTGATTTCTCATCCAAAATTTGCACTAAAAATTCAAAATTACCAACCCGTTGCGTGATAAACCGACTGAATCCGCACAAAGTGGGTCCATGGAGGAGTTTGTAATTGGACATGATGATACTGCATTAGTACCTCATACTACGAGTTTGCAGACTCGGGCTCAAGCTGTTGTCAAGGCTGCACGTCAGCCCATTCCACTACTTATAGCGCCGGTTGTTTCGAATTAGTCTTTTGAGTCCGCCCCCCAGTCTGAAGAGAGGGAGGATACTTCAGAGTCGGGCTCTGCAGAGGATCCTACGGTTCAGGGTACCTCTGCGGCGGAGGCTACAACCTCTATTTTAGGTACTGGTGCACAGAGTGCTCTGACTCCCGCACAGAGTAGGGAGGTTCAGCGATGGTGTGTTCAGGGCATGCGTGCATTTTATGACAGGGATGCCGAGCTGACGGAGCGGGGTATATGTAGGAGGAGTATTATAGAGGAGCCCCGATAAAGGCTTGAGGAGTTGAAGGCGTTGCCTGATATTTGGGCTGTGTTTGAGAGGTATGGGTTTGGTTGGATGGCGCATCCACCTGGTCACTATAGCTCGGAGTTGGTCTGAGAATTTAATGCCTCATATGCTGCGTTAGTTGAATTGAGTACACCTGTCGGGCAGCGGTCGAGGGATCAGCCCTTATTGACACATATTTTGGTTTGAGGTACCCGAGTTGATATATCGGAGCAGATCATCCACCGCTTTTTGTTTGGTGCAGACCGTTCACTACCAGCTACGACTGCTGAATTTGATCACCGCATGGACACTGTTAGAGATAGGATTAAGATGCGGGATGCGGACCATAAGTTGGAGCAGCTGAAGTGGATTACGGGGTATATAGCGGAGGATGGTGTGGCTGCGAGTTGGGTGACTAGTAAGCTAGATATCAAGAAATCTACATTTTGCAGGAAGATTTTGGTGGTCAGTTGTTCAGCATCGATTGGGTCCAACTAATGCTGATAATTCACTTACATTCGACCGGGCCGTGGTGGTAGCCAGCATCCTTATTGGTTATGATATTTATATTGCCAGATACATCATACGACAGATTCATGAGCGAGCCTTTTGGGACCATACCAGTATACTGTTCCCCTTCTTGATGCAGAGTCTATGCGATGGGGTGGGTGTGGCTAGGCTACCTACCCTCGACCACTATATAGAGGTGACCCGTATAACAGATATTGGTTTGATGCAGCAACAGGGATCTCACCCCATTGTTCCATGAGGGTCTCAGTCATCCGGGTCATCAGGAGCAGCCATTTTTGAAGGGCTTGGAGATAGAGATGAGCAGGTTAGTACACCTGTGCCTATTCCAGTACCGGTTAGGATACCAGAGACTGTTCATGTACCGGCTGAGGGCACTGGCCCTATTGATGATGCGGTACCCGGTACTATAGCTCCACCACTTCCCTCTGGTATGGTTTCAGTGTCGAGGGACTTTCTGCAGCAGTTGATTGATAGACAAATGCAGATGTTCGAGCGGCAGACCCACACTGAGACCCAGATGGCTAAGTTGGTGTCCCAGCTTAAGCCATGGGTCAGGACTACGGTGGAGGCTGCAGAGGCTAGGGTGGAGACTCGGATGAGTGCAACGATGGATCAGTTTATGAGGGGGCTTCATGGGAAGATTGAAAGCTTTGAGGCACAAATGGCCACACGGTTGAGCGCGGTACAGGGTCCTGACATGACCGGATTGACAAAGGAAGTGGCAGCATTGAGAAAGGAGGTTAGAGCGTTGGCTTCGAGTAGCACTCCTGTTATCCCACCTATGCCTGCTTAGGCACCGATGCGACCAGCCTTTGAGGAGGATTTGCTTGCCGACGAGGAGCCTACGATTGATAGAGGCAAGAGACCACGCAGTCTGGAGGACCAGGTTGACAATGCTGACGAGTATGATGGTGATCTATGGATAGTGGTTAAGTCCTCTAGGATGGAGTACCATGCTGGCCAAATAGCGGTGGAGCAGATGGCACGTGGTGCATCCTCCAGTCAGGTACCCCCTCCACTGAATGCACCAGCAGAGAGCCCAGAGGGCAGACTGATGATCCCGCTATGGGTGGGCCTACTCCCGGCGTTTAGGGCGCTACAGGTATGTCTTCACTCCCTTGCATTGATTATATTTATAGTTGTGCACTGAGGGCAGTGCACCATTGTTAGTTAGGGGTGGTGGTGTACCACCACTTAGGGGGTTTTGTTGCCGTGTTTCTTTTCCCTCGAGTGTGCTATCATAGTAGAACTGGCATGTTTAGGGTGTTATTTATAGTATTTATGTGTTTCTTGTTGAAATTAGGAGAAAAATAAGGGAACTGTAGTGCAGTCCAGTTTTGAAAAAAAATTTATGCTTTTTGAATGTTAAGGATACCCCTCCTGAAATTTTTTATTTTGAAGTATATGTGTGTAGCATGTTTATGTGTGACAGTTGTTGGATCTTGTTATGGCACTAGGATTATAGATAAAATAACTATAGCCAGCATTGCATGAATCGGATAGGTAGTAGTTGATAATACAACCCTGTGCTATGTGTGTGTGAGGTCATTACTTAGTTAAATTTATGTGTACGATCCAGAACTTGCCCGGTTAGTCTTGCCTAGGTCAGAGGATAGTGGTTAGGAAAGGATCATGGGCCATTTTTGAATAAGTCCACTTTTAGCCTAAATGCCCGACCAAATGAAATAAGTATCCCTTGATCCCGATTTTTGAGCCTTAATTGAACTATTTCTTTCATTAGCCTATTTACCGTCCCATTTTAATTACAATGAACCTGTCTTATCCCTGGTCCCTCCTTGGACACTGTGTACCTCAACTCAAGCAAATAGCCTAAGTTGAGGGTGGCTATTATGGGGTGCGTCGATTGATTTAGGTATGAAGAAGGGGGTAGTAAAAGAAAAAAGACAAAACAGATTTGGGTGTGAAGAAAAAAAAAAGAAAAAGAAAAAAGAAAAAAAATTGTGTTGTGAAGTTTGAGAAAAATCACACCCAAAATCTGAAAATAAAAGAAAGGAGAATAAGGGAGAATAAAAATAAGAATGGCTGGAAGTTGGAGCCAAATAGTGTAGTGTAAAGGAGGGTTGAGTCACCATATCCATATATACCATACCCATCCCCAAGCCTACATTACAAGCCGAGTAAAGTCCTATAATGATCCTAGTCTAACTGTCCGAAAACTTAAGGCATAGAAAATAAGGGCAAGCCTATGGTATTTCATGCACACTATTTGAACTTCTTTGTGAGAGAGAGTGTTTTGACCGAGTCCCTAATTTGAGATTTGTTAGCATACTGTGAGTGCATGGGACTTCTTTGATTGTGAGAGTACATGGGTTGCATTATTAGCTGCTATTTGTTCGAATAATGTCATTTGCATATATGCGTAGTTGTTTGTTCATAATCTCGTGCCATCACTTGATCCCTTCTGTGTCATGATAATATGTTGTCTGTATACACACTATGGTTTTAATTTGCAAATAGGAGGGTCGGAAAAGTTTTTTTTTGTCAAAGGCAATGAGTTGACTTTCATAGGTCCCTTAGGTTTCTCTTAATTAAGCATCATATATATCTATTTTTGTTTTGTTTGCCTGAGGACATACAAATGTTCTAAGTTGACGGTGTTGATGCGCTATGGTTACATGGCACTTTCGATGCTTAAAATAAGGAAAATATGCAATAACTTGGGTGTATTTTGTTGGTATGATGTGGTTTCTGTCCTACTTTGCAGGAAAACAAGGTTTGAAGGCAACAAATGATCAAAAGAAAGAATCAAGCCCGAGAATGAAGTGTCTAAAGATGAAAGAACAAGAATCTACATCAGAGAGGGAGTCACGACACCACTCATGTGCCGTGAAGACCACTCACGTGATGTGAGTGGTTGTAGTGAGTCTACTTCAGAGATTAGTAAATGTTGTCTGATTTCCATGACAGGACTGACGTGGCGTGAGTATCACCTACGTGACGTGAAAAGGTGGCGTGAGTCAACTTATGAAGATGTCTAATTGATCCTGATTTACACAACACTCACCTACGTGGCGTGACTTGGTTCCACGACACCAAGTCACGATACCGTGGAAGTTACCGACTCTGTTCTTCTGTTCTGCTTAGGATAGGATTTGCTTTGTATCTATAAATACCCATATATAGTCCTATGTGCGAGAGTTAGTCAGTACATTGTTTTGAGAGATTTTTTCTACTGTTTCTGAGGTCATAAACATATTATTGGTTTTGTAATCAAAAACTCTAGATTCGAGTTATATTCATAATGGAGATTTTGGTTTTTCTTCATTATTGTGTGAGTGCAATTATGTTTTCATCTTTGAATCCTTCTTGTGTTCTTGAAATTATGAGTAGCTAATCTCATCAACTAGGGTTGTGTAAACCATGAGGAATTAACTAAACAGGTTAAGTGCAAAGCAACTCTGAACCACTGTGAATGCATGTATTGGTATTTCCTTCGTTGTGATTGATCTTCTAATGGTTGCAAATGTCAGAAACTCGCATGTATTCTAGACTTACTCAAGAGAGAGGTATAGATTGGGAAAAGGAGATAACAACAGAGATTTGAAGCTATCAACCTTCATCAAATAACTTGAGCCTTAGTAGAAATAGTTATCTGAGATCCAGGACAAGGGTTAGTAGTGTGACACTCGGAGATCGAGAGGAGAAGAGTGAAATTCATCTAACCATGGTCGAGAGGCGTTTAGATGAACATATCTTGTCAGATTTTGGATGCAACATAGCGGGACAGTTTTGTTAGCACAAGTAACCGATGGAGTTAAGGAATCATTGGGGATCACAATCCTAGTGTACTTCTCATATTGACTACAAACTCTATAATCAGGAATCGTTACCGTTATTGCTTACTTACAAAATCCCCCAGTTTTTACTTATTTGCCAACGACCCCAACCTAGTTGGGTTCTATATTTGAAAGCGACCGCATTATACTTTTTCGGAGGTATATTTTGGGCGACATCAAGTATCATCGCAGTTTGCCATCGGCTTGCTTTATTATTATTTGATCCTAGATCTACTTTTTCATATGTATCTATATATTTTGCATTTGGTATTAGTATCGCGTGTGAGTCTGTTTTTGTACCTATTCATATTTCTATCTTAGTAGGTGATTTTTTAATGGAACATCAGGTGTACTGATCCTATATTATGACTTTTTTGGGGTATGTTACTTAGGCATATTTGATTATTCTAGACATAGTAGATTTTGATGTTGTTTTGGGTATGGATTGCTCTCTCCATATCATGTTGTCTTGGATTGTCATCTCATGACACTTACTTTGGTTATGCCGGGTGAATTGAGGTTGGATTGAAAGGGTGCCCAAGGATTGTATCCTAAGAGTATTATTTCCTTTCTTCAGGCTCATTAGATGGTTTAGAAGGGTTGTATTTATTATTTGGTGTATATATGTGATACTAGTGTTGACATGCCTTCGTTGGAATCAGTGAGTATATGGTTTTGTTTCCTACTGATTTATCGAGTGCTCAACTAGATAAAGACATTGATTTTTCAATTGACTTAGAGCTGGGAACCAAGCCTACTTTTATTCCTTCTTATATGATGGATCTAACGGAGTTGAAGTAATTAAATAACCAATTACAGAAGTTATTGAGTAAGCGATTCATTAGGCCTAGTGTTCCACCTTGGGTCCATTGGATGTAGTTTATGCAGTAGAAGGATGGGTCTATGCATATATGTATCAACTATCGGTAGTTGAACAAGGTGACCATAAAGCATAAATATACTTTTCCAGGCATTGATGATTTGTTCAATCAGCTTTAGGGTGCTTCAGTGTTTTTGAAGATTGCCTTGAGTTAGGGGTACTATCAGTGGAAGATCATTGCTTTGGATACGCCTTTGAAGGCTTTCAGGATTTGATATAGCCATTCTGAGTTCTTAGTGATATCATTTGGGTTGACTAATGTCTTGACAATTTTTATAGAGTTAATGAATGGAGATTTTTAGCCTTATCTTAATTCCTTCATGATTGTGTTCATTAATGATATCTTGGTGTATTCCAAGAGTAAGGTAGATCATGTGAAGGATTTGAGGATTTTTCTTTAAAAGTTGAGGGATGAGAAATTGTATGCCAAATTCTGGAAGTGTTAATTTGGTTGAGTTCCATGTAATTTATGTGGTGACCAAGGATGGTATTATGGTTGATCCTACAAAAGTTGAGGAGGCGGTTCAGGATTGGTCTAGGCTGACTTCTCTAACCGTCGTAGTTTTGATGGGTTAGTGGGTTATTGCAGAAGGTTCGTGCAAGACTTCTCTACAATTTCAGCTCCTTTGACTAGATTGACTCAGAAGAATATTGTATTTCAGTGGTTTGATGAGTGTGAGAAGAGATTTCAAAAGCTCAAGAACTTATTGACTTCAACGCCTTGACCTTACCTATGAAAGGTAAAGGTTATACCATATATGGTGATACTTTAGGATTTGGACTTGGTGGGGTTTTAATGCAAAGGGGAAAAGGCTTAGAGGAAGTTGAAGACCCATGTAACACCCTGTATGTTTCCAAACCTAGTTAATTCCCATAACATTCATGGAAATATTGAAACATGAGAGATTTATTGAATTATACATTAAAATTTGTGGGCTTAAGCCATTGGGCCAAAGGAGGCCCAAAACAAGAGCAAAAGACTAGGCCCAATGGGGCAAAAATGATCCAATCTTCCCTTTTGACTAATCAACCTTGCAATTAATGCCAAGGATTGGATAAGAGAGACTTAAAGGGGCCTATATATATGAGGGAAAATCAGGTTTTATTTTATTTGTTACACCTATGCCTTTTCTAGAATTATCTCAACATTTCCTTATCTCATACAAACCCTAATCCTTCATTCCTTTGGCCAAGATCATCATCTTACAAGATTTGGTAAGTGTTTATGCTTATGTTTTAATGTAATATGTGCAAGAGAGGGTGCCTATATGATGTTGGTTATGTTGGTGGAGTAATGAGAAGTTCAATATGTGTGAAATATTACATGTTTGCTAAATCGGAGGATGGTTTTGTCTTGTAAACTTGAACATGGACTTTTGGTATTGAAGGAAGTAAACTTGATGGATTCAATATTGACATGTGAGATGTGATTATAGTCTTACCTTGTTCTATCCTTGTGTATAATGTTTGGAATTGTTATTGTGAAATTGGTTATGGATTTGATGACGTAATGAAAGGAAAGTGTCGTTTTGGTGATGTTATTGTGTGTTGTGAGACCATGGCTGATTTTTGGCATTCAAGATGATCAAAAATATGTTAAAATAAGTTTAGTCATGATCATGGACCATTCATTGCATAAAAAGACCCAAAAGAGACCAATTTGGCCAAAAATAGGCATTCGCCCTCGCAGGTGCCAACGTAGATGCCCCTGGACACTGCCAAGGGCCATCTGCGGCCGCAGGTCAGCCACCTGCGGGCGCAGGTGGCTTCGCAGGTCCCTTCCAGAACACTGTTTTGCATGTTTTTATCCCCCTTTGACCCCTGATGGCCCCTATACCCTCTATCGATATAATTAGCAACTTGTGATGCCGTTTTAATGACTTTAAAGGGGCGTATGGAAGTATGTTGAACTATTTTTATTATTTATTGTTGTTCATAAGTTGTTATGAGGCAAGTTGATAGGAGTAATTATGACGGAATGCTAATGAGAAAGCATAAAGGGTAAGTGTGATGTGAAATGCTATTAATGTGTGATATTTTGGTCAATGTATGGAATGTTATGGTGTTGTTGGTATGAGAATGCAGTGGATTGTATTGTAAAGGGTGAAATGACACTATACGGCAGTCATATAGCTCATTGTCATTTTGTACATTTGTACGGTAAATAGTTGTTAACGAGAGTTCCATTATGAACTTGCGTTGTAGAGTGAAACATAAGGAAGGAGCTGGACTGTTGTGTTTATATATAGACTTGTGTACTCATACTTGGAAGTGAAGGTATGTAAGGTTACTTTTCCCATATTCTTCTGCAGCAGATATTATTCACATTGACATTATACTGACTCTATTCCAAAGGGTTTTATAGTATCTCAAGTCAGGTTGACATATGTTGTTATTCACATGTGTCTTATTCTTAGACGAATTATGATTCACTTATCTCTTATTCATTGACTTAAATTCCAAAGCTGTCATAATGTTCTAGAGACCTATCTCAAGAAAGAGTAAAGATGTAAAGAGAGTCTATTTATTTTGAATAAGCATTTTGTTTCCAATCATGTCAATAAGATTATGATTATCTTTGTACCAATTTCTCACAAGTAAAAGTACCAATCTCGCAAAAGTAATGAACGAAGTAATGTGTAAGCTAATGTATCTATCCCTCACAAGTAAAGGTATCAATCTTACAAGAGTAAAGACGTGAAGTAACGTATGTATGTGTTATAAGTGTCACAAAATGTTTCAGTCACAAGGTATAGCTAAGTAATGAAAGAAAGAGTAATAAGAGAAAGAAGTAATGTATAATCGATGAGTAATCTTGGGTGGTATCCCAGGGGTTGAAATACCTAGCATGGGTCGATCCCAATGTAACATAAGAACATCCTAGGGGCTACAGAAAAGCCTAGATCGGGTTATCAACAGTACATCCCAGGGCGACACGAAAGCCTAGCATGGGTTATCACAGTACATCCCAGGGGTCGCAGCCCCTAGCATGGGTTAATAACATCCCAGGGGCGACACGAAAGCCTAGCATGGGTTAATATAATATCCCAGGGGTCAAAGTACCTAGCATGGTTTAATCTCATCCCAGGGGCGACAGAACAGCCTAGCATGGGTAGAACAATAAAGATGAAAATATGTGAAGACAAGAGAAGTAAAGAACGTAATGGACATGGTTCCTCACATACAAAAAGAGAGTTTATTCACATTGACTATTTCTCATATATTGACTCCATTGTTGTTGTTATTATGTATGATGTAATTCTTATGGCCTTATATACTCAGTACATTATTCGTACTGACCCCTCTTGGGGGATTTACTTTACTTGCTGCAGGCGCAGGTGCTAGTAGACCTCCGCAGTAGATTATCGGGTAATTGCAGATCTTTGGTGAGCTCCAGTTGGTTTAGTGCTTTCCGAGTCACAGTTGTACATTTGTTTTGATGTTGTAGACGTTATGTAAAGCGGGGACTTATCCCGAATTTAGGTTGGTTGTGTAAGTATTTTTGTTAGAGGCTTTGTAGACGGTTGTGGGAAGACAAATGTAAGAGATGTATGTCCGTTTTTACTTGATGGCCCTAACGGCCAGGTTTCATAGATTGTACATGTTTTCCATGACTTTCGCCATTGGCATTTTTTATTTTATCAGTTACATGAGAGAATATGCTATTCATAAAGAGACATTCATATGAAAGGTCATAAGCAAAGATTGGTTCTCTCGAGCCTTATCAACTTCAGGTGCTAGTCCTCCTCGTTGGAACTCGGGGCGTGACAAAAGTGGTATCCGAGAAGGTCGTTCTAAGTGTGTCTACAAAGCCGTGTCTGAGTATAGTCTTACTTATCAATGTGTTGTGCACCACATTTATAAGTATGAGGCTACGGGACATTTAGGAGTCGTTTCTTTTCTTCAATTCTAGATCGTACAATAGAGCCAGTGTGGTAAGTTGGATTGTATCTGACCATGGTAATTGTTTTTCTTTGGTATAGTAAAATGTAAATCACAAGAAGTGGTAGAACCAAAGGTAAGCAGGTAGATATGCCTGCCGGTGAAGGAATGAGTAAGTCACCACCTGACCAAGCTAGTCAAAGTGGAGCTGACGCTAAAATTGCATCGCAGTCTTCCTCTACTTTTCCAGCTCCAGAAGAGCCAAGAGGTAGAGAAGTACCTGCAGAACCGCCAATGAATGCCACTGACCAGGATCTAAGAAATGCAGTACATATGTTGACTCAGTTAGTGGCTGCACAAACACAGGGACGAATTGGTCCAATGGTAAATGAAGATGACGCGGCTAGAGTAGCTAGTCGGCGGACACAGGACTTTCTAAAATTGGACCTTTCTATATTCACTGGGTCAGACTTGAAAGCATAGCCACAGGATTTTGTGGACCAAGTTCAAAGAGCACTAGAGGTGATGCACGTAACAGGTGTAGAAACAGTTGAGTTAGCAGCTTATAGATTGAAGGGTGAGGCCATATTATGGTATGAGGACTGGAAAAGATCAAGAGGCATTGATGCACTCCCAGCTGGTTGGGAAGAATTTAAAGCGGCATTTCTGGATCACTATCTTCCCTATAAGATCCGTGAGGCTCGTGAGGATCAGATTTTAAATCTCCGTCAAGGGAATATGAGTGTTAGAGAATACAGTTTGTAGTTTAATTCCTTGGCTCGCTATGCTCCAAATATAGTAGCCACAATGGAAGATAGAGTCAATCGATATGTGGATAGACTGGAGCCATATTTGGTACGCGACTGCACTATTACTGCATTGAATAGGGATATGGACATCGCCAGAATTCAGGCCTTCGCACAGAAAATGGAGGACCAAAGGCAAAGAAGAAGGACACAGGAATCTGAAGAAGGGCCATCAAAAAGGGCGAGACCTATGGGGCAGTCTATGGTGTCCCCAGGAGAATCTAGATCTCGGATGTTACCACCTAGACCCTCATTTTCTTATTCCACAGCAGGCGCTCAACCCCAATCCCGAGGATTTAAGGGTAGTCAATCAGGACAACGTAGTAAAGTGTAAGGTTCACAGACAGCAAGATTTTCTCATCCTCCATGTCAGCATTGCGGTAGGTACCATTTAGGTGAATGCCGGTTGGGGACAAATGCTTGTTTTTGGTGTGGCACAATGGGGCACATAATGAGAGAATGCCCACAAAGGGGTGCGAGTGGTATAGCATAACCTACGGGATCAACCATTGTATCATCAGCATCGGTTCCTTCCTCGGGCAGAGGCGTTCAGCCTATTGGTCGTGGTAACGATATTAGAGGAGCAACTACTTCCAGTAGGGCCCAAAATTGCACCTATACTCTAGTGGACCGGCAGAATTAGGAGGCATCTCCTGATGAAGGTATAGGTACATTACCATATTTTCACATGATGTATATGTACTGATTGATCCGAGCTCTACTCTATCGTATGTTACTCTATCGACTATCGTGAATATAATGGTACACTGGGGTTATTCGTTGAGTCAATGGAAATATATCCACATGTCGATGAATATAGTATAGTTAAAAGAACATATCGTAATGGTATAGTGGATATTTGTGATCATAGATAATTAAGTTCTCTTAAAGGCGTCACCAATGAAAGGGGTAATGGGGTTTGGAAAGAAAGAAACCATGAGAAATTGCCGGAAGTACATAAGAGTTTTATTTCATATCGCTCCCATTAGAAATATACAAGTTAGAAGAAATACCTATATATTTATATCCTAGACTAACAAGTGTAAAGGTTAGTAAGTAAAGACGTAACCTCCGTAAAAGTTCTTTGGAGAAATCGACAAGTCAAGGAGATAACCTGGGAAGCTGGAAACAAATGATGAGACCAAGGTACCCATATTTGTTCCAAACGGAAGGAGGAAGAGGTGGAGAGAGAATAAGTAAGTATCTATGAATGTCTATGTATAACGTAAAGATGCATTTGTTGTCCATGAGATAATGTTGTTAACATAAGAGGACGAATGTTCCTAAGGGGGTAAGAGTTAATTCCCGTAACATTCATGGAAATATTGAAACATGAGAGATTTATTGAATTATACATTAAAATTTGTGGGCTTAAGCCATTGGGCCAAAGGAGGCCCAAAACAAGAGCAAAAGACTAGGCCCAATGGGGCAAAAATGATCCAATCTTCCCTTTTGACTAATCAACCATGCAATTAATGCCAAGGATTGTAAATGAGAGACTTAAAGGAGCCTATATATATGAGGTAAAATCAGATTTTATTTCATTTGTTACACCCATGCCTTTTCTAGAATTATCTCAACATTTCCTTATCTCAATCAAACCCTAATCCTTCATTCCTTTGGCCAAGATTATCATCATGGAAGACTTGATAAGTGTTTATGCTTATGTTTTAATGTATTATGTGCAAGATAGGGTGCCTATATGATGTTGGTTATGTTGGTGGAGTAATGAGAAGTTCAATATGTGTGAAATATTACATGTTTGCTAAATCGGAGGATGGTTTTGTCTTGTAAACTTGAACATGGACTTGTGGTCTTGACGGAAGTAAACTTGATGGATTAAATATTGACATGTGAGATGTGATTATAGTCTTACCTTGTTCTATCCTTGTGTATAATGTTTGGAATTGTTATTGTGAAATTGGTTATGGATTTGATGACGTAATGAAAGAAAAGTGTCGTTTTGGTGATGTTATTGTGTGTTGTGAGACCATGGATGATTTTTGGCATTCAAGATGATCAAAAATATGTTAAAATAAGTTTAGTCATGATCATGGACCATTCATTGCATAAAAATACCCAAAAGAGACCAATTTGGCCGAAAATGGGCATCCGCCCTCACAAGTGCCAACGCAGATGCCCCTGGACACTGCAAAGGGCCATCTGCAGGCGCAGGTGGCTTCGTAGGTCCCTTCCAGAACACCTTTTTGCATGTTTTTGTCCCCCGTTGACCGCCGAAGGCCCCTATACCGTTTATGGATATAATTAGCAAATTGTGATGCCGTTTTAATGACTTTAAAGGAGCGTATGGAAGTATGTTGAACTATTTTAAGTATATATTATTGTTCATAAGTTGTTATGAGGAAAGTTTATAGGAGTAATTGTGACAGAATGCTAATGAGAAAGCATAAAGGGTAAGTGTGATGTGAAATGCTATTAATGTGTGATATTTTGGTCAATGTGTGGAATGTTATGGTGTTGTTGGTATAAGAATGTAGTGGATTGTATTGTAAAGGGTGAAATGACACTATACGGCAGTCATATAGCTCATTTTCATTTTGTACATTTGTACGGCAAATAGTTGTTAACGAGAGTTCCATTATGAACTTGTGTTGTAGAGTGAAACATAAGGAAGGAGCTGGACTGTTGTGTTTATATATAGACTTGTGTAATCATACTTGGAAGTGAAGGTATGTAAGGTTACTTTCCCATATTCTTCTGCAGCAGATATTATTCACATTGACATTATACTGACTCTATTCCAAAGGGTTTTATAGTATCTCAAGTCAGGTTGACATATGTTGTTATTCACATGTGTCTTATTCTTAGACGAATTATGATTCACTTATCTCTTATTCATTGACTTAAATTCCAAAGTTGTCATAATGTTCTAGAGACCTATATCAAGAAAGAGTAAAGATGTAAAGAGAGTCTATTTATTTTGAATAAGCATTTTGTTTCCAATCATGTCAATAAGATTATGATTATCTTTGTACCAATTTCTCACAAGTAAAAGTACCAATCTCGCAAAAGTAATGAACGAAGTAATGTGTAAGCTAATGTATCTATCCCTCACAAGTAAAGGTATCAATCTTACAAGAGTAAAGATGTGAGGTAATGTATGTATGTGTTATAAGTGTCACAAAATGTTTCAGTCACAAGGTGTAGCTAAGTAATGAAAGAAAGAGTAATAAGAGAAAGAAGTAATGTATAATCGATGAGTAATCTTGGGTGGTATCCCAAGGGTTGAAATACCTAGCATGGGTCGATCCCAATGTAACATAAGAACATCCCAGGGGCTACAGAAAAGCCTATCTCGGGTTATCAACAGTACATCCCAGGGGTCACAATACCTAGTATGGGTTAATAATATCCCAGGGGCGACACGAAAGCCTAGCATGGGTTATCACAGTACATCCCAGGGGTCGCAGTCCCTAGCATGGGTTAATAACATCCCAGGGGCGACACGGAAGCCTAGCATAGTTAATATAACATCCCAGGGGTCAAAGTACCTAGCATGGGTTAATCTCATCCTAGAGGCGACAGAACAGCCTAGCATTGGTAGAACAATAAAGATGAACATATGTGAAGACAAGAGAAGTAAAGAACGTAATGGACATGGTTCCTCACATACAGAAAGAGAGTTTATTCGCATTGACTATTTCTCATATATTGACTCCATTGTTGTTGTTATTATGTATGATGTAATTCTTATGGCCTTACATACTCAGTACATTATTCGTACTGACCCCTCTTGGGGGATTTACTGTACTTGTTGCAGGCGCAGGTGCTAGTAGTCCTCCGCAGTAGATTACCGGGTAATTGCAGATCTTTGGTGAGCTCCAGTTGGTTCGGGGCTTTCTGAGTCACAGTTGTACATTTGTTTTGATGTTGTAGATGTTATGTAAAGCGGGTACTTATCCCGAATTTAGGTTGGTTGTGTAAGTATTTCTGTTAAAGGCTTTGTAGATGGTTTTTGGAAGACAAATGTAAGAGATGTATGTCCGTTTTTACTTGATGTCCCTAACGGCCAGGTTTCATATATTGTACATGTTTTCCATGACTTCCACCATTGGCATTTTATATTTTATCAGTTACATGAGATAATATGCTATTCATAAAGAGACACGCATATGAAAGGTCATGAGCAAAGATTGGTTCTCTCGGGCCTTATCGGCTTCGGGTGCCAGTCCGCCTCGTTGGAACTCGGTGCGTGACAACCCATGTGAAGAACTACCCCACTCATAACTTTAAGTTGGCTGCAGTTGTATGTGTTTTGAAATTGTGGTGGCATTACTTGTATGGAGTTCTTTTTAAGGTGTTCACTGATCATCGCAGCCTAAAATATATTTTCAACTAGAAGGATCTGAATTTTATATAGTGCAAGTGGTTGGAGTTGTTGAAAGACTATGACATGACTATTCTTTATCATCCGAGCGAGGTCAATGTAGTTGCTGATGGCTTGAGTAGGAAGGGGGTGTTGTATTGTTTTGTTGATGGGTGAGGAGTGACTTTTGGCTATGGATGTTCAGTGTTTGTCCAATAGCTTCATAAGACTTGATATTTCTTATTCAGGTAGAACAGGTGTTCAGGCACGGTCTTTGTTGTTGGAGCAAATTTAGGGTAGACAGTTCGAGAATAGAAAGTTGTGCCTCATTGGGCATAAAGTGTTATGATGAAGCAAAAGAGGCAATTCTTGATTTAGGGGTGTTTTGAAGATTAAGGTTTGGATTTGTGTTCCTAAGCTGGGTGACTTAACTAGCTTAATCATGGAGGAGGCTTATAGTTTGAGGTGTTCTATTCATCCAAAGGCAGTGAAGATGTACCATGATCTGAAATAGCATTATTAGTAGTGTAGGATAAAGAGGGAAATCACAGAGTTTGTGGCTAAGTATTTGAATTATCAACAAGTGAAGTATGACCACCAAAGACTGGGTGGTATGACTCAGAGAATGCCTATACAGAGTGGAAGTGGGAGCATATCACTATGAACTTCGTGGTTGGTTTGCCTCGGACTGTGGGGAACTTTTGCACTCTTTGGGTGATTGTAGATAGGTTGATAAATCAGCCTATTCACTTCCATTGAAATGTAACAACCCTCGAAGTGATTTTTAGAGTTTTCTATTTTTTGACCATCTTGCCCCTCCCTACTGTTGCCTTATAGTATTTGTGAGTTGTGAGAGTGAGTGGCACGGTCCTTGAAGTGTTCGGGAGAGTTTTATGCGTGTTTTTGGTTTTTAGATGCTTTTAAGTTGTTATAGTTGACTTTGGTCAACTTTTGGTGATCCGAGCGTTGGATGGAAATTTTTTCACTTATATCATGTATGGAATGTGTTTTACAAGCGGTTTCCACTTTTAGGTTGTGTTCGGGAGGTCTCAGATGAGTTTTGGGTACTTGTTCGGAGTTTGGAGTTTTACATCGTTAAATATTAAAAGTATCACCTGAAGCTAATGAGATATTTTGGATATGTGTATGGTACCATTAGATCGGTATCAAAATCTTTGAACCAACGCAAAAAGAATCGATGGATTTGGAGTCCATATGAGGAAGTTATGCATGTTTTAGTAAAGTTGCAGTGGATATGTTGTTGCAACAGCAATTGCAGCTACAAGCCACATATGCGGCTTTATGACCGCAAATGAGACTACCACCGCAAAAACGGTCATTTTTCTACAAAAGTCGTGCCTCTGTGTATAAATACAGGACAGATTTTGGGTTTTCCATAGTTTTGACATTTTGGGAGCTAGGAAGCTCCGATTGTGGCAATTTTTGATGCATTTATTCTCGTAATATCAGTGGGTACATGTGTCTAACCTTGTTTTACGGTCACTACCCGATTCTTCAGGTCATGATGGCACTTACCATAACCCACTAGTAGGTTAGCCAACCCGAAGTCTGAAACAGCTAGTAACGGACTAACAAGAAAGGCGGAAGCAATACTAAATGAAAAAGAGAAAGATGACAAGAAAGAAGTAATTATATCCCTAAGACCTAGTGAAGTCAGTACAAGGGCTTCTAATACAACAGGAGTACAAAATGAAATACTGAATAAATATATACACCAAAGTCATCTCTGAAATACAAAATAGAGATCAGTCTAACAATAAGAGGGAGAGCAAGAATTCTCCGGGCGTTAGGAGATCACCCCAAATCTCCGATCCGCACGATGCACACCTCAACGGTGAGAACTCGTACTATGATTTACAGGCTGCAAAAGTGTAGTATGAGTACCAAACACGTGGAACTCAGTAGGCATTGACCGACTGAGCTCCAAAGTTAATGCAAGTATAAATAACATGTAAAGCAGAAATATAACTACAAGCAGCTATCCAAGAAACTAAGCATAATAATGCTAATGGGGAAATAAGGATAAACTATCCTATTCTAATAGTACTCAAGAGCTAAAGTGCAATATCGTATATCACTAGCCAATATACAACTGAAGAGTGAAACAAGGATATATAGTAGTAATGCATGGCCATAGGATACATATACAATATGAATAGATAAGGAAAGAGAGAGACATATGATAATACCATATATATATATATATATATATATATATATATATGTATGACTAATCTCAAGATAATATCCTGAGGGAGCCAACCTAACATCTAGAGGATAATAGCCAAATAAGGGAGCTAAAGGGTGACTAATCATGAGGTAACTTAACAATAATGCACCTTACCGCAAAGAAAAATGGAAATCAGAAATGTACCGACAATCACGGGTACCAGGCCATAAACATCCTGCCATAAACTAACCACCAACAATTAGACAACCGGCTAGTCCGAACAAACAATAACCTAACTGGGCTCCCATAAGCCCGAAAGGTTCAAGCAGACACTCAGCAAACAACAATCATAGCCTATACCTATACAACCCCCCAAAAGGACGATAGATATAAGCACTAAACAATCATACTGGTGATAGGTAATACATAAGAATGAATGAATACAATCATAACATACCCCAGGCACTCTGCTCTATAGAGAAGGTTTGACTCATCCGGAATGGCCACTTCAGCGTGAAGTCCCTGACTGTACACCCTCAAAGACTAACCACTACTCTACATGCTGACATCACAATAACCAGGCTGACCCTAATTTGAAATCAAAAGTGCTTCCTAAATAGACCTACTAAACTGATCCAGATGCTGATAAGGCTAATGTTTGGGTTATCTACCTGGAAAACCTCTACCTCAGAATTGTGAGCTATTGTGGCTCCTACTATAACTGCCCCACTAAAGCAGCCTCTTATCGCAGCTCCCTTGATCCTCACAATGCATATCCTCCATAGTTTAAGTATAGTTAGTAATATCAACAAAAAATCTGCCCACAGCTACCAGACTCTGAGTAACCATGCAAAGTGGAAGTCTAATCCCTCTAACGAAGCACCAAATCTACTCATACTTAGTAGGTAGAATCATAGTGGCATGTTTGTCCAACTCATGGAACCTCGCCACATACTCTGCCATTGTCATAGACCCTGCTGCAACCCTATAAAATGATCCATTAGACCCTTACACAGGCATATACTTCTCTAAAAAAGCCTCGAGGATCTGAGTCCATGACATAGGAGGAGACCCAGCTAACCTACAATCAATATAACCTCCCCACCACAGTCTGACAGCTCGATCAAATTGAAAAATGGTGTAGTCTACTCCATCCGACTCTACCAGGCCCAAGTTATGAAACCTCACCTCACAACTAGTAAGAAACTCAAAAGTATCCTCGCATAGGGTCCCTTCAAATCTTAGTGCAGCCAACCCACCATCTGCTTCTTCTCAAAACTCAAAATTGGTTGGGTTGCCGCTAGTTATGGGACTATAGGTGCTGGTGATACCTCTACTCTAGGAATCGCAGTTACAGGTTGTGCTCTTAAACCAAGACCACCTTGGGTTGCTGCCTGGGCCCCATCTATTGGTTGGCAACCTACCAAGCCCAATAGTTAAACCAAAGCATCATATAGAACTGAAAAATATATAAAACCAGGTGGGGCCTGGGATGTCCCCTGGCCCACCTGTTGCTGTAGTGACTGACCTACTGGTTCTATCTCTGGCACGGAAGCAATAATAAGATCTGGTGAAGGATCCCTAGACTAGCCTCAAGCTGGGGCTGTAGCTATAGCTTGACCTAGACCTCTGGGTCTACCCCTACCTCTAATTGGTGCCCTAGCTGCAGACTCTGGGTCCCCATCCCAAGCCGTCGTAGCCGGCGTCCTATCCATATGCAAAAGAGTAAAACAAATGAGAATTTAGAAACTAATGCAGACTCAACACACAATAATGAATCAAAAATATATTATATCCCTAAGAATGTCCTATAGCCTCCCGAAGATAGGATGCAGACGTCATCATAAAGATTCGAAGGGGACTCTACTACACACTTGCTCTTTGAACAACATTACTTGTGAACCTAGGCTCTAATACCAAATGGTCACGATCTAATTTCTCAGGTCATGATGGCACCTAATCTAACCCACCAGTAGGTAAGCCAAACTATTGGCCAGAATAGCAAGTAACGGGCCATCAAGTGAAAGATAAGGAAACAAGCATACGACAAAAATGATAAGCAACAAAAATATTGATATATAGATATAAGCATGCCATAAAGTAGAGGGAAAAGGAAAAAATTTGCTATGTCTCTCCCTATACCACTCCACTAGTAATGTTGCCTTAAATCTCTATATATCTTAGTTGTCTTGGGGTGAATAAAATATCCGGAGCTATAAGCATCTTGGAGTATCTACTGAATCAAAACTCCTACCCACAAAACACAGATGCGACCATCGAATCTCAGAATACCCTCAGAATCTAAGGTAGCCCTCCTGGACTCACCTCTCCACACCTGATCTCAAATGCCACATAACCTACTATCCTCAAACTGTCAGCCCTGAATTTGCTCCAATGAGGTAGACCTATCCTTGACTCTAGCAAGAACCATCCTGGGTCTGAAATATTAAGCTGAACAATCATGTTGGCTATGGACTTGATATCCAAGGCCAAAGGTCACTTCAAAATTAAAATAAAGGACAAGCTACCTATACTCACTGCCTTCCGGTTCAAGGGATCTACTACCATATTTTCCTTGACCGGATAGTATAGAATAGAGAGATCATAGTTCTTCAGCAACTCAATCCACATGTGTTATCTCAAATTAAGCTCCCTCTGAATCATAATGTACTGAAGACTATAATGGTCAGTGAATATCTCACAGCAAACACCATACAAGTAATGCCTCCAAATCTTAAAAGTGAAAACTACCACCGCGAACTCCAAGTCATGAGTGCGCTCATGCACCTGGAGTTGTCTCAAAGTATATGATATAACTTGGCCCCTATACGTCATAACACAACCCAAACCAATACTAGAAGCATTCAAAGATACAGTAAACCCCTCACCCTCAGTCGAAAGAGTCAGAATAGGAGTTGATGTGCGCAGGTCCTTAAGCTTTAAAAAGCTTGCCTTGCATCTATCAAACCACTGAAATGTAACCTCCTAGTTAGTCAATTTGGTCATAGGCATTGCAATAGTAGTAAATATCTCGACTAACCGCCTGTAGTTGTCTGCAAACCTAATAAAACTACAAATCTCGATATGAGATATAGGCCTAGCCTAGTCACGAATGGCCTCAATCTTCACTGGGTCTACCATAATCCTATCCTTGGACACCACGTACCCCAAGAATTCGACAAACTCAAGACAAAACTCACACTTTGAGAATTTGGCAAAGAGCCTATGATCTATCAAAGTGTGGAGCACAGTCCTCAAATGTTGATTGTACTCCTCCTTACGCCTCAAATAGACAAGAATGTCTTCAATAAAAACAATTATGAAGGAATCCAAATAACACCTAAAAATATGGTTCATCAAGTTTGTAAATATTGATGGAGCATTGATCAACCCAAAAGACATCACTAGGAACTCGTAATGGTCGTAGCATGTCCTGAAAGTTATCTTAAGGATGTCCTCTGCCCGAATCCTCAACTAAGGGTAGCCAAATCTCAAGTCAATCTTAGAAACCAAAATTGCACCCTAAAGCTGGTCAAGTAGATCATAGATAAGAGGCATAGTATCCTTATTCTTCACTGTCACCTTATTCACCTGCCTGTAGTCGATACACATATGCATAGAACTATCCTTCTTGTTCATAAACAAAACTGAAGTAGCCCAAGGCGATACACTCGTTCTAATAAGCCCCTTATTAAAAAGATCCTGAAGTTAAATATTTAGTTTCTTTAGCTCGGTAGGAGCCATACGGTAAGTTGCAATAAAAATAGGTTGGGTTCCTTGCTCAAGATCAATAGCAAACTTTATATCATGCTCAGGAGAAAGTCCAAGTAGGTCGATAGTAAATATATCAAAAAACTCACGGACTATGAGAACAGAGCTTATGAGGGACTCTCAGCACTAGCATCACGAACATAAGCTAAATAAGCCATCTAACCCCTTGATACCAGTATCCAAGCCTGAATATAAGAAATAATACCTATCGGTGTATGACTATAAGAACCCTACCACACTATTGGGGGTATGTGAGGTATATCTAAGGTAACGGTCTTTGCAAAGAAATCCAAGACCGCATGATATGGGATAACCACTCCATACCCAGAGTCACATCAAAATCCACCATGTCTAGCACAATAAGGTTAGCCTGAGTATCATAGTCCGGCAGAGTCACAATATATAATCTATAAACCCGATCCACTACTGCAGAATCACCCATGGGAATAGCTACACATAAAGGCACAAATAATGGCTTCTAAGACAATCTCAACTGTGGTGCATAATAAGAAGAAAAATAAAAATAGGTGGAGCCTGGATCAAATAAAGCAAAAGCTGGTTGAAGGAAGATCAAGATTGTACCTATAATAACATCATCCGAAGCCTCAGCCTTTGGCCTACCATAAATAGTACACAAATGACCTTGTTTGCCTCTGAACTGGGTGCCTTCCTGACCACCTGCCTGACCTACTTGAGGACTTCCTTTTGGAACTCTAGGAACCACCCCTACTACACTATACACCACCCCTATTTGGAGGTGGTACTGATCTGATCGGTGAAACACTCTATATAGAAGGATCAATCATCCCATGTTGGGGAAACTATCTGGAAAAATAGCCTATAATGCTACAATCATAACATGCCTCGGGCACTTAGCTCCATCGAGAAGGTTCGACTATTCGAAATAGCCACCTCGGCCTAAAAACCCTGACTATACACCCCTCGAAGACTGGCCACTACTCAACCTACTGACATCACAATAACTATGTTGACCCCCTTCTGAAATTTGAAGCGCTACTGGAATGGGCCTTCTAAACTGACTGTAATGCTGATAAGGTTGATGTTGGGGGTATCTACCTCAAAAACCTCTATCTATGAACTATGAGCCACTGTGGCTTCCAGTATAATTGCCCTGCTGACGTGGCCTCTTATCGCTACCCTTTGTACCTTCTGATGCATATCCTCCATAGTCTAACCATAGTTAGCAATTTCAATAAAAGATCTGCCCACAGCTATCAGACTCTAAGTAGCCATGTGAAGTGGAAGTCTCAACCCTCTAATGAAACACTGAATTCTCTCATACTCAGTAGGTAGAATCAAAGTGGCATGTATGGACAACTCATGGAACCTTGCCTCATACTGTGCCACTGTCATAGACCCCTACTGTAACCCTAGAAATTGATCCCTCAAATGCTCGCATAAACTACGAGGAATATACTTCTACAAAAAACCCTCAGAGAACTGAGTCCATGGCATAGGAGGAGACCCATCTGGCCAACAATTAATATACCCTCTCTACCACTGTTTTTCTACTCGATCAAACTAAAACATGGTGTAGTACAAACCATACGACTCTACCTAGCCCAAGTTATGCAGACTCTCCTCACAACAAGTAAGGAACTTAAAAGCATCTTCTCCTAGTCCCCCTACAAATCATGGTGGGCCAATCTCAGAAATTCACCCTATATCTTCTTCTTCTTAGAAGTTATAACTGGTTGGGCTACCACCGGCTGTGGGACTATAAGTACTGGTGGGATCTCTACTCAGGGAGCCTTAGCTGGAGGCTACGCTCCTAAACCAAGACCACCCTGGGCTATTGTATGGTCCCCTCTATCAGCTAGCCACCTACAAAGCCCAATAGTTGTACCAAAGCATCACGAAGAATATAGCAAGATAAAACCCAGGTAGGGCCTAGGCTATCTGTAACACCCCGTACGTCTCGGAGTCTAGATGACTATCGTAACATTTATGGAAATATGTAAACATGAGAGATTTGATGAATTATGTATTGAATTGTGGGCATTTAAAAGTTTTGTACAATTGGGCCCTAATTAAGGCCCAAATATCATGAGAAAGACATGGCCCAAAAGAGATTTTTGACCCATTCTTGCATTGCTCATCCATTAACCAAGTAAATTCACCAAGTGTGTGGACAAGGATCATTCAAAAGGGACTACATAAACCAATAAATCAGATTTTTATTCATTAGATACACACATGCCTTTTTAACATTTTTCTTAAACATTATCTCTCACACAAAAACCCTAAGGCAACTACTTGTTGGGCTAAGATCACTCTTTGGTAAGCTTTGGTAAGTATTTATTCTCATGTTTTAGTATATAATATGTTTAATATGGTGTATAAATCATTTTGGTTGTGTTGGCAAAGTGTTGGACAGTGTGCTATGTGTAAAACTGTCTATTTTTGCAATCGGAGAATGGTTTTGTCTTGTGAACTTGAACATGGACTTATAGTCATGAAAGAATTGAACTTGATGGATTAAATATTGACATGTGAGATGTTATTATAGTCTTACCTTGTTTTTTCCTTGTGTATAATGTTTGGAATTGCTATTGTGAAATTGGTTATGGATTTGGTGACGTATTGACCAAGAAGTGTCGTTTTAGGTGTTGTTTATGGGTGTGGTGAGACCATGGATGATTTTTGGCATAAAAATGATCAAAAATATGTTAAAAGGAGTTTGTTTATGATCATGTATCATTCATTTCATAAAAGACCCAAAAGAAACCATTTCGGACCAAAACGGGCATCCGCCCCCGCTGAGGAGGCCGCCTACGGGCGCAGATGCCAACGCAGGTGCCTCTGGCTGCTGCCAAAGGTCACCTATGTGCGCACCTCAGACACCTTTGGGCACAGGTGGCAGCGCAGGTCAGCCCAGGTTTCCGTTTTGTGTGTTTTCGTCTCTAGTTGATCCCCGAAGGCCCCTATACCCTTTTTGGATGTAATTATCAACTTGTGATGTCGTTTTAATGAATTTAAAGTATCGTATGGAGGTGTGTTGGACTATATTAAGTATGTACAGTTGTTCATATATTGTTATAGAGGAGTAATTGTGACGGAATGGTGATGAGAAAGCATAAAGGGTAAGTGTAGTGTGAAATGCTATTGATGTATGATATGTTGGTCAATGTGAGGAATGTTATGGTATTATTGATATGATAATGCATTGGATTGTGTTGTAAGGGATGACATGACATTATACGGCAGTCATATAGTTCATTGTCGCCTTGAATGCCTATATAGTAGCTAGTTGCTAATGTAAGCTCCGATATGTACATGTGTTGTAGAGTAAGACGTAAAGAAGAAGTTGGACTATTGTGTTCATACATAGGCTTGTGTATTCATACTTGGAAGTGAAGTTATGTAAGGTTACTTGGTCCGTATATTTCTGCAGCATATAGAATTCAAATTGACGTTACCCTCGTCCTATTTCGAAATGTGCTAAGGTATCCTATTCCCGGTTATCAATGGCTAATATCATATGTTTACTATTCATTGATCAATTGTGAATCTCATGTCTCATATTCATTGATAGTGTTCCAAAAGCCCAATAAGGTTACGTTCTGAAGTTCCAATAGTCGTTATATTCATGTATCTTGGTCATTGATTATTGTCCAATGGTTTCAAAGGTGTTATGTTTCCAATAAGGCTATGTTTTCAATAATGTTTATTCACATGTCTCTCACTCATTGATTATTGATCCAAAGCTTCCCATAAGGTTATGACTATCATTGTATCAATCTCAAAGTAAAGAATAAAGTAATGCATATGTAGTTAATGATCAAGTATGGGTGACAACTTTGGGGGCGAAATGCCTAGCTCAAGCCGATCCCAAGATTGTTGGATCAGGGGGCAGTCCTAGAGGCATAAGCCTAGCTCGGACCGAACCTGACAGGGGGCAGCTCTAGAGGTATAAACCTAGCTCGAGCCGAACCTGATATGTTGGTTTATGGGTGGCAGCTCTAGAGGTAATAACCTAGCTTGAGCCGAACCCAATGCTTTGATTCTTAGGGTGGCAGCTCTAGAGGCATAAGCCTAGATCAAGCCGATCCCAACATAACATTATGTTATGTTAAACCCACTGTTCAGTCTGGGCCTGGGTATCACAGTTCACAGGCAAAGATGAATAATTATAGAATCAAAGAAACAAAGAAAGTAAAGAAAGCAATATACATGGTTTCCAAAGTTCAGCATAGTGACTTATCCATATTGGTTATGCATTTGAATTTGATTTCATTGGCATACTCACATCTCATATAGTTTCATTTGAGCCTTGCATACTTAGTACATTCTTCGTACTGACTCCTCTTGGGGGATTTACCTTACTTGCTGCAGGCGCAGGTACTAGTAGGCCTCCACAGTAAGTTTCCAGTCGTTGCAGATCATTGGTTAGCTCCAGTTAGTTCGGGGCTTCTCCGAGTCATAGTTGTACATATGTTTTGGTGTTGTACATGTTGTATAAAGCGGGGATTTGTCCCGATTTTTAGTTCATTTTGGTCAATGCACTTGTTAGAGGCTTTTGTAGACGGATATGGGGGTGTATAAATGTAAAAGGTACATGTCGTTTTTGACTTGATGGCTTCAACGGCCAAGTTCCATATATGTATATATGTCACATGTTCTATGAATTTTGTTGTTAGCGTTATAAGCTCCTACGTGATAAGGGTGTTTCTGATGGCATGCACATGAATGAACATATGTACAGTTTGGTTCTCTCGGGCCTTATCGGCTACGGGTTCCACTCATGCCTCATTGAAATTCAGGGCGTGACAGAAGTGGTATTAGAGCAGGTCATTCTAAGGGTGTCTACGAAGCCGTGTCTGAGTAGAGTCTTACATATCGATGTGTTGTGCACCACATTTATAAGTAAGAGGCTACGGGACATTTAGGATGTTGTTTCTTTTCTTCACTTCTAGATCGTGCAGTAGGGCTAGTGTTGTAAGTTGAATTGTATCTGACCCTGGTAATTGTTTTTCTCTGGTATAGTAACAATGCCAATGACAAGAAGAGGTAGAGGTAAAGGCAAACAGGTAGACATGCCTGCGGAAAAAGGAATGAGTAGATTACCACCTGACCAAGCTAGTCAAGGTGGAGCAAATGCTGAAATTTCATCGCGGTCTTCTTCTACTTATCCAGCTCCGGAAGAGCCAGTTGGTAGAGAAGTACCCGCAGAACCACAAATGAACACCACAGATCAAGACCTTAGAAATGCAGTACATATGTTGACACAGTTAGTGGCAGCACAAAGTCAAGGACGAACTGGTCCAATGACAAATAAAGATGATGCGGCTAGGGTGGCGAGTCACAGAACACAGGATTTCTTAAAACTGAACCCTCCTATATTCACAGGGTCGGATCTGAAAGCAGATCCATAGGACTTCATGGATCAAATTCAGAGGGCTTTGGAAGTTATGCATGTGACAGGGGTAGAAACAGTTGAACTTGCTGCATATAGATTGGAGGGTGAAAAGATACTGTGGTATGAGGATTGGAAGAAATATCGTGATATCGGTGCAATACCACCTAATTGGGAAGAATATAAAGCAGTATTTCTCGATCATTACCTTTCCTATGAGATCCGTGAGGCACGTGAGGATCAATTCCTAAATCTCCATCAAGGAAATTTGAGCGTCAGAGAATATAGTTTGTAATTTAATTCCTTGGCTCGATATGCTCCAAATGTGGTGGCTACAATGATAGATAGAGTCCATCGATATGTGGACAGGTTAGAACCATATTTTGTAAGCCTTAAATAAAGATATGGACATTGCTAGAATACAGGCTTTCGCCCAGAAAATGGAAGATCAAAGACAGAGAAGAAGGGCACATGAATTTGACAGGGGGCAATCTAAACGGGCTAGACCTATGGAACCGTCTATGATATCTCAAGGAGGATCTAGGCCTCGTATGTTTCCTAGACCACCTAGAACATCGTTCTCATATTCTACAGCAGGTGCTCACTCTCAATTTCGGGGGTCTAGAGGTGGTCTATCTTGACAGAGTAGTGGGGTTCCCGGATCACAGGCAGCAGGTTTTCCCCTATAGCAGTGTCAGTACTGCGGACGTATTCATTCAGGTACATGCAGAGTGGGGACAAATGCTTGCTTCTGGTGTGGTATGACAGGACACATGATGAGAGAGTGTCCCTAGAGGAGCATGGGTGGTATAGCACGACCGATAGGATCGGCCGTTGCGTTATCAGCATCGGTTCCTTCATTGGGCCGAGGTGTGCAGTCTGTTGGCCGGGGTAGGGGTGCCAGAGGAACAGCCAGTACTAGTGGGGTACAGAATCGCACTTATGCTTTGGTGGACCGAAAAAACTTAGAGGCTTCTCCTGATGTTGTCACAGGTACATTATCCATATTCTTATATAATGTATATGCACTGATTGATCCAGCTTCTACATTTTCCTATGTTACTCCATTGATTGCTGCGAAATTTGTAAAGGCACCAGAATTATTAATTAAATCAATTGAAGTGTCTACACCGGTTGGTGAGTGTATTGTTGCAAAAAGAGTATATCGAAATTGTGTGGTAACGGTGTGTGGTCACGATACACTGGCCGATCTCATTGAACTTGACATGGTGGATTTCGATGTGATAATAGGAATGGATTGGTTAGTTTCTTGTTATGCCATAGTTGATTGCCGGGCCAAGAAGGTACATTTTCATTTTCCACAAATGGATGTTTTTGAATGGAAGGGTGATGTAGGGGCACCTAGAGGAAGATTTATTTCTTATCAAAAAGCCAGGAAAATGATTGTTAAGGATTACATATGTTATATGGTACGGGTGAAAGATACTGAAGTGGAACCACTAACTCCTCAGTCGGTTCCAGTGGTTAGTAAATTTCTGGATGTATTTCCAGAAGACTTTTCAGGCTTACCCCCAGAAAGGGAAGTAGAATTTGGCATTGATGTGATTCCAGGTACTCAGCCTATTTCTATACCTCCATATAGAATGGCTCCAACAGAATTGCGTGAATTGAAGGAGCAATTGAAATATTTGCTAGACAAAGGCTTCATCAGGCCTAGTATATCCCCGTGGGGCGCACCGGTATTATTCGTACGGAAGAAAGATGGCACGTTGAGAATGTGCATCAACTATCGGCAACTGAATAAGGTAACAATCAAAAACAAATATCCCCTCTCTCAAATTGATGATTTGTTTGATCAGTTACCGAGTGCCAAGTGTTTTTCAAAGATTGACTTGAGGTCGGGTTACCATCAAGTCAGAGTTAAAGAAGAAGATGTACCCAAGACAGCATTTCGAACACGGTATGGCCATTATGAATTTTTAGTTATGTCATTTAGACTAACAAATGCACTAGCTGTGTTCATGGATTTGATGAATAGGGTGTTTAAGCCATTTCTGGACGTGTTCGTCACAGTATTTATAGACGATATTCTGGTTTATTCAAGATCACCAGAGGACCATGCTAATCACTTACGGCAGGTGTTGCAAATACTCCGTGAGCGTAAGTTGTATGCAAAGTTCTCCAAGTGTGAGTTTTGGTTAAAATCAGTTGCCTTCTTGGGTCACATTGTGTCAGATGAAGGGATACAGGTTGATACACAGAAAATTAAAGCAGCGAAAAATTGGCCAAGACCTACGACACCCACAGAAATTTGTAGTTTTCTTAGACTGGCAGGTTATTATCGAAGATTTGTGGAAGGTTTTTCCTCTATTGCTGCACCGTTAACAAAGCTTACACACAAAGCAGTTAAATTTCAGTGGAATGATGCGTGTGAGAAAATCTTCCAAAAGTTGAAAGATAAATTAACCTCTACACTAGTTTTAGTACTTCCTGAAGATACTGAAGGTTATGCAGTGTATTGTGATACTTCTGGGGTTGGCCTCGGATGTGTATTGATGGAGAACGGTAATGTCATAGCATATGCCTCACGACAGTTGCATCCACACGAGAGAAACTATCCCACACATGATCTTGAATTAGCAGCAGTGGTTTTTGCTTTAATGATATGGCGTCTTTATTTGAATGGAGTTCATGTTGATATATATACTGATCACAAAAGTCTGCAGTATATCTTTAAGCAGAAAGAACTCAATTTAAGGCAAAGAAGGTGGCTTGAGTTATTAAAAGATTATGATATTGATATTCTATAACATTTAGGAAAAGCAAATGTGGTAGCTGATGCATTGAACCGCAAGGCGACCGGAGTCATTGATGACCACTTGACGGAAAAGAAAGAGATAATCAAAGATTTATATCAATTATCAAGCTTGAGGGTTCATGTTCTTGAATCCTCGAATGAAGGAGTTATTGTACAAAATACAGCTGAATCTTTGTTGACAGCTGAAGTGAAAGAGAAGAAGTTTGCAGATCCTATGCTATTGAAACTAAAGGAAAATGTACAACAGAATTTGACAAAGGCATTTGATCTTACACAAGAAGGGGTACTACAATGCCAAGGCAGAATATGCGTACCATATATAGATGAGTTGAGGAAACAAATTATGACTGAGGCGCATCATTTGCGCTATTCTATTCATCCGGGTGCTACTAAAATATACCATGATTTAAAGGAAATATATTGGTGGGGAAATATGAAGAAGAACATTGCAGAATTCGTCGTTCAATGCCCGAATTGTCAACAAGTGAAAGTGGAGCATCAGAAACCAGGAGGTTACATGCAATGTATCAATCTTCCAGTCTGGAAATAGGATATGATTAATATGGACTTCATCACAGGTTTGCCTCGTACACTGCGAAAATTTGATTCTATATGGGTTATAGTGGACAGGCTTACCAAGTCTGTGCATTTTCTACCAGTCAAGACCACTTATACAGCTGAGGATTATGCAAAATTATATGTTAAAGAGATAGTATGATTACATGGTATTCCACTTTCCATTATATCAGACAGAGGGGCACAGTTTACTGCGCATTTTTGGAGATCTTTTCAGCAGAGTTTGGGCACACAGGTGAATCTGAGTACGGCTTTCCATCCTCAGACTGATGGACAAGCAGAACGTACCATCCAAACACTTGAAGATATGCTATGAGCATGCACATTAGATTTTCAGGGCAGTTGGGATGACCATTTGCCTCTTATTGAATTTTCTTACAACAATATCTATCACTCAAGTATTAAAATGGTACCTTATGAAGCTTTGTACGGAAGAAAATATAGATCACCAATTGGATGGTTTGAAGAGGGTGAAACTGCTTTACTTGGGCTAGATCTTGTTCATCAGGATATGGAGAAAGTTAAAGTGATTCAACAATGATTACAAACGGCCCAGAGTCGACACAAGTCATATGCCGATGTTAGAAGAAGAGGAATTGAATTCACTATAGGTGATTGGGTATTTCTGAAGGTGTCACCAATGAAAAGGGTAATGCAATTCGAAAAGAAAGGGAAATTGAGTCCACGTTATATAGGCCCATATGAAATTATCAGGAGATTTAGGCAGGTTGCGTATGAGCTAGCACTACCCCAAGAACTCTCCACAGTTCATCCGGTATTCCATGTCTCGATGCTTCGAAAATGCATAGGAGATCCATCTCATTTTACTCCTATTGATGATGTATAGGTTACAGAGGATCTTACCTATGAGGACATACCTATTGCTATCCTGGATAGACAAGTGAAGAGATTGAGAAATAAAGATATAGCATCCGTAAAGGTACTTTGGAGAAATCAGCAAATAGAAGAGGTCACATGGGAAGTTGAAGAAGTGATGAAATCCAAATACCCTCATTTGTTCCCAAAAGGAAGAATAACAAGTAAGTATTTATAAGCTTTGAGTATATCTCTATATGATGACATGAATAATGCTCCTAAACTTGTAATTGGTTACTTTGAAATGATAACACTAACATTAGAGGATGAATTTTTCTAAGGGGGGAAGAATGTAACACCCCGTACGTCTCGGAGTCTATCTGACTATCGTAACATTTATGGAAATATGAAAACATGAGAGATTTTATGAATTATGTATTGAATTGTGGGCATTTAAAAGTTTTGTACAATTGGGCCCTAATTGAGGCCCAAATATCATGAGAAAGACATGGCCCAAAAGAGATTTTTGACCCATTCTTGCATTGCTCATCCATTGACCAAGTAAACCCACCAAGTGTGTGGATAAGGATCATTCAAAAGGGACTATATAAATCCATAAATCAGATTTTTATTCATTATATACACACATGCCTTTTTAACATTTTTCTTAAACATTATCTCTCACACAAAAACCCTAAGGCAACTACTTGTTGGGACAAGATCACTCTTTGGTAAGATTTGGTAAGTATTTATTCTCATGGTTCAGTATATAATATGTTTAATATTGTGTATAAATCATGTTGTTTGTGTTGGCAAAGTGTTGGACAGTGTGCTATGTGTAAAACTGTCTATTTTTGCAATTGGAGAATGGTTTTGTCTTGTGAACTTGAACATGGACTTATAGTCATGAAAGAATTGAAATTGATGGATTAAATATTGACATGTGAGATATTATAGTCTTACCTTGTTTTTTCCTTGTGTATAATGTTTGGAATTGCTATTGTGAAATTGGTTATGGATTTGGTGACGTATTGACCAAGAAGTGTCATTTTGGGTGTTGTTTATGGGTGTGGTGAGACCATGGCTGATTGTTTGCATAAAAATGATCAAAAATATGTTAAAAGGAGTTTGGTTATGATCATGGACCATTAATTTCATAAAAGACCCAAAAGAAACCATTTCGGACCAAAACGGGCATCCGCCCCCACTGAGGAGGCCGCCTGCGGGCGCAGATGCCAACGCAGGTGACTCTGGCTGCTGCCAAAGGTCACCTGTGTGCTCACCTTAGACACCTGCGAGCACAGGTGGCAGCGCAGGTCAGCCCAGGTTTCAGTTTTGTGTGTTTTCGTCTCTAGTTGATCCCCGAAGGACCCTATACCCTTTTTGGATGTAATTATCAACTTGTGATGTCATTTTAATGACTTTAAAGTATCGTATGAAGGTGTGTTGGACTATATTAAGTATGTAAGGTTGTTCATATATTGTTATAGAGGAGTAATTGTGACAGAATGGTGATGAGAAAGCATAAAGGGTAAGTGTAGTGTGTAATGCTATTGATGTATGATATCTTGGTCAATGTGTGGAATGTTATGGTGTTGTTGATATGATAATGCATTGGATTGTGTTGTAAGGGATGACATGACGTTATAAGGAAGTCATATAGTTCATTGTCGTCTTGAACGCCTATATAGTGACTAGTTGCTAATGTAAGCTCCGGTATGTACTTGTATTGTAGAGTAAGACGTAAAGAAGAAGTTGGACTATTGTGTTCATACATAGGCTTGTGTATTCATACTTGGAAGTGAAGGTATGTAAGGTTTCTTGGTTCGTATCTTTTTGCAGCATATAGAATTCACATTGACGTTACCCTTGTCCTATTCCGAAATGTGCTAAGGTATCCTATTCCCAGTCATCAATGGCTAATATCATATGTTTACTATTCATTGATCAATTGTGAATCTCATGTCTCATATTCATTGATAGTGTTCCAAAATCCCAATAAGGTTACATTCCGAAGTTCCAATAGTGGTTATATTCATGTATCTTATTCATTGATTATTGTCTAACGGTTTCAAAGGTGTTATGTTTCCAATAATGTTTATTCACATGTCTCTCACTCATTGATTATTGATCCAAAGCTTCCCATAAGGTTATGACTATCATTGTATCAATCTCAAAGTAAAGAATAAAGAAATGCATATTTGGTTAATGATCAAGTATGAGTGGCAGCTTTGAGGGCGAAATGCCTAGCTCAAGCATATCCCAAGATTGTTGGATCAGGAGGCAGTCCTAGAGGCATAACCCTAGCTCGGACCGAACCTGACAGGGGGCAGCTCTAGAGGTATAAACCTAGCTCGAGCCGAACCTGATATGTTGGTTTATGGGTGGCAGCTCTAGAGGTAATAACCTAGCTTGAGCCGAACCCAATGCTTTGATTCTTAGGGTGGCAGCTCTAGAGGCATAAGCCTAGCTCAAGCCGATCCCAACATAACATTATGTTATGTTAAACCCACTGTTCAGTCGGGGCCCGGGTATCACAGTTCACAGGCAAAGATGAATAATCATAGAATCAAAGAAACAAAGAAAGTAAAGAAAGCAATATGCATGGTTTCCAAAGTTCAGCATAGTGACTTATCCATATTGGTTATGCATTTGAATTTGATTTCTTTGGCATACTCACATATCATATAGTTTCATTTGAGCTTTGCATACTCAGTACATTCTTCGTACTGACCCCTTTTGGGGGATTTACCTTACTTGCTGCAGGTGCAGGTACTAGTAGGCCTCCACAGTAGGTTGCCATTCATTGCAGATCATTGGTGAGCTCCAGTTAGTTTGGGGCTTCTCCGAGTCACAGTTGTACATATGTTTTAGTATTGTACATGTTGTATAAAGCGGGGACTTATCCCAATTTTTAGTTCATTTTGGTCAATACACTTGTTAGAGGCTTTTGTAGGCGGATGTGGGGGTGTATAAATGTAAAAGGTACATGTCATTTTTGACTTGATGGCCTCAACGGCCAAGTTCCATATATATGTATATGTCACATGTTCCATGAATTTCGTTGTTATCGTTATAAGCTCCTACGTGATAAGGGTGTTTTTGATGGCATGCACATGAATGAACATAAGTACAGTTTGGTTCTCTCGGGCCTTATAGGCTACGGGTGCCAATCACACCTCGTTGGAATTTGGGGCGTGACACTATCCCCTGGCCCACCTGATGCAGTAGCGCTGACCCATTGATGGTATCTCTGGCTCGGAAGCAATAATAGGATCTGGTGAAGGGCCTAGCCTCAAGCTGGGTCTACAGCTCTAGCTTGACCTAGACCTCTGGGTCGACCCCTGCCTCTAATTAGTGCCCTAGGTACAGGCTCAGGGCCCCCATCCCCTATCGTCGTAGCCTACGTCCTATCCATCTGCAAAAGAGTAAAACAAATAAGAATCTAGAAACTAATACAGACTCAATACATAGTAAAGAATCAAAAATATGTGATCTCCCTAAGAATGTCCTGTAGCCTCCCAAATATGGGATACGGACGTCATCATATTGATCCATGAGGAACTTTACTACACACTTGCTCTTGTACCAATAATACCGAGGAACTTAGGTTCTAATACAAACTCTCACGACCTAATTTCTCAGGTTATGATCGCATCTACTTTAACCCATCTGTAGGTAAGCCAAACCATAGCTCGAAAGAGCAAGTAATGGGCCATTAGGTGGAAGATAAGGAAATAAGCACACGACAAAAATAAAAAGCAATGAAAATAGCGATAGATAGATCTAAAGATTCTATATAGTAGAGGGAAGAGGACAAAATATATAAGATGAGTTCCCTCAAGACCTGGTAAGGTCAGTACAAGAGTCACTATACCAAAATAAATTACTAGACAATGTCAGAATATATACCATAGTCTCTAAATATGCAAAATAAGACTATCCAAAATAGCATAAAGAGGAGGATCAACTTCGGACTCTGTAAGCTCACCCTGTCTCTGAATAGTAGCACATACTGAGGATGTCATCAACGGTGGTAAATTTTACTTGGATCTGCTTCAGGGTAAACAGATGCAGATGTGTAGTATGAGTACCCAAACTACTGGTACTCAGTAGGCATCATTGGCCGACTGAGCTAAGTTACAGTAAAAGAATAATTAAAGTGCATGTATGTAAACCTAAGTCAATAATAAAGGGGTAAAAATGGAAATAATAGGCTATACTAGGCAAATGCAATAAGTAGAAAGCGAATAACTCAAGATTGATAACGAAAGACTAGCTATAATCTAACTGGACACCTATAAGCCCAAAAGGTGCACATCAGAAATAAACCCAACCGAGCCTCCATAAGCACAATGGGTACAAGCAAAGAGTAACACTAATGTAAGGGAGGAATAGCAACAATAATGAATGCAAAATGAGATGAAATGAGAAATAGGCATACCTGATACTCCTTTTCAACCATAACCACAAGTCTTACCGATCTCTATCGGATTTCTAATCCCAAAGAAGTATTCATAAAGGTAATAAATACAAGACTAAAACTGAAACTAGAGAGTAATGTCATGAGAGTATATGTCGTACTTCAACCGAAATTGATAAATAATAATAATGTTCCAGGTGCCTAACTCGAATCAGAGCTACTAAGTAAGACAAAAGTAGTAACATCCCAAAATTATGGTCCATCCCAACTCTTTTGGACATAAATTCCAATTCTAGGCAGCTAAAACTCTTAAAGCAAAAAGGGGCCCAATTATTAAGTCGAAGGGTACGATTTTAAGGCTAAATACTACTTTAATGACCCTCTAGGTTATTTTTTAAATTTTCATACATTTTCGGCATTTTGAGCTTCCCGCTTCCCGATAGTTGCTACCCATTATTTATGACCTTTCAAGATAGGTGGTTCGATTTTTGGGTAATTCATTTGAGAATTTCATTAATATTGAGTTTATTCTGAAATGTTTAACTTGAATTAGAGTTTAGTAAATTTATAATTTTTATTCTTATTGCCTTTCTAAAATGTTTTTGATATTTATGAAAATTCTTTGGTTATGATATATTTATATTATTTTATAATAGTTTTATAATTTATTAATATTTTAAATAGAGAGAGTGAGTCAAGTTATGTTGAAAAATTCTTATTATATAATAGAGGCTTTATTCAAAATAATTTTTTATTAATTATGGTATATTCAAAAGGTTATATTTATTTTACTACGAACTAATGCAATACCCGAATCTATACGTAATATGATGAAAATGATTTTGGTGTGTCACAACCCACTCCCAGGTGGAAGTAGGGAAGAGGGGACAACACTTTGGTAGATGACACTTGTCCACAAGTTGGCCTAATATTAATTGTTATACTTGTAGATAACTTAAGTAGGTAGAAATAAGAACTTTCATTCACTTCCATTTTTTGAGATATATATGTTTATATATATGCTTCTCCCATTTAACTTTCTTTTTATGCATTTTAGAATTAGTATGAGTTCTATGTTAACCTGTGTCATAAATGCACATACATATACGTTAAGACACTTTGTGGAAAGTAATCATTTTGACGTTATAATTAACTCAAAGAAACTCGACTATTCGCATCAAGTTATTCAAGCTCGGGTCCTAGTGGGACACCATTTGGAGACTTCTCAATAAGGATAGGCTTCGGTGCAGTGTTCAAGAGATTAGTATTTGGAATCCAGGTAGGCTACGGTCTACTTTTCTCTACGAGATTATGTAGTGTATAGATTTCATGCTAGGTAAGGAATTATAGGATAGGTTTATAGCTAGTTGTATCATGATTTGACTGATTTAGGGAATTTAGAATAGCATTGTAAATTGAGCCTTGACCTAAGGATACCCGCTATAGCTATAGGATACCGTTAAGCCAGATTATTTATATACATGACATTAAGAAACCTTCGTATAAAATTTACAGTATTACTTAGTGATTTAGGAGATATCCCTCAATTAGATCCTCCCAGTATCTTGATGGTCGTATTTACCTTAGTCCTGCAGAGTGATTATATTGTTATCCTACTAAATTGTATATTGTTGGGACCAAGTCCATGGTTATGAGACCGGTTGGACACCATGTTAGTACCCTATTCTTTGAAAGTATGTGGTTTAGTATATAGATGCTTACGTTTATATTGATTGGATACTTATGATGGCATGCATATGTTTAGATGCATTGTCGCTTATTTAGTGGTGCGATTCCAACTAAACCTTTGTTTTCTCTATTGTTTTCCAAAAATGGGTTTATGCTCACTTTTCACTTTTAAAATTAATTTCTAAATGGAAGACGTACCACCCTTGTTATTGGTTTATGATCTTTTAAACTGAGCATCCTACGTTTAAAACTCAAACCAAGGAAAATTTTGATTCATTCTTGATCTACATAATTGTCACTATTTACTTACTTCGATCGAGGGAGATTCTAACCCTTTCTATACTATTTTACCATTTTAGTCCTGGATTCAATCTCGAGTACTGGACTTTATGGATTTCTACTTGTTTTAGTCTCAGTTTGATTCTGAGAACTTATTACTTATATTTACCTCTGGTACTGGATAGAGTGGAGTGGTTATGGATTACAGAAGTCCTGGTTTAGGACCAGGGAGTGAATACGGATATCCCGAGTCCCCTATAAGCCTCTTCATTCGATGAGCCATAGTACCGGAGAAGGATGGTCATTGTAGGTCCCACCTTTGTGAGATACTAAGATAGAGGAGGTGTATACACTTGTGTTGGATATGGTACTTGGTTTATCTTGCACCATCTAGTTCTTCTCATGACTATCATTTACTCATATGCATCGCCTATCACCAATATAATTGTTTGGTGCTTGTATCTATCAATCTTATGAGGGGCTATATAGGTATAGGTTATGGTTGTTTCTTGCCATTTGTTGAGTGTTTACTTGTGCCTTCTGGGCTTATGGAGGCCCGATTAGGCTATTATTTGTCCTGACTATCCGATTAAATTATTATTAGATTATTATTGTATAGTTTATGGCAGCTTGGTTATGGATTGGTACTCGAGGTTTTAGGTATGCTTCTGAGTTTCCTTACTCCTTATTATGGTAAGATTTATTATTGTTAGATTATCTTATACTTATTCACATTTTGGTTGGAGACCCTGATTTTGCTTAAGTTAGCTCCCTCATTGTTTATGATCCTTGTGATGTTAGAATAGCTCCTTCAGGGTGGTACCTTCATGTTGGGTGATTTGTATAGTGCAGTTGTATATAATTCCTCTCTAGCTACTCTTGTATATCATTTCCATTCTTCCTACTACTATTTTAAATTGTATATCTCTTTATTTACCCTACTATCGTATATTGGCTAGTCACTTATGGTATCGCGTTTGCGTCTCATATTACCTATAGTATCTAATAGTTACCCTTACCTCTTTACTAGAATTATCATATTCGTTTCTTAAATAGTTGCCTATAGTTTATATTCCTTCTTTACATGTTATTTATACTTGCATTATCTTTGGAGCTCAGTCATTTGATACCTAATAAGTACCTCGTGTTTAGCACTCATACTATACTTTTGTACCCTGCAGATCATAGTATGAGTTCTCACCGCTGACGTGTGCATCGTACGAAGCTGCCATGGATCAGAGATTTAGGGTGAGCTTCTGATGTTCAAAATTGTTCCTGCTCTCCTTCAGTTGTTGGACGGATCTTTATTTTGTATTTCAAAGACAGTTCTATATATAAGTATTATTCTTACATTATACTCTTATTTTGTTAGAAGCTCTTGTACTGACTTCACTAGGTTTTGGGGTTACTTTCATATATTAGTATCTTTATTGGATTCATTTTTTGATGCTTTCTTCTTTTCTCTTGATAGTTCGTTACTCATTGTTTTGGATTATGAGTTGGCTTACCTACTGGTGGATTATTGTAGGTGCCATCATGAATTGAGAAATTAGATCATGACAAATTGGCATCAAAGCATAGATTCACCAGTATTGTTGGTACAAGAGTAAAGTCCCTAGTAGAGTCCGGTGGATCGGTATGGAGACATATGTATCCTATCTTCAGGAGGCTATAGGGCATTCTTATGAAATCCCAACTCTTGACCCCTTATTATGTGTCTGTACGTCTATCAACTTCTGATTACCTCTTTTGACTCAACTCTTTCTCAGATAGATAGCACAGGGTTGCCAATAGATGTGGATGGGACTTCTATGCGTATTGCCAGAGTTTCAGCTTAGAGCCAGACTAGAGAGTTAGAGCTTGGTATCGAGGATCTTTAGTATCAGCTGAGGGTCTGGGTCCAACCCAGGCTCCAGCAGAGTTTTTGACCGCCTCAATTTTTTAAGATTTAGTGTTAGAAATTTTGATCCTTTTCAAAGATACTCCACAAGCAGAGGTGGTGTCTGATACATCGAGTGGTTCTCAGGCAAAAGTTGGGTTTGTTGGTATTCAGCAGGTCTATTTATAAGTTTCAGAGTATGAGATAGGGTTTCTCTCATGGTCCAGGCATATTCTATGTTATATCCTACATAGCATGAGATGGTGTTTGGGTCTATGAGAGGACTAGCATTACCACTCTATTTAGCATCGGAGCATTTGATAGTAGCTGGATCTACTTTCCTTCAGTTTGTTGATCATACAAGGACTACAAGGAGAGCATGTCTTAAGACATATGAAGGTAGCGATAAGAGGCTATGTCAGCAGTACAGTGTTAGTAGTATTTCGTTCAGAGGTAGGACTACTCCTAGAAGAGGTCAGCATCACTTACTGCCTACCTGTTCTGTTCGGTAGTGCCTCAGATTATAGGTGACTCTCAAATAGGTCATGGGGGTCTTGGTGGATAGAGTTCTGGTTAGGTATTACGGGGTCTCAATCTAGGTCTTCAGGCCATGGCGGACATTGGATCAGAGAGTTCCAGGGGCATGTTATGATTGTGGAGAGCTTGGTCGTTTGTATAGGAGTGTCCCAGGCATGAGTTGGTTAGACAGTTGGGGTCAGCTAGTGTTTCTCACCAGATTAGAGCTTCAGGGGTTTGTTACGACTGCAAAGAGACTAGTCGTTGTTCCATAGAGTATCCTGGACATAGGATTATCGAGAAATCAGCACTGCTAGATTAGTATTTTAGAGACATGGTACCTTTTGTCAGAAGCGGTGCCCTTGGTATTTCAGTTAATCATTCAGATGCTTAGTTTGGGGTTGGACGCATTCAGATTTATACTTCTTCGGGCAGGTCAGGGGCTATGAATTTGGATTCCATTATTATAGGTGTGCTCTTAGTTTACTATCTTTTGGCTTCTATTTGAATTAAGTTGTGTTTTTCATACCAATCAGTGTTTATATTCCTTGATATTACTATTGTTCTAAACCTTTGCATAGATTTATACATCTATGGCCCACGTAGATACTTTCTTTTAGTAATGGATTAAGTGGATCAGTATTGTGATTGTCTTGGAGTGTAGCGCTTGGGTAACTCTTTTTTTCCTTTAGCATATTGGCCTTAATGTGATCCTAATAGTACTGGTTATTTTTCATTTGTGTGCCACCTGCATTTTATACTATGTTACTATTGGTATTGTTTTAGCTTTGATTAATCCTTACTTGATAGATGGCTTGAGTAGTATTATCTAGTTAGTATCTCTTTTCTTGCAACTCTTGTCCATTTGGCTTAGACACCTACCTTCCTTATAGTTTTCCTTTTTCTGTTGGTAAGGTAAGGTTGGTTGTTGAGAGGGTTTGTAAATGAAGGTTTTGCCATTTGTGGTTATGTTGTAATTCATGCATTGGCAATATTTTTCTATGGTCTGTTCTAAGGTTGTTAAGTCTGAAATTTATTCATCCAGTTTACCTAGTTCGCCACCCAGTAGTGTTCATGATCTCGGTGTTGGTGTTGAGTCGGGACTCAGTTCTTTTTACAATGATATTTATGGTCCAGTTGAGTTGAGGAAGGTTTGAATGGGTAATTCCAGTGGCTTCTCATTTAGGGATTTGTTTTTCCTAGTGTGATTTTGTGGGATGTTTTTGCTTGGTGTAAAATAATGGTTGTGTGTTCTTCTGTATCAGTTATCAGCAACCAAAGGGTGTTACTCTAGGGAGCGAGTATCAGTGCCTATATTTCCAAAGTTGCTGAGATTTGGCTATCACTTGGACTCTTTATAGTCCCCATGGGTTCTTAGTTATTCCTTGGTCTTTGCTATGTTCTGTAGCAGGTGCAGAGTGTTTGATCGTATGCTTTTCCCATGATATAACTCATTTATGATTGTGTTCCTTGGTCGCACTTTAGCTTCAACCCTTGTAGGGGTCATTAGGTATTTGCTCAGTTTATGAAGGTGAGATTGACTTGGGTATTTGAAATTCTCAAAGATTTATTGGCTCTGATTTTGATTTTGACTCTTTCAGATGACGGTTTGAGAGTTGTGTTAGATTTTTTATTCGAACGCTTGTTCATCAGTGGGATCAGTTTGGGAAGTTGAGGCTAGGTGGTTTGGATCTAGTGATAAGCTTACTACTATGGATTGTGTTTTTAATTTGCAGCCTATGTTTTAAGGGTATATTTCAGTTGAAACATTTTTGGTTGAAAAACTAGGCCTACCCACTGCTTATCGATTCAGTTCTCTTCCGTTTAGAGAGATTAACTAAGATGATGTTTGAAGAATGGTTTGTTTGCACGTGGTGTTGGTTTCTACTACTTCTGATCTTAGTTCTTAGTTCTCATCGGATGCTTTTTGGAAGTCTACTCAGTAGGAGATGGGTAACCGAGTTGAGTTTAGAGTAGTTTTTCACCCTTTGATCGACATTCAGTTAGAGTAGATTGTTCATATTCTGGAGGCAGTACTTCAGGCTTATGCTATTCATTTCAACGATCATCGAGACAAGTTATTGGCTTTAGTAGAGATTACAGACATTAGTCACCACTATTTGGGTATTCATGTGGGATGTTATAAGGAATTGTTCATATGCTAGTCCGTGTAGATTTCTGGTGGGTCGGCTTAATTTATTTAAGTTTAGTTGTGATGTGATTATACTGACAGGACTCAGATGATGCTGGAGATATTCTTTGTAGTTCAGAGTAGACAACATGTTTGGAAAAATAAGAGAACGTTAGATTTGGAGTTTGGAGTTGGCGGTATCGTTCATGTGTTGGATTGCATTTAGCCTAGTCGAGTATTTGCTTAGTTGTGCTCGTATCGATTTGATGTTGGTAAATTTGATTTGGGTCTTACATACTTCAGTCAAGCTCGATTCAATTGGAGGTTAGTTAGCTTTTAAAGATGAGCTAGTGGTTATTTTGAGCGATAGAGTAAGGAAGTTGAAATCTGGGGAATTCCTTTAGCTTATGTTTCGTAGAGGCATTATTCTATTCGAAAGGGTGTCTGGGGAACCTTGCGGGGCATGCGAACCCAGTACCCTCACCTTCTCGAGCTTTTGGGCTCTTTCTGTTCTTTAACTTTCGAGGATGAAAGTCCTTTTAGTAGTGGATGTTGTAATGACCCTCTAGGTCATTTTTCAATTTTCATGCGTTTCCAGCATTTCGAACTTCCCGATAGTTGCTACCCGTTATTTAAGACCTTCCATGGCATGTGGTTCAATTTTTGGGTAATCATTTGAGAATTTCATTAATACTGAGTTTATTCTGAAATGTTTAACATAAATTAGAGTTTAGTAAATTTATAATTTTTATTCTTATTGCCTTTCTAAAATGTTTTTAATATTTATGAAAATTCTTTAGTTATGATATAATTATATTATTTTATAATTGTTTTATAATTTATTAATATTTTAAATGGAGATACTGAGTCTAGTTATGTTGTAAAATTCTTATTATATAATAGAGGCTTTCTCGAAATAATTTTCTATTAATCATGGTATATCCAAAAAGTTATATTTATTTTACTACGAACCTATGCAATACCCGAATATATGCGTTGTATAATGAAAATGATTTTGGTGTGTCACAACCCATTCCCACGTGGAAGTAGGGAGGAGGGGACAACACATTGGTTGCTGCCACTTGTCCACAAGTTGGCCTAACTTTAATTGTTATACTTGGAGCTAACTTAAATGGGTAGAAAAAAGAACTTTCATTCACTTCCATTTTTTTAGATATATACATTTATATGTATGTTTCTCCCATTTAACTTTCTTTTTATGCATTTTAGAATTAGTATGAGTTCTCTGTTAACCAATGTCATAAATGCACATACATATACGTTAAGAGATTTTGTGGAAAGTAATCATTTTGACGTTATAATTAACTCAAAGAAACTTGACTATTCACATCAAGTTATTCAAGTTCAGGTCCTAGTGGGACACCATTTGGAGACTTTTTGGTAAGGCCAGGCTTTGGTGCGGTGTTTGCAATTTTAGCATTTGGACTTTAGATAGGCTACGGTCAACTCTTCTCTACGAGAAATTGTATTTTATAGATTTCATATAAGGTAAGGGATTATAGGATAGGTTTATAGCTAGTTGTATCATGATTTGACCGGTCTAGGGGATTTAGAATAGAATTGAAAATTGAAACTTGATTTAAGGATACCCGCTATTAGGATACCGTTAAGCCTGATTATTTATGTACATGACCTTAGGTTGACATTAAGAACACTTAGTATAAGATTTATAGTATTACTTAGTAATTTGGGCGATATCTCTCGATTAGATCCTCCCAGTAGCTTGATGGTCGTATTTACCTTAATCCTGCTGAGTGTTTTTTATTTTTTTGTTAACTATAGTCCTACTGAGTTATAATGTTGTTATCCTGCTAAATTGTATATTGTTGGGCCCGAGGCCATGATTACTAGACCAGTTGGACACCAGGTTAGTACCATATTGTTTGAAAGGATGTGGTTTAGTTCATAGATGCTTACGTTTGTATTGTTTGGATACTAGTGATAGCATGTTTATGTTTATACGTACTGTCGCTTATTTAGTGGTACGATTCCAACTAAACCTTGGTTTTCTCTACTATTTTCTAAATATGGGTCTATGCTCGCTTTTCACTATTAAAATTAATTTCTAAACGGAAGACGTACCACCCTTATTATTGGTTTATGATCTTTTAACTGAGCATCCTACTTTGAAAACTCAAACCAAGGCAGATTCTGGTCCATTCTTGATCTATGCAATTTTCACTATTTACTTACTTCGATCAAGGGAAATTTCGACCCTTTCTATACTATTTTACCATTTTAGTTTCAGATTTAATCTCGAGCACTGGACTTTATGGATTTCTACTTGTTTTAGTCTCGGTTAGATTTCGAGCACTTATACTCATATTTACCTCCGGTACTGGATGAAGTGGATTGGTTAGGAATTATAGAAGTCCTGGTTCAAGACTAGGCAGTGTATAGGGATATCCCGAGTCCCTTATAAGCCCTTTCATTCTATGAGCCATAGTAAAGGAGAAGGATGGTCGTCATAGGTCCTGTCTTTTTTAGCTACTGAGATGGAGGAGGTGTATACACTTGTGTTGGATATGGTACATGGTTTATTTTTCATCATCTAGTTCTTTTCATGACTGTCATTCTCTCTTATGCATTGCTTATCACCAGTACAATTGTTTGGCACTTGTATCTATCGGTCTTATGGGGGGTTATATAGGTACAGGTTATGGTTGTTGTTTGTTGAGTGTTTGCTAGTGCCTTTTGGGCTTATGGGGGCCCAGTTAGGGTATTGTTTGGCTGGGCTAGCTGGTTACATTATTATTCGGTTATTGTTGTATAGTTCGTGGAAGATTGGTTATGGATTGGTACTCGAGGTTTTAAGTACGCTTTAGAGTTCCTTTACTCCTTATTATGGTAAGATTTATTATTGTTAGATTATCTTATGCTTATTCATATTTTGGTTGGACACCCTGATTATGCTAGAGTTAGCTCCCTCATTATTTATGATCCTTGTGATGTTAGACTAGATCCCTCAGGGTGGTACCTTCATGTTGGGTGGTTTGTATAGCGCGGTTGTATATCCATTCCTCTCTACTATTATTATATATTTTATATCATTTCCTTTCTTCCTACTACTATTATATATTTTATATCTCTCTTTTCACCCTACTATCATATATTGACTAGTCACTTATGGTATTGCGCTTGCATCCCTTATTACCTGTAGTATCTAATAGTTACCCTTACCTCTTCACTGGAATTATCATGTTTGTTTCTTAAATAGTTGCATGTAGTTTATATTCCTGTTTTATATGTTATTTATACTTGCATTATAATTGCAGCTCAGTCGGACGATGAGTACTAAGTACCTAGTGTTTGGTACTCATACTACATTTCTGCACCCTGCAGATCATAGTACGAGTTATCATTGCTGACGTGTGCATCGTGTGGAGATGTCATGGATTAGAGATTTGGGGTGAGCTTTTGACGTTTCGAATTATTCTTGCTCTCTTCAATTGTTGGACTAATCTTAATTTTGAATTTCGGGGGCAGTTCTGTATATATGTATTATGCTTACCTTGTACTCTTGTTTTGTTAGAAGCTCTTGTACTGACTTCACCGGGTTTTAGGGTTACTTCTCTATGTTAGTCTCTTTATTGGATTCATTTCGCGCTACTTTCTTTCTTTCTCTTAATAGTTCGTTACTTGTTGTTCCGTATTATGGGTTGACTTATCTACTGGTGGGTTATGGTAAGTGTCATCATGACCTGAGAAATCAGGTCATGGCAACTACCCCACCCGAGGTAATGAAGCTAAATAAGCTTATAAAAGTAACTAAGTCAGCCCAAAACCCAAGGATTAGCCTAAGGAAGCGTATAGTGGTCATTTAGGTAAGTAGGGAACTATTTTAAACATTCTATCGTGCCCCACCAGCCTCAAAAACCCAATTTAAGGTAAGCACCTACCTGAACTTAGGTTAAGGGTTCTCAATTCCATCCCAAGGCACTAAGTAAACTAAGACTAGTAGTAAAAGATAATCATAAGCTATCATAAGGGAATACGGGGCTGAAATATACCCAGAAGGGCCCTAATTGGCAAAAATAGACAACAATTGTAAAAGGGATATTTGGTCTGTAAGAACCCACCCATGACTAGCACACTAACATTCTAATACTGTAATCAAGTAAAGTCTAGAAGAAGGGTAAGCCTAGCCTACTTGAACGGTGCTGAAAGCACGTAAAATCTTCTACACCAGAGATTTTCCTTTCCAAGAAGCCTCTGACAGCTCTCATACTATCAAAACAATGTTCTATACATCAAGATGATAACATCGATACCCATATTGCGTATATATGCTCCAGGTCAGAAATCAGACTAAAAATCCCCCATGGAGCCTGCTTATGGGATTACAAAATTAAAACCGACAGAGCGTCCTTTTCAGCTAAAGGATCATTTTACCCAAAATTGGGTGTAATCAGAGCTCAAAATAGAACCACAACAGTCCCAACAATTCAAAGAAACAAGAATCAAAATTGTAGAATAATGCCAAATTTAAACCGAGAACTTACGAGAAAATGATGATAAAATAGTCACTAGGACATTTTAAACTCTAACCCAGCTTCAATTGTCAATTCCTATGCTAATTTTGAACTCCCAAGTCTCATAAATAGTGTTTTAGGACTTAGAACAATAGTTGAAGATGAAGTGAAATGTTTATTTACTGCTAGGGGTCCTTTGCAATAGCGGGACCCCCGTCGCAAATGCAGGAGCTGACCCAGACAGGCCTTCGCGAACGCGGCGAGACCTTCACGATCACAATGAAGAAGGATGGATAGGCTAGGTGTCACGACCTGATTTCTCGAGTCATGAAGGCGCCTACCTTACCCCACCAATAGGCAAGCCAAATAATGGCCCGAAATGGCAAGTAACGGGCTAACGGGTGGAAGACCAGAAAGGCAAGGTGGAAAGGACAACTACAACAATAAAATAAGCAGAAGTAGAAAGTAAACATGTAATACATAACATATATATACAGAAACGGGAGAAAGAAGAGGACAAAATATACAAATGAACCCTCCCCAAGACCTGGTAAGGCCGGTACTAGAGCCATTACTAAAACAATACCAGAGTACTAGACAAAATCAAAAATGTATATAACATATACAAGTAGTCTCGAAAGCCAAATACTATACTGGAGTAGATGAAGGAGGATCAACCTCAAACGCGAGTAAGCTCACCCTGCTCCGGATCAGCACCGGGATAGGAGGATCGTGTCAATGTCGTCGACTGATACCCGGAACTGCATCAGGAAAAGAGATGCAGAAGTGTAGTATGAGTACCAAAGCAATGGGTACTCAGTAGGTATCATCGACCGACTAAGCTCAAATACAAAAAAAGTACAACTAAAATGTGAGGGCATAATCTAAGTCAGCATTAAATAGGGATAGAAAGGTAAAAAACTACTCACCTATGAAAATGTAATAAAGGAATAAGTAAAAGCGATACAGAAAGATATATAACACAGTAATAAGAAGGCAAACCAAACATAACCTAACTGACCCCCATAAGCCCGTCAGGCACACTGAAAAAGATAATTAACCCAACCATGCCCCCAAAAGTCGGTGGGACACACAAGAAGTAATTAAAAAAAGCGTAAATAATCTGTAACTGAACCAGTCCCAAGAAACCATAGTAGCCATCCAGATGTGCACCAGGCTTGAACCGGCTCCAATGGGTAATAATGAGAGGCCAGATGCCGAATTTGAACCGATAGTAGTTGATGATAACAAGAAGCCATATGCTAGATTTGAACTGGAAATAGTGGGTAATAACGAGAGGCCACATATAAGATATACAACAGAACTCATAATCAGACGCCGGACTCGAACAGAAACTCAGAGGAACCACAACTCCCAGAACAACAGTAATCAGTACCAAAACTCCAAGATCATGTCATATTCAGAGGCCGAACTCGAACCGAAACTCATAGTAATCATAACATAACCAGAATTTGGTGAACCCATAAGTAATCAAACTCAACTGTAAAAATGAAACCCAAACCATACCGTAACTAATGCCAAAGTTGTGCAAGAACTCATAAATAAAAAAAATAAGTATACGCAGGCCCTGAACTAAAACTAAAACGCATTTAAATAAACATACGCATAACTAGCTAAAAGGCAGGAATCCAAGGTTTCCTAGCTTAATGCCATGCCCTAAGCTCATAAGTACTACACCATATTAAGGGATAAAGGGACAGAAATCTACCAAAACGAGGCTCTCACCGAATAAATAAGGCATAAAATATTTCAAATGATACTCGGGCTACAACTACCTGCCCAAAACTAGCATAAAAGTATACTAATATCATACATAAGCTCAATCTAAAGATAGGGTAAGCCTCGCCTACCTGGACGCCAATGCAAAAAGCCTCTCTGAGAAGCCTCTGAATAGTGTCCTACTAGAACCCGAGCTTGAATAACTTGATGTAGATAATAAATTTATTCTTTTGATGATAAACTATAGCGTCAAAATATATTTTTTTTCCCACCAAATCTCTCTTCCACGTTATTATGTATAGACATGCTCACTTGCAAAACTAAAAGCTTCATGTTGTTTCTTGAAAATGCATGAAAAAGGTTTGGCAACATATGTATTTATCCTAAAACACCTTAATCAAGTTAGTAACAGGTGGCTGCCAAGGCTAAATAGTTAATTTAACTGCTAAAACATGTGTCATGCAATAAAATTAGCCACCAATAACCTATACATATTGTACATTGACGTGGTGGTAGCATACTACAACTTATTTATTCTATTTCTTATATATTTGGGTATTGCGTAAGTTCGTGATAAAATAAATATAAGTTTTTGAATATATTATAATTAATAGAAAATTATTTTGAATAAAATCTCTATTATATAATAATAATATTTTAACATATCTAGATTCACTATCTCCGCTTAAAACATTAATAGATTACAAAGCTATTATAAAGTAATATAGATATATAATAACTAAAAAAATTTATAAATATCGAAAACTTTTTCAAAAGGTAATTAGCTATATCTTTTTACCAAATTTTAATTTAATTTAAATATTTTACAATACGATCGGTATTAATAAATCTCAAACGAACTGCCCGAAAACCAAATTGTCAATCCCAGCAAGTCATAAATAACTTGGGACAGTTATAGGAAAGCTCTAAACGTCGAGGACATACGAAAATGAGGGAAATGACCGGCAGGGTCATTACAACATCCACTACTAAAAGGACTTTCGTCCGCAAAAGAAAAGGCTAAAGAAGTACCTGAAGGCTTGAACAGGTAGGGATATTGGGTCTGCATATCATGCTTGATCTGATAGAACCCTTACCTAGAAGATCCTGAAGCTGACTATTAAGCTCCTTCAGCTTGGCAGGAACCATGCAATAAGGAGCCATAAAATAGGTCAAGTGCCCGGCTCGAGGTTAATAACAAACTCTATATCACGCTCAGGACAAAGGCCAGGTAGGTCGGAAGGAAAAACTTTTGAAAAGTCACGAACAATAGAAACAGAGTCAAGAGAAAGACTCTCAGCACTAATATCCCGAAGATAAGCAAGGAATGCCTCACAACCCCTTGATATCAATCTCCTAGCCCGAATGTAAGAAATAATCCCCGTCAGCATGCGGGTAAAAGAACCCTTTCACACAACCGGGGGTATGCCAGTCATGGCTAAGGTAACGGTCTTGGCAAAAAAATCCAAGACCACGTGATAGGGAGACAACCAGTCCATGCCTAGAATCACATCAAAATCTACCATATCTAACACAATGAGATCAACACGAGTGTTAAACCCCTGAACAGTCCCCAAACAAGATCTATATACCTGATCCACTACTAAAGAATCACCCATGGGGGTAGCTACACGTAATGGCATAGATAAAGACTTCGAACACAAACCCAACCGCGGTGCATAATAAGCAGAAACATATAAAAATATGGAATCGAGATCAAACAAAGCATAAGTTGGCTGATGGCATATGGAAATTGTACCTGTGATCACAGCATTCGAAGCCTTAGCTCTCCAACCTACCTGGTACAGCATACAAATAGCCCTGTCCACTACTGAACTGGGTGCCTACCTTACCACCTGTCCTACCTCTCTAAGGACCACTTCTGAAACCCTGTGCACCACTCCTAGCTGGAGGCAAAACTACTCTGATCGGCTGTGCAGTCTGAATTAAAGGCTCAACCATCCCACGACGGGGACACTCACGAGTGACTACTACTCTGACCACCTGAACCACTACAACTAGGCTGACCCCTTTGATATCTGAAGCGCTGACTGAACCGGCCAACTAGGCTGACCCTGATGCATATGAGACTGTAGCTGTTGCTGGGGGTCCCTATCCTGAAATATGCATCCTTCAGGCTGTGAGCCGTTGTGGATCTTATTATAACTGGCCTGATAATGGGGTTTCTTATCGCTGCCCCCTTTGGCCTGGCGATCTAACTTCTCAATCGAATACACATGCTCCGCAATATCAGAAAATAACTTTCCTAAAGTCACCAAACCGTGTGTAGCCCTGCAAAGCGGTAGTCTCAAACCCCTAACAAAACACCAGATCTGCTTATACTCATTAGGCAAAATCATAGTAGCGTGTCTGGCTAACTCGTGGAATCTCGCCTCATACTCAGCCACAGACATGGAACCCTGCCTCAACCCAGAAAACTCATCTCGAATACGCTCGCGCATGCTGCGAGGCATATACTTCCCCAAGCAAACCTAAGAGAACTGAGCCCAAGTAACAGGTGGAGACACAGCTGGCTAGGAAACAAGATAACTTTTCCACCACCTCCTCGTTGTTGTGTCTAGCTGATAAGCAACAAAATCTACTCTGCGCGACTCAACCAACCCCAAGTTCTGTAACTTCTCCCACAACTGGAAAAGAACTCATAATCATCCTCTCTTGGTATCCCAGTAAACCTGGGTGGAGTCAATCTCAGAAATTGGCCCAATATCTTCTTCTCCTCCACAGACATAACTGGTTGGGCTACTCCCGACTGTGGGGTTATTAGTACTGGCGGAACCTCTGCTCTGGGAGTCGAAGCTACAGGTTGTGCCCTGATATCAATACCACCCTGTGCTATGAGCTGACCTCTCTCGGTCGGTGGTCCGCCCACTAACCCCAATAATTATACCAATGCATCCCGGAGAATCGAAGATGAAATAAACCTGAGTGGGGCTTGGGCTTCTCCATGGCCCACCTGCTGCTATGGTGGCGGAATACCTGGAGTTATCTAGGACTCAGGAGCTATAATAGGGTCTGGAGATAGCTCCCTAGCCTGACCTCATACTAGGGTTGCTGCTCTAGCCTGCCCTCAACCTCAGGGTCGACCTCCGCCCCTAAATGGAGTTCTAGCAACGGGATCGGGGTCCTGATCCCTGGCTGCCACACCCCGCGTCCTAGCCATCTGCAAAAGAGTGAAACAAATAAAGATCTGGAGACCAACATAGACCCAACGCACGAAAGTGAATAAAAAAGATGAGACTTTTCCTAAAAATGTTTTGTAACCTCCTGAAGATAGGATACAGACGTCTTTGTACCGAACTGCGGGACTCTACTAAAAATTGGCTCTTGTACCAAAAATATTGGTGAACCTAGGCTCTGATACCAAGCTTTCACGACCCAATTTCTCGAGTCATGAAGGCGCCTACCTTATCCCACCAATAGGCAAGCCAAGCCATGGCCCGGAATGGCAAGTAACGGGCTAATAGGCAAAAGACCAGAAAGACAAGGTGGAAAGAACAACTACAGTAATAAAATAAGCAGAAGTAGAAAGTAGATATGTAAGACATAATATATATATACAGAAATGAGAGAAGGAAGAGCACAAAATATACAAATGAACGCTCCATAAGACCTGGTAAGGCCGGTACTAGAGCCATTACTAAAACATAACCAAAGTACTAGACAGAATCAAAAATGTACATAACATATACAAGTAGTTATGAAAGCAAAATACTATACTGGAGTAGATGGAGAAGGATCAGCCTCAGACGCTAGTAAGCTCACCCTACTCCGGATCAGCACTGGGATAGGAGGATCGTGTCAATAACATCAACTGATACCCGATCTGTATAAGGGAAAGAGATGTAGAAGTGCAGTATGAGTACCAAAGCAATGGGTACTCAGTAGGTATCATCGACCGACTGAGTTCAAATACAGAAAAAGTATAACTAAAATGTGAGGGTATAATTTAAGTCAGCATTAAATAGGGATAGAAAGGTAAACAGCTATTGAGCTATGCAAATGCGATAAAGGTATAAGTAAAAGTGACATAGAAAGATAAATAACGCATTAATAAGAAGGAAAACCAAACATAAGCTAACTGGGCCCCCATAAGCCCGTCAGGCATAGTGAAGAAGTTAATTAACCTAACAGTACCCCCATAAGCTAGTTGAATACACAAAAAATAATTAAAGAAAAAGCATAAATAATCCATAACTGCACTAGTCCCAAGAAACCATAGTAGCCATCCAGATGTGCACGGGCTTGAACCGGCACCAATGGGTAATAGCGAAAGGCCAGATATCGGGCTTGAACCGGTAGTAGTGGATAATAAAAGATGTCATACTCTGGATTTGAATTGAAAATAGTGGGTAATAACAAGAGACCACATATATGATATAAAACAGAACTCATAATAAGACGCCGAAATCGAACCGGAACTCAGAGGAACCACAACTCCCAGAATAACAGTATTCAGTACTAGAACTCTAAGATCATGTCATATTCAGATGCCGAACTCGAACCGAAACTCATAGTAACCATAACATAACAAAAAATTTAGTGAACCCATAAGTAATCAAACTCAACTATAAAACTGAAACCCAAACCATACTGTAACCGATGACAAAGTTGTGCCAGAACTCATAAATAATAAAAATAAAGTATACATAGGCCCTGAACCGAAACTGAAACGCATTTAAATAAACATACGCATAACTAGCTAAAAGGCAGGAATCCATGGTTTCCCAGCTTAATTCCACGCCCTAAGCTCATAAGTACTACACCATAATAAGGGATAATGGGTCCGAAATTTTCCAAAATGAGGCTCTCACCGGATAAATAAGGCATAAAATACTTCAAACGATACCCGAGCTACAACTACATGCCCAAGACTAGCATAATAGTATACTAATATCATACATAAGCTTAATCTAAAGATAGGATAAGCCTAGCCTACCTGGACGCCAAAGCTAAAAGCCTCTCTGAGAAGCCTCCGAATAGTGTCCCACTAGAACCCGAGCTTGAATAACTTGATGTAGATAATAAATTTATTCTTTTGATGATAAACTATAGCATTAAAATATTTTTTTCCCTACCAAATCTCTCTTCAACGTTATTATAGACATGCACACTTGCAAAACTAAAAGCTTCATGTTGTTTCTTGAAAATGCATGTAAAAGGTTTGGCAACATATGTATTTATCCTAAAACACCTTAATCAAGTTAGTAACATGTGGCTGCCAAGGCTAAATAGTTAATTTAATTGCTAAAACATGTGTCATGCAATAACATTAGCCACCAATAACCTATACATATTGTACATTGCCGTGGTGGTAGCATACTACAACTTATTTATTCTATTTCTTATATATTTGGGTATTGCGTAAGTTCGTGATAAAATAAATATAACTTTTTAAATATATCATAATTAATAGAAAATTATTTCGAATAAAATTTCTATTATATAATAATAATATTTTAACATATCTAGATTCACTATCTCTGCTTAAAACATTAATAGATTACAAAGTTATTATAAAGTAATATAGACATATCATAACTAAAGAATTTTATAAATATCAAAAATATTTTCGAAAGGTAATTAACTATATCTTTTTACTAAATTCTAATTTGATTTAAATATTTTACAATATGCTCGGTATTAATAAAATCTCAAACGAACTACCCGAAAATCGAATTGTCAGCCCCAGCAAGTCATAAATAGCTTGGGGCAGTTATAGAAAAGCTCTAAATGTTGAGGACGTACGAAAATGAGGGAAATGACCGGGAGGGTCATTACACCAGGCCAACCTCCTCTTCGTAAACATGAAGGCGGGATCGCGAATACGGAGGTCAAGAATCCTTGACCCTTGTGATCACGGCCAAGGCAACGCGAACACTTAGGCCAATTTTGGCCTGCACCAGCAACTTTGCTAAGTTGCAAATTCTCCAAACGGGCCCTCGAGATTCGTTCGGAATCCCGTGAACACAAATTAACTATGCTAGCCTACCAAATTCGGCATTCCATACTCAACGAAACCATCAAAATTTTCATCTGAGGTTGTTTCGACAAAAAGTGGATCCACACCCAAGAGTCTGTTTTAACCAAAATCCACCCAATAGCCCAAAATGAGTTCGGAAGCCTTCGACCCAGACCAAGGGTTCTCCTAACCTAAAATCGACATTTCAAAGCTAATGAAACTGTCAAAATTGGCATCTGAGGCCGTTTACCTGAATTTTTGGCCCGAGATCATATTCTCAACTTCAAAAGCTCCAAAACAGGGAAATGACTCTAAAAATCAAATGAACTGCCCGGTAACCAACCTGTCAGTCCCAACAAGTTATAAATAACTTGGGGCAGCTATGAAAAGGCTCTAAATGTAGAAAAGGCATGAACATATAGAAAATGACTTGGAGGGTCATTATAGGCTTATACTGTGATAGTGATGTGAAATTGGGGTGTCTGGCTTGAACTGAGACTTGTAGCACATATTCATGATTTGATTGATATTTTTGTGATTTTTTACATATTTTTTGTATTTGGATTCATTATATTATTGAGTGCATAATCATTCATCTCATAGAACACTGAGTGGTTTTATTGAGAAATTACTGATTTTTGAAAGAAAATGAACCACCTTCTATTATCTTGGTCCGGTGCATAGAGAGATGTGATACTTTTGAGTGATTTAGTCTGATTTGTCTATCAAACAGAGTGATGTATATGAACCTCCCGAGTCTCTCATAGGTCTCATCTCACAGCACACGACTAGAGTAGGTGTATACCAGTATGCATTGGTCATTACATATCAACTCATATTATTGCATTGCATCATTTTTGGATTATTATTGTGTTGGAGATGATTTGTAATATTTATTGATATTAAAATCCTGAGACTTTTCTGTGTGCGGAATTATTTTAATATTCCTTATTCGATATAGTATCCGCTTAAGTTCAGTTGGCCTATGATGCCTACTGGGTACAAGTGGATTGTACTCACCCATACTTTTCTGCATCTTTCTGATGCATATTCTGATATGATTGGTCCTCGGAGTTGTGATTGTGTACTTCAGAGTTATGCGAGACTGCGGTGAGCTCCTCTGATTGGAGATCGTTTAGTTTCATCTTAATTCTGTCTTATTTTGGTTCTTAAGATAGTTGTGTATTTTTAAATTTCTAGACACTCTATATTAGAGTCGCTCTTATACTTGTGACAATTGAGTCTTGAGATTTCAGATTTCCTATTTGATTTCAATTGTTGATACCTTTGAGGAGTTGTTGTTGTTGTTGTTGTTATTATTATTATTATTATTATTTATGTGTGTGGACTTTATTCTGTTGTCTTACTTTGCGTAATATAAGTGTTGAGTCAGGCTTACCTATCATGGTTGGATAGGGTAAGTGCCATCACAATCAATGAGACTTTGGGTCATGACACTAATTCCCATCAACTATTATGGACTTAATGAATCGGGTCTTCAAGGCATTCTTGGATGTATTGATGATTGTATTTATTGACGATATTTTGATATACTCACGATTCGAGGCAGAGCATATGGATCATTTCTATGCAGTGTTGCAGACTCTTTCAGAGCGTATATTGCATGGGAAGTTCTTCAAGTGTGAATTTTGGTTGACTTCTATGCCCTTTCTTGGCCTTATCGTTACAAATGAAAGTGTTAGAGATGACGGCCTAAAATTTAAAATTGTAAATAATTGATCGAGGCCCTTGAATCGTACAGATGTTCGTAACGTTTTGGGCTTAGAAGGTTATTATCGGAGATTTGTAGAAGTATTCTCTTTTATATCTGTGTTGCATCCCACAGCACACACAAGTGTACGCAATCATCAAAATAATAAAGTGACTCGGAGAGCTGGATGTTGAGCCCACGGGAATTTACAATTAACCTATTTCTAATTATTTACTCAAGGTATCAATGCTCAAGATTTGATTTGTTATTGATTATACTACTTATCTATTTATATATAATAGAAGAGGCAAAAGCTTCATGTGATGCCAAGTGTAAGCACCACAAAATTTTAATTCCAATAAAAAAGAAAAACCCATAATCTATTTATATATAATAGGAGAGACAAAAGCTTCATGTGATGCCAAGTGTAAGCACCACAAAATTTCAATTCCAATAAAAAAAGAAAAACCCAAAATAATTTAAAACATTAACAGAAATAATTTTAAATATGAAAACTGAATCAATAACCAACTAAAAAAATGCTATATCTTGATTTAGTATCCAACTAAAAATCTATTTATATATAATAGGAGAGGCAAAAACTTCATATGATGCCAAGTGTAAGCATCACAAAATTTCAATTCCAATAAAAAAGAAAAACCCAAAATAATTTAAACATTAACAGAAATAATTTTAAATATAAAAACTGAATCAATAACCAACTAAAAAAAAGGATATATCTTGATTTAGTATCCAACTAAAAATGGAGATTTAAAATACCACGATTGAAAACTGATTTACTAAACAACTAAAACAACAGATTTACTTTTGAAAAAATAAATAAATAATAACCACAGAGTTATTTATTGCGTTTGAAAACTAATTCACTAAACCACTAAAACAGGAAATTTAATTCAGAAAAAATAAACTAACTTATAAAGATAACCAACTTCCCACTACACTTCCACATTTGTCGCAATCCTAAACGTATTCAAAAATTGTATTTTTATCACATTATCAGTTATATTTGTTTCACTTTCTCTAGGTTGATACATTCTTCTTTCAACCTCTCCCAGATTCACACCTTATAATCTATGCTCCAGAAAAGATTCTACTAAATACAAAAAATTACAAATATAACTTCACCATTTATAGAATCCGGAGAAGTCCGAATATGCAAAGGAGTTTATTTTATAGAATGCAAAGGTAATCTTTAGTCTACATTTTTATATGTAATTTGTTACAAGCAAATTTACTGTTTCAGTTGTATTTGTTTCACTTTCTCTAGGTTGATACATTCTTCTTCCAACCTCCCGGATTCACACCTTATAATCTATGCCCCAGAAAATATTCTACTGAATACAAAAAATTACAAATATAACTTCACCATTTATAGAATCCAGAGAAGTCCGAATATGCAACGGAGTTTATTTTATAGAATGCAGAGGTAATCTTTAGTCTACATTTTTATATGTAATTTGTTACAAGCAAATTTACTGTTTCTTTTTGTATTGTTAACTAAATATTTTCTTTATAACAACAAGCAACTGGAATGACGTATATCATGATTTGACATCTCTCTTTCATAAAAGTTCAACTGTATTGGTGAGAAATCAGAATATTGTAATGATTGAAAGAATAAAAATTTTGAATTCTTCTCTTCTATATCATTCTAATTCTTGGTTTTTTTAACAAAGCGCTAACTTTCATATCTATAAATGTTGTTGGTCAGGTCTTGACATATAAAGCAATCCAGACCAACAAGCAAGGAGACAAAACTAGTGTCTTTATAAATGTTGCACTCAAAGATGATCAGTAAGTTTCATTCACAAATATAAATATTAGCCCTTAATTAGTATTATAGCCTCCTTAACAAATAAATATGAAAGAAAAGTACATACTTCAAGCTGTCCTCATCTCCAGCCTTTTATTTATCATTATGTATTTTCGGATGACATTATGTTTTGATTATGACCTATACTTCCTCTTCTGTTTGTGTTGTATTTAAACTGAAAAGGGTTCAATTAGTTTTTATATCGTAATTCAGTTTTGCGTATTTTTAGTTTATTGTATTTTTGGGGTATTTTTAGTTTATTGTATTTTTTCTCAGTGTAGTTTTGAAAAAAAAGTTCAAAATATAATCTGATGTGTGATTACAATGTGAATTTTTTCCTTAAGTTTCTTTAAAAAAAAAAAAACCAATGTTAGTGAATTTATTAGCATATCTATGTGTATTCACTTTGTTTTAATATTTTCACTCCGTTCTGAGTGTTTTGCTATATCCTCTGTATAAAAATAAGAAAACTTTACATAGAACCTATCTTCTAGATGTTTCTTACACCTTTTTCTTAATCAAAACTTATATCTTCGTATAATTTTATGTCTGAAATTAGGATGATATCTTCTTTACAGACTCCTATTAAGAAAAGCATATCTAAAAGTGAATTGTTCATGGTAGACGATGATGACGGCTGGAATGCAAATCTAGAGAAGCAAATTAATAGACAAATCATACATTCAAGAACATGATGATGAGTTGAGTTCAAATCTATCCAGCGGCAAGATATAGGAGGTCATTAAGAGGGTAAAAAACATGACTTCTTCACTTTTGGGAAACAGTATTAACTAAAAGCATACTTTTATTTGTAGTTTTTTTTTTGTCTTAAATATTTGATTTCCATTGTGTTTTTAAACTCTTTTGGTTATGATCCTGTTTTATATCATACAACTTTATTAGTAAAGGATGAATGTGTGCTATGAGTTAAGATTTCTGTGAACCCAACATTTTTTTCAGTCAAGAAAAAATCCTTGGTTAAACATTTCATTTACAATGTCTTTAAGCTCTTTTGATCACAAATGAGTTTTATATTAGACAACTTTATCAGAAAATGAATAAAGTGTGTAATGGGTTTAAATTTTCCTGATTAAACATTATTTGCTTCTGACCAAAAAAAAAAAACTAATCTGTTTTGATTTGTGAAAATACAACAAATATGCCTATGGTAGTAGTACTTTTGGTCTTAATAGTTGCTCTTTTTGGTATTTGCGCTTCTTGGAGTTAAAAAAAATAGTAATTTCAAATTGGAATATTATCGCTCGGGTAATCTTAGTAGCTCAATTGGTTGGCTACCTGAACACCTACTGTCTTAGTGAGGGTTCAATTCTCCATATTGTAATCCCTTCCCCAAACCCCTATTTTATTTTATTTTTTTAAAAGGAAAAATTACATAGCATAGATAAAAATGGTCTTTAATTATCTATGATAGTTAATGTTTAAAATAATTACCTAGCATAGTCAAAAGTTAGTTAAAGAACTATTATTTATGTGGGCCCTCATATACAAATATAATAGCTTGTATGTCATGAAATTAATCTCTCTCATCTAATTAGCTTAAATTTTGGCTGACTTAATTGAGCACTTAATTTTATTTTTGATTTAATTTTGAAAATTGGCCACTTTATTTGATTTTTCTCTCTCTTGTTAAATTTTCCACCATCTTCTTCAATTTTTTTCCTTGAAAAGTAGAAACTATTGGTAGGTTTTATTATATTGAGTTTTGACTCTTAAATAGTATATTTTTATAATTTTTCCAAGGATTTATTACATCAAAAAACGTTTCTTTAGATTTTTTCTTCCAATTCATGCGAAAAAAAGGTTTCAATACGTATACAATATATATATATAGATATAGATAGATAGATAGATAGATAGATAGATAGATATAGATATAGATATCTTCTTTTTCTGTTAGTTACATACAAGTATGTATACCATGTCAATTTTTTTATGTATATATATGTATACAAATAACCGTCATATCTAATTAGACAGTTGCCATATGTTGCCATATACATATATAGACACATATAAAATATACATATAAGTTGTATAATCAGTTTTTGGTTTGTATAAACTATGTTGGTTCATATTTTATATATTACATATAGGTATATAATTACCACGTGTTTGTATATAACTAAATTGTATATTTTTGAAGTTGGTTTGTATAAACTATGTTTGTTCTTCTATTAGACATTAGGTATATCTTAGTATATATAATCTGTTATTGGTATTTTGTATAAACTAAAGGAAAAAGGAAAAAGTTTCAAGGATTCTCACTCCAAAGGGGGGAGCATTGACGTTGTGAATGGCTCGAAGGTATTTTGTATATACTCAAATGTATATTTGTATGAATGTATATACAATAGATATATGTATGTCTGTATATCTTTTTTTTTCCTATTATTTACACACAAGTATGTATATCATGTCAATTTTTTAATGTATATATGTATACAAATAACCGTCATATACAATTAGACAGTTGTCATGTGTTGGTATATACATATATATACATATATAAAATATACATATAAGTTGTATAATCAGTTTTTGGTTTGTATAAAATACGTTGGTTTATATTTTATACATTACATATAGGTATAAAATTACATGTGGTTGTATATAATTCAAAGGTATTTTGTATAAATTATATTTAGTCATAAAGTGAATTTGTATGTATATTTCTATCAGTGCGTTTGTATTTTTGTATTTATTTATTTATTTTGTTATATTTCTTTCACATACAATTTGAATTTTTATACATTTGAATTTGTAGATTTATACATATAATCTGAATTTATATCCATTTTATACTTTTGAATTTGTATCAATTCGCATTTATCTTGAAGATATGAGTTGTAAGCGTTTGTATTTGTATTTGAATGTTAAATTCAGAGCTAATTTTCATTTGTATCAATTCTACATTTGTATTTCTATTTATAGCTAATTTTTGTGGATACATACATTGAATGTATAAATACATTGAAATTATATTTTAAATTTTGAAGCCATACGAACAAATCAGAGGAATTTTAGTTTGAATTCTATTTTTGTATCTTGAAAATGAATTGGTAAGCTATAACAATCCATATGAAAAAGGAAGAAACAAAAGATTTGAAAAAGACATGTTGGAGAGAATAAAGGAAGTGAATCACTCCCCTTTCCTTTTTTATCTCTAAACATAAATGAAATAGTAATAAAATCTGTTAGTTAATATTTGTATATAAGAGTACTAAATATATTTAATCACTAACTAAAATCTATAAAATGTAATTTTTAAAACTTATACTGAGAAGTTAGTTAAGAGGGATATAAGTTGGCTATGTGAAGTTTTGCCTTTTTAAAAAGTATATTATAACTCAAAGAATTTAAAAGTAATGTCATCTTCACAAGAAGAAAGTATTCTCTAAGCCCTTTTAAATTGTCTTCCACGTAGGTAGTTCATAAATTGTAAAAGTAACCAATCGGCATCCAAACTAAAATTTTCTGCCATATCTTAACTGATTAAACAAATAAATATATAATCAAATAAATATAGAAGTCGATCAACTAATTAGTAATTAAAATTTTAATATCATAAAAAAAATTAAATATATCAATGGAATATGATACAAACATAAATTTTTGGATTCCATATCAAAACGTCTTAAGTATTGCAATCGTGATATGACACTAAGTATCAATTTTATTGTTTCAATATAAACTAATTTTCAATTTTAATTTATAGCGATAACGTCAAATTTAGTCTTTAATATTTCACAAGTTTATTAATAATTATTAAACATGTCAATTTGATATGACAATATTTTATTATATCAAACAAATAAGAAAATAATATTTTATGATTAATTTTCCTTGATAATAACCGTGCATCACACGGAAACGAATACTAGTTTTATTAAAGCAAGTAATTATTATGAAGGTTGTTCACAGAGAACTTGAGACCTAGAATTATGGCGTTTGAGTAATTCCATCTTATCTTTATATAGTTCATAAATGTAATTAAGATATCCATCGAATTGTTGAGTCACGACGTTAATAGTATGGTCATGTGCTCTCACAACACTCTAGTCTTTTGTCCAAATTAGTCTTCTAACTACATCATTGAGCAAAAATAGTCAAACTAATGTGAATTGAAACAAGTTATTCCTATATTTGACCCAAATAGGGCGATCAAGGTACTTTTCCATCCTAACCGCTAGTCTAGGTAGGTCTACATCATAATTGTTTCATCTTACAAGTGTACATAGTCAAATACCGGATGAATTTGATTTATTTTTTGGTAATTAAGTAGTTATAATGTACATAGTCATATACTTGATGAATTTCATTTGTTATCTAACCAATTCTTCAGTTGATTCTTGTAGGACTGTTTGGAAAGCCACTCTCGGAATTGGATTTGGTGTAATTGGGTGTAATTACACAGCTTGACCTATTTGGTTGGCCAAGTAATTACTTGATTAGCAGGTAATTGAGTGTAATTGACATAAGGTAATTACACTCTTCAATTCTTGGTGGGGGGGGGGGGGGGGAGGAGGGGGGCTGTGAATTGATGGTAATTACATAGTGTAATTACAAGATGCTTACTTTTTAATTTCATCCTTTTATTTTAATTTTAATTTTTGTTTTGTTTTAATTTATTTTTATTTTAATTATTTTAAATTAGCAGGATCGGCAAAGGCGGCGGTAGTCCGCTCGGCCAGAGAGATCTAGCTATTCAACCAGATTAGCAGGATCGGCAAAGGCGGTCGGTAGTCCGCACGGACAGAGAGATCTAGCTATTCAATCACCCTTATGCTGGGACATAAGAATCGAAATATAAGGGAACTTTTATATAACAATAGGCTGTATAGAAGACTTAAACCTTTTCCCTAAGCAAGGGGTCTAGCTAGAATTCAATACATATTCTTATTGAGCCCGTGTGTCTGGAGGTTCCTACCGGCAGGGATCGCCCTTTTTCTCAACATCAATAACGGGCTAGTAAATCGGCTTACCAGACGTAGTCACTAAGACAAAGCCAATAAGAATAGTACTGAATCTGACTGTACCACCATCTCAGAACCAAACCATATTGTTATACAATAATTTCTTTATAAAGCCAGATCTAATATAATATATGTAAGAGAAGTTAGTGATTCAACATAGATATGGAATTTAGCCAGACATAGTCACGGCGAATAGAAGAAGAAGGAGAAGGGGTGTCACCTTTGACGGACCCGGAGACAAAGCGTCTGCCCCGGATGCAAGGGGTCTTAGGCCGAAATGAAAGGCCAAGGGTTGGTGTTCAAAGTTGGACTTTTCTAATTTTTTATTATTACAAAATAAAAACCTTATTACAATCTAATGAAGAAAGAAGAGAGAAGGAAGAGAGAATAAAAAAAGAGAGAGAGAGGAGTCTAAACTTTGCCTCTCAAATGAAAAACAAACGCCTATAAATAGGAAAAAGAAAGAATCTTTACACAGTAAACTGGGTCCCAAGTGGGTCCTAATAAATAGTAAAAGTGGGACCTATCTGTCCCCTAAACAGTAAATCTACTGTTGTTGTGGTCCCCGGTGGCTACACTGTTTATGTGGGTCCCGGGAAGCTATCTCCATTAATTCATGTTTTCTTTTTTCCTTGTATTTTGTCTAACTCTTTCATTCGTCGGACAAAGTCTTCGGCACTATCAATGTCTGTTGCAGAAAGTATCACTTCTGGCTCTATGGGCTGAGAATCGGTGATATCATCATCATTATTACTCCCGCTTTTCATAGATGAGTCGGATTCAATCTGATGAAGTGAATAAAGCAGATTCCGCTTCATTCCTTCAAAGTAATTATGAATCATGGCTTCTTTGTCGCCATCTTGGAACATAATCTTTCGAGCAATATGTCGAATAGATGGGTCATCCATATTTTCTTGTTCAGCAGTGGATTCATATTCTCGAATCGTTGATCCAATGTAATCCAAGAGTTCTTGTCCATGGAGAATTTTAGTTTTGGGATCAAATTTCATTAATCTATCCCAAAAATTATTTGAAAATGTTCGGCATAAACAGGGAATTTGATCATCCATGTATCCTAATTCTGGAGCCCATTTATGGATCCAAGGAATAGAGAATTCAATAAAGAAATAGATTTGATCTATTTTTTCTGGGTAACAGATATGATCTGCTCGATATAAATCATTTAAATCTGGAGAAATAAATTTCCATTTTTGATATAAAAGAAAAAATGGTTCAGGCAAAATTTTTACCATTGGCCCGTGGTATGACCAGCAGTTTTGGAAACCAATTTGGGATAGGATTGTCAAAAATTTTTGAACACACTTTGATAAACCACATATGTTTTTGTTTATCATTATTATAGTAGAGGACTTGAGAAAAAGCTTTAACATAGTCCCAATAAGTAAGATTCATTTTAGTATTATTGAAGCTTGTCTGCCTCTCTCGCATTATGGTTATACCCCAATCATCGACAGATATAATCTGTTTAATAATTATTTTTAAAAAACTATAAACTGCTTGTCCCTCAGGGAAATGCTGAATATCAGCACTACCTGTTTCTATAAGAATAGCTTCATAATAGGATCGGGTCTTATAAGACTCGCCTGGGAAATATAATCCCTGAATTAAATACCTTTGAAATATTTTCCAAGGATCATTTTTTCCCGTGATATTTTGGAATTTTTGACAAGAAATATCATTTCTTATTTTGATATCTTTTCAGAGGACTTGATATCATCATTGCCCTCTTTAGTGAATGAATCAAAAGTATCACTTTGCTTTTGAGAATCCAAATATGCTTGCATCTGTGAAATATGCTTGCATCTGTGCGTAAAACGGATGATCCTCTGGAATATCTTCCAGATGTAGAGAATTTTTTGAGGATGATTCTCCTTGTTATATTTTAGAGTTTATCAAACTCTTTTTTCCACGTTGTTTTATCGGAGAATTTGTAGAAGATCCATATGAGGATGTCGATCCTTGGCTATTAGGCTGAGATCTTCCTGGCGAATAGGGTAATCTCCCTCTTCCGCGTCGCCTACCTCAAACTACATTGGTCCAAGGATGATCCATCCTGCAAATATTCACAGGATAAGAAATCAGGCAAAGAATTATCAATTCCCTTTATATATTGAATTTCAAAATCAAAAAGGGCTAATTGAGCCTGCCATCTTGCAAATATCATTTTGGAAGCATCGTGTTTGAAGTCTTTATTGAACATATATTTTACTGATTGAGCATCATTTTTTACCAAAAAAATTTCATTATATAAAGCGTCTTGAAATTTCAAAACACATTTAACAATAGTAAGCATTTCATGAGCCACAATAGCATATTTTCTCTGTGGCCTCAGTACATTTTCCTGAATGAAAACGAATAAGATATTCACAATTATCATTAGGATTAATTTTTTTTAGTATTCCACCAAAACCAACATTAGACGCATTAGTCTCAATTATCTTTTTCCAAGCTGGATTAGCTAAAGTTAACAAGGCAAAGATATAACCCGGTTTTTAATATCTTTAACAAGAGCCGTATGCTTATTAGTCCAAGGCCCTTTAAAATTCTTTTTTAGCCGGTCACATAATGGGGCTAAATCACGAGAAAGATTTTTATAAAAAGGAGCAATATAATTCAGGCTTCCTAAAAATCTTTGCAATTGCATTCTATCAGTAATAACATCAGGAAATTTTGATGCAAAATCAATAGATCGCTGAATGGGAGTAATCTTTCCCTAACAAATATTATGTCCTAAAAAGAGAACATTAGTTTGAAATAAACTCATTTTTGGTTTAGATATAAGCAAACCATTTTGAATGACAATTTTCTTTAAAATGTCTAAATGCTTGATATGCATTTCAAAGGTCTTAGAATAGACTAAAATGTCATCAATATAAACAATAATAAATTCTAAATTAGGATTGAAAATATCATTCATGATTTTCTAAAATTCAGAAGGAGCGTTTTTCAAACCAAAAGGCATAACGTTCCATTCGTATTATCCAAATGGGACAATAAAATTTGTTCTATAATTGTGTTCTTTGAAAATCTGAATTTGCCAATAACCTGATTTTAAGTCAAATTTTGAAAAGATATTGGCATCATGTAATCTAGATAGTAAATTCTTTTTGTTTGGAATCGGATATCGAATCCATTTTAAAAACTTATTAAGTGATTTATAATTAATAACTAAGCGGGGTATTACCCTTTTTTTTCTTCTGCGTTATTAACATAAAAAGCAGTGCATAACCAAGGAGACTTGGACGGTTTTATCAAACTCTTTTGTAGTAAATTATCAATTTCTTTTTTGCAAAACTCAACCAGTTCAGAATTCATCTGACATGGTCTTTATTTTGTAGGGATATGATCCTCAGAAAAATCATCTTCATATAGAAGAGTAACAATGTGCTTTTTCCTATTCCAAAAGGCACTTGGATGGTCAACACAAATATCAATAGCAATTTGTTCAGCAATAAATTTGATTTTTTCTTGAACTTTTGGAGAATTTAATGCATTATTAATATTTATGCTAAACATTTCTAGCTGTAAAGAATCGACATGTCGTTGTTTCATATCAATTAAAGTATTGATATCCCTAGTTACAGGATCAGTAATGAATGTATAACTGATTGATTTATTATTATAAGTGGCCATAAAGCCCTTAACATCTATATGAGTATACGGATAAATGACATTAATAAAAGGAGTTCCAAGTATAATTGGGGAATATAACTGATTTTTAACCAAAAAGAAGAAATGCGGTATGCAGACTTTATTCTGACAAATATGCGCATTTGACAATAAATAGTTTGGAAATATGGAATTGGGAGAATTCCATGTCAAGAATGATAGGTTAGAAGAGGTAGGTGTACCTCAAAATTTAGATTTATTAAATAAATAGACTATTCCAAAAATTCCTATAAAAACCATTTATGATTATGATTGGTTTGATAAACTATCTTCAAAACAGTTAATTAAAACTACGGAGCAGTCTCTTGCTCTGAATTCTTTTGAACAAACTATTCGTTTATTAAATAAAAATGATATAAATGTTTATAAAGGTCAGTATAATTTCTTCCATATTGGCATGGTTCAAATTGCTTTTAAACCATTAACTCTTAAAGGATTACCCGAACCTTTTTAGCAGCTTTATGTGATGCACATAATTTAAATTTTAGACAATCTTTGATGGGTTCTATAGAATCTACAGTGGCATATGGTCCAGTGTATTTCAATACTCAGCCTAATTTGCAACTTTCTTTGACCGATGTGTACATCCTAGATGCATTAACATTAAATGTTAAAACACATGGTTATAATTATTCTCCTGGATCTGAACTTATATGTTTATCTTATAGGATTTACTATAAGTTGTTATCTACTTTGAATCCTCGATGTAAGCTATATGATACTTCGAATCAAACTATAGTCTTTGAAACGAATTTTATAAAATCAAAAATTACAACTAGAAGACCTATTAGGTGTGACGAAATTAATTTTTCGTCTACTTGGGTGTTAAATTCTGTTATATCACCTAGTCAGATAGCTGATGAAGTCACTAATTCTGACTTTTCTCATGTGACGCAAACTTTAGATGGGCAACTTTGTATTCAATTTGAGGATAACTCTTCTGTTTGTAACAAGCAGTCATTTTCTGAAAATTGTAGCAATAGATTATTGCCTAGAAGTAATAGTTATAGGTTAATGCCTCTTATGCCCTCGCTTATAGCTCTGGTTGAGCCAGTCTATGGTTCGGCTAGGAATCATGCTGCATCTTTGCATACTATTCATTCGACTAATAGTCATATACATCAATTAAAAATTGACCCCACAACTAATGTTGTACGTACTAATACTGATGATGTTTCTGATAACGATATTCTTTCTGCATCCGAAATGGATTTCGATCCAAATAGAATTTAATGATTCCTCACAAAATTGATTTTAGTCCAGGATCATTGGCAAGAAAACATATTCAAAAGGAAATTTTTAATGATAAATGGAACCAATTTAGAACTTGGTTTTTTGAAGCTTATCGCGATGAAGATATGAATAATATCTCTCAAGAGTTATATGAAACTTGTGCATTACATAATCAAATTATGTATTTTGTGCCATGGTTTATAACCACATATTTGTCTTTATATATTAAAGTTATTGAACGAACCTTTAAAGATAGTAGTGGAAACCTTGTTCAATCAGTGTTTCCTCCACAATCTTCTTTTGTTATGCCTAATAATACAGGTATAACCTTTAACGCTTTGGAACAATTTATTGATAATGAAGTCAAAAAAGTAAGTATTTTCGAAATTAATAAATTAATTTGCCAAAATAATTATTTGGGTTTATATGTTAAGGTTTTGGGAGAACATATTGTTTCTCTTGACAAAAAACTTGATGATTTATCTATCCTTGTGCGATTTCTGAATAATGTCAAATTAGACAAAGTAATAAACAAAATTGACGATCTTAGTGACACGATTGAGCGAAAAGATGTTGTAAAAAATGTTGATTCAACAGCTAGTACTTCTAAAACAACATCTGCTCCTCGTATTGTTACTAGTTCTATTCAACAACCTCCTGAGATTTTGGATTTCAAAATTAAAACTTTTGATGATTTAGAAGATTTACTTGAAAAGAAATTTTCTAATTTAAATATTAATCCCATGGACTTATCTGCTCAATTTGCTGATACGATCGCTCAATTTGCTGATACGATCGCTAGTTCTTCTAATTTTAGAGAAGACTTGACTTATGAGGTTAATAAGCTTAGGAGTAATACTAAGCATCCTAAGTATGCTAAAAAACCTGATATGAAAACTTTCTATTAGCCTAGACCCACTCCCCAAGATGTTCTTATAGAAGAAAGGGATTGGAATTTGACTAATACGTCTTATAGTGGCAATGAAATTTATGAATGGAATTTAAATGATTTGTCTGATAGACAAATGACGATCTTAGTACATAGGATGATGATGTACGCTACCATTTGCAAAATTACTACCCCTAAGTCTAGTTCTTATAAGACTATTTGTAAAATGATTATTGCAGGAGTTACAGGACAGCTTAGAGGCTGGTGGGATAATTATATGTCCCTAGATGCTAAAAAGTCAATTATAGAGGCTGTCAATATGGAGGAAAGTGTTGATAACCTAGGTCATAGTTACAAGCAGGCCGAGAAGATGCGGTCTATTCATTAGTTATGACCATTTTGGAACATTTCAGTGGTAGATTTACCAGTAACTTTGAGTCTATTAGGACTTTATTAAATGGCTTGCGATGTCGGCACTTAGGCGAATTTTGGTGGTATAAAGATACCTTTCTTAGTCGGGTTTTAGAATTATCCAAAAATCCCAGTGAGCATTGGAAAGCTAAGTTTATAGACGGCCTTCCTCACTTATTTGCGGAAAGGGTTAGAAAAGCTCTTCGTGGAAATTACAGCGAGATTTCGTATACAAATTATACTTATGGAAACCTTATAGGTATTTGTACACAAGAAGGATTAAATTTGTGTAACGAGTTAAAACTATCTCAACAGCTTAAGATGGATAAGCTTAGAGAAAAATCCTAATTAGGAGATTTTTGTGCCCAATTTGGTATGCCTCAACCTGTTTCTCATAGTAAAAAGAAAAAGGGTCGCTATGCTAAAGTCTCCAATCCAGATGGTTCATATTCTTATAGGAAACGGAGATCTATATATAGATCTAAGGAAGAACGTGAAGCTAGAAAGGCTCACCGTAAGTCTACTAGATTTACGAAAAATAGGTCTAAGAGAGACTTAGCCAAAATTAAATGCTATAGATGTGGTAATTTCGGCCACATAGCTCCAAACTGTAAATTAGAACAGCTTAAAGCTTTAGAATTAGATAATGATTTGCATGATAAGATTTATGGTATGTTATATACTACGAGATCTGAATCTGATTATGAAATCGAAAAATCCAATTCTGAAGTTGAAGTTGATTTACTCGATTTTTCTGATGACGAAATAAAAAATAATGTTTCTGCTTGTAATACTTGCATGGGTAATACTTGTGTTTGTGAAAATGATGCATTTTATCAATTGCAATCTCAATTTCAAGATTTGAATATTCGGACAATCACTTCCGAAAATGTTATTAAACTTTTAAAGGAGGTTACTGATAATAACCTTCGAGAAAAAATTATTAATTTGGCAGCTAGTTCAAATGTTTCAAAAAATGAATTTAAATATTCCTCTCCTTATTCTTTGTCTGAAGTCAAGCAAAAACTTTTGAAAAAACATACTCCTTCTAGGAAAACTTCTTTTGATGATTTGAAAATCGAAATTGAAAGTTTAAAAAAGGAGATTAAATCTCTTAAACAAAATCAAATGATTTGTGATCATAGGATTACACAAATAGAGAATTATAATTCTCTCGTTGAAAATCCTAAGCCTAATGGTAAAGGAAAAATTGTTTATGAACAATCTGATGATAATACGGAAACTTCAAAATAGCTTGATTTGAGTCCTAATCATGGTATGTTTTTAGGAATGATGCAAATTGTTACAGCTCATAAATGGTACATTAAATGTACAATTTTGATTGATAATCATTGTTATGTGAATGACATTGCTATGATTGATAGTGGTGCGGATGTTAGTTGCATCCAAGAAGGTTTAGTACCTTCCAAATATTTTCAAAAAACTACCCATATGGTGAAATCTGCATCAGGACATGCTTTAGATATAAAGTATAAATTGTCAAATGCGCATATTTGTCAGAATAAAGTCTGCATACCGCATTTCTTCTTTTTGGTTAAAAATCAGTTATATCCCCCAATTATACTTGGAACTCCTTTTATTAATGCCATTTATTCGTATACTCACATAGATGTTAAGGGATTTATGGCCACTTATAATAATAAATCAATCAGTTATACTTTCGTTACTGATCCTGTAACTAGGGATATCAATGCTTTAATTGATATGAAACAACGACATGTCGATTATTTACAGCTATAAATGTTTAGCATAAATATTAATAATACATTAAATTATCCAAAAGTTCAAGAAAAAATCAAATCTATTACTGAACAAATTGCTATTGATATTTGTGCTGACCATCCAAGTGCCTTTTGGAATAGGAAAAAGAACATTGTTACTCTTCCATATGAAGATGATTTTTCTGAGGATCATATCCCTACAAAATCAAGACCATGTCAGAATAATTATGAACTGGTAGAGTTTTGCAAAAAAGAAATTGATAATTTAGTACAAAAGGGTTTGATAAAACTGTCCAAGTCTCCTTGGTCATGCACTGCTTTTTATGTTAATAACGCAGCAGAAAAAGAAAGGGGACTACCCCGCTTAGTTATTAATTATAAACCTCTTAATAAGTATTTAAAATGGATTCGGTATCCGATTCCAAACAAAAAGGATTTACTATCTAGATTATATGATTCCAATATCTTTTCAAAATTTGACTTAAAATCAAGTTATTGGCAAATTCATACTTTTAAAGTGTAACACCCCGTATGTTTTCGAGTCTAGCTGACTACCGTAATATTTATGGGAAAATGGGAACATGAGAGAATTGATGAATTATGTATTAATTTGTGGGCATTAATAAGTCTTACACAATTGGGCCCAAAAGGAAGCCCAAAAATCATAAGGAAGACATGGCCCAAGTGGGAATTTGACCCATTCTTGCCTAGTCTTCCATTGACCAAGTAAACACACCAAGTGTGTGGATGAGATTCATTATAAAGGGACTATATAAATAAGATAAAATCAGATTTTTATTCCATTTTGACTCTCATGTTTTTTTAGAATTATCCAAAGCCTTTTCTCACACAAACCCTAAGCTCTCATCTCTTTGTGGCCAAGATCATCAACTTGTAAGACTTGGTAAGTGTTTCTTATGATGTTTTAATATATTTTATGCATGAAATATGTTTTATATTATGTTGGTGGAGTATTGAGAAGTTCACAATGTGTGAAATGTTACATGTTGCTAAATCGGAGGATGGTTTTGCCTTGTAAGCTTTAATATGTACTTTTGGTCTTGAAGGAAGTGAACTTGATGGAGTAAATATTTACATGTGAGATTTTATTATAGTCTTACTTTGTTTTTTCCTTGTGTATAATGTTTGGAGTTGTTGTTGTGAAATTGGTGATGGTTTTGGTGACGTATTGACCGTGAAGTGTAGTTTTGGGTGTTGTTATGTGTGTTATGGAACCATGGCTGGTTGTTGGTGTTCAAGATGATCAAAAAATATGTTAAAAGGAGTTTGGTTATGATCATGGACCATTCATTGCATAAAAAGACCCAAAAGAAACCATTTCGGACCAAAACGGGCATCCGCCCCCGCGGACGAGGGCACCTGCGGGCGCAGATGCCAACGCAGGTGCCTCTGGCTGCTTCCAAAGGTCACCTGCGCATGCAACTCAGCCACATACGGGTACAGGTGGCAGCTCAGGTCAGCCCAGGTTTCCGTTTTGTGTGTTTTCGTCTCTAGTTGATCCCCGAAGACCCCTATACCCTTTTTGGATGTAATTATCAACTTGTGATGTCGTTTAAATGACTTTAAAGTGTCGAATGGAGGTATTTTGGACTGTATTCAGTATGTATGATTGTTCATATGTTGTAAAGAAGGAGTAATTGTGAAATGATAGAGAGAAAAGCGTAAGGGGTAAGTATGGTGTGAAATGCCATCAATGTATGATCTCTTGGTTAATGTGCATAATGTTATGGTGTTGTCGATATGATAATGCATTGGATTGTATTGTAAGGGGTGACATGACATTATACGGCATTCATATAGTTCGTTGTCGTCTTGTACGCCTGTATAGCAACTAGTTGCTAATGTAAGCTCCGATATGTACTTGTATTGTAGAGTAAGACGTAAAGAAGAAGCTGGACTATTGTGTTCATACATAGGCTTGTGTATTCGTACTTGGGAGTAAATGTATGTAAGGTTACTTGGTCCGTATCTTTCTGCAGCATATAGAATTCACATTGACGTTACACTTGTCCTATTCCGAAATGTGCTAAGGTATCCTATTCCCGGTTATCAATGGCAATTATCACATGTCTCCTACTCATTAATCAATTGTGAATCTCATGTCTCATATTCCTTGATAGTGTTCCAAAATCCCAATAAGATTGTGTTCCAATGTTCCAATAGTGGTTATGCTCATGTATCTTATTCATTGATTATTGTCCAATGATTCCAATGGTGTTATGTTTCCAATAAGGCTATGTTTCCAACAGTGTTTATTCATATGTCTCTCACTCATTGGTTAATGATCCAAAGCTTCAATAAAGTTATGACTATCATTGTATCAATCTCAAAGTAAAGAATAAAGTAATGCATATGTGGTTAATGATCAAGTATGGGTGGCAGCTTTGGGGGCGAAATGCCTAGCTCAAGTTGATCCCAAGATTGCTGGATCAGGGGGCTGTCCTAGAGGCATAAGCCTAGCTCGGACCGAACCTGACAGGGGGCAGCTCTAGAGGTATAAACCTAGCTCGAGCCAAACCTGATATGTTGGTTTATGGGTGGCAGCTCTAGAGGTAATAACCTAGCTCGAGTGGAACCCAACGCTTTGATTCTTAGGGTGGCAGCTCTAGAGGCATAAGACTAGCTCGAGCCGATCCCAACATAACGTTATGTTATGTTAAACCCACTGTTCAGTCGGGGCCTGGGTATCACAGTTCACAGGCAAAGATGAATAATAATAGAAGCAAAGAAACAAAGAAAGTAAAGAAAGCAATATACATGGTTTCCAAAGTTCAGTATAGTGACTTATCCATATTGGTTATGCATTTGAATTTGATTTCATTGACATACTCACATATCATACAGTTTCATTTGAGCCTTGCATACTCAGTAGATTCTCCGTACTGACCCCTCTTGGGGGATTTACCTTACTTGCTGCAGGCGCAGGTTCTAGTAGGCCTCCACAGTAGGTTGCCAGTTGTTGTAGATCATTGGTGAGATCCAGTTAGTTCGGGGCTTCTCCGAGTCATAGTTATTCATATGTTTTGGTGTTGTACATGTTGTATAAAGCAGGGACTTATCCCGACGTTTAGTTCATTTTGGTCAATGCACTTGTTTGAGGCTTTTGTAGACAGATGTGGGTGTATAAATGTAAAAGGTACATGTTGTTTTTGACTTGATGGCCTCAACGGCCAAGTTTCATAGATGTATATATGTCACATGTTCCATGAATTTCGTTGTTAGCATTATAAGCTCCTACGTGATAAGGGTGTTTCTGATGGCATGCATATGAATGAACATAAGTACAGGTTGGTTCTCTTGGGCCTTATCGGCTACGGGTGCCAATCACGCCTCGTTGGAATTCGGGGCGTGACAAAATTCAGAGGCTTCTCCTGATATTTTCACAAGTACATTATCCATATTCTCATATAATGTATATGCACTGATTGATTCAGGTTCTACATTTTCCTATGTTACTCCGTTGATTGCTGCAAAATTTACAAAGGCACCAGAATTATTAATTAAGTCAATTGAACTGTCTACACCAGTTGGTGAATGTATTGTTGCAAAAAGAGTATATCGAAATTGTGTGGTAACGGTGTGTGGTCATGATACACTGGCCGATCTCATTGAACTTGACATGGTGGATTTCGATGTGATAATGGGAATGGATTGGTTAGCTTCTTGTTATGCCGCGGTTGATTGCCGGGCCAAGAAGGTACATTTTCATTTTCCACAAATGGATATTTTTGAATGGAAGGGTGATGTAGGGGCACCTAAAGGAAGATTTATTTCTTATCAAAAAGCCAGGAAAATGATTGCTAAGGGTTGCATATGTCATATGGTACGGGTGAAAGATACTGAAGTGGAACCACTAACTCCTCAGTCGGTTCCAGTGGTTAGTGAATTTCTGGATGTATTTCCAGAAGACCTTTCAGGCTTACCCCCAGAAAGGGAAGTAGAATTTGGCATTGATGTGATTCCAGGCACTCAGCCTATTTCTATTCCTCCATATAGAATTTCTCTAGCAGAATTGCGTGAATTGAAGGAGCAATTGAAAGATTTGCTGGACAAAGGCTAAATTAGGCCTAGTATATCCCCGTGGTGTGCACCGGTATTCTTCGTATGGAAGAAAGATGGCACGTTGAGAATGTGCATCGACTATCGGCAATTGAATAAGGTAACGATCAAGAACAAATATCCCCTCCCTTGAATTGATGATTTGTTTGATCAGTTACAGGGTGCCAAGTGTTTTTCAAAGATTGACTTGAGGTCGGGTTACCATCAAGTCAGAGTTAGAAAAGAAGATGTACCCAAGACAGCATTTCGAACACGGTATGGCCATTATGAATTTTTAGTTATGTCATTTGGACTAATAAATACACCAGCTGTGTTCATGGATTTGATGAATAGGGTGTTTAAGCCATTTCTGGACGTGTTCGTCACAGTATTTATAGACGATATTCTGGTTTATTCAAGATCACCAGATGACCATGCTAATCACTTACGGCAGTTGTTGCAAATACTCCGTGAGCGTAAGTTGTATGCAAAGTTCTCCAAGTGTGAGTTTTGGTTAAAATCAGTTCCCTTCTTGGGTCACATTGTTTCAGATGAAGGGATACACGTTGATACACAGAAAATTGAAGTAGTGAAAAATTGGCCAAGACCTACGACACCCACAGAAATTCATAGTTTTCTTCGACTGGTAGGTTATTACCGAAGATTTGTGGAAGGTTTTTCCTCTATTGTTGCACCGTTAACAAAGCTTACACATAACGCAGCTAAATTTCAGTGGAATGATGCATGTGAGAAAAGCTTCCAAAAGTTGAAAGATAAATTAACCTCCATACCAGTTTTAGTACTTCTTAAAGGTACTGAAGGTTATGCAGTGTATTGTGATGCTTTCGGGGTTGGCCTCGGATGTGTATTTATGCAGCACGGTAATGTCATAGCATATGCCTCACGACAGTTGGGGCCACATGAAAGAAACTATCCCACACACGATCTTGAATTGGCAGTGGTGGTTTTTGCTTTAAAGATATGGCGTCATTATTTATATGGGGTTCATGTTGATATTTATACTGACCACAAAAGTTTACAATATATCTTTAAGCAAAAGGAACTCAATTTGAGGCAAAGAAGATGGCTCGAACTGTTGAAAGATTATGATATTGACATTCTTTATCATCCAGGAAAAGCAAATGTAGTAGCAGATGCATTGAGCCGTAAGGTAGTAGAAAGCACTAGTGACCAATTGACGGAAAAGAAAGAGATAATCAAAGACCTGCATCAATTAGCCAGCTTGGGGTTTCATCTTATTGAATCCTCAGATAAAGGGGTTATTGTGCAAAATGCAGCTGAATCTTTGTTGACAGCTGAAGTGAAAGAGAAGAAGTTTGCAGATCCTATTCTATTGCAGCTAAAGGAAAATGTACAACAGAATTTGAAAAAGGCATTTGATCTTACACAAGAAGGGGTGCTACAATGCCAAGGCAGATTATGCGTACCAGATGTAGATGAGTTGAGTAAACGAATTATGACTGAGGCGCATCATTCACGCTATTCTATTCATTTGGGTGCTACTAAAATGTACCATGATTTAAAGGACATATATTGGTGGGGAAATATGAAGAAGAACATTGTAGAATTCGTCGCTCAATGCCCGAATTGTCAGCAAGTGAAAGTGGAGCATCAGAAACCAGGAGGTTACATGCAATGTATCAATCTTCCAGTCTGGAAATGGGATATGATTAATATGGACTTCATCACAGGTTTGCCTCGTACACTGCGGAAATTTGATTCTAAATGGGTTATAGTTGACAGGCTTACCAAATCAGCACATTTTCTACTGGTCAAGACCACCTATACAGCTGAGGATTATGCAAAATTATACGTTAAAGAGATAGTGAGGTTACATGGTATTCCACTTTACATTATATTAGATAGAGGAGCACAGTTCACAGCGCACTTTTGGAGATCTTTTCAGCAGAGTTTGGGCACACATGTGAATTTGAGTACGACTTTCCATCCTCAGACTGATGGGCAAGCAGAACGTACTATTCAGACACTTGAAGATATGCTACGAGCATGCACGTTAGATTTTCAGGGCAATTGGGATGACCATTTGCCTCTTATTGAATTTGCTTACAACAATAGCTATCACTCAAGTATTAAAATGGCACCCTATGAAGCTTTGTACGGAAGGAAATGTAGATCACCAATTGGATGGTTTGAAGCGGGTGAAACTGTTTTACTTGGGCCAGATCTTGTTCATCAGGCTATGGAGAAAGTTAAAGTGATTCAAAAACTATTACAAACGGCCCAGAGTTGACACAAGTCATATGCCGATGTTAGAAGAAGAGGACTTGAATTTGCTATAGGTGATTGGGTATTTCTGAAGGTGTCACCAATGAAAGGGGTAATGCAATTCGAAAAGAAAGGGAAATTGAGTACATGTTATATAGGCCCATATGAAATTATCAGGAGATTTGGGCAGGTTGCGTATGAGTTAGCACTACCCCAAGAACTCTCCACAGTTCATCCGGTATTCCATGTCTCGATGCTTCGAAAATGCATAGGAGATCCATCTCGTTTTACTCCTATTGATGGTGTACAGGTTACAGAGGATCTTACCTATGAGGAGATACCTATTGCTATCCTGGATATACAAGTGAAGAGATTGAGAAATAAAGATATAGCATCCGTAAAGGTACTGTGGAAAAATCATCAAATAGAAGAGGTCACATGGGAAGTGGAAGAAATGATGAAATCCAAATACCCCAATTTGTTCCAAAAGGAAGAATGACAAGTAAGTATTTATAAAATTTGAGCATATCTCTATATAATGACATGAAGAATTCTCCTAAACTTGTAATTGGTTACTTTGAAATGGTAACACTAACATTCGAGGACGAATGTTTCTAAGGGGGGAAGAATGTAATACCCCGTACGTTTTCGAGTCTAGCTGACTACCGTAACATTTATGGGAAAATGGGAACATGAGAGAATTGATGAATTATGTATTAATTTGTGGGCATTAATAAGTCTTACACAATTGGTCCCAAAAGGAAGCCCAAAAATCATAAGGAAGACATGGCCCAAGTGGGAATTTGACCCATTCTTGCCTAGTCTTCCATTGACCAAGTAAACAAACCAAGTGTGTGGATGAGATTAATTATAAAGGGACTATATAAATAAGATAAAATCAGATTTTTATTCCATTTTGACTCTCATGTTTTTTTAGAATTATCCAAAGCCTTTTCTCACACAAACCCTAAGCTCTCATCTCTTTGTGGCCAAGATCATCAACTTGTAAGACTTGGTAAGTGTTTATTATGATGGTTTAATATATTTTATTCATGATATATGGTTTATATTATGTTTTTTATGTTGGTGGAGTATTGAGAAGTTCACAATGTGTGAAATGTTACATGTTGCTAAATCGGAGGATGGTTTTGCCTTGTAAACTTGAATATGTACATTGGGTCTTGAAGGAACTGAAATTTATAGAGTAAATATTTACATGTGAGATTTTATTATAGTCTTACTTTGTTTTTTCCTTGTGTATAATGTTTGGAATTGTTGTTGTGAAATTGGTGATGGTTTTGGTGACGTATTGACCGTGAAGTGTAGTTTTGGGTGTTGTTATGTGTGTTGTGGAAACATGGCTGGTTTTTGGTGTTCAACATGATCAAAAAATATGTTAAAAGGAGTTTTTTTATGATCATGGACCATTCATTGCATAAAAATACCCAAAAGAAACCATTTCGGACCAAAACGGGCATCCGCCCCGGCAGACGAGGGCACCTGCGGGCGCAGATGCCAACGCAGGTGCCTCTGGATGCTTCCAAAGGTCACCTGCGCATGTACCTCAGCCACCTGGGGGTGCAGGTGGAAGCGCAGGTCATCCCAGGTTTCCGTTTTTATGTGCTTTCGTCTCTAGTTGATCCCCGAAGACCCCTATACCCTTTTTGGATGTAATTACCAACTTGTGATGTCGTTTAAATGAATTTAAAGTGTCGTATGGAGGTATATTGGACTGTATTAAGTATGGATGATTGTTCATATATTGTTATGAAGTAGTAATTATGACGGAATGATAGAGAGAAAAGCGTAAGGGGTAAGTATGGTGTGAAATGCCATCGATGTATGATCTCTTGGTCAATGTGAATAATGTTATGGTGTTGTTTATATGATAATACATTGGATTGTATTGTAAGGGGTGACATGACATTATACGGTAGTCATATAGTCTTTGTCGTCTTGTACACCTGTATAGCAACTAGTTGCTAATGTAAGCTCCGATATGTACTTGTATTGTAGAGTAAGACGTAAAGAAGAAGCTGGACTATTGTGTTCATACATAGGCTTGTGTATTCGTACTTGGGTGTAAAGGTATGTAAGGTTACTTGGTCCGTATCTTTCTGCAGCATATAGAATTCACATTGACGTTACACTTGTCCTATTCCTAAATGTGCTAAGGTATCCTATTCCCGGTTATCAATGTCTATTATCACATGTTTCCTACTCATTAATCAATTGTGAATCTCATGTCTCATATTCCTTGATAGTGTTCCGAAATCCCAATAAGATTGTGTTCCAATGTTCCAATAGTGGTTATGCTCATGTATCTTGTTCATTGATTATTGTCCAATGATTCCAATGGTGTTATGTTTCCAATAAGGCTATGTTTCCAATAATGTTTATTCATATGTCTCTCACTCATTGGCTAATGATCCAAAGCTTCAATAAAGTTATGACTATCATTGTATCAATCTCAAAGTAAAGAATACAGTAATGCATATGTGGTTAATGATCAAGTATGGGTGGCAGCTTTGGGGGCGAAATGCCTAGCTCAAGTTGATCCCAAGATTGCTGGATCAGGGGGCAGTCCTAGAGGCATAAGCCTAGCTCGGACCGAACCTGAAAGGGGGCAGCTCTAGAGGTATAAACCTAGCTCGATCCAAACCTGATATGTTGGTTTATGGGTGGCATCTCTAGAGGTAATACCCTAGCTCGAGTGGAACCCAATGTTTTGATTCTTAGGGTGGCAGCTCTAGAGGAATAAGCCTAGATCGAGCCGATCCCAACATAACGTTATGTTATGTTAAACCCACTGTTCAGTCGGGGCCTGGGTATCACAGTTCACAGGTAAAGATGACTAATCATAGAAGCAAAGAAACAAAGAAAGTAAAGAAAGCAATATACATGGTTTCCAAAGTTTAGTATAGTGACTTATCCATATTGGTTATGCATTTGAATTTGATTTCATTGAAATACTCACATATCATATAGTTTTATTTGAGCCTTGCATACTCAGTACATTCTTCGTACTGACCCCTCTTGGGGGATTTACCTTACTTGCTGCAGGCGCAGGTTCTAGTAGGCCTCCACAGTAGGTTGCCAGTTGTTGCAGATCATTGGTGAGATCCAGTTAGTTCGGGGCTTCTCCGAGTCACAGTTGTACATAAGTTTTGGTGTTGTACATGTTGTATAAAGCGGGGACTTGTCCCGACGTTTAGTTCGTTTTGGTCAATGCACTTGTTAGAGGCTTTTGTAGACAGATGTGGGTGTATAAATTTAAAAGGTACATGTCGTTTTTGACTTGATGGCCTCAACGGCCAAGTTTCATATATGTATATATGTCACATGTTCCATGAATTTCGTTGTTAGCATTATAAGCTCCTACGTGATAAGGGTGTTTCTGATGGCATGCATATGAATGAACATAAGTACAGGTTGGTTCTCTCGGGCCTTATCGGCTACGGGTGCCAATCACGCCTCGTTGGAATTCAGGGCGTGACACAAAGAACACACTTATAGAACAGCTTTTAATGTCCCATTTGGACAATACGAATGGAACGTTATGCCTTTTGGTTTGAAAAACGCTCCTTCTGAATTTCAGAAAATCATGAATGATATTTTCAATCCTAATTTAGAATTTATTATTGTTTATATTGATGACATTTTAGTCTATTCTAAGACCTTTGAAATGTATATCAAACATTTAGACATTTTAAAGAAAATTGTCATTCAAAATGGTTTGGTTATATCTAAATCAAAAATGAGTTTATTTCAAACTAATGTTCGCTTTTTAGGACATAATATTTGTCAGGGAAAGATTACTCCCATTCAGCGCTCTATTGATTTTGCATCAAAATTCCTTATGTTATTACTGATAGAACGCAATTGCAAAGATTTTTAGGAAGCCTGAATTATATTGCTCCTTTTTATAAAAAACTTTCTCGTGATTTAGCCCCATTATATGACCTGCTAAAAAAGAATTTTAAAGGGCCTTGGACTGATAAGCATACGGCTCTTGTTAAAGATATTAAAAAACGGGTTATATCTTTGCCTTGTTTAACTTTAGCTAATCCAGCTTGGAAAAAGATAACTGAGACTGATGCATCTAATGTTGGTTTTGGTGGAATACTAAAACAAATTAATCCTAATGATAATTGTGAATATCTTATTCTTTTTCATTCAGTAAAATGGACTGAGGCACAGAGAAAATATGCTATTGTGGCTCATGAAATGCTTACTATTGTTAAATATGTTTTGAAATTTCAAGACGCTTTATATAATGAAATATTTTTGGTAAAAACTGATGCTCAATCAGTAAAATATGTGTTCAATAAAGATTTCAAACACGATGCTTCCAAAATGATATTTGCAAGATGGCAGGCTTAATTAGCCCCTTTTGATTTTGAAATTCAATATATAAAGGGAATTGATAATTCTTCGCCGGATTTCTTATCCTGTGAATATTTGCAGGATAGATCATCCTTAGACCAATGTAGTTCGAGGTAGGGGACGTGAAAGAGGGAGATTACCCTATTCGCCAGAAAGATCTCAGGCTAATAGCCAAGGATCGGCATCCTCATATGGATTTTCTACAAATTCTCCTATAATACAACGTGGGAAAAAGAGTTTGATAAACTCTAAAATATCACAAGGAGAATCATCCTCAAAAAATTCTCTACATCTGGAAGATATTCCAGAGGATCATCCGTTATACGCACAGATGCAAGCATATTTGGCTTCTTAAAAGCAAAGTGATACTTTTGCTTCAATCACTAAAGAGGGCAATGATGATATCAAGTCCTCTGAAAAGATATCCAAACAAGAAATGATATTTCTTGTCGAAAATTCCGAAATATCACGGAAACATGATCCTTGGAAAATATTTCAAAGGTATTTAATTCAGGGATTATATTTCCCAGGCGAGTCTTATAAGACCCGATCCTATTATGAAGTTATTCTTACAAAAATAGGTAGTGCTAATATTCAACATTTCCCTGAGGGACAAACAGTTTATAGTTTTTCAAAAATAATTATTAAACAGATTATATCTGTCGACTATTGGGGTATAACCACAATGCGAGAGAGGGAGATAAGCTTCAATAATACTAAAATGAATCTTACTTATTGGGACTATGTTAACGCTTTTTCTCAAGTCCATTACTATAATAATGATAAACAAAAACATACGTGGTTCATCAATGTATGATCAAAGATTTTTGACAATCCTATCCCAAATTGGTTTCTAAACTTGTGGTCAAACCACAGGCCAACGGTAAAAATTTTGCCTGAACCATTTTTTCTTTTATATCAAAAATGGAAATTAGTTTCTCCAGATTTAAATGATTTATATCGAGTAGATCATATCTGTTACCTAGATAAAATAGATTAAATCTATTTCTTTATTGAATTCTCTATTCCTTGGATCCATAAATGGGCTCCAGAATTAGGATACACGGATGAGCAAATTCTCTATTTATACCGAACATTTTCAAAGAAATTTTGGTATAGATTAATAAAATTTGATCCCAAAACTAAAATTCTCCATGGACAAGAACTCTTGGATTACATTGGATCAACGATTCGAGAATATGAATCCACTGCTGAACAAGGAAAGATGGATAACCCATCTATTCGACATATTGCTCAAAAGATTATGTTCCAAGATGGCGACAAAAAAGCCATGATTCATAATTACTTAGAAGAAATGAAGCGGAATCTTCTTCATTCACTTCATCAGATTGAATCAGACTCATCTATGAAAAACGGGAGTAATAATGATGATGATATCACCGATTCTCAGCCCATAGAGCCAGAAGTGATACTTTCTGCAACAGACATTGATAATGCCGAAGACTTTGTCCGACGAATGAAAGAGTTGGACAAAATACAAGGAAAAAAGAAAACATGAATTAATGGAGATAGCCGCCCGGGACCCGCATAAACAGTGTAGCCGTCGGGGACCACAACAACAGTAAATTTACTATTTAGGGGATAGATAGGTCCCACTTTTACTATTTATTAGGACCCAGTTTATTGCGTAAAGATTCTTTATTTTTCCTATTTATAGGCATTTGTTTTTCATTTGAGAGGCAGAGTTTAGACTCCCTCTCTCTCTCTCTCTCTTCTTTTATTCTCTCTTCTTTCTTCTTTAGATTGTAATAAGGTTTTTATTTTGTGAATAATAAAAAATCAGAAAAGTCCAACTTTGGACACCAACCCTTGGCCTTGCATTTCGGCCTAAGACCCCTTGCATCCGGGGCAGACCCTTTGCCTCCGGGTCTATCAAAGGTGACACCCCTTCTCCTTCTTCTTCTATTCGCCGTGACTATGTCCGGCTAAATTTCATATCTATGTTGAATCACTAACTTCTCTTACATATTATTATATTATATCTAGCTTTATTAAAATATAAAGAAATTATTGTATAACAATACGGTTTGGTTCTAAGATGGTGGTACAGTCAGATTCAGTACTATTCTTATTGGCTTTGTCTTAGTGACTACGTCTAGTAAGCCGGTTTACTAGCCCGTTATTGATGTTGAGAAAAAGGGCGATCCCTGCCGGTTAGAACCTCCATACACACGGGCGCAATAATAATATGTATTGAATTCTAGACAGACCCCTTGCTTAGGTAAAAGGTTTAAGCCTTCCATACAGCCTGTTGTTATATAAAAATTCCCTTATATTTCGATTCTTATGTCCCAGCATAAGGGTACTTGAACAAGGTCACGCGTTCAAATAATGTGGCTATTCAAGTCAATTTCAAGATCCAATAAAACATTGTTAAGTGTCCAAAATGACATGACCTTGGCCAATCACAAGCAACCTTATCACATAGCATTTTTGATGAGCTTGATGACTTGATGGACCAATCAGAATAATGCAAAAGAGGTTATTTACACTTGGACTTCCTACCCCCCTACTACTATAAATAGGAGGGTTACATAATTTTGTAGAATTTTTTTTAGCAAGCATTGGAGAAAGCCACAATATCAACTACACAGTTCTTCAAACGAGTGGTCAATGGAGTTCTTCTCAGAGATCAACCAAAACGATGAAGTGTTGCACTATGTCTATGGAGATCAAACACATCTCAAAGAGGTCTGAATTATCCTACATTCGAGAAATTCACTACCAAAGGCCCTCAAATCATGAAAAAGCTTAGGAGAGAAGAATCAAGAGAACAACGGAACTATGCTCACAAGATTCATCAATTAAATTATCTTTTTTTCTTATATATATTTTGCTTGCAGTTAATTCTCAGCACTACGAAAATTTGTTGTGAAAAAATTTGGCACGCCCAGTGGGACAAGTTCTGCTCTTCATCTCTTCCTTCTGTAAATTAAAAAACAACAAATTGAACTACTACAATGGACTTCAGAAGAATCAATGATGTTTCATGCTAGGACTCTACTACTGCCACATCTACTGAGCTCAATCATGCGGGTCCTTTCACTCGACACAAGCTCAAGACTTGTGCTTCAAATGGATCTCAATACTTCGCATCTTTGGAGATAGCAACAAAGAAAAAATCTCAGATGACCGCAGTAACTACAATCATTGGGGGTAACCTCGCATCTATGTTGTTTGACGAACTCTCTCAAACTGTCTTTAACATTGGCGAATCTAAGGATTCAACTGATTCTCCAATTTCAACAAAAGTTAACACCTTGATGGTTAACACAATTGACGTGAATGAGAAGTTTGCAATGATGGAGAAACCCATTGAAGCCTTGAAGAAGTCTGTTAATGAAAAAAATCTTCAAATCGCCCAACTTATGAGCAAGTTAGATCTTTACAATCCTGGAGAGTCAAGTGACAATCTAACATCGCAGGAAAAAGTTGATGGAGAATCTCCCACTAAGCCAATTGATACTTAATGCACAAAACAATCTGCTTCAGTAGCTACTCTAATGGTTTAACAATTACATGATATGATTGCATACACCATCAAAGCTTAATATGACGTTCCACCACAAAGTTCCTTATGATACTCAAAGTCGTATTCTAAGCGAATCTAGGGCTTATCAATGCCAATTGGATATCAACCACCAAAGTTGCAATAATTTGACGAGAAGGGAAATCCGACGCAATACATCACACATTTTGTTGAGACTTGTAGCAGTGCTGGTACATATGGTGATCTTTTTGTCAAGCAATTTGTTCATTCTTTGAAAGGAAACACTTTTGATTGGTACATAAACATGGAGTCTGAATTAATTAATTATTGGGAGCAACTTGAAAGTCAATTCCTGAATCGTTTCTACAGCACCCATCGTACAGTAAGCATGATGGAGTTAATAAACACAAAACAATGAAAAGATGAGCCCGTAGTGGACTACATCAATCGTTGGCGTACATTGAGCTTAGATTGAAAGGGTCAACTTTCCAAAACTTCTATGGTTGAAGTTTGCATTCAAGGAATGCATTGGGTCCTTATGTATATCATCCAAGGGATTAAGCGTCGAACTTTTGAAGAATTAGCTATGCGCGCTCACAACGTGGAGCTAAGCATTGCAAGTCATGGAATGACATCAACTATCTTTGATCCAAGGAAAGAAGCCACAAAATTCAAGGACTTTTCAGAAGACCAAACTAGGGAATCTTTGGCGATAACCGTGAGTTCTAGGAAAGCCTCCACAAGACAAAAATTGAATGAGAAAGCTCCAAATCAACAAACGCAAGAAATGAAAAATCAACCAACTTTTAAGGAGTTACAAGCAAAGGTGTATCCTTTTTCTGACTCTGACGTTCTAACGATTCTTGATGAGTTGCTAGCCAAAGAAGTCATTGAACTCCCTGAGTCAAAGTGACCTGAAGAATCCAACAAAGTCGATGATCCTAAGTATTGCAAATTTTACCATGTTGTTAATCATCACACTAAAAAATACTTCATCCTAAAGGAAAAGATCATGACATTAATGCAAGAGGGAAAGATCATCATTGATAAGTTGATGCAAACCATGTTAGCTCCAAACTGGACCATAAGAAAAGTTTAATTTTAGAAGCTCTACGACTTATAAGCTCTGTGGAATCACCAAAAGTTGAAGGAATTGTCATGCTATAATTTGGGAGCTTTGACCCAATTGGGGTTCTCGCCTTAAAGAAAACAACTAACATGTCCATGGCAAATGACTTCTCCAATAGCAAGAATAGTGACACTTTGACATTGATTGCTCGGAAAAGACAAAAGAGTCAAGGAACTTCTAAACTTCGACTTTCAAAAGTCGACACAAGATCAAGTGTAAATCTATTTCAACCAATGCAGGCTATAAAATCCAATACCAAACTGAAGTGCAATAATACTTCATCACAAAAAGTTAGAAAGATAGTTAAATTACAAGAATTCTTCCCCAAAATACTCCTCGATGCACGAGCCTAAACTGCAAGTCAATCTGCTCCTCGACGCATGAGACTAAACTGCAAGTTGAAGTGCTCCTTAACGCATGAGCCTAAACTACAAGTTGAAGTGCTCCTTGACGCACGAGCCTAAAATGCATGTCATAAAGCTTGTTAAGTTCAAGCTAAATTTTCAAGTCATAAAGATCCTAAAATTTCAAGATAAATTTTTTAGTTGAAAAGCTCTTCAAATTCGAGCTAAATCTTTAAGTTGAAAAGCTTCTCAAATATGAGCTTATGGTGGAAGTTGTTGTGCTCCGTGAAGCTTGAGCATAAACTACATGATACTCCTAGCCCGCATGAGTTTAAACTGTGTACGACCAAAAAAAAATTTTTAAAAAAAGGATGCATCGGTACTTGATCATCACAAAAATTCATTCAAATGTGAAGACATACATGAGCTGAAAAAAGGAAGACAGTTTGCATTGAAGTATAAAAAATATTTTATTTCTTCAACATAACATTATAAGATTTTATTACATTCCTTATGAAATAAGAATTAAATGAACCTAAAGTTAATGCAAATAATTGACTCCAAAGGTTTTTTTGTTGGTTTTTCTTGAAGTTTATTCCTTTATTGTGTGATATGTCATTCTTGATAGTGTGTGATTCAATTCCATATATGAGATGGTCTCTTGGTTTATCATCTCCCTTGAAAAGGTCAAATTACCACAGGAGTTTCCTCTCATCAGCTTCAAGAACGTCGTGGAAGAATGTGGCTGATTGAAAGATAAGCTACTTCACGCAATGATCCATCAGAATAAAAATTTATTTCTCCCGAAGTAGTTGGATGCTTGTTGCTTGAAACTTCAACATGTCCACATGGTGTGTCCTCATCTAGACGACATCAGTTCCCTTTGATCCCCCTTGTAAGTCTGAAAAAGAAAAGAAAATTGATGAAGCACGCTAAATGTGAGCAAGGGGCGTCAAGTTAAGAAAGAAAAATAAACTGTACAAATATAGTTTTATTAAGGACTTAATTTTCATATATGTTTTATCTAAAAAAATTTCCTTTCCAACGCCACAAACGGTTTGCGATTTGGATACTCCTAGCTAGAGATGTGAATTTTTCCGTGGGACTACACAGGACAACAAGCATGAAAGACATATGGGTCAACTTTGAAGCAATATTTGTACTAATCTGCAAAGACCTTGAAGTCCTCTTTCCAACAAAAAGAGAATCTCATGATTTCAGCACTCTGGGCCCGTTTGGCCATGAATTTTTTTCACTTTTTTCTGGAATATTATTTCACTTTAGTGAAAAAAGTGAAATTTGATGGTGTTTGGTCATGAAATTTTTTTCACTAAAAGTGAAATAAAATTCCGGAAAAGTGAAAACAAGTTTTACTTGTTTTCACTTTTTTCACTCCTACTTCTCTCACAAAACGTCAAATTTATTTTCATGGCCAAACATAACTCCAACTCCAACTCCAACTTCCACTCCAACTTCAACTCTAAATCCAAAAAATTTAATTGTCATGGCCAAACGCCTACTTATTTTGAGTTATGAATTTTCTACCACTGATGCGCAAAGCTGGACAGCAAGCATGACAAATGTCTGGGTCAACTTCAAAGCAGTAGTTGTACAAATACACAAATTGCTTGGTCCTGATTTTTAAGTATATTATATTTCTTGAAGTCCTCTGTCCAAGAAAAAAATAATATCATGATTTTGGCGCTCCTATTTCGAGTTATGAATTTTTCACCACAAATGAGCAAAGTTGAAGAGTCGAGCAAGACATAATTTTTGCTCACTTCAAAGCAATATCTGTACAAATTCGTAAAGCTTTTGGCCGTGGTGTTTAGATGGATTGTATTTTTTGGAGTCATTTTTCCAACAGGAAAAGAATCTCATGATTTCAGCGCTCCTATGCCGAGATTTTTCTACCACAGTCGCGTAAAGCTGTGAAACAGATATGTCAGATTTACAAATCGATTTCAGAAACTAATTTTGGTCAATTCAAAGGGAGTTTTGGTATGAAATTTTGATATATTATAGGAAATTGTGTTCCATTTCTGTATGACCAAGCGGCTCACAATTTTGTTTCGCCTACATGAGGAAATAAATATTCTTGCAAAGGCACACAACGTTGGAAATCACAAAGTGTGAAGGACAGGATGTTCCATGTTCTTCTCCAGCCAAATCGTGCAGGATGAAATGCTCCATGTAATCCTCTGTTAAGTCGTGAGAAGGGCGCTCCAAAATCTTTTTAAAAATTAAAGAAATAGGTCATTCCACACCAAAGCTTGAAAGATATGATTGTCCACATACTCGCTCTACATGGATAAAATATTATCGCTCTAAGCCTCTTTCTTGTCGAACCAAATGGATTAGATGTGTTGCATGCTCACTCACTAAAGATGGAATGCACCCACTCCATGACTTTTTCTTGTCAAGCCATGAGAGGGAATGCTCTAAGAAGTTCCTCGCTAATCATATGGTCATCCGCTGTATGATCTCGGTCTGATGTCTAGTCCATTTGATTTTCTTTAGAAACTTGCCAAGAAAATAAAAAGGACGCTAGAGATGACAAAGCCCACACGGTGCTAATTACACGATACTTCTTGCTGCTATACAGATTGACGCATAAACAACATGACTGTTCAAGGCGACATAGTGGATATTGGCATTAATCCCACAAAGTTTTGAGCCTCTTTCTGGGTCTCCTAAACCTACCAACATATCAAGTTTTATTTCACCTTGAAGCCCAAACTCATTCCACATATCAAGTGACGTGGCATCCCAGTCATTTCAAGACCAACAAGAAGAGGTCACGCATTCAAATGATGTTGCAAGCCAAGTCAAATTCAAGAGCCAACAAAATATTGTCAAGGGTCTAAAATGACATATTTTTTGGCCAATCACAAGAAACCTTATCACATAGCACTTGTGATAAGCTTGATGACTTAATGAACCAATCAGAATAAGGCAGAAGAGGTTCTTTACACTTGGACAGCCTACCCCCAACAACTATAAATAGGAGGGTCATATAATTTTCTAGAGATTTTTCAATAAGCATTGGAGAAAGCCACAACATCAACTACATAGTTCTTCAAAGGAGTGGTCAACAGAGTTCTTACCAGAGATCAACTCGAAACGATGAAGTGTTGCACGATGTCCCTAGAGATCAAACACATCTCAAGGAGGTCTGATTATCCTACATTCGAGAAACACACTACTGACGGCCCTCTGATCAGAGAAAAGCTTGGGAGAGAAGAATCAAGAGAACAACGGAACGCAAGATTCATTAATAAACTTATTTTTGTTTCTTATATATATTTTGTTTGCAGTTAAGTTAGCACCACAAAAATTCACTGGAACAGTACCAAAACATCATCTCTAATTAAAAGCATTTTAAATACCAGTTTTAAATTAAATGAGAAAACATTTTAACGACTATCTACTCTATCTCGTTCTTAATAAAGCTGTCAAAATGGGTCAGTTCCGCTCCACCCCGCCCAAGCCTCGCGGGCTAAGAAATTTGATGGGCTGGAGCGGGCCGGCCCTTCACTAGAAAGGGCCTTAAAATGGCCAGTCCAACCCAGCCTTAGAAGGGTCACGGGCTGGGGAGGGCTAGCCCTTCTTTTTAATTTTTTTTCTTTTCAATTTAAATTCAAACTTAAATTTTTGCCAATATTTTAATATTCTAACAAGATTATATGAAAGTACATAATAATTACAATCATAAAATACATTAGACATATGATTAGTAATGCTTCAACTTACAAATTACAATCTCATATCTTTTTTTGAAATTGATATTGAATCTCATATCTGAAGTATATAACATCAAAAAAATGACAAGATTTTCAAATCAAATATAGCAAACAATTATGTTGTTTCAATAATTATTGTGGTTCAGTCCTTTCCCAGACCTCGCGCATAGCAGGAGGTTTAGTGCATCAGACTGTCCTTTTTTTAAAAATAATTCTAGATAAAAATCTAGCAAAAAATATTAAACCAAAAAAATAATAATCTTTTTTACAAATAAATAAGTTAATATGAAAAAACAAACCTGTAAATTAATTTCTGAAGAATACATATGGCCTAAATCTTCAGTAAACAAATAGCAATACTCAGAATATTTTGTTAAGTAAAATCATGAAACTAATTAATTATTCAAGTCATAAAAAGTCCAACCAAATATAAATAGTGTTTACTAACCAAGTATTAAATTCAAAAATAAATTCAAAAAGGAAATAAATGAATTAAGTAATCTCCTCAGAAAGATTTCACACGCTCTTATTACCTATCCAACACTAAATATCGTCTTCTTCAAGAACATTTAAATCCGTCTCTGATAAAGTTTCTTAACATATTCATCTTTCATCTACTATTCATATGAAATGTTATTTAATTTTATATATGAATAACTTATTTCCTATCCAACGTTGTATAAATTATATGATTTAATACACGAATAACTTGTTTCGTATCCAACTACCAAACAAACCCAAAGTGTATTGTGTATGTTACTTTTAGGTTTTTTAATTATTTTTTTAAAAAATTTAATATTCATATTAATTTCAATTAAATCATATTTTTGGCCTATGGCCTGGCCTTGGCCCGGCCTCGATTAAGCCTCAAGGGAAAAGGGCTAACTCGGGTTGGGCTTAAAAGCCCCAATTTCAAATAGGCTTGAAAAATCTTAACCCAACCTTACCCTAATAGCGGGTTGGGTTGGGCCGGCCCCATGGACCAGGCCCATTTTGACGGCTATAGTTCTTAATGATCTTTAGCGGCAGTCGGCAGAGGCTATAAAAATGGGGTGACAATCTGATTTTCAATTGACTTCTAGGAATCGAAATCACTTGTAAGGACTAGTTTTTCATTCGCTATTGAGCATATTTTCTATTGGTAATCGTACCTATCCTTCTCTTTGAAGTGAGTAGAACACTAATTCTTTTTTAGTGTATAAAGCAAAAAAAAAAAAGATTAATCAAAGTGCACTGAAGGAAATAAAACCACTCAAATAATTAATATAAGTACAAGTGAAAGATCCAACAATCACTAAATAGAGTAAATTAATTAAACAAGAGGTAGGAGACTTTATTCAATAACTCAAAAAACTCATGAATTTCTACTCTATATCTTACTGCCTCACAACCTGAGAAAATATGTAGCAAGCACCCCTATTTATAATAGTACACAACCAAACAAAACTAGGACTAGAAAACCTATTCCATATGAACTAGGACAAACAAAATCTAATCCTAATTATACATGAATTAAATAAATATCAAAAATATTAAATCCTAAACAACTAAGAATTTCTACTCCAACTTTGAATTATTATTTCCAACATACTCCCTTAATTCAAAATTGTATACTCTCGCCTTTTTTTATCGTCATGGTTGTTGTATTGAGCACTTATCTGCAATCTTCAATTTCTTATTTGTGTTGGAGAATTTCTCTCCAATCTTCAATTTCTTGGTTTAATTCCAACATATAGCCTCCCATAAACCGAGATCTTCAAACTTGAGCATGTATTGAATAATATCATGTCTTGTAGAAGTCAAGTACCTTAGACTCCCCATCAATTTCCTAAAATAAGTAGCTTCAACGAAATTGCGGGTGTCATCTTTAGTTAGCTTCAATTTCTCTTCAACACGATTCAAAGTCAATTTGACTTTGTTCATGTCAAACATCTTCAACATGTCATCATCATATTTTTTTCCTCTTTTGTAACCTTGAATAATTATTCTTACCTTAAAATTATATGCTTCTCCAATTGGTTTGTATTTGGTCTTGCGCGCCCATTTGACTTCAGTTTGGCTTTTTGTATGTGGTAGAGTAGTATCACCAATAATTAATTTTTCATACTTTTTAAAATCTACAAACTTTGGTTAATGACTCAAAGTTTCTTGTATCTTCAATAACCATAATCATGCACCTCAATTGTGTATCTAAACCCTTAATTATTTCTGCTTCAATTTTGGGTAGATCATCAAAAATTTGCTCTTGGTGAATATTTTTGCTTCTTTCATTAATAGTTTCATATTCAATATCTTCACACAAATTTTCTTGTGCAACAATAATGGGTATTTCATTTTTGATATCCTCACCTTGTATAGACCAATTATGTCTACTACACTTCTCATGACTTAAATTACTAGCTTCTATCGAAAGAGCATCATTTTCAACCAAATTATCCTTTTTAGTCATCCCAAGAATTATTGGCAAATTAGTTTGGATTGGAATACTCTTTAGATTCAAAGATCTCTATACCACAAGAAAAATATTTTTACCTTCACTTATTTTCTCCACTGTTTCTGAATTTTAAACTTCTTCATCAATTTCTACCATATTCGTTGACTCTTCCTTTTATTTTGATTGATCATATTTTATTTGTAATTTCTTCTCCACCAACTCAATTGTCTCTTAATTTAGGAACATCTCATATGTCACCAACTCATCTTCTAGATCATCAAGTCTCAAAATATCATGATCTTGAATAGCCTCAACGATTGTCTTCTTGTCATGAAACTTCAAACTTTGAGATTCCAATATCTTTTTAACAACTTTGACTTCTTCTAATATTCCTCCATTTTCCTTCATATCATTAATAATTTCTCTAATTCTTGAAAAGAGTTCTTTGACAGATTCTGTTGGTTTCATCTGAGTCAACTCATACTGTCTCAAAAGCTCTTGAAGTTTCTCTCTCTTCACGTCAGCAACACGTCGATGGCATTTCACTAAAATTGTCCAAGCCTCTTTTCCTAATTTTATATATAGTAATTTGATGGATACATGCAATTCGACCTTGCAGTCAATGTAGAACCATGCCTTATAATCTAATTGTCTATTTTTTCCAATTGAGTAGCTGCTTCACCCATTAATGTTGAGCCTTTCGAAGTCTCTACAAATCCATTCTCAATAATGGACCATAATCCAATAGCCTTGAAAAAATTCTTCATTTGTTGTTACCAGCTTTCAAAATTGTTTCCATCAAACTCAAAAATAAGACAATCAAGTAAATATGGAAAATTCATATTTTTTTTTATGTGTCGGATCTCACTCTAATAGGATCTCACACAAGCTCTAATACCAATTTGAAAGAAATAAATCACTCAAGGAAATAATATAGGCACGAGTGAAAGATCCAACAATCACTAAATAGAGAAAATTAATTAAACAAGAGACAAGAGGTACGAGACTTTATTCAATAACTCAAAAAACTCTTGAATTTTTACTCTATATCTGACTGTCTCACAACCTGAGAAAATATGTAACTATCACCACTATTTATAATAGTGCATAATCAAATTAAACTAGGACTAGAAAACCTATTCCTATATGAACTAGGAAAAATAAAACCTAATCTTAATTATACATGAATTAAATAAATACCAAAAATATTAAATACTAAACAACTAAGAATTCTAACTCCAACTTTGAATTATTATTTCCAACATACTCCCTTAATTCAAAGTTGTATACTCTCGCCTTTTCTTGTTGTCATGGTTGTTGTATTGAGCACTTATCTCCAATCTTCAATTTCTTGTTTGCGTTATAAAATTTATTTTCAATCTTCAAGTTCTTGATTTAATTCCAACATATAGCCTCCCTTAAACCAAGATCTTGAAACTTGAGCATGTCTTAAATAATATCATGTTTTGTAGAAGTCAAGTACCTTAGACTCCCCATCAATTTCCTGAAATAAGTAGCATCAACGAAATTATTGGTGTCATCTTTAGTTACCTTTAGTTTCTCTTCAACGCGATCTAAAGTCAATTTGACTTTTTTCATGTCAAACATCTTCAACATATCATTATCATATTTGTAATGACCTTTCAGGTTGTTTTCTCAATTTCCATGTGTTTTTGATGTTTTGAGCCTTCCAATAGTGGCTACAGGTCATTTATGACTTGCCGGACCTGTCACTTCGGTTATAGAACAGTTTGTTTGGATTTTGGGCTCAATTACCTGTGTTGGAGATTTTGCTGTTAAGGGATTGGTTTTGAACCAAAATTCCTAATAAATGGCCTCGAATTGAAATTTCAACAGTGTTGTCAGCTCTGGAACATCGATTTTAGGCTAGGAGGAACCTTGGTCTGGGTCCCAAGGCTTTCGAACTTATTTTGGGCTATTGGGTAGAATTTGGTTAAAATAGAACTATGGGTGTTGGACCATTGTTTATCAATATGACCTCCATTTGAAATTTTGATGGTTCCGTTGAGTTTGGAATGTCAAATTTGGTATGGTGGCATAGTTTGTTTGCGCGCACGGGGTTCCAAAGGAATCCCGAACCCCCGATCAAAGTCCGTTTGGACTTAGGCAAATTTTTGGTTTTCAGCATCTGGTGCATCCAAACCTTGGCCTTTGCGTTCGCGAGGCTTGGTTGCTTTCGCGATGGTCAATAAATCTTGACATTCGCATTCGTGAGCTAGACTTCGCATTCGCTAAGAGTTAGCTGGCCTGACCGGCTCAGTCTTACTCTTCGTGTTCACGGTGGACCGCCGCATTCACGAAGACCATACCCGGGCTGGCATCAATTTCGTGACCCTTGCCGAGCATTAACGAAGGGCATTTCCCTGGCACTATATATATATCTCCCACAATTTTTCATTCATTTTCAACCCTTTTTCTGCCATTAGAGGCCCTTGGAGCTTGGAAATTATTGAGATTTCATCCCATTGAGCTCAGGTACGTTAGCCTATCGTTCCTTGGTCAATTTCCCCTTTTATTCTCGTGTTATCCGTCCCAAAACCCATTTAATTCTTGGATTTAGGGTTAGTTTCCTTGAGATTATGGGGATGATTTGAGCCATGATTTATGCTCTATCTGTGCTCAAATAGTGAGCACACATTCCTTATCCTTCGAGGGACCTCGTGACGGATTCAATTTTTGAATTTCGTTTGCGAGCACCAAGGGTCCGTTCTTGACCTAAATTTTGGCCCGAGCTTTTATATAACAATATGGCTCTCATTTTACTCGTATTAACGCGTTGATTATGATTTTGATAGTGCAACATCATTTTGGGATCATGGAGCAAGGATGAGTGATTCACGGATGGTTCAAGAGTGCGGTTCAGCTACGAGGTAGGATTCAGTCTACTTTTCTCTACGAGATTGTGTATTGTATAGATTTCATACTAGGTAGGGATTATAGGATGAAATTATGGCTACTATATCATGACTTAACTTATTTAAGGAATTCGGGATCGAAATGTGACCCGAACCTTAGTATAGAATATTCATTATGGCCCTAGAACCCTATTATCCTTGATTATAGGCATGCAAACCATAGATTGATGTTAAGGATCCTTTAGTATAAGAGACACCATTTGACTTAGGTATTTGGACAGTAGTTTCCCAGATTATGGTGTTATTATCATGCTAGTTATGTATTGTTGGGCTCAAGGCCGTGGTTACGATACCAGTTGGACTCCAGGTGAATATTTCATCCTTAAAGAGGATATGGTTCTAATTTATAGATGCTTATGCGGTTATGGTTGTATTGTTTATACTGGTGATGGCATGCATACATTTATGCGTATTTATGCTCACTTAGTGGAACGATTCCAATGAAAATCTTGATTTTACTATTATTTTCTAAAATGGGATGTATTCCCACTTTTAACCTTTAAAATGGATTTTTTTACAACAGAAATCGTACCACCTTATTTAATAAATTATGAGCTTTTGAAACTAAATATGCTATTTTGGAAATTAGATCGAGGTTGATTCTGGTCCATTATTAATCCACTCTTTTACCAATACTATTTACTTTGGTTGAGGGAGATTCTGACCCTTTCTACACTATTATGCCGATTTAGTCTAAAACTCATTCTCGGGTAATGGATTTACAGATTTATACTCTTTTAGTCTCGATTTGAGTTCGAGCACTTATTATACTTATATATCTCTCTGATACTAGATGGAGTAGATTGATTATGATGGTTACTGGAAGTCCTGGTATGGGATCAGGCAGTGTATACGGATGTCCCGAGTCCCTTATGGGCCTCTATGTCCGTGAGCCACTGTACCGGAGAAGGATGGTCATCGTAGGTCCTGCCTTTGCGAGCTACTGAGGTAGAGTATGTGTATACATTTGGTACGTTATAGCACTTGATTAGTTGATAGTACTGGATCACACTTGCATTCATTCATTCATATGATTGCCTATCACCAGTATAATTGTTTGGTGCTTATATCTATCGGCCTTATGGGGGATTGTATAGCCAGGTTGTGGTTGTTGTTTGAGTGCTTGCTTGAACCTTTTAGGATTATGGGGGCCCAGTGAGGTTATTGTTTGTCTGGACTAGCCGGTTACTTTATTGTTAGTTGTTATGGTTAATTCGTGGTAGGATGATTATGGGTTGATACCCGAGATTATTGGTGTGCTTCTGATTTCCCTTTTTCTATTACAGTAAGATGCATTATTGTTAAGCTACCTCATGATTAGTCACAATTTGGTTAGAGGCTTGAGTATGCTAGTATTAGCTCCCTTACTTGGCTATGATCCTCGAGATGTTAGGTTGGCTCCCTCAGGTTATTACCTTTGAGTTTAGTCCTATATATGTATATGTATATATATATATATATACATGGTATTACTGTATATCCCTCTCTTTCCTTATATATTCATATTGTAAATGTATACTTTGGCCTTGTATTACTACTATATATCCTTCTTTCACTCTTCAGTTGTATATTGGCTAGTGATATACAGTACAGCTCTTTAGTTCCTGAATACTGTTAGAATAGGATAGTTTATTTTTATTGCTCCATTAGCATTTTTATGTTTAGTTCTTGGATAGTTGCCTGTAGTTATATTCCAGCTTTACATGTTATTTATGCTTGCATAATCTTTGGAGCTCAGTCAGTCGATGCCTACTGAGTACCACGTGTTTGGTACTCATACTACATTTCTGTAGCCTGCAGATCATAGTACGAGTTCTCACCATTGATGTGTGCATCGTGCGGAGCAGCTATGGATCAGAGATTTGGGTTAAGCTTCTGACGTTTGGAGTATTCCTGCTCTCCCTCATATTATTAGTTTGATCTTTATATTGTGTTTCAGAGATGGCTTTATATATATATTGACTCTATATTCCACTTTGTACTCTTGTTGTATTAGAAGCTCTTGTACTGACTTCACCAGGTCTTGGGGTTATAATCTATATTAGTCTCTTGTTTATATTCTTTCTGTTATTTTCTTTATATCTCATGGTAGTCCGTTACTAGCAGTTTCGGACAACGGGTTGGCTTACCTACTAGTGGGTTATTGTAGGGCCATCATGACTTGAGAAATCAGGTCGTAATAATATTTTTTCCTCTTTTTGAAACCTTGAATAATTATTCTTGCCATAAAATTATCTTCTTTTCCATTTGGTTTGTATTTGGTCTTGCGCGCCCATTTGACTTCAGTTTGCTTTTTTGTATGTGGTAGAGTAGTATCATCTACAATCAATTTTTCATACTTTTCAAAATCTACAACTTTGGTTAATGACTCAAAGTTGCTTGTATCTTCAATAACCATAATCATGCACTTCAATTGCGGATCTAAACCCTTAATTAATTCTGCTTCAAATTTGGGTAGATCATCAAAAACTTGCTCTTGGTGAATATTTTTGCTTCTTTCTTTGGTAGTTTCATCTTCAATATCTTCACACAAATTTTCTTGTGCGACAACGATGGGTATTTCTTTTTTGATATCCTCACCTTGTATAGACCAATCATGCCTATTACCCTTCTCATGGCTTAAAACACTAGCTTCTATCGAAAGAGCATCAGTTTTAACTAAATTATCCTTTTTAGTCATCCCAAGAATTATTGGCAAATCTATTTGGACAATACTGGAATCCTCTTTGGATTCGAAGATCTCTATACCGCAATAAAAATTATTTTCCCCTTCACTTCTTTTCTCCAATGTTTCTTAATTTTGATCTTCTTCATCAATTTCTACCATATTCGTTGACTCTTCCTTTTGTTTAGATTGATCATTATTTTTTTGCAATGTCTTCTCCACCAACTCAATTGTCTCTTGATTTAGGGACATCTCATATGTCACCAACTCATCTTCTATATCATCAAATCTCAAAATATCATGATCTTGGATAGCCTCAACGTTGTTTTCTTGTCATGAAACTTCAAACTTAGAGATTTTAATATCTTTTTAACAACTTTGACTTCTTCTAATATTTCTCCATTTGCCTTCATATCACTAATAATTTCTCTAATTCTTGTAAAGAATTCTTTGACAGATTTCGTTGGTTTCATCTGGGCCAACTCATACTGTATCAAAATCTCTTGAAGTTTCTCTCTCTTCAGGTCAGCAGCACATCGATGCCATTTCACTTAAATTGTCCAAGCCTCTTTTGTTGATCTTACATATATTAATTTGATGGATACATGTGTGATCATATGAATTTTAAATATATTAGTCCAAATAAATATGGCGGATTAATATAATTGGATTAATTATTTAAGTCCAATAGATATGGATTTAATTAAAGTCCAAAATTCATCGGGCTAGTCCATTAATTTGGGCTACAAATAATGAGCCCACTTGGTTAAGCCCAATATGTCATCTTAGTCTAGAGGCCTAATTTGGCGCCACGTGTCAAATGATGTGGCATTCCAAGTCAAGTAAAGAAGCCAATAGGACCGTGCCACATGTCAAAATGATGCAGCAAGCCTAGTGAAATCAAAGGCCCATAAGAATGCGCCACGTCACTTAAATCTGATTGGCCAAAAGAAGCTCATCGGGCCTCATAATTCAAAAAGAGGACGAATAATTCGAACAAGAAGCAAGAGAAAGCTCGTGGATCAAACACCACAAATTTCTCTACAAGCTACAAGTTCAAGCATTCAAGTTCATAAACAACTGAAGATCAAGACGAAGATTCAAGATCAAGCTCAACAGCCCTTGAATCCAAATTCACAAGTCAAGATCAAGTTCATTAAATCCACAAATCAAGTTCAAGTTCATCAAATTCAAGATTAAGCTCGAAGCCCTTGAATTTATATTTAGAAAGGCGAATCAGAGGATTCATAGAGATTGTAACACTCACATATTGAAATCAATAAACGATTGTTGCAATATTTTTCTGTCCCGATTATTATTTTCTCGGTCGCGAATTTTATTGTCTACAAATTCTGCCACGCCCAGTGGGACAATCTCTACCTCTCATCTCAACTTTCCAACTTCAAAAGTTCAAGAATGCCGAAATGACTTCCAAGAAGGTCAACTCTCAATCCACTACCTCTAAGGCTGCTAATTCCAAGTTCTCCGCCGAGGTAGAAAGCATCCTTGATGTTACTTTTGGAAGCTTTGGGGCTGTCACAAGGAGCAAGGCCAACATGATGGAGCAACAAACACATCGAGTGTCGATGACATCAACTCCAGTTTTTGGGTCTTCAACCCCAAAAAGAACAAGGTCCTCTACAAGTGCTTCAGAAGAAGGAAGCAGTGTGGCAGAGAAAATTAAGAAGACTCTGGATCTACTTGATCTCTCTGGTTCAAAAAACTCTAGCACAAAGAACGATGGTCATTCAACCAACATGTCATCTCCACTTACTTCGCGCGAGCCAAGAACTTCAGAGATCAACTTATGTGATAATCCGTTCTACTCTCCAACGTCTCCAATAATTATGCAAACAATGGTAACTGATGTCTCATCCATGGAGGAGCAACTTGCGAATATGGCGAAGGCGATTGAAGGTTTGACCAAGTATGTGCAAACTCAAGACACTCGGATCGATAAGTTGATGGATCGAATGGAAGGTTTAATAGATGGAGATTCTAGCCATGCACCTGGAAAGGCTCCAGAAGTTCAAGAGATAGATCCTCCTACTAAACAGATACCACCTACTAAGGAGGTGCCAGTCGCTTCTGACGGAATGATCCCAATTGATCTATTGAAGGAGTTCATTGAAGGGACCCTCAAGGACAAGTACGACATTGCTACCAAGTCTTCCCTGACGTATGCCAAGCCTTACACTGCTAGGATTGATAGCTTCAAGATTCCTGCCGGTTATCAACCCCCCAAATTTCAACAATTTGAGGGCAAAGGGAATCCAAAGCAACATGTCGCCCACTTTGTTGTGACATGCAATAATGCCGGAACATACGGTGACTATCTCGTCAAGCAATTTGTCAGCTCCCTAAAGGGAAACGCCTTCGATTGGTACACTGACCTCGAGCCCAATTCCATTGATAGCTGGGAGCAACTGGAGCATGAATTCCTAAATCGTTTCTATAGCACGAGGCGTACAGTGAGCATGGTAGAGCTCACAAATACTCGTCAAAGAAAGGATGAGCCAATTATCGACTTCATCAATCGATGGAGAAATGCTAGCCTAAACTGTAAAGATAGGCTCAGCGAAACTTCCGCAATAGAGATGTGTATCCAAGGAATGCACTGGGAACTTCTCTATATTTTGCAAGGCATTAAGACAAAATCCTTTGAAGATTTAGCGCCCATCCATGGAGTTGAGTATGTCTTCTATCGGAAAAGGAGTAGCGCCCATCCATGACCCTTAAAAGGGAAAGGACAAACAGAAACCTAGGAGATGGACCAAGTTTGTCCCCAAAAGTGACAACAAAGAATCCATGAATGTCAACGTGTCTCCTATGAAGCTCACCACAAAGGTAAGCAAGAAGCAAAGCATAAAGACGACTTCTCAAGCGCGTCCAAACCAGAAGTTAACTTTCAAGGAGATGCAGAAAAAAGAATACCCCTTCCTTGATTCTGACGTTTCCAAAATTTTTGATGAACTTCTTGAGCTAAAGCTCATTGATCTACCAGAAATGAAGCAGCCCGACGAAGCTAAAAAAACTGATGACCCAAACTATTGTAAGTATCACAGGCTTGTGGGTCACCCTTTGGAGAAATGTTTTGTCTTCAAGGATAAAATCATGCAACTGGCTAATGAGAAGAAGATCGTGTTTGATGATGAGAAGGTCACTTCTCATCAAATCTCCATCACTTTTGGCTCACTCGATCCGGTCAAAATATGCAACTTCAAAGAGCGTAATGAAGAGCCATTAGAGCATGACAAGTCTCTAATTGATGAAGGTGATGATGAAGGTTGGACTTTGGTGACTAGGCGGAGACGCAACAAGATGATGTGTCTATGAAAAGACTCATCCAAGCAGCCAACCAGAAGGAGAATGGTAAAGAAACTGAGGAAACAGAGGTTGGTTGAGCTGCCAAAGAGGGCGAGTGTAGTGGAGCATCACCACCAAAAACCACGATGTCCTGTGACCTTGGAAGAATTCTTTCCAAGTTGGTTCTGCTCCAAGACTACTCAATACAACATTGAGGCATCTTGTTTCAATACTGACAAAGAAGAAGCAAAGGGCGAAAGCCTATTGATGGAACGTCCTTCTCCTGAAAGGCCTACTAAATCTCTTCACCAAGAAGCACATGTATGTAATACAAAAATCACATTTACAGATGATGATCTCCTGTTTGGTGAAACACTACACAATCGTCCCTTGTATATGGTAGGTCATGTTCTAGAGAAGAAGATAAATAGAATCCTGATAGATGAAGGGTCTGGAGTAAACATCCTGCCTATTCGCACACTGAAGGAACTTGGCGTCACAACTGATGAACTTATTGAAAGCCATTTGATGATCCAAGGGTTCAATCAAGGGGGTCAGAGGGCCATAGGATCCATCAAGTTAGAGATTCATATGGACGATTTACGATCAAATGTATTGATGCATGTGATCGATGCCAAAACTTCATATAATATATTACTTGGTAGGCCTTAGGTACATGAGAACAAAATTATTTCATCCTCCTACTATCAATGCCTGAAGTATCTTAAAAATGGAGTGGAGAGAAAGATAGTGGCCGATGATAAGCCATTCACTGAAGCTGAATCATACTTCGCAGATGCAAAATTCTACTTGAAGAATTATGTCGTGAAGGAGAAAAAGGTTGATGATGTCACATCAACCAAGTGTGATGATCTTGCAGCTAAGAAGGTTGAGGTGGCTGTTGAAAACGTTGTCATTAAAAAGCCTCCCTCCACTTCAAATAAAGGGAATGTCGCGTACTTAAAGAAGAAGGCAACTCCTGTGCTCCGCTATGTACCAAAAGTAGGGAAAGAAGTACGACACTCATCCGATGTCCAAGGTAATGTACTAGGGGGGCTAACTCTTCCGGTAAAGCGAATGGATGCAATAAATTTGCCCTCAAGGCCACTTGAGGAATTTGTGGCTCAAAATTCACTGCGAGATATGACACTCCCTTCAAAGCGTACGAAAGAAGGTTTTGATCCAAATGCTTACAAGTTATTCGTAAAAGCTGGATACAACCCTAATGAGCCATCAAATTTGGGGAAAATCCCATCAGAAGCTGCTACCAGGAAAGCGCACGAAGGCTTAGGGTACATGCCGCCACCGCCAGTGCGCATCTCTATTAGAAGGGTGGCTAGCGACTACATCACTGTGGAAGAGGAGTCTACTACTTCCAGCAAAAGGCCTTCTGTCTTTGATCGACTTGGAAAATCAACCACAAGAACTTCTGTGTTTGAGAGGTTGGGTCCACTGAAGAAAGAGAAGAGTAACAAACCTCGAAGAAGTTATCAAGGCACTATGACACACTTTTCACCTAGAATCCAAAAGGATTTCCAAAGTTTGATTTCTTCTAGAATGAGGCGACGGACGAAACTTGTGGTTTTGTACAAGGAGGTGTTAAAGGCAAAGACTCATACTGTGGTTTATACCAAGAAACATGAGGAAGACGAAGAAAGTGTAGACTCTTCATATCATATTACAACCCAGAGTGAGTATGATACATCATCTCTAATAAAGGTTGAAGAGTTGGAAGATATTTCCTGGTGTTGCCATATATCTATCAATGACAATGATCCTCAAGAAGAGGAAGACGCTGGAGATGCTCCGTCAGAACTTGAAGAAGGAGTAAAGATGACAATAGATCCCCTAAAGGAAGTTAATCTTGGCACTGATGAAGACCCAAGACCAACTTTCCTAAGCACTTTTCTAGAAATGGATGAAGAAATCGCTTACATGGACTTACTCAAATAATATAGGGATGTTTTCGCTTGGAGTTATAAGGAGATGCCTGGCTTAGATCCAAAAGTAGTAGTTCATCAGTTAGCAGTCAAGAATGGTGCTCGTCCTGTTAAGCAGGCCCAAAGACGCTTCAGACCCGACTTGGTTCCATTGATTTAAAATGAGGTTAACAAACTCATTGAAGCTGGCTTTATTCGTGAAGTTAAGTATCCCACCTGGATATCAAGCATTGTTCCTGTACGAAAGAAGAATGGTCAAATTCGATTTTGTGTCGACTTTAGGGATCTCAACAACGCATGCCCTAAGGATGAGTTTCCAATCCCTATTCCAGAGTTGATGATTGATGCTACTACTGGTTTTGAGGCGATGTCTTTTATGGATGGATGGATCATCCGGCTATAACCAAATTCGCATGGCACCAAAGGATTAAGAGCTCACTGCATTTCGTACGCCTAAAGGTATTTATTGCTACAAGGTGATGCCTTTTGGTTTGAAGAACGCTGGTGCCACTTATCAAAGGGCTATGCAAAACATCTTTGATGATCTACTCCATAAAAATGTTGAATGCTATGTGGATGACTTAGTGGTAAAGTCAAGAAAGAAGAACGACCATTTGAAAGACTTAAGGATAGTATTTGAGTTGCTCCGGAGATATCAGCTTAGGATGAATCCGTTGAAATACGCCTTTGGAGTTACTTCCGGAAAGTTCCTTGGCTTTATTGTACGACACAGAGGAATTGAAATTGATCAATGCAAGGTTGATGCAATTTTGAAGATGCCCGAACCTCAAAACATTCATGAATTAAAAAGTCTTCAAGGGAAGCTAGCATATTTAAGGAGGTTCATCTCAAATTTGGCGGGAAAATGTCAACCATTTAGCCATCTTATGAAGAAGGGTGCCCCTTTCGAATGGGACCAAGCTTGTAGTAAGGCCTTTGAAAATATCAAATCTTACTTGATAAAGCCTCCAGTTCTTGCGGCACCTATACCTGGAAAATCGCTGATTCTCTACATCGCTGCACAAGAAAGGTCAGTTGGAGCATTATTGGCCCAGGAAAATAGTGAAGGTAAAGAGAACTCTCTTTATTACCTGAGCAGAATGATGACGCCAAATGAGCCGAATTATTCACCTATTGAAAATTTGTGTTTGGCATTGGTCTTCTCAATCCAAAAGATGAAGCACTACTTTCAAGCTCATGTTGTTCATCTCGTGTCTAGAGCAAATCCCATCAAGTTTGTAATGTCAAAACCAGTCCTCAGTGATCGACTTGCAGGGTGGTACCTTCAATTTCAACAGTTTGAGATCATATATATCCCTCAAAAAGCCGTAAAGGGGCAGGCATTAGCAGATTTTTTGGTAGACCACCCAGTACCAAATAATTGGGAGCTAACTGATGAACTTCCTGATGAGGATGCAATGGTTATTGAAGTTCGACCTTTATGGAATATGTACTTTAATGGTGCGGCACATCGTGGTGGAGCTGGTGCTGGCATAGTGTTTGTCACTCCGCAGGAAGAGGTTATCCTATACTCCTTTACTTTGACACAATGTTGCTCCAACAATGTCGCTGAATACCAAGCATTGATACTCGAACTTGAAATGGTCGTTGACATGAAGCAACTACAATTGCAAGTCTTTGGTGACTCCCAATTAGTGATCAAGCAACTCTTGGGAGACTATGAAGTCAAAAAGCCCGAGCTACGTCCATATCATAGTTATGCTCAGAAGTTGATAGGATGGCTTGGAGAAGTTACCCTCCACCATGTGCCAAGAAAGGAAAATAAGCAGGCCGATGCATTGGCTGCTTTAGCTTCAACCCTTACTCTTCCGAATCAAACACGAGTTACTATCCGCCAAGAATGGGTAGTACCACCACCGGATGAGGAGGAATATACAAAAAACAAACTTAAGCATCTCGTCGCTGTGTCTGAAGCCGTAAAGGTAGATTGGCGACAACCAATTATTGACTACTTGTGTTATGGAATACTTTCTGAAGATCCAATAAAAAGGACTGACATCCGTCGTCGTGCACCCCGTTTCCTTTACTACAAGGACACGTTATACAGAAGGTCATTTGAAGGAGTACTCTTGCGATGTTTAGGAGAGGAAAAAGCAGTTCAAGCTTTGCAGGAAGCACACTCGGGAGTATGTGGATCTCATCAGTCTGGCCCGAAGCTCTACTTTCACATAAAAAGAATGGGATATTATTGGCCAACGATGGTGAAAGATTGCTTGGACTATGCTAGAAGATGCAATGCCTGTCAATTTCATGCGAATTTTATACATCAGCCTCCTGAAATATTACACCCCACTATCGCATCTTGGCCATTCAATGCTTGGGGATTGGATGTTGTTGGACCACTACCAAAATCTTCTGGTGGACACTTGTACATCTTAGCTGCGACAGATTACTTCTCAAAATGGGCCAAAGCTGTTGCTCTCAAAGAAGTGAAGAAGGAGAATGTTGCAAACTTCATCAGTGTAAATATCATCTATCGCTTTGGAATTCCCCATTACATAATAATTGACAATGGCAAGCCATTTGATAACAAACTGATGAACAAGATTTGTGATCTCTTTGGTTTCAAGCAGCATAAATCTTCTATGTACCACGCTGCCGCCAATGGTCTAGCCGAAGCATTCAATAAGACTTTATGTAACCTGTTGAAGAAAGTTGTCTCCAAATCTAAATGAGACTGGCATGAACGAATGGAAGAAGCTTTATGGGCATATAGGACGACTCACCGCACACCGATGCAAGCAACCCCATACTCACTTGCTTTTGGAGTTGAAGCAGTCCTGCCACTTGAGCGTCAAATTCCTTCTTTAAGACTTGCTACTCAAGAAGGTCTCACCGAAGAAGAAAATGCTAAGTTGCGTCTTGCGGAGCTAGAAGCTCTTGATGAGAAGAGGCTGGAGGTTCAACAAAATCTTGAATGTTATCAAGCCCGTCTATCTCGTTCTTTCAACAAAAAGGTTCGCTTGAGGTGTTTCCAAGTTGGACATCAAGTTCTAGCAGTAAGGAGGCCCATTATTACTTCTCATAAATCTGGGGGCAAATTCACCTCTATTCAAATGGCGCTTACAAGCTTGTCGATGCAGATGGCGTGAAAATTGGTCCTATCAACGCCAAATTCTTTAAGAAGTACTATCCTTGAGGCAAGATGACGCTCCTTAAAGCACGAGCATAAACTGCATGTCCACTCCTGGCCCACAATAGTATAAACTGTGTACGGCTCAAAAAAAAAAAATGTCCGCTAGGTTGAAAATCTCGAAAGAGGCGGCCTATGCAAAAGTTAGGACCCAAAAATAATTAAAAAAAAAAAAAAAAAATACACTATTACAGAACTACGTTGTGACTTGATCCTCTTCACCGAGGTACGTAGGCGCTTAGAAGTTTCATTCTAAGTTCAGTTGCATGAGTGTCAAAAAATATATGTTCCCGCTTGATCCGCCATATGAAAGTTAAGTCTGCAAATATTATGATTAAACTTTGGGCTTACACAGAATGTTCATGACTCAATGAGGGCAGAGCTCCATATAAAAGGTAAGCTTATGCAACAGAATTTGAGACCCTCAAGTTCTCCGAGCCTACAAGTTGAAGTTGTAAGTCTTCCAAGCCTGCGAATTGAAGCGCGCTTGTTGAAGTCAAAATTCACCAAGTCAGTAACGTTGAAGTCTCAGGTTCACCACATCTGCATACTAAAGTCGTCAAAGTTCAACAATTCTACAAGATGAAATCTCAAATCTACCAAGTCTGCAAGCTGAAGTCTTCAAATTCGCCAAGTTTGCAAGGTGGAACCATCAAAACCTCCAAGTTTCAAGTTGAGGCCTTCTAAACTTCCATGCCTTAAGGTGGACGAAATTTGTCCCTTTGCACCTTAAGTTGGCCTTTTCACAGGTTTATCCTTAAAAGGATCTATAAATCTCCATGCCTTAAGGTGGACAAAATTTGTCCCTTTGCACCTTAAGCTGGCCCTTTCACGGGTTTATCTTTAAAAAGATCTCTAAACTTCCATGCCTTAAGGTGGACAAAATTTGTCCCTTTGCACCTTAAGATGGCCTTTTCACGAGTTTATCTTTAAAAGGATCTCTAAACTTCCATGCCTTAAGATGGACAATATTTGCCCCTTTGCACCTTAAGCTGGCCTTTTCACAGGTTTATCCCTAAAAGGATCTATAAATCTCCATGCCTTAAGGTGGACAAAATTTGTCCCTTTGCACCTTAAGCTGACTATTGCGTAGGAACATCGGTAAAAAGGACCATACTTGAAGCCGAACTTGTCAGGTCTCAAGGTGACGGAGGCGAAGTTAAACTCTCGCACCTTAATCTGACCATTGCATAAGTACATCGGTGAAAGAGACCATACTTGAAGCTGAACTTGTCAGGTCTTAGGGTGACGGAGGCGAAGTTAAACTCTCGCAGCTTAAGCTAATTGTTGCATAGGGACCATACTTGAAGCCGAACTTGTCAGGTCTCAAGGTGACGGAGGCGAAGTTAAACTCTCGCACCTTAAGCTGACTGTTGCATAGGGACCATACTTGAAGCCGAACTTGTCAGGTCTCAAGGTGATGGAGGCGAAGTTAAACTCTCGCACCTTAAGATGACCATTGCATAAGTACATCGGTGAAAGGGACCATACTTGAAGCCGAACTTGTCAGGTCTCAAGGTGACGGAGGCGAAGTTAAACTCTCGCACCTTAAGCTGACTGTTGCATAGGGACCATACTTGAAGCCGAACTTGTCAGGTCTCAAGGTGACGGAGGCGAAGTTAAACTCTCGCACCTTAAGCTGACCATTGCATAAGTACATCAGTGAAAGAGACCATACTTGAAGCCGAACTTGTCAGGTCTCAAGGTGACGGAGGCGAAGTTAAGCTCTCGCACCTTAAGCTGACTGTTGCATAGGGACCATACTTGAAGCCGAACTTGTCAGGTCTCAAGGTAACGGAGGCAAAGTTAAACTCTCGCACCTTAAGCTAACCATTGCATAAGTACATCAGTGAAAGGGACCATACTTGAAGCCGAACTTGTCAGGTCTCAAGGTGACGGAGGCGAAGTTAAACTCTCGCAGTATGCCGAACTTGTCAGGTCTCAAGGTGACGGAGGTGAAGTTAAACTCTCGCACCTTAAGCTGACCTTTCATGAATGCTATTTGTTTCAATCCTGCAAAACAAGAAAGGAAAAAACAACACAAAAAAAAGGCACAAGAAGAAGAGAGATTGTTACCTGTCAAGACGTTTCAAACTCGGAAGCCATACATCACCAACGCGGATAGGCTTGAGACAAGATGTTTTGGTGATAATGAAGCCCTTGAATTCTGGTTTCAATCAATCAAAACACCTTTTTGATGGTGACGGTCCGACATCATGATATAAATTATTTAGTGAGACAATGCAAATCTGAAATTCTCTGCGAGACAGAATTTAGGGTTAACTTCAAAAAAAAAATCTAGAATGATACGGGAGGTGTTAAATACTAAATTTTGGATATGTTATAGCTTCATGTGTCTGGTTTCTATAGAATTAATCGGATCATGATTTCGGTACTCCCACATTGATAAACAAATTTTTTTGTGTCGTCGCGCAAATCTGAAACTGCCGGTGCGCCAAAATCCAAAATTGAATTCGGGATAACATCTAAAAAGATACCGAATGTATTAAATTATGAACTTTGGATATATTATAGATCTGGATGTATAGTTTTGGAAGAATCAAGCGGCTTGTGATTTCTTCCTTCCTACATCAATATATGCAAGTTTTGGTGAAGCTATGCAGATCTGAAATTCTCAGCATGACAGAATTTAAACCTATGTTTCAAGAAATTGTATAGAACGAAATTGAAGGATTTAAATTCTGAATTTTGGATATGTTGTATATCTCGAAGTCTAGTTTCTGGAATGTTAAACCGTTCAGGATTTCAATATTTCTACAATGAGATATGAATTTTCTACCACTAGCATGCTGGGCTGAAAAGAGTGACGAAAATTAAAAGAGAAGAATATATTACCTGGCATTGTTCTCCTTTGTGTGACTCCCGATGCTGCATTATCAAAATAATAGAGAGCATCCATCTATTTATAGATGCATCAAGGCATTAATAGTCTCCTTTTTGAAATAAAACTAGGAGAAGTTTTCAAGTCCTTAAGGAGGTGGCATACTCCTAATTGGAGTGGAATTGGGACAGTTCAAGTTTATAGGAATATAGACATCCTAATTCTAATTGGAGAATGATTGTTTATGGAGTATAAGAATTTCATTCCCGAAATGGAAAGGAGTATCCTGAAGACGCACAAACAAGGAAAAAGTCAAGTCAATACTTCGAGCCTAGTCTTCGAAAGATTAAATATCTCCGACAAGTCTGGAAGTGAGGGCATTTGTGATCATATGAATTTTAAATATATTAATCCAAATAAATATGGAGGATTAATATAATTGGATTAATTATTTAAGTCCAATAGATATGGATTTAATTAAAGTCCAAAATTCATCGGGCTAGTCCATTAATTTGGGCTACAAATAATGAGCCCACTTGGTTAAGCCCAATATGTCATCTTAGTCTAGAGGCCTAATTTGGCGCCACGTGTCAAATGACGTGGCATGCCAAGTCAAGTAAAGGAGCCAATAGGACCGTGCCACATGTCAAAATGATGCAGCAAGCCTAGTGAAATCAAAGGCCCATAAGAATGCGCCATGTCACTTAAATCTGATTGGCCAAAAGAAGCTCATCTTCACCATGACTCTTTCCTTTCCACAACTATAAATAGGGGCCTCATAATTCAAAAAGAGGACGAATAATTCGAACAAGAAGCAAGACAGAGCTCGTGGATCAAACACCACAAATTTCTCTACAAGCTACAAGTTCAAGCATTCAAGTTCATAAACAACTGAAGATCAAGACGAAGATTCAAGATCAAGCTCAACAGCCCTTAAATCCAAATTCACAAGTCAAGATCAAGTTCATTAAATCCACAAATCAAGTTCAAGTTCATCAAATTCAAGATTAAGCTCGAAGTCCTTGAATTTATATTTAGAAAGGCGAATCAGAGGATTCATAGAGATTGTAACACTCACATATTGAAATCAATAAACGATTGTTGCAATATTTTTCTGTCCCGATTATTATTTTCTCAGTCGCGAATTTTATTGTCTACAACATGCAATTCGACCTTGTAGTCAATGTAGAACTGTTCCTTATAATTCAATTGTTTATTTTTCTCCAATTGAGTAGCTACTTCACCTATTAATATTGTGCCTTTCCGGGGCTCTACAAATCCATTCTCAATAATGAACAATAATCCAATAGCCTTGACAAAATTCTTTATTTGTTGATACCAGCTCTCAAATTTTTTTCCATCAAACTCAAAAACAAGACAATCAGGTAAATATGGAAGATTCATATTTTTTTATGTATCGGATCTCACACGAGGCTCTAACAGAAGCTCACACAAGTTTTGATACCAATTTGAAGGAAATAAAACCATTCAAAGAAATAATATAAGCACAAGTGAAAAATCCAACAATCACTAAATAGAGGAAATTAATTAAACAAGAGAAAAGACATAGGAGACTTTATTCAATAACTCAAGAAACTCTTGAATTTCTGCTCTATATCTGACTGTCTCACAACCTGAGAAAATATGTAGCGAGCACCCCTATTTATAATAGTATTGTAATAACCCTCTGTGTCAGTTTCTTGATTTCTATGCATTTTTTATTCTTTGAGCCTTCCTATAACAGCTACAGGTCATTTATGACTTGCCGAAATTATCGGTTCAATTATCAGACAGTTCGTTTGGGTTTTAGGCTCATTTTCCTGAGCATTCACTGTTAAGGAATTAGTTTCAGAACAAAACTTCTAGTAAATGACCTTGGATGAGAATTTCGACAGTGCCATCAGCTCCAGAATATTGATTTTAGGCTAGGGGGACCCTTGATTCAGGTCCCAAAGCTTTCGAACTCATTTTGGGATATTGGGTGGATTTAATGAAAAATGGAACTATAGGTGTGGGACCCACATTTAATTGAAATGACTTCCATTGGAATTTTTTATGGTTTCATTGAGTCCAAAATGTCAAATTTGGTGTAGTAGCATAGTTCGTTTGCATGCACGGGGTTTCGAAGGAATCCTGAGCCCTGGTCGAAGTCCTTTTGGACTTTGGAAAATTGTTGGTTTTCCATCATATGGTGTAGCCACCTGTTGTTCTTCGCAATCGCGAGGTACAGGATGCATTTGTGAATGGTCAAGTTCTTGACCTTCGCGATCACTTCTCGCATTGGCGATGTGGGTGAGCCCAGACCCGATTCAATTCCCTCTTTGCATTTGCGAAGGCTTTGTCACGTTCGCGATGGAATTCTCCAATTTTTCATTGACTTTGTAGATTGGTCCTCACATTCGTGATGAATGATTCTCGTGTGAGTTGCTATCGCAACCAGGGGTCCTCTCGATCGCAATGAGTAACCTCTGGGCCTATATGTTGTTGTCTTCCCCAATTTTCTCTTATTTTCCAAGTCCCAAATCGCCATTAATGGCATTGATAGCTCAAGAAATCATAGCTAATAATATGTTGGAGTTGGAGATGAGTAGAGGGTGTTGAGGTGATCATTTCCCGCTAATTTCTTTGTAATTTTTTGACCTAAATCTTCCGTTTAATTCTTGTTTTTCCCCCTTTTTCCATTACCTTTCGGGGATGATTTGAGCCCTGAATTATACCCCATTTGTTCTCAACTTTTGAGCACACATTCCTTGTCCTTTGAGAAACCTTGTGAGGATTTAATTTTGGAATTCCATTAGTAGGCCCCATTGGCCCATTTTAGACTCAAATTTTGGCGTAAGTATTTATGGTGCAATATGGGTCTCGTTTTACTCGTATTGATGCGTAGATTATGTTTTTGATAGTATGATGTTGATTTCGGATTGTGGAGCAAGGATGAGCAATTTTTGGATGGTTCAAGATTTGCGGTTTGGCATCGAGGTAGGCTTCGGTTTACTTTTCTCTACGAGATTATGTATTGTATAGATTGCATGCTAGGTAGGGATTATAAGAGGGTATTATGACTAGTATATCATGACTTAACCTACTTAGGGGATTTAGGATATAAATATGACCTAAATCTTAGCCTAGATTACCCATTATGGTCGTACGATCCTACTACACTTGATATACGTTGTTTGGCATTAGGTTGACATTAAGGATCCCTTAGTATGAGACTTATGGTATTATCTAGTGATTTGGACCATATTCCTTGATTAACTCCTTCTAGTAGCTGTGTGCCCTAATTTACCATAGTTTTTCGGATTATGGTGTTATTATCATGCTAGTTATGCATTGTTGGGCCCGAGGTCGTGGTTACGATACCAGTTGGACTCCAGGTGAGTATTTTTTCCTTAAAAAGGACATGGTTCTAGTTTACAGATGCTTAGGCACTTATGGTGGTATTATTTGGATACTGGTGATGGCATGCATACTTTTAGGTACATTTATGCTCATTTTGTGGTACGATTCCACCAAAACCTTGATTTTACTACTATTTTCTACAAAGGGATTTATTCCCACTTTTCACTTTTAAAACGGATTCTTTTACTATGGGAATCGTACTGCCTTATTTAATGAATTATGAGCTTTTGAAACTAAATGTGATATTTGGGAATTTGACCGAGAATGATTCTGGTCCATTGGATATCACTCTTTTACCATTACTATTTGCTTCGATCGAGAGAGATTCTGACCTTTTCTATTCTATTATGTTGATTTAGTCCCAAACTTGATCTCGGGCAATGGATTTACAGACTTACACTCTTTTAGTAACGATTCGAGTTTGTGCACTTATTATACTTATATATTTCTCCGATACTGGACGGAGTAGATTTATTATGATGATTATTGGAAGTCCTAGTTCAGGACCAGGCAGTGTATAAGTATATCTCGAGTCCCCTGGGGGCCTCTTTATTCGTGAGACACAGTGTCGGAGAGGGATGTTCTCCGTAGGTCCTGCCTTTGCAAGCTACTGAGCTGGAGGAGGTGTATAAACTTGGTACATTATGGCACTCGGATTGGGTATGGTACTATTAGTTTGTGTTGTATTCATTAACTCATATGTATTGCCTATCACCAGTATAATTATTTGGTGCGTATATCTATCGGCCTTATGGGGGGTTGTATAGGTATAAGCTATGATTGTTGTTTGCTGAGTATCTGCTTGAACCTTTCGGGCTTATGAGGGGCCGGTTAGGTTATTATTTATTCGAACTAGCCGGTTACCTTATTGTTGGTTATTATGGTTAGTTCATGGCAGGATGGTTATGGACTGGTACCTGAGATTGTCGATAGATTTCTGATTTCCCTTTTTCTATTACGGTAAGGTGCATTATTGTTAAGTTACCTCATGATTAGTCACCCTTTGGTTAGAGTATTTGATTATGCTAGTAATAGCTCCCTTATTTGGCTATGATCTTCGAGATGTTAGGTTGGCTCCCTTAGGATATTACCTTAAGATTAGTCCTATACATGTATATATATATATATATATGTATATATATATATGGTATTACCATATATCCCTCTCTTTTATTATCTATTCATATTTTATATGTATCATTTGGCCTTGTATTACTACTATATATACTTCTTTCACTCTTTAGTTGCATATTGGCTAGGGATATACGGTATTGCACTTTAGTTATTGAATACTGTTAGACTAGAATAGTTTATCCTTATTGTCCCAATGACATTATTATGCTTAGTTTCTTGGATAGCTGCCTGTATGCTTTACATGTTACTTAAACTAGCATTTTCTTTGGAGCTCAGTCAACCAATGCCTACTGAGTACCACATGTTTGGTACTCATGCTACACTCCTGTAGCCTGCAGATCATAGTATGAGTTCTTGTCGTTGATGTGTTATCGTGCGGAGCATCTATGGATCAAAGATTTAGGGTAAGCTCCTGACGTTCGGAGTCTCCCTCTTACTATTAGTTTGGTCTCTATTTTATATTTTAGAGATGGCTTTGTATACATATTGACTCTGTATTCCATTATGTACTCTGGTTTTATTAGAATATCTTGTAGTGACTTCACCAGGTCTTGGGGTTGCTTTATATATAGTAGTCTCTTTATCAAATTCATTCCGTTGCTTTCGTTCATTTCTCTTAATAGTCCATTACTAGCTGTTCTGAATTATGGGTTGGCTTACCTACAGATGGGTTATAGTAGGTGCCATCATGACCAGAGAAATTGGGTTATGACAAGTGCATAACCAAATTACACTGAAACTAGAAAACCTATTCCCATATAAACTAGGACAAACAAAGTCTAATCCTAATTAGACATGAATTAAATAAATACCAAAAATATTAAATCTTAAACAACTAAGAATTCCTATGCCAATTTTAAATTATTATTTCAAACATCCTCCCTTAATTAAAAGTTGTATACTCTCGCCATTTCTTGTTGTCATGGTTGTTGAATTGAGCACTTATCTCCAATCTTTAATTTCTTATTTGTGCTGGAGAATTTCTCTTCAATCTGCAATTTCTTGGGTTAATTAAAACATATAGCCTCCCCTTAAACCATGATCTTCAAACTTGAGCATGTCTTGAATAATATCGTGTCAAGTAGAAGTCAAGTACCTTAACTCCCCATCAATTTCCTAAAATAAGTAGCATCAACTAAATTGCGGGTGTCATCTTTAGTTAGCTTCAGTTTCTCTTCAAAGCGATCCAAAGTCAATTTGACTTTCTTCATGTCAAACATCTTCAACATACCATCATCATATTTTTTTCCTCTTTTTGTAAGCTTGAATAATTATTCTTACCTTAAAATTATTTGCTTCTCCAATTGGTTTGTATTTTGTTTTGCGCGCCCATTTGACTTCAGTTTGCCTTTTTATATGTGGTAGAGTAGTATCATCAACAATCAATTTTTCATACTTTTCAAAATCTACAACTTTGGTTAATGACTCAAAGTTGCTTGTATCTTCAATATCCATAATCAAGCACTTCAATTGCGGATCTAAACACTTAATTATTTCTGCTTCAATTTTGGGTAGGTCATCAAAACTTGCTCTTGGTGAATATTTTTGCTTCTTTCATTGCTAGTTTCATCTTCAATATATTCACACAAATTTTCTTGTGCGACAACGATGGGTATTTCTTTTTTGATATCCTCATCTTGTGTAGACCAATCATGTCTATTACACTTCTCTTGACTTAAAATACTAGCTTCTATCGAAAGAGCATTAGTTTAAACCAAATTATCCTTTTTAGTCATCCCAATAATTATTGGCAAAGCAGTTTGGACATTATTGGAATCCGCTTTGGATTCGAAGATCTCTATACCACAGAAAAAATTATTTTTACCTTCACTTCTTTTCTGCACTATTTCTAACTTTTGATCTTCATCAATTTCTACCATATTCGTTGACTCTTCCTTTTATTTTGATCGGTCATACTTTATTTGGAATGTCTTTTCCACCAACTCAATTGTCTCTTAATTTAGGGACATCTCATATGTTACCAACTCATCTTCTAGATCATCAAGTCTCAAAATATCACGATCTTGAATAGCCTCAACGATTTTCTTCTTGTCATGAAACTTCAAACTTAGAGATTCCAATATCTTTCTAACAACTTTGACTTCTTCTAATATTACTCCATTTTCCTTGATATCATTAATAATTTCTCTAATTCTTGTAAAGAATTCTTTCACAAATTCCGTTGCTTTCATCTAGGTCAACTCATACTGTCTCCAAATATTTTGAAGTTTCTCTCTCTTCATGTCAGCAGCCCATCGATGCCATTTAACTAAAACTGTCCAAGCCTCTTTTGCTGATTTTACATATAGTAATTTGATGGATACATGCAATTCGATCTTGCAGTCAATGTAGAACCGTTCCTTATAGTCCAATTATATATTTTTTCTCCAATTGAATAGATGCTTCACCCATTAATATTGTTCCTTTCAGAGGCTCTACAAATCCATCCTCAATAATGGACCAGAATCCAATAGCCTTGAAAAAATTCTTCATTTGTTGATACTAGCTCTCAAAAAAATTTCCATTAAACTCAAAAATAGGACAATCAGGTAAATATGAAAAATTCATATTTTTTTATGTGTCGGATCTGACACGAGACTCTAACAAGATCTCTCACAAGCTCTAATACTAATTTGAAGGAAATTAAACCACTCAAAGAAATAATATAAGCACAAGTGAAAGATCCAACAATCACTAAATAGAGGAAATTAATTAAAAAGAGAAAAGAAAAAGGAGACTTTATTCAATAACTCAAAAAAATCTTGAATTTCTACTCAATATCTGACTGCCTCACAGCCTGAGAAAATATGTAGCAAGCACCCCTATTTATGTTAGTGCATAACTAAATTAAACTAGGACTAGAAAACCTATTCCTATATGTACTAGGACAAACAAAGCATAATCTTAATTAGACATGAATTAAATAAATATCAAAAATATTAAATCCTAAACAACTAAGAATTACTACGCCAACTTTGAATTATTATTTTCAACATCCTTCCTTAATTCAAAATTGTATAGTCTCGCATTTTCTTGTTGTCATGGTTGTTGTATTGAGCAATTACTCCATTCTTTAATTTCTTGTTTGTATTGGAGAATTTCTCTCCAATCTTCAATTTCTTAGTTTAATTCCAACATATAGTTTTCCATAAACCAAGATCTTTAAACTTGAGCATGTCTTCAATAATATCATGTCTTGTAGAAGTCAAGTACCTTAGACTCCCCATTAATTTCCTAAATTAAGTAGCATCAATGAAACTGTGGGTGTCATCTTTAGTTAGCTTCAGTTGTTCTTCAATGTGATCCGAAGTCAATTTGACTTTCTTCATGTCAAAAATCTTCAACATATCATTATCATATTTTTTCCATTTTTTGTTTCCTTGAATAATTATTCTTACCTTAAAATTATCTGCTTCTCCATTTGGTTGGTATTTGGTCTTGCGCGCTCATTTGGCTGTAGTTTACCTTTTGTATGTAGTAGAGTAGTGCCATCAACAATTAATTTTTTATACTTTTAAAAATCTACAACTTTGGTTAATGAGTCAAAGTTGTTTGCATCTTCAATATCCATAATCATGCACTTCTATTGCGAATCTAAACCATTAATTATTTATGCTTCAATTTTGGGTAGATCATCAAAAACATGCTCTTGGTGAATATTTTTGCTTCTTTCATTACTAGTTCCATCTAAAATATCCTCACACAAATTTTATTGTGCGACAACGATGGGTATTTCTTTTTCGATATCCTCACCTTGTATAGACCAATCATGTCTACTACACTTCTCATGACTTAAAATACTAGCTTCTATCAAAAGAGTATCAGTTTCAACTACATTATCCTTTTTAGTCATTCCACGAATTATTTGCAAATCAGTTTGGACATTATTGGAATCCTTTTTGGATTTGAAGATCTCTATACCACAAGAGAAATTATTTTTATCTTCATTTCTTTTCTCCACTGTTTCTGAATTTTGATCTTCTTCATTAATTTCTACCATATTCGTTGACTCTTCCTTTTGTTTGATTGGTCATACTTTTTTTGCAATGTCTTCTCTACAAACTCAATCGTCTCTTGATTTAGGTATATCTCATATGTCACTAACTCATCTTCTAGATCATCAAGTCTCAAAATATCATGATCTTGGATAGCCTCAACGATTTTCTTCTTGTCATGAAACTTCAAACTTACAGATTCCAATATCTTTTTAACAACTTTGACTTCTTCTAATATTTCTCCATTTGCTTTCATATCATTAATAATTTTTCTAATTCTTGTAAAGAATTCTTTGACAGATTCTGTTGATTTCATCTGGGCCAACTCATACTGTCTCCAAAGCTCTTGAAGTTTCTCTCTCTTCACGTCAGTAGCACGTTGATGTCATTTTACTAAAATTATCCAAACCTCTTTTGCTGATTTTACATATTGTAATTTGATGGATACATGCAATTTGACCTTACAGTCAATGTAGAACCGTGCCATATAATCCAACTGTGCAATTTCTCCAATTGAGTAGTTGTTTCACCCATTAATGTTGTGCCTTCCGAAGGCTCTACAAATCCATTCTCAATAATAAACCACAATCCAATAACCTTGAAAAAATTCTTTATCTGTTGATGCCAGCTCTCAAAATTTTTTCCATCAAACTCAAAAATAGGACAATCAGGTAAATATGGAAAATTTATTATTTTTATGTGTTGGATCTCACATGAGACTCTAATAGGATCTCACGCAAGCTCTGGTGTTAATTTGAAAAAAATAAAACCACTCAAAGAAATAATATAAGGACAAGTGAAAGATTCAAGAATCGCTAAGTAGAGGAAATTAATTAAATAAGAGACAAGAGGTAGGAGACTTTATTCAATATCTCAAAAAACTCTTGAATTTATACTCTATATATGAATGCTTCACCACCTGAGAAAATATGTAAAAAGCACCACTATTTATAATAGAGCATAATCAAATTAAACTATGACTAGAAAACCTATTCTTATATGCACTAGGACAAACAACGCCTAATCATAATTAGAGATAAATTAAATAAATACTAAAAATATTAAATTCTAAACAACTATGAATTCCTACTCCAACTTTGAATTATTATTTTCAACATTCTCCCTTAATTCAAAGTTGTATACTCTCTCCTTTTCTTGTTGTCATGGTAATTGTATTGAGCACTTATCTTCAATCTTCAATTTCTTGTTTCTGTTGGAGAATTTTTCTCCAATCTTCAATTTTATGGTTTAATTCTAAAATATAGTCTCCCTTAAACCAAGATCTTTAAACTTGAGCATGTCTTGAATAATATCATGTCTTGTAGAAGTCAAGTACCTTAGACTCTCCATCAATTTCCTAAAATAAGTAGCATCAATGAAATTGCGGGTGTCATTTCTAGTTAGCTTCAGTTTCTCTTCTACGCGATCCAAAGTCAATTTGACTTTCTTCATGTCAAACATCTTCAACATATGATCATCATATTTTTTCCTCTTTTTGTAACCTTGAATAATTTTTCTTTCCTTAAAATTACCTGCTTCTCCAATTGGTTTGTATTTGGTCGTGCGCGCCCATTTGACTTCAGTTTACCTTTTTGTATGAGTTAGAGTGATATCATCAATAATTAATTTTTCATACTTTTCAAAATCTATAATTTTATTTAATGACTCAAAGTTGCGTGTATCTTCAATATCCATAATCATGCACTTCAATTGCGGATCTAAACCCTTAATTATTTCTTCTTCAATTTTGGGTAGATCATCAAAATTTTGCTCTTGGTGAATATTTTTGTTTCTTTCATTTCTCGTTTCATCTTCAATATCTTCACACAAATTTTATTGTGCGACAACGATGGGTATTTCATTTTTCGATATCCTCACCTTGTATAGACCAATCATGTCTATTACACTTCTCTTGACTTAAAATACTAGCTTCTATCAAAAGAGCATCAGTTTCAACGAAATTATCCTTTTTAGTCATCCCAAGAATTATTGGCAAATCAGTTTGGACATTATTGGAATCCTCTTTGGATTCGAAGATCTCTATACCACAAGAAAAATTATTATTACCTTCACTTCTTTTCTCTACTATTTCTGAATTTTGATCTTCTTCATCAATTTCTACCATATTCGTTGACTCTTCCTTTTGTTTTGATCGGTCATACTTTATTGCTTCTCCACCAACTAAATTGTCTCTTAATTTAGGGACATCTCATATGTCACCAACTCATCTTCTAGATCATCAAGTCTCAAAATATCACGATCTTGAATAGCCTCAACGATTTTTTTCTTGTCTTGAAACTTCAAACTTAGAGATTCCAATATCTTTCTAACAACTTTGACTTCTTCTAATATTTCTCCATTTTCCTTCATATCATTGATAATTTCTCTAATTCTTGTAAAGAATTCTTTGACAAATTCCGTTGGGTTCATCTGGGTCAACTCATACTATCTCCAAAGCTTTTGAAGTTTCTCTCTCTTCATGTCAGCAGCACGTCGATGCCATTTCACTAAAAATGTCCAAGCCTCTTCTGCTGATTTTACATATAGTAATTTGATGGATACATGCAATTCGACCTTGCAGTCAATGTAGAACCGTGCCTTATAATTTAGTTATCTATTTTTCTCCAATTTAGTAACTGCTTCACCCGTTAATGTTGTGCCTTCCAGAGGCTCTACAAATTCATTCTCAATAAAGGGTCATAATCCAATATCCTTAAAAAAATTCTTTATCTGTTGATACCAGCTTTCAATATTTTTTTCATCAAACTCAAAAACAGGACAATCGGGTAAATATGAAAAATCCATATTTTTTTTATGTGTCAAAACTGACATGAGGCTCTAACAGGATCTCACACAAGCTCTGATACCAATATAAAGGAAATTAAACCACTCAAAAAAATGATATAAGTACAAGTGAAATATCCAACAATCACTAAATAGGGGAAATTAATTAAACAAGAGACAAGAGGAAGGAGACTTTTTTAAATAACTCAAAAAACTCTTGAATTTCTACTCTATATCTGATTGCCTCACAACCTGAGAAAATATGCAGCAAGCACCCCTATTTATAATAGTGCATAACTAAATTAAACTAGGACTAGAAAACCTGTTCCAATATGAACTAGGACAAACAAAGCCTAATCCTAATTAGACATAAATTAAATAAACATCAAAAATATTAAATCCTAAACAACTAAGAATTCCTACGCCAACTTTGAATTATTATTTTCAACATCCTTCCTTCATTCAAAATTGTATAGTCTCGCCTTTTCTTGTTGTCATGGTTTTTGTATTGAGCACTTATCTCCAATCTTTAATTTCTTGTTTGTGTTGGAGAATTTTTCTCCAATCTTCAATTTCTTAGTTTAGTTCCAACATATAGCCTCCCTTAAACTAAGATCTTGAAACTTGAGCATGTCTTGAATAATATCATGTCTTGTAGAAGTCAAGTACCTTTGACTCCCTATCAATTTCCTAAAAAAAGTAGTATCAACAAAATTGCAGGTGTCATATTTAGTTAGCTTCAGTTTCTCTTCAACGCGATCCAAATTCAATTTGACTTTATTCATGTCAAACATCTTCAAAATTTCACCATCATATTTTTTTTCTCTTTTTATAACCTTGAATAATTATACTTGCCTTAAAATTATCTGCTTCTCCAATTGGTTTGTATTTGGTCTTGCGCGCCCATTTGACTTCAATTTACCTTTTTGTATGTGGTAGAGTAGTATCATCAACAATTAATTTTTCATACTTTTCAAAATCTACAACTTTGGTTAATGACTCAAAGTTTCTTGTATCTTCAATATCCATAACCATGCACTTCAATTGTGGATCTAAACCCTTAGTTATTTCTTCTTCAATTTTGGGTAGATCATAAAAACTTGCTCTTGGTGAATATTTTTGCTTCTTTCATTGCTAGTTTCATCTTCAATATCTTCACACTAATTTTCTTGTGCGACAACAATGGGTATTTCTTTTTTGATATCCTCACCTTGTATAGACCAACCATGTCTATTGCACTTCTCTTGACTTAAAACACTAGCTTCTATCAAAAGAGCATCAGTTTCAACCAAATTATCCTTTTTGGTCATTCCAAGAAATATTGGCAAATCAGTTTGGATATTATTGGAATCCTCTTTGGATTCGAAGATCTCTATACCACAACAAAATTATTTTTATTTTCACTTCTTTTCTGCGCTATTTCTGAATTTTGATCTTCTTCATCAATTTCTACCATATTCGTTGACTCTTCCTTTTGTTTTGATCGGTCATACTTTATTTGCAATTTCTTCTCCACCAACTCAATTGTCTCTTAATTTAGGGACATCTCATATGTCACCAACTCATCTTCTAGATCATCAAGTCTCAAAATATCACGATCTTGGATAGCCTCAACGATTTTCTTCTTGTCATGAAACTTCAAACTTACAGATTCCAATATCTTTCTAACAACTTTGACTTCTAGTGTTTCTCCATTTGCCTTCATATCATAAATAATTTCTCTAATTCTTGTAAAGAATTCTTTGACAGATTCTATTGATTTTATCTGGGCTAACTCATACTGTCTCCAAAGCTCTTGAAGTTTCTCTCTCTTCACATCAGCAGCACGTTGATGCCATTTCACAAAAATTATCCAAGCCTCTTTTGCTAATTTTACATATAGTAATTTGATGGATACATGCAATTCGACCTTCAGTCATTGTAGAACTGTGCCTTATAATCCAATTATTTAGTTTTCTCCAACTAAGTAGCTGCTTCACCCATTAATGTTTTGCCTTTCGGAGGCTCTACAAATCCATTCTCAATAACGGACCATAATCCAATAGCCTTGAAAAAATTCTTCATTTGTTGATACCAGCTCTCAAAATTTTTTCCATCAAACTCAAAAACAAGACAATCAAATAAATATGGAAAATCCATATTTTTTTATGTGTTGGATTTGACACGAGGCTCTAACAAGATATCACACAAGCTTTGATACTAATTTGAAGGAAATTAAACCACTCAAAAAAATAATATATGCACAAGTGAAAGATCCAACAATCACTAAATAGAGGAAATTAATTAAAGAAGAGAAAAGAGGAAGGAGACTTTATTCAATAACTCAAAAACTCTTAAATTTCTACTCTATATCTGACTGCCTCACAACCTGATAAAATATGTAGCAAGCACCCCTATTTATAATAGTGCATAACCAAATTAAACTCGGACTAGAAAACCTGTTCCTATATGAACTAGGACAAACAAAGCATAATCCTAATTAGATATGAATTAAATAAATATCATAAATATTAAATCCTAAAAAACTAAGAATTCCTACGCCAACTTTGAAATATTATTTTCAACATCCTCACTTAATTCAAAGTTGTATAGTCTCGCATTTTCTTGTTGTCATGGTTGTTGTATTAAGCACTTATTTCCAATCTTTAATTTCTTGTTTGTTTTGGAAAATTTCTCTCCAATCTTCAATTTCTTAGTTTAGTTCCAACATATAGCCTCCCTTAAACCAAGATCTTGAAACTTGAGCATGTCTTCAATAATATCATGTCTTGTAGAAGTCAAGTACCTTAGAATTCCCATTAATTTCCTAAAATAAGTAGCATCAACGAAACTGTGGGTGTCATTTTTAGTTAGCTTCAGTTGTTCTTCAATGCGATCCAAAGTCAATTTGACTTTATTCATGTCAAACATCTTCAACATATCATTATCATATTTTTTTTAGTTTTTGTAACCTTGAATAATTATTCTTACCTTAAAATTATCTGCTTCTCTAATTGGTTGGTATTTGGTCTTGCGCGCCCATTTGACTTTAGTTTGCCTTTTTGTATGTAGTAGAGTAGTGTAATCAACAATTAATTTTTCATACTTTTAAAAATCTGCAACTTTGGTTAATGACTCAAAGTTGCTTCTATCTTCAGTATCCATAATTATTTCTTCTTCAATTTTGGGTAGATCATCAAAAACTTTCTTTCGGTGAATGTTTTTGCTTCTTTCATTACTAGTTTCATCTTAAATATCCTCACACAAATTTGCTTATGCGACAACGATAGCTATTTCTTTTTCGATATCCTTACCTTGTATAGACCAATCATGTCTACTACACTTCTCATGACTTAAATTACTAGCTTCTATCGAAAGAGCATCAATTTCAACCAAATTATCCTTTTTAGTCATTCCAAGAATTATTGGCAAATCAGTTTGGACATTATTGGAATCCTTTTTGGATTCGAAGATCACTATACAACAAGAAAAATTATTTTTATCTTCATTTCTTTTCTCCACTGTTTCTGAAATTTGATCTTCTTCATTAATTTCTACCATATTCACTGACTCTTTCCTTTGTTTGATTGATCATACTTTATTTGCAATGTCTTCTCTACAAACTCAGTTGCCTCTTGATTTAGGGACATCTCATATGTCAGTAACTTATCTTTTAGATCATCAAGTCTCAAAATATCATGATGTTGGATAGCCTCAACGAATGTCTTGTTGTCATGAAACTTCAAACTTACAGATTCCAATATCTTTTTAACAACTTTTACTTCTTCTAATATTTCTCCATTTGCTTTCATATCATTAATAATTTCTCTAATTCTTGTAAAGAATTCTCCGACATATTCTGTTGATTTCACCTGGGCCAACTCTTACTGTCGCGCCCCATTTTTCTCGCGAAAAGCGGGATCCGACGTGGCAAACTCTTTTTGGGATTTAAAGGGTGAAGAGTCGCCACCTAACGAATTAAGGTGCGTTAGGGCACCATTCTAGACTAAATTGCGAATTTATTTAAATAGTCTATGTCAACCAGAAATTCGGGTAAGGGTTCAGGTTACCTCAAAAGGAAGGTGTTAGGCACCTTTCGAGGTCCACAAATGTGGATCCCGACCGAACTCATATATTACGTGGGAAAATTCTATGTGATAAGCAAAAAGGTCGATTTATTTTATTAACTTAATAATAACTAAATGTTTAAAAGACAAAAAGATATTGAACAAATTACACATGCAACTTAATTACTATCTAATTAATAACTAACTACGTGATAAGGCAAAAATATGTAGATAAATAAAGAAGTAAATTAGATAAGCGAGAAGAGAGAAATGAGATGAAAATGCGGGAACATTGGTTAATTAATAACTTAAATTAAACTAAACTACCCCACACCAATAAAGGAATAAAAATAACAGGGTGAATAACTTAATTTAAAATTCTTCAAAATTTAAATAAAATCAAGAGTATTTTATTTTTCTTAGAAGAAATAAAAAATTTGTTGCTTTATGGAAATGATGCCACGATATTAATAATCGCGTTCATTTGACTTTAGCAACATTTTTATTTGGAGGTCGGTCTTAAGTTATAAAATAATAATATTAGCATTTTTAAAGACAACTGAAATTTTTTTGAGTTCTGAATATAAACACATAACATATTTACATATAAGTACACATATCCTCTTTTACAAAGCTTTGGTAGATGATACTCCCGGGGTTGCGTCGGCTTAGTTTAAAAATTTTGGAATTAGACCTCATAATTCCTTTCACTTTCCCGCTAACTATAGGTTAGGAGATAGCATTTATGTAGTTAATGATTTTAAGAGAATCAACACTGTCCAGTTCAAATAGTTAAAAACTAAACAATGGTTTTAGCTTTTGATAATTGAAAGTTGTAAAAAGGTGAATAACAATATAAGTTTGGAAGAAAAACTAAATATAATAGTTAAGAAAAGAAAAGCTTAAACACTTAGCACATAATGTTTCAAATATGCCTTTTATTTAATTAAAGTTAATTAGGATGATTAGCATGCTTAAAAAAGTAATTATTTGTTTTTACATGATTAAGATCTATAGGCATGGTTTCTAGACGAGACGTATTAATGCTGAAAATTATATTAAAGATGCAAAAAAGTTTATTAATTTAAATGTGCAAAAGTTAATTTTAATATGCAGAAAATTAATTTAATATACAGAAAATTAACTTAATTATGCAGAAAATTAAATTTAAACATGCATAAAAATTAATTTAATTGTGCAGAAAATTAATTAAATTGTGCAGGAAATTAACTTAATATGCCAAAAATTAAATTTGAACATGCAGAAAATTAATTTAATTATGCAGGGAATTAATTTAATTGCAAGCAATCAATTTGGTTGTGCAGGAAATTAATTTAAAATTCTGAAAATTAGTTCAAAATGCTGAAAATTAATTTAAGATGCTAAGAGTAGTTTGAATATGCTGAAATTAATAATAAAGTGCTGGAACTTAAATAAGATGCTGAAAATTAAATCTTTAATGCTGAAATTTAACCTAAAGTTGCTGGCATTTGATATTTATATACTGAAACTAATATTTATATGCTAAAAATCAATATTTATATGCTGGAAATCAGTTATTATATATTGGAAATTAAATAAACTTATTGAAAATTATTTTAATATGCTGAAAATTAATACTATATGCTGAAAATTAAAGGAACTTGCTGAAAATTGTTTTGATAGCTTAGAAACATAGGTTACTAAAAAGATTGTTCTAAAAAATAGTTTTATCATTCTGATATTTATTAAAATGCTGAAAATAAAACAGAATATTAGTTTAAACATGCCAACATTATCTAATCATGCTAGAAAGTAAATAAACATGCTAAGACGTTAATATGTAAATAAACAGTGACATACTTGAAATTAATTTAATATGTCAAAAGTTAATCCTAAAACGTGATTTTTTTAATTATTATTATTACTTTTAAAGCAATTAACTAATGATCCTAAAATTGTTGCCTAAGTGATAAAACGATTAACTAACATATGGGATCTATTAGATAATTCTATAGACATGATTTTCTAGGTGATAAAACACATAGTATCCCCGCCCCCCATAGCATCCCAATGTTTATTATACATAGAGTTTCTACAAAAGTTTATTACAGAATCAATAAATAAACGAAAAATAAAAAATTTAACTATAATAGAAAAGGAACAAGACTAGGCCGCCCCTAATGCCTTTCAACTTTTCAAACGACTCTGAAATGCTAGCCTTCCAATAGAACCTGCTAATCATCAAATCATATCCAAAGAAACAAAACAAACATACAACCACACAGGGACACACATACAAGAACACGGGATAGCATTTCAACATTAATTCAAGTAAGACCCCTTAAGCTTTCTCTAATATTAAAACTATCAAATAAGTATCAAGAAAATGAGTATATAGGGACTAACCGGTTGAGGAATAAGCAGATAATAACAATAAGACCTTCACCAGTGCATCAAGGTGAAACCAAGAATATAATTTTTCAAAGCCCAAAGCAAGACAGAACTTGCCGTGTATATATCTATATCTTTTCTAGAGAGAGTATGTGATTCCGCCTTCAGAGTCTGCCCCTGAGGGGCTAAAAGTCTGTCCTTTTATAATGGGAGAAGACAGTAGCTATTGTAGGGGGGGAAATCCTTCACGAAATCAATCAAAAGAATTAAAAGAGAAGGAAAAAAATCAATTATTCAAATCATTATCCTTAGCCAGAATAAATTAAATCAATGAAATTAAAAATATATCAAAATTTACCATAATTATCCAAGCAACAAGGCTGTCTTAATTCAAATAAGGAAGAAAAAATCAATTAACAAGATGAAGGCATGCTAAAGTTTCCACAAATATCTAAATCAGTTTAGGCTAAATAAAGGCAAAAGATCTGTCCAGGAATTAATTAATAAAGCAAAATCAATTAGAGGCAAGAATCACGTCCAAATACAAAAATATACAAATAAAATCTAGTAGGCATTTTGAAGTCACATACGTATATAAAAAATCCTCTAATTGTCATACTAACTACACCAAAGATGTTTAAAACATGTTAACCAATGAAGACGACCAAGAACACAATGCCTAGCCTAGTACAGTGAATTCAACAACGGACTAAATTAACACAAAGGTTTCAAACATGGACTAATCAGTACTGATTTTAAAAATTAGAGCTTAGCCAAGATTGATAGAAATTAGGGCTTTTCACGTTTATCAATCTAAAGACGTAGATAAACATGATATTGAAACATTCGAACCAAAAGTAATATCCGGACATCATGAATTTTATATCTAAGAACAAAGGTGAAGAAAAACCGTCAGTTTTCAAAATGGGTACAGGAATGATCGTACCGGCTATGGATTCATCATCAAATCATCATAGGAACCTTAAAATTAACCTTTGACACCCCTGCCAATTCTTCTTTGACGAATTTCATTTGGGCTCTTCGATTCTGATTAGGGACATGGTTGCTCGGTGGGTTCGTGGTGAGGGAGCAGTGGAGATGAAGCTTCGCCGGCCATGGTTGGTCGGAGCCTGTTGAGGCGGCGGGTGGACTGGTGCGGTGGTGAGAGATGTGGTGGTGGTGTAGATATGGTGGTGGAGTAGATGGAGATGAGAGGGAGATCGAGAGGAGGCAGTGGTGGGGGTTTGCCGGAGTGGGTTCGCCGGAGTGTGGTAGCGGCGGCGGCTGGAGGCTGAGAGGAGAGTATAGGGTAGAGAGAGAAGGTGTATGCGGCTGTCAGGTTGAAAAAGTATGAGATTGTAGGGTTTGGGGGTTTGGGTTTTTTGATTAAAAAGGGAAGAAATGATGGATTTAATCTCAGCCGTTGATCGTATGATCAATGGCTGGGATTTAAAATTGCAAGAATGGTCAAAATTGGTTTATTTAAATTGGGGTCAATTAGAAATTAGATTGGGGATTTCAATTTGGGTCAAAATTGACACACAATTGGATATAAAATGGCTAGGATTGAATTAAACTGCTATTTAATAAATAAGTTCAAAATTAATCAGTGTCATAAAATTATTATGAATAAATTACGTAAGTAAAAATAATGACACGTAATATATTATTTAAAAATTGGCGATAAATAATGATTTGAAATAAATTATATACTTGTAAATTATGAACACGAATTTTAATAATAACACTATAATAATAATAATGATGATGAAAACTATGTGTTTGTAAATTATGAGTACATATATTTTGCGAAAATAGTTTGATAAATATTAACTAAATTATATAAAATATTATATTTAAATTTACAAATATATATATTTTATATAAAAATAAATTACATACTAAAAAATTATAAATGCAAGACGTCAAGATTTATTTGATACTAAAATAAGAACTATTAATACCCAAAACTAATAATTTGTAAAATAGCAGCCTAAAAGAAGTATCTGGAGGTCGAAATTGGGTGTCAACAGCTGCCCCTTCGTTGCTTGGGAATGATGAAAGAATTGTCAAGTAACGAACGTTGACTTAGTAGCCAATTTTGTCTGACCGATAGGATGGTTTGCTAGAATCGAAAAGCAAGAGAGGTTTATTAAAATTATGTGGCTGAGACTTTGGTCTTAAGTCGCCTACATATCTTAGGTTCACAAGAATCAGGCCATGTGTAGTTCTAGACTTAAGAACGAATGAGATTCCTAAGGAAAATTGACGAATGTGGAATTTGAATGAAGATAGCACGAGTTGACGAGATTGGGTACGAGTAGTTTTGAAAGAGTGGAATGTGAATATGATTTAAGTTAGGTTGTGAGATACAGAGTTAAAGAATCATGTTCCAAAACGAGATAAAATGATTCTCAAACGTCTTTTGTTATGCTTTTGGGAGCCTACCTGCAACTTTTAACACAACTAGATAAAATGGTTAGCTCATAAGCATAGAAAATATTAAATAATGCAGAGACAAGGAATAACAATAGATAACAATAACGATAAGAAGAGATAAGAAAACGTATCTGTTTGACGTTATGCTTGTTACCCAAGATTTTTGAGGAACCTCAAAAATCTGCCCCAGTTTCGACTTTCAAGGAGAATGTAATCACGTTGACTATATGCCTGCAAAATCAATTGTCCTTATTTTAGGGCGGACGAGCCCAACTGTCTTATTTTAGGGTAGACAAAACCTGGCATATCGTTTTTAGGACGGATAAACCAACATATTCTATTTTAGGGCGGATAACCCAGCATATCTTTATTTTAGGGCGCATAACCCGGCATATCCTATTTTAGGGCGGATTACCCAGTACATCCTTTTTTAGGGCGGATAACCCAGCATATAATATTTTAGGGCAGAATGAGCCCGGCATATCCTTTTTAGGGTGGATAACCCAGAATATCCTTTTTTAGGGCAGAATGACCCAGCGTATCCCTTTTAGGGCGGATAACCCAGCATATCCTATTTTAGGGCGGAAAACCCCACCATTTCTATTTTAGGGTGGATTAACCCAGCATAACTTAATTTTAGGGCGCTTAACCCAAGATATCCTATTTTAGGGCGGATAACCCAACATATCCCAATTTTAGGGCGGATAACCCAACATTCCTATTTTAGGGTGGATGAACCCGGCATAACTTAATTTTAGGGCGCTCAACCCAAGATATCCTATTTTAGGGCGGATACCCAGCACATCCTATTTTAGGGTGGATGACCCAACATCCGTTGCATCATCTGTAACTTCCTTTCATCTTCATGCTATTGTGGTGAAATTTTGAGTGCTCCTCAAAATTTCTACCCCAGTTTAAAATATATTTCGCACTTTCTTGCGAATCAAACTATTGTCTGCTGGTAGAATTTTTGAGGTAATCTCAAAAATTCTGCCCCAGTGTTACTTGTGAAGTCTTATATTCCTGCATCACTCAAAGAAAGTTGTTAGTTCAAAAGAAATGGTTGTCTTGTATTCGAACATTGAGGTTCGACTTTGAATCTGCAATTTTCATTTGAGGTCATGGAATAGGCCAACATAGCTTAGATTTGTTTGAATAGAATTTTTCAAAAGCTAACATGATTTGAATATGAAGGGAAAAGAAAATTTTATTAGATTTAGACCGAACCCAAGAATGGGCTGCCTACGTATCCAAACGGAAGTCAGGTCAAACGTAGTTCATGAATACAAAGAGAAACATAAAAAAAAGCAGGAAATTTTATTCATTGGAAAGAGAATTGGTACTTTGCTCATGATGGTTTTGCTCTTCTCAGTTCCTTTGATGTGCTTTACGCTTTCTTGTTAAATGTCTCGGGACGATCTCTATTGGGTCACCTTGGACAAGAGTTGTGCCTGTGGTAGGGTCATAGATGTTGCTTAGTGGCCCTTGTTGTACTATAATCTTTCCCTTTTCAATCAAGTCTTGGATCTTGTACCTCAATGCTGAACATTCCTCAATATCATGACCTTGGATATTTGAATGATACGCACACCTTTTGGACAAGTCAAAATTCGAAGGTGCGTATTTAGGGATCCATCCTTTCCTTGGTTTCAGAACTCCTTGATCAAATAATTTTTGAAATATGTTGGATAAAGGCTCAGTCAAAGGGGTAAAGATACGAGGTTTCCTTTTCTTTGGTTGATGAGAATTGGATGGTATTGGATCACGTTGGTGAAAATTTGGGTGTTGAAAACCTTGTGGGTTGTAGGTGTCAAAAACAGCGTATGCTTGTTGGGTATTTGGATAATGTTGTTCTTGAGGCGGGATGGTTGAGATGTCTTCTTCTTTTTCCTCTTTTGGCGAATCTTTTAGTGCTTAAAAAGTAGCTTGTATTGCGGAAACATCAATAACTTTTCCTGTCCGAATACCATATTCTAATCTTTTCCCAATTAAGATCAGATCGTCGAAGCTTTGAATACATAAGCCGAACAATTTTTGATAGTATATACCATCTAGCGACCTGACGAAAATTTGGATCAAGTCTTCTTCAGGCACAAGAGGACGTATCTTAGAAGCTTCTAACCTCCATCGTGTTGTATATTCCTCAAAAGATTCATGAATTATTCTTATTACTTCAAGTAAGTCCATCATCGTTGGATCGATCTTGATATTAAACTTATATTGTCTCACAAAATCTTGAGCCATGTCTTCCCAGGTATTCCACTTGTCAGGGTCTTGTTTGACATACCAAGTGAGTGCTATTCCTGACAAGCTCTGAATAAAGAGTCTCATTAGTAGAGCCTCATTATGTCCGATTCCAACTAGTCTGCCACAATAGTCCTTTAGATGCATGATCGGGTCTCCAAGCCCATCGAACATATTGAATTTTGGGACTTTATATCCTGGAGGCAAACCAACCCTTGGATGTAGACACAGTTTCTCATACCTCAAGTCATAAATTCCTTTGGAACGCAAACACTCATCCAACCTCTTTTCTAAGTCAAGAAACTTTTGTTGCAGTGTAGGTGATTCCCTATCATGTATTACCATGTTTTGCAAAGTACCAAGATTGACGTGTGTCAAAGATATTTTTTGAGGAGACGAATAAGAAGAAATGCAAAAAGGTATTTTGTGCTGGGGAAGTAGATGGTTAGGCGTATTTTGTTCAATTGCAGACTCTTAGCTGATTCAATGTTCCAATGCTTGACAACCTTTAAATAAAATAAATAAATCAAACAAAAGTTACCACATAGCACAAATAAGTTTAAAGCAATATAGATAGAAGACAATCCAAGATGAAGACTATGACTTAATAAGTGATCTAAGCACAAAGATTTGAGCTTCTAACGCACGAGTCAGATGAAAGTGACAGAACTTCCGCTTTGGAGAAATTAACATGATGCTAAATTCGGAGTTAAGAAGATAAGGAAGCTAGGGGAATGAACAAGGTCGACTTATGTTGAACATCATAACTGTTGATTTGAAGCATCCTTTGTGATTGATATCATCGTTAATCCTTCCAACTTCATACAAAATGATAAAAAATAGGGGGAAAGAAAATTTTATTATGATGAGACCGAACCCATTAAATGAGCGCCTACGTATCCCTCTTATAGGGGAATCAGGTCAAACGTAGTTCCAATTACATAAAAGAAAAGCATAAAAGAAAGTCCATGTTATTCCAAGGATGCAAAGCTTAAAGTAATTTCAAATGCTTGAGAGCCCGAACGCGATATCATCCTTATCAGTGCCAAACAAGTGTCAGTCATGCTTAGGAAGCTAATCAACACCGAGCTTTAACCCTGTTACAGTTATCATCTTGGTATCAATCATCGCTTGAATCTTGTACTTCAAAGCAAAACACGCTTTTGTGGGATGCCCTTTCATCCCAGAGTGGTAGGCGCAAACCTTATTAGGATTGTATCGTTTAGACTGAGTGTTAATAGGTACGGCAGGGATGGGTGTGATGTAGCCGGTTTCTCTGAGTCTTTCATACAACTGAGTTATGGGTTCAACTAGAGGAGTGTATTGTTTTGGCGGATTTTTCTGAAACTTGACTGGAGGTCTAGCGGATTGATTGGATTGTTGATTAGTTGGGGGATTTGGATAAGACACGGGAATGTATTTTGATGTTGGAGCAATGGGTGGAGGTGGGTACCAAACAGTTTGAGGATGAGGCTTTGTGGATGATTGGGGATAATAGGCGTAATTTGGTATTGGAGTGATTTCTGGAGATGGATACCATATCAGTTGAGGGCGACTTTTCTTTACTATCTTCCCCTCGTTTATCAAATTTTGTAGTTCTCTTTTCAACTGATGGCATTCATCTGTGTCATGACCAGGCATGCCAGAATGGAAGGCACACCGCCTTTTGGGATTAAAGAAAGGACTTGAAGGGAAATAAGAACCAAAATGTTTAGGCTGCAATATACCATGTGACCTTAACATTTCAAAAGTGATTGAAGGTGGTTCGTCTAAGAAAGTTATAACTTGGAATTTGCTCACTTTGGGCTTTGGAGCCTTTGACGCTTCATTGATAATTTCCTTTCCCTTATTCCCGAATTGTGGCTCAACCAAACCAACCTTGTCATGCATTAGAGTTTCACCTATGAACTTCCTCTTTAGCCTATTGTCGAACCGCCTAATAAATTCGTTTGCCAAATTGTCCCAAGAAACCCACTTGCTTGTATCCTTCTCTGCGTACCACATCAATGCTAGACCTGTAAGTAAACTGACAAAAAGTCTCATCTTAAGACCATCACTTTGCCCTATAACTGCTACCTCATCCAGGTATGCTTTCAAATGGGAATGAGGATCGCCAGACCCGTCGTATAATGAAAAGTTCAAGTCCCCAATTTTATCCTTACTTTCTTCTCCTGATTTGGATAACTTATCCATCTCAAGCTGTTGAGATGACCCTGCCTTATGGTTAGAAATCTTTCCTTCTGTTTCATTTTCTTTGCCCCTCTCTGTCAACCCATTGAGTGCTTTTTGTAGTGCAATTGAATACAAACTCGGAGATACTTGTGCATCACCATTAGGCATAGGTGAGGTCATCAATATTGGCGACTCCATGGTGTAGATGGGAGCACTAAAATCAGTTTCGGACAATGGCTCTGGAAAGTCTGGTGGCATATCAGCTGAACGTCGAAGATTGGTCATTATTCCTCTGATTCTCTCAATTTTCCTTTCCATACTCATGATTCTTGACTCAAAGGGAGTAAGCTTGTCTTGGTGCAAACCCCCACTCTTACGCTCAGCTTCACTATTGACAAGGTTGATAAACATTGCTTGACTAGCCATTTTTGATGTTCAACTTTAGTCAACCTTTTAGAAGAAAAGACTTATGATTAGTAAAAAGCACGATAATAGAATGTCTATGAGTAATATCATGGAGTAAAAACATTTGAGCTATGCTTATTCGAATTAAATAGGAGTTATGAGAGCTTTATACCGCTTAAAAGTTGGGAAAGCTAGAATATGTCACGAATATGAAAACATTATTGTCAAGAGTTATGGTGAAGACAATGGTATGTTAATATTGAAAGCGTCGAGTAAGAATGCCCTAAAATAGTGAGCTATCCTAGAAGAGTAGAAATAATCTAGAACATCCTATTGAGGAATGGATCGGTTCAAGAGATGATTAGTATGCTAAAATATATCTTGGATGACAAGATTGAGCCATGAAGATAAGTTTTGACACTAAGCCCTAAGATGGTATGATTCGGGCCTAAAAGAAACATAACCTGATAGAACTTTCAAGGAATTCTAACAGTAGCGGATTCTAAGAGTAAGAAATAACTAAAGATAGGAAGACAAAGACTAACAAGATAGGTAAGACATTAACACAGATGTAGAAATTAACATATAACAAATACGGTTATACACCCTTTTGGGCTCTTAAATCCCTGGGAAAGGTTAAACCGTCTAGGGTATTAAGGCCTTGTGCATATTTATTAATAACAGAAACATAAGTCCAGTTTCTAAGAAAGGTAACACATAGCACATAATATGCATGCTTGTCTTTGGGTAGTGGGTACCCTTTCAGCAAGAGTTGGTTTCTAACTTCGTGGATTAACCTCGAGGATCAAACATCTATGGCTAATGAATGCATGACTTAAATGCAAGGGGTGGATACGGTACTACCATAAGTTTTGTAAGAGTTGGTAAACATGAATCGAGGATAATCTTATGCGAGAAGGCACGTGGTCTTACGGTAGTAAAACTATCCGCTCAACCGCGTCTTAGCCGACTCTCTATAACAGGGTTTTAAAGAGAATTTGGAGAAGTGCGAAGGCACAACATCCTAGTATAGTGAAAGTGTGTGAAAGTGTGAAGTTCCCAAGTGGGCGAAATATGAACGGGATGTCAATTATATAAAGCAGTAACACGTAGCAAATAATGAAAATAATAGCATGTTGAGTAAAAAAAATAAAAAATAAAATAAACAAATAGAAAAGAATGACAAATACATAATTTATAGAAAATTGCCTGTAAACAAATAAAGGGGTAAGGAAAGGGATGGACATGGATGAAAATAATTAAATTAATATAATGGAAGGAGGGAAGGGATATAGCATGCAATTTCTTACGGTAACTAACAATTTAAAAATGATAAAGTAAACAACACATATCGAAAAATATTAGGCATATAAATCAACACAAATAAAAGAAATCCCACGTAATACATAAATTCGTATTGGTTAGAACCTAAGCATCCCCAGCAGAGTCGCCATGCTGTCGCGCCCCATTTTTCTCGCGAAAAGCGGGATCCGACGTGGCAAACTCTTTTTGGGATTTAAAGGGTGAAGAGTCGCCACCTAACGAATTAAGGTGCGTTAGGGCACCATTCTAGACTAAATTGCGAATTTATTTAAATAGTCTATGTCAACCAGAAATTCGGGTAAGGGTTCAGGTTACCTCAAAAGGAAGGTGTTAGGCACCTTTCGAGGTCCACAAATGTGGATCCCGACCGAACTCATATATTACGTGGGAAAATTCTATGTGATAAGCAAAAAGGTCGATTTATTTTATTAACTTAATAATAACTAAATGTTTAAAAGACAAAAAGATATTGAACAAATTACACATGCAACTTAATTACTATCTAATTAATAACTAACTACGTGATAAGGCAAAAATATGTAGATAAATAAAGAAGTAAATTAGATAAGCGAGAAGAGAGAAATGAGATGAAAATGCGGGAACATTGGTTAATTAATAACTTAAATTAAACTAAACTACCCCACACCAATAAAGGAATAAAAATAACAGAGTGAATAACTTAATTTAAAATTCTTCAAAATTTAAATAAAATCAAGAGTATTTTATTTTTCTTAGAAGAAATAAAAAATTTGTTGCTTTATGGAAATGATGCCACGATATTAATAATCGCGTTCATTTGACTTTAGCAACATTTTTATTTGGAGGTCGGTCTTAAGTTATAAAATAATAATATTAGCATTTTTAAAGACAACTGAAATTTTTTTGAGTTCTGAATATAAACACATAACATATTTACATATAAGTACACATATCCTCTTTTACAAAGCTTTGGTAGATGATACTCCCGGGGTTGCGTCGGCTTAGTTTAAAAATTTTGGAATTAGACCTCATAATTCCTTTCACTTTCCCGCTAACTATAGGTTAGGAGATAGCATTTATGTAGTTAATGATTTTAAGAGAATCAACACTGTCCAGTTCAAATAGTTAAAAACTAAACAATGGTTTTAGCTTTTGATAATTGAAAGTTGTAAAAAGGTGAATAACAATATAAGTTTGGAAGAAAAACTAAATATAATAGTTAAGAAAAGAAAAGCTTAAACACTTAGCACATAATGTTTCAAATATGCCTTTTATTTAATTAAAGTTAATTAGGATGATTAGCATGCTTAAAAAAGTAATTATTTGTTTTTACATGATTAAGATCTATAGGCATGGTTTCTAGACGAGACGTATTAATGCTGAAAATTATATTAAAGATGCAAAAAAGTTTATTAATTTAAATGTGCAAAAGTTAATTTTAATATGCAGAAAATTAATTTAATATACAGAAAATTAACTTAATTATGCAGAAAATTAAATTTAAACATGCATAAAAATTAATTTAATTGTGCAGAAAATTAATTAAATTGTGCAGGAAATTAACTTAATATGCCAAAAATTAAATTTGAACATGCAGAAAATTAATTTAATTATGCAGGGAATTAATTTAATTGCAAGCAATCAATTTGGTTGTGCAGGAAATTAATTTAAAATTCTGAAAATTAGTTCAAAATGCTGAAAATTAATTTAAGATGCTAAGAGTAGTTTGAATATGCTGAAATTAATAATAAAGTGCTGGAACTTAAATAAGATGCTGAAAATTAAATCTTTAATGCTGAAATTTAACCTAAAGTTGCTGGCATTTGATATTTATATACTGAAACTAATATTTATATGCTAAAAATCAATATTTATATGCTGGAAATCAGTTATTATATATTGGAAATTAAATAAACTTATTGAAAATTATTTTAATATGCTGAAAATTAATACTATATGCTGAAAATTAAAGGAACTTGCTGAAAATTGTTTTGATAGCTTAGAAACATAGGTTACTAAAAAGATTGTTCTAAAAAATAGTTTTATCATTCTGATATTTATTAAAATGCTGAAAATAAAACAGAATATTAGTTTAAACATGCCAACATTATCTAATCATGCTAGAAAGTAAATAAACATGCTAAGACGTTAATATGTAAATAAACAGTGACATACTTGAAATTAATTTAATATGTCAAAAGTTAATCCTAAAACGTGATTTTTTTAATTATTATTATTACTTTTAAAGCAATTAACTAATGATCCTAAAATTGTTGCCTAAGTGATAAAACGATTAACTAACATATGGGATCTATTAGATAATTCTATAGACATGATTTTCTAGGTGATAAAACACATAGTATCCCCGCCCCCCATAGCATCCCAATGTTTATTATACATAGAGTTTCTACAAAAGTTTATTACAGAATCAATAAATAAACGAAAAATAAAAAATTTAACTATAATAGAAAAGGAACAAGACTAGGCCGCCCCTAATGCCTTTCAACTTTTCAAACGACTCTGAAATGCTAGCCTTCCAATAGAACCTGCTAATCATCAAATCATATCCAAAGAAACAAAACAAACATACAACCACACAGGGACACACATACAAGAACACGGGATAGCATTTCAACATTAATTCAAGTAAGACCCCTTAAGCTTTCTCTAATATTAAAACTATCAAATAAGTATCAAGAAAATGAGTATATAGGGACTAACCGGTTGAGGAATAAGCAGATAATAACAATAAGACCTTCACCAGTGCATCAAGGTGAAACCAAGAATATAATTTTTCAAAGCCCAAAGCAAGACAGAACTTGCCGTGTATATATCTATATCTTTTCTAGAGAGAGTATGTGATTCCGCCTTCAGAGTCTGCCCCTGAGGGGCTAAAAGTCTGTCCTTTTATAATGGGAGAAGACAGTAGCTATTGTAGGGGGGGAAATCCTTCACGAAATCAATCAAAAGAATTAAAAGAGAAGGAAAAAAATCAATTATTCAAATCATTATCCTTAGCCAGAATAAATTAAATCAATGAAATTAAAAATATATCAAAATTTACCATAATTATCCAAGCAACAAGGCTGTCTTAATTCAAATAAGGAAGAAAAAATCAATTAACAAGATGAAGGCATGCTAAAGTTTCCACAAATATCTAAATCAGTTTAGGCTAAATAAAGGCAAAAGATCTGTCCAGGAATTAATTAATAAAGCAAAATCAATTAGAGGCAAGAATCACGTCCAAATACAAAAATATACAAATAAAATCTAGTAGGCATTTTGAAGTCACATACGTATATAAAAAATCCTCTAATTGTCATACTAACTACACCAAAGATGTTTAAAACATGTTAACCAATGAAGACGACCAAGAACACAATGCCTAGCCTAGTACAGTGAATTCAACAACGGACTAAATTAACACAAAGGTTTCAAACATGGACTAATCAGTACTGATTTTAAAAATTAGAGCTTAGCCAAGATTGATAGAAATTAGGGCTTTTCACGTTTATCAATCTAAAGACGTAGATAAACATGATATTGAAACATTCGAACCAAAAGTAATATCCGGACATCATGAATTTTATATCTAAGAACAAAGGTGAAGAAAAACCGTCAGTTTTCAAAATGGGTACAGGAATGATCGTACCGGCTATGGATTCATCATCAAATCATCATAGGAACCTTAAAATTAACCTTTGACACCCCTGCCAATTCTTCTTTGACGAATTTCATTTGGGCTCTTCGATTCTGATTAGGGACATGGTTGCTCGGTGGGTTCGTGGTGAGGGAGCAGTGGAGATGAAGCTTCGCCGGCCATGGTTGGTCGGAGCCTGTTGAGGCGGCGGGTGGACTGGTGCGGTGGTGAGAGATGTGGTGGTGGTGTAGATATGGTGGTGGAGTAGATGGAGATGAGAGGGAGATCGAGAGGAGGCAGTGGTGGGGGTTTGCCGGAGTGGGTTCGCCGGAGTGTGGTAGCGGCGGCGGCTGGAGGCTGAGAGGAGAGTATAGGGTAGAGAGAGAAGGTGTATGCGGCTGTCAGGTTGAAAAAGTATGAGATTGTAGGGTTTGGGGGTTTGGGTTTTTTGATTAAAAAGGGAAGAAATGATGGATTTAATCTCAGCCGTTGATCGTATGATCAATGGCTGGGATTTAAAATTGCAAGAATGGTCAAAATTGGTTTATTTAAATTGGGGTCAATTAGAAATTAGATTGGGGATTTCAATTTGGGTCAAAATTGACACACAATTGGATATAAAATGGCTAGGATTGAATTAAACTGCTATTTAATAAATAAGTTCAAAATTAATCAGTGTCATAAAATTATTATGAATAAATTACGTAAGTAAAAATAATGACACGTAATATATTATTTAAAAATTGGTGATAAATAATGATTTGAAATAAATTATATACTTGTAAATTATGAACACGAATTTTAATAATAACACTATAATAATAATAATGATGATGAAAACTATGTGTTTGTAAATTATGAGTACATATATTTTGCGAAAATAGTTTGATAAATATTAACTAAATTATATAAAATATTATATTTAAATTTACAAATATATATATTTTATATAAAAATAAATTACATACTAAAAAATTATAAATGCAAGACGTCAAGATTTATTTGATACTAAAATAAGAACTATTAATACCCAAAACTAATAATTTGTAAAATAGCAGCCTAAAAGAAGTATCTGGAGGTCGAAATTGGGTGTCAACAGCTGCCCCTTCGTTGCTTGGGAATGATGAAAGAATTGTCAAGTAACGAACGTTGACTTAGTAGCCAATTTTGTCTGACCGATAGGATGGTTTGCTAGAATCGAAAAGCAAGAGAGGTTTATTAAAATTATGTGGCTGAGACTTTGGTCTTAAGTCGCCTACATATCTTAGGTTCACAAGAATCAGGCCATGTGTAGTTCTAGACTTAAGAACGAATGAGATTCCTAAGGAAAATTGACGAATGTGGAATTTGAATGAAGATAGCACGAGTTGACGAGATTGGGTACGAGTAGTTTTGAAAGAGTGGAATGTGAATATGATTTAAGTTAGGTTGTGAGATACAGAGTTAAAGAATCATGTTCCAAAACGAGATAAAATGATTCTCAAACGTCTTTTGTTATGCTTTTGGGAGCCTACCTGCAACTTTTAACACAACTAGATAAAATGGTTAGCTCATAAGCATAGAAAATATTAAATAATGCAGAGACAAGGAATAACAATAGATAACAATAACGATAAGAAGAGATAAGAAAACGTATCTGTTTGACGTTATGCTTGTTACCCAAGATTTTTGAGGAACCTCAAAAATCTGCCCCAGTTTCGACTTTCAAGGAGAATGTAATCACGTTGACTATATGCCTGCAAAATCAATTGTCCTTATTTTAGGGCGGACGAGCCCAACTGTCTTATTTTAGGGTAGACAAAACCTGGCATATCGTTTTTAGGACGGATAAACCAACATATTCTATTTTAGGGCGGATAACCCAGCATATCTTTATTTTAGGGCGCATAACCCGGCATATCCTATTTTAGGGCGGATTACCCAGTACATCCTTTTTTAGGGCGGATAACCCAGCATATAATATTTTAGGGCAGAATGAGCCCGGCATATCCTTTTTAGGGTGGATAACCCAGAATATCCTTTTTTAGGGCAGAATGACCCAGCGTATCCCTTTTAGGGCGGATAACCCAGCATATCCTATTTTAGGGCGGAAAACCCCACCATTTCTATTTTAGGGTGGATTAACCCAGCATAACTTAATTTTAGGGCGCTTAACCCAAGATATCCTATTTTAGGGCGGATAACCCAACATATCCCAATTTTAGGGCGGACAACCCAACATTCCTATTTTAGGGTGGATGAACCCGGCATAACTTAATTTTAGGGCGCTCAACCCAAGATATCCTATTTTAGGGCGGATACCCAGCACATCCTATTTTAGGGTGGATGACCCAACATCCGTTGCATCATCTGTAACTTCCTTTCATCTTCATGCTATTGTGGTGAAATTTTGAGTGCTCCTCAAAATTTCTACCCCAGTTTAAAATATATTTCGCACTTTCTTGCGAATCAAACTATTGTCTGCTGGTAGAATTTTTGAGGTAATCTCAAAAATTCTGCCCCAGTGTTACTTGTGAAGTCTTATATTCCTGCATCACTCAAAGAAAGTTGTTAGTTCAAAAGAAATGGTTGTCTTGTATTCGAACATTGAGGTTCGACTTTGAATCTGCAATTTTCATTTGAGGTCATGGAATAGGCCAACATAGCTTAGATTTGTTTGAATAGAATTTTTCAAAAGCTAACATGATTTGAATATGAAGGGAAAAGAAAATTTTATTAGATTTAGACCGAACCCAAGAATGGGCTGCCTACGTATCCAAACGGAAGTCAGGTCAAACGTAGTTCATGAATACAAAGAGAAACATAAAAAAAAGCAGGAAATTTTATTCATTGGAAAGAGAATTGGTACTTTGCTCATGATGGTTTTGCTCTTCTCAGTTCCTTTGATGTGCTTTACGCTTTCTTGTTAAATGTCTCGGGACGATCTCTATTGGGTCACCTTGGACAAGAGTTGTGCCTGTGGTAGGGTCATAGATGTTGCTTAGTGGCCCTTGTTGTACTATAATCTTTCCCTTTTCAATCAAGTCTTGGATCTTGTACCTCAATGCTGAACATTCCTCAATATCATGACCTTGGATATTTGAATGATACGCACACCTTTTGGACAAGTCAAAATTCGAAGGTGCGTATTTAGGGATCCATCCTTTCCTTGGTTTCAGAACTCCTTGATCAAATAATTTTTGAAATATGTTGGATAAAGGCTCAGTCAAAGGGGTAAAGATACGAGGTTTCCTTTTCTTTGGTTGATGAGAATTGGATGGTATTGGATCACGTTGGTGAAAATTTGGGTGTTGAAAACCTTGTGGGTTGTAGGTGTCAAAAACAGCGTATGCTTGTTGGGTATTTGGATAATGTTGTTCTTGAGGCGGGATGGTTGAGATGTCTTCTTATTTTTCCTCTTTTGGCGAATCTTTTAGTGCTTAAAAAGTAGCTTGTATTGCGGAAACATCAATAACTTTTCCTGTCCGAATACCATATTCTAATCTTTTCCCAATTAAGATCAGATCGTCGAAGCTTTGAATACATAAGCCGAACAATTTTTGATAGTATATACCATCTAGCGACCTGACGAAAATTTGGATCAAGTCTTCTTCAGGCACAAGAGGACGTATCTTAGAAGCTTCTAACCTCCATCGTGTTGTATATTCCTCAAAAGATTCATGAATTATTCTTATTACTTCAAGTAAGTCCATCATCGTTGGATCGATCTTGATATTAAACTTATATTGTCTCACAAAATCTTGAGCCATGTCTTCCCAGGTATTCCACTTGTCAGGGTCTTGTTTGACATACCAAGTGAGTGTTATTCCTGACAAGCTCTGAATAAAGAGTCTCATTAGTAGAGCCTCATTATGTCCGATTCCAACTAGTCTGCCACAATAGTCCTTTAGATGCATGATCGGGTCTCCAAGCCCATCGAACATATTGAATTTTGGGACTTTATATCCTGGAGGCAAACCAACCCTTGGATGTAGACACAGTTTCTCATACCTCAAGTCATAAATTCCTTTGGAACGCAAACACTCATCCAACCTCTTTTCTAAGTCAAGAAACTTTTGTTGCAGTGTAGGTGATTCCCTATCATGTATTACCATGTTTTGCAAAGTACCAAGATTGACGTGTGTCAAAGATATTTTTTGAGGAGACGAATAAGAAGAAATGCAAAAAGGTATTTTGTGCTGGGGAAGTAGATGGTTAGGCGTATTTTGTTCAATTGCAGACTCTTAGCTGATTCAATGTTCCAATGCTTGACAACCTTTAAATAAAATAAATAAATCAAACAAAAGTTACCACATAGCACAAATAAGTTTAAAGCAATATAGATAGAAGACAATCCAAGATGAAGACTATGACTTAATAAGTGATCTAAGCACAAAGATTTGAGCTTCTAACGCACGAGTCAGATGAAAGTGACAGAACTTCCGCTTTGGAGAAATTAACATGATGCTAAATTCGGAGTTAAGAAGATAAGGAAGCTAGGGGAATGAACAAGGTCGACTTATGTTGAACATCATAACTGTTGATTTGAAGCATCCTTTGTGATTGATATCATCGTTAATCCTTCCAACTTCATACAAAATGATAAAAAATAGGGGGAAAGAAAATTTTATTATGATGAGACCGAACCCATTAAATGAGCGCCTACGTATCCCTCTTATAGGGGAATCAGGTCAAACGTAGTTCCAATTACATAAAAGAAAAGCATAAAAGAAAGTCCATGTTATTCCAAGGATGCAAAGCTTAAAGTAATTTCAAATGCTTGAGAGCCCGAACGCGATATCATCCTTATCAGTGCCAAACAAGTGTCAGTCATGCTTAGGAAGCTAATCAACACCGAGCTTTAACCCTGTTACAGTTATCATCTTGGTATCAATCATCGCTTGAATCTTGTACTTCAAAGCAAAACACGCTTTTGTGGGATGCCCTTTCATCCCAGAGTGGTAGGCGCAAACCTTATTAGGATTGTATCGTTTAGACTGAGTGTTAATAGGTACGGCAGGGATGGGTGTGATGTAGCCGGTTTCTCTGAGTCTTTCATACAACTGAGTTATGGGTTCAACTAGAGGAGTGTATTGTTTTGGCGGATTTTTCTGAAACTTGACTGGAGGTCTAGCGGATTGATTGGATTGTTGATTAGTTGGGGGATTTGGATAAGACACGGGAATGTATTTTGATGTTGGAGCAATGGGTGGAGGTGGGTACCAAACAGTTTGAGGATGAGGCTTTGTGGATGATTGGGGATAATAGGCGTAATTTGGTATTGGAGTGATTTCTGGAGATGGATACCATATCAGTTGAGGGCGACTTTTCTTTACTATCTTCCCCTCGTTTATCAAATTTTGTAGTTCTCTTTTCAACTGATGGCATTCATCTGTGTCATGACCAGGCATGCCAGAATGGAAGGCACACCGCCTTTTGGGATTAAAGAAAGGACTTGAAGGGAAATAAGAACCAAAATGTTTAGGCTGCAATATACCATGTGACCTCAACATTTCAAAAGTGATTGAAGGTGGTTCGTCTAAGAAAGTTATAACTTGGAATTTGCTCACTTTGGGCTTTGGAGCCTTTGACGCTTCATTGATAATTTCCTTTCCCTTATTCCCGAATTGTGGCTCAACCAAACCAACCTTGTCATGCATTAGAGTTTCACCTATGAACTTCCTCTTTAGCCTATTGTCGAACCGCCTAATAAATTCATTTGCCAAATTGTCCCAAGAAACCCACTTGCTTGTATCCTTCTCTGCGTACCACATCAATGCTAGACCTGTAAGTAAACTGACAAAAAGTCTCATCTTAAGACCATCACTTTGCCCTATAACTGCTACCTCATCCAGGTATGCTTTCAAATGGGAATGAGGATCGCCAGACCCGTCGTATAATGAAAAGTTCAAGTCCCCAATTTTATCCTTACTTTCTTCTCCTGATTTGGATAACTTATCCATCTCAAGCTGTTGAGATGACCCTGCCTTATGGTTAGAAATCTTTCCTTCTGTTTCATTTTCTTTGCCCCTCTCTGTCAACCCATTGAGTGCTTTTTGTAGTGCAATTGAATACAAACTCGGAGATACTTGTGCATCACCATTAGGCATAGGTGAGGTCATCAATATTGGCGACTCCATGGTGTAGATGGGAGCACTAAAATCAGTTTCGGACAATGGCTCTGGAAAGTCTGGTGGCATATCAGCTGAACGTCGAAGATTGGTCATTATTCCTCTGATTCTCTCAATTTTCCTTTCCATACTCATGATTCTTGACTCAAAGGGAGTAAGCTTGTCTTGGTGCAAACCCCCACTCTTACGCTCAGCTTCACTATTGACAAGGTTGATAAACATTGCTTGACTAGCCATTTTTGATGTTCAACTTTAGTCAACCTTTTAGAAGAAAAGACTTATGATTAGTAAAAAGCACGATAATAGAATGTCTATGAGTAATATCATGGAGTAAAAACATTTGAGCTATGCTTATTCGAATTAAATAGGAGTTATGAGAGCTCTATACCGCTTAAAAGTTGGGAAAGCTAGAATATGTCACGAATATGAAAACATTATTGTCAAGAGTTATGGTGAAGACAATGGTATGTTAATATTGAAAGCGTCGAGTAAGAATGCCCTAAAATAGTGAGCTATCCTAGAAGAGTAGAAATAATCTAGAACATCCTATTGAGGAATGGATCGGTTCAAGAGATGATTAGTATGCTAAAATATATCTTGGATGACAAGATTGAGCCATGAAGATAAGTTTTGACACTAAGCCCTAAGATGGTATGATTCGGGCCTAAAAGAAACATAACCTGATAGAACTTTCAAGGAATTCTAACAGTAGCGGATTCTAAGAGTAAGAAATAACTAAAGATAGGAAGACAAAGACTAACAAGATAGGTAAGACATTAACACAGATGTAGAAATTAACATATAACAAATACGGTTATACACCCTTTTGGGCTCTTAAATCCCTGGGAAAGGTTAAACCGTCTAGGGTATTAAGGCCTTGTGCATATTTATTAATAACAGAAACATAAGTCCAGTTTCTAAGAAAGGTAACACATAGCACATAATATGCATGCTTGTCTTTGGGTAGTGGGTACCCTTTCAGCAAGAGTTGGTTTCTAACTTCGTGGATTAACCTCGAGGATCAAACATCTATGGCTAATGAATGCATGACTTAAATGCAAGGGGTGGATACGGTACTACCATAAGTTTTGTAAGAGTTGGTAAACATGAATCGAGGATAATCTTATGCGAGAAGGCACGTGGTCTTACGGTAGTAAAACTATCCGCTCAACCGCGTCTTAGCCGACTCTCTATAACAGGGTTTTAAAGAGAATTTGGAGAAGTGCGAAGGCACAACATCCTAGTATAGTGAAAGTGTGTGAAAGTGTGAAGTTCCCAAGTGGGCGAAATATGAACGGGATGTCAATTATATAAAGCAGTAACACGTAGCAAATAATGAAAATAATAGCATGTTGAGTAAAAAAAATAAAAAATAAAATAAACAAATAGAAAAGAATGACAAATACATAATTTATAGAAAATTGTCTGTAAACAAATAAAGGGGTAAGGAAAGGGATGGACATGGATGAAAATAATTAAATTAATATAATGGAAGGAGGGAAGGGATATAGCATGCAATTTCTTACGGTAACTAACAATTTAAAAATGATAAAGTAAACAACACATATCGAAAAATATTAGGCATATAAATCAACACAAATAAAAGAAATCCCACGTAATACATAAATTCGTATTGGTTAGAACCTAAGCATCCCCAGCAGAGTCGCCATGCTGTCGCGCCCCATTTTTCTCGCGAAAAGCGGGATCCGACGTGGCAAACTCTTTTTGGGATTTAAAGGGTGAAGAGTCGCCACCTAACGAATTAAGGTGCGTTAGGGCACCATTCTAGACTAAATTGCGAATTTATTTAAATAGTCTATGTCAACCAGAAATTCGGGTAAGGGTTCAGGTTACCTCAAAAGGAAGGTGTTAGGCACCTTTCGAGGTCCACAAATGTGGATCCCGACCGAACTCATATATTACGTGGGAAAATTCTATGTGATAAGCAAAAAGGTCGATTTATTTTATTAACTTAATAATAACTAAATGTTTAAAAGACAAAAAGATATTGAACAAATTACACATGCAACTTAATTACTATCTAATTAATAACTAACTACGTGATAAGGCAAAAATATGTAGATAAATAAAGAAGTAAATTAGATAAGCGAGAAGAGAGAAATGAGATGAAAATGCGGGAACATTGGTTAATTAATAACTTAAATTAAACTAAACTACCCCACACCAATAAAGGAATAAAAATAACAGGGTGAATAACTTAATTTAAAATTCTTCAAAATTTAAATAAAATCAAGAGTATTTTATTTTTCTTAGAAGAAATAAAAAATTTGTTGCTTTATGGAAATGATGCCACGATATTAATAATCGCGTTCATTTGACTTTAGCAACATTTTTATTTGGAGGTCGGTCTTAAGTTATAAAATAATAATATTAGCATTTTTAAAGACAACTGAAATTTTTTTGAGTTCTGAATATAAACACATAACATATTTACATATAAGTACACATATCCTCTTTTACAAAGCTTTGGTAGATGATACTCCCGGGGTTGCGTCGGCTTAGTTTAAAAATTTTGGAATTAGACCTCATAATTCCTTTCACTTTCCCGCTAACTATAGGTTAGGAGATAGCATTTATGTAGTTAATGATTTTAAGAGAATCAACACTGTCCAGTTCAAATAGTTAAAAACTAAACAATGGTTTTAGCTTTTGATAATTGAAAGTTGTAAAAAGGTGAATAACAATATAAGTTTGGAAGAAAAACTAAATATAATAGTTAAGAAAAGAAAAGCTTAAACACTTAGCACATAATGTTTCAAATATGCCTTTTATTTAATTAAAGTTAATTAGGATGATTAGCATGCTTAAAAAAGTAATTATTTGTTTTTACATGATTAAGATCTATAGGCATGGTTTCTAGACGAGACGTATTAATGCTGAAAATTATATTAAAGATGCAAAAAAGTTTATTAATTTAAATGTGCAAAAGTTAATTTTAATATGCAGAAAATTAATTTAATATACAGAAAATTAACTTAATTATGCAGAAAATTAAATTTAAACATGCATAAAAATTAATTTAATTGTGCAGAAAATTAATTAAATTGTGCAGGAAATTAACTTAATATGCCAAAAATTAAATTTGAACATGCAGAAAATTAATTTAATTATGCAGGGAATTAATTTAATTGCAAGCAATCAATTTGGTTGTGCAGGAAATTAATTTAAAATTCTGAAAATTAGTTCAAAATGCTGAAAATTAATTTAAGATGCTAAGAGTAGTTTGAATATGCTGAAATTAATAATAAAGTGCTGGAACTTAAATAAGATGCTGAAAATTAAATCTTTAATGCTGAAATTTAACCTAAAGTTGCTGGCATTTGATATTTATATACTGAAACTAATATTTATATGCTAAAAATCAATATTTATATGCTGGAAATCAGTTATTATATATTGGAAATTAAATAAACTTATTGAAAATTATTTTAATATGCTGAAAATTAATACTATATGCTGAAAATTAAAGGAACTTGCTGAAAATTGTTTTGATAGCTTAGAAACATAGGTTACTAAAAAGATTGTTCTAAAAAATAGTTTTATCATTCTGATATTTATTAAAATGCTGAAAATAAAACAGAATATTAGTTTAAACATGCCAACATTATCTAATCATGCTAGAAAGTAAATAAACATGCTAAGACGTTAATATGTAAATAAACAGTGACATACTTGAAATTAATTTAATATGTCAAAAGTTAATCCTAAAACGTGATTTTTTTAATTATTATTATTACTTTTAAAGCAATTAACTAATGATCCTAAAATTGTTGCCTAAGTGATAAAACGATTAACTAACATATGGGATCTATTAGATAATTCTATAGACATGATTTTCTAGGTGATAAAACACATAGTATCCCCGCCCCCCATAGCATCCCAATGTTTATTATACATAGAGTTTCTACAAAAGTTTATTACAGAATCAATAAATAAACGAAAAATAAAAAATTTAACTATAATAGAAAAGGAACAAGACTAGGCCGCCCCTAATGCCTTTCAACTTTTCAAACGACTCTGAAATGCTAGCCTTCCAATAGAACCTGCTAATCATCAAATCATATCCAAAGAAACAAAACAAACATACAACCACACAGGGACACACATACAAGAACACGGGATAGCATTTCAACATTAATTCAAGTAAGACCCCTTAAGCTTTCTCTAATATTAAAACTATCAAATAAGTATCAAGAAAATGAGTATATAGGGACTAACCGGTTGAGGAATAAGCAGATAATAACAATAAGACCTTCACCAGTGCATCAAGGTGAAACCAAGAATATAATTTTTCAAAGCCCAAAGCAAGACAGAACTTGCCGTGTATATATCTATATCTTTTCTAGAGAGAGTATGTGATTCCGCCTTCAGAGTCTGCCCCTGAGGGGCTAAAAGTCTGTCCTTTTATAATGGGAGAAGACAGTAGCTATTGTAGGGGGGGAAATCCTTCACGAAATCAATCAAAAGAATTAAAAGAGAAGGAAAAAAATCAATTATTCAAATCATTATCCTTAGCCAGAATAAATTAAATCAATGAAATTAAAAATATATCAAAATTTACCATAATTATCCAAGCAACAAGGCTGTCTTAATTCAAATAAGGAAGAAAAAATCAATTAACAAGATGAAGGCATGCTAAAGTTTCCACAAATATCTAAATCAGTTTAGGCTAAATAAAGGCAAAAGATCTGTCCAGGAATTAATTAATAAAGCAAAATCAATTAGAGGCAAGAATCACGTCCAAATACAAAAATATACAAATAAAATCTAGTAGGCATTTTGAAGTCACATACGTATATAAAAAATCCTCTAATTGTCATACTAACTACACCAAAGATGTTTAAAACATGTTAACCAATGAAGACGACCAAGAACACAATGCCTAGCCTAGTACAGTGAATTCAACAACGGACTAAATTAACACAAAGGTTTCAAACATGGACTAATCAGTACTGATTTTAAAAATTAGAGCTTAGCCAAGATTGATAGAAATTAGGGCTTTTCACGTTTATCAATCTAAAGACGTAGATAAACATGATATTGAAACATTCGAACCAAAAGTAATATCCGGACATCATGAATTTTATATCTAAGAACAAAGGTGAAGAAAAACCGTCAGTTTTCAAAATGGGTACAGGAATGATCGTACTGGCTATGGATTCATCATCAAATCATCATAGGAACCTTAAAATTAACCTTTGACACCCCTGCCAATTCTTCTTTGACGAATTTCATTTGGGCTCTTCGATTCTGATTAGGGACATGGTTGCTCGGTGGGTTCGTGGTGAGGGAGCAGTGGAGATGAAGCTTCGCCGGCCATGGTTGGTCGGAGCCTGTTGAGGCGGCGGGTGGACTGGTGCGGTGGTGAGAGATGTGGTGGTGGTGTAGATATGGTGGTGGAGTAGATGGAGATGAGAGGGAGATCGAGAGGAGGCAGTGGTGGGGGTTTGCCGGAGTGGGTTCGCCGGAGTGTGGTAGCGGCGGCGGCTGGAGGCTGAGAGGAGAGTATAGGGTAGAGAGAGAAGGTGTATGCGGCTGTCAGGTTGAAAAAGTATGAGATTGTAGGGTTTGGGGGTTTGGGTTTTTTGATTAAAAAGGGAAGAAATGATGGATTTAATCTCAGCCGTTGATCGTATGATCAATGGCTGGGATTTAAAATTGCAAGAATGGTCAAAATTGGTTTATTTAAATTGGGGTCAATTAGAAATTAGATTGGGGATTTCAATTTGGGTCAAAATTGACACACAATTGGATATAAAATGGCTAGGATTGAATTAAACTGCTATTTAATAAATAAGTTCAAAATTAATCAGTGTCATAAAATTATTATGAATAAATTACGTAAGTAAAAATAATGACACGTAATATATTATTTAAAAATTGGCGATAAATAATGATTTGAAATAAATTATATACTTGTAAATTATGAACACGAATTTTAATAATAACACTATAATAATAATAATGATGATGAAAACTATGTGTTTGTAAATTATGAGTACATATATTTTGCGAAAATAGTTTGATAAATATTAACTAAATTATATAAAATATTATATTTAAATTTACAAATATATATATTTTATATAAAAATAAATTACATACTAAAAAATTATAAATGCAAGACGTCAAGATTTATTTGATACTAAAATAAGAACTATTAATACCCAAAACTAATAATTTGTAAAATAGCAGCCTAAAAGAAGTATCTGGAGGTCGAAATTGGGTGTCAACACTTACTGTCTCCAAAGCTCTTGAAGTTTCTCTCTTCACGCCAGCAGCACGTTGATGCCATTTTACTAGAATTATCCAAGCCTCTTTTGCTGATTTTACGTATAGTAATTTAATGGATACATGCAATTCGACCTTGCAGTCAATGTAGAACCGTGCCTTATAATCCAACTGTCTATTTTTGTCTAATTGAGTAGTTGCTTCACCCATTAATATTATGCCTTCTGGAGGCCCTACAAATCCGTTCTCAATAATAAACCTTAATCCAATAACCTTGAAAAAAAATTCTTCATCTGTTGATGCCAGCTCTAAAAATCTTTTCCATCAAACTCAAAAATAGGACAATCAGGTAAATATGAAAACTTTATATTTTTTTATGTGTCGGATCTCACATGAGGCTCTAATAGGATCTCACGCAAGCTCTGATATCAATTTGAAAAAAATAAAACAACTCAAAGAAATAATATAAGGACAAGTGAAAGATCCAACAATCACTAAGTAGAGGAAATTAATTAAATAAGAGACAAGAGGTAGGAGACTTTATTCAATAGCTCAAAAAACTCTTGAATTTCTACTCTATATATGTATGCCTCACAACCTGAGAAAATATGTAACAAGCACCACTATTTATAATAGTGCATAATCAAATTAAACCAGGACTGAAAAACCTATTCCTATATGAACTAGGACAAACAAAGCCTAATCCTAATTAGAGATGAAAATAAATTCTAAAAATATTAAATTCGAAACAACTATGAATTCCTACTCCAACTTTGAATTATTATTTCCAACATTCTTCCCTAATTCAAAGTTGTATACTCTCGTCTTTTCTTGTTGTCATGGTAGTTGTATTGAGCACTTATTTTCAATCTTCAATTTCTTGTTTGTGTTGGAGAATTTCTCTCCAATATTCAATTTTATGGTTTAATTCTAAAATATAATCTCCCTTAAACCAAGAACTTTAAACTTGAGCATATCTTGAATATTATCATGTCTTGTAGAAGTCAAGTACGTTAGACTCTCCATCAATTTCCTAAAATAAGTAGCACCAACGAAATTGCGTGTGTCATCTCTAGTTAGCTTCAGTTTCTCTTCTACGCGATCCAAAGTCAATTTGACTTTCTTCATGTCAAACATCTTCAACATATGATCATCATATTTTTTCCCCTTTTACTAACCTTGAATAATTATTCTTGCCATAAAATTATCTGCTTCTCCAATTGATTTGTATTTGGTCGTGCACGCCCATTTGACTTTAATTTGCCTTTTTGTATGTGTTAGAGTAATATCATCAATAATTAATTTTTCATATTTTTCAAAATCTATAATTTTAGTTGATGACTCAAAGTTGCTTGTATCTTCAATATCCATAATCATGCACTTCAATTGCAGATCTAAATCCTTAATTATTTCTGCTTTAATTTTGGGTAGATCATCAAAAATTTATCCTTGGTGAATATTTTTGTTTCTTTCATTGTTAGTTTCATCTTCAATATCTTCACACTAATTTTCTTGTGCGACAACAACGGATATTTCTTTTTTTGATATCCTCACCTTCTATAAACCAATCATGTCTATTACAATTGTCATAACTTAAAATACTAACTTCTATCAAAAGAGCATCAGTTTCAATCAAATTATCCTCTTTGGTCATTCCAAGAATTATTGGCAAATTAGTTTGAACATTATTGGAATCAGATCTCTATACCACAATAAAAAATATTTTTACCTTCATTTATTTTCTTCACTGTTTCTGAATTTTGATCTTCTTTATCAATTTCTTCCATATTCGTTGACTCTTCCTTTTATTTTGATTGATCATACTTTATTTGCAATGTCTTTTCCACCAACTCAATTGTCTCTTGATTTTGGGACATCTCATATGTCATCAACTCATTTTCTAGATCATCAAGTCTCAAAATATCATAATCTGGGATAGCCTCAACGATTGTCTTCTTGTCATGAAACTTCAAACATACAGATTTCAATATCTTTTTAACAACTTTGACTTCTTCTAATATTTCTTCATTTGCCTTCATATCATTAATAATTTCTTGAATTCTTGTAAAGAATTCTATGACATATTCCGTTGGCTTCATCTAGGTCAACTCATACTGTCTCCAAAGCTTTTGAAGTTTCTCTCTCTTTATGTCAGCAGCACATCGATGTCATTTCACTAAAATTGTCCAAGCCTCTTTTGTTGATTTTACATATAGTAATTTGATGGATACATGCAATTCGATCTTGCAGTCAATGTAGAACCGTGCCTTATAATTCAATTATATTTTTTTTCTCCAATTGAGTAGCTGCTTCACCCATTAATGTTGTGCCTTCCGGAGGCTCTACAAATCCATTCTCCATAAAGGGTCATAATTCAATAGCCTTGAAAAAATTCTTCATTTGATGATACCAACTCTCAAAAAAATTTCCATGAAACTCAAAAACAGGACAATCAGGTACATATGGAAAATCCATATTTTTTTATGTGTCGAATCTGACACGAGGCTCTAAGAGGATCTCACACAAGCTCTGATACCAATTTTAAGGAAATTAAACCACTCAAATAAATAATATAAGCACAAGTGAAAGATCAAACAATCACTAAATATAGGAAATTAATTAAACAAGAGACACGAGGAAGGAGACTTTATTCGATAATTCAAAAAACTCTTGAATTTCTACTCTATATCTGACTGTCTCACAACCTGAGAAAATATGTAGCAAGCACCCCTATTTATAAGAGTGCATAACTAAATTAAACTAGGACTAGAAAACCTGTTCCAATATGAACTAGGAAAAACAAAGCCTAATCCTCATTAGACATAAATTAAATAAATATCAAAAATATTAAATCCTAAACAACTAAGAATTCCTACGCCAACTTTGAATTATTATTTTCAACATCCTCCCTTAATTCAAAGTTGTATAGTCGCGCCTTTTCTTGTTGTCATGGTTGTTGTATTGAGCACTTATCTCCAATCTTCAATTTCTTTTTTGCGTTGGAGAATTTCTCTCCAATCTTCAATTTCTTAGTTTAATTCCAACATATAGCCTCCCTTAAACCAAGATTTTCAAACTTGAGCATGTCTTGAATAATATCATGTCTTGTAGAAGTCAAGTACCTTAGACTCCCCATCAATTTCCTAAAAAAAGTAGTATCAACGATATTGCGGGTGTCATATTTAGTTAGCTTCAGTTTCTCTTCAACGCGATCCAAAGTCAATTTGACTTTATTCATGTCAAACATCTTCAACATTTCATCATCATATTTTTTCCTCTTTTTGTTACCTTGAATAATTATACTTGCCTTAAAATTATTTGCTTATCCAATTGGTTTGTATTTGGTCTTGCGCGCCCATTTGACTTCAGTTTACCTTTTTGTATGTAGTTGAGTAGTATCATCAACAATCAATTTTTCATACTTTTCAAAATCTACAACTTTGGTTAATGACTCAAAGTTGCTTGTATCTTCAATATCCATAATCATGCACTTCAAATGTGAATCTAAACCCTTAACTATTTCTGCTTCAATTTTGGGTAGATCATTAAAAACTTGCTCTTGGTGAATATTTTTGCTTCTTTCATTGCTAGTTTCATCTTCAATATATTCACACCAATTTTCTTGTGTGACAATGATGGGTATTTCCTTTTCAATATCCTCACCTTGTATAGACCAATCATGTCTATTACATTTCTCATGACTTAAAATACTAGCTTCTATTGAAAGAGCAGCAGTTTCAACCAAATTATCCTTTTTAGTTATCCCAAGAATTATTAACAAATCAGTTTGGACATTATTGAAATTCTCTTTGGATTCAAAGATCTCTATACCACAACAAAAATTATTTTTACCTTCACTTGTTTTCTCCACTATTTCTGAATTTTGATCTTCTTCATCAATTTCTACCATATTCGTTGACTCTTCCTTTTGTTTTGATTGGTCATACTTTATTTGCAATGTCTTCTCCGCCAACTCAATTGTCTCTTGATATTTAGGGACATCTCATATGTCACCAACTCATTTTCTAGATCATCAGGTCTCAGAATATCACAATCTTAGATAGCCTCAACGATTTTCTTCTTATCATGAAACTTCAAACTTAGATATTCCAATATATTTTTAACAACTTTGACTTCTTCTAATATTTCTCCATTTGCCTTCATATCATTAATAATTTCTCTAATTCTTGTAAAGAATTCTTTGACAGAGTCTGTTGGTTTCATCTGGGCCAACTTATATTGTCTCAAAAGCTCTTGAAGTTTCTCTCTCTTCACGTCAGTAGCACATCGATGTCATTTCACTAAAATTGTCCAAGCCTCCTTTGCTGATTTTACATATAGTAATTTGATGGATACATGCAATTCGACCTTGAAGTCAATGTAGAACTGTGCCTTATAATTCAATTGTCTATTTTTCTCCAATTGAATAGATGTTTCACCAATTAATGTTGTGCCTTCGAGAGGCTCTACAAATTCATTCTCAATAATGGACCATAATCCAATAAACTTGAAAAAACACTTCATCTGTTGATACTGGGTTTCAAAATTTTTTTCATCATACTCAAAAACAGGACAATCAGGTAAATATGAAAAATTCATATTTTTTTTTTATGTGTCGGATCTCACATGAGGCTTAACAGGATCTCACATAAGCTCTGATACCAATTTGAAGGAAATAAAACCACTCAAAGAAATAATATAAGCACAAGTGAAAAATTCAACAATCACTAAATAGAGGATATTAATTAAACAAGAGACAAGAGGAAGGAGACTTTATGCAATAACCCAAAAAACTCTTGAATTTCTACTCTATATCTGACTGCCTTACAACCTGAGAAAATATATAGCAAGCACCCCTATTTATAATAATGTATAACCAAATTAAATTAGGACTAGGAAACCTATTTCTATATGAATTAGGACAAGCAGAGCCTAATCCTAATTAGATATGAATTAAATAAATATAAAAAATATTAAATTCTAAACAAATACAAATTCCTACTCCAACTTTAAATTATTATTTTCAACATGCACTAAATTTTTAATTTAATTTATCAAAGTATCCACGACATAAGTGCACAAGTTTCTCCAAATCATCGCAAGCTACCAAACAAAAATGGTGGAAAGGAGGAGAAAAGACAGAATTTCTCAAACAAAAATAACAAAACCTAACTACAAAGTAATGGCATTGAATTAAGGGTGACCAAAAAGTTTGAGAATGAAATTGTGGTGACTCAAGTTTTAATTATTGAGTAGGGGTGACAAATATTAGATTAAGGATTAAGGAGTTTGAGGAGTGTGTGAGAGTTGCCCTCAAAGTTTTTTTTTTTACACTTTGGTCCAACTTATAAAACCCTAATTATAACTAAAAAAAAAGGGAAAATAATTGCCTCTTCTCCCATTTTCTCTCTCCTCCTCCTGCGCGATTTGTTTTCTCCATTGTTGTTGGTGCTTCTTCTTCTTCTTCTACTTGTTCTTGTTGTTGTTCTTTCTTTTCTTCTCGCCATTGTTGTGGTTATTGTTGCTGCTACTGCTTCTTCTTCTTCTTCACCATTTTTAATATTGTTGTGGCTGCTACTACCTCTTCTTTTTGCTTGAAATTTTGGACCAAATTTTGTTCGTATATAACTGGGCATTACTTCATTGATGATTTTGGTAAGTAAAAATAATGATTTTTAGTTCAATTTCTCATCTGGGTATATCTGCTGTTTTTTCAACAATTTTCTGTAGCGTATCCAACAACTGTTGTATTCATTTACAACAGCTGTTGGATTGTTTCCACTACTATTAAAGTAGTTCCAACAGGTTAGTCATCTGCTGCAACAGGTAGGTCATCTGCTACAACAGATTGATCATCTGCTGCAGCAAATGACCTACCTGTTGGATTGATCTACTGTAACATGAATCCAACAGGTAGTCCATCTGTTGCAACAGATTGATCATCTATTGTAGCAGATCACTCATCTGTTGCAGCAGATGACCTACCTGTTGGATTGAGCTACTGTAACATGAATCCAACAGGTAGGTCATCTGCTGCAACAGATGACCTAGTTGTTGTAGCAGATGGCCTACCTGTTGGATTCATGTTACAGCAGCTCAATCCAACAGGTAGGTCATCTGCTGCAATAGATGGGTAATCTGTTACAGCAGATGGCCTACCTATTGGATTCATGTTACAGTAGCTTAATCCAATAGGTAGGTCATCTACTGTAACAGATGAACCATCTGTTGCAACAGATTAATCATCTACTGCAGGAGATGACCTACCTGTTGGATTGAGCTGTTGTAACATGAATCCAATAGGTAGGCCATCTGCTACAACAGATGGTTCATCTGTTGCAGCAGATGACCTACCTGTTGGATTGAGCTGCTGTAACATGAATCCAACAGGTAGGCCATCTGCTTGAACAGCTAGGTCATCTGTTGCAACAGATGGTTCATCTGTTGCAGCAGATGACCTACCTGTTGGATTGAGCTGCTATAACATGAATCCAACAGGTAGGTCATCTGTTGCAGTAGATGACCTACCTGTTGGATTCATGTTACAGTAGCTCAATCCAACAGGTAGGTCATTTGTTGCAATAGATGATCAATCTGTTGCAATAGATGGACTACCTGTTGGATTCATGTTACAGCAGCTCAATCCAACAGGTAGGTCATCTCCTGCAATAGATGATCAATCTGTTGCAACAGATTTACAACCTGTTGGATTCATGTTATAGCAGCTCAATCCAACAGGTTAGTCATCTGCTGTAACAGATGGGTAATCTGTTGCAACAGATCACTCATCTATTGTAGCAGATGACCTACCTGTTGGATTGAGCTACTGTAATATGAATCCAACAGGTAGGCCATCTGCTTGAACAATAAGGTCATCTGTTGCAACAGATGGTTCATCTGTTGCAATAGATGGTTCATCTGTTGCAACAGATGGTTCATCTGTTGCCTACCTGTTGGATTGAGCTACTGTAATATGAATCCAACAGGTAGGCCATCTGATGCAACTGCTAGGTCATCTGTTGCAACAGATGAACTCATTTGCTGTAACAGATGATCAATCTGTTGCAACAGATGGACTACCTGTTGGATTCATGTTACAACAGCTCAATCCAACAGGTAGGTCATCTGCTGCAACAGATGATCAATCTATTGCAACAGATGGACTACCTATTGGATTCATGTTACAGCAGCTCAATCCAACAGGTTAGTTATCTGCTGCAACAGATGGGTAATTTGTTGCAACAGATCACTCATCTGTTGCAGCAGATGACCTACATATTGGATTGAGCTACTGTAACATGAATCCAACAGGTAGGCCATCTGCTGCAATAGCTAGGTCATCTGTTGCAACAGATGGTTCATCTGTTGCAGTAGATGACCTACCTGTTGGATTCATGTTACAGTAGCTCAATCCAACAGGTAGGTCATCTGTTACAACAGATGGTTCATCTGTTGCAGTAGATGACCTACCTCTTGGATTCATATTACAACAGCTCAATCCAACAGGTTAGTCATCTGCTGCAACAGATGGGTAATCTGTTGCAACAGATCACTCATCTATTACAGCAGATGACCTACCTGTTGGATTGAGCTACTGTAACATGAATCCAACAGGTAGTCCATCTATTGCAACAGATTGATCATCTGTTGCAGCAGATCACTCATCTGTTGTAGCAGATGACCTACCTGTTGGATTGAGCTGCAGAACCAGTAGCTCAATCCAACAGGTAAGTCATCTGCTGCAACAGATTGATCATCTGTTGCAGCAGATCACTCATCTATTACAACAGATGACCTATCTGTTGGATTTATCTTACATCAGCTGGTAAAGCTGGTTCAGATAGGTCATCTGCTTCAACAGATGAGTTATCTGTTACAGCAGATGCTCTATCTGTTGGATTGAGCTTCTGAATCTGAACATGCACCCAATAAAAAGGTCATCTGCTGCAACAAATAAGTTATCTATTGCAATAGATGACTCATCTATTGCAGCAGATGCTTATCTATTGGGACAATGATAGTGTATTTAATTTTGTTATTGTACATAGCCACTCAAATTACTATCATTATTAAATTTTTTAAACAAATTTCTTTAGGTACCATTAATGGAGGATTCAATAACAGTCGGTGTTGATTGTCATGGTAAGTGGATAGAGAAGAACAATCAATTTATTTGGCGTTGGAATGATGGTGACATGTTAGAGACGGTAGCGATGACAGTCCAAAGAGATGTATTGTATGATGATTTTGTGAACTTAACCATCAGCAATTGTGGACTTAATTGCCAACCAAAAGATCTTGTCATCAGTTACATGCATAGCTCTTTTGAAAATCAGAAGGTCCTGCCTTTTAAGATAAGCGATCAGGTTCGTTTGCGTGCTTATATAAGTGATGCAGCTAGGCCATTTTAAGGGTGTACGTGGTTGAAAAATCGATAGAGAATCAGAGTGTAGAACAAGACCAATAAGATATGTTAAATGATGAATTGGATGGTGCGGACATGAATATTCCAGATGATGAGAGTGGAGATGAAGAGGAGGAGGACCAAACACCTACACCCGTTGTTGCGAGCAATACAGTGGGCAGTTCTCAATCAACACAGTCGAGCAATCTTCAAGATGATGAAACAGGTTTTTACAAGGGAATGACATTCAAGAACAAGGAAGAACTAGTCACTTCATTGCATATTGCTTGCTTGAAAAAATATTTCAGACTCAAGAAGGTGAGTAATAAGCGTAGTGTGTATTGTTTCAGATGTGCACATCCGGAGTGCAAGTGGTGGTTGAGGGCTGTGAAAATCATAAGTTCTGACAGATTCTGTATTAGAACTTATGAAAAGTATCGCACATGTGGTTCGGAGCATATTACGAGCCATAATCCGCATGCCACGGCAAAGGTCATCGGTAAATACTTCAAAAATAGCTTCCCCAATGGTAAAGGCCCGTCTACAAGAGATATGGCCAATCAACTCCGTACAGAATTGGGTTGTAAGGTGAGTTATTGGAAGATTTATAAGGGCATGGAGATTGCAAAGTCTTTGGTTAGGGGAACACATGAGCACGGGTATGCAGTTCTTGATGCGTACCGTTATATTCTTGAGTCCGTAAATCCAGGAAGTAAGACGGCATTGCAGGTTGATGAAAATGGAAGGTTCACGTACTTTTTTGTAGCCTATGCGGCTTGGATTCATGGTTTTCAACAAATGAGAAAAGACATAGCCATTGACGGGACATTCTTAAAGAGCAAGTATGAAGGAGTATTGCTATCGGTGGTGGCACAAGATGCGGAGAATCATATCTTTCTGGTGGCTTTTTGTGTAGTGGACAAGGAATGTGATGCCTCATACCAATATGTTTTTGAACAAATGAGAAACTATGTAGATGATACGGATTAGTTGTGCATAATTTCTGATAGGCATCCAAGTATAGGAAAGATGGTTTCGATTGTCTACCCTTCAGCTCATTATGGTTGTTGCATGAGGCACCTTGGAGAAAATATTCGAAACAACTTTCACAATTCAAAGGTCGTATCTTATTTTTATAAAGCAGCGAAAGCGTACGATAGAGGTGAGTTCTATGACCATTTCAATCAAATAAGGGATATGGTACCCAAGGCATCCAAACATCTCAAACGTGTCGGATTCCACAAATGGAGCAGGGCATTCTGTCCGGGAAATAGGTAAAATATTATAAATTGAGTGTAATTGTCTTGTTTGAGTTTATTGTAATTCTATGTCTTACTAAGTGGTTTTTTTTTTCTATAGGTATAATATTATGACGTCAAACATTGTTGAGTCGGTGAATGCAATGTTTGAAGTTGAAAGAGAATTTCCCATTGTCTCTCTATTTGACAAAATAAACTTAAGGTTTGCAAAAATTTTCCACGAGAGGCGTATGGAATTGACCAACACACCAAACAGACTTGTTCCTACAATGGAAAAACAAATATCAAAGTACATCAACTTGGGAAACAAGTTATTGGCTCATCAAATATCTAACTACAAGTTCACTATCACCGGTCATGGTGATGTTGCCACGGTCGATTTTCAAAAGAGAGCTTGTACATGCAGAGTTTTTGACTTGGCTAAAATACCTTGTCCACATGCTATGGCAGGGCTTCGAGTCCAATATGGTGCAGATTTTGGAAAAAAGATTTATGAGTACGCATCTCCATATTATTCGGTGGAGATGTACATAATTGCATATTGTGAGAAAATTAATTTGATATCTCCCGAAGATTCATGGATTATTCCTTTGGAGATTTTACAGAGAGAAATACCTCCTCCATATGTTGACCCAAGCAAACCGGGAAGAAGGGCTAAGAAGAGGAGGCGTGGAGTCTGAGAATCATTTCCAACGAGAAAAAATAAGTGCTCCATATGTAAGACGATTGGCCACAAAAGAACTACATGTCCAAATCGAAATACTCCATAATTATTGTAAAGTCTTGTTGTTGGTTTTGTGGACTTGATAATTTTAACTCATATTTTAGTTTAGTTGGCGATGTAATGTATGTTATTTATTGTATAAAATATATTTTTGTTTATGATCCAATTACTGTAGTATGTGTGTGTTCATATTTTGTTGCAACAGATGTAAAATTAGTTTAAATAATAAAATATGTTGCAACAGATTAGTAATCTGTTGTAACAGATTTATCCTTCAATGAACATTATCAAACAGATATTCACATTTGTTGTAACATATTAGACATCTGTTGCAACAGGGTTGTCATCTGTTGCAGCAGATGTCTAATATGTTTGATCAGCTCCAACAAACTCTACACCTGTTGCAACAGATAACCCATCTGTTGCAACAGGTGACCTATTTGTTGGACACAATCAAACAGATATGACCATCTGTTGCAATAGGTTTAGACATCTGTTGCAATAGATGTCTAATATGTTTGATAGTTTCCTACAGTCATCACATATATTACAACAGATGAGGAATCTGTTGCAACAGATGATGCATCTATTGGAAATAATCAAGCAGATATGCTCATCTGTTGCAACAGGTTTGTCATCTGTTGCAGCAGATGTCTAATATGTTTGATTATTTCCAACAGACTCTACACCTGTTGCAATAGATGACCCATCTATTGCAATAAGTGACTCATTTGTTGGACACAATCAAACAGATATGACCATCTGTTACAACAGGTTTAGACATCTGTTACAATAGATGTCTAATATGTTTGATTGTTTCCTACAGTCATCACATATATTGCAACAGATGAGAAATATATTGCAACAGATGATGCATCTGTTGGAAATAATCAAGCAGATATGCTCATCTGTTGCAACAGGTTTGTCATCTATTGCAGCAGATGTCTAATATGTTTGATTATTTCCAACAGACTCTACACCTGTTGCAACAGATGACCCATCTATTACAACAGGTGACCCATTTGTTGGACACAATCAAACAGATATGACCATCTGTTGCAACAGGTTTAGACATTTGTTGCAACAGATGTCTAATAAGTTTGATTATTTCCAACAGGTGACCCATTTGTTGGACACAATCAAACAGATATGACCATCTGTTATAATAGGTTTTTCATCTGTTGCAACAGATGTCTAATATGTTTGATTGTTTACTACAGACTCTACACCTGTTGCAACAGATGACCCATCTATTGCAACAGGTGACCCATTTGTTGGACACAATCAAACAGATATGACCATCTGTTGCAACAGGTTTAGACATTTGTTGCAACAGATGTCTAATAATTTTGATTATTTCCAACAGGTGACCCATTTGTTGGACACAATCAAACAAATATGACCATCTGTTACAACAGTTTTGTCATCTGTTGCAACAGATGTCTAATATGTTTGATTATTTCCTACAGTCATTAAATTCAATCGTGATTGGTAATAAAAAAGGTTATTTAACCATAATTAGCTTTCAATTAAAAAGTTCAATTACAATCTTAATGAATTTAATATCATTTACATGTTCAACTGACTTTATTCGTCCTAAATAGAGTGATCAATCGATTAAATTGATGTGAATTGCTTCATTGAATCATGATTGGTAATAAAAAAAAGTTATTTAACCATAATTAGCTTTCAATTAACAAGTTCAATTACAATCTTAATGAATTTAATATCATTTACATGTTCAACTGACTGTATTCGTCCTAAATAGAGTGATCAATCGACTAAATTGGTGTGAATTGCTTCATTGAATCATGATTGTCAATAAAAAAGGTTATTTAACCATAATTAGCTTTCAATTAACAAGTTCAATTACAATCTTAATGAATTTAATATCATTTACATGTTCAACTAACTACATAACCTATTACAATAGATTATAACCTGTTGCAACAGATGGGTCATCTGTTGCAATATGTGTAGAGTCTGTTGGAGCTGATCAAACATATTAGACATCTGTTGCAACAGATTTCTAAATCTGTTGCAACAGATGGTCATATCTGTTTGATTGTGTCTAACAAATGGGTCACCTATTGCAACAGATGGGTCATCTGTTGCAACAGGTGTAGAGTCTGTTGGAGCTGATCAAATATATTAGACATCTGTTGCAACAGATGTCTAAATCTGTTGCAATAGATAGTCATATCTGTTTGATTGTGTCCAACAAATGGGTCACCTGTTGCAACAGATGGGTCATCTGTTACAACAGGTGTAGAGTCTGTTGGAAATAATCAAACATATTAGACATCTGCTGCAAAAGATGACAAACCTGTTGCAACAGATGGTCATATCTGCTTGATTATTTCCAACAGATGCATCATCTGTTGTAACAGATTACTCATCTGTTGCAACATATATAATGACTAGGAAAAAATCAAACATATTAGACATCTGTTGCAATAGGTTTGTCATCTGTTGCAACAGATGGTCATATCTGTTTGATTGTGTCCAATAAATGGGTCACCTGTTGCAACAGATGGGTCATCTGTTGCAACAGGTGTAGAGTCTGTTAGAAATAATTAAACATATTAGACATCTGCTACAACAAATGAATAATCTGTTGCAACAGATGAGTATATCTGCTTGATTATTTCCAACAGATACATCATCTGTTGCAACAGATTACTCATCTGTTGCAACATATGTGATGATTGTAGGAAATAATCAAACATATTAGACATCTGTTGCAACAGATGAAAAACCTGTTGCAACAGATGAGCTTATCTGCTTGATTATTTCAAACAGATGCATCATCTGTTGCAATAGATTACTCATCTGTTGCAACATATGATGCATCTGTTGGAAATAATCAAACATATTAGACATCTGCTACAACAGATGAGCATATCTGCTTAATAATCCAAAATTTTCAAATCTAAGTAAAAAATATAATTCATGACATTAAAAACTGTACATTTATCAAACATAAAATATTGTTATCGCCAATTACATAATATAATTAACTAAAGATACTAAAATTAAAAAATTGCTATGTTGTCTAGAAATTACACTGATATGATAGAAATTACAACCCACATCAGGGCTCCAAACTCTTAAATGCCACCCCAGCAACCCAAACCTCTTGCATCCTTGAAACTGCGTTATCATTCAATAGAGTCTTGGGAGTTGTAATACAAGTGCCGGTTATCAAAAGCTCAATAAATGCAAGCGAGTAAGACCCGCAAGTGGCACCAGTCTCATTTTTGGGAATGTTCTGTTTTTGACCATCAAAAGCCCATCGTTCGTTGAGCAACTTTTCTGGCAAGTGATTCCTTATGCCACTTTGCTTCAACAATTTTGGGAACAACTCTAACAAAGGCTCCATGCAAATCCAAAATTTCCAATCTTCAATAACTGGTATGTTGCAGTCGTAAACATTCATAAGGATCTCAACAGTCACAAAATGTTTTTTCTCCAAGTTCAGGACTGCGAGAATCCTCTTTGCCTCCGTCCAATCCATGGCACCTGGATATGGCCTATTCCCTCTACAGTAATCCATCATGTCCTCATCCCATTCAAATTCAGTAAGTAACTCCTCAATTTTTCTGCCACCAGGAGTTGTCGCTTCTTCGCTGAGTTTGTTGTACCTACTTAAAAAGTAACTGTAGAAGTTGAGGTCCATGATCCTATCCCCGAGATCATAGTACCCAGTGAATTTGAGATGCCTCTCCCGCATCAGGCAAAGAATTTCATCAACATACTGACATAAGAATACAATTTAAATAAGTTAGTAACATATAATAATAATTAAAAAGATACAACAGATGGGTAATCTATTGCATAAGTTCTCTGAACCTGTTAGTAGTGTAACACCCCGTACTTTATAACCTCACTTGATACCTTGGGATCATATCTACATAGGTGTTGAGATGCCATGCATATGTGTTTTATAGTGTCATTGGGGAAACATTTGATATCGGACGTAACATGTGCGATTAGATCGTCGTAGGAGGTGTGTTGTGATTTCATGGAGCATAAGAGTCAAACACTTCAATACACTCCTACATACTCCTACATGATCAAATCATAAAATGTGAATAGTGATCCAAAATGTTCAATGAAGCCAAGGGTGACTAGAATTCCAATTTTTGCGATCGAGGCGACGAATGAGAATCTTTTAAGAGGATGTTGTCGTGACATTATAGAAATATGTAAACATGAGATATATGGTGAATAATACATGAAATCTTTGGGTTGCATGGATATGTATGATTGGGCCCAAAATTAGGCCCAAATGGGATTAAAAGACTTGGCCCAAAGAGGAAATGACCCATTCTTGCAATAATGGACCAATTGCACATATCCCTTAATGCCACATGGAACTAAGAATGACCTTGGGTCTATATAAAGTCCCCAACATCAGATTTTATTATCAAAAGCTCTCATAACTTTTGGATATTTTCTTAAAACATTTCTCTCTTTTCCAAACCCTAAGGCAAATAATCCTTTTGGACTCCTTGGACAAGATCAACATATTCCAAGCCTTGGTAAGTATTTCTCCTCATGGATTAACATATTATATGCATGGGAGATTATGTATATTATGCTAGTGGTGTTGGCAAAGTGATGAATAGTGTATTTTGCTTTTGGTGTAAGATATACTATCTTGGTGAATTGAACTTGAATTAGGCCTTGTGCCTTTGATGAAAAAGCATGGTATGGATAAAATATGAACATGTATGGTGTTATTTTTGGCATTAAATTTGTTCTTGTCAAAAAGTGGAAATTATGGGATTTTGGCCGATATGTGTTATGAGTTGAATTAAGGTGCTTTGATGGCTTATTTGGGATGTGTTAAGGATAAGAAAGTGTAAAGGAGAAGTATTGTGGTGAAATGTGTTGATTTTTATGTATTGGTCAATGTTGGGAATATTATGGAATTTTTGGAATAATAGTATGATCAATGGTTTTGTCAAGGGGAAATGACATGTTTAAAGCCAAACATGTAATTCATTGACATGGTATGCATTTGTAAAGTAATTGGTGGTTAATGTGAATTTCGTTATATATTTGTAGAGTGACACATAAAGAAGGAGCGGGCTTATTGTCTACGCATCTAAGGTTATAGATTCGTATTGCGAATCCAAGGTATGTAAGGTTACTTTGTCCGTATCTTTCTACGGCCAATAGTGTTCACATTGACATTTCTCTAGTTCTATTTCGAAATATACTAAGGTATTCCATATGCAATTATCTATGGTCATTGTCATATATTTCCTACTCATTGATCAATTGTGAATCTCATTTCGCATATTCATGGTTAATGTTTCGAAAGTTCAAATAAGGTTATGTCCCAATATTCCAATAGTGCCTATACTTGTGTCTCTTGTTCATGGATTATTGTCCAATGGTTCCAATGGTATCATGGTGCTAGTTATGTTATATTTCTCATGATGTTTATTCACATGTCTTGGTTAATGACTCAAAGTTTCCAACAATGTTATGTTCCAAAGTTCCAAAGTGATGTTATGATTATCAAAGTATCAATCTCAAAGTAATGAACAAAGTAATGCAAATGTGGTCAATGATCAAGTATGGGTGGCAAGTCTAGGGGCGTAAGCCTAGCTCGACTCGATCCCGAGATATGGATTTATGGGTGGCAAGTCTAGGGGCGTAAGCCTAGCTCGACTCGATCCCAAGGGTGGCAAGTCTAGGGGCATAAGCCTAGCTCGACTCGATCCCTATATGATGATATGAAAGACCCACTGATCAGTCGGGGCCCGGGCACATTGTGATATGTCATGACATGTGAGCATTGAGATAAAGAAAGTAATGAAAATAATGAAAGCAATCCACATGGTTTCCAAAGCGTAACATGGTGACTTATTCACATTGATTATTCATATGTTTTGAGTTCATTGAAATATTCATGTGTTGTACAGTTTCATCTGAGCCTTGCATACTCAGTACTTATTTCGTACTGACCCCTCTCGGGGAATTTACCTTACTTGCTGCAGGCGCAGGTCCCAGTAGGCCTCCTCAGTAGATTGCCAGTGTTAGCGGTTCTTTGGTGAGCTCCAGCTCATTCGGGGCTTCTCCGAGTCAGAGTGTATATATGTTTTGGTATTGTATATATTGTGTAATGCGGGGACTTGTCCCGACTTATGGTTCATTTTGGTCAATGCTCTTGTTAGAGGCTTTTGTAGACGGATGTGGGTGTATGAATGTAGAAGGGATATGTCGTCCTTGACTTGGTGGCCTCAACGGCCAAGTTTCGCATATATGTACATATATCATGTTCCATGACTTCCATTGTTGGTCTTGATAGTTGATATGTGTTTATGGGTTTCTTATGGCATGCATATGATTGAGTAAGTAAAGATTGGTTCTCTCGGGCCATGTCGGCTACGAGTGCCAATCACGCCTCGTTGGGATTCGAGGTGTGACAAAAGTGGTATCAGAGCAGTCGCTCTAAGGATGTCTACAAAGCCGTGTCTGAGTAGAGTCTTACTTATCGATGTGTTGTGCACCACATTTATAAGTAGGAGGCTATGGGACATTTAGGATGTTGTTTCTTTCCTTCACTCTAGATCGTGCAATAGAGCCAATGTTGTCAGTTGTATTGTATCTGATTTTGGTAATTGTTTTTCTTTGGTATAGTCAAAATGCCGAACACTAGAAGAGGAAGAGGAAAAGGTAAAAGTAAGATGATCAATAGAATTGCTGGTGAAGGAACAAGTAGACCACCGCCTGAACAAGTTGCTCAAGGTGGGGCTGAAACTGAGTTCGCAACGCTAGCTTCTTCTACTTCTTCAGCTCCAGAAGAGCCGAGAAGAAGGGAAGTGCCCATGGAACCACCGACAAATGCCACAGATCAGGATCTTAGGAATGCTGTACAGATGTTGACACAGTTAGTGGCGGCACAAAGCCAGGGAAGAGCTGGTGCTATGGCACATGATGATGATGAGGCTAGAATGGCAAGTCGCAGAACACAGGATTTCTTGAAACTGGACCCTCCTATATTCACAGGGGCAGATCCAAAAGCAGATCCACAGGACTTCGTGGATCAAATTCAGAGGGCATTGGAAGTTATGCATGTGACAGGGGTAGAGACAGTTGAACTTGCTGCGTACAGGTTGAAGGGAGAGGCAATATTGTGGTATGAGGATTGGAAGAAATCCCGTGACATTGGTGCAGATCCACCTACTTGGGAAGAGTTTAAAGTGGCTTTCCTTGATCATTACTTGCCCTATGAGATCCGTGAGGCACGTGCGGATCAATTCCTAAATCTCCGTCAAGGAAATTTGAGCATCCGAGAATATAGCTTGCAATTTAATTCCTTGGCTCGATATGCGCCAAATGTTGTGGCTACGATGACAGACAGGGTCCATAGATACGTGGACAGACTAGAGCCATATTTGGTAAGAGATTGCACTATTGCGGCCTTGAATAGGTACATGGACATTGCTCGCATACAAGCCTTCGCCCAGAAAATGGAGGATCAGAGACAGAGACGCAGGGTACATGAATTTGATAGGGGACAGTCCAAAAGGGCTAGACCTATGGGACCACCTATGATGTCCCAAGGAGGATCTAGGCCCCGCATGTTTCCGAGACCACCTAGACCGTCATTCTCTTATTCCACAGGGAGTGCTTATTCTCAGTCTCGAGGGTTTCGAGGTGGTTCAGCTGGACAGAGTAGTGGGGGTCATGGATCACAGTCAGCAGGTTTCCCTCGTCAGCAGTGTCAGCACTGCGGGCGTATGCACACAGGTACATGTCGAACAGGGACGAATGCCTGCTTTTGGTGTGGTATGCCGGGACATATAGCGAGAGAATGTCCACAGCGGAGCATGGGTGGTATAGCACAACCAGCTGGGTCGGCTGTTGCGTCTTCAGCATCGGTTCCTTCACAGGGCCGAGGGGTGCAGCCTATTGGTCGTGGTAGAGGTACCAGAGGAGGAGCCAGTACTAGCGGGGTCCAGAATCGCACTTATGCTTTGGTGGACCGCCAGAATTCAGAGGCTTCCCCAGATGTCGTCATAGGTACATTATCCATATTCTCACATAATGTATATGCATTAATTGACCCAGGCTCTACATTTTCCTATGTTACTCCATTGGTTGCTGCGAAATTTGCAACGACACCGGAAATATTAATTAAGTCAATTGAAGTGTCTACACCGATTGGTGAATATATTGTTGCAAAGAGAGTGTATCGTAACTGTGTGGTAACTGTGTGTGGTCATGATACGTTGGCCGATCTTATTGAATTGAACATGGTGGATTTTGATGTAATTATGGGAATGGATTGGTTGGCCTCTTGTTATGCTACGGTAGATTGTCGGGCCAAGAAGGTGCAATTTTGTTTTCCACAGGAAAATGTTCTAGAATGGCAGGGTAAGGTAGGGGCACCACGAGGAAGATTTATTTCCTATTTGAAAGCCAGAAAAATGATTGCCAAGGGATACATATGTCATTTGGTACGAGTGAAAGATAATGATGCAGAACCATTAACTCCACAGTCTGTACCGGTCGTCAATGAATTTCTTGATGTATTTCCAGAGGATCTTCCAGGTTTACCCCCAGAAAGGGAAGTGGAATTCGGCATTGATGTGATTCCAGGCACTCAGCCTATTTCTATCCCTCCATATAGAATGGCTCCAGTGGAACTGCGTGAATTGAAGGAGCAGTTGAAAGATTTGCTGGATAAAGGCTTCATTAGGCCTAGTATGTCCCCGTGGGGTGCACCGGTATTATTCGTACGCAAGAAAGATGGCACCTTGAGAATGTGCATCGACTATCGGCAACTGAATAAAGTAACGATCAAGAATAAATACCCCCTTCCTCGCATTGATGATTTGTTTGATCAGTTACAGGGTGCCAGGTGTTTTTCAAAAATTGACTTGAGGTCGGGTTACCATCAGGTCAGAGTTAGAGAGGAGGATGTACCCAAGATAGCTTTCCGAACACGGTATGGCCATTATGAATTTTTAGTTATGTCATTTGGGCTAACAAATGCACCGGCTGTGTTTATGGATTTGATGAACAGAGTGTTCAAGCCATTCCTAGACGTGTTCGTGACAGTATTTATAGATGACATCCTTATTTATTCAAGATCACCAGAAGACCATGCTTATCACTTACGGCAAGTGTTGCAAATTCTCCGTGAGCGTAAGTTGTATGCAAAATTCTCCAAATGTGAGTTTTGGTTGAAATCAGTCGCGTTCTTGGGTCACATTGTATCTGATGAAGGCATACAGGTTGATACCCAAAAGATAGAAGCAGTGAAGAATTGGCCAAGACCTACGACACCCACAGAGATTCGCAGTTTTCTGAGTTTGGCAGGTTATTACCGAAGATTTGTAGAAGGCTTTGATTCTATTGAGGCACCATTGACAAAGTTAACTCACAAGGCAATTAAATTTCAATGGAATGATGCATGTGAAAGAGGGTTTCAAAACCTGAAAGATAAGTTGACTTCTACACCAGTGTTAGTTCTTCCTGAAGGCACAGAGGGCTATGCAGTGTATTGTGATGCTTCCGTGATTGGTCTCGGATGTGTATTGATGCAGCATGGCAGGGTGATAGAATATGCCTCACGACAGTTGCGGCCACATGAGAAAAACTATCCCACACATGATCTTGAATTGGCAGCGGTAGTTTTTGCTTTAAAGATATGGCGTCATTATTTATATGGTGTTCATGTTGACATCTATACGGATCACAAAAGCTTGCAATATCTTTTTAAGCAGAAGGAACTCAATTTGAGGCAACGAAGGTGGTTAGAGCTTTTAAAAGACTATGACATTAATATTCTTTATCACCCAGGCAAAGCAAATGTAGTAGCTGATGCATTGAGCCGTAAGGCAGTAGAAAGCACTAGTGGTCAGTTGAATAAAAAGCGTGAGATAATCAAAGACTTGAATCAATTAGCCAGCTTGGGAGTTCGCCTTATTGAAACCGCAGATGATAGAGTTATGGTGCAGAATGCAGCAGAATCCTCCTTGATAGCTGAAGTGAAAGAGAAACAGTATGCAGATTCTATTTTATTGCAGCTAAAGGAGAATGTGCAGCAGAATTTGACCAAGGCATTTGATATTACACCGGAAGGGGTGCTTCAATGTCAAGGGAGAATATGTGTACCGGATGTAGATCAGCTGAGGACACGAATATTGACAGAGGCGCACCATTCGCGCTATTCCATTCATCCAGGTGCTACTAAAATGTACCATGAATTGAAAGAGGTGTATTGGTGGGGCAACATGAAAAAGAACATTGCAGAATTTGTCGCGCAGTGCCCAAATTGTCAACAAGTGAAAGTGGAACATCAGAAACCAGGAGGTTACATGCAATGTATCAATCTTCCAGTCTGGAAGTGGGATATGATTAATATGGATTTTATTACGGGTTTGCCTCGTACATTGTGGAAGTTTGATTCCATATGGGTCATAGTGGACCGACTTACTAAATCAGCGCATTTTCTACCGGTCAAGACGACCTATACAGCTGAGGATTATGCAAAGTTGTATGTAAAGGAGATAGTACGATTGCATGGTATTCCACTTTCTATTATATCAGACAGAGGAGCACAGTTCACAGCACACTTTTGGAAATCTTTTCAGCGGAGTTTGGGTACTCAGGTGAATTTGAGTACGGCTTTCCATCCTCAGACTGATGGACAAGCCGAACGTACTATTCAGACACTTGAAGATATGCTACGAGCATGTACGTTGGATTTTCAAGGTAGTTGGGATGACCATTTGCCTCTTATTGAATTTGCATATAACAATAGCTATCATTCAAGTATTAAAATGGCACCTTATGAAGCCTTGTATGGAAGAAAATGTAGATCACCAATTGGGTGGTTTGAAGCAGGAGAAACTACTTTACTTGGGCCAGATATTGTTCACCAAGCCATGGAGAAAGTTAAAGTTATCCAACAACGGTTACAAACGGCTCAAAGTCGTCACAAGTCATATGCCGATGTGAGAAGAAGAGGGCTTGAATTTGCCATAGGTGATTGGGTATTTTTAAAGGTGTCACCGATGAAAGGGGTAATGCGGTTCGGAAAGAAAGGAAAATTGAGTCCACGTTACATAGGCCCATATGAAATTATTAGAAGATTTGGGCAAGTTGCGTATGAGTTGGCACTACCCCAGGACCTTTCGTCAGTCCATCCGGTATTTCATGTGTCGATGCTCCGGAAATACATAGGAGATCCTTCACGTATTGTACCCGTAGAAGATGTTCAAGTGGCAGAGGATCTCACTTATGAAGAGGTGCCCATTGCTATCCTAGATCGACAAGTAAAGAGATTGAGAAATAAAGACATAGCATCCGTAAAAGTCCTGTGGAGAAATCAACAAGTAGAGGAGATCACGTGGGAAGCGGAAGAAATGATGAAATCCAAGTATCCCCACTTATTCCAAATGGACCAAGAAGTTCACAGTGCGGAGGTGGAACAATAACAAGTAAGTATTTAAAAGCATTATGTGAATGTGTATAGGTATGTTAGAGTAAAGATGTATTTGTTGTATATAAGACACTGTTGTTAACATTCGAGGACGAATGTTTCTAAGGGGGGAAGAATGTAACACCCCGTACTTTATAACCTCACTTGATACCTTGGGATCATATCTACATAGGTGTTGAGATGCCATGCATATGTGTTTTATAGTGTCATTGGGGAAACATTTGATATCGGACGTAACATGTGCGATTAGATCGTCGTAGGAGGTGTGTTGTGATTTCATGGAGCATAAGAGTCAAACACTTCAATACACTCCTACATACTCCTACATGATCAAATCATAAAATGTGAATAGTGATCCAAAATGTTCAATGAAGCCAAGGGTGACTAGAATTCCAATTTTTGCGATCGAGGCGACGAATGAGAATCTTTTAAGAGGATGTTGTCGTGACATTATAGAAATATGTAAACATGAGATATATGGTGAATAATACATGAAATCTTTGGGTTGCATGGATATGTATGATTGGGCCCAAAATTAGGCCCAAATGGGATTAAAAGACTTGGCCCAAAGAGGAAATGACCCATTCTTGCAATAATGGACCAATTGCACATATACCTTAATGCCACATGGAACTAAGAATGACCTTGGGTCTATATAAAGTCCCCAACATCAGATTTTATTATCAAAAGCTCTCATAACTTTTGGATATTTTCTTAAAACATTTCTCTCTTTTCCAAACCCTAAGGCAAATAATCCTTTTGGACTCCTTGGACAAGATCAACATATTCCAAGCCTTGGTAAGTATTTCTCCTCATGGATTAACATATTATATGCATGGGAGATTATGTATATTATGCTAGTGGTGTTGGCAAAGTGATGAATAGTGTATTTTGCTTTTGGTGTAAGATATACTATCTTGGTGAATTGAACTTGAATTAGGCCTTGTGCCTTTGATGAAAAAGCATGGTATGGATAAAATATGAACATGTATGGTGTTATTTTTGGCATTAAATTTGTTCTTGTCAAAAAGTGGAAATTATGGGATTTTGGCCGATATGTGTTATGAGTTGAATTAAGGTGCTTTGATGGCTTATTTGGGATGTGTTAAGGATAAGAAAGTGTAAAGGAGAAGTATTGTGGTGAAATATGGTGATTTTTATGTATTGGTCAATGTTGGGAATATTATGGAATTTTTGGAATAATAGTATGATCAATGGTTTTGTCAAGGGGAAATGACATGTTTAAAGCCAAACATGTAATTCATTGACATGGTATGCATTTGTAAAGTAATTGGTGGTTAATGTGAATTTCGTTATATATTTGTAGAGTGACACATAAAGAAGGAGCGGGCTTATTGTCTACGCATCTAAGGTTATAGATTCGTATTGCGAATCCAAGGTATGTAAGGTTACTTTGTCCGTATCTTTCTACGGCCAATAGTGTTCACATTAACATTTCTCTAGTTCTATTCCGAAATATACTAAGGTATTCCATATGCAATTATCTATGGTCATTGTCATATATTTCCTACTCATTGATCAATTGTGAATCTCATTTCGCATATTCATGGTTAATGTTCCGAAAGTTCAAATAAGGTTATGTCCCAATATTCCAATAGTGCCTATACTTGTGTCTCTTGTTCATGGATTATTGTCCAATGGTTCCAATGGTATCATGGTGCTAGTTATGTTATATTTCTCATGATGTTTATTCACATGTCTTGGTTAATGACTCAAAGTTTCCAACAATGTTATGTTCCAAAGTTCCAAAGTGATGTTATGATTATCAAAGTATCAATCTCAAAGTAATGAACAAAGTAATGCAAATGTGGTCAATGATCAAGTACGGGTGGCAAGTCTAGGGGCGTAAGCCTAGCTCGACTCGATCCCGAGATATGGATTTATGGGTGGCAAGTCTAGGGGCGTAAGCCTAGCTCGACTCGATCCCAAGGGTGGCAAGTCTAGGGGCATAAGCCTAGCTCGACTCGATCCCTATATGATGATATGAAAGACCCACTGATCAGTCGGGGCCCGGGCACATTGTGATATGTCATGACATGTGAGCATTGAGATAAAGAAAGTAATGAAAATAATGAAAGCAATCCACATGGTTTCCAAAGCGTAACATGGTGACTTATTTACATTGATTATTCATATGTTTTGAGTTCATTGAAATATTCATGTGTTGTACAGTTTCATCTGAGCCTTGCATACTCAGTACTTATTTCGTACTGACCCCTCTCGGGGAATTTACCTTACTTGCTGCAGGCGCAGGTCCCAGTAGGCCTCCTCAGTAGATTGCCAGTGTTAGCGGCTCTTTGGTGAGCTCCAGCTCATTCGGGGCTTCTCCGAGTCAGAGTGTATATATGTTTTGGTATTGTATATATTGTGTAATTCGGGGACTTGTCCCGACTTATGGTTCATTTTGGTCAATGCTCTTGTTAGAGGCTTTTGTAGACGGATGTGGGTGTATGAATGTAGAAGGGATATGTCGTCCTTGACTTGGTGGCCTCAACGGCCAAGTTTCGCATATATGTACATATATCATGTTCCATGACTTCCATTGTTGGTCTTGATAGTTGATATGTGTTTATGGGTTTCTTATGGCATGCATATGATTGAGTAAGTAAAGATTGGTTCTCTCGGGCCATGTCGGCTACGAGTGCCAATCACGCCTCGTTGGGATTCGAGGTGTGACAAGTAGATTACCCATCTACTGCAAACTAATGCAACAGATGGGATGATTTATCTGTTGCAACAGGTGGATAATCTGTTGCAACAGATAAGCCATCTGTTGCATAAGTTCTCTGAACCTGTTAGTAGATTACCCATCTACTGCAAACTAATGCAACAGATCGATAATCTGTTGCAACAGGTGGATTATCTGTTGCATAAATTCTCTAAACCTGTTAGTAGATTACCCATCTACTGCAAACTAATGCAACAGATGGGTAATTTGTTGCAACAGATGATTTATCTATTACAACAGGTGGATAATCTGTTGCAACAGATAAGTCATCTGTTGCATAAACTGTTAGCAGATTACCCATCTACTGCAAACTAATGCAACAGATGGGTAATTTGTTGCAACAGATAAGTCATCTGTTGCATAAGCTGTTAGTAGATTACCCATCTACTGCAAACTAATGCAATAGATGGGTAATCTGTTGCAACAGATAAGTCATCTGTTGCATAAGTTCTCTGAACCTGTTAGTAGATTACCCATCTACTGCAAACTAATTCAACAAATGGATAATCTGTTGCAACAGATGATTTATTTGTTGCAACAGGTGGATAATTTGTTGCAACAGATGAGTCATTTGTTGTATAAGTTCTCTAAATTTGTTAACAGATTACCCATATACTGCAAACTAATGCAACAAATGGATCATCTAAATGAACATACTAATGAAATTTAAATAAATAAAAGATTAGAAAAAGTAACTTACCCAGTCCTCGTACCACACCTTCATATTAGTCATGTTTTGGAAGTCTTTTGCACTAAATTGATGCATGGAGTACTCTTCTGGGGCCTTTTTTGATTTCATCAGGGCATTCAGCTTAGCCTTTCTTGTGGCATTCACCAACTTGTAAACATTCACCTTCTTCAGCTCTCCCTGTTCTCCTATGGCCCTTGGAAGTTTCTCAACAGTGCAAGGAAGAGGAGTTGCAATTTTTCTTGATTTAATATCTGATAGTACCTTGGAAATTGCTCTTTTCCTCCTCTTAACTTCCAATGGAGTGAATGGCTCTGTAATCTTCCTTGATGGAATGACACCCCTCTTAGATGTCAATTCCTTAACAGCAACAGTCAGAGCATCAATAGAACTAATTAAGTTGTCATGTCTGTCCTTACATTCTTGACATTTGCATGCAGAACATGAGCTTGAAGAGGGGCCAAAAGAGGTGGTATGCCCACTGAAAGGGGTGAATCCACTATATCCACCACCAGTATGACCATCATCATGGTCAACTCTTTTTTCAAAAAAAAATTCATGAGCATCATCAATATGCTCATCACCATCATCTCTGACACCAGCATCACCAACACCATCACCATCACCACTACCACCACCAACATTAACACCAACACCCAAATCTGTTGCAGCATCACCAAAAGCCTCAACAGCAGGATCAGCAAGAACAATCTGACCTTCCTTAGGTGCTTCCCTTTTGATGGTTGTTGCTTCACCCAATTCTTTTTTTATCAAATCCACCTTAGGGTCTGGTTTTGTTTGAACAATCCCTAGAGTAAGAAAGGCAGGCATCTCCAACTCTTGCTCAGTAGGGACTATCCAGGGATGCACAACCTATAAATAAAAGTAGATATATTAAAATCAACCCATAATTTACAACAGATGGGTAACCTGTTGCAACAGATAAGACATCTGCTTCATAGAACTACAACAGGTGACCCATCTGTTGGAATATTTTTTATGATGTTTCAAACAGATGACTCATCTGTTGCAATAGATTACACATCTGTTGGAAGAAATTAACCCAGTAGCAAGACTATTTTGATTTCTTCCAACAGATGATCCATTTGTTGCAACAGATGAGTCATTTGTTTCAACAGATGAGTTATCTGTTGCAATGCTTGTTAAAATGAGTAAAGTTATTCTATTTTAAAAAATACTTACTGCATCATCAGGAGGGTTGAAGAGATCAAGGGGATTCATCCTTGAGTTATTCTTGGCAGACAACCACCTAATGATCCTTGGATGAGAAACCTCTTCCGAATAGTCCTTAACTTGCTGTCGAAGGTGAGGAATGGCTTCAAATGCCCACGCCTAAAAATGTAAACATGATGCAAATAAAAAATCATAATAACTAGTCAATAATATAACTAAATGAAACACTAAGGAACTAGGAGTGAAGTTTACCATGAAAGCCCAAGGAAAGCCGTATAAGCTGATCGTCTTTGAAGATAACTTTGTCAACAAATATTTGACATTCAAGAAATAGCTTTCATATCCCCATGGATAATTATTGAATGCCTCCAAATCCTGAGAAAGCACCAACAGTTCAGGTTCTATGACTTTGTTGGTGTCTCTGGCCCATAAAATGGAATGCACAAACCAAACTAAGCACAATGGCTCCTTGTGCTTCTTCAAAAACCTTTTGTTTGGAGATCAACTTTCAATTTCTTGGCTTTATAGCTAGGTACAACAATAGCCAACAACTCATTTATTTTGTCTTTGCCTTTGTTGGTTTTGGTGGGTGTCTTTCCTTTCTTTGCTGATTTAGATGGCTTGCTTTCCTTTGGCTTTTTTAAGGGTGTAACTGTGGGAAGAGGTTCAGATGGAGGATGGCATCTCAGTCCAGTCACTATGGAAAATTCTTTCATGCCAAAACAAACCGGCATGCCACAATAGTTTATCCAAATCTCATCTATCTTCTTTTCCTCATCCTTCAAAGTTGTATCATCACCCATATACTTGATCCTGCGCTTGAGAAGACCATACGCCATGGTCATTTGAAAGCGTACATTTATCCTCCGGTAGATCAAGAAAGTGTCCTAAACAGCTGGACTTAAAGTAATCCTCCAATTTTTCATCCCTCAATATCTTCCTAAATTCATCAAAACCTTTACCCATAACAGATTTAACTACAAAATCACCATTCAAATCTGTAGGGTTATCTATAGGCATCTTAACTTCGAACTTGTCAATACTAAAAGTTTTGACAATATCATGCTGGGCTTTCGATCTACGTTCATGAGAGATCAACGATATCTCAGCATCATCATCAACTCTTTCATTTTCCTCACTTTGCCTTCCATCTTCTTCCTCACTTTCTTTTTCCTCCTCCTCATCACCTTCATCCTCACCTTCCAGCTCATCTCTTTTATCACTTTCTTTTTCTTCATCATCTCCATTCCCACCATATCTATCTTCTTCCTCATTTTTATTTTCATCTCCTCCTCTATAACTTCTTCCTCCCCTTTCTTTTCTACATCAGCTCTAGAACTTTCAACTGATTCTTCTTCAATTTCTTCTTCATTATCTCTTTCCACATCTTGATTCTCTTTCTGTACATTTTTATTTGTTTGTGAAAGGGCTTGTTCAGCAAGTTCTTCTAATGGTATTTGTAATTTAGCTTTTTTACTTGTGTTGTTAGAAGTTGATCCACTCTCTTTTTTTTGGGAGCCATTTAATCTACAAACAAGATAAAAATAAAAAATATTACAATTGATTTGTGTATCATTAAAAAAAGGGTAACAGTAAATTGAATAAATACAACACAATTCAAAATATTTCCAACAAATGACCCATCTGTTGCAACAGATTACCCATCTGTTGCAACATATGGTTAATCTATTGAAACAGATGGGTCATCTATTGAAAGAAATCAAAACAATCTTGCTATTGGTTTTATTTCTTCAAACAGATGACTCATCTGTTGTAACAACTTACCCATCTGTTGAATGAAATCAAAGCAGTTATTCCAACAGATGACTTATCTGTTGAAACAGATGGGTCATCTGTTGGAAGAAATCAAAACAATCTTGGCTATTGGCTTATTTCTTCCAACAGATAACTCATCTGTTGCAACAGATGGGTCATCTGTTCGATGAAATCAAAATAGTTATTCCAACAGATGACTTATCTGTTGCAACAAATGGGTCATCTGTTGGAAGAAATCAAAACAATCTTGGCTACTGGCTTATTTCTTCCAACAGATGGATCATCTGTTGCCACAGATGGGTCATCTGTTGGATAAAATCAAAACAGTTATTCCAACAGACTACTCATCTGTTGCAACAGATGAGTCATCTATTGGAAGGAATCAAACGTCATCTGTTGCAACAGATGGGTTATCTGTTGGAAGAAATAAAAACAGTCTTGCCACTGGTTTTATTTCTTCCAACATATAACCCATCTGTTGCAACAGATGAGTAATCTGTTGGAAGAAATAAAACCAGTGGCAAGACTGTTTTGATTTCTTCCAACAGATGACCCATCTGTTGCAACAGATGGGTCATCTGTTGCAACAGATGGGTCATCTGTTGGAATAACTGTTTTCATTTCATCCAACATATGATCCATATATTGTAACAGATGAGTAATCTGTTGGAATAATCTGATTTTGTCTTTTTGTTTTTTATTTAAAATGATTGTGGATTGTTTTGTATTTTTTAAAAGATTAAAAAATTTTAAAAATATTAATTGGATCCCCAATTAACTTAATTTGATTTTTTAAATTATTTTGACCCTTACATTTGGTCAAGGATCTCAAAAATTAAAATAAGACTTTTGAGACTCCTTTCGTTAAATTTTCTCGTCAGTAGAGATTAAGCAGTAGTGGGGCCAAACACCGACAGATGGAGTGGTAGAAAATATGAAGGGAGGATATTCATTACTGTGGTAGCACGTTACTACTGCAATCTATTGTTGATTTGGCCGTACTGCGGAGTGGACCTTCCCTTTTTGTCCGCTCTTACTAGATTGCATTAATAGTTGTAAAAGTTATATAAATTTCAATATTTTTGGAGTTGATTAATTTTTATCTTAAATTTTTTTAAAATTATTAAATAATTTAATTTAGTCCAAACAGATGTATTATATTTTTTAGATATATTATTTAATTTTATGATGTATTCAATTTTTTAAATAAAATATAAAATTTATGTAATTATTTAAAAGAGTTGAGATTTTAAATAGTTATAATAAATTAAGTTATGATATGATATAATTTTTCCTTAATAGTTTCTGCCCAAGTGAGAATGACATTCTTTTTGCTTGGGAATTAGGGAAGAGAAAGGAAAAGTAAACAAAGTATAAATTATAATTTCTTCATGTAAACTCTTTTTTTTTATTTCATCTTTAAAAACTTCTTTTTCATTTGAATTTTTAAAAGTTTTTAATTTTATTTTTGATGAAAATTTTTGACAGTGATACTAGTTGCATAACATATTTAATATCACAATCCTTTTTTTTTAAAAAAAAAAACAATTCTTAAAACTTGTGCCCACTCAAATATTAGGTTAAATGCATGGCCGATTGAGGGAGTAATATTTTACATTTCAAAAGAAGCAGAAAAATATTCTCTTCAACAATTCTACTAGTTCCTTTCTTTTTCTCTTTGATTTTTCCACATTTGATATTTCATTAATTTAAGTTTGTACTATTTTTTCTAATTTACCTCCGCACAATTATTATGAAAGTAGTCACGGAGACATATCTACTCCTTTTTTACTTAAATATTATCTTTTTAGTTTTACGTCATTATCGTTAATTGAAATGATAATATATATTGGTTAATGTATACCGCTCTATTTCAAATTAAGTGTTGTATTTTGCTTTTTAATCTGTCCTAAAAAGAGTGTCTCTTCTTATAATTAGCAAGTTTTTCAATTTCAACATTGTCACTTTTAGAAACAACGGTTTTCCCGACACAAATCATTGAGAAATTTGTGTTATAAAACATGATTTTCAAATCTGTTTCCATTGAACCAGCTCACTAAAAAAACAAATGGTCAGAAATAAATTCTCGTCGAAACACTGAGAAACTTCTTAAATTTTCCATGTGAAAAACAACTATTTTTTTTTCTTTTCTCACCGATTTAATCAAAAATATTTGTTGGAATAGTCACTAAACATTTTTCAGTGGAATATTTCAATGAAAATATAATGATTTTCTCATAATGGTCTAATGAAAAATTTAAGATCAGAAGATTTAAAGGACTACATACACATCTTTAATTTAAGATCGCATGATTTTAAAGTCTTCCGATACTTTGCTATCTAAACTCTCTGTTCAGACAACCTAAGACACTGGAGTTGAGATGGACTGTAATGACCCTCCAGGTCATTTTCTGCATTTTCACTCTATTTCTACATTTAGAGCTTTCCCATAGCTGCCCCAGGTCATTTATGACTTACTGGAGAGGACAATTCGGCTATCGGGCAGTTCGTTTGGTTTTTAGAGTCAATTCCCTGTTTGGAAGTCTTCTCTGTTCAAATTTGGGTATCGGGCCTAAACCTCAGGTAAACGACCTTGTATGCCAATTCTGACAGTTCCAGCAGCTCCGGAACATCGATTTTAGGCTAGGGGGACCTTTGGTTCGGATCCCAAGGCTCCTAGACTCGTTTTGGGCTATTGGGTGAAAATTGGTTAAAACGACCATTGGGTGTGGGACCCACATTTCCTCGAAACGACCTAGGATGGAAATTTTGATGGAGCCATTGAGTATGAAATGTCAAATTTAGTAGGGTAGCATAGTTTGTTTGCGTCCGGGATTCTAAAAGAATTTCGAGGGTTCAATAAAAACTTAGCAAAATTTGTTAAGTGCTGGTGCGTGAACTCAGCTGGTGCAGCCGCTTAAGTGGAGGTCGCTTGAGCGAACAATGGATCTCTTTAGTGACCAGCCTTGGGTTCCCACCTGGTCGCTTAAGCGAAGGCCTTGCCTTTAGGCTTGGCCGCTTAAGCGACCAATGGATCTCTTTAGCGAAGGCCAACCTTTAGGCTTGGCCGTTTAAGCGATGGTTTGTCGCTTTAGAGACGACCACATAAGCGGTCAAGTGGCCGCTAAAGCGATCATCGCTGGTGCATTAAAGTTCCTCCTTATCCGATTTTGGTCCATTATTTTTATTTTCAAGTCCCTCAAAACCCTAGAGAACCTAGAAAGGGTAGAGTGTGATCCTTGGGTGTTCGTGGTAAGTTGGAGGGTTCGTTGAGGGCTTTTTCTCATCAACATTTTCGTAAGTTTTCGTCTAATTCATTGATTTACTTTTTGATTTAACTTTAAATCCCTAGTTCACTTTACGGCCTGATTTTGGGTACGTTTGTGCTCGGAATTTATTCATTTTTTAGGGTAAATGATCCTTGAGCTTAGAGGGACGTTTTGACGGTTTCAAAGTTGTGATTTCGTAAGCGGGCTCCACATGGAATTTTTAGCTCGATTTTGTACTGGGAGCATTTATAGATAATATGGGTATTATTATTCCCATATTAATGTGTAGATCATTATTTTGATAGTGTGGCATCGTGAGGAGGCTTCTCGGAAAGGAAAAGCTCTGATTTAGTGGACTTTCTCGGGCATTCGTCGGCATCAAGGTAGTCTAGGCTTACTTTTCTCATAGATTGAGCTCTATTATGGTATTAGTGTAGTATTATGCTTAGAGTTGGTTTGGAATTTACGATTTTGCTGCATGCTAGTAAAATTTGGAATTTTTAGCCGATTAGAGAGCCATTTTTAGGTAGAATTAATCCATTCGTCTCTCACTTGAATTAAATTATTGCCTTAGGCCTTGTTTAGAATTATCTAATACCTTAAGATGAAACTTTGAAGCCTTAGTCTAATTTCAGGTAGAAATTATCTTAGTATGAACAATTGGGGTAGTAGCGGGCCCCGCCGATTCTCTCTTAGGCCAATTATCCTAATTAGCTTCTTGTAGACCTAGGAGGCCTTCTTTCGTCATCTTGCGTGTCTTCTTAGAATTTATTGTGACGTAGAAATCTTTCCGACTTCCGACTAGATTTGTAACCTTGTATTTACTTTAAAGACCGGTTCAAGTCCGGCAACTACTATTAGCATATGGTACTAATTCCCGGTTCAAGTCTGATATATATGATATTAGAGTCCGGTTCGAGTCCGGCACCTTATGGTTCACTGATGATATTACGGATCCGTTTGAGTTCGGTATTGCATGGTACGAAAGCATTCACGGATATAAGATCAATGGTTGGTTACTTTATACTTATTAGTGTCTATGGTTCTTCTCTTGATTGTATCCATCGGGCTTATGGGGGCTCGTTTGGGTTAGTCTTCTCCTGTTTGCACCTTCTGGGCTTATGGGGTCCCAGTTAGGCTATAGCTAGCTTGCCTTACTTTCGATATTATTCATACTGTTATTTATTCTCTGTCAGATGGAACATTATTTCAGGTTTTCCCCTGATTCCTTGACTTAGTTTACATTCTCGCATTTTTTTTACTCTATGATTTAGCTCAGTCGGTCTATGGTGTCTACTGAGTACCCGTTGTTTGGTACTCATACTACACTTCTGCATTTTTTTTTAATGCAGATCCAAGTACTAGTTGCCGCCACTGACGTTCGTTCTATCTAGCTACTCTCATGATTCGGAGATAGGGTGAGCTTTTAGAGCCGGAGCCGATTCCCTCTCCTTCCTTTACTTTTGGACAGTCTTTAGTTATCGGGACTTTCTATTTATAGATACTATTCAGTACTCTCATTTCATATTTAGTGGCTCCTGTTCCAGCTTTACTAGGTCGTGGGATATTTCTTTTGTTCTTCCTCCATTCCTTTTGACATTTACATTGTCGTATTCTTATTTATATTGCTTACAAGCTTATTGTATGCTTATTTTTCGGTATTTACTTTACCTTCTATCAGTTAGCCCATTACTCGTCGTTTTGGGCTACGGTTTGGCTTACCTACTGGCGGGTTAAAGTAAGTGCCATCATGACCCTAAAATCGGGTCGTGACATGGAGGGAGTAATAAGGAGGACGTACGTGGCAATTTGTTATTTCTTTAATTCATAATTTAATGGAAAAGGTATATTGCTCCCTCCATTCATGCTTTTCCATGTTACTAAAAATAGATGTCCATTAATACTTGTCATGTTTAAAAAATCAATGGATAATTAATTCATTTTTGCCCATTTTACCCTTGGTATTAAATACTATTCATTATCCAAAGCATTAAATTTATTATTTTCAAAGAGTGATACAGTAAAATTACCACTATTATTAATTACTCCATCCATTTCAAAATAGTTGTCCCTCTTTCTAAAACTATTTATTTCAATTTAGTTGTCCCATTCAATAAAATCAAGAGAATTTTATTATGTTCTTCCAATATTACCCTATCATTAAATAACTACATAAAGTGTATGAACTCAAATTTATATTTTCAAAGCATAATTAATGAGGCTAATTTGGTAGAATAAGCTCCTAATAAATATTTTCTTAAGGCGAGTGTTAAGTCAACAAGGGCCAACTATTTTAAAACAGAGGGAGTACTATTTCTTAAGGTGTGTGCGAAGTCAATACTGGACAAGTATTGTTGGACGAAGGGAGTATTTAGTATTAAATACTACCTCTGTCCCATTTATGTGGCACCATTGACTTGATACAGTTTTTAAGAAAAAAGAAAAAGTCTTGAAACTTGTAGTCTATATCAATCCTTACATATTTCTGTTGTTATAAATTATTTCATTAAGGGCAAAATAAGAATTTTAGAATTAAATTATTTCTAATTAAAGTAAGATCACATTATTTTTGGAACAAACTAAAAAGGAAAGGGTGCCACATGAAATAATACGGAGGAAATGACATTATTAGTCAAATGAATGAATAATGGTTTTATATTTCTTTTAGATGCTGCAAAATTAAAAAGAGTGAGATTAAAACAAAATACTACTCTCTCGGTTTCGAAATAGTTGGCAGGTTTAGGTTTTGCACAATTCTCAAAGAAAAATTAATCAGGAGTATAATTTGACTAATATATCCTTATTTATTCTTTAATATTTATTTATTTACGTGCCTCTTAATTCTAGAATAATTAATGCTCTCTTGATCTTTTAAACTGACAACTATTTTGACACAACTATTTTTAATAACTATTTTGAGACGAAGGAAATACCCCATCTGTTCAACAATACTTGTCCACTATACTAAAAATAGATGTCCAACAATACTTGTACAGTTTGGAAAACCAATGGATAATTTACCTTTTTCTACCCATTTTACCCTTGTTATTAAATACTATGCATCACTCAATATAATATAGTAAAACTATCCCTATTATTTATTGTGTGAAGATCATTTACCTTCCGCAACTTTGCTTTAAAAATCAAACTCCTCCCTCTACTTTCAACAATACTCATTCTCCCCCCTTTATCCTATTTATCTTTTTAAAATGCCTATTTTACCCTTAGACTCATAATCTTTATTTTCTTGCCTTCTTTAAAATCATGATATTTGTATTTTCTTAATTTATATAGTAAGTTTTATTCATAATTTTTTTTATTATATTCTAGAAGGAAAAATAAAAGTGAGAAGAATTAATTTTGTATATAACTTAATGACATTTTAAATAAAATAAATGAGAAAAATAAAAAATTAATTTTATTAATAATAATCAATACTCTGATATCTATTTATATAAGTGAAAATAAAAGATAACTTTATAAACACATTTCGATGAGGATAATACAAAAATTATTAATAAAAATATAGATATATTTTATATCAATTGATTCTAAAATTTACTTATATTGTAAATAATTTTAATTTATAATTTAGAATATATCGTTAATGACAATCAAAACACATTTATCTATATAAACAATAAAAAATAAGAGAGAAATAAACTTAAATACACACACACACACACACACACACACACACACATATATATATATATATATATATACTTTTTTCTAAAACCGCACATACATAGGAGTGGAGCTACCTTTGACCGAGGAGTGTCAAGCGGCAACCCTTGCCGAAAAATTATTTTTGTATATATAGGTCATTTTTTGGTTTTATACAAGTGTTAGACACTTCTTGGCACAGCATGAAGGTTTAGCACAATGGTTAAGGGGTTGCTAAATACCCCTGAGGTCGTGTTCCACCCCCCGCCAGTAGCATAAATAGTACCTTCTGAATATAGCCCTTTCCTTTTTCTTTTTAAACAACTAAAACAACACACACGTTATTTATTAGTAGTATCTCGACGATTTATAATATACTCCCTCCGTTTAAAAAAGAATGACCTAGTTTGACTTGATACGGAGTTTAAGAAAATAAAGGAGAATTTTGAATCTTGTGGTCATAAATTAAAGTTGTGTCAAATGTGCCAAAATGCCCTTTAATCTTGTGGTCTTAAACATGTCATTTGGAGAGTTGGAATTAAAATATTGTCAAAAAAGGAAAGGATCATTCTTTTTGAAACAGACTAAAAAGGAAAGTAGGTCATTCTTTTTTAAACGGAGGGAGTAACTATATTTTGCTTTCATTAGTAATATTGATTTTGTTGGCTTTCTCATGTTACTTTTCTTTTATATTTTGACACTCCTTAATGAAAGTCCCGACTCCGCCATTGCACATACATATATACGTGATTAAAGCTTTTGTGATAAATTCATAAAAGGATTATTCTACTTATAACATTAATGAAATTAAATTAAAAAAAACATATAAATACATTAGTAAAATGAATAAATAATTCATAATATTATATAGATATAGGATTACAAATATCAAAGGTAAAATAGACATTGCATAAGACAATGGGGGGAAGAATGACTATTGTTCATAGTTGAGGAGGAAGTTTAATTTTTAAAGCAAAGTTAGGGGGTATAAACAATTTTCACCAATTATTTATTATATATTTATCCGTGTGTCAAGTCAATAGTGGACAAATAATATTTGGCGGAGGAAGTATAACATTAGCGCCAATGTTTAATCTAAGATATAAACAAAGTTATCATTGCACCTCTTGGAAAATGAAGGCTTTTATTTTACAACAGCAATATTCAAAAGCATAAATAATTTTAACCTATAAGTGAAAAGGCCTAACCTTAGAGAAGTTGATGCATTCGCCTAATTTCAAAGCATTAAAGAGAACCCAACTACCAACTAATAAATTCGCCAATCAAATTCAAAATTTCTCTCTATAAAAAACCCAAGGTCCCAGAGTGTAATTGTACCCAACACTTGTTCGTATCCCCAGAGCACTTACTATTTCATCTTTCCCATTGTTTCCATAGCTTTATCTATTTATTCACAAAACAATGGAAATGGCTGGAAAAATTGGATGGTTTGTGGTGTTATGCATGGTGATAGCTGCACCCCATGCAGAAGGCCTAACCTGTGGCGAAGTCACGTCCAATGTGGCCCCTTGCATCAGTTACCTTTGGAAACGCTGGACCTTTGGGAATAAATTGTTGCAATGGTGTTAAGAAACTGGCGAACGCGGCAAAGACCACACCAGATCGTCAAACTGCCTGCAATTGCCTGAAATCAGCAGCGAAAGGTATTCCAGGAATCGATTTCGGCAGAGCTGCAACTCTCCCAAGTACTTGTGGGGTCAGTATTCCTTACAAGATCAGCCCTTCCACTGACTGCTCCAAGTATATACTTCATCTTCTTTATTTTCCCTCTCATATACTATCCACACTGTCTCTCTCTCTCTCTCTTCCATTTTATGTGGTTCTTTATCTTTTGAGATATGAAAATTTTATAACTTTTAAATTTCTCATTTTATTCTTAATAATACTCTTTCTATTTTAATTTATTTGTCCTATTTTTTTCTTTTGTCTATTTAAAGAAGAATGTCTCTTTTCCTTTTAACAATTTTTTAATTCTAACTTTTCACATGATATGTGTAAGACCACAAGATTCGAGAAATTTCGGTAAATTTGATATATTTTTAATTTAATACCACAAAATTCAAAAATATTCTTTATATTCTTAAATTCCTTGTCAAATCAAAATACGACAAACAAAATAACAAATTAAAACAGAGAAAATATATTTTTATAACCATAATAATGTTAGGCATATATAAAACCCTAACTCTAAGGTACTCTTTGGGTATGCCAATAGTGTCTCTCTCTATTTTATTTGTGTTCTATCAAATGTCATCATATAAATTGAAATCAAAAGAGTATTATGTATTTGTTCTTTCCAAACAAACTGCTTTAATGTTTGTTAACAATCATATAGGACCATATTATGATATGTACTAAAACTGTCCGTTGATTGAATAGCGAAATGGAAGTAAAACTATGAGCTAGATAGAGGGATTAAATTTTACTAATTGATTCGTTCCTCTTTTACCAATATATATAAATTGAAGATTTTACTTTATGTATTCTACTGGGTACTACCAGATTTATAATTACTAAAATAAAAACTACTGTTAATTAATAACCTATTACTGATTTTTACTATCTCAAATTTGAAGAAGGATTGCAGTTAATTAATAATCTATTGTATAAAGAACTGGGGATAATAGAGAGCTACTTTTTTTTTTTTCCGGTTTACAAAGGAGAGCTATTTACTAGAAAATGATGATGTGTAAGGAAGAAACTTTGGATATTTCAATTTTCTTTGATTTAGAGCACTGGATAGAATAAGTGCATGATAAGTAAGAAAATAATAGTAGTAGTAAGAGACAGCTTGTATATTGATGTTTGCTGGTTCCATTTTGTGATGCAGGGTCCGCTAAGGAGGCTGATGAATAGTCAATTTTCGACCGCACAATTTGTTTGGTAGAAGAATAAGATGTGGTCGTCTTTGATCTTGCTTATGGATCCATTTGCATTTTGTATCCCTTGTTGTCTCTTTTCGTATTTCCCTTTGGAGTTATAGTCGACTCTAGTCCAGTACTATTGTGTCAGAAATTGTCGGTTGGATTACGGTTCCTACTTATGGATCCTTGTTATTTGAATTTCATCGTTATTACTTTTCTCGCATTTTTCTTTCCTTATCATTTTCATTTGCCTATCAAGTTAACTTTGCATAGCCATTAGGCCGCCTAATTTGAACAATTAATTTATTACTCATATGCTATGTCGCAAATTTCAAGAAACTTTGTTTAAAAATTTGATCCAAGTCAAACCTCGATTCTCCAGAAAACAAAATTAATATCTTCACAAACTAGTGTTGTTTTCGGGTACAACTATCTGTATTTAAACAACAAGAACTTCAATTTTAAGTTCAAGAACAACCAAGAAGTTCAACAACTTCAAACACAAGTTCAACAACAATGAACTATCAAAATGAAGTTTTTACTATTTTCTGAAAAATAGCAAAACCATAAGAAAGGAGACGAAACAGAAATGTAGAATCAAGTCCACCGAATTCACGGTGCATCCTTAAGGAATTTATTCCCCTCAAGTATCCGAGGTTATGGAATCTTTCCTCCCAGGATAAAATGATTCACTTCAGTAGAATAGTGGTACCTCAAATTCTGCCGAACTTCGAACGCACTCAATGATTTGATGATCACACTTGAGTTTTTCAAGAAGAAGAAGATGTTTTTCTTTTCACAAATTTCGTACCAAAACCTGAGGAATAAGTCAGGTATTTATAGCCAAAAGGTGGTGCTTCAGAAGAGAAGCAATGGTTCTTTACAGACGCAACTTTTCTGAACCGGTGCCGATTTGCGGACCCCACCTGCGCCCGTAGGTGGTCCATCTGCGGTCGCAGGTCGCAGATTGTTAATTTCCAGAAAGTTCACTACCTTCTGCGAAGGTCACCTGCGTCCGCAGGTGACGACCTGCGCGCGCAGGTCATCCTTTTCGCGTGAAACAGTGTGTCGCTTCCTCGAAGGGTCGTGTCTCTTTGAGGTGCGTTGTGACATGCATCCGCATATGCCATGTGCGTCCGCAAATGGAGAAATATCATTTCTTATCGGATTTTTGGATTACAATATCACTATTTTTCAAGTTTCAAATGAATTTTGTCCAAAAAGATAGTCTCTCGATCGATCATTTGACAAATCTAAATCCAAATCTGAAGTCAAAGCCGAGCCGAGCGAGCGACGACGCCGACGACGCGAGACTTGTCTTGTTCTTGCCTTACTATCCACGTGAAGGGGAGTGTTCCAATATAAACACTAAGAAGTTTCTTTCTCCCATCAATATGGGAGAACTTTTACTTTCTTAAAGTGAACTACACATTTCACTTTTCCTCCAATTTTTCTTCCCTCCATTTTTCATTCACAATACACTTAGAACCCAACAATCCCCCATATGAAAGGGAAATGGCTATTTCAACTAAGAATTTACGGACAAGTGTGTGATCAACAAGCAAAGACTAATTGCATCTGGATAAGTAGGTTTCTCTTTGAACTTTCCATAGTGAACTTGCATCGGATGCACTCGGTCAATCGGTAGATAGGATATATTTGAACCATTGAATTTTAATGTACCCAGACAACACAAGTCACACAACCAACCTTTTACTATTTATGGTTCTCACGATTTTGTTTGTTTCAGCCATGAACACGACCTGGTTTCATGAGAGCGTAGAGAATAGGCCTTTACTATCATTCTCCTTGAAGCGGCTTCCACTTTGCCCTCACATAGGTGATTCCTAAACGTTTCAATCCTATAGATAAAACTATTTGGTCAAATCTGCCAAACTTAGAAACCATTAAAAGACTTCCAACCATAAGTCTCATCCTTGTTTCCTGAACATTATCTTCATCATGAGAACGGATTGAGTTAATTGACAATGTTGAACCGTCAATCACAACTTTGTTTGATCTCCTTGAACCTAGCTCTTGGGATCTCCAGTCCGCTAGGTAGAGTTACCACTATAATAACTTGTCCTAGGCCTTAAACCCATTCCCTTCGATGATTTCTCAACTCCCTCTCTAGAGAGGCCTTTTGTAAGTGCATCCGACACATTATCCTTTGACTTTACATAATCAATTGTGATAATTCCACTAGAGAGAAGTTCACTAACAGTATTATGTCTTTGTTTTATATGACAAGATTTACCATTGTACATCATGCTCCATTCCCTACCTATTGCAGTTTGGCTATCACAGTGTATGCATACTGGTGCCAAAGGTTTGGGCTAATAAGAAATATCTTAAAAGAAATTTCGGAGCCATTCAGCTTCTTCACTGACTTTATCTAACGCGATAAATTCAGATTCCATTGTAGAGCGAGCAATACAAGTTTTTTTGGATGATTTCCAAGAGAATGCTCCTCCACCTAAAGTAAACACATATCCACTCATGGATTTTACTTCATTTGATTCGGTGATCCAATTTGCATCACTATATCATTTAATTACCGCAGGATATTTGTTATAATGCAAAGCATAGTCTTGAGTATGTTTTAGATATCCCAAAACTCTTTTCATTGCCATCCAATGAGTTTGATTGGGATTACTTGTGTACCGACTTAGTTTACTAATAGCACATGCTATATCCGGTCATGTACAATTCATGATATACATCAAACTTCCCAACACTCTTGCATAATCCAATTGTGACTCACTTTCACCTTCATTCTTTTGAAGTGCAAAGCTCACGTCTAATGGAGTCTTGACAATATTGAAATCCAAATACTTGAACTTGTCAAGTACTTTTTCAATATAATGAGACTGTGACAATACTAATCCTTGTGGAGTTCTATGAATGCTTATCCCTAAGATCACATCCGCAACTCCAAGGTCTTTCATATCAAACTTGCTCTCAAGCAATTGTTTCGTAGCATTTATGTCAGAAATGTCTCTACTGATGATCAACATATCATCCACATATAAATAAACAATGACTTTGTGAGTTGGAGTGTCTTTAATGTAAACACATTTATCACATTCATTTATTTTGAATCCGTTTGCCAATATGGTTTGGTCAAACTTTGCATGCCACTGTTTGGGTGCTTGTTTTAGTCCATAAAGAGACTTAACACGTTTGCACACTTTCCTTTCTTTACCAGGAACTACAAAACCCTCGGGTTGTTCCATGTAAATTTCTTCCTCCAATTCTCCATTTAAGAATGGAGTTTTCACATCCATTTGATGGATTTTAAGACCATATACCGCAGCTAATGCAACCAACATCCGAATGGACGTTATCCTTGTTACTGGCGAGTATGTGTCAAAATAGTCAAGGCTTTCTTTTTGTCTAAAGCCTTTCTTTTTTTTGTCTAAAGCCTTTTACTACAAGTCTTGCCTTGTATTTGTCAATAGTACCATCAGCTTTCATTTTCCTTTTGAAGATCCATGTAGAATGTCACACCCCGAACAATGACTATTGATAAACGGATATAGGACACCTTAGCCCATTTCGGGATAGGACTAGTGAAATAGCAATGTGGATACTATTTGTCGCAGAAAGATACGGACAAAGTAACCTTACATACCTTGTACTCTTAATACGGATATACAGTCCTAGATGTGCATACAATAGTCTCGCTCCTTCTTTATGTGTCACTCTACAACACAAATACATAACGGAATTCACATTAACCACAACTACTTCACAAATGCATATAACATCAATGGGGTACATGTTTGCTTTGAAACATGTCATTTCCCCTTGACAAAACCATTGATAGCATCATTATTCCAAAAATCCTCCAATATTCCCAACATTGACCAATACATAATAATCATTGCATTTCACCAAAACAATTCTCTTTTACACCTCCTTATCCATACCACATCACAAATAATCCATCAATTCACCTTAATACACTTCATAGCACATATCGGCCAAAATCCCACAATTGCCACTTATAGACAATAACAAGTTTAATACCAAAAATAACACCATACATGTTCATATTTTATCCATACCATGATCTTTCATCAAAGGCACAAGCCATAATTCAAGTTCAAATCTCATGGATGGCACATCTTGTACAAAAACCCAAAGTACTATGTTCAACTCTTTCAAGCATAACCAACAAGATTCACATACTCTCCCATGCAGATAATATATTAATCTATGACAATAATCACTTACCTAGGCTTGGAAGATGTTGATCTTGCTCCAAAGGTTAGCTTTGACCTCTTAGGGTTTGGGAGAAAAAAAAGGGTTGAAAAATATCTACAAAGGCATGTGTTTTCCAAATGAATAAAATCAGCATTTTTGACCTTTATATAGGCTCTCAAGTCCATTCTTAGCCACTTTGATTCAATGATTGATGTGTATGACTTAGTCAAATGGAAGAATGGGTCTTGTGACCCATTGGGCCATGTTTTCTTTTCATTTTTGGGTCCTTTTTGGGCCCAATTTACTTAACCCACTAAAATCAATAATTTCTTGTGGTTTCATCATCTCATACGTGTTACGACAATATTCCTACTCATGGCATTCATATCCGTAGCCTCAATCCCCAAAACAAGTGATTCTAGCCACGTATGGCCTATTTTGCCCAAAAGGGTAAAATCGTTATTTTGAACCCAATTTTGTTCTCGAGTTAATTTATCATACCAATATAATATGTCATTTATTTCATGTATATTCTCATGGTTGTAGAAGAATCGTGGCGAAAATCGGCTCAATACGTCCCCAGGAACCCTTGGGACTTAAACAAAATTTCAACTTTTGAAAGGTGCGCAGGGGCGGCGTGGCACGCTTCCTGGCGCGCCCCTTTACTGCCTCTGGACTGAAAATTTCAGCCCAGAGTGGCGTGGCACGCTACCCAACGCGCCCTTCCCTTAAATTTTTCAAAAATTTCATTTTTTGATTTTTCTTCGCGGGTTTGGTTGGATACTTCAAATCCTATTCTTTAACTTACTTCTTAACCTTAATGTCCTTTGTTTAGAGGTTCTCTTAGCCTCATTTTGAACCCGACAAATGCTCCATGAAAATCACAAAACACCTCCTTACGAAGGGCTAATCACATGTACAAGGCCACATTTCAATTTTCTTGTCAATATCATTACAAAATACATTCGTGTGGCTCTCGACACTCAAGTATACATTGTTCATCGTCATCACATTGGGTTAGGAAGGTACGGGGTGTTACATAGAACCTAAAGGTTTATTTCCTGGAGGAAGATCAACCAACTCCTAAGTATGGTTGCTCAAGATTGAATCAATCTCACTATTGACAGCCTCTTTCCAAAAGGATGATTCCACAGACGACATCGCTTCTTTAAATGTTGGAGGTTCATTTTCAAGAAGAAATATTACAAAATCTGATCTGAAGGAAGTCGAAGTTCTATGTCACTTACTACGCCTTGGATTCTCTTCATTAAGTACATTCTCCCTTGGTTCATCCCTAGGTCGTTTAGACCTTCACTCGACAATTCATTTTGAGACTTATATGGATAAATGTGTTCAAAGAACTCAGCATTATCTGATTCAATTACTGTATTATCATGGTTATCCGGATGTTCGGATTTATGAACCAAAAATCAACATGCTTTACTGTTTGTAGCATATCCGATGAAAACACAGTCCATAGTCTTTGGTCCTATTTTCAACCTTTTAGGTATAGGAACTTGGACTTTGGCTAGACACCCCCACACTTTGAAATATTTCAAGTTGGTTTCCTTTCTTTCCATTTCTCATATGGAATAGATTGTATCTTTTCATGGGGCACTATATTGAGTATGCTATTAGCTGTAAGGATAGCTTCCCCCCATAAGTTTTGTGGTAAACCTGAACTTATTAGTAAGGCATTCATCATTTCCTTCAATGTTTGGTTTTTCCTTTCCATAATCCCATTTGATTGAGGTGAATACGGAGTCGTAGTTTGATGGACAATTTTATTTTCCAAACATATCTCCACAAAAGGAGATTCATATTCTCCACCCCTATCACTTCTTATCATTTTGATCTTTTTATCCAACTGATTTTCAACTTCAGTTTTATATTGCCCAAATGCATCTATTGCCTCATCCTTACTATTCAGCAAATAGACATAACAAAATCTAGTGCAATCATCGATAAAAGTTATGAAATATTTTTTCCCACCACGAGATGGTGTCGACTTCATATCACAAATGTCTGTGTGAATTAAGTCTAAGGGATTGAAATTTCTTTCAACAGACTTATACGGATGCTTAGCATACTTAGATTCAACACATGTTTGACACTTTGATTTAATGCACTCAAAGTTAGGCAAAACTTCCAAGTTAATCAGTTTTCGCAAGGTTTTATAATTGACATGTCCTAAACGTTCATGCCATAAATCGTTTGACTCAAGTAAGTAAGAAGAACCAGAACTTTTATTCATATCAACAGTCATTACATTGATCTTAAAAAGGCCCTCGGTGAGGTAACCTTTGCCTACATACACTTCATTCTTACTAATTACAACTTTGTCGAAAACAAATACACATTTGAAACCATTCTTAGTTAGAAGTGAAGTAGAAACCAAGTTCTTTCGCAACTACAAAACATGAAGGACATTATTTAGTGTTACCACCTTGACTGATGTCAGCTTCAAGCAAACCTTGCCCGTTCCTTCAACCTTTGCCGTAGCGGAGTTGGCCATAAATATCTTCTCATCATCTTGAGTCGGAGCAAATGATGCAAATAGTTCTTTGTTGGCACACACGTGGCGGGTGGCACCTGAATCAATCCACCACTCTCTAGGATTTCCAACAAGATTGCATTCCGAGAGCATAGCACACAGATTTTCCATTTCTTGTTTGGATTCAACCATGTTTGCTTGGTCCTTTTTCTTTCCCTTCTTCGGAGCCCGACAATCAACAGACTTGTGGACAACTTTGCCATAATTAAAGCAATTTCCTTTGAATTTCTACTTAGGAGGATTGCCTTGTTGTGCTTGTGCTTTCTTTCTCTTCTTTGATTTGTTAGGATCATCTTCCACAATATTTGCTCCATTTATTGCAGAGTTCCCACGAGACCTCTTCTCAGATGCCTTATTGTCTTCTTCAATCCTCAACCTCACAATGAGGTCTTCAACTGACATCTCCTTACGCTTATGCTTTAAGTAGTTTTTAAAGTCCTTCCACAAAGGTGGTAACTTCTCGATTATCGCAGCTACTTGAAAAGCATCGTTCACAACCAAACCTACAATAAAGGTTAAGTGAACATTAATAACATTCTTAAAATGTTTAACAAAGTCATTATCTAAAATAATACCTTTTGTAAGAAGGTTCGTGAATAATGACTTGCAACTCTTGGACTTGGGTAACTACAGCTTTGCTGTCTACCATCTTAAAGTCCAAAAATTTGGCAACAATGAATTTCTTCATTCCGACGTCCTCTGTTTTGTACTTCTTTTCTAAAGCATCCCAGAGGTACTTTGAGGTCTTCATCCTGCTATACACATTGTATAGGTGTCTTTTAGGCCACTCAATATGTAATTCTTACATAAAAAATCTGAGTGCTTCCAAGCTTCAGTTACTACTAAGCGATCCTTTTTCGAAGTTTCTTCCGGTAATTCAAGAACGCTTTCTGTGATGAACTTTTGTAGACTCAAAGTAGTCAGATAAAAGAGCATTTTCTGCTGCCAACGTTTGAAATCCACACCAGAAAATTTTCCTGGTTTTTTCGTCGGTGCCATGGCATGTGCAGCATTCGTACGACTTAAAGTAGCAATGTTTGTTGCTGTAACTTTCGTCGTTCCATCATTCACTTGAATTTCACTAGTCATTTTGCTGTCACAAAGAGACAACCAATTTCGTATTATAAATACTAACAATAAAGTTTAAAACTTTAAACAACTTGTTTCTAGTTTAACGACGAAGTTTTTGTATTCTTCAAATCATCAACCGAATTATCTTTAACGCGTGATGAAGTTTTTATATCTTCAAATCACTATCAAGTTCAGACAGAGTAAAAAACCAAATGGTTTTAATCTCCAGAAACCAAAAAATACAGATTACTAAATTTCTTAAGGTTGTTGTTTTCGGGTATAACTATCTATATTTAAACAACAAGAACTTCAACTTTAAGTTCAAGAACAACCAAGAAGTTCAACAACTTCAAACACAAGTTCAACAATAATGAACTATCAAAATGAAGTTTCTATTATTTTCTGGAAAATAGCAAACCCATAAAAAAGAGATGAAACAGAAATGTAGAATCAAGTCCACCGAATTCACGGTGTATCATTAAGGAATTTATTCCCCTCAAGTACCCGAGGTTATGAAATCTTTCCTCCCAGGATAAAAAGATTCACTTCAGTAGAATAGTGGTACCTCAAATTCTATCGAACTTCAAACACACTCAATGATTTGATGATCACACTTGAGTTTTTCAAGAAGAAGAAAATGTTTTTTCTTTCACAAATTTCATACCAAAACCTTAGGAATAAGTCAGGTATTTATAGACAAAAGGTGGTGCTTCAGAAAAGAAGCAATGGTTCTTTACAAACGTAATTTTTCTGAATTGGTGCCGACCTACGGACCCCACCTGCGGCCGCAGGTTGCAGATTGTTAATTTCCAGAAATTTCACTGCCTTCTGTGAAGGTCACCTGCGTCCGCAGGTGACGACCTGCGCGTGCAGGTCATGCTTTTCCCGTGAAACAATGTGTTGCTTCCTCGAAGGGTCGTGTCCCTTCGAGGTGCATTGTGACATGCATCCGCACATGCCATGTGCATCCACAAATGGAGAAATATCATTTCTTATTGGATTTTTGGATTACAATATCACTATTTTTCAAGTTTCAGATGAACTTTGTCCAAAAAGATAGTCTCTCGATCAATCATTTGATAAATCCAAATCCAAATCCGAAGCAGAAGCTGAGCAGAGCGAGCGACGACGAGGATGGCACGAGGCTTGTCTTGTTCTTGCCTCACTATCCACATGAAGGGGAGTGTTCCAATATAAATACTAAGAAGTTTCTTTCTCCCACCAATGTGGGAGAACTTTTACTTTCTTAAAGTGAACTACACATTTCACTTTTCCTCCAATTTTTCTTCCCTCCATTTTCCATTCAAAATACACTTAGAACCCAACTACTAGATGTCTTTACTTGGTGTGTCCTTTTGGAAGACAATGAGAAACTAGGAACCTTTCTCCATCTTTTTGAATAATGTGTACAGAATACTCTTAATAGAGGAAGCAAGACAGTTATAGGAAATGAAGGTTTACATACACATTAATAATAATCTAGCTAATTAGATAATGCGTAAACCATAAATGAAAACTTACTTGTTGTTCACATAGTAGAAGTGGAAGACTTGGTTGAACCACGGTTGAGATTACTGATTGGCGGTGGTTGTCACGGTGTGTTGGAGCAACCCCTATATCACAACCTAAACCCTAATAATTAGGAGAGCAAATATGGAGGAGGGAAAATACTGCGTATTCTATTCTCTGTATATTCTATATATTGAATAGTACACCTTATGTGTACTTATATAGGAAAATGATAGGGTTAATTTAATTACCCTTATGGGCCATAAAAGTACCCCTTATAGGTAAGTCCGAATTTCCTATATTTCCCACTTAATGGGAGTGCTTTTTTAATATGAGAACATATTCTCATCTCCACAATCATTCATATAGGGAAGTAGACCGTACGACCAACATACTGTGAGAGCTAAGTGATATACACCTATTAAGAGTATATAGCCTCTTGTCGAGTGCAAACCTGTAAGTAGATCATAAAGTATTCAGTACCCCAGATCATATGAATCACATTTGATATAATCTTAAGATCTCATATATCATTATTTCTTGTATTCATAATTATAACTCATAAGTTATAACTGGTGCACTAGTGAACACAAATCAATGAGATTTCATAAATGATCTTCCTCTTCTCATGATTCTTTGAACATTAGCTTAACTACTTTTCTAGATATGTTCCTCCAGAATGAATCTGTATTCATGATCTTTTTGGAAATACACTAAGATAGAAAACATCAAACTAAGTCCCAAGTATCTGATTAGAGTCTCTAAGGGCACATATTTTGAGCCATCACAAAGGCTCTAGGTCTCACACAATAATAAGCTGAGAATGGACTTATGTTAAACCCAATTGGTCGACATTAACACATACGGTATGAAACATGGCTACATCATTTTCTACTTTCCCATGGAGCATATGTCTTTGTCTCTTAAGCAATATTGTACAGATGATATTTAGACACCATATGTATCTAAGTTAGAGTTCCTTGATCTACAATATCATTTTAACTCACATCTGGCTTACCAAGTAGACTAGGTGAACATTTTTCACCTTAATGACCATATATCATTATTTATGCGATATTCATGATTTTAAGTTGATTGCTCTAAGATTATCCATTTGATAATTTTACTTTAAATCCTGTCTCATCTCCACTTATCACTAGATAAGGAGGTGATTACTTGAGTGAGAAGGCTAACCTCACGTTTGCTCAACATACTTATCAAAAATAAATAAAGAATACTCATAACATTTAGCAATTAAAATATGTATGTATGCAAATCAACTTTATTGATAATTAAAGAACATCAGTCTTGTGAACATAGGAAAATAAAAGACAATATGAGGTATCTCAAAATCTAGGCAAACCTTGGGACCTTGTGTGTCTTATAAATGCATTTCTAGTCAAAGGCTTAGTCATTGGATCTGCTAATATATCTCTTATAGACACATACTTCACGTTCACTACCTTGCGTCTAACCATGTCTCTCACATAGTTATACTTGATATCTATCTGTTTGGTTTTGCGATGAAACTTAGGATCCTTAGTAGAGGATATTGTAGTCTCACTGTCATAGTAGACTAACATTGGTACATTATTTTTTACGATGTCCAATATGTGTTCCAAGAACTTTTCAACCAAACAACCTTTTGTGATGCTGAAACGAGAGCCACATATTTGGCTTCCATCATAGATAGTGATATAAATGATTATTTCTTACTACTCTATGATATGACGCCATTACTAAGTAAGAAAACATATACTGAGGTAGATGTCCTCTCATCTATATATCCTCCATAATTTGTATCACTATATGCAACTAATTGCAGATCTTTATTGCCTTGGTAACAAAGTGCATTATCAACAGTTCCCTTCAGATATCTCATGATTCTCTTTACTGCTTGCCAATGTGCTAAACCTGGGTTGGTTTGATAGCTCCTTACTAAGCCAACTTCTTGATAGATATCAGGTCTAGTACACACCATAACATACATCAGACTTCCAACTGCGCTCCTATAAGGAACTCAACTCATTCTTTCTGACTCTTCAGGAGTCTTAGGACATATTTGGTTGCCCAAGGATTGGCCTTTACTGATAGGAGTATCTACAGGGCTACTATTTTGCATATTTAATCGTTTAAGAATTTTTCTAATGTAATTCTCTTGGAAGAGATACAATAGTTTCTTCGAACGATCTCTTAAAAACTTAACTCCAAGAATATATGCATCTTCACCCATATCTTTCATCTCAAATTGGGATGATAACCATGACTTAATCTCGGTTATGAACTCCTTATCATTTCCAACTATAAGTATGTCATCTATATACAGTATTATAATCACAAGTTTGTTTCTTGATTTTTAGGTATAAACATAATGATCTTCATCCATCATGGTAAAACCATTAGTTATGACAACATTCTGAAAGCGTATATACCACTGCCTTGAAGATTGTTTCGGGTAATAAATAAATTTCAAAAGTCTACAAACCTTTTGTTTGTGACCTTTTTCAATAAAACATTTTGATTGTTCTATATAAATTTCTTCATCTAATTCTCCATTGAGAAAGGCAGTTTTCATATCCATTTGATGTAATTTAAGATCCAAACTTGCAACTATAGCTAAAACCAAACAGAGGTAAATTATACAGCAGGCGCAAAACTCTCTTCATAGTCTATTCCTTTCTATTGTGTATACCCTTTCGCTACCAGTTTAGCTTTATATCTCTCAACTGTGCCATCAACCTTGAGCTTAATTTTGAGAACCCATTTTCTTCCAATAGCTTTGTATCCCTCAGAGAGGTCAACTAGTTCCCAAACTTTGTTGACTCTAATATACCCCAATTCATCTTCTATTGTTTTTGTCCATTTATCCTTAGAAAAGCATGAGAGAGCCTTTTTATATTCTTAGGATCATTTTCATTTTGCAGGAGCATCATAAATAGTTTACGGAATGTCAAATTATTGGCCAGGAGTCTTTTAATGAAAACCATGTCTAGCTTGTGATTCATCATTGTTCCTATTTGGATCAACATTGCTACCACTCGGATCAAGAACATTCATCCTGCTCCCACTTGGAATAAGATTAGTGACCAGCTCGCTCCCACTTGGAACAAGATCCATTTGACTTGCAGATCTTATTTAAAGTCAAGTTGAGATGTACCTTGACTTTCTTTGAAGTGTTTATGTGTTCTTTGGCTTATTTTCTTGTAATTAATGATTTATTTAGGATTGGGGGTCCCACTTAGATGGAATGACGAGCAGCTCTGCAGGTACCAAAGTCTGTTGATGGATTGTAGTTAAATAAATGCTTATACTAGTTAGTCTTGTTACTTGTAGTTATCCTTAGACTAGATTATAGATAGGTAACTTAGTGATCATGAATAACTGATAGGGATTTACCTATATTATGAGCTTGTATTGGACCGAATGACCTTCTGAATATTCTTGCCTTGTTATGGAGAGGTTGAGGTTTAGTAAACACTTAGAGTGTAAATGAAGTAGTAATGGTCGACTTAGTCATTAGGGTCTAGTATCTGTTGTTAGAGTATGTTGTTATCTAGCGCAGTTTCTCTTGAAAGACTTAGTCTAATGATGCCGTCCTTGGGAGAGATAGACCTATTATAAGGATCAAATGATAGGTTTGGGTAGTTTCATGATATCTTGTTGTTTGAATTATTTATCATATTTGGGTTGCCAAGTGGGGCATAAGTACATATTATTATTTATTTGAGAGTATATCATATATTTATATGATAATAATGTATAGGCTTGAAATAAAAGAATTACATAAAATATCAAAAATATAATTATTAATTAGATAATTTTTGAAAATAAAAAAAATTTAAATTGTATTTTATAACTTACCAAAATTGCCACGCTATAGAAGTGTGGCTATAAGGATGATATGATTATAATTAACATAGGCAAAGGCTACATTTTATAATTGTTACTTTAAAAACCACACTTCAAAAGTGTGGCCTTAAAGTACAAATGTCACACTTTAAAAGTGTGGATCTAGGATGTTAAAAGTGTTGCCAAATAAGATGTAACAAGCATGGCATTAGTTATTTTATAGGCCACGCTTTTCAGCCGTGGCTTTTAAGGTAACATTGGAAAAGCGTGGTCATAGGTCTAGGGTTACACCATTTTTGCCCACCCCTTAAAAAGTGTTGCCTAAAATCAAAAAGTGTGCCCTTTGAACAAAAGCCAAATTTTTTATTAGTTTAGACCACACTTTTCAATGGTGGTCGAAGGCCAAAAATATTGTAGTGTCAGGAGAAGTTGGGTACCCAGGTTGACCTTGGCACCTCTTTTCATCCCCCAGACTGATGGACAGTCGGAGTGGACTATCCAAGTTTTGGAGTATATTCTCCGTGCTTGTGTGCTGGAGTTTAGAGGTCAGTGGGAATAGATTTGGCGGAGTTTGCTTATAATAACAACTATTATTCGAGTATTCGTATGGCACTATTTGAGGCATTGTATGGTAGGCATTGTCGATCTTTGATTGGATAGTTTGATACTTCTAAGGTTGGGCCTCGTGGTACAAATTTGCTTCATGAGTCTTCAGACCGGGTTCGGGTGATTCAAGATTGGCTACAGACAACTCAGAACAGACAGAAGAGTTACGTTGACCATAGATTTTGTTCCTTGAGGTTTTGAGTTAGTGACCGAGTCTTTCTGCGAGTATCACCCATGAAGGGTGTGATGAAGTTCAGGAGGAAGGGTATGCTCAGCCCCTGTTATAGCGGACTATTTGAGATCCTATGGACAGTTAGGGAGGTAGCATATGAGTTAGCTTTGTCACCAGTCTTTTCAGCCATCTATCCAGTTTTTCATGTATCTATACTGCAGCACTTTATTTTGGATGAGTCTCACATGCTTCGGTGGGACTTGGTTCAGTTGGATGAGAGGTTGACCTTTACAGTGGAGCCTATGTCTATTTTAGCCAGAGATGTCAGGAGGTTGTGCTCTAGAGACATTTTGATGGTTAAGGTTTAGTGGCGATACCATCCAGTTAAAAAGGCTATCTAGGAGGCTGAACATGATATGCGGACCAGGTATCCCAACCTGTTCGAGCCTTCAGGTACATCTTGATCTTTTACTTTTGTGGATGAAAGTCTTTTTAAAAGTTGATGTTGTAGTGACCCTCCAGGTCATTTCCTATGTTTTCATGTTTTTACTGTATTTAGAACATTCCTACAGCTGTCACATGCAATTTATGATTTGTTGGGACTGGCAGTTCGGTTATCAGACAGTTGTTTGGTTTTTAGAGTCATTTCCCTATGTTGGAGATTTTGAAGTTAAGAAATGGGTCTCGGGCAAAAACGTTAGGTAAATGGCCTTGGATGTCATTTATGATAGTCTCATCAGCTTTGGAATGTCGATTTTAGGCTAAGTGGACCCTTGGTGAGGGTCCAGAGGCTTCTAGATTCATTTTGGTCTATTAGGTGGAATTTGGCTAAAACGGCCCCTTGGAGTGTGAGACCCACTTTTTATCAAAATGACCCTGGATGAAAATTTTGATGGCGCCGTTGAGTTCAGAATGTTGAATTTTATAGAACGTGTTTCATATCATATGTGCTAATATCGACCTAATGGGTTTAACATAAGTCCATTCTCAGCTAATTATTGTGTGAGGCCCAGAGCCTTTGTGATGAATCAAGATATGTGCCCTTAGTGACTCTAATCAGATACTTGAGACTTAGTTTAATGTTTGTTATCCTAGTGTGTTTCCAAAATATCATGGATACATATTCGATCATAAAGAGCATATCTTGAAAAGTATTTAAGCTAATGTTAAGAGAATCGTAAGAAGAAGAAGATCATTTATGGAATCTCATTGATTTGTGTTCACAAGTGCACCTGTTATAACTTATGAGTTATAATTGTGAATACAAGAAATGATGAAATATAAATCTTGAGATCATATCAAATGTGATTCATATGATCTGGGTACTACATACTTTATGATCTACTTGCAGGTTTACACTCGACGAGAGGCTATATACTCCTATAAGATGTATATCACTTAGCTCTCACAGTATGTTGGTTACATAGTCTACTTTCCTGTATTAATGATTGTCGAGATGAGAATATGTTCTTAGATTGGAAAAGCACTCCCATTATGTCTGCGTGGGAGATGTAGGAAATTTAGACCCACCCATAAGGGGTACTTTTATGGCCCATTCGGGTAATTAAATTAACCCTATTATTTTCCTATATAAATACACATAAGGTGTATTACTAAAGAATATTCATAGAATTTATAGAATATACTATAAGCAGTAGTTTCCCTACTCCATATTCTCTCTCCCAAGTGTTAGGGTTTAGGTTGTGATATAGAAGGTTGCTCTAACACACCGTGACAACCATTGCCAACTAGTAATCCCAACTGCGGTTCAACCAAATCATCCGCATCTGCTATGCGAATAACATGTAAGTTCTCATTAATGGTTTACACATAATATAATTAGTTATATTATTATTGATGTGTATGTAAACCTTTAATATAGGCCCTACAACCTTTATTTTTTAATACCTCAAATCCCATTGAGATAGACAGGCACCCGACGGCCTAAAGACTCGAGAGAACCAACTTATACCCTTACTGTCCATGTGAAAAACTATGATAGAAATGATGATTTGACAAATATATATATATAAGCTTTAGTGAAGATAAAAGACTAACATAGAGATAGGCCCAAAACATATATATGTGACTTGGTCGTTAAGGCCATAACTATTAAGGAACCAAACATAACTGCACTTTATACATTAGTCTAGAAAGACTATAAGATTGACAAACTTGGTCTAGGTCGGGACATGCCCTGCCTTATCCTTAACTATTATACAATACCAAAATATATACCAACTATTCGGTAAAGCTCCTAATCAACTTAGTGTTCACCAACCGCAGCTGAGTGTCATGTGCTCCTACTGTGGATGTCTACTAGCTGTAGTACCTGTACCTATGGCATGAAACATAGTGTCCCCCATGAGGGACGTTAGTACGAAAGAATGTATTGAGTATGTAAGGTATAAAGTGACCATAGGTAATACAAGATCTCAATGAAATCAAATATAAATATATAACTATATAGATAAGGATAAACGACCACCTTTTCTTGTATTTGTGGAATCATGTTTCTTCTTTCCTTTTATAAATTTGTAAGGCATATGAGTAAATGACCAACTGATCAATGGTAAAAGAGGATGACCCATGCTAGGCATTTTAATCCCTGGGATATGGCCCTCATAAATACTTAAATTGGGATCGGCCCATGCTAGTCTTCCCTTTCACACCTGGGATACCACCCAAAATATTGAGATTGACCCATTCAACATAAATCATATACAACTATTAGAAAAAGAGGGATAGAGTTTACTATAAGAGATTGGGTATTCTTAAAGGTGTCACCAATGAAAGGGGTAATGAGGTTTGGTAAAAAGGGTAAAATAAGTCCACGTTATATAGGGCATATAAGGTTATTAAAAAATTTGGCCAAGTCACATATGAGTTAGATTTAGGCCTATATTAATGGACTCATTTGAGGACTAAATTGATTAAAAAAAAAAAGAAAATGAAAGAGATCCCAACACCCAAATTTGCAAAGGCCCAATGTAATTAAGTCCAACCAAGAATAAAGAAAATAGGTGCATCACCTACTTTGACCTTTTGAGTAGCTTGATATAACCAAGTAGGTGCATCATTTACTTGATTAATTTATGGCTGAAAATGGAGCTAAAAGAGGAGGTTCTAGAGGGCTCAATATAAGACCAATATAGCTGGTCTTTTTACCCATTTTAACACAAATTCTAGGTTTTTAACTCTAGCTTTCTCCCTTTTCTCTCAAGGCTTAAAACAACATCCTTAAAATTCCTTCTAGGGTTCTTAAAGAAAGCCTCAACTTTTCAAGCAAAGGTAAGTGAAAACACTTATGGTTTTAGCTTAATTCTCCCATGGAAGACTAGGAAAACATGTTGTTCATGCTTAAGTATAAGTATAGGGAAGAATGCTTCCACAAGTTAAGTGTTCACTTTTCTTTGTTATTAAGAGATTTTTCTTTCTTCTTTGGTTTAAGTGTGAAGGGAACTTCAAGTTCTTGAAAAGTTCAAGTTAAAAAGATAAGTTGCAGAAATTGAGATAAGGTGACTGCTCAATTTTTGTCCTCCTTATGTATGACTTTGGGTAAAGAATTATGGATGTGTTGTTATTAAGAACTCAAGGGATGATGAGTTCAATATATGGTTGCTATGATAAAGGAAATTTGGGGCTGTTTTGCAGACAATTTTATATATATATATGTTGGGTACTGCCCGATTGATGTTGGAGAAAGGTGTGAGTAGTTTACATTGAAATATAGAAGGAGGATGTAGTGATACACCACCAAAAAAAATGTTGTGTATGTTTACTGCGCACTCCACTTTGTATCCTATTTTAAGGGTGTAATGAAGCCAAAGTTGTTTTTGGGGATCTTATAACAATCTGTTTGGTATATAGATGTCATTAGAGTAGAAAGGGTTAAAGGAACACCTTCGATTTGATAAATTATGGGATAACTGCGCGGCTGCTATTTTGGTGAAGTTAAGTAGCCCAAATATGTTGGTTTGCTACAAATACTAGTTTTACTACTTACTCTATTGTAGATTAATAATCAAAAAGGCAGGAGGTTAATTTGGGGTTCTATCAAAGTTGAACAACAAGGTATGTAAAAAGTAAGCTTCCTAAGTGCTCTTTCTTGCAAATGATACATAATGGAAGTACCACTTCCAATGTAGCTAACGAGCTTGTCCCCACTCCTTAGTGTTTTAAAGTACTTCAAAATGAGTTTGTGACTAGATCTGCACCTTTACACTTCTAAGGACTAGTATGAAAAAGGTGCTTTCAACAACAGGCTATGTGAGTTCTTATCTTAGTCAAACAAGGTTCATTAGGTTATTTAAGATCCTAAGTGTTATATTACTATTACTCTTGCTTCCTACATCATTATTACTGCATCAAGTACATGTTTGTTTGTCCTTAACTACTTGTCCAAATTTACAAATTCAATAATGTCATGTCCACCGAAATAACAACCTTAAAGATAAAACGAATGATCTAAGGTGAATCTTTGTATTGATGGGTGGTATCCCAAGGGTTGAAGGAACACCTAGCATGGGTCGATCCCAATATTTTCAGGTGGTATCCCAGGGGTGAAAGGAAAGCCTAGCATGGTTCCATCCCAATTTGTGTAGTTATGAGAACCGTATCCTAGGGGTTAAAATGCCTAGCATGGGTCATCGTATTTTACCACTGATCAGCTTGTCATCTACTCATATACCTTACAAGTTTATAAAGTAAATAAGAATAAACTAAAGTAAAGGATGTAATGTACATGATTCCATAAAAACAAACAAAGGTGGTCTTTTATCCTTATCTATATAGTTATATATTGATATCTGATTTTATTAAGCTCTAGTCTTACTTATGGTCACTTTATGCCTTACATAATCAGTGCATTCTTTTGTACTGACGTCCCGCATGGGAGGTACTATGTTTCATGACATAGGTACAGGTACTCCAGCTAGTAGACCTCCTCAGTAGGAGTATAAGATACTAAGTTGCGGTTGGTGAGCTCCAAGTTGAATCAGAGCATTACCGAGGCTTTGGTATATATTTTGGTATTGTAGAATAGATACAGATAAGGTGGGCATGTCCCGACCTAGATAAAATTTGTCGATCTTATAGAGGGTTTGTAGAATAATGTATGAAGTGCATTTATGTTTGATTCCTTAATAGTTATAGCCTTAACGGACAAGTCACATATATATGTTTTGGGCCTATCTCTATGTTAGTTTTTATCATCACTATAGCTTATACATATATATTTGTCAAAGTTTCATTAATATCATAGTTATTTGCTTGGAGTGTAAGGCTATAACTTTGTTCTCTTGAGTCTTTAGGGCATCGAGTGTCTGTCCATCTCAATGGGATTTGAGGTGTGACATATTCAATTTTTACCAGTTTCTAATCAATAGCCCAAAACGAGCCCTGAAGCCTTGTGACCCCAACCAAAGGTCCCTATAGCATAAATTCAACATTCTAAAGCTAGTAGAACTGCCAAAATTCTTATCCGAGCCTTTTTACTTGAAGTTTAGGCCAATGACCTATTTCTCAACTACAACAACTAAAAAATGGGGAAACAGGCATAAAAACCAAATGAACTGCTTAAAACCGAGCTATAAGTTCTAGCAAGTTACAAATGACTCAGGCAACTATTGGAAAGCTCCAAACATAGAAAAGCAAAAAAAAGCAGAAAACGACATGGAGGGTCATTACATAAAAAAAAGAGCAAAACATATAAGTGGCTAGCAGTGCTTTTACTCTTCATAAATGGCTTTTTGGCAATAGCGTGATGATGGTCGAAACTTGCTAGTTTGCTAGATTTCTGACTTAGAAAAGAAATGAAAATGATGTGAAAGGGAAAGAGGAAAAAGGATTGGCCATAGGAGTTAGTTAGAGGTGTCCAAGCTTTGATCGCTGGAGAAGAAGATAGAAATGAGGAGAGGGGAAGGGGGCAAATTTGTCATTGGGATCTGGTTGTTGGTCAGAGACGTCAACAAAACGGAGGAGAGGGAGATTGTGACTTGTTTAAGATAATAAGAGTAATAAAGTTGTATTTAAAAAGGCAGATAAAAACTTATCAAACAAAATCTCTTAAATTAAGGACAATTGATAAAAAAAGTCAAAAAGAAAAAAAGAAATGGGGCCCATGGTAGAAAAATAAAAAAGGGAAAGAGGTGTTTGATCAAAGTAGTACTGTTGAAATTGCCAATATTTAAGGGATATGTTTTCCCTCTTTTTTTTATATGTATACTAGTGGTGAACCACTCGTGCTGTGCAGGGACCCAACGACTTAGTATTGAAACTTCATTGTCAAATGTGTAAGATGTTCAAGCAATTAGAATTTTTTTGAAATAGTTGTAGTTTCAAGGCAAATATTGGTGAAATATTTTAAAAAAAATTGCAACTCCAACCAAATACTGCCCAAACACTAACCAAGTCATTTACTTTAGGCATTAACTGGACTCAAGCAAATTTTTTCTAAGAAAGTTTCATTGATATTCAATTGTATACAATGAGAGAAAAAATTAGAAGACACATAAGTCAAATCTATTATCTTGCTTGCAATATGTAAAAGATGATCTTTACTACTTGCTACTCAATCGTATCTCACCTAACAAAACCAAGATGTTCCACTATAACCCAACACTACCATCACATATTATTACTTTATTTCAAATTTAAATTAAGTAGTCTGTTTGTTAGTATGATATTTCAAAATGTTAAACTTACCTTATAGTAGGTCAAAGTGAATCTTTTTCGATAACCAGTATGAAACTTGGCAATGATCCATAAAAATCTTTGATATTCTTAAAAATAATTCCATTTAAATAAGAGTGGATATTCCTTTTATATATATGGGAACTTAAAAAATGATAAATAGATACAAATTGACAAGCACAAAGGAGCAAAGCAATGAAGCAACAAATTTATTGTTAGTTTATCCAATTCCAAGCTTATCTGAAATACAATTTTTCAGATGAGGAACTATAATTTTTCAGATTAAGTTCTAATTTTGAAATGATGGTACATCTATATTTTTGGGTTTGATTTTATCAGGAGCAACGTAGTCCTATAAAGTGGGGTCTGGGAAGGAAATTGTCCACATTATACTTAAGATCTATTTATCTATCAACAACACATCATGTGTAGTCCTATAAAGTGGGGTCTGGGAAGGATAGAGTGTACGTAAATGATACTTCTACTACAGAGATAGAGAGGTTGTTTTCGACATTTATATATCTATCAAAAATAAAAATAAAAATGCAGTAGAGTGAGGAAAAGATTTTTATCTTGCAATTCAAGTGCATACTTTGAAAGAATTAAGTAGGATGTGTTCACAGATTTCACAAGTGTTGGTAACACTCTTCCCCTGCTCAGGTGAAACTGTTCATTAAAAGAATAATTTAAATTTATAAAATAAGCATTGTCATAGAGAGTCTTCTATTACACCCTTGTAGACATTAGCTAATATCTTTCACCATAAGTGAATCAAACATAAGAAATCTTATGTGTCGTTAGTTAACTGAACGCCTTTATAATAATTTGATCATATCTGATGTTGTATGTTGAGTGATCATCTTTGCTATCTGACAGCAATGGCCTAATCAACAACTTCATGCCCTTTGAACTTAAGCTCTGGACAAAGCCATATAAAGCTGACCATGGGAAAAAATGGGTTCACATAAATAAATTTCAATATAATCTAAAGTTTGACCTTGAGCCTTATTTATAGTCATAAAAAGCATAATCATGTTGGAAAGTGTGCTCTCTTTAGAGGAACTGACAGATTCTCATCTACTGAAGCTAATAGTGGTATCCGAGGATTAAAGACATATTTATTTTGAAAATCAAAGTTGTCAATTTTAGCACTTATAACATGTATTTTAAAATTACAGCATGTTAATCGTGTACCTACATAAACCTTCAGAAGGAAGTTTCATAGAAACATCACTAGACAATTTTCATTGAAAGTCAACCTTAAGGTGGCAAATTAGTAGGATTTATAGTATGTAGATAATCTTCAAATTGAATAAGTTTAACATCACCAGTGCTATGATATAATTGTTGAACTTGAAAAGAGTATTCACTGGCCATGCTACTACTAATGCAAACTTACATATGATGAACTTTGTAGGGATCTACAAATCCTACAAGATACTTGGTGTGAACCAGGATGCTATAAGACTAAGGTTGTTTCCCTTTTCATTAGCTGGTGAAGACCAAGCGGATCAATCATTACATGCCAGGAGTTGAAGATGACCTTCTTGAAATAGTTTTCCCACCATCTCGAATGTTCTAGCTAAAATATGAGATCTATAATTTTAGGCAATTACATTTAGAGGTGTTGTATGAGACATAGTTGAGGGTCAAGAAGAAGCTGCAACAAGTCCCAAATCACAAAATACCTACTCACAGTTTGCTTGTAATCTTTTAGATCCTTGAAAGCTAACAACAAGTTTATAACTAACACTATATCAAGAGGTGCATTTTTGAGTCTATCTGTGGAGTAGGCTACAGCAATACTGGATAGAATTACAAAACCAATAGGGGTTAGCACACACAGGATTTTGAGGTTCCTGCATGCACTTATGAGATAGGAGCATCGACAGAGCAACAGAGGATAGATGAAGGGATGGCTCAAGAAGTTGCTTAGATGAGAACCAATTCTTAGAAACAGGGAAAGAGAAAGTCCACACAGTCTGTTCTCAAGGTAAAGTACTAAGACATGATGACTCTGATGCTGATCATGAAGCAAATTATTTAGATCAGGTGCCGAGTTTTCAGGCCAAAGCCCACAGTTCTAACCAAGACAGTTGGGGCAAAGGTAAAGTGAACCAAGGTCAAAATTAATACAAGTATAACAACTACAATCAATCAGGGTATAGAGATAGGAGTAGAGGAAGAGATAAGATTGGAAGAAGAGAGATAGTTACAAGAATGATAGAAGTAGTTTGTACATCCCTGCCGGTAGTTTTAAAACTAAGTCGAGCATTGCTAGGGTGGAAGATCTATTTTCCAAAGTGTTGAAAGGGGTAGAGAAAAATAATAATAACCTTTAGGAGATTCATGTAGATATTTTAGGGATAATTTAAAGGATGAAGTCACATTCTACTGCTATTAAGAAGTTTGAGCAGTAGTTTGGTCAGATTTTTGTAGCTTTGAACCAACGTCAGAAAGGTACACTTCCAAGCAACATTTTCTAGAATCGAAAGAATAACAGTCACTGCATGGCTGTGACCACTAGAAGTGGTAAGATGACTATCGATCCTCCTATGCTAGTAGTTTTTTATGATGAGACAGAGCCCAAGAAAATTGATATTGAAAAGGTATCCAAATTTGATGACCAAGTTGTTGAGAAAAAGGCATCTGAAAAGCTATATACCATAGCTGAAAAGAAGACTAAGACTAAAAAGGGAAAGAAATATAAGGTCTCAAAGATTGGAACTCCTGTTCCACGATCTCCTCCACCTTTTCCATAGAGATTGAACAAGAGATTCGAAGAAGGGAAGTACCACAAGTTTATTTTAATGCCAAAGCAATTGTCTTTGATCATCCCTTTAGTTGAGGCACTTGAGAAAATACCTGGATATGCAAAGTTTATGAAGGATCTTATGAAGAAAAAGAGTACCGTGAGTTTTGAGACTATTGATAATTTGCACTGTTATAGTGCAATAGCTACCTAATCTCTTGTGTATAAAAAGGAGGATCCTGAAGCATTTACCATTCCATGCACCATTGGGGATTTTAATTTTCCAAAGGCTTTTTGTGACTTGGGAGCAAGAATTAATCTAGCTCATAGTATTTAGATAGTTGGGATTGGGGTTACCCAAACCATCTTTGATGAGACTTCTTATGGCACACTACACTACGAATAAGATTGTTGGTGTTTTATATGATGTTTTATTAAAGATTATTTTCAATAGATTTTGTGATCCTTGATTGTGAAGTGGATTTTTAGGTTCCCATCATCTTGGGGAGGCCATTCCTCACAACCGAATGAGAATTAGTTACTATGGAAACTGGTCAGTTGAAGTTTTTGTTAAATAATAAAGAAGTGACAATCAATGTTTTCCAATCTAAGAAGTAACCAAATGACATGTGTGTGGTATCAGTTATTGATAAAGTTGATGATGAGTCATTGATAGTTCCAAATGAGGAGAGCTAGGGGTTGAGGCACTAACGGCTGTGATCATGAACTTCAAGGATGATGATATTGATGAGTACAATGAGATGATGAGCACACTTATTGGTAGGGTTCCTACTCTTCTGTCCCAAAAAAATTAGATTTAGATTTGAAGAATAGGAAACTCCACACGCCAAGCCTTCTATTAAGGAGCCTCCCATCTTAGAGCTCAAAGCTCTCCCATCCCACCATCGCTATTCTTTATTGGATGACAATAACACTTTGCCAGTCATTATAGCAGCAAATTTAGTCGAATGGCAAGTTAAGGCTCTAGTATCAGTTTTTCAAAAGTTTATGAAGGCCATTGGATGGCCATTGCTGATATTATTGGTATTTTGCCTAGAATCTAAACTCATAATATCCGAATCAAACCAGATTGTATTCCTAGTATAGAGCATCAGCATATGCTTAATTCGCCTATGCAAGAGGTAGTTAAGAAGGAGATCATCAAATGGTTAGATGCAGGTGTGGTTTACCCTATTACACATAGAAAATGAGTGAGCTCAGTTCAATGTATGCCAAAGAAGGGTGGAATCACTATGGTTCCAAATGCTAAGAATAAGCTTATCTCGATGAGTTCGTTCACCGATTGGTGAGTGTACAAAGATTATAGGAAGCTGAATGTATGGACGGAAAAAGATCATTTTTTTGTTGTTTGTGGACCAGATGTTAGACCATCTTTTTAGTAGAGGATGGTATTATTTACTTGATGGTTACTTAGGATACAATCATATTTTGATTGGTTCCAAATACCAAGAGAAAGCCACTTTCACTTGTCTATATCAAACATTTTTTTCAAGAGAAAGCCTTTAGATTATGTAATGCGCCAGTGACCTTTAAGTATTGCATGATGTATATCTTCTCAAATATGGTGGAGGACACTATTGAGGTATTCATGGATGATTTTTTGGTGGTTGGTGACTCTTTTGAGGATTATTTAGCCCACCTGGAGAGTGTTCTGATGAGGTGTGAAGACTGCAATTTAGTGCTTAATTGGGAAAAGTGTAAATTTATGATAAAAGAATGAATAGTACTCAGTCATAAGTTTTCAAAAAAGGTGATTGAGGTTGATAAGGTGAATATTGAAGTGATTGAAAATTTGCCTCCACTAGTTTATATAAAGGGTATTCGAAGCTTTTTAGGGCATGCTAAATTTTATAATAGGTTCCTTAAGGATATATCTAAAATTGCACATCATTTTTGGAAATTGTTAGAGAAAGAGGTGAAGTTCATTTTGATGATGCGTTTCTAAATGTATTTGAGTGCCTTAAGGAGAAAATGTCATCGACCCCCATCATTGTGTCTCCTGATTGGTCCATTCTCTTTGAGGTTATGTACACTGCTAGTGGAGTAGCGCTAGGGGTAGTCCTAGGACAAAGGCATGAAAAGATACTTCATCCTATCTATTATTCTAGTAAGGAACTTAATCCAGCTCAGAAAAATTACGCTGTTACAGAACAAGAGTTTCTTGCTTTGGTTTTTGCTTTTTGAAAAATTTTGGTCTTACTTGCTTGGCACAAAAGTAATTGTCTACACTGACCATACAACTCTTAGGTGCTTTATAAAAAAGAAAGATGCAAAGCCTAGATTGATTTGATGGGGGTTACTTGTGTTGCAATAATTTGACCTCAAGGTTAAAGACCAAATAGGACTAAAAACCAAGTCTATCCTTCCTTTAACAAGTATATATCTTAGACCCCACCCATATTTTGGCATTTTGGGGTTACTGAGGCTTCACCCCTACCAAACCCATTATTTTCAAACTATTGAACAGACTCGGACACCATGGATCCTAATTGGATTCCCTCAGAACTTGATTTACAGATGCATATTCATATATTAAGTAGTAAAAGCTTCATCATTATGATCTAAAGGTAATTTAATACCCTTTCCTTATTAAATTTTTTAGAAAGTACAAGCAATAAAACAAATATAGTATGACTTACTTTTTCAGGCAATGCAACTGCTTAGAGATATAGATTCGGTGTCGAGTTCGTGAATAGAGGGAGTAGGCATCAAAGTAAGTTGAAATTGGTTGGACTTTGGGAATTTAGGGTTGTTGATTTTTTGCTGTAGCTGCTATATGCAATTAAAAGGGTGTTTTCGTTTTAATGGGAGGTGTTTTTGCGTAGGGTGGCTGGGTAGAATGGTTTAGGGATTAAAAGGGTTTTAGAGTTTGGGTGAGCCGTGTCAAGTCAGGGTTATTTAATTAATTATTTGAATGCTAACAACGACTCATCCCATGGGTAGTTGGGTGTAACCATGATCCCTTCCATGTTACCTTCCCTAAGGAATGTAAAACCTTAACTGGGAATTGACAGAGCTTATAACGGATTGTTGTATGATGCAACAAACCATTCCTGATGGTCGTCAATGTAAACTCTTGAAAGTTGATTTACAGAAATTTGGTCAGATGGTGGATTCCATGACTCATCCTATATTGAGACGGTTCATGGTTCTCAACCATTAGACAAACTCTTGAAACTTGTATTCTGATCTTTGTGTAGATAACAAGAACCATGAGCCATTGTATGAAATAACAGATCATCCTATTGCTCGTGATTTTGGTTTTTATCCAAATTTCTATGTTCGTGTCTAAGTTGCCCCTACATATTTTAACAAACATTACTCCTACACTAAAATATAAGTGAAAAAAAAAACAAAGTGTAAAAAGAAGCTTGGGTTGGCTCCCAAGTAGCACTTGATTTAACATTGCGGCACGACATGGATAACTTGATTACTCAGACTTCACCAAGATACCCCCATGGGTTGCCACCCTTGAAGCGCCTGATTCAGTTTTTGACGCAGCAAGTAGGGGAAAATAATTCTTAATTGTTGGTACCAAAAATAAAGCAGTTTTTAACATCGTGACACAATTTAGGTCCCTTGGTTACTCAAACTTCACCAAGGGCCCAAACATCAACTAACTTGATCTCCTCTTCAGTTTCCAAATACGCATTAACACACTACCTATTTACTTTAAATCGCTTTCCTTCATGATTCTCAAGCTCAATTGCACCATATGGAAATACTTGTACCACTCGAAATGGTCCTATCCACTTAGACTTCAACTTGCCAGGAAATAAGCAATGTTGTGAATTGAAAAACAAGACCAAATCAACCGGATTGAACTCTCTCTTTTCTATATTTCGGTCATGATACATCTTCATCTTCTCTTTGCACATAGTTGAACTTTCATAAGCTTTCAAACAAAAATCATCTAACTCATTTAATTGATTAATCCTCAAGTTAGAGGCCTTTGTCCAATTCAAATTCTGTTTCTTTAGCGCCCACATGGCCTAATGCTGAAGTTCCTCCAACAAGTGAAATGTTTTTCCATAAACAAGATGATAGGGTAACATAGCTACAGGAGGTTTGAAAGCATTCCGGTAAGCCCATATAGCATCATCCAACTTTCTAGACCAATCTGCTCTATTTGCATTCATAGTCTTTGCAAGGATTGTTTTAATTTCTTAGTTGGAGACCTCTACTTGCCCAGTAGTCTGTGGATGTTGCCACCTATGCTTTACACCATATTTTTAAAGTAGGGCACGAATTAACTTGTTACAAAAATGAGACCCTCCATCACTAATGATTATGCTTGGCGTACCAAACCTCAAGAAGATGTTCTGCTTCAAGAATGTTGTGACACTCTTGCCTTCATTATTAGAAGCACAACTGCCTACACCCATTCGAACACATAGTCAACTGCTACAAGAATATATTTCATCCCATTCGAGATCATAAATTTACCCATAAAGTCAATACTCCAAACATCAAAAAGTTTAATCATAGGAATGAGGGAGAGAGGAAGTTCATGCTTTCTTGATATACCCTCTTGTATTTGGCATTGATTTGAATGTTTTAATGATACCCATCTTTAATCTTTTAGACTGTGTCATATGTTGGCTATGAATCATAACCATTGTGAATCTTTGTATCGCATTAGAATTATTGGCATGACAATCGTAATTTACCTATGCATGAACTGGAAAGGTAGTAGTTGATAATGTAGCCTAAATCCATGTGTGTGTGAGGTACTTACCTAGTTCAGCTTTGTGTGCGTGATCTAGAACTTGCCCGGTTAGTCTTACCTATGGTGTAGGATAGTTGGTTAGGAAAGAATCATAGTTTGTACTTAAACAATCCACTTTTAGGCTAAATGCCCTACCAAATGGAATATGATATCCCTTGATCCATAGTTTTGAGCCTAAATAAACCTTTTCCTTAACTAGCCCATTCACTTCCCATTTCTATTATAATGAACATGCTTTGGCCCTAGTCTCTCCTTGGATACTGTGTACCTCAACTTAGGTAAATCAAATAAGTGGAGGGTGGCTTTCATAGGGGTGTGTATGTGAGAGTTGGTATGAAGAAGAAGTTAGCAATTGAAAAAAGAATTCAGAGGTGACGTGTGAAAAGAATAGAAAAGAAAAAGGAAAAAGTAATAAATAAATATTTTTTAAGAAAAGAAAAAAAAAGAAGAGATAAAAAGAGTTGCAAAAAATAAATAGCACCCAAAATCTGAAAAGAAAAAAAAAAGGAGAACAAAGGGAAGAAAAGAAGAAGAAAAGGTTAAGGAGTGGAGCCAAAAATAGTGTAGTGCCAAGTAGGTTTGAGTCACTTTTCTATATCTACCATCCCCATCCCCAAGCCTATATTACAAGCCAATTAAGTCCTATAGTGATCCTAATCTGATAGTCTGAAAAACTAAGTCATAGAAAATAAGGGCAAGCCTATAGTATTTCACGCGCAGTGTCTAAATTTCTTTGGTAGAGTGAGTGATTCAATTCAGTCCCTAATTTGTTGTGCATGATTATAATATGAGAGTACAAGACTTCTTTATTGTAAGGGCATATGGGTTGCATTGTTAGCTGCTATTTGTTTGGATAATGTCATTGGTATATATGCTTGATTTTTTATTGATAATATGATGCCATCTCTTGATCCCTTTGTGTCATGGTAAGTAGCTTTACATATACACATAGTGGTTTTGATTTTAACTATATAGGAGGGGGTTGGAACTATTTAAGTATGTGTGTGTTAATTTGCTCTGATGATTCGTCTACCGTAGGTCTCCTAGGGTTCTCTTAGTTAAGTGTAGTGTGTCTTTATTTTGCTTTGCTTTGTTTTGTTTGGATGAGCACATTCAAATGTTCTAAATTGAGGGTGTTGGTGTGTTGTGGTTTTACGATACTTTTGATGCTTACTATAAGAAAAAGATGCTAGTTCTAGGGAACATTTATGTGGATATGATGTGTTTTGTGGTATTTGCAAGGAAAAATAGGTTCTAGGAGTTCAAACTCAGAAAACTGTGCAAAAAGGAGCCTAAGTGCATCAGACCAGCCTTGGGACCAACCGTTGGATCTATGGATGGGTCGTCCCAGGCTATCATTGAATTGAAGCAAAGAAAGTGAATGCTTAAGTACATCAAATGACAACAACCCACGATTCATTGTCAATAACAATGAATCCGTCCTGAGGGTTGTGGGAAGGAGATCTTAAAAAGTGAAAAACTAAGTTTGAACCAATGAGTACATATGAAGAACCATCCTTGGGAAGGACAAACTCATCTTGAGGATCGTCCTAGAGATTTCAGAAGGCATGTAAACAAGTAATCATCCACCAACGATAAGAAATGATAGATTTTCTTAACCAACAACGAGTTGTCATATCTGTTGTCTAAGATGTATAATCCCATTCTATGTTGGATAGGTTTTGTTTTGTGTATAAATACCTTTCCTGGGCTTTCTTATAGGGGTTACACATTCATAAAGACTTTGTAGACTTAGAAATATCATATATTGTTTTGTTTTGAGACTTGCAAGATTACACATCGATTCTTGGTTATTATTTTTTCACTAATCATTCAAGTTTCCATATTTCTTCTGCTTTATTCATAAATTTATGATTATGAATTACTCTAATAATTCTTATTGTGATATTATAAATATAAGTAGATAAATCCTGCAACTAGGGTTGTGGGAACCATGATGATTTAACAATGTAGGTGAAGTACTTAGTGATTCTTGAATTGTGTTTCTGCATGTATTGTTCTTCACTTCATATTGATTGCCTTTCCAATAGTCACAAATATTTAAACTCACCTTATTCTTACCTACTAGACCAAAGGGCCACAAATGGGAAAAGGGATTAACAACAGAGATTTGAGGCTACCAACCCTCATATATTAACTTGACCTTGTCCAGGAATAGTAAATTTAGGATCAAAGGTAAGAGTTAGTTAGTAAAGAAAACACCCATATACGGACCAAGTTGCTTGGTGATATCCATCTATCTAGGGGACCAACCATTTAGGTGAACTTAACTTATCGATCTTGAATGTTAAGCACTAGGATAGATCACTAGTACGATAGGCCTATTGCATTATGAAATCATGGGTAACACAATCCTAGTCAATTCTCGCATTGATTTAAAACCACATTAACAAAAATTCTGTTACTTGGCTACTTATTGCCTACAAATATTACTTGTTACCCCCCCCCCCCCCTCCCCCTTTTTTTTTTTTTGGAAATAACTAACTGATAGCTTAAATAGCCTCATCGCCTGAGCTCCTAGTCATATTCCCTATGGGATCGACCCCAACCTTGGTTGAGTTCTATATTTGATTTAAAGACCGCTTTATATCTTATTAATGGGTGTAATTTGGGCAACAATATCACATTACACTAATAATTGTTTCAAACTATATGGTAATTGGTTACTCAGAGCTTCAGTCATACAATCAATCAAATTGTTATAAGAATGTATTAATCCCCCCCCCCCCCCCCCTTTTTTTTTTTTCTGATTCTGTAAATATAGTACAACATTTTCCAATGACTTTATGAAGATCTTGATATGATTTTGGTGCTCATACATTTATTAATAATAGTCTGAGATATTATTTTTCTCCTTCAGTTGGATGACATGCCACAACATATCCGATAACCGAACATTGTTTTTGGTGTGTCCATATTATATGTGTTTGACCATACAAAGTATTCAGTGAAATCTTTGTATAATAGTTAAATTTCTTGAGCATCTTTATTGTCTTGTTAAGCACAAAGAATTCGGTTAGCATTGTTTTTCTAATCATTGGATTTCTTATAATTGAATTTATACTTTAAGCACTTAGAAACATATTGTTGGTCTTCAAGATGTAACTGAAGAGGGTAAAATCTTGGTGTCATCTCACTAATAGGAAAACTAAATAAGTTCCATGTAGCTTCAGGTGGAGATACCCACCGAGCAGATTGATACTCTTTTATTTCGTCAATATCTATCTCTTTATCATGTTCATGCGTATAAAAAGTAATCTTATCATGTCCTTTGAAAATACATTTGTAAATATACTTGACAACTTTAATGTCAGAGCATATTTTCACATTCAAATGAAAGTTGAATTTAACAAGTAAAAATGTATTATATGGTACTACCTATGAATTATCGAGAAATTGTTCACTTTTATAATATGTCTTGTTTATCGCCTTTTGTAAATTGGATATGAGTTTTTCCCTTTTGATTTTCACTCAGCAAAATCTTTATGATAGTGAAATTTATTATATCCACTTTTCATCTATGGATTTGTAGGATTCAAATGGCCATACGGACCATGCATCATATGATGTACACCAACTGAATGTATGTAAGCCTCTTTATTATAAACAGGTAATTTGACATGAATATATCTGCCATAATATTCAGGTGTCAAAAGTTTATATTCATTAGAAAGAATTATAAGAAAATAAACATGTAGGAGGCCGTATTTGTGGAATTCTATACTATAGATGAAAGAAAAAACCTTTCTGAATACATTTCTCTTTAGTATATCAATTTTTAGCTCCTCAACTTTTGCTCTAAATACTCTGCAAATTATATCAAGTTTGTTTTTTGCCTCATCAGTTGTAGCAAATGGTCTTTAATTTCTGGCCATGTCGTATTACATGTCATTGTCAAAAAAATATCAAGTTTTTCAAAATGTTGGTCTAAAGCTATAGCGTCAGGATATCACCGACGCATGTCTCTTGGCCCTTTCATAAATGTAATAGGAAGGAATGTCTATTTTCCAATTTTTGTTGCATCTCTTTCACCATTCTTAAGACATCAAGAAGACCCTATAAAACTTCCATTTGAAACTACTCTGGATTGGAAAAAAAAGAAATCTAGTCTTTGTGTTTCAAGTATTATGAGCATATCAACAATATATTATTGGAATGCTATTCTAGTATGTAGGAGTTCATCATTTTTATCATTTTCAATTGAATTTTGTAGCCATAATCACGAAAATAGACAGTGTTTCTTTTTTCCTTTTCTTGTTCGAGCATCTGACCTTCCATTTCAAGAAAGTTATCTATTGAACATACATTTTTAACACTTGGTAAGTGTTCTTGTTCATAAAAGGCACGACGTGTGGTGGTATTATACTTCTGTAGTATTTTTTTGATACCACCGTTCCACCCATCTTGACCATATGGAAATAATAATAGATATTGCAAGGGATCATATCATCCGTAATAGTAATTAACTAATTGGCTTTGATTACTGTGAGTATAAATTTGACTATGAGGTGGGGAAATACAATGCACATGTCTATCAACCCATATTGCTGAAATCTCAGATGTAGCAGGGAGGTTATACACATGTTGATCTAAACCAGAGTCACATTTTAGTGCGATGTAAAAGTGTGATAGTTCTGGAACATCCGATAGAGATTTATGGAAAAAAGAGTACTAATTAACTTCTAAGATACTCATCAATTTTCTAACCATTATTTCAAAAATTCTAGTCAAACAACTAATTCTATTTGCCACTTCATTTTCCTTGTCATAGAAGTATAGCTATAAATACAATGATATTTTCCCTTGAAGTGGTACATTTTCCCTTGAACTCTAATGTTATAAATACCATGATATCTCTTAGCCAAGGATTTGTCATATTTTACCCTAAGTGAAGTAAATGCAAACATATTATTGTACTTCCTACTATATGTTGAAAAATGTTCAGACTCTTTAGAAGTTTCTAAGAAAAATGTCGTAGCTTTGTAGGCATTTGTGTGATGTAAGCTTAACTGAACCACTGTGGCAGCAAAATGCAGGTGGTTCGTACTATAATATTTTTACACCACAGATTTACAATTTGGCATAGCTTTCAGAACTACATATTCAACTTGTAACTAATTGATATTCACATGACCACTTATATTTAGCCTATGCCCTAAATAGTACATAAAAGGTAAGAAATGAATTTAGAGTTGAAGGAAGAGTAGTGAATACTATAGTATATTGAGACAAATACAAACCTCTGTTTGTGATATTGCCCAAAGTAAGATCACGTCAGTCATTAGGTGTATGTGATATGGAGCCTAATATAAGACCAATTATGATCATGAACAAATGACTTATTTCAAGAGATTGTTATTGGGGAAAACATAGTTGTTATACTTGATGAGTCGACAATTTGTGACTCATTATGCATACAAATGATGTTAGAGTGATGTCCTCAATGCCTAGTTAGAGTCATTTCTTATGTTAATCTTGTTGCATATAGGTAATAAGGATGAAAGAACCTACCAAAGAAAGAAAAGGGCCATAAAGGAGCAAAAACATGAAGAAAATGAAGATGTGATGAATTTTATATTGTAAGAACAAAGTGTGGCCTCGCAAAAGTCGAGTGCATATCGTACAAGGTACGTGTTGAACGCATAATAGGAGAAAATATCACATAAGTAGAAAAATTCAGAAGGAAGCCTCCAATAATAATTGTCCGAGCATAGAAGTAGTTATAAGTATCACACAATAATTGTGCGAGCCCCATAAATAGATGCATAAGTAAAAAAAAATCCTAAAGACTCAAACACTATTAAAGGAAATTAAATGCCTTGAGGAGCTGAAAGTATGTATCGCACTTATATTGTGCGACCCCAACGGTGCATGAACAATGTGCTCTGGTGGCAACTTTGTAAGTCTTTGGGTACAGTTTTCTAGGTCATATAAATAGATTCTTTTTTCAGAATTTTAGGATCATTCATGCTTTGTTGAATTTGATGCCTAGAAAGTATAATTGAACCGTAAGACTGGGATTAGTATTAATTTTGGTTTTCTATCTTATATTTGAATATTTTATTGTAAAGATTTGAATCTATGGAACTTTTATTTAGCATAATGGTATGAATTATTTCTTCTATATTATGCATAGCTAAACCCCCCTTAGGGGTATGTGATGAATGATTATTGATTAGTGTGAGTGTTGATTATTTGGTTCTAATTTTAGTGATAAATTATGGGTTTAACTAAATCTTTATGTTTTAATTCAAGAATAGAGGTTGCAAACTCTATTCAAGCTTAGATCCATTGTTTTGCTTGAAATAGAGAACAAGGATGAATAGATTTAGTTGACAAATACTTGGGTTTTCCTCTTTTAATAGATAGTGCTAGAAATAGAATAACTAACTTTAGGTATTGGTATGTTTGAAAAGATAAACATATGGGTGTTTGAAAGAAACCTATATGAAATTTGGTGATAGATTGAAAGATTATCCCTAATATATAAAAACCAGCCTATGCACACTTTATACTTATTGAATCAAAGGTCAATCACCCATACATATTATCAATTATCAAATAAGAAACCCCTAAGTCATTCTAATATCGATTATAACAACTTTGTTTCAACTATAAAAATTACTCTTTCTTGATAACCATATCAAAATGTATTTGAAATTAGTTGCAAAACCCACCATTTTAATTTTATTACATTTTAATTATACGATCAAGCATTTAGTAAATTGTTACACTCTAAGATGAACCTATATTGTTCATTCCCAATGAAATTAACCCCAACTAAAGAGTTGGGTAAACATATTACTAATGATAGCGTGCATCTAAACTGGTGTAATTGAGCATTATCAAAAACAACGTCGTTGCCAGGGAATGAAAGCGTTCCTTTAGTATAGTGTTGTTTATCACTTATGTTAGCGATAGTTTGAATTTACTTTATTTGTTGTTTTTGTTTTGTTTATGTGAAAGTAGGAGCAAACACAGTAATATTCGCCAACGCGTTAGTGATACCACAACTTAATGAAGGGTAATTCAAGGATGATGACCATTTGGGAGATGCCAGAAGGCTAGTGCTATTCACCTACCACCCACTGTGGGTAATGCGGCTTTCAATGTCACTAGAACCATGCTTCACTTACTTTAAATAAAAGGGATATTTGGTGGTCAATCTCATGAGGAAGAAAACATACACTTAAAGAATCACATTGATGTTTTCATCCCTTTTGACATTGCAAATATCTCCCAAGAATCCATATGCATTTGTTCCCTTTTTCATTGACAGGGGAGGCGGTCACTTGGCTAACATAATTACCCGAAGGGTCCATTACTTCGTTTTAGCTAACAAAATATTTTCTCGATAGGTTCTTTCTTCTGTGTCATATGCTTCAACTTTGAGATAAAATTACAAACTTTTTTAAATTGATTGATGAACCTCTACCTGTAGCTTGGCTAAGGTTTAGGAAGAAGTTACTTCATTACGTAACATATGAGTTACCGGATAAGTTACTACTCCAAATATTCTATCGGTCTTTGGATTGTTTTAACAACACCATAGCAGACAATTTAGCCAATGATTCCATCATAAACCAAACATTTGGAGTTGCAATAGGCTTACTCAACCAAATGAAAAAGCAAAATAAAGCTTGGCACAATCGAGATGCCGTCGTGGTGGTGGGGCCACCTTCTCATATTTTGTGAGCCAATAGAAAAGGAAAAACGATGAAGAGTGAGATGAAAATATGGCCAAGATTATGACACAAATGGATCTCTTGAAAAAACATTTTAAGGGATCAAACTCCAAAATGGTTAATGATGTAGCTTCAAGAGGAAATAAAGCTTATGAGGATGATGATGCTGATTCACTTGACAAGGAGATTCACTTATTTTCCAATCAAATGAGGGGTTCCCATCTTACTATCAAAGGCAAGGCAGGAATCAAGGTTGGAAGGATAGAGATCGAGATTAGAGGGAAAAGGATCGAGATTGGAGAGATCGTGACCATGATCATGATTGGAGGGACAAGAAATGTAAGAGAGATCATGATTAGAAGGACAAGGATCATGATCGTGATAGATATTTTCTACCTTATGATAGATAAAAGGCCAAAGAGTCCATATCTGTAGATCCTGAGAGCTATAAAATGGAAGGTATGCTTGCTAGAATTCTCAATAAGGTTGAAGTGAGTGAAAAGATGCTCAAAGAAATGAAGAGTGACTTTTATTCATTAAAACAAATGGTTAGTTCCCATGAGGCTTTGATTAAATAACCCGAGACTCAATTGTGCCAAATCATAGCTCAACATAATCCTAGACATAAAGGAGGGCTCCCTAGTGACACAGTGACAAATTTTGAGAATGATGCTCATTGTATGGTAATTGCCACTAGGAGAGAAAGGACACTTGGTTATGGGGTAGTTGACTTTGATGACAATCCTAATAATGAGGTGGTCCGAGAGCCAACGAGTGTGAAGACAAAAAGGGTGGGAAAGTCAATTGAAAATGTTTATATCCCCAAATATTTAAATATCAAAGGATTGAGGGAAGTTGATAATGTGGTTGATAAAGAGGAGAAACAACAAGTGGTTAATGAAAATGTTTCAAAATAGAAAAAAAAGCCCTATTGTGTCAAAGACAACAATCAAGTTACCTCTTCCATTCCCACAAAGACTTGAGAAGAAAGAGGAGGATGTTAAATTCAAGAAGCTTCAATCTATGTTCAATTTGTCCATAAATAATCCATTGTTAGAGGCCTTGTTCAAAATACTTGGTTACACTAAGATTATGGAGTACTTGGTAACCAAAAAGAGAATCATGGATTTTGAAATGGTTGAAGTATCGCACCATTGTAATGCAATATTGTCGAGTAACATGGTGGTGAAGAAAAAAGATCTGGGGGCTTTTACCATTCCTTGTAAGCATAAATTTGATGCCATTGGCCATTTTCAAAAAGTTAGGCTTGGCAATTCCCAAAGCAACCACTATGAGGCTATTGATAGTAGATTGATCTATAAAGAGATCGGTGGAAGTCCTATATGACATATTTGTTTGAGTTGATTGATTCATATTCCCCACTAATTTTGTTATTATTTAGAGTGAGATCAATTGTGAGGTCCCCATTATTCTTGGTAGGCCCTTTTTGGCTATTGGAAGAGCTCTCGTTAATTTGGAGAGTGGCTAGTTAAAATTTCAGGTCAATGGTCATGAAGTCACCTTTAATGTATGCAAGTCCATAAAGCAATCAAGGGATTTGTATGTGATCTCGATTATTGATATAATTGATTATGAAGTTGCCAATACATTAGAGGTAGATCTTATAAGTCATCCATTAGCGGTGGTCTTATGGAACTACACAAGTGACTATATTAAAGAGTATGATGAGGTTGTCACTTCTTTGATGGGTTTTTGTTCACACATTAAGAACCCACAAAAAATTGACCTTGATTTTAAGAATTAGGAGAGTCCTCCCATGAAGTTATCAATAGAGGATCCTCTAAAACTTGACCTCAAGCCTCTATAGACTCATCTTTGTTATGTATTTTTGGGGAAAGATAATACCTTGCCCGTTATTAAAGTAGCAGACTTATTGTTGTGGCACATCAAGGCTTTGACATAAGTATTGATAAAATTCATAAGGGATATTGGGTGGACTATCACCGACAGTATAGGGATTTGTCCTGGTATTTGTACTCATAAAATAAAATTAGATCCCATATGTGTGCCAAATGTGGGACATCAAAGGAGGTTGAATCCTCTAATACAAGAGGTGGTCAAGAAGGAGATCATCAAGTGTCTTAATACGGGCGTAGTATATCTAATCTCAGATAGCACTTTGGTGAGCCCGTTGTAATATGTGCCTAAGAAGGGAGGAATTACAGTGGTTCCCAATGAAAATAATGTACTAATCCTTGTTAGGCGGTTGCGAGTTGGCGAGTGTATATGGATTACTGGAAACTAAACTCATGGACTTAAAAGGACCACTTCCCTATGCCTTTCATGGATCAAATATTATATCGTTTGGCGAAACAAGGTTGGTATTGTTTTCTTGATGGGTATTATGGGGTCTACTCAAATCTCCATAGCCCTTGAAGACCAAGATAATACCACTTTAACATGTATGTATGGTACTTTTTCTTTCATGCACATGTCGTTCGGGTTGTGCAATGCTCCCATCTCCTTCCAATGGTGCATGTTGTCAATATTTTTGGGCATGGTGGAAGACATAATAGAAGTATTAATGGATGACTTTTCGATAATGGGTGATACATTTGAAGCTTCTCTTAGGCATTTAGGGAATGTACTCCCACGGCGTATTGAAACAAACCTTGTTCTAAATTGGAAGATATTCCACTTCATGGTAATTGAAGGAATTTTACTTGGGCATAAAATATCAGGACAAGTCATCCAAGTTGACCAAGCCCAAGTCAAAGTAATTTTCAAGTTGCCTCCTCTAATCTCCGTTAAGGGTGTACGATGTGTAACAATCCAAATTGTCTTTACGCTAAAAATAAAAAGTGAAAACCCCACCAAATTTTACTTATATGATTTTTAAGAAATTTAGGGCTGGGCTAGTATTCAATGAATTTTGAGGTTGTATTACTCTAAGAAAATTTGGTGTTGATGTGAATGTTGGTTGGGTTGTTTTCTTGGATTTCTACATATACAACGAGTTTAGTAAGCCATAGCAACTTTCGACACATAAAATGGAGTTATAGAACTTCGGTTATAGAGTTTATCGAGGAAGGGTTAATTAGAATATTGTAATTTGAGGAGTGTGCTGTGAAATGGACAAAACTTGGAGAGGTCCTATGTTTCTGCTTGGGACCACTACAGCAAAAAGAGTACTGCTGCAGTGCAACCTCTTTTGCTTTACGAACCATTACAATGGTAACTCTACTGTTGTAATGGTAAAACACATTAACTTCCAGTTTTAAAAACCTAGAAAACATTTTTCATTTCCACTTTTCCAAAAAAACTAGTAAGTGCTTAGCAAGGGGCAATTTTCTACAAAATTTGAGAGTGTTCATCTTTGGAGGTAAGGTTCTTTACATTCTAAACTTGAATTTCTTCCTAAAATTCTTAGAAATCACTAGAATATATCCATGGTAGAAATTGGGGTTTATCCCTAATTCATGAAATTAATTCAAACTAATGAGAATGAATATAAAATTAGTAGACAATAATTCTAAGGTGTTAGAAAACACTAATGGAAGATAATCTTAGTTGTACATGCTAAATGACGTAGGGTTCATAAGGTTTTAAGGTAGGAAAATCTTAAGATGATGAATTATGGAAATTTATGGTTTAAAGTTGTTAATTATTAACCTCTAGTAGCTAAAAGGTGTTAATTGATTGAAATGGGTGTGTCATCTTATTGTTATAGATCAAGAACAAGTTGGAAAGGAAAGGCAAGTTTGAGGCCTATAAGTGACTTGAGCAAGGAATCGAGGTAGGTTACGATTTATTTGTAGCAATTAGACTTGCCTACTTCTATGCTTATATGTGAATTAAGTAATTGTGATTGCTTTCAAGCACTACTTGTGATTATTAACTACATTGCATATTCATACATATTGATGTTGTTGAGATGATGATGTTGATTAGATGATGATGATGATGTCGATGATGTTATTGAAATCATGAAGTTCATGAGATGATGATGATGATGTTGATGATGTTATTGAAATCATGATGTCCATGATGATGTTGAACAGACCGAGAAGAGAAAGAGATGATGAACTCATCTTGTATTCATATATTCATTCACGTGCATTGAATGTTAGTTTTAATAATATGTTGTGATACAACTTATTATTGAGAATGGATGAGTGTAAACATGTGTAATGTTAGCCTGTAATTCCTCTAAGCTGAAGTGTCATAATTGGGTTATTGTCTTTGATTATAAGTTATGTGATAATTGCTTTGCATTTATTTTGTTTACTTATTTGTATGGCGTCGGGTTGAGTCGATCTATGATGCCTTCCAGTACTTGTTGTTGTACTAATGCTACATGTGCTCTTCTTTTTATTGAGTGTAGATCATGTTCCAACGTTTGAGATAAGACCTCAACTTTAGCAAATAGTTCCAGACTTAGGTTCAAGGGTGAGCACCATGACCGAGCAACCATTGAATCTTCTGATTTGTGTTTATGTCCCTTACTTCAGGACTAAGACTGTTTCATATTTTCCTTCCATAATTTGTATATTCTATTAGTTTCCTATTTAGACATTCTTAGTTGTTCTTGTATAGTGATAGCAGGTCCCGGGGATGTAATAAATATAGGATTCCGCATTTTACTAGATATTATATGATTATGATGGTTTGACATTTTTTGTATTAATTAAATATGGGAATTTTTGAATGTTTAATGATAAAAATAGCAGAAGATGAATGTAAACTATTGAATCGGATTACAAAGGGTTGGGTTGAATGGTTCACCCATCGTAGATTTTGGGTAGGTGCCATTTACAAACGTTTGGGGTCGTGACAAAGATGGTATCAAAGCACTGGGTTTGTAGATCTCATCGTATAAAAATGAGTCTAGTAAAGTCTTGTGGAATGGTATAGAGACATCTGCACTTTTTTTGAGAGGCTACAGGGCTTTAGGAAATGAATTTCTTTCTTTCTTTTGTGCTATTACTTGATTCCAATTGGTATTTAGTGATCCAAATTGGTATCTAACTCATTCACTACTGTTTGCAAAGGGTGACTACTCATTCCACTAGAGCAGCAGTAGCCACACCCATAGTAGAACCAGTAGGAGTACCCGTACCGACCGTCGGGGCTGCAATTTGGGGCAGGCTTCTAGTTAGGGAAAGATTTAGAAGGGGAGAAAGAAGGGCAACACCTATTATGGATAGAGCCCAAGTAGTTGAAGGATCGGCTAGACAGAGATCTCTATTCCCTCTCCAACAATAGGATACCCCAGACCTTGCCCAGAACGAAGATGTGGTAGTTGAAGAGGAATAGATGGTAGTCCAAGAGATTGTGGAGCCAGTACCAAATGGTTCAGATTTGGTGCCTTTGTTCGTGGAAGTGATAAAGCAAGTGTTGGGATTCCTGAGTAACTTAGCTAGTACCAAGAACCCTCAAGTTGTTACAGCCTTCCCGCCGCCAGCCTTACCACATGCTGCTGCGGTAGCACCAAGAATGAATGAAGGCTCTGAAACAGGGGTGTATCCCAAACAAGTACTTGGGCCACTGATGACTGATGATGAACATGAACTATTCTGCAAGTTTATGAAGATGAAACCCCCAGTATTCTAGGGTACAGAGTCTGAGGATGCATTCAAATTTTTGATAGATTATCAAGAACGTTTGCACAAGATGGGTTTTGTTAAATTGTATTACGTACAGTTTATTTTTTTTCAGCTGCAGGCCAATGCCAAGCAATGGTGGAGGTCATTTATAGAATGCTGGGTTGCTTACCTCCATTTACTTGGGTATAATTTTAAAATGTATTGCTTGAGAAATATGTTCCCCACACTTATCGTGATCAGTATAAGGATGAGTTCTTGAGGCCTACGAGGCCATGTTTCATGCCTTATCTCATTATGCACTATAATTGATCACCTTAGAGGAAGAGCGAATCAGGTACTTTGTGAACAGTCTAAATTCTGGGTTTTAGTTGGTTACCTGATCAGTGGCTACATCTTGTAAGTTCTGCTAAGAGATAGTTGAGCTTGCCAAGAAGTTTGAGGCCCTTGAGAAATAGGGAGAGTCAAAAGCAGAAGAGAAAAAGGCCCGAACCTCAAGCCAATTCAACGGTACTTTCTTGAAGGGGCATGGTTCTTTAATGTTTTATAATTCAGCCATACATATATCCCCAGGGGGACCATCTGGATCAGTTATCAGCCTTCACGGGCGAAAAGCTATACACCTTTATCCTCTTCAAATCAGATGCCTGGTTTTGGCTTTAGGTGCCATGAGTGTGGGGGTTTGGGCCATATCAAAAGGTATTATCCTAATTTCTTGTCTGTAAGTTAGTTGACTCAGCAACTGGCTTCTACTACTCTAGTTTCGAAAGTTCATGGTGGTGGAGGGAATGGTAAGGGTCATCCATAAGGTGAGAATGACGTCCAGGCTGTAGGAAGGGGTGGCACCAAGCCAATTAAGGTGGAGGATAGGTCGGTACAAATGGTGCTTAGGCTAGTAGAGGTGGCGGTCAGGGTGGTGATAAGGCTCATCTTTATGCTATTCTAGCTCGTCCTAAAGTAGAAACTCCTGATGTTGTGATCACATGTACGATTCTTATATGTGATCGTATGGCTTCTATATTATTTTATCCTGTTCTACTTTCTCTTATGTGTCTGTGAAATTTACCTTGGGCTGGGTCATAGACCGTGAATATCTTGATACTCCCATGTATATGTCCAACCCAGTTGGAGTTTCTATATATATTGATCAGGTGTTTTATGAGTATCATATGATGTTTATAGGGTTTAAGAATTTGGCAGACTTAATGATTCTAGACATGGAGGAATTTGATATTATCTTGGAGATTAGTTGGTTGTCTCCTTACTGTGCCATTCTTCTTTGATATGCTAAAACAATCATTGTAGCCATGCTCGGGATAGAGAAGTTGTAGTGGGATGGCATATTTAAGCCTACATCTGTGAGGATTGTGTCAGCTATGTGTGCCCAAAAATGAGTAAAAATGGGGTGTCGGGCATTTTAAGTCCATCTTTAGGAAGATGAATTTGTACTTCCTCATATAGCTTCATTCCCAGTGGTGTGTGAATTCTTACATGTGTTTATTATGACCTTTCGGGTATGCCTCCAGACCAAGAGGTTGATTTTTGTATAGATTTGGAGACCAGAACTCTACCCATCTCTACTTATTCTAATTGTATGGCACCAACATAGTTGAGGGAGTTGAAATCACAGTTACAAGAATTCTTAGAGAAGGGATTTATTCGCACAACTGTTTCTCCTTTGGGTGCACCTATTTTATTTGTGGAAAAAAAGGATAGTAGCATAACTATGTCCATAGACTACCACTAGTTGAATAAGTTGACAATTCACAATAAATATCCCTTTCCTAGGATATATGACCTGTTTGACCAGTTGTAGGGAACTGCAGTATTCTCAAAAATAGCTTTGAGATCGGGTTACTACAAACTTAAGATTAGGGAGAAGGATATCCAAAAGACTACTTTCTGAACTCGTTATGGGTACTATGAGTTTTAATTATGTATTTTGGCTTGACCAGTGCCCTAGCTGCTTTTATGAGCCTAATGAATTGAGTCTTTAAGTTGTTTCTGGATTCATTTGTTATCATTTTTATTGATGACATATTAGTTTACTCCAAAAGCGAAGAGGAGTATGAAGCTTATTTGTGTACGGTGTTGGGGTTGCTTAAGGAGAAGCAACTATACCTTAAATATTCCAAGTGTCAGTTTTTTCTATCTTCAGTGTCCTTCTTGGGGCACGTGGTTTCTAAGAAAGGGGTTATAGTAGACCGCTAGAAGGTAGAAGTTATTAAGAATTTGGCTAGGCCAACAAATGTGACAAAAATTCATAGTTTTGTGGGGTTGGCCAGTTACTATCATTGATTTTTAAGGGGTTTGCTACCATTTCTTCACATATGACCTACCTCACTCAGAATGAAGTTTCATTTGTGTGGGATGACTAGTGTGAGGAGAGCTTCCAAAAGCTCAAAACATTGTTGACCTCAACCCAAATTCTCATGTTGCCTATTAAGGGTAAGGATTTCATTGTATATTGTAATACCTCATGATTGAGTTTAGGTGTTGTTTTGATGTAGGATTAGTTTGTGATTGCTTATACTTCGAGACAACGAAAGCCTTATGAGAAAAATTACCCAACCCATGACTCAGAGTTGGCGGCTGTGGTTTTTGCTTTAATGATTTGGAGGCGTTATCTCTATGGGGTGAAGTGTGAAGTGTTTACTGACCACCATAGCCCGTAACACGTATTAACAAATAAGGATCTAAACCTAAGAGAAAAAATATGGATAGAGTTGATCAAAGACTATGACATCTCAATTCTATATCACCCGATTAAGGCCAATATAATGGCGGACGCACTAAGTCGAAAACAAGTGGGCATGAAAAGTTTAGCATGGCTGGAGGTGTCAAGGCACCCATTGGAAAGAGAGGTATAGTCTTTGGCTAATGATTTTTTGATATTGCAGGGACTAGCAAAGGGAGAATATTAGAACATGTGCAAGTCAGGTTCATATTCTTTGACCAAATCAAAAGCAGGCAGTTTGAGGATAAGAGGATGAGTAAACTTAGATAAAACATATTGCAGGGTGAGGATAGAGACGTTTTCCATGATGATAAGGGAGTGTTGAGGATTTAAGGACGCTTGGGTGTGCCCTAGGTGGGCAATCTAACCTCAACCATTCTTGCATAGGCCCACAACTCTAAGTACTCTATACACCCTGGTGCCACCAAGACGTATAGGGACTTGAGACAACCTTATTGGTGGTGATGAATAAAGCGTGATATTGTGGATTTTGTTACCAAGTGTCAAAATTGCGAGCAGGTCAAGTATGAAGATCGAAAACCTGGTGGTACTTTTCAAAGGATGCCCATTCTGCAATGGAAGTGGGAAAGAGTAACCATGGACTTCGTGGTTGGTGTTCCTAAGACCTTGAAGAAGTGTTACTCTATATGATTCATTGTTGATTGGTTGATGAAATTAGCTCACTTCATCCCAGTAAGGGTGGATTATAATGTGGCTTAGTTGGCCAAAGTTTATGTGAAGGAGATTGTAAGGCTGCATGGGGTACCGGTTTCAATTGTGTCAAAGAGAAGAACCCAGTTCACCTCTAATTTTTGGGAGTGATTCTAATTAATGTTGGGTTCTAAATTGGAGCTAAGTATAGCTTTCCATCCACAGACCGACGGTCAGTCAGAGTGGACTATTTAAGTGCTTAAGGATATTCTTTTAGCATCCTTAATGGACTTTGGGGGTCAGTGGTACTAATATCTACTTTTGTGTGAATTTTCCTACAACAATAGCTATAACTCGAGCATTGACATGGATCTATTTGAAGCCTTATATGGTACAAGATGTAAGTCTACAATGGGATGGTTTGATGCATTCGAAGTGAGGCCTTGGGGAATTGACATGCTCAAAGATTTGATGGAGAATGTAAGGTTTACACAAGAAAAGCTCATAGAAGCTCAGAGCTGATAGAAAGAGTCTGTAAATAATAAGGTGAGATGTGTGAAGTTTTAAATAGGGGAGAAGGAAATCTTGAAAGTGTCACCCATGAAGGGTGTAATACATTTTGGTAAGAAGGGAAAATTGAGTTTGAGGTACATTGGACCCTTTAAGGTTTTGAAGGGGTTAGGGTAGTAGCTTATAAGCTGGCATTGCCTCCTAATATGTCTGGGGTCCACTCGATATTCCACATGTCAATGTTAAAGAAATACCATGAAGATAGGAACTATATCATTCATTAGAACACCGAGTTATTTGATAAGGAGTTATCATAGAAAGAGGAACCAATTGTGATATTGGGTAGAGACATGAGAAAATTGAGAATTAGAGGCATTCCTTGTGTAAAGTTTCAATGGAGAAACCATACTATTGAGGAAGCCACTTGGGGGACAGAGGCTGACATGCGCAAGCGATTTCCGCACTTGTTTGTTGACCCAGGCAATTCTTAGTTAATTCTGTCCTCTTGGTCCATTTGTCATTTAGGGATTAATGAGGAATAAATTGGTATCTAATGTAATAACACAAACCATAATTATACTGAAAATAGGAAGTGAAAACCAAGCCAAATTTTACTTATGTGATTTTTAAGAAAGTCAGCGTTGGGCTTGTATTCAAAAAAATTTGAGGGTGCATTACTCTAAGAAAATCTGTTGTTGATATGAATGTTGGTGGGGACATTTGATTGGATTTCTATATAGATAATGAGTTTAGGAAGCCATAGCAACTTCCAGCACATAAAAAAAAGTTATAGAGCTTACCGCGGAAGGTTTGGTTCGCAATGTTATTATTTGAGTGTGTTGTGAAATGAAAAAACATGGGAGAGGTCCCCAAGTTTTTGCCCAGATCGCTGCACAGTAACCTCTATTGCATCAGAAACTGCTGCAACGGTAACTTTACCACTGCAGTGAAAATCCCACCGCTGCAGTGGTAAAATGCAGTAACTTCTAATTTTAAAAACCTAGAAAATATTTTTCACTCCCACAAGGTTTAATAAAGAGAGATTTTCTGCAAAATTTGGAAGTGTTCCATCTTTGTAGGTAAGGTTTTTTACATTCTAAACTTGAATTACTTCCTAAAATCCTTAGAAATCGCTATAATATTATCTGTGGTAGAAATTGAGATTTAGCACTAATTCATGAAATTAATGCAAACTTATGGGAATGAATATAAAATCAGTAGACAATGATTCTAAGGTGTTAGAAAATACTAATAGAAGTATAATCTTAGTTGTAAATGCTAAATGAGGTAGGGTTCATGAGGTTTTATGATAGAAAAACCATAAGATGATGAATTAATGAAATTTATGATTAAATGTTGTTAGTTATTAATCCCTAGATGTTAAAAAGGTTGAATTGATTGAAATAGGTGTGTTACCTTATTTTTATAGATCAAGAACAAGTTGAAAGGGAAAGGAAATACTTGATTGTTGCCTAGAAGTGACTTGAGCAAGGAATCGAGGTAGTTTACAGTTTATTTGTAGTAATTGGACTTGCCTGCCTCTATGCCTATATGTCAATTAAGTAATTGTGATTGCTTTCAAGCACTATTTGTGATTATTTACTGCATTGCACATTCATACATATTGATGTGATTGAGATGATGATGTTGATGAGATGATTATGATGTTTTTATTTAAATCATGATTTTCATGATGATGTTGTTGATGTTGAAGAGATTGAGAAGAGAAATAGATGAAGCGTACTTCTTGCCTTCATATATTTATTCACGTGCATTGACTGTTGGTTTTAATCATATTTTGTGATACATCTTGTTGTTGAGAATGGTTAGGTGTAAACATGTATACTATGAGCCAGTAATACCTCTAATCTGAAGTGTAATAATTGTGTTAGTCTTGGATTATAAGTTCTGAGATGATCTCTTTGCCTTTATTTGGTTTACTTATTTATATGGTGTCGGGTTGAGTCGACCTATGGTGCCTACCAGTACGTGTTATTGTACTGAGGCTACCTGTGCTCTTCTTTTTGTTGAGCTTTTAGCATGTTCTGGCATTTGAGTTAAGACCTCGACTTTAGCTAGTCGTTCTAGACTCAAGTTCAAGGGTGAGTACTATGACAGGGCAGCCATTGAATCTTCTTATTTGTGTTTATGTCCCTTGCTTTGGGACTAAGACTTTTTTGTATTTTCCTTTGGTAATTTGGATATTATATTCGTTTCCTATTTAGACATTCTTAGTTGTTATTGTATGGTGACTTCAGGTCTCGGAGATGTAATAAATAGAAGATTCCGCACTCTATTAGATATTAGTTGATTATAATGGTATGACATTTTTTTTGTATTAATTCAATAAGGGAATTTTTGAATTGTTTAATGATAAAAATAACAAAAGATGAATGTTAACTGTTAAATTGTATAAGAAAGGGTTGGGTTGAATGGTTCTCCCATCGTAGATTTAGGGTGGGTGCCACTCATGGCCGTCTAGGGACATGACACGAATCTTGTTAGGGCATGCCAATTTCTATCGACTTCATTAAGGATTTTTCAAAGGTAGCCTATCTAATATGTAATTTTCTTGAAAATGAAGCCATGTTTGACTTTGATGGAGATTGTGTGAGGGCATTAAATTGCCACATGGAGAAGCTTGTATCGGCACCTATCATAGTGGCTCCAAATTGGTCAGTCTTTTTTAAGCTTATGTGTTATACGAGTGGAATAGAACCAGGTGCAATCCTTGTACAACATAAGGAAAAGATCTTTCACCTAGTTTACTACGCAAGCAAGTCCTTGAATGACGTGCAAAACAACTACATTGTTATGAAATAAGAATTGTTAGCCATAATATTTCCTTCGAAAAGTTTTGTGAATACTTGTTGGGCACCAAAGTGATTTTTCACACTGATCATACTACTATTCGATATTTGGTGGCTAAGTAGGATAAAACCCACAACTCATCCGATGGATATTATTGCTTCAAGAATTCAACTTTGAGGTCAAAGATAGGAAAGGATGTGCAAATCAAGTGGCGGATAATCTATCCATCCTTGAATCTAATAATAAGAAGTTGAGAGAAATTGATATTACTGAGGCTTTTCCCAATGAGCTTGTCATGGCTCTTTCGAGGGGTGTGGAACTATGGTATGTGGATTATGTAAACTATATTGTGTTTGGTATACTCCCCGAAGACCTTAAGCATTATCAACAAAAGTGTTTCCTCTATGATGTGAAGTGGTACTTTTGGGATGAGCCTTATCTTTTTAGGAAATGAACCAATAATATTTTTCAGTGGTGTGTAGCTAAAAATAAGTTTAGACCACTTCTTGAGGCATGTTACTCCTCACCGGTAGGTGGTCATCATGGTGTTGTTTGTACAGCTGTAAAAGTTCTCCAAAGTGGATTCTATTGGCCCTCTTTTTATCATGTGCACATGAGTGAATTTGTGCGTGTGAGTAATATCGCAGGTAAGGAGGGTTTTGAGGAGGCATGAAATGTCATTGCATCAGAGTGTGGATATTGAGTTCCTTGATGTATGGGGGATAGGCTTGACGGGACCTCTATATCTTGGTAGTGCTACATTATGTTTCCAAATGGGTCGAAGCTGTTACGTTACAAACTAATGAAACTAGAAGTGTCACTCAATTCTTGAAGAAGAATATCTTTACTCGGTTTGGGACACCCTGTGCTATTATAAGTGATAGGGGTTCTCACATTTGTAACTACTCTTTTAACTCATTTCTTGCCAATTATGAAGTAAAACATAAGGTGGATTCACTATACTACCCACAAGCAAATAGGCAAGCGAAAGTCTCTAACCGAGAGATTAAAGGAATTTTGGCCAAGACCGTCAATACTAATAGAGTGGATTGGGCTCGAAAACTTTATGATGCCTTGTGGGAATATAGAACCGCTTTCATAACTCATATTGGCATGCCACCATATAAATTGGTGTTTGGAAAGGCTTGTCATCTACCCATTGAGTTAGAACACAAAGCATTGTGAGCCTTGCATAAATTGAACATGAATTGGGAAGACACCTCCATGTCAATGGTGGAGCAACTTTAACTGATTGATGAATTTCACTTGAGAGCTTATGAGAGCTTCGCTCTTTACAAGGAACGCATAAAAAGGTGGAATAATGCCAAGATATTAATGAGGGAGTTCAAATGCAGTGATGACAACCTTTTGTTTACCTCAAGACTAAAGTTATTTCTAGGTAATCTCAAGTCATGGAGGTCGGGACCATTTAAGGTGGTGTAAAGCTTCCCGAGTGGATCCATGAAATTTGAAGTTGAAAAGGTGTCCCAACTCACGGTGAATGGTAAAAGAATAAAGCAATATATTGGAATGATGCCAAAAGTTGAATTCATTGATGTGTTCTACCCTAACGAATCATGATGACTCTCAACTGCATCGTGCATGGACTTTGAATAAGGCGCTTCTTGGGAGGCAACCCAAGTTTTACTTTTTGTTATTTTGAATAACATTTGTTCAATGGTGCAGGTATGTGAAGGGATTTAGGTAAAAAACATGCAAATGGTAGCTTTATAACACTTGTGTGATATGACGTAGCACTTGTGCGCATCGCACACGAGTAATGCAGATTGCGCAAGTGATGCACAAAAAGTTATAGTAGCTACTAAGCCAAGCTCAAAGTTGGTTAAACACTTGTGCGTATTGCATAGCACTTATGCATATCACACAAGTAAATCACCAAAAGGTATACTGGCTACACAGTTGAAATAAACAATAGAGCACTGTACCCGTGTTCAAATCCTTATTGTCAAGAACACAGTAGTACACACTTTCCAAAATTAACTCCGCAGATCAGTTTCTCTAAATACTCGAAAGTCCCCTTGGTCAATTTGTTATTCGTTTATGTGTATTGGTGCTGGTTAATATTAATTATTGCTTAATTTGTGTTTCACCTTCGCTAAATTGTTCAATACCCATATGAATATTGTTCTTAAAAATCTTTAATTTTCACCATAAATATGTTGCCTTGGGTGAAATTGTGTAGTGTCATGCTTAATTTGGTGGTTGGAATTTCATTTTTGGGAGTTTAAATGGCAATGGGTATGTGCTAATTAGCTACAAAAGGGGAAGTCTGAGTACCCTTGGAATCAAATTTACCATTAAAATTTTGGTTGGTGTTGAACTATGTCGGATTGGGGAAGACGATGCAATTGTGCGATGACTCTGAGCCCTTGCGTGTCACTCATAGTGGTTGTGCGATGCGCACAAGGGGACCCCATGAATGCCTCTTAATTAAGTAGTTGAAAGTTAGCTCGGTGTCAATTGTGTGCTCTTTGTTATTAGTGCATAACATATGTGCGATATGCATAAAAGTCCTATTGAGCTCACAATGTTACAGATTTGCTTGGGTTGGAGAGTTCTAAGCTGTGCATTCTAAATCGTGAATGCATAACTCATTTGCAATACACACAACTGCCTCTCACCATCACACAATGGCTAACTTTCTTTGGGTTTATCACTGTTACATTGTGTCATATGCACAACTGCTCGCATAAATGCCATGTAATTGCATTACTATTATGCGATACCTTTGAATGATTTTTGTTTGTGTTCTTGTTAGGGCTTTATTGTGTCTGATAACCCCGTACATGAATGTACTTTGCTTACTTATGCAGATATGGCTCCCAAAAAGACTATTCCATCTGATATCTCCTTCTCCAAAGCTCCCTCCCACTCAAAAATTAACAATACAAAGAGGATTCCACTCCAACACATTCAAACCCGGTCTAGGGCAGTCAAAAGAAAGCTAAAGTGATGGCAGGGTTGAACAAGCCAGTGCAACCACCTAGACCCTAAGCCTGGATAGGTGATTAGCGAGTCCGAGGATGAAGGGGGTTCAAGCCCTAATAGTTACAGGACCACATCTTCTGAACAAGAGCAAGAGATGTCTCATACACCTATTCATGATCCAGTTGATAGTACCCAAGCACTCTTAACTTAGAGAAAGCGAGTCAAAAAAAAACAAGCTATTGCTATTGTCACACCTCAAACCCTATTGGGGCAGATAGGCACCCATAGCCGTAAAGGCCAGAGAGCACCAACCCATAACCTTATACTTCTCATGCATGTAACTATGATAATCAAAGGTTCCACCAAGTATGGACATGATGCATCAATGAAAATAAATAACGTAGACAAGCCCAAAACTATATATACATTATTTAGTCATTGGGGACACAATGACTGGAAGACAAGGCACAACCACACTTTACTTTACCATCTGCAAAGCCTCTAAAAGAGATATAAACTTAGTTAAGGTCGGGACATGCCCCCTCCTTACACTTAATTACCATACAATACCAAAACATCTAGAAAAGCCCTGAATCAACCTGAAACTCATCAATAGCCGCTGGATGTTTTGTGCTCCTACTCGAGGGGTCTACTAGCTCCTATTCCTGCAACATGCAATGAAGGCCCCCCGTAAGGGATGTCAGTATGAAAGAATGTACTAAATATGTAAGGCTAAAAGTAATTGTACATAACATAGGAGATCGAATGAAATCAGGTACAAGTGTAGAGATAGTGCTAATAAACCACCTTTACATATACTTGTGTAATCGTGTACATTACATTCCTTTACTTCTCTTTTACCCTTCTTTCTTTTAGAATCTTTATAAGAATGTGATAAAAATGTTCAACTGATCAATGGAAAATACACAAGTTGGGAGCGACCCATGCTAGTCTTACGCCCCTGAGCTGCCACCCATATATAAATAGATTGGGATAGGCCCATGCTAGGCTTTCGCCCCTGAGCTGCCACCCCTACATAACCAGATTTGGATTACTTAGTTTATTTAACCTTTGGACTGTTACTTTGGTGGTCATAACAATATTGAGCTTGGGACAATAGTCCACTAGTAATAGACATGTGCATGAACACTTAATGCAATAACAATGAGGTAGGGAGCAGTTTGTACATGAAGGAAATGCTTAGGAGCTAGACTAACACATGGATTTTATTTGACTAAACGGAGAAAACCTAAAACTTGCTAGTGAAGGTGGACATACAGACTTGATAATAAGCATGAATTGAGGTATTTTAACACATTAGGGAGTGGAAACAAGGTCATTAGCTACATGGGAGCTCATACGCTGCCATTATGTATCATTTTCTATAGGAGAACTTTGGAAGGTTACTTTGTAACACAAGTATTGGATTTCATGCCAAAGAATACATAATAGAGTATCCTTACATACCTTGCTGTACAACTCCAATATTAACCCGAATTTAACCTCCTACCTTTTGGATTAATTATCTACAATAAAGTTCATGGTAAAACTAGTATTAGTAGCTAATAAACACATTTGGGCTACTTAACTTCACCCAAAGAGTAGCCGGGTAGTAAGCCCATTATTTATCCAATCAAGGGTGTTCTTTTAACCCTTTCTCCTCCAATTACATACACATACCATATAGATTCTTTTAAGATCCCTCGAAATAAGTTTGGCTTTATTACACCCTCAAAATAGTTTACAAAGTGGAATGGGCAGTAAACATACACAACATTTAGTTCGGTGGCGTACTACTACACCCTTCTCTTATATTTAAATACCAACTACTTACAACTTTCCCCAATATCAACTCGGTAGTCCCTAATATATACACATAAAACAATTCCCAAACTACCCCAAAATTCCTTTATCGTAGCAACCAAATATTGAACTCATCATCCCTTGAGTTCTTACTAATAACACATCCATAATTATTTACCCAAACTCATACATAAGGTGGACAAAAAAATGGAGTAGTCACCTTACCTTAATTTCTGTAACTTATCCTTTTAACTTGAACTCTACAAGAATTTGAACTTCCCTTTGCACATTAAACCAAAGAAGAAAAGAAAAGTCTCTTAAGAACAAGAAAAAGTGAGCAGTTAGCTTGTGTAAATATTTTGCCCTATACTTATACTCAAGCATAAATAATACATTTTTCTAACATTACATGGGAGAATTAAGCTAAAATCGTAAGTGTTTTCACTTACCATATCTTACAAAGGTGTGGGTTTTTTCAAGAACCCTAGGAGGATAGGGGCTGCTGTTTTAAGCCTTGAGAGAAAGGGAGAAAGCTGGGTTTAAAGACTGGAATATGTATTAAAATTGAGTAAAAAGACCAGCTATATTGGTATTATATTGATCCTCTCGAACCTCATCTTTTAATTCCATTTTCAGTTCTTAATCCCTTTAATTTAACTTACAACTTGTATACACTTGGTCACTTTAAACCTTAGATTCAAATACTACTCACGATCCCAGGTTTAAATAGTTGCATCGACGTTAACTTGGTCTTGTCACATTAAAATGTACGGGCAGTATATTCAAACCTCTTTACACCATCAATATGTGCATAAAAACTCCATTCCATTACCTATGCCACAAGGCCATATCAAATTCTACATGAGTAGAGCAAGTACACGTAAAATATAGGGAATTATAGCTATCTCTTAGAAAATTCCTCGACTGCTGTACAGGTGTAAATTATTTTCAGATAGGACTATCTTGGAAGAACAGTTGTTGTCATTAAATGGATTGATTGATAGGTATCTGGTCATTTGGGACAAGGTTAAGTATTATGTGTTTCAGAATTTTACAAAACCATTATCGGATTACAATCCTATGTAGGTGAAAGAGTTTACGAGGCATATACACTGTTGTAGCCTGCAAAGAGAAACAGAGGTCAGCCTCAAGTGGTGAAAGACAAGGTAAAATTTCATGGAGTTGTTGTGCAGTGTTGTCAGACAACAATCAATAACATTCTTGGGCCACAGAGTATTCATATTGTTGTCACTGACCGCCACATCTTTACCATATTAAAGGATAACATCAACATTCATTATTCATGGCTTTATACATTGCTATGTGATAAGACACCCTTGTGGATCGAGTCAGGGGTACTATTTAAAAGAAGGATTTAAACGTTGAGGCACGACTGTGGCATGGGTTTGAGAGTAGCAGGCTAATGTGTTCCAAGAATGAGTCAGAGATTAGTCCAGAAAAAGCATTGTTAATCGGTGCATTATGAGGCATTCGAGCATTAACTTATGAATGGTCATTCAACCAAAAATTGCAAAGAGGAGAGTCCAACAAGGGCATGCAACTTAGCCATTTCCTTGCTTAATCTCACATATGTGTAAAAGAGCTAAAGTGCCTAAAAATGTTGGTACTGATATTATGATTCCATCCAAAAACACTGTTATATTTTGAGGATCCAGGTAGCTTTTCATCATGATCATGCGGATAACAAAACTCAACTGGAGCATCCAGTTTCATAAACTCCTACAGTTGAGTTGTATTCACTTGGACCTAGAGATGGCCTAACCTCGTCTACACTAGTACCAACTGCTTCCACTACTTCAGTCCCTCTTAGTGCATCTAATGGACCTAATCTAGCTCCAGCTTCTATACCAGCACCTCTTAGTGCTCCGCCATTGGGTTCACAACAAGTTCTGACTCAGGTTATCGTGTTGAGCATAGGTGTTTTATCAAAAGTGGATGATCAAGGGTGACTCTTTTAACAGGCTAAATTCCAAAAATTATTAGCTTAGCCCTAGAGCCTCTTCAGAATAGATGAAGAAGGTGAAGAATACATTGTATTCATATGGTGACAGGTTGAATAGGCTAACTGAGATAGCTAATTAGAAAGACCTTCAAGAAAAGAAGGGGGTATTATTCCATGTGGTGATAGTTGGGCAGTCATTCGGGCTAATATTTCTACATTACGAGTAGAGGTGGATCAGTTACATTCTGCCGAGTTTGATAATGTTCTTATAGAGATACTTTCATATACTCCATCAGTTGTTGTTGAGTAGGTTGCACCTCAGGTTACCTCATAGGTTGTTAAGCAAGTCCCAGAGAGGACTTCACTTGATGCAAATAATGTTGATGATGCTTCTGTGATAGAAGAGGAGGAGATCAGAGAGGAGGATATTGGTGAGCATAGGGATAAGGTTGTTGATAGCATGAGGTATGAGGACTTTGATGTGTTCTAGGACATCGAGGATGTCCAAGTTATGGCCTCTATAAAGCGTTCAAGGGTAGATACTACTATAAAGGGTCCCAACAGCTCTAAACCAGCTGAGAAGACATTCAATGTGAGGACATATCGGGCCATCTTATCCACTGGACCACCTACGTCAGACCATGAAATTGATGACCATCTTGAGGCTACATTAGAGGGACAGACTCCTACTCCTCCTTAGATATTATAGGGGAACACACACCTTTGCTCTTATTTCCTTTATCTCTCTTTTATGAATTTGAGGACAAAGCATACTATTTTTGTTGGGGGTGTGGTATTTATTTGGATTTTAATTTTGGTGTGCATTATTTAGGATATGAGTATGTGTTTTGATATTGCTTTATTTTTCTTTATTTCATTCTTAGCTTTATTTTGCTTTACTTCATTCTTAGTTTAATTTTCTATGGCTTATATTGGTGTTGGGCTTGGGTAAGCCATGGTTTAAAATAGAGAACTTTGACTCAAAGCGTATTCTTATGGAGATTTTTCACATTCATGTTTTGTAAAAATGATAAATTGGTTTGTGAATTTATCCACCTTGTAAAAATGCCTATCTTTTAAATTTTTAGTTGGTCCAGTTGAAGTAGTTAGACACCCTCTCTTTGTGAATATGTACATCTAGTCTTGACTATTTGTTTACCTTCCTCTATATGTGAAATGAATATGGTAGGTCGATTGAGGATCGTAAAAAGTGTTGCTTCGAGGGTATAGGTGAGTTCCATGAGTGGTGAGGTTTTGATTTGATCTTGCTCTATGAGTCCATCTAGAACTTACCCAATTGTCTTTTGCTATGCAAAGAGCATTGTGATATTTGAGAAATTACCTTAGGCCATCAAATGAGAGTGAGCTTCCAATTGACCAAATAGACACCCCCATTATAAGTTGAGTGACCAATCTTTTCCCTAATTTTTGCCTTAGAACCTATTTCTAGGATAACCTCATCACAAACCATAACCCATATTCTATGATCCCCTCTTTTGAACCTATACCATCTTGACTTATATAGGTGTGTCCTTAAACCATCTTAGGCCAAAAGCCTATGTTGGGGGTGAAGGATCTATAGGGTAAGCTTTGTGATTGGAAGTCTATACATTTGTGGTCTATTCAATTCCTCCTATATTTATCCTAGTATTCCTTGTAATTACATTAAAAAAAGAATATAAGAAGAATAATAACAAAAAGAGTTGCAATTGTAGATGTAGTTTGTAAATATTTGAATTGTTTAGCCTTCAAAAGGATGAGAGGAGGAATTTACCTAGTGAATCAAATATAATTAGTCCATAGCATGTCAAAAGAAGTGAGCTTTGGAAAAAGAATTTAGTTGAGGTCTCATGTGGTGTTTCAAGAGGGTAGTTTCACTATAACATTAAATTATCCCACCTTACCCGTTGCCCACATTGCAAGATGACATTAAACCTTTGTGATCTTCAATGAACATGCTTGATGGTGATGAGATTTAATATATGGGAAAGGCTATGGTATGACACTTGTGGGCTTGATCTTCTTTTAGAGTGAGAAAATTTCATATTAATCCCTTTTTTAAAATTAGATTGCATTTATCAAGCACATTTGTTGACCCTGGTTGATGTCTATGAGCATGTGTTTGGTTTGGTAGCAATTAGTCATACTTGACGCTTGTAGTTCATGTATTGAATGTTTGATAGAAGATGCTTGTGCCAATATTTTTCAAAGTAAAGAAGGCAAAGTAGTTTCACTAAGAAGCATGTGCTTAAACTCCCAAGTAGTATCATTTGTAGACATTGTTGTTTTGTTATGAATTTTTGATTCACATGAAGACATGCGAAAATTTAAGTTGGGGGTGTTGATGAGTCGACAATTTAGGACTCATTATGCTTACAAATGATGGTAAGGCGATATCCTCAATGCCTAGTTTATGTCATTTCTTATGTTAATTTAGTTGCATGTAGGTAATAAGTCTGAAGAACCTACCAAAGAAAAACAAGGTCCATAATGGAGTAAAATCTTGGAGAAAATAAAGATGTAATGAATGTTAGATTGCAAGAACAAAGTATGGCATCACACAAGTCGATTGCGTATCGCACAAGGTAAATGCTAGATGCATAATGGTAGCACATATCACACAAGTAAAAAGACTCTGAAGGAAGCCTCCAATGACGATTTCGCAAGCATAGAAGTAGTTGTGTGTATCGTACAACAGTTGTGTGATCCCCATAAATAGATGCATAAGTTAACAGAACTCCTGAAGAGTCGACACTGAAAAGCAAAATTGTTCTTCTTAAGAAGATGAAAGTGCATATCAGACTTATGTTATGTGACCCCGATGGTGAACACACAATGTGCTCCGGTGAAAACTTTGTAATTCGTTGGATCTGGTTTTATCGGTCATATAAATAGAATCTTTTCCTAAATTTGAGGACTATTCATGCTTTGCTAAAGTTGATACCTACAAAGTGTAATTGAACCCTAATATTGGGATTAGTATTCAACTTGGTTTTCTATCTTAGATTTGAATTTTTTTTTTGGTGAAAATTTGAATCTGTGGAAGTTTTTTATGAGCATAATGGTATAAACCCTTTTTCTCTATTATGCATAGCTAAAACCCCATACTTAGGGGTGTATGATGAATGATTATTGATTAGTGTGTGGTTGTTGTTTATTTTAATCTAATTTTAGTTATAAATTGTGGGTTTAACTAAATCTCTATTCTTAATTCGAGAATAGAGGTTGCAAACTCTATTCAAGCTTAGATCCCTTGTTTTTCTTGAAGGAGATAATAAGAGTGAAGAGATTTAGTTGACAATACTTTGGTTATCCTCATTTAATAGATAGTGCTAGAAATAGACTAACTAATTTGAGGTATTGGGTTGTTTTAAAAGATAAACATATGGATGTTTGAAAGAAACCTAAATGAAATTTGGTGATAGATAGAAAGATTATCACTAATATCTAAAACTAAGCCTACCCATACTTTATACTTATTGAATCAAAGGTCAATTACCCATAAATGTTATCAAATATCAAACAAGCACACCCTAATTCATTCTCATATTTATTACAACTACTTCAATTCAATTATAGCAATTACTCTCTCTTGATAACCATATCAAAAAGTGTTCGAAGTTAGTTATAAAACCCTCATTTTAATTTTATTATATTTTAATTATATGAGCAAGAATTAGTGAATTATTATACTCTAAGGTAAACATTTCTTATTCATTCCCTATGGGATCGACCTGAGTCAAGAGTTGGGTAAATATACTGATAACAATCGTGCACATCTGAACTGGTGTAATTGATCTCTATCAATACTCACCTGTCTCAAAGATGTAGAATGGCTTAAGTAAACCTTACCTTTTAGAAAAAGTGTCAGATGAAGTATTAACTTCAGATGTCGTAGCTAATAAATAAATAGGGAATCTGTTAAATTAAAAAAGAATGAAAAAAGGCAGACATGTTGAAGTAGGTGTAGAAGAATAGGCATAGTTGTCGATTATATATGTATTCACATGCATTTCAATATGTAAAGAGCAAAAATTTAATTTGCTAACCTTGTTTTGTGGTAATGCAAGCATCCCTTATTATGAGAGGCCCGTTTCTCTGAAATGTTGAATTAGATGCAGAAGATGTTGTTATTGGAGTGTCAGAATCCAATTTCTCAGGTCATGATGGTACCTACATTAACCCACAAGTAGGTAAGCCAAGCCATAGCCCGAAATGTTAAGTAATGGGCTAGCGGGCGGAAAATAAAGGAACACGAGGTGAAACTAATATACAACAATAATATAAACAGAATCAAAGAGATATAAATATATGCATAACATGTTGTACAAGAAAGGCAGAGGACATATGAACAAAATAAATCCCTCCTAAAACATGGTAAGGTCGGTACTAGAGCCACAACAACAAAAAGAAGAGTACTAGACAGTATCCAAAATATATACATATATAGAAGTCTCAAAATCCAAAAGACTATAACTGAATAGATGGAGGAGGATCAGCCTCGGACTCTAGAAAGCTCACCCCGTGTCTGGATCAGTAGCTGGGCCTGAGAATTGTGTCAACACTGGTGGCTCATACTTGGATCTACATCAGGAAAAATATGTAGAAGTGTAGTATGAGTACCAAAGCAACGGGTACTCAATAGACATCATCAACCGACTGAGCTCAATTATAGTTTAAACATAAATATAATGATAGTGTGTAAGCTAAGTCAATAGTAATATGGGTAAAATATAAATATCTATTGCACTAGAAAGTATAGTAACAAAAACAAATAACTCAAAAGTAATAAAGAAGAGCTAACTATAACTTAACTGGGTTCCCATAAGTTCAGAAGGCACACACCCCCATAAGCTGACGCGTGCAGACAAAAAGCATCTAAAATAAGAAGCATAAGTAACCTGTATCTGAACTAATCACAAGTAACCTTCTGGTACCAAATCCATGATAAAAATATCTAGATGTGCACCAAGCTTAAACCGGTACCAATGGGTAGTAACGAGAGGCCAGACGCCGGGCTCAAACCAAAAATAGTGGGTAATAACGAGAGGCCACATGAATCATGCGTAACAAAATTCAGTACCACTATCAGAACTCCCAAAACAACCATAATCAACACCAGAACATCCCGACAGTATCATAAATAGATGTCGCACTCGAACCAAAATTTACAGTAACCATACTACAACCAGAAACAAGTGATCCCATAAGTAGCCAACCTTAATCGTAAACTGATACCCAAAGCTCATACGAAGCACATGAATAGTGATCATGACCTTAATCGATGTTGATATCGTGCCAGAACTCATATTAATAGTAGAAATAAAGCACATGCAAGACTCAAACCGAAACTGAAATAAATTAACATAAACATAAATGTAATTAGCCAGCGGGAGGAAAACCCAAGAGCTTAGAGCACATTTCCAAGCCATAAGGGTCATAAATAAAAATCCTGGGCAGATAAGTCAACTAAGGCAAAGCGGGTCCTAAATACTAGGTCAAGAGGTGTAGTACAGGGTTAGTAACTACTCTACCTGGGAAAAAGAAGCTAAAACAGGCCGAAAACCAAGTCTAAGTAAAACCCAACCTAGGGTAATAGCCTAAAATAGTAGCCAGGAGTCTAACTGAGCCTAAACGAACTTCATGTCAAATATACTTTCTAAGAAGGGGTAGTGGGTCCCACTACGGGGTCCTAAAAAGCAAACCTAACCTAAAACCTACCCGAGTCTAGTCTAGGGCTTCCCCATCCCACCCTAAAGTACTACAAGCACTAATTATCGTCCTAAGGATGATAGCACACTACACTAGGATAGAACGGGTCCGAAATCTATCAAAACGGGTCCATAAATAGTTAAAGAAAGCAAAAAAAATACTTAAACGACAACGAGCTAAAACTACCTGCCCAAAACTAGCACAATAGCATACTAATACCATAAATAAGCTTAATCTAAAAGTAGGGTAAGCCTAGCCTACCTGGACGCTGCTAACTACTCACCGAATCCTCTAAACCAGAGGTTTCCCCTTTTGAGAAGCCTCCGAGAGCTTCCATGCTTCAAAAATGATGATCTATGCATCAAAATGAGTAAGACGACACTCATATTGCGTGTAAACACTTCAGGTCAGAAATCGAACTAAAAATCCCATGTGGAGCCCGCTTGTAAAATCATAAAATTTAAACTGTCACAGCATCCCACGCAGCTCAAGTATCAAAAGCCATAAAAATATGGCTAATTCTAAGCTCAAAATCAGTCCCAATACCATCGAGAATTTAGGAATCAAATCGGAATATTACATGAAAATTAACGTGGAAACTTACAAACTAATGGTGATATAGGGCCTACAAACACATCCTTAAGCTAAACCCAGCTCAATTATACTATTCTTCTGTAATTCAAGAGCTCTAATGACCCCTAATGGAGTTTACACTTCAAAAATAATGAGAGAATAATAAGGGGAAAGTCTATTAGTCCCAGGGGTTTCCTCGTCGCAGTCGTAAAGTCCCCTAGCCGCAGTCGAGACATCCCACTAACAAAACCATCGTGGTGGCTTAGCCATGCGGTATCAATGAACAAGCTAGACCGGCCCCATGGCCTCCTTCAACACAATAGCAAGCCCTGAAGCTTATAGATGAAGATCACTAAGATCATGGACCCTCGCTATCGTGGGGGTCCTCATCACGGTCGCGATGAAGGAACTTGGCCTGCACCAAGTGCTGATGCACTAACAATTTTAGCAAATTCTAAATATCTTGACCGGGACCTCGAGATTCTTTCAAAATCCCATGAATGCAAACAAACTATGCTACCCTAAAAAATTTGACATTCTGCACTCAACAATGCCAGCAAAATTTCCATCCAGGGTCATTTCAACAAAAAGTGGGTCCCACACCCTTAAGGGTTATTTTAACCAAATTCTACCCAATAGCCCCAAATGAGTCTAGAAGCCTCGGGACCCAAACTAAGGGTCTCCAAGCCTAAAATCGACATTTAGGAGCTGATGAGACGATCAAAAATAGCATCTGTGACCGTTTACCTAATGTTTAGGCCCGAGACGCTATTCTTAACTTTAAAATCTCTAAAATAGGGAAATAGTTCTAAAACCCAAATGAACTGCCTGGTGATCGAACTGTCAGTCCTAGCAAGTCATAAATGACCTAGGGAAGCTATGGGAAATATCTAAATACAATAAAAGCATGAAAATGTAGGAAATGACCTAGAGGGTCATTATAACATCCACTATAAAATGGACTTTTGTCCGCAAAAGTAAATGATCAAGATGTGCCTGAAGGCTAGAAAAAGTAGAGATACTCAGTCTCCTAGGTCGCCTCCTTGACTTGACAGTGTCGTCACTAAACCTTAACTACATGGATTTCTTTGGAACACAACCGCCTGACATCACTTCTCAAAATAGAGACAGGCTCATTTGTAAAAGTCAACCTCTCGTCCAACTGTATCGAGTCCCACCGAAGCACGTGTGACTCATTCAGAATGTAACACCACAGTATAGACACATGGATAACTGGATGTATGGTTGAAAAGGCTAGAGGCAAAGCTAACTCATATGCTACCTCCCCAACTATTCATAGGATCTCAAATGGTCCATTATACCTGGGGCTGAGCTTGCCCCTCCTCCCAAACCTCAACACGCGCTTCATGGGCAATACTCAAAGGAAGACTTTGTCACCAACTCTGAACCTTAAGGCACGAAGTCTACGGTTAGCATAACTCTTCTGTATGCTCTAAGCTACTCATAGTCTATCCAGAATCACCTGAACCTGATCCAAAGACTCACGAAGAAAATCCATACCATAGGGCCTAACCTCAGAAGTCTCGAACCAACCAACAGAAGACCAACAAATCCTACCATACAACGCTTTGAATGGAGCCATATGAATACTCGAATGGTAGTTGTTATTATATGCAAACTCCGCCAAAGCTTAAAACTATTCAACAGACCTCCAAATTCCAACACACAAGCATTGAGCATATCCTTAAAAACCTGAATAGTTCGCTCTGATTGCCCGTCAGTCTGGGAATGAAAAGTGGTGCTAAGGTCAACCTAGGTACACGACTCCCCCTGAAATGTCCTCCTAAAGCTAAAAGTGAACTAAGAGCCTTTATCTAAAATAATAGACACGGGTACCCTATAAAGGCGAACCACCTCTAGAATATAGATACAAGTTAATCTCTCGGCACTGAAGGATGTCTGAAAAGGGATAAAATAAGTATATTTGGTGAATCGATCCACGATGACCCAAATGCTATCAGCACCATGAGAGGTGCGAGGCAAACCACCTACGAAATCAATAGTAACGCGCTCCTATTTTCACTCAAGAATAGGTAGCCTCTAAAGTAATCTGCTAAGTTTTTGATGCTCAGTAAGAGACGTAGGCCTAGCCCAACTATGAATAGTATCAACGTTTGCTGGGTCCACCATAATACTATCCCTGGACACCACATGCCCTAAGAAAGCTATAGACTCAAGCCAGAACTTGCACTTTGAGAATTTGGCATAAAGCTTATGATCTCTTAAAGTGTGGAGCACAGTCCTCAAATGATGCTCGTGCTCCTCCCTACTCCTCGAATATACCAAGATGTCATCAATGAAAACAATCACAAAGGAGTCTAAATAAGGTATGAAAATACGGTTTATCAAATCCATAAATGCAGTTGGGGCATTGGTCGAACCAAAAGACATCACCAGAAACTCATAATGGACGTAACGAGTCCTAAAGGCTGACTTAGGGATGTCCTTAGCCCTAATACATAACTGGTGGTAACTAGACCTCAAATCAATCTTAGAAAACATCGTTGCACCCTGAAGCTTGTCAAACTAATCGTCAATACGAGGCATAGGATACTTATTCTTCACTGTCTTCACTTAAAACCATCTTTCTTCTTTACAAACAGAATTTGAGCACCCCAAGGTGATACACTAGGTCTAATGAAGCCCTTACCTTAAATATACTGATGCTAAATATTTAGCTCTTTTAGCTTGGCAGGAGCGATATGATAAGGAGCCATAGAAATAGGTCGGGTGCTCAGTTTAAGGTCAATAGCAAACTCTATATCACGCCCAGGAGGAAGGCTAGGTAGGTCAGTAGAAATAACATTGGGAAATCACAAACAATTGGAATGAAGTCAAGCAAAGGACTCACAACACTAACATCTCAAACGAAAACATGGAATATCTCACAACCCTTCAATACCTATCTCTTAGCTCAAATATAAGAAATGATCCCTGTCGATGTGTGGCTAAAAAACCCTACCACACAACTGGGTGTATTTTAGGCATGGCTAAGGTAACGGTCTTGGCGAAGTAATCCAAGATCGCATGACAGGGGATAACCAGTCCATGCCTCGAATCACGTCAAAACCCACCATATATAACACAATGATATCAACCCTAGTATCAAACTCTCAAATAGTCACCAAACATGATCTATATACCTGATCCACTACTAAAGAATCACCCACAGGGGTAACTATACATAATGGCACAGATAAAGACTCTAAAGATAAACCCAACTATGGTGTATAATAAGTAGAAACAAACAAAAATGTGGAGTTGGGATCAAATAAAGCAGAAACTGGTTGGTGGCAGACTAAAATTGTACCATTAATCACAACATTCGAATACTCAACCTTTGACCTACCCAGTACAACATACAAATGACCCTATCCTTTATAGAACTGGGTGACTGCTCGACCACCTATCCTACCTGCCTGAGTACTACCTCTAGAACCTTGGGGACCACCCCTGCGACCTTGAGTACCACTTCTAACCTGCAACAGTAAAGATCTAGTTGACTAAGCACTCTAAACTGTAGGCTCAATCATCCCATGGTAGGAACAGTCTCTGGGACAGTCTGTGGCTCCAACTAAAACAATCCTGATAACGGTGCCTCTTATCACTGCCCAATTGGGCCTCGCAATCCATCTCCTCAATAGTGTAGACATGATCAACAATATCAGTGAAAGACTTCTCCAAATTCAAAAAACTCTAAGTAGCTTACGAAGCAATAGTCTCAACCCTCTTACAAACCACCAAATCCTTTCATACTCTATAGGCAGAATCATAGTAGCATGCCAGGATAGCTCGTGAAACATTGCCTCATACTTGGCCACAGTCAATAAACATTGTCTTAATGCAGACAACTCATCCCTGATGTGCTCGCGCATACTGCGAGGCATGAACTTCCCAAGAAAGCCTTGAAGAACTGAGTCTAAGTAACAAGTAGAGATCCATCAGGCCTGGACTCAAGATAACCTTTGCACCACTGTCTCACTTCACTGTCAAGTTGATAAGTAGTATCATACATACTACGAGACTCGACCAAACCCAAATTACACAGCCCCTCCTCACAACTAGGCATAAACTCATAAGCATCTTCTCTTGGGACCCAACAAACCTTGATGGAGTCAAACTCATAAATCAGCCCAACATCTTCTGCTTATCCATAGACGTAACAGGTTGGGCGGCTACTGGCTATGGAACTATTGATGCAGGCGGAACCTCTACTCTGGAAGCCACAGCTGTAGGTTGTGCCCCTAAACCAATACAACCCTAGGCTATTTTCGGAACCCCGTCTGTCGCCGGATCACCAACTAAACCCAACAACTAAATTAAGGCATCTCTTAGTACTACGAAAGATATAAACCCAGGTGGAGAATGGGCTTCCCCTTGGACCACCTACTACTGTGGGGGTGATACCTCTACTGCTATCTTATGCCTAGGAGCAACAATATGATCTGGCGATGGCTTCCTAGCCTGATCTTGACCTCTAGGTCAACCTTTGCCCCCAAACTGGTGCTCTAGCAGCAGGCTCGGGGGTCCTAATCGCCGCCTGCCATACCCTGCTCCTAACCATCTGCAAAAGAGAGAAACAAAATAAGAATTTGGAAACCAACATCTACACACATACGAAAGTGTACCAAAAGGATGAGATTTTTCTAAAAATTCCCTTTAGCCTCCCAAAGATAGGATACAGACGTTTTCATACTAATCCGTGAGACTCTACGAAACATTGGCTCTGGTACCAATAATACCAACAAACCTAGGCTCTGATAACAAGCTATCACGACCCTATTTCAAAGATCATGATGGCACCTACTTTAACTCACTTGTAGGTAAGCCAAGCCATAGCCCAAAACATCAAGTAATGGGCTAGCGGGAAGAAAATAAAGGAACACAAGTGTGAAACTAATGTACAACAATAATATAAATGGAAGCAAATATATATATATATATATATATATATTACATAACATGTTTTACAAGGGAGGGAGAGGACAAATGAACCAAATGAATCCCTCCTAAGTCCTAGTAAGGTCGGCTCTAGAGCCACTACATAAAAAATAGATAACTAGACAGTATCCAAAATATATACATATACAGTAGTCTTGGAATGCAAAAGACTATAACTAAAATAGATGGAGAAGGATCTGCCTCAGATTCTAGAAAGCTCACCCCATCTCTGGATTAGTAGCTAGGCTTGAGAATAGCGTCAACACCGGTGGCTCGTACTCAGATATGCTTCAGGTAAAAATGTAGAAGTACAGTATGAGTACCAAAGCAACAGGTACTCAGTGGACATCATCGGACGACTATTCTCAAATATAGTAAAAGCATAAATCTAATGCGAGTGTGTAAGCTAAGTCAATAGTAATATAGGTAAAATGTAAATATCTACTACACTAGTAGGTATAGTAATGAAAATAAATAACTCAAAATTAAGAAAGACAAGCTAACTATAACCTAACTAGGCCCTCATAAGCCCAGAAGGCACATACAAAAGACAATTAACCCTACCAAACCCTCATAAGTCGGCGGGTGCAGACAAGAAATAACTAAAATAAGAAGCATAAGTAACCCTTATCTAAACTGATATCAAATAACATTCTGATACCAAATCCATTATAAAAATTATCTTGATGTGGACAGGAATTGAACTGGTACCAATAGGTAGTAACAAGAGGCAAGATGTCGGGCTCGAATCAGAAATAGTAGGTAGTAACGAGAGGCCACATGAATCATGTGTAACAGAACTCAGTACATATGTTAGAACTCCTAGAACAACCATAATCAACACCAGAACATCCCGACCATATTATAAATAGATGCTGGACTCAAATTAGAACTCACAGTAACCATACCGTAACCAGAAGAAAGTGATCCTATAAGTAGCCAACCTCAACCATAAACTGATACCCAAAGCTCATACGGAGAATATGAGTAGTTATAATGACCATAATAAATGTTGATATTGTGCCAGAACTCATAATAATAGTAGCAATAAAGCATATGTTAGACTCAAACCAGAATTGAAAAGCATTTACATAAAAATAAACGTAACTAGCTAGCGGGATGAAAATCCAAGAGTTTCGAGCATATTTCCAAGCCATAAGGGTCATAAATACCAATCTCGTGCAGATATGTCCACTAAGGAAAGGCGGGTCCTAAATAGTAGGTCAAAAGGTGCGGTACAAGGTCAACTACTACTCTACCCGAGAAAAAGGAGCTAAAACATGCCGAAAACCAAGTCTAAGTCAAACTTAACCCAGGGTAATGGCCTAAAGTAGTAGCCAGGAGTGTAACTAAGCCTAAAGGAACTTCATGTCAAATATGCCCTCTAAGAAGGGGTAATGGGTCCTACTATGGGCTCTTTATAATCAAACCTATCCCAAAACCTACCTAAGTAAAGTCTAAGGCTTCCCCATGCCATCCCAAGGTACTACAAGCAAAAATTCTAGTCAGAAGGATGATAGCCCACTACACTAGGGGAGAACAGGCCTGAAAGCTTTTAAAAGGAGTCACTAACTGACCCAAAATCTATTATAATGGGCTCAAAGTCTATTCTAGTCCTAAGAATGATAGAATAATAGCATATTCATACCATAAGTAAGCTCAATACAAAAGTAAGGTAAGCCTAGCCAACCTGGACATCGTCGAACGCTCACTGAATCCTCTAAACCAGAGCTTTCCCCTTTGGAGAAGCCTTTAAGAGCTTCTACACTACCAAAATAATGATCTATGTGTCAAGATAAGTAAAAAGATTCCCATATTACAAGTAACTACTGCAGTTTAGAAATCAAACTAAAAATCTCATGTGGGGTCTATTTACAAAATCACAAAATTAAAATAGTCACAGCGTCCCACGCAGCTCAAGGATCAAAAGCCACAAAAAATGGCCAACTTTGAGCTCAAAATTTGTCCCAATACAATTGAGAATTTAGGAATCAAATCAGAAAATTACATGAAAATTAATGGGGAAACTTATGGATTAATGATGATATAGGGCCCACAAGCACGTACCCAAGCTAAACTCAGCTTAATTATACTATACTCCTGCAATTCACGAGCTCTAATAGAGTTTACACTTAAAAAATAAGAGAAAAATAAAGGGGAATGTATATATACTTCTACGGGTTTCCTCGTCGCGGTCGTGACATCCCACTAATAGGACCATCTCGATTGAGGTGGACTAGCCACGTGGTAGTAATGAATAAGCTGGCCCAGCCCCACGATCTCTTTCAACGAGGTCGCAAGCCCTCATACCTCATGATTGCTATGACTAAGATCATGGCCCCTCGTAATCGTAGGGGTTATTATGTTGATTGTGCTGAAGAAACTGGGCTTGTACCAGGTGCTGATGCACCAATAATTTTTGCAAATTGTAAATATCCCAACAAGGCCCTCGAGATTCATTTGGGATCCTATGAACACAAACAAACTATGCTAATCTACCAAATTCGACATTCCAAACTCAATGGTGCCATCAAAATTTCCATTTGGGGTCATTTTGACAAAAAGTTGGTCCCTCACCCTCAAGGGCCGTTTTAACCAAATTTCACCTAATAGCCCAAAATGAGTCCCAAAGCCTTGAGACCTGGATCAAGGATCCCCCTATCCAGAATCAACTTTTTGAAGCTGATGAGACTATCAGAATAACATTCGCGGCCGTCCACCTGAGGTTTAGGCCAGAGCCCCTATTTTTATCTTCAAAAGCTCTAAAATAGGGAAATGGTTCTAAAAACCAAATGAACTACTCGGTGACCGAACTGTCAGTCTCATCAAGTCATAAATTACCTGGGACAGCTGTGGGAAAGCTCTAAATCCAGTAAAAGCACAAAAACATATGAAATGGCCTGGAGGGTCATTATGTTGAGAATTATCTAGAGCATAAATATGTGTAAGATGCCTCCTTTAATCGAGTTCTCTAGTGCGCCTTTCCAATAATAATGAATTTTTCAGTTATTAGAATTACCTTATATCTTTTAAGTCGGTTGAATTTTATTTCAGCATTAGTACTCGACGGATATGGACATTTCTTATTTTTTCTTGAATATGTTATGGGGGCCTCTTTTTTATACCCAGACATCAGCAACTAAAGTATGTAAGAAATTATACAAAAGAATAATAGAATTTGCTAAAGCCAAAAAGTCAGACATAAACATGGGATTTACTACACAACAACAACCGAGCGCAGGGCAAAAATTCAATCCGCAAGTAGTAAAAGAGGAAAACAAATAGATGTGTCGACAAAGTTAGGGAAACCATTTTGTTGGAAGTAGGAAAACATGTGTTAGCTGCCTCATTTTTAAAAGAACTATGGATGTGACTCTTGATAGATACAATATCCACTTGATTTTAAATTGGAAGCAACATAATATAGGTAAAGGCAATTGAAACAACTAATAGCTTCCAGATTATTAAAATGAAGTATTAAATTTTTGTAACCGTAAATTCTCAGGTTAATGGTTGGGTTGTAATCATTCCAATCTCAATGATCTCCAATTCCTTTTCTGGGTATATTTGGTTTCAAGACAAAGAAGAAATAGACCATAAGTATAGATTTTGGCCAGGAAATTTGTATTAACCAAGTCGAAGCTTGCTTATTACTTCCATCAAAAACTTCACCTGTAACTTCAACTCATTTTTCTTATTCACCTTTAACCCCAAAATTTAAAATATGTAGAATTAAATTGATAGAATAATGAAAATCAACTAAACTTATCACCATAAAAGCCATACCAAAATATAAATTTATGTCCTCAGTGCAATCAGATAAGCCATAGCAGAACACAACAAAAGATGTAAAATAAAAGCTAAATCCATCTACCAAACTTACCGCATAAACCATAGCGAAACACAACAGAAGATATAAAGTAAAAGGAAGAAATAATAAAATACAAATTGAAAACTAATCACAGTGAAATGCAAAAGAGTGTGACATCAACGAAGAAATTTATCATACCGAACTCTCACCAACATAAGTTGGACAGCTAAACCATCAATTTTGCAATTAGATTTTTAATACTCATATGTATGGTGCTAGATGAAATTAAGGACAAAAATAAGAGAGAGATCTGGTGGAATCTGCGGATATACAATTGCAATCACGTGCCATCTAGAGAAATTGATAGAGCTTAGATAAATAGGAAATTAAAAAATTTCCCTCAGTGATGAAATGAACATGTTGATGTAGTGTTATGTGGTTGATGCTGAAACTCCCTCTTGTATAATAAGGGAATATATATATACATATATATATTGGCAGTACTTATGTTGCATATGTGCTGATGACTATGAAAAAAACAATACATTGATAAAAATACTAATATTTCTTAAATTTAGAATAATTATCAATAAATTGTTAAAAGTAAAAATATAATAATAAATTAATAAAAATCCTATAATAAATATAATTACGAAAAAATTGTTAAAAACTAAAAAAATGTGTAAAAAATATTTTTAATGCTATTTAACAATCAAAAAGCCTGAAATAGTTAATTTTAAGTACAAAGAACTAAAATTGGGTGTCAACACAAGCCCTACATAATATCATTCCAAATTTTCTCACGTTATTTGATATTTCCATGAAGGCCAAGAATATGCCATCACAGTTGTATGCTTTGAATATTCTTCTGAGTGTCACAGTACTTAACAAAAACTCCTCAAATTCTATACTTCAAGTGTGTGGAAATAAGAAATTCTATGTTGTAAGGACACCTGACACATGAGAGTAGGTACAATACAAAACCTTTTTTTGAAACAAGACAAAAAAATATCGATACGTATGTATGCTTGAAGTATTACTTGAAACTGTAGTAATTGCCTCGAAGTCAATCATAGTTAAAAGAGAAGAAAAAGAGAAATTTCTATGTCATTCTAATTGTTGGTACCAACTACAGTTAATACATGATTTTCTCTTCACATTCTTCACTTTTCAAAGATGAAATTGGAGAAAGCACCCTCCTTTTAATATATGTCAAAGTAACTTGTTGGTTGTTTCCCCGATAGAGTTTGTTACTTTAATTTAGATTGTCCATCTGTCAAAGTGACATGTTGGGCTGTTACTTTTTTAGAATTGCATTTATAAACTTTTTCTTAGATTTTTTACTAAATTTGCTAGTCAAAGCATTGATGTGTCTACTAATCGTTCTTTTTGAGTACAAGTATGGATGTCAATTTGACCGGCCTCAAGGTGATGACTACTTATCAAAATCATCATCAAGGTGATGACTACTTATCTGGATTGAGGTCAAAATGACTCCACTAATCCAAATCATCGTCAAAGAGACGACCACTTATCTAGATCGATATCAAAGTGACTCCACTGATCCAAATCATCATCAAGGTAATGACCACTTATCCAGACTGGCATTAAAATGATTCCACTTATCCAAATCATCATCAAAGGGACAACCACTTATCTAGAATGGCATCAAAGTTACTCCACTTTTCCAAATAATTGTTAAGGCAACATCTACTTATCCGCACCAACATCAAAGTGATCTACTTACTCAAATCATCATCAAGGTGACAACCACTTATCTAATAAAGATCAATACATTGTCGGACATGACCACTTCATTTGAAGATGTGATACATCACAAAAGCAACTTGTCACGATTAAAAATTGGGCCATGATGACAGCTACTATGAGCCTCCAGTAGGTAAGCCAAACCCTAAGCCATATAATAAAAGTAACAGACAATATAATATATAAGGAAACTAAAATGAGACAACGGGCCACAATTTATAGATACATATATATCAAGTACAAAAATATACAAGTACGACCCTATAGGGAGATAAGAAAAGACAAAATCCAGAAGATATCCAATTCCAAACCTGGTGTCACCAGTAAAAGAGATATTAAGAACCAGGGTGGGTACTAATTTGATATGCATCTATAAAAAATATACAAACTATATAGAGTGATACAAGAAGGAGCTGAGTATGTCTCTGAACGCTAAAGCTCATCCAAAATCTGATCAAAGTAGCCTAGATGAATATGATTAAGGAAGATCATCCAAGCTAGGATCTACATTAGAAAAAGGGTGCAAAAGTGTAACATGAGTACCAACAATCACAGGGTACTCAGTAGGCATTATAATCCAACTAATCTCAAAAGATAATATATGATATAAATAACCTAAAAGAGAAAGAAACCACCTATGGGAAGCCAGCCTAGTAGTTTAAAACATAACAGAGATAAAGGTAAAAATAAAATAAATATTAATAATGATATATACCATGTACATATACATATGAAAAGTGCAGTGCAATATCAGATGATGAAATGCAACATGTGGCTAATGCAGAAAAGTAATACCTGCTTAGAAGTAATTCGAGTCCTCTCTGTCTCTCTCTCTCTTTCTCAACATATGAAATGCAGTATTTGGCTAATACAGAAAAGTAAAACTCAAAACATATGCCTCGAGATGCCTAAAAATATGTAATGACCATCCAGGTCATTTTCTATGTTTTTATGCTTTTTCATCTTTTAGAGCATTCCTATAGCTGCCCCCAAGTTATTTAAAATATGTTGGGATTTATAACCTGGTTATCGGGCAGTTCATTTGGTTTTTATAGCCATTTCCTTGTTTTAGAGCTTTTGAACTTGAAAAAATGGTCTCCAGCCAAAACTTTAGGTAAACAGCCACTTATGGCAATTTGGATGGTTCCACTAGCTCTAAAATGTCTATTTTAGGCTAAAGGGACCCTTGTGTAACACCCCGTACCTTCCCAACCCTACTTGACGACGTTGAACAATGTATACTTGAGTGTCGAGAGCCACACGAAACAAAAAAATTGAAATTTGGCCTTGGAAATGTGATTAACCTTGCGTCGTAGGTGTTTTGTGATTTTCATGGAGCATTTGTGGGGTTCAAAACGAGGCTAACAGGACCTCTAAACAAAGTATGTTAAGGTTAAGAAGTGAGTTAACGAATAGGACTTGAAGTATCTAACCGAACCCGCGAAGAAAAGCCGAAAACAAAAATTTTGGAAAAAAATAAGGAGGGGCGCGCCCAGGGGCGTGCCACGCCGCTCTGGGCTGAAATTTTCAGTCCAGAGGCAGTAAAGGGGCGCGCCAGGCAGCGTGCCACGCCGCCCCTACGCACCTTTCAAAAGTTGAAAATTTTGTTTAAGTCCCAAGGGATTCCGGGGATGTATTGAGCCAATTTTTGCCATGATTCTTCTACAACCATGAGAATATACATGAAATGAGTGAAATAATATATTGGGATGATAAAATTACTCGAGAACGAATTTGACGTCAAAATGACGATTTTACCCTTTTGGTCAAAATGGGTCATATGTGGCTAGAAGCACTTGGTTTTTGGATTGAGGCTATGGATATGAATAGAATGAGTGGGAATATTATTGTAATACGTATGAGACTACTTAAACACGTGAAATTATTGATTTTATCGGGTTAAGTGAATTGGGCCCAAAAAGGGCCCAAAAATGGAAAGAAGACATGGCCCATATGGGAAATTTGACCCATTCATCTTGGCCAAGTAGAGACTTATTATTGGACCAAGTGTGTGAGTAAAAAGGGACATTAAGGGGCTATAAAAGTTGGAAAAAAATCAGATTTCTCTCATTTTTCACTCTCATGCTATTCTAGAAATTTCCCAAAGATATTTCTCTCATTTTTCAAGAACCCTAAGCCAACTCTTTGGACAAGATCATCATTTGGAAAGTCTTGGTAAGTGTATATTATGATGATTTAATATCTTATATGCATGATAGACTATGTAGATCATATTGGTTATGCTAGAAAGTGTTGGATATGGCACTTGGGGTTTTTACAAAAAGATGTGTAATCCTTGTGTATTAAACTTGAAAAAGGACTTGATGTTTTGATGAAAGTGAATGGTGTTGATGATATCTCAACTTGTATGGTGTTGTTATGTCCATAATTTGCTATTTTTCTACATGTGTAAATTATGGAATTTTGGCCGATTTGTGCTATGAAGTGTATTAAGGTGACTTGATGGATTATTTGTGATATGGTGGGAATGAGAAAGTCTAAAGGAGAAGATTTGTGGTGAAATGTTGTTGGGTTATCATGTGTTGGTAAACGTGTGAAATATTGTGGTATTTTTGGTATGATAATGCCATGAATGGTATTGTAAAGGGTGAAATAATATTATAAGGGACTCATGTTATTCATGGTCATCTTAAATTCTTGAAATGTAACTTGTGGTCAATGTATGGCATGAATGGGGTATTGTTGGTATAACAATGCCGTAAATGGTATTGTTGAAAAGGAAATGACATTTTAAAGACAAACATGTAACTCATTGTTGTCGTATGCATGTGTAAAGTAGTTGGTGGTTAATGTTGGTTCCGTTGTGTACTTGTGATGTAGAATAAGAAAGGAGCGGGATTGTTGTGCTCACACATTGGATTGTGTATTTACATTTGGGAAAGATAAGGTATGTAAGGTTACTCTGTCCGTTTCTTTCTGCGGCAAATAGTTTTCACATTGACACTACGCATGTTCCATCCCGAAATGTGATAAGGTATCCCATATTCGGTTATCCATGGTCATGGTCATATATTTCCTATTCATTGATTATTGGTGAATCTCTTGTCCCGTATTCATGGTTAATGTTCCAAAAACAATAAGGTTATGTTCCCATGTTCCAATAGTAATTATACTCATGTCCCTTGTTTATGGATTATGGTCCAATGGTTTCAGTAGTGTTATGTTTCTCATAATGGGATGTTTCTCACACTGTTTACTCATATATCTCTTACCCATTGGTTAATGATCCGCAGCTTCAAGGAAAGTTGTCATAACGTTAAAATCTCTAAAGGACCTAGTTCAAGAGAATAATAACATAAGAGAATCTATTCAATCTTGGATGGCATTTTCCAATTATGCCTTGTTCCAAAGTCCTTTAATATGATGATTATCCTTGTACCAATCGTTCATAAGTAAAAGTACCAATCTCATGACAAGTGAAGAGTGAGGTGAAGTGTTTGTGTTTTCAAGAGTATCACGATCCTCAATGTAACAATCTCTCAAAAGAAATAACTTAAGTTAGGTTATGTATGTTTGTTGGTTGCAAGAATGAAGAAAGGTAATAGGGGGATGGATACTATTCCAAAGTTCCAACAGTATTATGACTCCAAACTCCGATAATGTATGTTCCAAGTTCTAATAATGATATGACTAGCTTTGTACCAATCTCATAAGTCTCATAAGAGAGGTGTGTATCTCCTAAGTGGATGTGTGAATCTCTCATAAGTTGAAGTATCAATCTCACAAGAGTAATAAGAAAGGTGAGGTTCAAGTTAATTAATAATTCCTCATAAGTGATGAGGTCAAGCTCATATAAGCATGTGTGCATAGGGTTCCTTTATGTTTCATTGAGTATGGTTCACAAACGAAAGGGTATAAGTTAAGATGGAACAATCTCAATACTATACATATACATATATATATGATATCCCATCAAAGGTGGAGGCCCGGTACTATATATATCCCACCAAGATGGATGCCCGGTACTATACATATATATGAAATCCCATCAAAGGTGGATGCCCGGTACTATATATCCCACCAAGGTGGATGCCCGGTATTAAATCTATATACATTAAATCCCATCAATGGTGGATGCCCGGTACTATATATCCCACCATGATGGAGGCCCGGTACTAAATATATATATATATATATATTATATCCCACCAAAAGTGGAGGCCCGATATTAATATATGATGATGATCCGTAAGGTGTTATGAATCACTAACTAGTTGAGTGAATAATAATACAGATAGTTGTAAAAGAGATGAGAATATATCCCTTGTGTGTATATCTAAATATGGATGTTATGATAAGAATGATGACGAGGCGACTGAATGACCAAGTAATGAAATAATAGACGTAATGAACATGGTTCCACATATTCATGACTGAGGTATATCCATATTATTATTCTCTTACGCTTCATTTCTTGGAAGTACTTATGTGCTATTCTAGTTTCATATGGCCTTACATACTCAGTACTTTTTTTTGTACTGACCCCTCTTGGGGGACTTACCTTACATGCTGCAGGCACAGGAGGTAGTAGATCTCCGCAGTAAGTGGCGTGATATCCGCAGATTATTGGTGAGCTCCAGTTGCTTCGGGGCTTCCCAAGTCACATGTGTATAGTAGATTTTGGCATTTGTAAATATTGTATAGACATGGTCATGTATCTATTAGAGGCTTTGTAGACATATGTGGGGTATCATGAGGTAAAAGATATGTCACGCCCCGAATCCCATCGGGACATGATTGGCACCCGTAGCCGATAAGGCCCGAGAGAACCAACCTTTGCCTATGTTCAATCAAATGCATATCATAATCATAACCACCATTGTGTAAGAACATGAAAGACGAATAAAGAAAAACATGGGACATAGTTATACATGTACATGAAACTTGGCCGTTGAGACCATCCAGTCAAAATAACATATGTCTTTTACACTAATATACCCACATTCGTCTACAAAAGCCTCTAACAAGAGCATTGACCAATACAAACCAAAAGTCGGGACAAGTCCCCGCTTTATACAACATGTACATCATCAAAACATATAGCTACTCTGACTCGGAGAAACCCCGAATTAACTGGAGCTCACCAAGGAACCGCTAACACTGGCAATCTACTGAGGAGGCCTACTGGGACCTGCGCCTGCAGCAAGTAAGGTAAATTCCCCGAGAGGGGTCAGTACGAAATAAGTACTGAGTATGCAAGGCTCAAATGAAACTTTGAAACACATGAACATACCAATGAACTCAATACAAATGACTAGACAATGTGAATAAGTCACCATGTTGCATTTTGGGATCCATGTGAATTGCTTTCATTACTTTCATTACTTTCTTTACATTCAGTGCTTGCTTGTCAATACATGTGTCATAATGTACCCGGGCCCCTACTGATCAGTGGGTCTTTCCATGACTTATCGTCATGTTGGGATCGGGTCGAGCTAGGCTTATGCCCCTAAGACCTTCCACCCATATATCAATGCATCGGGATCGAGTCGAGCTAGGCTTATGCCCCTAGACTTGCCACCCCTAAATCAGCACATCGGGATCGAGTCGAGCTAGGCTTGCGCCCCTAGACTTGCCACCCATAAATCAACACATCGGGATCGAGTCGAGCTAGGCTTATGCCCCTAGACTTGCCACCCATACTTGATCATTGACCACATTTGCATTACTTTGATCTTTACTTTGAGATTGCTATTTGATAGTCATACATCACTTTGAACTTTGGAACATAACATTATTGGCAACTTTGCACCATTAACCAATGAGTGAAAGACATGTGAATAACTTGGCAACATAACATTATTAGAATCATAACGCCATGGGAACTATGGGACAATAATCTATGAACAAGAGGCATAAGTAATATCACTAGTGGAATATTGGAACATATCCTTATTCGAGCTTTTGGAACTTTAACCATAATTAGGATACATGAGACTCACAAATGATCCATGAATAGGAAATATATGACAATGACTATTGATAAAAGGATATAGGATACCTTGGCACATTTCGAGGTAAGACTAGTGAAATCGCAATGTGGGTACGTTTTGCCGCAAAAAGATACGGACAGAGTAACCTTACATACCTTGTACTCTCAATACGGATACACAATCCTAGATGTGCATACAACAGTCCCGCTCCTTCTTTATGTGTCACTCTACAACACAAATACATAACGGAATTCACATTAACCACAACTACTTCACAAATACGTATAACGTCAATGGGGTACATGTTTGCTTTAAAACATGTCATTCCCCTTGACAAAACCATTGATAGCATCATTATTCCAAAAATCCTCCAATATTCTCAACATTGACCAATACATAATAATCATTGCATTTCACCATAACAAATCTCTTTTACACCTCCTTATCCATATCACATCACAAACAATCCATCAATTCACCTTAATACACTTCATAGCACATATCGGCCAAATTTCCACAATTTACACTTATAGACAAGAACAAGTTTAACAACAAAAATAACTCCATAGATGTTCATATTTTATCCATACCATGATTTTTCATCAAAGGTACAATTCCTAATTCAAGTTCAAACCCCATGGATCACACATCTTATACAAAAGCACAAAATATCATATCCAACATTTCCAAGCACAACCAACATGATTTACATACTCTTTCATGCATATAATATATGAATCCATAATAATATTCACTTACCCAAACTTGTAAAGGGATGATTTTGCTCCAAAATTGCCTTTTGAGTCTTTAGGGTTCTTGAGAGAAAAGTGTAGAATGTGTGAGAAAATGTCTAAAAAGCATGAGAGTTTAGAATGAATAAAAATCTGATTTTGTGGGTCTATTTATAGTACTTGAGTCATCCTTAGCCTCTCTTGATATTTAATGCCTTAATTGACCAAGTCAAATGAAGATTGGGTCATGTGACCCATGCCTTTTATCACATTTTTGGGCTTTTATTGAGCCCAAATCACTTAACCCAATAAAATCAATAATTTATCATCTTTATACGTATTACAATAATATTCCCACTCATAATATTCATATCCGTAGCCTCGATCCCAAAAACAAGTGATTCTAGCCATGTTTGGCTTATTTTGACCCCAAATTCGTTCTCGAGTAATTTTATCATACCAATGTAATATGTCATTCATTTCATTTATATACTCTTGGTTGTAGAATAAACGTAGCAAAAATTGGCTCGGTACGTCCCCGGATACCCTTGGGACTTAGAAATTTCCAACTTTCGAAAAAGTGAAAAACCCAAGGTGGCACGCTCCTGGGCGCACCAACTTGCTGACTCTGGGCTAAAAATTTTAGCCCAGAGCGGCGTGGCACAGTGCCAAACGCGCCCCTCTTTAATTTTTTCTGAAAATTCCATTTTTCGACTTCTCTTCGCGGGTTTGGTTAGATACTTCAAGTCCTATTCTTTAACTCACTTCTTAACCTTATTATACTTTGTTTAGAGGTCTTCTTAGCCTCATTTTGAACCCCACAAATGCGCAATGAAAATTGCAAAACACCTTCCATGCAAGTTTAACCACATAACAAGAGCCAAAAATTCAATTATCTCATCAATAGCCTTACCAAATGCATACTCATAGCTCTCGATACCTACGTACATATTATTTAATGTCGTCAAGTAGGGTTGGGAACGTACGGGGTGTTACATTCTTCCCCCCTTAGGAACATTCGTCCTCGAATGTTAACAATACCGTTTCATTATACTCAATGCATCTCTACATTAGCATACATATACATAAACTTTTAAAGCTCATGGAGACTTACTTGTTATTGCTCCACTCCCACACTTTGAACTCCTTGATCCATTTGAAATAGATAGGGATATGTGGATTTAATCATCTCTTCCGCTTCCCATGTGACCTCCTCTACTTGTTGATTCTGCCAAAGGACTTTCACGGAAGCTACTTCTTTATTCCTCAATCTTTTCACTTGTCGATCTAAGATAGCAATGGGTACCTCTTCATAAGTAAGATCCTCTGTAACTTGGACATCTTCCATGGGAACAATACGAGATGGATCTCCTATGCATTTTCGAAGCATGGAAACATGAAATACCGGATGGACTGAAGAAAGTTCTTGAGGTAGTGCTAATTCATAAGCAACTTGCCCAAATCTTCTAATAACTTCATATGGGCCTATGTAACGTGGACTCAATTTCCCTTTCTTTCCGAACCGCATTACCCCTTTCATTGGTGACACCTTTAAAAACACCCAATCACCTATGGCGAATTCAAGACCTCTTCTTCTAACATCCGCATATGACTTATGACGACTTTGAACCGTTTGTAACCGCTGTTGGATCACCTTAACCTTTTCCATAGCCTGATGAACAATGTCTGGCCCAAGTAAAGCAGTTTCACCTGCTTCAAACCATCCTATTGGTGATCTACATTTCCTTCCGTACAAAGCTTCATAAGGTGCCATTTTAATACTCGAATGATAGCTATTGTTATACGCAAATTCAATAAGAGGCAAATGGTCATCCCAACTGCCTTGAAAATCTAACGTACAAGCTCGTAGCATATCTTCAAGTGTCTAAATAGTACGTTCTGCTTGTCCATCAGTCTGAGGATGGAAAGCTGTACTCAAATTCACCCGCGTACCCAAACTCTGCTGGAAAGACCTCCAAAAGTGCGCTGTGAACTGTGCTCCTCTGTCTGATATAATGGAAAGTGGAATACCATGCAATCGTACTATCTCTTTCACATACAACTTCGCATAATCCTCAGCTGTATAGGTCGTTTTGACCGGTAGAAAATGGGTTGACTTGGTAAGCCTGTCCACTATAACCCATATAGAATCAAACTTCTGCAATGTACGAGGCAAACCCGTAATAAAATCCATGTTAATCATATCCCATTTCCAGACTGGAAGATTGATACATTGCATGTAACCTCCCGGTTTCTGATGCTCTACTTTTACTTGTTGACAATTCGGGCATTGAGCGACAAACTCTGCAATGTTCTTTTTCATGTTGGCCCACCAATACACTTCTTTCAATTCATGGTACATTTTAGTAGCACCCGGATGAATAGAATAGCGCGAATGATGTGCCTCTGTCATAATCCGTGTCCTCAGCTCATCTACATCCGGTACGCATAGTCTTCCTTGACATTGAAGCACCCCTTCCGGCGTAATATCAAATGCCTTGGTCAAATTCTGCTGCACATTTTCCTTTAGCTGCAATAAAATAGAATCCGCAAATTGCTTCTCTTTCACTTCAGCTATTAAGGAGGATTCTGCTGCATTCTGCACCATAATTTTATCATCTGAGGTTTCAATAAGGCGAACTCCCAAGCTGGCTAATTGATTCAAATCTTTGACTATCTCATTCTTTTCATTCAACTGACCACTAGTGCTTTCTCCTGCCTTACGGCTCAATGCATCGGCTACTACATTTGCTTTGCCTGGGTGATAAAGAATATCAATGTCATAATCTTTTAAAAGCTCTAACCACCTTCGTTGCCTCAAATTGAGTTCCTTCTGCTTAAAAAGATATTGCAAGCTTTTGTGATCCGTATAGATGTCAACATGAACCCCATATAAATAATGACGCCATATCTTTAAAGCAAAAACTACCGCTGCCAATTCGAGATCATGTGTGGGATAGTTTTTCTCATGTGGCCGCAACTGTCGTGAGGCATATGCTATCACCCTACCATGCTGCATCAACACACATCCGAGACCAATCCCGGAAGCATTACAATACACTGCATAGCCCTCTGTGCCTTCAGGAAGTACTAACACTGGTGTGGAAGTCAACTTATCCTTCAATTTTTGAAACCCTCTTTCACATGCATCATTCCATTGAAACTTAATTGCCTTGTGAGTTAACTTTGTTAATGGTGCTGCAATAGAAGCAAACCCTTCTACAAATCTCCGGTAATAGCCTGCCAAACCCAGAAAACTGCGAATCTCTGTGGGTGTCGTAGGTCTTGGCCAGTTTTTCACTGCTTCAATCTTTTGGGTATCAACTTGTATGCCTTCATCTGATACAATGTGACCCAAAAACGCGACTGATTTCAACCAAAACTCACATTTGGAGAACTTGGCATACAACTTCCGTTCACGAAGAATCTGTAACACTTGCCGTAAGTGATTAGCATGGTCCTCTGGTGATCTTGAATAAACTAGGATGTCATCTATGAATACCGTGACGAACACGTCCAAAAATGGCTTAAACACCCTATTCATCAAATCCATGAACACAGCTGGAGCATTTGTTAGTCCAAATGACATAACTAAAAATTCATAATGGCCATACCGTGTTCGGAAAGCTGTCTTGGGTACATCTTCTTCTCTAACTCTGACTTGATGGTAACCCGACCTCAAGTCAATTTTTGAAAAACACCTGGCACCCTGTAACTGATCGAACAAATCATCAATGCGAGGGAGGGGATATTTGTTCTTGATCGTTACCTTATTCAATTGCCGATAGTCAATGCACATTCTTAAGGTGCCATCTTTCTTTCGCACAAATAAGACCGGTGCGCCCCACGGGGACATACTAGGCCTAATGAAGCCCTTATCTAGCAAGTCCTTCAATTGCTCCTTTAATTCACGTAATTCTGCTGGAGCCATTCTATATGGAGGAATGGAAATAGGCTGAGTGCCTGGAATCACATCAATACCAAATTCTACTTCCCGTTCTGGGGGTAAACCGGGAAGATCCTCTGGGAATACATCTAGAAATTCATTGACCACTGGGACCGACTGCGGAGTTAACGGTTCCGCTTTGGTATCTTTCACCCGTACTAGATGACATATATAACCTTTAGCAATCATTTTTCTGGCTTTCAAATAGGAAATAAACCTTCCTCGTGGTGCCCCTACATTACCCTGCCATTCTAGAACATTTTCTTGCGGAAAACAAAAATGTACTTTCTTGTCCCGACAATCGACCGTAGCATAACAAGAGGCCAACCAATCCATTCCCATGATCACATCAAAATCCACCATTTCCAGTTCAATGAGATCGGCCAATGTATCATGACCACACACAGTTACCAAACAGTTACGATACACTCTCTTTGCAACAATATACTCACCAACCGGTGTAGACACTTCAATTGATTTAATTAATAATTCTGGTGCCTTTGCAAATTTCGTAGCAATCAATGGGGTAACATAGGAAAATGTAGAACCTGGATCAATCAATGCATATACATTATGTGAGAATATGGATAATGTACCTATGACAACATCAGGGGAAGCCTCTGAATTCTGGCGGTCCACTAAAGCATAAGTACGATTCTGGACCCCGCTAGTACTGGCTGCTCCTCTGGCACCTCTACCACGGCCAATAGGCTGTACCCCTCGGCCCTGTGAAGGAACCGATGCTGATGACGCAACAGCCAACCCAGCTGGTCGTGCTATACCACCCATGCTCCGCTGTGGACACTCTCTCGCTATATGCCCCGGCATACCACACCAAAAGCAGACATTCATCCCTGACTGACATGTACCTGTGTGCATACGCCCGCAGTGCTGACACTGCTGACGAGGAAAACCTGTTGCCTGTGATCCGCTACTCTGCCCTGATGGACCACCCCTAGACCCTCGAAACTGTGAGTGAGCACCCCCTGTGGAATAAGAGAACGACGGTCTAGGTGGTCTAGGAAACATGCGGGGCCTAGATCCTCCATGGGACATCATAGGTAGTCCCATAGGTCTAGCCCTTTTGGACTGTCCCCTATCAAATTCATGCACTCTTCTTCTCTGTCGTTGGTCTTCCATTTTCTGAGCGAAGGCCTGTATTCGAGCAATGTCCATATCCTTATTCAAGGCAGCAATAGTGCAATCCCGTACCAAATATGGCTCTAGTCTGTCCACATATCTATGGACCCTGTCTGTCATCGTAGCCACAACATTTGGCGCATATCGAGCCAAGGAATTAAATTGCAAGCTATATTCCCTCACGCTCAAATTTCCTTGACGGAGATTTAGGAACTGATCCGCACGTGCCTCACGGATCTCATAGGGCAAGTAATGATCAAGGAAAGCAATTTTAAACTCTTCCCACGTAGGTGGAGTTGCACCAATATCACGGGATTTCTTCCAATCCTCGTACCACAATATTGCCTCTCCTTTCAGCCTATATGCAGCAAGTTCAACTGTTTCGACTCCTGTCACATGCATAACTTCTAAGGCCCTCTGAATTTGATCCACGAAGTCCTGTGGATCTGCTTTTGGATCTGACCCAGTGAAAATAGGAGGGTCAAGTTTTAGGAAATCCTGTGTCCTGCGACTCGCCATTCTAGCCGCATCATCATCATGTGTCACTACACCAGCTCATCCCTGGCTTTGTGCCGCCACTAACTGTGTCAACATATGTACAGCATTCCTAAGATCCTGATCCGTGGCATTCATCGGCGGATCTATAGGTACTTCTGTACCAATTGGCTCTTCCAAAACTGGGAGGGTAGATGAAGACCGCGATGATATTTCAGCATTTGCCCCACCTTGACTAGCTTGGTCAGGTGGTAATCTGCTCATTCCTTCTCCAGCAGGCGCATCTACCTGCTTCCCTTTACCTCTACCTCTCGTGATTGGCATTTGACTATACCAGAGAAAAACAAAATACCATGATCAGACACACTTCAACTAACAACACTGGCTCTATTGCACGATCTAGAAGTGAAGAACAGAAACAACATCCTACATGTCCCGTAGCCTCCTACTTATAAATGTGGTGCACAACACATCGATAAGTAAGACTCTACTCAGACACGGCTTTGTAGACATCCTTAGACCGACTGCTCTGATACCACTTTTGTCACGCCCCGAATCCCATCGGGACATGATTGGCACCCGTAGCCGATAAGGCCCGAGAGAACCAACCTTTGCCTATGTTCAATCAAATGCATATCATAATCATAACCACCATTGTGTAAGAACATGAAAGACGAATAAAGAAAAACATGGGACATAGTTATACATGTACATGAAACTTGGCCGTTGAGACCATCCAGTCAAAATAACATATGTCTTTTACACTAATATACCCACATTCGTCTACAAAAGCCTCTAACAAGAGCATTGACCAATACAAACCAAAAGTCGGGACAAGTCCCCGCTTTATACAACATGTACATCATCAAAACATATAGCTACTCTGACTCGGAGAAACCCCGAATTAACTGGAGCTCACCAAGGAACCGCTAACACTGGCAATCTACTGAGGAGGCCTACTGGGACCTGCGCCTGCAGCAAGTAAGGTAAATTCCCCGAGAGGGGTCAGTACGAAATAAGTACTGAGTATGCAAGGCTCAAATGAAACTTTGAAACACATGAACATACCAATGAACTCAATACAAATGACTAGACAATGTGAATAAGTCACCATGTTGCATTTTGGGATCCATGTGAATTGCTTTCATTACTTTCATTACTTTCTTTACATTCAGTGCTTGCTTGTCAATACATGTGTCATAATGTACCCGGGCCCCTACTGATCAGTGGGTCTTTCCATGACTTATCGTCATGTTGGGATCGGGTCGAGCTAGGCTTATGCCCCTAAGACCTTCCACCCATATATCAATGCATCGGGATCGAGTCGAGCTAGGCTTATGCCCCTAGACTTGCCACCCCTAAATCAGCACATCGGGATCGAGTCGAGCTAGGCTTGCGCCCCTAGACTTGCCACCCATAAATCAACACATCGGGATCGAGTCGAGCTAGGCTTATGCCCCTAGACTTGCCACCCATACTTGATCATTGACCATATTTGCATTACTTTGATCTTTACTTTGAGATTGCTATTTGATAGTCATACATCACTTTGAACTTTGGAACATAACATTATTGGCAACTTTGCACCATTAACCAATGAGTGAAAGACATGTGAATAACTTGGCAACATAACATTATTAGAATCATAACGCCATGGGAACTATGGGACAATAATCTATGAACAAGAGGCATAAGTAATATCACTAGTGGAATATTGGAACATATCCTTATTCGAGCTTTTGGAACTTTAACCATAATTAGGATACATGAGACTCACAAATGATCCATGAATAGGAAATATATGACAATGACTATTGATAAAAGGATATAGGATACCTTGGCACATTTCGAGGTAAGACTAGTGAAATCGCAATGTGGGTACGTTTTGCCGCAAAAAGATACGGACAGAGTAACCTTACATACCTTGTACTCTCAATACGGATAAACAATCCTAGATGTGCATAAAACAGTCCCGCTCCTTCTTTATGTGTCACTCTACAACACAAATACATAACGGAATTCACATTAACCACAACTACTTCACAAATACGTATAACGTCAATGGGGTACATGTTTGCTTTAAAACATGTCATTCCCCTTGACAAAACCATTGATAGCATCATTATTCAAAAAATCCTCCAATATTCTCAACATTGACCAATACATAATAATCATTGCATTTCACCATAACAAATCTCTTTTACACCTCCTTATCCATATCACATCACAAACAATCCATCAATTCACCTTAATACACTTCATAGCACATATCAGCCAAATTCCCACAATTTACACTTATAGACAAGAACAAGTTTAACAACAAAAATAACTCCATAGATGTTCATATTTTATCCATACCATGATTTTTCATCAAAGGTACAAGTCCTAATTCAAGTTCAAACCCCATGGATCACACATCTTATACAAAAGCACAAAATATCATATCCAACATTTCCAAGCACAACCAACATGATTTACATACTCTTTAATGCATATAATATATGAATCCATAATAATATTCACTTACCCAAACTTGTAAAGGGATGATTTTGCTCCAAAATTGCCTTTTGAGTCTTTAGGGTTCTTGAGAGAATAGTGTAGAATGTGTGAGAAAATGTCTAAAAAGCATGAGAGTTTAGAATGAATAAAAATCTGATTTTGTTGGTCTATTTATAGTCCTTGAGTCATCCTTAGCCTCTCTTGATATTTAATGCCTTAATTGACCAAGTCAAATGAAGATTGGGTCATGTGACCCATGCCTTTTATCACATTTTTGGGCTTTTATTGAGCCCAAATCACTTAACCCAATAAAATCAATAATTTATCGTCTTTATACGTATTACAATAATATTCCCACTCATAATATTCATATCCGTAGCCTCGATCCCAAAAACAAGTGATTCTAGCCATGTTTGGCTTATTTTGACCTTAGGGGCAAAACTGTCATTTTGACCCCAAATTCGTTCTCGAGTAATTTTATCATACCAATGTAATATGTCATTCATTTCATGTATATACTCTTGGTTGTAGAATAAACGTAGCAAAAATTGGCTCGGTACGTCCCCGGATACCCTTGGGACTTAGAAATTTCCAACTTTCGAAAAAGTGGAAAACCCAAGGTGGCACTCTCCTGGGCACGCCAACTTGCTGCATCTGGGCTAAAAATTTTAGCCCAGAGCGGTGTGGCACGGTTCCAAATGCGCCCCTCTTTAATTTTTTTCGAAAATTCCATTTTTCGACTTCTCTTCGCGGGTTTGGTTAGATACTTCAAGTCCTATTCTTTAAATCACTTCTTCACCTTATTATACTTTGTTTAGAGGTCTTCTTAGACTCATTTTGAACCCCACAAATGCGCAATGAAAATTGCAAAACACCTTCCATGCAAGTTTAACCACATAACAAGAGCCAAAAATTCAATTATCTCATCAATAGCCTTACCAAATGCATACTCATAGCTCTCGATACCTACGTACATATTATTTAATGTCGTCAAGTAGGGTTGGGAACGTACGGGGTGTTACAAGATATACGTTCATTTTGATGAAATGGCCCTAACGGCTAAGTTGCATATATATTACATATGTTGTCATGCCTTCCGCTATTGATATTTAATTACATACATAAAATAAGATGATATTCATACGCGAACATACATATGAGAGTACATGAGCATGAGCAAAGATTGGTTCTCTCGGGCCTTATCAGCTTTGGGTGCCAATCACGTCCGATGGGATTAAGGGCGTGACACCTTGGTCCCAGTCCCGATGCATCTAATCTCATTTGGGGCTACTGGGTGGATTTTGGTGAAAATTGAAACCTTGGGTGTGGGATACACATTCTGTCAAAATGACCTCTGATTGAAATTTCAATGGATCCATTGAATTTGAAATGCTGAATTTTATAGGGCAGCATAGTTCATTTTTGTGCACGGGTTTCTGAATGAATCTTGAGCACTCGGTCGGAGTCCGTTAGGACATAGCAAAAAATGACCAGTGCATGTTGCTGGTGAGCGGCTTAGTCACCGCTTAAACGGTAGCCGCTTTAGCATCCAAGCATATTTTTAAGCAGAGGCTGGACAGCTTGGCGTGACCACTTAAGCAGTCATTTGGCCGCTTAAGCGGCAATCACTGGTGTTATATATATTTCAGTTTTCTCAAATTTCAGCATTTATTTCTAAGTGAAAAACACCATTATTGACCTTAGGGAGCTAGGATATCATGGGTAAATTGTAAATTGGAGATGGGATTAGCTTGAGGACATTATAGTGATCATTTCCTCATTTTTTATCTCGTAAGTTTCTGGTTAAAATTTTGTTTTACTCATAGTTAAATTATTATCTTTATCTGAGTTTGGCGGACTATTTTGGTCATAAAACTGAGGGCTGGTCAAGCTTAATTTTTGAACACTAGCTTACTATGACCTGGTGGATATTGTGGCAATTTAAATTTTGTGATTTCACAATCAGGCCCCACGAGGGATTTTTTAGCTTGATTTTTGACCCTGTGCGTTAATTTGCAACATTAATATTGATATTCTCGTCTTGACATGTAGAATATTATTTTGATAGCATGGCAGCGGTTAGATGTTTCTCGAAAGGTAAAAGCTCCAAAATCGAGGTTTTCGTGTGCCTTCAGCGGCGTCCAAGTAGGCTAGGCTTTCCTTTTTTTTATACTTTGCTCTGTTATAGTATTATAGTGACATTGTGCTACCTATGGGTGGGTTGTTATGTCCCGAATTCTTATTAGTGTCTTTCTACTTAATTTACCCAATTAGGGGCCTTTTTGGGTAGATTTTGGCCCTATTGTAACACCCTGTATCCTACGTGTACTAGTTCTACTTATATGTCACTTGATATAGCCTTATGGTACGAGTAATGGACTCGATTTCCTATATGACTAGCGACAATAAGAGGGGTTGGAAGAAACTGCCCTTACATTTTAATGTGACACGACTAAGTTAACGTGGATGCAACTATTTAAGCGTGGGGATCGTGAGTAGGTATTTGAATCTAAAGTTTAAAGTGACCACGTGTATACAAGCTGTAAGTTAAATTAAAGGGATTAAGAACTAAAAATGGAGTTAACTATTGAGGTGCTTTCTTGACTTAATTAAGCTAGTAGGTGAATCACCTACTTGAGATATATGGACCAAGTTAATGGACCCAAGGTTATGGATCAGATTTGGGCCAAGTTTGTAACACCCCGTACATTTTCGAACTTATTTGACTATCTTAACATTTAGGGAATTTTTTAAACTTGATATAGTTGGTGTATTACCCACTAAATTTATTGGGCTGAATTAATATTATGTTTATGGACTTAATTGAGGCCCAAATTAAGTAAAAAAGACATGGTCCCAAAAGGAGATGATCCATTTAAAAATGGACCAAGTATACACATCATCTACTTGGACTTTTTGACCAAATAATTGGCTAAGGATGACCATAAGAGAGGCGGTTTGGAGGGACTATTTAAGGCTGAAATTCAGCTCATTTTTCTGCATAATACACTTGTAAAAATCAGATTTTCAATCAAACATTTCTCCTCTCTCAAAACCCTAGTCGCCCTAATTTTCTCTAAGGATTTTTGGACAACTCTTCCACTTGCAAGCCTTGGTAAGTGTTTACCCTTATAGATTAATATATTATATGCTTAAGAGGTTGTGCAAATCATGTTGGTTATGTTTAAAAAGTGTTGAGCAATCCACTTTATATGTAGCAGTCCACTTTTGCTTAATCGCTAAAGGATTTGCCCTCTATGTGGTTTAAACCTGAAAGGGGACTTACGGTCTTGAAGGAATTGAATTAGATGGATGAAATTTCAGTATGTTTAAGTGTGGTTCTGTACCTAATTCATTACTCCTTGTGTATGACTTGTGGAAATATTCATACGTAATTGTGCATGGAACGTTTGGCGTAGTGAAAAGAGAATAATTTCTTGTTATGTTAAAGTGAATTCTGAAACTGTGTGGACTGTTTTTGGTAAATTGTTGTGGAAGATATTTATGTGACTTGATGTAATAAATATGTGGAGTTGCATTGAGGTAAAAATGTGAAGTATGCACTTGGTGGGAAATCTTGTCGGTTTGTGACGTCTATGTTGATGTGTGGACTGTTTTGGTATTGTTGGTGTTGTAAGGCAGTAAATTTTATTGTAGGAGGGTGGAATGAAGTTTTATGGAAGTATAAAGGAAGGTGGAATGATATACCATGTGTTTGGGATTTTGGATAGTTTTTACTTCCCGTCAAGTAGCTAATTATCGCCTTGTGAACTTGGAATGTAATTGGATTTTAATGTGAGCTCCATTATGTATTTATATTTTAGAGTAACTCTTTAAGGAAGAGCTGAATTGTTGTAGTCACATGTTGGAAAGATAAGGTATGTAAGGTTACTCTTTTCCGTATCCTTTGGCCACACCTATTGTTCACATCGTTACCGAACTTGTTTCCACTCCGAAATGTTTTAAAGTATCTCATTTCAAGTTTGTTAGAAATTGTTATTTACGTGTCTCTTATTTATTGAATATTGTTCCAAATCTCCAATAATGTTATGACCACCGATGTAACAATCTCACAAAAATTAAAAAAATGAAGTAATGCATATTTGGTTGAGTATGGGTGGTAGCTCTGGGAGTGAAAGCCTAGCTCGAGAAGATCCCGATGGATTATTGGATACAGGGGGAAGCTCTGGGGGTGAAAACCTAGCTCGAGCCGAACCTGATTTATTGATTTATAGGTGGTAGCTCTGGGGGCATAAGCCTAGCTCGAGTCGATCCCAATTTTACTTACCACTGATCAGTTGGTCCCGGGCATTGCATGATGTGATGTGAAGTTAAAAGGAAATAAATAAATGTAATGTACATGGTTCCACATATACAGTACGGTGGTATATCAGTGTTATCTATTCACTTGTATTTAATTCCATTTGAGTTCCTATATTTCATACAGTTACTTATAGCCTTACATACTCAGTACATTTTCTCATACAGACGTACCTTGGGGGACCTTCCTTACTTACTGTAAGCACAGGAGCTAATAGACCTTCACAGTAGGGTACGGGTCATCTGTAGGTTATTGGTGAGCTCCAGGTTGATTCGGCGCTTTTCGAGTGATTTATATATATTTTTGGTACTGTGTAGCAGTTGTATAAGGCGGAGACTTGTCCCAACCTTAGTCATGGTTATATATCTTTTAGAGGCTTTGTAGACATTGTAAAGTCAAAAGTAGAAGTGTCTTACCTTTTAGACGTTGTGTCCCCAATGGCCAAGTCTCGTATCTGTTTTGAACATATTTACATGGCTTTCGTCATTGATATATTATATCTGTATGTGGTAGAATTTGTTCACTTAATGTCATGAATATGAATGTACATGATCATAGGTTGGTTCTCTCGGGCCTTACGGCTGCGGGTGCCTGTCCGCCCTAATGAGATTTGAGGCGTGACAAAAGTGGTATCAGAGCGGGTCATCCTAGGGTGTCTACAAAGCCGTGTCTGAGTAGAGTCTTGATTATGGATGTGTTGTGCACCACATCTATACGTATGAGGCTACGGGACATTTAGGAGTTGTAGGTGGAGTCATATTTAACCACTGAATTTGTTTGTTTTTTTTTTGTTTCCTCAGTATTGCAAAATGCCATTTACAAGGAGAAATAAGGGTAAAAGTAAGAAGGTAGACAGGATTGCCAGAGAAGGAACTGGTAAATCACCACCTAAATAAGCTAATCAAGGTGAGGCTGAAGATGAGTTTGCATCGCGGGATTCTTCTACTCTTCCACCTCTCGGAGAGCTAGGAAGGAGAGGAGTACCCTTAGAACCACCTGTTAATGCTACTGAGTAAGATTTAAGGAATGCAGTGCAAATGTTGACTCGTATAGTTGCTTCACAAAATCAAGGACAAGCTGGTCCAACTACAAGTAATGACGGTGCGGATAGGGCAGCTAGTCGGCAGACGCAGGATTTTCTTAAATTAGACCCTCCCACATTCATCGGGTCAGATCTTAATGAAGACCCACAAGACTTCATGGACCAAATTCAAAGGGATTTAGATGTTATGCATGTATCTGGTACAGAAATAGTTGAGCTTGCAGCATATAGATTAAAAGGAGAGGCAATATTATGGTACAAAGATTGGAAACGATCTAGGGGTATCAGTGCACTTACAGTTAGTTGGGAAGAATTCAAAGTGGCATTCCGTGATCATTACCTTCCATATGATATCTGAGAGGATCGTGCAGACCAGTTCTTAAATCTTCGTCAAGGTAATATGAGCGTCAGAGAGTACAGTCTTCGGTTTAACTCTTTTGCCAGGTACGCTCCTAATGTAGTAGCTACTATGGATGATAGAGTTCATCGGTATGTGGATAGATTAGATCCATATTTGGTTAGGGATTGTACTATTTCTGCTTTGAATAGAGACATAGATATAGCCAGGATACAAGCTTTTGCACAGAAGATGGAGAATCAGAGGCAATGGAGAAGAACACAAGAATTTGAAAGAGGACCGTCAAAGAGGGATAAACCTATGGGACATTTCATGGCGTCCCAAGGAGAATTTAGGCCTTGTGATTTTAATAGACTGTCTAGACCATCATTTTCTTATTCTACAGTAGGTACTCCATCCCAATTTTGAGGGTTTAGAGGCAGTCAAGTTGGGCCAAGTAGTGGGATTCAAGGTTTACAGACAATAGGGTATCTGTAACACCCCAAACATTTCCGAAACTATTTGATTATCGTAAAATTTATGGAATTATTTAAATATTATATGGTTGGTGTAATCCACATTAATTTTAGTGGGCTGAATTAACATGTGCTAATGGGCTCAATAAAGGCCCAAAATTAAGCCATAAGACATGCCCAAATGGAGAAATGATCCATTCCACCTTTGACCAAGTAAACATAACATTTATGACTAAGTTTATGGATAAGGATGACCATTAGGGCCTATAAAAGGCACAAAAAAATCATATTTTATTCACCAAAAGACACATGCACATTTCTAGAATTTTTCAACAACATTTCATTTCTCTTTCAAACCCTAAGCTATCATTCCCTCGGACAAGATCATCCTCTTGTAAGCTTTGGTAAGTATTTAATATTATGGTTTAATATATTATGTGCATGATAGGTTGTATAAATCATGTTGTTTATGTTGGGAAAGTGTTAAACAGTCCACTATGTGTAAAACAGTCTACTTTTGCTAATCGGTAAAGAGTTTTGCCTTTCAAACTTGAAGGTAGACTTGAGGTCTTGAAGGAAGTAAATTTGATGGATTAAATGTAAATATGTAGTATATGGTTATGTCCCTAACTTTCTTCCTCTTTGTGTATAACTTGTGGGATTGTTGTTATGAAATTGTGCATGGAACCGGTGGCATATTAAAAGGAGAAAATAGTTTTTGTGATGTTCATGTGCATTTTGAAACTATGGTTGATCATTAGCATCAAATTTTTCCTAAATTATGAAAATATAAGCTTACTTATGGCCATGGACCATTCATTACAAAAAAGGGACCCAAAAGAGACCTATTTAGGCCAAACTGGGCATCCGCCCTCACAGATGGGGCACCTGCGGGCACAGATGCAAATGCAGGTGGCCCTGGACAAGGCCAATGGGCACCTACGGCGATACCTCACCCACTTGCGGGTGTAGGTGGCTTCGCAGGTCCCTCCAGAATTCTGTTTTGATTGTTTTTGCTTCTCTTTGTCCTCCAAGGGCCCTATACCTTTTTTGGATGCAATCATCAACTTATGGTACCATTTGGATGGCCCTAAAGGGTAGGACAAATACATTTTGAATTGTATCACTTGTGGATTGATTTTAATGTGTTATTGTGAAAGGTATTTAGGTGACTTGATGGAGTAAATGTGATGTGGTGTTGAAGGGGAAGTGTAAAGTATACATGTGGTGTGAAAAGCTATCGGTTTATGATGTATTGGTTGATGTGTGGCATGTCTTGGTGTTGTTTGTATGGTAATGCAGTGAATTGTATTGTGAAGGGTGAAATGACGTTATATGGCAGTCATGTAGCTCATTGTCGTCTTATGCACTTGTAATGTAGTTAGTGGTTAACGTGAGCTCCGTTATGTACTTGTGTTGTAGAGTAACACGTAAGGAAGGATATAGATCATTGTATTTACATATAGGATTATGTATTCATATTGGGAAAATAAGGTATGTAAGGTTACTCTTTCCGTATCCTTGGCAGCACCTATTCTTCTCATTGTTACCTACTTGTTTCTATTTCTAAATGTTCCAAAGTATCTCATTTCAGGTTTGACATATATTGTTATTCACATGTCTCTTATTCATTGACTAATGTTCCAAAGCCCCAATAATGTTATAGCCACCAATGTATCAATCTTACAAAAGTAAAGAAATGAAGTAATGCATAGTTCTTTACTGTATGATAGATTTATGGATCGCAATCTAAGGGGCACAAGCCTGGCTGGAATGATCCCAATGTTATGTTATAGATTTATGGATCGCAATCAAAGGGGCATAAGCCTGGATGGAACGATCCCAATGGTATGCTATGTTATGATTATTACCCACTGATCAGTTGGGGCCCGGGCATGATATGATTTAAATGGTAATAATGATGAAAGTAAAAGCAAAGAAAGTAATGAATGTAATTTACATGGTTCCACACATACAGAACGGTGGTTTATCCAAAATGTTTATTCACTTTTATTTGATTCCATTTGAGATCCTATGTTTCATGCAGTTTCTTATAGCCTTACATACTCAGTACATTCATTCGTACTAACGTCTCTTGGGGGACTTACCTTACTTGTTGTTGGTACAGGTGCTAGTAGACCTCCACAGTAGGCTACGAGTCATCAACAGGCTATTGGTGAGCTACAGATTAGTTCAAGGCATTCTAAGTCAGTATGTACATTTGTTTTGGTATTGTATAAAGGATTGTATAAAGCGGGGACTTGTCCCGACTTTAGGTTGGTTATGTATCTGTTAGAGGCTTTGTAGACGTTGTGGGACAAATGAAGGTATATAAGGAATGTATGCTTTTGATGTGATGGCCCTAACGGCCAAGTTTCATATCTATTAAATGTTTTTCCATGACTTCCGCCATTATTATCTTGTAGCAATATGTGATAGAGTGTTGTTCATTTAGTGGCATGCATACGAGTGTACATGAATGAAGGTTGGTTCTCTCGGGCCTTAATGACTTTGGGTGCCAGTCCGCTCCAATGGGATTTGAGGTGTGACAAAAGTGGTATCAGAGCAGGTCGTCCTAGGGTGTCTACTTAGCCGTGTTTGAGTAGAGTCTTGCTTATGGATTTGTTGTGCACCATATTTATAAGTAGGAGGCTATGGGACATTTAGGAGTTGTTTCTTTTCTTCATTTCCTAGATTGTGCATTAGAGCCAAAGTTGTAGGTGGAATCATATATGACCTTTGAAATTATTTTCCTTTGTTATAGTAAAATGCCGATTACAAGACGAGGTAGGGGAAAAGGTAAGAAGGTAGACATGCTGGTCGGAGAAGGAACTAGTAAATCACAACCTGAACAAGCTAGTCAAGGTGAGGCTGAAACTAAATTTGCATCGCGGGCATCTTCTCCTCTCCCGTTTCCAGGAGGGCCCAAAGGAGAGAAGTATCCTCAGAACCACCTATTAAAGCTATTGAGAAGAATATCAAAAATGCGGTGCAAATGTTGACTCAGATAGTTGTTGTATAAATTCAAGGACGAGCTGGTCCAATGACAAGTGATGACGGTGTGGCTAGGGCAGCTAGTCGTCGAACACAGGATTTTCTCAAATTAGACACTCCCACATTCATTGGGTCAGATCTAAATGAAGACCCACAGGACTTCGTGGACCAGATTCAAAGGGTTTTAGATGTTATGCATGTGTTTGTTATAGAAACAGTTGAGCTTGCGACATATAGATTGAAAGGAGAGGGTATATTGTGGTACGAAGATAGGAAACGATCTAGGGGTATTGGTGCACTTCCATCTAGTTGGGAGGAATTCAAGGTGGCATTCCTTGATCATTACCTTTCCTATGAGATACGAGAGGCTTGTGCAGACCAATTTTTAAATCTTTATCAAGGGAATATGAGCGTCCGAGAGTACAGTCTTCAATTTAACTCCTTGGCCAGATATGCTCCCAATGTGGTAGCCATATGGCCGACAGAGTCCATCGGTATGTGGATGATTGGATCCATATTTGGTGAGGGATTGTAATATTGTTGCTTTGAATAGAGATATGGATATATCCAGAATACAAGCCTTTGCACAGATAATGGAGGTTCAAAGGCGAAGAAGAAGGATGCAAGAATTTGAAATAGGGTCGTCAAAAAGGGCTAGACCTATAGGACAGTTCATGGCGTCCTAAGGAGAATTTAGGGCTCGGGTTTTTCCTAGACCGTCTAGACCATCATTTTCTTACCTGCAACATGTACTCCATCCCAATTTCAAGGGTTTAGAGGTAGTCAAGATGGGCAAAGTAGGGGACTCGGGGTTCACAGACAACAGGGTATCTGTAACACCCCAAACATTTCCAAACCTATTTGATTACTGTAATATTTATGGAATTATTTAAACATGAGATGGTTGGTGAAATCCACTTTAATTTTAGTGGGCTGAATGAACATGTGCTAATGGGCTCAATAAAGGCCCAAAAATAAGCCATAAGACATGGCCCAAATGGAGAAATGATCCACTCCACCTTTGATCAAGTAAACATAACATTTATGAGTAAGTGTATGGCTAAGGATTACCATGAGGGCCTATAAAAGTCACAAAAAAATCAGATTTTATTCACCAAAAGACACATGCACATTTCTAGAATTTTTCAACAATATTTCATTTCTCTTTCAAACCCTAAGCTATCATTCCCTTGGACAAGATCATCCTCTTGTAAGCTTTGGTAAGTATTTAATCTTATGGTTTAATATATTATGTGCATCAGAGGGTGTATAAATCATGTTGTTTATGTTGGCAAAGTGTTGGACAGTCCACTATATGTAAAACAGTCTACTTTTGCTAATCGGTAAAGGGTTTTGCCTTCTAAACTTGAAGGTGGACTTGAGGCCTTGAAGGAAGTGAATTTGATGGATTAAATGTCAATATGTAGGATGTGGTATAACTTGATTCCTCCTTGTGTATAACTTGTGGGATTGTTGTTATGAAATTGTGCATGGAACCGGTGGCATATTAAAAGGAGAAAATAGTTTTGGTGATGTTCATGTGCATTTTGAAACTATGGTTGATCATTAGCATCAGATTTTACCTAAATTATGAAAAGAGAAGCTTACTTATGGCCATGGACCATTCATTACAAAAAGGGACCCAAAAGACACCTATTTAGGCCGAACCGGGCATCCGCCCTCACAGATGGGGCACCTGCGGGCGCAGGTGGCCCTGGACAATTCCAATGGGCACCTGAGACCGTACCTCACCCACCTTCGGGTGTAGGTGGCTTTGCAGGTCCATCCAGAATTCTGTTTTGATTGTTTTTACTTCTCTTTGACCTCCCAAGGCTCGTATACCCTTTTTGGATGCAATCATCAACTTATGGTACTATTTGGATGGCCCTATGGGGTAGTACAGAGCCATTTTGAATTGTATCACTTGTGGATTGATTTTAATGTGTTATTGTGAAAGGTATTTAGGTGACTTGATGGAGTAAATGTGATGTTATGTTGAAGGGGAAGTGTAAAGTATACACGTGGTGTGAAATGCTATCGGTTTATGATGTCTTGGTTGATGTGTGGCATATCTTGGTGTTGTTGGTATAGTAATCCAGTGAATTGTATTGTGAAGGGTGAAATGATGTTATATGGCAGTCATGTAGCTCATTGTCGTCTTATGCACTTATAATGTAGTTAGTGGTTAACGTGAGCTCCGTTATGTAATTGTGTTTTAGAGTAACACGTAAGGAAGGAGCTAGATCATTGTATTCGCATATAGGATTGTGTATTCATATTGGGAAGATAAGGTATGTAAGGTTACTCTTTCTGTATCCTTGGCAGCACCTATTGTTCTCATTGTTACCTACTTGTTTCTATTTTGAAATGTTCCAAAGTATCTCATTTCAGGTTTGACATATATTGTTATTCAAATGTCTCTTATTCATTGACTAATGTTACAAAGCTCCAATAATCTTATTACTACCAATGTATCAATCTTACAAAAATAAAGGAATGAAATAATGCATAGTTGTTTACTGTACGATAGATTTATGCATCGCAATCTAAGGGGCATAAGCCCGGCTGGAACGATCCCAATGTTATGTTATAGATTTATGAATCGTAATCTAAGAGGCATAAGCCTAGCTAGAACGATACCAATGGTATGCTATGTTATGATTATGATCCATTGATCAGTTTGGGCCCGGGCACGCTATGATGTAAATGGTAATAATGATGAACGTAAAAGTAAAGACAATAATGAATATAATGTACATGGTTCCACACATATAGAATGGTGGTTTATCCAAAATGTTTATTCACTTGCATTTGATTCCATTTTATATCCTATGTTTCATGCAGTTTCTTATAGCCTTACATACTCAGTACATTCATTCGTACTAACGTCCCTTGGGGGACTTACCTTACTTGTTGCAGGAATAGGTGCTAGTAGACCTCCACAGTAGGATATAAGTCATCCACAAACTATTGGTGAGCTCCAGATTGGTTCGGGGCTTTCCGAGTCAATATGTACATTTGTTTTGGTAATGTATAAAGGATTGTATAAAGTGGGGACTTGCCCCGACTTTAGTTTAGTTATGTATCTGTTAGAGGCTTTGTAGATGTTGTGGGACAAATGAAGGGATGTAAGGAATTTATGCTTTTGATGTGATGGACCTAACGGCCAAGTTTCATATCTATTGAATGTTTTTCCATGACTTCCGTCATTGGTATCTTGTAGCCATATGTGATTGAGTGTTGTTCATTTAGTGACATGCATACTAGTGTACATGAATGAAGGTTGGTTCTCTCGGGCCTGAACAACTTCGGGTGGCAGTCCACCCCAATGGGATTTGAGGCGTGACAAAAGTGGTATCAGAGTAGGTCATCCTAGGGTGTCTACAAAGCCGTGTCCGAGTAGAGTCTTGCTTATGGATATGCTGTGCACCACATTTATAAGTAGGAGGTTACGGGACATTCATGAGTTGTTTCTTTTCTTCATTTCCTAGATCGTGCATTAGAGCCAAAGTTGTAGGTTAAATCATATCTGACCATTGAAATTATTTTTCCTTTGTTATAGTAAAATGCTGATTACAAGATGAGGTAGGGGCAAAGGTAAGAAGGTAGACATGCTGGCCGGAGAAGGAACTAGTAAATCACCACCTGACCAAACTAGTCAAGGTGTGGCTGAAACTGAATTTGCATCGCGGGCATCTTCTCCTCTCCCATTTCCAGGGGGGATATAAAGGAGAGAAGTATACCCGCAACCACCTGTTAATGCTACTGAGCAGAATCTTAGAAATTTGGTGCTAATGTTGAATCAGATAGTTGCTGCACAAAGTCAAGGATGAGCTGGTCAAACGACAAGTGATGATGGTGTGGCTAGGGCAGCTAGTCGTCGGACACAGGATTTTCTGAAATTAGACCCTCCCACATTCATTGGGTCAGATCTAAATGAAGACCCACCGAACTTCGTGGACCAAATTTAAAGGGATTTAGATGTTATGCATGTGTCTGGTTTAGAAATAGTTGATCTTACGGCATATAGATTGAAAGGATAGGCTATAATGTGGTACGAAGATTGGAAATGATCTAGGGGTATTGGTGCACTTCCAGCTAGTTGGGAGGAATTCAAGGTGGAATTCCTTGATCATTATCTTCCCTATGAGATCCGAGAGGCTCGTGCAGACCAATTTTTAAATCTTCATCAAGGGAATATGAGCGTCTGAGAGTACAGTCTTCGATTTAACTCCTTGGCCAGATATGCTCCCAATGTGGTAGCCACTATGGCCGACAGAGTCCATCGGTATGTGGATAGATTGGATCCATATTTGGTGAGGGATTGTACTATTGCTGCTTTGAATAGAGATATGGATATAGCCGATCAAAGGCAAAGAAGAAGGACGCAAGAATTTGATAGAGGGTCATCAAAAAGGGCTAGACCTATGGGACAGTTCATGGTGTCCCAAGGAGAATTTAGGCCTTGGGTTTTTCCTAGACCCCCTAGACCATAATTTTCTTACCCTACAACAGGTACTCCATCCCAATTTTGAGGGTTTAGAGGTAGTCAAGATGGGCAAAGTAGTGGGACTCGGGGTTCACAGATAGTGGGGTATCAAAAAAAAGGAAGTATGAGCCAATCGAGGTCTTCTCTCCAGCCGTGTAAACACTGCAGGAAGTTTCATCTAGGCGCACGCCGGGTCGGGATGAATGTTTGCTTCAAGTGTGGTTTATCGGGGCACATAGTGAGAGACTGCCCATAGAGGGGCACAGGTTGTATGATGCGACCTACTGGGTAAGCCATTGCATCATCATCATCGAGTGTACAACCTATTGGTTATGGTAGATGTGCTAAAGGAGCAACCAACTCTAGTGGAGTTCAGAATCGTACTTATGCCGTAGCGGATCGTCAGAATTTGGAGGCTTCTCTTTATGTTGTTACAGGTACATTATCCGTCTTTTCCCATAGTGCATATGCATTGATTGATCCGATCTCTACTCTATAGTATGTTACTCCATTGATTGCTGCAAAATTGGAAAGAACACCGAAATTATTAGTCAAGCCATTTGAAGTATCTACACCAGTTGGTGAATTTATTATTGCTAAAAGAGTATATCGTAATTGTATAGTAACTGCTTCTAATCACGATACGTTGGCTGATATTATTAAGTTGGAAATGGTAGATTTTGATGTTATAATGGGTATGGATTGGTTGGCTTCTTGTTATGCCACGGTAGATTACCGAGCTAAGAAAGTACATTTTCATTTTCCACAAAAGGATGTCCTTGAATGGAGGTGTAATGTTGAAGCACCGAGAGGTAAATTTATTTCCTATCTTAAGGCAAGGAAAATGATATCCAAGGGGTAAATATGCCATCTAGTAAGAGTGCAAGATACCGATGTGAAACCACCAACTCTTCAATCGGTTCCAGTGGTAAATGAATTCCTTGATGTATTTCCTAAAGATCTTCCAGGTTTGCCTTCAAAATGGGAAGTAGAGTTTTGTATTGATGTGCTTCCAGGTACTCAACCTATCTCTATTCCTCTGTATATAATGGCCCGGACAAAATTACGGGAATTAAAGAAGCAATTAAAAGACTTGCTAGACAATGGATTTATAAGGCCTAGTATGTCCCCGTGGGGTGCACCAGTGTTATTTGTACGAAAGAAAGATGGTAAATGGAGAATGTGTATTGATTATAGGCAACTGAATAAGGTAACAATCAAGAATGAATATCCTCTTCCCAGAATTGATGATTTGTTTGATCAGTTGCAGGGTGCCAAATGTTTCTCAAAAATTGACCTGAGATCGGGATATCATCAGGTTAGAGAAAAAGATATACCCAAGACAGCTTTCCGAACACGGTATGGTCATTATGAATTTTTAGTTATGTCATTTGGGATAACAAATGCACCAACAGTTTTTATGGATTTGATGAATAGGGTGTTCAAGCAATTTTTAGATGTGTTCATGAAAGTGTTTATAGATGATATTATAGTTTACTCAAGATCACAATAGGACCATGCTAATCACTTACGACAGGTGTTACAGATTCTTCGTGACCGTAGGTTATATGCAAAGTTCTCTAAATGTGAATTTTGGTTGAAATCTGTAACATTCTTGGGACATATTGTGTCAGATGAAGGAATAAGGGTTGATACGCAAAAGATTGAAGTGGTGAAGAATTGGCCAAGACCTACGACGCCTACGGAGATTCATATTTTTCTTGGATTGGCAGGTTATTATCGAAGGTTTTTTGAAGGGTTTTCTTCCATTGTTGCACCTTCAACAAAGCTAACCCATAAGGCAACCAAATTTCAGTGGAATGATGCATGTGAGAAGAGATTCCAAGATTTGAAGGATAAATTGACCTCTACACCTGTATTGGTGCTTCCAGAAGGTACAGAAGGGTATGCCGTATATTATGATGCTTCCAGAGTTGTCTTAGGATGTGTATTGACGCAACACGGTAATGTAATAGCCTATGCCTCACGACAGTTGTGGCCAGATGAGAGAAATTATCCCACACATGATCTTGAGCTAGCAGCTATGATATTTGCTTTAAAAATATGGCGCCACTATTTGTATGGGGTTCATGTTGACATATATACCGATCATAAGAGTTTGCAATATATCTTTAAGCTGAAGGACCTAAATCTGAGGCAGCGGAAGTGGCTGGAACTCTTAAAAAATTATAATATTGACATCTTATATCATCTGGGGAAAGCAAATGTGGTAGCCGATACATTAAGCCGCAAGGAAATATGAGGCACTAGTGGCCAGTTGACGAAAAATCAAGATATAGTCTAGGACCTACATCAACTAGCCAGCTTGGGAGTTCGTCTTCTTGAATTTCCAGATGAAGGGGTTATTATGCAAAATGCGGTGGAATCTTCATTAGTAGCTGAGGTGAAAGAGAAATAGTATGCGGATCCTATTTTATTATAGCTGAAGGAGATTATGCAACAAGGTTTAACAAAGGCATTTGATCTTACGCAAGAGGGAGTACTTCAGTGCCAAGGTAGATTATGTGTACCTGATGTAGATGAGCTAAGGAGACGAATTATGATAGAGGTACATAATTCACGGTATTATATTCATCTGAGAGCCACTAAAATATATCATGATTTGAAAGAAATGTACTGGTGGGGTAACATGAAGAAGAACATTGCAGAATTCATAGCTCAATGTCCAAATTGTCAACAAGTAAAAGTAGAGCATCAGAAGAGTGGAGGTTACATGCAATGTATAAATCTTCCAATTTGGAAGTGTGATATGATTAACATAGATTTCATCACAGGTTTTCCTTACATTGTGGAAATTTGATTCCATATAGGTAATAGTTGATAGGCTTACCAAGTCAGCACACTTCCTACCGGTCAAGACCATCTACACAGCTGAGGATTATGCAAGGTTGTATATTAAGGAGATGGTTCGATTGTATGGAATACCAATCTCTATTATATCGTACAGGTGAGCTCAATTTACTGCAAATTTTGGAAGTCTTTTCAGAAGAGTTTGGGTATACAAGTGAATTTAAGTACAACTTTTCATCCTCAGACAGATGGAAAAGCAGAACGCACTATCCAAACACTTGAAGATATGCTTCTAACTTGCGCAATGGACTTTCAAGGTAGTTGGTATGATCATTTATTGCTTATTGAATTTGCCTACAATAATATGTATCATTCAAGTATCAAAATGGCACCTTATGAAGCTTTATATGGAAGAAAGTGTAGATCACCAATTGGATGGTTTGAAGCAGGTGAAACTGCCTTATTTAGGCCAGATCTTGTTCAACAAGCTATGGAGAAAGTTAAGGTGATACAACAACGGCTACAAATGTCCCAAAGTCAACATAAGTCATATGCTGATGTTAGAAGAAGGGGGCTCGAATTTGCCTTAGGTGATTGGGTATTATTGAAGGTGTCACCAATGAAAGGGGTAATGAGATTTGGAAAGAAAGGAAAGTTAAGTCCATGCTACATAGGACCATATGAGATTACCCGAATATTTGGTCAAGTGGCGTATGAATTAGCACTATCCCAAGAACTCTCCACAGTTCATCCAGTATTTCATGTTTTGATGCTTCGAAAATGCATAGGAGATCCATCTCGTATTGCTCCAATTGAAGATGTACAAGTTACCGAGGATCTCTCCTATGAAGAGATACCTATGGCAATTCTGGATCGACAAGTGAAAAGGTTAAGGAATAAAGAAGTAGCTTCCGTAAAGGTACTTTGGAGGAATTAACAAGTAGAAGAGATCACATGCGAAGCTGAAGAAATGATGAAGTCTAAGTGCACTCATTTGTTTCAAACGGAAGAGAAAGTTCAAAATGTGGGATTGCAGCAATAACAAGTAAGTATCTATAAGAATTATGTGTATATATGATAACATAAAGAATGATCCTAGAAGTGAATTTTTTTAAATTGGATAATGTTACTAACATTCGAGGAAGAGTGTTTCTAAGGGGGGAAGGATGTAACACCCCATACATTTCTGAACCTATTTGATTACTGTAACATTTATGGAATTATTTAAACATGAGATGGTTTGTGTAATCCACATTAATTTTAGTGGGCTGAATTAACATGTGCTAATGGGCTCAATAAAGGCCCAAAATTAAGCCATAAGACATGGTCCAAATGGAGAAATGATCCATTCCACCTTTGACAAAGTAAAAATAACATTTATGACTAAGTGTATGGATAAGGATGACCATGAGGGACTACAAAAGGCACAAAAAATCAGATTTTATTCACCAAAATAAATATGCACATTTCTAGAATTTTCCAACAATATTTCATTTCTCTTTCACACCCTAAGCTATCATTCCCTTGGACAAGATCATCCTCTTGTAAGATTTAGTAAGTATTTAATCTTATGGTTTAATATATTATGTTCATGAGAGGGTGTATAAATCATTTTGGTTATGTTGGCAAAGTGTTGGACAGTCCACTATGTGTAAAACTGTCTTCTTTTGCTAATCGGTAAAGGGTTTTGCCTTCTAAACTTGAAGGTGGACTTGAGGTCTTGAAGGAAGTGAATGTAATGTATTAAATGTCAATATGTAGGATGTGTTTATGTCCCTAAATTTCTTCCTCTTTGTGTATAACTTGTGGGATTGTTGTTATGAAATTGTGCATGGAACCGGTGGCGTATTGAAAGGAGAAAATAGTTTTGGTGATGTTCATGTGCATTCTGAAACTACGGTTGATCATTAGCATCAAATTTTACCTAAATGATGAAAAAAGAATCTTAGTTATGTCCATGGACCATTTATTACAAAAAAGGACCCAAAAAAGACCTATTTAGGGCGAATTGGGCATCCGCCCTCGCAGATGGGGCACCTGCGGGCGCAGATGCCAATACAGGTGGCCCTGGACAAGGCAAATGGGCACCTGCGGCCGTACCTCACCTACCTTCCAGCGCAGGTGGCTTCGCAGGTCCCTCAAGAATTCCATTTTGATTGTTTTTGTTTTTCTTTGACCTCCCAAAGCCCCTATACCCTTTTTGGATGCAACCATCAACTTATGGTACCATTTGGATGGACCTAAGTGGTAGTCAGGAGTCATTTTGAATTGTATCACTTATGGATTGATTTTAATGTGTTATTGTGAGAGGTATTTAGGTGACTTGATGTAGTAAATGTGATGTTGTGTTAAAGGGGAAGTGTAAAGTATACACGTGGTGTGAAATGTTATCGGTTTATGATGTCTTGGTTGATGTGTGGCATGTATTGGTGTTGTTTTTATGGTAATGCAGTGAATTGTATTATGAAGGGTGAAATGACGTTATATGGCAGTCATGTAGCTCATTATCGTCTTATGCACTTGTAATGTAGTTAGTGGCTAACGTGAGCTCTGTTATGTACTTGCGTTGTAGAGTAACACGTAAGGAAGGAGCTAGATCATTGTATTTACATATAGGATTGTGTATTAATAGTGGGAAGATAGGGTATGTAAGGTTACTCTTTCCGTATCCTTGGTAGCACCTATTGTTCTCATTGTTACCTACTTGTTTCTATTTCAAAATGTTCCAAAGTATCTCATTTCAGGTTTGACATTTATTGTTATTCACATGTCTCTTATTCATTGACTAATGTTCCAAAACTCCAATAATGTTATAGCCACCAATGTATCAATCTTACAAAAGTAAAGCAATGAAGTAATGCATAGTTGTTTACTGTATGATAGATTTATGGATCGTAATATAAGGGGCATAAGCCTGGCTGGAACGATCCCAATGGTATACTACGTTATGATTTTGACCCACTAATCAATTGGGGCCTGAGCACGATATGATGTAAATGGTAATAATGATGAACATAAAAGCAAAGAAAGTAATGAATGTAATGTACATGGTTCAACACATATAGAACGATGGTTTATCCAAAATGTTTATTCACTTGTATTTGATTCCATTTGAGATCCTATGTTTTATGCAGTTTCTTATAGCCTTACATACTCAGAACTTTCATCCGTACTCACGTCCCTTGGGGGACTTACCTTACTTTCTGCAGGCACAGGTTCTAGTAGACCTCCATAGTAGGCTACGAGTCATCCGAAGACTATTGGTGAGCTCCAGATTGGTTCGGGGCTTTCCGAGTCAGTATGTACATTTGTTTTGGTATTGTATAAAGGATTGTATAAAGTGGGGACTTGTCCTGACTTTAGGTTGGTTATGTATCTTTTAGAGTCTTTGTAGACGTTGCGGGACAAATCAAGGGATGTAAGGAATGTATGCTTTTGATGTGATGGCCCTAACAACCAAGTTTCATATCTATTGAATGTTTCTCCATGACTTCCGCCATTGGTATCTTGTAGCAATATGTGATAGAGTGTTGTTCATTTAGTGACATGCATACGAGTGTACATGAATGAAGGTTGGTTCTCTCGGGCCTTAATGGCTTCGGGTGCCTGTCTTCCCCAATGGGATTTGAGGCATGACAGTATCAAGAACAAGGAAGAATGAGCCAATCGAGGTTTTCTTATCAGCCGTGTCAGTACTACAAAAAGCTTCACTTAGGTGCATGTCGGCTTGGGACAGATGCTTGTTTTTGGTGTGGTATGTCGGGGCACATAATGAGAGAGTACCCACGAAGGGGCACAGGTAGTATGGCGCGACCTACTGGATCAGCCATTGCATCATCCTCATTGGGTGTTGTCATGCCCCAAATCCCATTGAGGTGGACTGGCACCCGAAGCCCATATGGCCCAAGAGAACCAATCTTTGCTCATGTACATTCGTATGCATATCCTCGTATGAATCTTATTATACCTCATGCAACTATGCGGAAGTCATGGACATGGAAACATATACCATATATATATTTATAAAACTTGGCCGTTGAGGCCATCAAATCAAAACGGACATTCATCTCTTACATTCGCATACCCACATATGTCTACAAAAGCCTCTAATAGATGTATATACAAGACCAACTTAAATTCAGGACAAGTCCCCGCATTATATAACATTTACAACATCAAAACAAATGTACAACTATGACTCGGAAAGCCCCGAACCAACTGGAGCTCACCAAAAAAATCTGCAAATGATCCACAACCTACAGAGGAGGTCTACTAGCACCTGCGCCTGCAACAATTAAAGTAAGTCCCTCGATAGTGGTCAGTACGAAGAATGTACTGAGTATGTAAGGCTCATAAGAACTATATCATACATAAGAACAACAACAATGGAGTCAATCTAAGAGAAATAGTCAATGTGAATAAACTCTCTTTTTGTATGCGAGGAACCATGTATATTACGTTCTTTACTTCTCTTGTCTGCGCATATGTTTATTTTTTTATTGTTCTAACCATGCTAGGCTGTTCTATCGCCCCTGGGATGAGATTAACCCATGCTAGGTACTTTGACCCCTGGGATGTTATTTTAACCCATTCTAGTCTTTCGTGTCGCCCCTGGGATGTTATTAACCCATGCTAAGTATTGTGACCCCTGGGATGTTATAGTAACCCATGCAAGGCTTTCGTGTCGCCCTTGGGATGTTATTAACCCATGCTAGGTCTGTGACCCCTGGGATGTTATAGTAACCCATGCTAGGGTTTCGTTTCTCCCCTGGGATGTACTGTGATAACCCATGCTAGGCTTTTATATCGCCCCTGGGATGTATCGGGATCGACCCATGCTAGGCTTTTCTGTCGCCCCTAGGATACCACCCGTGTTATTGGGATCGACCCATGCTAGGTATTTTAACCCCTGGGATACCACCCATGAATACTCATCAATTATATCTCTTATTATTCTTACTTCCGTGCTAAGAGTGATACATTGAGGATCATGACATTATTTAAAGCACACACATATATAAATTACTTCACTCCTTTACTTCATGAGATTGACACCTTTACTTGTGAGAGATGGATATATTAGCTTGCACATCACTTCCTTTATTACTTTTATAAGATTGGTACTTCTACTTGTGAGAGATTGGTATAAAGATAATCATAATTTTATTGGACTTTGAAACATTACGTAATTGGAAAGTGCTATTCAAGCATAAATAAATTCTCTTTACATCTTACTCTCTTTGAGATAGTTCTTTTAGAAATTACAACATTATGAAAGTATTTGGAACTTCAACCAATGAATAAGAGATAAGTGAATCATAATTCGTCTAAGAATAGGACACATGTGAATAACAATATATGTCAACCTGACTTTATATACTTCACAACCCCTTGGAATGGAACAAGCCCAATGTCAATGTGAAAATTATACTGCAGAAGAATACGGAAATAGTAACCTTACATACTGAATATAGTCCAACATACCTCCATATGCCCCTTTAAAGTCATTAAAACGGCATCACAAGTTGATAATTACATCCAAAAAGGGTATAGGGACCTTTGGGGGGTCAAATAGATGTGAAAACATACAAAACCGAACCTGGGGCTGACCTTTGAAGCCACCTACACCAGAAGGTGGATGAGGTGCGCTCGCAGGTGGCGTTTGGCAGATGCTAGAGGCACCTGCGTTGGCATCTGCGCCCGCAGGTGCCTTTATCTGCAGTGGCGGATGCCTGTTTTGGTCCAAATTGGCCTCTTTTGGTCTTTTTATGCAATGAATGGTCCATTATCATAACTAAACTTATTTTAACATATTTTTGATCATATTGAATGCCAACCATCAGCCATGGTCTCACAACACACATAAACAACACCCAAAACTATACTTCTCGTTCAATACGTCACCCAATCCATAACCAATTTCACAATAACAATTCCAAACATTATACACAAGGATAAGACAAGGTAAGACTATAATCACATCTCATATTTCAATATTGAATCCCTCAATTTCACTTTCTTCAAGACCACAAGTCCATGTTCAAGTTTACAAGGCAAAACCTCTTCCGATTTAGCAAACATGTAACATTACACACATAGTGAACTTCTCAATACTCCACCAACATAACCAACATCATATAGCCACCCTCTCATGCATATAATATATTAAACCATAAGCATAAACACTTACTAAGTCTTGCAAGATGATGATCTTGGCCAAAGGGATGAAGGCCTAGGGTTTGGGTGAGATAAGGAAATGTTTGAGATAATTCTAGAAATGGCATGGGTGTCACAATGAAATAAGAATCTGAATTTGTGCCCTTTATAGTCCCTTTAAGTCTCTCTTATCTAATTCTTTGCATTAAATTCAATGGTTGATTAGTCAATGGAAGAATGGATCATATTTGCCCCATTGGGCCAAGTCTTTTTGCTCTAGTTTTTGGGCCTCAATTGAGCCCAATGGCTTAAGCCCACTAATTTTATTGTATAATTCATCAAGTTTCTCATGTTCAAATAATTCCATGAATGTTACGGGAATCAACTGGGTTCGAAAACATACGGGGTGTTACATTCTTCCCCCCTTAGGAACATTCATCCTCGCATGTTAACAACATCTTCTCATGTACAACAAATGCATCTTTACGTTATACATATACACTCATAGATACTTACTTAGTCTTTCTCCACTTCTACACTTTTGAACTTTTTCTTCCATTTGGAACAAATATGGGTACCTTGGTTTAATCATTTATATATATATTTTTTTTCAGCTTCCCAGGTAATCTCTTCGATTTGTTGATTTCTCCAAAGAACTTTTACGGATGTTACGTCCTTAATTCTTACCCTCTTCTCTTGTTGATCTAGAATAGCAATAGGTAGCTCTTCCTAGTGAGATCCTCCGTAATTTACACATTTACCATGGGAGCAATACGAAATGGAACTCTTATGCACTTACGACAATTTCACATGGTATATTTTATAGGGCCAATTTTCCCTTCTTTCCAAGTCCCATTACCCCTTTCATTAGTAACGCTTTTCAGAGTACTTAATCATCTATGATTACAAACATCTACTATACCATTACGATATGTGTCTTTAACTCTAATAAATTCACCAACAGGTGGAAATATTTCCATTGACTTAACTAATAACCCCAGTGTCCCATTAAATTCAGGGTAGTCGATGGAGTAACATACGATAGGGTAGAGCTCGGATCAATCAATAAATCATATGAAAATATGGTAATATACCTGTACCTTTATCAGGAGATGCCTCCTCATTTTGCCGGTCCACTAGAGCATAGGTACGATTTTGGGCCCCACTGGAACTAGCTGCTCCTCTAACATCTTTATCACGACCAATAGGCTGAACACCTCTGCCTAGGGAAGGGACTGATGATGATGATGCAACGGTTGATCCCGTAGGTCGTTATATACCACTCGCGCCCCTTTGTGGGCATTCTCTCATTATATGCCCCGCTGTGCCACACCAAAAACAAGTATTTGTCCCCAATCGGCATTCACCTAAATTGTACCATCCGCAACGCTGACACGGAGGATGAGAAAATTCTGCTCTCTGTGAACCTTGCACTTCACTACTCTGTCCAGATTGACTACCCCTAAACCCTCAAAATTGGGGTTGAGTACCTGCTGTGGAATAAGAGAATGAGGGTCTAGGTGGTAACATCCGAGGTCTAGATTCTCCTGGGGACACCATAGACTTCCCCATAGGTCTCGCCCTTTTTGATGGCCGTTCCTCAGATTCCTGTGTCCTTCTTCTTTGTCTTTGGTCCTCCATTTTCTGTACAAAAGCCTGAATTCTAGCGATGTCCATATCTCTGTTCAATGTTGCAATAGTACAGTCCCTCACCAAGTATGGCTCTAATCTGTCCACATATCGATGAACTCTGTCTGTCATTGTGGCCACTACATTTGGAACATATCAAGCCAAAGAGTTAAACTACAAACTGTATTCTCTAACAATCATATTTCCTTGACGCAAATTTAGAAATTGGTCTGCACGTGCCTCCCGGATCTCATATGGGAGGTAATGATCAAGGAATGCCATTTTAAATTCTTCCCAACCAGCTGGTAGTGCATCAATACCCCTTGATATTTTCCAGTCCTCATACCATAATATGGCCTCACCCTTCAATCTATACGCTGCTAGCTCAACTGTTTCTACACCTGTTATGTGCATAACACTAAGGCCCTTTGAATTTGGTCCATAAAGTCCTGTGGATCTGCTTTCGGATCTCACCCTATGAATATAGGAGGGTCTAATTTTAGAAAGTCCTGTGTCCTGCGACTCACTACTCTAGCTGTATCATCCTCATTTATCGTTGGACCAACTCGTCCTTGACTTTGTACAGCAACTAGTTGAGTCAACATATGCACTGCATTTCTTAAATCCTGGTCAGTGGCATTCATTGGCGGTTCTGCGGTTACTTCTCTACCCCTTGGCTCGTCCGGAGCTGGAAAAGTAGAAGAAGACCGCGATGTAATTTCAGCGTCAGCTCCACCTTGACTAGCTTGGTCAGGTGGTGATTTACTCATTCCTTCACCGGCAGACATATCTACCTACTTACCTTTGCCTCTACCTCTTCTTGTGAGTGGCATTTTACTATACCAAAGAAAAACACTTACCATGGTCAGATACAATTCAACTTACACCACTAGCTCTGTTGTAGGATCTATAAATAAATAAAAAAATGATTCCTAAATGTCCCATAGCCTCCCACTTATAAATGTGGTGCACAACACATCCATAAGCAAGACTCTACACAGACCCGGCTTTGTAGAGACCCTTAGAACAACCTGCTCTGATACAACTTTTGACACGCCCCAAATCCAATTGAGGCGGACTGGCACCCGAAGCCGATATGGCCTAAGAGAACCAATCTTTGCTCATGTACATTCATATGCATATCCTAGTATGAATCTTATTATACCTCATACAACTATGTGGAAGTCATGGACATGGAAACATATACCATATATATATTTATAAAACTTGGCCGTTGAGGCCATCAAGTCAAAATGGACATTCATCTCTTACATTAGAATACCCATATATGTCTACAAAAGCCTCTAACAGATGCATCTACAAGACCAACTTAAAGTCGGGACAAGTCCCATCTATATACAACATTTACAATATCAAAACAAATGTACAACTATGACTCGAAAAGCCCCAAACCAACTGGAGCTTACCAAACAAATCTGCAAATGATCCACAGCCTACAGAGGAGGTCTACTAGCACCTGCACCTACAACAATTAAAGTAAGTCCCCCGAGAGGGGTCAGTACAAAGAATGTACTGAGTATGTAAGGCTCATAAGAACTATATCATGCATAAGAACAATAATAATGGAGTCAATATAAGAGAAATAGTCAATGTGAATAAACTTTCTTTCTGTATGCGAGGAACCATGTATATTACGTTCTTTACTTCTCTTGTCTTCACATATGTTCATTTTTTTATTGTTCTACCCATGCTAGGCTGATCTGTCGCCCCTGGGATGAGATTAACCCATGCTAGGTACTTTGACTCTTGGGATGTTATTTTAACCCATGCTAGTCTTTCGTGTCGCCCCTGGGATGTTATTAACCCATGTTAGGCACTGTGACCCCTGGGATTTTATAGTAACCCATGATAGGCTTTCGTGTCGCCCCTGGGATGTTATTAACCCATGCTAGGTACTGTGACCCCTGGGATGTTATAGTAACCCATGCTAGGCTTTCATGTCGCCCCTGGGATGCACTGTGATAATCCATGCTAGGCTTTTATATCACCCCTGGGATGTATCGGGATCGAACCATGCTAGGATTTTCTGTCGCCCCTAGGATACCACCCGTGTTATTGGGATCGACCCATTCTAGATATTTTAACCCCTGGGATACCACCCATGAATACTCATCAATTATATCTCTTATTATTCTTACTTCCGTGCTAAGAGTGATACATTGAGGATTATGACATTATTTGAAGCACACACATATATAAATTACTTCACTCCTTTACTTCATAAGATTGACACCTTTACTTGTGAGAGATGGATATATTAGCTTGCACATCACTTCCTTTATTACTTTTATAAGATTGGTACTTCTACTTGTGAGAGATTGGTACAAAGATAATCATAATATTATTGGACTTTGGAACATGACATAATTGGAAAATGCTATTCAAGCATAAATAGATTCTCTTTACATCTTACTCTCTTTGAGATAGTTCTTTTAGAAATTACAACATTATGAAAGTATTTGGAACTTCAACCAATGAATAAGAGATAAGTGAATCATAATTCGTCTAAGAATAGGACACATGTGAATAACAATATATGTCAACCTGACTTTATATACTTCACACCCCCTTGGAATAGAACAAGCCCAATGTCAATGTGAACATTATACTGCATAAGGATACGGAAATAGTAACCTTACATACTGAATATAGTCCAACATACCTCCATACGCATTTTTAAAGTCATTAAAACGGCATCACAAGTTGATAATTACATCCAAAAAGGGTATAGGGGCCTTTGGGGGGTCAAATAGATGCGAAAACACACAAAACCGAACCTGGGGCTGACCTGCGAAGACACCTGAACCCACAGGTGGCCTTTGGCAGATGACCGAGTCACCCGCGTTGGCATCTGCGCCCGCAGGTGCCCTCGTCTGCGGAGGCGGATGCCCGTTTTGGTCCAAATTGGTTTCTTTTGGGTCTTTTTATGCAATGAATGGTCCATGATCATAAATAAACTTCTTTTAACATATTTTTGATCATCTTGAATGCCAACCATCAGCCATGGTCTCACAACACACATAAACAACACCCAAAACTATACTTCTAGTTCAATACGTCACCCAATCCATAATCAATTTCACAATAACAATTCCAAACATTATACACAAGGATAAAACAAGGTAAGACTATAATCACATCTCATATTTCAATATTGAATCCCTCAATTTCACTTCCTTCAAGACCACAAGTCCATGTTCAAGTTTACAAGGAAAAACCTCTTTCGATTTAGCAAACATGTAACATTACACACATAGTGAACTTCTCAATACTCCACCAACATAACCAACATCATATAGGCACCCTCTCATGCACATAATATATTAAACCATAAGAATAAACACTTACCAGGTCTTGCAAGATGATGATCTTGGCCAAAGGGATGAAGGCCTAGGGTTTGTGTGAGATAAGGAAATGTTTGAGATAATTCTAGAAATGGCATGGGTGTCACAATGAAATAAAAATCTGATTTTGTGCCCTTTACAATCCCTTTAAGTCTCTCTTATCCAACTCTTGGCATTAAATGCAATGGTTGATTAGTCAATGGAAGAATGGATCATATTTTCCCCATTGGGCAAAGTCTTTTTGCTCTAGTTTTTGGGCCTCAATTAAGCCCAATGGCTTAAGCCCACTAATTTTATTGTATAATTCATCAAGTCTCTCTTGTTCAAATAATTCCACGAATGTTACGGGAATTAACTGGGTTCGTAAAAATACGGGGTGTTACAGGTGTATAGCCCACTGGGTGTGGTAGAGGTGTTCGAGGAGCAGCTAATTCTAGTGGAGTCCAGAATCGTACCTATGCTTTAGCGGATAGGCAGAATTTGGAGGCTTCTCCTGATGTGGTTACAGGTACATTATCCATCTTTTCACATATTGTATATGCATTAATTGATCCGGGATCTACCCTATCATATGTCACTCCATTGGTTGCTAGAAAATTCAGAAGATCACAAGAATTATTAGTTAAGCCATTTGAAGTATCTACACTAGTTGGCGCGTCCATTGTAGCTAAGAGAGTCTATCATAATTACATAGTAGCTGTTTGTGATCACGATATGTTGGCTGATCTTATTGAGCTGGAAATGGTAGATTTTGATGTTATAATGGGTATGGATTGGTTGTCTTCTTGTATGCCACGGTAGATTGCCGAGCTAAAAAGGTACATTTCTATTTTCCACAAAAGACCGTCCTTGAATGGTGGGGTAATGTTGGAGCACCGAGAGGTAAATTTATTTCTTATCTTAAGGCAAAGAAAATGATATCTAAGGGGTACATATGCCATCTAGTAAGAGTGCAAGATATCGATGTGAAGCCACCAAATCTTCAATCAGTTTCGGTGGTAAATGAATTCCTTGATGTATTTCCTGAAGATCTTCCAGGTTTGCCTCCAGAATGGGAAGTAGAGTTTGGTATTGATGTGATTCCAGATAATCAACGTATACCTATTCCTCCATATAGAATGGCCCCGGCAGAGTTACAGGAATTGAAGGAGAAATTAAAAGACTTGCTGGACAAGGGATTCATAAGTCCTAGTATGTCCCCTTGGGGTGCACCAGTGTTATTTGTACGAAAGAAAGATGGAATGTTGGGAATGTGTATTGATTATCGGCAACTGAATAAGGTAACAGTCAAGAACAAATACCCCCTCCCCAGAATTAACGATTTGTTTGATCAACTACGGGGGGACAAATGCTTCTCAAAGGTTGTCTTGAGATCGGGTTATCATCAAGTAAGGGTTAGAGAAAAAGATATATCCAAGATAGCTTTTCGAACAAGGTATGGTCATTATGAGTTTTTAGTTATGTCATTTGGGCTAAAAAATGCACCAGCAGTTTTTATGGATTTGATGAATATGGTGTTCAAGACATTCTTAGATATGTTCGTGACAGTGTTTATAGATGATATTTTAGTTTATTCAAGATCAAAAGAAGACCATGATAATCACTTAAAACAGGTGTTACAGATTCTTCGTTATGGTAAGTTATATGAAAAGTTCTCTAAATGTGAATATTGTTTAAAATCTGTAGCATTCATGGGTCATATTGTGTCGGATGAAGGAATAGGGTTGATCCTCAAAAGATAGAAGACGTGAAGAATTGGCCAAGACCTACAACACCTACAGAGATTCGTAGTTTTCTCGGGTTGGTAGGTTATTATAGAATATTTGTTGAAGGGTTTTCTTCCATTTCGTCACTTTTAACAAAGCTAACACATAAGGCAACCAAGTTTCAGTGGAATGATGCATGTGAGAAGAGTTTTCATGATCTGAAGGATAAGTTGACTTCTGCACCTGTATTGGTACTTCCAGAAGGCACATATAGGTATACGGTATATTGTGATGCTTCAGGAGTTGGCTTAGGATGTGTATTAATGCAGCACGATGATGTAATAGCTTATGCCTCAAGACAGTTACGACCACATGAGAGAAATTATCCAACACATGATCTTGAGCTAGCAGCTGTGATATTTGCTTTAAAGATATGGCGCCACTACTTGTATAGGATTCATGATGACATATATACCGACCATAAGAGTTAAAAATATATGTTTAATCAGAAAGACCTTAATCAGAGGCAGCGGAGGTGGCTTGAATAATTTAAAGATTATGACAGTGATATTTTATATCATCCAGGGAAAGCAAATGTAGTAGCCAATGCATTAAGCCTCAAAGTAATAGGAAGCACTGATGGCCAGCTCACGAAAAAGCAAGGTATTGTCAAGGATCTGCATAAACTAGCCAGCTTGGGGGTTCGTCTTCTTGAAACTCCAAAATGAAGAAATTATGGTGCAAAATGCGATAGAATCTTCATTTGTAGCTGAAGTGAAGGAAAAATAATATGCGGATCCTATTTTATTGCAGCTAAAGGAGAATGTACAACAAGGTTTGACAAAGGCATTTGATCTTACGCAAGAGGGAGTTCTTTAGGGCCAAAGTAGATTATGTGTACCTGATGTAGATGAGCTAAGGAGACAGATTATGACAGAGGCACATCATTCATGATATTTTATTCATCCGGGAGCCACCAAAATGTATCATGATTTGAAAGAAATGTATTGGTGGTGTAACATAAAGAAGAACATTGCAGAATTCGTAGCCCAATGTCAAAATTGTCAACAAGTAAAAGTAGAGCATCAGAAGCCTGGAGGTTATATGCAATGTATAGATTTTCCAATCTGGAAGTGGGACATGATCAACATGGATTTCATCACAGGTTTGCCTCGTACACTTTGGAAATTTGATTCCATATGGGTAATAGTTGACAGGCTTACCAAGTCAGCACACTTCCTACCGGTTGAGACCACCTAACACAGCTGAAGATTATTTGCGATTGTATATTAAAGAGATAGTTCAACTACACGAAATTTCAATCTCTATTATATCAGACAGGGGAGCTCAATTTACTACACACTTTTGGAAGTCTTTTCAGAAGAGTTTGGAAACCTAAGTGAATTTAAGTACGACTTTTCATCCTCAAATAGATGGACAAGTAGAATGTACTATACAAACACTGGAAGATATGCTACGAGCTTGCACATTGGACTTTAAAGGTAGTTGGGATTATCATTTATCTCTTATTGAATTTGCCTACAATAATAGCAATCATTCAAGTATCAAAATGGTGTCTTACGAAGCTTTATATGGAAGAAAGTATAGATCACCAATTGTATGGTTTGAAGCGGGTGAAACTGCCTTATTTTTGCCTGATCTTGTCCATCAAGCTATGGAGAAGGTTAAGGTGATACAACAACGGCTACAAACGACCCAAAGTCGACACAAATCATATGCCAATGTTAGAAGAAAGGGTCTAGAGTTTGCTATAGGTGATTGGGTATTCTTGAAACTATCACCAATGAAAGGGGTAATGAGACTTGGAAAGAAAGGAACGCTAAGTCCGCGTTATATAGGGCCATATAAGATTATTCGAAGATTTGGTCAAGTTGCGTATGAATTAGAACTACCCCAAGAACTCTCCACAGTTCATCCAGTGTTTCATGTTTCAATGCTTTGAAAGTGCATAGGAGATCCATCTTATATTGCTCCCATTGAAGATGTACAAGTTACAGAAGATCTCACCTATGAAGAAGTACCAATTGTTGTTCTGGATCGACAAGTTAGGAGGTTAAGAAATAAATAAAGAGCTTCTGTAAAAGTGCTTTGATGGAATCAGCAAGTAGAAGAAATCACTTAGGAAGCAGAGGAAATGATGAAGTCTAAGTACCCGCATTTATTTCAAACTGAAGAGAGAGTTCAAGATGCGGAATTGGAGCAATAACAAGTAAGTATATATAAGTATTATGTGTACGTGATAATATGAAAAATGAACTTAGACTTGAAATTGTCTAGATTGGATAATGTTACTAACATTCGATGAAGAATGTTCCTAAGGGGGAAGGATGTAACACCCCATACATTTCCAAACTTATTTGACTACCTTACCATTTAGGGAATTTTTTAAACTTGAGATAGTTGGTGTATTACCCACTAAATTTATTGGGCTGAATTAATATTATGTTTATGGAATTAATTGAGGCCCAAATTAAGTAAATAAGACATGGACCCAAAAGGAGATGATCCATTTAAAAATGGACCAAGTATACACATCATCTACTTGGACTTTTTAACCAAATAATTGGCTAAGGATGACTATAAGAGAGGCGGTTTGGAGGGGATATTTAAGGCAGAAATTTAGCTCATTTTTCTACACAATACACTTGTAAAAATTAGATTTTCAATCAAACATTTCTCCTCTCTCAAAACCCTAGCCGCCCTAATTTTCTCTAAAGATTTTTCGACAAATCTTCCACTTGCAAGCCTTGGTAAGTGTTACCCTTATATATTAATATATTATATGAATAATAGGTTGTTTAAATCATGTTGGTTATGTTTAAAAAGTGTTGAGCAGTCCACTTTATATGTAGCAGTCCAGTTTTGCTTAATCGCTAAAGGATTTGTCCTCTATGTGGTTTAAACTTGAAAGGGGACTTAAGGTCTTGAAGGAATTGAATTAGATAGATGAAATTTCAGTATGTTTAAGTGTGGTTCTGTACCTAATTCATTACTCCCTGTGTATGACTTGTGGAAATGTTTATACGTAATTGTGCATGGAACATTTGGCGTAGTAAAAAGAGAATACTTTCTGGTTATGTTAAAGTGAATTCTGAAACTGTGTGGTCTGTTTTTGGTATATTATCGTGGAATGTATTTATGTGACTTGATGGAATAAATATGTGGAGTTGCATTGAGGTAAAAATGTGAAGTATGCACTTGGTGGGAAATCTTGTCGGTTTGTGACGTTTATGTTTATGTGTGGACTGTTTTGGTATTATTGGTATTGTGGGGTGGTAAATTATATTGTAGAAGGATGGAATGAATTTATATGGTAGTATAAAGAAAGGTGGAATGATATACCATGTGTTTGGGATGTTGGATAGTTTTTACTTCCCTTCAAGTAGCTAATTATCGCCTTGTGAACTTGTAATGTAATTGGCTTTTAATGTGAGATCAATTATGTATTCATATTGTAGAGTAACACTTTAAGGAAGAGCTGAATTGTTGTAGTCACATGTTGGAAAGATAAGGTATTTAAGGTTACTCTTTTCCGTATCCTTTGGCCGCTTACCGAACTTGTTTCCACTCTAAAATATTTTAAAGTATCTCATTTCAAGTTTGTTAGCAATTGTTATTTACGTGTCTCTTATTTGTTGACTATTGTTCCAAGGCTCCAATAATGTTATGACCACCGATGTAACAATCTCACAGAAATTAAAGAAATGAAGTAATGCATATTTGGTTGAGTACGGGTGGTTGCTCTGGGGGCGAAAGCCGAGCTCGAACCGATCCCGATGGATTATTGGATACAGGGGGCAGCTCTGGGGGTAAAAACCTGGCTCGATCCAAACCTGATTTATTTATTTATGGGTGGTAGCTATGGGGGCATAAGCCTAGCTCGAGCAGATCCCAATGATACTTACTACTGATCAGTTGGTCCCGGGCATTGCATGATGTGATGTGAAGGTAAAAGGAAATAAATGAATGTAATGTACATGGTTCCACATATACAGTACGGTGGTTTATCAGTGTTATCTATTCACTTGTATTTAATTCCATTTGAGTTTCTATATTTCATACAGTTACTTATAGCCTTACATACTCAGTACATTTTTTTCGTACTGACGTCCCTTGAGGGACCTGCCTTACTTACTGCAAGCTCAGGAGCTAATAGACCTTCACAGTAGGGTACGAGTCATCTGCAGGCTATTGGTGAGCTCCAGGTTGATTCTGGTCTTTCCGAGTCATTTGTATATATTTTTGGTACTGTGTAGCAGTTGTATAAGGCGGGGAATTGTCCCTACCTTAGTCATGGTTATATATCTTTTAGAGGCTTTGTAGACGTAAAAGTGTCTTACCTTTTAGAGGTTGTGTCCCCAACGGTTAAGTCTTGTATCTATTTTGAACTTCTTTACATGACTTCCGTTATCGATATATTATATCTTCACGTGGCAGAATTTTTGTTCACTTAATGGCATGCATATGAATGTACATGATCATATGTTGGTTCTCTCGGGCCTTACGGCTACGGGTGCCTGTCCGCCCCAATGGGATTTGAGGCGTGACAAAGTTAAATGTGCCAAAGAGATGTATTACCTACTTAAGTTAATGTATCAGATAAAGGCCTATATTAATAGATTTTTTTAAGGCCCAAACAAAGTAAAATAAAAGAAGAAGAGAATGGGCAGCCCAACCCTAAAAATCTGTCCCAAAAGCCCAATAAGTAAAGGCCCATTTCAGACATAAATAAAGCAAGTAGGTGCATCACCTACTTTGACTTTTTGAGCAGCTTGAACTCCTTAAGTAGGTACACCACCTACTTGGACCAATTTGACCAATTTGCGGTCCAAAATGCAGCAAAAGAGGCCACCAAAAATAGGGCATTTATAAGACCAAGTTATTCGTCATTTCCTTCATTATTAACTCACAAAAATCTGATTTTCTCTCTCAAGTTATCTCTCTTTCTCTAAAGGCTTAGTACAACCACCTCAATTTCCTCCTAAGGTACTTGAAGAAACCCTCACCTTTGCTATCTAAGGTAAGTGAAAATACTTATGGATTTAGCTTGATTCTTCTATTGAAAACTAGGAAATCATGTTGGTTATGCTTAAAAGTATTGGACTGCCTTTCCTCCATGTTAGCTGCCCCATGTCCCTTGGTTATTAAGAGGCCTTATTCTCTGGTTGGTTAACTTTGAAGGATAATTTAAGCTCTGGAAAGTACAAATTTAGTGGATAAATTCCAGAAATTAAGGTAAAGCTACTGCCCATTTTTGCCTTTTTTATATACATGTTTTGTTAGAGACTTGTGTATATATTGTTGTTAAGAATGCAAGGGATGATGAGTTCAATATTGGGTTGCTATAATAAAGGATTTTGGGACTGTTTTAGGGGCTGTTTTATATCTATATTTGGGGATAGCTTGGTTGATCTGTAAAAGGGAGGTGAGTTATTTGTACTGACATATAAAAGGAGGGTGTAATGATGTACCACTTAATTAGAGATTGTAGAAGCTTGCTGCCTATCATACTTTGTGGACTATTTTGTACATGTTATGAAGCCAAAGGAGTCTCTGAGAATGTTATATGAATCTGTGTGTTGTACAAATGTAATTAGACGAGAAGGTGTTGAAAGAACACCCTTGATTTGGTGAATTATGGGCTTGCTGCCAGGTGTAACGACCCAAATCCCATTCGGGCAGGACTGGCACCCGGAGTCGATAAGGCCCGAGATAACCAATCTTTGCTCATGTACTCTTGTGTTCGCGTATGAATATCATTTTATCTCATGTATTTAATTATCAATGGAGGAAGTTATGGATATGTGCAATATATGAAACTTGGCCGTTAGGGCCATTGCATCAAAATGAACGTACATATTTTGCTTTCATGATACCCCACATATGTCTACAAAGCCTCTACTAGATACATGACTATGTCTATACAATATTTACAAAATGCCAAAACCTAATGAACACATGTGACTTGGGAAGCCCCAAAGCAACTGGAGCTCACCAACAATCTGCCGGTATCTCGTCGCCTACTGCGGAGATCTACTAACGCCTGGGCCTGCAGCATGTAAGGTAAGTCCCCCGAGAGGGGTCAGTACGAAGAAAGTACTGAGTATGTAAGGCCATATGAAATATAGTAATACATAAGTACTTTCAAGAAATTAAGCGTAAGAGAATAATCAATATGGATATACCTCCGTCCTGAATATGGAACCATGTTCATTACTTCTATTATTTCATTACTTGGTCATTCAATCGCATCATCATCATTTTTATCATAACCTACATATTTATATACTTATGCAAGGGATATAGTCTCATCTCTTTTACAACTATCTTTATTATTATCCACTCAACTAGTTAGTGATTAATAATACCTTATGGATCATCTCCTTATAAGTAAGTATATAATACCGAGCCTCCACCTTTAGTGGGATACAATGTATATGTATATAGTACCAGGCCTCCATCTTGGTGGGATATATAGTACCGGGCCTCCACCTTTGATGGGATATAATAAATGAGTATATAGTACCGGGCCTCCATCTTGGTGGGATATATATAGTGCCGGGCCTCCACCTTTGATGGGCTATAATATATATATATATATGTATAATACCGGACCTCCACCTTTGGTGGGCTATAATAAATAACATAGCATAGTATTGAGATTGGTCTATTTGGAACTTACACCCTTTAGATTGTGATCCATACTCATTGTAACATATAGTAACCATACGTACATTATTTCTCTACAAATCTTATACCCTTTCCATAATTATGAGAGTAACACATTAAAGATCATGATATTAATTGAAGCACACTCTTATATATATTAAGAACCCTCTTATATATATATTACTTCACTTCTTTACTTCGTGAGATTGACCTCTTCACTTATGAGAAGTAATTATATTGATTTGCACATCACCTCTCTTAATACTCTTATGAGATTGATACTTCAACTTGTGAGAGATTAACACATCCACTTATGAGAGATTGATACTTTAAGGATCATGCTAGTATTGGAAGCACACCTCTATATCTTACTTCACTTCCTTACTCTCAAAAGAGTGATACGCTCACTTGTGAGGAATAGATATATTAGTTCGCACTTTACCTCCTTCACTACTCTTATGAGATTGGTACAAACATATTCATAATATTGGACTTTGGAACATGACATGATTGGGGAATGCTTTTCAAGAATAACTAACTTCTCTTTACATCTTACTCTCCTTGAGATAACTATTCTAGAATCACAACGTTATGACTCCGTTGGAACATACTATTATGAGGACTTTGGACCCATGTCCATAATTAGGTAACTCATGAACAACAACGACTAATGAATGAGGTATACGTGACTTAGGAATGAATAGGTTCTCCTTACATCGTCACTTTCCTTGTAACAGTTTCTTTTCGTAGTTACATCAACCTTATGAGAGCTTAGGCATTTCAGTCCATGGATAGGAGACGTATGAATACCAATCGGTCAATGAATAAGAAACTTGTGGATAGCAATATTCATCAAACTTGAATGAGATACCTTATCATATTTTGGAATAGGACAAGTGCAATGTCAATATGAACATTATGTGATGCAGAAAGATACGGACAGAGCAACCTTACATACCTTATCTTCCCAATGTAAGTACACAATCAAATATGTGAGCGCAATAATTTTGCTCCTTCTTTACGTTTCACTCTACATCACAAGTACATAATGGAACCAACATTAACCACCAACTACATTACAAAGGCATATGACAACAATGAGTTACATGTTTATCTTTAAAATGGCATTTCCTTCTCTACAATACCATTTACGGCATTAACATACCAACTATGTCCCATTCATTCCATACATTGACCACAAGCTACATTTCAAGTGTATAAGACAACCATAAATTACATGAGTTCCCTATTCACCCTTTACAATACCAATCATGGCCCTGTTTCATGCCAACAATACCATAACATTTTATACATTGACCACAACATCACATACCAATAACATTTCACCACAAGGTTTCTCCTCTACACTTTCTCATAAGCACCATATCACAATTATTCCATTAAATTGCTTCAATACACCTCACAACGACAAATCGGCCAAAATCCCCTAATTTACACTTATAGAAAAATAACAAGTTTAGGACCATAATAACACCATACATGTTGATATTTTATCCGTACCATGATTTTTCATCAAAACTACAAGTCATAATTCAAGTCACAATCCCATGGATAACACATCTTTTTCACAAAAACCAAAAGTGCCATGTCCAACACTTCCAACCATAACCAACATGATATACATAATATCTCATGCTTATAATATGTTAAAGTACAAGAATAATCACTTACCCAAGCTTAGAAGATGATGATCTTGTCCAAAAGTGCCTTAGGGTTTGAAGAGCCACCAAAAGAGTTCTCTTGAATATTCTAGAAAATGAGAGAAAGTGATGTGTGTGTCTAATGAAATAAAATCTGATTTTCCCCCTTTTTATAGACCTTTAGTACATGCTTATCCAATAGTAATTGTGTGTATACTTAGTCAATGGAAGAATGGGTCTTTTGACCCATTTTTGGCCCATGTCTTTTTCTCATTTTGGGCCCTTTTTGAGCCCAATTCACTTAACCCAAGAAAAGCAATAATTCCTCATGTTTAACTAATTTAATACATGTTACGATGATATTCCTACTCACGGGATTTATACTTGTGGCCTCAATCCCAAAAACAAGCAATTCTAGCCATGTATGACCTATTTTGACCATAAGGGTAAAATCGTCATTTTGACGCCAAATTCGTTCTCGAGTAATTTTATAATACCAATATATTATTTCACTCATTTCATGTATACTCTCGTGGTTGTAGAACTAAAGTGTCAAAAATCAGCTCGATATATCCCCTGGAACCCTTGGAACTTAGAAAATTTCCAACTTTCGAAAATCTTAAAATTCCATCCTGGCAAGCCCTGGGGAGCACCAGCTTTCTGCCTATGGGAAAAAAAGTTTGGCTCAGAGTGGCCTGGCACGGTCCCTAACGCGCCCCCCCTTAATTTTTTTTGAAAATTTTGTTTTTCAACTTTTCTTCGCGGGTTTGGTTAGATACTTCAAGTCTTATTATTTAACTTACTTATTGGACTCAATATACTTTTTTTAGAGGTCCTCTTGGCCTCATTTTGAACCCCACAAATGCTCCATGAAAATTTCAAAACACCTTCTATACAAGTTTAATCACATATACAAGGGCCAAATTCAATTATCTCCTCAATAGCATCACCAAATACATACTTATAGCTCCCGATACCTAAGTAAACATTATTTAACGTCATCACATAGGGCTAGGAAGGTACGGGGTGTTACACCCGGCTATGTTTTGAGTGAAGTTGAATAGCCCAAATTTGTTAATTAATTACTAATACTGGTTTTACCACGTACTTCATTATAGATAAGTAATCTGAAAGGAAGGAGGTTAATTCGGGGTAATACTGGAGTTATACAACAAGATATGTAATGCTACTCTATTCTGTATTCTTTGGCATGAAATCCAACACTTGTGTTACAAAGTGAGCTTCCAAAGTTCTACCATGGCAGTGTATGATCTCCCATGTGGCTAACGAACTTGCACCCACTCCCTAATGTGTTAAAATACATCAATATATACTTATTACCTAGTCTGCATGTCTACATTAAATAGCAAGCTTCATGAGTTCTCCTTTTATTCAAATAAGATCCATGTGTTATTTCATCTCCTAGGCATTTCATTTGTATACAAACTTCTCCCTACCTCATTGTTACAGCATCAAGTATTTATTCATGCATCTTTTACTGGTGGACTATTGTCCCAAAGCTCAATAATGTCATGACCGCCAAAGTAACAATATCAAAGGTAATAAACTAAGAAATGCAACTATTGTTATATACGATTGGCAGCTCAGGGGCGTAAGCATAGTATGGGCCAATCCCAATCTGTTAATATATGGGTGGCAGCTAGGGGTGTAAGCCTAGCATGGGCCAATCCCAAATTATGTATTTACCACTGATCAGTTGGTCAATTCTATCACATGGCTTACAAAAATGATAAAGTAAGAATGGTAAAGTGAAGAAAATAATGTAATATACAAGATTCCACCGATACAAGTAAAGGTGGTCTATTATGGTTTACACTTGTTCTGATTTTATTTGAGCACTCACTTTATATATTAGTTACTCTTTGCCTTACATATTCAGTACATTCTTTCGTACTGGTGTCCCTCACGGGGGAACCTGTATTTCATGTTGCAGGCATAATTACTTCAGCTAGTATGCCCCTCCAATAGGAGCATAGGACATCCAACGGCTATTGGTGTGCTCTAGGTTGATTCGGGACTTTCTGAGTCTGTTATATATGTTTTGGTATTGTATAGTAGCTATGTGTAAGGAGGGGGCTTGTACCGACCTTAACTAAGTTTATATCTCTTTTAGAGGCTTTGTAGATGATAAAGTGAAGTGTGGTTGTTCCTTGTCTTCCAGTCATTGTGGCCCCAATGGCCAAGTCATATATATATAGTTTTGGGCTTGACTACGTGGTTTATTTTCATTAAAGCTTAATATCTACATTTGGCAGCATCATTAAATGTTCATGGCAATGCATGGTAAGTACAAGGTTATGGGTTAGTGCTCTCGAGCCTTTATGGCTACGGGTGCTTGTCCGCCCCAATAGGATTTGAGACGTGACACCTATTGCGCTCAAGTTAATCTATGATTATCCTTTAGGATTAGACTTAGCTTATTTAGTGCCTTGGGATGGGATTGAGAAGAATTAGCCTATGTTTAGGTAGGTTCTTTCCATAGGTTGGGTTTTTAGGACTTATAGTTGGCCCTATGGCCCTATTTTATGATAGGATGCTCAGAATAGCGCCCTTTTGACCTAAATATTCTCATAACCACTCCTTTAGGATATTACTTGGGTTTGGGTTTAATTAGTCAATATAAAATTCTTAGTTAGCTTTGTTACCCCGAGTAGGGTAGTATTTTTCTGACTTAATAATTGGAACCCGCTTCTTCTTAAAGGATTTGGCCGCCTAAACTTGGAATTTATGATTAATGGACTTGAGATGGGATAAAACTCTGGGATATTACTACATACTGCTTATTTATTAATTCTAATTCAATTTAAACACCTGGCATATTGTTATTATCTATTAGTGCCGGTTCGAGTCCCGCATTTGCTATATTATTATTACCTGTCAATTTCGGTTCGAGTCCGGCATCTACTAGATTGTTATTATTCACTAGTTACGATTTGAATCTAGTATTTATTATCATTACTATTACTAATTTAGGGTTGGAAATCTAGTAGCGATCGGTAGAATTATGGTTATGGCTGAAAAAGGAGTTTAAGGTACGCATAATGCTTATTTTGGGCTCACTATACATTCATCATTTTTATATCTTATCCTTACTTTAATATAACTCTTTGTTTGTACCCATCATGCTTATGGGGGCTCAGATGGGTTTATTTTTCCTTGTGTGTGTCAGCTGAACTTTTGATGGTCCAGTTAGGTTATAGCTAGGCTTTTATTTTCGCTTTCGAGTTACTTACTTTCGATTTATCATATTTGCCTACTATAGCCTATTATTTCTAATTTTTTCCCATAATCATTGGCTTTAGATTATATACTCACATTTTATTTATATTTTTAGTATAATTGAGCTCAGTCGGCCTATAATGCCTACTGAGTACCTGTGGATTTTGTACTTATACTACACTTCTGTATTTTTTCCCTGGTGCAGATCCGAGTATGAGTCACCTCCATTTATGACATCTTTGAGTTGTGTTGTTGATTGCAGATTTAGGTGAGCTTTCAAAATCCAGAGCTGATCCTCCTCCTTCTGCTGCTATGATAGTCTTACTTTTTATATTCTGAGGGTACGATGTATATTTTTCCATTGTCTAGTACTTTTTTTGTCTTAGTAGCTCTTGTATTAACCTTACTAGGTCTTGGGGTGTTCATTTTAGTATTTTTTTTGTATTTTCCCATCTTCTGTATAGCATGCTTATATTTATATATATTCCTTTTTAGTGGTTTATTATTATTATTGTATTCGTATTTCTTTATCTTTCACTTTTTAGCCTGTTACTCATCATTTCGGGTTATAGTTTGGCTTACCTACTGGTGGGTTGAAGTACATGCCATCATGACCTGAAAAATTAGGTGGTGATAGTTTCGTATCAGAACCTAGGTTCACCGATATTGTCAGTTGAAGAGCAAGTATCTAGTACAATCGCACAGATTGGTATGATAACATCCGTATCCTATCTTTGGGAGACTACTAGATATTCTTAGGAAAATCCCATCTTTTTTATTCATTGTCTTACATTGTGTCTATATTGGTTTCTAGATTCTCAATTTTTTCACTCTTTCGTAGATGTCAACGATGCGGGCTATGGCGATCGGGGATTGGGCCTCCAAGCCAACAACTTAGGTACAAGTTAAAGGCATAGGTCAGCCCCAAAGTCGAGGTCAAAATACAGCTGCAGCCCCAGCTCAAGACCAAGCGAGGGGGCTTTCACCAGATTCGGCTATTGATCTAGCACCTAAGATAGCACCAAAGGATCTACCGCCACAACAGCTAGTAGGCCAGAGGCAACCCATGCGCCACCTAGATTTATATCTTCTTATGTCCTTCGTGATGCCTTAGTACAGTTATTCGGTATGGATGGTGGCCAGGCGATGGATAGGACCCAAACAGTAGCCTAGGGTGGACTTGGTATAGGAGTGTAGCCTGTAGCTGCGGTTCTAAGAGTAGAGGTTCCACCAGCACCAGTATAACCAACCGTAATTTGTATATACTAGTCCTAGTCATTTGGAACATGGTATATCTCTTTTGTATAGGTAAGGGACCAAGTTCCTTACATGTGTAGTGATGGTTAAAAATAGGTTTGGATAGTACTATTCTACCTTAAAGTTTAATATGGAAAATTGTATATAAGTGGTAAGTTAAAGTAAAGGAGATTTAGAAAATGGAATAAAATAAATGAGATGCTTTCTTGAATTAAATTAAGCTAGTAAGTGACTATTGGGTACATCACCTACTTTGACTTATTGAACAGCCTAACGAACCAAGTAGGTGTATCACCTACTAAAACTCTTTGACCAACTTAATGGGACTAGTAGAAGCACCACCTACTTGAATTGATTCTAGCCCAAACTGATTGGGAGAAAATGTGAAGAATGGGCAGTCAAGGCCCAAAAATCTTAAGTCCACAAAGTCCTAAGTGATATGGCCAAGTAGGTGCATCATCTATTTGATAAAATATGGCCCAAAGTGGGTGAGAAAGTCAGCCAAAGCAGGTCCCTTTAAAAGGGGCTGAAATCTTTTCTTTTCATTCATTTTAACTTAAACAAAAATCTAATTTCAAGAAGTTTTCTCTCTAGTTCTCTCTTAGCTTCACATAGCAGCCATCAATACCTTTAGGTTTCTTAAATATTATCTGTTTATTCAAGTTTAGTTAAAGTGGAGTTCAAGCTCTTGAAGAAGTGCAAGTTAGGGAAATAAAAATCTCCACCAAGTATGGTAAAGCTACTACCAAATCTATTATTTTCTTCATCTTAAACTAGTAGGAGTATGTGTGATGGTTTTAGTAATATTCCTCTTCTTATCAAGCTATGTCGGAAAGGACAACCTAAACTTTGAAGAATCCAATTCTAGTAAGTGGTATTCTGTTCAGCAGGGTAAGTTGCTTAAATTTCCATCCCTCTCCTTGTCTTGAACTAATTAGCAAACTTGGTATGTGTTGATGAGTTAGGAATTGTACCTTTTATATAGTGTGATCATGGGGTATATGTTCTGGTGGTCTATGAATGTTGATACAACCACGGAGGGGAGTCCTTTTTAAATTCAATTGTGAGCTCATTTAAGCATTTTAAATGTAATATTAATCAGGACTCATGAAACAGTAATAGAAAGCTATGAGTTCATAATTCCCCTGCCACATTGTGATGTTTAGGGGACGTTTTATGTATATTATAATAATGGGTGTGACTGTATGTGTGGAGAAGTCATGGAGACATTAAAGGACATAAACATTGCACATTATGGTGATACGCCACTAAATTGCTTATTACATAGACTTACCACATACCACACATTTGTATATTAATTTGTTGGGTATTCTACAACCTATGGAGTTTTTGGGAGGACCTTATAAGAAGGTTGTATGATATATAGACGTGATTAAATGAAAAGGGGAGGAAAGAACACCTTTGCTAGATAAATTGTGGGCTTACTGCCCGATTACTATTTTGGTGAAATCAAGTAGCTCAAATTGGTTGATTAGTGACTAATACTAGTTTTCCTACTTATTTTATTGTAGATTAATAATCTAAACAGATCTTAAGTCATACTATTTGAATTGTACAACAAGGTATGTAAGTCTATTTAATTCCATATTTGTTGGCATGAAATCTATACTTGTGTCACTACCAACAAAGTGAGCTTCCTAAGTGCTCTTCCTAGTAAAGGACACATAGTGACAACATATGATCTCCAACATGGCTAATGATATTATTCCCTCTCCTTAATGTGTTTAATAACTTCAATATGTGTCTATCACTCTACACTTGTGTGTTTGATCTCCTAAGTGCTAGTATGAAAAGGGTGTTCTTAACAATAAATTTCATGAGTTCTTCTCTAAGCAAAACAAATTTCATTGAGTCATATAAATTCCTAAGTGTCATATTTATGTTACCTTTAATTTCTATGTCATGGTTACTGCCTCATATACATATTCACATGTCTCTTACTACTTGTCCATAATTCCAAAGCTCAATAAACCATCACCACAAAAATAACAACCTTAAAGATTAAAGAAAATAATGCAAAGTTAATCTATATATATGGGTAGCAGCTCAGGAGAAATAGCCTAGCATGGGTCAATCCCAATATACATATTTATGGGTAGAAACACACGGGTGAAAGCCTAGCATGTGCCAATCACAATTAATATACTTATGGGTGGCAACTTATGGGAAAATTTCCTAGCATGGGTTGATCCCAATTTGTGTATTTATGAGGATTGTATCCCAGGGGTTAAAATGACTAGCATGAGTCATCTTCTTCTACCTCTGATTAGTTTGTCAATTGTATTACATGTCTTATAAAATTTATAAAGAAATCGAAAGTAAAGAAATGATTATAATGTACATGATCCCAGAAGTGTTACCAAAGGTGGTCTCTCATCCTTATCCATTTATACATGGGTAACCTGATTTCATTTGAGCTCTTCACTTGTATATAGTTACATTTTGCTTTATGTAATCAGTACATTCTTTCGTACTGATGCCCCTAATAGGGGATGGTTGCTTTATGTCACAAGCACAAGTACTTCTGCTAGTAGACCTCCATAGTAGGAGCACAGGATACTCATCAGTTGTTGGTGAGCTTCAAGTTGCTTCATGGATTTATCGAGTCTTTGATATATGCATTTTGGTATTGTATAGTAGTTTTGTAAGACAGGGCCTATCCCAACCTGGACTGAGTTTTCTATCTTATAGAGGATTTGTAGACTAATGTATGAAGTTCAAATACATTTTATCTAGCAACAGTTGTAGGCCCAACGGCCAAGTCATGTATATATGTTTTGGGCCTATCAATGTTGGTCATTTATTACTGTAGCTTATATATATACTTGCCAAAGATTCATGAATATTATATTTATATGGATGGTAAGTATATGTTATAAGTTAGTTCTCTCAGGTCTTTAGGGCGTTGGGTGCCTGTCCATCTCAATTGGATGTGGGGTGTGACAACTAGTAGTTCCACAATGAGCGGCAACCCAACCAACTATGACTTCTGAGAAGCAGAAGATGCTGGGCCAATATCTTAGATTTGCTATACCGAGGTTTCCAGAGGCCTTAGTTGTGAGGCCTCATACTCTTTCACTGGCATAGAACCCTATTATAACCCTATAAATTGATCCCTCAGATACTCGTATATGCTGCGAGGCATGTATTTCTCAAAGAAAGCCTTAAAGAACTGAGTCTAAGACATAAGAGTAGATCCAGCTGGCCTACAATTAATATATCCCCTCCACCTTTATCTCGCTACTCTGTCAAACTTGTAAGTGGTGTAATCCACACCATACGACTCATCCAGGCCCAAATAACGCAACCTCTCCTCACAATTAGAGGTTGCGTAATTTGGACCTGGATGAGTCGTATGGTGTGGATTACACCACTTACAAGTTTGAAAGAGTAGCGAGACAAAGATGGAGGGGATATATTAATTGTAGGCCAGCTGGATCTACTCTTATGTCTTAGACTCATTTCTTTAGGTCTTTCTTGGAGAAATACATGCCTCGCAGCATATACGAGTATCTGAGGGATCAATTTATAGGGTTACAATAGGGTTCTATGGCTGTGAAAGAGTATGAGATGAGATTTCATGAGTTAGCCGACATACCACCATTATTTAACCTACTGAGTATGAAAGGATTCGGTACTTTATTAGAGGATTGAGACATCCATTCCATATAGCTACTCAGAGTCTTGTAGTTGTGGGCAGATCATTTGTTGATATGATTGAATATGCTCACACTATGGATGATATGCATCACAAGGACTATGGTGGAAATGATAAGAGACTTTGTTAGCAAGGCAGTTACAGTGGGAGCCACAATGGTCCACAATTCAAAGGTAGAGGTTTTTAGGGTAGGTATCCCCAGCCGTAGTCGTATCAGTATCAGGTTTGGTCTAGTAGGCCCATTCAGGCAGTGCTATAAATTTCAGTTAGGTGTCAGCCTGGTTTAGTGATTTCAGTGGGTAGAGCGGTGCTCAATCTTCTAGGAGAATTCAGCCGGGGTTTTCAGGTTGAGGTTGCCATTTCAGGCCAGTCAGATCTTTTCTATAGGGTAAAGTGCTCGAGGCATGCTATTATTATGGTGTTGTGGGTCATTTTGCCCAGAGTGTCCATATTATGGGATGATTAGGCATTCTGCATAGAGTATTTAGTCGATCGGGTCAGTGTTGCCTCTAGCTAGGGGTGGTGTACAGGTTCTCAAGGGTGGTCCCCAAGGTTCTCGATGGGATCCCTAGGTAGGTAGGGTAAGTGGTCAGGTAGGCACCCAGTTTGGAGGTGGGCAAGGTCACCTATATGTTCTTCCTAGTAGGCCAAAGGCTGAGGCTTCAAATATTTTTGTTACTGGTATGATCTTGGTCTTCCATAAACAAGCTTCTCTTTATTTGATCTAGGCTCCACGTATTCTTATGTGTCTACTTATTATGCACCTCAGTTGGGGTTGTCTTGGGAGACATTATCTATACCTTTGAGTTTATCTACTTCCATGGGTGATTCTTTAGTAGTGGATCAGGTGTATAGATTGTTTATAATGACTATTGGGGAGTATAAATCTTGAGCTAACTTGATTGTGCAAGATATGGTTGATTTCGATGTGATTCTGGGCATGGACTGGTTATCCACCTATCATGCGGTCTTGAATTGCTTTGCCAAGACTGTTACATAAGCCATGCCTGACATGTCCCCTGTTGTGTGGTAGGGTACTTATAATCGTGCGTTGATGGGGATTATTTCTTATATTCAGTCTAGGAGGCTGGTAGCAAGAGGTTGTATGCCTTACCTTGCTTATGTTCTTGATGTTAGTATGGAGAGTCCTCTACTTGACACTGTTTAGCTAGTCTGTGAGTTCCTTGATGTCTTTCATACCAACCTACCTGGCCTTCCTCTTGAGCATAATATAGACTTTGCTATTAATCTCGAGTCGAGCCCCGAACCTATTTCTATGGGACCTTATCGAATGACTCTTACCGAGCTAAAGGAGATAAATATTCAGCTTTAGAATCTTTTTAGTAAGGGGTTTATTAGACCTAGTGTCTCACCTTGGGGTACCCCTGTTATATTTATGAAGAAGAAGGATGGCTCTATGAGTATGTGTATCAATAATAGGAAACTGAATAAAGTGACAGTGAAGAATAAGTATCCTATGCCTTATATCGATGATCTATTTCACCAGCTTCAGGGTGCGGCCATATTTTCTAAGATTGATTTAGATCTGGCTACCATTAATTGAGGAATCGGGTGGAGGACATCCCTAAGACAGCCTTCAGGACTCGCTACGGTCATTACGAGTTCCTAGTGATGTCTTTTGAATTGACCAATGCCCCATCAACATTTATGAACTTGATGAACCGTATATTCAGGCCCTATTTGAACTCTTTCGCGATTGTTTTTATCGATGACATCCTTGTCCATTCGAGGAGTAGGGAGGAGCACGAGCAACATATAAGGATTGTTCTCCTATAACACCCCAGATGTTTACGATGTCGTTCGTCCCATGTTGTAGGCTTACGAGCCTAGATTTAAGAATTTTATCAATATCAATCGTGTTCGAGAATAATTGATTTAAATTAAAATTTGGTAAAAGGTTATATTTCTTTTTCCATCCCAAAATGTTTTAAATATTTGTAAAAATTATTTTATTAAGATATATTAGTGTATGTACTTATTTTAAAGAGTTTTAAAATTTACTACTATTTTAACAGAGATAGTAAGTCTTATTATGTCGATAAATTATTATTATATGAGGTAGGATTTATTCGAAATAATTTTCTATTAATTGTTTTATATTTAAAATATTATATTTATTTTATCACGAACTTGTACAATACCCGAGTACTTACATAATGGGATTAAGACTAATATTGGTATGTCACCTCCACTTCCACGTGAAAACGGAGGGAGTGGACAGCAAGTCTTTACTTTAAATGGTGGCATCCTTCTTACTTTCAACTTAGTACCTTACCTAATAAATTAATATTATTCTGTAACCTTATCCATTTTTGGATTGTGAAGACCTCCTAACCCCTCTTTAAATAAGTATATATTTTAGAAACTTTTTCATAATAAAAGGAATAGTTTGCAAAGTTGCTCTTTATATATTGCAATTTCTATGTATGTACACGGCTTCAACATCCATTTCAAAAAATGATGTTCCAATTTCAACTAGCTGCATATTACTCTTATACACTGAACAAATTTGTATAATTCACGATAAAAGATGATTTTGTAGAGAAACTACTATGTACATGATTTATTTTATCATTGAAGGATAATTGATTATCTACCTCAAGCTATTCGAGTTAAAGTTTTAGGTATGTAATGGCTATTTCTCTCTTTTTTTTGGCATGATTCTGTAATCTTAGAGGTTTCGAGTTTAGCATGGTTTTGGTGAGCAATTTACCAATTTTTTTGGATAGTGTGTCTATTTTATATTTGTGGATATTTTAAAGTCATACTGGTGTGGTTAATGGACTTTATATTTGTCATATATATGTTAAGGAAACCATACCATTCATTATGCAACAATAGTGTATATATAAGATTAGGAATGTTTGATTACTTAGTTATTAAAATTTGGCATGTAGCTTAGAGTAAAGGTTCATTATATTCTCAATTTAGGGAATGTGGTGATAGGTTTGAACTTTTACTTACCAAGAGCCTAGCCATTAATAAATTTGGCAGAAGACATTTTTTGTAGTATGATTATTTTTTAGAGTAGATTTGGTATTAATCTTGGACTATTAAATTGAATATGAAAACATACTCTTATATGAGATTAGAAGTCAATTTTTATATGCAATACCTTTTTGGAAAGTTGCTTCATGGAGTTTGTGGAATATGTGGTTGTTAAATAGAGAGTTCATACGTACCTATGGGTTACATGTGGGTTCCTAACTTGTGTACATACATATTCATGCATTTACTTGCTTTTAGATATCATGGTGATTTTCTAATAGAGATTTATGTGCTTTTAGATAAAATGGTGGTCTTGTCGGCTGACATACTGAATTAGTTATTTCTATTCTGAGCTACTGGAATAACTGAGATTTTTGTTGTGACATGATTTTCTTGTTGTTTTCATACATACACATACACGGTCCATATGCACTGCATTTTATGTCCTAGGGGCAAGGATCGGGGTGACACTTACGCTATATGCATTGCATGCCTCTAAGGTTAGTGATCAAGGTACATGTATGCCTACACCATGCATTACATTACATTTTATATGGTTGTAAAATTTGACTTTGATTTGTTGTTGTTAGTTGTGTGCGGGGCCTATGGAGGGTTAATAAGTTGCTGGTGTTATGGTGATATAAGAATCAAGTACATATATAATTGGTTGCGAGTTATCCATAGTAGGTTGCCATGTTAGAGCAGTGACAGTTGTATGAGCTAAAGTAGGGGCAGGTAAGATTGTTGAGGCTACGATTTTTTAGGCTCTGATTGTTTTGAATTTCTTTCCTTTTTTATGTGATTGTGGTTAGTTGGAACCTGTGGAGCTTATGGGGGCCGGGTAGATTATGGATTGATTGGCTATTAACACTAGCTTTTCCATTTATATTAGTGTAGACTAACACCTTAAAAAGGAGGCTGAATTGTGGTAGTTGTGTTGGTCAGAAAACATGAACAAGTATGTAAAAGCTATTTCTCTTCTTTTCATGGCATGATTCTTGATGTCAAGAATTTGAATCTAGTGTACTATTGAGGGATATCTCGTAGAGCTTCCCGATTTCATTGTTATCGCTTGTTTGAAATAGTTATTTCTTGTCTAGAGCTCATATTAATATGGATGTAGTGTGTAGTTGGAGAGTAAAGAAATGGAGAATCTCTAATCATAGGGATAGTTCATATGTAATCAAACACTAATCGAGGAAATATCGGGGTGTTTAGATATATGATAAGGTCTATGTAAGTAACTTAAACATGTTTTGATATTGTTCAGGGTTTAATAAACCTCGCATATCTCGTTGTGTAGAGCTCCATTTTAAGTATAAAAATATGTTTTGGAAAGCTAACACATATCTTTAAAACTTTTAATTTTATGACAAAATCTAGTTTTGCTGTTATGGACTCGCAAGAGAGGACAAGTTCTATCAAGTTTTTCAATTTAGAAACCCCCTATGTGCTATTGTTAGTATTTTAATGAAATATTTTTGTATGAAGTATATATTTTGGTGATTCTGGGCTCTTTGCAACTCCAAGACAAATACTTAAAACTTTTATGACGGTTGTAAAGCTTGGTTATGCCATTTTCCTATTCAAAACTAAGTTACAAACAAGACAATTGGTTTGTCCAGGTTTACTGTTTTGAGGATTTAGTGTGATTTGCAAAACTAGGCTAACCTTTTATGCTAATATTCATTCATATCAATGTGCTAGAATTACTGGAAATTCAAGAGGTATTTAATTGTGTGTCAAGGTTGTATATACTTGTGTATAAGCTGAGAAACTTGAAATAATTATGTGGATTACGATTTGAACTCTTTGAGTTATAGTTGGACTATCTATGTGTTAAAAAACTAAGGTTTGTGTATAAACTTGAACTTGTACTCTTGTTACCTACGGGTGTATTTGAAATGTTCATTGTGTCGTACGCTCCAATTGCCTATTTGATCAAATACTTCATTTGGGTCACATGGTCGAATGTTCCTTTATTTCGATATCACTTCTGTCATGTTAGGATATAATGAGACCTTATAGAGTCTTTGCTGGTTTAATTTTACAGTTTTAGGTCCTTACTTGTAATATGCATTTGTTCCTAATTTGAATTTGTCCACGTGCCTGAATAGATCCCATGTTCATGTACCCTATTTATTTGTTATCACCTAGTAAGTATTTATTATATAGTCTGAACCTTTTCATTTGAGGAGTTACATGCCTCCATTTGAAACACACGTATGCCCCCATTTGAAATGTCTAAATGTATTTTAAATGAACCATGTGCTAAGTAGAACTACTTGCTCACTTGATATACACTTTAATGGACCGTTGCTACATGCCCTAATATTCATACTTGCTCACTTGATATACACCTTAATGGACCATTGTTACATGCCCTAATTTCATAGTTGTCACACGCCTTCATGACTCATTTGTGTATATTCTTTGTGCCCAATAAAGTTCATTAAATCATATAAGTTCCTAAGTATCATAATGAAGTTCCATTTTGCTTCATATATCATTGTTGCTGCCTCGGTTATTTTATTCACATGTCTATAGTTCTAAAATCTCCAAAGAGTTATGGGTCAATTTGTATATTTATGAAGACAGTATCCTAGGGGTGAAAATGCCTAGCATGGGTAATCCTATTCTACCACTGATCAGCTGGTCATTGTATTAAATAATACAATGTTTATAAAAAAAAGAGTAAAGTAAAGAAAATATGTAATGTGTGGTCCCACAAGTATAACAAAAGGTGGTCTTTTATCCTTATCTATACAGTTATACATTGATACCTTATTTCACTTGAGCTTTTGTTTTACATATGTCCCCTTTATGCCTTACATATTCAGTATATTCTTTCGTATTGACTCCCCTTTGCCTTGGGGGCACTGTATTCATCCTTGAAAGTCATTAGGTGGGCAGTGGTCTTCGCTGTATATGGTCGAGTTAATCTGATGATTTGTACGCTTTATTCTTTCTGGAGTTGCTGAGTTTAGAATCTACTTTAGCTTTATATAGTTCATGGGAACGTTGAGGCCTGTCCCAACTAGTGAGTAGCAATTTTTCATCCTAGAGGCTTGTAGACAACTATTGTGGGTGTGGTAGTTAGTTACAGTCTAGTTGGCATTATATAATACTTCGTTATATTTGAGTCTATTTATAATTTATTTATTTTAATTGAGTTTGGCCTTGACAGTTTACTAGTAATATTTGGTTCAATTTCAGTCAATTCACTCAGTCAAGTGTGGCACCAGATGCTAGTCTTACTTCCTTGAGTTAGGGGTATGACAAACCTACACTATGAGAGATTATCGACTTTATGCCAAATTCTCAAAGTGCGAGTTCTGGCTTGAGTTTGTAGCATTCTTGGGGCACGTGGTGTCTAAGGATGGCATTATGGTATACCCGGCGATAATTGAGGCCATTTGTGACTGGTCTAAGCTTATATCTCTGACTGAGGTTCACAGTTTTATTGGGTTGGCCGGCTACTACAAGCGGTTTGTTGAGAGATTTGCCATTATTGCAGCACCTATGACTAGATTAACTAGGAAGGATGTTTAATTTTAGTGGTTCGATGGGTGTGAGTCAAGCTTTCTAAATCCCAAGGACTTGCTCAATTCTTCACCTATTCTTACTCATCTAGCTAAGGGAGAGGGGTTTACTATATATTGTGATGCTTCAAGTGTTGGTTTGGGTTGTGTTCTGATACAGCAGGGCCGAGAGGTAGCTGAAGGTGCATGTGTGCAAATACCCCGCCTATGACTTTGTAATACCCTGTACCTTCCCAACCCTATGTGATGACGTTGAACAATGGTTACTTAGGTATCGAGATGCCATGAGTATGTAATTTGTAATGTTAGTGATGAGAAAATTAAAATTTGGCCTCGTATATGTGATTACACCTTCGTAGGAGGAGTTTTATGATTTTTGTGGAGCATTTGTGGGGTTAAAAATGAGGCTTGGAGGGCCTCTAAACAAAGGATATTAAAGGTAATAAGTAAGTTAAAGAATAGGACTTGAAGTATCTAACCAAACCCGCGAAGAAAAGTCGAAAAATGATATTTTCAAAAATAATTGGAGTGGGGCGCGCCAGAGGGAATTCCACGCCACTCTGGGCTAAAAATTTTAGTCCATAGGCAGCAAGCTGGCGCGCCCAAGGGTGTGCCAGGGTGGTTTTGCCCATTTTTCGAAAGTTGGAATTTTTCGAAGTCCCAAGGGTGCCCGGGAACATACCGGGCCGATTTTTGCCACGTTTATTTTACAACCATGAGCATATACATGTAATGAGTGAAGTATTATAATGGTATGATGAAATTACTCAAGAAAGAATTTGGCATCAAAATGACGATTTTACCCTTGTAGTCAAAATAAGCCATACGTGGCTAGAATTGCTTGTTTTTGGAATTGAGTCTACAAGTATGAATTGCGTGAGTGGAAATATTGTCGTAAAGCGTATGAAATGAATTAAACATGAGAAATTATTGATTTTATGGGGTTAAGTAAATTGGGCTCAAAAGAGTCCGAAAATGAGGCAAAAGACAAATGACCCATTCTTCCTTTGACTAATTAATAATTGAGCAAGGTGGTTAAAGAGGAATTCAAGGCTCTATAAAAGGGGCACAAAAATCAGATTTTAACCCACAAAATACACATGCTTTTCTATCTTTTTTTCTAGAATTCTCAAGAAAGCTTCTTTGGCTCTCAAAACCCTAAGGCACTTCTTGGAACAAGATCATCAATTTTCAAGCTTAGGTAAGTGATTATTATTATGGATTAATATATTATATGCATGGTCGATTATTTAAATCATGTTGGTTATGCTTGGAATTTGTGAATATGGCACTTTGTGTTTTTGTAAAAGATGTGCCATCTATGGAATTTAAACTTGAAATATGACTTGTGGTTTTGATGAAAGAGCATGGTATGGATGAAATATCAACTTGTATGGTGTTATTATGTTGTTAAACTTGTTATTTTGTTATAAGTGTAAATTATTGGATTTTGGCCGATTTGTTGTTGTGAGGTGTATTGAAGTAAATTGATGGAATAACTGTGATGTGGTGGTGTTGGAGAAGTGTAAAGTATGAACTTGGTGTGACATGCTATTGTTTATCATGTATTGGTCAATGTATGGAATATTGTGTTATTATTGGTATGATGATTTCATCAATGGTATTGTCAAGGGGGAAATGTCATGTTAAAGACAAACATGTAACTTATTGTCGTTATATGCCATTGTAAGGTAGTTGGTGGTTAATGTTTGTTCCATTATGTACTTGTGTTGTAGAGTGAAACATAAGGAAGGAGAGTTACTATTGTATGAAAACTTAAGATTGTTGAATCGTATTGAGAATACAAGGTATGTAAGGTTCTTTTTTCTATATCCTTCTGCAACATATTGTTCACATTGACATTGGACTTGTTTCAATTTTGAGAGGCTTGAAGTATATCAATTCAGTTTGACGTATATTATTATTCATATGTGACCTATTCTTAGATGAATGATGATTCACTTACCTTTTATTCATTGACGGAAGTTCCAAGGATGTCATAACATTGTAATTTCTAAAAGAACCATCTCAAAGAGAGTAGGATGTAAAAGAATCTATTTATTCTTGAGAAGCATTTTTCCAATCATGTCATGTTCCAAAGTCCTATAGTATTATGATTATCCTTGTACCAATCTTTCATAAATAAAAGTACCAATCTCATAAGAGTAATGAGAGAGGTGATGTGCAAGTTAGTATAATTAGTCCTCATAAGTGAAGATGTCAATCTCATGAAGTATAGGAGTGAATTGAGATGTGTATGTAAGTGTGTGTTTTAATGTCATGATCTTTAATGTGCCATTCTCATAACCAAGTAAAGAGAAGAAGCAATGTAAAGAAGTAATGCGCATGGTTACTATACGTTTCAGTGAGTATGGATCAAATTCTAGAAGGTATAAGTTCAATATGGAATAATCCCCATATTATGTTATGTTATTTAGTGTAACCCACCAAAGGTGGAGGCCCGATATTATATACTATCATGATCCTTAATGTATTAATCTCTCATAAGTTGATATATCAATCTCTCCCATGTATGTTAACCCACCATAGAGTGGATGTATGTTCTCCCATCATAGAGTGGATGTATGTTAACCCACCATGAGAGTGGATGTATGTTAACCCACCATGAGAGTTAACCCACCATGAGAGTGGATGTATGTCAACCCACCATGAGAGTGGATGTATGTTAACCCACCAAGAGAGTGGATGTATGTTAACCCACCATAGAGTGGATGTATGCTAACCCACCATGAAAGTGGATGTAGGTTAAACCACCAATAGAGTGGATGTACGTTATATTATTAACCCCCCAATAGAGTAGATGTATGTTATATTGTTACCCCACCACTAGAGTGGATGTATGTGGATGAATGTTATTCTTTTACAACCTACTAATCAAGTAGATGAACAAAAGTCGTAATGAACATAGAAGCAAGAAAGAATCTATTGGGTATAGAAGAATCTATTGGAGGCAAGTCTCTTGAGTGAAGGTAATTTCCCTTGAAGGAGCGTAGTTATAAAAGATATTATATAAAATGTTGGTTTATACACATTGACTATTCTCTCATATTTTATTCTGTTGACATTCTCATGTATGGTGCTATTTCTTATGAGCGTTACATACTCAGTACATTCTTCGTACTGACCCCCTCGGGGTACTTACCTTACATGTTGCAGGTGCAGGCATTAGTAGACCTCCTCCGTAGACTGCGGATCATTTGCAGAGTTTTGGTGAGCTCTAGTTGGTTTGGAGCCTCCTGAGTCATAGTTGTATATTTGTTTTGGTGTTATTAATGTTGTATAAAGCGGGGACTTGTCCCGACGTGAAGTTGGTCTTGTAGATGCATCTGTTAGAGGCTTTGTAGACATAGGTGGGTATATGGATGTAAGAGACAAATGTCCGTTTTAACTTGATGGCCCCAACGGCCAAGTTTCATAAATATATATGTATAGCATATGTTCCATGTTCATCTTTTCCGCATAGTTGCATAAGGTTTAATAAGATTCATATTAGGATATGCATACGACAGTTCATGAGTAAAGATTTGTTCTCTCAGGCCATATCAACTTCGGGTGCCAGTCCGGCTCGAATGGGATTTTGGGTCGTGACAAAATTGGTATCAGAGAAGGTCGTTCTATGGTTGATTACAAAGCCGTGGATGAGTGTGTTATGAACCACATTTATAAGTAGGAGGTTACGGGACATTTAGGATGTGGTCTCTTTTCTTCATTCTAGATCGTGCAATAAAGCCAGTGTTGTAAGTTGAATTGTATCTGACCATGGTGATTGTTTTTCTTTTGTATAGTAAACATGTCAATCACGAGAAGAGGTAGAGGTAAAAGAAACAGGTAGATATGCCTGCTGAAGAAGGAATGAGTAGATTACCACCTGACCAAGTTAGTCAAGGTGGAGCTGACGCTGAAATTGCATCGCGGTCTTCTTCTACCTTTCCAGCTCCGAAAGAGCCAAGAGGTAGAGAAGTACCCGCAGAACCACCAATGAATGCCACAGATCAATATTTAAGAAATGCAGTACATATGTTGACACAGTTAGTGGCTGCACAAACCCAGGGATGAACTGGACCAATCGTAAATGAAGATGACGCGGCTAGAGTAGCTAGTCGGCTTACACAGGACTTTCTAAAATTAGACCCTCCCATATTCACAGGGTCCAATCCGAAAGCAGATCCACAGGATTTCGTGGACCAAGTTCAAAGGGCACTAGAGGTGATGCACGAAACAGGTGTAGAAATGGTTGAGCTAGCAGCTTATAGACTGAAGGGCGAGGCTATCTTGTGGTATGAGGACTGGAAAAGATGAAGGGGTATTGATGCACTCCCAGCTGATTGGGAAGAATTTAAAATGGCATTCCTTGATCATTACCTCCCATATGAGATTCGGGAGGCACGTGCAAACCAATTTCTATATTTGCATCCAGGAAATATGAGTGTGAGAGAATACAGTTTGCAGTTTAACTCCTTGGCTAGATATGCTCCGAATGTAGTAGCCACCATGGAAGATAGTGTAACACCCCGTAATTTTCTAACCCTAACCTCATTTGATACCTCGGGGTCAAATCTACCTAGGTGTTAGGATTCCATGAGTATGTGTTTTATAGTGTCATTGGTGAAATATTTGATATCATACCTAATGTGTGCGATTAGACCTTTTTAGGAGGTGTTTTTGGATTTCGTGGAGCATTTGTGTGATACCGCGTACACATTCCAACCTCATTTGGTGACTTGGAGTCATGTTTACTTGATGATTAAGATCACTAAGTAAGTATTTTGTAGTGTTTTGATAAGGCATGAAAACTTGCGCCACTGTCCTGTTTCAGGGGGTGTGGCGCAAGACCCTGATTCAGAGGACAAGTATTTCTTGCGCCACTGCCTTGCTTTGCAGAAGTGGCGCAAGGCACAAAAAATGTGCCCTTTCGGGCTCGTTTCGCAACGCAATTCTACGTCGATTCTTATATGGTTTCTTTTGGTTACTTGGGAGTTCTTTGAGTATTGTTAAAGCTTAAAATACCTCAATACACTCCTACATACTTCTACATGATCAAACCATGAAACACAAGTAATTATCAAAAATGTTCAGTGAAGCAATGGGCGACTAGAATTTCTATTTTTGCGAGTGAGACAACAAATGAGAATCTCATAAATGAATATTGTCGTGACGTTATGGAATTATTTAAATATGATATATATTATGGATTACATATTAAATTTGATGGGTTAAATGGATATGTGTCATTGGGCTCACTTAAGGCCCAAAATGAAGCCAAAAGGCAAGGCCCACTTTGACCAAACAACCATTGCATTTAATGCAAGAATATGGCTAAGGATGACTTGAGTACTATATAAAGGCCCCAAAATCAGATTTTTATTCCTAAACACACACAACACATTTTGAGAATTTACAAGACATTTCCTTTTGGTTCTCTCAAACCCTAAGAACCCTAAGCCCTTTTCTTTGGACAAGATCATCCTATTCCAAGCCTTGGTAAGTATTTATTCTCATGGATTAATATATTATATGCATGGTAGAGTATGTAAATCATGCTGTTTATGCTTGAAAATGGTTTACATGGTACTTTGTGTTTTTATATAAGATTTGTGATCCATGAGATTCAAGCTTGAATTATGACTTGTTACTTTGATGGAAGAGCTTGGTATGGATAAAATATGAACATGTATGGTGTGATTTTGTTATTAAACTTGTTATTTTTCTAAAAGTGTAAATTGTGGGATTTTGGCCGATATGTGTTATGAGGTGTATTAAGGTAATTTGATGGCTTCTTTGTGATATGGTGTGGATAAGAAAGTGTAAAGGAGAAGTGTTGTGGTGAAATGTGTTGATTATCATGTATTGTTCAATGTATGGAATATTGGGGGATTTTTGGAATAATAATTTGATCAATGGTTTTGTCAAGGGGAAATGACATGTTTAAAGGCAAACATGTAACTCATTGATGTTATATGCATTTGTAAAGTAGTTGATGGTTAATGTGAATCCCGTTATATATTCGTGATGTAGAGTGACACATAAAGAAGGAGAGGGACTATTGTATGAACCTCTAGGATTGTATATTCGTATTGAGAATACAAGGTATGTAAAGTTACTCTGTCCGTATCACATTACACTTGTTCTATTGCGAAATGTACCAAGGTATCCTATACTCGGTTATCAATTGTCATTAGCACATATTTCCTACTCATTGATCAATGGTGAATCACATGTCTTATATTCATTGACTAATGTTCCATAAGTCCAATAAGATTGTATTCCAAAGTTCCAATAATGGTTATACTCATGTGTCTCGTTCATTGGTTATTGTTTAATGGTTCCAATGGTGTTATGTTTCTAATAAGGCTATGTTTCCAACAATGTCTATTCATATGTCTCTCACTCATTGATTATTGATCCAAAGTTTCATATAAAGTTATTCCTATCATAGTACCAATCTCTCAAAAGTAATGAAAAAAGTAATGTACAAGTGAATGTACCAATCTCTCACAAGTAAAGATATCAACCTCAAAGTAAAGAACAAAGTAATGCATATGTGGTTAATGATCAAGTATGGGTGGCAGCTTTGGGGGCAAAATGCCTAGCTCAAGCCGATCCCGAGGTTGTTGGATCAGGGGGCAGTCCTAGGGGCATAAGCCTAGCTCGAACCGATCCTGACAGGGGGCAGCTCTAGGGGTAATAACCTATCTCGAGCCGAACCTGAAATGTTGTATGGGTGGCAGCTCTAGAGGCATAAGCCTAGCTCGAGTCGAACCCAGGGTGGCAGCTCTAGAGGCATAAGTCTAGCTTGAGCCGATCCTAACATAACGTTTCGCTATGTAAAGACCCACTGATCAGTTGGGGCCCGGGTACAGTATAGCACAGTCAAAGGTGAATAAGCATTGAGTAAAGAAAGCAATACACATGGTTCCCAAAGTGCAGAACGTTGACTTATTCATATTTATTATTCATTTGCATTTGAGTTCATTGAAATATTTATGTATTATACAGTTTCATTTGAGCCTTACATACTCACTACATTCTTCGTACTGACCCGTCTTGGGGATTTATCTTACTTGCTGCAGGCGCAGGTACTAGTAGGCCTCCCCAGTAAGTTGCCAGTTGTGTGCGGATCATTGGTGAGCTCCAGTTAGTTTGGGGCTTCTCCGAGTCACCGCAGTTCATATGTTTTGGTATTTTACATAGTGTATAAAGTGGGGACTTGTCCCGACTTTCAGTTGGTTTTGGTAAATGCATTTGTTAGAGGCTTTTGTAGACATATGTGGGTGTATGGATGTAAGGTGACACATGATGTCTTGACTTGATGGCCTCAATGGCCAAGTTTCACATATGTATATATATATATCACATGTCCCGTGAGTTCCGTTATTAGCATTTTAATGTCCTTACTTTGTAATGGTGTTTCTTATGACATGCATATGAACCAATAGAAGCAAAGCTTGGTTCTCTCGGGCCTTATCGGTTACGAGTTCCAATCACACCTCATTGGGATTCGGGGCGTGACAGATAGAGTCCATCGATATGTGGATAGATTGGAGCCTTATTTGGTATGAGACTGCACTATTGCTGCCTTAAATCGAGATATGGATATAGCTAGAATACAAGCCTTTGCGCAGAAAATGGAGGAGCAAAGGCAAAGAAAGAGGACGCAGAAAGCTGAGGAAGAGCTATAAAAAAGGGTGAGACTTATGGAGCAGTCTATGGTGTCCCCAGAAGAATCTCGATCTCGAATGTTACCACCTAGACCCCCATCCTCTTATTTCACAGCAGGTGCTTATTCTCAATCCCGAGGGTCTAGAGGTGGTCGATCTGAACAGAGTAGTGGGATTCATGGATCACAGGCAACGAGATTTTATTGTCAGTTGTGCCCGCGCTGTGGGAGATTTCATACAAGCAAATGCCGGTTTAATACGAATGTTTGCTTTGTATGTAGTAGGCCAGGACACGTGATGAGAGAATGCCCACAGAGGCCGACGGGTAGTATGACACGGCCTACCAGATCAGCCGATGTGGCATTGACAGCTGGTGTACAGTCTGCTGGTCGCGGTAGAGGTTCTAGAGGAGCAGCCCGTTGTAGTGGAACTCAGCATCACACCTATGCTTTAGTGGACCGTCTGGATGCGAAGGCATCTCCTTATGGAGATACAGGTATACTATCCATATTTGCAAAAATACATATACCCTATCGTATATCACTTCATTGGTTACTATAAAAGCTAATGAGACACCGGGGTCATTAGTTAAGTCGATTGAACGATCTCCACCTGTTGGTAAATTTATTAGAGTTAAAGGCATATATTGAAATGGCATAGTAGATGTTTATGATCAGAGGTGATTAAGTACTCCTAAAAAGCGTCACCAATAAAAAGGGTAAGGGGATTTAGAGAGAAAGGATGTAAAATTTGCCAGAGGTGCATAAGAGTTTCATTTCATATTGTTCCCATTGAAATACCTATTGTTATTCTAGACCGACAAGTGAAAAGGATAATAAGTAAAGACGTAAATTTTGTAAGAGTTCTTTGGAGAAATCAACAAGTCGAAGAGATCGCATGAGAAGTTGAGAAAAAAAAATGATGAAATCGACGTACCCATATTGTTTCAAATGGAAGAAAAAGTTCAATGTGTGGAAGTAGACCTATAACAAGTAAATATCCATGACCCTTAAGTGTTTATGTGTACATGTAATTGAAGCGACATCCTTAACATTTGAGGAAGAATGTTTCTAAGGGGGGGAGAATGTAACACCTCGTACCTTCCCAACCCTAGTGATGATGTTGAACAATGGTTACTTAGGTGTCGAGATGCCATGAGTATGTAATTTGTAATGTTAGTGATGAGAAAATTGAAATTTGGCCTCATACATGTGATTAGCCCTTCGTAGGAGGTGTTTTGTGATTTTCGTGGAGAATTCTTGGGGTTAAAAATGAGGCTTGGAGGTCCTCTAAACAAAGGATATTAAAGCTAATAAGTAAGTTAAAGAATAGGGCTTGAAGTATCTAACCAAACCCGCGAAGAAAAGTCGAAAAATGATATTTTCAAAAATAATTGGAGTGGGGCGCGCCAGAGGGAATTCCACGCCACTCTGGGCTAAAAATTTTAGTCCATAGGCAGCAAGCTGGCGCGCCCAAGGGTGTGCCAGGGTGGTTTTGCCCATTTTTCGAAAGTTGGAATTTTTCTAAGTCCCAAGGGTGCCCGGGGACGTACCGAGCCGATTTTTGCCACATTTCTTGTACAACCATGAGCATATACATGAAATGATTGAATTATTATAATGGTATGATGAAATTACTCGAGAACGAATTTGGCATCAAAATGACGATTTTACCCTTGTAGTCAAAATAAGCCATACGTGGCTAGAATTGCTTGTTTTTCGAATTGACGCTACGAGTATGAATTGAGTGAGTGGGAATATTGTCGTAACGCATATAAAATGAATTAAACATGAGAAATTATTGATTTTATTGGGTTAAGTAAATTGGGCTCAAAAGAGGCCCAAAATGAAGCAAAAGACATGGGCCAAGAATGGGTCAAATGACCCATTCTTCCTTTGACTAATTAATAATTGAGCAAGGTGGATAAAGAGGAATACAAGGCTCTATAAAAGGGGCACAAAAATCAGATTTTAACCCACAAAATACACATGCTTTTCTATCTTTTTTTCTAGAATTCTCAAGAAAGCTTCTTTGGCTCTCAAAACCCTAAGGCACTTCTTGGAGCAAGATCATCAATTTTCAAGCTTATGTAAGTGATTATTATTATGGATTTATATATTATATGCATGGTCGATTATTTAAATCATGTTGGTTATGCTTGGAAGTTGTGAATATGGCACTTTGTGTTTTTGTAAAAGATGTGCCATCTATGGAATTTAAACTTGAAATATGACTTGTGGTTTTGATGAAAGAGCATGGTATGGATGAAATATCAACATTTATGGTGTTATTATGTTGTTAAACTTGTTATTTTGTTATAAGTGTAAATTATTGGATTTTGGTTGATTTGTTGTTGTGAGGTGTATTGAAGTAAATTGATGGAATAACTGTGATGTGGTGGTGTTGGAGAAGTGTAAAGTATGAACTTGGTGTGACATGCTATTGTTTATCATGTATTGGTCAATGTATGGAATATTGTGTTATTATTGGTATGATGATTTCATCAATGGTATTGTCAAGGGGGAAATGTCATGTTAAAGACAAACATGTAACTTATTGTCGTTATATGCCATTGTAAGGTAGTTGGTGGTTAATGTTTGTTCCATTATGTACTTGTGTTGTAGAGTGAAACATAAGGAAGGAGAGTTACTATTGTATGCAAACTTAAGATTGTTGAATCGTATTGAGAATACAAGGTATGTAAGGTTCTTTTTTCTATATCCTTCTGCAACATATTGTTCACATTGACATTGGACTTGTTTCAATTTCGAGAGGCTTGAAGTATATCAATTCAGTTTGACGTATATTATTATTCATATGTGACCTATTCTTAGATGAATGATGATTCACTTACCTTTTATTCATTGACGGAAGTTCCAAGGATGTCATAACATTGTAATTTCTAAAAGAACCATCTCAAAGAGAGTAGGATGTAAAAGAATCTATTTATTCTTGAGAAGCATTTTTCCAATCATGTCATGTTCCAAAGTCCTATAGTATGATGATTATCCTTGTACCAATCTTTCATAAATAAAAGTACCAATCTCATAAGAGTAATGAGAGAGGTGATGTGCAAGTTAGTATAATTAGTCCTTATAAGTGAAGATGTCAATCTCATGAAGTATAGGAGTGAATTGGGATGTGTATATAAGTGTGTGCTTTAATGTCATGATCTTTAACGTGTCATTGTCCTAACCAAATAAAGAGAAGAATCAATGTAAAGAAGTAATGTGCATGGTTACTATACGTTTCAGTGAGTATGGATCACATTCTAGAGGGTATAAGTTCAATATGGAATAATCCCCATATTATGTTATGTCATTTAGTGTAACCCACCAAAGGTGGAGGCCCGATATTATATACTATCATGATCCTTAATGTATTAATATCTCATAAGTTGATATATCAATCTCTCCCATGTATGTTAACCCACCATAGAGTGGATGTATGTTCTCCAACCATAGAGTGGATGTATGTTAACCCACCATGAGAGTGGATGTATCACCATGAGAGTGGATGTATGTTAACCCACCAAGAGAGTGGATGTAAGTTAACCCACCATAGAGTGAATGTATGCTAACCCACCATGAGAGTGGATGTAGGTTAAACCGCCAATAGAGTGGATGTACGTTAATAGAGTGGATGTATGTTATATTATTAACCCCCCAATAGAGTAGATGTATGTTATATTATTACCCCACCACTAGAGTGTATGTATGTGGATGAATGTTATTCTTTTACAACCTACTAACCAAGTAGATGAACAAAATTCGTAATGAACATAGAAGCAAGAAAGAATCTCTTGGGTATAGAATAATCTATTGGAGGCAAGTCTCTTGAGTGAAGGTAATTTCCCTTGAAGGAGATTAGTTATAAAAGATATTTTATAAAATGATGGTTTATACACATTGACTATTCTCTCATATTTTATTCTATTGACATTCTCATGTATGATGTTATTTCTTATGAGCCTTACATACTCAGTACATCCTTCGTACTGACCCCCTCGGGGGACTTACCTTACATGTTGCAGGTGCAGGCATTAGTAGACCTCCTCAGTAGACTACAGATCATTTGCAGAGTTTTGGTGAGCTCCAGTTGGTTCGGAGCCTCCTGAGTCATAGTTGTATATTTGTTTTGGTGTTATAAATGTTGTATAAAGCGGGAACTTATCCCGACTTGAAGTTGGTCTTATAGATTCATCTGTTAGAGGCTTTGTAGACATAGGTGGGTATATGGATGTAAGAGATAAATGTCTATTTTTCACTTGATGGCCCCAACGGCCAAGTTTCATAAATATATATGTATAGCATATGTTCCATGTTCATGTTTTCTGCATAGTTTCATAAGGTTTAATAAGATTCATACAAGGATATGCATACGATAGTTCATGAGCAAAGATTGGTTCTCTCGGGCCATATCGATTTCGGGTGCCAGTCCGGCTCAAATGGGATTTTGGGTCGCGACAAACTTGGAGGTGGCGGCAGTAGTTTATGCACTTAAGATTTAGAGGCATTACCTATATGGTGTTTCTGTGAGATATTCATTGACCACTATAGTATTTAGTACATTATGACTCAGAAGGAACTTAATTTGAGACAGCACAGTGGATTGAGTTGCTGAAGGACTATAATCTCTCTATTCTATACCATTCAGGCAAGGAAAATGTGGTAGCAGATGCCTTGAGTAAAAAGGCAGTGAGAATGGAGAGCATGACCTTTCTTTTAGTTTTGGAGCGCCTGTTAGCCTTGGACATCCAATCCATAACCAACAGATTAATTTGACTTGATATTTCAGACCCCAGGAGGATTCTTGCTAGTGTTGAGGACAGGTCTACTTTGTTGGAGTAGATTCGATGTCAACAATTTAAGGATAGTAGGTTATGTGGCATTACAGATCAGGTACGGAGGAGTGTGTCTAGGAGGGCTACCTTAGACTTTGAGGGTATATTGAGATTCAATGAATGCCTTTGCAATTAGAGGGTAGTGGAATTTGTGGCTTGGTGTGTGTGTTGTCAGTAGGTAAAGGTCAAGTACTTAATAACAGGTGGCTTGCTTTAGAGGCTACCATTCCTGAGTGGAAGTAGGAGAGGATTACCATGGATTTCGTGGGTGGTTTACCTCCTACTTCCTGTGGTTTTTATAGCATTGGGTCATCGTAAATCAGTTGACCAAGTCTGCTCATTTCATCCATATTCAAACTTTCTACATTGTCGAGAGGTTGACTCGGATCTATGTTAGAGAGGTGGCTCACCTTCACAGAGTACCTGTGTCTATTATTTTAGACAGATGATTCCAGTTCACCTCTAGCTTTTAAAGAGCAGTTCGAGAAGAGTTGGGTACCCACGTCAACCTTAGCATGACTTTTCATTCCCAGATTAATAGACAGTCAGAGCAGACTAATTAGGTTTTAAAGGATATGATCCAAGCATGTGTCTTGGACTTTGGAGGTCAATGGGAGTAGCTCTTAGCCTTAACGGAGTTTGCCCACAATATTAGATATCGTTTGAGATTCAGATGGCACAATTCAAGGCTATCCCATGAGGTACCGACTTGTTTCGGGTGTCATTGGATGGAGTTTGGGTAATTCAGGATAGGCTTCGGGCAACTCACAGTAGGCAGAAGAATTATGCTGACCATAGGCTTTGTGCCTTTATATTTGGAGTTGGTGACTGGGTTTACCTTTATGTGTCACCCATGAAGGGCATGAAGAGGTTCAAGGATAGGGTCATGCTGAGCCCTAGGTATATCAGGCTATTGGAGATCCTTCGGACAGTTGGAGAGGTAGCTTATGAGTTAGCCTTGACTCTATCCATTTCATCTATTCATCATGTTTTTGATGTGTCAATGATTTGGCGATATATTTTGAATGAGTCTCACGTGCTCTAGTGGGTCTCAGGTAAGTTAGATGATAGGTTGACCTTGTAAAGGAACCAATCTCTATTCAAGCTAGAAATGTCATACGGTTGTATTCCAGAGATATTTCTGTAGTTAACATTCAACAGAGACACACTCCAGTTGACGAGGCTACTTGAGAGATCAAGAATAATAGGCGGACTCGGTATCCTTACATTTTTTATCCTTCAAGTACTTCTTAATTCTATACATTCACGGAAGAAATTCCTTTTAGTAGTGGATGGTGTTATGACCCTATAGGTCATTTTTCTACATTTTTGTGCTTTTTTAGGAGCATCCCAATAGCTACCCCAAGTCATTTATGACTTGCTAGGACTAACAGTTCGATTACTGGGCAGTTCGTTTGGTTTTTATTGCCATTTTCCTATTTTGGAGCTTTTGAAGTTAAGAATATGGTCTCAGGCAAAAACTTCAGGTAAACGACTTCAAGTGTCACGCCTCAAAACCTATTGGGGCGGACAGGTACCTATAGCCATAAAGGCCCGAGAGCACCAAACCATAACCTTGTACTTACCATGCATTGCCATGAACATTTAAAGATGCTGCCAATATGGATATGAAGATTTAATGAAACTAAACCACGTAGTCAAGCCCAAAACTATATATACATGACTTGGCTGTTGGGGCCACAATGACTGGAAGACAAGGCACAACCACACTTTACTTTATTTTCTACAAAGCCTCTAAAAGATTTATAAACTTAGTTAAGGTTGGGACAAGTCCCCGCCTTACACTTAGCTACTATACAATACCAAAACATATATAACAGACTTGGAAAGCCTCGAATCAACCTGGAGCTCACCAATAGCCTCTGGATTTCCTGTGCTCCTACTAGAGGGGTCTATTAGCTGAAGTACCTGTGCCTGCAACATGAAATACAGGTTCCCCCTTGAGGGACATCAGTACGAAAGAATGTACTAAATATGTAAGGCAAAGAGTAACTAATATGTAAAGTGAGAGCTCAAATGAAATCAGAACAATTGTAAACCATAATAGACCACCTTTACCTATATCTGTGGAATCATATATATTACATTCCTTTCTTCACTCTCCCATTCTTACTTTATAATCTTTGTAAGCCATGTGATGCAAATGACCAACTGATCAGTGGTAAATACATAAGTTGGGATCGACCTATGCTAGGCGTACACCCCTGAGTTGCCACCTATATATAAATGAATTGGGATCGGCCCATGCTAGGCTTAAACCCCTGAGCTGCCACTCGTATATAACCAAATTTGCATTTCTTAGTTTATTACCTTTGAGATTGTTACTTTGGTGGTCATGACATTATAGAGCTTTGGGACAATAGTCCACCAATAAAAGACATGACTAAACACTTGATGCAGTAACAATGGGGTAGGGAGAAGTTCGTACACAAATGAAATACCTAGGAGCTGAAATAACACATGGATCTTATTTGACTAAAAAGAGAACTTATGAAGATTGATATTGAATGTAGACATGCAGACTAGGTAATAAGAATATATTGGGGTATTTTAACACATTAGGGAGTGGGAGAAAGGTCGTTAGCTGCATAGGAGATCATACGCTGCCACTATGTATCATTTTCCATGGGAGGACTTTGGAAGCTCACTTTGTAACACAAATGTTGAATTTCATGCCAAAGAATATGGAATAGAGTAGCCATACATACCATGTTGTATAACTCTGGTATTACCCCGAATTAACCTCCTTTCTTTCAGATTACTTATCTACAATGAAGTACGTGGTAAAACTAGTATCAGTAATTAATTAACAAATTCGGGCTATTCAACTTCACTCAAAATAGTAGCCGGGTAGTACACCCATAATTCACCAAATCAAGGGTGTTCTTTCAACCCCTTCTCCTCTAATTACATTTGTACAACACACAGATTCATAGAACATTCCCGGAGACTCCTTTGGCTTCATAACATGTACAAAACAGTCCACAAACTATGATAGGCAGCAAGCTTATAAAACCTCTAATTAAGTGGTGTATCATTAAACCTTTCTTTTATATGTCAACACCAACAACTCATATCCCTTTTTCAGATCAACCAAGTGATCCCCAAATATAAACATAAAATAACCCCTAAAATAGTCCCAAAATCCTTTATTATAGCTACCCAATATTGAACTCATTATCCTTTGCATTCTTAACAACAATATATACACAATTCTCCACCAAGACATGTATATAGAAAAGGGAAAAAATAGGCAGTAGCTTTACCTTGATTTCTGAAATTTTTCCACTAAATTTGCACTTCTTTAAAGAGCTTGAATTATCCTTCAAAGATAACCAACAAGAGAATAAGGCCTCTGAATAACCAAGGGACATAGGGCAGCTAACATGGAGGAAAGGCAGTCCCATACTTTTAAGTATAACCAACATGATTTCCTAGTTTCCAATAGAAAAATCAAGATAAATCCGTAAGTATTTTCACTTACCTTAGCTAGCAAAGGTGAAGGTTTCTTCAAGAACCCTAGGAGGAATATAGGGGTTGTTGTTTTAATCCTTGAGAGAAAAGTGAGAAAGCTGAAGTTAAAAGCTGGAATTTGAGTTAAAAATGAGTAAAAAGACCAACTATATTGGTCTTATATTGATCCCTCTAGAACCTCCTATTTTAACTCCATTTTCATCCACAAATTGGTCCAAGTAAGTGATGCACCTACTTAAGGGTTCAAGCTGCTCAAAAAGGTCAAAGTAGGTGATACACCTACTTGCTTTATCAATGTCTAAAATGGACCTTTAGCTCATTGGGCTTTTGGGCAGATTTTAGGTCTTGGGTTGCCCATTCTCCTCTCTTTTTATTTTACTTAGTTTGGGCCTTAAAAGAGCCCATTAAAATAGGACTTAATCTGATCCATTAACTTAAGTAGGTAATACACCTCTTTGACACATTTAACTTAGCCCAAATCTGATCCATAACCTTGGGTCCATTAACTTGGTCCATATATCTCAAGTAGGTGATTCACCTACTAACTTAACTTATTCAAGCAAGCACCTCAAATAGTTAATTCCATTTTCAGTTCTTAATACCTTTAATTTAACTTACAGCTTGTATACACTTGGTCACTTTAAACTTTAGATTCAAATACCTACTCACGCTCCCAATTTTAAATAGCTACATCGACGTTAACTTAGTCGTATCACATTAAAATGTACGGTCAGTTTCTTCCAACCCATCTTACTATCGCTAGTCATATAGGAAACCGTGTCCATTACCCATACCATAGCAAGTGACATATAAGTAGAACTAGTACACGCAAGAAACGGGGTGTTACATCCTCCCCCCCCCCCCTTAGGTACATTCATCCTTGAATATTAGCATGATTATCCAACATAAACATGTTCAAGCCTAAGTTTAATCTTCCTGTTACAACATAATATTTATATATATATTTATATATATATATATATATATATATATATATATATATATATATACTTACTTATTATTGCTCCAATTCAGCATCTTGAACCTTCTTTTCGGATTTGAATCAATGAGGGTACTTAGATTTCATCGCTTCCTCAGCTTCCCACGTGATCTCTTTTACTTGCTGATTCCTCCAAAGTACCTTTACGGAAGCTACTTTTTTATTTCTTAACTTCGTAACTTGTCGAAAAACAATAGAAATGGGAACTTCTTCATAAGTGAGATCTTCCACAACCTGTACATCTTCAGTAGGATTTATACAAGATGGATCTCCTATGCACTTCAGGAGCATTAAGACGTGAAACACCGGATGAACTGTTGAGAGCTCTTGGGGTAGGTCTAACTCATATGGGACTTGGACAAACCTTTGAATATTATTATATGGCCCTATATAACATGAAATTACTGTAACACCCCGTACCTTCCCAACCCAATGTGACGACGATGAACATGGTTACTTAGGTGTCGAGAAGCCATAAGTATGTAGTTGGTAATGTTAATAATGAGAAACTTGAAATTTGGCTTCATACATGTGATTAACCCTTCGTAGCAGGTATTTGGAAATTTTCATGGAGCATTTGTGGGATTCAACATGAGGCTAAGAGGAACCCTAAACAAAGTATATTAAGGTTAATAAGTAAGTTAAAGAATAGGACTTGAAGTATCTAACCAAACCCGTGAAGAAAAGTCAAAGAAACGAAAATTTTGAAAAAAAAAAAAGAGGTGGGGCGCGCCCAATGGGGAGCCGGGCCACTTTTGGAAAAAATTTTCAGTCCCCAGGCAGTGTTGGGGCACGCCCAAGGGCGTGCCGGGTTGCTTGTGCGTACCTTTCAAAAGTTGGAATTTTTCTTAAGTCCCAAAGGTGCCTGGGGACGTATCGAGCCGATTTTTTCTACTCTTATGCTATGACCATGAGAATATACATGAAATGATTAAAGTATTATATTGGTATGATAAAATTACTCGAGAACGAAATTGGCATCAAAATGACGGTTTTACCCTTTTGGTCCAAATAAGCCGTACGTGGCTAGAATTGCTTGTTTTTGGAATTGAGGCTACGATTATTAATTTTGTAAGTGGTAATATTGCCGTAACACATATGAGATGATTTAAACATGAGAATTTATTGATTTTATTGGGTTAAGTGCATTGGGCTCAAAAGGGCCCAAATTGTGCAAGAAAGCAAATGACCCATTCTTCCATTGACTAATGCAACACATTGCACTAAATGCCAAGAGTGGCTAAGTATGAAATAAAGGTCCTATATAAAGGGTAAAAGGGCTGATTTTATTCAAGAATAATACACATGCCTTTTCTATCATTTTCTAGAAAATTCTCAAGAAAGCCTCTTTGGCTCCCCAAACCCTAAGGCACTTCTTGGAGCAAGATCACCATTTTCCAAGCTTGAGTAAGTAATTATTATTGTACTTTAACATATTATAAGCATGAGAGAATATTTATATCATGTTGTTTATGGTTGGAAAGGTTGAATATGGTGTTTTGTATTTTGGTAAAAGATGTGAAATCCATGGGATTGTAACTTGAATTATGACTTGTGCCTTTGATGAAAGATCATGGTATAGATAAAATATGAATGTGTATGGAGTTATTTTGTTATTAAACATGTTATTTTTCTATTAGTCTAAATTATGGGATTTTGGCCAATTTGTTGTTGTGAGGTGTATTGAAGTCATTTGATGGAATAATTGTGATGTGGTGGTGATGGAGAAGTGTAAAATATGAGCTTAGTGTGACATGCTATTGGTTATCACGTGTTGGTCAATTTATGGAATATTGTTGGATTATTGGTATGATGATTTCATAAATAGTATTGTCAAAGGGGAATGACATGTTAAAGCTAAACATGTGACTTATTGTTATTGTATGCATTTGTAAGGTAGTTGGTGGTTAATGTTGGTTCCATTATGTAATTGTGATGTAGAGTGAAACGTAAAGAAGAAGCGGAATTGTTGCGCTCACATATTTGATTGTGTACTTACATTGGGAAGATAAGGTATGTAAGGTTACTCTTCTATATCTTTCTGTAACATATGGTGTTCACATGGTCATAGTACTCATTCGATTCCGAAATACTCTAAGGTATTCCGTATCCGATAGTTGACTAGAGTTACTCATAAGTTCCTTATTCATTGGTCAATGGTGAATAATATGACTTATGTTCATTGATTGATTCATGTCCATTGGTTGACTCACGTTCATTGGCTAATATGTCAAGAGTTCCTAATGTTGTAAGGTATTGCATCTCAGGTTGGTGAACTGTTGATATCCACATGTGTCTTATTTAGTGTTCCTTGTCCTAAGGTTTCAAAAGTGTTCTACAAAGAGGTTCTATAGTATTCCAACAAAGGTTGATATATATTGTTATTCATATGTGTTTTACTCCTAGACGAATCATGACCCACTTAGTTCTTATTTATGGATGGAAGTTCTTAAGTTGTCATATGTTATAAAGGATAAGAGAACTATCTCAACAAGAGTAGTGAGGTAAAGAGGACTTGTTTAGTTTGAATAGCATTATTCCAATCATGTCATGATCCAAAGTTCCAATAGAGTTATACACATGTCTCATATTCATTCTTAGTAATGTTCTAAAAATCCAATGAGGTTATGTTCCAATGTTCCAATAGTGATTATACATATGTCTCTTGTTCATTGACTATTGTCCAAATGGTTCCAATAGTGTTATGTTTCCATGAAGGCTATGTTTCCAAGAATGTCATATTTCCAAGTTATTCATATGTCTCTCACTCATTGATTATTGATCCAAAGCTTCAAGTAAAGTTATGACTATCAAAAGTATCAATCTCTCACAAGTAAGGCATCAATATCAAAGGTAAAGAAATGAAGTAAGAATGAAGTAATGCATGTTGATAGTGTTGATGGGTGTTATCCATGGGGTACAAATACCCGCATGATGATGATAGTTTATCCATAGGGTACAAATACCCGCATGATGATGATAGTTTATCCACGGGGTGCAAATACCCGCGTGATGATGGCCATTTATCCATGGGGGTGCAAGAACACCCGCATGACGATATGATCTTATCCATGGGGTGAAAGAATACCTGTATGACGATGATATGTTATCCATGGGGTGAAAAGAACACCTGCATGATGTGGGCCCATAAAGTTCATGAATGATGTAAAAGTAAAGTAAAGTAAAGTAAAGGCAAGAGAAAGAAAGAACGTAATGTACATGAATTCCAAAAGTACTGAATAGTGACTCATCTACATTGTGACTTATCTATATTAGTTATGCATTTGAACTTGAGTTCTTAACATATTTTCATATCTTACAGTTTCATTTGAGCCTTACATACTCAGTACATTCTTCGTACTGACCCCCTCGGGGGATTTACCTTACTTGCTGCAGGCGCAGGTCCTAGTAGGCCTTCACAGTAGATTGTCAGTATTGCGGATCTTTGGTGAGCTCCAGTTCACTTGGGGCATCTCCGAGTCACTGTTGTACATGCGTTTTGATTTTGTACATGTTGTATAAAGCGAGAACTTGTCCCGACTTTAGTTCATTTGGTCAATGCATTTTGTTAGAGGCTTTTGTAGACAGATGTGGGTGTATAAATGATAAATGTAAAAGGTACCTGTCATTTTTGACTTGATGGCCTCAACGGCCAAGTTTCTAAATATGTATATAGCACATGTTTCCATGATTCATAGTTTTTGCATAGTTGCATAAGGTTTAATAAGGTTCATACGAGGACATGCATACGAACGTACATGAGCAAAGATTGGTTCTCTCGAGCCATATCGGCTTCGGGTGCCAATCACGCCTCATTGGGATTTGGGGTGTGACACTTACTTTTCCCTTTTTACCAAACCTCATTACCACTTTCATTGGTGACACCTTTCAAAATACCTAATCTCCTATAGCAAATTCTAGCCCTCTTCTTCTAATATATGCATATGATTTGTGTGGACTTTGAGCTGCTTCTAGCCGCTGTTGTATCACGTTAACTTTTTCATAGCTTGATGAACAAGATCTGACCTAAATAAGGCAATTTCACCCGCTTCAAACCATCCAATTGGTGATCTACACTTCCTTCCATATAAAGATTCATAAGGCGTCATTTTGATACTTGAATGATAGCTATTATTGTAGGCAAAATAAATAACCGGCAAATGATCATCCCAACTACCTTTGAAGTTCAATACATAAGATCGCATTATATCTTCAAGTGTTTGAATGGTACGTTCTGCTTGTTCGTTCATTTGAGGATAAAAAGTTGTACTTAAATTCACTTGTGTTCCAAAGCTCTTCTGAAATGAGTTCCAAAAGTTTACAGTAAATTGAGCACCCCTATAAGATATAATAGAGATTGGGACTCGATGTTGCCGAACTATCTCTTTAATATAAAATTTTACATACTCTTCAGCTGTATAAGTGGTCTTAACTGGCAGGAAGTGTGCTGATTTTGTAAGTCTATCAACTATTAACCATATGGAATCGAACTTCCAAAATGTGCGAGGTAAACCAGTGATGAAATCCATGTTGACGAAATCCGTGTTGATCATGTCCCACTTCCAAATTAGAATATCCATACGTTGTATATAACCTTTGGGTTTTTGGTGCTCTACTTTAACTTGTTGACAACTTGGACATTGGGCTACAAATTCTGCAATGTTCTTCTTCATGTCACCCCACCAATACACTTTTTCCAAATCATGATACATTTTAGTTGATCCCGGATGGATAGAATACCTTGAATGATGCGCTTCTGTCATAATCCTCTTTCTTAGCCCATCTACATTAGGTACACAAAATCTGTTTTGGCACCGAAGTACTCCCTCTTGCATAAGCTCAAATGCCTTTGTCATACCTTGTTTTACATTCTCCTTAAGCTATAATAAAATAGGGTCTGCATACTGCTTCTCTTTCACCTCAGCTACTAATGAAGATTCTGCCGCATTTTGCAATATAACTCCTTCGTCTGGAGATTCAAAAAGGTGAACTCTCAAGCTAGCTAGTCGGTGTAGATCTTTAGTCATCACTTGTATTTTCGTGGACTACCCATAAGTGCTAATCATTGCCTTACGACTTAACGCATCATCTACTACATTTACTTTCCTCGGAGGATACAAAATATCAATATCATAATCTTTTAATAGTTCAAACCACCTCCGCTGCCTCAAATTTTGGTCCCTCTACTTAAAGATATATTGCAAACTCTTATGGTCGGTATATATGTCAACATGAACCCCATACAACTAGTGGCACCATATCTTTAAAGCAAATAGAACCGCTGCTAACTCAAGATTATGTGTTGGATAATTTTTCTCATGGGAGGACTTTGGAAGCTCACTTTGTAACACAAATGTTGGATTTCATACCAAAGAATATGGAATAGAGTAGCCTTACATACCATGTTGTATAACTCTGGTATTACCCCGAATTAACCTCCTTTATTTCAGATTACTTATCTAAAATGAAGTACGTGGTAAAACTAGTTTTAGTAATTAATTAACAAATTTGGGATATTCAACTTCACTCGAAATAGTAGCCGGGAAATACACCTGTAATTCACCAAATCAAGGGTGTTCTTTCAACCCCTTCTCCTCTAATTACATTTGTACAACACACGGATTCATATAACATTCCCGGAGACTTCTTTGGCTTCATAACATGTACAAAATAGTCCACAAACTATAATAGGCAACAAGCTTATAAAACCTCTAATTAAATGGTGTATAATTACACCCTCCTTTTATATGTCAATACCAACAACTCACATCCATTTTTCATATCAACCAAGTTTTCCCCAAATATAGACATAAAATAGCCCCAAAATTAGTCCCAAAATCCTTTATTATAGCAACCCAATATTGAACTCATTATCCTTTGCATTATTAACAACAATATATACACAATTATCGACCAAGACATGTATATAGAAAAGGGCAAAAATGGGCAGTAGCTTTACCTTGATTTCTGAAATCTTTCCACTAAATTTGCACTTCTTTCAAGAGCTTGAATTATCCTTCAAAGATAACCAACAAGAGAATAAGGCCTCTTAATAACCAAGGGACATGGGGAAGCCAACATGGAGGAAAGGCAGTCCCATACTTTTAAGCATAACCAACATGATTTCCTAGTTTCTAATAGAAAAATCAAGATAAATCCATAAGTATTTTCACTTACCTTAGCTAGCAAAGGTGAAGGTTTCTTCAAGAACCCTAAGAGGAATATAGGGGCTACTGTTTTAAGCGTTGAGAGAAAAGTGAGAAAGCTGAAGTTAAAAGATGGAATTTGAGTTAAAAATCAGTAAAAAGACCAACTATATTGGTCTTATATTGACCCCTCTAGAACCTTCTATTTTAACTCCATTTTCAGCCACAAATTGGTCCAAGTAAGTGATGCACCTACTTAATGGTTCAAGCTGCTCAAAATGTAACACCCCGAACCTTCCTTACCCTACTTGAAGACATTGAATAATGTTTACTTAGGTGTCGAGAGTCATACGTATGTATTATGTAATGCTAAGGATGCGAAAAATTGAAATTGGGCCTCGCGCAAGTGGTTAGCCTTTCATGGGAGATGTTATGTGATTTTTGTGGGACATTTGTGGGGTTAAAAATGAGGCTAAGAGGACCTATAAACAAAGGATATTAAGGTTAAGAAGTAAGTTAAAGAATAGGACTTGAAGTATCTAACCGAACCCGCGAAGAAAAGTCGAAAAACGAAATTTTCAGAAAAACTAAGTAAGGGGCGCGGTGAGGGGCATGACACACCGCTATGGGCTAAAAATTTTGGCCATAGGCATCAAGCTGGCATGCCCAAGGGCGTACCACCCTGGTTTTGCCACTTTTTAAAAGTTGGAAATTTTCTTAATTCTCAAGGGTACCCGGGGACGTATTGAGCCTATTTTTGCCACGTTTATTCTACAACCATGAGTATATACATGAAATGAGTAAAGTATTACATTGGTATGATAAAATTACTCGAGAATGAATTTGGATTCAAAATGACAGTTTTGCCCTTATGGTCAAAATAAGCCAAACGTGGCTAGAATCACTTGTTTTTGGGATTGAGGCTACGGATATGAGTAGCATGAGTGGGAATGTTGTTTTAAAACATATAAGATGACTTAAACACGATAAATTATTGATTTTATTGGGCTAAGTGATTTGGGCTCAATAAAAGCCCAAAATGAGGCAAAAGACATGGGTCACATGACCCAATCTTCTATTGACTAAGTCAAATATAACGTTAAATGCCAAAAATGGCTAAGGATGACCCCAAGGACTATATATAGACTCAAAAATCAGATTTTATTCATTTGGTAACCCTCATGCTTTTTAGATATTATCTCAAACATTTCTCTCAAACCCTAAGAACTCAAAGTCAATTCTTGGAGCAAGATCATCACTTTTCAAGCTTGGGTAAGTGATTATTGTTATGGATTAATATATTATATGCATGAAAGAGTATGTAAATCATGTTGGTTGTGCTTGGAAATTTTAAACATGGTACTTTGTGTTTTTGTATAAGATTTGTGATACATGGGATTCAAGCTTGAATTAGGACTTGTGCCTTTGGTGAAAGATCATGGTATGGATAAAATATGAATGTGTATGGTGTTATTTTGTTATTAAAATTTTTATTTTTCTATAAGTGTGGAGTGTGGGATTTTGGCCGATATGTGCTATGAAGTGTATTAATGTGAATTGATGGACTATTTGTGATGTGGTATGGATAGGAAAGTGCACAGGAGAAGTGTTGTGGTGAAATGTATTGATTATCATGTGTTGGTCAATGTTGGGAATATTTGGAGATTTTTGGAATAATAATCTTATCAATGGTTTTGTCAAGGGGAAATGGCATGTTTAAAGGCAAACATGTGACTCATTGATGTTATATGCATTTGTAAAGTAGTTGGTGGTTAATGTAAATCCCGTTATGTATTTGTGTTGTAGAGTGACACATAAAGAAGGAGCGGGACTATTGTATGCACATCTATGATTGTATATCCGTATTGAGAGTACAAGGTATGTAAGGTTACTCTGTCCGTATCTTTCTGCGGCAAATAGTATTCACCTTGACATTATGCTTGTCCCATCCCGAAATGTACTAAGGTATTATATATCCGGCTATCAATGGTCATTATCATATATTTCCTACTCATTGATCAATTATGAATCTCATGTCTCATATTCATGAATAATGATCCAAAAGCTCAACAATTTTATGTTCCAAAGTTCCAATAGTGGTTATACTCATATATCTTGTTCATTGATTATTGTCTAATGGTTCCAATGGTGATATGTTTCCAATAAGGCTATGTTTCCAACAATGTTTATTCACATGTCTCTCATTCATTGGTTAATTATCCAAAGCTTCAAGTGAAGTTATGATTATCATGGTATCAATCTCAAAGTAATAAACAAAGTAATGCATATATGGTCAATGATCAAGTATAGGTGGCAGCTTTGGGGGAAAAATGCCTCGCTCAAGCCGATCTCGAGGTTGTTGGATCAGGGGGCAGTCCTAGGGGCATAAGCCTAGCTCGGACCGGTCCTGACAGGGGGCAGCTCTAGGGGTAATAACCTAGCTCGAGCCGAACCTGAAATGTTGTATGGGTGGCAGCTCTAGGTGTACTAACCTAGCTCGAGCCGATCCCGATATATACATTGATTCATAGGGTGGCAGCTCTAGGGGCATAAGCCTAGCTCTAGCCTATCCCAACATAATGGTATGTTATGTTAAAACCCACTGTTTAGTCGGGGCCCGGGTATCACAGGTCAAAGGCAAAGGTGAATAATCATGGAAGTAAAGATACAAAGAATGTAATGAATGAAACATACATGGTTTCCAAAGTACAGAATAGTGAATCATCTACATTATGACTTATCTATATTGGTTATGAATTCGAACATGAGTTCTTGACATATTTTCGTATATTACAAGTTTCTTATGGCCTTGCATACTCAGTACATTCTTCGTACTGACCCCTCTTGGGGAATTTACCTTACTTGTTGCAGGCGCAGGTACTAGTAGGACTCCATAGTAGGTTTCCAGTTGTTGCAGGTCTTGGGTGAGCTCCAGTTGGTTTAGGGATATTCCGAGTCACAGTTGTACATATGTTTTGGTGTTGTACATATTGTATAAATCGGGGACTTGTCCCGATTTTGGTCAATACATTTGTTAGAGGCTTTTGTAGACGGATGTGGGTGTATAAAAGTAAAAAGGATATGTCGTACTTGACTTGGTGGCCTCAACGGCCAAGTTTTGCATATGAATATATATGTCATGTTCCATGAATTCCATTTTTGGTATCTATAGCTATTTTGTGCTTATGGGTTTCTTATGGCATGCATATGATTGGATAGAGTCAAAGCATGGTTTTCTCGGGCCTTGTCGGCTACGAGTGCCAATCCATCCCGATGGGATTCGGGGCATGACAAAAGTGGTATCAGAGCAGGTCGTTCTAAGGGTGTCTACAAAGCCGTGTCTGAGTAGAGTCTTACTTATCGATGTGTTGTGCACCACGTTTATAAGTAGAAGGCTATGGGACATTTAGGATGTTGTTCTTTTCTTCACTTCTAGATCGTGCAATAGAGCCAGTGTTGTAAGTTGAAATGAGTCTGATTATGGTAATTGTTTTTCTTTGATATAGTCAAAATGCCAATCATGAGAAGAGGTAAAGGTAAAGGGAAGTAGGTAGATGTACCTCCGGAATAAGGAATGAGTAGACTACCACCTGACCAAGCTAGTCAGGGTGGGGCAAATGCTGTAATTTCATCGCGGTCTTCGTCTACTTTTCCAGCTTCGGAGGAGCCAGTTGGTAGATACGTACCCACAAAACCACCGATGAATGCCACAGATCAGGATCTTAGAAATGCAGTCCATATGTTGACACAGTTAGTGGCAGCCTAGAGTCAAGGACGAGCTGGTCCAATGACACATGATGATGATGTGGCTAGAGTGGCAAGTCGCAGAACACAGGATTTCTTGAAAATGGACCCTCCTATTTTCACAAGGTCAGATCTAAAAGCAGATCCACAGGACTTCGTGGATCAAATTCAGAGGGCCTTGGAAGTTATGCACGTGATAGGGGTAGAGACAGTTGAACTTGTTGCGTACAGATTGAAAGGGGAAGCAATATTGTGGTACGAGGATTGGAAGAAATCCCGTGATATTGGTGCTAATCCATCGATGTGGGAAGAGTTTAAAGTGGCTTTACTTGATCATTACTTTCCCTATGAGATCCGTGAGGCATGTGCGGATCAGTTTCTAAATCTCCGCCAAGGAAATTTGAGTGTCAGAGAATATAACTTGAAATTTAATTCCTTGGCTCGATATGCGCCAAATGTGGTGGCTACGATGATGGATAGAGTCCATCTCTACGTGTACAGACTAGAGCCATATTTGGTAAGGGATTGCACTATTGCGGCCTTGAATAAGGACATGGACAGTGCTCGAATACAAGCCTTCGCCCAGAAAATAGAAGATCAAAGGCAGAGACGAAGGGTACATGAATTTGATAAGGGACAGTCCAAAAAGGCTAGACCTATGGGACCACCTATGATGTCCCAAGGAGGATCTACGCCCCGCATGTTTCCTAGACCACCTAGGCCATCGTTCTCCTATTCCACAGGGGGTGTTCATTCTCAGTTTCGAGGGTCAAGAGGTGTACTATCTGGGCAGAGTAGTGGAGGTCACAGATCATAGGCAGTAGGTTCTCCCCATCAGCAGTGTCAGTACTGCGGGCGTACTCATACAGGTACATGCAGAGTGGGGACAAAAGCTTGTTTCTGGTGCGGCATGACAGGACACATGATGAGGGAGTGTCCCCAGAGGAGCATGAGTGGTATAGCACGACCGAAAGGATCGGCCATTGCGTCATCAGCATCGGTTCCTTCACTAGGCCGAGGTGTGCAGTCTGTTGGACGTGGTAGGGGTGCCAGAGGAGCAGCCAATACTAGTGGGGTACAGAATCGCACTTATCCTTTAGTGGACCGACTGAATTCAGAGGCTTCCCCTGATGTTGTCACAGGTACATTATCCATATTCTCATATAATGTATATGCATTGATTGACCCCGGTTCTACATTTTCCTATGTTACTCCATTGGTTGCTGCAAAATTTGCAAAGGCACTAGAATTATTAATTAAATCAATTGAAGTGTCTACACCGGTTGGTGAATATATTATTGCAAAGAGAGTATATCATAACTGTGTGGTTACTGTGCATGGTCATGATACGTTGGCCAATCTCATTAAATTAGACATGGTGGATTTTGATGTGATCATGGGGATGGATTGGTTGGCCTCTTGTTATGCTACGGTAGATTGCCGGCCAAGAAGGTGCAATTTTGTTTTCCGCAAGAAAATGTTCTTGAATGGCAGGGTAATGTAGGGGCACCATGAGGGAGATTTATTTCCTATTTGAAAGCCAGGAAAATGATTGCTAAGGGTTCTATATTCCATCTAGTACGGGTGAAAGATAATGATGTGGAACCACTAACTCCGCAGTCGGTTCCAGTGGTCAATGAATTTCTAGAGGTGTTCCCAGAGGATCTTCCAGCCTTACCTCCAGAACGAAAAGTAGAATTTGGCATTGACGTGATTCCAGGCACTTAGCCTATTTCTATTCCTCTATATAGAATGGCCCTAGCAGAATTGCGTGAATTGAAGGAACAATTGAAAGATATGCTGGAAAAAGGCTTCATTAGGCCTAGTATGTCCCCATGGGGTGCACTACTATTATTTGTGCGAAAGAAAGATGGCACTTTGAGAATGTGCATTGACTATCGGCAATTGAATAAGGTAACGATCAAGAACAAATATCACCTCTCTCAAATTGATGATTTGTTTGATCAGTTAAAGGGTGCCAATTGTTCTTCAAAGATCTACTTGAGGTCGGGTTACCATCAAGTCAGAGTTAGAGAAGAAGATGTGCCCAAGACAGCTTTCCGAACACGGTATGGCCATTATGAATTTTTAGTTATGTCATTTGGTCTAACAAATGCACCAGCTGTGTTCATGGATTTGATGAATAGGGTGTTTAAGCCATTTTTGGACGTGTTTGTCACGGTGTTTATAGATGACATCCTAGTTTATTCCAGAACACCGGAGGACCATGCTAATCACTTGCGGCAAGTGTTACAGATTCTCCATGAGCGTAAGTTGTATGCCAAGTTCTCTAAGTGTGAGTTTTGGTTAAAATCAGTTGCATTCTTGGGCCACATTGTATCAGATGAGGGCATACAGATTGATACACAAAAGATTGAAGCAGTGAAAAACTGGCCAAGACTTATGACACCCACAGAGATTCATAGTTTTCTTGGACTGGCAGGTTATTACAGAAGATTTATGGAAGGTTTTTCCTCTATTGTTGCACCGTTAACAAAGCTTACACATAAGGCAGTACAATTTCAGTGGAATGATGCGTGCGAGAAAAGCTTCCAAAGGTTGAAAGATAAATTAACTTCCACACCAGTTTTAGTGCTTCCAGAGGGTACCGAAGGTTATGTAGTGTATTGTGATGCTTTCGGGGTTGGCCTTTGATGTGTATTGATACAACACGGTAATGTCATAGCATATGCCTCACGACAGTTGAGGCCACATGAGAAAAATTATCCCACACATGATCTTGAATTAGCAGGTGGTCTTTGCTTTAAAGATATGACGTCATTATTTGTACGGAGTTCATGTTGATATCTATATGGATCACAAAAGTTTGCAATATCTCTTTAAGCAGAAGGAACTCAATTTGAGGCAACGAAGGTGGTTAGAGCTCTTGAAAGACTATGATATTGATATTCTTTATCATCCAGGCAAAGCAAATGTAGTAGCTGATGCATTGAGCCGCAAGGCAGTAGAAAGTACTAGTGGTCAGTTGACTGAAAATCAAGAGATAATCAAAGATTTAAATCAGCTAGTCAGCTTGGGAGTTCGACTTATTGAATCCTCAGATGATGGAGTTATTGTATAGAATGCAACAGAATCCTCCTTGATAGCTTAAGTGAAACAGAAGTAGTTTGCGGATTCTATTTTATTACAGCTAAAGGAAAATGTGCAGCAGAATTTGAACAAGGCATTTGATCTTACCCAAGAAGGGGTACTTCAATGTCAAGGGAGATTATGCGTACCAGATGTAGATGAGTTGAGGACACGAATTATGATAGAGGCACATCATTCGCGCTATTCTATTCATCCGGGTGCTACTAAAATGTACCATGAATTGAAAGAAGTGTATTGGTGGGGAGATATGAAAAAGAACATTGCAGAATTTGTCCCGCAATGCCCGAATTGTCAACAAGTGAAAGTGGAACATCAGAAATTGGGAGGTTACATGCAATGTATCAATCTTCCAGTCTGGAAATGGGATATGATTAATATGGATTTTATTACGGGTTTGCCTCATACATTGCGGAAGTTTGATTCTATATAGGTCATAGTGGACAGGCTTACCAAGTCAGCGCATTTTCTACCGGTCAAGACGACCTATACAGATGAGGATTATGCGAAGTTGTATGTGAAAAAGATAGTACGATTGCATGGTATTCCACATTCCATTATATCATACTGAGGAGCACAGTTCATAACACACTTTTGGAGATATTTTCAGCGGAGTTTGGGTACACAGGTGAATTTGAGTACGGCTTTCCATCCTCAGACTGATGGACAAGCAAAGCGTACTATTCAGACACTTGAAGATATGCTACGAGCATGCACGTTGGATTTTCAAGGCAGTTGGGATGACCATTTGCCTCTTATTGAATTTGTGTATAACAATAACTATCATTCAAGTATTAAAATTGCACCATATGAAGCCTTGTATGGAAGGAAGTGTAGATCACCAATCGGATGGTTCGAAGCGGGTGAAACTGCTTTACTTGGGCCAGATATTTTTCATCAGGCTATGGAGAAAGTTAAAGTGATCCAACAGCGGTTACAAACGGCTCAAAGTCTTCACAAGTCATATGCCGATGTTAGAAGAAGAGGGCTTGAATTCGCCATAGGTGATTGGCTATTTTTAATAGTGTCACCAATGAAAGGGGTAATGCGGTTTGGAAAGAAAGAGAAATTGAGTCCACGTTACATAGGCCCATATGAGATCATTAGAAAATTTGGGCAAGTGGCGTATGAGTTGGCACTACCCCAGGAACTTTCCTCAGTCCATCAGGTATTTCATATTTCGATGCTTCAAAAATGCATAGGAGATCCATCTCGTATTGTTCCCATTGAAGATGTTCAAGTTACAGAGGATCTTTATTATGAATAGGTACCCATTGCTATCCTAGATCGACAAGTAAAGAGGTTGAGGAATAAATACATAGCTTCCGTAAAAGTCCTTTGGAGGAATCAACAAGTAGAGGAAATCACATGGGAAGCGGAAAAGATGCTGAAATACAAGTATCCCCATCTATTTCAAATGAACGAAGAGGTTCAAAGTGAGGAAGTGGAGCAATAACATGTATGTCTCCATGAGCCTTAAGTGTTTATGTATATGTATGATAACGTAGAGATGCATTTGTTGTAATTGAAACGATATTGTTAACATTCGAGGATGAATGTTCCTAAGGGGGGAAGAATGTAACACCCCAAACCTTCCTAACCCTACTTTATGACATTGAATAATGTTTACTTAGGTGTCGAGAGCCATACGTATGTATTTTGTAATGCTAAGGATGAGGAAAATTAAAATTGGGCCTCGCGCAAGTGGTTAGCCTTTCATGGGAGATGTTTTGTGATTTTTGTGGGAAATTTGTTGGGTTCAAAATGAGGCTAAGAGGACCTATAAACAAAAGGTATTAAGGTTAAGAAGTAAGTTAAAGAATAGGACTTGAAGTATCTAACCGAACCCGCGAAGAAAAGTCAAAAAATGAAATTTTCAGAAAAACTAAGGGGCGCACTGAGGGGCATGCCACGCTGCTCTGGGCTAAAAATTTTAGTCTAGAGGTAGCAAGCTGGCACGCCCAAGGGCATGCCACGCTGGTTTTTCCACTTTTTCAAAGTTGGAAATTCTCTTAAGTCCTAAGGGTACCCGGGGACGTATTGAGCCTATTTTTTCCACGTTTCTTCTAAAACCACGAGCATATACATGAAATGAGTAAAGTATTACATTGGTATTATAAAATTACTCGAGAACGAATTTGGAGTCAAAATGACAGTTTTGCCCTTATGGTCAAAATAAGCCAAACGTGGCTAGAATCACTTATTTTTGGGATTGAGGCTACGAATATGAGTAGCATGAGTGGTAATATTGTTGTAAAATGTATAAGATGACTTAAAAATGATAAATTATTGATTTTATTGGGTTAAGTGATTTGGGCTCAATAAAAGCCCAAAATGAGGCAAAAGACATGGGTCACATGACCCAATCTTCTATTGACTAAGTCAAATATAGCATTAAATGCCAAAAATGTCTAAGGATGACCCCAAGGACCCTATATAGACTCAAAAATCAGATTTTATTCATTTGGTAACCATCATGCTTTTTAGATATTATCTCAAACATTTCTCTCAAACCCTAAGAACTCAAAGTCAATTCTTGGAGCAAGATCATCACTTTTCAAGCTTGGGTAAGTGATTATTGTTATGGATTAATATATTCTATGCATGAAAGAGTATGTAAATCATGTTGGTTGTGCTTGGAAATGTTGAACATGGTACTTTGTGTTTTTCTATAAGATTTGTGATCCATGGGATTTAAGCTTGAATTAGGACTTGTGCCTTTGGTGAAAGATCATGGTATGGATAAAATATGAACGTGTATGGTGTTATTTTGTTATTAAACTTGTTATTTTTCTATAAGTGTAAATTGTGGGATTTTTTTCGATATGTGCTATGAAGTGTATTAAGGTGAATTGATGGACTATTTGTGATGTGGTATGGATAGGAAAGTGCAAAGGAGAAGTGTTGTGGTGAAATGTATTGATTATCATGTGTTGGTCAATGTTGGGAATATTGGGAGATTTTTGGAATAATAATCTTATCAATGGTTTTGTCAAGGGGAAATGGCATGTTTAACGGCAAACATGTGACTCATTGATGTTATATGCATTTGTAAAGTAGTTGGTGGTTAATGTAAATCCCGTTATGTATTTGTGTTGTAGAGTGACACATAAAGAAGGAGCAGGACTATTGTATGCACATCTAAGATTGTATATCCGTATTGAGAGTACAAGGTATGTAAGGTTACTCTGTCCGTATCTTTCTGCGGCAAATAGTATTCACCTTGACATTAGCTTGTCCCATCCCGAAATGTACTAAGGTATTATATATCCGGCTATCAATGGTCATTATCATATATTTCCTAATCATTGATCAATTGTGAATCTCATGTCTCATATTCATGAATAATGTTCCAAAAGCTCAACAATGTTATGTTCCAAAGTTCCAATAGTGGTTATACTCATATATCTTGTTCATTGATTATTGTCTAATGGTTCCAATGGTGATATGTTTCCAATAAGGCTATGTTTCCAACAATGTTTATTCACATGTCTCTCTCTCATTGGTTAATGATCCAAAGCTTCAAGTGAAGTTATGATTATCATGGTATCAATATCAAAGTAATAAACAAAGTAATGCATATGTGGTCAATGATCAAGTATGGGTGGCAGCTTTGGGGGCAAAATGCCTAGCTCAAGCCGATCCCGAGGTTGTTGGATCAGGGGGAAGTCCTAAGGGCATAAGCCTAGCTCGGACCTATCCTGACAGGGGGTAGCTCTAGGTGTACTAACCTAGCTCGAGCCGAACCTAAAATGTTGTATGGGTGGAAGCTCTAGGGGTACTAACCTAGCTCGAGCCGATCCTGATATATACATTAATGCATAGGGTGGAAGTTCTAGGGGCATAAGCCTAGCTCAAGCCGATCCCAACATAACGGTATGTTATGTTAAAACCCACTGTTTAGTCGGGGCCCGGGTATCACAGGTCAAAGGCAAAGGTGAATAATCATGGAAGTAAAGATACAAAGAATGTAATGAAAGCAACATACATGGTTTCCAAAGTATAGAATAGTGATTCATCTACATTGTGACTTATCTATATTGGTTATGCATTCTAACATGAGTTCTTGACATATTTTCGTATCTTAAAAGTTTCATATGGCCTTACATACTTAGTACATTCTTTGTACTGACACCTCTTGGGGAATTTACCTTACTTGCTGCAGGCGCAGGTACTAGTAGGCCTCCATAGTAGGTTGCCAGTTGTTGCAGATCTTTGGTGAGCTCCAGTTAGTTCGGGGCTACTCCGAATCACAGTTGTACATATGTTTTGGTGTTGTACATGTTGTATAAAGCGGGGACTTGTCCAGACTTTTGGTCAATGCATTTGTTAGAGGCTTTTGTAGATGGATGTGGGTGTATGAATGTAAAAGGGATACGTCGTACTTGACTTGGTGGCCTCAACGGCCAAGTTTCGCATATGTATATATATGTCATGTTCCATGAATTCCATTGTTGGTATCTATAGCTATTATGTGCTTATGGGTTTCTTATCTCATGCATATGAATGGATAGAGACAAAGCTTGGTTCTCTCAGGCCTTGTCGGCTACGAGTGCCAATCCGTCTCGATGGGATTGGGGGCGTGACACAAAAGGTCAAAGTAGGTGATACACCTACTTGCTTTATCAATGTCTAAAATTGACCTTTAACTCATTGGGATTTTGGGAATATTTTAGGTGTTGGGCTGCCCATTCTCCTCTCCTTTTATTTCACTTAGTTTGGGCCTTAAAAGTGTCCATTAATATAATCCTTAATATGATCCATTAACTTAAGTAGGTAATACACCTCTTTGGCACATTTAACTTGGCCCAAATCTTATCCATAACCTTGGGTCCGTTAACTTGGTCCATATATCTCCAGTAGGTGATTCACCTATTAGCTTAATTAAGTCAAGTAAGCACCTCAACAGTCAATTCCATTTTCAGTTCTTAGACCCTTTAATTTAACTTACAGCTTGTGTACACTTGGTCACTTTAAACTTTAGATTCAAATGTGTACTCACGATCCCAAGTTTAAATAGTTGCATCGACGTTAAGTTATTTGTATCACTTTAAAATGTACGGGAAGTTCCTTCCAACCCATCTTACCATCGCTAGTCTAGTCATATAGGAAACTGAGTCCATTACCCATACCATAGCAAGTGACAAATAAGTAGAACTAGTACACGTAGGATACGCGGTGTTACATCAAGTGATAATTTGGATGGTTTGGTTAGCTCCGTAATGTCGAATTTATGCTAGGGGGTCCCTTGGTGCAGGTCTCGAGGCGTCCAGACTCATTTTGAGCTATTGGATGGATTTTAGTGGAAATAGGAACCTTAAGTGCGGGACCATATTTTGTCAAAATGACCTCAAATGGAAATTTTGATGGTTTCATTCAGCCTGGACACCGTAGGGTAGAATAGATTTTTTGTGTTCACAGGTTAAGCACCCGGTCAGAGTACATTAGTACGTAGCAAAAAATGGTTGGTGCCAAGTTGCGAGTGCAGTCGCTTAAGTGGTTGGGTGACTGCTTAAGTGTTAACCGCTATAGTGTAACACCCCGTACCTTCCTAACTCTATGTGACGACGTTGAACAATGGTTACTTAGGTGTCGAGGTGCCTTAAGTATGTATTTGGTAATAGTAATGATGAGAAAATTGAAATTTGGCCTCGTACATGTGGTTAACCCTTCATAAGAGGTGTTTTTTGATTCTCGTGGAGTATTAATGGTGTTCAAAACAAGGCTAAGAGGACCTCTAAACAAATTATATTAAGGCTAAGAAGTAAGTTAAAGAATAGGACTTGAAGTATCTAACCAAACCCGCGAAGAAAAGTCGAAAAATGATATTTTCGAAAAAATTAAGTGAGGGGCGCATTTGGGACCGTTCCAGGCCACTCTGGGCCAAAATTTTGTGCCCATAGGCAGCAAGCTGGCGCGCCCCAGGGCGTGCCAGGATGGAATTTTCAGTTTTTCGAAAGTTGGAAATTTTCTAAGTTCCAAGGGTTCCCGGGGATGTATCGAGTCGATTTTTGCCACGTTTATTATAGAACCATGAGTATATACATGAAATGAATGAAATATTATATTGGTGTGATAAAATGACTCGAGAACGAATTTGGCGTCAAAATGACGATTTTACCCTTTGGGTCCAAAGAAGCCATACGTGGCTAGAATCACTTGTTTTTGGGATTGAGGCCATGGATATGAATAGCATGAGTGGGAATATTGTTGTAACATGTATGAGATTATTTACACATGAGGAATTATTGATTTTATTGGGTTAAGTGAATTGGGCCCAAAAAGGACCCAAAAATGAAAAGAAAACATGGTCAAAATGGGTCAAATGACCCATACTTTAAAAGACCTTCTAGAAATAGAAATTAATTCTATAAATAATGGCTAAGTATGAATTGAGGGATTATATAAAGGGCCAAAAATCATATTTTTAACACACAAAAGTCTCATTCCAAGTCTAGAAATTTCCCAAAATCATTTCTCTCAACTCCAAACCCTAAGCTTTCTCTTGGAGAAAGATCATCATTTTTCAAGCTTGGGTAAGTGTTTATTATTATGGTTTAACACATTATATGCATGGGAGATTATGTGTATCAAGTTTTTTATGCTTGAAAATGGTGGACATGGTACTTGGTGTTTTTGTATAAGTTTGTGATCCATGAGATTCAAGCTTGAACTATGGCTTGTGCCTTTGATGAAAGAACATGGTATGGATAAAATATGAACATGTATGGTGTTATTTTGTTATTAACCTTGTAATTTTTCTATAAGTGTAAATTGTGGGATTTTGGTCGAGAGGTGCTATGAAGTGTATTAAGGTGAATTGATGGATTATTTGAGATGTGGTGTGGATAAGAAAGTGTAGAGGAGAAGTGTTGTGGTGAAATATATTGATTATCATGTATTGGTCAATGTTGGGAATATTGTGGGATTTTTGAAATAATAATTTCATCAATGGTTTTGTCAAGGGTAAATGGCATGTTTAAAGGCAAACATGCGACTCATTATCGTTGTATGCATCTGTAAAGTAGTTGGTTGTATTGTATTTGTGTTGTAGAGTGACACATAAAGAAGGAGCGGTACTATTGTGTGCACATCTAAGATTGTATATTCGTATTAAGACTACAAGGTATGTAAAGTTCCCCTTTCCGTATCCTTCTACAACATATTGTTCCAATTGACATTGGGCTTGTTTCAATTCCGAGAGGCTTGAAGTACATCAATTCAGGGTGACGTATATTGTTATTCATATGTACCCTATTCTTAGATGAATTATGATTCACTTATCCCTTGTACATTGGTTAAAGTTCCTAAGATGTCATAACGTGGTCATTTCTGAAAAGAACTATCTCAAGAGAGTAATGATGTAAGAGAACCTATTTATCCTTGAAACGTTTTTCCCAATCACGTCATGTGCCAAAAGTCCTATAATATGATGATTATCTTTGTATCAACTCTCATAAGTAAAAGTACCAATCTCATAAGAGTAATAAGAGAAGTGATGTGCAAGCTAATATATTTATTTGTCATAAGTGAAGATGTCAATCTCATGAAGTACAAGAGTGAAGTAATCTATATGTGTGATTCCAATTATGTCATGATCCTCATTGTATCGCTGTTAAGAATGGAAGTAAGATTAACAAGAGAAAGAAGTAACGTCTAATTAATAAGAAATCATGGGTCGTATCCAAGGGGTCAAAATACCTAGCATGGGTCAATCGCAATAACACGGGTGGTATCCCAGGGGCGATAAGCCTAGCATGGGTCGATCCCGATACATCCCAGGGGAGATAAGCCTAGCATGGGTTATCTCAGTACATCCCAGGGGCGACACGAAAGCCTAGCATGGGTTCACATAACATCCCAGGGGTCAAAGTACCTAGCATGGGTTGATCTTATCCCAGGGGCGACAGAATAGCCTAGCATGGGTAGAACAATATAGATGAATAAAAGATGAAGACAAGAGGAGTAAAGAACGTAACATACATGGCTCCCCACATACAGAAAGAGGGTTTATTCACATTCCTCAATTCTTTTATATTGATTCCATTATTGTAGTTATTATATATGGTGATTTCTTATGAGCCTTACATACTCAATACCTTTTTCGTACTGACCCCCTCGGGGGAGTTACCTTATATGTTGCAGGGTTACCTTAAAGCGGGGACTTGTCCCGACTGTTAGTTGGTATGGTAAATGCATCTGTTAGAGGCTTTTGTAGACATATGTGGGTAATGAATGTAAGAGACAAATGTCCATTTTGACGTGATGGCCCCAACGGCCAAGTTTTCTAACTCTATATATAGCATATGTTTCCATGTTCACGTTTTCCGCATAGTTGCATGAGGTATAATAAGATTCATATGAAGATATACATATGAAGATTTATGAGCAAAGATTGGTTCTCTCGGGCCATATCGGCTTTGGGTGCCAGTCCGGTCCGAATGGGATTTTGGGTCGTGACAAAAGTGGTATCAGAGCAGGTCGGTCTAAGGGTGTCTACAAAGCCGTGTCTGAGTAGAGTCTTACTTATCAATGTGTTGTGCACCACATTTTTAAGTAGGAGGCTACGGGACATTTAGGATGTTGTTTCTTTTCTTCATGCTAGATCGTGCAATAGAGCCGGTGTTGTAAGTTGAATTGGACCTGATCATGGTGATTGTTTTTCTGTGGAATAGTTAAAATGCCAATCATGAGAAGAGGTAAAGGTAAAGGGAAGCAGGTGGATGTGCCTGCTGAAGAAGGGATGAGTAGATTACCACCTGACCAAGCTAGTCAAGGTGGAGCTGACGCCGAGATTGCATCGCGGTCTTCTTCTACCTTTCCAGCTCCAGAAGAGTCAAGAGGTAGGGAAGTACCTGCAGAACCACCAATGAATAACACCGATCAAGATTTACAAAATGCAGTACATATGTTGACTCAATTGGTAGTTGCACAAGCACAAGGACGAGCTGGTCCAATGGTAAATAAAGATGATGCGGCTAGAGCAGCTAGTCGGCGTACACAGGACTTTCTAAAATTGGACCCTCCTATCTTTACTGGGCCAGACTTGGAAGCAGATCCACAGGATTTCGTGGATCAAGTCTAGAGAGCTTTGGAGGTAATGCATGTAACAGGTGTAGAAACGGTTGAGCTAGCAGCTTATAGGTTGAAGGGAGAGGCTATATTGTGGTATGAGTACTGGAAGAAAGCTCGAGGTATTGGTGCAAACCCACCTACGTGGGAAGAATTTGAAGCGGCATTTCTGGATCACTATCTTCCCTATGAGATCTGTGAGGTTCGTGCTCATCAGTTTTTAAATTTGCGTCAAGGAAATATGAGTGTTAGGGAATACAGTTTGCAGTTTAATTCCTTTGCTCGGTATGCTCCAAATGTGGTGGCTATAATGACGGACAAGGTCCATCGATACATGGACAGATTAGAGCCATATTTGGTAAGAGATTGCACCATTGCTGCCTTAAACAAAGATATGGACATAGAGAGAATTCAGGCCTTCACCCAGAAAATGGAGGACCAAAAGCAAAGAAAGAGGACATAGAAATCTGAGGAAGGGCAAGCAAAAAGGGCAAGACCTACGGGGCAGTCTATGATGTCCCCAGGAGAATCTGAATCTCGAATGTTACCGCCTAGACCTTTATTTTCTCATTCCAAAGTTGGTGCTCACTCACAATTTCGAGGGTCTAGAGGTTGTCCATTTGGACAGAGGAGCGGAGTGCAAGGCTCACAGACGGTAGGATTTTCTCGTCCTCCGTGTCAGCATTGCGGAAGGTACCATATAGCTGAATGTCGGTCGGTGACAAATGCTTGTTTCTAGTGTGGTACAGAGGAGCACATAATGAGAGAATGCCCACAAAGGGGTGCGAGTGGTATAGCATGACCTGCGGGATCAACTGTTGTATCATCAGCATCGATTCCTTCCCCAGGCAGAGGCGTTCAGTTTATGGGTCGTGGTAGAGATATGAGAGGAGCAGCTAGTTCCAGTGGGGCCCAAAATTGTACCTATGCTCTAGTGGACCGGCATAATGAAGAGGCAACTCCTGATGACGGTACCGGTAGTTAGGTATATTACCATATTTTACATGATGTATATATAACTACTCTATCGTATGTTACTCCATCAGTTACTATGAACTTAATGGGACACCGGAGTTATTAGTTAAGTCAATGGAATATTTCTATCCATCAGAAAATTTAGTGTATATCGAAATGGTATAGTAGGTATTTGCATTCATATATGATTAAGTACTATTAAAAGCATCACTCTTGAAAGGTATAACGGAATTCAGAAAAAAAAAAAGGGAAAAGTGATCCTATACAACATGCCATGAGAAAGTGGTGAAAGTGTATAATGGTAAGCTAGAAAAAAATGATGAAATCAACGTACCCATATTTGTTTCAAATGAAATCAAAGGTTCAAAATATGGAAGTGGACCAATAACAAGTAAGTAGCTATGAGCTTCACGTGTCTATATAGGAATAGGCGAATATAGAGATGCATGTGTTGTAATTTACAAGACATCATTAACATTCGAGGACGAATGTTTCTAAGGAGGGGATAATGTAACACCCCGTACCTTCCTAACCCTATGTGATGACGTTGAACAATGGTTACTTAGGTGTCGAGGTGCCCTAAGTATGTATTTGGTAATAGTAATGATGAGAAAATTGAAATTTGGCCTCGTACATGTGGTTAACCCTTCATAAGAGGTGTTTTGTGATTCTCGTGGAGTATTAATGGTGTTCAAAACGAGGCTAATAGGACTTCTAAACAAAGTATATTAAGGCTAAGAAGTAAGTTAAAGAATAGGACTTGAAGTATCTAACCAAACCCGCGAAGAAAAGTCAAAAAATGAAATTTTAGAAAAAATTAAGTGGGGTGCATTTGGGACCGTGCCAGGCCACTCTGGGCCAAAATTTTATGCCCATAGGCAGCAAGTTGGCGTGCCCCAGGGCGTGCCAGGATGGAATTTTCAGTTTTTTGAAAGTTTGAAATTTTCTAAGTTCCAAGGGTTCCCGAGGATGTATCGAGCCGATTTTTGCCACATTTATTATAGAACCATGAGTATATACATTAAATGAATGAAATATTATATTAGTGTGATAAAATGACTCGAGAACGAATTTGGCGTTAAAATGACGGTTTTACCCTTTGGGTCCAAATAAGCCATACGTGGCTAGAATCACTTGTTTTGGGGATTGAGGCCATGGATATGAATAGCGTGAGTGGGAATATTGTTGTAACACGTATGAGATTATTTACACACGAGGAATTATTGATTTTATTGGGTTAAGTGAATTGGGCCCAAAAAGGACCCAAAAATGAAAAGAAAACATGGCCCAAAATGGGTCAAATGACCCATTCTTTCAAAGACCTTCTAGAAATAGAATTTAATGCTATAAATAATGGCTAAGGATGAATTGAGGGCTTATATAAAGGTCCAAAAATCAGATTTTTAACACACAAAAGTCTCATGCCAAGTCTAGAGATTTCCCAAAATCATTTCTCTCAACTCCAAACCCTAAGCTTTCTCTTGGAGCAAGATCATCATATTTCAAGCTTGGGTAAGTGTTTATTATTATGGTTTAACATATTATATGCATGGTATATTATGTGTATCAAGTTGGTTATGCTTGGAAATGGTGGACATGGTACTTGGTGTTTTTGTACAAGATTTGTGATCCATGAGATTCAAGCTTGAATTATGGCTTGTGCCTTTGATAAAAGAACATGGTATGGATAAAATATGAACATGTATGGTGTTATTTTGTTATTAACCTTGTAATTTTTCTATAAGTGTAAATTGTGGGATTTTGGTCGATATGTGCTATGAAGTGTATTAAGGTGAATTGATGGATTATTTGAGATGTGGTATGGATAAGAAAGTGTAGAGGAGAAGTGTTGTGGTGAAATGTATTGATTATCATGTATTGGTAAATGTTGGGAATATTGTGGGATTTTTGGAATAATAATTTCATCAATGGTTTTTTCAAGGGGAAATGACATGTTTAAAGGCAAACATGCGACTCATTATCGTTGTATGCATTTGTAAAGTAGTTGGTGGTTAATGTGAATTCCGTATTTTATTTGTGTTGTAGAGTGACACATAAAGAAGGAGCGGTACTATTGTGTGCACATCTAAGATTGTGTATTCGTATTAAGACTACAAGGTATGTAAGGTTCCCCTTTCCGTATCCTTCTATAACATATTGTTCCAATTAACATTGGGCTTGTTTCAATTCCGAGAGGCTTGAAGTACATCAATTCAGGGTGACGTATATTGTTATTCATATGTACCCTATTCTTAGATGAATTATGATTCACTTATCCCTTGTACATTGGTTGAAGTTCCTAAGATGTCATAACGTGGTCATTTCTGAAGAGAGCTATCTCAAGAGAGTAATGATGTAAGAGAACCTATTTATCCTTGAAACGTTTTTCCCAATCACGTCATGTGCCAAAAGTCCTATAATATGATGATTATCTTTGTACCAACTCTCACAAGTAAAAGTACCAATCTCATAAGAGTAATAAGAGAAGTGATGTGCAAGCTAATATATTTATTTGTCATAAGTGAAGATGTCAATCTCATGAAGTACAAGAGTGAAGTAATCTATATGTGTGATTCCAATTATGTCATGATCCTCATTGTATCGCTGTTAAGAATGGAAGTAAGATTAACAAGAGAAAGAAGTGACGTATAATTAATAAGAAATCATGGGTGGTATCCCAGGGGTCAAAATACCTAGCATGGGTCAATCCCAATAACAGGGTGGTATCCCAGGGGCGATAAGCCTAGCATGGGTCGATCCCGATACATCCCACGGGAGATAAGCCTAGCATGGGTTATCTCAGTACATCCCAGGGGCGACACGAAAGCCTAGCATGGGTTCACATAACATCCCAGGGGTCAAAGTACCTAGCATGGGTTGATCTTATCCCAGGGGCGACAGAATAGCCTAGCATGGGTAGAACAATAAAGATGAATAAAAGATGAAGACAAGAGGAGTAAAGAACGTAACATACATGGCTCCCCACATACAGAAAGAGGGTTTATTCACATTCCTCAATTCTTTTATATTGATTCCATTATTGTAGTTATTATATATGGTGATTTCTTATGAGCCTTACATACAAAATACCTTTTTCGTACTGACCCTCTCGGGGGAGTTACCTTACATGTTGCAGGTGCAGGCACTAGTAGATCTTCATTGTAGGTTGATAGTTGATTACGGATCTTTGGTGATCCCTAGTTGCTTCGGGACTTTCCGAGTCATAGTCATACAGTTGTGTTGTTGTTGTTGTTGTACATATTGTATAAAGCGGGGACTTATCCCGAATGTTAGTTGGTCTGGTAAATGCATCTGTTAGAGGCTTTTGTAGACATGTGTGGGTTATGAATGTAAGTGACAAATGTCCGTTTTGACGTGATGGCCCCAACGGCCAAGTTTCCAAACTCTATATATAGCATATGTTTCCATGTTCACGTTTTCCGCATAGTTACATGAGATATAATAAGATTCATATGAAGATATACATATGAAGATTTATGAGCAAAGATTGGTTCTCTCGGGACATATCGGCTTCGGGTGCCAGTTCGATCCGAATGGGATTTCGGGTTGTGACATTTAGCATCCAAGTTGTTGCTTAAAAAGAGACTGGCTAGCTTCGCACGGACCGCTTAAGCATCCATTTGGTCACTTAAGCAGCCATCGCTGGTGTTATATATATTTCATTTTCCTAGACTTTCAGCATTTATTTCTAATTGTAAAGCACGATTAGTGACCTTGAGGAGCTCAAAAATTGTGGATAAATTATAAATTGGAGTTGGGATTAGCTTGAGGGCATTATAGTGATCATTTCCTCGTTCTTTAATGTGTAAGTTTATGGTTAAAAGTCCTTTTAACTCAAAGTTAAATTATTGTCTTTCTACGAGCTTGGTGGATTGTTTTGGGCATGAAATTTAGAGTTGGTCATGCCCAATTTTTGAGCTCTAGCTCACTATGATCAAAGGGATTGTTTTGGGCATGAAAAGTGCCAACTATGTTTTTCTGTTTTGCTTAGGATAGGATTCACTTTGTATCTGTAAATACCCCTATATTGTCCTATGTTTAGAGGTTGGTCATTACATTGTTTTGAGAGATATTTTCATTATTTTGAGTTCAAAAATACATTATTGATTTTGTAATCTTGGAACTTCGGTTCTAGGGTTTTTATTCATAGTGAGATTTCAAAGTTTTATTCTTATTGTGAGTTTACAATTATGTTTTCTTCATTGAATTCTTATTGTGTTTTTGCAATCATGAGTAGCTAAACCCATTAATTAGGGTTGTGTGAACCATGAGGAATTAACGAAATCGGTGAAGTGCAAAGCAATTCTGGACCAGTGTGAATGCATGTATTGTTAGTACCTTCATTATAATAGATTTTCTAACGGTTGAAAACATTAGAAACTCGCATGTATTCTAGACTTGCTCGATAAAGAGGTAGAGATTGGGAAAAGGGAATAACAACAAAGATTTGAAGCTATCAGCCTTCATCTAATAACTTGAGCTGTAATAGGAATAGTTATCTAAGATCTAGGATAAGGGTTAGTAGTGCGACACTCGGAGACCAAGAGGAGAAGAGTGAAATTAGTCTAACCAAGGTCGAGAGACATTTAGATGAACATATCTTGTTAGATTTTGTAGGCAGCGCAGCGGGACAGTTTTGCCATCACAAGTAACCAGTGGAGTTAAGAAATCATTAGGGATCACAGTCCTAGTGTATTTCTTATATTGATTACAAATTAAAAAATCAACAATCATTACGGTTACTACTTTCTTAGAAAACCCCCAGTTTTACTTACATGCCAATTACTCAGACTAGCATTCGACAGACTTTCGTCCTATTCCCTATGGGATCGACCCCAACCTAGTTGGGTTCTATATTTGATACATCGGCCGCATTATAATTTTGTGGAGGTATATTTTGTGCGACATCAAATTTTGGCGCCATTGCCGGAGAATACGGTTACGGAGTTGATTAGTTTGCTTGTTGGATTTTATTGGCTTTATTTTTTTGTACTTTTCTGAAAGGCATGTGCTGGTGTATGCCCAACACTAGGAGTCAAGGTAACCCCTTGATTCCACTTGATACTGAGATAGAATAAACACTAAGGGCAAATAGAAGAATAGTGAATATCGATGGAGCTCAGAATCCCGCAGCCGCGGGAGATATTCATAATCAACCAATTGGTCATGAAACTACGAAATAAGTCATTGCTTAATGAATGGCTGAGGAAAATGCAAGGTAAGAAGCTCTTCGACAAGCGGATAGAGATCATCAAGGAATGTAAGAAGCAGCACAACGCCTCGCTACACTTGAAGAGAGACAAAAAAGACTGAGGGTTCAACAACCCCCTCAAAGACCATATGTGCCAGTTTATGATGATCCTGAAGAAGAGGATGTGGCTTATGTTGTGCTGATTGAGACTAGTGCTATTATTCCACTAGAGTTACCTTAGGGCACTAAGTTTGACATTACAAGTGCCATAATCCACCTACTAAACTTGAAAGGTGTGTTCGCCGGTCTTCCTTCAGATGATCTGAACATGCACGTGATGAATTATGTAGGGGTATGCACTTCATACAATTTGCCCAGAGTTAACCAAGAGGCTATTCGATTGTGATTGTTTCTGTTCTATCTAATAGGAGAAGCAACTTTGTGGTTAGCCGAGTTACCACGAGGTTCCATCACTACTTGGCAAGAGTTGAGAAATTAATTTCTAGAGAGATTTTTCCCACCCTAAAAGATGCTATAATTGAAGGATGAGATTTACAACTTCAGACAATTGCATTCTGAAGCACTTTACGAGACATGGCTAAGGTTCAAGAAGAAGCTACAGAATGTGCCAAACCATAAGATGAGTGGTAGGAGTTTACTTGAGATATTATACAGGGCTTTAAATGCCAATACCAAGGCTGTAGAAGATACTATCACTGGCGAAGAATTTATGAGTCTGAGGTAGGAACAAGCTTTAGAAATTTTAGATCGTGTCACTAAGACCAACCGAGGATGGCATACTCAGGAGATAGATACACCTGCGAGGACGTATGTTATTGGAGCCTCCATAGATAATGGGATTAGGATGAATCTGTAGCTTAAGAGGTCACACAGTTAAGAACAAAAATTGGCTTGCTAGCTAAATAGATTGCGGCTGGAAGTGGTAAAAAGGTGCATGCCATAGGTGTACAAGGCAATACACCTAAGCATGACGATTATGAATCTGATGAGGAGGATAAGTACTTGGATCAATAGGTGGTGGGTTTTTGAGCCTAGGGACAAGGGTCTAATCAAGACTCTTGGAACTCGAGGTAAGGGAATCAAGGTCGGAACTACTATGGAGATAATTATAACAAATCAGGATATAGAGAAAGAGACCGAGATTGTGACGGTGATTAGAGGCGAAAGGATGATTATAAAGAGAAGAGTGGTGCATATGTTCCATCGAGAAACCACAATGCTAACTATAGAAATTCAAGAATGGAAGCCCTTCTCAATAAATTGGTTAAAAGGTCAGAGAGTCAAGAGAACTGCTTGAAGGAGATTAGGTCAGACATTTCGAGAATAAGTCAAAAAGTAGAATCCCATTAGACTACCATTAAATAGTTTGAGCAACAGTTCGAGCAGATATCGTCGGTATTGAATCAGTGTCAGCCAGGTACCCTTCCAAGAAACACCGTCAAGAATCCAAAGAATAATAGCCATTTTTACCCATTACTACTAGAAGCGGGAAGTGTACGACTGACCCATACATACCTGTGGATAGTGATAAAAAGATAAGCCGATGGTAGTTGATGTAGAAACTGAAATAGAGACAGAGAGTTCAAAGGGTGATGCAGTTCAAAAGCCTCAGGATGTCGATAAAAAGGCAAAGTCTAATAATGGGAAAGAAAAGGTTATACCTCAATTATATAAATAAATTCCTCGACCTCCCCCTTACTTTCCTCAAAGGTTGAAAAATGAAAGCTTAAGAGCATAAATATCATAAATTTATCTCAATATTAAAGAACTTATCAATAAATATTCCTCTTGTCGAGGCTTTAGGACAGATGCCAGGTTACGCAAAATTCATGAAAGATTTAGTGACAAAGAAGAGAACCGTCAGTTTTGAGCCAGCAGATAATTTACACCATTGTAGTGCAATTACTTTTCGCTCATTTGTTGAGAAAAAAGAAGATCCGAGAGCCTTCACAATTCCATGTACTATTGGGTCCTATAATTTTGCAAAAGCTCTGTATGACTTGGGAGCCAGCATAAACTTGATTTCGCTAGCCGTTTTCAAGCAGTTATGATTGAAAGCACCAAAACTGACATCTATGAGACTCCTTATGGTGGATAGAATTGTGAAAAAGTCGGTGGGCATTTTGTATGATGTTTTGGTGAAGGTTACATCTTTCATCTTTCCGACTGACTTTGTGATTCTAGATTGTGAAGTTGATTTTGAGGTTCTCATCATCTTAGGAAGACCATTCCTTACCACTGGTCGTGCATTGGTTGACATGAAAATAGGGTAGATGAAATTTAGATTAAATAATGAACATGTCACTTTCAATGTTTTACGTTCCATAAAGCAACCGAAAGATATACGGGTGATTTCGGTAATAGATGCAGTTAATGAGAGTGATATTGTCATGCATCTTGAAGAAAGGTTGGGGGTAGAAGCTCTTACAGCCGTGATTATGAATTTTGATAGCGATGGTATTAAGGAATATGATGAGATGGTTGGTTCAGTCATTGGTAGGGGATCATACACTTATGCTCCTAAGAAATTGGATATTGATTTAATAAATAGGGTGACCCCACCAGCTCGACCTTCTATTGAGGAGCCTCCAATTTTCGAGCTTAAGGCTCTCCCGTCTTACCTTAGTTATGCATTCTTGGGAGCCAACAACACCTTGATCGTTATTATTTCTTCTAAGTTGGTGGAGTGGCAAGTGGAAGCTCTCATTTCAGTGTTAAAAAGGTTTAAGAAGGCCATTGGTTCTTTCATCGCTTACATTATTGGAATTCCACCCGGTATTTGCAATCACAAAATCCAGCTTGATCCTCAGTGCATACCAAGCATCAAGCACCAACGTCGTCTTAACCCACCTATGCAAGAGGTCATGAAGAAAGAAATAATTAAGTGGTTAGATGCAGGTGTGGTTTACCCCATTGCTGATAGCAAATAGGTGAGCCTAGTTCAGTGTGTGCCAAAGAAGGGAGTAATCACTGTGGTTCCAAATGATAAGAATGAGTTAATCCCGATGAGGTCGATTACTGGATGGAGAGTTTGCATGGACTATCGGAAGCTAAATTCTTGGACCGAAAAAAATCACTTTTCTATGCCCTTCATAGATCAGATATTAGACTGTCTTGTCGGTAGAGGATGGTATTGTTTTCTTGACGGCTATTCGGGGTATAATCAGATTTTCATCGCTCCCGAGGACCGAGAGAAGACCACTTTCACTTGTCCATATGGGATGTTCACATTCAAAAGGATGTCGTTCAGTTTATGTAATGCACCGGCCACTTTCCAGTATTGCATGATGTTTATTTTGCCCGACATGGTGAAAGACACTATTGAGGTTTTTACGGATGATTTTTCTCTTGTGGGAGACTTATTTGATGATTGCTTAGCCCACCTTTCTAATGTGTTGCAAAGATGCGAGGAGTGCAACTTAGTGCTAAATTGGGAAAAATATCACTTTATGGTTATTGAGGGTATCGTATTGGGGCATCAAATCTCAAAGAAAGGTATTAAAGTTGACAAAGCCAAGATTGAGGTGAGTGAAAAGTTACCTCCACCTATTTTGATTAAAGGAATTCAAAGTTTCTTGTGAATGCAGGTTTCTCATAGAAAATTCATCAAGGATTTCTCTAAGATTGCACATCCATTATGCAAGCTTTTAGAGAGGGAGGTGAAGTTTGTATTTGATGAGGCATGTCTAAAAACATTTGAGTGTCTGAAAGAGAAGTTGATTTTATCCCCTATCATTGTTTGACCAGATTGAACTATGCCATTTGAGGTTATGTGTGATGCTAGCGGCTTGGCTTTAGGTGCAGTCCTTGGCCAAAGACGTGAGCAGATTCGACATCTGATTTATTACGCTAGCAAAGCGGTTAATCCAACTCAGAAAAATTACACTGTAACCGAGAAAGAATTATTGGCAGTGGTATTTGCTTTCGATAAATTTCACTCATACCTGATTGGTACAAAAGTGTTGTGCATACAGACCACGCAACACTTAGATATCTTATGTCAAATAAGGACGCCAAGCCAAGACTGATTCGGTGGGTACTTCTATTGCAAGAAATTGATTTTAAGGTCAAGGGCTAAAAAGGGACTGAGAATCAAGTTGCATACCACCTATCATGCATTGAGGAGTAGGCCAAGCGTAAATTGAGGGATGATCTTGATATTGATGATACTTTTCCAGATGAACAAGTGATGGAAGCATCATAAGAATTAATCCCTTGGTTTGCAGATTTAGCCAACATTTTGTCAAATAACCTAGTTTCAGAAGATATATCGTAGCATCAGCGAAATAGATTCATGCATGAAGTGAGGAAATTCTTCTGGGATGAGCCTTATCTATTCAGGGTGTGTGCGGATGGTATAATTCGATGGTGTATTCCAGAAGTCGAGATGATGACTATTTTGGAAGCATGTCATTCATCTCCAGTTAGGGGTCATCATGGAGGTGCGCAGAATACTAATAAGATATTACAATGTGGCTATTGCTGGCCCGCCATTTATAAAGATGCTTATGACTATGCTCGAGATTGTGACTAATGTCAAAGATGAGGGAATACCTCACGCAAACACGAACTTTCTATGACCACTATTCTCGAGCTTGAATTGTTTGATGGATGGGGAATTGATTTTATGGGCCCATTTGTGAGCTCACATGGGATGAAATACATTCTGGTAGTTGTTGACTATGTTTCTAAGAGAATGGAGGCAATATATCTTCCCAATAATGAAGTAATAAGTGTCACGACATTCTTGAAAAAGAATATCTTTTCACGATTTGGTACACCCCGAGTTATCATTAGTGATGGAGGATCCCATTTCTGTAATCGGTTGTTCAAAGCCCTGCTTGAAAAATATGGTGTCAAACATAAGGTGGCAACACCTTACCATCCTCAGACGAGCAGGCAAGTTGAGGTGTCAAATTGTAAGATAAAGTCTATTTTGGGAAACACGGTGAATGCCAACCAGACTTATTGGGCAAGAAGATTGGATGATGCATTATGGGCATATCAAACTGCTTTCAAGACATCGATTGGTGCATCTCCATATAATATGGTGTTTGGTAAATTAAGCCATTTGCTTATCGAACTTGAACATAAGGCATTATGGGCACTGAAAAGGTTGAATCTGGAATGGAGTGATGCGTCCAAATTGAGTCTAGAACAAATGAATGAGATGGATGAATTTTGTCTCCTAGCTTATGAAAGTTCAGCGCTATATAAAGAAAATATGAAATTATATCATGATCGAAGGATTGAGCAACTAGAGTTTCACCCGGGAGATTTGGTACTACTTTATAACTCCAGGCTTCACTTGTTTCCTGGAAAGTTAAAGTATAAATGGTCCGGACTATTCTAAATGGTACGTACTATTCACGGTTGTTAGGGTGTTCCCGCATGGAGCAATTGAGCTGAAAGGTGATGATAATGTTCTATTCAAAGTCAATGGGCAGCGTGTAAAGCACTATGTGGGGATCACGGAAGAAATAAGGACATGCAAGGATATTAATCTTGACGAAGTTTGAGTAATAAAGTAAGTTGGTTCGTGCCGCGACATTAAATCAGGTGCTTCATGGGAGGCAACCTATGGGCTGGGTGGTAGAGTCTGAGTATCAAACCTAGGTACATTGTGCCGCGATGTTAAATCAAGCGCTGCTTGGGAACCAACCCAAGGATTGTTACCAGTCGTGAGTTGAAAAGAAAGAAGTGATCTAAAAAGTGTGCAAATTAAACCATGGGAGGGACCCACGTAACGTAGGTCGCCCCACGTAACGAAGGTCACCCCATGTGATGTGGGTTGGTCTCATAGGAATCAGAGAAAAATTTTTGGTTGTTGAATCTAACCCACGACAAGGACCCATGTGACGTAGGTCAACCTACATGGGGTGGGTCAGTATCATGGGAATCAGAGATTATTTGTGGCTGCAGAACCTGATCCATGATAGGGACCCACATGACGTGGGTCAACCCACATGGCATGGGTCAGTACCGTAAGACTCCGACCAGTTAATAAAAGTCAAGATCCGACCCAAAACAACCCAAATTTTCGCCTACCCTCTATAAAATCCAATAATACCTGATTTAAAATCCAAAAAACCTTATTCTCTAAGCCTCCACATACTCGATTTCTTTCCCCAATTCATCCAAATTAATACTTTCAATCCTATAATCAATATAAATCCCAAGTACCAACCACTCTAATTTGAACCACCACCACTCCAATTGCAAAAAAATTTGAATCCCATTACCCCAATAAACCAAACCAGACCCGACCCTAAACCTTGAAACCCTAACCCAAATACCTATACTCGACCCTACCAAACCTCACTATACACACAACTATACCTCCTAAAGGGAACCCCAAACACAGAGATATGGGTTCCTCTTCCCAATTCCACACCAAGAACCCAAAAGGCACAACAGGGCTGGGAGATGAGTATTCAGAGCCGGAAAAAAATGGGTCCGAAGAGGTTTATGAGATCGTACAATATAAGTCTACTCTTCTTCGTTGTGACACAAGACAACAAACTAAGGTACAGGCTGAAACCTGGGCCACCTTTCAGCCTATAGCGGTGACTCATATTCAGTCTTCAGAATTCATCCCCCAGTTTGAAAAGCGGGTGGATGCTTCTGCAACCGATGATAATAAAGATGAGGATGAGGCACCTGGGACTGATGAGGTTGCCAAGGGTGCATATGATTCTGAGTCTGTGGGTAGTAGTGAGGCTAGTGTTTAGGATTCCACGACTTCCTCACAGAGATAGGTGGCTGCACAGCCGACCACAACTGTAGTATGAAGGGAAAATAAGAAGTGGTATGTTTAGGATATTAAAACCGTTTATGCAGGGATGCAGAGCCTACTGAATGGGGTGTGTATAGATGAAGTATCACTAAGAAGCCCCGAAATTGGTTAGATGAGTTAAAGGCACTACCCGAGATTATGGCAGTGTTTGATCGCTATGGATTCGGGTGAATGATGAAGCCTTCTGATAGCTATAGCCCAGAGTTGGTCCGTGAGTTTTATGCTTCATATGTTGCGTCTATTGAATTAATCATACTAGTTAAGCAGTAATTTAGAGACCAACCACCATTGACTCACACTTTGGTTTGTGAAACTAGAGTAGACATTTCTGAGCAGACTATCCACCGATTCATGTTTGATGCAGAACGTCCACTTCTAGTTAGTACTACTGAGTTTGATTAACGCATGGAGATGGTGAAAAATAAAAACAAAATGAAGGATGTTGATCAGCTTTTAGATATACTATGGTGGGTTGCACAGTATATCATGGAAGATGACATAGATGCTAAATGGGTAGCTAAGAAGTTGGATATTAAGAAGTCCTCGCTTTACTTTATGGGCAAGTTATGGTGGCCGGTTGTACGGAATCATCTCGGTCCAACAGATGTAGATAATTCTCTTCCTCTTGATCGAACTGTTCTAGTAGCGAGCATCATCGCTAGATATGACATCAACATCGCCCCCTACATTATTAGGGAGATTAATGAGCACGCCTTTAGATACTATACCAGCATCCCTTTCCCATGTTTGATTCAAGGCCTATGTCATAGTACTGGTGTAGTTTGGATGCCTGCAGTAGATCATACCATTGAGGTGACCCGCATAACTGATGTAAGACTGATGCAGCAGAGAGGTACTATTCTGGTTTCCCAAAAGGGGTCTCATCCCTCTACTTCGTTAGGCGCAACCAGCACCTGTTAGTGACCCCGAGGCTGGGAGGTTGCCTACGGAGGGCAAAAGCCCTGTGACTGATGAGGGGGCAGCTGGCCCTATAGCACCATCATCGTCCGAAATGGTTGCAGTTTTATGAGAGTTTCTGCAGCAGTTAGTAGATAGATAGACGCAGGTTATTGAGCGACAGGCTCACACAGAGGCCCAGATGGCTAAGTTGGTATCTCAGCTTAAGCCATGGGTTAGGACATCGATAGAGGTGTCTGAGGTGAGAGTTAAGACTCTCATGACTTCTGTAATGGAGAAGTTTATGCATGAGCTGCATGCATGGATTGACAATTTTGAGCACCGGATGGGTAGCCGATTGAGAGAGGCCCATGTCACGAATTTGATGGGGTTGACTAAGGAGGTGTTGCATTGAGGGCGGAGGTTCGAGATTTAGTAGTTATCCATATGTAACACCCCATATTTTACGTGTACTTGTTCTATTGATATAGGAATTGAGGTAACCTTGTTGTATAGGTAACGAACCAATTTTATTAAGTGATTGGCGGTGATTTAAATAGGATTTAAAGCATATTATAATGGCCCAAGCATTTCAGCAGGTATACGCCAAGTTAACCCAAACAGAAGTGCTTAAACGCGATATAGTAAGGTGGTATTCTACCTCAATGATTAGAGTGTCCAAGTGTATATAAGTATAAAGTTAACATAAGGGTTTAAGACTTAGAATATGAAATAAAATAAGTGAGCTGCTTGTTTAACTTAAATTGAGCTAGTAGGTGCATCACCTACTTTGACTTATTGACCAATATAAGAACCAAGTAGGTGCATCACCTACTAAGACTCCTTTGAACATGTTATTGGGCTAATTACACTACCACCTACTTGAATTAATTTTGGCCCAAGTTAAAAGAGAGAAAAGGAGAAGAAGGGGCAGCCAAGGCCCAGTAGTTTCAGATCCACAAAGGCCCAAGTTTAATGGGAAAGTAGGTGCACAAAATATTTGAAAAAATATGGCCCAAATTAGCCAAGAAATTCGTCCAAGAGCTTCTCCCTTAAAAGGGATTGAAACCAGCTCATTTGACCCATTTTAACTTAGACAAAAATTTAGCTTTCTAGATTTTTCTCTCTTGCTCTCTCTTATCTTCTACAACTGCCCTAAGTTTCCATTAGGGTTCTTGGGATTTACCTTCCTTCCAAGCTAAAGGTAAGTGAACAAATCATGGGCTTATCTCAAAAATACTATGGAAATTATGTTCTTCATGTTTAAATTATAAGGCAGCCCTCTATAAGTTTGGCAGTCCCATTTTTCTTGGTTATTAAGAGATTTTTCTCTTCTCCTTTGGTTTGTGTGTGAAGGAACCAGGACATTGAAGAAATACAAGTTAAGAGAATAAACTATCACAAAATTTAGGTAAGGCTACTGCCCATTTTTACCCCTTCCCATATACATGTTTTGGTGGAGAATTGTGTATATATTGTTGTTAAGAACTCAAGGGATGATGAGTTCAATATTTGGTTGCTATGATAAAGGATATTGGGGCTGTTTTAGGAATTATTTTATGTGTATATGTTGGGGACAGCTTGGTTGATTTTGGGAAAGGATGTAACTGACTTGTATTGAATTATAGACGGAAGATGTGGTGGTACACCACCGAACTGAATATTATGTAAGCTTACTGCCCACTCCACTTTGTATATTGTTTTGTGGGTGTAATGAGGCTAAAGTTGTTTTGGGGGATGTTATAAGGATTTGTATGGTATATTAATGTAATTGGAGGAGTAAGGGTTGAGAGAACACCATTGAATAAATTAATTACGGGCTTACTAGGGCAGCTACTATTTTGGTGAGTTTAAGCGACATAAATGTGTTGATTAGCTACTAATACTAGTTTTACCACTTACTTTATTATAGAGAAGTAGTCTGAGGGGCAGGAGGTTAATTTGGGGTAATATTGGAGTAATATAGCAAGGTATGTAAGGCTATTCGATTCTATGTTCTTTGGCATGAAAGCTAATACATTGTTGTTGCATTTGCTCCCTATGTCATTTTTACCGCCTTAAATGCGTATTCACATCTCTCACTACTGGTCCATAGTTTAAAACTCAATAATGTTATGACCACCAAAAGAACTATCTCAAAGATTAAAGAAATGATGTAAAGAGAATATGTATATTCTTGGGTGGTATCCCAGGGGTAGAAGAAACACCTAGCATGGGTCGATCCCAATATCACGGGTGGTATCCCAGGGGTGAAAGAAAAGCCTAGCATGGGTCGATCCTGATTTGTGTATTTATAAGGACCGTATCCCATGGGTTAAAATACCTAGCATGGGTCATCCTCTTTTACCACAGATCAGTTGGTCATTTGTATTATATGCTTTACAATTTCATAATGCAAAAAAGGATAAAGTAAAGTAAAAGATGTAATGTACATGATTACATAAATACAAGCAAAGGTGGTCTTTTATTCTTATCTGTACAGTTATATATTCATATCTGATTTTATTTAGATTTTGTCTTACCTACAGTCACTTTATGCCTTACATACTCAGTACATTCTTTTGTACTGACATCCCTTATGGGGACACTGTATTTCATACCACAGGTACAGGTACTCCAGCTAGTAGACCTCCTCAATTGAAGCACAAGACCCTCAACTGTGATTGGTGAGATCCAAGTTGATTCTAGGATTTACCAAGTCTTTGGTATATATTTTGGTATTGTATAATAGTTAAGGGTAAGGCGGGGCCTGTCCCTACCTAGACCATGTTTGTTGATCTTATAGAGGCTTTGTAGACTAGTGTATAAAGTGCAGTTATGTTTGGTTCCTTAACAGTTGTTGCCTCAACGACCAAGTCACGTATATATGTTTTGGGCCTATCTTTATGTTAGTCTTTTATCATTTCTATAGCTTGTATATATTTGTCAAAGTCCCACTACTATTATAGTTATTTTCTTGGACAATGAGATTATAATTTTGTTCTCTCGAGTCTTTAGGGCGTCGGGTGCGTGTCCATCTCAATGGGATTTGAGGTATGACAAAAACGGTATTAGAGCAGGTCATCCTAGGGAGTCTACAAAGCCGTGTCTATGTAGAGTCTTGCTTATGGGTGTGTTGTGCACCACATCTATAAGTAGGAGGCTATGGGACATTTAAGATTTATTCTTTTTCTTCATTTCTTAGATCGTACGATAGAGCCAATGATGTAGGTTGATTTGTATTTAACCTTGAATAATTTTTTTTCTCTATATAGTGAAGATGCCGATTACAAGAAGGAGTAAGAATAAAAGTAAACAAGTGGATATGGCTACCGGAGAAGGGACCAACAAGTCACCACCTAGAAAAGCTAATCAAAGTGAGGCTTAGGATGAGTTTGCATCAAGGACTTCTTCTACTCCACCATCTCCAGAAGAACTAAGAAGGAGAAGAGTACCCCCAGAATCACCTATTAATGCTACTGATCAAGATTTAAGAAATACGGTGCAATTATTTACTCGCATAGTTGCTGGAGAAGGTTAAGGACAAGCTGGTCCAACTATGGGTACTCGTGGTGTGGATAGGCAGCTAGTCTACGGACACAGGATTTTCTTAAATTAGACCCTCCCATATTCATCGGGTCAGATCTTAACGAAGATCAACAAGACTTTATTGATAAAATCCAAACGGCTTTGGATGTCATGCATGTATCTGGTAAAGAGACGGTTGAGCTAGCAGCGTATAGATTAAAAGGGGAGGCTATATTATGGTATGAAGACTGGAAACGATCTAGGGGTATAGGTGCACCTTCAGCTAATTGGGAAGTGTTCAAAGCAGCATTTCTTGATCATTAACTTCCATTTGAGATCTGAGAGGCCCGAGCAGATCAGTTTTTAAATCTTCGCCAAGGGAATATGACCGTGAGGGAGTACAGTCTTCAGTTTAACTCTTTGATCAGGTATGCTCCTAATGTAGTAGCTACTATGAAAGATAGAGTTCATCGATATGTGGATAGATTAGATCTGTATCTAGTTAGAGATTGTACTACTGCTGCCTTGAATAAAAACATGGATATAGCAAGGATACAAGCTTTTGCACAGAAAATGGAAGATCAAAGACAAAGAAGAAGGACACAAGAGCCAGAAAGAGGGTATTCCAAGAGGGCTAGGTTGGTGGGGAAGTTTATACCATCCCAAAGTAAATTAAGGCCTCGATTTTTAAATAGACCGTCTAGGCCACCATCTTCCTACTTTACATCAAGTGCTCCACCCCGATTTCAAGTGTTTAGGGGCAATCAATTTGGGTAAAAAAGTGAGAGCCAAGGTTCAGTTGCGGGAAACCAAGAACATGGAAGCATGAGCCAATCAAGACCTCCTTGGCAACCTTGTAAACAATGTGGGAGACATCATCTAGGTGGATGCTGGTTTGGGACAGATGTTTGTTATTGGTGTGGTACACTGGTCCATATGATGAAAAATTACCCTCGAAGTGGCATGGGTGGTATGGCACAAACTACTGGATCATCTATTGGATCATCATCATCGGTGCCTCCATTAGGTAGAGGTCAACAAATATCTGTTGGTCGTGGTAGAGGTGGTAGAGGAGCAGCTAGTTCTAGCGGAGTCCAAAATTATACATATTCTTTCGTGGGTCGACAAAATTTTGAGGCTTCTCCTGATGTGGTTACAGGTACATTGTCCATCTTTTCACTTAATGTATATGCATTAATTGATTTGGGCTCTACACTATCATATGTCACTCCATTGATTACTCAAAAGTTCAAAAGAACACCGGAATCACTGGTTAAGTCATTTGAAGTGTCTACACCAGTTAGAGAGTCTATTATAGCTAGAAGAGTTTATCATAATTGCATACAAACTGTGTAACACCCCATACTTTTCTAACCTCATTTGATACCTTGGGGTCATATCTACCTAGGTGTTAAGATTCCATAGGTATGTGTTTTATAGTGTCATTGGTGAAACATTTGATATCGGACCTAATGTGTGCGATTAGACCTTCGTAGGAGGTGTTTTGGGATTTCGTGGAGCATTTGTGTAATAACCCGTACACATTCCAACCTAATTTGGTGACTTGGAGTCATGTTTACTTGATGATTAATATCACTAATTAAGTATTTTGTAGTGTTTTGATAGGGTGTTAGATGATATGCAAGTGTTGGAAAAAGTGGCCGAAAAATTCAGCAAAGTACCAAGACTTGCGCCACTCCTGTTTCAGGGGGTGTGGCGCAAGCCCCTGATTCAGAGGGCTTCCCATTCTTGCGCCACTGCCTTTCTTTGCAGCAGTGGCGCAAGGCACAAATAGTATGGCTATTCTGCCCCCGTTTTGCAACGCAATTCTACGTCGATTCTTATACGGTTTATTTTGGTTCTTTGGAGTTCTTTGAGCATTGTTAAAGATTAAAATACTTCAATACACTTCTACATACCCCTACATGATCAAACCATGAAACACAAGTAATTATCAAAAATGTTCAGTAAAGCCATGGGCGACTAGAATTTCTATTTTTGCTAGTGAGACGATGAATGAGAATCTCGTAAAATAATATTGTCGTGACAGTATGAAATTATTTAAACATGAGATATATTATGGATTACATATTAAATTTGATGGGTTAAATGGATATGTGTCATTGGGCTCACTTAAGGCCCAAAATAAAGCCAAAAAGGCAAGGTCAAATGGAGCAAATGACCCATTCTTCCACTTTGACCAAACAACCATTGCATTTAATGCAAGAAAATGGATAAGGATGACTTGAGTACTATATAAATGCCCCAAAATCATATTTTTATTCCTAAACACACACAACACATTTTGAGAATTCACAAGACATTTCCTTTTGGTTCTCTCAAACCCTAAGAACCCTAAGTCCTTTCTTTGGACAAGATCATCCTATTCCAAGCCTTGGTAAGTATTTATTATCATGGATTAATATATTATATGCATGGGAGAGTATGTAAATCATGTTGGTTATGCTTGGAAGTGTTGAACATGGTACTTTGTGTTTTTATATAAGATTTGTGATCCATGAGCTTCAAGCTTGAATTATGACTTTTGACTTTGATGAAAGAGTATGGTATGGATAAAATATGAACATGTATGGTGTGATTTTGTTATTAAACTTGTTATTTTCCTAAAAGTGTAAATTGTGGGATTTTGGCCGATATGTGCTATGAGGTGTATTAAGGTAATTTGATGGATTATTTGTGATGTGGTGTGGATAAGAAAGTGTAAAGGAGAAGTGTTGTGGTGAAATGTATTGATTCTCATGTATTGGTAAATGTATGGAATATTGGGGGATTTTTGGAATAATAATTTCATCAATGGTTTTGTCAAGGGGAAATGGCATGTTTAATGGCAAACATGTAATTCATTGATGGTATATGAATTTGTAAAGTAGTTGATGGTTAATGTGAATCCCATTATATATTTGTGTTGTAGAGTGACACATAAAGAAGGAGAGGGACTATTGTATGCACCTCTAGGATTGAAAATTCGTATTGAGAATACAAGGTATGTAAGGTTACTCTGTCCGTATCTTTCTGCAGCAAATAGCAATCACATTGACATTACACTTGTCCTATTGCAAAATGTCCCAAGGTATCCTATACCCGGTTATCAATTGTCATTAGCACATGTTTCCTACTCATTGATTAATGGTGAATCACATGTCTTATATTCATTGAATAATGTTCCAAAAGTCCAATAAGATTGTGTTCCAAAGTTCAAATAGTGGTTATACTCATGTGTCTTGTTCATTTATTATTGTCTAATGGTTCCAATGGTGTTATGTTTCTAAAAGTCTATGTTTCCAATAATGTTCATCCACATACCTCTCACTCATTGATTATTGATCCACAGCTTCAAATACAGTTGTGATTATCGTTGTATCAGTCTCTCACAAGTAAAGGTATCAATATCAAAGTATCAATCTCAAAGTAAAGAAAAAGTAATTCATATATGTGGTCAATGATCAAGTATGGGTGGTAGCTTTGGGGGAGAAATGCCTAGCTTAAGCCGATCCCAAGATTTTTGGATCAGGGGGCAGTCCTAGAGGCATAAGCCTAGCTCGGACCGAACCTTACAGGGGGCAGCTCTGGAGGTAAGAACCTGCTATATTGATTTATGGGTGGCAGCTCTAGAGGCATAAGCCTAGCTCGAGTCAAACCCAGGGTGGCAGCTTTAGAGGCATAGCCTAGCTCAAGCCGATCCCAACATAACGTTACATTATGTAAAGACCCACTGATCAGTTGGGGCCCGGGTATAGTATAGCACAGTCAAAGATGAATAAGCATTGAGGTAAAGAAGCAAAGAAAGTAAAGAAATCAAAACACATGGTTCCCAAAGTGTAGAACGTTGACTTATTCATATTGATTATTCATTTGCATTTGAGTTCATTGAAATATTTATGTATTGTACAGTTTCATTTGAGCCTTACATACTCCGTACTTTATTCTTACTGACCCCTCTTGGGGATTTACCTTACTTGCTGCAGGCGCAGGTACTAGTAGGCCTCCCCAATAAGTTGCCAGGTGTGTGCGGATCATTGGTGAGCTCCAGTTAGTTCGGGTCTTCTCCGAGTCACAGTTGTTCATATGTTTTGGTATTGTACATAGTGTAAAAAGCGGGGACTTGTCCCGATTTTCAGTTGGTTTTGGTAAATGCATTTGTTAGAGGCTTTTGTAGACGTGTGTGGGTGTATGGATGTAAGGTGACACATGATGTCTTGACTTGATGGCCTCAACGGTCAAGTTTCACATATGTATATATATATATATATATATATCACATGTCCCATGAGTTTCATTATTAGCATTTTAAAGTCCTTACGTGGTAATGGTGTTTCTTATGACATGCATATGAACGAATAGAAGCAAAGCTTGGTTCTCTTGGGACTTATCGATTATGAGAGCCAATCACTCCTCGTTGGGATTCGGGGCGTGACAAAAGTGGTATCAGAGCAGGTCGTTCTAAGGATGTCTACAAAGCCGTGTCTGAGTAGAGTCTTACTTATCAATGTGTTGTGCACCACATTTATAAGTAGGAGGCTACGGGACATTTAGGATGTTGTTTCTATTTTTCCCTTCTAGATCGTGCAATAGAGCCAGTGTTGTAAGTTGAATTGTATCTGACCATGGTGATTGTTTTTCTTTGGTATAGTAAACATGCCAATCACGAGAAGAGGTAGAGGTAAAGGGAAGCAGGTGGATGTGCCTGTTGAAAAAGGAATCAGTAGATTACCACCTGACCAAGTTAGTCAAGGTGGAGCTGACACTGAAATTGCATCGCGGTCTTCTTCTACCTTTCTAGCTCCGAAAGAGCTAAGAAGTAGAGAAGTACCCGCAGAACCACCAATGAATTCCACAGATCAAGATTTAAGAAATACAGTACATATGTTGACACAATTAGTGGCTGCAAAAACCCAGGGACGAACTGGTCCAATGGTAAATGAAGATGACGCGGCTAGAGCAGCTAGTTGGCGTACACAGGACTTTCTAAAATAAGACCCTCCCATATTCACAGGGTTCGATCTGAAAGCAAATCCACAGGATTTTGTGGACCAGGTTCAAAGAGCACTAGAGGTGATACACGTAACAGGTGTAGAAACAGTTGAACTAGCAGCTTATAGACTGAAGGGCGAGGCTATTTTGTGGTATGAGGACTGGAAAAGATCAAGAGTTATTGATGCACTCCCAGCTGGTTGGGAAGAATTTAGAATGGCATTTCTTGATCATTACCTCCCGTATGAGATTCGGGAGGCACGTGCAGACCAATTTCTGAATTTGTGTCAGGGAAATATGAGTGCCAGAGAATACAGTTTACAGTTTAATTCCTTGGCTAGATATGCTCCAAATGTAGTAGCCACTATGGAAGATAGAGTCCATCGATATGTGGACAGATTGGAGCCTTATTTGGTATGAGACTGCACTATTGCTGCCTTAAATCAAGATATGGACATAGCTAGAATACAGGCCTTTGCGCAGAAAATGGAGGACCAAAGGTAAAGAAGAAGGACGCAGAAATCTGAGAAAGTGCCATCAAAAAGGTCCAGACCTATGGGGCAGTCTATGTTGTCCCCAGGAGAATCTGGATTTTGAATGTTACCGCCTAGACCCTTATTTTCTTATTCCACAGCAGATGCTCATTCTCAATCCCGAGGGTCTAGAGGTGGTCGATCTGAACAGAGTAGTGGCATTTATGGATCACAGGCGACGAGATCTTCTCATAAATTGTGCCCGCGCTATGGGAGATTTCATGCAGGCGAATGTCGGTTTAATACGAATGTTTGCTTTGTATGTAGTAGGCCAGGACACATGATGAGAGAATGCCCACATAGGACCACGGGTAGTATGACACGGCCTTCCGAATCAGTCGATGTGGCATCGGCAGCTGGTGTACAGTCTGCTGGTCGCGGTAGAGGTGCCAGAAGAGCAGCCAGTTCCAGTGGAACTCAGAATCGCACCTATGCTTTAGTGGACCGTCCGGATGCGGATGCATCTCCTGATGGGGATACAGGTATATTATCCATATTTGCAAATGATACATATACCCTATCGTATATCACTTCATTGATTACTATAAAAGCTAATAAGACACCGGGGTCATTAGTTAGGTCGATTGAACTATCTCCACCTGTTGGTAAATTTATTAGAGTTATAGACACATATCAAAATGGTATAGTAGATGTTGTGATCGTAGATGATTAAGAACTCTTAAAAGCATCACAAATGAAAGAGGTAATGGGATTTGGAAAGAAAGGGGAATTTGTCCTATACAACGTGCCATGTAAAATTGTTGAAAGTGTATAAGAATTTCGTGTCATAGTTCTCCCATTGGAAATATACAAAATTCAGAGGATTTCACTAGGAAAAGATACCTATGGCTATTCTAGACCGACAAGTGCCAAGGTTAATAAATAGAGACGTAGCGTTCGTAGAAGTCCTTTGGAGAAATCAACAAGTGGAGGAGATTACGTGGGAAGTTGAAAAAAAACAATGATGAAATCCAAATACCCTCATTTGTTTCAAATGAACGAAAAATTTCACAGTGCGGAAGTGGACTAATAACAAATAAGTATCTAAGAGCATTATGTGTATATGTATACGAGCTTGTACCCATCATTCTTAAGAGGGCTTGAATGGGTTTATTTCTCCTTGTTTGTGCCTTCTGGGTTTATGGAGGTCACATTAGGTTATAGCTAGGCTTTCATTTATGTTTCGAGTTACTTACTTTTGATTTATCGCATTTGCCTAGTATAGCCTAATATTTCAATTTTTGTCCCTTAATTATTAGCTTTAGATTATATACTCGCACTTTACTTATACTTTTACTGTAACTAAGCTCAGTCGGCCTATGATGCCTACTGAGTACCTGAGGTTTTGGTACTCATACTATACTTTTACATCTTTTCGTTGATGCAGATTAGAGTATGTGCCACCATCGTTAATGGCATCCTCGAGTTGTGTTGCTGATCGGAGATTTGGGTGAGATTTCTGTGTCTGGAGTTGATCCTCCTCCTTCCGTTATTATGATGGTCTTATTTTGTATATTCTAAGACTACGTTTATATTTTGGCACTGCCTAGTACTCTTTTGTCTTAGTGGCTCTTGTACTGACCTTACCAGGTTTTGGGGGATCCTTTTTGGTATTTTTTTTGTACTCTCCCCTCTCTCTATATTCCTTTTCTAGTTGTTTATTATTACGATTGTATCCTTACTTCTTTATCTTCCGTATGTTAGCCCGTTACTCTGCATTTTGGGTTGTTGTTTGACTTACCTACTGGTGGGTTGAAGTAGGTGACATCATGACCTGAGAAATTAGGTAATGACAAAATGCAGCTCTGACTCACTTATCTCCCACAACTGAAAAATAAATGAAGAAATGAACTAAAACGACCCTCGACTCAAATTTAAAAATGGTACAGTCTTTTAAAATCCAAAACCAAACAATTGATAGAAACGATACAAATCTGTCATAAATCCCAAAATTCGTAGTAAAGGTGGTACTTTTCATCTTTAAAATCCTTCAGCCAGTAGTGAGGGTGGTATGATTCCCCTTTTTAAAGCCCAAAAATCAATATTTTCTCTGAATCTTAACACAATTATGATTATGTATGAATGAATGCACGCATGCCAACTCAGGTGTGTGTGTGTGTAGTTTTTTTTTTTTTGTATATATATATATATATATATATATATGGGTATACACAAAACTGTTAAAAATACCCTCCATAACAAAGTAACACTAACCTGGAGTCCATCCAATGAAATTCCACGACCTTGGGCCTATATTTCCATAGTATGACCAAAAACAGGGAATGGAAATATAATATAAAGGTAAACTGATCGATAAGATCCATTCTACCACAAAATCCTACCCAAAACCTATTCTAAGAATATGTAACTTAATCCTAACACTATAACAAGCATATTAATCTTAGGCTCAAGAAAATATTCTACTCTAAGGTCCCTAATGTAGGCCGATAATATTAGAAATACTAAAATAAACTTAAGCCTACCGATTACTCCCTATCCCATAAGAAATTCATAAAATATACCATCTTGTGAGCTAAGTCTAAAAGAAACTAGACAGTAGCCTACCTCATAGCCAAACAGTAGTCTAAGACTGATAAAAAGTGCCTCCCTTCCGTCCGACCTCAGAAAGACACAACGCTAACAAAATTACATCCCAAATGTACATATTATAAGATTAACACCCATATTATAAATAAAAAAATTAGGTCAATAATTGACCCTCTAGGCCTGCTAACAAAAACAAAAAATTTTCCACACAATTACCCACACCAAAGGGTAATAAACTCATGCCCAGAAGTTAGGAGAAGATAGAAACAATTTGGACCCCAATTGATCAAAAAATCTTACTAAATCAAGAAGGAAAATTAATAATTAAAGACCCAATTATTGAACTGAAAGCGAAAATAACACGAGATGAAGAAAAGGAACGTAGCAGGGAAAAAATTGAGCTTACCAAGTGATGAATCTCTAAGAAATGATCGATTTACTCTTATGTCGAGCTCTCAAATGGCTAAGTGTAGGAACGAAATTAATTAGGGAAGAAGGTTGTTTAAATACAATGATATCCACTTAGCGGTGGTTTGGTCGCAAATGTGATACCGCTTAGCGGTCAAACATCTACTAAATCGGAAGTCACTTAGAATCTGAGCCTCTATTATAGTGAAGGAAATTCCACATAAGCGGTCCATATTTAGCAGTGGAGCTCCGCTTAAGCAAAGTCGGTGCATAAAGCACCCTCCGCAAAAAAAGCACCACTGAAGTAGAGAGAGCACCATAAAAGTAGAAGGCGTTGACATCAGCAGCCTCGACAAAATTAGACTGCTCTCCGTATGAGCAGCTGCACCAGCATCTACTGCATAAACAACTTTGGCCAAATTATCCAAGCTTCAAACGGACCTTCGAGATTTATTCAGAAGTCCCCTGAATGCAATCCGAATATGCTACACAACTACAAACAACTTTCCAAACTCAATGGAATCAATGAAATGATCAACGGAGGTCGTCTAGATAAAATGTTGACCTAAATCAACACATGTGCCAATTTCACTAAAAACAAGCCAAACGCACAAAATGAGTATAAAAGATTTGGGACCCAAAAAAAGGTATCTATAAGCTTAAATCAATATTTTGGAGCTAGCAAAACTGTCAGAATTTCCATCTAAGGTTGTTTACTTAAAATGTCGGCTAAATTCAAACTTTTTAACTTCAAAAGCTCCAAAGTAGGGAAATTGGTTTAAAATCAAACCAGTCTCCCCAAAAACAAAACCATCCATCCCAAAATGTCATAAATACCTTGTAGAAGCTATGAGGTGGGTCAATTCAAGAAAAACATACAAAAACATGAAAACATAAAAATGACCGGGAGGGTCATTACTACATTCACTACTAAAAGAACTTCCTTCCTCGAAATTCAAGTAAACGGATGCAACTAGAGGCTCGATAGTTTGAGGATACCTTTGCATCCAAATGTACACAAAAGTGTATATGGTTGTACAATTAATAAAGTGGCTCTTGCAAACCGTATATCAATCCCATAGGGACTTGTAACATAACAAACCAATCTAATTCAAGTAATACAATAAAATTAAACAAGTGCATTTTGTAACCAAAGAAAGTGTTGAAGTTTTGTGATTCTAATCATAACAATAAAACAAACGCATAATTAAAGGTATTGTAAACAATATTGAGGAGGATTCAAGGGTCAAAGCATAATTCACAATCATGTATAGCAGTAATTCTCATCGGCTAAGTTGTCTATCTTGGTTGCGGATTCACGGGGTTGATAATATGATTATGGTCTTCTTAGCCTCTAATATTCTACCAAAACTAGCCTCACAACTGCATCGTTGAGGGGGGATGTGAGGAACTAATTCAAATGCATTCATATATCTTCTTGTATTTGAATCAAACAAGGCATTCTAAATATATTCCTATCTTACACGCTAGTCAAATCTTTATTTTGTTAAGGATAAGAACTCATCACTTACATTCTTATTCTCTCCTAATGTTTCTCCTTCTAGGCTCTCACAAGAATTAAAGATGTATGTTAATAGTTGCGAATAATTAAAAAAATAATTGCATGAATGGAAGAACAACCAAATATGACAAACGAGATATTCCAACTCAAAATTAAGCAATACAATCATGTTTGTAGCCTCAACCCTAGAATAAGTTTTTTTTAGCCATTCATGCTAATTACAAAAACACAATAACTAAATGTTTTCATCAAAAGATGAGACTAAGAAACTAAAAAGAAAAAGAACCTAAGGTGAATCTTGCTCTCTTTTTTGCCTCTAAAAATAATGAACAACCCTAAAAAAATGTGGTAAATGGATATATATAGTAGTAGTAAAAATACACTTAATCCGATTGGGTTTCGGACTCAAAACAAGTGAAATTTTTGGGTTGGATGCCCTTTGGCACTAGGCGCCTGCTGTAGCACCTAGTTTCCATTTCTGGAGTTTGAGGGTGGACGCCATGCACCTGTGCAGGTTTCAATGTTGGTCTGTTGGTGTTTGGGTTCTGGTGTTGGGTGCCTACAATAGCCCCAACTTGGGTTTTACCTGAAAACTTCTCCAAAGTAGCTCCAAAAGCTTTGAACCATCCTTTATGCTTCCATGAGTCCATTTACACCACAATTTCCTACAAAACACCCAATTCCATTGGTTAGTTTGCTATCCGGAATATTCAATCAAAACAAGCAACTATATGTCATTATCATTCTCAAAACTTTGAGAAATATGGGTAAAACTATAACACCCCGTACCTTCCTAACCCAATGTGATGACGATGAATAATGTATACTTGAGTGTCGAGAGCCACACGAATGTATTTTGTAATGATATTGTCAAGAAAATTGAAATTTGGCTTTGTACATGTGATTAGCCCTTCGTAAGGAGGTGTTTTGTGATTTTCATGGAGCATTTGTTGGGTTCAAAATGAGGCTAAGAGAACCTATAAACAAAGGATATTAAGGTTAAGAAGTAAGTTAAAAATAGGATTTGAAGTATCTAACCAAACCCGCGAAGAAAAGTCGAAAAATGAAATTTTCGAAAACTTTAAGGGAAGGGCGCGTTGGGTAGCGTGCCACACCACTCTGGGCTTAAATTTTCAGTCCATAGGCAGTAAAGGGGCGCGCCAGGAAGCGTACCACGCCGCCCCTGCGCACCTTTCAAAAGTTGGAAATTTTGTTTAAGTCCCAAGGGTTCCCGGGGACGTATTGAGCCGATTTTCGCCACGATTCTTCTACAACCATGAGAATATACATGAAATAAATGACATATTATATTGGTATGATAAATTAACTCGAGAATGAAATTGGGGTCAAAATGACGATTTTACCCTTTTGGGCAAAATAGGCCATACGTGGCTAGAATCACTTGTTTTTGGGATTGAGGCTACGGATATGAATGCCATGAGTAGGAATATTGTCGTGTAACACGTATGAGATTATGAAACCATGAGAAATTATTGATTTTAGTGGGTTAAGTAAATTGGGCCTAAAAAGGACCCAAAAATGAAAAGAAAACATGGCCCAATGGGTCACAAGACCCATTCTTCCATTTGACTAAGTCATACACATCAATCATTGAATCAAAGTGGTTAAGCATGGACTTGAGAGCAAATATAAAGGTCAAAAATGCTGATTTTATTCATTTGGAAAACACATGCCTTTGTAGATATTTTTCAACCCTTTTTTTTCTCCCAAAACCTAAGAGGTCAAAGCTAACCTTTGGAGCAAGATCAACATCTTCCAAGCCTAGGTAAGTGATTATTGTCATGGATTAATATATTATATGCATGGGAGATTATGTGAATCTTGTTGGTTATGCTTGAAAGAGTTGAACATAGTACTTTGGGTTTTTGTACAAGATGTGCCATACATGAGATTTGAACTTGAATTATGGCTTGTGCCTTTGATGAAAGATCATGGTATGGATAAAATATGAACATGTATGGTGTTATTTTTGGTATTAAACTTGTTATTGTCTATAAGTGAAAATTGTGGGATTTTGGCCGATATGTGCTATGAAGTGTATTAAGGTGAATTGATGGATTATTTGTGATGTGGTATGGATAAGGAGGTGTAAAAGAGAATTGTTATGGTGAAATGCAATGATTATTATGTATTGGTCAATGTTGGGAATATTGGAGGATTTTTGGAATAATGATGCTATCAATGGTTTTGTCAAGGGGAAATGACATGTTTCAAAGCAAACATGTACCCCATTGATGTTATATGCATTTGTGAAGTAGTTGTGGTTAATGTGAATTCCGTTATGTATTTGTGTTGTAGAGTGACACATAAAGAAGGAGCGGGACTATTGTATGCACATCTAGGACTGTATATCCGTATTGAGAGTACAAGGTATGTAAGGTTACTTTGTCCGTATCTTTCTGCGGCAAATAGTATCCACATTGCTATTTCACTAGTCCTATCCCGAAATGGGCTAAGATATCCTATATCCGTTTATCAATAGTCATTGTCATATCTTTCCTACTCATGGATCATTTGTGAGTCTCATGTCTCATTATCATGGTTAATGTTCCAAAAGCTCAAACAAGGTTATGGTCCAATGTTCCAATAGTAGTTATGCTCATGCATCTTGTTATGAATGATTGTCCAAAGGTTCCAATGGTGTCATGTTTCCAAATAATGTTTATTCACATGTCTTCTATTTTGATTATGGTTCCAAGTTTCCAAACATGCTATATCACATGAATATGTCAATCTCTCACAAGTGAATGTACCAATCTCATATGTCTCTCACTCATTGGCTAATGATCCAAATTTTCAAGTGATGTTATGACTATCAAAATACCAATCTCAAAGTAAAGAACAAAGTAATGCAAATGTGGTCAATGATCAAGTATGGGTGGCAAGTCTAGGGGCATAAGCCTAGCTCGACTCGATCCCGATGTGTTGATTTATGGGTGGCAAGTCTAGGGGCATAAGCCTAGCTCGACTCGATCCCGATGTGTTGATTTATGGGTGCCAGGTCTAGGGACATAAGCCTAGCTCGACCCGATCCCTGGGTGGCAGGTCTAGGGGCACAAGCCTAGCTCGACCCATTCCCAACATGACGATAATTCATGTAAAGACCCACTGATCAGTAGGGGCCCGGGTACATTGTGACATATGTAATGACATTGAAGTAAAGAAGCGTGAAAGCGATGAAATCAATGAAAGTAATACACATGGTTTCCAAAGTGCAAAATGGTTACTTATTCATCGGATTATGCATATGCATTTGAGTTCCATTGAGTTCATTGAACTATTCTTGTGTTGTATAGTTTCATTTGAGCCTTACATACTCAGTACATTCTTCGTACTGACCTCTTTTGGGGAACTTACCTTACATGTTACAGGTGCAGGCACTAGTAGACCTCCACCGTAGGATGACAGTAATTGCAGATCATTGGTGAGCTCCAGTTAGTTCGGGGCTTCTCCGAGTCACAGTTGTTCAAATGTTTTGATAGTATATATGTAATGACATTGAAGTAAAGAAGCATGAAAGCGATGAAATCAATGAAAGTAATACACATGGTTTCCAAAGTGCAAAATGGTTACTTATTCATCGGATTATGCATATGCATTTGAGTTCCATTGAGTTCATTGAACTATTCTTGTGTTGTATAGTTTCATTTGAGCCTTACATACTCAGTACATTCTTCGTACTGACCCCTTTTGGGGAACTTACCTTACATGTTACAGGTACAGGCACTAGTAGACCTCCACCGTAGGATGACAGTAATTGCAGATCATTGGTGAGCTCCAGTTAGTTCGGCGCTTCTCCGAGTCATAGTTATTCAAATGTTTTGATAGTATGCATAGTGTATAAAGCGGGGACTTATCCCGACTTTCAATTAGTTTTGGTCAATGCATCTGTTAGAGGCTTTTGTAGACGTATGTGGGTATACAAATGTACGATGGTATATGACAGTTTGACTTGATGGCCTCAACGGCCGAGTTTCTCATATGTATATACGTCACATGTTCTATGATTTCTGATTTTAGCATTTCATGTTCCTATGTGATAGTAGTGTTTCCTAAGACATGTAGATGAAGGAATAAAAGTAAAGTTTGGTTCTCTCGGGCCTTATCGGCTTCGGGTTCCAATCACGCCTCGTTGGGATTCGGGGTGTGACAAAAACACGACAAGCAGGCGTACAAATACGTCGAAGAACACTACCCCATACTTAAAGCCTTGTTCATACTCAAACAATACCTTTATAACTCATGCTACACAGAAAGCTTTAACGTAACCAATCGATATAAGATCACTCAAACTAAGGCTACAATTACTGGCGTAGATGATAAGTTCTTACCAAGCATGTTTTATTCAACAAAATAAAACCTAGAAACAACTACTTCAAGACTTCCTAGCCTCAAGAATATACTCTACAATATTAGCAAACTCATGCAGGTCACCCAACCAAGAAATCAAATACATCGCATTTCTTTCATCAACCATGTGCCCTCACAACAAGAGAGTTACCCATATTCACTCAAAAGTATGCCATTTATCACAAGAATGGGTATAAGAATAAAATTATGCTCACTGTCGAAAAGAATGTTCACATGCCACATATGATGAACCATAAGCTTGCCCTTAGTGTACTATACTAATATAAGAATAACAAAATTTAAGATCAAGTAGGACTTTTCTGATTGTAATATAGGCTAAGGGATGAGTAGGAACTATTCTTGCCAGTAATAGTGACTATCTTCCCTAAGCGCTTTAATACATCACAATTTTCTCATTAACCACCTCCTTCGATCAACTAACTTGCGTCCTATACTCTTTCCGTCCATGGAGTTTCTTTATTTTACCATCTTCTTTAAGCAAGTTTATCTATCACTAGTAAGGAGTCCTCAATTATCAAACGCTTATTCGCTTTTTTTTTTCTTTTTATACTCCCTACCAACAATACATGAATTAGCAATCACTTGCACCCTTAATCTTCTCTACAGGCTTCCCACTCAACTATCTCCCTTCTACAAATCTCACTCCTTGTAATTCTTATTTTTCACTCAAAGTGCTCAGGAGTTTTTGGATCAAATTATCTGTCAATTGAAAAAAAGAGAATTAAGCTTCATATGTGGCTACCAAAGAATAGGCTAAAGGCTCAATGGGTCTAAGTAGGATCATCCTTTATGGGTAGGTAAAGCAAAGGATAAAAGTAGGTCTACTAAAAGAAATGCCTATATTATCTCCTAAACTAAATATTTTTTATTTCGCTTTGGAAACACACTAGGCAAGTTCTACACATCAATATGAAAGCATGGAATATCACAAATACCTAACACTCATGGCACATATTTAAGTCAAGAAGGATCAATATAGACTCTCAATCAAGCAAACACAACAGTTCAAATTTAATCTAACATCATATAAGAGTTAGATAAAAAAGCCTAGGTGTCTCAACCAAAGTCATTCATTTTTCGCGACATGCTTTTGGATTCAAAACCAACTTGCATCAATCGGTCATGTGTAGCACGTAGCAAGAGCACCTAACATCCAATCTGTAAAGGGATCTACTTTTTCCTAATGACTAATTTTCCCTCAAGATGGTCGTCATCCATCCCTCATTGGGAAAAGTCCCTAACTATGATAGAAAAATAAAATTTTACACCTAAAAGTTTAAAAAGAATAGTCGGTACAAAGGGCTTCCCCTTGAAAATGAACCAAAAAGAAAACCAAGGTGTGGGTGAAGTGTGCCTCTACGAAAAAAACTAAAAATATAAGACCAAATTAAACTATTCTAACCTAAAGACGCAAAAGAAAATCTTTTTGTATTCTTGAACTTTTTCAATTTTTAAAATGCAAGTTACTAAAGAAGTAAAAGAAAATCCTATAGCACACTTTACCCTAAACAAATCAGAAGATTCTCACCCCACACTTGAAATGATGATGCTATGTCCCTAAAGTATAAATTAAAATTAAGAACAACTTTTAGAAAACTCCCTGAGGCCTCTAGGCCTATCTAGCAGCATGTCATTTTCAAAAACACTTATGCTTGCACCATGCTTTTTAGCTTAGATTTTTGGTACACAGTCTTCCCTCATATGGAAAACCAACAAGCAAAAACAAAAAAAAGTTGACACTGTAAAAACAAAAGAAAAACTATCTCGATTACAACTTGGGTTGCCTTTCACAACCAAACTCAAGACTCTCTCAACCTCTTTTTCCCTTTTAGACACATATTTCTTCTCTTTTACACTCTACGAAAAGCACTATCAAAGCTGAGCCTCTTTTTTATCAACACATCCTTTTCAATATCACACTCAAGCCCCTCTTTCTGTAGCTCAACCCATTCAATGAAAGAGTTTGAATGGTGAACCTTCATAAGCTCATACTCATCCATTCCACAATCATCATCTTTTACTTCGGTAATCCTACATAGATATCTATAGTGTATAGGTGTGTTGAGTGTTTTGTACACTCTAAAAGCAACCTCTCCATCATTTACTTGGATCTTTAAGTTTCCCTCTCTCACATCAATCAAAGCTCCATCAGTGCCTAAAAATGGATGTCACAATATAATTGGCACCCTGTAATCTTGTTCATAATCAAGAATGATAAAATCAACATGAATTATAAAATTTCCAACTTTAATAATCACTTCCTCAATGATTGCCTCAGGAGCTACTCTCGATCTATCTGCAAGTTGTAAAACTACTTTAGAAGGCCTAGGTTTCTCTAATCCAAGAGTATTGAACAAAGATAGGGGCATCATATTCGTACTTGCGCCCAAGTCACACAAAGCATGCATCAACTCACCTTCACCAACTTGTATAAGAAGGGTAAAACTCCCAGGGTTTTTTTAGCTTCTTGGGAAGTTTGCTCATTTCCCTAGAACTGCACTCCTCAGTGTGTGCCACAGTTTCCAAATCTACAATCCGCTTCTTGTTTGTCACCACATCCTTTAAGTACTTAGCATACTTAGGCATTCCCTACAAAATATCAAGTAGAGGAAGATTTATGTGTAGTTCTGTGAATGTGTTACAAAACTTTATGAAACATGCATCCTCTTTGCTTTTCTGGATCTTTTGTGAGAATGGTGGTTGTAGTATCTTATTTTCTTATTGCTCTAACACCTTCTTTGAAGTTGGACTCTATCTAGTCAACTCTGCTTGTACCTCATGTTAGTCTGCTTGTGAGGTACATCATTTAATTCTTTGCAACTCCTTAAGGTGATTGCCATTACTTGCCTCAGATTTGTTTCAGTGTCACTTGGCAAACCTCTCAGTGATATTGTATTCTATTCTCCAGCTAACTATCCTATTTGTTTCTCGAAGTTTAGAGTGGCAAGTTGCTAATTTTTGAGGTTTTCATCTATTTTAGCCTGATCAGCTGCCATCTGTGCTTGGTTAGCCACGGTATTTTTTAGCATCTCCTAAATATTGCTAGACTGAGAACTAGCACTGGTTCCCTGAGATTGTTTTTGAAAATTCTAACCGTGCCCTTGATTTCCACCCCATGTGAAATTTGGATGACTTTGTCAGTTACAATTATATGTGTTATCAAAGTTCAGATTTCCTTTCTGAGTTTTGCCCACAAAATTAACTGACTCTGGATTTTCTCCAAACAAGTCTGTAGAATGACCAGTATCTCTATAGTTTTCAAATCAAGTCTAAACTTGCTGAATTGAATTCACCTGGGCATATGGCTATGATACGTTCAACTTGCTAAGCTGTCCAATCACCTAATTTTGAAATGCCGCCATCTGAGCAACCAAAGCAGTGATGCTATCAATCTCTAACAATCCTACAGACTTCTTCACCGAACCCCTAGTTGCATTCACCATGCCAATTAGGATTACCTTGTTCAATACAGTTGAGGAGAGTATATAGCTCATCATATATCTTCTTAAAATCTTGACCACCTGCTGCTGAATCTAACAAAATCTTTATATTCGGTCAAGACTTTCAACAAAGTATGGGCCAACACATCTTTTGACTGCTGATGATGCAGGAAATCTTTGAGAAGATCCTTAAATCTCTCCCAAGCCTGACATAAATTTTCCTCAGCCTTCTGTTTAAAGTTCAAGATTTCACTCCTTAACCCCACAGTCTTTCCTGATGAGAAGAATCGAATGAGGAACTTTCTTGCGAGGCCATCCCAAGGTATGATTGAATTTTAAGGTTCTGTCTTCAACTATCTTTTTCTTCTTCTAAAGGTGAGAGTGGGAAAAGAGTGAGCCTCACGTAGTCAGTAGATAGTTCTATAGGAATGAATGCTTCACTGATCTCTAAAATGTTCTACAAGTAATATGGTGGATCCTCATATGACAAGCTTGCAAACAGCTTGCTGGTTTGCAACAACTGCACCATATTTTGTTAAAATTCAAATCAACCTCCGGTTCTAGTTTGCAGATACTAGAGGTAACATTTGTTGCAAGTGGGATTTCCACTTCATGCACTATTGCTCAAGATTGTTGCTCATCTTTCATATCGACAGGAATAGTCTCACCTTACTGAACCTATGAGATTGGATAGAGAAGGGTTGCTTCTCTTCTCAATTGATGCAAGCGACACTCGGGTTCAGGATATGGTTCAATCAAATCCCTTTCCCTTTCCCTCTTACTATAGATTCAAACCTGTACCTGTATATTCAGTTGTTAAGACCAAGTTGTTTGATACAATCCAAAATGCCTCCGGACGTTTTGATGAAATGATCATGAAGCAAGAGGTGTTCGACAACAACCCCTTAGTGTTATTCAAAGGGCGTCATGAGTTGTGTCCAAATGCACACGCAAGTGTACACGGTCGTACAAATAATAAAGTGGCTCTTGTAAGCAGAATATCGATCCCATAGGGAATTTTGACTTAGCAACCATTCCAATTCAACTAATACCATAAAATTAAACAAGTGTGGTTTGTTACAAAAAAAAGTATTGAAGTTTTGTGATTCTAATCGTTACAATAATATTAGAGAGTAATTGAAGGTGTTGTAAATAATATTAATGAGGATTCCAGGTCAAGGTATAATTCACAATCATGTATAGCAGTAATTTCTCATCGGCTAAGTTGTATATCTTGCTTGTTGATTCACGGGGTTGATAATATGATTATGGTCTTTCAATCCTCTAATCGTGTACCTAAACTATCCTCAGAACTACATTGTTAAGTAGGGATGTGAGGATCTAATTTAAATGCATTCATATATCTTCCCTTGTTTGAACCAAACAAGGCATTGTAAGTATATTCCTATCTTAAACGCTAATCAAATCTTTACTTTGTTAAAGATAAGAACACACCCTTACATTCTTCTTTTTCTCCTAATGTTTCTCCTTCTAGGCTCACATAAGAATTAAATATGTATTTTAATAGTTGTGAATTATTAAAATAGTAATTACAAGAATGTAGGAACAACCAAATATGATAAACAAACTCAAAATTACGCTATAGAATCATGTTTGTAGCCTCAACCCTAGAATTAGGGTTTTTAGTCACTCATGCTAATAACAAAAACACAATAGTTTTAGGTTTTCATCAAAAGAAGAGACTAAGAAATTAAAAAGAAAAAAAACTAATGGTGAATCTTGATCTCCAATATTCACCTCTGAAAATAATGAACAACCCTACAAAATCATGGGAAAGGGATATTTATAGTAGTAGAGAAAATACACCTAATCCTATTGTGTTTCGGACTCAAAACAAGTGACGTTTTTGGGTCGGATGCCCTTTGGAGCTAGGCGCCTGCTATAGCGCCTGATTGCCTTGGCTGGAGTTTGGATTCGAACTCATAACACTATTAAGTAAATTGTGATTTTTTTTTATCTGTGAACTGTTACAGTAGAAACAGTTGACATGATTTATTTTTTCTTGTCTAAAAGGATTAGACTAAGAAATAAAATATGAAGAGAGACAATTAGATTGAGTAGGGGTTTGAATCCTATGTTGTTCGGACTCTCCAAAAATGTTGTTGCACCCGTGTCAAATTCTGATAAAATGCACTACTTTTAGAGGATTCCACATGTACCCGTCAGCATTTTTGAAGAGTCCGAGCAACATAGTTTTAATCTATCGATCTCTTGTTGCAGCTTGGTAATTGGGTGTCCTGATTTTACTTGTCACTTTATTTCCTAATTGAATTTTTATTTTTACTTGTCATTTTTGACATAGTAAGAAAGGACAATCTTTTTTTTCCTATTTTACCCTCTGCATAAATTGCTTATGTATATTGATAATAGAAGTCTACAGGTAAAAACCGTATAAGTTGTTACACTTGGTCAAATAACACGTAATTACCTAGGCAACTAACACAATTATTACAATTCGACAACTTTGGCATTAGCTTCTTTTTTATATATATACATTTTTATCTCCAATAATATTATTTTTCTAAGAGCAAATTTTAGATCATGTTTTATATAAGGACTCAACATTATTGATCTCTCGAGTCTCGAGTAACACAGGGCACGAAAAAGAGGTTAAAGTATAATTGTAAATTTGTGATATAGAACTAATGGTTAATTTAATCAAATCAATGAAAATGAAATTCTAAGTGGAAATTGTCACACATGCATAAAATCAGGACACCCAATTACCAAGCTGCAGTAAGAGATAGATAAATTCAAACTATGTTGCTCAGACTCTTCATAAATGCTGATGGGTACATGTTGAATCCTCTAAAGGTAGTGCATTTTTAGAGAATTCAACACGGGTGCAAAAATATTTTTGGAGAGTCCGAACAACATAGGATTCAAACCCCTACTCGATTTAATTGTCTCTCTTCGTATTTAATTTCTTAGTCTAATCCTTTTAGACAAGAAAAAAAAACATGTCAACTGTTTCTACTGTAATAGTTCACTGTTAAAAAAAATCACAATTTACTTAATAGTGTTACGAGTTTTAGGGTAGGCATCATACACCTGAGCAGGCGCCAATGTTGGGATACTGGAGTTTGGGCTCTGGGGCTAGGCGCCTACTATAGCCCCAACTTGGGTTTTGCCCAGAAACTTCTCCAAAGTAGATCCAAAAGATCTGAACCTTCCTTTATGCTTCCATGGATCCATTTACACCTCTATTTCCTACAAAACACCTAATCAGATTGGTTAGTTTTCTATCCAGAATATTCAATCAAAACAAGCAACTATATGTCATTATCATTCCCATAACTCAACCAAATACGGGTAAAACACGACAAACGGGTGTAAAACTATGCCTAATATCAGATAATGGGTTTGTATACCCAGCTAGGTCTCTCCTAGACTAGATAGTGCCTCTATTGGACCTTAACTACATAAATCTCCCTCGACCTCAACACATGTGCAAAGAAAAACCATGAACTAGAATAAAAAAAATTACCCCACCTATGAGTAAATATTTCATAATAGCCTCATTAGACCATTAATCTTTCTTGGTATATCCAGATAATAGGTAGGAGCATAAACTGAAACATTTTACGGCTACAAAGATAGTTATTAAATTGTTAGCACAACATTAAAACATTCCTCCTAGATTGTAGTGAATACAAAAAGGTGAAACTCTGTAATAGCCATTTCTGTACACTCAATTACTCTACGAATAGAGAAATACATATAGTTGAACATAGCAAAATAAAAAATTAAAAGATTTTGTTGAAATTGGAAATTCCTGAAAAGCTAATCATAGGTTCTTCTTTCCATCGGAACAATAGGGTCGTTATGCTCATTACTAAACTTGTTGAAGAGATGAAATGTAAACAAGGTATATCTTCTTGATCAGAGGTTAAATCTATCATTAGAAGAAGAATTAGGCCAAAAATTAAGATACATTCTAGGAAAATCAAACTTCCATCTAAGAGAAGCAAATGAAAGGCTTTCATCAAAATTCTCATGGAATCGAGAATGAAGTTTTCATTCTGTACATGCCAGATCATGAATTCAAATCTTCTTCTAATTAAAAAAAGTTCTAATTGTGTCAAATTTCCATCTTTGGAATAACTATGAAATCTCCATGAATAGGATCAAACTATATTCCATGGTATTTACAAGAGGTTCCTCTTTAATAAAACTTCTGAGAGGTCTTAGTTGGTACATGATTTATGTTTCATCTTTCATTTCCTTTTCATTTGTTTTGAGAAATCTATTGATCAATTCTGATTCTTTCTTTTTCTCTTAATTTTTTTTCCGTTCAAGATGTATAGATCCTGTTCAAGGATTAACAAAAATGTGCAAAAGCTCTATTTGCCTCTGCCATTCTATGAGTCTCTTCCATTTTGTGTATGACATTGTCACTCTCTTAGGCAGCATCTACTAATTCGAAACTCAAATCGAAAGCCATATTTTGACATGGACGTTTTTGGGATGCCGATAATAACCAACGGATGGCATTTTCTTTTCCTTGTGTGGAACCTATTTCAATGGGAACTTGATGAGTCAATCCACCTATGCATCTTAATTTTACTATTGTATCGTGAGTTGCTCCACGTATTCCTTGACGTAAAAAGGGTAAAGGATATTTTTCTGTCCTTTGTTGAATCTTTTTCACTGCTTGATAGAAAGTTAAGACAATGATTTTTTTTTCGTGTTTCAGAATACGGTTAATAAAAACATGTTGTCAAATTGAATACGTTAAATTGGATCAGATCTTTCTCTCTTTTTTTTCTATAGTACCTTGACGTTACATGAGCGTGAAAGGTGTTCAAGAATCAATTTTCTTTTTATAAGGACTGAAATCACTCATTTGGGGTTTTTTACCCCCGACCTACCCAAGTCGTTTCCCACATTTGGAAAAGTTTTGTTAGGTTCATTGCAGCAATCGAAGACCTTTTCATTTTTTACTTCACATAGATTTTTGTCTCCTTGATAGCTGGAAGTTCTCCAAAAGTATAAAAAGTCGGAGGACTTTGTACCATCTATTTCGGTGTGGTTGCATTCTGTTCAACATCCCAAGGACTTAGAGAACATCTTTTGTTCTTTCCACTCCTTAAAGTGATTGTTACGACCACAAAAAAATGACAAATCCCAACTACAGACATATACGTGACAAAATAGCTAAGGGCATTCCATCCACCGTAAGCATCTGGATAATCTAGAATACGACATGGCATACCCGAAAGCCCTAAGAAATGCATAGGTAAGAAGGTCATATTAACTTAACCCCAAAAAAGGTGATTCAAAAATGGATTTGACCTAAAGTTTCAAGGTATGTCCAACCAATGATTTTACCTACCCAATAGTGAAATCCTGCAAATAAAGCAAGAATGACTGCCATAGAAAGTACATAATAGAAGCGGGCAACCACATAATAAGTATCGTGTAGAGTAATATCTAGCCAAGAATTTGCCAGAACTATTCCAGTTCGTCCTTCTATAGTGAATAAAAAATTGTACCCTACATCAAATAACATTGGTCCTACATCAAAGAACATGGGTGTTTTGTATTATATTGAACCCCTCACATGGTAGCGACCCAACTAATGATTTTGATTCTAGTGGGGAAAACTATGATCATGGTAGGTGCAATGAAGTAAGAATGTGTATCAATGTCTAATCCCACAGTAAACATATGGTATGCCCAAAAAAGAAATCCAAGAACACCTATATTGATCATAGCATAAACCACGCCTAGATACCTGAAAACTAGTTTTTCCAAAAAAGCCAAAATAATATGACTTATGCTATCAGATCCAGGCAGAATGGGAATATATACCTTTGGACTATTGAAGAAACAAAAGAGATGCTGGTATAATATATGGTCTCCCCCTCCAACGGGATTAGAAAAGGTTGTATTAAAGTTTTGATCAGTTAATAACATGGTAATTGCCCATGCCAGTACCGAAAATGATAATAAAAAGTGGAATACTGTCACTAGAATGGACCTCACAAATAGAGATGATCTATGCATAGTTATTCCAGGTCAACGCATGTTGAAGATAGTTGTTATAAAATTAATAGAACCTAAAATGGATGAAACACCAAATAGATGAAGACTAGAATCGAGAATAAAGTTTTCATTCTGTATATGTCAGATCATGAATTAGTAATTGCTCCTAATTAAAAAAAATTCCAATTGTGTCAAACTTTCCTTCTTTGAATAGTTATGGAATCTCCATGAATAGGATCAAACCATATTCCATGGTATTTACATGAGGTTCCTCTTTAAGAAAGCCCCCGAGAAGGCTTAGTTGGTCCATGATTTATGTTTCATATTTCGTTTCCTTTTCGTTTGTTTTGAGAAATCTATTGATTAATTACGATTATTTCTTTTTCTCTTGATTTTTTTTCGATCAAGATGTATAGATCCTTTTCATGGATTAACAAAAATGTGCAAAATTTCTATTTACCTCTTCCATTCTATGAGTCTCTTCCATTTTGTATATGACATTGTCACTCTCTTAGGCAACATCTACTAATTCAAAACTCAAATTGAAAGCAATATTTTGACACGGACGTTTTTGGGATTCCGATAATAACCAACGAAGGGCAAGTTCTTTTCCTTAGGTGGAACCTATTTCAATGGGAACTTGACAAGTCAATCCACCTACATGTATTGCTTTTACTATTATATCGGGAGTTACTACACGTATTCCTTGACGTAAAAAGGGTAGAGGATTTTTTTTGTCCTTTGTTAAATCTTTTTCAAGGCTCAATAGAAAGATAAGACAATGATTTTTTTCATGTTTCAGAATACGATTAACTAAAACATGGTATCTAATTGATTATGATAAATTGGATCAGATTTTTCTCTTTTTTTCTATAGTACCTCGGCGTGAAATGAGCGTGAAAGGTGTTCAAGAATCAGTTTTCTTTTTATAAGGGCTAAAATCACTTATTTGGGATTTTTTACCCCTGACCTACACAAGACATTTCCCACATTTGGAAAAGTTTTGTTAGGTTCATAATAGCAATCAAAGACCTTTTCTTCTTTAACTTCACATAGCTTTTCGTCTCCTTGATAGCTGGAATTTCTCCAAAAGTATAAAAAGTTGGACGACTTTGCACCATCTATTTCTGTGTGGTTGCATTCAGTTCAACAACCCAAGGACTTGTAGCACATATTTTGTTCTTTCCACTCCTTGAATTGATTGTTACGACAACAAAAAAATGACAAATCCCAACTACAGAAATATAAGAGACAAAACACCTAAGGGCATTCCATCCAGCCTAAGCATTTGGATAATCTAGAATGCGATATGGCATACCTGAAATCCCTAAGAAATGCATAGTAAAGAAGGTCATATTAACCCCGAAAAAAGTGATCCAAAAATGGATTTGACCTAAAGTTTCAAGGTATGTCCAGCCAATGATTTTACCTACCCAATAGTGAAATCCTACATATAAAGTAAAAATGACTGCCATAGATAGTACATAATGGAAGCGAGCAACCACAAAATAAGTATCGTGTAGAGCAATATCTAGCCAAGAATTTTCCAGAACTATTCCAGTGAGTCCTTCTATGGTGAATATAAAGATGAACCCTACATCAAACAACATGGGTCCTACATCAAATAACATGGGTGTTTTGTATTATATCGAACCCCCCACATGGTAGCGATCCAACTAAAGATTTTTATTCCAGTGGGGACAACTATGTTCATGGTAGTGCAGTGAATTAGGCATGGGTATCAACGTCTAAGCCCACTGTAAACATATGTTATGCCCAAACAAGAAATCCAAGAGCACCTATATTGATCATAGCATAAACTATGCCTAGATACCTAAAAATTGGTTTTTCCAAAAAAGTCAAAATGATATGACTTATAATATCAGATCCAGGTAGAATGGGAATATACACAATCGTACTATTGAAGAACCAAAAGAGATAATGGTATAACATGGGGTCCCCCCTTTAGTGGGACCAAAAAATGTTGTATTAAAGTTTTGATCAGTTAATAACATGGTAATTGCCCCTACCAGTACCGAAAATGATAATAAAAGTGGGAATACTGTCACTACAATAGACCACACAAATAGAAGTAATCTATGCATAGTTATTCCAAGTCCACGCATATTGAAGATAGTTGTTATAAAATTAATAGAACCTAAAATGTATAAAACACCGAATAGATGAAGACTAGAATCGAGAATGAAGTTTTCATTCTGTACATGCCAGATCATTAATTGGTAACTTCTTCTAATTAAAAAAAATTCCAATTGTATCCAATTTTCCATCTTTGGAATAGTTATGGAATCTCCATGAATAGGATCAAACCATATTCCATGGTATTTACATGAGGTTCCTCTTTAAGAAAGCCCCCGAGAGGGCTTAGTTGCTCCATGATTATGTTTCATCTTTTGTTTCCTTTTCATTTGTTTTGAGAAATCGATCGATCAATTCCAATACTTTCTTTTTCTCTTGATTTGTTTTCCGATCAAACTGTATAGATCATGTTCATGAATTAACAAAAATGTGCAAAAGCTCTATTTGCCTCTACCATTCTATGAGTCTCTTCCATTTTGTGTATGACATTGTCACTCTCTTAGGCAGCATCTACTAATTCAAAACTCAAATTGAAAACCATATTTTGACACAGACATTTTTGGGATGCCGATAATAACCAACGAATGACAAGTTCTTTTCCTTGTGTGGAACCTATTTTAATGGAAACTTGATGAGTCAATCCACCTACACGTCTTGCTTTTACTATTATATCGGGAGTTACTCCACGTATTTCTTGACATAGAAAGAGTAGTGGATTTTTTCCTGTCCTTTGTTCAATCTTTTTCACGGCTCGATAGAAAGATAAGACAATGATTTTTTTTCGTGTTTTAGAATACGGTTAACCAAAACATGTTATCTAATTGTTTACGATAAATTGGATCAGATTTTTCTCTTTTTTTTTTCTGTAGTACCTCGACGTGACATGAGCATGAAAGGTGTTCAAGAATTATTTTTCTTTTTATAAGGTCTAAAATCACTTATTTGGGCTTTTTTACCCCCGACCTTCTCAAGTCGTTTCCCATATTTGGAAAAGTTTGTTAGGTTAATGGTAGAAATCAAAGACCTTTTCTTCTTTTACTTCACATAGTTTTTCGTCTCTTTGATAGATGGAAGTTCTCAAAAAATATAAAAAGCTGGAAGACTTTGTACCATTTATTTTGGCCCAAGGACTTGGAGCACATCTTTTGTTCTTTCCACTCCTTAAATTGATTGTTACGACAACAAAAAAAATTACAAATCCCAACTATAGAAATATAAGAGACAAAACACCTAAGGGCATTCCATCCAGCCTAAGCATTTGGATAATCTAGAATGCGATATGGCATACCCGAAATCCCTAAGAAATGCATAGTAAAGAAGGTCATATTAACCCTAAAAAAGTTATCCAAAAATGGATTTGACCTAAAGTTTCAAGGTATGTCCAACCAATGATTTTACCTACCCAATAGTGAAATCCTGCAAATAAAGCAAAAATGACTGCCATAGAAAGTACATAATAGAAGCGGGCAACCACATAATAAGTATCGTGTAGAGTAATATCTAGCCAAGAATTTGCCAGAACTATTCCAGTGAGTCCTTCTATGTCGACTAAGAAGATGAACCCTACATCAAATAACATGGGTCCTACATCAAATAACATGGGTGTTTTGTATTATATCAAACCCCCACATGGTAGCGATCCAACTGAAGATTTTTATTCTAGTAGGGACAACTATGATCATGGTAGTGCAGTGAAGTTGGCATAGGTATCAACGTCTAAGCCCACAATAAACATATGATATGCCAAACAAGAAATCCAAGAACACCTATACTGATCATAGCATAAACCATGCCTAGATACCTAACAAAGTCAAAATAATATGACTTATGATATTAGATCCAGGCAAAATAGGAATATAAACCTCTGAACTATTGAAGAACCAAAAGAGATTCTTGTATAATATGGGGTCTCCCCCTCCAACGGGATCAAAAAAGGTTGTATTAAAGTTTTGATTAGTTAATAACATGGTAATTGCCCCTGCCAGTACCAAAAATGATAATAAAAGTGGGAATACTGTCACTAGAATGGACCACACAAATAGAGGTGATCTATGCATAATTATTCCAAGTCCATGCATGTTTAAGATAGTTGGTATAAAATTAATAGAACCTAAAATGGATGAAACACTAGATAGATGAAAACTAGAAATTGCTAAATCAACTACTCCTCCGAAATGGCTGGTAATAATACTTAAGGGCAGATAGACCATCCACCGAGTGCTGCTACCCAATTCTACTAAGGTTGAGCTTTCTAGGAGTAAGTTGCTTGGAGGCAACAACAAAAATGAAATTTTATTTAATCGTGGAAATGCCATGTCAGGTGCACCAATCAGAATCAGAATATACTAATTACCAGATGCACCTATCATCACCTGCATAACCATAAAACATATTATTAAAACATTAAAAAGTTTTTGATTCTCACTAAGAATTTGATCGCATGGTTATGCTAATTTCATACAAATCAATACTGAGAAGCATGTTCCTTTAACTCTAGTAATGGCACTAAAAATGAAATTAAGAGACCCTATATCCTTGTGGTTAGTGGAGAACAACCATCAAAATGGATTTATAATAAAATTGAGATTATTTTATTTACTTTTTTACTAGAGATGGGCCTGCAGGGCTTATTTATTGAAAAAAGAGGAGGGGGGAGGGGTGAAGGAAGAATGGAAAGCCCAAACTTTATTGATGGGACATTCTGATCCCTTTTTCCTCTCATCCTCCCCTGGTTCTGGTTCAGGAAGGGTCAATGTAATGATTTTATTTTGAAGCAATCTCTGAAGTTTTTCCTTATCCAAACTGGTTTTGTAATAAAATTAGATGTCATATTTAGCTCCAAATATACGTTGTTGGGATGGGATGGCTCCTCCTACCTCTCCCCCTAAGAACTGCACGTGCGAGTTCCCCCGCATACGGCTCAAGTGTTGAAGGCTCTTTCCTTAATGTTTGGTAAGTGTTTCATTGTAGCCAAGCTTACTGCTAGCCTATAGGCTAGAGCCAAGTTTCGACTGCGACTGCTCATCACTTCTGGTTGCCTTATTCTATCACCCAAGATCCAAGTCAGCACCGACAAAGATCTATTTATTCCTCGTGACCAAGCCAACTTGGATGAAAGCTATATCTTACCTATCTCACCCCCTTCCATTATGGGTCGGTCTATCCCTACTTAGCCTTACGAAATCTCTAATTCCAATGAATTAATAATATCCCTATCCTTTTTCAAGTACCTATTCCTTTCATCTACTATCGGTTGATGATAAGTGGCGGTTTTGCTACTTATTTGTATCTCTTTTCTTATGATTTTGTGTTGTTAATTTGTAATATGAGGCTAATTATCCATTGAATTGTGATCATCTTAAGTACTTTGGGCTCACAAAGAGTTTTGATGAAAACAAGTGTAAAAATGAAGGAAAGGAGCTTAGAATGATGCATGGATAAAAAATTGGTCACCTACCTACGCAGATGGTGATCTGCATATGCAGATGAGACCGCAGATGTCCAAAATAGTGAACTAAAAAGGGCTGAAACATCACCTGCATAGATTCCCATCTATGGTGGCAGGTGAGAAAGCAGATGACCAATATGGTGACATTTTCATAATAACCTGAAACGTAATTTTTGAGCTACAAAAGGGATTTGTCAGATCTGAAACTCGATCTTTGGAATTTTTCTCAACCTTGGAGGCTAAGGAACACCATCAACACCCCTGGAGTGAAGTTTTGGAAGCTTTGTATTGAGAATTTCTTTACCCTTTTCTTCATCTCCTTGCATTTTAATGTTCATATTTGGGTGTGGTTTTTGATTTTAGTATAAAATATTGTTTTTCAAACATAGCAATATTTGGGGCTTTGATTTTATCTCATCCTTTTGTGTTAATTAATTACTCTTGATGTATAAAAGGGTTTTGCTTATTTAAATTAATCTCATGCTTTATCGATTTCTACTCCAGTTGAGCTTGAAAGTGGATATTGGAGTGGGAATTTCCCATCTAGTTTGATTAATGCTTAAAAGAACTAATTGAGGTTAGGAGTGATTAAATTAGCGTGATTTGCGACGTATGACCCACCTAATGGATTTGTTGATAGACATAGTCAAATCCTAGTGTAGCCATAGGTTGGAACTATTTGTGTTGACCCTTGGCTAATGTTCAATGGAAATTATCCAAGAAATATTCATCAATCGATCGAAATACATGGTGGATACTTGAGGTTCCAAAGAAAATTTGTTAATCCATGAGTAATTCATGAGTAATTAGTTGGATACAATGGTTCATTGATAAAATTGATTCCCCGTTATCATTTCCCTTGTTTCCCTCATTTGTTAAAGGCATTGATCAACTTGTTTATCTTAATATTGGTTCTACCCTTGTTATATTCTTATATTGAAAACCCCCAAAACAATTGTATCTTAGGTTTGGATTCTAGTGAGTTGCTGTTATTTTGTACTATCTCAATCGCTAGTCACATGTTCCTCATGGATTTTACCCTGACCCCTAGCTGGATAAAATATATTTCTAATGACATCATACTCTTTTGTTTTAGAGTGTATTTTAGCGTTATCAAAAATGGTGTTGCTGCAGGGGAACAATTTGGTGTATTTAGTTAGTTTGGAATTTTAGCTCACTTGCTTTGATTCAAACTTGTGAATATCTTTTATTTCTTGTGTTAGGTAGATTTTTGTTTTGTTATACTTGTTACTATGGCCTCATTGGATGAAATCGAGTTTGGTGGTTGCAAATCTTATGTTAATGACCCATGTCCTTATTGTGGAGGGGCCCACTTTTGGCAAAATTATGAAAAAACTCTTGGGAAAGAGAGGTGTGTGCACTATATCAATCCTATGTGGAGTCTAATTTTTGTGAATGTGGTGGTCAAAGTGGTCATAGTGATGCTTGTGAAAATGACCCTTCCCCTTCCCCAAGCTCTAACAAGTTTTCTAGTTGTGCTTTTGAGTTTGATAGGAGCAATAACATAGAGTTGGAAGCACAAAGAGCTGGTCATGAAGGCATTCAAGTAATGATTCAAATTAACTTGGACTGAGTACCTAAAATGGGTGAGGAGGTACCTATTATGCATCAATCTATGGTGGCATCGAAAGTAGGTAGTGAAAGAGAAGAAGGCCCTTGTGAAGATGCTTTTCAAAATAAAGAAACACATGTCAAATTGGAAATTGTGAGCCAAGAGTGGCTTTTGAACCAATCTCAACATCTTAAAGACTATGGGAAACTACGTGAGGGAATCTTCTGAATAAAGGATGATTTATTCAAATGCATATTGAGTGATGTAATGAAATAATCCAACTTGAACTTGCCATTTATGAGTTGATGTCCAACGTGAAAGCAAAACTTGAGGCATATGATGGTCCTCTTCAAATGGTCAAGGATAATGAATTCAAGTTGATTTCCAATAAAAATGCGGTCAAGATTGGTGTTGAAGAATTCTTGGTGATTTGTCAACCCACCAAGCCAAAATTAATGCAAGATGCCAAAATTGATGAAATGATACTAGAGTTGCAAACTAAAGAAAATCAAATCCTTTGTGAAGACTCTAGTTCATTTTGGGGTGAGAATGTCAAGAAAGATGCAAATTTGAGAATGAAGAGTCTTCAACCTCATTCCAACCATTTTACAACATTGTGCTTGGTGGATATGATGGAAAAAGAGATAACCAAGCAAATAGAAAATTTTGTATATGACAGACAAAGTCCCTAGATTTTGGAGTTTGTCATTCCAAGAGGGAAAAATGGTGTCCCTCACTTGAAGGCCAAGAATTGTAAAATATGATGTCTAACAGGTGGCCTAATGATCTTCTCACCAATTCCCAATGAGACTAAATGAAATTTTGTTGTAAAGTTGGGTAAAAGATTTAAGTCTTCAAAATGGAAAGATAAAGTTAGGCTCATCACTTCCTTACATTTACCCCACAAGCTTCATCAAAATCTTGATGTGAAGTTGGGAAGAAGATTTAAATCCTCAAAGTAGAGAAATAAATGGTAAGGTTGTTCGCGTAGTGCCGTGATCTTAAATCAAGTGCTTAATAGGAGGCAACCCGTTGTTCTAAAAAATTTTGCATTTACTTTTGAAGTTTTAATTTTTAGAATAGCTTAGGAATTTATTTTTGAATAATCCACAAAATTTTGGAGTTTTTGGAATTTATTTGAACAGGTTTGGACGCAAAAATTTGATGGGAATGAAACAGGAGCCTTGTCTAAGGAGGCTCCTAGTATTCCAACTACTACACTACTATAGGCCACTCTTATGTCGATCTTCGCACCTAGTGCGCTTCAGGGAGCCCATTACGTTCTTCTCTACTTTATTTTGCTTTTATTGGGGACAATACAATATCTTTTAGTTGGGGGTGGAATAGCTTAGTTTTCATTTGGGTTTGTACTATTGATATATTTTGATACATTTTTACCCTTATCGAGCGCTGTTGGAGATTGTTGAGCCTGGTATTTGGGAATGATTTAGATTGGTTATCACATTTGACATAAATTTTGGGGAATTCTTGAGTACCCACTTTAACACCCACCATATGTTTGATAAAAGACCCAAGTGAAACATCTACCTTGTTCTTTGTTAATCCATGTTCCAATTGCTAATATGAAGTGTTCTTGTTGTTGTGTAGAACTAATTTCAAGATGTGGGATGTGTTGTTGGTTGTTTGAAATTGAGTTATGTTAATTTTGGTAATTCTTAAGTACTCACACTACTCTTAATGATTTTTACTTTATAATGCCCACCATGTGTTCGATGAAATTCTTAAGTGTAGTTTTATCTACCCTCTTCCATTTTTCATGTTCTAATTGCTATTAGGAAGTGTTCTTGCTACTATGTGTTCATAATTACAAGTTGTCAAGTCTTCTAAAGAGAGTTTTGTTGGTAGTTCAAATTACATGATGTTTTTTGTGGTTATGGATGTTGTGCGCCCTTATCGGATTTGAGCTTAATTTTGATTTTGTTGGATTAGTCGTTTCACTTGTTTTCACTTCTAGATTAGTTTCATAATCGTGTTAGCTTCTAATATTTTTCTTCTTTTTGGTAGTTGTTTTGGGAGACCTTTTCCTAAATGATGGATTGAGTGATGACATTCTTAAGGGAAAATCTTTGTTATTGTTGTTTTTGGGTGTTGGTGTCATTTGTGTAGGGGAAGTCTAAGTACCCATAGCCATTGGGAATTTGTATTGTAAGTGTTGCAATGGTGAAGTCTGAGCAGCCATTAAATTATTGCCCTTCTTGGAGTCAAAATATGGGATTGAGGCTTATTTGGTACTACACCCCTCCAATTTTTTTGTGAAAAACAAGTGCATAGAAGTGAATGATGTTGGTGACAACACTTTGACTCTTTGTGTGACTCTTTACACATTAGGTCGTGACAATGTGGAAAATGACTCCTTTTGTTCTTGTATAGGAAATGAAATCGTTCCTTCTTAAATAGTTTGCATACCACGTGTGGTGAGTTTTTATTGAATAATTATTGTGCTTACTTGTGTCAACTAGAACTAGCCCAGTTGGTCTTTCAATGCTAGTCTTGATTGTGTTTGGTTGGATAAATGATCTTAGGCCTTCTTTGTGATTTTTCTAAAGCTCTTTAGCATTTAAAGCCTACCTGTGCATAAATGTTATCACTAGTTATCCCATTTGAGCCTAATAACCTTTCTTTGGCAACCACATTACAAGCCTTAAATCTTCTGAAAATTTTCCCACTCTTGAACCCCACCATAATTGAACTTGAAATTGCCAACTTGAGTCTAAAAGCCTAAGTAGGGGTGTGGTGGAACTAGGAAGAGGTGATCATGCACCGTGGTTTTGTAAGTGAGTGCCTTAAGAAAAAAATGACTGAATAAAACAAGAGAAAATTAGAAAAGGAAATAAAATGAGAAAAAGAAATGAAAATGAGAAAACAAAAGGAAAGAAGAAAGTTGTCAACAAGGTGGTGAACTATAATGAAAAAGATAGGCACATGCATTTTATGAAAATGAAGAGCCAAATGATCAAAGTTTGAATTATATTATGTTTTGTAGAGTTCAAGGAGGGTGTATTCACTTTTATCCTACCCTTCCCCTAGCCTACATTACAAGCTAGAAAAAGTACTTTGGGATCTCCAACCGATAATTTTGTGTTAGTGATGATTGAAAATATGGGCAAGCCTATAGTGTATGATACTTGTTAGCCTTGGAAAGTTGTTGTTGAGTGTGAGTGTTTGTGATTTTTTCCCTTGTATAAGTATTGTAAATATTGTGAATTTTGGTACTTTCTTTCTTGTGAGGGCATGTAAACTAGGATAGATTGGTTAAGTTGATAAATTCCTAATATAAAGGAAAGGAGCATGTTTGATTGGCTATTGATTGTGAGTCACTTCTTGAGAATTGATTGTTGTTACTTGATCATTCTTGAAACTCCATTGTACTCTTGATGGTGTGTTTGAAATTGACGTAGTCGCTTGGGTAAGACTCACATGCTTGTTGACTAATTGTTAGTACAAACCAAAGTCATAATCATGGTGCCTAGTTGAAAAATATGATGTGAAAAGAGTCTTTAAGCTTTTGAGCCTAAGTTGATAGCCTTATCAAGTTTTGATTTTGTGTTGCATGAGGAAAAACAAAGTCTTTAAGTTGGGGGTGTTGATAAGTGGCAGTTTTGCCACTTATTTGTATCTCTGTTGTTATGATTTTTTGTCGTTAATTTATAATGTGAGGCTAATTATCCTTTGAATGGTGATCATCTAAGGTACTTTGGGCTTATAAAGAGTTTTGATAAAAAAAAGTATAAAAATGAAGGAAAGAAGTTTAGAATGATGCATGGATCAAAAATTGGTCACCTGCCCATGCAGATGGTGACCAACCCACATAGATGAGGCTGCAGATGGCCAAAACAATAAACTGAAAGGGGCTGAAATCTCACCTGCGCTCTGACCAGTCGGGGTAGATGCCCATCTGTGGTGGCAGGTGAGAAAGCAGATGACCAATGCGGTGGCATTTTCATAAAAACCTGAAACAGAATTTTTGAGATATAAAAGGGATTTTTCAAATTTGAAACTCCCTCTTTGGCATTTTTCTCAAGCTTGGAGGCTAAGGAACACCATCAACACCCTTGGAGTGAAGATTTGGAAGCTTTGTATTGAGAATTTCTTTACCCTTTTCTTCATCTCTTTGCTTTTTAATGTTCATATTTGGGTGTAGATTTTGATTTTTGTATTAAATATTGATTTTGACAAATAGCAATATTTGGGGTTTTGATTTTATCTTATGATTTTGTGTTAATTAATTACTCTTGATTTATAAAAGGGTTTTGCTTGTTTAAATTAATCTCATGCTTTATCGATTTCTGCTCTAGTTGAGCTTGAAAGAGGAGATTGGAAAGGGAATTTCCCATCTACTTTTATTAATGCCTGAAAGAGCTAATTGAGGTTGGGAAAGATTAATTTAGCGTGATTTTGGACTTATGACCCATCGAATGGATTTGTTGCTAGACATAGTCAGATCCTTGTGTAGCCATAGATTGGAACTATTGTGTTGACACTTAGCTAATGTTCGATGGAATTTAGCGAAGAAATATCCATCAATCGATCAAAAGACGTGGAAGATACTTGAGGTTCCAAGGCTAATTTGTTAATCCGTGAGTAATTCATGAGTAAATAGTTGAATACAATGGGTCATTGATAGAATTGACTCCCCGTTATCATTTCCCTTGTTTCCCTTGTTTGTGAAAGCAATAGATCAACTTGTTTATATTAATATTGGTTCTACCCTTGTTACATTTTTATATTGAAAACCCCCAAACCATTTGTATCGTAGGTTTGGATTCTAGCGAGTTGCTTTAATTACTATCTCGATCGCTAGTCACATTGTTCCTCATGGATTCGACCCTGACTCCTAGTTGGGTAAAATATACTCCTAACTACCGTATACATTTTTTTTCGAAGGTGTTTTTGAGCGTTATAAGTCTAGATTCATGCTTTTATAATGTCATTCCATTATCTTCGAAAGATCACTCCTAAACCTCTCTCTTATATAGGCTAGGAATAAAGTCAACTAATTCAACTCAAGCATTCACGCCTTCTTCAAAGGGTGAGGAGTCAAACTTTCTTTGGCCTGGTTATGATCCTATCTGTCAATTCTATGAAATTTTGAGTTAGGGCGGATTAGGAAAAAAACACCGCTTAGTGATGAAAGAGTAGCTATTCTTGGTAACTAACTCTATTTTAGCTAGCACATACAAAGAATCATTCGTACCTTTCGTCCCTCACTGCCTGACGAGCAGTAAAAGACAAGCAATAGTAACTTTCACACTAGGATTCTCTTTGAAGGAAGTTTTTTCTACTCTTTACTTCTTTAATAGCCTCATTGAATTGATGTATTCTTGACCTCGTCAAAGAGATTCACTTAAGCTTCTAGCTGGCTTCATAGACTTCCTTTCCGCTGCTCTCGCTTGAGAGGAAAAGGATAGCTCTTCCCGTACTATCTGAGTTCACATTCCCTGATCCCACTGTTATTGCTTGACTAGCTTTCTTCGAATGCTGTCATGTAAGAAAACAAAGAGGATTGCTAAATAGGGGAAGAAAGAAAGCTCTTAGCATTAGAGTAATGCACCTAGAGTATGCTGATAAGAATTCAATCTTTGGAAAAATGAAAGTAGTTGCCAGAGGAAGCCTCTTAGTAGCTAAGGTGAAGCCTGATTTCGTGTGGTTTATGACCTTAAAAGCATTTTCTTTATTTCTTCATATGCTCCATCTATTTACGTAGTTGTCAATTGTATAGAGCGTGACACCTACCCTCTAAAATTGGATTTAGGAAGCAGACTCCCCGCCATTCAATAAAAGAGATATATATAGCAATTTCGCTTTTGCACTTTACAAGACGTATCTAAGGAAGGGTAGAGATTTTGGTCGACTAATTGAATAGAGTTCCCAGCTTTAAAGAATTAAGTTCAAGTACTGAGGAGATTCACGACTCAAAAAGATTCGACCCTTTCCAATCCCAATGAGAGAGCGGTCTATGGAAGCTGAAGCGATATTTAAAACCCTCGTGTTAACACACACACACCTTTAAGGGGTAAATATGCCATAAAAGGGCTTTTAATGGTATCTGAAATGGACTCTTTCTATAATTGTACTAGCGCACTAGACCGGTAACCGAAGTTCTAGTGCAAAAGCTAAATCACTCTCTCATTGAATAGCAAAGTTGTCCACGTTTTGTAAGGCAAGAGTTGTGTCATTCCTCTTTGTCAACTCAAAGTCTAAGGCGAGGAGCTTTCAATTCCATTTTCTTTTCTTTTCATAGGTTCTTTTATTGAGACCGAGTAGTTTCTTCTTTCAAAAGAGTTTCCCCCTCTCGCTATTACTACTACAAAAATACTAACCACGAGAAAAGATGAAATAGGACTAGAATCGTTCAAAGAGAAAGAAGTTCTGATCACAGAACACTTTTAAAACAAAAGAAAAGAGAAGAACTACAAGAAAGTAAAAGCCTATTACTGGAAAAGCCAAACAATCTCTAGGATGCTTTTCAGCTAAGTTGACATAGAAGAATCATTGTAACCCGAAGGCACCATCTACTGCCGTTATAATAGAAATACATCTGCCCTAATGGAAATGAGAGGACTTATCTCTTCACTTACTGCTTTCATTGCTTATTTAAAGGTATTTGGAAATAGATTTATAAATCAAAAAAGAATAATTTTAACTCACTTATACCAATAAGAAGCCTGGGCCTCAAGGCCACAAGTCCCATAGAAGATCTTCTTATTCCCCCCTCAGCCAACTATCGGGGATGAAATACCAGCAACAAGGAAAGTTACTAATTAGGCTTTGTCCTAAAGGGAGAATATCATCTGTTTACCTGGGCTTAGTCTTCTTCCTTCATCAGAAAGGGAGGAATGGTAGTAGAATGACATTAGAAGAATGGCATGCAACTATAAAAGGGATAGCTTCCAGCTAAGAGATCTATTTGATCTTACCGACTAACTAGCTCCGTGTGAACTGTCTATTTCATCAACTCTGAAGGCAGGAAAGAAAACTCTATTGAGAGAGCAGTAAAAGAGTTGTACTTGCCTAGCAAGGGCCTAAATCTATATATTAAGTGAAGGTCTCTCCTCTCAGTTTATTCTATCGTTAGTCTGAGAAATCCCTAAAAATAGAGGTACATATCCTTCCTTGTATTCTAATCCATGACCTTGTTAATCCTTTTTTAAAGACTAAATCAATATTGGATCAAACCTTAACAAAAACATCCTAATAACTTGAGGCAAAAGCTAGTCCAGAAGATCAGTCTTGTGATTGGGTTAGACTGTGTTCCTTTAGTTCCTTATAGTCAGTATTGACTGAAAAAGGTCTCCTATTTTGATTGAGTTGAAAGCAACAACTCTGAATTTGATTGTGTCCGGGGAAAGGCTAGTAAGAGTTGATGAAAGCATAAAGTTTGTCTTAAGTAGGGATGGTAAGCCTATCTAAATAGCAATCTCAACATCTACCTAACTAATCATTCGAAAGGGGATCGCACATACCTTTTAGGCAAACGAGTTAAAAGAAAGGATGAAAAAAAGGACTAGGAATTTTAGATGAGGATTTGGTAGGTCCCGGGGACTTAGGAAGTGAAGAGGCTCTAAGATAGTTTTCTTGTACTAGGTCCCCTATAAACTAAATAACCCTAGTATTTAGACTTTCAAACTTAAGAGGACATGTCTCAAGAGATTCCTTGCTTTTCTATGAGATTTTGACTAAGGCCTAGAGGCTTAGATCTGGGAGGTAATAGGCAATGATTGGGGAATCGTAGGTCTTCCGCAGGATACTTTCAGGCAATCTCAATCTTAGGTCATAGTGCATAAATAATATTAATAGGAATCTAGGGCGGATCTTGTCAATTTGAAGACTGGAAAGCGCCTTCTTTGTCTAAGGTTAGGCTTGGAAAGCCTAGAGATCAGTTTGCTAATATACCCAATTTTAATCTTCCATTCTATAGCTGATTTGATTTCATATAAGGCATGGTAAAGATCATAGCTTTCCTCTCAGATGGGATGGTAACACTAAATCAAAAATAGATACTTGTAGGTTATACTTTTTATGGCTACCTTTTAAGATAAGAGGAAGTCAGAGATTGTACCAAAAGACTTAGAAATAAGATTCTCCACAACAATTGAAATAGGGGAATCTTCTTCTATGTTATCAATCAGACTTGAGAACTCCAAGGACGAGTTCTAGTAAGTTAGAGCTAACATGAAATCTAATGGACTTTTTATTTTCTGCTTTCTAAGGTTGCTCTGTCTGAAGATAGGGTTGTTAGTATACTATTAAGATTGCCCTCTTGCTTCTCACTGTGACTGATTTGCTGATCTTGAGTTCCTAATGAGCTAGCTTAATTGTCAACTCTTAAGAGGGCCTTTAAAAGGACTTAGATAAAGGAATCTAAGCAAACATAGGCATTTATCTCAGATTACTCATCTCCGACTTAAAACAGAGGATCGTACCAAGAGAATGAAAATCCATAAGAAATTACTTGACTTCATTTATTGCTTAAGGCTATACTTTAATTCTAACATAAAGGAATTCAGTCCTTCAATTCATTCTAAAGGAAATGATGAAATTCAATAAAGACTTTAATTCCATCATGGTAAAGACTAAAAATCAATCAATCCTAAGCAAAATATACTGATTACATGCTCTACTGAAATACTGAAATACTGAAATACTAAAATAAATGAAATAAAAATCAATCTTACTCAATCTTGGAAATAAGAGTCAAAATCCAATCATTTGAGATTGATACTTAGGATACATACCTAAAGAGAAACTAAGAATTTGAGATTTCTCCCTCTAACTCAAGGGAAAGAGCTGCAACTATTTCCTCAGTCTGAATTTCGTGGAAGTTTAATTGATTTCATTCCTAAGTATAATTGGGAGTTGAAATACAATTGGATTGAAGTCGGATTCTTTCTCTTTAAAGTTACGATTGTTTGAAATTCAGTTTGATCTGGGTAAGAAAACCTAAAGGCAGCCAAAAGGTTCTTGGGATTCTTACGCTTTAATCTTTGTCTCTGTTGTAACTACTAATAACAATAGAAATGTCTTTTTATTTCTAGATTAGCCTGTAGCATACCTGATTTTGAGATTTCAATTTTTTCATCGCTATAGATGTCATTTCAATAGTGTTGAAATCCTCTAACTTGAACAAGACAAAGGGCAACCAACTCAGTAATTTTCTAAGGTTCATAGAGGCTCCCGGTATTGAAGTTCGAATCAATGCCTAATTTACCCTCCTTCAGCTAGGCCAGGAACAAAAAATAAGATGTTTTCTTAAAACTTCCTAGCAGTGAAATCTCAGGATACTTGTTGTTCAACTATATTAATGTTTCCAATCCATAATGCGTAGTGCCTTGTATTAAAATAGAAACATCAATCTTTCATCTAAAGATGAAACTCTGACCTCGACTTTCTCTCCAGTAAGATGAAGAACATCCAAATACTGGAATTGGAGTAGAATCAATGGGGACTCAGAGGTCCTCCACAGGACCTAGGAATAAAATAGGCGGGATGAGCTCAGCAATAGCTAGATTGAGCTCTCTAGGGTTGTCCTCTATATCATTCCCATGGAAAAGATGTGAATAGGATCGAAGTTCAAGAGATAGATATAGTGATATCTAGCAACTCTTTCTAAGGAATTTCTTTTATTAATAGATTCTGCTCTGTATCCCAAAAGGGAATGCAATAATAGAGAAATATTCTAACTTCACTTGTTGCCTTTATGCTGTATGAGTTAAGTGACCCATAGGCATGGGTCAAAAATAAGAAAGTTCAGTTCCTTTCCTTACTAGATCCTCTATCACTTAGACTTTCCTAGAAGACTATCAATTCTCAGTCAGTTATTAGATTCTAAATATGAGAAGATATAAAGGCATTTATTCTAGCAAAAAATGATCTGAATCAATGGGTGTTGGATGATCAGCCTAGGCTTTTTCTTTTTTTTGCTTCTACGTCTCATGATGGGAGTGCTAGAGCCATAAAATGCATTCTTTATTCAAGCAATGAGACAAATTGACCAATCTCATCATATGTTATTTTATATTTGTATGCCCTCTAACTTAAACTTCCTGATTTCCAAGGTTTTCTACTACCTAACTAGACTTCTCATTCATTGGAAGTCAGGGCTAAGAGTTATCATGAGTTAAAACCAGCTTATCTACTTAAGACTGTAACTTTGAACTCAACTCTAAAGGAAGTGACTTCCGGGTTGGAACATTAGAGCAAAGCAGGACATAGAATCTATGAGTGTTTGGATAGAATCCCTTGGGACTTGTAACTGAATCATAGTCTGCAGGAATTAAGACTGATTCGTAGCTTTCCTACCTTATCTTACTTTATCTAAAGTTGGAAGGGATTCCTAAGTTGAATGACATATCTCTAGAATCTTTACGGCTCTCAATCTCGATACTATCTGGGATTCAAACTTCGTTGACTCAGGTCTTGAAAAAACTTTTTTGAGAAAGATACATGCTTTAGAAATAGGGATTAGGAATGGGCTTATCTTTCCTAACTATGTTCCCCTAGATCAAGATATGGTAGATTATCGACTTGCTTCTTGAATATTTACAGTTAGGCCTAAGGTCATGTTAATTAAATATCATGACTTCTCACTTTCCTAATTAAATAGAGGATGCTAGAATTCTAACCTGCATCCGACTTCTTAAAGGTATAGTGTAATCTTTCTGAGTGGTACCTTTGTAAGGGTTTACTATAGCCAGTAATTGAAGTTCGCTGTAAAACTGGGGTACACTGTGCTCCCAATGAAAGGATACCTCTTTGAGAAGGGCTCATCCCAGATGTTTTTCCTAAAGGTGAAAGGGGAAGGGACAATGTTACTTATGCAGGTCGGGTTAAATGAGTTTCACGGGTAACCAATTCAATGCAAGCTCCAGTTGATGCCATTGATGTAAAAAATACATCTAGAATAGATCGAGCTAAATATTGAATCATAAGAAGGAGGGATAGCGCTTCCTTGTCTCTTTTCAGGTCTACTTCTTTCACTACTTATGCCTTTTAGCATAGTGATAAAAATATGGTTCTTTCGGGATCGAAAAATTGATACCAAAAAATTTTGAATTACCTCCACACCTTGCTTTTGATTTATTACTATTACATTCTACCCTTAAATTATAAAAGTAAGGGTTAAGATACAGAACTGATACCTAAGAGAAAGAGAGGAGAGCAGAACTTTACTTCTCTATGGAGGCATAAGCAATAGCAAAGAATCTCTAACATTGTAGTTTAAGTGGTGCACTATCTAACATCTTTCATATCTTGTTCTTGGTCATTTCCAAGGTAGAGTTTTTTGTTTGCCTTAAAAGATATTTCATCTATAGAGAAAGATAGCCAATCCTCTTTGGTGGCCGATAGTGTTATGTAAAAAGGACAATGAAGGATCCTATCCGTTAGGAGAAAGAGAAGGAGTAGGAGCTAGCTTTAGAGGTAGAATCGAAGCAAAGAAATCCATTCATGCCATGACGATCTATATAGAAGGGCAGTTTTGTTGATGCATTGCTCTTGAGAATAAAGAAGATGAGAGATCTTCTTTTTAACAAAAAATTTTGGTCATGTAGATCTTCTATTTTTCCAAGATTCATTGATTGCTCTGTATGAATTTACAATGGAAAAAACTCATGTTTGTTGTAAGATTATGGAAGGAAAGGTTGGTCATAAATTTGAAGAGCTTGCTTCTACACAAAAATGAAAACCTTCGAGAACAAATATTGGACAGGGAAGAAAAAGGGGAAAAAGTAAAGTCTAAACGCATATGTAACGAAAAGGAAATCCAATTTTGGTAAGATGTGATTTGAATTGTAGTTCAAATTCAAGTTGGTTTAGTGAGGGTGACCACAAAAGCCACCAAATGGGTCAGTCTTTTAGTTCTACCATATTAGAATATCAAAAGAGGATGTTCCAGATGCCCGGGGTGGACAAATATTCTTCTATGGCTAGTAGAAAACCACTGGAAGACATCTAAGACTATAGCATGCCATGAAAGAAGCACACAGGAAGGACGTGATTCGACAGTGTCTCCGAGGCACTGTTGAATATAGATATCATAAATGTGATGTGTAGGATACCAGGTTGAGAAACCCAAGCAACCACTCCCCTATGTTTCATTCGCTAGCGCATCTAGGGTGCCGGCGCCCAACTCAATTGGAGAGGCTTAGCCTGATCTGAGAAGTGCTAATTCAATTTGGCTAGACTTCATGCAAGAATACCACTGCCCCGGGAATCAATAAGAAAACAAGTGCTAAGTTTCAGATCAGTGAATAAACCGAAAGGAAATAAAAGCCCTTTCTTGTTCAACTTCTAAAGCGTACGAGGCTCCACTTCAACAAATGAGAGTTTTTGGTGTAACCGGTGAACCACATGAGCTGTTAGATGTGTGGGACAGAGGGGTCGTAGTACCTGCTATCTCTGCTACACAGTGGAAGGGAAGGAGCCTAAATTGACCCCCTTCTTTTTTTCTTTGAAAAAAGAAGTAATAAGTAGGGAGATTAAAATCTCGAATGAGACTAACCAAATATCAACCATTCCGACGAGCCCTTAACCTATTTTGATGTTGACCAAAAACATATCTCTAAAGTGGAGGCTAGTTTGAGTTGGCAAATAAGTGCTTATTGAATGAAAGAAAAACTACTAGAAAGGATATGAATGGAGTCTAGCTTAGTCAAGAGAGTTTTAGGATTCGTAAAACAGGAGAAAAGTGTCTCAAAGTATGGGGCAAAGGATATTGCATTTTGACTTTGTCTCCTGGGATCCACTATAGGTTGGTTTTGAGAATTGTGTGATGGATGACTATCCAGTATGATTTGGAGAGCACTTTTAGTCTACGCTAGTGAATGGAAGACCCCCCTATCAAGCAAGAAGGAAGCGGCTCTTCCTACGACGGAGTCACCATTGACTCTATTTATTATTATGGTAAATCAGTGTATCAAGATGATAATCTGAGATCTTATTTCGGTTTGATACATCCACCTATGAGACTCACCTTTAGATTTTGGCTTAGTAGGTGTATTATTATACATTTTATTGAAAGAACATTCATTCATTTATTTCTTCCCTGCCGACCACAACAACTGAAATGACCCAAAAAATCCAGAAACGTAAATACGAAGGGCTGGTGGGGGCATTTAGAAAAGTTGGGCAGATCAAATGTCTTCATTTAAGTGACAGTACAGAATAATAATGAAATAAAGTGAGAGGCTGGGGGAAAGGAAAAGAGCTGAGTCGATCAGGATCGACGATCGGGAGATGCAAAACAAAATAAGGATTTGGCCAAAAAAAGCAAGGCTATGGATACCATGACCTATCACCATCAATAAAGTAGAATCTTTCTAAATCACTTTGTGTCAGCGGGGCCTTAAATCATCCAAAATACCTCAGGATTGTTAATGACATAGCATTTTTGATAGAAAATGACTACTTCTTAAGAAAAACAAACTTATTCAAGTTCTTTTTCCCAAAGAAGTCCCGCTCCTACTGCCCAACAAGTCATCTACTTAAAAGGGCCCTCCCCGTAGTCCGCCCTTCCTTAAATTATTCAGTCATATAATACTTATTGAATGCAAAAAATAAAATGCATTTTGACCTTGTTGTAGTTCTCAATCATTTTGTGGTACCGGGAGTGGCGGAACCATCTACAATGAGGGGAGCTAATTCACAGGGAAAAAGCTTAGATAAAAGACTATGTTCTCACATTGATTTTTGGTAGAAAGCTCAACCATCGAGAAAAGGTGTTTGGCCGAATCCAAAAAGATGGTGACCCACTTTATTCGCCAAGAAAATGATCATCACTTCGTCGGAACAAAAAAAACCACAATCTCACTCTTTTGTTTCTTCATTGCTACCTTTTTTTCCCAAAGGGATGGGGTGTATAATAACCTATTTTTTAAGGATGCACGGGAACAACTCCTAGGTCAATTAAGGAGAAATTTTTGGAAACTCATGGGTAAGGATCAGGTAATGGAATTGACAAATAAATTCATAGACCTAAATAGGATAGTAAAATTGATAAGGGGAATGGAGATGATGATAGAGATCATACTGAAAAATATAAGAATTCTGTACAGGTACAATTATTATTTGAACGAATTAAAAAAAATGCAATCTTTGTCATATAATAGAACAAACACTAATACATTAATTGAATCAGTCAAGATCAAATTTGTTTATCAAAGTGCTTCTCCAATTGCGCAAGACATCTCTTTTCAACCGAGGAACAAAACAAGATCATTTCATTCCATTTTTAGTAAAATAATGAAGGATAGTCCATTAGTAATGAAAAAGGGGTAGAAGGGATCCATGTATGTTGTTCAGGCCAATTAGAAGGTGTAGAAATAGCTAGAACTGAATGCAGAAAGTATGGAAAAACATCTCGTAATGTATTTAACCAGAAAATAGATTATGCACCTGTGAAAGTATCTACTCATTACGGAATCTCAGGATTAAAAGTGTGGATTTCATATAGTTAAAAATAGGAGGATGTGCTATATTCAAAAAGTACGTAATATAGTAAATATCGTAAAGGTAGATGTAGTAGGGGTTGCAAACCGAATGGAAAACAACTTGGTTTTAGAAGATATGACACTCAAAGTTGTAGAGCTAGTCATCTTTCATATCAAGCCATTGAAGAATAGCATCGTGCTATTATTGGACACTTCCATCGTGCCATAAGTGGATAATTCTAAAGAAAATGTAAGATATGGGTAAGAGTTCTCACAGATATCCCTATTACCAGGAAACCTATCGAAGGAAGAATGGGAAAAGGAAAAGGAAATCCTACAGGTTGATTACTTGTGTGTACAGGGGACAAATCCTATTTGAAATGGATGGTGTGAGTTTTGAAAATGCTTGACAAGCTGCTACATGAACGCTGCGTCAACTATGTTAATCAACAAAGTTTGTTTAGTGGTCTTAAGCTTATTAATCTGACCCAAATTGGTACATTCCAATTCCATTTTGCTGGATTGAAAGAGCCATCAATCACTATGATGTTTTTCTTAGAAAAGAAATTGCATAAATAAAGTGAGAGTTCCCTGGATGGTACCAAAAGATAGAGCTACTAGTAAGATAAGCAAAGGCGGTTGAGATTGGAAGGAGTTAACCTCTTATCTTCAATGTAGGATAATATAGCAAATGATAAGGAGTAGTTGTAAAGGTCCAGTTAGCCAATCTAGTATCGTCACTGCTAGCGGGAAGGTCAATTGATAGTGAAAGTAAAACTTCTCACATCTTTATGACTTTTTGTTCTCATGACCTCAAAGTGATTGACTACATTTAGTATAAAGGAGAAAAAAGGATTAATCCCCCTATTCAACTACCTATCCAAGAGCATTTGGCTTCAAAATACTTTCTGTTTTTTCTATGAATTACATAAAAATTATCTTATAGCCCAAAAGAGGATAATCTCTTTAGGAAGATTAATCCCCACGGTAATAATTATGCTAATTCTGCCTAATAATCTCTTTAGGTGATAAGCGTTGAGATGATACCTTTTCTCTTGCTTGCTCATTAAAATCCAATTTTGTCCTACAGTAAGGTATCAGGATTTCATCTCCTAAATTCTTTTTTCTGTGAAATCAAGAGATGGAAAGTTTTGTTAGAAATTCTACCTTATTCCATGAGATCTAGAAGAACTTCTGTAACTTTCTCTCTTTCCTAGCGTTCTTTTTTTGTCTTTTTTAAAAGAGCAATGAAGACCTTCCTTATAAGTTCTTGAATGATCGAAAGGATATAACATATACGAAAACTTATCTTCATGGACTTTATGAGGTCTAACCTTCACCACAACATTAGTGGCTTAGCTCTTTGATTTTCCCACAGGTTTATTTATAGAGAGAGAGAGTAAGAGGGGCGGCACGAAAGATTGGTCTGCTACAAAAAGCTAAGTTTTTTAGTTCGCCCCATCAATATGGTTGGCCTTCTTACCAGTCTGCCTCATTTCCCTTGATGGAATATATAAATACCCAAGCTCCAGCTTTGCTTGCATTCTTCATAGGCGCTTGACAAATGTATCACTCATCCAGCTCCCACGGAGTAGTAAGGAGTCTTCTTGTGTGTTATAATCTTTATGGGAATGAATCACATATATTGGTTGAGAATTGCTTGAGAATTCATTGATAATGACTTTGCCAAGTTCTAGGGAGGCAACTCTTTTTTTTTGTCGATCGAGCCGCTTTTCCTCATTCCACTCGTCCAGCCCTCTTCATAAACTTGTACAATCAATGACACAAAGATAGCCAACTATATTATCAAAGAAATAAGGAAAGGGGAGACAATTTGGAACCAGCTATCCAAAGGTGTGGAAAGAGAAACTATGAGAAGCAAAAAAAACATAAAAAAACAATGATATATCATGGAGGTTTCTATAGAAAAACCCATTGGTTCTGGCAAACAGATTATAATTACAGGTACTGTAAAACCCCGTACCTTCACAACCCTATTCGACGACGTTGAATAATGTGTACTTAGGTGTCGAGAACCATAAGTATGTATTTGGTAATGTTAATGATGAGGAAATTGAAATTTGGCTTCGTACATGTGATTAGCCCTTCATAAGAGGTGTTTTGTGATTTTCGTGGAGCATTTGTGGGGTTCAAATGAGTCTAAGAGGACCTTTAAACAAAGTATATTAAGGGTAAGAAGTAAGTTAAAGAATAGGACTTGAAGTATCTAACCAAACCCGCGAAGAAAAGTCAAAAAATGAAATTTTCAAAAAATTAAGGTTGGGACGCGCCAGAGAGCGTTACACTCTGCTCTGGGAAAAAATTTTTAGTCCAGAGGCAGCAAGATGGTGCGCCCAAGGGCGTGCCAGGCTGGTTTCGGCCACTTTTCAAAAGCTGGAAATTTTCTAAGTCCCAAGGGTGCCCGGGGGCGTACCGGGCCGATTTTTGCCATGTTTCTTATACAACCATGATCATATACATGAAATGAGTGAAGTATTATATTGGTATGATAAAAATTACTTGAGAACGAATTTGGCATCAAAATGACGATTTTACCCTTGTAGTCAAAATAAGCCATACGTGGCAAGAATTGCTTGTTTTTGGGATTGAGGCTAAGGATGTGAATAGCATAAGTGGGAATATTGTCGTTACACGTATGATATGATCTAAACACGAGAAATTATTGATTTTATTGGGTTAAGTGAATTGGGCTCAATAAATGGCCCAAAATGAGAAAAAAAGACATGGGCCAAAAATGGGTCAAATGACCCATTCTTGCCTTGACCTTCTAGACACAACATTTAATGCCATAAGAGTGGCTAAGGATGGAAATTGAGGGCCTATATAAAGAGTCAATAATCTGATTTTATTCATGAGAAACACACATGCTTTTCTATCTTTTTCTAGAAAAATCCCAAGAACACCTCTTTGGCTCTCAAAACCCTAAGGCACTTCTTGGAGCAAGATCATCCTTTGTAAAGCTTAGGTAAGTAATTATTCTTATGAAATAATATATTATATTCATGGGATATTATGTAAATCATATTGGTTATGCTTGGAAGTGTTGGAAATGGCACTTTGTGTTTTTGTGAAAGATGTGTTATCCATGGAGTTTACACTTGAAATATGACTTATGATTTTGATGAAAGAGCATGGTATGGATGAAATAATAACATGTATGGTGTTATTATGGTCCAAAAGTTTTTATTTTTCTATAAGTGTAAATTATGGGATTTTATCCGATTTGTTGTTGTGAGGTGTATTGAAGTAATTTGATGGAATAATTGTGATGTGGTTGTGATGGAGAAGTGTAAAGCATGAACTTGGTGTGACATGCTATTGGTTATAATGTATTGGTCAATGTATAGAATATTGTGGTATTATTGGTACAATAATTTCATAAATGGTATTGTCAAGGGGGAAATGACATGTTAAAGCCAAACATGTGACTTATTGCTATTGTATGCTATTGTAAGGTAATTGGTGGTTAATTTTGGTTTCGTTATGTACTTGTGTTGTAGAGTGAAACATAAGGATGGAGCGGGACTATTGTATGCACACTTAAGATTGTAGAATCGTATTGATAATACAAGGTATGTAAGGTTACTCTTTCCGTATGCGTCTACAACATAATGTTCCTATTGACATTGGATTTGTTTCAATTCCGAGAGGCTAGAAGTATAGCAATTCAAGGTGACGTATATTGTTATTCATATGTGTCTTATCCTTAGATGACTTATGATCCATTTATCTCTTATTCATGGATTGAAGTTCCAAAGATGTCATAACGTTATAATTCCTAAAAGCACTATCCCAAAGAAAGTATAATGTAAGAGAATCCATTTATTCTTGAATAGTATTTATTTTCCAATCATGTCATGTTCCAAAGTCCTATAATATGATGATTATCTTTGTATCAATCTCTCACAAGTAAAAGTACCAATCTCATAAGAGTAATAAGAGAAGTGATGTGCAAGCTAATATACCTATTCCTCACAAGTGAAGATGTCAATCTCCTGAAGTCAAGGAGTGAAGTGAAATATGTATATGAGTGTGTTTCAAATAAGAATATGATCCTCAATGTTTCAATCACTCTTAGAACTAAATTAATAGTTATTATCTTAGAAAGTTATTGTTTTTTCTTGATTTCACTTTTTTTCAACTCTTTCAAAGATAATAACTATTAATTGAGTGATTATCTAAAAAATTACCTTATTTTTGTAGAAAGCCTCAAATTTAAAAGTTGAAATACGAAAATAACCCTATAATATTGGGTGGCCCTTCATGCTAAAATTTTGAATCCGTCTCTGATCATCTATTTTGCACTTATGCTTGTACCACGACTCTAAAATGACCAACAATTTATATCAAGGTTCTCAGCATGCAAGAGTAATTCTTTTGCAATGACTTTTATGGTTCTTTTTGCTCTATATATTAGGACTTGAAACTCCCTTTTGATGAATGATAAGCAAGGAATGTATAATCCATTTATTTTCTTGGTTTTCATAATTTAACTTATGAACTGCAGCATGCATTTATGTGAGAAACACTTAATTTTGGCCAAGAACTTTTATATAGTCTTATGGAAAAGAAACAAATATACTCCTGAACTATCATAAATGGTACGCATATGCCCTCTGTTATAATTGGGTATGTATATACCCTTGCTGTCAATCTTCTGGGTTGTATACACCCTTTACCCAAACATCGGGACACGTGACATCATCCAAGACATTTATTTAATTTTTATTTATTTTATAGAAAAAGGACAAATATATCTCCAAACTATTATAAATGGTATGCATATACCCTCCATTATACTGGGTATGTATATACCTTGCCGTCAATCTTTTGGGTTGTATATATCCTTTACCCAAACGGCAGGATATATGACATCATCCTAGATATTTATCCAATTTTTATTTATTTTATCCGAAATAAAAATAACGTACCCAACTATCCACTCCCCAGACCCAATTAAAACCCAAAATTAAAAACCCAACCCTAGACCCAAAATTAAAAATTCGATTCAAGAGGCAAAATTAAAATGATTAAGAAACCTCTCCATCATCATTCTTCATCTCCCTCACTTCAAACCCTAGAATTTTTTTCTCTTTATTCAAGCTCTAAATCTCGGTTCTTAACTCCAAACCAGATTTAATTTTTTGCTTTCATTTTTAATTTCATAAATTAGACATTATATCATGTTCGAAATTAGTTGTGATTCTATTACTAATTCGGTGAGGACTTGTCTTTGTGGTGAAATTGCTTGCTGTTTCACTTTAAGGACTCCATACAACTCAAAAGATTAACGGCAAGGGTATATACATACCCAATGTGTAACGGAGGATATATGCGTAGCATTTATGATAGTTCAAGGGTATATTTGTCCCTTTTTGGTAAAATAAATAAAAATCGGATAAATTTCTAGGATGATGCCACATGTCCTGCCATTTGTATAAAGGGTATATACAATCCAAAAGATTGAAGAAAAGGGTATATACATACCCAAAGTATAATGGAGGATATATACGTACCATTTATGATAGTTCGGGGGTATATTTGTCCTTTTGCCAATAGTCTTAAGCTCATCATTCTTCTGTTTGAGGTTTCACTTTTTATTTTCCAATATCAGATAAATCATTAGACACATATTCAAATATTATTTATATTATTTTAAAAACTTTGTTCTTATTAGTACAGGGCACTACTGCAACGCACGAGTCCAATGACTAGTCCTATTATATTTGGGTCATCCACCCTTTCAAGGAGACATACCAGACTGTCACCACGTTTGAGGTGACATAGCTTATTATATTTGGGTCATCCACCCTTTCAAGAGGACATACCAGACTGTCACCTTATTCGAGGTGACATATCTTATTATAAATGGGTCATCCACCTTTTCAAGATGACATATCAGACTGTCACCTTGTTTGAGGTGAATATCTTATAATATTTGCATCATCCACCCTTTCAAGAGAACATGTCGGACTATCATTTCGTTCGAAGTGACATATCTATTATATTTGGGTTTTTTACCCTTTAAGAAGATGCATCAGTCTGTCACTTTATTTGAAGGGACATGTTATTATGGATCATCGCCTCCTTCAGTGCGACATGTTTTTATGTATTGTCGTCTCCTTCAGTGTGACATATTATTATAGATTGTCGCCTCATTCAGTGTAAAATGTTAGTATGGATCATCGCCTCTTTCAGTGTGACATGCTATTGTGGATCGTCACCTCCTTCAATGTGACATGTTATTACGGATCGTCACCTCCTTCAGCATGACATGTTATATTGGATCATCACCTCCTTGAGTGTGGCATATTTGTGCAATTTATATTTTCCCCTATATTGCATTTGCTACTAATAAGTTTAGCGTAGGTGATTATGAGACATGTTGGACCGTCACCCCGTACAAAGTGGCATGTTGCTTTCAAGATAAGTTGTCCGCCTTTCAATGGACATGTTGGGCTGTCATCCCATTCAAAGTGGCACAATACATTCAGGATAGGTCGTTCGCATTTCAATAATACATGTTGGGTCGTCACCGCGTTCAAAGTGGCAAAATACATTCAAGATAAGTCGTCCGTCTTTCAACAAGACATGTTTGACCCTCATCCCATTCAAAGTGGTACAATACATTCAAGATAGGTCGTTTGCCTTTCAACGAGACACATTGGGCTGCCACTCCGTTCGAAGTGGCACAATACATTCAAGATAGGTCGTCCGCCTTTTAATGAGACATGTTAGGCCGTTATATCCAGCTTTTGAAGCATTGCCTGACATTTTACGTAAAGCTTGACTCATCAGGCGTGCTTGTTGACCCATTTACTGCATCCCAATTTCTCCCTGCACAAAATAAGAGACCATGAAATCAGGAACTGGTGGGACTAATTTAAAGCTTCCAAAATATTCAGAAAATGACAATGTTGGCTTACCTCAATTTCAACTCGTGAGGGATGAGACTGAATCCCGATCTACATATTCGGCGTGTGATGAGGCAACCAAAAGTTTTGTTAACAGTACAAACTCAAGTAAGTACGATCATTGACAAGGTTGCTAGCACAAAAAATGCAAAATCATTTCTAATGGTGTACATGACGGAAAGATCTGTTACTTTCTAGAGCCATCTCTCCATTATCAGGCTGACACAGACAATCGAATTCTCAACATCTACTCCCAGTACTTTGGAGTATGCACGATCAAAATCATGCTCTGCACCAACAAGCATTGCATTGCCTCCTAGCTTCTGCCTAACAAAATTTAACAACTTATAATCTGTCTCACTTTAGATGAGAACATTTTTAAGTAAGAAGACTAAGGTAAGTGGTTTTAGTGGATTGGTCACAATAACAAAGTTCCAATGGATCCTAGAAGTATTCTAAGTTTGCTTTCTAGCTTTCGAAATTGTCCATTATTTTCTTTCCAATTCATCTGTAGATAGAAGCATATGACTTCTATTTTTTATCCAAACTATCAATTGCCCCCTCCCTTGCAAGTGCAGCCCTATGCCTATAGAAGTTCCAAACTGAAGGGGAGAATAAACTAAACACATACTACACCTGTACTTCTGCATAGCATGGAGAGCTAAGGTAGTCTTTCCACTACTTTCGGGCCTATATATCTGTAAAGACAAATGTGAGAAAAGAAATCAGATAACAAATTGCAGCAACCTTGTTAATATTCCACATGCTCATATCAGTTGAGGAATTCAGGGTGTGGACAAACATCAGAATCTATTACCCAGACTATTGATGAAATAATTTTCTAACAAAATCAGTCTATTAACTCATCACTTTTAACTGTTCTATCCATCTTCATGTAGGATTACTCCACTGATGTGTTATCAAAACCAACAACTAGTAATTAACACCTCTACTTAAGCAGACACACTTTTGAAACCAAATAGATTTCGAATAATCAGTAATACATACTGCATACTAAAAATACAGATGAAAATATAAAATTTAAACCTCAACAGTTCTGTCTTTGTGAAGGCCACCACCTAAAGCAAAGTCTAGCGTCAAGCAGCCACTCGGAAAAGTTACACTGCAGATACACAAATGTGGTAAGACTGATGCATCTCTACAGAGAGACTATTAAATCTTTCCTTACACAAGTTTTTCTTAGAGAGCCTATAAAAAACAAACAGATTCACTAATAAAACTCTGTAGTCTAACAAGGATCAAAACTATGTGCAAATTATTTTTCTCCTTTTTCTTTTTCGTTTTGCCCAAAATATTTTTATGCTTGTTTCGGTATGTTTCCTGTGCAGAAAGTTGATATTTTTATTTTAACTTCATTCCCTTTATTTGGGTGGGGTTTGGGGTTTAAGGCATATACATTTGGGGGACCTATGCTTAATTTGAAACAAAATGACTCTCTGCAACAAACAATTGAGTGAGTGAGATGCAGAGTTGTGGGATGTTATGGTGTCTGTCTTTGTTTCCTGTTAAAATTAATGTTAGAGTATCCTTTTCGATATATATATCACTGACTAGATATAACTAAGTTCTCTAGCTAAGTCTGTTCAACCTTCTATGTACATCAGGCTTCTATGTAGAGCCACACATTTAGCTCTCATAGATAAATCATGAACCATGAGACAAAATGCATTATTTACACATGTACACCAAGCAGGTCCAATTTGATGGAATAATTCACCTAGAAAAGAAGAATTTTACAACTAGATGATCTCATTCGATTAATTATATCACGTCATTTTCTGGTAATGGTGACTGCCCATGGTGAAGGCATCGGCGTTCGGTGATATGGTTTGAATTGAATCCCTAATTTATGTCTATAGCCTTTAAAAGAGTATTTACTCGGGGCAATAAGATTATTGCTGGTAATATTTAGGTTTATGGGTTTATTTTGGATGTTTTGGAGCTTGGAATTTATTGAGGTAAATAATCCTTGAGCCTTGAGGACGTCTTGACGATTTCAAATTTATGATTTCATAAGTGGATCCCACATGAGATTTTTAGCTCGATTTTAGATTCGAAGCATTTATATGCAATACGGGTATCATTATTCTCGTATTAATGAGTAGATTGTTATTTTAATAGCGTGGCATCATGCGGAGGCTTCTCAGGAGGGAAAACCCCCAATTTAGCAGACTTTATCGAGCATTATTCGGAGTCCAGGTAGGCTAGGCTTACCTTACTTATAGATTGAGATTTATTATGGTGTGATATTATGCTAGTTTTGGGTTGGAAATTACGGTTTGGTTGCTTAGTTAGTGAAGTTTGATTTATTTGGCCGATTTGTGAGCTGTTTCGGAGGTAGAATCGACCCATTTACCCTTTCTTTAAGTTAAATGATGCTTTTAGGCTTTATTTAGACTTATGTAATAACTTGTAGTGGTATTTTAGAGACTTAGTCATTTTCGAGTTGTAATTGCCTTAGTATGGACTTTTAGGTTTAGAAGCGGGCCCCATCCACCCTCTTTTAGGTTGTGAAATCTCTTTTCGCTCCTTGTAGACTTAGGAAGCCTCTGTTCGCAACATTATAGTTAATCTTGAACCTTAGGCTATATATCATTTACGTAGTTCGGGGCTAGGCTAGTTATTGTGACTTTACCTTATTATACTGGTTCAAGTCCTGCCTTTTACTATTTATTTATGGTATAATTATGCCGGTTTGAGTCCGGTATTTACTATTCTCTATTGATACTACCTTACCGATTCGAGTTTGGTAGTTTATGGTTCATCTATGATATTGCGAATTCGATTCGAGTCCGGTATTGCATAGTATGAATGGTTTCACAGATATGGGATTATTGGTTGGTTATATCATGCTTAGTGTCTATAGATCTCCTCTTGATTGTATCCATCGGTCTTATGGGGGCTCGTTTGGGTTAGTCTTCTCTTGTTTGCACCCTCCAGGCTTATGGTGGCCTAGTTAGATTATAATTAGTTTACTTTATTTTCGGTATCGCGTGTTTAATTATTTATCTTCCTGTGTTGGAGCATGATCTCAGGTTTGCCCCTTTCTCCTTGACTTAGCTTACATTTTCGCATTTTATTAAGCTTTTATAATGATTTAGCTCAGTCAGCCGATGATGCCTACTGAGTACCCGTTGTTTTGGTACTCATACTGCATTTCTGCATCCTTTTTTGATGTAGATCTGAGTACTAGCCACCGTCGCTGGTATTCCTTCCAGCTTGCTTACGGGATATGGAGATAGGGTGAGCTTTCAGAGCCGGATCTGATCCCCTCTCCTTCCTTAATTTTGGGACAATCTTTATATTTGAGACTATTTGTTTATTGATACTACTAGTACTCTTATTCTTTTGATTAGTGGCTCTTATACTGGCCTTACTAGGTAGTGGGATGTTTCTTTTGTTCTTCTTCTTTTCCATTTGGTATTTTAGGATCATATTCATATTTATATCTCATTCGATCTTATTTTATGCTTATTTCCCGATATTTATCCCTTCTTGCGCCACTTAGCCCATTACTTGTGGTTCCGGGCTATAGTTTGGCTTACCTACTGGTGGGTTATGGTAGGTACCATCATTACTCCAAAAATGGGTCATGACAAAAGGACCCAAGATTTGGCGCATCTGTCTTGCTACACCCCTGAATTGGTGACTAACATGAGGGCCAAAATGAGAAAGTTTATGTCTGGTATTTCTGATGAAGTGGTGCTGGAATGTAAGGGGGCAATGTTAAATAAAGACATGGATATATCTCGATTAATGGTGTATGCTCAATAGGTAGAAGAGGAGAATAAGAAGAAGGTGGAAGCTCAAGAATGGCTAAGTAAGAGGGCTAGACCATCCGAATAGGAAATGAGCCACCAAAATAGTGGTAAGAGTGGCAGGCAGCTTTTCAGAATGAAATCTTGGGGGTATGCTCATTCATCCACTAGTGCACCTACACTGGGCCTATGAGCGATCAATAACTCCAGCCTAGTAATGGCCCCAAGATCCAGGGTACTCAATCTCAGGGCAGTGTAACCCAGTCAACTCCATTCTATCCTCCTTTCCACACTTGTGGAAAGCTTCAACATGGGATATGTCATTTGGGTAAAAATATATATTATAATTATGGTCAACAGGGTCATTTTTATAAAGAGTCTCCTTCAGCTAGGGAACTTACTGGGGGCAATAAGACCCATGATTCTACTTCTTTATCCCAGCTACAAAGGGTGCTACTTTTGGAACTGGCGGGGGTCGCAACATATTTTATCTACTTTCCAAGATTCTGAAGCTTCACCAGATGTTGTCATGGGTATGTTACAAGTTATCTCCCATAATTCTTATGTGTTACCTGATCCTGGTTCTACTTTATCCTATGTGTCCCCTTGTGTGGCTGTAAATTTTGGATTTTGTCCCAAAAATATTCATGAACCCTTCTTAGTTTCTACTCCTGTTGGTGTGTCCATTATTGCTAGAAAAGACTACAAAAATTGTATTATTACAAACTTTCATAGGGATACTGTGGCGGATTTGATAGAACTAGTTATGTTAGATTTTGATGTTATTCTTGTGATGGATTGACTTCATTCTTGTTATTCTTCTATGGAATGTAGAACCAGAAAAGTTACCTTTCATTTTCCTAATAAACCAGTCCTAGAAAGGGCCCCGTAGTGATGAAGGGCAAGTTCATCTCTTATCTAGGGGCCCGTAAAATGATTTTCAAAAGGTGTTTGTATCACTTATTTTGGGTCAAAGATTGTTGTGATGAAAGTCCCCCACTCAGTCCATCCCAGTAGTTACTGAATTTCCTGAGGTCTTTCCCAAAGATCTTCTCTAAATTCCTCCTGATAGAGAAATAGAATTTGGGATTAATATTTTGCTTGATACTCAACCAATTTCTATTCCACCATATAGAATGGCTCATGTGGAATTGCGGGAGTTAAAAGAGAAGTTGAAAGACCTCTGTGATAAAGGCTTTATTCATCCTAATATCTTTCCTTGGGGTGCTTCATACTATTCATGCATAGGAAAGATGGTTCTCTCTGTATATGCATAGACTATCGATAATTGAATAAGGGTACAGTGAAAAAAAAGTACCCTCTTTACAGAATAGATGATCTTTTTGACCAACTCTAAGGTTCTAAGTATTTCCCCAAAATAGATCTCCATTTGGTTACCATCAATTGAAGGTTAGGGAAGCTAATATTCCCAAGACTATTTTCAGAACTTGGTATGATCATTTTGAACTTCTGGTTATGCCCCTTGGTTTAACTAATGCTCTTGTAGCCTTTATGGACCTTATGTAATGGTATTTTAGTACTACTTGGATATGTTTATTATTGTTTTTATTAATGACATCCTGGTTTGGTTTATCACCTTCGAATTGTGCTTCAAACCCTCAAGGATTGAGAATTGTATGCAAGCTCTCTAAATGTGAATTTTGGATATGTTTTGTGGCTTTATTCGGTCATACTGTTTCTAGCGAAGGAATAAAGGTGGATCCCCAAAAAGTTGAGGCGGTAAATAAATGGCCCAGACCCACGACTCTGACTGATATTAGGATTTTTTTGGGTTTTGCTAGTTATTATCGGAGGTTTGTGGAAAGTTTTTTCTTCTATAGCTGCCCCACTTACAAAGTTGAAACAAAAAAAAATGAAGTTCCAATGCTCTGATGCTTGTGAGGGTAGTTTTGAGAAATTGAAAGATCATTTGACTTCTACTCTTGTTTTCACCCTACCTGAGGGTACCAAAGGATTTATGGTCTACTATGATGCATTCTGGGTGGGACTTGGGTCTGTGCTTATGCAGCATGGAAAGGTTGTGGCGTATACTTCCAGACAACTCAAGAATTTTGAGAGGAACAACCTAACCGATAATCTTGAGTTGGCAGTGGTGGTATATGTACTTAAGATTTGGCGCCATTATCTATATGGGGTGCATATGGATATCTTCACTGATCACAAGAGTCTACAATAAGTTTTCACTCATAAGGAATTGAATCTCAAGCAAAAGAGGTAGCTTGAGATATTAAAGGACTACATCATGAGCCTGCATTATTACCAAGGTAAGGCTAACATAGTTACTGATGCTCTTAGTAGGTTGTCCATAGGAAGTCTTTCCCAGGTAGAGGAAAGAAAAAGAGGGCTGGTGAAGGACATTCATTGGCTTGCTAATATAGAAATTCAACTTCAAGACTCCGATGATGGTGGAGTGATTGTTCATGAAATGGCTAAATCATCCTTGGGTGCCGAAGTCAAGGAAAAACAAAGTAATCATCCCATACTTATGCAAATTAAGGTAGGAGTTACCCAATAGAAGGTTATGGCTTTCCAAATAGGGGGAGATGGCATCTTGAGGTACCAGGGGAGGTTGTATGTTCCCAAAGTAGATTGTCAATATATGAGGATTTTGACTGAAGCTCATGTTTCCAAGTATACCATTTATCTCGGCTCTACTAAAATGTGCCATGAATTAAGGGAAATTTATTGGTGGAATAATATGAAAAAAGATATCGCAAACTTTGTTGCTAAGTGCTCAAATTGTCGGCAAGTTAAGGTAGAGCACTTATGTTCTGGTGGTACATCTCAAGACATAGTGATTCCAGTATGGAAATAGGATATGGTAAATATGGATTTTTTCATAGGTTTACTGCATATTCGCAACCAGAATGACTCCATTTGGGTCATTATTGATAGAATGACCAAGTCTGCCTACTTCTTACCCATAAGAATGACTTATTCGACAGAGGATTATGTGAAGCTATACATTCAGGAGATTGTTAAGTTACATGGCTCACCAGTGCCAATTATATCTAACAGAGGTACGTAATTTACTTCTCAGTTTTGGAGATCTTTTCAGAAGGGATTGGGTACACAAGTAAACCTTAGTACCTCCTTTCATCCTCAAATAGATGGACAAGTAGAGCATACTATTTAGACTTTGGAAGATAGATTAAGAGCTTGTGTTATTGATATTATAGGTAGTTGGGTGAATCACTTGCCTCTTATTGAGTTCGCTTACAATAATAGCTACTATTCTAGCATCCAAATGGCATTTGAGGCCTTATATGGTAGAAGATGTTAGTCACCTATTGGGTGGTATGTGGTAGGTGAATCTAGATTATTGGGACCTTACTTGTACACCAAGAGATGGAGAAAGTTAAGGTTATTCAAGAGAGGGTAAAGACTGCCCAAAGTCATCAAAAGTCCTATGCCGATGTGAGGCAAAGAGAATTGGAGTTCAAAATTTATGATGGCTATTTCTGAATGTCTCTACTATGAAAAGAGTGATGAGGTTTGGGAAAAAGGGAAAACTCATCCCTCGTTACATTGGTCCTTATCAAATTGTGAGAAAGATTTGGAAGGTTGCTTATGAATCAGATTTACCAGCGAGTTTGGCATTAGTTCATCTCCTATTTCATATTTCTATGTTCAAGAAGTGTGTGGGCGATCATTCTCTTTTTTTTACCATAGAGAACATTGGTCTGAAAGATTCCTTTACTTATGAAAAGGTCCCTATTGAGATTATAGATCGTCAAGTCCAAAAATTGAGGAACAAGAAATAGGGACCTTTTTACGTATTCTTGTTGCACGTTATTTGAAGTGACTCTTTTTCTAGAAACTTATGCATTAGTCTATGGTTATGTGGAGTCTTAACATCTCATGAATTCATGCTTGTAGAATGTTTTTAAGTCCTTAGTCTTCATTTTAGGACGAATGATCCTAAAGGAAGATAATGTAACACCCCAAAAATTTCAAGCTAAGATGTAAACCGTTCTTTATATGTGTATAGGCCTAAAAGTAATGACTTCTAATTTTAGATAAGTGTAATGATCAATTTCCTAGTGTAGTGAGTACTTTTGATGTGAGTCATGGTCATAAGAAACATTTATTGCAAAGTTGAGTTGAGAGCATTTTGATAAATCGAGTTTTAGTATGAGATTTTACTAGGGTCAACTTCAAAGGAGCATTTCGATCAATCGAGCTTTAGTATGAGATTTTACTAGGATCAACTTCAAACGAGCATAACTCCTAGAATATCAAGAGTTTTTTGGCCCAAGACCAACCAAATGAAATGTCTTTGAGTCTTGTTTACAACGCCACTGACCGTTTGTTAATCTATCTGGAGTAAAACGTTATCACCATTTTAACAAAAGGTCAGAGCTGACCGACACACTGGAATGCAAATGCGGAATGGTTTGCAGCTGCAAACCCCTTTATGCATCCGCAAACCCAATGCAAACTAAGAAAATGTAGGAAAAAATATTAAGGCAGTTATTGGAAGCCATTTGCAGCTGTAAATCACCATTTACGGTCCGCAAAAGTCCCCGATGATAATTTTTCTGCAGCATTGTTATTGGTTGTTTTTTTTTGTCTTTTCCTTAACCTAAACCATCCCCCACCCTTCTAAAACATCCCTACGTTCCTATTTTCCCTAAATCGATTAAAACCTCCTCTTTCATTCACTCTAAGACCAAGAAAACTCAAGGTTCCAAGAGCTAATCCTAAGGTCAATCTTAAAGGTTCCTCTTCCAAATTCTTCGTCAATAGGTATGTTGAACAATCGCCTTTTCAAGTAACTCTATGAATTGTTAGTTCTCAATATATATGGTGATTTAGGGTTGAGTTTGATTTCTACGAAAGATTAAAGATTTATCCCATATGAATCCTTTTTTTTATGAAAATTGTTCCTAATCATTATTTGAACTTGAGACTTGGGAGAGTTACTTGAATTATGAAATCTTCATATTTTGGATCTAAGTTGGGATACGTTGGGGTCAAGAACTAATGTTTCCTTTTTTTTACAAATCACATTTTTATTCTAATAATGGTTTTGGTGGAAGATAGGAATTACCCCATCCCTTGTTTTTGTAAAAATGTTGAACTTATGATTGACTCTTAAACCCTTATTGAATTTCAAATGTGCTTACACTTACTCTTTAATAACGGGGCTAACAAAATAATGAATACTATGATAATGTTATGGCATGATATGTTCGGCGTGCAAGGCTTGTTATGGCGATAATAATTTAATGATTTCCCCTATGAAATAATTAACTTATGAAAAATGGTTAACGTTCATGAAAATGTAATAAATGTACTTAAAGAGAGTTAGGTAGTTCAAAAAGAAGGTGTAAGTCCTCGTTACCCAATGTTTGAAACCTATGTTTTGCCAACATTGAGATAGTTCTCTCCTTAATTGGATGACCTTATGATTTCCCTATATGAGAATGATATGATAGCTTAAATAATGTATATCTCAGTCCATGTGGCAAATATGGATTGAGGCTCCATCATTTGGGTACGGATTGGACCCATATAGCCCATGGGTTACATGATGTCGGTGATACTACCTAGTTCAGAACTAAAGTTGATAAATGTTTATGTCTTATATTTTGAGTCACTATTTATGTTTCCTTCTCATGACCTGTATTCAGTTATTTGACTTACTTTTTTTTAAAATGCTTTGTCCTTTTCCCTGGATTGTATACCAGTATTCGTTGTACTGACCATCCTCGAACGCTATATCTTTTCATGATGTTTGTTTGGAGTCATTTTCTTGTGGTTCTGTGCAACATTTGGATTTTTGGGAAAATTAATCAAGTGGTGAGCCCTCCTATCTTTTGGAAGGCATATGATTTTCATGTTAAACTTTTATTTTCAATTGTATGGTATCATCGGGGATATGTCCCGACTTATGTTTTTCATTCGTATGTTAGAGGCTTCGTAGATTTACGTTATTATTGTCACAATGTTTTATTTAAAATTTGGATAAGTTTCTTTTATGTTTAAATTAGATTTTCTCTATTGGGTCTTTCTTCCGCAAATGTAAATAAAATGGTCGTGATGATATACTAAGGGGTTCACTCGGGCCTTTATTGGTCCTGAGTGTCTGTTATGTCCAAGGCCTAATCTTGGATCGTGACATTAACACAATTTAGAGACTATTGCCCGTTAAAAAAGATAGAGGAAAAAAAATGAAAGAATAAAGAAAGCATATCATAGATTTCTTTCTCACTTTGGTATGACCCATAGCTAAGGCTAGAATCTTTTTTCCTAATATATTTGTCATGCATGACAAATATGCCAAAAAATATACTTTTTGGTCGGTACGTAGCCAATTTTTTAGTACGTATATTTGTCATGCATGAAAAATATATAAGTACAAAAGATTCTAGCCTTAGCTATGGGTCATACCAAAGTGAAAAATAAATCTATGATAAGCTTTCTTTATTCTTTCATTGTTTTTTCCTCTTTACTTTTTAACAAGCAACAATCTCTAAATTGTGTTAATGTCACGACCCAATACTAGGCCCTGGACGTAACTGGCACTCAGGACCAATAAAGGCCCAAGAAAACCCCTAAGCATATCATCATGAGCATTTTACAAACATTTGCGGAAGAAAGACCTAGTAGAGAAAATCCAATTTCAACATAAAAGAAACTTATCCAAATCTGAAATAAAACATTGTGACAACTACGTAAGTCTATGAAGCCTCTAACATATGAATGGAAAATCTAAGTCAGGACATGGCCCCGACGATACGACAAACTGAAAATCAAAGTCTAACATGAAATCATATGCCTTTCGAAAGATGGAGGGCTCACCACTTACTGAACCTGTCCCAAAGAATCCTAATGCTCCACAGAACCGCGAGAAAATGCCTCTAAACCTATATCATCAAATGGTGTAGCATCCGGGCATGGTCAGTTTAACGAGTACTGGCATGCAACCCTGAGGATGGGATAAAGAATAATATAAGCAAGTCATATAACTGAACATAAGTCATGAGGAGGAAACATAAATAGTAACTCAAAATATAAGATATAAGCATTTATTAACTTTAGTCACCAACATCATGTAACCAACACACCATATAGGTCACGTCCGTACCCGATTAGCAAGGCCTCAATACATGTTTGCCATGTGGACTGAGATATACATCATTTAGGCCATTATAACATCCTCATAGAGGGAAACCATAAGGTCATCCAATTAAGGAGGGAACCATCTCTATGTCGGCAAAACATAGGTTCCAAGCGTTGGGTCACGAGGACTTACACCTTTTCGATGCACTACCTAACTCTCTTTAAGCCCATTTACTACATTTTCATGAACGTTAACAATTTTTCATAAGTTAAGTCTTTCATAGAGGCAATCATTAAATTTTTATCATCATATCAAGACTTTCAAGTCGAACATATCATACCATAACATTATCATAGTATTCGTTATTTCATTGGCCCTATTATTGAATAGTAAGTGTAAACACATTTAAAATTCATTTATGGTTTAAGAGTCAATCATAAGTTTAATATTTTTACAAAGCCAAGAGATGGGGTAGTTTTTTTACAAAGCCAAGAGATAGGGTGGTTTCTTCCTTCCACCAAAACAACATTTAAAATAAACAAGTGATTTGTAAAAAAAGAAACATTAGTTCTTGACCCCAATACACTATAATTCAAGACTTATAAACAAAGTAATTCAATCAGTTCAAGCGACATGTTCAAATCTCAATTAAAGTAGAAATTAGAATAATCTTATGAAAAAGTATTCGAATGTTTATGTATTTTCAGGTTTTGTGAAAACCATTCTCAACCCTAGTTCATGAATCACATAAGAGTATATGTTATACAAAATCATATATTTATACTTTATCTTGTCTGGGGGTTGTTCAACATACCTTTTTGACGGAGATCTTAGTGACGAAAACCTTGGGGAAGAACCTTAAGCTTTTTGACTCTATATTTCTTAACCTAGAAGCCTTTGGAGGAAGAGGGATTGTATATGATTGATAATTTTTGTGACCTAGGGGTTTAGGAACATTTTGAATAGGCGGGGGATGGTTTTAACTAAGGAAAGGACCTAAAGGCCCTTAGGAATGCATAAGAAAATTGGATATGTCGCAGTTGGACAACATCTCTGTGCCATGCCCCAATCGTGGAGGCTAAGGTCCGTGGCACCCCTCCATCGTGAAGGCTAAGTCCGTGGCACGGGGCTGTCATAGACCCCCACTATTTTGGTCCAAAAGTCATTTTTTTCTTGGCCTCTTGCTCCGTGGCACGGGCCCATCACGGTACCACACTATTTTGGGCCACCAAAACATATTTTTCTTATGCTTTTTACTCAATAAAATCCCCTGGATCATTCTAATAAATTACTCAAAGTTTCAATGCACAAACCATATCATTCTTCTTGGCTCCATAAGGTTTAACAAGGGAAGTATGATAAACGGGGTGTTACATTTAGCACTTAGGACTTTGCAGTCTTGAGAATATCATCTTCCCTAATCTTTAACTATGGTAACCCGAACAGAGATCGATCTTGGAGAAACACTTAGCACCCTGGAGTTAGTCATAAAGATTATCTATTCTGGGAAGAAGGTACTTGTATTTCACTGTAACCTTATTCAATTGTCGATGGTCTATGCACATATGGAGAGAACCATCTTTCTTATGCACAAATATTATAGGAGCATCCCAATGAGAGACACTGGGATGAATAAAACCTTTATCAAAGAGGTCTTTTAACTACTCTTTTAACTCCCTCAATTCCTCAGGAGCAATTCGATATGGTGGAATGGAAATTGGTTGTGTGTACGAAAAAATTTTAATCCCAAAGTCTATTTTCCTATCAGGAGGATTTTCGGGAAGATCTTCGGGAAAAACAAAAATTCATTAACTACAGGGATGGACTGGAGTGGGGGACTTTCAGCACTAGAATCTTTTACCCAAATTAAATGATACAAACACCCTTTGGAAATCATTTTGCGGGCCTTGAGATAAGAGATGAACCTGTTTTTCGGCACTACGGGGCTACCTTCCCATTCTAGGACTAGTTCATTAGGAAAAAAAATGTAACTTTTTTGGTTCTACAGTCCATAGAAGCATAACAAGAATGAAGCCAATCCATCCCCAGAATGACAATGAAATCTACCATATCTAGTTCTTCCAAATCCACTATAGTATCTCGATGAAATATAGTCACACTACAATTTTTATAGATTCTACTAGAAATAATGGACTCACCAATAGGAGTAGAAACTGAGAAGGGTTCATGAATATTCCTGGGATCAAATCCAAAATTTACCACCACATAAGGGGACACAAAAGATAAAGTAGAACATGAATCAAGTAACACACAAGAATCTCGGGAGAAAACCTGAAACATAGCAGTGACAACATCTGGTGAAACCTCAGAATCCTGGTGGGTAGATAAAGCATATAGGCAGTTTCAGCCCTCGCTTGTACTCAAAGTAGTACCTTTGGCTGCTAGGGCTAAACAAGTAGAAGCTTGGGCCATATTGCCCCTAGTAAGTTCCCTATCCGAGGGACACTTTTTGTGAAAATGACCTTGCTAACCAAAATTATAACATATATTTTTACCCATATGAAATATTCCATGATAAGTGTGTCAAAGAGGATAAGATAGAGCTGACTGGGCTACACTGCCCTGTGACTAAGTACTGTACATCCTGGGGCCATGACTAGGCTGGAATCGCTGATCGCTCATAGGCCTAGGTGCTGGTGCACTAGTTGATGAATGAGCATGCCCCTAAGATTTCTTTCTGAAAAGTTGCCTGCCACTCTTACCACTATTCTGGTGGATCATTTCCTAGTCTGATGGCCTAGCCATCTTAATTTGTTGCTTCTCGACTTCATCTTTCTTCTTCTTCTCCTCTTCTACCTACTAAGCATACACCATTAATTAATAAATATCCATGTCATTGTTCAACATTACCCCTTACATTCCACCACCACATCATCAGAAATACCAAACAAAAACTTCTTTATTCTGGCCCTCATGTTAGACACTAATTCCGGGGCATAGCGAGATAACTGCGTGAATTTAAGGCCATACTCCTTCAAAGTCATTTTCCTTGCTTCATATTCATAAATTACTCAACCTTAGCTTCCATCAATTCATGAGAAAAGAAGTGGTCAAGAAAGGCCACAAAAAAATCTTCCCAAATAGTAGGTGCATCATTCTCTCCCCTAATCTCCTCCCACTGATTATACCACAGATAAACCAACCTTTTAGCTGATAAGCTGCCAACTCAATTTTATCTATATTGCTGGCATGATTAACCCTAAAAATCTTCTCCATCTCATCCATAAAATCTTAGGGATCTTCCTCAACTTTGGACCCAGTAAATACCGTAGGGTTCAGTCACATTAAATGACTGACCCTAGTAGTGTATGCTGGATCATGAGAACCAGAACTAGCAGTACCTAACCGGCGAGACTAAGATGATATAATCTAAGCTATTATCTGCATAGTCTATCAAAACTCAGCATTGGTAACATCACCCTGGGGAGCTGAGTCTTGAGTAAAGTCGATTTTGAGAGCTGTTGGAGGACTAACCAGACTTGGTGAGACCCCAGTAAGAGCAGTTTAACCAGAAGTGTGGACTCCATAGAGGGTCTGTATCACATGAGGAGGATGAACCTCTTCAGTATTTGCCCTTGTAGGGACAGAGGTTCCAGCTGACGTCCTTTGATCGTAAGTTCTTTTTGGAGGCATGATCCAAAATGTGGGAAAAATTAAGAGTTAGGAGGAATTTCTTAGAACTTGAATTCATCGCACTAACTAGAACATTAAAGAAAGGGAAACATTCCTAAATGTTTTGTAGCCTCTCCTTTATAAGTGTGGCGCGTTGCACACCCCTAAAAAAGTTTCTACTAGATACGACTTCGTAAACACCCTAGGACACTTGTGATCTAATACCAAATTTTTCATGACCCAAGACTAGGTCCTGGACATAACGGGTGCTCGGGACCAATAAAGTCCCAAGAGAACCCCCTTAGCATATCATTATGAGCATTATAATACTAACATATTTGAAAGAAAGACCCAATAGAGAAAGTCCAATTTAAACATAAAAGAAACTTATCCAAATCTAAAATAAAACATTGTGACCATAACTACGCAATTCTACGAAGCCTCTAATATACGAATGAAAAACTTAAGTCGGGACATGGTCCCAACGATACCATTAAACTAAATATTAAAGTCTAACATGAAAATCATATGCCTTCTAGAAGATGGAGGGATCACCACTTGCTGAAGTTGTCCTATCAAATCCTAATCTTGCACAGAACCATGAGAGAATGCCTCCAAACCTACATCATAAAATAATGTAGCATTCGGGGATGGTCAGCGCGACAAGTACTGGTATGCAACCTAGGGGAAAGAACAAAGCATTTTACAAAGAAAGTCATATAACTGAACATAAGTCATGAAAAGGAAACATAAATAATGACTCAAAATATAAGACATAAGCATTTATTAACTGTAGTTCTGAACTAGGTAGTATTACCGACATCATGTAACCCACAGGCTATATGGGTCCAATTTGCACCCAACTGAGAGGGCCTCAATCCATGTTTTCTGCATGGACTGAGATATTCATCATTTAGACCATTATATCATCCTCATAGAGGGAAATCATAAGGTCGTCCAATTAAGGAGTGAACCATCCCTATTGTTCCAGGCATTGGGTCAAGAGGACTTACACTTTCTTAGTAAACTACCTAACTCTCTTTTAGCACATTATTACATTTTCATGAACGTTAACCATTTTTCATAAGTAATTAAGTCTTTTATAGGGGAAATTATTAAATTGGTATCATCATACTAAGACTTGCAAGCTGAACATATCATGCCATAACATTATCATAGTATTCATTATTTCGTTAGCCCCGTTATTATAGAGTATGTGTAAACTCATTGAATTCATTAAAGGTTTAAGAGTCAATCATAAGTTCAACAATTTTACAAAACAAAGGGATGGGGTAGTTCCTTCCATCCACCAAAACCACATTTAAAATAAACAAATGATTTGTAGTAAAAAAAACAAGAAACAATAGTTCTTGACCCCAATACAACATAATTCAAGACATATAGATAAAGGAATCCTGTCAGTTCAAGCAACATATTCAAATCTCAATTCAAGTAAAAATTAGAATAATCTTATGGAAAAGTATTCGAAAGTTTTACTCTTTTCATCTCTTGAAAAAACCATTTTCAACCCTAGTTCATGAATCACATACAAGTATGCGTAATACAAAATCGTATATTTATACTTTATCTTGAAAGGGGGTTGTTCAACAAACTTTTTTGATGGAGAACTTAGTGACGAAAACTTTGGGGAAGAACCTTAAGCTTTTTGAATCTATATTTCTTGACCTAGGAGCCTTTGGAGGACGAGGAATCATATATTATTGATAGTTTTTGTTACCTAGGGGTTTGGGAATGTTTTGATTAGGTGGGGGACGGTTTTAACTAATGAAAGGACCAAAATACCCTTAGAAACACATAAGAAAATCGGAGATGTCGTAGCTGGAAAATATCTCCATGCCACGCCTCCATCATAAAGGCTAAGATCCGTGGAAGCCCTCCATCGCAGAGGCTAAGTACGTGGCACGGGTCTGTCGCAGACCCCCACTATTTTGGTCCAAAAATCATTTTTTCTTGTCCTCTTTCTTCGTGGCACGGGGCCATCACTGTATTACACTATTTTCGGCTCCCCAAACATGTTTTTCTCATGCTTTTTACTCTCTTAAATCTCCCAGATCATTGTAATCAATTACTTAAAGTTTCAACACACAAACCATATCATTTTACTTGGCTCCATAAGGTTTAACAAGGGATGTATGAAACACATGTTGTTAAAGTACTGCAGTTATATATCCTGAATATATGTTGGACAAGAAAGTGAAGAGAAAGGAAAGTGATTTTCTTGCTAGCATTTGATTGAGGTCCCAGGAATTAACAGAAAAATATATTAATTAACTCTAATCCACTACAATTACAAGTAACTCTAGATGTATTTGAAATCCTATAAAATATGGAAGTACTTTCCAATGGTAGTGAGGAATATGTTGGCATGTAACAATATTATCTCTATAGATGATAATGGAGGAACTACATTATTTATGTAGCGTAAATAAAAAACATACTTAATGATACCCAAATGGAGCATTCTATGTTCTTGGAATTAATATCTTTCCATTTACCGGTCATTCTTTGCACAAAAACTATAGCTGAAGTTCTATACCTAGTTCAACTTAAAGGCTCAGTTCTCAGACAGTTGATTAATTCAACCAATCATACATATGATAGTCTAAGTATAACAAAGTTACACTTTTCTATGAAACAACTTATCATTTTCAATTGCACCTTAGATGGAGAGCTACAAATATGATGCTGACACATGACCTACAATGGAATTCTTGATGTTTCTACTAGTTCAACTCATGCTGATATGCCAAGAGATGGATGTTCTACCGAAAGCAGGGATGGTAGTGGGGAGAGAGAACGACAGAAGTGGTCAACCCAAATATGCAAACCATTGTTCCAGTTAGGTCTCCTCACTTTACTAAGGTTTCAATTGTACTCATCCTTTCTAGTTTTGTTGTTCATATTGTTCAAATGTGATTGATTTATAAAACCTTAATTGATATATTTTTTATGGAAATATTCCCAAAAGGTTGTGCACTTCCATTTTATTTGAATATGAGTTTTATTTACCTTTCCAATAACCTAAGATACACATTATTCCAAAGAAAAGGACAAAAAATCATATATTTGAAAATAAACAAGTAATAGACGATGTTAGCATTTTACCCTGACTTAGCTTAACAACTTGAGTGCCAATGCCAATTCTTTATGCTAATTAATGTCTATACGAATATGAAACACGATTTGAATCAACAAATGAGTAACTCTTGTGAAAATCAAGGTTAAAGAAGTTCTAAATAAACAATAGGAATCCACCCATCACTAACCTAGATTTAGCTACACTAACTAGACTAAAGGGATTCCACCCCAAAACACTCTTCAAGAGTAATAATCTAAAATCATCAAAGTCTCAGAATAAAAATGGTTAAGGCAACTATTTATAGTTATTGCCTTTTAAAAAAATAGCCCAAAAGTGACTATTTAGGAAATAACCCACAAGGGCCCTTCTTGATTGCCCATATAGAATCCTAATCGCCCATTGCCTTGCATATTTATTGCTCCATGTCTTCCTCCGATCTCCAAGCTATCATCCATATGTGGAGGCTTCTTCTAATATGCCTTAAGCTAACCATGCTCATGTCATCCTCCCCTTCATCAAGAGGATTCGTCCTCGAAGTCAAACCTTGCAAAAATATGAGAAGGACAAACAACAAACATATCCTCATAGGATAGGGGTTAGCACAAGGGTTATCAACCATACCAACTTGCCGAGGAGGCACAAATTTGAAATACAACCAACTATTCTTTGTGTTGAATAAGATCCATTCACCATATAAGGTACAAAGGAATTGGTCATAAGCAACATCATGAGATAAGAAAACCAGAAAGGTCTTAATGACATCAAGAATTCCAAGAGATGAAATCACATAAACTCTAGGAGCCACACAATTATTTCACTGCCTCACAATAAAACCACACCAAAAGTGGTGAAATCACCCATAAGGGCTCATCCGGGTCAAAAAAGTGCAAGACCCATAGACCTCTACCTCTATAGTAAACAATTCCCATACCAATATGGGTATCATCATAAGCAAAGAGGTAGTAGAAAAAAGTACTAAGCTCACTATCCTTATCTAGGGCGTGCCAAAAGAGAAGGACACCAGTAGATAAAGAGAGACATTTTAAGCATAAAATAACCCTCTTATCTAAGCAACTTTCCAAAGAAAGAAAGTGCACTAATGAAGCCATGCTACTAGAATGGTCGAGGGATTATTAGGAGTCAAATTCCTCCATATCAAATAGTACTCCTAATGAGTTGGGGTTCTTCTTATCATAGTATCAAGCATGCTTCCAAGAGTCCCATTTGAAAACTCAAATTGTCCAACCCTTTGAAGGTGACAAAGAGCCTTTAATATCCATGGATCCTTCCAAGTCACAACTCGCTTGTCATCTTTACCAAGCAACACATCACAAGTGCCACATTCTACTTTATTATCGGGGTCAAATGGAAAGAGATTCCATGAAAATAGGTTAAGCAAGCACCCATATGCCCCATTGGAACTCTTATCTTCACACAACATTCTCTACTCAAAGGCATGAGTATCATCATATGAAAATAAATAGTATAGAAAGGTGTAACACAAGTCAACTTTATCTAATGTATTCTCATGACAAGGTTCACTCGTTGATTCAAGTACGTTAAGGCCTTGACCAAGAATCGAAACACATAAAGATGAAGGGATAATTATAGCACATACCACACCTTCCTTTTGAACACCATCTCTTCCAATAAACGTACTATCATTTTCCAAGAAGAGATTTCCATCATTGAAAAATGTGTCCTCACACCATAGTGGATTTTGAAACAATTGGTAGCCTTCAAGAGTGGCTACACTTCCACCATTATAAGACACACCACTATGTTCACCATTCACATTAGTCATGTCATCATTGAATAAGAGATTATCCCTAAGTTCATACTCCCCCTCAAGATTCTCATAACAAGAATAAGAAATAAAATCAACACCAAAGAAATCATCACCTCTAAGCAAAGATCTTACATGACTAACTATATGACCAACTGTATCATTACCATCACTAAATTGAGGTTCATTTATCACATCACACAACTCCTCAATTAGTAGGTCATCATTACAAGCAAATTGGTCATCACCATAATCAACACTAGTTGGTAGCATGTCAAGCTCAAAAGAATCATACACATGCTTACTACCATTATAGCCAACTACCATTTGACTACCCCTATTACATGGCAATACATTTTCACTCAAGTCACAAGTACTAACACTAGGTGGACTCAAATCGATCTTACTAGAAGAATCAATTCGGTCATCTATAGGATTAACTAGTGTTTGGGCACTCACAACAATGTCATTATCATTAAGCTACAAGGTGTCATCAAGATCATCACAAGTCAAGGGATCTTTAAGCTCACATATATATAGGCCATGATAGCCAACTAGCATTTGACTACCCCTATCACATGACAATACATTTTCACTCAAGTCACAAGTCCTAACACTAGGTGGACTCAAATAGATCTTACTAGAAGAATCAATCCGGTCAGCTATAGGATCAAATAGTGTTTGGGAACTCACAATAATGAAATTATCATCATGAAACAAGGTGTCATCAAGATCATCACAAGACAATGGATCTATAAGCTCACACATATACAAGCCATCACTTACACTCAATTGGATACTAGCCACACAAGGATCTTCTACTTTCAACAAAGTGTAAGGTTTAGCTTTGTTACCTTGTAGCTCATAAGAAGTATTGCATTCACCTTTCTTTTCAACATTGGCACACATTTTCTCCTTTGGAAAGATTTATATCACTTCATGATTATTTATTGCTCGAGGTGCCTCACTAGACTTGTTTCCAAGGATACCCACATAATAATCAAGACACTATAAAAATAAGAGAGGTTACAAAAGTTAGTATAAGGTTTTGAAAACCCTCTCTTTTTTTCACACTAGAGTTGTCATATATCACAACCTTACTCCTCTCAATTTTTTGTCTCTCAAATTTATTGGAGTTCAGACAAGTGCCAAGGATCCCTTGTGAAGGGTTTGGAGATCCCTTTAATTCTAGCTTCCACTTTGGTACATAAGGAGTGGATGTGTTGACTTGCATGTTCAACTTCTTAGTACCAATCTCACAAGGAGTATCTTGCTTTACCTCCAAAGGCAACTTCTTAGGTTCTTCATCATGATGAATAGTACCTTTCAATAGCCTTTCCAACTCATCAGGTGCCATCTCGGTGAAAAATTGTGTAATCTTTTCAATATTTTTTTGCATTGAATCAAACAATTCATTTGTCCTCAAAGTACTAGGATTCTCAATTGGGACTAGTTCACTTTTATCTTCTTGAAACATTGAGTTCACTATACTTTCATGACTTATTGATCCTTCAATCATACCTACAAAACTCAATATATAAGTTAGTAGCAAAAATTCTCACACCTCTCGTATGTGGAAACTCTCAACTCACCTAAAGTGTCTTTCTGAAGTTGATAGAGAACTTCCTTTGTCCAATCAATTCACAAGGTCACTTATTCTTTATGGAAGAATGGATTTTTGTTCAAAGAAGAATGGAAGACTTGATTAAAACTAACGGACTTGAATCAAGAAAATTAACAACGAAATAAAATGAGAAAAGCACACAAAGAAAAGCACAAGAAAAAAAATCAATCTCAAAGAAATTGAAAATATTTAGTAGGATAATCTACTAATTAAAATCAAGTTATGAAGCCAAGAAAAGGGTAAAATTAATAAAAAGAAACTAATTTACCATGATTTGGACCTAGAAAATTATTTGGGAATAAGTTTGGTTGAAATCCATAGAGAAAAGCTTAAAAAGTGGAGAAAGAATTAAAAATTTGCTTAAAAATAGCGCTGGATGAGCGGAAGCCAAATTTGGAAACCTGGGTTCCATATGTGGAACCCTCTTCTAATGTGCCCCAAGCTAACCATGCTCGTATCAATCATCTTCGGACTCTAAAAGCTCACCTTATCTCTGAATCAGCAGTAAGCCTTAGGATAACGTCAGTGGTGGTGACTCGTACTCGGATCTGCATCAAGGAAAAGATGCAGAAGGGCAGTATGAGTACCAAAAATAATGGGTACTCTGTAGACATCATAGACCGACTGAGCTGAATTACAGTAAAAGCATAAATAATATGTGGGAATGTAACTAAAGTCAGAAATAAAGGAATGAAAATGGAAATAGTAGAACATACCAAGAGAAAGCAATATAAAGGTAACATAAGTACTCAAATGAAGTCTAACTATAACCTAACTGCATAAGCCCAAAAAGGCACAAACAAGAAAGAAAATAACCCAACCAAGCCCCCATAAGCTCGATGGGTACAAACAGAGTATAATAGTAAAGTAAAGATGAAATATGGCAATAACAAGCGTAAAATAATCAAGAATATAGGCCATGCACACCTGCCGCTCCTTCCTAGTCATAACCTCTTTTCTATCAGTTTTTACCAGTTTTCCAACCCTAGATCAGTAACAAGAACTATAATAAATGCCAGAATCAAATCGAAACTAGTAAATAATAATTGATATATAGATGTCAGACTCAACCCAGAACACATAAGTAATGACAATATAGCATATGCCAAACTCGAATTGAAACTGGTACATATTAGTAAAATAGAAATCGTTGGACTCAAACCGAAATTGAAAAGCAAAAAATTAATGGTAACATCCCAAGTTTTAACCTATCTCGAATCCATTAAGTCAATATAATCCAATTTTAATCGGTCAAATCCTTTAAGGCAAAGCGGGTTCTAATTACCAAGGATGAAGGCTCAGTGTAAGATTAAATACTACACTACTCGAGGTAGCTGAGCTAAATAATCGTAATACAATACCAAAGACAACCCCCGAACCCCGATAATAGCCTAAAGGAGCAACTAAGTGATTATTAAAGTCAAAAGGGCCACTTATTCTAAGCATTCTATGAAAAAAAGGCATGGGGCCTACTATCAAACCTAGATAACCCAACCTAAGGCAAGCACCTACCCGAACCTAGGCTAAGGCTCCTAAATCCCTCACCAAGGCACTACCAGTACTAAGTCTAATACTAAAGGATGATAGTATACCAACTTAAACATGCCCGAATTCTACCAAAAAAGGCCCCTAACCGGCTAAATAAGGCACAAAATTCTAAAACAACAATCGAGCTATAAATACCCACCCATAGCTAGCACAATACTACACTAATAACATAATTAAGCACAGTTTAGAAGAAAGGTAATCCTAGCCTACCTGGACGCCGTCGAATGCTCGAAGAATCCTTTACTCCGGAGCTTTCCCCTTCCGTGAAGCCTCCGACCGCTGCCATGCTATCAAAACAAGGTTCTACATATCAAGATGAGAATATCGATACTCATATTGTGTATATACACTCTAGGTCAGAAATCGAACTAAAAATCCCACCTGGAGCCCACTTGCAGAATCATTTTCCCCAAAATTTAGGCATGATCCGCACCTAAATCAGCCTCTAAGCAGCCCCAAACATAATCGAGAATTTAAGGATTTATCAGAGAAATAACCAAAAACTTATGAGATTAGTCATGAGGAGATGATCACAAATACGTCCCCGACATAATCCCAGCTTCAATTTGACGATCCCCACTGATTTTCAAGCTCCCAAGGTGCTTTAATAGTGGGCTTTTTAGTTAGAAATGGTTAAAATATCGTGAAGACAAGTATATAAAGAACCAACCAATTTGTCGCTAAGGCAGCATCACGTAAGTGACAAAAGGGTCGCTAAGGGAGCATCGCCTAGGCAACAAAAGGGTCGTTTAGCTGGCTACATCAGATGTTTCATATCAGATTTTTCAGCCAAGATTAAAAACTTCGACCGGGTGTTTGAAATTCATTCGAAACCTCATGAATGCAAATGAACTAAGCTACCCTACTGAATTCAACATTCAGGACTCTACGGTGCCATCAAAATTTCCATCCGACGTCATTTTGAAAAAAGTGGATCCCATACCCAAGAGGCCGTTTTAGCCAAAATCCACCTAATAGCCCAAAACGAGTCTGGAAGCCTCGGTACCCGAGCCAAGGGTCCCCTAGACTAAAATTAATATTTAGGAGCTAATAAAACTATCTAAATTGGCATTCGAGGCCATTTACCTAAAGTTTAGGCCCGTGACCCTTTTCTTAACAACGAAAGCTCTAAAATAGTGAAATGGCTCTAAAAACCAAATGAACTGCCCGATTACTAAACTGTCACTCCCAAAGAGTCATAAATGACTTGGGGCAGCTATAGGAAAGCTCAAAATGCAAAAAAATTACAAAAATGCAATAAATGACCCGAAGGGTCATTACAATATCTACTACTAAAAGGACTTTCATTCATGAAAATAAAGGATTAAGAAGTATCTGAAGGCTCAAATCAGTAGGGATACTGGGTCCATATGTCATGCTCGGTATCCCAAGTAGCCTCTTTAACTGGACAGTGTCTCCACTAAACCTTAACCACATGAATATCTCTGGAACGCAATCGTTTAATATATCTGGCTAGGATAGATACTGGCTCCTCAATAAAGGTCAACCTCTCATCCAACTCAACTGAGTCCTACCAAAGCACATGAGACTCATCTGGGATATAACACCGCAACATAGATACATGGAAAATTGGATGGATGGCTGAAAATGCTGGAGGCAAAGCTAACTAATAAGATACCTCCCCAACTGTCTGAAGTGTTTCAAATGGTCTGATATATCTGGGGCTAAGCTTGCCCCTCTTCCCAAACCTCATCACACCCTTCATGGACGGCATTCAAAGAAAGACCAAATCACCAACTCTAATTATCAAGGTATAAAGCCTACAGTCGGCATAGCTCTTCTGCCTGCTCTAGGCTGCCCGTAGCCTATCCTGAATCACCTGAACCCTGTCCAAAGTCTCACGAAGCAAATCAATACCATGGGGGCCTAACCTCTAAAGTCTCAAAACAACCAACTGAAGATCGACAATGTCTATTATACAATTCCAATTCCTCGAATGGTGCTATCTGAATACTCGAATGGTAGCTATCATTATAGACAAAGTCCGTTAAGGCTTAAAACTGCTCCCACTGACCTCCAAAGTCCATAGCACACACATGAAACATATCCTTCAAAACCTAAATAGTTTGCTCCAACTATTCATCAGTCTGGGGATGAAAAATGGTGCTATGATCAACCTGGGACCCAACTTCTCCTGAAAGACCCTCCAGAAGCTAGAAATAAATTGACTGACTCGATCTAAAATAATAGACACGGGCACCCCGTGAAGGCGAACAACTTCTCAAACATAGATATGAGCCAACCTCTCGGCACAGAAAAAAGTCTGAATAGGATAAAATGGGCAGACTTGGTCAATCGATCTACGATGACCCAAATGCTATCAAAACCACGAGGAGTATGAGACAAATACCCATGAAGTCCATAGTAATCCGCTCCTATTTACACTTAGGAATGGGTAACCTCTGAACCAATCCACTATGTCTCAAATGCTCGACCTTCATATGCTGACAACATAGGCATCGATCCACAAAGTCTATTATATCTCTCCGCATATCGTTCTACTAATAATGGTGCCTCAAATCTCTATACATCTTAGTTATCTCAGGGTAAATAGAATATTTGTAGTTGTGAGCTTCTCAAAGTATCAACTGAATCAAATCTCCTACCCTAGGAACACAAATGTGGCCGTCAAATCTTAGAATGCCCTCAGAATCTAAGGTATCCCTCCTGGACTCACCCCTATGCACCTGACCTCGAACACCACATAGTCTGTTATCCTCAAACTGTCGGACCCAAATCTGCTCCAACAAGGTAGAACTAGCCTCTACACTAGCAAGAATCCTCTTGAGGTCTAAAATATAAAGTTAAAACAACATGTTGGCTAAGGATTGGATGTCCAGGGCCAATGGTCGCTCAGAAACTGAAATGAAGGCTAAGCTACCCATACTCACCACCTTCCAGCTCAAGGTATCCACTATCATATTCGCCTTACCAGGATGGTATAGAATAGAGATATCATAGTCCTTCAAAAACTTAATCCATCCGTGCTACCTTGAATTAAGCTCCCTCCAAGTCATAATGTACTGAAGACTACGGTGCTCAGTGAAAATCTCACAGCGAATACCATACAAGTAATACCTCCAAATCTTAAGTGCGAAAACTATCACTGCCAACTCTAAATCATCAGTGGGGTAGTTGCACTCATGCACCTTCAGCAGTCTCAAAGCATATGCAATAACTCGACCCTGTTTCATCAAAACACATCCCAAACTAACACCAGAAGTATCAAAACAAATAGTAAACCCCTGGCCCTCAACAAGAAGAGTCTATATAGGAGCTAAAGTAAGCAAGTCCTTGAGCTTAAGAATGCTCACCTCACAACCATCAGACCACTGAAATGGAACCTCCTTCCTCATCAATCTAGTCATAGGCTCTGTAATAGTAGCAAATCTCTCGATGAACCGCCCGTAGTATCCTGCCAACCCAATAAAATTACAAACCCCAGTCAGAGACGTAGGCCTAGCCTAATCACGAATAGCCTCAATCTTTGTTGGGTCCACCATAATCCTATCATTAGAAACTATATACCCTAAGAAAGTTACCGACTCAAGCTAGAACTCGCACTTTGAGAATTTAGCATAAAGCCTATGATCTCTCAAAGTGTAGAGCACAGTCCTCAAATGTTGCTTGTGCTCCTCCTTACTACTCGAATAGAAAAGGATATCATCGATAAACACAATCACGAAGGAGTCCAAATAAGGCCTAAAAATATGGTTCATCAAGCGCATGAATGCTTCTGGGCATTGTTCAACCCAAAAGACATCATGAGGAACTCGTAATAGCCGTAGCTAGTCCTCACATCAATCTTATAAAACACCACTGCACCCTGAAGCTGGTAAAATAAATCACTGATACGAGACATGGGATAATTATTCTTCATTATCACCTTATTCAGCTGCTTGTAATCAATACACAAAGGCATAGAACCATTTTTTTCATGAACAGAATAGGAGCACCCTAAGGTGATACACTTGGCCTAATAAAACCCTTAACCAGAAGATCCTGAAGAAGAGAATTTAGATTTTTTAGCTCGGCAGGAGCCATACGATAAGGTGCTATAGAGATAGATTGAGTGCTCGACTCAAGATCAATAGCAAACTTTATATCACACTCAGGATGAAGGCCAGGTAGGTCGGTAGGAAAAACATCAGAAAAGTTTTGAACAATAGGAATAGAGTCAAGTGAAGGACTCTCAGTGCTAATATCACAAACATAAGCAAGGAATGACTCACAACCCCTTGATACCAGTCTCCTGTCCCAAATATAAGAGATAATTCCCATCGACACATGACTTAAAGAATCCTACCATACTATAGGAGGTATGCCAAGCATGGCTAAGGTAACGATCTTGGCAAAACAATCCAAGACTGCATGATAGAGGGATAACCAGTCCATGCCCAGAATCCCATCGAAATACACTATATCTAACACAATAAGGTTAGCCTGCGTGTCATACCCTCAAACAGTCACCAAACACGATCTATAAACCCAATCCACTACTAAAGAATCACCCACTAGGGTAGCTACATATAAAGGCACAAATAAATGATCCAAAGATAACCCCAAACGCTGTGCATAATAATAAGAAACATAAGAATATGTAGCTTCCGAATCAAATAAAGCAGAAGCTAGCTGATGGCATACTAAAATCGTACGTGTGATCATAGCATCCAAAGCCCCCATATCTGGCCTACCATGAATGGCATATTAGTGACCTCATTCGCCTCCAAACTGGGTGCCTACCCTACCACTTATTCGACCTACCCGAGGGCCACTTCTGGAACCCTGAGGACTACCCCTACTACCCTGTGCACCTCCCCTAGCTAGAGAAAGCACTAATCTAATTAGCTGGGCACTCTGTACTGAAGGCTCAATCATCCCCACCGGGGACACTCTCTAGCGAAATGGCCCACTATACCACAACCATAATATGCCCCAGACATTCTGCTTTATTGAGAAAGTCCCACTGATCTAAAATGGCTAACTCGGTCTGAAGACCCTGACGATGCACCCCTCGATAACTAACCACCACTACATATGAAAGATGAAGTGCTACCTAAACGGGCCTACTAGACAGACCGTGAGGCTAATAATACTGATGTTGGGGGTATCTACCATAGAAACCTCTGTCCCTGAACTGCAGGCCGCTGCGACTCCTACTATAATTGCTTTGCTGATGTTGCATCATATTGTTGTCCCCTTGGGCTTCGCGATGTATTTCTTCCATAGTCTGGGCATAGACAAAAATATCCAGAAAGGACCTTTCTTGTAACAACTAGACTTTTAGCAGCCAGGAAAAGATGAAGCCTTAGCCCTCTAACAAAATACCAGATCTGCTCATACTCAGTCGGTAGGATCATAGTGACATACCTAGCCAACTCATGGAACCTTGCGTCATACTCAACAACTAACATAGAATTCTGCTCCAATGATGTAAACTAATCTTTTAGGTGCTCGTGCAGGCTGAGAGGTAGATACTTCTCTAAGAAAGCCTCAGAGAACTGAGTCCATGTCATAGGAGGAGATCCAGCTGTCCTTAAATCCATATAACCCCTCCACCACTATCTGTCTATATGGTCAAACTGAAAAGTGGTTAGTCCATACCAGGAGCCTCTACCAAGCCCAAATTATGGAGCCTCTCCTCAGAACTAGTCAGAAACTCAAATGCATCCTCACCTGGGGTCCCTGCAAACCTAGGTGGAGTCAATCTCAAAAATTTTCCCAGCATTTTCTGCTCCTCTGCAGTCATAACTGGATAGGCTACTACCAACTGTGGAACTACCGGTGCTGGTGGGACATCTACTCTGGAAGCCGCAACTGTAGGTTGCGCTTCTAAATAAACACTACCCTAGGCAACTGTCTGATCCCCATATGTTGGTGGACCACCTACTAACCCCAATAGCTATACCAAGGCATCACAAATGACTAAATAAGATAAAAACCCTGGTGGAGCCTGGGCTGCCCCCTGGCCCACCTGATGCTGTGGTGGCGGAACCTCTTGTGCTATCTCTGTCTTAAGAGCATTAATAGGATTTGGTGAAGGCTACCTATCGGATCTTAAGCTAGGGCTGCAGATCTTCCCTAACTTTGACTTCTAGGTCGACCTCAACCTCGAATCGGTGCTCCAGCCGCAGGCTTGGGGTCTTGATCTTTGACCACAATAGCCAGCGCCCTATCCATCTGTGAAAGAGTGAAACAAATAAGAATATAGAAAGAAATATAGACTCAATGCACGAAAGTTAACCAAAAAGGTGAAATTTTCTTAAGAATATCCTGTAGCCTCCCAAAGATAGGATACAAACATTTTTGCACCAATCTGCGGGACTCTACTAGAGACTTGCTCTTGTACAAACAATATCGGTGAACCTTTGATTTGATACCAAACTGTAACGACCCAACTTCTCGAGGCATGATGGCACCTATTTTTATCCACCAGTAGGTAAGCTAAGCCATAGCTCGAAAGGGTAAGTAATGGGCGAACTAGCAGAAAATAATAAAATGAAGGAAACAAGCATGTAGTAGAGGTACTAAGTAACAAAAGCACGATATATATATATATAAACATACTATACAAGGACGGAAGAGGAAAAAATATACAAAATGATTTTCCCCACGACCTAGTAAGGTCTGTACAAGAGCCACTAAACCAAAATAGAATACTAGACAGTGTCAAATATATAAAATAGTCTTAGAATGTACAAAAAAGACTATTCAAAAGTAGCAGAAAAAGGAGGATCAACACCAGACTCTAAAAGCTCACCTTATCTCTGAATCAGCAGCAAGCCCAAGGATAACATCAGTGGCAGCGACTTGTACTCAGATCTGTATCAGAAAAAAGATGCAGAAGTGTAGTATGAGAAACAATGGGTACTCAGCAGACATCATAAGCCGACTGAGTTGAATTACAGTAAAACCATAAATAAAGTGCGAGAATGTAACTAAAGTCAGAAATAAAGGGGAAAAAATGAAAATAGTAGAACAATCCGAGAGAAAGGAATATAAAGGTAATATAAGTAATTGAATGCAGAAATAAAGTCTAACTATAACCTAACTGGGCCCCCATAAGCCTAGAAGGCACAAATAAGAAATAAAAATAACCCAATTGAGCCCCCATAAGCCCGGTGGATAGAAACAGAGTATAATAGTAAAGTAAAGATGAAATATTGCAATAACGAGCATAAAATGATCTAGAACATTGGCCATGTGTACCTGGCACTCCTTCTTCCGAATCATAACCTCCTTTATATCTATTTTTACCAACTTCCCAACAACAAATTAGTAATAAGAATGCTAATAAATGCAAGAATCAAACCAGAACTAGTAAATAATAATTGATATACAGATGTCGGGCTCGAACCAAAACTCATAAGTGGTGACAATATAGCATATTCCTGACTCGAACCAAAACTGGTACATAATAGTAAAATAGAAATCTCCGAACTCAAACCAAAACTGAAAAAGAATAAAATCAATAGTAACATCCCATGTTTTAACCTATCTCGAATCCATTAAGTCGATATAATCCAATTTTAATTGGTCAAATCCTTTAAGGCAAAGCTCATTCCAATTACCAAGGCCGAAAGCGTGGTCTAAGGTCAAATATACACTACCCGATGTAACTGAGCTAAATAAGCATAAGACAATACCTAAGTCAACCCTCAAACCTTAGTAATAGCCTAAGGTTGCAGCTAAGTGATTTTTAAAGTCAAAAGGGAAACTTATTCTAAGCATTCTATCTAAAAAGGGCAGTAGGGACTACTACCAAACCTTGATAACCCAACCTAAGGCAAGCACCTTCCCAATCCTAGGGTAAGGCTCCTCAATCCTGCACTAAGGCATTATTAGCACTAAGTCTAATCTTAAAGGATGATAGTATACCAACCTAAGGGAAAATGAGCCCAAATTCTATCGAAAGGCCCTAATAAGCTAAATAAGGCACAAAAATCTAAGACAACAGCCTAGCCATAAATACCCACTCATAGCTAGCATAATACTACACTAATACCATAATTAAGGATAGTCTAGAAGAAAGGTAAGCCTAACCTACCTGGACGCCACCGAATGCTCGAGGAATCTTCTACTCTTGAGTTTTCCCCTTTTGAGAAGCCTGCGATTGCTGCCACTCTATGAAAACAAGGTTCTACATGTCAAGACAAGAATATTGATACCCATATTGCATATATACACTTTGGGTTAGAAATTAAACTAAAAATTCCACATAGGGCCTGGTTGTGGAATTACAAAATTGAAATTATCACAACGTCCCTCTCAACTCAAGGACCATTTGCCCCAAAATTTGGGCGTGATCTGTACCCATATCAGCCTCTAAAAAGTCCCAAAACATAATAAAAAATTTAAAGATTTATCGGAGAAATAACCAAAAAATTATGATATTAGTCATGAGGAGATGATCAAAAAGATGCCCTCAACACAATCCCAGCTTCAATTTGATGATCCCTACTGATTTTCAAGCTCCTGAGGTGCTTTAATGGTGGCCTCTTTAATTAGAAATGGCTAAAATATCATTAAGAAAAGTATATAAAGAATCAGTCAATTTGTCGCTAAGGCGGCATCACCTAGGTGACATCACTAAGGCGTCAAAAGGGTCACTAAGGTGATGGCCACTGACATTATCATCAATCGCTAAGGTGACAAAAGGGTCGCTAAGGCGACATCACTTAGGTGGCAAAATGGTCGCGAAGGCGATGACTACTGACATCATCATCAGCCGCAAAGGAGACAAAAGGTTTGCTAAGGTGGAATCACCTAGGAGGCAAAGGGTCACTATGATGGCTACACCAGATGCTTCACACCAAATATTTCAGCCAAGATTAAAAACTTTGACCGGGTGTTTGGGATTCATTCGAAACCCGTGAACACAAACATGAACTATGCTACCCTAATAAATTTGGCATTCCTAACTCAATGGAGCCATCAAAATTTTGATCCAAGGTCATTTCAATAAAAAGTAGGTCCTACACCCAAGGGGTCCTTTCAGCCAAAATCCACCTAATAGCCTAAAATGAGTCTGAAAGCCTCGGGACCCGGGCCAAGGGTACCCCTAACTAAAATTAACATTCCAGAGCTAATGAGACTGCTAGAATTGGCATCCAAGGTCGTTTACCTAAAGTTTAGGCCCAAGACCCTTTTCTTAACAGCAAAAGCTCCAAAATAGGGAAATGACTCTAAAAACCAAACAAACTGGACGATAATCGAACTGTCAGTCCTAGCAAGTCATAAATGACTTGGCTCAGCTATAGAAAAGCTCTAAATATAGAAAAAGAACAAAAATACAATAAATGACTTGGAGGGTCATTACAAGAAAGCAATACTAATCATGAAAGTTGTATTAGTGAGGACGCACATTTATATGAGAAATCATATGCGCACATTTATATGAGAAATCATATGAAACTTACTTTACTCTTTAATTATGAAATATTGACTTTCATCATGATGAAAATAACGAGTAACGACTACAAAAGAATGCATGTCTAGTGAAAGAATTGAGGTTCTCCAGACAATTTTTATCTAGTTTTTCTGAAAATATTGAGGAATAGACCTTACCCCTGACATACAAACACAGTCAAAAAGAGAATGTCTAACATAAAGCATTGAACATTCTCAAAAGCTACAAAGACCTACATATCTAGCTAACAAAAAAATTGGCTTTGTCATATCGTAGTTTTATGCTAGGCATTTGTCTTTTGTCCAACAAATATGGCCCAAGTTCTCCATTAGCCATCTGATTCATTTATGCACAATGAGAGGAGTATCTATAGAAGTGGCTAATTTTTCTAAATATTCAGCAACCATATTTGCTTCCCTGTAGCAGTGGTTGAATGTCACCTCTTTATGTGCAGTCAATAAAATGATATTTTGAATAAACGGCCTGAGGACTAGATTGTTGGTGCTATTCTTATTTACCAAATCAGTCACCATCATAGAATTAAGTTCAATGGTGCACTGTATTTTGTCTGTATCATTTATCCACTGGGCAACATACTTTGCAACCATCGCTTCTGACACATTATGGTTGTTGTATTGCACCGGAATAGCAAAGGCAAACACTAAATCTCCATTACTATCTTTAGCAACTCCCCCAATTCCAGCTTTACCAGATTGCTTCATATAGCTTCCATCTGTATTAATCTTGATCTTTCCTATTGGAGGCATCCTCCAAGATGCCATTTTGCAATGAACTTTAGGTCTAAGTTTCACCACCACTTCACATAATTGGGTCCAATGATAGTTCAATTTGAAACTAGGGAATGTTTTATCCATAGCAGACTTGAGATACCAAATTATTTGATGCTCCATGCTTTTAGTGTAGAGTCTTGTCTGATTTTCATATCTACAAGCACACCTGGATTTCCACATCACCCAACAAATAATGATTGGAAAAACTTGGATGATAATTTTGCGAACAACATTATTTGTTTGGGTTTGCCACCAATCCTGCAAAAACATTTTAGTCGACTTTCTTTGGTATCTAACACCAAGAGGATGTCCAAAAAACCTCCAGAGTATTTGTGCAGTCTTACTTTCAAAAAAGAAATTTTGGATGGTCTCTGTTAAAGGAGTGACGCAACACAAACAATCTGTTGGCATGTTATCCACGTACCTGCAAACAAAATTATTAGCAAAAGGTAGCTTACTTTTAAGCAATTTCCAAGAAAGAAAAGATAATTTAAATGGAATGCTTCTATGCCAAACTTTGTTGATCATGTGATCATGTTGTCCGTGTTTTCTTATGTTATTCCATGCATCTTTGTTGGAGAAAATTCCATCTGAAGCAGGTTTACATGTGTGGTAGTCCATTCTATTTGGAGTTCCAATTGCAATGTTGTTGATGTTCTGACAAATCCAATTAGGCATGATGTTGTTAAGTCTATTCATCTCCCATATCTGATCAACAATAAAGTTTTTGACCTTTATTTTGATAGAATGATTTTGCCCTAGGCAGTGATAAGACAAAGCACCTAGCCCAGTACAATTGTCTCATCAAAAGCTGCTCACACCATTTTGTATAATCCAGATCATATTAGGCTCCGCCTTCTTTCTTATTTTAGTCAGTGTACCCCAGATATGAGAGTTTTCAGAGATCCAAACTTTGCTAACTGGATGAGCTCTTATGCAGTATTTTGCCTTAGTGAACTTAGCCCAAAGAGAATCCTGACATCTGAATCTCCACCACTTCTTTATGCTGAGAGCCTCACAAATATCAGACATTCTTCTAATTCCTACTCCCCCTTCTTCTTTGTGGTAACACAAATTTTCCTATGAAATCCAATGGTAATTGTTTTTTCCCATTAGTCGATCCCCAAAAAAATTTGACAAAATGTTTTTCCACAAGCTTTATAGTGCCTTTAGGAGGACTGAGGGCAGTGAGAGTGTATATGGGTAAGGACTGGAGCACATGTTTAATTAGCACTAATTTTATCCCAAAGGAAAGCATGTTACTTTGCCACCCATTTAATCGCTTGATATTCTTTGAAAGAAGTTTCTCAAAGTATTCCATTTTCTTTTTCCCAACATAAATTGGGCACCCCAGATACTCAAAAGGAAACTGGTTGTCCATGAATCCTGTAGCTTCTTTGACCTTGTTGATTTTGCTAGATCCGGTTCTAGGAGTAGTAAGAAAGAAACATTTGTCACTGTTCATTTTTTGCCCTGATCTTCTTTCTTACCAGTGAATCTGTTTCATTACCATTTTGATGGACCTTGTGTTGCCACTGGTGAAGATTATAATATCATTTGCATAAGACAAATGGTTAATGATATGGCGACTGTTAGACATAGAAAAAGGTAAAAAAAATGCTCACTATAACTTAAATTATTAAGTAATCTAGCCAACACTTCAACACCAATAATAAATAAAGATGGGGAAAGAGGATCTCCCTATTTAAGACCTTGGGCTGAGGTGAAGAATCCATTCGTGGTGCCATTGATGATGATGGAATACCAAACATTGGAACTAATTCCCATGATCATGTCAGTAACTTCAAAAGAAATCCAATTTTTTTTCAAAACCTCAACAAGAAATGGTCAAGACATTCTGTCATATGCCTTAGCCACATCCAACTTTATCACCACATTTCCATCTTTGTTCTTGTTCTTTATATCCTGGACAATTTCCTGCGCAAACTGAATATTCTCTGTAATGAGGCTTCCTTTAAGAAATCCACTTTGATTTTCTGATATCATAAGATGTAGCATCGGGTTGAGCCTCCTGGAGATGATCTTGATGATAATCTTGCTAGAGAAGTTGCTCAAACTAATGGGCCTGAACTATGAAAACTTTTTGAATAAATTCTATCACATCATTTTTGATACTCGCTCAACAACTCTGATAAAATCTATTAGAGAAACCATCCGGCACTACCGCACTGTCTGGGCTCATACTAAACACTGCATCTTTGATTTCATCTTCTTGAGGACATTTAATCATGTGATTGTTGTCTTCCTCACTAATGCAAGAAGGGATATATTCTAGGATTCTTAGGTCCACATTAGTCTTCTTGATATTAAAAAGTTGCTCAAAATGTTTAACGACCACTTTAGCAATTTTCTCATTACCAGAAACTCATCTTCCTTACTTGTTCATGATTCTATTTAAGCCAAGCCTTCTTCTTCTATCTTTGATCACTGAATGAAAGTATTTGGTATTACTATCTCCCTCCTCAAACCACCTAATTTGGGATTTTTGCTTCAGAAGACTATTCTGTTTAGTGAGCCAGTAAATTTATTCAGCATGTCCCCTATTCAAATCTTCCTTGTTGTCCTCTATTTTCAATGCAAGATCTAGGTCCTCTAAAATCTGCATTTTTTCATCCTATATGTCACTTTGAGCATAAATATTTCCAATATCCTCTCTAGACCATTTGGAAAGTCTTCTTCCCACTTTTTAAAATTTCTGTTTTAATCTCCACATGAGATTCCCTACAATATTTGACTCCACTCATCATTCACAGTGTAAAAGAAGCTTTGTTGAGTAGTCCAAAAGTCTAAGAATTTATATTACTTCTTCCCAGCATTGTGGCCATTATCACATTTATATAGTAGAGGCTGATGATCAGAACCAGTTCTTGGGAGATGTCTCACTGTGTTGGTGTTGAATTTTTGAGCCCAAGCATCATTAATAAACACTCTATCTAATGTTTCCCAGATTCCTTTACTCGATCTCCGATTATTACACCAAGTATACTTTGAACCAACGTATCCAATATCAATCATACCACAAGAATCCATGCATTCAAGAAGTCAAAACTATCCGCATTCCTATACGGAAGACCACCAAGTTTCTCCTCAGGATGAAGGATAACATTAAAGTCTCCTCCAATACTCCAAGGATGATTGATAGTTGTTACAGAATGAATATAGACATGTTTAGGTGTAGTGTACGTAGCTTAGCAGATATGTAGGGATATGATAGAATATCTTTTGATCCTTTCCTTATTTAGTTTCCTTAATTTGCTCATTGTATATGTATATAAACATCTTATATAATTGAATAATACACAAGTTATTCTCCATACCTTCTCCTTTCACATGGTATCAGAGCGTAGGCTCTTCGGTATTGTTTTGGCTCTGTTTCGATAGACAAGCTATTGTCTTATACAGTCTCACGAAAAGATCGACGGAATTTTCAATCGATAACTTTTAAGTTATCATTTTGCGTCACCACCACCATAGGAGGAGGCGGATCATCATTTACGGCCGAAACAGTCCTCCCCAGCAATTGAGAGTGAAGCGAGTGGCCGTCACGCGCCACTTACACTTCTCGCCGGAACATCACGCGCCGGCGCGTGGAGGAGCGTGCACCCACAGAATTGTTCGGGAATTATAGTGCCGGCTTTGGATTGTTATTTACGACATACCCCAAGCTGTTCCTGGTGTTGAAACACTATTTTGAGAAATTTTCTCACGTCAGGTTCATGTTTTTTCCCTGTAGTTTCTGATTTCGGATCTGATTTTTGTTCTGCTTCTGCGACTGCTGATTTCGGATTATACCCTATTAATATTAGTGGATACTTGTTCTTCCTCGCTGGTTCATTTGTTCACTCTCATAGTTCTTTTGATTGCAATTTGGTATTTGACTCCGGTTGCTATATTTATTTTGCAATTTGGTCTTTGTTGGCTGCTGGTATAGTTGGATTCTTAATATTTTTAGGGTTGAGTTTGGCTGCTGGTATTTTTGGTGTATCTTAAGGTTGTTCATTGTATTGGTGATTTTAAATAACCTTATCGATATTGGAGTGTATTTGTTATTTTATTGTGTTTGCTGGTGTCTCCTATATTTTGGATATTTGAGTTGGAAAGTATAACTCAAATAATTAGACAGAAGGAAATATGGCTACAAATCTGAAGGGCAAGACGATTTTGGTTTCGGCGGATGAGTTACAGAGTTCTCTCAGTATCGAGAATCTTTTAAAGAATTGACTTCAGTTACTACCCTTGTCGATTCAAGAAAAGCATGTCTTGTCTCCTCTTCGAACAACTGGGTGATTGATTTAGGTGCTACAGATCACATGACGGGTAATCCTAATCTATTTTCTACCTTTCAATCACACAAAGCACCCTCTCAGGTAACAGTAGCTAATGGGTCAACATGTAATATTGTGGGATCCGGGACCATCAAAGCTACTTCCTCTATTACATTGTCATCTATGTTGAATCTACTAAAGTTAGCCTTCAATCTGATTTCTGTGAGTAAACTTACTAGAGATCTTAATTGTTATATTTCTTTCTTTCCTAATCATTACTTGTTCCGTGATCTTGCAACACATAAGGTTATTGGTAAAGGATGTGTAATTGGTGATCTATATATCCTTGATGAATATGAGCCTCGATTTGTTGCCTGCTCAAGTGTCATGTCTCCATTTGAAGCACATTGTCGATTGGGGAATCCTTCTTTACCTCTATTAAAGAAGCTTTGTCCCCAGTTTCAACATGTCCCTTCTTTGGACTATGAATCATGTCAATTTGCAAAACATCATCACAGCAAGTTAGGTCCGAGGGTTAATAAATGGGTTGAGTCAGCTTTTGAGCTAATTCATTCTGATGTTTGGGGACCATGTCCTGTCATTTCCAAAACTGGACATAAGTACTTTGTCACTTTTGTGGATGATTTCTCTCGGATGACTTGGATTTATTTTATGAAAAGTCGCTCTGAAGTGTTTGCTCACTTTTGTGCTTTTTGTGTTGAAGTCAAAACTCAATTTAATGCTTCGGTGCGTATTCTAAGGAGTGATAATGCAAAAGAATACATGTCAGAATTGTTTCAGTCATACATGAGACAACATGGTATTCTCCATCAGTCGTCATGTGTTGATACACCTTCTCAAAATGGAGTTGCTGAGTGGAAGAATAGGAATCTACTTGAGACAGCTCGGGCACTTTTGTTTCAAATGAAGGTTCCTAAACAATTTTGGGCTGATGCAGTCTCTACTACTTGTTTTCTAATTAACAGAATGCCATCTTCTGTGTTGGACGGTAATGTGCCTTATAGTGTTCTTTTTCCAAACAATTCACTCTTTTCGGTGGAATCTAAGGTGTTTGGAAGCATATTCTATGTTCGAGATCTCCGACCGTCTGTTACCAAGTTAGATCCTAAAGCTTTGAAGTGTGTTTTTCTGGGTTATTCTCGTCTTCAGAAAGGATATCGATGTTATTATACTGATCTTGGCAAGTATTTGGTGTCAACTGATGTGGTATTTTCAGAGACTACACCATTTTTCTATGCACCTCCTATTTCTTCGAGTCAAGAAGAGGAAGATAAGTGGCTAGTCTATCATGTTACACGTGCTTTGATAGAAAAATCAGACGATGTTGTTCCTTTGTCTCCCAGTTCTCCTATTGAGCATCGATCAATTATTGTGCCTTCAGCACCTCCTGCATCTATGTCTGCAAGACCGCCAATTGTTCAAGTTTACTCAAGGAAGAAAGATACGTGTCCTGCACCAGTTTTATTTGATCCTCTTCCATCTGATCCTCCAGAAAATCTTGACCTTCCTATTGCTCTTCGCAAAGGTACACGTAATTGCAAGTCCATATATTCCATGGCCAATTTTGTTTCCTATGATCGCTTATCTTCTATGTCTAGATCTCTGATTGCTTCTCTAGACTCCATCTCTGTACCCAAAATAGTGAAGGAGGCTCTAAACCATCCTGGTTGGTCTGATGCAATTCTTGATGAAATACATGCCTTAGAGGAAAACCATACGTGGGATTTCGTGGATTTACCCAAAGGAAAGAAAGCAGTAGGATGTAAGTGGGTCTTCACAGTTAAAGTTAATCCAGATGGTTCATTAGCAAGACTTAAGGCCAGACTTGTAGCTAAAGGCTATGCTCAGACGTATGGGGTAGATTATTCAGACACTTTCTCCCCAGTGGCCAAACTCACTTCTGTACGCTTGTTTATTTCTCTAGCTGCTTCCGAGAATTGACCTTTACATCAGTTGGATATCAAGAATGCGTTTCTTCATGGTGATCTTCAGGAGGAAGTATATATGGAGCAACCACCTGGTTTTGTTGCTCAGGGGGAGTATGGGAAATTTTGTCATTTGAAGAAGTCTTTATATGGCTTGAAGCAGAGTCCATGGGCCTGGTTTGGCAAGTTCAGTGAGGTAGTTAGGGATTTGGGGCTGAAAATGAGTAAATGTGATCACTCAGTCTTCTATCAGAAATCAATAGCTGGTACTATCCTCCTTGTTGTATATGTTGAGGACATTGTCATCACAGGAAGTGATTATGCGGGGATATCTTCCCTCAAGTCTTTCCTTCATACTAGGTTTCATACGAAGGACTTGGGTCAATTGAAATACGTTTTGGGAGTGGAAGTTAATAGAAATAAGAAGGGAATATTTCTGTCTCAGAGAAAGTATATTCTTGATCTACTTGCAGACACTGGAAAGTTGGCAGCCAAACCCTGCAGTACTCCAATGATTCCCAATGTGAATCTTGTGAAATACGATGGCGATCCTTTTGATGATCCTGAGAGATATAGAAGGTTAGTTGGGAAGCTAAACTACCTTACCGTGACTCATCCAGATATTGCCTTTGCTGTAAGTGTTGTTAGTCAGTTTATGTCCTCACCTACAATCAAGCATTGGGAAGCTTTAGAACAGATTCTATGTTACTTGAAAAGAGCTCCTGGACTTGGCATATTGTATAGAAATCACGGTCATAGTCGTGTTGAGTGTTTTGCAAATGCTGATTGGGCTGGATCCAAAATTAATAGAAGATCTACTACAGGCTATTGTGTGTTTGTTGGAGGAAACCTAGTATCATGGAGGAGTAAGAAGCAAAATGTTGTATCTCGATCCAGTGCAGAATCAGAATACAGAGCTATACATCATCTTTTGACTGAAATTGGGCTGAAGTATCCTACTCCATCAAGACTCTGGTGTGACAATCAAGCTGCGCTTCATATTTCCTCGAATCCAGTGTATCATGAAAGAACAAAACATATTGAAGTTGACTTTCATTTTATACGTGAGAAGATTCAGGAGAATTTGATTTCCACCGGGTACGTGAAGACGGGAGAGCAACTAGCTGATTTGTTCAAAAAAGCATTACATGGCACTCGAGTTGAGTATCTTTGTAACAAGTTGGGCATGATTAATATCTATGCTCCAACTTGAGGGGGAGTGTTACAGAATGAATATATACATCTTTAGGTGTAGTGTACGTAGCTTAGCAGATATGTAGGGATATGATAGAATATCTTTTGATCCTTTCCTTATTTAGTTTCCTTAATTAGCTCATTGTATATGTATATAAACATCTTACATAATTGAATAATACACAAGTTATTCTCCATACCTTCTCCTTTCACAATAGTATTATTCAACTCCTCTAGACTGCTCCACAGTTACATTCTATCAATAGGAGTGCATTTTGCATATACAGACGTTACATAAATCTCCTGGCAGTTTTGATCTTTTTGAATTTTCAAAGTGATCTGCTGCTTATGATCTTTTATGGTGGTAAGTGGTAACTGTACAATTGTCCCTCCAAAAGCACCAAATCTGCCCATTGATGTTAGTGATGCAGTGGTTAAAAACCAAAAATCTTTCGACTTTGTTCATATTAACCATAGGTTCTAAGATAGCAACCATATCTAGCTTGTATCTGTTAACCATTCTTTTGAGTCTATGGATGACTTTTTTGGATCCCACACCTCTTATGTTCCAAATAATAGCACTTATTATAAGGAAACAATTAGAGATTGGTGTTTTTCTTTTTTCCCACCTATATAAGGAGGTGTAGAATAAATTCTAGCCGAATTGCAGTCTTTGCTGGTTCTTTTATGTGTACTTCTGCCTCTTCTGACAGGAGATATACCATTTTTCTCACAAATAATTTTCTGAATTCTGTTGAAAAGAAATTCTCATGCTCTCCTTTTATCTTCTCCGCAAAAAAAAGGAGATCTAAGCTCTGAGAAGCCACCTTCTTCCATTGGTAAATAGGATTTTAGATCTCAATCAATCGTTCTAATACACAACAAATCATTTCCTATTGTACCTCATATGGAAAGCAAAAAATCTAATGCTGACAACTCAACGTTCAGTGAAACTCTAAATGCTTCTACTAATTCAACTCCTACTAATGTGCCAGGAGATGGAAGCACGACTCGGAGTATGGTTGGTAGTATCCTGTCCCAAATTCAGGAGGTGCAGGCAGCCTACGAGAAACTTGGACATAGTTATTATGCTTTCTCTTCTGCTAATGCTCAAAGTGGAGAAAGAATGCCAGATCTGGTTAACTCATCTACACAAACCATGATTCCAGTTAAGTTTCTTCACTTTACGAAGGCTATTCTACCTTATTTAACCAAATGAAACTTGCTTTACTCTTTAATTATGAATATTGAATTTTTTCATGAAGTATCGGGAAATAACGAGTAATGGCTAAATGAGAGTGAATGTTTAGTGAAAGAATTGAGGTTCTCCAAATAGTTTTTCCATAATTTTCTAATACTAAATGTCTGTGACTTACAAATAAGTTTTTTTTGCAGCACTTTCTTGTATTTTACCTCAGACTGAAAGCACCTCCAGGTCTTGGATAGCTCATTTCCAGCTTCCCCTCCTCCACCACCCACAACCCTGTCATGTACTGTACTGGTTGTTAATATTGGTGTTACCTCCTCCTATCTCCGATTTTGAAAAAAACAAATACACTAGTTTTCACATGATGCTTTAAAGATCTTCATGAGTAACATAAGTGTGATTTATTTGTGCAAACCACTGTTGCTAATGTTTCTGTCAGGCGTCTCATAGATTTTCATCCCTCTTTCTCTTGTAGTCTATGCACCTGTGCTTATTTTACAGTTCAGTTTGTTCATCTGAAAAAAGCCAGCATATTATTTTTGTAAAGTCATCTCTACAGGTGTATGTTGTCATATCTGTTGTATGCCATGGTATATTTTCTGGCTCAGGATGGTGGCACTCTGTCCTAAATCCAAGAACAACAGGCAACCTATAAGGAACTTGTTCATATATGTCACGACCCAAATTACCGAATCGTGAGGGCATCTACTCTAATCCACCAAGATAGGAGAACCCATACCACCCATTGAACAATAAATGCGAAAGTCTTAAATTATGTAACATAATACCAAATCCTTATTACAAAAATTTTTACTACTATATAAATGCGTAAAATGAAAACTACACAAGGACCTAGTCTAAACGGGTACAAGAGCTTCTAAGTTAAGAACGATAAGACTGGACACAACTTCAACAATGAATGAGAGGTGTAGAAGTTGTTGGAGATCACTATCCACGTCACCTGTGAAAAATCAACTGATCCTACAACTACACTATACCCCAAAAAGGGTATAGCAAGAGTAGTATCAGTACAAACAACATGTACTAGTAGGTATCATCGGCCGACCAGGGTTAAATCACGTAAACACAATATAGAAATCACAAAAATAAAACATGAAAACTTATATACATTTTAATTCGTAACACTTTCGTCCACTTATGCTATCTTCATCCCTTGTTTTAACTAAGAGTACTTCCATTCTTATTACCGTTGATCATTCATCACCTTCACATCAAGTGTTATCCATCCTAACTCTCACTTGTTCAACCCCGATAGTTATTAAATCAATCTATTTCACTTACGCCTCAATTAACCCCAATGATAAATGAAAACCAATAATCATCACCTTGTAAAAAATACAACTATGAACACACATTATGATAAATACCTCAAGTTTATGACACTTAGCCTTTTCAAGTAACTCTACAACTTTAGTCAAGTACAAGTCAAATCAAACCATGACCAAGTTAACAACTCTGAATCTAACAACAAGAATCCCAAAATATATGCCAAGTAACCGGACCAGACAAGAATTCCAAATATATTAAGCAACATCATAATCTGGCTTACTCGAGGAACCCACAACAAAAAACACAATATAACTTGGTCCACTCATGGAACCAATATAAACATCAACAATAACAATAATCATATACCCGATCCACTCATACATACCTTGTACATACATGCTAAGGGTCTTATGAGCGCGTCCACTGGCTATGACCTGTAGGGGACAAGCTCTTATCCATATAGTGTACCGGCGCGGTACTCGAGCCAACCAATGAATCATAATACTATACCAATATCGTAAAGATGTCCAAATATTGATTCATCCCACAATAATAACAAATATCACAACAATCACAATCACAATGAGAATAAGTAATCATACTTGTATAGTTAACAAGCCTTTATAACCTCATTATATATAATTAACACTTAGGATATCATTTAACAATTTCCTTCCTTAAGCATGCATTGCAACAATAGACAACCACCAAAACACTTGGTCAACTCGAGCTAATCATTCCATGTAAACAATAATCATTGTTTAACATACCAAATAACAAGTAAATATGATTCATTGGTTTCATAAATTACAACATGTCTGAAGACCAATTCACAGCTTATTCAAGTAAGTATTATAAAGCCATATTCATCAAATTCAAGTATTCCTTTTAAGAGGGCACATTCAACCCAAAGGAGTCTAAACTCTAGTTCAACATTCATAAATTCATTCACTAAACCAATCCTCCTTTATTTATATCGAGACCGGGGATTCCTCTATCATCTAACAACCCTTACATTCAAGTCATTACTAGGTACAAGTCCATACTCCATTAACTGATAATTCAACTCTATTCAACCGACAATCTATCTTTAGTCATACACCTTTATACCTTTTACCTTCTAACCCTTAGCCTAACTTGACTTTAGGCTCTTAAGTTATGCCACCGCCTCCTTGTACCATAATCAGTTCTCATCACTAACTTTAAGCAATATTATCCCATATTCCAACACACATAATACCAAGTTCATCCTTTTTATGGTAATTAGGCTAAATCACGAGATTATAAGATCACACAATCTCCTTATCACCTATATTCACATTACAATCCACCATGGAGTCATACTAACACAAAACACCCATTAAGGATTCATACATTAACATAATAACACACAATTAGGTCCTTATTATATTAAATCCATATTTTATCCATTCAACCTTCATGCACGCAGGCCTAAGCATGATTTCTCTTGTTAAATGTACATTATGAATACGATTAATAACCACAGTCTACTACTCATAAATCATAACCTACCTGGGCGCTAAGCTGTTGCAACAAGTAAGCTATATCACGAAAAATCCTCTTTCTTCTTCACGTTTCCAAAAGCTAATCATCTAAGAAACAACAATTATAAGAGTAATTAAGAAACTACTTTTCAAATGAATCCTTTGGGAATTCAAACCCACTTGTTCTACCCTTATTTAGTGTCTACAAAATTACCCAAGGGTCAATTAACCATCAAAATAATTCTATCAAGCTCAACCCAACTCCGTTAATGGATTTTTAAAGCTAAAGTTCCCATCTTTATAGGATTCAAGATCCCCAACTATCAACTTTTATGTTTTGAACCTTAATTTCATACTACGAAGAGTTAATTCACAAACTAACATTAATTCTAGGTGAAAAAACATCAAAAAATATCTACCCATGGGTTTTTCCATAATTTAATGATCCTCGGGTTCTAAACCACAAGAATTTCACCATAAATTCCCCATTCTAATGATTCTATAAGATGAACGGATTAAATGTTGTTAAAAAGATGTAAAATCTTACCTCAACTAAGGATTTCCACCTAAACCAAGAGAAAATTGCCCTTCTAGGGCTTAGGAATGAAATTTGGAGTTTGGGGGCTGAAACCCTTCAAAAATAGGTTATAAACTGCTATTGCGTCGCTATAGCGATCTGCCCTTGCTATAGCAACCTGATCCGCTACGGCGCCCTCAGCTTTTCAGCACAGACAATCTTTAGTTAAATGGTCATAACTTTTTGCTCAGCAAGCGGATTAACAAATGGTCAGTTACGTTGGAAAAAGACTTAGAGATCTTTAATTTGGTGGGTATTAATCCCTAACTCCTTATATTCTAGGAGGAGAACTCGTTTGAAGTTAACACTAGTTTAAACTTAGCCAAAAACTAAATCGGTAAGGAAACTTTCAACTTAACTTTGTGCTAGGGGTATTGTATTACCTTAGTACATATCAAATGCACTACCATACTAAAGAATTAATCCTAACACTTATGATGAATGAGAAACACTTGCCTTGATAACAAATATTTACAGTAACGACAGAACCATTCGTTACAACAGAAACAAATTTATCATCCGTTCGTCCCCGAATGGGCATTGGGTGAAGAGAAGCATGAGGTCAGAATTAGAAAGATACGACTTTCAGAGTTGCTTATGCAACACCTTACTTACCTACTCGCTATCATTTATCAACTAAATCGCCCCAAATCGCCTTTGCCCTTCCCCAAAATGGGTTTTTGAAATAACGAAATGTTTTGAGAAAAAATCTAATTAAAAATCGATCTATGTCGCTACAGTGACCTATGTCGCTACAACGACATTGATCCCACTATAGCGGGACTTTTTCCTCTTTGAAACATGTCACTATAGCAATATGCACGTCGCTATAGCAATATGGGTAAGGCAGCATGTATGATTTTCTTCCAGACTTCCCTTTTTCATAGCACACCTTAAATTCAAGACATCCCGAACTAACCCCTTTATGTCAAGCTTGATATCAGGAGTTTTACTCGCCCGAACTTGATTCCGAAAAGTCCTACGGGTTTCTTATCATCTTAGCTATCATAAAATCAAGATAAAATTTATTATATATACCCAATCCATTTATGGATTTCCCTAGACCGTACCTCACTCAGTTTTTATCTGAGACTAGCCTAGCCTAAAAATTCTAACTCCCAACCCGAGGAAAATCTTAACTCGAATTTTTATATGCTAGACTTATTCGTAAAGACAGAAAAGGTCGTTACAAAACCATACAATGCCGGACTTTCATTGGAACTGACCCTAGCCTGAGATTTTATCAACTTTAATAGGGAAAACTTTACCCGGACAATTACACCCTAATAATTGCTATAGTGAATGCATCATTACCAAACACTTACACTATGTTTTTCCATCGGTGCATCTACTTTATGACTCTTTTTCATCCCTCTATGATCAACACACAAGAATAGATCATCTAGAGTACAACCATTAACCAACCCACCACTATGGTTTCATTAACACATAGATTCTCCATCATTACTTACATTAGTATATTTGACCTTCAACTAAGGATCATCAATCATAATCAAGCTATCTCATTGTAAGGACCCTAGCAATTCAATTATACCATTCTCAAGGGATACTATTAATCGATAATTATTGTCATATAATAAACATATGAGTAATGTCAAACAATAATCAGTCAATGACAAGTCATCTTATTAATCAATCATGCGTGACTATTTCTACCAATAGACAGCCATAATTATTGTTTCACAAATACAAGGGCACTTGGTCCCACCATAATTTTGTGATTTCCTTATCAACTACACATTACCATCACAATGCAAGTAGTTACTCAATTAGCAGTAAAAACCACCAAGTCAAATAAAGTCTGATGTTCAAATATATATATATGTTACTTCAAACAGACAACATTACCTACATCAAACATTTAACTTTCATGCCAAGGGCTACCATATCCACCCTTCTATTCGCTTAACCCACAATCCAATCATCAATTAAACCTTCAAGTTATCACAAAATTCAAAACTAAATTTTTTTTCCTTAAGTCACAATCATGAATTACCATGAAAATTTTCTTACCACAATTTCAGCTATCAAGCAACAATAGCCCTTTTCCTATGGTACTTATTCACATACCAACTGTTGAAACAAGAGTTTTCATAATTTTGTACTATTTTTTCCTTACTATTTTACCAATGATAAGATCATATCCAGTATTTAGCATACCATTTTCCATTTAAATCACATAACAACAGTTTTTTTAACCATTAACATATAACCAAGTTATGACCTTCCATAATTTATGAAATTTACAATAATTCAACCAACTACGATTTACATAAGTGCCAAGGCATTAACCTTATGCACCAATTTAAACCTTTATGTCACTACCAATAAGACAAGCAACAATCGTAGTCAAATTCTATCACACATCACACAACACATGGCAACTTGAAACATTCACCTATCACAGATTCAGAGTTAATCAAGCGACTACAAATTACAAACACATCTTATATTACACTAATAAAGTTACAACCAACCAATTTCCTCATAATTAATATAACAATCATAAGTTCCAGCCCTTATAGACAGATACCAATCGAAAACAACTAGGTTCCAATTGCGAACTCCTCAAGATACCAATAGGAATAAACTATCTATCTATGATTATGGAGATACCAATTGGAATTGAGAAATACCAATTGGATTCAACCCATACAAGAAACTATACAAACCACACGAGAGGAATGAAGTGCAATAATTTTCTAGAATGCCTCATAGCTTCCTAAAGATTAGATGTGGACGTCAACAACCCAATCCGCAGGACAGTACTCAACATTTGCTCTTGTACTGGGAGATCGGTAACCTAGGCTCTAATATCAAATTGTCACGACCCAAATTACTAGATCGTGAGGGCACCTACTCTAATTCACCTAGATAGGATAACCCTTTACCACCCTTTGAACAATAAATGTGGAAGTCTTAAATTAAGTAACATAATACCAAATCCTTATTACAAAAGATTTTACAACTATATAAATGTGAAAAATGAAAACTACCCAAGGACCTAGTCTAAACAGGTACAAAAATCTTCTAAATAAAGAACGATATGACTCGACACAACTTCCACCATGAATGAGTGGAGTAGAAGCTGCTGGAGATAACCATCCACATCATGTGTGAAACATTAACTGATCCTGCAACCAAACTATATCCTAAAAAGGGTATAGCAAGAGTAGTATTAGTACAAACAATACGTATTGGTAGGTATCATTGGACGACTAGGGTTAGATCACGTAAACACAATATAGAAATCAAAAAAAGAAAACATGAAAACTTATGTACATTTTAATTCGTAACACTTTCATTCACTTATGTTATCTTTATCCCTTGTTTTAACTAAGAGTACTTCCATTCTTATTCCTGTTGATTATTCATCACCTTCACATAAAGTGTCATCCATCCTAACTCTCACTTGTTTAATCCCTATAGATATTAAGTCATTCTATTTCACTTATGCCTCAATTAGCCCTAATGATAAATGAAAACCAGTAATCATCACCTTGTAACAAATAAAACTATGAACACACATTATGATAAATACCTTAAGTTTATAACACTTAGCCTTTTCAAGTAACTCTACAACTTCAGTCAAGTACAAGTCAAGTTAAACCATGACCAAGTCAACAACCTTGACACTAACAAAAGAATCCCAAAATATATGTCAAGTAACCGGACCACATAAGAATTCCAAATATATCAAGCAACATCATAATTTGATTCACTCAAGAAACCCACAACAAAACCCATTATATAACTTAGTCCGCTCATGGAACTAATATAAACAGCAACAATAATAATAATCAAATACCCGATCCACTCAAGGAAACGTCACACTTATACATACCTTGTACATACATGCTAAGGGTCTGATGAGTGCCCACTGGCTATGACCTACAAAGAATGAACTCTTATCCATGTACTGTATCGGCGTGGTACCTGAGCCAACCAATGAATCATAATACTGTGCCAATCTCGTAAAGATGTCCAAATATTGGTACATCCCACAATAATAACAAATATCACAATAAACACAACCATAATGAGAATAAGTAATCATACTTGTACAGTTAACAAGCCTTTAATATAACCTCATTATATGTGATTAACACTTAGGATATCATTTAACAATTTCCTTCCTTAAGCATGCATTGCAACAATAGACAACCACCTAAACCCTTGGCCAACTCGAGCTAATCATTCCATGTAAACAATAATTATTCTTCAACACACCAAATCACAAGTAAATATAATTCATTGGTTTCATAAATTAAAACATGTCCGAAGACCAATTTACGGCTTATTCAAGTAAGTATTATCAATCCATATTCATCAAATTCAAGTATTCCTTTTAGGAGTGCACATTCAACCCAAAGGAGTCTAAACTCTAGTTCATAATTCATAAATTCATTCACTAATCCAATCCTCCTTTATTTATATCGAGACCGAGGATTCCTCTATCATCTAACAGCCCTAACATTCAAGTCATTACTAGGTACAAGTCCATACTCCATTAACTAATAATTCAACTCTATTCAACCGACAATCTAGCTTTAGTCATACACCTTTATACCTTTTACCTTCTAACCTTAGCCTAACTTGACTTTAGGCTCTTAAGTTATGTCACCGCCTTCTCGTACCATAATCAGTTCTCATCACTAACTTTAAGCAAGATTATCCCATATTCCAACACACATAATACCAAGTTCATCCTTTTTATGGTAATTAGGCTAAATCACGAGATTATAAGATCACACAATCTCCTTATCACCTATATTCACATAATTCACATTACAATCCACCATGGAGTCATACAAACACAAAACACCCATTAAGGATTCATACATTAACATAATAACACACAATTAGGTCCTTATTATATTAAATCCATATTTTATCCATTCAACCTCTATGCACGCAGGCCTAAGCATGATTTCTCTTGTCAAATCTACATTATGAATATGATTAATAACCACAGTCTACTACTCATAAACCATAACCTACCTGGGCGCTAAGCTGCTGTAACAAGTAAGCTATATCACGAAATATCCTCTTTCTTCTTCACGTTTCCAAAAGCTAATCATCTAAGAAACAACAATTATAAGAGTAATTAAGAAACTACTCTTTAAACGAATACTTTGAGAATTCAATTCCACTAGTTCTATCCTTATTTACGGTCTACAAAATTACCCAAGGGTCAATTAACCATCAAAATAGTTCTATCAAGCTCAACCCAACTCCATTAATGGAGTTGTAAATCTAAAGGACCCATCTTTATTGAATTCAAGATCCCCAACTATCAACTTTCATGTTTTGAACCTTAAAAATGAAGAGTTAATTCACAAACTAATATCAATTCTAGGTGAAAAACATATACTCATGGGTTTTCCCCATAATTTCATGAACCTAGGGTTCTAAACCACAAGAATTTCATCATAAATTACCCATTCTAATGATTTCAGAAGATGAACAGATTAAATACTGTTAAAAAGGATTAAAATCTTACCTTAACGAAGGATTTCTACCCAAGCCAAGAGAAATCGCCCCTCTAGGGCTTAGGAATGAAATTTTGGAGTTTGGGGGCTGAAACCCACCAAAAATAGGTTATAACCTACTGTTTCATTGTTATAGTGACATTCCGTCGCTATAGCGACCTGACCCGCTACAACGCCCTCAACTTTTTAGAATGGACAGTCTTCAGTAAAATGGTCATAACTTTTTGCTCAGGAAACGAATTAACAAATGATCGGCTGCGTTGGAAAGAAGACTCAGAGATCTTTAATTTAGTGGGATTAGGCCCCTTAAATCCTTATATTCTAGGTGGACTGCTCATTTGAAGTTGACCCTAGTTTAAACTTTGCTCTAAACTAAATCGGTAAGGAAACTTTCAAGTTAACTTTGTGCTAGGGGTATTGTATGACCTTAGTACATATCAGATGCACACCAATACTAAAGAATTAATACTAACAGTTATGATGAATGATAAACACTTTCCTTGACCACAAATATTTTCAGTAACAACGAAATCGATCATTACAATATATTTGGTCCTATTTTTTCTGCTAATGCTGCTAGTGGAGAGAGAATGACGGTCAACTCATCTACACAAATCTCAATTCTAGTTAAGTTTCTTCACTTCACCAAGGTTGTTCTATATTATTTAGCCATCTATGCCTTGACAAAATTGGGCTCATTCTAGATTTGATTGTGGAAAAGGATTTACAGCTGCCAAATATCTTTTCTCTAAAATATTTCCTTGCTAATCTTCCTTATGTTTGAGAACTCCCGTCCACCCCATCCAATGTTTTTAAATGATATACTATTCAATTGGTTTGTTTATATTTACCATGTCTTCATCATTTTGAAAATTAATCGTATGCTTTTAGTAGTTTGGGTATTTATTGCTTAGGAAAAAGATGCTAGCTCAGAAAACTTTTTATTATTATTTTAAAAAAATCCCTGTTGAATAATTTTTAGTTGGCAATATTTCCAAAAATTACCAGATATTTTTTATAGTATTTTAAATCCAAAATGATAGCTTAGCAGCCATCCTTCTTGGTCTTGGTTAAATCCCTGCTCTGGACTAGAAAGTCTTTGTAGTAGGAGTTAACTAAGATTATCGTGTACTTATTTTCATCTACTTGATGTCTTTAATGCAACACCTTACTTCATAAAAAAAGTCCTTGTTGAGTTGAACTAATTATAAACATAAGTATTCGTTGATTGTTCTTAAACTCTTGCGAACTTGTAAGTTTTTCCTTTTTATATGTTTTTTTTTTCTTTTTTACATTATTTGATATTTATTTATAGGAACTTAATTGTTATACTTTGCATGGGCATGTTTCCACCAGGTTGTGCACTCTTTATTTAAGTATATATGATAGTTATTTTCTCTATGTTTCCAATAGCCTAAATTTCATATTATTCCAAAGAAAAAGACTGAGCATCACTTAATTGAAAATAAATAATTCTTACATGCATGAAGTTAGCATTCTACCCCGACCTTACTGAAGAACTGAATAACAAGCCAATTCTTTCTTCTCAAAGCAAGGGTTTTGTGAATTTATGTCTGTATGAATATAAATTAGAATGATGTGACTTCTCATTTGAGCTTCATTTCATGTGCATACGTTTAGTTCCATATAGAATGATATATTGATCAGGTTTTAGCAGTTAGTTCCATAGTTGCTAATTTGTATGGAATGAGGGTTGGTTAGCATCTTCACTTGTTACTAGCATTAGGTTCTGCAGCATTATATATTTGTCATATATTTTTTGTTGTTTAATAGTGAGTCTGCTCCTAAGTGAGTTCAATGTTTCAGGCAAGAGAAGGTGACTTAGAAGAAGATGAAGATGATGGGCAAGATCTCAATATGGAGAATATGTCTTCTGAGGTAATACTTTGAAAACACAATAATTTAGCATTTGATGCAACATACTTGAATCTTCCTTTTATATAGATTTATATCCTGTCAAATGGTGTTTTATCTTTTAGGCCTTTTTGAAACACCACAAGCACATAAATGTTGAATTAAGTGTAAGAGCTTTTTATTTAAGCATTATTCTATATAAGTACATGTCGCCCAAGTCAACATTTCTTGAGAGCAAAGAGCACTGCTCCTTTTGCTTGGTAAGTGACATCTAATGTCATAAACCACCCCCACCCACCCCGGTTCTATAAGTTTATTTAAGTTTGGGTCTGACCTTCTCTTTTTCTGGGTCATGTTTGTCTTAGGATAACTATTGCAATGGGAAAGAACTCACAAAAATTGAATATGGCCATGTATAAAATGTTGATTGTATTAAAGAGTGGATCAAGATCAAGAACTCTTGCCCCATTTGAAAGAGAGATGCATTGGCTATTCTAACCTGAGACTTTGTGTATTTCATGCTCATATGGTTGCACCAGTTAGTTAAATTCTGGGCAGCGTAAACTAACTAGTGGAGTGGCATCATTCTGTATCATGTTTCTTAAGCTCAGGAGAATAGAGTTAAACCTAAAAATAAGGAAACATTCTCGGTTTGACAAAAACAATGTTTTTAGTTTTTCTATTTTAGCAAGTTTGATGTGTTTACCTGCTTTTTTTGATGATACTGAGATTTAGCCAGACTTCGAAGCTAATATAACTTAGTAATCATGTTGGTTGAGTGGATGATATTGAAAATATATGGTTCTTAATCGAAATGTACTACAGGTCTTGAATACCTCTTTGTTAGTGCTGCTTCATTATTTTCTTGATATAATTACTGATCTATATTACCAGGTTATGTCCATGAGATTGTTTGCCCACCTTTACTTGAGCCAAGGGTATATCAAAAATAGCCTCTCTACTTGTGGTTATTTGCATACATATACATTTAATAACTACATAATAGTAGGTAAACACATGCATGTAAATTTTTCTTCAAATTTTGAATGTTGCTTCATCTAGGATGTGATATAATTGTAGAATTTTTTATCTTACTTTCCAAAAATGTGTATGTTCTGTGAATGCGTATAAATGTCTATATTTTTTAACTATGTAATTATCGGTAAACACATGCATGCAGATTTTATAAGCATGTAGTACCTTATAGCTATGCATTCTCTTATCCCAAAATCTTTCGATTTTTCTTTTCACCTTTCTACCTTTCTATAAGTAAATCTTTTACTCCAATAAATGCCCTTGAATTTTAGGCGAAGTTAGTGGAGTATGATATACAAAACTATGTTTCTCCTATTAATTAATCAAATTTGGAAAAAAACTTTTTCTTTTTTTAATGGTTTGAAAAAGTCAACCTAGAAGTATATATCTATACATAAGTACGAAAAGTTGGTCGCTTCATTAGTTATTTTTCCTTCATAAGGAACAATTTCTATGAATACTGTCATTCTTGAAAGTATGCATGAACAATTGATTTTTCAATTCATAATCTTTTGAATTGTGAGAAGTTTTTTGTTTGCCTGACTGTAGTAGAAGTTTTGCTGAAATTGTGAAACAATAGAAAATGTGCTCCTAAATTAGGTAAATTATCGTATTGTAGTTTATGAATTTGAATGCGAAATATCAGAGGTGTTCTAGTCCATAGGTTGGAGGGTGTTATAGTCCAAAAATATTTCATTAAACATTAAAAGGTTTATCTGCACAAAAATTCCTTAAATGAGTATAAAAGATAAACAATAGCTTGATATGATACTATATGTGCAAATCACCCTGAATTTCTTTTTGTGGACACCCATAATCCGTATAACCCAAAGCTAACACAAACAAAAGAAACTTTAGAAGAATACTAGTAGTCTGTTAAGCTAAAGACAAAACGGTTATAAGCACTCTGAATGGACTCTTCAATAATAATGTCCAAGAACCATAATAGTAGTGACACTTGCATGAAGATGCTCAAGAAAGATGCCTTTTTCCTCTGTATATTACATACTAAATATGGATTGAAATGCCAGAAGGTGGAACTACCTCATGTCCATGCTTTTTGTTGTCTTTATGTGAGTGGTGTTAGTTAAGGTTGTTCTTATCCTCAATTATCGAACCTTGCGGGATTGTTGTCTCTTATTTTATATTTGTTGATAGCAGGAATTTTTGAATCTTGATTGAAGTAATCTCTATTTTAAGTTTTTTTTTAGTGGGTAAACAATTTCATTTCATAAATCAAGAACAAAGTCGTTCGTATACAAGAAACTTAAAGATCCTACAAATAGACATTGTTCTTTACAAAAGACACCCAATCCTCTAAATATCTCAAAATTGTAGGGGTGCTCCAAAAATAAATAAGGAAATAGATGTTAGATACTACTCATGAACTTCCCAAAACTCATTTCTACCTTGTGATAAAACAACAAGGCAATGGAGGAAATTCTGTGTATATTATTCAAAGAGTTAGTGACATAAAAACATGAAAAAAGGATTATAATTATGGTAACTAAATCCTATGAAGCACTATAAAATCATAACATGTTCTGAACTACATATAATATTATGTCCAAATACATTATTCTGTAGTATACCCCATCTAAAACTCTCTTATTTCTCTCTCCAAATGAATTAATAAGTAATGTATTAAGTTTGTTACTATCCTTAATTCTTGACTTTTGATTCTATAGTCTCTTGTTTCAAGGTTGTTCTTATCCTCAATTCTTGAATCTTGATTACTATAATCTCATTTTTTTATTAAATAGTCCCTACCTTCCCTTTCCCCTTTATTTACTTTCATTGCACCCAAAATATTTTACTTGATTCACATTCGGCTGAGTATTAATCTCTTCTTTGGGTTAACTTGACTATGTTTGATTGCTTAGTTGTTAGTTCATATGTTGGGGGTGGAGAGTTTCTTTGACTCTGTGAAGTTGGGAGTGATTCTGCAGGTTCCTGTTTGGGGACTAGATGAGTATGAGTGGAATAATGATGAAGAATATATTCTATCTTGGAAGTTCTCTAGGGGAAGAGTGAAGAAAAAGCCTAGGAAAGTTTTGAAAGGTAAAATGCAGCCATTTTTACAAGTTGATGTTTAAATTGTTAATAAGGAAGTGTTGCCAAGAGATGGAAGAAGAAATGAGGCATCCTTTAGGGATATGGGGATTATGAATGCAATTGACAATCCCCATATCCCTAAAGGATGCCTCATGTCTTCTTCCATCTCTTGGCAGCACTTCCTTATTCACAATTTCAAATAACAACTTCTGAAATGGTTGCATTTCACCTTTAAAAACTTTCCTCAGCTTTTTCGTCACTCTTCCCCTAGAGGACTTCCTAGACAGAATACACTCCTCATCATTATCCCACTCATACTTATTTAGTCCCCCAACAGGGACCTGGAGAATTTCTCCCAACTTCACAGAGTCAAAGACAACATCCACCCCCCCAAACAGAAGAACTAACAACTAGGCCATCAAGCACAGTGAGATTAACATATAATTCCACAACCTCCTTTGCATAAACTACAATGTTTAAATCCCTAAAAAAATGAGCCTACCCTTGAAAATTAAGCCTATCTATCAAGGTACGCACCATAGGATTGCTCATGACCTCAGGATCAAAAACCCTGCCCTTTAACATTGCCTTCGATCCATAATAGGCTTCTTTACCCATAGCAAGGAATTGTTTAAGATTCTTATTAGAACCCTTCCATTGGTATGATTAGGGGTAGAATCCTCTTTCTCAGAGTGTAGGACATGATCAGAATCATCCTCAATCTCAATAGGCTCCTCAGTTTCTCCAATCTTCCTTTTTTTCTTTAGCCTTTGAGGATCCAACCCTTTTATAGGACTCAGCAACAACCTATAAATCAGCCTTGTATTTATGGGTGAAGAGGCTATATCTTGGGGGTATGGGGTAATAGACATCATTTTCGTAAAGTTTAGAAAGAGACCACCCATTGAAAGAAAAGTTGGAAAGATGATAACTGATTGACATCAACAAGCTGAGAAATCAGGAAACAACATTATATCATATAAACAATTCAAAAAACTGATCTTTTCTTCAAGAAAAACAAGAAAACTACAAGCTATATTTACATCTCAGATTCTACCCTTTCCCAATAGGAACACAATGAGCATGACACACCAATGTTCCATCCTTGGTGATTATGACATGTCATATATAGTCATGGACAGAATGACGCTGTCCAGGAGCATGACACATAGTTGTTAGCCATTTAGATGCAAGAATTGCTCCTGGGACAACATTATTATAGCCATGACTATATATGGCTTGGAATTATCTCCAAGGGACTAACACCTATGTGTCATGCTCGATGTGCTTCTATTGGAAAAAGGATAGGATCAGAGATGTAAGTATTTTTGTTCTTACCTTGTTTCTTATTGAATCAGTGTCTATTTAAGGGAACATTTACAACATTATTTGAGGTAAATATTCTTTGCCTATTCTCTGCAATTGTGTTTTCGTTGCCAATTTTTTAGCGATGGCCTAGATTAGTTGTCATGACCCAAACTAACGGACCGTGCGGGCACCTACGCTATCCTAAGTAGCTAGGAGAACCCTTATTACCCAACCAAAAATATGCAGAAGACTTTTGTTTTTAAGAGAATACTGAATTAAATATAACAAAGTAAATTAAATACTAATAAATAAAATTTTCAAAAACTTCTTTAAAACTGTCCTTCACTACCCCAAGACCTGGTAAGACATGTACAAGAGCTACCTATTACAGAATAGACTGACAATAAAATAAATAACACAAAGACTCTAACATCTGCCAGGAAGGAAGTGCAGAAGTTAGTGCTGAATATCGCCATTGATCTAGTAAATGCAAACTAACCTGCATCCAGACTACACCCCAAGAAGGGATGTAGAAGAGTAGGGTCAGTACAAACACACGTACTGGTAGGCATCATCGGCCGACCAGTGTTAGTCCACATAATCATAAAATAGAATCAAAGAAAAGAAATCATGACATCTTAAATAGAGTATAATTCAACTAAGGTTGTAATATCATTATAACACATTTGTCAATATAATTTACAATTCTCCAACTCTATTAACGAGATTATATTCACCACTAGCATAGTCTAACCTCATTTATTCATACCATCCACCACAATCCAACACTAAACCATCACTATCACCCCTTTATTTGCATTGTCGTTTCCATTACCCACATCTATAGGATTAACCCAGTAATCACAGACAACTCACACTAAACTCTCGGGCTAACAACCAAACACTCTATTATAATATTAAAGAATAATAACTAGCCAATCGGATAAGCCACGATTACACCAAGTATAAATAAAGTAAGTCGACCAACATATAGCAAGTAAGCACAGAGTTGCACTTTTCCAAGTACATGTCACACAATCAATCTCAAGGATACAATTAAATAGGGAATAGAAATCAACTCATATCTCAGTAAAAAACACAAGAAAACTCTCATTAGCAAACCTTATAGATACTCTTGGAGAAGGATTAATTCAATTATTGGAACTTTGGGATTGTTTTTTTGAGATTATTCATTGGATTCATCACTCACTTCATTATCAATTCCTTTATTATTAATATTACCATGCCGGCTCGTGGCACCCGATCCAATCACGTCTTACAGCAATACCGAAATTTAACGTCGGCCACATTGCTACTAACAATCTTTCCATTTTTCTGTTCTTAATAAATATTCATCATTCACTTTTCAACCTGTATGAAGGTATATCACAAGCCTTCTTTACTCAAGACATTCTTTTCAATCACATTATCATTATGAATCAAGATTTTTCATTTATCAACAATAGTCTGTACACACATGCTAAGGGACTTATTTCTGCCCAACTAGTCATGACCTGCAGGGAACAATCTAAGTCCATGTACCGTACCGGCGTGGTACCCGATCCTCTATAAAGAAGTAATATCAACATCCATATCCGTACCGGTGTGGTACCCGATCCTCCATAACCATATTATGTATATTTTATCAACTTCATACTATCTCTCAGGATACAACACGGTGTACTGAATTTACAAGTACACTTATAATCATAAGGCAATTCGATCAAGTTCGATTTTTCATAATTATTCATGCAAGTATCAACAATCCAAATATCATCAATTCAAGTATGTACGAAAACCAATTAACAAACATCCAATTTAGGAGCATACACACAATTAAATTGAGTCTAAACTCCAATTAAACCATAACCTACTCAAATACCACAACTTGGGTTCTAACATCACCACCCATAACTAGCACATTCAACCTTATCATTATTCTCTACCTCTCTCCGCATAATACAATGCACACAATGATTCAAGTTATCTATCCCTTAGGCCTCACCATTATCATGGCAAAATATGCAACTTATACCTTTATAACTCAATTAGGTTCATCACTAGAACAACTAAGAAACATCATGTCCACATACTTCATTCACAACAATCCCCTTTCAGGCACACAACACATAATATCATAAATATCACATAATCAATCAATAACATAGTTTTCAGGATTAAAGTAAAGTTCTTATGTCTTTTTTCACCTCAACTCCGTGTCTGCAGGCCTAGACATGCTTTCTCCCATCAATTATAAATTATGAAAATATGAAATAGCACAGTCTTCTACTCATTAACCTAGCCTACCTGGACGCCAAGCTTTTTGAATCAACAAGTCATATCAAGGATACTCATTCCCTTTCTTCATGCTTCGGAATGATCAATCATCTAAAAATCAAGCAATCACAAAAGTAATTAATCAATTACTCTTCAAATAAATATCTTTGCTAATTCAAACCCACTAATTCTACCCTAATTCAAGGTCTATATTATTCCCCAAGGTCAATTAACCATTAACTAGTTCTTTCAAGCTTAACCCATCTCCATTAATGAAGTTTTTATGCTAAAGGTCTCATCTTTATGGAATTCAAGATTTCCAACCAACAAAATACATAATCTAGTTTACCAAGTTCATACTAGAAATCATTAATTTATAATCTAGAATTAGTTCTAGGTGATATTAAGAACACCCATAAGTTTTTCCCAAAAATCCACCATTAAATGTTCTAATCCAAAATTTCACCATTGAAGGTCTTTCTAATAATTCTAGGATGTTAAAGGATTAAAAGACGAAGAAGATGATGGAAAAACTTACCTCAATGAAGAAATTTCACTCTAAACCTTGGGAAATCACTTCTCTAGGGTTGGGGAATGAAGTTTTGGGGTTTTGGACCTGAAAATCGGCTAAATATGATTTAAATACCACCAGAATTTTTGCTACAGCGAAATTCTCGTTTCTGTCCGGACAATGTTCAGTAAAATGGTCATAACTTTTTATTCTAAACTAGGATTGACGAACGGTTTATTGCATTGGAAAGAAGACTCAGAGATCTTTGATTTTGTGGGTATTGGGTCCCCTAACTCCTTATTTCTAGGAGATATGATCGTTCAAAGTTGGACCTAATAGAAACCCATATTGAAACTCTATCGGTTAAAAATATTTTCAACTTAACTTTGTGCTAGGGATATTGTACGACCTTAATTCATATCTAAGAACTTCCAAATTAAAGGATTGATATTATTACTCATGAATAATTAAATTCATCGGGCTTGAGTCTATCTAGACACATCGAAAGGCTAAAATCTTAGCCGAAAAGCTTGAGGTGACACAATGAACAAAATGATGGCTATTTTGAACTCAAATTAATATTGAGGAATGGATAATTTGGTAATGACAAAATGGGTCGTTACATTAGCTTAATGCTGATCTAGTTGTGCTAATTAGTTGAAAGAATCTTAATTGTATAATATATACATTTTCTTTAAATTTTAACTTAGAAGTCTTTTGACCAGGTAATTTTCCCATCATGTACTTTATTGCTTGTCTATAACATTGTTACCTCCTCCTAACTCTGATTTTACAACAAGTACTCATAGAGTTTTCACATAATGCTTTAAAGATTTTTTTGTGTAACACAAGTGTGCTTTATTCTCTGTCATGTGTCTCATGGATTTTCTTTTTTTGTTGTTGTTGAACTAACATATTTTATTGATCACTTCTAAGACCAAATCAGTACACTGTAAATTCACATTAAACTAGCAAAGCAAAATAAAAACCTGACCACCTGTCCTTTCCTATCTATATTCAAGTACTCTGTTCTATACATGATCCACCATATACAACTTTTCCACCTATTCCTTATCCTTACTAGACTTTTTCCCAGCTATCATTGCCATTATCCTGTGTTTGCTGTCATCATTGAGTTGTTGCACTACCTTTTTTAGCTGGAATACCACCTGATTCCATAACACTTCATTCTTTGCATGCCACACATGATATATCAATGCTACAATCACTACTCTTATCACTGCTCTACTTAGCTTCCCTTTTACTTTCCAAGATAGCCTTTTTCCAGGTTCCTTTGAGGTCTTCTCTAGTCCCCTTCAGTTGTATCTAGTCAAGGACACCATCAAAGCATCGTTTAGAGAATTTACACTCATAAAATATGTGTTCAATCATTTCTTGCCTTTCCCCATAGAGTAAGCATACAGAATTGTGGCTAATCCCCATTTTATATAGTCTATCCCTCATCAAGAGTTGTTTATACATCGTTATCCAACAGATGTATCCATGCTTGGGTATTGTAACAGCATTTCAGGTTTCTCTCCACCATTGCCATGGGCTACCAGAACCTCTTTTCCATTGGTACCCACTTTGTATTGTGTATTTTCCACTACTTGTTATCCATCCATCTCCCCAATATCATGTAGCAAATTTGTCCTTTATATGGAAAATTTCTTTCCAGTGCCAGCTTCTCTTTTAGTCTATGTACATATGCTTTCCATACACTTTAAGGCAACATATTTTTTATAGAAAGTCATATCTGCATGTTATGCTTCTTTCACGCCTACTGAAATGATTGAAGATGAATTGTCCCTGAAACCATCAAAGAAAGATGAGGTTGATAGCTTGGTGTTGAAGAAAAAAAAAGTTCCACATTGATGGTTTATTAGATGGGTGGCCTCATTATAAGGCTTGAATAATCTTCCTCCTTTTGAGCTAGCTTTTGGGTTTGAATTAGAATCAAGACATAATTTTAAATGGTATCAGAGCAGGATCCGTCTTACCCAATGTTGGGACCCCAAATTAAAAATTGCCCACGCACCATATGTCCAGTCCTGGGCGTGAGGTGGGGTGTTTAAGAAAAAAGAAAGTCCTACATTAGTGGTTAATGAGATAGTTGATTTCATTATAAGGCTTGGACTATCCTCCTCTCTATAAATCCCCAACACCTTCCCACTTGAGAGTTCCTCAAATACATAAAAGTTAGGAAAGAATGCTACCATGCACTTTTAATCCTTAATGATTTGTGAGACTGGGAGAAGATTATATCTGGACTCTGGGATGTACAAGACATGATCAACTGTTTTGTTTTGGAACACTGAGAATTCTCCAATGTGAGTAATAGACACATGTCCAGTAGGTAAATCCATCCTTTTCTTTTGAAGATCTTTTAGTTCTCTAAATTTATCAAGTAAACTCAAATTATAGACCATGTGATTAGAGGCACCTGTGTCAACTATCCAGATATAGTTAACTATATTAGTCATCAAAGCATACACAATACATGCAGTTCTTACTGAGGCTATCTTGGCTACTGATTTTGGTAGCTTTCCTTTCAATATTTGCATGATCATGTTGTACTACTCTGGAGTAAAATTAGAGCTATATTTTGCATGGAAGGAGCTGCAGTTGAGGATTTCAGAGTGTTTGTACCACTGTCTGAGTCTGCATTGCCATTATTAGCATAATTCTAAAAAGATCTACCTTCTTTACCTTTCTTCCTGTACTTGAAATCAGCAAGGTAACTATGGATTTTGTAGCAATTGTCCTTTGTGTGAACCTTATAATGACAATAGTCACACACAAGATGTGCTTTGCCAGAGTGACCTCCACCATTAGAGTAGTTCCCTAAATAACCACCTAAATATCCATTTCCACTAAAGTATCTCCCTCTTGAATAACCTCCTGACTTTCCAGAGCTAGTGTCTTCACCTAAGTAACTGCCACTAGAATAGTTACCTCCTGAATGACTACTTTCACTATAGTAGTTACTACTACAGATGTTCTTTGACTTAAACTGATTTCCTTGCATCCTAGATCCCATCAATGTAGTGTGATCACTTGCATCTACATTACCCCCAAAGGTGCTTCCACTTACATTCAACCTTTAGATTTTCACATTAATAATCATTGCATAAGTCTGATTGATTTTTGTAATAGGAATCGTTAGGAGGATTTGACTCCTAGCTTGTTCAAAGGACTCATTTAATCCCATCAGAAATTGCCAAAGTTTCTAGTTCAGAAAATAATATGAGCATTTCCTTGAATCAGGACAAGTACAAGAGGGGAAGGTGCTAAAGCTTCATACTCATCCCATAACTCTTTTAGCCTTGAAAAATAAGTTAATCCTGAAGCAGTTCCCTGAGTTAGAGTAGTTATTTCCTTGTGACTATAGAAAGCTCTAGAGGCATTGATTTTATCGAACCTCTCTCTTACATGTTCCTAAATACTACAAGCATCAGTTGCATGAATCATCCTATTGATCAAGTCCTTAGACACAATATTCATTATCCAAGCTAAAACTATAGTATCACATCTATCCCATGTCTTACATAAGCTAGCATCATACACATCCTTATGACAGGTACCTAGAACAAATCCTAATTTGTTCTTTCCAAGCAATATAATACGCATGGACTTACTCCAAATCGAGTAATTTTTAGAACCTAAAAGTTGTATTAAAATTAGAACTGCAGCTTGAGATGAATATAGAGTGGATTATTATAGTGAATGTTGGGTTCTAATAATGAAATATGAATGGAAAATGAAGGGGAAAAAATGGAGGAAAAAGTGAATTGTGCTTTCACTTTATAGAAAAAGTGATTCTCCCACATTGGTGGGGGAAAGAAACTTTCTTGTACTTAAGTATAGAAGAAGTACTCCATGTTGTTAGTGAGACAAGAAGAAGATAAACCTAGCACCATCATCGCCGACAGTCACTTGGCTCATCTTCGACTTCAGCTTTTGATTTGGATTCAGATTTGGATTGATCGAGAGTCTATATTTTTGGAAAAAAATCATTTGAAACTTAATTGTTAATGATAATTTAATTCAAAAATCTAATCTAAAATATTTCCTCCAGTTATGGATGCAAAAGGGCAGTTGCGGACATATTTCCAACACAAATTGAAGGAACCTGATCCTTCAGTTCACTATTTGAATTTGTTGAGAGGATTTTTGGATGCATATGGCCATTTACGGATGCAAAAGCCACCGCAACCCACCTCTCAACTTTTTATTTCTGTTTGTGGATTGATTTACAGTCGAAAATGGGCATTTGCTTCTGCAAATCGCTAAGCAGATGGCCTTGTTGATCCAAAACAGTGCAACTTTTTAGAACCATTGCTTCTTTTCTAAAGCAACACCTTTTGTCTATATATATTTAATTTTTCATTAGATATTGTTAAGAAATTTTAGAGTTAAAAACTCTTCCTTCTGGCAAAACTCAAGTGTGATTTGCTACCGTTGAATGAGTTTGTTGTTCAGTAGAATTTGAGGTACCACTATTTTGTTGAAGTGAATTATTTTATCCTGGGAGGATATATTCCTTTTAACCTCGGGTACTTGAGGGAAATAATTTTCTTAAGGACGCATGGTGAATTCAGTGGACTTGATTATTCTATCTTCATTTCATTCTTAGTTTGATTTACTATTTTCCAAGAATAGTTTGAATTGCTTTGTTTTTCATAAGTTGTTTTGAACTTGTTGTTGAAGTTCATATTCTGAATATAGATTTTATTTAATGAAAATAATAATCTTAAGGAAATTAATATATTGATATTTTGGTTTCTGGAGATTAAAATCTTTTGGTTTTCTACTCTATTTGAATTTGACACTGATTTGAAGAGCTTAAAAACTTCATCATTGGCTAGAAACAATTTGTATAAATATTAAGTCTGTATTGTTAGTATTCTAAGACACCAAGTTGTTTTTCTAATTGTGACGACAAAATGACTAATGAAACAGAAGTCAACATTTGAACGGTGAATGTTGCAGCAACTAATACTGCTTCTTCGAGCTGTTCAAGTGTTGCTCCTACCATAGCACCAATAGAGAAACCCAAAATTTTTTTTGGTGTAGATTTTAAGCAATGGAAGTTGTTCGCCTTGACTACTTTGAGTCTGCAGAAGTTCATTAATGAGAGTGTTACAGTCTTGCCGGAATCAACTCCGGATGATAAATGCTTCATAATGATTAAAGTCCAGAAGCACTCAAATTTTTTGTATAAAAACTACAGTTTGAGCGGACTATAAGATGATCTGTATAGTGTGTATAGCAATATGAAGACCTCAATAGAACTCTGGGATGCTTTAGAAAAGAAGTACAAAATAGAGGATGCCAGAATGAAGAAGTTCATAGTTACAAAGTTTTTGGACTTCAAAATGGTAGATAGTAAAGCTATTGTTACACAAGTTTAGGGGTTGCAGGTTATTATCCATAATCTCCTTGCAAATGGTTTGATTGTGAATGATGCATTTCTTGTAGCTGCAATAATTGACATATTGACTCCTTTGTGGAAGGACTTCAAAATTATTGGAACATAAACACAAGAAGACAATAGTCAAACATCTCATTATACGTTTGAGAATCTAAGAAGATAACAAGGCTGCGGAAGAGAGGTCACGTGGAAATGTAGTGATATCGTGAGAACATATTGTTAAAGATAAACCTACGAAGTTAAAAAAAGAAAGAAAGTATCTGGACAACAAAGCAATCCTCCTAAGAAGAAATTCAAAGGAAATTGCTTTAATTGTAGCAAAATTGGTCACAAGGCTTCAGATTATTGGGCTCCAAAGAAAGGCAAGAAAAAGGATCAAGCAAATATGGTTGAATCCAAAGAAGAAATAGATAATCTTTGTTTCATGCTTTCTAAATGAAATTTGATTGGTAATCCAAGACAATGGTGGATGGATTCTGGTGCCTCCCACCACATTTGTGCCAACAAGGAACTATTTATATCATATGCTTCTTCTTAACCTGATGAGAAGATACTCATGGAAAACTCCGCTACTTCAAAAGTTGAAGGAACAGGCAAGATATACTTGAAGATGACATCTGAAAAGATGGTGACTCTAAACAATGTCCTTCATGTTTCGGAGTAGCGAAAGAACTTAGTTTCAACATTACTTCTGACTAAGAACTGATCCAATGCGTCTTTGTTTCTAATAAAGTTGTAATTAATAAGAATGAAGTATATGTAGGAAAATTTTACCTAACTGAGGGCCTTTTTAAGATCAATGTAATTACTGTTGAAATGAATAAAAGTTCTTTTTCTTCTTACTTACTTGAGTCAATTGAATTATGGCATGAACATTTAGGATATGTCAATTACAATACCTTGTGAAAACTGATTAGTTTAGAAGTATTGACTAATTTTGAATGTAATAAATCACAATGTAAAACATGTGTTGAATCTAAGTATGCTAAGCATCCTTATAAGTCCATCGAAATAAATTCCAATCCCTTAGAATTGATTCACACAGATATTTGTTATATGAAGTCAACACCATCTCATAGTGGGAAGAAGCATTTCATAACTTTTATTGAAGATTACACTAGAAAATTTTATATTCATTTGCTGAACGGTAAGGATGCAACAATTCAAGCATTTAGGCAATATAAAACTGAAGTTGAAAATTAGTTGGATAAAAATGATAAGAAGTGATAGAGGTGGTGAGTATGAATATCCTTTTGCAAAAATATGTTTGGAAAATGAAATTGTACATCAAACTACTGCCCTTTACTCACCTTAATCCAATGGAATTGCGGAAAGTAAAAAACAAACGTTGAAGGAAATGATGAATGTTACCATAAAAATTATGGGGGAAGCTATCTTTATAGAAAACCTAATACTCAATAAAGTTCCCCACAAAAAGACACAATTTATTCCATATGAGAAATAGAAAGGAAGGACACCCAACTTGAAATATTTCAAAGTGTGGGGGTGTCTAGCTAAAGTCGAAGTTTCTATACTCAATAGGACCAAAGATTGTGGACTATATTTTTATTGGATATGCTACAAATAGTAAATCATATTGATTTTTAGTTCAGAAATCTGAACATCCGGATATTCATGATAATATGGTAATTGAATCAGATAATGTTGAGTTTTAAAACACATTTATCCATATAAAACTCGATATGAGTTGTCTAGTGAAGGGTCTAAACAACCTCGTAAACAACCAAAGGAGAATGTAATTAATAAAGAGAATCCAAGGCGTAGTAAATGTCAAAGGACGTCTACTTCATTAAGATTGGATTTTGTAACATTTATTCTTGAAAATGAGCCTCAAACATTCATAGAAGTCATGTCTTCTACGGACTCATTCTTTTGGAAAGAGGTTGTCAATAGTGAAATTGCCTCAATCTTGAACAACCATACTTAGGAGTTGGTTGATCTTCCTCCACGAAATAAACCTTTAGGTTCAAAATGGATCCTTAAAAGGAAAATGAAAGATGATGGAACTATTGACAAATACAAGGCAAGACTTGTTGTTAAAGACTTTAGACAAAAGAAAAACCTTCATCATTTCAAAACATACTCGCCAGTAACAAGAATAACATCCATTCGGATATTGGTTGCACTAGCGGTGGTATATGGTCTTGAAATACCTCAAACGGATGTCAAAATAACTTTCTTAAACAGAGAATAGGAAGAAGAAATTTACATGAAACCACCCAAAGGTTTTGTGGTTCTTGGTAAAGAAAGGAAAGTGTACAAACTTGTTAAGTCACTTTATGGACTAAAATAAGCATCCAAACAGTGGCATGCAAAGTTTTACCAAACCATGTTGGCAAATGGATTTAAGATTAATGAGTGTGAAAAATGTGTTTACATTAAAGACACTCAAAATCATAAAGTCATTGTTTGTTTGTTTTTTGATGACATGTTGATCATCATTAGAGATATTTCTGACATAAATACTACTAAGCAAATGCAAGCTAGCAAAGTTGATATAAAAGACCTAGGGATTGCTGATGTAATTTTAGGGATAAGAATTCATAGAACTCCATAAGGTTTAGCATTCTCACATTTTCATTACAATGAAAAAGTACTTGACAAATTCTAGTAGTTTCATTTCAATATTGCCAAGACACCAATAGATTTGAGTTTTACATTTCAAAAGAATGAAAGTGAAAGTGATTCACAATTTAACTATACAGGAGCGTTGGAAAGTTTGATGTATATGATGAATTATATGCGACCAGATATAGTATGTGCTATTAGTAAATTGGGTCGGTTCATAAATAATTCCAATCAAACTCATTGGATAGCAATGAAAAGAGTTTTGGGGTATCTAAAATATACTCAAAACTATGCTTTGTATTATAACAAATATCCAGCAGTAATTGAAGGATATAGTGATGCAATTTGGATCACTAGGTCAAATAAAGTAAAATACACAAGTGGGTATGTATTTAATCTTGGTGGAGGAGCAGTCTCTTGGAAATCATCTAAACAGACATGTATCTCTCGCTTTATGATGAAATCTGAATTTATCGCTTTAGATAAGGCCGATGAAGAAGTTGAATGACTCAGAAATTTCTTGGAAGATATTTCTTTTTGGCCCTGTATGCATACACTGTGATAGTCAAGCTGCAATAAGTAGGGCAGAGAGTATGATGTATGATGACAAGTCTCGTCACATATGATGGAGATATAATACCATTATCACGATTAGCTATGTGAAGTCAAAAGATAATGTGTTAGATTAAACATACAAAAGGCCTAATTAGAGAGGAAGTTAAAAGATCATCAAAGAAAATGGGTTTAAGGCCTAAAACAAGTCATCATAGTAACTCTACCTAGAAGACTGGATAACCCAAGAGCTAGGTTCAAAGAGATCAAATAAAGTTGCGACTGACGGTTCAATATTATCAAATGATTCAACCCATTCTCATGATGAAGACAATGCTCAGGAAATAAGGATAAAACTTAAGGTTTGAAGATTTTCAATGGCTTCTCAGTTTGACCAGTATGATTAAATAGTTTATCTATAGGGTTAAATGTTTAGAAATCAACTATGTGAGTGTGCAGTTGAAGCTACTTCAAGGAGAATGATAGTAAAGGCCAATTCTCTAAGCTCTCATAAAACCAAGCAGTATTCATGGTTGAAACGAACAAAATCGTGAGAACCATAAATGGTAAAAGGCTAGTTGTGTGACTTGTATTGTCTAGGTGTACAACAAAGTTTGACGGTTCAAGGATATCACATCTACCAATTGATCGAGTGCATTCGATATAAGTTCACTATGGAAAGTTCAAAGCGAAATCTACTTATCCAGATGCAATTAGTTTTTGCTTGTAAATCACACACCTATCTGTATATTTCTTAATCTTATAGCCACTCCCTATTCATGTGAGAGATTGTTGGGTTTTAATAATGAAATGTGAATGGAAAATGGAGGGAAGAAAAATAGAGAGAAAAGTGAATTGTTCTTTCACTTTATAAAAGAAGTGTTTCTCCCACATTGGTGGGAGAAAGAAAATTTCTTGTACTTAAGTATAGAAACACTACTCCATATTGTAAGTGAGGTAAGAATAAGACAAGCCTCACGCCATCATCATCGTTGTTGGCTCGGCTCGACTTCTACTTAAGATTTGGATTTAAATTTGGATTTGTCAAATGAATGATTGAGAGTCTATCTTTTTGGACAAAATTCATTTGAAATTGAATTGTTAATGATTATTTAATTCAAAAAGCTAGGAGTACCACCACTTTGATTGATACAAAAATTTAGACCATGTAGCAATTCACAACATCAAGTATACTTCCCGATCATTATGCAAGAAATACAATCAGACAACAACCATCTACCCTCCTAACCTCAAAGACGGACTCTAAATCATAAAATTTAAGCTCGCTCACCTACTCTTATCAAAGAAAGCTAATAACATCACCTATCTATCATGAAACAAGTGCCCTCATAAGAAAAAAAATAGTCCACACACTCAATTTCGAAGATTGAATATAATTTAAGGACTTAGCATCAAAGAACAACTCTCACACTTAAAAAGAATTCACATGTATGCACAAAGAACCATATGCTTGCCCATTATGTACATCTCCACTAATTAAGCATGCTTGAATAGAATCAAATAGGACGTAAATGGGTTGTAATATTGGTTAGGGGACGGGTAGGAAAACTATATAATAGTGATGTACACTTCCCTAAGCACTTTGCACGTTTTTAGACTTCATCACCCATTATTTTCTTCTCTTTATTTTTATCCCTCTCATCAATAATTACTTTCACTAGTATTCTCTTCTTATCAAGAATATTTCACTTACTTTTCAAGCATTTTTCTTCCTTTATTTCATGTCACATTCTTTCAAAGAAGGCCTTTTCATCACTTTATAGCTATCATTGATCACATTTTATACGCAACCATCTCTTTCTTCAGATATAACAAATATATCATAGTCTATCCTACAGTGTACAAGGAAGCAGGGTGCAAAAACTAGGGATTCAACAATCAGATGAAGGGAAACATACAACTATCCAGCAAAAGGCTACAGGCTCAAAGGGGCTAACTAGTGATGTAATAACTGAAAAGACTAAAATTTACAAGACAAATAAAAAAATACCTATTATCTTCTTCTAAACAAAACAACACTTTTATTTCGCTTCAACAACTTGTAGGGAAAGTTCTAGACTAATGTGCAAAACATGGACTATGCAAATCCTCACCACACATGGCAAAAGTATCACTCAAGATGGATCAATTTTACTTCTAAGACAGACAAGGTCATAGCAAACTACAAAATAAGAAAAAGCGATATACAGAGTCACAACCATGAGCCTAGGTGTCAATGAGTTTGCTATTTTATTTATACTCAAGAATTCACAGGTAAGTACCACTCATGATCAAGACTAAATTACTAGAATCAAACAAGTCAAAAAGGTCTTTACTTTATTCTCCAAATAAAAAATAAAAAAAATAAAACTACTCCTAAAAAATAAAAGGTACTCGGTTCAAAGGCCATCCCCTCGGAAAAGAACCAAAAATAAAAATCAATGGGTGGACGAAGTATGCTCTACTAAAGACCGAAAAAAAAGCTAAAAACCAACAAAAAAAAAACCATTCTAATCTAATAAAAAAAAGAAAAATATTTTTGTGTTTTTGAACTTTATAAATTTTCTTTTTTTCATCTTAAGCAAGCAACTAAAAAAACATTAAAAAATACATATAAATTTTATAGCGTACTTCACCATAAACATATATCGGAAAATATTCTACCCTACACTTAAAATCATGCTTTGTCCCCAAAGCGTAAATCAAAAATAAGAACAAGGCCTAGCTAGTAGCATGTTTCTTCACTTTTCATCAAGGGTCGTACGCACCCCATACTTAAGCTCAAATATACTCCTTAGCTTCAAATTTGGGTACTCAGACTTCCCCAAAATCTGCAAAACAAAAACAACATAAAAAAAATGACACTATAAGAAAAAAAAATTAAAAAAAATAAGAAGCTACACTATTAATTGGGTTGCCTCCCAATAAGCGCCTAATTTAACGTCACGGCACGATGCCATCAAGTTCACTACTTTTTCCTCCACTTTGAAGATATGAATTGCACCCCTAACTTTGCATCTAATTTTCTACTCCGCTCAAGGGGCGGTGGTATAAGAATGAAGGGATAAAATAATAGAGGTTGCATTTTGCACTTCTTGGTCCTTAATTGAGGAATGTAATTTTCCGGGTTTGACACAACAAACTCAAGAATATAGACACATTGTTCCTCCTCCTTACACTCTTCCAACGGCTTAGATGGCTTGATTAATATCTCACTATCTAAGCACAATGTGTAAAAATGATAGGAATGAGGTCCAATATGCCCTAACTCATGAATTGTATTACTATTTACATCCTCATATGTACTCTTCTAAACAGAGACAACATCAATAAAAATATGGTCAAGTATGTTTTCATCCTCACACAACTCATCACTAATTTGTTGTGCGTTAAACACATCAACCTTTGCACTCAACTCAGCTTTTAAGTTGTGAATATCCAAGCCAAATCTATCAACCTCTTATATAAGCTCAACTCTTTCTTTCATGAAGTGTGTCATCCCATTTACAAATGTCTTAAGGCAACCCTCATATTTATCTAATAATTTTTTGTAAGGATCCATACTATCAAAAGTACAAGTATTATTAGAATCATCATAAGCAAGGCTCGGGAAGGGGTTATAACACTTAGAACAATCTTTTCATTGACCACCACACCATTTACAAAAGTCCCAATCATAGGATTTAGAAGGTTCAGACAACCTATTACGTAAGATCAAAAGATTTGAACAATGTTCCCATAGGTGGGGTCCTCCACAAATAAGACAAGGATAAATAAAAAATGAGTACCAATCACTCCACACTTTTTTAGATGTCATCTAAAGAAGAGTAGTAAAATATCCCACCAAAAAAATAATATATTTATACAAAAATAAAATATATACAAAAAAAAAACTTAAGTAAATAAAAAGAAAAAAGTCTAACCTAGATAAACAATTAATTTCTAAGTCTCCGACTACGGCACCAAAAACTTGTTGCATCCAAACGCAAACGCAAGTGTACGCGGTTGTACAAGTAATAAAGTGGCTCTTGCGACCGGATGTCGAACCCGTAGGAACTTGTCGATTAGCTATTTTACTAAATTAGAATAATGCTAATTATTTATTCAAGCGGTGGATTTCAAGATATATTTATAAATTAACTAAACTAAAAATAAAAATAAAATAACTAATGAACAATTAACCAAGAAAAGAGCGGATTCTTACACAATCAATAGATGAATCGATCTAGGATTATGGTTTTGCTAACAATCATGTCTAGTATCAGTTTCATCAACTTATTCGATTATCTGGTTGTTGATTTACGAGATTGATTTTATGATTCTGGAATGGTCATCCTCTAATCGCCTATTCAAACTAGTCTCACAACTATATCATTGAGCAGGGATGTGAGAAGCTAATTCAAACACATTTATTTATCTTTCCATTTTATAACCAAGTAAGGTGATCTAGGTATATTCCTATCATAGACAAAAATCAATTATTATTTTACTTAAGAAGAGATCTTACTCCCTATATTCTACGTTCTAACCCTCCATTCCCTTGGTCAGTTCACTTCGGGCTCAAAGATTTATTTTAAAGATCGCGAATCTTTAAAATAGTAAAAGCAAGAACATAAGAACAAATATTATGCTAATCAAACAAATCAAATCAATATTTACCAAACAATCATTTTATTAGCTACCATAATCCTAGAATGAGAAGTTTAACTCCATATAGACATGGAGTAATTACAACAAATCATTCAACGAATTAACGTAAAAATAAATAAATATGGAGAAGAAAAGATGAAATCAATTTTTTCAGGCCTCCACAGCGTCTCCTAGGTCAAAAGTTGTGTAAAAACTGATTTTATGAAATATTTATAAGTGTAGGAAAAGACCCCAAATAAAATAACTGAGTCTAAATAGACTAGTAAAAATTAAATCGGACTGTTGCTGTGTCGCGACAACAATGCAGCTAGTGGAATTGTAGTGTACTTTCAATTTAACCAATGGTCACTTTTGATTATTTTAATAAATTTATTCCATTAAGCTGCCTGTTTGATTTCCTTCTATAATCTTCCGTCTTTAATTTATTTTGGCGCCAAATCTATTCATCTTCACTCCATTTTAACCCTACAAACAAAAATATGATATTAAGAACAATCCATAAAATCAATGCTCAAAAAAGACAAATAAAAATACTAAATGTGAGGCAAATAATGAATAAATAATGTAATTTTGGCCACGCATCAGTGGGAGAAAGGAACTTTCTTGTGCTTAAGTATAGAAGCACTACTCCATATTATTAGTGAGGTAAGAAGAAGACAAGCCTCATGTCATCGCCGTCGTCGTCGTCGTCATCGTCGCTCACTCGGCTCGACATCTACTTCGGATTTGAATTTAGATTTGAATTTGAATTTGGATTTGGATTTGTCAAATAATTGATTGGGAGTCTATCTTTTTTGACAAAATTAATTTGAAACTTAATTGATAATGATTATTTAATCCAAAAATATGATCTAAAATATTTTTGCCTATTTCCAATGAAAATTGAAGGAACGCGATCCTTCAGTTCACTATTGGAATTTGTTGAGAGGATTTACGGACGCATATGAACATTTGCGGATGCAAATGCCACTGCAAACCACCTTTCAACCTTTTCTTTTGGTTAGTGTACTGATTTGTGGTTGCATATGGGCATTTGCATCCGTAAATCGCTACGCAGATGGCCCTATCGATCTGAAATAGTACAACTTTTCAGACCCATTGCTTCTTTTCTGAAACAACATGTTTTGTCTATAAATATCTGATTTATTCTCAGATATTGGTATGAAATTTTGAAGTTAAAAGTTCTTCCTTCTTGTAAAAACTCAATTGTGATTTGCTACAGTTGAGTGCATTCGTTGTTCAGTAGAATTTGAAGTACCACTATTCTGCTGAAGTAAATCATTTTATCCTGGGAGGATATGTACTTGAGGGGAATAATTTCCTTAAGGACACACTATGAATTCAGTGGACTTGATTCTTCTATCTTCATCTCTTTCTTAGTTTGTTTACTATTTTCTAGAAATAGTTTGAACTTCTTTGTTGTTCATAAGTTGTTTTGAACTTGTTGTTGAAGTTCATATTTTGAATGCAGATTTTATTTAACAAAAATAACAATGCATTGCTTCTACAAAACGAACAATTGTAGGTGGTACTATTCTATTGGTTTCACCAGAGCCAGTAGTTGCTTCTGGAGTTGACATCACGTTGTTCACACAACTCAAATTTCATTTGCAAATGAAGAAATTTTATCAGAATTAATAGCAGACTCTGTAATTGAAACTTTCAAAGAAACACCTAACAGATCTGGATCTGAGTAACAAATGCAGCAACAACAAATTTGACCTAACAAAATTACGATCTAACCTACTAGGTCTAATACCATGATGAGAGCTCAGCAGTGGAGGTCAATTGGTGCGTGCAGAGAAGTGAAGAAAATGAAGAACGGTAATGGAGAAGAAGAAGCAAAGAGAAACAGCTCTCATGGAGCTTCAACTAAAAGAAAGAGAAATACAAAAAATATCTCAGCTCATCTACAATTGTACAATAACTGCCCTTATTATACAAACAACTAACCGGCCTAGTCTATATGTTAACAACAAGTAACTAACAAACTAACCACTGCTTTAGCTTACTAATTATAATTAGTCTTTTAATTTAATTGAGGCTAATAATACAGTTGTTCTATCTGCTATCTTAACACTCGAAAAATATTACACGGATTAAAGAAGTAGAGACACAGAATAAGTCATGCAAATGATGTACTATGAGAGGCAGGGAGTTTGAGGCGGTTGGCTAGGCTGAAGAGTGAGAAACTGGACGAAGAGTATTCTGAAGAACTCTCCAACTGTTCTTGCTCGAAACTGAAGTATGTATATTTAAGTTCTACTTGTCTCTTTGTCACGCCCCGAGCCGAGGCCCTGTACATGGCACGTACTCGCTACTATTGCTAGTACGAGCGAACGTTCTGGCATATTACATGAGCATACATCTAACATAAATGAATAAAGCAGAAAGAATATGAAATTGAAATAAGATTCCTTAAGGGATAAAACTTTCACTAAAAATTATTAGCATCACATAATGTCCAACAATACTAATAGTCATGATAAAAAAAGACCGGAAAATTACAAAGTTTGTTTGACAACTACATCAGCCTGTGAAGACTATAATAAGTACCAATACTGAAAGAAAAATATAAAGAAGTCATCATATTCCGTCCGGACTCCAAGTAGAAAAGAGGCTCACCAATGGCAAAAGATAGAGATCCTAATGATGCGCCTGACCACGGACTTGAGAGCCAGAACCTACATCATGAAACGATGTAGCGCCAAAGACGGTAAATACGTGGAATGTATTGGTATGTAAAACCATTTCAGCAGAGTAGTAACGGAAGTGATTATCAATGTCAATAAAAATTCAACTTTAAGTGACGATGAGCTGGAAAAGAACAAGAGTATAACTAAATTTATAATTGACCAAGTAAAAATAAATTTAATTCTTTTTGTTATTTGTGGGAGCAAGTAGTGAACCGACATAAACCACCATGTGAGTGCATGGAGTTTGATCTCGACCCGATCAGCTAAGCCATCCTATACCTTGTCGGGGATAGGACATGGCTTGACATGATTTGCTAACAAGTATCCATAATTAGACCCTTTTCGGGACACATGAAAAAAAGAGTCATCCGACTTGCGGAATAATCTCTATCCTATGTCGGCAAACATACTTTTTGGGCATTTGCCGTTTAGACCTATGTATTCTCGGTGATCCAGCTAACTCCCTTATGCTCATAATGTTATCTTATTTATTTATGTTCAAAGTGGAAGCCTTATTAGACTCATGTTATAGTTTAGTCGTTTTAGGCTCATGTATATAATTTTGCCTTTTTGGGCTCATGTTGGAAATTCAACCACATTGGGTTCATATGTATTAAATAGATAGAATGATTGAGAATTTTTGGAGTGTCACGAACAGCAAGGTCTTGCTACATTACTGGAATATTTCATATCACAGTTTCTATCGCACATAATGAAATTAAGGAACAACTTGAAGTATTCTAGTTGGGGTTCACAGGTCAAGTAAAAAATTCATGTTTTCCAGCCATGAGGTCTTACAAACAAACAAAATTCATATCCTTTAATGGTAAGAAAGCCAAATAGTTCATGATAAAGTTATAAAACAACCAATACATCACCTAACAAGTAACTTAAAAGACAATTTTATATAGCAAGCATGGATATGTGAATCACAAAAGATGGTCACGTATCTACTGCAATGGGACATATTACATCCAGTAAACTATGTTGACAAAAGTTGGCGTAAATTCATCATTCACAGCAAATAGACAAACACATATGTAGATCCACCATTTAAGTAACGTATCATGATCTATGAACAGCTAAGTTACTTATGGATTTAAATTGTTCAGGTTTAGAGGATTGAATGCAACTGATGCCAAGCCTTGTATATAAACTATTGTACTTAATTTAAAAATATTCATGGATTAGGGAGATTTCAAATATTTTCCAGAAAACTTCCAGAAACTTATTAAAGATTTGGGTTCATATTATTTCTTAGTTTTCAGTTTTCCAGTTTCTCCAGTTCTCCACTTTGGGTTCATATTACAAAGATAAAGAAAAATTTGTGAGTAATTTGAATTGGGAGAAATAATAAAACTTACAGACTATGTGTAGGGAATTTAGAGAAATCTGTGCAGAAAAAACAGTTCTACATACCTCTTAAACGTTGAAAGAACTTGAAATTACAAGAAAAAATTTGGACTTGATTCCCTTCCAATTCTCTTTTGTTTATTAAGAATTGTGATTGAAAGAAGGAATATGGATATTTGCTGATGAAAAACTTATGCAAACTGATGGGAAAAGTAAAGCTTTTATCGTGTGAACTTGAGGAAAACAGGGGGACTCTTTTAACGTACAAAACTGGTGGAAACAGGGGGGAATTTTATCTGCTGAAAAATAATGCCTCTGCTGGATTAATAAAACATATGGAACTGATAATTAAAAGGGTTTTAATTGCTTGGGGTTAAGTTAAAAGGAAAGGACAAAATTGCCCTCGAAGGATAAGCAATGGGCCTGAGATGTTACACTCTTATGATTATGATTAAACAACTTTTGGTTGTCATTGATTGATTATTTCCTATATTATAATTCAAAATTTATCTATCTTGTATAAATTTTTTATAAAATATATCTTTATTTTTATTACCTGCAATAAAATACTTTTATAAAGCTACCACTCTCTATTGTTTTCACTTATACATGATAGAAAAATGACGAAAATGGTTTGTTATTGGTTGGTATGTCTTATTCTTAACAGTCAATTTTCTATCTTGAAGGTTATTTCCAACTGGTGTGAAATATGTGACAAGATAGAAAAGGCCAAACAACAAATTTGACATCAAACTCGTCAAGTGGATAAAACCTTTCTAACTAACGGATGTTGTAAAGGTAATCCAGGTGAAGCAGCAGCAGGAGGCATTCCATTCATACTTTGGTTACTGCAGGAACTGATTTTTTATTAATTTCTAGCCTCCAGCAGCAGCTTAAGGATGCTTTTCATATGAAAGATCTTGATACTCTTACATATTTTTTGGGGATGGAAGTTCATTATGATTCTTTAGGTGTGTTCTTAAACCAACACAAATATACTCAGGATTTGATTTCTTTGGCTGGTCTTTAAGAATCCTCCTCTATAGATACTCCATTAGAATTGAATGTAAAGTATCGTCATCATGAAGGAGATCTTCTTCTTGATCCAACTATGTTTTGGCAATTAGTTAGGAGCCTAAATTATCTTACTATTACTCTGCCTGATATCTCTTTTGCAGTTCAACAAGTCAGTCAATTTATGCAGGCTCCCCATCATCTACATTTAGTGGTTGTTTGTTGCATCATTCAATACATCTTAGGAACATCTACTCGTGGATTATTCTTTCCTAGTGGTTCTCCTATCCTACTTAATGAGTTTAGTGATTTTGATTGGGCTGACTATCCAGATACTTGCCGCTCTGTCACGGGTTGGTGCATGTTTCTTAGAGATTCCTTGATATCTTGGAAGAGAAAGAAGCAAGCCCGTGTTTCAAAATCTTCAACTAAGTCTGAATATCAAGCAATGTCTACAGCTTGCTCCAAGATTATTTGGCTTCATAGTTTAGTGGAAGAAATTGGATTTCCTCAATCTAGTCCTACTCCACTTTACGCTGACAATACAAGTGCCATTCAGATTGCTACCAATCCTATTTTTCATTAAAGAGCCAAAAATAATGAATTGGATTGTCATTCCATCACATAAGCTGTAGATGAAAGACTTATTACTCTTCCACATGTATCCACTAATCTTCAAATAGTGGATGTGTTTACAAAGTCAATAGCATGGCAATGTCACCAATTTCTAGTAGGCAAATTGATGCTTTTTGATACACCGGCATCAATTTGAGGGGATGTGTGTGTATTAGCATGATATTCTTGATATGGTGAATTTGTAGAGATATTATAGATACTATATTTAGTGTAGAATATTGGGGTAGCATTAGTTGTAGATATATGAAGAGATATTCTAGATACTACATTTAGTGAAGAATATTGTGTAGCATTAGTTATAGAATATTATGCACATTAATTTGTATGATTTACATTAAGTGTAGGATATTTATTTTGTGTATAAATACCGATATATTCTTATGTAGTTTGATGAACAAAATTGAGATAATCATTCTTCAGTTTCTTTTGTGTTTTCTTTGTTATTGACATTAAGACATATCTTTTTTTTCTCCTTTTTCTTTCCGTAGAATCGTTTGGAAAATACTCTAAGAAATCAACTTAAGTTAATCAAACAATCAAAAGAGCCAATGAATTGGAAAGAATTTTTCACAAGATTCTTACTTCTGAAGCACTGGTAATTAACTACTAACAGTAACTATTACTCCATAAAATTCAATTTCTTAACCATCCAACAAAGTATAATGTTTTTCAACATATATGGAACTGTTTGTCTCTGTGTTCTCTTCACATTTGTTTGTCTCTATGTTCTCTTCACATTTTTTTGTTGTCTGCTTCTAACCCTTTTAACTGGAAAAAAACAAATTTTGTCCACTACCCCTCCACATTTTCCATGTTCCTGTTGGAGCTGGTTTCCTCTGTAATATACTGGTTGTGTACTTCATTTCCTTCCTTATAATATTCATTAGTAAACTTTCTTTATGTATTGGCCATTTTACCGTCCAGCTCCACATAGATTTGGATACCCTGTTGGTTTTTAAACTCAGTTGGAAGGCTTTGTGAAATTCTTCATCAGACATGATTTTCTCCTCCACATCCCCTTGATGTTCTTGACTATCAACAGTATACTCATTGTTGTTGTTTTCCACTCTCTCATTTCTTTCCACATTCCTTTGAATCTTTTCAATACTTTTAGAAGTGCTTGTACATGTCTCTTCTTCAGCTTGTTTTTTGATATCTGGTTCCAATGCTTCAGGTTGAGGGTGGTTTTTTGTGTTCTGTTAGTTGGTACTTCTCTATTCCTTGATTGAGGTTTTCTACTAATAGTATCCAGAGGTATAGTAGGTTTGAAGCTGATTTTACTATTTATTTTTTTTGGCATTTTCTTCTTCTTGGTTTTCTTCTTGTTATTTAGCCTAGTTGCCATCTCTTCCACGTCTTTACTTTTATTGTTAAGCTTCTGATTGGAACTCGTCCCGCTTATGTCCCAAAAAATATACTTAATCATTGGAAATTATTGTGAGGGAGGTTTTTAACAGATGGAACTGTTTTGACTCTGTGTTCTCTTCACATTTTATCTTTGTTTGCTTTTATTCCTTTTAACTTCTGATAAACCAATTTGTCCACTACCTCTTCACATTTTCCAAGTTCCTGTTGGAGCTAGTTTCCTCTATAATATCCTGGTTGTGTTTGTCACTTCCCTTCTCAGTGTTATGTGGCCATATATTTTGGTCAATATCTTTGAAAATCCCTTGCAAGATTTAAATGGGGCCAAAGTTTGATTTAGTGATTGGAAACCTTTTATATGACATCATCCTATCATCCGTGAAGTCATCCATGACATCATCCTATCATCCGTGAAGTCATCCATGACATCATCCGTATCATTCGTGAAGTCATCCATGACATCATCCGTATCATTCGTGAAGTCATCCATGACATCATCCGTATCATTCGTGAAGTCATCCATGACATCAAATACTTGGAGACAAAGAAACTTTCTTCCTATAAATAGATGTGTTTCTCTTCACTTGAAGACACACCTTGAAGCATTTGAAATCTTTCATTGCTTTCTTTTCTTTCTTTGTCTTTCTTTAAGAGTATATTTTATAAGAGATTGGTTGTTGAGAAACACTTGTGTGAACCCTTTCTTGGAGTGATCTTGTGAGTTTACTCTTTTGGGATTTTTTTTGGGTTGATTAGAGTATTTACTCTAAATTTTTGTACTCTCTATTGTACTCTTGCTGGTATAGTGAAATTGCTCCTCTCCGCTTGTAGACGTAGGTCACACTGACCAAACCACGTTAAATTTGTGCCTTCTTTATTTTCTTTAATTACCATTATTATCAACTTGTTATTGTCTTTGTTATTGTCATTATAACATTGTTTGGCTAAATTCCGCAATAATCGGATTCCCGATCCTAACACTCAGAATATCCTTCAATAATTTTTCTTTGTGTATTGGCTATGTCACCTTCCAACTCCACATAGATTTGGATACCCTCTTGGTTTTAAACCTCAGTTGGAAGGCTTTTTGAAATTCTTCATCAGACAAGATCTTCTCCTCCACATCCCCTTGACATTCTTGACAATCAGTGGTATGCTCATTGTTGTTGTTTTCCATTTTCTCATTGCTTTCCGTATTCCCTTGAATCTTTTCCATATTTTAAAAGTGCTTGTACATATATGTCTCTACTTCAGCTTGAGTTTTGCTATCTTGTACACTGTTTCAGTTTGAGGGTGGCTTTTTGTATCATATTGGTTGGTACTGGTCTATTCCCCGATTGAGGTTTTCTCTTGGTTTCTTCTGTGTTTTCTACTAATAGATTTTGCTTTTTTTTCTTTGGCATTTTCTTCTTCTTGTTGTTTAGCCTAGTTGCCATCGTTGGTTTTTCTTCCACCTCTTTAATTTTGTCGTTAAGCTTCAGATTGGAACTCTCAGGTTGTTCCTTCATCTTATCCCCAGTGGCTTCACCTTGTATCATTGTTCCTTTATTTTTGAACATTATTACTACTCCCTTTCTCCTTGTTTTAATCTATATCAGTAGACATAAGCAGTTCTAAATTAGAATTCTTGTTGTTCTCTTTTCCCTCTATTTTCCTTTATTGAATTATGTTATGTCCTAGCAGTCTCTATCTGACGTCTTGATCTGAAAAATTTGCCTACAATTGTTAGTTTGCTTTCCTGTGCCATAACACAGTAATAATCGTTGGATTTGAATATCACTGCTGGTATGCAGTTGTGGGTGGCATAGCGAGCTCTGATTTGATGATGTAAAATGAGATTCAAGATACCACAATGAAGCAAATAAGATAAGATACAAGAGTATGATTAGGAAATAGAAATGAGAGAGAATAGATTTTAGAAGAAAGAAGGGAAAGCTAGCAATTAAAAATAATTAATTACTAGAATAAATCCAAGGGAGAAAGAGCCATTGAATTCACGCAATGGATTACTTACTCAATTAACCAAGAGGGTTCAATGAAGAGATATGAGGGATTTCCTCAAAAATTGAAGAGATACGAGGGATTTCCTCAAAACTCACCAAGGAGCCTAATTCATCAAAAAGCTAACTCCTCTTTCAATTATCCAAGACCTCCCAAGTAACAAATGACAATTTTTCATTGGGATAACATCACATAGTACTTCATCATGAAACTGTCCAAGTTGGAACTTCACCATAACTTGTTTTGTGATCTCTAAAGTTCCTTTTTCATTTGACCATGACAATCCATATGGTTGGGGATGTTTTCTAGTCTTCAACTTTAAGTGCTCAACCATGCTTGAGGAAGTCTTGTTATGTATAATCATGGCACCACAAAGTCCTTCAATTTTACCATAAATATGAAACATGTTTCTTTCATCCTTGTTTATCTTCTCTCTATTTCATGACTTCTAACGTAGATTTTGTACAGAGAGAATTTTTTCTTTGAGAGAGAAAGTTAGCTTTCTTAATCTGGAGTTGGAGAAAGTTATCATTAGTACTTGATAAGCTAACTAAAATAATTGACTAACAATCATAGTGTTTAAGCTATTAAGGAGAGTGAATGGATGGTGTCCAAAGATTTCTATTCTGAAAACATAAAACATCCGATTTAACTGAAGAAATATCATTCAACTCCATTTCAAACTAAAGAAAATATTCTTCAATTTGAACTAATTAAAATATCTAACTCTAATCAAGCTTTATAATTGGTGTCGGTGAAAATCTCCCTCGCTATAAGCTTGGGATTATTCCCCGTCCTCGTTTCCACAGAGGAAATGAATAAATGTAATGCTATAAATATAGGCATAATACATTTACAAGCCCTTTAACTTGACCTTAGATCACATCTATGACCTCCAACTTTGGATGTGTACAAGTAAGCACTTAAACTTATATAAAGTTGAACAAGTAGACACACATGTCCTATGTGGAATAATACACGTAAGATGTCATGTAGGTCACGAATTGGCCACGTAGGATGCCACATATGACACATGTGTTTACTGGTTCAACTTTATACAAGTTTTAGTGTCTACATGTGCACACCCAAAGTTGGAGGGCATCGATGAAAGTTGATGCCAAGTTAAAGAGCACATTTATGTATTATGCCATAAATATATCTTACATGTAAATAAAAATTTCTTGTACAAAAAATATAAAATATAAAAATAAATTTACAAAGTATTACAAAATCAATTGACTCACCTTCATATTAGCAACAAAGGCTGTGGCAGAGTGATAAGTACTCCATCATCCTTAATGGGGAGTCTTGCTTTCATCAGAAGATGAAGGAGACATATTTATCCCACTTATCTTGGTTTAATCTTTTGATCCTAACATCATAAAACAAACTCATCTCTGAGTGGATACAAAGTCGTCTTTATTAGGCATCAGTTTACCCTCAATATGGGACAAACTCATCTCTCAATTGATACAAAGTCGTCTTTGTTATGATCGGTTTACCCTCAATATGAAACTTTACAACGCAACACGAATATCGAGGTGGGCGTCAAATAAAACCGCCTCCATATTAGGGGTGCTTATCGGGTGGTTCATTTTCATTTTTACACTTATAGTTTTGCTTGTCATTTATCAATTGTTATATGTTTATGTTGTTATCTAACCAATAGGAGCATTTTTGGACCAAGATATTAACAACAGATACATTTTTATTCAACGTGACATAGTTTAAGGGCACTTTGATCCATTTTTGTTTATGAAATACTAAACTGCTCTCAAACTGTTAATCCAATAACCCGATACCAATGATTATATTCAATAACATTTTTCAATTTAGGTTACGGACTATGGTTTGATTTTCAACACCTCTACTACAGAAGTACTAGAAATAAGGGGGAAAAATAATAATTGGCTTTCTTTAAAGGGATGGAAGCTTCAAATCTCTTCCCTTTCATCACGTTGATCACTATCTTTTCATCTTTTTCACTCCCACAATATGTACCTTGAAACCTCAAAACCAATGGCAGAAACCTGAAGGGTTTCCACTTGCACACGACGATTTTCAATTGGTCATCTTCGGAGTTACCGAAAATGGAAAATGAAAATGCCTTGGATTTCAAAATTTGCCTTTTTTTTCACAATTCAATTAGAGGAACTGGGAAATTCAATTTGCCTTGGATTTATGATTTTTTCTTGATTATATGTGTGTGCGTGTGTGTTTTTCACTTTTCGTTGAATGCTTATTTTCATAGGTGATACGGCTTATCACCTTAGATTGATTTACTCTGAAGGTTGATTTGACTGTTCTTTATTTTGAGATCATCAGGTCTTTCAGTTGCAGAGATATTCTTTGGCACTGTTTTTCAACATACTTTTTGTGTATGAAATTTTGATTTATATGAGTAGTTCTTTGGATGGAAAAAGTAAGACCTTTTATGACTTTCCGTTTTTTGAAATGTTGTAGTTGGTACTGTAAATCTTCTTTTTTCGATCCATTTTGATCTATTTTTCCTTGAACCGAGGGTCTATCAGAAATAACCTCTCTACCTCCCTAGGTAGGGGTGAGATCTTTATACACTCTATGTTCTCCAGACCTCAGATGTGGTGGGATTACACTGGTATGTTCTTCTTCTTCTTCTTCTTTGGTTGTTGGTTCTGAAAAATCTTTCATTCAAGTGAAAAATAATTTGATATTTTATGATGTATAAAGGTGATAAAGGCACAAGAGTACGTGCCGACAATCACAAAATGATTTATTTATATATTGGTTTGGGGGTAGATTCTGAAGAGATGCAGTGTGATACTCACCTACTTGAGTATCATGAAATTCATCTTGTTTCTACTTTTCAGGAGAGAAAAATTGTGTCAACATTTTCTGGGGACACTTCTTTAACATGCTTTCCATTGTAGAAAGTTAATTTGAATGTTTCTCAAAAAAGGAAAAATAAGAATTTGTATAACTTTCCTTTTGATTTCTTGTCATGGATATAATTTGTCATTGCATGTTCCTTAGTTTTAAGTGGTTACATTTTGCTACAAGGGAATTTGTTTTTTTCCTTTTCTGTTTAAGAAATATTTTCCATTTAAATGGGCAATCGTTTACTTTTTCAAGGAGTATAAAAGTAACAAGAAGATACTAGAGAGAATGTGTCGATAGTATCAAAACAGTTGACTTACCTCTTAGATTCTGGGGTAGATTATGAAGGGAAGCGAAATGACAGTTTCCTATTTGATATTGCTTACATTCATCTTGTTAAGCTCCTACCTTTTCAGGAGATAAAACTGTTCACGATTACTCTAGAATAATGCACTTATTCTTAACCCTAAACCCTAAAGACAAATGAGGATCAATTTCTTTTGATAACATATGTTGGATTGGTAGGATTTCTTTCCTGTTATGTGGTATAAGGCCATAGATCTTTTTTTTTTACAAGAACAGAAATATATACTTTAGTGATATAATTTTTTCGTATCTTGAGACAAATAGTTTTCTCCTTTTTACCCTTGTTTCTTATTATAAAACCTTACATCCGATAGAAAATGTAAAGAACATAGATGTTTTCATAATATGCTTCGTATCTCTGGGGAATTTTGTGGGTAGTATACCATATGTTGTGAAAAATAAAGTTGATTTTTTGGAGGTACAAAAATCCTACATATTTAGTGAAGCTTTCTAGAATCTTGTAGAGTAGTATCTTTAATATTAGTTGTATTTAAGAAATGTGTAGATGTTCTAGAAAGTTGGATATATATAAATTCATAGAATAGTTCTAGATTCTTGTTAGATAGCTAGAAGATAAAGTTGTCTAGAATGTTCTTGTAGAAGTATCTAGAATAGTATCTAGAACCATCCCTACACAAGTATAAATAGGGGTGGCCTAGTCAATTGTAACCCAACCCAAAACAGATCATTTCAAGTAGTTTTCTTCTATAACCAAGTTCTCTACCCAAAATTCTCCTACTTCTTTCTAGCTTCCTTTTCTTTAGTTGAATCTTCCGATCTTAGTTAACAATCTTGGGCTAGCAGAAGGTTTCCCCAATTATATTTTTCTTCTGCTATTCTCTACATGGTATCAGAGCCATAGCCATACGTTAGCTTCTGGATTTTTTTCAAGATCGGGTTGGTGGTAGATTCAACTAGTTTACCTGTATGCATTTAAGCGATCACGTTAATGGACTGAAAAGGGATTTGTTGAATCAGTCCAATTACAAGGTATGAAAGATATGTATAGAATCATACCTTGTGGGCGAGGATTTGTGGAATGTTGTTAATGGGAGTAACACAAGTCCTCCTGCCGTCGTACAAAAAAATAGTGGCACACATAAGAAGTGGAAGCAGAATAATGTGAAGGCAAAGTTCATTCTAAAGAGGTCCATCTCCTCCAGTTTATTTGATCATATTATAAGGTGTAAATCAGCTCATGAAATATGGAGAACTCTCAATTAGTTGTTTAAAAAAAAGAAAAAGCTCGACTACAGATATTAGAGAATGAATTGGCAAACACCACTCAAGGTAATCTTTATATTGCTGAGTACTTTTTGAAGATTAAGAACTTATGTTCTGAGGTATCTTTATTAAATTCGGATGAGGCTATCCCTGAAGCACGAATAAGAAGGAATATTATTCATGGTTTGAAACCAGAACATATTCGAGGAATTTGAGAATTTGTTATCATCACAGGAGTTACTAGCCAAACAGATGGCTGGTGTGTTTGTCAAAGAAGGGGAAATAAATGCTCTTGTAGCTGACAAGAGGAGTTTCAAAGGAAAAGTAAGAGACATGCCTCACTCTCAATCCTTAGATAGCCATTCAAACTCGCCAGGAAAGAAGGAAGAGTCTTTGGATAATTTTGGTAAGAAGCCTTTCAGATGTTATCGATGTGGAAAAGTAGGACATATAAAAAGATTTTGTAGATCCGTAGAAATTAACATGGCTCAAACTAAAAGAGGTGTTGAAGAAGAAGAAGAAGACTGGGGAAGGTTCTTCACAGTTGAGACTCGAGAAATAGATGCCTTGTCTTTTATTAATTTTGAAAGAGACTTGATTGTGAATTCAAAATATAATACAGTCCATCACGTGGAGAAGAAAAGCACTGGTGTCACAACAAGAAGCAAGAAAATTTTAAAGACATTCAGGCTAGTGATATAGCAGAGTCTATCAAGATAATCAAAGAAGTAGATCATTAAACTCACAATCAAATTCTGGGCGTGGAGGATGTTAATGTAGATCCTGAACAGGCAATGTCTGAAACTATTTATGTCAATGGTGACCATTTCGGAGAAAGCATTGAGGAAAATGTTATGGAAGTTGAAGTCTCTAGTCAATCGTTGGACATATCAAAGTCAATCATTGGTTCAGAACAAGAAATAAATTATGCAGAAGCTATCAATCAAATAGATGAAGAAGACCTTGAAGGCCAAATTTCAGGTGGAGAGACAGACGACATAATTTTTGAACACCCTGAAGATGCCACACAGTTTATTGAGGAGTTACAAACGGAAGCTGATGGTGAATTCTAAGCTAGTTCTGAGGTTTTGGAGGAAATTAATGACCAAATCATCAACGACTTAGATGAGGACTCTAATATTGATCGAATTTCCCTATTTTGTGAAGTTGCATCGGAAGGAGAGGGTTCTAAAAATTTGGACCCTAAAGTTTTAAACTTGCTCATCACAAATGCTTCTCCAAATAATATAGTTGTTGAGGAGTTAAAGAAAGAGGGAGCTTGGAAACTAAGCAACACGAATTCGACAAGGAGATGAGTCACTTGATTCGCAAAGGCAAAAAGAAAATATTATGAAGTCGGTACATTACAAAGATGAAAATTTTGTCAATACATATTCCTATTCCTTTGCAGGGCCAATCGTTGACAGGAAATCTTCATCATTTGAAGAAGCAAGAGAAGTCATGCAAAAACTGCTGAGATTTTCAGCAAGGCATGTTTTGAAGCTTCGTTTAACTTCTTCTGCGATAATCTTGGGGTAGATTCCGAAAAATCACTTCAAGGGGGAGTGTAAAAAATAAAGTTGATTTTTTGGAGGTACAAAAATCCTACATATTTAGTGAAGCTTTCTAGCATCTTATAGAGTAGTATCTTTAATATTAGTTGCATTTAAGAAATATGTAGATGTTCTAGAAAGTTAGCTATTTATAAATTCATAGAATAGTTCTAGATTCTTGATAGATAGCTAGAAGATAAAGTTGTCTAGAATGTTCTTGTAAAAGTATCTAAAATAGTATCTAGAACCATCCCTACACAAGTATAAATATATATGGCCTAGTCATTTGTAACCCAACCCAAAACAAATCATTTCAAGTAGTCTACTTCTATAACCAAGTTCTCTACCCAAAGTTCTCCTACTTCTTTCTAGCTTCCTTTTCTTTAGTTGAATCTTCCAATCTTAGTTAACAAACTTGGGCTAGCGGAAGATTTCCCCAATTATATTTTCCTTCTACTATTTTCTACACATGTATCTTCATGACTTGCTGATTTAAAAGAATACATGTCTTGCTGCGATTGTTTCTGTTTGCTAAGTGTCAGGGGTTACAGTAAAATCTTATTTTATATGCCAGATATTTATGGTTATTTTTATCATATATTTAAACTCATCCATTTTGTGAATCCTCTTAAAGAACTTTTTCTTTCATTCTTGAGACATTCCTTGCAGATATAAAAGAAAATTAGCACCATTCGGACATGCAATAGCTCCTTCTGGACTAAAGAGGAGGATAAAATCTTTGAGAATACCCTAGTGATCTACTTCAATGATGATAATCTTTGTTGAATATGGGAGAAGCACTTCCTTGGAAATAACTTGAGGATATCAAGGATCACTATAATATATTAATCAAAGATATAGCAACTATAGATTCTGAACAGGTTCCATTACCTTATTATCCAAAAGTGTAAAGTGATTCCAACCAGAGTTCAAAAGCAGATAATGAATGGTGAATAGGGGTTTCCTGGAACAAAAAGGAACACAGGTGGGTTTCCTATACAGTTCTTACGGACGACGTTAATCATCTGATTAATGTTTACAATCATGTCTTGTAATTGATTGCATGACTTTCACTTTTAAGGGAAAAAAACTTCTTTTTTTCAGTTTCAAAAAAAGTGGTTTTCCTAAGAAATTTTCTTGTTTAGTGTTTTTGTTTTTGAGTTTTTAGACTTTTCTTTGTAGAGCAGAGACAGCTCCATATATGCCATAGGTGTATTTGTTCTTCAAAAAGGCTTCTGTTCTGGCTCTTGCTCTGAATATTTTAGGAACTTGTAGCTAGATAAACAGTGATTACATTTATTACATCCAAGTAGATTAAATTCATTAGTAAATACAAATTCTTTTTTGGTAGTCTATACAATGTACTAATACATTTTTAGCAACTCCTGAATTTTGAATATCATGTATGTGAGTCACTTTCATGCTGGCAATATATGATCAATTGTTAGCGAAAATGTGAAATAAAGGATATGAGAAAGACACAAGATTTAACATGGTTTGAATTCGAATGATCCTACATCCACAAAAGAATAGTTGCCTTTATATATTATTAACAAAGAAAAGGGAGAGATATCAATTACACTTAAGAGAATTACTTTCTCAACTCTCAACTCTTACAATGGATTAACTATGAATTTTTGGGATGGTTTTACAATGAAGAATGATCATCCTTTTATAGATGACCAAACTTGAGGTCCCAGCACAAAAGAAAAAAAGAAAAAATAAGTACAAAATTTGTCCTCCACAATTTTTTGCTTGCTCTCCAAGTTTACTTCCTAGCCAAGTAATTTGATACATGGAATTTTCTTCCACATGGATTAGATCCCACAAAAACCAAACCAACAATTTCAATCTCCACCTTGGTCTACGTTTCGAGCATGCGTATGAACAACTCAAGCCAAAACTTCTAAGCTTACTAGCCAAACCCGTTGTGAGAAACAAGAAGAATCAAACCTTTGTTGAATATATTAGCTCCACCTAGCAGTTGTTCTCTCAGAGTTGCATCAGTTGATGCGTACTCCCACCAAGTCCTTGTCGTGTGCAAACTTGGTGAGCAAGACTATCTTGGTCAACATGTCTGTATCGTTATCATCTGTGATAACCTTCACGACCTTGATAGTTCTGTCTTCAACGACATATAGAATGAAATGGAATCTAACATCAATGTGTTTGGTATGCTCATGAAATTTTTGATTTTTAATCAAATGAATAGCACTTTGACTATCACATCTTAGAGTTGATTCCAGCTGAACCAAACTTAATTCTACCACCAAACCTTTCAACCAGATAGCTTCTTTCACTGCCTTCGTTGCTTCCATATATTCTGCCTCTGTGTAGACAAAGCGACAATCGACTGTACGGTCAATTTCAAAGATTAAAGATGTATCTAATCATGGACCTCCTTCTTCAAGATCCCCTGCATAATCAGAATCCATATAACCGAGAACTGAAATACCTTCACCTTTTTAAAAGGTTAGGTTAACATCAAAAGCTCCTTTGAGATATCTCAATATCCACTTGACAGCTTCCCAATGCCACTTTCCTGGGTTGGCCATGTACCTGCTTACCACACTTATAGATTGAGCAATATATGGACGTGTGTATACCATAACATACATAATGCTACCAACTACACTAGCATAAGAAATCTTTAACAAATGCTCCACCTCATCCTCAGACTGAGGTATTTGTAACTCTAAAAGTTTAAAATGAGGAGTTAATGGTGTACTTACAGTCTTGCTCATAGGCATATTGAATATCTTAAGAACCTTTTCGATGTACCTCTTCTGTGAAAAATGTACAACACCATCTTCTCTCTAAATCTCCATTCCAAGGATTTTCTTTGTAGCTCCCAAATCCTTTATGTCAAATTCCTTACTCAACAGTTTCTTCAAAGTATTTATCTCGGTGACGTTGTTGCCAGCAATAAGCATATCATCAATATACAACAGTAAATAAATCATTGAGTTACAAAATTTCTTCTTGTGATACACACAACTATCAAATGCATTTCTTGGGAATCTATGTATAGTCATGAATGCATCAAACCTCTTATATCAGTATCTAGGGGATTGTTTGAAACCATACAAAGACATTTTTGGTTGGCATACATGATCATCTTTTCCCTCAGCTAGGAAAGCTTCAGGCTTATCTATATAGATTGTCTCGTCTAGATTACCATGCAAGAAAGTAGTTTTGACATCAAGTTGTTGAAGCTCCAAGTCAAATTGTGCAACCAATGCTAGTAGCACACGAATTTAGCTATGCTTCGCGACCAGAGAGAAAATCTCATTACAGTTAATTTTCTCCTTCTGACTGAAACCCTTTGTAGCCAATCTTGCCTTAAACATAGCATCTTCCACTTTTGGAATTCCTTCTTTCTTTCTGTATACCCATTTGCATCCAACTGTCCTCTTCCCCTTTGGCCTTTCAACTAAGACCCATATTTGATTTTGTGAAGAGACTTCATCTCTTTCGTCATGGCTAACCGCCATTGTGCAGCATCCTTGCAAGAAGATGCTTTAACACACGAGGAGGGATTATGATCCTTAATCTCTTCTTTTGTAGCTACGAACGCATATGCAATCAAATTTACTTGCTCTATAAGGTGTTTTAATTTTCGTATCTGCCTTTTTTCCCTTCTCTTCACAATTGTGTATGGTTCATTAACAACAAGTTCTTTATGATCTGCATCTTTTGACTCATCAACTTGAGTCTCTTGATCCTTCTCCTTGGTAAGCTCGACTGTAGCTCCATCTGCTCGTTGTTCCCATTTCTTGACAACTCCTCAGAAACTTTATGAGGATCAAGTATAGAGGATTACTCAAAGATAACATCTCTAATAACTACAAATTTGAGTAAAGACAAATACCAGAGCTTGTACCCTTTTACTCCATCCACATACCCTACGAATATGGCCTTCCTAGCCCTTGGTTTAAGCTTTCCTTCATTAACATGATAATAAGCTGCACATTCAAATACTCACAAGTGTGAATATTTAGAGGGTTCACCTAACCATACCTTATTTGGTGTCTTAAAGTCAATCATTGATACTGGAGATAGATTGACAATATGAGAAGCAGTGGGAACTGCTTCAACCAAAAACACTTTGGACATTTTGGCTTGTAGGAGCATATAACGAGCTTTTTTACGAAGAGTTCTATTCATCATCTAGGAAACTATATTTTGTTGTGTTGTGTACTTGGCCGTCTTATGTCTTGAGATCCGATGAATCTTTCAAAAATCATTAAACTATTCACTGCAAAACTCCAAGCCATTATCTATGCGAAGACACTTGATTTTCTACTCTATTTGTTTTTCAACCAAAATCTTCCACTCTTTAAATGATTTGATGGTTTGTAAAAGTCCACCACTATAGCTTAGACCAGACTCAGTACTAGGTCCGTATATAAGGATATTGAAGAACAATAAGAACATAAAGAGAAATTGTAAGAAGGTAAGTAACAAGAGATATTTATGTGGAAACCTCCTTACTCAAGGGAGTAAAATCACGACCTACCCTAGTAGGATTTCACCAATCTCTCCACTAATCACCAAGCAAAAAAATGATTACGACCCTTGTGTAATATAGGAATTAAACTCTTAATTTCTGACTACCAATAACTCTATTGCTACACATACTCACTATAACTCTACTGTGAGAAATCCACTAGCTAACTCTAGCTAGAAAACAACTCAACAAGAATTCAGCCACAAAACTACTCACAAGAATATCTAAGATGATATGTGAGTTTATAGTTGTAAGATCAATGCAAAAAGGACTCAATCAACCTAGAAACAATGATATATTTCACTATAAGCAAGTGGTTTCTAAATTACTGAATCTTTGCAGTAGCAAATGACGTTTTTACTTGAGAAAATATTCTTTTTGGATTGTACAAAAACTTGAGGTTCTCTCCTCAAGGATGATTAATATATATGATGAGCATTGGGAGAGAAGATTCCTTATTGGTGGATGCATGAAAGGACAACTGAAAATTCATCCCACTAATGTGCTAACACTGCCAGAGAGTGCTGGACTGCTGGTACATAAGACAAATATGTGCAATTGCATAACTGCATACTTGGACACTTGTTGACTTAACTGGTCTATCAACTTGGTTTGCCAATCATCAAAACATATAAGAAAAAGCCTGAACCTGGCCTGAACCTAACATTTTCCCCCTTTTTGATGATGACAAACTCACTTATTCATGCTCATGCTTCCCCATCACACCAGCATCATCTGATCAATCCAAAACTAAATCTTCCCTCTTTCTCCATGCTCCCTTACACAATTTAGTCACACCACACCAAATCTTCCCCCTTTTGGCATCATTAAAAATCTAAAACAATAAAACAAAGCAAATGTTCCATACACTATGAGAATCCTTAAATTATATAGTTGCTCACTCTTTATAGCCATGATATTAGAGATGAACTAGTGTAATTTGATCAGACCGAGCCTAGATCGAATCCTTTCAAAGTTTTTGATTCCAAGAGCCTTGGTGAAAATATTAGCAATCTTTTTCTCCATTCAACAAAACTGCAGGCTAATAAACCCCTTCTCAATATTGTCTCTTAGAAATTGATGTCGAATATCAATATATTTTATCCTTTTATGTTGGATAGGATTCTTTGCCATATTAAAAGAACTGGTGTTGTCACAGAATAATGGCACACTCTCAGTAATCACTCTAAAGTCCTCAAGCTATTACTTGATCAATAGAAGTTGAGCACAATATGAAGTAGCAACTATATATTAAGCTTTGGCTGTGGAAAAGGCAACTGAGTTCTGTTTCCTGGTTCCCTAAGAAATCAATATGAAGCTAAGAAAGTGAGTCATTCTAGATATGCTTTTTCTATCAGCAAAAAATCCAGCATAATCAGCATCAACATACCCAATTAGATCAAAGGTATCTCCAGATGGATAGAAAATAGCAAGATCAGTTATTCCCTTTAAGTATCTTAAAATTTGTTTGGATGCCTTTCAGTGAGACTCTTTTGGACATGTTTGGAATCTTGCACACATACCAATACTAAACACAATGTCTGTACTACTGGAATTTAGATATGAGAGAGAACCTATAAGACCTCGATAGATGGTCTCATTCATAGAGGGACCAAGTTAATCCTTGTCCAATTTGGTGGGAGTGCCAATTGGAGTGTTTATTGGCTTAGCATCCTCCATTTTGTATTTATTCAACAACTCAAGGATGTACTTTTGTTGACTAATCATAACTCCATCAGATATTTTATTTACTTGTAGCCCAAGAATGAACATAAGTTCACCGATCATGCTTATTTCAAACTCACTTACCATGAGCTTGGCAAAGTCATCACACATAAAATTTAGAGTTAATCCAAAAATGATATCATCCACATAGACCTGCATAATCAATAGATTCTTTCCTCTGGATCTTAAGAAAAGAGTGTTGTCAATCTTTCCTCTCTTGAATCTATTATCCAGCAAGAATTTCGATAACCTTTTATACTATGTTGTTGTTGTCTATTTCAACCAATAAAGAGTTTTTTCAAGCTTTAATATATGATTTGGGAACTCATGACTTTCAAACTCTGGGGGCAGCTTCACATATACTTCTTTCTTTAGGTATCCATTCAAGAATGTACTTTTTACATCCATTTGAAATAGTTTGAACTCCATGTAGGATGCAAAATTAATGAGAATGCGAATAGCTTCCATCCTAGGAACTGGAGCAAATGTTTCATCATAATCTATACCTTTTTTTTATTTTAGCCCTGTACTACCAGTCTAGCCTTATTCCTTAATATTGTTCCAAACTCATCCAATTTGTTTATGTACGCCCACCTAGTCCCTATAACAGTTTTGTCAAAGGGTTTAGGAACTAGATGACATACCTTATTCCTTTCAAACTGATGAAGCTCTACCTATATCGTAATTATCCAGACTTTATGTTTCAAAGCTTCCTTGATATTTTTAGGCTCAATTTGAGATAAGAATGGTGAGAAAGCAACTATGTTTCTTGTCTTAGATCAAGTGTGCATTATTGAATCAAGTGGGGAGAACAGGTTATCTAAAGGATAAGACTTCAAGTGCCTCTCATTTGATTATTACAATTCAGCTTGTTTCCATCTGGTAGCTGGTTCCTCTACTGGTTCTTATTCACTACCTTTAATAGTAGGTGGGGAGTTATTGCTGTCCTTTTCAAAGGTATCAGGCTTTGGAGCATTTGGATTTTGAGTTGATGAAGAGATGTCCCTAGCCAATTCATTCTTACCCCATTCACTTGTAGATGGGTTTCCATTTGTTGAATTTGACAAAGCAACTGATTCTCTGAGGCTTTACAGGAGTCTTCTATGTGTTCTTTATCTAGGCTTCCCTTTTCACGTAGCTCATTCATCTCATCAAAAATCACATGAATACTTTCTTCAACACATTGGGTTCATTTATTAAATACTCTGTAAGTTTTTCTTTGAGATGAATAACCAAGAAATACTCTCTTATCACTTCTAGGATGAAATCTTCCCAAGTTGTCCTAACCATTATTTAGGACAAAGCACATGCATCGAAACACCCTAAGATGAGATACCTTAGGTTTTCTTCCAAACATCGGTTCATAGGGAGTTTTTTTTAGCAGAGACCTAATTAAGCACCTATTCATCACGTAGCATGCAGTGTTCACTGCTTCTACCCAAAAGCTTTTGCAGAAATAATTGGCAATCAGCATTGTCCTTGCAATATCTTCAAGAGTTATATTCTTTCTTTCCATAACTCCATTCTACTGAGGAGTTCAAGGAGCTGAGAAATTATGACTAATACTATTTTCAGCACAGAACTCATCAAAGTTGGAATTTTTAAATTCAGTCCCATGATCTGATCGGATGCTTACTATCTTACTGCCTATCATGACTTGAACTTGTTTGGCAAAGTTAATGAACACCTGAAGTGTCTCATCCTTACGTTTTTAAGAATAAAGTTCAAGTATACCTTGAATAGTCATCCATAATTACAAACATATATCCTCCTCGACTTGGATTTCTTATAGGACCACAAAGATCCATGTGAAGAAGATCAAGTGGCCTAGAAGAACTAACCACTTTCTTTGACTTAAAAGAGGTACAAACCTACTTTCCTTTAACACAAGCATCACACACTTTACAGTTCACAAATTTCCTATTGGGTAGTCCACGCACTAGTTCCTTTGACATTAGCTTATTGAACAGTGAAAAGCTTATGTGCCCCCAACCTTTTGTGCCTTAGCTCATCATAATTTCCAACAACACTTAGACATTTTAAATACTCTCCATAGATAGAATCAAGATCTACCACATACATATTTTTTCATTTTTTGGCAATAAAAATCACTTCACCAGTTTTAACATTTGTGACTATGCATGAATCAGATATAAACTTCACATTATTTCCTTTGTCATATATTTGAGATACACTCAGCAGATTATACTATAGTCTATTTACATAGTAAATATTTTCAATAGCATGAGCAAGAGACTTACTAATCTGACCAGCACTAAGAATATATCTTTTCTTTCCATCCCCAAATGACACACTACCTCCTTGAAATGCTTTGAGTGAGAGAAAATCCTCAGTTTTACTAGTTATATGCCTTGAGAAGCCACTATCCATGAACCATTTTTTATTTTTTTGAGCGCTTCATCTCACTTCTACCTCATCATCTACTTCAACATTAGATTTGGCCATGAAAGCTAGCAAGGAATTAGATTTTGTTGACTCATCTTTAATCATGAACATGGATATGTTATCACCATCCACCTTTTTATCTGAATAACTTGAGGAGTCTCCCCAAGTTTCTAGAGCTTGCTTACCTAACTTGTCAGTTGCTTCCCTTCTTCTGACTCTATTGAAGACCTAGTGCCTTTTATAGGTCCTTTATGAGTTTTCCTTGGTTATATCCTTATAGTACAGCTTGTGAAGAGGACATTCTTTGATATAATGACCAGGTTTTCCACATTTGTAGCACATATCATTCCTTCTGAACCCCATGCTTGAGTTTCCTCTATTCTTAAAACCTTCACTTCTTACCCTCTTTTAAAACCTTCGAGTGAGATAGGCCATGTCATGTTCATCATCACTTGAGTCATTTTTGCTTGCCTTCAGAACCATGCTCCTTTCTTTCTTGGGGTTATTTCTTTCAGAATCCTGCTGACGTTTAAGCTCATATGTCTTCGAATTTCTAATAAGCTCATCTATCATCATAGTTTATAGATCTTTTACCTTCGAGATGGCATCCACTTTGCTTTCCCATGAAGGTGGAAAGTTACTAAAAATATTCTTGACAATACATCTTGATGTTTTCTCCAAGACACTTGAGTTCATTCGTAATAGATGTAAATTGAGTATGCATTACTTGAATGAATTCTCCTTCGCTCATCTTAAACAGCTCGTACTGAGTAGTAAGCATATCAATTTTTGATTGCTTTACTTGCTTGTTCCCTCATGAGCATTTTGTAAAGCTTCCCATATTTCCTTAGCAAATTCACAAGTAGAGACCCAGTTGTACTAATCAGGTTTTATCCCACATATAAGGATCTTCTTATCCTTGTATTTTTTTTTAATCTTCTTCTTGTCACCTTTATTATAGTCATTTCTAGCTTTGGGAATAGATAGAGTGATTTCCCTTTTTTTAACAACTTCCATGGGTACATAAGGGCTGTCACAGATCATATCCCAGAACTCACAATCCTTCGCCATGATGAAATCATGCATTCTAGTCTTCCACAAACTGTAGAATTGCCTATTGGATATTGGGGGTCGAGTAGTTAATTGTCCCTCCTCGAGACTGGGTGGTATACCATATTGAACAAGATCCTTCTTAGATGTTAACCTTAGAGGAAGAACCCCTCTGGTACTAATTGATAGTTTGTAAAAGTTCACCATAGCTAAGACCTGATTCGGTACCAGGTCCTTATATATGGATATTGAAGAACAATAAGAACACAAAGAGAAATTGTAGGAAGGTAAATAGCAATAGATATTCATGTGAAAACCTCCTTGCTCAAGGGAGTAAAACCACGATCTACCCCAGTAGGATTTCACCAATCTCTCCTCTAATCACCAAGTAATAAAATGTACAACTCTTGTGCAATCTAGGAATTAAACTCTTAATTCCTACACACTAGCAAGAACTCTATTTCAACACACACTCACAAAAATTCTATTTTGTGAACTCTACTAGCTAACTCTAGCTAGAAAACAACTCAACAAGAATTCAGCCACAAATCATCCCACTAATATGCTGACACTACTAGAAAGTACTGGACGGCTGGAACATAAGATAAATGGGTGTAACTGCATACAGGGACACCAAGTGACATAACTAGTCCTTCAACTAAGTTTATCAATCATCAAAACATATAAGAAAATGCTAGAACCTAACAAGCTTAAAAAGCATCACTTTTTGCCTTCAAGAAACTCATCCAAACCTTTTGTGAAAAATCATCAATGAATGTGAAAAGATATCTCTTTACACCCCTTGATGGAACATTAGAGGGACCCCATAAATTTGAATGGGTGTAGTCTAGCACCTCTCCCATTTTGTGCTTGCCATTATGAAGCTGACCTTCTTTGCTTCCCTAGGACTAATTGCTCACAAAATTCAAGTGTGTTGATCTTCTCACAATTCAAAAGGTTTCGGTTGCTTAAAATCTCTAATCTTCATGCTCTCATATGACTCAGGCTTATGTGTCATAATCTTGCCTTGTCATTATTTGATAACTAGACTATAGATGCATTAACAAAACCAATAATGGTGCTTCATGTCGGTGTGTAGAGGCCATTCTCCAGCTTGGCCTTCAGCATGGCTAAACAACTTTTAATCACCTTAATAGTTCCTCCTTCGCTCATGTACTTGTAGCCTTGTTTATCCATAGTACCCAGGGAGATCAAATTCTTCTTCAAATTAGGAACATGATAGACTTCTGTAATAGTCCTCATGATTGCATCATGGTAGCGAACCCGAATTAATCCAATGCCAACTATTTTACAAGTTGCATTATTGCCCATTACTGCGATTCGTCCACTTATTTCATATTTATTGAACCAATCTCTTTGAAATGTAATATGCTAAGTACAACTAGAATCTAGAACCCATTTGTTGCCATAGACTGCACTATTGCATCATGTTGTAAGTACATATTCATTATCAAAATCATGCAGTTGTTCAACAATGGATGCACTCGCCTTTTCTTTGGACTTTGACGTTGGGCAATCTCGTTCAAAGTGCCCCTTCTTATTACAGGCCCAACACTCTACACTCTTCTTATTCACATGAGGCTTTGATTTATGCTTTGATTTGTTCCTTCCCTGTTGGCTAGTAAGTCCTATCACAAAGAGCCCACTAGCTTCATCATCTTTATCTTCTTCAAAATGCCTCCGCATATCATAAGAGTTAAGTGATTGTCTCACTTTCTCAAGAGTGATAGGATCCTTGCTATACATCATTGAATTATCAATATCACGATATTTTGAAGTCAATAAAAATAGCAAAGCACATGTTGGCATCTCCTTATTCTTTTAATTCTAGTAGTAAGTAGGTTCATGACAAGTTTATTTAATGCATCTAGATGGTCTTGCAACAAAGTATCTGACTTCATCTTAAATGTGTGAAGATTCCATTATAACAACTTCCTTGTTGTCAATGACCAATCCTGGTAAAGCCCTAGCAACTTGTCCTATAACTGTTTGGTCGTCTCATCAGTACCTGTACTCACTTCACAGAGCACGTTAGGTGCAAGAGACAGTTGGATGACACTCAATGCATTGCTTTCAATCTTCTCCTTGTCTAAATCCAATATACCACTAGGATACTTTCTGTCAATATCATGGATTAAACCTTCCCTCCACAGTAACACCATCATTCGGATCTTCCAAATATTGAAGTCGTTGTGCCCACTAAATCTATCAATTTCAAACTTCATGGAACTCATCATTACTTATTCTTCCTCTTCTACTACAGATAATATTTGGAAATACATAAAACCAAATTAATTCTTTACTGATGTGGAAGTTCATACTGTGTTGCAACCACAGAGCATACTCAGATAGAACCTTGGCTTTGATACCAATTGTTTGCAGAAACTTAAAATAAAGAATAATAGAAAGACACAAGATTTAACATGATTCAAATCTAAATGATCCTATATCCACGAAAGAACAACTGCCTTTATATTATTAACAAAGAAAAGGGAGAGATCCTAATTATACCTAAGGCAATTGCTTTCTCAAATCTCTACTCTAACAATGGATTGACTATGAACTTTGAGATGGTTTTACAATGAAGAATGGTCATCCATTTATATATGACCAAACTTGGGCTCCAAGCATAAAATAAGAAAAGGAAAAATAAGTACAAAATTAGTCCTCCACAAATTTTTGCTTACTCTCCAAGTTTACGTCCTAGCTAAGTAATTTGGCACATGGGATTTTCTTCCACATGGATTAGACCCCACAAAAACCAAACCAACTCTTTCATCTATGGAAATAGACTAGGGTGATAACATGTTATCGGGACAATGTTCTAGTATAGTTGTATCCACGGTGGGGTGTTGTTACTTTTAATTAGTGTTATCTGTGATATGTTACATAGTACATGCAGATGGGAATAAATATGCCTATGGAGTCGTACCTTTTAAGCTCTTGGCTTTATAAGATGTAGTGTGTGGTTAGCTGATTGAGAGAAAGTAAAACTTTTAACTAAATGTTGTCTCATGATCTTGTTTCTTGGATTAACTTCAAAGCTGATAATAACTTATTTCTCTCTCTTTCCTACTATAAGTCATTTTTCCAAGGCTTAGATATATTTGGAAGAGGTGATTGGGGAAGTATATCTAGGCGTTGTGTGATAATAAGAACACCCCACGCAGGTGGCTAGCCATGCCCAAAAGTATTTCAAGTGTCTCAAAGCCATCAACAAACCGACTAGAAGAGGAAGACCAAGTATTCTCGATAGAATTAGTGCGGATGGTGAAGCCTCGAAAACTTCACAAAAGGTACCAAGCACTAACAATGAGAGCATGTTGCCTCAAGAAAGCACCAGTGCTAATCATCATATGATAGCATTCTCTGGAGAAGAGTTCTTAGGCCATAATGTTGCTTTTGTCAATGCAATAAATAGTCCGTATCCACATGTGAATGATGAGTTCATATTTGCGATGACCTAATCATGGAGCTGGAGGATGCTAATAAAATTGGGTTTCTTGTTGATGTTGGAAGATCCCTATTTTCTAGCAAACAACTATATACTGCTTCTAGCAGTGAAACTTACCAAGTACCAATTTCTGAGGACATGATTGGGCCTGCTTTCGGAGGATCACAAGCAGTGTCGAGTACTAACTATGAGAGCATGTTTCCTCGAGAAAGTACCAATGCTGGGAAGATGATAGCATTTGCTGGAGAAGAGTCCTCAGGCGATAATCCTTATGAGAATGATGAGTACATTTTCAACTCATCATTGCCACTTCTGACATAATTATGGAGCAGGAGGATGCTAATGAAGTTAGGTTTCATGTTGATGCTGTAACATCCCTATTACCCAGCTAACAGCCATGTACTGCTACTAGCAGTGGAACTTACAGTCATCCTATCTCTAGAATTTGGAGTGACCTGAAGTATTAATCACTGAGAACATGGACAAAGACAATAATATAAATTCCATTTTTGATGTTGGGAAAGCACCAACTACTCATGGAATGCTCTTCAATGTTGTTCATAGCGGAATTTTTGGTGACACAGTTTCTAGCTTCAGTGCTATGAATGCACCCGAGAACAATGCAGCTGCTAGCATTGGTGCTATGAATGCACCTCAGAACACGGTGGCTGCTTCTGCTCTGTTACCTCCCTTCGTGTCACGCCCCGAATCCCATCGAGACATGATTGGTACCCGTAGCCGATAAGGCCCGAGAGAACCAACCTTTGCCTATGTTCATTCGTATGCATATCTTCGTATGAACCTTATTAAACCTTATGCAACTATGCGGAAAACATGAACATTGAAACATATGCTATATACATATTTAGGCCACTTGGTCGTTGGGGCCATCACATCAAATGAACATTTATCTTTTACATTTATAACCCACACGTCTACAAAAGCCTCTAACAGATGCATACTAACAGTCGGGACAAGTCCCCGCTTTATACTATCTTTACAACATCAACACAACTGTACACCTATGACTTGGAAAGTCCCGAAGCAACTGGGGCTCACTAAATATCCGCAATGTCAACCTACAATGGAGGTCTACTAGGGCCTGTACCTGCAACATGTAAGGTAATTCCCTCGAGGGGGTCAGTACGAAAAATGTACTGAGTATGTAAGGCTCATACAAAATTCATCATACATAATAACAACAATAATAGAATCAATATAAGGAAATAGAAATGTGAATAAACTCTCTTTTTGTATTTGTGGAACCATGTATATTGCATTCTTTACTTCTCTTGTCTTCATCTTTTATTCATCTATATTGTTCTACCCATGCTAGGCTGTTCTGTAGCCCCTTGGATGAGATTAACCCATGCTAGGTACTTTGACCCCTGGGATGTTATGTGAACCCATGCTAGGCTTTCGTGTCGCCCCTGGGATATCATTAACCCATACTAGGCTTATCGCCCCTGGGATGTTATATTAACCCATGCTAGGCTTTCGTGTCGCCCCTGGGATGTACCGTCATAACCCATGCTAGGCTTTTATATCGCCCTTGGGATGTATAGGGATCGACCCATGCTAGGCTTTTATATCACCCCTGGGATACCACCCGTGTTATTGGGATTGACCCATGCTAGGTATTTTAACCCCTGGGATACCACCCATGATTACTTCTTAACTATACATCTTTTATTTCTCGTGTTATTAGTACTTCCATTCTTAAGAGTGATACAATAAGGATCATGACATAATTGGAATCACACATATATAGATATTACATCTTCACTCTTGTACTTCATGAGATTGACATCTTTACTTATGAGGAATAGATATATTAACTTGCATATCACCTCTCTTATTACTTTTACAAGATTGGCATTTTTTACTTGTGAGGAATTGGTACCACCATAATTACAAAATTATAAGACTTTGGAACATCATTGGGAACACGTATATACATTACTTCATTCCTTCCTTATGAGGGATTCATACATTCACTTATGAGAGATTTCTATACGCACTTATAAGAGATTGGTACAACCATGGTCATGACACTATTTGAAACACACAAATATTACTCCACTTCTTACCTTCATGAGATCAACACCTTACCTTGTGAGGGATAGGTATATTAGCTCGTATATTACCTCTTCACTACTCTTATGAAATCTTATCTAAGTAAGCATAGGATATCGGGCCTCTACCTTTGGGGGGGATACAATAACTAACATAGCACAATATAGGGATTTTCTATATTGAACTTATACCCCTTTAGAATGTGATCCATACTTAATGAGACATATAGTAACCAAGAACCTTACTTCTTTACAATCTTATACCCTTTACCTAGTTATGAGAGTGACACACTAGAGATCATGACATTAAAGCACACACTTATATACACATCTCACTTCACTCCTTTCCTTCAAGAGATTGGTACACGGATAATCATCATACCATAGGACTTTGGAACATGACATGATTGGAAAATGCTATTCAAGATCAAATAGATTCTCTTGCATCTTACTCTCTTGGGATAGTTCTTTTAAGAAATTACCACGTTATGACATCTTAGGAACTTCAATCAATGAACAAGGGATAAGTGAATCATAATTCATCTAAGAATAGGGTACATAAGAATAACAATATACGTCACCCTGAATTGATGTACTTCAAGCCTCTCGGAATTGAAACAAGCCCAATGTCAATAGGAACAATATGTTGTAGAAGGATACGGAAAGAGTAACCTTACATACCTTGTGTTCTCAATACGATTCTACAATCTTAAGTGTGCATACAATAGTCCCGCTCCGTCCTTGTGTTCCGCTCTACAACACAAGTTCATAACGAAACCAACATTAACCACCAATTACCTTACAATGGCATACAATAACAATAAGTCACATGTTTAGCTTTAACTTGTCATTTCCCCCTTGACAATACCATTTATGAAATCATCATACCAATAATCCCACAATATTCCATACATTGACCAACACATGATAACCAATAGCATGTCACACCAAGCTCATATTTTACACTTTTTCATCACCACCACATCACAATTATTCCATCAAATTACTTTAATACACCTCACAACAACAAATCGGCCAAACTCCCATAATTTACACTTATAGAAAAATAACAAGTTTGGGGCCATAATAACACCATACATGTTATTTTATCCATAACATGCTTTTTCATTAAGACCACAAGTCATAATCCAAGTTACAATCCCATGGATTTCACATCTTTTACCAAAACACAAAACACCATACTCAACACTTCCAAGCATAACCAACATGATATACATAATATCTAATGCTCATAATATGTTAAAGTACAAGAATAATCACTTACCCAAGCTTGGAAAATGGTGATCTTGCTCCAAAAAGTGCCTTAGGGTTTGAGAGCCCAAAAGGGTGTTCTTGAAAAGTCTAGAGAAAAAGATAGAAAAGCATGTGTCAAAAAATCTGATTTGTGCCCCTTTTTATAGAGACTTGAAGTCCTATTTATCCACCTTTCTCAATTATTGATTAGTCAAAAGAAGAATGGGTCATTTGACCCATTCTTGGTCCCATGTCTTTTGCCTTATTTTGGGCCTCTTTTGAGCCCAATTTACTTAACCCAATAAAATCAATAATTCCTCATGTTTAATTCATTGCATATGTGTTACGACATTATTTCCATTCATGCAATTCATAATTGTGGCCTTAATTCCAAAAACAAGCAATTCTAGCCATGTATGGCTTATTTTGACTACAGGGGTAAAATCGTCATTTTGATGCCAAATTCGTTCTCGAGTACTTTTATCATACCAACATAATACCTTACTCATTTCATGTATACACTCATTATTTTAGAATAAACGTGGCAAAAATCGGCTCGGTACGACCCCGGATACCCTTGGGACTTAGAAATTTCCAACTTTCGAAAAAAGTGGAAAAGCCAAGGTGGCACGCCCCTGGGCGCGCCAACCTACTGCCTATGGGCTAAAAATTTTAGCCCAGAGCGGAGTGGAACGGTCACAAACGCGCCCCTTACTTAGTTTTTTCGAAAATTCCATTTTTCGACTTCTTTTCGCGGGTTTGGTTAGATACTTCAAGTCCTATTCTTTAGCTCACTTATTAACCTTAATATACTTTATTTAGAGGTACTCTTAGCCTTATTTTGAACCCCACAACTGTGCCATAAAACTCACAAAACAACTCTTATGAAGGGCTAATCACATGTATGAAGCCAAATTTCAATTTCCTCAACATTAACATTACCAAATGCATACTTATAGCTATCGACACCTAAGTATACATTGTTCAATGTCGGAACATAGGTTTAGGAAGGTACGGGGTGTTACACTTCGCCCCCCTCTTCTAACTTTGGTTTTTGAAGACTTTTTCCATTATGTTAGACTGTATTACTCTTTTTTATCTAATCATACTCTACTTTAGGGAGTAGTATTTTGTCCATCTTTTAACTCTTCTGAGAGGAACTCAGTTGGCTTTTGGTTGAATTTTTTCAAAAAGAAAAAATTGAGTTAGCAATTGTTTTTGAGTTCTGCAAAACTCTTTGTTTTTATAGTTTTCTTTTCTTTTGCCAAATACTACTAAGCTGAGTTTATTTCTGTATTCTCATAGATATCTGATCATAAAATAAATCTAATGCTATGAGGAGTTGAAGACCAAATTGGTACAACTGGAAGAATGGGAACAAAAAGTAATTTACTAGCCATCACCGAGGGATGGGTGGGGTGGGGGTGGGGGGGTTATCGAGAAAATGATCAAAATGGCCCTTAATGTATGGGGCTTTAGTCCTTCATACATACCACTAACCGAATAGTCCTTAATATATATTTAAAAAAAGTGATCCTTTAAGTCCTAAATATATGCCTCATAATCAAACTTCTTAATGTACAGAAAAAGTGACCCTTTCCTTCCCGCCACCACCGTGAGCGCCTGCAAAAGTATTTTAGCATACATTTTTATTGCTTTCTTTATAACATAGTTTTAATCTTGTAGCAAGACACGCAGCTGGGTTATGGTTTCGAAGGCAAAAACATACACTAATTATTGGTAAAAGAGTTTCTACTAAAGGTAGCAAAAGTTGTCTCTTCTCGTCATATAAGATTTGGTTATGGTCGAAAGGTTTCACTCTCATTTTTTAATATTTTTATACAACTCACCTGAGTTGTTGATTAAAATTATATTTTTTTTACTTGCACCATTGCTTTCAAGGTTTAGGACTAAAACGATCATTTTTCCATACATTAAGGAACTAATTCGATGGCATGGTATATATGAACTAAAAAGGATATTTTTTGTACATTAAGGACTATTTTAATTACGTGTTATATAAAGGATTAAAATGATCCCTTTTTCTATATATTAAGGTCTATTTCGGTTACATGATATATGAAGGACTAAATAGTCCAATCCCCAAACATTAAGGACCAATTTTATCATTTTAGAGTCCATCGACTGTCGAGAAACCCGATTATCAAATTGAATGTTTACATGAGAATCTCCAATCCAAGCCTCTTCTGTCAATCTGGGGCAGTAAGACTTGCATAAGCTATTTCTAATAAACATTCAAGAAGAAATTGGAAGACTACTGATTAATTTACCCCGAAAGTAAAGAATGATGGTTTGATGAGCTCTTTGTCACGCCCCAACTCCTATCGAGGCGTGATTGGCACTCGAAGCCGATATGGCCCGAGAGAACCAATCTTTGCTCATGTACTCTCATATGTATGTTCGCGTATGCATATCATGTTATATTATGTAATTAAATATCAGTGACGGAAGTCATGGCAATATGAGCAATGTATGAAACTTGGCCGTTAGGGCCATTACGTCAAAATGAATGTACATCTCTTACTTTCATCTTCCCACATATGTCTACAAAGACTCTAATAGATACATGACCATGTCTATACAATATTTACAAAATGTCAAAACCTAATGTACACATGCAACTGGGGAAACCCCAAAGCAACTGGAGCTCACCCACAACCTGCGAGTATCTCGGCACCTACTGCGGAGATCTACTAACACCTGTGCCTGCAACATGTAAGGTAAATCCCCCAAAAGGGGTCAGTACGAAGAAAGTACTGAGTATGTAAGGCCATGTGAAACTCCAATAATACAATTAAGCATAAGAGAATACTCTATATGGATATACCTCCGTCCAAAAATATGTGGAACCAAGTTCATTACTTCTATTAGTCTCAATACTTGATCAATCAGTCGCATCATTATCACTTTCTTATAACCATATTCGTGTTTATTTACATCTATGCACGTGAGGAATATATTCTCATCTCTTTACAACTATTTTCATTACTGTGCACTCAATTAGTTAGTACCGGGCCTCCACCCTTGGTGGCTATAGGATATAAGTATAATACCGGACATCCATCTTTTGTGGGCTATCATATGTAAATATAATACCGAACATCCACATTTAGTGGGCTATAAGATGTAAATACAATACCATACATCCACCTTTAGTGGGCTATCATATGTAAATATAATACCGGACATCCACATTTAGTGGGCTATAATATATATAATACCGGACATCCACATTTAGTGGGCTATAATATATACCGTACATCCAGCTGATCAGTGGGCTATAATATATACCGAACATCCAGCTGATCAGTGGGCTATAATATATACCGGACATCCAGCTGATCAGTGGGCTATAATATATATACCGGACATCCACATTTAGTGGGCTATAATATATACTATAATACCCTAACATGATATAGGGATTATTCCATCTTGAACTGACTGACACCCTTTGGGTTGTGACCCATACTCAAGGTAACATACAGTAACCATATGTACATCAGTTCTCTACAAACCTTATACCCTTTAGATAGTTATCCATTCTCAATGAAACACAACCTATAGTAAGCATTGGTGCATTGCTTCTTCACAATCTTATTTTCGTGACATAGCTATGAGAGTAATACATTAGAGATCATGACACTAAGCTCACATCTCACTTCATGAGATTCACATCTTCACTTATGAGGAATAATTATACCACCTCGTACATCGCCTCTTATTACCCTCATGAGATTGGGACCAATAAGCAATGGGGAGAAACATGTGAATAAGTAATATTGGAAACAGAACCTTCACGGAAATGTAACATTGTTGGAACTATTGGACAATGATCCATGAACAAGACACATGAATATAACCACCATTGAAACCTTGGGACATAACCTCATCGGACTTTTAGAACATTACTCATGAATATGAGACGTGTGTATAACTCTATTGGAACTTTGGATCATGACACTAATTGAAACACACCACTATGCCTTACCTGACTTTCATACTTCATGAGATCACCTTCACTAAGCACGCCCTTATATGCACATCTCACTTTACTCCTCTACCTCATGAGATTTATAATTTCACTTATGAGGACTACTTATACTCATTTGTATATCACCTCTCTTTGTACTCGTATGAGATTGGGCCTCTTACTTATAAACAATTGGTACAAGGATAGTCATCATACTATAGAATTTTGGAACAATACATGATCGGAATAATGCTATTCACACTAAACAAGCTCTCTTTACCTCGTTACTTTCATTGAGATAGTTCTCTTAGACTTTACAACAGCTGACAACTTAAGAACTTCCGTCCATAAATAAGAACTAAGTGAGTCATGATTCGTCTAGGAGTAAAACACATATGAATAACAATATATATCAACCTTAGTTGGAGTACTATAGAACCCCTTTGGAATAGAACACTTTTGGAACCTTAGGACAATGAGCACTAAATATGACACATGTGGATATCAACTATTCACCAACCTGTGATGCAATACATTAGAACATTTGAAACTTGTGACATGTTAGCCAATGACCAAGAGTCAACCAATAGGCATGAGTCATGTGATTCACCATTGACCAATGAGTAAGGAACATGTGAGTAACACTATTTTATAACCGAAAATGGGATACCTTTGAACATTTCGGAATAGAATAGGGACAATGACAGTGAACACCATATGTTGCAGAAAGATATAGGAAAGTAAACTTACATACCTTCACTGCCAAGTATGAGTACACAAGTCTATATATGTACACAACAGTCCAGCTCCTTCCTTATGTTTCATTCTACAATCCAAGTTCACAACAAAGTCCATGTTAACAACCAACTCCCTTACAAACGTATAAGTGTCACAATGCGTTACGTGACTTCCACATAGCTTCATTTCATCCTTCACAGTACACTCCATTGTATTATCATACCAACAACATCATAACATTCCACACATTAACCAAAATATCACACATCAATAGCATTTCACATCACACTACCTTTTATGCTTCCTTATTAACATTCCGTCACAATGACTTCTACCAATATGTCTCATCACAACATATGAACAACAATCCATACTTAATACAGTCCAACATGCCTCTATGCGAAACTTTAAAGTCATTAAAACAACATCACAAGTTGCTAATTATATCCATAGAGGGTACGGGGGCTTCGGGGGATCAACGGGATACGAAAACAACCAAAACACAATTCTGGACTGACCTGCGTTGGAACCTGCGCCCGCAGATGGCCCTTGGCAGCAGCCAGTGCCATCTGCGCCCACAGATGCCTCCGTCTGCGGGGGCGATGCCCATTTTGGTCCGAAATGTCATTTTTTGGGTCTTTTAATGCAATGAATGGTCCATGATCATAACCAAAATTATTTTAACATATTCTTGATCATCTTAAACATCAATGAACAGACATGGTTTTGCAACACACAAAAACAACACCAATACGACGTTTTTCCCTCACTTACGCCACCAATTCCATGAACAAATTTTCTACAACAATTCCAAGTGTTACACATAAAGGAGAACAAAGTAAATACATAACCAAACCATACATATTCATATTCAATCCACCAAATCCACCCCCTTCAATACCACAAGTCTATTCCCAATTTTATAAGACAAAACTCCTTGCCAATTTAAGCCCTGATGTAGTATTTCACACATAGTAAATTTTCAATACATCACCAACATAACCAGCATGTTATACACCATCTCTCATGCAATAGATATATTAGATGATAATAAAAAATGCTTACCAAACTTGCAAAGAGTGATCTTGGACCAAAAGATGAAAGCTTAGAGTTTTTGGTTGAAGAAATAATGTTGTAGAAAATTCTAGAATGGGACATGTGTGGAAACATGAATAAAATCTGATTTTTCCATGCTTATATAGGCCCTCAAGTCCCTTCTTATCCAACTCTCAATATTATATATATGTTGAATGGGTCAAATAGGGAAGAATGGATCTTTTTCCTTCTTGTTGGGCCATGTACTCATGCTAATATTTGGGCCTCAATTGGGCCCAATGGCACAAAATTAATTTAGCCCAACTAATTACATGTATAATACCCCCACAATCTCATGTTTAACTAATTCCATAAACGTTATGTACGAAAATAGGTTCGGGAATGGACAGGGTGTTACACTCTTGTTCGCCCCTGATGGACCTGTATACTCTTTGTCTTGTTAGGTAGATAGGACACTCTCTTTTTATCTTAAACTAGAGGTAAACAAATACCTTTTCAATAGAAACATTTTATTCTTAATAGGCTTATTCAGCATGAATCAGAATTAGCCCGCCCCTCCCCCTCTCCCTCAGCCCCCAGCCAGAACTACATATGTCAGGCACTGCAAGAAACTTTAATACAATTAAACATGTCCAGAAAATCTACATGATACTCTAGCATTTTAGTTCAAATTCTTTCCCAAGCGAATAGAAGAGAGGGGGAAACGTATAAGCCTTTAATGGCAACTAACGGACTAAAACAATTTGTGTTCGTTTCATTTGATAGTTGTACAAAAGTTCGTCAGTTAAACTGATGTTTCATCCACTCGGGTTCAAAATCTTCCGCAAGCCAATATGATAAAGGGAAACTTATAAGACATATATTGGCGACTAACGAACTAAAATAGTTTGCGTTCTTATCTACTGAACATATCTGAAGTTTTCATTTGATAGTTGTACCAAAGTCCAAATTCGTATCCAGCTCTTTATATAATTCCCCAACAATGCTTCTGCAACAATAGAACACAACAATTTATTATTGTGCACTCATATCTTAAAAAACTGATTTTGTAGTCTGATTTTGTTGCAAAACTTGATAATTAACTCTTTGTATCGCTTCAGCAATTTCCACCCAACTCTTTCGGTGAACTCCAACATTCTTTCCTTCTGACGGATGTTGACACAGGTACCTCATAGTGTTACAAAAACAGGTGTACCCTTAGCTACTAAAAAACTACTTTTGTACATAAATTTTTAAATGGAGGACATAAACGCCCTAGTGAAGCAGCCCGGATGAGCATTCTCTCCAAAACATGGCTAGAAGCCTGGTTCACTCAAAAAAATGGGTTTTTTTTCATTTGGGTTGGGACAGGAGGAGTTTAAAGGGGTAAGGTAATTTGTTAAAGTCACGTGACATTTTGAAATTAAAAAATAAGATTTAGGATTTTTTTTTAGTTCATATATATCTGTTGACGAAAAGAGTAAATATGCACCATTCATTAGACAGTGGGGATATGTATGCGCCACCTTTTTAACAACAAGTATATCCTCTCTAAAAACACAAAGTTGAGGGGTATATTTTCCCCTTTTCCCATAAATGAAACTTTGGAGGTGATGAAGGTGATTGGTAAATTCATAGGAAACCAGCAATACCTTCTCTAAATTAATTTCTCGTACATATTGAAAATTAATCAAGTATCAGCTAACATTAAAAAACAAAATTGTATGACTTCAAAGCAGTACATATTTTGGCTGATGAAAATCGAACCTCTGATCCTCGTGATAGAAAACCAAAAGAAATAAAGCTCTATATTTACTTGATAAAAAACAATGTGCTGCTTGATTCAGAGTACATGGCTAAGCTTTACGATTTGGGGTTGAAGCTTGAGGAAGAATCATGCTATAAACTACATCTAATCAATTTAGTACTTGTATGCACTAGCACATTGTGTAAATGATACTCTATGTTGCCTTCTTCACACTTCTACAGAGACAAATTTAAGCGTACTTGTTTAAATGCCCGTGATTGAAGAATTGCAGCTTCTGTTGATCTGTAAAGCAGCAAAACTTGGTTCAGAAGCTGTATTTAGTAAAAATAGGATAGCCCAGTACACTAAGCTCCTACTATGTGTGGGGTTCGCAGAAGGTCCTAACCAAAAGGATCTATTGTACATAATCTTACCCTGCATTTCTGCAAGAGGCTATTTCCAGAATAAGCTGTATTTAGTAAAAAAGGGTAGTCCAGTGCACTGAGCTCCTGTTATGTACGGGGCCAAGGAAAGACCAAATCACAAGGATATATTATATGCAGTTTACCCTACATTTTTTCAACAGGTTGTTTTCACGAGAAGTTGTATTTAGTGTGACATGGGAAAACCAAAAAAAAAAGGGCTGGTCTATACTGCTAAGAAATCAAAAGTCTATGCAAACTGTGAAAAAAGAATTAACTCACGGCATGTGTACATCATAACACCAACCTCACAACAGAACAGTAATATAGTTGAGGTTACGACTGCTAACAAAATAATGAACCTTCAAGGATTGAAACATAGAAATATCTAATCACAAACCTTCAAATCCACGTGTGTACAAAATCTAGCAGAATCTTGAGACTGCTTAGTTATTTTTTTTCTAAATTAAAAACACCAATGAAATGATAGTTAGTTGGGAAGTGCAAGAAAGTAAAGCTAGGTATAAGAAAAAATAATCTATCCTGACAACTAGATTAATGAACTTCAGAGATAAATTAACTACATCAGTCATCACCAATGTAATAAAAATAATAATTTCACCCTCTTTCTAAGGCTCTTTCGTGCTATCTTCTAACTTCGAAGTTCAACAGGATTATTCGAATCAAGTTTGTAGGCTTTTACTTCTTTTAATTGGCTATGGAGCTTGTTTCCATGAGAAGTAGATTGACTCAAATTCTTCATATACATCAAATGATCCATGAAACATGTAACTATTTCACTTGTGGATTGTAGGTTAAGTCTCCTCGGATGACAACTTCATAGCAAAGCATCCACAAGCATGGGAATCTTTTGAGGGGACTCTATATCTATATCTAAATCTAAATTGTCAACTAGCGGAACGGCAACTCTGTGTTGTAGTTCCAAATCTTTCCCGCTGAACTTAGTTTCTTTGTCAAAATGAATGGAAACTTGAGACCAAGAGGCCGAGTTTGATAGAAATTTGCTCAACTTACAAAGCCATGTAGTATCTAAATCGCAGCAAAGCAAATCTATTTTTAAGTGCTTTGGTTGTCTTGACTATCTTGCAATTTTCAATTCAGGAATCAGACGTCCTATTTATTCTAGCGATACCTAATTTGGAGCATCAATCTCCCTTATGCCACCCGTATCGTCCTTAATCTTCAAGACCTCTAGGGATGGAGATCTAGAAATAAGGTGCTCGAGAGATCCATCATATGTCAACATGGGGTGACATGATAGATCTAAAGATTTCGGATTCTAACATTTAATAACATCCAATCTTTTCGGTGAAGAACTAGAGTAAGACAAATGTTCAAGAGTTGGTGCTTGGATATTAACAAGCTGGTTTCTTGTTGTACAAATGGAAACTGACTTGATCTTTTGAAGATTTAGCGGCTCAATCTTTTTCCACTTCCAATAACAATGCTCAATTATGAAAGACATTCATGGGAAAGCTATTAAATAGAGTCTGAATCATGTTATCGTCAATACATAATATAGAGAAAGCTTTTTCAAAGAATGTCAGTTCACCACACCACTAGCTAATGAGGTACGCGTCAGATCACAATGATTCAGAACCAATTTTCTTAATGGTTTTTCTGCCAAAATTTTGAAAATAGGCAAGCAGTACCATTCAAAGCTAAAAACTCTTAAGACCAAATCTTTTGCGTCATTTTAAAGTGCAACCTCAAGCCACTTATCAATGAGAGGGAAAACTCTATCGAAAATAGTAATAGAGTACAATTCAAACTTTTCGATTGGGATTTCCCATCCTGTATCTCTCCATGATATTATCAACTATTTTCATACTGTCTTTGGAATAACAACTGTTAAATCCAAGTTGGGATGAATCGACCATGCTTGCAGCCATTTTTTTGGAGAGAATAATCATTTGGGTTGTTATTTAAAGCTAAGATAATAGAGTATTTTTCAAACGATGCATTCACGAAATATATCAACTGTTGAGCTCATAGAATTATTCTTCTTACTCTCCATCCATATCTTAAGAAACCGTTTTTAACTCCGATTTTGCCACAAAACTCGTTGATTAGATCTTCATCTTGCTTCTATCATATGGTTTTTTTAATCCTTAAATATACAGTTTTACTTGATAAAAAACTAATAAAAATCTGCTCAAAAATTCAGTTTTACTCTATAAAAATATGCACAAAAGTTTTGCTAGTAAGACAATTAAGAAAGAAAGATCTCCAAACAATTTGTTCTGTCTCAAATATTCTGTCACAATTTTGTTATTTCCTTGGTGATATCTTGAAGATACATTATTTATGTTACCCTCCTAAAAAAATAACGAATTGTTGTAATCTCTTGTTTTAAGTTTGTTACAATTCATAAATCTGTGTGTTATTAAATATTTTCTACCCGCTCCCTTTTACCCTTTGTCATTTATTTTGATTGCAGACATAGAGTTTGATTGTTTGCTCCATTGTATTCACATTTGGGTGAGTTGACATCTCTTCTTTCATGGATATGTGATAAGAAGTATTTGTTGATGTAAACCTTCCTGGATTATTTATCTTGATTGTGTTTTTTAGAGTCGTGTGATCATTTATAATTATAGCTTTGTTTCTAAATATACTAATTTTGGGAGGAAAGGAAGGGTGTGAAGTGAAAAGGATATGAATTAGGTTTCGTCAACTCTAAATTTGTCAAGATGTAAAGTAAATCAAGAACAATATTTGAGAAATTTTCTTGTTGTATTTCTCTCTACAAAATACATTTATTTATACAAGCTCTAGAAACTAAAATAATGATAAACAATATTCTAAATACAACTATTTGTCTAATTCCTATTGGTTTTGTATATAACTACCTAACAGAAAATTATTTCTTTCTATGCTAACATGTGCCCCTCATGTGCCTGTGAGGAAAGTTCTGGCATGCTTTTGAGGTTGATGGCCCGGATTAAAGTTCGTAGACACTGGACGCTTAGGATTATATCTCGTAGACACAATGGCTTTATGATTTCCACGTATCTGTTGACTTAATAAAGATCACCAAGAGACTTTGAAGTCATCGAAGTCTTTGGTTGCTGAGAAATACTACAAGAAACTTCGGATTGCCAACAAATTTTGCCAACCCCCCAAATCTGTTGGTAAATTACTAATGTATTACCGACGGATTAGTAACAAAAAGAAATTTAAGAATTTAGTATTGGATTACTAATGAAATACAAACTGAATTTTACCAACCATTTAATTTCATTAAATATTGAGGGAAAAATTTAGCGCAAAATATAGTGACGGAATGCTAACAAATTACCAACGGAAACTTCACCAACCAAAAGTATCCGTTGGTAAATTACTAATGCCTTAAGAATCCGTTGGGAATCATTGTGGGAAAAAGTGGCGCGTAATTTAATAACAAATTACTAACATCTTACCAACAAATTTTGCCAACCGAAGTTAGCCGTTGATAATTTACTAACAAAATTGGTATCCGTTGGCAATTTACCAACATAACTAGTTTCCATTGGTAAAGTTACCAATGAATTCTGAATCTGTTGGTAAACTTGCCAACAGATTCTTGTTCTGTCAGTAAAGTTTGTCAATGAGTTAAGCTTTAGTTAGTAAATTACCAACATAATTATTTTTGTTGGTAATTTACCAACTGAACTTTTATTAGTTGGAAATTTACTAACAAAAATGTTTGATCTGTTGGTGAATTTGCCAACAAATTCTGTCCTGTATGTAAAATTTGGCAACAGATTTTGTTGTCCTTGATAATTTCTCAATGAGTTCTCATTCTTGTAGCTTGTGTTTAGTCAAGTGATATGAAGTCATGAATTCAAAAAAAAAAAAAAAAAAAGAGCATAATTTGGGATTTAAAATCATAATTACAATTTTTTTAAAGTATAAGACTTGACTCATAAGTTTATACTTTGCAAAAAAACACTCATCATTTTAAATTTTATGAAAAAAAGACTCGTGCTCGACGTGAAGAGATTGTTTGTACCATGTGAAAAAATTTATTAAAGAATAACTAGTTACGTATAAAATTATGTATATTTGAAAGTTACAATCACAAACATTTATTTATAAAAGAACATGGAGATATCTGATTTATCAATGCAGTACCTTCGGATGTTCCTATATTTTATTTATGAACTATGATATGCCATTTTGTAAAATTGTATAAGAATTGGAAAATTTTTAATAGTTTTCACAACATGTGTGAGTTTTTCATGTTTATGAGAAAAAATTACAACTTAAAAAAATCCAAAATGCATATCCAAACAAAACTTCAACTTCAAATCAATTTTATTTCAGATCACGATTCCATATCGCATGCAAACGGGCCCTTAGAAAACTTTGCCAACAACGTTGTTTGGTATGAAGGATAACAAAATGCAATATTATTTTATCCTCTGTTTGATTAGGGGTATTAGTTAGTCTCAGAATTATTTATCTCGACATTTATACCACAATGATGAGACATGTTATTTGTTGGGTGTGCGAACAAAAGACCTACATCGGTAGCTGGTAAGTGGTGGTATCACACCCTTCTCAAAGGAACCATACGTAATACTCTCGCGTCATATGGCTCCATCCCGAAAGCAGGGCGTTCCCTTTCCTTTGACTAACGGGTCCTTAAACCTTTATGATTTCATGTTGAACCTGGTCTCCGTCTTTACACAATAATTAATGAGTATATTTATATACATTCGTAGCCTAAACTAATAGACAAATAGTAAATACATCAGAAATAAATTTATTACCGGACAAATAGACAAGTCCTAAGTACACAAGGCAACGTTATGCATTGATACCCCCCATTGCAAATTGAAGGTGGCTTGTGCACCTTGAGTTTGTCAGGCAAAAACTAAAATGAGCCTTTGAAAGAGGTTTAGTGAATATGTCTACCACTTGATCCTTTCAAGAGAGAAACTAAACTATGAGATCATGTCACACAATCTTATTCCGAATAAATTGAAAGTCAATTTGAACACGTTTAGTGTGAGAGTGAACCGAAAATTGATGTTGATGGAGAGATAAGAAGCACCAACATTATTACACCATACGATGGGAGTTAGGGGAAGTGAGATGCCAAGCTAAAAAAGAAGTGATTGCGTCCATGTTAGCTCAACAACGATGTCATCTAGGTATTTATATTAGATGATCGAGATATCGTTCACTATTTTCTAGAGGATCAAGAGACCAGAGACGAGCCAATGTACATGGCATAACTGTCAATCAACTTATGACCATTAATGCTTTCAGCCCAATCAGAGTAGACGAAGGCTTGTAAAATGACACACAGAGCTTGCGAGATGAAGAACAAAAATGATTCAGAGTGCTAATGATAGCAGAAAATACACTTAACCACAAACTGATGGTTCAAAGAGGGACGATAAATGTATTGAAAAACTTTATTGACCGCAATGAAGATGTCTGGTTGAGTCAATGTCAAGTATTTTAGCTCCCTAACTATTAGTCGATACAACCCGAAATGATAAAAGATCAAGCTATCACCTTTATCACTTAACCACTTAGTTTGAGCACTTCTAACTTATGTTCTAGAATTACTATTGTTATATGGTATGTTTGTTCCCAATAATTAATTCTTGTTGGTCTTGCCCTTGAGGACTTCTTAAATATATACATGATCCTGTCATCCTTGAGTGTTTGCACATACTTTAAGGTTAATTGATTTATTTTTTCAGGATCGTTCATAGTTCGAATTAACTACTAAAAATTATGGGACTTTACAGAAAAATAAAAATTTGAAATTTTTTTTTTGTCTTTTTAAAATTTGTCAATATTCACGTACTTTAATTAGAATTTTTGATGTTTTAGTGATTTTAATTTATGAATCTCGAGGTTTGTACTCAGAAATTTTCTCAAAATAATTATAGATTCTTAGGTATATGGATTTGTATGAATTTTTTATATTCTTTTTATATAGGTGATGTGGATTTTTTATTTTTTTTTTGATAAGCCAATCCAAAAAGAATGAAATACACCATTCATTAGCAAGAAACTATTTAGCTAATTTTTAACAAGAAAAATAATTTAAAGTTTTTTCTTTTCAAAAATGTATTTATCCAGAGATAATATGAATTATTTTGAGCTAGAAAGCTCCCCAATTAAAATTTGGAGCGAAATTTTAACCGGGAATAGTTACTATTATTTTTTTGGGTTAAAAGCGGGAATTTAATTTTGAGCAATTAAATTTATCTTTTTCTTTTCTATGTTGTTGTCTTCCCCATTCCTCAACCAAGAAGTCAAGGAAACCGTTGTCTAACCCTTTGTTCATAATTTTCTTTTGATCGACTCCAGCTTTGGCCTGAGCAGGGGTCGAGCTTTGTTCTCGCCATCGTCGTTCTCCTGTAATGTTTTAGCTGTTCTCAATTGTGTTGATTTTTATATTTTAGTAATCTGATCATTTTTTCTAAGACTGTTTCAACAATTGGTTTTAGGGAAATGAGAAGTTGGGGGAATTCTCCATAGATTTTGCAGAATATGGTCTAGAAGGGGCAAAACCAAAATCTATCAAAACAATGGCCACTCTCCAGTAAGTTCTCTCCCTTGTTGCGCACAGTTCACCTCATGTTAAGCAAGTATTATGCTTTGATTTTCTGTTCTCAATTTTCAGCAATTTGACCCAAATAATCATTCTAACATGCCTACAATGTACTGCTTAGATATTAGTAGTAGATGGAGTTTTGGGGCTTTGCTAAGTGTAGTTTTTGTCTACTTGATTCCTTTGGTGATGCTAATTTTCTAATGATTTGGTTAGTTAGTCTCTGTACATTTTTTTTCCCTTGTACATAATGCTTGGAGATTATATTAGTAGAGTTACAGACCAAACTAATTTAAAAATTGGCCAATTAGGCCAAGTCCATCACCTGTTTGATTATATAACCAAATTATAGGAGTTGTATATTCCTTTGTTTATCACCAATGTACTGAGACCAACTGATATATTGGGGAGAGGTTTCTTAATTCATTCAGATCAACTGACTCTTGTTGGTGATTGATCTTAACTTGGTCAACGTTATTGCACTACAAGTTAGCAGATACAAGTGTACACTTTCTTGTATCTATGGTTAGAGTATGACTTGCTATGACAATCTTGGTTGCTGAGAAGCCTTGTGTTCTGGTAATAAATAGAGTTTCCGACTGACATTTATGCATCCATATGTCATCCCAATACTTAGGTGTTTGGATGCATACTTATTCAATTCTTTCTTTCTATATGAATTAGCATTTGTTATAATTATTGGCATTAATCATTATCATTGTTATAGTCTCTCTCATTCTAGATTTCATGGTTGGTCACAGTGCTCCACTTTGTTTCTCCGTAAGAGTTCTATTGTTCTATTATGGTATGTCTCATATAAATGTCTTTCCTAATGTTACATGGATTACTTGTCAGAGGATGTCATATCTATTGCATAAATCCTCAATCCTCTTCTTCAACAGAGGTGAATAGTTGAAATTTGAAGATGAGGAAGTCTTGGTCTTTTTACTTTTGGTGGAAAATTACTCAGCTAATAATAATAAACTGACATTATCTTGAAATTGAGGGTCTATCGGAACAACCGCTCTACCTCTAAGGTAGAGGTTTAGTCTGCATGCATTCTATTCTCCTCAAACCTCCATTTGTAGGATTACACTGGTTATATTATTGTTGTTATAATAATATAAAGTGATAGTTTATAAAGCTAAATAAATCGAGTCCAAAATAACTTACATCAAAGAGTGTACAGTTTTCTTTCTCTTTGCATTTCTTTCAATGCATAGTAGGAAAAAGATGATAAGATATTAAAAATAGGAGGATCATAGCTCAACAAAATATTGAGAAAGAGAAACAATGTCTTAATTGATGTACGGGATCTAAAAGCAAACTCAGAAGTGAAGTATGCCAAGCATATTGAGCCTTTCGATCATCACTCCCTTAGTTCTCGAAGTGGCCATTTTGTTATGTGATTTGATCTAATTGTTGGGTTATGGGTCTTTTTTCCTTTTTATGTGGATAAATAAAAACTCAATTTGGACCAACCCACTTTTGCCCATAGGCCCAATTCTATGGGGCATATATATAGACCTTCTTAGGTCTTATTTCACTATCCTCAAAGAGAGTTTCAGCAGCCACAAAAGAGAGAGTGTGTGCAGATTTTCGCTCAAAATTTCAGCCCTAATAGCCAACTTCAAATTGCGATTCCCGCTTCGTTTCTTGTCCGATTGAGCTGATTTTTGGACAGCTTGTTCCTCTCATCTCAATCTTTGATTAGGAACTGACAGAGTTGGATTTGGTGACCGGCAGCTCTAGTTTTGCATCCGTGAACAGTAGCTGCGTTTTTGGGTGATTTTGCTCCTTTATTTCTCTAGTTTTTGGTGCTGTGATTTATATATTGTTGCTCGTTGTTTGACACTTTTTTGGTGGCCATTTTGGAGAACATTTGTTGTAACTCTTGGTGATTATAGTGGAGGTTTTGGTCTCTTGTTTTTTTATTCTTCACACTGAAGGGTTTTCCACGTAAATTTTGGTATCTCGTGTGATTGATTTTATTTGCCTTGTCTTATCTATTTTGATTGATGTGTTTGCTGCTTTATTATCATTGTGCTTGGATTTATTTGTCTCCTCTTGGTTCAAATTGAAAGGGAAAGTTTAGACTTGGGTATTTTTCCGCTGCTATCTTGTCGTGCATTCTTTGCTAGTGTCTTGGCTTTCCCAACAAAGTGGTATTAGAGCTAAAACACCACTGGGAGCAGAATTAGTCAAAGAAACTCGAAGAGTTTTCCAAGAGTCTGGCAGAGTATTAAAAAACCAAAGTCCCTGAATTTCTTCATCAAATTTTACACCCATTTCGGACAGCTGGTCAAGGACACCCTGAAAATCATTTATATGATCATAAATAGGACTGCCATCTTTATATCTGATATTCATCAACTGTTTCAACAGGAACAACTTGTTATTGCCAGTCTTCGAAGCATAAAGTGTCTCGAGCTTGTCCCACAAATTTCTGGCATGTGTCTCATTCACAATATGGTTTCTAACACTACTGCGAGGAGGTAGCAATTCCATCCATGACCATACTAATGGGTGTAAATCTTGTAAGGGGTAAATTGTGTATTGGCTGCTGAAATGCCTAACTCTTAATCAGAAAATCGCTTCTTTAGTTGTTTAATTTGTTATGGGGGCCATATGTGAGACTACATAAGTAAACTTGTTTATGTTTGTTGTCTTGCTCTACGGATTCCAAAAGCTTGCATTGTATTGTATATGTTATCTAATTTTCTTTTCACGTTTTCTTCCCTTTTTCATTTTCCATGAGGAGACACTTGGAGTTACCCGGTGAAATTCAAGCAAACAATTCTCATGCCGCTTTTCAGACATCTATTGTTCATCTGTGGACGATGTGAGCTTTTCCTTTTTCTGGAGGCTTGAGATTAGTTATGTAATGGAAGATATTACATTCTGCTGCATTGTTGAGATCATTTCTAGCATGTTGATTAGTATGTATTATGAAATACATTTGATATGTTGTTGCTAATAAATGCAAACATTTATAAAATGACGAGAGTTTTGAGTTTATTTAAATTTCCTTTCAGATTTTTAAAGTAATATTTAACATATATATTAGTGTTGAAATTTGTAGAAGTTTACTTTATTGGCATATTAATTATGAAATCTAAGAAATGAATTACAAATTTTTTATCAATTATTGTTTTTTTCTGTTAGTAAAATAGCTAATGAATTGGTAACCTAGGAAACCAACTCCATGGATTAAAGGAAGTGAAAATATAGTGCAAAAATTAGAAAACAACCCCAATGTCGAAAAACACGTAGAAATAATAACCTTTTCTATAAACATATTAGAACCAATATACCAAAAATATCCTTCTATTATAATTTTTGCTAAGACGTATTAAATCCTGTTAATACTGTTGGATCTTTTGGTTTTTCCCATTTTGTTTCTGGTAAGATTAATTAGACAAAGAGATAATTACTACGAATCCGCATTTAGACAACAATGACCAAGGGACCCCCTCCACATTGGTATCAGAGCATAGGAACAAAATTAAACAATCAGAGCATAGGAACAAAATTAAACAATCAGAGCATAAGAACAAACAGTCAGAACAAAGTAGCAAAGTAACTAAGTATAAAGATAAAATAACAAAAGAACTTGAATATGGTGAAGAATTAACTTTTAATGACCCTAGATATATAAGACTTAACAAACAAATAAACATAGATAACAAAATACAGAAACTCAGAAAAGAATTAAATGAATTATATGATGAATACGAATATACTAGAATACCGACACTCATAGATGTAATCTCATATACAGAATATAAATATATCAAACAATTCAAAAAACAACAAGAAACTAGATATTAAAATGACAAAACCAATAAAAATAAATTATTTGACAAAAAAGATTCAAAAGGGATATAGAAGAAATGTCCAAAGAAAACAAAAGCTTAAAGAAATTACACAAATAATTAAAGATATAAATAACTTAAATAAAGCCATGACTAGGTTAATAGTATCACTAGACAAATTAAATATAGCAATAAAACAGACCATAAATGGATAAACCTGAATCAAGTAACCCAGTATACAAAAATCCAAATACACCAAGAATACTAAGAAAAGCAGAATTACTTAGAAAAATCATAGATATACGAGAAGAAATTAATCATAGAAAAGATAGATTAAACCATAATATATTCGTCGGAGTAAATAACCAATCAATAACAGCACAAAGACAAACGATAACTGAATTAGAATTAGATTTACAAGTTTTAGAACATAAATACGCATATGAATAAAGAAGAATACCCAGTAGAAGAAAAAACATTTATAGGAACAGAAGGAATACAAATAATTATAGTACATTCGAATTTAGGAAGCAGATATAGAAAAATAGGAACTAATCTACATTTAATGCCAGACCAAAATTCGGCAAAACTAGAAGACAGTTTAGTAGCAATGGTAAGATTACAAAAGGAAAACACTGAAATAGATCAAAAATTAGAAATTGAAAAAATACGTATGGAAGCGAAAAAAGAAATAGAACAATTAAAACTTAAACAAGTAAAAGAAGAACCACGACAAGAACAAACACATGAAACAACTCCAAATATCTCACAAATAGATTATGAACCATCTAAAAAAATAAAAGAATTAGAAAAAGAATTAGCTTTACTTAAACAAATATATGCAAGAAAGGTTAAAGAGAAAGAAGAACGACAGAAACTATATAAAGAAAAACAACTAGAAAAAGAAAAACAGTTAGCAGAAGAATTAGAAATTAATCCAGACATAACAGAAGAATTCACAACATTAAGTATAAATAATATAGAAATGGAAGATGATGAGCTATCCGGAGAAGACCACGAAATCAGTGAAACTTATACAGAAATTATGGATCAAATTACAAACACAAATTTACAAATAAATACAACAAATGCTAAACCAAATGTAAATACCATAAAAGATGAACCTAGTACCAGTCAAACAACATATGATAAGAGAAGATATAATAATCCAAGAACAACAAGACCGACCTATTGGACAGTCACAGACGATAATAGATATGAAGCAATATGGAATAGTAGATTAAATACAAAATGGACACCTAATAAAACCCCAGAACAATCTCAATTTTTAGATTTAGATTGTGTAATAGATACTAATAAAACAATACAATTATGGATAGGACACCTTGCAAAACAATTAGTCGATAATAAAATATCAGTAGCAGATACGCCAGGATATATAGAAAGGACATTAGTAGGATCAGCAAAACTATGGTTACATAATATAACAGAAGATAGTAGGGCAACCTTAAGGAATAATAAAAATAAAGATGGAACAATTACAACATCAAACATAGACATTTTAGACAAATATGAATTCGGAAGTATGACAACTGAACTAGCCGAACAAGAAAAAGATAAAAATTTAAATAGACAACTAATGAATAAATTATCAATATGTAATATGTGTTATACATACCAATATACATGCGCTTTTAAAGATTATTATTATAAAGGAATATATACACACCAAGAAGCAATAGAAGTTAGAAAATTATATTTTGCAAAACTACCAGAACCTTTTAGTACAAGAATAACATCAGATTGGGAAGCAGCAAGCTTAACAGATACCTTAGGAGCAAGAATAAAATATTTACAAACACGGTTTATAGGACTATGTGATAACTACAAAGATAAACGAAAATTGGATAAAGTATTAGACAAAAATATGGCATGTTGTACACAAAAAACAGCACCACAGTTTGGGTGTAAACAGCCTAACAAATACAGATATAAGAAACGATTTAAGAAGAAGTATAAAAGTTTTAAATCTAAATACAAATATAAACAACCAAGGAAAAGATATTATGTAAAAAACTATAAAAAGAAAAGACCATACAAACCAAAGAAAAAACTATCTGAATGTACATGTTACAATTGTGGCAAATAAGGACATTTAGCTAAAGATTGTAAAATACCTAAAGATATAAAGAAAAAACAGATAACAGAGATACAGATAAAAGACGATACATATACCGAACTACCATACATAGATTATGATATGGAAAGTGAAGATAGTATATACGAATTAGGCGAATTAGATAATATCACAGATCTTGATGAAGATATAATAGGACAAATAGAAGATGAAGACATAGATATAGAAGAAGATAACTATGACTGAAACTGAAGTAATTGAAAAAGAAAATCACCAAAATGAAGAAACTTCAAGCCAGAAAGTAATCTTTGACGCAAATATATTTAACCAAATTACAAAACAAGAAATATCACTAAAAATAGATAATGTTTTAGACGTACCTATTATAAAAAATTGGTTTAGAAAACCAAAAGAAGAATATTATGTTATAAGCCAAAAGGAACATACAGTAGATTGTAAATATGCAAAAGGGAAAGCAATGGTACCAATACTTAACAAAAAGGAACTTAATAAAGAAATACAAGCCTTAAAAACAAAAAGTGAAATAACCCATGTCCATCTAGGAGCAATAGAAATACTAATAAAAGCATGTTTTAGAGAAGGAATAGATACTCCAATAGAACTTTACTTAGCAGATGATAGGATAAAATTCCCTATAGAAAAAAGTATTATTAGTGCAGTTAAAGGAAATTTAATATACCAAAAATTCAAATTTATAGTAAATCCAAATTATTCAGTAGCAATTGAAGATAAAAATATTGACAAATCTTTAGTATTATATTGGAAACTAACAGGAATAGAACTAACACTAGGAAGTAAGATATTCACAGCAAGATGTAAAAACTTATATATCTTAACAACAAAGCATACGGTAAAAGCAGTAAGTAAAATAGATAAGATAAAAATAGAAACACCATTTGACAATATAGTAACAGCAATTGATAACAATGACTATAGTTATGATGAACTAGATATAAAACAGGAACTAGAAATCGTAAATGAAAGAATAGGAGCATCAAAAAGAATAATGGATACCCCAACAACGTCATCTAGAATGAGTACATCTAGGAGATTAGAACATGAAAGACCTATGGAAATACAACCATACCATTATTATATAACAGGAATGCTAGGCCAAAGAAAATATCTAATACTTATAAATACAGGAGAACAAGAAAATTATATTACAAGAGAGCTAATATTAGAAAATGATATTACAGTACAAGAACAAGGATGCACAGATTTACCTAAAGAATTAAGACAAACAAAAGAAACAACAATACAAGAACTAATTATAGGAGGAATACCCATAAGTATACAATTTACAATAACATAGATAAATACAAATATTATTTTAGGATTAAATTGGTTAGAACAAGTTAAACCTTATAAGATAGAAGATAAACAACTAATAATTCGATACCAAAAACATGATATTATAGTTACTAGGACTATAGTATAATGACAAAAGTATACGTCTTAGCAAAAATTATAATAGAAGGATATAATAGCAGATATTATACACCAATGATAGATACAGGATTAGAAGCCAATCTTTGTAGATATAATTGTTTACCAGAAACAAAATGGGAAAAACCAAAAGATCCAACAGTATTAACAGGATTTAATGATGAAGGAAGTATGATTACCTATATAGCAAAAAATGTAAAAATACAGATATGGGATAAAATACTAACTATACAAACAATGTACAATTATGAATTTACAACTAGAGACATGATAATAGGAATGCCTTTTATAGATAAACTATATCCTCATATATTAACCAAAAAATATTGGTGGTTTACAACACCATGTAACCACAAAGTTGCAGCTAAAAGAGTACAAAATAAACCTAGGAAACCAACTCCATGGATTAAAGGAAGTGAAAATATAGTGCAAAAATTAGAAAATAGCCCAATGTCGAAAAACACGTAGAAATAATAACCTTTTCTATAAACATATTAGAACCAATATACCAAAAACTAGAAACACTATATAGTGAAAATGCCCTTAAAGGATGGGACAAACATAAAACAACAGTTACAATAGAATTAATTGACCCAAACAGCATAATTACCCAGAAACCACTCAAATATAACTATAATGATTTAAAAGATTTTACTCTTCATATTAATGAATTACTTAACAACGACTATATCCAAGAAAGTAATAGCAAACATACTAGTCCTGCGTTTATTGTTAATAAACACAGTGAACAAAAAAGAGGGAAGAGTAGGATGGTTATAGATTATCGCAATCTAAATGCCAAAACAAAAACATACAATTATCCAATACCAAACAAAATATTAAAAATAAGACAAATTCAAGGATATAATTACTTTAGTAAATTTGATTGTAAATCAGGATTTTACCACCTTAAGTTAAAAGATGAATCTAAAAAATTAACAGCATTTACAGTACCACAAGGATTTTATGAATGGAATGTACTACCTTTTGGATATAAAAACGCACCAGGAAGATATCAACACTTTATGGATACATATTTTACACAACTAGAAAATTGTGTTGTATACATAGACGATATACTATTATATTCAAGAACAAAAGAAGAACATATACAATTATTAAATAAATTTATCAATATTATAGAAAACACAGGGATAAGCCTAAGCAAAAGTAAAGCAGAAATAATGAAAAACCAAATAGAATTTTTAGGAATACAAATAGATAGAGATGGAATAAAAATGCAAACACATATAGTACAAAAAATAATTGATTCAGAAGAATTGTTAGATACAAAAAAGATATTACAATCCTTCTTAGGATTAGTAAACCAAGTAAGAGAATATATACCAAAATTAGCAGAATATTTAAAACCATTACAAAAGAAATTAAAAAAGGATGTTGAATATCACTTTGATAATATAGATAAAACACATATACAAAGAATAAAAGAACTATGCAAGCAATTACCTAAATTATGTTTTCCAGATACAACGAAACAATTTGTATACATAGTAGAAACAGACTCAAGTGATCATAGTTATGGAGGAGTATTAAAGTATAAATATTTAAATGAAACTATAGAACATCATTGTAGATACTATTCAGGATCTTACACGGAACCACAAATTAAATGGGAGATAAATCGAAAAGAACTATTTGCTTTATATAAATGTTTACTATCATTTGAACCATATATTGTGTATAACAAATTTATTGTTAGGACAGATAATACCCAAGTAAAATGGCGGTTAACAAGAAAAATACAAGACTCAGTTACTACAAAAGAAATACGACGACTTGTATTGAACATACAAAATTTTACTTTTACAATTGAAGTAGTTAGCACTAACAAAAACACTGTTGCAGACTACCTATCAAGACAAGGCAACTCAGACAGAACCAGAAAAAGATAGTACAATGGAAACTATGCTTAAAGCTATTACTACACTTTGTTCTAAAGTGGAAAGTATAGAGCTAGAAGTGCAAAGGCTTAAGATTAATGAAGTAAATCTGAAATCTAAAGTTGTAGCAAGCCAGCCGCATGGCTCAAAAACTGCTGAACTACGTCCAACGGAAGATGGTAAACATCCAGACCTAGAAGGAGACATTGAGAAACTCCCTAAAACTCATAACAAATTAGCTAATGCAGCTGCAGGTACAAGTACTAAAGCTAGTACAGGAGCAAGCAGCTCAGGAACAACCAACCAACCTACAAAAAGACAAAATACCAATTTAAACAGTCAATTTTCCAAACCATTTATCCAGAAATTCCAATCTATGAATAATCCCAGTCCACAAACATCCACATACGCATCAAGTCTCAGCCACAATAAGGAGATATATAATCACCTCTCCAGAACATATATCCAAAATATCCATAGAATCCAAACATATTTAAATTTGAATCCAAGATCTACCTCAACTACAGATCCAGAAAAAGACTATCTTACCCAAAAACTACAAGGCTATAACAAGCTCATTGCCCAACCAGATACAAATGCAAATCTCATAAAAACATGTTACGACTATGGACTCTTATCTACTGTATATACCAAGGACGGACATGAAATACAAAAGATACCGAAAATATATAATGCATTCTGTACATACAAAAGAATTACAGGAGGAACGTTTTTCTATATAAGATTCTATACAGCACCTGCTGAGATATTATTTGACGAAATAAAACCAAATATCCAAGTAGTGAAAATTGGACTCACAAGAGATATGATCATACCGGAAGAAATTGAACCACAACCAGAAATACCAGAAGAAGATATTCCACAATTTTATGCAAATAAAAGAATTATTGGATTACAAGTTATTATACAAGAACTAGCTAACAATTACACAAATGGACATGCAATATGGAGCTACTATTGTAGAAACCAAGTCATGATCTATGCGAATTCCAGAGAACTAAGACAAGGAGATATGGAGGAAGTCAGACAATGGATAATTTCCTTATTAAAACCAGAAGATACACCAACTACTAGAGCACTAAAGAAAGGATTCATTTCAACACATCTATTAACAAGATATTGCCAGTATATTGGACCAAAATATGCAGACCATCAATGTTCACAATGCAATGGAGGAAATACCATCAACATACCAGATGTACAGCTAGAGTAAATCAACGGAGGAGAATGACTAACTAGTCAAACAAGCTACCAGCCGACAAGATAAAAAGACAAAGCTATGTAAATTATTACTTTACTTTTCTTTTCTATTTTTAGTCGTAAAGTAAGATTCTTTACGCGTTTTCTTTAGATAGGATAAGAGCATAATGCTCTGTACTATTTGCTTTTTGCGTTTTTAGTAAAAGTTGTAAAGTGTACAGTTACTAGTACTGTACATTCACACGTTTTCTTTACTTTTTAATTATTGAGGCTGCTTTTAGGCATAGTAGCAGACCTCTTCTTTGTATATAAATAGAGGACAAGGCAAAGAGAAGGGATCATCGAGCAATCGAAAACTAATTCCCTCTCATGTGCTGAGATCCCCTCATAAATAAAAGTTATTTTTAACTACTTATTTTTAATTAGCTATGGAGGAATCCAACATACAGACTTCAGTATCACATACCACAGAGGAGATAATAACCACGGTACACTCATATTTAATTATGTGTAACTAAATCTTATATTCCTGCTAATCTCTAGAATATTATTACTGTTTATCATGTAGTAGTTTGATTATGTTAAATTATTCGAGTAAGTTTGCTATGGTTAGGTAAGCTGAGAGTTAGGTAAGCCCATACTAAGCCATCCTAAAAGTCAAAACCAGAGAAGGCTAGGAATGCCGTAAAAGGGTAGTAGACTAGAGTTGAGGCATTGTTAGGGTAACTGATTGAAGCTGAAACCCATAGTAGTGACACAAAGGATAATTAAACATACTGAATTATTAGATGATAAAGATAATAATAGGATTAGAGATTAAAAGGAATATGATTTGACCACACATAAAATGAAAAATATGACCTCATCTAGTAGAAACATAGAAAATTACCAGGATGAAACACCTAAGTATTTAATAAATGAAGATGAAAATTATAAAATATTACTTTTATATATACTAAGAAGTTTAGATAAAGATTCAATACAAAAAATATACAACTTGATATGTATCCATGAAATTACAGAACTAATGAAAGAATAATGGTTAGATAATATACTAATACTAAACACTGATGAAGATGAAAATTATGAGAATAATGACATATACGATGATATAGACTCAGAAGGATATTTAGATTTTAACTAAAATAATGAACCAAGAACACATAGAAAACTGGCAACGAACTATAAACGAATTAAGAGAAAGAGAAACTTTAATACAATATAATCTAGACAGCTATATACAAACCCAGAATGTTGCTTATTTAGACCTAATAGTAGAAGATATTAACCAAATACTAAGATTAATTAGACAAAGAGATAATTACTACGAATCCGCATTTAGACAACAATGACCAAACAAAGAAGAGAAGGGACCCCCTCCACATTGGTAGATTGTGTAATAGATACTAATAAAACAATACAATTATGGATAGGACACATATTACTAACTCAGTTAGGAACATGAATAATTCGATTTACCAACAGATTTTCAACACGGAAGTAAAATTTCTAATGAATTACTAACAATACTTTTCCGTTATTAAATTTACCAATCGATTACTAACAAAATTTAAAAAGTGAAAAACCAAATTTACTAATCATATTCTACACGTTAGTAAAGTTACTAATGGCATACTAACCGATTTTTTGTTAGTAAATTTGCCAACGGATATGTTAGAGCTCAGTTTCATAATTTACCAACAATTTTTTTTTGGTATTTACTAACCGATTTTTAGTTGGTAACATTTACCAACAAATTCAAATTGGTTGGTAACTTTACCGACGAGTCTTTTAGCAACAAGTCAATTTCCACTGGCAATCGATTGATAACTCGATTTGCCAACCGATTTGATCAATTTACCAACAGATATTTTTGTTGGTAATTCTACCTTTTCTTGTAGTTCTTCTTAATTCGTCTCTGAGGATAAAGATTTAGCTATTGATCATGATGAGTTTGACCTTGAAGCTTCTTTATTCTCATCAAAAAGCTTAATCCTTGATGTGTGTGAAGTTTTGGAGTCCCGTACTTATTTCTACTTCTTGATCCTCCCTCCTTGCTCCTTTCTCTCTCTAAGCTTTTATTTATATTTGTGTACTAGAGAATCATAATTATCTATAGTATTTACTATGCTGCTTAATATTTTTTTCCTAGTTTCATTTTATTCTGCTCAAACTAAATAAAGTTTTTCTTTCAAAGTGTGCACGAATGTGGTTTTTAAAGGTTTTAGGTTCTATGTCATTTGATTTGGTTTTAGCTGTTCTTGGAATCATTGTCATGATCATGATAGTGTTGGGTTCTAGTGATGAAATGTGAATGAAAAATATAGGGAAAAGTGAATTGTACTTTCACTTTATAAACGGAAAAGGGCCAAAACTACCCCTGAATTATTCGAAATAGAGCAAAAATACCCTCCGTTTATTTTTTGGCTCAAAAATACCCCTCCGTTTGTTTTTTGGCTAAAAAATACCCCTTATTTTAATGGAGTGCCAAAAAGGGCCAAAACTACCCTTGAACTATCCGAAATGGAGCAAAATTACCCCTCCATTTGTTTTTTGGCTCAAAAATACCCCTCACATTAATGGAGTGCCACCAAGCACACCAAGGGAAAAAAAATTGTCACATGGTTAGTCCACGTCAGTGTCCCATTTAATACCCAACCAGCCCACTTAACCATATTCCAGCTTAACAGTCATTTAATATCCGTACCCGATCCGTCCTCATAAGTAAATGGTAAAGATAGATCTATCCTTCATTTCACTTGAACTCTCCAAAAAAAAAATCGATGCAGACTAGGGATTCTGAGGGAAAAGAAAGCTCTTAGTACACGGGTTGATTTTTTCCCTAAGGGCTTTCTTTTCCCTCAGAATCCCTAGTCTGCATCGGTTTTTTTTTTTTTTGGGAGAGTTCAAGTGAAATGAAGGGTGAATCTTTCTTTACCATTTACTTATGAGGACGGGTCGGATTTTTTTAAAGATGGGTCGGGTAAGGATATTAAATGACTGTTAAGTTGGAATATGGTTAAGTGGGATGGTTGGATATTAAATGGGACACTGACGTGGACTAGCCATGTGACAATTTTTTTTCACGTGGTGTGCTTGGTGACACTCCATTAATGTGAGGGGTATTTTTGAGCCAAAAAATAATGGAGGGGTATTTTTGCTCCATTTCGGATAGTTCAGGGGTAGTTTTGGCCCTTTTTGGCACTCCGTTAAAATGAGGGCCATTTTTGAGCCAAAAAATAAATGGAGGGGTATTTTTGAGCCAAAAAACAAACGGAGGGTATTTTTGCTCTATTTCGGATAGTTCAGGGATAGTTTTGACCCTTTTCCGCTTTATAAAAGAAGTGTTTCTCCCACATTGGTGAGAGAAATGAACTTTCTTGTGCTTAAGTATAGAAACACTACTCCATGTTGTTAGTGAGATAAAAAGAAGACAAGTCTCACTCTGTCGTCGTCGCTTGGCTTTGGCTTTGGCTTTGGCTTTGGAAAATGATAGAGAGTCTATTTTTTTGGACAAAAATCATTTGAAACTTAATTCTTTAATGATTATTTAATCCAAAATCTGATCTAAAGTATTTCCTCTTTTTGCAGACGTAAAAGGTATTTGCAGATGCATATCAAACGCAAATTGAAGGGACGTGATCCTTGAGTTTATTATTTGAATGAAGTTGAGAAGATTTGCAGATGCATATGGCCATTTATGTTACAACCCAATTTCTCAGGTCATGATGGCACATACTTTATCCCACCAGTAGGTAAGCCAAGCCATAACCCAGAACGACAAGTAATGGGATAACGAACGAAAAGTAAAGGAAAATAAGGATGAAACCAACATACAACAATAATAAAAGCAGAAGCAAAGATATATATATATACACACACACACACAACATGCTATACAAGTGAGGGAGAAGATAAAACGAACAAAAGGAATCCCTCCCAAGAGATGGTAAGGTCTGTACTAAAGCCACTACGAACAAAAACAAGAGTGCTAGACAGTATCAAAAATATACATGTATATAGTAGTCTCGAAATATAAAAGACTGTAATTGAAATAGATGGAGGAGGATTAGCCGCAGACTCTAGAAAGCTCACCCAGTCTCCAGATCAATAGCTGGGCATGAGAATAACGTCAACGCCGGTGGATCGTACTCAGATCCGCATTAGGGAAAAGATGCAGAAGTGCAGTATGAGTACCAAAGCAAAGGATACTCAGTAGACATCATCGGCTGAGTGAGCTCAAATATAGTAAGAGCATAAATATAATGCAAATGTGTAAGCTAAGTCAACATTAACAAGGGTAAAATGTAAGTTTCTATTGTACTAAACAAGTATAGTAAGGTAAATAAATAACTCAAAATGTAAGATAAATGAACTAGCTACAACCTAACTGGGCCCCCATAAGCCCAACAGGCACACAGAAGAAGACAGTTAACCCTACTAAACCCCCATAATCCGGTGGGTACAGACAGGAAGTAACTAAAGCAAGAAACAAAAGGAACCCATAACTGAACCGATCTCAAGTAACCTTATGATCCCAAATCCATGATAAAATATCTAGGTGTGTATCGGGCTTGAACCGGCACCAATAGGTAGTCAAGAGGCCAGATGCTGAGTTCAAACCAAAAATAATGGGTAATAACGAGAGGCCACATGAATCATGTACAATAGATCTTAGTACACGGCTAATACTACCAGTAACAACCATAAACAACTCCTGAACATCCACATTGTATCATAAACAAATGTCGAACTCGAACCGAAACTCATAGTAACCATACCGTAACCAAAAATAAGGGATCCCATAAGTAGCCAATCTCAACCATAAAAATAATGCCAAAACCATATCGGAGCTCGTACTTAGGAACCATAACCAATAACCATAACCGATGCTTGTATCGTACCGAAACTCACAATAGTAGTAGAAATAAAGCATATGCTGGACTTGAACCAAAACTGAAATACATTTATATAGAAATAAGCATATCTAGCTAATAGGAAGAAAAACAAGGTTTCCAAGCCTATCTCTAGACCATAAGGTCATAAATACCAACCTCGGGTGGATAAGTTTACTAAGGTAAGGTGAGTCCCAAATACTAGGTCAAAAAAGTGTGGTCCAGGTCCATTACTACTCTACCCTGGAAAGAGGGGCTAACATAGGACAGAAACCAAGTCTAAGTCAAACCCAACCCAAGGTAATAACCTAAAATAGTAGTCAAGAGTCTAACTAAACCGAAAGAATCTTCATGTCTAAATATACTTCTAAAAAGGGTGGTGGGACCCACCATAGGGTCTCGATAACCAAACCTAAACCATAACCTACCCGAGTCTAGTCTAAGGTTTCCCCATCCTATCCCAAGGAACTACAAGCACTAATTCTAGTCGTAAGGATGATAGCATACTATACTAGGGGGAAACTGGTTCGAAATCTACCAAAATAGGGACCTAATCAGCTAAATAAAGCGAAAAAGGTACTATGACGGCACTGGGCTACAACTACCTTCTCAAAACTAGCACAATAGTTTACCAATACCATAAGTAATCTCAATCCAAAAGTATGGTAAGCCGAGCCTACCTGGACGCAGCCGAACGCTCGCCAAATCCTCTAAATCAGATCTTTCCCTTTCCGAGAGGCCTTCGAGAGTTGCTATGCTATCAAAATAATGACCTATGCATCAAGGCGAGAAAAATGATACCTATATTGCGTATAGACATTCTAGGTCAGAAATTAGACTAAAAATCCCATGTGGAGCCCGCTTGCAAAATCACAAAATTAAAACCGTCACAGCATCCCATGTAGCTCAAGGATCAAAAGTCACAGGAATTCTAGCTAAATTCGAGCTCCACCGACCCATAATCAGTCCCAATAATAATTCGAATAAAGGATAAACAAGGCATTCAATTACCAAAATTACACGGAGATTGATCAAATTACGTATAAGTCAAATACGCTACACGCTCAACACCACAATCCCGAGCTAAATACCAGCCTCACACGCTAAATACCTTACGGATTTTGAGCTTGGAATGTCAAAAATGGTGGATACACTTAGGTAAAAGTGTTGGAGAAAAGGAGAAATAGAATATATATATTTAACACCAGCGATGACCGCTTTAGCAGTCATTGCAATCACTGCTAAAGTAACCCTACCCTAGCTGGCCCGACTTCGCTTAAGTGCTCCAAGGCCGCTTCAGCAGCTACCACTAAAGCTCCTAGGAGGTCGCTAAAATGATCAGGACTTGGCTAGCCCTGCTTCGTTAAAGCAATCTACGGCCGCTAGAGTGGTCCCCTGGATGCTTAAGCGACTGCACCAGATACTTGGCACCAGCCAAGTTCAACTAGTCCCAACGGACTCCGATCGGGTGCTCGGGATTGGTTCGAAATCCTATGCTCGCAAACGAACTATGCTACCCTATAAAAATCGACATTCCAGACTCAACTACACTGTCGAAATTTCCATCTAGGGTCATTTCAATAAAAAGTAGGTCCTACACCTCAAGGGTCGTTTTAACCGAATTCCACCCAATAGCCCAAAATGAGTTTGAAAGCCTCGGGACCCGGACCAAGGGTTTCCAAAGCCTAAAATCGACATTCCAGAGCTGATGGAACTATCAAAAATGGCATCCAAGTCCGTTTACCTAAGGTTTAGGCCCGATACCCATTTCTTAACTTTAGAAGCTCCAAAATAGGGAGGTGGTTATAAAATCTAAATGAACTGCCCGGTGACCGAACTGTCAGTCCCAGCAAGTCAAAAATAACTTGGGGCAGCTGTGGGAAAGCTCTAAACGTAGTAAAAACATGAAAATAGGGAAAATAACCTGGAGGGTCATTACAACATCCACTACTAAAAGGATTTTCGTTTGTGAAAGTAAAGGATCAAGATGTACCTGAAGGCTCAAACAAGTAGCGATACTGGGTCAGTATATCAACCTCTCATATAACTGAACTGAGTCTCACTGAAGCACGTGAGACTCATCCAAAATGTAGCACCACAACATAGATACATGGAAAACCAGTTGAATGGCTGAAAAGGCTGGAGGCAAAGCTAACTCATATGCTACCTCCACAGCTATCCGTAGGATCTCAAACGGTCCAATATACCTGGGGTTGAGCTTACCCCTCTTCCCAAACCTCATCACTCCCTTCATGGGCAATACTAGCAGAAAGACCTAGTCACCAACTCTGAACCTCAAGGCACAAAGTCTACGGTCAGCATAACTCTTCTGCCTGCTTTGAGCTGCTCGTAGCCTATCCTGAATCACCCGAACTCGGTCCAAAGACTCACGAAGAAAATTCATACCATGGGGCCTAACCTCAGAAGTCTCGAACTAACCAACTGGAGACCGACAACGCCTACCATACAACGCCTCGAATGAAGCCATCTGAATACTTGAATAGTAGTTGTTATTATAAGCAAACTCTGCCAAAGATAAAAATTGGTCCCACTCACCTCCAAAATCCAACACATAAGTATGGAGCATATTCTCCAAAACCTGAATTGTTCACTCTGACTGCCCGTCAGTCTGGGGATGAAAAGCGGTGCTAAGATCAACCTGGGTATCCAACCCCTCCTAAAATGTCCTCCAGAAGATAGAAATAAATTGAGAACCTTGATCTGATATAATAGACACGGATACCCCATGAAGGCGAACCACCTTTTGAATATAGCTATAGGTTAACCTCTCGGCACCGAAGGAAGTCTGAATAGGGATGAAATAGGCAGACTTGGTCAATCGATCCACGATGACCCAAATGTTATTGGAACCACGAGAAGTATGAGGAAAACCACCTACAAAATCCATAGTAACCCGCTCCTATTTCCACTCGAGAATGGGTATCCTTTTAAGCAATCCACCAAGTCTCTGATGCTCGGCCTTTACCTACTGACAACATTGGCATTAAGCCAAAAACTCTGCTGGATCTCTCTGTATACCACTCCACCAGTAATGCTGCCTCAAATCCCTATACATCTTAGCTCTCTCGGGGTGAATAATATACCTAGAGCTATGAGCCTCACAAAGTATCAACTAAATCAAATCTCCGAGAATCCTAGAGCTATGAGCCTCACAAAGTATCAACTAAATCAAATCTCCGACCCTTGGAACACAAATTTGGCTATGAAATCTTAGAACCCCTCAACAGTTTCTCTCATATGCTATGAAGCTGCCATCCTCAAACTGACGACCCTAAATCTGCTCCAACAAGGTAGATCTAGCCTCAACACTAGCAAGAATCCTCCTGGGGTCGGATTTATCATGACAAACCATCATGTTGTCTAAGGACTGGATATCCAAAGCCAACGGCCACTACAAAACTGATATGAAGGACAAGCTACCCATACTCACTGCCTTCCGGCTCAAGGCGTCCGCTACCACATTTGCCTTGCTCGAATGGAATAGAATAGAGATATCATAGTTCATCAGCAACTCAATCTATCTATACCGTCTAAAATTAAGCTCCCTATGGGTCATAATGTAATGAAGACTATGGTGGTTAGTAAAGATCTCGCAACGAACACCATACAAGTATTGCCTCAAAATTTTAAGCACGAAAACTATCATAGCGAACTCCAAATCATGAGTAGGCTAGTTGCGCTCATGCACCATCAACTGCCTCGATGCATATGCAATAACACAGTCCTACTGCATCAGGACACACCCCAAAACAACATCAAAAGCATCATAGTAGACGGTGAATCCCTCACCCTCAACTAGAAGAGTCAGAATAGGAGTTGAAGTGAGCAAGTCTTTGAGTTTAAGAAAGCTCGCCTAACAACTTGTGAACCACTGACACAGAACCTCCTTCCTAGTCAACCTGGTCATAGGGGCTGCAATAGTAGCAAATCTCTCAACGAACCGCCTTTAGTAGCCTGCTAACCCAATGAAACTGTGAACCTCAGTAAGAGACAAAGGCCTAGCCTCAATCTTCGCTGGGTCCACCATAATACCATCCCTGGACACCACGTGGCCCAAGAAAGCTACAGACTCAACCCAGAACTCTCACTTTGAGAATTTGGCATAAAGCCAATGATCTCTTAAAGTGTGGAGCACAGTACTCAAATGTTGCTTGTGCTCCTCCCTACTCCTCTAGTATATCAAGATGTCATCAATGAAAACGATCACAAAGGAGTCCAAATAAGGCCTGAAAATACGGTTCATCAAATCCATAAATGTTGCTGGGACATTGGTAAACCCAAAAGACATCACCAAGAGCTCATAATGGCCGTAACGAGTCCTGAAGGCTGTCTTAGGGATGTCCTCAACCCTAATCCTCAACTGATGATAAGCAGACCTCAAATCAATCTTAGAAAACACTGTTGTACCCTAAAGTTGGTCAAATAAATCATCGATATGAGGCATAGGATACTTATTCTTCACTGTCACCTTATTCAGCTGCCTGTAGTCGATACACATATACATAAAAGCATCTTTCTTCTTCAAAAATAGAACTGGAGCACCCCCAAGAAAATACACTCGGTCTGATGAAACCTTTACCCAGAAGATCTTGAAGCAAAATATTTAGCTCATTTAGCTCGACAAGAGCCATACGATAAGGAGCCATAAAAATAGGTCGGGTGCCTAACTCGAGGTTAATAACAAACTTTATATCACGCTCAAAAGAAAGGCCAGGTAGGTCGGTAGGAAAACATCAAAAAAAATCATAAACACTAGGAACAAAGTCAAGAAAAGGACTCACCGCACTAACATCCCAAACATAAGCAAGGAATGACTTACAACCCCTGGAAACTAGTCTCCTAGCCAGAATATATGAAATAATCCCCATTGGTACGTGCCTAAAAGAATCCTGCCACATAGCCAGGGGTATCCCAGGCATGGCTAAGGTAACGGTCTTGGTGAAGCAATCCAAGACTATATGACAGGGGGATAACAATCCATGCCCCATAATCACATCAAAATCCACCATATCTAACACAATGAGATCAACCCGAGAATCAAACTCTCAAACTGTCACCAAACATGATCTATATACCTGATCCACTAGTAAAGAATCACCCACGGGGGTAGCTACACATAATGGTATAGATAGAGACTCCAAAGATAAATCCAACTGCGGTGCATAATAAGCAGAAACATACAAAAATATGGAACCAGGATTAAATAAAGTAGAAGCTAACTAATGGCATACTAAAATCATACCTATAATCATAGCATCTGAAGCCTCTGTCTCTGGCCTACTAGGTACAACATACAAATGGCCTTTTCCACTATCGGACTAGGTGTCTGCCCTACCACCTATCTTACTTACCTTAGAACCACCTTTGGAACCCTGGGGACCACCCTTGTGACCCTAAGCACCACGCCTGATCGGCTGAGCACTCTGAACTATAGGCTCAATGAACCCCACGGCGGGGGAACCCTGGCGAAGTGACCAACAACACCACACTCATAACAAGCTCTGGCACCCTGCTCTATCCAGAAGGTCCGAATGCCTCAGAATGGCCACCTCGTCCTGATGACCCTGACTGAACACCCTCACTGGCTGACTAATGCTCTGACCACCCAAGCTACCATAAATGGGTTGACCCTAATCTAAAATATGAAGCTCTACTTGAATGGGCCTACTAGACTGACCTTGGTGCTGATAAGACTGACGCTGGGGGTACTTACCCTGAAATCCTCAGCCCCTGAACTATGAGCCATTGTGGCTCCCACTATAACTACCCTGATAACATGGCCTCTTATCGCTACCCCCTTGGGTCTCACAATCCATCTCCTTAATAGTATAAGCATGGTAAGCAATCTCAGTAAATGACTTTCCCAAAATCACCAAACTCTGAGTAGCCCTGCAGAATGGTAGTCTTAACCCTCTAACAAAATAGCTAATCTGCTCGTACTCTATAGGTAGAATCATAGTAGCATGCCAAGATATCTCGTGAAGCCTCACCTCATACTCGGCCATAGTCATAGAACCCTATCTCAATGCAAGAAACCCATCCCTAAGGCGTTCGCGCATGCTACGAAGCATGAACTTCTCCAAGAAAGCCTCGAAGAACTAAGTCCAAGTCACAGGTAGAGATTCAATTGGCCTGGAATCAAGATAACCTCTCCACTACTGTCTTGCTGCCCCTTCAAGCTGATATGTAGTATAATCCACGCCGCAAGACTCGACCAACCCTAAATTAAGCAGCCTTTCCTCTCAACCGGTGAGGAACTCATAAGAATCCTCTCTTGGGGCCCCAGCAAACCTGGGTGGAGTCAACCTCAGAAATCGACCCAACGTCTTCTGCTCCTTTGCAGTCAAAACTGGTTGGGATACTACCAGCTTTAGAACTATTGGTGCTAGTGGAACCTCTACTCTAGGAGTCGCAGCTGCAGGCTGCTCCCTTAAACCAATACCACCCTGGGTTGCTGTCTGAGACTTTTTCGGCGGACCATCAATTAACCCTAATAACTAAACCAAAGCATCTCTGAGCACTGCAGAAAATATAAACCCGGGTGGGGCCTAGGATTCTCCCTGGCTTACCTGTTGCTGTAGAGGCAGTGCCTTTGGTGCTATCTCTAGCTCAGGAGCAACTATATGATATGGCAATGGCTCCCTAGCCCAATCTCGACCTCTAGGTCGACCTCTATCCTAAACTGGCGCTCTAGCAGTAAGTTGGGGGTCCTGATCCCCGGCTACCGTACCCCACATCCTAACCATCTGTAAAAGAGTGAAATAAAATAAGAATTTGGAACAGATCCTAAGTTCCTACCCGTCCCTTAGCCTACATTACAACCCTTAAAGTCCTACTTGATCCTAAACTTTTATATTCTTATATTAGTGGAGTAGTACACTAAGGGCAAGCTTATGGTTCATCGTATGTGCATTTGAAATTCTTTCTGAGAGTGAGCGTAATTCTATTCTTACACCCACTCTTGTGATAAATTGTATATTTGTGAGTGAATATGGGTAGCTCTCTTGTTGTGAGGGCACATGATTGAAGAAATATAGGTGACATATTTGATTTCTTCGTTGAGTAACTTGCATGAGTTTGCCAAATTGTGAGAATCAATCCTTGATGCTAGGAAGTTTTGAAGTAGTATTCATGTGTTTCAATTTCAATATGACATGCCCAAGATAGAACTTGCAAGGCATGTAGTCTTTGTAGTTCTAGCTTGAGTGTCTTAGTTCAAATAGTGATGTTAGAGTCTTTCTTGATTGTGAGTATTGTAAAGAGTTGTTCGAGGACGAACAAGATTCTAAGTGTGGGGTGGTGATCTTGGGCGTATTTATACGTCCAATTGCTAATTATTGCCCATACTTTTGTGTATTTTGTGAGCTACATTGCATATTTATTCATTTAATTAAGCTTAACTTGTGTTCGTAAACTAATGGATATGATTAGTGTTTCAGGTTGAGACTTTTGCAAAGATTGAGCTTGATTTTGCGTAAATAACGAGCTTGTGGATGAGTGAATGCATTATGATCAATGTCGGGAAGCAAGACGAGCTTAAAGAGGTGTTTAAAGGCTACTACAAACCATGGGACACAGAGAAAGGTGGAAAGATTTCACTTGAATGAGAAGTTGGACGCTAAAACCTGCCTCCGTGCCACGGAAGCTATGCTCCGTTTTATTGGCGCGACACAGAAATGGTCAAAAAGAGGCTGGCAGGAAACAGTAAGCCTCCACGATATCAAAGTGTCACGGAGGCAGTGCTCCGCAATTTCAAAGTGTCACGGAGCTTAGGCTTCGCGATTTTAAAGTGCCACGGACCTTGGTTTTTTCGGATATAAATTATCCTACACTATAAATAGGACACTTGGTTTAATTATTATGATTCTTGGATGACTTGGGACTGAAAAATACATGACTTAGGCTTCAAATAGGGTTTTTATTCATTTCTTTCCCATTACTTAATTTGTGTATGAATTACATTAATTTTGTAATTGCAAATTAAATTATGAGTGGCTAAAACCCCTCTTTCTAGGGTTGAGGCTACGAATATGACTACTTAGTGTATATTCAAGTTGGTTAATGTTAATTATCATATTTGATTGTTCTTATGTTCTTGTACTCACTATTCTATTAATTCGTGACCTTTAGAATAAATCTTTTTTTTTTGTGAGCCCGGAAGGAGTAATATTAGATTAGAACGTGGAACCTAAGGAATGGGTTCTTGTCTTTAAGATGAATTAAGGATAAGTTTCTCTGTTAGGATAGGAATATACCTAATTCGTCCCATTTGGCTCAAATACGGGATGAAATATAAATGCGTTTGAATTAGTTCCCACATACCCACTCAACGATGTAGTTGTGAGGCTAATTTAAATAGACGATTAGAGGTTTGGAAGACCATAATCTTGATATTAACCCCGTGAATCAACAACCAAGATAGATAACTTAACCAACGCGATTGTATAACTTTGCATGATTGTTCAAGATGCCTTGACCCTAGAACCCTCCTTGTTGTTGTGTATACCCCAAGTTAATTACGTTAGTTTAGCTCATATTTAGTTTATACTTTAAAACCATCATATCTCTATATTCCACCACTTAAATAAATAACCAAGAGCTAGTTTAGTCTAGTGAATAGTTAAACAATAAGTCCTTGTGGGATCGATATTCGGCTCACAAGAGCCACTTTATTACTTGCACGGCCACGTACACTGGCGTATGCAGTTGGATGCAACCGTACTCATGAGTTTTATTTACCTATGTAGGTGTGCACTACGGTCCCAATATATATTTTGCAAGTGTGCACTCCAATCCCAATAATATATATATAATGTACATGTGTGCACTTCGATCCCATAATAATATATAATATGCATGTGTGCACTTCAATCCATATGAAATGCAATGTATGATGTGCAGGTGTGCAATTCTGATTGCATATCACCACAATTTAAAGAAGGTATTTCATATCATAATTCAAATCAAACATCAACTCAAAACTAGCTCAACTTATCAAATAAGAGTGCCATCATCAACTAGCATGTTTAATAAGACATTTTGAATTACAAGTCACATCAACCATGCTAGCAAATAGGGAAAAATAGTTCAACCAGCCAATTAATTACTTTTAACACTTTACATCGCACATGTACCGATATAGATACTGATCACCTTACTATATGAGCTCACCATTCCCAAATACTCCCAATACAAGCAACTAATACACAAGTACATCAAAAAAGAGTCAAAACAAAGTCTCAACTTGTCTTAAAGAAGCCTAAATAATTAAATTAAAACTTTACCCTTCCAAAGAGCCTCTGAATGAGCCCGATTTGGTCAAATATGGATTCTATTTAAGAAAATGAAACTAACGACACCTATACTGCTATACATCAAATTCGAGTCCATAACATCAATCCAAATGTCAACCACAAGCCCACAAGGGAAAAATTAGAATTTTATTGAAAAATTACATTACCCATAACTCAAGGAGATTAGATTTAATAATTTTATCAAAAATAGAGTTGAAATCGACCTTAAAATTATCAGTTTATCAAACTTTAACCTTATCAAAAAACCCAAAACCATCAAGTTGAAAAACCAAGATTTGAAAATAAAATCATGAAATAATTAGTGGAGAATGATAAAATCTTGATTTAGAAACTTATCCAATTTTCAAATCTTGAAAATCACCTTTGAAATCTCTCAACCGAGTTCCCAAGCTTAAAAAATCAAGGTATGGAGAAAATAGAATAAAAAAATGAGAAACCCCATTGTTAACTACCAGCATTTTTCATTTTGGCAGAAATTCTATCGCATGATCGAGGTCGCCGAAGAGGCTAGACTTCCGCATTAGCAGAAGTTATTAGATACACTCATCATTACTGAAGTAGATATTGTCCTGCAAGAGAAATTCTGCTAGTGTGGACAAACAGCCGCTAAAGCAGACAAGTGCCACCTGGTCCCGCTTTGCATAAGAGGACCCTTGTCGCTGGTGTGGTTCCATAGAAGTAGCTCAAGGCCCACTAAGCAGTTGCACCACAACAGCTAATACAAGCTATGGTATAGTTTTAATAAATCCCCAAACGGATCCTCATAATGCATTGGTACCCCATGAACACAATTCAATTGTGTTACTAGGCTAAAATTAACATTTCAGACTCAACAAAATAGTCAGAATTTCAAATAGAGGTAATTATCAATGAATGTTAGCCAAAGTCAACTCTAGGCCTTTATTTTCCAACATCTTCTCTAAATGCTCACAATCACACCAAAATCCTCGGGACCAATGAACCAACTATGCTATGAATCCAAGATCGATGTTCGAAAGCTGATGGAACTGACGAAATTCTCATACGATGCTTGGATGTCTAAATATCAAAAAAAGTCCACCATTCTAACTCTAAAGCCTTACAAAATGAAAAACTCACTCAAAACCTGATTGAACACCTTGGGAATCATGCCACCCACTTCTACAGACCATAAACACCAAGATACAACTACAAGAAGGGGTAAAATGGTTAAAACATACCCAAAATCTAAAAATCAAGGTGAGGGTTGTTATATAATCCACAACTAAAATATAAGTTCTTCCTCACATCTAGATATAAGAAAAGTACCTGAAGTGTCGAAAAGCTGAGGATATCTACTTTGCACGTCTGACTCTATCTCCCACATGGACTCCTCAATAGGATGATGCTTCTATTTGTCCTTTACCGAATCAATATTCTTAGACCTCAACTTCCTAGACTACCTATCCAAATGGATATGAACTCCACCTCAAAGTCATATTCTGATCTAAATCCATCGAGTCCCACCGAATCACATGAGAACCATCAGAATTGTTCTTCTTCAACATCAAAACATGAAACATAATATGTATAGCTAAAAGAATCGAAGGTAAAGCCAACTCATAGGTCACCTACCCGACTCTCCAAAGGATCTCTAAAGGGTGAATAAACCTTAGACTGAGCTTGCCTCTCTTTTCGAACCTTATCACACCCTTTATGAGTGACATCTTTAGCAACACCCGCTTATCCTCCATAAACTCCACATCATAAACTCTTTGATCAACACAAATCTTTTGCCTACTTCGAGCTGCCAAAATTTGATCCTGAATCAATCTCACTCTCTTCATAGAGTCCCTCAACAAATCCTTCCCTAAGGCCTAGCCTCAAGGGAATCTAACCAACCCACAAAAAATCTACACTTCCTCCCATACAAAGCCTCGAATGGTGCCATATGAATATTAGAATGGTAGCTATTGTTGTATGTGAACTCTGCTATGGGCAAAAATTGGTCCTAATGACCACTAAATTCCAAAGCACAAGCTCGTATCATGTCCTCTAACACCTGAATGGTATGCTCGAACTGACCATTTGTCTGAGGGTGAAATATTATACTTATCTCCAACTGAGTGCCCAACTCACACTACATAGAACTCAAAAAATGAAAAATGAAATGTGTACCTCTATCTGAAATGATGGAAATGGGTATACCATACAACCAAACTATCTCACAAATGTAGATCTTAACTTCTCTGCATTGTAGTTCTTAACTGGAAGAAAATAAGCAGATTTGGTCAATTGATCAACAATCATCTAAATGGCGTCAAACTTCCCCAAAGTCTAGCACAACCCAACCACGAAAGCTATAGTAATACACTCCTACTTCCACTCAGATATCGACATCTTCTGAGTCAAACCACTCTACCTCTGGTGTTTATAATTCACTTTTCAATAATTACGACAACTTGCCACATACTCCACGATGTTGATTTTTATCCTACACCATCAATAATACTGCTTTAAATCATGATATATCTTTGGCACACATTAATGAATGGAATACCTCAAACTATGAGCCTCCTCTATAATCAACCTGGTCAAGTAACCCACTCTGAGAACATAGATCTGACCCTTAATCTGCAACACACCCTTTGATTCAAAAACCACATCCTTAGCTTCACCCCTCAACACTTTATACTGGATAATACATACTTTTGTCACACCCCGAATTCCAATGGGGCGGACTGGCACCCGAAGCTGATAAGGCCCGAGAGAACCAATCTTCATCCATGTCCATTCATATGCATGTCATTCAAGAAACATCACCATCACGTATAGAGATATAAGATACCAAGAGCGAAAGTCATGGAAACATGTGATATATACATATAAGAAACTTGTCCGTTAGGGCCACCAAGTCAAAATGGACATACATCCCGTACATTCATATTCCCACATACGTCTAAAATGCCTCTAATAGATTCATACACATAACCATCTTAAAGTCGGGACAAGTCCCCGCCAACATTTAAAATACCAAAACAAATGTACAACTGTGACTCGGAAAGCCCCAAATCAACTGGACTCACCAAAGATCCGTAAATGACCTGCAACCTACTATGGAGGTCTACTAGCACCTGTGCCTGCAGCAAGTAAGGTAAGTCCCCCAAGGGACGTCAGTACGAAGAATGTACTGAGTATGTAAGGCTCATATGAAACTGTATGATATGTAAGTACTTTCATGAAATCAAATATAAGAGAATAGTCAATATAGATAAACCACCAGTCTGCATATGTGGAACAATGTACATTACATCCTTTACTTCATTTACCTTTACATTTATTCATCTTTATCGTTCTACCCATGCTAGGCTTTTTTGTCGCCCCTGGGATGAGATTAACCCATTCTAGGTATTTTAACTACCCCTGGGATGTGATTAACCAATGCTAGGCTTTTCTATCTCCCCTGGGATGTTACTATGATAACCCATGCTAGGCTTTTATATCGCCCCTGGGATGTAACTGTGATAACCCATGCTAGGCTTTTATGTCGCCCATGGGATGTTACTCAAGCATATAGAAACAATTATACATTACTTCTATGAGATTGATACATTGGTAGTCATAACATTATTGGAACTTTGGAACATTAGCCAATGAACATGAGACATGTGAATCACAATTGATCAAGGAATAAAAAACATGTGAGTAAAAATAATTAATAACCAAAAATGGGATGCCTTAGAACATTTTGGAATGGAATAAGTACAATATCAATGTGAACACTATGTGCTGCAGAAGGATACGGAAAGAGTAAACTTACATACCATGTCTTCCCAATATGAATATACAATCCTAACTATGAATACAATAGTCCAGCTCCTTCCTTACGTTTCACTCTACAACACAAGTACATAACAGAGCTTACATTAGCAACCAACTACCTTACAAATGCATATGACGACAATGAGTTACATGATTGCCTTAAAATGTCATTCCCCCCTTGACAATACCATTTATGAAATTATCATACCAACAATACCGCAATATTCCATACATTGACCAATACATCATAAACCAATAGCATGTCACACCAAGTTCATACTTTACACTTCTCCATCAACACAACATCACAATTACTCCATCAAGTTACTTCAATACACTTCATAACAACATATCGACAACAATCCCACAATTTACACTCATAGAAAAATAACAAGTCAAGGAACATAACCACACCATACATGTCGATATTTCATTCACACCATTCACTTTCATCAAAACCTCAAGTCTCCTTTCAAGTTTAAATCCCATAGATGACACATCTTTTAGCAAAAAGCAAAAATGCATTACTTACACTTTTAGACATAAACATCATGATCTAAATACTCTCCCATGAATATAATATATTAATCTATAAGAATAATCACTTACCCAAACTTGCAAATGAGTGATCTTATCCAAAAAGATGGCTTAGGGTTTGAGAGCTTGAAGAAATATCTTGTGGAAATGTCTAGAATGGCAAGTGAGCTTTGTGGAAATAAAATCTGATTTTTGCCACCTTATATAGCCCCTCAAGTCATACTTTAGACTCTTCTTGGCATTAAATGCCACATTTACTTGGTCAAAGTAGAAGAATGGGTCATTTGCCCCTTTTGGGGCATGTCTTTTATTCCATTTTGGGCCTCAAATTGAGCCCATTAACACATATTAACTTAGCTCACCAATTTCAATGTGTAATACTCCAAATATCTCATGTTTAAATAATTTCATAAACATCACAACAATATTCAACTCACGAGATTCATGTTCGTAGCCTCAATCTCAAAAATAAGAAATTCTAGCCACTCATGGCTTAATTGAACATAATTTGATAAATCACTTGTGATGAAGAATTAACCCCAAATCGGATGCCAAACTTTCTTAAGAGTAGCCCTATTATGATGGAGTAATGATACCATAACTCAAGATTCCTCTTTATAGACTAATAATCGTAGAAGAAATCGGGCAAAAAGCACCCCGGCACGCTCCCGGGCGCCCTAGAGACTTAGAAAAATTTCAGCTCTGGAAAGGTGGCCAGGAGTGGCCTGGCACACCCCTGGGCGCACCCACTTGCTGCCTGTGCCAAACAAAATTCAGGCCAAAGTGACCTAGCATGCTCTGTGGTGCGCCCCACACTTAAAATGCGATTTCAACTTTTCTTTGTGGATTTGGTTGGATCTTTCAAGTTACAACCTTTTGCTTGCCTCTTATCTTTAAGATCCTTTGCTTGGATGTCCTTTAAACCTCTCTTTTCACCCCACAAATTCTCCACAAAGTCACAAACACCTCCTACAAAGGTCTAGTCACATTTACGAGCACAATATCAAATGTTCCATCAATAACAATACAAAATACGTACTTTATTGCTCCCAAACCTAGGGAAAACATGGTTCAAGGTTGGAAATTAGGGTCGGGAAGGTACAGGGTGTTACATTCTTCCCCCCTTAGAAACATTCATCCTCTAATGTTAACAACATCTTTCCAATTACAACAAATGCATCTCTATACTAGCATATATATACATACACACATAATGCTCATAGACACTTACTTGTTATCGCTTCCATACCGCATTTTAAATTTTAAACTTTCTGTTCCATTTGAAATAGATGAGGGTACTTGGACTTCATCATTTCCTCGGTTTCCCATGTGATCTCCTCTACTTGTTGATTTCTCCAAAGTACCTTTACGAAAGTTATGTCTTTATTCCTCAACCTATTTACTTGTCGATCTAGAATGGCAATAGGTATCTCCTCATAAGTGAGATCTTCCATAACTTGTACATCTTCAATGGGAGCAATACGTGATGGATCTCCTATGCACTTTCGAAGCATCGAAACATGAAACACTGGATGCACTGTGGAGAGTTCTTGGGGTAGTGACAACTCATACGCAACTTGACCAAATCTTCTGATAATTTCATATGGACCTATATATCGGGGACTCAACTTTCTTTTCTTTCCAAATCGTATTACCCCTTTCATCGGTGACACCTTCAAGAATACCCAATCACCTATGGCGAATTCGAGCCCTCTTCTTCTAACATCAACATAGGACTTGTGTCGACTCTGGGCTGTTTGCAGCCGCTGTTGGATCACTTTAACTTTCTCCATAGCTTGATGAACAAGATCTGGCCCAAGTAAAGCAGTTTCACCTGCTTCAAACCATCCAATTGGTGATCTATATTTTCTTCCGTATAAAGCTTCATAAGGTGCCATGTTGATACTTGAATGATAGCTATTGTTGTAAGAAAATTCAATGAGAGGTAAATGGTCATCCCAACTTCCTTGAAAATCTAACGTGCAAGCTCGTAGCATAGCTTCAAGTGTTTGGATAGTACTTTTTACTTGTTTATCTGTCTGAGGATGGAAAGCCGTACTCAAATTCACTTGTGTACCCAAGCTCTTCTGAAAAGATCTCTAAAAATGTGCAGTAAATTGTGCTCCTCTGTACGATATAATGGAAATTGGAATACCATGCAATCGCACTATCTCTTTAACATACAACCTTGCATAATCTTTAGTTGTATAGGTGGTCTTGACTAGTAGAAAATGCGTTGATTTGGTAAGCCTGTCGACTATGGCCCATATAGAATCAACTTTCCACAGAGTACGAGGCAAACCTGTGATGAAATCCATGTTAATCATATCCCATTTCCAAACTGGAAGATTGATAAATTGCATGTAACGTCCTGGTTTTGATGCTCTACCGTTACTTGTTGACAATTCGGGCATTGAGCTATAAATTCTGCAATGTTCTTCATGTTTCCCCACCAATACATTTCCTTCAAATCATGGCACATTTTGGTAGCTCCCGGATGAATAGAATATCGTGAATGATGCACCTCTGTCATAATTCGTTTCCTCAGCTCATCTACATCCAGTACACATAATCTACCTTGGCATTGAAGTATTCCTTCTTGCGTAAGATCAAATACCTTTGTCAAACCCTGTTGTACATTCTCTTTCAGATGCAATAACATAGGATCCGCAAACTGCTTCTCTTTTACTTCAGCTATTAATAAAGATTCTTCCGCATTTTGTACAATAATCCCTTCATCTGAGGATTCAAGAAGACGAACCCCCAAGATGGCTAATTGATGTAGATCCTTAACTAAGTCTTGCTTTTCCATCAATTGGCCACTAGAGCCTCCTATTGCCTTGTGGTTCAATGCATCAGCTACCACATTTGCTTTTCCTGGATGATCTAGAATATCAATATCATAGTCTTTTAAGAGCTCTAGCCACCTTCGTTGCCTCAAATTGAGTTCCTTCTGCTTAAAGATATATTGCAAACTTTTGTGATCAGTGTAGATATCGACATGAACCCCATACAAATAATGACACCATATCTTAAAAGTAAATACCACCGCTGCTAACTCAAGATCATGTGTGGGATAGTTTCTCTCATGTGGCCACAACTGTCGTGAGGCATATGCTATTACATTACTGTGCTGCATCAATACACATACGAGGCCAAGTCTGGAAGCATCACAATATACTGCCTAACCTTCGGTGCCTTCCAAAAGCACCAATACCTGTGTAGAAGTCAATTTATCTTTCAGCTCTTGGAAACTTTTCTCACATGTATCATTCAACTGAAACTTGACTGCCTTGTGTGTAAGCTTTGTTAAAGGTGCAGCAATGGAAGAAAACCCTTCAACAAACCTTCGGTAATAACCTGCCAACCCAAGGAAGCTACAAATTTTCGTAGGCGTCGTAGGCCTTGGCCAATTTTTCACCGCTTCAATCTTTTGTGTATCAACCTGAATTCCTTCATCGGACACAATGTGACCCAAGAATGCTATGAATTTCAATAAAAATTCACACTTATAGAACTTTGCATACAACCTACGCTCACGAAGGATTTGTAACACATGTCGTAAGTGATTAGCAAGGTCCTCTTGTGATTTTGAATAAACCAGGATGTCATCTATAAACACCATCACAAACACGTCTAGGAATGGCTTAAACACCCTATTCATTAAATCCATGAAAATAGGTAGTGCATTTGTCAGTCCAAACAACATAACTAAAAATTTGTAGTGACCATACCGTGTTCGAAAAGCTGTCTTGGGTATGTATTTTTCTCTTACTCTGACTTGATGATAACCCGATCTCAAGTCAATCTTTGAAAAACACTTGGCACCCTGTAACTGATCAAACAAATCATCAATTCTGGGGAGGGGATATTTGTTCTTGATCGTTACCTTATTCAATTATCGATAGTCAATACACATTCTCAATGTTCCATCTTTCTTCCACACAAATAATATCGGTGTACCCCATGGGGACATACTAGGTCTGATGAAGCCCTTGTCCAGCAAGTCTTTCAATTGCTCCTTCAATTCACGCAATTCTGTTGGAGCCATTATATAAGGAGGAATAGAGATAGGCTGAGTGCCTGTAATCACATCAATACCAAACTCTACTTCCCGTTCTGGAGGTAAACCTGGAAGATCGTCAGGAAATACATCGAGAAATTCATTGATCATTGGAACTGACTGAGGAGTTAATGGTTCCACATCGGTATCTTTCACCCGTACTAGGTGACATAGGTACCCTTTGGCTATCATTTTCCTTGCTTTAAGATAGGAAATAAATTTCCCTCTCGGTGCCCCTACATCACCCTTCCATTCAAGAACATTCGTTTGTGAAAAATGAAAATGTAACTTCTTAGCTCGGCAATCCATCATTGCATAATAAGACGCCAACCAATCCATACCCATCATGACATCAAAATACACCATGTCCAATTCAATGAGATCAGTCAGTGTATCATGACCACACACAGTTACCACACAATTACGATATACTCTTTTTGCAATAATATATTCACCAACTGGTGTAGATGCTTCAATTGACTTAATTAATAATTCCAGTGTTCTTTCAAATTTTACAGCAATCAATGAAGTTACATATGACAATGTAGAACCCGGGTCAATCAATGCATATACATTATGCAAAAATATGGATAATGTACCTGTGACTACGTCAGGAGATGCCTCCAAATTTTGCCAGTCCACTAGAGAATAAGTACGGTTCTGGACTCCACTAGTACTGGCTGCTCCTCTGGCACATCTACCACGACCAACAGACGGCACACCTCGGCCTAAAGAAGGAACCGACGATGATGATGCAACAGCCGATCCCGTAGGTCGTGCTATACTACCCATGCTCCTCTGGGGACACTCTTTTATCATGTGCCCCATCATACCGCACCAAAAGCACGCATTCATCCCTAACCGACATGTACCTGAATGAGTACGCCTGCAGTGCTGACACTACTGACAAGAAAATTCTGCTTCCTGTGATCCGTGAATTCCACTACTCTGCCCAGATTGAATGCCTCTAAACCCTCGGAAGTGAGAGTGAGTGCCTGTTGTGGAATAGGAGAATGATGGTCTAGGCGGTCTAGGAAATATCCGAGGCCTAGATTCTCCTTCGGACGCCATAGACTGTCCCATAGGTCTAGCTCTTTTGGACTGTCCTCTTTCAGATTCATGTACCCTTCTTCTCTGTCTCTGATCCTCTATTTTTTGTGCGAAGGCCTGTATTCTGGCTATGTCCATATCTTTGTTCAAGGCAGCAATGATGCAGTCCCTTACCAAATATGGCTCTAATCTGTCCATATATCGATGGACTCTGTCTGTCATTGTGGCTACTACATTCGGAGCATATCGAGCAAAAAAATTAAACTGTAGACTATATTCTCTAACACTCATTTTCCCTTGATAGAGATTTAGAAACTGGTCTGCACGTGCCTCCCGGATTGCCATTTTAAATTCTTCCCAACCAGCTGGAAGTGCATCAATACCCCTCGATCTTTTCCAGTCTTCATACCACAATATAGCTTCACCTTTTAATCTATAGGCCGCAAGTTCAACTTTTTCAACACCAGTCACGTGCATAACATCTAGAGCCCTCTGGATTTGATCCACGAAGTCCTGTGGATCTGTTTTCGGATCTGACCCAGTGAATATAGGAGGGTCTAATTTTAGAAAGTCATGTGTCCTGCGACTCGCCACTCTAGCCGCATTATCCTTATTTATCATTGGACCATCTCATCCTTAACTTTGTCAAGCAACTATCTGACTCAACATATGCACTGCATTTCTTAAATCCTGATCAGTGGTATTCATTGGCGGTTCTGTGGGTACTTCTCTTCCTCTTGGCTCTCCCAGAGCTGGAAAAGTAGAAGAAGATTGTGATGCAATTTCAGTGTTAGCTCCACCTTGACTAGCTTGGTCAGGTGGTGATTTACTCATTCCTTCACCGGTAAGCATATCTACCTGCTTACCTTTGACTCTACCTCGTCTTGTCATCGTCATATTACTATGACAAAGAGAATCAATTCCAATGATTAGATACGATTCCACTTACCACATTGGCTCTATTGCACGATCTAGAAATAAGAAAAGAAACAACTCCTAAATGTCCCATAGCCTTCTACTTATAAATGTGGTGCACAACACATCCATAAGCAAGACTCTACTCAGACACGGCTTTGTAGACACCCTTAGGATGACCTGCTCTGATACCACTTTTGTCACACCCTGAATTCCAACGGGGCGGACTGGCATCGAAAGACGATAAGGCCCGAGAGAACCAATCTTCATCCAAGTCCATTCATATGCATGTCATTAAAGGAACATCACCATCACGTATAGATACAAGATGCTAATAGCGGAAGTCATGGAAACATGTGATATATACATATAAGAAATTTGGCTGTTAGGGCCATCAAGTCAAAATGGACATACATTCCTTACATTCCTATTCCCACATACGTCTACAAAGCCTCTAACAGATGCATACACATAACCATCTTAAAGTTGGGACAAGTCCCTGCTTTATCCAACATTTACAATACCAAAACAAATGTACAATTGTGACTCGGAAAGCCCCGAACCAACTAGAGCTCACCAAAGATCTACAAATGGCGTGCAACTTACTGTGGAGTTCAACTAGAACCTGTGCCTGCAACAAGTATGGTAAGTCCCCCAAGGGACGTCAGTACAAAGAATGTACTGAGTATGTACGGCTCATATGAAACTCTATGCTATGTAAGTACTTCTATGAAATCAAATATAAGAGAATAGTCAATATATATAAACCACCGATCTGCATATGTGGAACCATGTACATTACATCCTTTACTTCATTTGCCTTTACATTTATTCATCTTTATCGTTCTACCCATGCTAGGCATTTCTGTCGCCTCTGGGATGAGATTAACCCATGCTAGGTATTTAAATCCCTGGGATATGATTAACCCATGCTAGGCTTTCATATCGCCCCTGGGATGTTACTGTGATAACCCATGCTAGGCTTTTATATCGCCCCTGGGATGTAACTGTGATAACCCATGCTAGGCTTTTATATCGCCCCTGGGATGTAACTGTGATAACCCATGCTATGCTTTTATGTCGCCCCAGGGATGTTACTCAAGCATATAGAAACAATTATACATTACTTCATTTCTTTACTTCTATGAGATTGATACATTGGTAGTCATAACATTATTGGAACTTTGGAACATTAGCCAATGAACATGAGACATGTGAATCACAATTGATCAAGGAATAAAGAACATGTGAGTAACAATAATTAATAACCAGAAATGGTATACCTTAGAACATTTCGGAATGGAATAAGTACAATATCAATGTGAACACTATGTGCTGTAAACGGATATGGAAAGAGTAACCTTACATACCTTGTCTTCCCAATATGAATATACAATCCTAAATGTGAATACAATAGTCCATCTCCTTCCTTACATTTCACTCTATAACACAAGTACATAACAGAGCTTACATTAACAACCAACTACCTTACAAATGCATATGACGACAATGAGTTACATGATTGCCTTAAAAAGTCATTTCCCCATTGAAATTACTATTTATGAAATTATCATACCAACAATACCGCAACATTCCATACATTGACCAATACATCATAAACCGATAGCATGTCACACCAAGTTCATACTTTACACTTCTCCATCAACACAACATCACAATTACTCCATCAAGTCACCTCAAAACACTTCATAATAACATATCGACAACAATCCCACAATTTACACTCATAGAAAAATAACAAGTCAAGGAACATAACCACACCATACATGTCGATATTTCATTCACACCATTCACTTTCATCAAAACCTCAAGTCTCCTTTCAAGTTTAAATCCCATAGATGACACATCTTTTAGCAAAAAGCAAAAATACATTACTTAAACTTTTAGACATAACCATCATGATCTATATACTCTCCCATGCATATAATATATTAATCTATAAGAATAATCACTTACCCAAACTTGCAAATGAGTGATCTTATCCAAAAAGATGGCTTAGGGTTTGAGAGCTTGAAGAAATATCTTGTGGAAATGTCTAGAATGGCATGTGTGCTTTGTGGAAATAAAATCTGATTTTTACCACCTTATATAGCCCCTGAAGTCATACTTTATCCACTTCTTGGCATTAAATGCCATGTTTACTTGGTCAAAGTGGAAGAATGGGTCATTTGCCCTTTTTGGGCCATGTCTTTTATTCCATTTTGGGCCTCAAATTGAGCCCATTAACACATATTAACTTAGCCCACCAATTTCAATGTGTAATACTCCAAATATCTCATGTTTAAATAATTCCATAAACGTCACGACAATATTCAACTCACGAAATTCATGTTCGTATCCTCATTGTCAAAAATAAGAAATTCTAGCCACTCGTGGCTTAATTGAACATAATTTGATAAATCACTTGTGATGAAAAATTAACCCCAACTCGGATGCCAAACTTGCTCAAGAGTAGCCCTACTATGATGGAGTAATGATACCATAACCCAAGAGTCCTTTTTATAGACTAATAATCATAGAAGAAATCGGGCAAAAAGCATCCCGGCACGCTCCCGGGCGCCCTAGAGACTTAGAAAAATTTCAGCTCTAGAAAGGTGGCCAGGAGAGGCCTGGCACACCCCTGGGCACGCCCCCTTGCTTCCTGTGCCAAACAAAATTCAGGCCAAAGCGGCCTGGCATGCTCTGTGGCGTGCCCCACACTTAAAATGCGATTTCAACTTTTCTTTGTGGATTTGGTTGGATCTTTCAAGTTCCAACCTTTTACTTGCCTCTTATCTTTAAGATACTTTGCTTGGATGTCTTTTAAACCTCGCTTTTCACCCCACAAATGCTCCACAAATTCACAAACACCTCCTACAAAGGTCTAGTCACATTTACGAGCACAATATCAAATGTTCCATCAATAACAAAACAAAATACGTACTTTAGTTCTCTCGAACCTAGGGTAAAAATGGTTCAAGGTTGGAAAGTAGGGTCGGGAAGGTACGGGGTGTTACATTCTTCCCCCCTTAGAAACATTCATCCTAGAATGTTAACAACATCTTTCCAATTACAACAAATGCATCTCTATACTAGCATATATATATATATATATATACACATAATGCTAATAGATACTTACTTGTTATCCCTTTGATCCAGAGTTTTGAACTTTCTCTTCCATTTGAAACATATGATGGTACTTGAACTTCATCATTTCCTCGGTTTTCCATGTGATCTCCTCTACTTATTGATTTCTCCAAAGTACCTTTACGGTAGTTATGTCTTTATTCCTCAACCTCTTTACTTGTCGATCTAGAATGGCAATAGGTATCTCCTCATAAGTGAGATCTTCCGTAACTTGTACATCTTCAATGGGATCTATACGAGATGGATCTCCTATGCACTTTTGAAGCATCAAAACATGAAACACCGGATGCACTGTGGAGAGTTCTTGGGGTAGTGACAACTCATACGCAACTTGACCAAATCTTCTGATAATTTCATATGGACCTATATATTGGGGACTCAACTTCCCTTTCTTTCCAAATTGCATTACCCCTTTCATCGGAGACACCTTTAAGAATACCCAATCACCTATGGCGAATTCGATCCCTCTTCTTCTAACATCAGCATAGGACTTGTGTCGACTCTGGGCCGTTTTCAGCCGCTGTTGGATCACTTTAACTTTCTCCATAGCTTGATGAACAAGATCTGGCCCAAGTAAAGCAGTTTTATCCACTTCAAACCATCCAATTGGCGATCTACATTTTCTTCCGTATAAAGCTTCATAAGGTGCCATGTTGATACTTGAATGATAGCTATTGTTGTAAGAAAATTCAATGAGAGGCAAATGTTCATCCCAACTGCCTTTAAAATCTAACGTGCAAGCTCGTAGTATAGCTTCAAGTGTTTGGATAGTACGTTCTGCTAGTCCATCTGTCTGAGGACAGAAAGTCGTACTCAAATTCACTTGTGTACCCAAGCTCTTCTGAGAAGATCTCCAAAAATGTGCGGTAAATTATGCTCCTCTGTACGATATAATGGAAATTGGAATACCATGCAATCGCACTATCTCTTTAACATACAACCTTGCATAATCTTCATCTGTATAGGTGGTCTTGACTGGTAGGAATGCGCTGATTTGGTAAGCCTGTCGACTATGACCCATATAGAATCAACTTTCTGTAGAGTACGAGGCAAACCTGTGATGAAATCCATGTTAATCATATCCCATTTCTAGACTGGAAGATTGATACATTGCATGTAACCTCCTGGTTTCTGATGCTCTACCTTTACTTGTTGATAATTCGGGCATTGAGCAACAAATTCTACAATGTTCTTCTTCATGTTTCCTCACTAATACATTCCTTCAAATCATGGCACATTTTGGTAGCTCCCGGATGAATAGAATATAGTGAATGATGCGCCTCTGTATAATTCGTTTCCTCAGCTCATCTACATCCGGTACACATAATCTACCTTGGCATTGAAGTATTCCTTCTTGCGTAAGATCAAATGCCTTTGTCAAACCCTATTGTACATTCTCTTTTAGATGCAATAACATAGGATCCGCAAACTGCTTCTCTTTCACTTCAGCTATTAATAAAGATTCTTCCGCATTTTGTACAATAATCCCTTCATTTGAGGATTCAATAAGTTGAACCCCCAAGCTGGCTAATTGATGTAGATCCTTAACTAAGTCTTGCTTTTCCGTCAATAGGCCACTAGTGCCTCCTATTGCCTTGCAGCTCAATGCATCAGCTACCACATTTGCTTTTCCTGGATGATATAGAATATCAATATCATAGTCTTTTAAGAGCTCTAGCCACCTTCGTTGCCTCAAATTGAGTTCCTTTTGCTTAAAGATACATTGCAAACTTTTGTGATCAGTGTAGATATTGACATGAACCCCATACAAATAATGACGCCATATCTTTAAAGCAAATACCACCGCTGCTAACTCAAGATCATGTGTGGGATAGTTTCTCTCATGTGGCCGCAACTGTCGTGAGGATTATGCTATTACATTACCGTGATGCATTAATACACATCCGAGGCCAAGTCTGTAAGAATCACAATATACTGCCTAACCTTCGGTGCCTTCCAAAAGCACCAATACCGGTGTAGAAGTCAATTTATCTTTCAGCTCTTGGAAACTTTTCTCATATGCATCATTCCACTGAAACTTGACTGCCTTGTGTGTAAGCTTTGTTAAAGGTGCAGCAATGGAAGAAAACCCTGCAACAAACCTTCGGTAATAACATGCCAACCCAAGGAAGCTACAAATTTTCATAGACGTCATAGGCCTTGGCTAATTTTTCACCGCTTCAATCATTTGTGTATCAACCTAAATTCCTTCATCAGACAAAATGTGACCCAAGAATGCTATGGATTTCAACAAAAATTCACACCTAGAGAACTTTACATAAAACCTACGCTCATGAAGGATTTGTAACACCTGCCGTAAGTGATTAGCATGGTCCTCTTATGATTTTGAATAAACCAGGATGTCATCTATAAACACCATCATGAACACGTCTAGGAATGGCTTAAACACCCTATTCATTAAATCCATGAAAATAGCTGGTGCTTTTGTCAGTCCAAATGACATAACTAAAAATTCGTAGTGATCATACCGTGTTCGAAAAACTGTCTTGGGTATGTCTTTTTCTCTTACTCTGACTTGATGATAACCCGATCTCAAGTCAATCTTTGAAAAACACTTGGCACCCTGTAATTGATCAAACAAATCACCAATTCTGTGGAGGGGATATTTGTTCTTGATCGTTACCTTATTCATTTGCCGATAGTCAATGCACATTCTCAATGTGTCATCTTTCTTCCGTACAAATAATACCGGTGTACCCCACGGGGACATACTAGGTATGATGAAGCCTTTGTTCAGCAAGTCCTTCAATTGCTCCTTCAATTCATGCAATTCTGCTGGAGCCATTATATAAGGAGGAATAGAGATAGGCTGAGTTCCTAGAATCGCATCAATGCCAAACTCTACTTCCCGTTCTGGAGGTAAACCTGAAAGATCGTCAGGAAATATATCGAGAAATTCATTGACCACTGGAACCGACTGAAGAGTTAATGGTTCCACATCGATATCTTTCACCCGTACTAGGTGACATAGGTACCCTTTGGCTATCATTTTCCTTGCTTTAAGATAGGAAACAAATTTCCCTCTAGGTGCCCCTACATCATCCTTCCATTCAAGAACATTCGTTTGTGAAAAATGCAAATGTAACTTCATAGCTCGGCAATCTATCATGGCATAACAAGACGCCAACCAATCCACACCCATTATGACATCAAAATCCACCATGTCCAATTCAATGAGATCAGTCAGTGTATCATGACCACACACAGTTACCACACAATTACGATATACTTTTTTTGCAATAATATATTCACCAACTGGTGTAGATACTTCAATTGACCTAGTTAATAATGTCGATGTTCTTTCAAATTTGCAGCAATCAATGGAGTAACATATGACAATTTAGAACTCGAGTCAATCAATGCATATACATTATGCGAAAATATGGATAATGTACCTATGACTAAGTAAGGAGATGCCTCCGAATTTTGCTGGTCCACTAGAGCATAAGTACTGTTATGGACTCCACTAGTACTGGCTGCTCCTCTGGCACCTCTACCACGACCAGCAGACTGCACACCTCAGCCTAAAGAAAGATCGATGATGATGATGCAACAACCAATCGCACAGGTCATGCTATTCCACCCATGCTCCTCTGGGGACACTCTTTCATCATGTGCCCCATCATACAGCACCAAAAGCAGGCATTCGTCCCTAACCAGCATGTACCTAAATAAGTACGCTCGCAATGCTGACACTGCTGATGAGAAAATTTTGCTGCCTGTGATCCGTGAATTCCACTACTCTGCCCAGATTGACCGCCTCTAAACCCTCAAAAGTGAGAGTGAGTGCCTGCTGTGGAATAGGTAGATTCTCCTTGGGATGCCATAGACTGTCTCATAGGTCTACCTCTTTTGGATTGTCCTCTTTCAGATTCATTTACCCTTCTTCTCTGTCTCTGATCCTCCATTTTTTATGCGAAGGCCTGTATTCTGGCTATGTCCATATCTATGTTCAAGGCAGCAATGGTGCAGTTCCTTACCAAATATGACTCTAATCTGTCCACATATCGATGGACTCTGTCTGTCATTGTGGCTACTACATTCGGAGCATATCGAGCCAAAGAATTAAATTGTAGACTATATTCTCTAACACTCATATTCCCTTGATAGAGATTTAAAAATTGGTCTGCACGTGCCTCCCGAATCTCATATGGAAGGTAATGATCAAGGAATGCCATTTTAAATTCTTCCCAACCAGCTGGAAGTACATCAATACCCCTCGATCTTTTTCAGTCTTCATACCACAATATAGCTTCACCTTTTAATCTATAGGCCGCAAGTTCAACTGTTTCAACACCAGTCACGTGCATAACATCTAGAGCCCTCTGTATTTGATCCACGAAGTCCTGTGGATCTGCTTTCGGATCTGAACCAATGAATATAGGAGGGTCTAATTTCAGAAAGTCTTGTGTCCTGCGACTCGCCACTCTAGCCGCATCATCCTCATTTGTCATTGGACCATCTCGTCCTTGACTTTGTGCAGCAACTATCTGATTCAACATATGAACTGCATTTCTTAAATCCTGATCAGTGGCATTCATTGGCGGTTCTGCGGAAACTTCTCTACCTCTTGGCTCTCCCGGAGCTGCGAAAGTAGAAGAAGACCGCGATACAATTACAGTGTTAGCTCCACCTTGACTAGCTTGGTCAGGTGGTGATTAACTCATTCCTTCACCAGCAAGCATATCTACCTGCTTACCTTTTCCTCTATCTTGTCTTGTCATCGTCATATTATTATAACAAAGAGAATCAATTCCAATGATTAGATACGATTCCACTTACCATATTGGCTCTATTGCACGATCTAGAAATGCAGAAAAGAAACAACTCCTAAATGTCCTGTGGCCTCCTACTTATAAATGTGGTGCACAACACATCCATAAGAAAGATTCTACTCAGACACGGCTTTGTAGACACCCTTAAGACGACCTGCTCTGATACCACTTTTGTCACACCCCGAATTCCAATGGGGCGGACTGGCACCCGAAGCCGATAAGGCCCGAGAGAACCAATCTTCATCCATGTCCATTCATATGCATGTCATTCAAGGAACATCACCATCATGTATAGATACAAGATGCTAATAGCGGAAGTCATGAAAACATGTGATATATACATATAAGAAACTTAGCAATTAGGGCCATCAATTCAAAATGGACATACATTCCTTACATTCATATTCCCACATACGTCTACAAAGCCTCTAACAGATGCATACACATAACCATCTTATAGTCGGGACAAGTCCCCGCTTTATCCAACATTTACAATACCAAAACAAATGTACAACTGTGACTCAAAAAGCCCCGAACCAACTGGAGTTCACCAAAGATCCGCAAATGACCTACAACCTACTGTGGAGGTCTACTAGCACCTGTGCCTGTAGCAAGTAAGGTAAGTCCCCCAAGGGATGTCAGTACGAAAAATGTACTGAGTATGTAAGGCTCATATGAAATTGTATGATATGTAAGTACTTCCATGAAATCAAATATAAGAGAATAGTCAATATAGATAAACCACCGGTCTGCATATGTGGAACCATGTGCATTACATCCTTTACTTCATTTGCCTTTACATTTATTCATCTTTATCGTTCTACCCATGCTAGGCTTTTCTGTCGCCCCTGGGATGAGATTAACCTATGCTAGGTATTTTAACCCCTGGGATGTGATTAACCCATGCTAGGCTTTCATATAGCCCCTGGGATGTAACTGTGATAACCCATGCTAGGCTTTTATGTCGCCTCTGGGATGTTACTCAAGCATATAGAAACAATTATACATTATTTCATTTCTTTACTTCTATGAGATTGATACATTGGTAGTCATAACATTATTGGAACTTTGGAACATTAGCCAATGAACATGAAACATGTGAATCACAATTGATCAAGGAATAAAGAACATGTGAGTAACAATAATTAATAACCGGAAATGGGATACCTTAGAACATTTTGGAATGGAATAAGTACAATATCAATGTGAACACTATGTGCTGCAGAAGGATACGAAAAGAGTAACCTTACATACCTTGTCTTCCCAATATGAATATACAATCCTAAATGTGAATACAATAGTCCAGCTCCTTTCTTATGTTTCACTCTACAACACAAGTACATAACGGAGCTTACATTAACAACCAACTACCTTACAAATGCATATGACGACAATGAGTTACATGATTGCCTTAAAATGTCATATCCCCCTTGACAATACCATTTATGAAATTATCATACCAACAATACCGCAACATTCCATACATTGACCAATACATCATAAACCAATAGCATGTCACACCAAGTTCATACTTTACACTTCTCCATCAACACAACATCACAATTACTCCATCAAGTCACCTCAATACACTTCATAACACCATATCGACAACAATCCCACAATTTACAATCATAGAAAAATAACAAGTCAAGGAACATAACCATACCATACATGTCGATATTTCATTCACACCATTCACTTTCATCAAAACCTCAAGTCTCCTTTCAAGTTTAAATCCCATAGATGACACATCTTTTAGCAAAAAGCAAAAATGCATTACTTACACTTTTAGACATAACCATCATGATCTACATACTCTACCATGCATATAATATATTAATCCATAAGAATAATCACTTACCCAAATTTGCAAATGAGTGATCTTATCCAAAAAGATGGCTTAGGGTTTGAGAGATTGAAGAAATATCTTTTGGAAATGTCTAGAATGGCATGTGTGCTTTGTGGAAATAAAATCTGATTTTTGCCACCTTATATAGCCCCTCAATTCATACTTTAGCCACTTCTTGGCATTAAATGCCATGTTTACTTGGTCAAAGTGGAAGAATGGGTCATTTGCCCTTTTTGGGCCATGTCTTTTATTCCATTTTGGGCCTCAAATTGAGCCCATTAACACATATTAACTTAACCCACCAATTTCAATGTGTAATACTCAAAATATCTCATGTTTAAATAATTCCATAAGTGTCACGACACGACAATATTCAACTCACGAGATTCATGTTCGTAGCCTCAATCTCAAAAATAAAAAATTCTAGCCACTCATGGCTTAATTGAACATAATTTGATAAATCACTTGTGACGAAGAATTAACCCCAACTCAGATTCCAAACTTGCTCAAGAGTATCCCTACTATGATGGAGTAATTATACCATAACCCAAGAGTCCTCTTTGTAGACTAATAATCGTAGAAGAAATTTGGCAAAAAGCACCCCGGCAAGCTCCCGGGCGCCCTAGAGACTTAGAAAAATTTCAGCTCTGGAAAGGTGGCCAGGAGCGGCCTGGCACGCCCCTGGGCGCGCCCCCTTGCTGCCTGTGCCAAACAAAATTCAGGCCAAAGCAGTCTGGTACTCTCTGTGGCGCGCCCCACACTTAAAATGCGATTCAACTTTTCTTTGTGGATTTGGTTGGATCTTTCAATTTCCAACCTTTTGCTTTCCTCTTATCTTTAAGATCCTTTGCTTGGATGTCCTTTAAACCTCGATTTTCACCCCACAAATGCTCCACAAAGTCACAAACACCTCCTAGAAAGGTCTAGTCACATTTACAAGCACAATATCAAATGTTCCATCAATAACAATACAAAATACATACTTTATTGCTCTCGAACCTAGGGTAAGCATGGTTCAAGGTTGGAAAGTAGGGTCGGGAAGGTACGGGGTGTTACAATACCCATCCTCAAACTACCTATCTCTGGTTTGTTTCACTCACAATGATAGAGCCTCCACACAACCAAGGAGTCTACCCGATTAAGAAATATTGAATCTTATAAATCTATTAGCCAATTACTGCACCTTCATAACTAAAATCCTTTACTCAACCACTAACATAGGAAGACTATCCATGCTCACCGCCCTTCTACTCAAGGAATTCGCCACCACATTAGCCTTTCCCAGATGTTATAGGATAGTCGTATCATAATCCTTCATCAACTCCAACTACCTGCGTTATCTCAAATTCAAATCCTTCTGGTTGAAAATTTACTGAAGGGTGTGATGATCTATGAACACCCAACAATTGAGTCCATATAAGTAATGTTGCCACAACTTCAACAAAAATACTACAACTGGAAAATCCAAGTCATGAGAAAGATAATTATTCTTATAGGTGTTTAACCTTCTCAAAGCATAAGCTATCACCTTCCCTTTCTGTATCAATAATCCACAAAGGCTAACTCTCGAAGAATCACAATAAACTATAAAACACTCACCTTTAACATGTAAGGTCAGAATAAATGATGACATCAACAAAGTATTGAGATTTTGAATGCAATCCTCACACTCATCAGACCACTGAAAGGCCATATTCTTCTAAGTTAATCTAGTCAAAGGAGATACAATAAAAGTAAAACCCTACATGAACCGCCTGTAATACCTAGCCAAACCAACAAAGTTATGAATCGCGATAGGTGAAGTAGGCCTAGACTAATTATAAACCGCCTCAACCTTGGCTGGATCGACCATAATACCATCCTTAGACACCACATGCCCCAAAAAGGCCACATAACTAAGCCGAAACTCGCACTTTGAGAACTTAGCATATAACTTCTCATCTCTCAAACTCTGGAACACAACTCGCAAATGCTTCACATAATCTACCTCACTCTTAAAATACACCAAGATATCATCGATGAATACAATCACAAGAGAATCAAGGTAAGTTTGAAATATCCTTTTTATCAACTCCATAAATGCCAGGGGGTATTGGTCAAACCAAAAGACATAACCAAGAACTCATAATGACCATAATGAGTCTTGAAATCCATCTTAGGGATATCCAAAGCCCTAATCTTTAACTAATGATACCCCGATCTCAAGTTTATCTTCAAAAATATTGAAGCACTCTAAAGTTGGTCAAACAAATCATCAATGCGTGCAAGAGGATACTTATTCTTGATGGTCACTTTATTCAACTGTCGATAAATGATGCACATTTGCATAGACCAATCCTTCCTCTTCAGGATTAACATCAAAGCACCCTAAGGTGAAACACTTAGTTTAATGAAACCCTTACTTAACAAATCCTAAAGCTGGTGTTTTAACTTTTTCAACTCCATTGGAGCCATCCTATAGAGAGGAATAAAAATGAGTTTAGTACATGACTCCAAATCAATGCCAAAATTGATATCGCTGTTAGGAGGAACACCTAGAAGAACGGTAGGAAACATGTCCACAAACTCTCTAACCACCCTCACTGACTCCAAATGAGGAATCTCCATATTCATATCTAAAAAATACGTCAAATAAGAAAGACACCCCTTCTATCATAATCGCTGCACCTAGAGGAAAAAAATCACCCTCTTAAGATTCTAACTATAGGTACCCCTCCACTCCAATCTCGAGACACCCAGCATAAAAAATGTAATTGTCTTAGCATAAAAATCCAAGACAACATGATATAGATAGAGACAATGCATACCCAAAATCACATCAAAATTAATCATATCAGAATAATCAAATCTACACAAGTATCATACTCTAACAAAGTCACAACGTAGGATAGGCATACCAAATCCACCACTAGAGAATCACCTACTGGGGTAGAATTACTAATAGGCACAATAAGAGACTCACACAACATATCAAGACTTGATGCAAAATAAGCAGACATATAAGAGAGTGCAGAACCAAGATCAAATAACATTGAAGTAGGTCGATGGCATACTAAAGTGATACCTATAATTACATCAACAGAATCAGCCTTAGGCCTAATTGAGAAAGCATAACGGTGAGCCCTATAACCTCTTACCTGTATCACTCTTGTACCATCTCCTTGATTTATGGGCGGTGTATCTCTACCTTCTTGAGATCCACCATAACCCCTAGATGGGGGTTCTGCTGCTCTAACTAGAGCCTGATAACCCTATGCTAGGCACCTCTATCTGAATAATAGATAGTCCCTTTAAAGATGATCCAGACTACCACATTTAAAAGAAAGTCTGAGAACCATCAACTATTGAGAATGCCTTGAATACCCAAAATGGACACCATAGCCTAAATACCTTTGAAGTGAACCCTGAGAAATCCTCCTTGAACTATAAAAACCTTATCTAAAATGTCCATGCTTGGAGGCCTACATAATCGAATAAACTTGCACACTATGCTAGGGGTACAAATCTCTTCTAAAATAACCCCAACTTCAAGAAGAGGTATAAATGAACTAACCTAAAGTGCAGGACCTCTTGTCTCTTAGATCCCCATATTCCTGATGATTCATAAGCTTAAATTCCTTTTTTAGCCTCAACTACCTTCTGAAATGTAGCCCAGATTGGGTTGTAGAAAACACTGTCTCCTTAATCCTGAGGGTCAAGGATCGTACTAATCCTAGATCCTCTCATCCTCATCTAAGAAAATCTATATGGCATGGCGGGATAAAGTATAAAATTGAATCTCATACTCGATCACTGAGATACTACCTGTGACAAGTTTGTGAATTGATCTCTGCGCACCTTTCTTAAGCTACGAGGAATGAATCTATCAAGAAAAGTCTGTGTAAACATAGACTAAGTCATCGAAGGAGAAACTAATGGCCTTGAATCAATATATGACTGCCACCTGTACTTGGCGGGGCCATGCATGTGCAAAAATATGTAATCAACTCCGTGGGACACAACTAATCCCATGCTTTGAAGTCTCTCATGGCAGCTAACAGAAATCATATGCATCCTCACTCTGACAATCTTAAAACTGGAGTACGCCTCCACTATAGTCTGAGAACCTTGAGAAAACTTTCCAAAATACCCAATACACGAACCAAAGTATCTTGGAGCATTGGGTAGCAAAAAAATCTAGTGGAGCATGATTTGGTCCCACCTCATCAACTAAAATCTAAACATCATCTAGCTTATACTCTACCTCAGTGGACTCCAGCCTAATAGGAATTTAAGCTTTCTCCTGAGCTCGACCCCTACCATGACCTCTGCCTCACCCTCTACCATATCCCCTACCCCATCAGCATGTCCAAACACAGGCAGCCGACATGGGGACTAGAATGGACTCATGTCCTATAATGACCCTCCCGGTCATTTTCCTCATTTTCTTGCATTCACGGTGTTTAGAGCTTACCTATAACTGTCCCAAGATATTTATGACTTGCTAGGACTGACAGTTTGGTTTTCGGGCAGTTCGTGTGAGAATTTTGTTAATACCGAACGTGTTATGAAATATTTAAATTAAATTAGAATTTGATAAAAAGATATAGTTAATTACCTTTCTAAAATATTTTTGATATTTATAAAATTTGTAAGATATTATATGATATTTCTATATTACTTTACAATGTTTTGTAATCCATTAATATTTTAAGCGGAGATAGTGAATCTAGATATGTTAAAATATTATTATTATATAATAGAGGTTTTATTCAAAATAATTTTCTATTAATTATTTGAATAATTTTCTATTAATTATGATATATTCAAAAAGTTATATATATTTTACCACGAACCTATGTAATATCCAAATATATGTATAACAGAATATGAAAGTGAGGTGTTAAATGCCTCCACTTCCACGTGGAAGTGAAGGAGATGTAAATTATTAAACAACTAATCTACAACTAGGTTCCAATCCTTGTGCCACCTTAGAGATATATTTCTATATATATATATACACACTTTCATATGTAACTTATCTACAACCTCCACTTTACTTCAATTAAAATCCTATACATGTATACCTTACTACTTCTGCCACTTATGATATATATATCCGTTAGTAACATCTACATCAATTTACTTATAGAATCAAGTTAATTCATGTGGCATACATATATCTTCATATCCCCGTATAAGGGAAGTTTGAAAGGAAAATAATTTGGACGAGTTATATAAACATCAAGTTATTCAAGCTCGGGTTCTAGTGGGGCAATATTCAGAGACTTCTAAGAGGGGCTTTAAGATTTGGAATCCATCTAGGCTAGGCTTACCCTATCTTTAAATTGAACTTATGTATGGTATTAGTATCCTATTATGCTAGTCTTGGGTAGGTCGTTGTAGCCCGTGTATCATTCGACATATTTTATGCCTTATTTATCCAATTAGGGCATCGTTTTGGTAAATTTTGGGCCTGTTCTACCTTAGTATGGTGTAGTATTTATGAGATTAGGGAGTGGTGCTAAGCTGGGAAACCTTGTATTCCTTCCTTTTAGCTAGTTATGCGTATGTTTATATAAATGTGTTTCAACTTTGGTTCAGGGCCAGTATATTCTTTATTTTTGCTATTTATTATGAGTTCTGGCACAACTTTGGCATCGGTTACGGTATGGTTTGGGTTTCAATTTTACAGTTGAGCTTGATTATGTAACACCCCATAAATTTTCAAACGTACGCGACTAGGTAACGGAAGTAATTGAACATGCAATAAAGGTTATATTATGTATGCAAAGTGTTGGACTTAATTCATCTTGGCTAATGGACTCAAAATTGGCCCAAAATTTACAAGAAAGACATGGCCCCAAAAGGGAAAACTTGACCCATTCATCTTTGACTCTTAAACAATCATTAATGACCAAGTGTATGGTTAAGAGGGACTTTTAAGAGGCTATATAAGGCTAGAAAAATCAGATTTTATTCAAACATAACACCTTGCCATTTCTTGAAATTTCTAGACATTCCAAGAGACCAAAAGAAACCCTTTTCAAGTCAAGGCAATTACACTTGTTTTGCCAAGATCATCATCTTGTAAGTATTGGTAAGTGTTTATTCTTGTGGTTTAATATAATATAGGCACAAGAGGTTGTGTAAATCATGTTGGATATGCTTAATAAATGTTGAGCAGTCCACTATTTGAAAAACAGTCCACTTTTACTTAATCGGTAAAAGATTTGCCTTCTATGTGGTTTAAACTTGAAAGGGGACTTAAGGTCTTGAAGAAACTGAATTATATGGACTAAATTTCAGTATATTTAAAGTGTGGTGCTGTCCCTAATTCGTTACTTTTGTGTATGGCTTGATGGAAATGTTTTTACGCAATTGTGCATGGAACATTTGACGTAGTGAAAAGAGAATATTTTCTTGTTATGTTAAAGTGAATTCTAAAATTGTGTGGGATGGTATTGGAATATTGTTGTGAAAGGTATTTATGTGACTTGATGTGATAAATATGTGGAGTTGTATTGAGGCGGAAATGTAAAGTAGAAACTTGGTGTAAAATCCTATCGGTTTGTGATGTCTACGGCGATATGTGGACTGTTTTGGTGGTGTGTGGACTGATTTGGTGTTGTTGTTTTTCTAAAGCAGTAAGTTATAGTTTAATGTGGTGGAATAATGTTATTTGGTAGTATAATTAAGGGGGGGAGTGATGCACCATGTGTTTTGGAGGTTGGACGGTTTTTACTTTCCGTTAAGCACCTACTTACCGTCTTGTGAACTTGTAATGTAGTTAGTGGTTAATATAAGCTTCCTTATGTACTTGTGTGTAGAGTAGACGTAAATACAAAGATGGAGTGTTGTATTCACAAATAAGATTGTGTATCCAAATTGTGGAATTAAAGTATGTAAGGTTACTCTTTCCATATCCTTCTGCAGCACATAGTATCACATTGTCATTATACTTGTCCCATTCCAAAATGTTCAAAGGTATTCCATTTCCGGTTATTAATCATTTTTACTCACATGTTCCTTATTCATTAATCAATTGTGATTCACATGACTCATTTTCATTGGTTAATGTTCCAATAATGTTCCAAAGTTCCAATAACATTGTAACCACTAATGTACCAATCTCATAACAAAAGAATTAAAGTAATGAACACTTGTTAAGTACGGGTGGAAACTCGAAGGGGCATAAGCCTAGCTAGAGGCGATCCCAAATGGATATTGAGTACGGGTGGCAACTTAAAGGGGCAAAACCCTAGCTAGAGGCGATCCCGAAAATTCATTGGAAATGGGTGGCAACTCAAAGGGGCGAAAGCCTAGCTAGAGGCGATCCCGATTATTATGTTATTTCCCACTGATCAGTTGGTCCCGGGCATTACATGATTGATGATGAAGTAAAGTAAAGTAAAGAAAGCAATGTACATGATCCCACATGTATACCTTATGGTAGTTTATCTACATGATGCGTTCACTTGTACTTCATTTCATTAAAATTCCTATATCTCATACAGTTACTTATAGCCTTACATACTCAGTACATTCTTCATACTGACGTCCCTTGTGGGACTTACCTTACTTGCTGCAAGCACAGGTACTAGTAGTCCCCCACAATAAGACTGGGATTTTCTGCAGATTTATTGGTGAGCTCCAGGTTGCTTCGGGGCTTTTGGAGTCCTATGTATATGTTGGTTTTTGGTATTGTATCACAGTTATGTAAAGTGGGGACTTATCCCAACCGTAGATTTGGTTTTGTATCTATTAGAGGCTTTGTAGATGTTGTACAGTTAAAGGGAGAAATATCTTATCATGTTGACGATATGGACCTAAAGGCCAAGTTTCATATATGTATATATATCACATTTTTTTCCATGACTTTTGCCATTAGTATCTTACATCTATGATAGTGATGATTATTGAGTGACATGTGTATGAACGTACAGGATTGAAGGTTGGTTCTCTCGGGGCCTCAACGGCTTCGGGTTCCATGTCCGCCCCAACGGGGTTTGAGGCGTGACAGATTACTTATGGGTTCACTGAATTTTGGTTATGTTATAGTTAGTATGAGTTTTGGTTCGAGTCCGGCATCTGGTTATGTTATGATTTGGGAGTTCTGGTACTGATTACTGTTGTTCTCGGAGTTGTGGTTCCTTTTCCTGTTTGAGTCTGACATTTGATTTTGAGTTCTATTATATATCATATATGTGGCCTTTTGTTATTACCCACTATTTCCAGTTCGTATCCGACGTATAGCCACTTGTTATTATCCACTACTACTGGTTTAAGCCTGGCTTTTGGCCTCTCACTATTACCCATTGGTGTCGGTTCAAGCCCGATGCACATCTGGATGGTTACTATGGCTACTTGGGATTGATTTAGTTACAGATTATTTACGTTTTTCCTTTAGTTACTTCTTATGTGTCCCACCACCTTATGGGGGTACGGTTGGGTTAATTATCTTCTTCTGTGTGCCTTCTAGCTTATGAGGGCCCAGTTAGCTTATGTTTGGTTTGTTTTCTTACTTTTGAGTCGTTTACTTTCCTGTATCGCTACTATTTATTTCCTTTATTGCATTTGCATAGTTTAGTAGTTGTTAACTTCCCACCCCTATCTACTGTTGAATTAGATCACACTCTCATATTTTAGTAATACTTTACTATACTTGAGCTCAGTTGGACGATGATACCTACTAAGTACCCATTGTTTTAGTACTCATACTGTACTTCTGCATCTTTTCCCGAATGTAGATCAAGGTACCAGCCATCGATATTAATATAATCCTCCTATCCCAGTACTGATCTAGAGCAGAGTGAGCTTGATAGTGTTCGAGTCTAATCCTCCTCCATCTGTTCCAGTTTAGTTATTTGTACTTGAGACTGCTTTGTACATATTGTGTATATTTTGGATTTTTCTTGTACTCTGGTTATCTTTTAATAGTGGATTTAGTACCGACCACACCAGGTCTTGGGAGGGATTTATTTGTATATTTTGGTCCTCTTCCTTCTCCCATTTTGGGATATTTTATATGTTTTCTTTCTGCTTCTGCTTATTATTACTACTGTTATTATTTCTATCTAGTCTTTTTTGGTTTCTACCCGTTAGCCCGTTACTTGTCATTTCGGGCTATGGCTTGGCTTGTCTACTGGTGGGATAAGGTAGGCGCCATTATGAATTGAGAAATCGGGTCGTGATAGCTTGGTATCAGAGCCTAGGTTTTATAGACATTATTGGTACATGAGCCAATATTTAGTAGAGTCTCGCGGATTGGTACGAAGATGTTTGTATCCTATCTTTGGGATGCTACAGAATATTTTTAGAAAAAAATCTCATCTTTTTGATTCATTTCAATGAGTTGGGTCTGAGTTGGTCTCTAATCATTAATTGGTTCACTTTTTTGAAGATAGCTAGGATGCAAAGAGTGATAACCGGGGATCAGGACCCCAAGCCCACTGCTAGAGCTCCAGTTAGGGGCAGAGGTCGACCCAAAGGTCGGGGGAAGGATAAAGCAGCATCCCTAGTTTGAAATCAGTCCAGGGATCTATCACCAAACCCTATTACAACTCTTGAGCCAAACATAGCTCCAGGCGTTCAGCCATCACTGCAGCAGTTAGACCGAGGGGCAGCCTAGGCCCCACCTAGGTTTATATCTTCTTCGATTCTTCAGGATGTATTGGTACAATTGTTGGGGTTGGTTGGAGGTCTGTCGATTGAGGGATCTCAGCCAGCAGTACAGAGTGGTGTTGATATCGGGGCACAACCTATAACTGCAGCTCCTAGACTAGAGGTTACGCCAGCACAGGTAGCCCTACAACTAGTAGTAGCCCAGCCAGTTATGTATATGGAGGAGCAAAAAATTCAAGGCCTTTTTTTGAGATTGACTCCATCCAGGTTTATCGGGACCCCATGAGAGGATGCTTATGAGTTCTTGTCCAGTTGTGAGAAAAATTTTGATGAACTTGGGGTTGGTTGAGTCATGCGGAGTATATTTTATTGCTTATCAGTTAGACACAACAACTAGGAGGTGGTGGAAAGGTTATCCTGATTACAGGACAACTGGATCTCCCCCTATTACTTGGGCTCAGTTCTCTAAGGTTTTCTTGGGGAAGTATATGCCTCACAGTATGGGTTGGCGTCTTTGAGATGAGTTTTTTGGGTTTAGACAGGGTTTTATGCCAGTGGTTGAGTATGAGATGAGATTACACGAGTTACACAGACACGCCACTATGATTCTGCTTGATGAGTATGGGTGGATTTGATATTTTGTCAGGGGTCTGAGATTACCACTTCGCAGAGCTACATAGAGTTTGGTGATTTCAGAGAAGTCCTTTTTTGACATAGCTGAGCATTTGTATTCGATTGAGAAGATGGATTGCGAGGCCCAATGAGGAAGAGTTAAGATACCTTGTTATCAGGGCAGTTATAGTGGGAGCCATAATGGCTCATAATCTGGAGGCCATATATTTTAGGGTAGGTACCCCCAGTAGCAGCAGTAGTCGTATTAGTGTTAAGGTCAACCTAGTCGGCCTATTAAGTCAATGATTTAGATATCAAATGGGGGTCATCCAGGTTGTAGTGGTTTGGGTGGTCAGAGTAATAGCCATCCTCAGAGGAATGTTCAGTTAGGATGGTCGAGTAGAGGGGGTCATACCGGGTCAGCTGGACTTTCTAGACAGAGCAGAGTGCCAGGGCTATGTTATGAGTGTGGGGTGATTGGTCACTTCGCCTGTGAGTGTCCCTAGTGTGGGATGATTGAGCCTTCAGTTCAGACTGTACGACCGATCAGATCAGTGCGGCTGCCAGCTAGGGGTGAGGCTCAGGGTCATAGGGCTGGTCCCTAGTGTCCAAAAGGTAGTCCGCAAGGAGGTAGGACAGTTGGTTGGGAAGGAACCCAATCTGGTAGTGTACATGGTTAGTTGTATACTACACCAAGTAGGCCGAAGGCTGAGGCTTCGGATGCTGTGATCACAGGTACAATTTTCATATACCATCAGCCAGCTTCTGCTTTATTTTATCTCGATTCCATATTTTATATTTTATGCTTATTATGCACCACGGTTAGGTTTATGTTTAGTGTATTTATCTGTGCTATTACGTGTGGCTACTCCATGGGTGATATTTTTTAGTAGCTACCCCGATATGTGATTTATCTATGCTATTATGAGTTCCTGGTAATGTCTTTTAGGTTGACCAATGCCCCAGCAACATTTATTGATTTGATGACATTTTGGTGTATTCGAGGAGTAGGGAAGAGCATGATTGTGCTCCACACTTTGAGAGATCACAGCCTTTATGCCAAATTCTCAAAGTGCGAGTTCTAGCTTGAGTCTGTAGCTTTCTTGGGGCACGTTTTGTGTAAGGATGGTTTCATGGTGGACATAGTGAAGATTGAGGCATAGTTATGGTTGGGCTAGGCCTACGTCACCTACTGAGGTTCATAGTTTCATTGGGTTGGAAGGTTACTATAGATGGTTTATTGAGGGTTTTTCGTCCATCGCAGCTCCTATGACTAGATTTACCAGGAAAGAGGTTCCATTTCAGTAGTCTGTGGGTTATGAAGTGAGCTTTCTGAGGCTCAAGGATTTGCTTACTTCAGCTCTTGTTCTGACTCTTCCAGTTGATGGTGAGGGTTTTAGCATCTATTGTAATGGTTTTGGTATTAGTTTGGGGTGTGTTCTGATGGAGTGAGCCCGTGTTATTGCATATGCGTCAAGGCAGCTAAAGGTGCATGAGTGTAACTACCCCACCAATGATTTAGAGTTCGCAGCGGTAGTGTTTGCACTTAGGATTTGGAGGCATTATCTGTATGGTGTTCGCTGTGAGATCTTTACATACAATCGTAGCCTTCAGTATATTATGACCTAGAGGGAGCTTAATTCAAGGTAGTGTAGATGGATTGAGTTTCTGAAGGATTATGATATCTCTATTCTATACCATTCGGGCAAGGCGAATGTAGTAGCGGATGCATTGAGCCAAAAGGCAGTGAGTATGGGTAGCTTAGCCTTCATTCTAGTTTCACAGTGGTCGTTAGCTTTAGACATCCAGTCCTTAGCTAACATAATGGTTCGTTTGGATATTTCTGACCCCAGGAGGATTATTGCTTGTGTTGAGGCTAGATCTACCTTGATGGAACAAATTCAGGGTTGCCAGTTTGAGAATAATAACCTTCATATCATCTGAGATCAGGTGTGGGGAGGTGAGCCTAGGAGGTCTACCTTAGATTTTGAGATTTGACGACCGTATTTATGTTTCCAGGATCAGAGATTTGATTCAGTTGATTCTTTATGAGGTGCACAGCTCCAGGTATTCTATTCACCCCTAGACAACTAAGATGTATAGGGATTTGAGGCAGCACTACTGGTGGAGTGGTATGCTGAGAAATATAGTAGGGTTTGTGGCTCGATGCCTTTGTTGTCAGCAGGTAAAGGCCAAACCAGAGACCCAGTGGATTGCTTTAGCAGCTACCTTTTTTCGAGTGGAAATAAGAGCGAGTTACTATGGATTTCATAGGTAGTTTGCCTCTCACTTCCCGTGGTTTTGATAGCATTTGGGTCATCGTGTGTCGATTGACTAAGTCTGCTCATTTCATCCTAGTTTGAGTCTCCAACAGTGCCGAGAGGTTATCTTGTGTTTCTATTCAAGAAGTGGTTCGCTTACACGGGGTACCTGTGTCTATCATTTCAGACCAAGGCTCTCAGTTCACTTCTAGCTTTTGGAGGACGTTTTAGGAGGAGTTGGGTAACCCGGTGGACCTTAGCACCGCCTTTCACCCCAGACTGGTGGGCAGTCAGAGCAGACTATTTAGTTCTTGGAAGACATGCTCCGTACTTGTGAGTTGGATTTTGGAGGTCAATGGGACCAATTTTTAACTTTGGCAGAGTTTGTATATAATAACAACTTTCATTGTGGTATTCAGATGGCCCCATTTGAGGCGTTATATGGTAGACGATGTCAATCTCCAATTGGTTGGTTTGATACTTCTGAGGTTAGTCCTTGTGGCACATATTTACTTTATTAGTTATTGAATTGGGTTCGGGTGATTCAGGACATGCAGACAGCTCAGAGTAGGCAGAAGAGTTATGCTGACCATAGACGTCATACATTGAGGTTCAAAGTTGGTGACAGGGTCTTTCTGTGAGAACCGCCCATGAAGGGCGTGATGAGGTTCAGGAGAAGGGGCAAGCTTAGCCCCAGGTATAATGGACCCATTGAGATCCTGCAGATAATTGGGAAGGTAGAATATGTATTAGCACTGCCTCCTACCTTTTCATCCATCCACTCAGTGTTTCATGTATCTATTCTATGACAGTATATCCCATATGGGTCTCACATGCTTTGGTGGGGCTCTATTCAGTTGGATAAGAGGTTGGCATTTGTAGAGGAGTCCGTCAATTTTGGCTAGAGATGTTAAGCGGTTGCACTCTAGAAATATTCCTGTAGTTAAGGTTCCGTGGCATAACCATCTAGTTGAGGAGCCTACATGGGAGACCGAGCGTGATATGCGGACCCAGTATCTCTACCTGTTCGAACCTTCAGGTACTTCCTTATCCTTTACTTTCGCAGACGAAAGTCCTTTTAGTAGTGGATGCTATAATGACTCTCCCGGTCATTTTCCTTATTTTCATGTGTTCTTAGTGTTTAGAGCTTTTTTATAACTGCCCCAAGCTATTTATGACTTGCTGGGACTAACAGTTCGGTTTTCGGATAGTTCGTGTGAGAATTTTCTTAATACCGAACGTGTTATGAAATATTTAAATTAAATTAGAATTTGGTAAAAATATATAGTTAATTACCTTTCTAAAATGTTTTTGATATTTATAAAATTCTTTAGACATTTTATGATATATCTATATTACTTTACAATAGTTTTGTAATCCATTAGTATTTTAAGCGGAGATAGTGAATCTAGATATGTTAAAATATTATTATTATATAATAGAGGTTTTATTCAAAATAATTTTCTATTAATTATGATATATTCAAAAAGTTATATTTATTTTACCACGAACCTATGCAATACCCGAATATATGCATAAAGGAATATGAAAGTGAGGTGTTAAATGCCTCCACTTCCACGTGGAAGTGAAGGAGATGGTCAACTGTGGTTGTTGTTGTATTGGGTTGCCACATGTATATTATTAATCAACTAATCTACAACCAGGTTCCAATCCTTGTACCACCTAAGAGTTACATTTAAATATATATATATATATATATATATATATATATATATATGTACACTTTCATATGTAACTTTATCTAGAACCTCCAGTTTACTTCAATTAAAATCCTATACATTTATACCTTACTACTTCTGCCACTTATGATATATATATATATATCCATTAGTAACATTTACATCAATTTACTTATAGAATCAAGTTAATTCATGTGTCATACATATATCCTCATATACCAGTATAAGGGATGTTGGGAAGGAAAATCATTTGGACGATTTGTATAAACATCAAGTTATTCAAGCTCGGGTTCTAGTGCGGCACTATTCAAAGACTTCTCGGGGGGGGGGGGGGCTTTAAGCTTTGGCATCCAGCTCGTCTAGGCTTACCCTATCTTTAGATTGAACTTATGTTTGGTATTAGTATACTATTATGCTAGTCTTGGGCATGTCGTTGTAGCCCGCGTATCGTTCGACATATTTTATGCCTTATTTATCCGTTAGGGACTCAGTTTTTGAAATTTTTGGCCCATTATCCCTTAGTATGGTGTAGTATTTATGATCTTAAGGTGTGTTACTAAGCTGGGAAACCTTGGATTCCTTCCTTTTAGCTAGTTATGCATATGCTTATATAAATTCATTTTAGTTTCGGTTTAGGGCCAGCATATACTTTATTTTTGCTATTTATTGTGAGTTCTGGCACAACTTTGGCATTAATTACGGTATGGTTTGGGTTTCAGTTTTACAGTTGAGCTTGATTACTTATGGGTTCACTGAATTTTGGTTATGTTATGGTTAGTATGAGTTTTGGTTCGAGTCCGACATCTAGTTATGTTATGATTTGGGAGTTCTGGTATTGATTACTGTTGTTCTGGGAGTTGTGGTTCCTTTTCCTGTTTGAGTCCGACATTTGATTTTGAGTTCTATTATATATCATATATGTGGCCTCTTGTTATTACCCACTATTTCCAGTTCATATCCGGCATATTGCCTTTTGTTATTATCCACTACTACTGGTTTGAGCCCGGCTTCTGGCCTCTCACTATTACCCATTGGTGTCGGTTCAAGCCCGATGCACATATGGATGGTTACTATGGCTACTTGGGATTGATTTAGTTATGGATTACTTACGCTTTCACTTTAGTTACTTCTTGTGTGTCCCACCACCTTATGGGGGCACGGTCGAGTTTATTGTCTTTTTTTGTGTGTCTTCTGGGCTTATGAAAGCCCAATTAGGTTATGTTTGATTTGTTTTCTTACTTCTAAGTCATTTACTTTCCTTCTTTTCTACTATTTATTTTCTTTATTGCATTTGCATAGTTTAGTAGCTATTACCTTCCTACCCCTATCTACTATTGAATTAGATCACTCTTTCGCATTTTAGTAATACTTTTCCTATATTTGAGCTCAGTCAGCCGCTGATGCCTACTAAGTACCCGTTGTTTTGGTACTCATACTGCACTTCTGCATCTTTCCCCTAGTGCAGATTTGAGTACCAGCCGTCAGGGTTGACGTGATCCTCCTATCCCAGTACTAATCTGGAGCAGGGTGAGCTTGATAGCGTTCGAGGCTGATCCTCCTCCATTTGTTCCAGCATTGTCTTTTGTACTTGAGGCTGCTTTGTATATATTGTGTATATTTTTGATTTTTCTAGTGCTCTGGTTATATTTTAGTAGTGGCTCTAGTACCTACCTCACCAAGTCTTGGGTGGGATTCGTTTGTATATTTTGGTCCTCTTCCTTCTCCTGTTTTGGTATATTTTATATGTTTTCCTTCTGCTTCTTCTTATTATTACTACTGTTATCATTTCTGCCTTGTCTTTTCTAGTTTCTTCCTGTTAGCTCGTTACTTGTCGTTCCGGGCTATGGCTTGGCTTGCCTATTGATGGGATAAGGTAGGCACCATCATGACTTGAGAAATTGGGTCGTGACATGTCTTCCTTCCAAAGATGTATGAGTCCTCAGAATCTGTGAGAGAATAAGGTAATGATCCTAGAAATCAAATAAAGAAATTATACACACAATAAGAAAGAAGAAATGAGTTTTCCTAAAGCCTAATAGCCTTTCAAAGATAGATAACAGGTGTCTCTACACCTGTCCCCAAGATTTTACTAGACTTGGCTTGTACTTATGAGACCAGTGAACTTGAAGCACAGATACCAATTTGTCATGACCCAAAATTTGGATTGTAGTGAAACCTATCACCCCCTCCATGATAGGTAAGACTAAACCCATCCCAATGATATCAGATAACATAATAATTAAGAGAAAGAACTAAAGATAAATAAAAAAAACCCTAAAATAAACTCAAAAGCAGTCTGCTAAGAAAGATACGGAATCCAACATCAATCCTAGGTCATTTTGGGTGTGGGGTTGGATTTTTGGTAAATTTAGGAAAGCTCTGACTTTGGTCAACATTTCATTAAGACAACCTACATTGGTCATTTTGTCAATTCCATTGAGTCCAAATTACCATTTTCAGTTGGATAGCATATTCGATTTGTGTTCATGGGGTTCCTTTATTTGGAGTTATTTTTTTCTTAGAAAGTTTGCCAGTTTTTCAATTCTAGTGCAGGGCTATTTTTTCCTTTATATTTTCAATAAGTACGTCACATTTGTGAAGGGTGAGTTTGTAGACCTTCGTGTTCAAGAAGGGTTCTTTGCATTTGGAAAGAAAGGTCTGTTAGGACCCCCATCCCCACTCCTCCATGCATTCATGAAGGGACCATTGTATTTACCATGAGTCAGCTTAATGCAGTCCCATATTTATGATGGGGTCTCCACGTTCGTGAAGAAGGGACCCCTGGCAGAATATATTCTCCAACTTCATTTTTCATTTAATTTTCATCCGAAAATTAGACTGGAAAGCTTGGAAATGCAAATTATCATGGGACTTTCACCATATATTATCTGGGTAACTTTCCCCATGTCTCTTTCATGAATTTCCCATTATTATCATGCGTAATGGCTCTTTATTTCAATCAAATTCAAGTATGATTTATTGATTTTCTCTAATGTTAAATTGAACTTTCTGGGCTGTTTTGGAGCACAAATCTAGTTTCATTTTTCCCAATATTCGGGCATAGGTTCCTTACCCTTGGGGTGGACAATTGAGAAATAAATTATAGTTTTGTTGATGGGCACTGAGGGTCGATTTTTGACCCAATTTTTATTTTATCAATATGGGTGGAATTATTCATATATTAACGAGTATATTAAATATTTATAGGTTGGAAGCAATCTAAGTCTTTAAGTATGGGGAATGTATCTGTGTGATGGGTCGAGATTTATGGTTTGGCCCTTCGGTAGTGTAACACCCCGTGCCTACCAAACCCTACTTGGTGACGTTGAACAATGGGTACCTAAGTGTTGAGAGCCATAAGTTTGTATTTTGAAATGTTATTGATGAAATAATTGATATTGGGTCTAGTACATGGGATTAGGCCTTTATAGGAGGTGTAACACCCCGTATGTTGTCGAACCTATACGACTACGTGTACATTTATGGAATTAATTAAACATGGGAGAATTGATGAATTATTCATTTATTTGTTGGGTATGAATGAGTCATGAGCTATTGGGCCAAATGAGGCCCAAAAAGCTATGCAAGACATGGCCCAAAAGGGGTAATTAACCCATTCTTGACCCATTCTTGCAAGACCAAATCCACAACTCAATTATTGACCAAAGGTATGGGATAAGGATGACCTTAAAGGGTCTATATAAGCAAATAAAATCAGATTTTTTATTCACTTGGACACCCATGCTTTTTCTAGAATTTTCTCAAGACTTTCTCTCTTCAGCCAAACCCTAGGCTTTCATCCTTTTGGCCAAAGATCATCACTTGGTGAGTATTGGTAAGTGTATATTCTCATGGTTTAATATATTATATGCATGGAATATTGTGTATATGATGTTGGTTATGTTGGTGAAGTGTGAGAAATTCACTATGTGTAAAACAACTTGTGTGTGCTTAATCGGTGAAGAGTTTTGTCTTGTAAACTAGAACATGGCCTTGTGGTCTTGAAAGAAGTGAAAATTATGGAGTTAATATTGACATTTAAGATGTGATTATAGTATTTCCTTGTTTGGTCATGGTGTATAATGTTTGGAATTTCGATTGTGAAATTGGTTATGGTTTTGGTGACGTATTGACCGTAAAGTGTCGTTTTGGTGTTGCTATGTGTGTTGTGAGACCATGGCTGAATTTTGGTGTTTAAGATGATCAAAAATATGTCAAAATAAGTTTGGTTATTATCATTTACCATTCATTGCATAAAAAGACCCCCAAAAAGACCATTTCGGACCAAAACGGGCACCCACCCTCGCAGACGAAGCACCTGCGGGCGCAGGTGCCAACGCAGGTGCCTCTGGATACTGCCGAAGGTCACCTGCGGATGAAATTCATCCACCTGCGGGTGCATGTGTCTTAGCGGATCGGCCTAGAACTCCGAATTGCTTGTTTTTGCATCCCTTTGGCCCCCCGAAACCACTATACCCTTCATGGATGTAATTATCAACTTGTGAGGTCGTTTTAATGACTTTAAAGTGTCGTATGGAGGTGTTTTGGACTATGTTAAGTATGGATGATGGTTCATATGTTGTTATAAAGGAATAATTTCGACGGAATGATAAAAGGAAAAGCGTAAAGGGCAAGTATGGTGTGAAATGCTATCGATGTATGATCTTTTGGTCAATGTGTGTAATGTTATGGTGTTGTTGATATGAAAATGCAGCGGATTGTATTGTAAGGAGTGAAATGAAGTTATATGGCAGTCATATGGTTCATTATCATTTTGTACACTTGTACGGTAAATAATTGTTAACGAGAATTCCATTATGGACTTATATTGTAGAGTGAAACATAAAGAAGAAGCTGGACTATTGTGTTCATATATAGACTTGTGTACTCATACTTGGAATTAAAGGTATGTAAGGTTACTCCGTCCGTATCTTTCTGCAGCAAATAGTAATCACATTGACATTACACTTGTCCTATTGCGAAATGTCTCAAGGTATCCTATACCCGGTTATCAATTGTCATTAGCACATGTTTCCTACTCATTGATCAATAGTGAGTCACATGTCTTATGTTCATTGACTAATGTTCCAAAAGTCTAATAAGGTTGTGTTCCAAAGTTCCAATGGTGGTTATACTCATGTCTTTTGTTCATTTATTATTGTCTAATGGTTCCAATGGTGGTTATACTCATGTCTCTTGTTCATTTATTATTGTCTAATGGTTCCAATGGTGTTAGGTGTCTAATAAGTCTATGTTTCCAATAATGTTTATTCGTATATCTCTCACTCATTGATTATTGATCCAAAGCTTCAAATACAGTTATGATTATCATTGTATCAGTCTCTCATAAGCAAAGTATCAATCTCTCAAAAGTAATGAAAGAAGTAATGTACAAGTGAATGTACCAATCTCTCACAAGTAAAGATATCAATCTCAAAGTAAAGACAAAGTAATGCAAATGTGGTTAATGATTGAGTACGGGTGGCAGCTTTGGGGGAGATATTCCTAGCTCAAGCCGATCCCGAGACTATTGGATCAGGGGGCAGCTTTGGGGGCGAAAGCCTAGATCAAGCCGAACCTGACAGGGGGAAGCTCTAGGGGTGAAAACCTAGCTCAAGCCGAACCTGACATGTTGATTTATGGGTGGCAGCTCTAGGGGCATAAGCCTAGCTCGAGCCGATCCCAACATAACGATATGTTATGTAAAGACCCACTGATCAGTCGGGGCCCGGGTACATTGTGACACATGTATTGACAAGAAAGAATTGAAGTAAAGAAAGCAAAGAAAGTAATGAAAGCAATACACATGGTTTCCAAAATGCAAAATGGTGACTTACTCACGTTGATTAGTCATTTGTATTGAGTTCCTTCATGTGTTCATGTGTTATATAGTTTCATTTGAGCCTTACATACTCAGTACTTATTCCGTACTGACCCTTCTTGGGGAATTTACCTTACTTGCTGCAGGCGCAGGTACCAGTAGGCCTCCTCAATAGATTGCCAGTTGTTAGTGGTTCTTTGGTGAGCTATAGTTGGATCGGGGCTTTTCGAGTCAAAGTTGTACATTGTTTTTGATGTTGTAGACGTTATGAATTGGTCGTGTATGTATTTAGAGGCTTTTGTAGACATATGTGGGTATATGGATGTAAGATATGTACGTTCAGTGCGACATGATGGCCCTAACGGCCAAGTTTTATATATGTATATGTATGGCATTTTACATTTCATCAATGACATGAGACAGTATGTTATTCATTTGAGGTTATGCATACGAATGTTCATGAGCAAAGATTGGTTCTCTCGGGCCATATCGGCTTCGGGTGCCAATCACGCTTCGAATGGGGTTTGGGGTGTGACAAAAGGTTACAATTTCTTTTCCTTTAAACGTAGCTCGGGTAGCTAATATATTATATAAATTGCATAATGGATAGAGATATTTTTTGTTAGTAATAGGCTTTAACTTGAATTTCTAAATTATTAGTCTACTTTTGAAACTTTAGAATAGTATTCTAGCTTGGGCCTTAGCTTAGATTGCTTGCTTATTACTATGCTTTATTTAGGGATCCTTAGCTTAAGTACGGGTAGTATTTCATGGTAGGATGGGTTCTTATGGTCAGTTTACTTTGACATGTGTTTTCTTTCCTATTTTCCTTATATTGTAAGGTTGTGGGGCCTGAGGCCAGAGCATTTGTATTGGTTTGGGTCTCGATTTGTTGTAACCTTGTATAAATGGAAACTTTTTCATTAATTCATGTATATTAAACTCTATATATATTTGACATATATATATATATTTACACACACTCTTATCTGCATACATATAATCATACATTTACATACATGGATCATGATTTGGTTCCGAGGAAAATACTAATTTTGACTCTTGAAATAATTGTATCTTCTTTAAATTTGGTCTGAGGTACAATTCTGGTCTATTTTATGTTTACTTTTCCTATTGATGAGTTTGAGGCATGATTTCAGATGGCTCGAGGTATAATCTGAGTTTTACCTTTTTTACATTTGTTAATGAGTCTGAGGTATGATTACAGGTTGCCCAAGGTATAATTTTGAGTTTTACTTTTCTGCATTAGCCACACATTTTATTGAATTACTCTATACTGCATGGCATTATATACATACACACACACACACACACACACACACACACACATATATACACACACTTCATGTACTATTTATTATTTATCGTTATTATTTGTGTTGTGCTCTAGACTGTTGGGATTCTTCTATTTGCAGGTTTACCTTTTATTTCTATTTATACTATATATTTGTCATCCTAAGCTCAGTCGGCCTATGATGCCTACTACGTACCTATATTTTTGTACTGATACTGTACTTCTGCATCTTTTTTTATGCAGAGCCTAGTACGAGTCAGCCTTGCTGATTCCACCTATTTGGGGTCGTTTATTGATCGGATCTGTCATAAAACTTACCTCTTCACTCTCATACTTACTTCTATATTTTTTGTAGTTGTACTCTTGTATAGGTGACACCAACTCTGGAGATGGGTATTGTTGTACATTTTGTCTTCCTCGATTTCTAATGGGTTTGTTTTGTATATTTTGTATTTGAATATGTATATAGTGGTCTATTATTCCTATTTTTTATTCTTTACCATCCATTAGATTATTACTTACTGTATATGGCTATGAGACTTAGCTTACCTACGGAGGGGGTTATAGTAGGTGCCATCATGGCCAGATTTTAGGTCATGACTCAGTGGTATCGGAGCTTTAAGTTCATCGATTTTACTATTATGAGAGCAAGTGCATAGTAGTGTCCTATGGATTGCTCCAATGACGTTCTATATCATATCTTTGAGAGGCTATAGGGAATTCTTAGGAAAAATCTATCTTTTGACTCCATTGTCCTGCATACTTATTTTTATTGGCTTCTAAGTCTCATTTGTTTCATTCTTTCTCAGATGGTTAGAGTAAGGTTGTCACCGAGTGAGGTGAGGCTCCTACACCTATTTTTAGGGGTCAACCTAGGGGTAAAGGCCGGGCATGAGCTACGACACCAACTCGCGATCAGGATAGAGCATCATCACCAAAGCTAATATAGAGTTAGAGACCTACCTCACTAGCTAGAAGGTCTGAAGCCAGCCTAGGCTCCACCATGATTTGTGGCCACGTCTTTGGTTTAGGATACCATGGTTAGAATATTGAGATTTTTAAAGGGTATGTCATAGATGGGGGTTTTGCTGGGTACTCCAAGTGGTTGTCAGGTCAGAGCTAAGGTACAGACTTCAGCCCAGGTAGCTGCATAGGCTATTCAGGTTTTAGAGATGCAGCATGTTGCTATGTCTTTCTATTTATAGGTATTGCCAGTGTTGGTTATTACTTAGCCTATTACAACCAGACCAATGATTACAATCGAGGAGCAGTAGATATTTGATAGGTTTATCCAATTGGGCCCTTCTAGATTTTCTATTAATTCGAAGGCGGATACTTATGAGTTTCTGGTATGATATTAGAAGAGGTTGCATAACATCAGATTAGTTGAGTTAAATGGGGTTGACTACACCATATTTTAGATGGTGGGGCTAGCCAAGTAGTGGTAAAGAGCATATATTAAGTGTAGGCTGTTGGGTCACCTCTGACTACTTGGGTACAATTCTTCGAGGCTTTCTGAGGGAATTAGGTATCCCGTAGTATGAGAGAGAAATTAAGAGATAAGTTCACTAATTTGCAATAGGGTTTTATGTATATTTTGTAGTAAGAGATGAGATTTTATAAGTTGGCCTGGCCTGCTTCTATGATCCTTCTTACCTATCATGAGACAGTATAGAGATTTGTTAAGGGGTTGACTTTATAGCTCTATTTGGTAATAGATAATCTAGTAGCTGCTGGGGTACATTTCTATAGGTGGTTGACCATTCGATGACTATAAAGGGAATAGGTTGCGAGGCTTATAGAGGTAGCAATAAAAGGCCTTGCCGTTAGGGCATTTTCACTAGTTCTTTATTTAGAGGGAATGGTTTTCCTGACTGGGATCATCACTTTTAGCCTAGTAGGCCTTATCAGGTAGTACTTTTCACGACCCGAAATCCCATTCGAGCCGGACTGGCACCCGAAGCCGATATGGCCCGAGAGAACCAATCTTTGCTCCTATTCACTCGCAAGCATATTTTAGTATGAATCTTATTATACTTCGCACAACTAGGCGAAAGTCATGGAAAACTTAACAATATATGAAACTTGGCCGTTAGGGCCGTCAAGTCCAACAGAATACACATCTCCTACATTAACCTTCCCGCATATGTCTACAAAGACTCTAACCGATACATGAACACAACAATCTGTAGTCGGGATAAGTCCCCGCTTTAGACAATAATTACAAAACCAAAACAATATACACATGTGACTCGAAAAGCCCCAAACCAACTGGGATCTCACCAATGATCCGCGGATAACCCGTAGCCTATTGTGGAGGTCTACTAACACCTGTCCCTGCAGCAAACAAAGTAAGTTCCCCAAAAGGGGTCAGTACAAAGAATGTACTAAGTATGCAAGGCTATAAGAAACTTCATGAAACTTAAACACCTCAATGAACTTGATTTCAAGAGAATAGTCAATGTGGATCAATCATCATTTAGTATGTGTGGAAATAGGTACTTTATGTTCATTACTCCATTTGCCTTTATGCCCGTTTCCGTTAACAGTTAGAACCGTCAATAATGTATAACCGTTAATATGCAACCGTCAATATGCAATGCATCTGTCAATATGCAACTGTCAATATGCAACCATCAATATGCAATGCATCCGTCAATATGCAACAGTCAATATATATATATATATATATATGACAGTCTCAAGTTCAGCATCAAGCTAGGCTTTTACCCCACTGAGCTTCCCCCCTGCTACCACCCGTAAAACAAGGAAGCAGGTTCGGCATCAAGTTTGGCTTTTTTCTCACTGAGCTTCCCCCTTGATCCAGTAAATATAATAAAGTTCGGCGTCAAGCTTGGATTTTGCCCCACTGAGCTTCCCCCCTGCTACCAACCCGAAAACAAGGAAGCAGGTTCGGCATCAAGTTTGGCTTTTTTCCCCCAAAGCTATCACCTGCACTCAAAGAACCATAAAGTAACCATAAATTAATGACAAAGTAATTATGAAGTAATTAGATAGTAATTATAAAGTAACCATAAAGAAAATTATAAAGTAACCATGAGGGAAAATATAAAGTAACCATAAGGAAAATTATAAAGTCACCATACAGGAATTACTTCTTTCATTACTTCATTGGATTACTTCTCTCATTTACTTTTATGAGATTGATACATTGCGGGAACATAACCTTTTTTGAAACACATAAGTGCATTACTTCAATCTTTTATGTTCATGAGATTGATATTTTTTAAGTTGTAACATTATTGGAAGCCTTGGAACATAATATTATTGGAACTTGGAATCATGTCCATAATTATGTGATACATGAGAATAATAACATATGACAACTTGAAATGAGATACCTTTTAACATTTTGGAATGGAACAAGGACAATGACAACATGAACAATATGTGCTGCAGAAGAATACAGACAAAGTAACCTTACATACCTTATCGTCTCAATATGAACACTCAATTCTATACACGAATACAATTGTCCCGCTCCTTCATTATGTTTCACTCTACAACAAAAATATACAATGGAGTTTACATTAACCACCAACTACCTTACAAATGCATACAATGACAATGAGTTACATGTGTGGCTTTAACATGTCATTTCCCTCTTGATTATACCATGTGTGAAACTAACACACCAACAATACCATTTACAAAGCTATCATACCAAGAATCCCACAATATTCTCAACATTGACCAATATCATAAACCACTAGCATGTCACACCAAATTCATACTCTACACCTCTACATCACCACAACATCACAATGGTTCCATCAATTCACTTCAATACACCTCACAACAATAAATCGGCCAAAATCCCATAATTTACACTTATGGAAAAATAACAACTTTAGGACCATAATCACACCATACATGTTGATATTTTATCCATATCATGCTCTTTTATCAAAACCACAAGTCATATTCCAAGTTTAAATTCCATAGATGGCACATCTTTTACAAAAACACAAAGTGCCATATTCAACACTTCCAAGCATAACCAACATGATCTACATAATCTCCCATGCATATAATATGTTAATCCATAAGCATAAACACTTACCTAAGCGTGGAAAATGATGATCTTGCTCCAAAGATGACTTAGGGTTTGAGAGCCCAAAAGAGGTGTTCTTGAGAAGTCTAGAAAATGCAAGAAAAGCATGTGTGTTTTTGTGTATCAAAAATCATATTTTATGCCCCTTTTATATGCCTTTAAGTCCTTTTCTCAATTATTGCTTGATCAAAAGAAGAATGGGTCATTTGACCCATTCTTGGCCCAAGTTTTTCTTCTTCATTTTTGGGCTTTCTTGTGCCCAAATTAATTAATACAATAAAATAAATAATTTCTCATGGTTAATTCATTTCATACGCATTATGACGATATTCCCACTCACAGAATTCATATCCGTAGCCTCAATCCCAAAAACAAGCAATTCTAGCCAGTATGGCTTATTTTGACCATAAGGGCAAAATCGTCATTTTGATGCCAAATTTGTTCACGAGTAATTTTACCACACCAATATAATACTTCACTCATTTCATGTATATTCTCATGGTTGTAGAATAAACGTGGCAAAAATCGGCCCGGTACGTCCCCAGGCACCCTTGAGACTTAAGAAAATTTCCAATTTTGAAAAATGGGCAAAACCACCCTGGTACGCCCTTGGGCGGGCCATCTTGCTGACTCTGGGCTAAAAATTTTAGCCCAGAGCGGCCTGTCATACCCCCTAGCGCGCCGCGCCCTAGCCTTAAATTTTTTTAAGATTCCATTTTTCGACTTTCGGGTTTGGTTAGATACTTCAAGTCCTATTCTTTAACTTACTTCTTACACTTAATATACTTTGTTTGGAAGTCCTCCACGCCTCATTTTTAAACCCACAAATGCTCCACAAAAATCCCAAAACACCTCCTACGAGGCCAAATTTCAATTTCCTCAACATTAACATTACCAAATGCATACTTATAGCTCTCGACACCTAAGTATACATTGTTCAACATTGTCAAGTAGGGTTGGGAAGGTATGGGGTGTTACAGTACTACAAATCATATTTGGTGGTTATTTAGTGTTTAGTGCCCAGAACAACTAGGGTTTAGGTAAGAATTTACAGTGTTAACATTTCAGGTATTCATGCATAGTGGCAATTCTGATTTTGCAGGGCTATCACATAATGCTATGTCTTGAAGAGGGTGTTATGAGTATGGTGAGTTGGAGAATTTTTCCAGAGAGTGCCCTAAACTTAACCACAACAGGACATAAGGTAAGCAAATTTAATCCCTCAGGGCTTCATTGACACCATCCAGATGGGGTATGCAGGGTAGTAGGGATGGTCCCTAGGATACTATAGGTAGGTATCATCTAGTCCAGCTAGATTGATGTTTATGTACTCAGTCCGGTGGCGGACATGGCCATCTATATGCTTTTTTGATTAGGCTTAAGGTGGAGGATTTAGATGCAGTCATCACAAGTACGATCTTAGTTTGTCCTCAGCCAGCTTTTGTATTATTTGATCTAGGGTCTACCTATTCATATGTATCTGCCTACTTTACTACTCGTTTGAATTTGTTATATGAGACTTTTCATGTGTCTATACGTGTAGCTACCTCCATAGGTTATTCTTTAGTAGTGGATCAAGCATATTGATCCTGTGTTGTGGCCATCTTGGGGTATGACACTTAGGTAGATTTTGTTATCCTAGACATGGTAAATTTTGATGTTATTTTGGGCATAAATTGGTTATCTCCCTATCATGTGGTCTTGTATTTCTTCACAAAGACTGTTACCTTGGCTATGCCTGGTATCTCTTAGATTGTGTGGAAGTGTATCGATATTCATGTGTAGATAGGGGTTATATCATTTGTGTAGGTGAGGCGAATGGTAGGAAAGGGGTGTCTAACTTATATAGCCAATGTTCATGATACTAGTGCTGACATTCCATCACTTGAGTAAGATCTTATTGTCAGTAAGTTGTGTTTCCTACAGATTTACCTAGTGTTCCTCCCAATCATGATATTGACTTTGGCATTAAGGTTGAGTCGCACATGATCTTGGGCATATTTATACATCCAAGTTCCATTTTATTCTCATATTTAAGCTTATTTCTAGAGTTCATTCGATTATAATCTCATGTGTTTTTATTAAATTGTATCCATGAATTAATGTATGTGATTAGCCCTTTGGAGGTTTGATTTGCTTGTAAATTAAGCTTGATTTGAAAGACAAATGAGCTAAGCTTGAAGATAAATTCTAGGGGATGGATTATAGGACATGAATGGAGCTAAATGTTAGTATTGGGAGTTAAATCCATACCACTGAGGAGAATTAGAGAACCCAAGGTCGTGGCAGGGGGAAAGGAGTGAATTTGGACTTGAAAAGGGTTCCCAAATCAGAATCCAAAGGTGTCCATGGGGTGTCACGGTTCACATGTTGTCGGGATGGAAGAGTATCACATTGGCTGGCCTCCAAGATGGAGGAGTGTCAAGTTGGCTGGCCTCCAGGATGGAAGAGTGTCACATTGGTTGGTCTCCACATTGAAGGAGTTCCATGGCGAAGGGTCATGTTGGCTACACTTTCATCTACTACTATATATAGGACACTTAGTCCATTCAAAAACACCTATCACGACTTAGGGGCTGCTACAACATTGAAGAAGGCTTTAAATAGGGTTTTTATTCTTCTCTTTTCCATTACTTACTTTTTGTATGAACTACATTGATTTTGTAATTGCAAATTAGATTATATAAGTGGCTAAAAAGCCCTCTTTCTAGGGTTGAGGCTACCAAACATGATTGTATAGCTTGATTTCGAGTTTATTTAAGGTTGTTTATCATATTTGGTTGTTCTTATGTTCTTTTTGTTACTATTTAATGCTTAGCTACCATTCAAATACATCTATAAATATTGTGTGAACCTGGAAGGAGGAATGTTAGGTTAAGAACGAAGAACGTAAGGAATGAGTTTGCCTTTAATAGGAATTAAAGATAGGATTTAGGTTTAGGATAGGAATATACCTAATATGCCTCATTTGGTTACATAATGGGAAGAAATATAAACGCGTTTGAATTAGACCCTTACATCCCCTCTCAATGATGTAGTTGTGAGACTAGTTTAAATAGACAATTAAAGGCTCTGAAGGCCATAATCATAATATTAACACCGTGAATCAACAACCAAGATAGATGCTTAACCAATGAGAAATTATCGCAATACATGATTGTAAATTAAGCCTTGGCCTTGTAAATCTCATTGATATTGTTTACAACCCAATCTACTTACGTCTTTACTTGTAATATTTATTTTATAATAAAAAAACCCAACAACTCTCCTGTTACAATCGCACTTGTCTAATTACGGAGTATTAATTGGATTGGATTTTTTGCTAAGTACCAAGTCCCTATGGGATCAATATCTGTCTAGTAGGAACCACTTACTTGTATAACCTCATACACTTGTATGTGCATTTAGACGCAATGAGTTTTTGGCACCGTTGTCGGGGACCTGACTTAGAGATTAGAAAATTTCTAGTTTTAGTTTTACTGTTTTGTTTGATAAGTGCTAACAACTTGGTCTTAGCCAATGATCTTGCTAGTACATGTTTGATCTTATAGCAAGTTGTCAAGGGAATGAGATTTGGTTGAGCCACATCCTGAAACTGAGAGACATTTGGATAAGTTGAGAAGAAAAGCAACACTTCTCTGTCCATACCGCAAGTTCAGTAGAATCAACCAGATGAGGTTATTCCTCAACAAATAGCAGCAAGACTAGTTCACGATATGGCAATCCCACTCATTACAAATGTCACCTCCAGCATCTGTAGAGCGGAACTATGAGGTAGATTTGAACTGAAGAAGAATATGGTGCAATTATTTCACACCAGTAGGCAATTTAAAAGCCTATCTTATGAGGATCCACAACAGCATCTGCAAAATTTCTTGGAGATCAGTGACACATTTATTCCTACTGGAGTCTCCACAGATTATGTGAGGCTTACACTTTTTCCATTCTCACTATTGGGAGAAGCCAAGAAATGGTTGAAGATAGAACCTTCAAATTCAATCACTACTTGGAGGACCTTGCTAGGAAGTTCCTAATTCGATTCTTCCTATTTGGAAAAACTGCAAGGTTAAGGAATGAAATTTTGAGTTTTAAACAGAAGCCAGATGAAAATCTATATCATGCATGGGAGAGATTCAAGTCTTTTCTCAGAGATCGCCTGCACCACTAATAGACGACTGAGGTATTTACCCATATTTTTGGTGAAAGTCTTGACCATAACATCAAGATTTTGCTAGATTCAGCTGCAGGTGATCAAGCTTTGGAAAAACCAATGATGAGCTATATACTCTCCTCAACCGTATTACATAAGGTAATCCTGATTGGCATGGTGATTCAACTAGGGGTTCAGTAAAAATGTTGCAGGTATGTTAGAGGTGGATAGTATCATAACATTGGTTGCAAAACTGGATTCTTTCCAAAACCAAATGATGACCCAGTTCAACAAGTTGAGTGTGTCTCAGCCTCGAGCCCCAGTAAATGCAGTTTAGTAGATACAAACATGGTATGAAATTTATGAATGTAGTAGTCATTCTGCAGACTTATGTGGAGAAAATCCAGAGTCAGTGAACTTTGTAGGTAATGCATAGAAAGGAAATCAAAATTATGGGAATACCTATAATTATAACTGGCAAAACTAGCGCAACTCTACATGGGGTGGCAACCAAGGACAAAATCAATAGTTTTAGCAACAGGCTGAGAGAGGCAATGCTAGTTCTCAGTCTAGCAACATAGAAGAGATGCTAAAAAAGATTATGATCAACCAAGACCAAATGGCTGTAGAAATAAAGAATCAACAAACTTCTCAAAAGAATTTGGAAAAGCAAATGGGCTAGTTAGCTGAGGCTCAGAATACAAGGCCTCAAGGGAGTTTGCCTAGTAACACAAGTCCAAATCCAAGGCAAGTTAGGACAATCACCTTGAAAAGTGGGAAAGAATTAGATGAAGTACCCGTAAAGAAGAAAAAAAATCATGAGGTACAAGTAAAGCTAAGTAGACCAAGCCCGATTGGAAAGCAGGTTCTAGAGAAAGATGTTGCGAAGGATTTGGACAAGCCAGTAGAAAAGAAGAGACCACCACCACCATTACTGCAAAGGCTCTATAAAAGCACAAAGGATATATGTTTCAAGAAGTTTTTTGACATATTTAGAGAACTACACATAAATCTTCCTTTACTTGATATTTTGCATGAAATACCTAAATATGCTAAATATCTGAAGGATGTGGTAATAACTAAGAAGCGACTTGGAGATATGGAGACTGTGGCTCTTATTGAGAAGTACAATTTGAGGGTAATGAGCAAACTTCCCAAGAAACTCAAAGACCTTGGAGTTTCACCCTCTCCATACAAGCTGGTGAAAGTGAGTCACTGTAGGCCTTGTGTGACTTGGGGTCAAGTATAAAATTGATTCCCCTATCTTTGTTCAACATTTTTGGCTTGGGGAAACCAAGGCCTTCTAAAATAGTTCTACAGCTTGCTGATAGATCTAGAGTGGATCCGAAAAGGATAATAAATAACATGCTCATCAAGGTTAGTAAGTTTGTAATCCCTTGTTAATTTTATTATTCTTGAATATGAAGCAGATGACAGAGTGCCAATCATATTGGGATGCTTATTCTTATAACTGGGGGAGCTTTGATTGATGTAAGGAAAGGTAACTTAAAGATACGGGTGAATGATGAGGAGATCACCTTTAAAGTATACAAAGCCCTATCACACCACCAAGATTTATGTATGATCATAGTGGCGCAAGAAGGTAAGTTTTGGGTGGAGGAGTGTGAGCTTGAAACTGTTTAGCCTATAAAATGCACTATTGAATGGCTTAAGGTGCAAATAGAGAAAGTGCACAACCTGCAAAGTTAACTGAGCCTAAGGTAGAGAATCTTGAAAGTGATCCTAGAAGGGATTTGAAGATAAGAAAAAGGAAAAATCTTGATGGTGGTCCATATGGAGTTAAAAAAAAAATGGAGCCTGAAAGAGAAGAAGAGGTTTGAGAGAGTCCTGAAATTGGTTGTGACTTGCATCGTACTGCGATGTTAAATCAGGCACTGCTTATAAGGCAACCCAAGTTGTATTTGAGGTATATTGTTTTAGTCTTTGTTTTTGTTTTTATAGTGTCACCTTTGTTTTGTTTTCGTTGGTTGTTTTGCAGTTTAGGGAAGTCTGAGTATCCAAAAGTGAAGCTATGAAGCATGGAAAACCATAAGTGTGGGATCTCGTGCCCCTTTGATGGAAATTTTGAGAGAGTAACATACTACTAGCCAGGCCTAGAGGCCTCAAAGAGTATTCCTAACCCTTTTTCTTAATTTATCTTTAGGGACATAACATCTTTTCAAGTATCAGGTGGGAATCATCCGATTTGTTTAGGGTGAAGTGTACTATAGGAGTCTTTTGTATCTTTCTTTTTAAAAAAAGTTCAAAAATACAAAAAGATTTTCTTTTGATATTTAGTTTAGAATAATTTGTGGTTTTTAGTTTTTTAGTTCTTTAGTGGAAGCACATTTTACCCACCCCTTAATTTTTCTTTTCGGTTCTTTTCCAAGGGGAAGGCCTTTGATCCTACTATCCTTTTTCATTTTTTAGAAGTAAATTTAAAACATTAGTCATAGTTAGGGACTTTTCCCGATGATGGATGAATGACGACCATCTTGAGGGAAAATTAGTCATAAGAAATAAGTAGAACCCTTCGTTAATTGAATGTTAGGTACTCTTGTTAGGCTACACATGACTGGTTGATGCAAGTTGGTTTTAAATTCGAAAGCATTCTATGAAAATTGAATGACTTCTTTTGAGACACCTAGGCTTTTTTACTTAACTCTTGTATGACGTTGGCTTAATATTGAACTCATGTGTTTTCTTGATTTAGAGTCTATATGGATCCCTCTTGATATGAACATGTGCCATGAGTGTTAGGCATTTGTGATATTTCATGCTTTTATATTGTTGTCTAAAACTTGCCCAGTGTGTTTACAAAGTGAAATGAAGAATGTTGAGTTTAGGAGATGATATAGGCAATTCTTTGATTAGACATGTTTTTATCCTCCGCTTTACCTATCCATAATGGATCATCTTAGTTATCCCTATTGATCCTTTAGCCTATTCTTTGGTAGCCATATGTGAAGCTTAATCCTTTTCTTTCAATTGACTTTAATTTGATCCAAAACTCCTAAGCGCTTTGATTGAAAAATAAAAGTAAAGGGGTGAGAATTGAGAAAAAGGAGATAGTTGAGTTGGGAAACCTATAGAAAAGGCAAAGGGTGTAAGTGAAAATTCAAGTGTTATTAGTAGGGAGTACAAAAAGAAAAACAAAAAAAGAGAAAGAGTGTTTGAAAGTTTAAGTACTCCTTACTAGTGGTATGCAAACTTGCTTAAAGAGATGGGAAAACAAAGAAAGTCTATGGATGAGAGCAGTTCAGGAAAAAGTTAGTTGATTGAAGAAGGTTCTTAATGAAAATTGTGATGTATTAAAGTGCTTAGGGAAGATTGTCACTATTACTAGCCAAAATAGTTCCTACCCATCCCTTAGCCTACATTATAACCCAGAAAGTCATATTTGATCTTAAACTTTGATGTTCTTATATTAGTGGAGTAGACAATAAGGGAAAGCATATGGTTCATCGTATGTTGCATGTGAAATTCTTTGCAAGAGTGAGTGTAATTTAATTCTCATACCTATTCTTGTGATAAATTTTATATTTGTGAGTGAACATGGGTAACTCTCTTATTGTGAGGGCACATGGTTGATGAAAAGTAGGTGATGTATTTGATCTCTTGGTTGGGTAACTTACATGAGTTTGCTAATATCGTAGAGTCAGTTCTTGAGTCTAGGAAGTCTTGGTGTAGTTGTTGTTAAGTTACATGTGTTAAATAAAACATGCTTGTTAAGAATTGGTCATCTATAATAGTTGTTGTAGCCTTAGCTTGAGTAATCTTGGGTCAATTGGTGATGTTTGAGTTTTCTGTATAGCATGGGATAAAAAAGAGTTGTTCGAGGAACAACAAGGCTTTAAGTATGGGATGGTGATCTTGGGCATATTTATACGTCTAGGTGCCAATTTATAACCATATTTAAGCTTAGTTCTAGAGTTAATTCGATTATAATCTCATATGTTTTGATTAAATTGTGTACATGAACTAAAGTATGTGATTATCCCCTTGTAAGTTGTATTTGCTTATGGATTAAGCTTGATTTGTAAGAAAAATGAGCTAAGCTTGAAGATAAATTCTAAGGGATGGATTATGGGACATAATAGAGCTAAATATTAGTATTGAGAATTAAATCTGCACGACGGAGGAGCATTGGAGAACCAAAGGTCGTGGCATGGGGAAACGAGTGAATTTAGACTTGAAAAGGGGTCCCAAAATAGAATCCAAAAGTGTCCATGGTTCACATGCTATCGAGATGGAGGAGTGTCACATTGGCTGGCCTCTGGGATGGAAGGGTGTCATATTAGCTAGCCTCTAGGATGGAGGAGTGTCACGTTGGCTGGTCTCCTCATTGAAGGAGTTCCACAGCCAAGGGTAATGTCAGCTACACTTTCATCTACTACTATATTTAGGACACTCAGTCCATTGCAAAAAAACCTATCACGACTTAGGGGTTACTACAATATTGAAGGAGGCTTCAAATAGGGTTTTTATTATTCTTTTCTTATCCATTACTTGATTTTTGTATGAAATACATTAATTTTGTAATTGTTAATTACATTATAAGTTTGCTAGGAAAACTCTCTTTCTACGGTTGAAGCTACCAAACATGATTATATAGCTTGATTTCGAGTTGGTTTAAGGTTTTTTATCATATTTGGTTGTTTTTTACATTCTTGTTATTACTATTTTAATGTTTAGCTACCATTACAGTACATCTATAAATCTTGTGTGAACTCGAATGGAGGAACATTAGGTTAAGAATGAAGAGCATAAGGAATGAGTTCTTGTCTTTAAAAGGAATTAAAGATAGGATAAGAATATACCTAATATGCATCATTTGGTTACTCACATTATTGCTCAACGATGTAGCTGTGAGACTAGTTTGAATAAACGATTAGAGGATCTGAAGACCATAATCATGATATTAATCCTGTGAATGAACAATCAAGATAGATAACTTAACCAATGAGAAATTATTGCTATACATGTTTAAGAATTAAGCCTTGACCCTGAAAATCTCCTTGATATTGTTTACAATCCAATTTACTTATGTCTTTACTTATAATATTTATTTTATAATTAAAAAACCAATAACTCTCCTGTTACAATCGTGCTTGTCTAATTTTAGTGTATTATTTGGATTGGATTGTTTGCTACGTACCAAGTCCCTGTTGGATCGATATCTAGCTCGCAAGAGCCACTTTATTACTTGTATGACTATGTACACTTACATGTTCATTTGGACGCATAGGACACAAAACCTATTTCTATTCCACCCTATCGGATGGCACCGATAGAGTTGAGAGAGTTAAATGAGAAGCTTATGTACCTTTTGAGTAAGGGGTTTATCAAGCCTAGTATTTCTCCATGGGGTGTTCCTGTCCTATTCGGGAAAAAGAAAGATGGTACCTTGCATATGTTTATTGACTAATGACAGCTGAATAAGGTAACTATTAAGAATAAGTATCCGATGCCACATATTGATGGCTTGTTTGACCAGTTCCTGGGTGTATCCGTGTTTTATAAGATAGCTTGAGATCAGGCTACCATCAGTAGAGAATTAGGGTAGTGAATGATCATAAGATAACTTTTAGGACTCGTTATAGCCACTTCAAGTTCTTGGTTATGTCTTTTGACTTGACCAATGTCTTGGCGATATTTATGGATTTGACAAACTGAGTGTTCAGGCTATATTGGGAATCATTTGTGACAGTGTTCATCTATGATATCTTAGTTTACTCGAGGAGTAGGGGGAGCATGAGTAAAATTTAAGAGTTGTGCTCCAGACTTTGCGGGATTATCGATTATCTGCCAAGTTATCTAAGTGTGAGTTTTGCCTTGAGTCCTTGGCATTTTTGTGGCACATGGATTCCAAAGATTGGATTATACTGGATCTGGCACAGATTGAGGCAGTTCGTGATTTGTTTAGGCCTACTGATGTGCCGTAGATTTATGGCACTTGAGATGCTTAAAATGAGGGATATTTGTAAGTTTAAGGGTACTTTTTGTGGATTTAATGTGTTTGTTGAGTGTTTACAGGCCTTAAGGACTCAGAGAAGAATAATGTGAAAACTAGACAAAAAGGGGCATCAGACGAGCCATACTATGATCGTGGGTTCAAACCACGATAGTGGGTAGGCTATCGTAGGTTGAATCAAAAATGCCATACTCAGGAGTCCATCAGACGACTGGATTATACAACCGTAGGAGCATGTCACGATCGTACCTTAAGATCATGAGATGTAAGACAAATTTAACCTACAGGAGTCAAGTGTAGCAGGATCAGACGATGGATCCCATGATTCTGAGTTGATGGCACGATCGTACCATGTGGTTGTGGGAGGAAGATCAGTTTTGAAGAAGTGCAGGAGTTTTAGCACAAGGATCAGACGAAAGGATGTCATAGCCGTGGGTTGATTTTACGTGGTCGTACTGTTGTTCATAAGATAATGATATGAAAAGCCCAAAGTCTGAGTACCAAAACACGACAGGCCAAGCACGATCGTGGGTTCAACCCACGATCGTATGTTCTTCTCGTCTGAGGCAGCTTACACCAGTTTCCTATTTTATTTAGGATAGGATTTGTTGAGTCTATAAATACTCTTTTAAGGTTATTTTTACAGAAGACATTATTATTATTCTATAACACTATTTTGTGGGATTCCAAGGCACTTCCTTGGGGTTTTATGAATATTGGTTTTTACTATTTTAATAAAAGTTGAGATTTCAGGGTTTATTCATTCTTGTATGCTTCAATTAATGTTTTCATCCATGAATGCTTATTTTGTTCACACAATTATGAGTAACTAAACCCCATATCTAGGGTGTGGGAACCATAACGGGTTAACAAAGTAGAGTTTAAAGTAAAAGGAGTTTCTCGAAGGGTATTAGGGCAAGTATTATTGTTTCTCTTGAATCGATTTCTTTTTGACGAGTGCACGCATTGGGACTCATCCTGTCCCTACCCTAGACTGTAGCAAGGGTAATAGGATAGGACTAGCAATTCAACAACAAGACTTGGAGTTATCTTCATTTAATCAGCCTTGAGCAGTGATACTGGAAATACTGTATTGGGATCATAGATAGGGGGAACATAGCAACACTCATGACGCATTAACCTTTGCGCTTGAGGATAGTAGTCTATAAGTGGCGTAACATAGCCGGTTAGAGATACTTAGCCTATCGATTCTGCTTACCGAATACCTGAAGAGATCACTAAGTGCAGAGAATCTATGGAGTTATGAAGTTATAGGGAACACAATCCTAGCGCTTTTCTCATCTTGATTACAATCCCAGCAAACGATTACTAGTTCACTTTACAAAACCCCCTCTTTTACTTATTTGGTTATTTGCTAAGTAACTCAACCAAACAAATTTTATTGGATTTTGACCTATTCCTCGTGGGATCGACCCTACCCTCAGTTGGGTTCTATATTTGAACAGCGACCGCTATACTTTCTTAGAGGTGTAATTTGGGTGACGTCACCTACTTATCCTACCGAGGTTTGGATTTTCATAGGGTTAGTAGGTCATTACAAATGGTTTATGAAGGGATTTTTTCAATTGCAACACATTGATGTGATTGACTTAGAGGAATGTCCCTTTTTAGTGGTCCGACAAGTGCGAGGTGAGCTTTCTAAAGCTCAAGGCCATATTGACTTTAGCTCTAATTCTAACTCTTTCTGTCGAGGGCCAAGGGTTTACTATCTATTGTGATGCTTCTAGAGTCAGTTTGGGGTGTGTTTTGATGCACCAGGGCAGAGTTATTACATAATGCCTCCAGGCAGCTAAAGGTTCACAAGAAGAACTACCCCACCCATGACTTGGAGTTAATGGCGGTAATCTTTGAGTTGAAGATTTAGAGGCACTATTCATATGTGGTTCGTTGTGAGATCTTCACCGACTTTCATATCCTATAATTACTTTTTCAGCTAGAAGAACCTTAATTTGAGACAGTGCAGGTAGTTTGAGTTGCTTAAGGACTGTGAATATTTTGATTCTCTATCATCCGGGTAAGGCAAATGTGGTAGAAAATGCCTTGAGCTGGAAGCCAGTGAGTGTGAGGTGTTTGGCCTTTCTTGCAGCTAAGAAGCGAACATTTTCATTGGACATCCAGTCCTTAGCCAATCAAATTTTCTGACTTGATATTTCTGAGACCGGATGGGTTTTTACTTGTGTGGAGGCTAGATCCTGTTACTGGAGAATCTTATCCAGAAGCGGCACAACTGCCCAACATTAAATGAAAGATAATAGGAAGTGTCTAAAAAATAAGTACACATACATCATACAAGCTTATATCAGGAAGACCAACTTTTCATATGCTAGTGAGTTCATCTCTAAGAATCAAGACATACATGACACTACAACTGGTACAATAAAACAAAAGGAAAAATGATCTCAACCTGCATAACTGACGAACGAGAGATGCATGATGCCAATACGCCTCTGAAAGTGTTGGGTCTACCTGTATGGCTGAATTTAGATCATTAAGTGCCTTGCTATATTTCTTAACTTTTACATTTTGTGTAACACTCACAAAAAATGAAGCAGCATCACCAGGTTTGGTGTCTACACATTAGGAGTAGCAAAGTATCAGAGAACAATCAGTGCCACTTCAATTACAAGACAAAAGAACATTATAAACTATAAAGCATGATCCTTTGTGTTTCCTAACTAGATAGATAACGAAACCCTCATGTTTCATCACTTAAATGAAGATTAACCCTTCATCTTAACAGAAACAATTGGAGAGTGGAGCTTAGACACATCATAAATCAGCAATGAATCTCCCTTTCTATGGAACTATCAACAGTGCCCTTCGAGAAGATGCACTTTACATTACTTAATGCTAGCAGGAGCTTGAAAAATAAGAAATAATTATTCTCATCAAGAACTATATTACGACTCTCACTAGTTTTTAGGTCAAGCTCCAGATAGGATAATTTGAATCAAGTTAACGATATTAACAGGAACATGATCTCATAGTTCCTTCCTTATTGTAATACAACTACTTGTATCACTCAAGATAACGTTGAACAACAATTTAATTTACCCTCATTTAAAGTATCAATAGCCCATGGTTACATCATTGCCATAAAGACAATCACCCCTATTTCATTAGCTCTCTTGATATAGTTCTCCCTCACTACTGTATGACCTAAGATTGGCACAGTTGACCTATCTGTCTAACTTTTTATTAGTAATAACTACTAACATTCTTTTTTGAAAAATGTAAAGTATTTACAGGGCCACCATAACCGTCTACAAGCGGTATCCCATAGAAAAAGAAACCTACAAAATTGGTTCTCAACACCCAATCATTTATACAAATAGGAACTACATAGGTGCACCAAAAGAAAATAAGGAACCGGTGATTAATCCTCGAATGAGAAAAGGTCATCTCCACTTCTTCAAAAACTCTCCTATTCCTCTCTTTCCAAATGACCTACATTAAAGCAAGAGGAGTGACATTCCAAGCCTAGTTCCTTCTTCTCATAGCTCCATTCCTCCCGCTGAACATCAACTCCTTTACGGATCTTGGCATAACCCAAGAAACACCAAACTAACTACTAACATTCTTATCTAAATTAGTTCCCACATACTCATTATCAACATTAAAAATAAGAAAAAGAAAGAAAATCTTAGAGGTTAATTACAACCAATCAAAACCCCTGAGGAAAGAAAGAACAACAAAAACTACTTCGTCAATCTCATATTTTCTAGCAATGCACCCACAAGATTAAAAAGTCAGTCTTTAGTTTCTTAACCTCCGTATAAGTAAAAATCAAACAATCAAATTGAAAACAAAGGGAGTAATTTATTTTAACATTTAAAATTTATTACCCCTTCCAAGTAGAAATTAGAAAAATGGATTTTGAAATTCATACAATAGCAATATGCATTCAAGATTTTTCTCAAAATCAAGAACCTCTACTATGTAAACAAGTTCCCTTCCCATAAAGCTCAAATTGAAAGTTAGTTCCCCAAATCATCTGTCACTATTAATTGCATATTCAAAATGCACAAATCTTGCTAATCCAAATAACCAACCAAAATCCAATGACACCCCTCCTCAGAAAGAATAGCAAAAACTATTTCCTCAGTCTCATATTATCTTGCAATGCACATATTCATCAAGTAAAAGGTTCGCTGTTTAACTACTAATTTCTTTTAACATTCAAATTTATAATTTATATACTTCCCAAGTAGAAATTAGATAAGTAGATGTCAATACTCATAAACATAAACAATAGCAATATGCATTCTAAATCAACAAAATCATAAGATTTTGCTCAAAATCAAGAACCTCTACAATGTAAACAAATTCCATTTTCGTAAAGCTTAAATCTTGAAAGTTAAAAAACCCAAATCAACTGTCACTATTAGAATCCCACATTCAAAATGCCACAAATATGGATAATCCAAAAACAAACCAAAACCCAGTGACACCCTTCCTCAGAAAGAACAACTAAATCTACTTCCTCCGTCTCATAATGTCTAACAACGCATGTATTCATCTGGTAAAAGGTTCTTATTTAACTACTAATTTCCTTAAACATTTAAATTTATGATTTTTTATACTTTCCAAGTAAGTGGATTCTGATACTCAATAGTCATAAACAATAGCAATATGCATTCTAAAGCAAGAAAATCATAAGATTTTGCTCAAAATCAATAATCCATTTTTAAACCGAGGGAGTAGAAATCAAAAGATTTAGTCTCTACAAATCAGAACCTATACAGATTAACTAAGTACTTACTAATTTTCTTAAGATTATTGTTTTCCAGATTTAGTAAAAACTATATTTTCCAATAATAACTTCAATCACATGTTCAAAATAAAATAAGACCAATCACATGAAGTTGTAACTCTGTATTCACAACTTGAACTTTAATAAGTTCAACCCAACTCATGAACAACAACAAAATGAAGTTTAAACTATTTTTTGGAAAATAGCAAAACCAAACTTATAGAAAGAGATGAAGATTAGAAGATTCAAGTCCACCGAATTCACAATGTGTCCTTAAGGAAAATATTCCCCTCAAGTACCCGAGGTTATGGGATATATCCTCCCAGGATAAAATGAATCACTTCGACAGAATGATGGTACCTCAAATTCTGTCGAACTACGAACGCACTCAACAATTCACAAATCACATTTGAGTTTTTTTTAAGAAGAAGAATATGTTTTTTTCAATTCAAAATTTTGTGTCTATACCTGAGGAACAATTTAGGTATTTATAACAAAAAGGTGGTGATTCAGAAAAGAAGCATTGGTTCAAAAAAATGTACCATTTCGGACCGATGAGCCACTTGTGGACCCACCTGCGCACGCAGATGGGTCACCTAAGGCCGCAGGTTGACTTTTGTCAAAAAATAGAAAATTCCCCTGGACCCGTGCTGGCCAGATAAGCCTGTAGATGGCCATCTGCGTGCACAGTTCACCATTTATGTCTACAACCAGTGACTCGAAGGGTCACGTCCCTTCGAGGTGTGTTATGACATGTATCCGCACTTTCTCATGTGTGTCCGCAAATGGAGAATATTTTTGTATCAGGTTTTTGGATTAAACAATCATTAACTCTCAAGTTTTAATTGAATTTTTTCTAAAAAAATAGTCTCTCGATCGATCAATTGACAAATCCAAATCTAAATCCGAAGCCGAAGCCGAGTCGAGCGAGTGACAACGATGACTATGCGAGGCTTGTCATGTTCTTGCCTCACTGTCCACATGAAAGAATGCTTTTTAATCTAGTCACAAGAATGTTTCCTTCTCCCACTAATATGGAAGAACACTCTTTTCATAAACTGAACATACATTTCACTTTTCCTCCATTTTCTTTTCTCCATTTTCCATTCACATTTTCACTAGAACCCAGCAATCCCCCACATGAATTGGGAATGATTATTTTATCAAAAAATATTCAGGCAAGTGTGTGATCTACAAGAAAAAACTAATTGCATCTGGATAAGTAGGTTTCCCTTTGAACTTTCCATAGTAAACTTGCATTGGATGCACTCGGTCAATCGGTAGATGTGATATCTTTGAATCATCAAACTTTAGTGTACACCTAGATAACACAAGTCACACAACCAGTCTTTTACCATTTATGGTTCATACGATTTGGTTCATTTCAGCCATGAACACAACCTGGTTTTATGAGAGCTTTGAGAATAGGCCTTTACTATCATTCTCCTTGAACCGGCTTCCACTTCACTTTCATATAGGTGATTCCTAAACATCTAATACTATATATCAAATAATTTTGTTAAACTTACCAAACTTAGAAACCATTAAAAAGCTTTAAAATATAAGCCTTATCCTTGTTTCCTGCACATTGTCTTAATCATGAGAATGGGTTGAGTTAATTGACAATGTTGAACTATCAATCACAACTTTATTTGATCTCCTTAAACCTAGCTCTTAGGATCTCCAGTCTGATAGGTGGAGTTACCACCGTAATGACTTTTCCTAGACCGTAAATCCATTCCTTTCGATGATCTCTCAACTCCCTTTCTAGATAGGCCTTTTTTAAGTGGATCCGACACATTATCCTTTGATTTCACATAGTCAATCGTGATAATTCCATTAAAGAGAAGTTCTCTAATGGTATTATGTATCCGTCTTATATGACGATATTTATCGTTATACATCATACTCCCTGCCCTACCTGTTGCCGCTTGACTATCACAGTGTATGCATACTGGTGCCAATGGTTTGGGTCAATAAGGAATATCTTTCGAGAAATTTTGAAGCCATTCAGCTTCTTCACCAGCTTTATCTAATGCGATAAATTCAGATTCCATAGTAGAATGGGCAATACATGTCTTTTTGGATGATTTCTAAGAGACTGCTTCTCCATCAAGAGTAAATACATATCCACTCGTGGATTTTACTTCATTCGATTCGGTGATCCAATTTGGATCACTATATCCTTCAATTACCGCTGGATATTTGTTATAATGCAAAGAAAAGTCTTGAGTAAGTTTTAGCTACCCCAAAACTCTTTTCATTGCCATCCAATGAGTTTGATTGGGATTACTCACTGACTCAATTTACTAATAGCACATGCTATGTCTAGTCGTGTAAAATTCATGATATACGTCAAACTTCCCAACGCTCTTGAATACTCCAATTGTGAGTCACTTTCACCTTCATTCTTTCGAAGTGCAAAGCTCACATCTAATAGTGTCTTGGCAATATTGAAATCCAAATACCTGAACTTGTCAAGTACTCTTTCAATGTAATGAGACTGTGACAATGCTAAACCTTGTAGAGTTCTATGAATTTTTATCCCTAAGATCACATCAGCAATTCAAAGGTCTTTTATAACAAACTTGCTCTCAAGCATTTGTTTCATAACATTTATATAAGAAATATCTCTACTGATGATCAACATGTCATCAACATACAAACAAATAATGACTTTATGATTTGGAGTGTCTTTAATGTAAACACATTTATCACATTCATTTATCTTGAATCCGTTTGCCAACATGGTTTGGTCAAACTTTGCATGCCACTGTTTGGGTGCTTGCTTTAGTACATAAAGTGACCTTACAAGTTTGCACACTTTTCGTTCTTTACCAGGAACCAAAAAACCCTCGGGTTGTTCCATGTAAATTTGTTCCTACAATTCTCCATTTATGAAAGTTGTTTTCACATCCATTTGATGGATTTCAAGACTATATACCGTAACTAATGCAACCAACATCCGAGTGAACGTTATTCTTGTTACTGACGAGTATGTGTCAAAATAATCAAGGCCTTCTTTTTGATTAAAGCCTTTCACAACAAGTATTACCTTGTATTTGTCAATAGTACCATCAGCTTTCATTTTCCTTTTGAAGATCCATTTAGAACCTAAAGGTTTATTTCCTGGAGGAAGATCAACCAACTCCCAAGTATGGTTATTCATGATTGAATCAATCTCACTATTGGCTGCCTCTTTCCAAAAGGATAATTCACAGACGACATCACTTCTTTGAATGTTTGAGGTTAATTTTCGAGAAGAAATATTACAAAATCTAATGTGAAGGAAGTTGACGTTCTTTGACATTTACTACGCGTTAGATTCTCTTCATTAAGTACATTCTCCTTTGGTTCATCCCTAGGTCGTTTAGACCCTTCACTAGACAGCTCATGTCTAGTATTATAAGGATAAATGTGTTCAAAGAACTCAGTATTATCTGACTCAATTACCGTATTATCATGGATATCCGTATGTTCGGATTTATGAACCAAAGATCGACGTGCTTTACTGTTTGTAGCATATCCGATGAACATACAGTCTATAGTATTTGGTCCTATTTTTACCCTTTTGGGTATAGGAACTTGGACTTTCGCTAGACACCCTCACACTTTAAAATATTTCAAGCTGGGTTTTTTTCCTTTCCATTTTTCATATAGAATAGATTGTGTCTTACTATAGGGCACTCGATTGAGTATTCGATTTGCTGTAAGGATAGCTTCCCCCCACAAGTTTTGTGGTAAACCTGAACTTATAATTAAGTCATTCATCATTTCCTTTAATGTTCGATTTTTCCTTTTCGCAATTCCATTTGATTGAGGTGAGTATGGATCCATAAGTTGATGGACAATTTCATTTTTCAAACATATCTCTACAAAAGGAGATTCATACTCTCCACCCCTATCACTTTTTATCATTTTGATCTTTTTGTCAAACTGATTTTCAACTTCAGTTTTATATTTCCTAAATGCTTCTATTGCTTCATCCTTACTATTCAGCAAATAAACATAACAAAATCTAGTGCAATCATCGATAAAAGTTATGAAATATATTTTTTCACCACGAGATGGTGTCGACTTCATATCACAAATGTCTGTGTGAATCAAGTCTAAGGGATTTGAATTTCTTTCAACAGACTTATGCGGATGCTTAGCATACATTGATTCAACACATGTTTCACACTTTGATTTACTGCATTCAAAGTTAGGCAAAACTTTCAAATTGATCAGTTTTCGCAAGGTTTTGTAATTGACATTTCCTAAACGTTCATGCCATAATTTGTTTGACTCAAGCAAGTAAGAAGAAGCCCCAACTTTATTCTTTTCAACAATCATTACATTAAGTTTAAAAAGGCCCTCATTGAGGTAGCCCTTTTCTACATACATTTCATTCTTGCTTATTACAACTTTCTCCTAAATAAATACACACGTAAATCCATTTTTTATGAAAAGTGTTGTCGACACTAAGTTCTTCCTAATAGTATAAACATGGAGAACATTTTTGAGAGTCAACACCTTTTCGGAAGTCATCTTTAGGAATATCTTCCCACTTCTTTCAACCTTGGCTATTGTATTATTTTCCATGAAGATCACTTCTTTGGGACCAACGGTATCATAAGTAGCAAAAGCTTCTTTGTCCACACAAACATGTCTAGTGGTTTCTGAATCAAACCATCATTCATTTGGATTTCCAACTAGATTGTATTCAGTGATCACTGCACACAAATTTTTAATCTTTTGAGTTGCTTCCACTATGTTTATCTGATTTCTTTTCTTATTCTTATTCAAAACTTGACAATTTAGAGCTTTATGGCCAACATCACTACAATTGTAGCACATGCCTTTGAACATTTCCTTGTTCTGCTCTTTCTCTTGCCCAGAAGATATCTTCTTATTATTTGGAGTATCATCCATAACAGGATTTGCAACTATCATTGATGATTTCTCATTCAACTCATTATCCTCTTCTATCTTGAGACGAATCACAAGATTTTCCAAACCAGACAATTGGTTTTCAAATATTTCTTTTTTTCGGAACATTAGGATCTCTACTTGTGAACATTTACATTTCAAGTTTGGTCAGTCAATAGAACATCATTTGCTGCCATTCCTTGAAGTTCACACCAAAATATTTTTTCGGTTACTCTGCCGATACCATTGCTAGAGCAATATCTAAACGACTTAATGACGCAACATTGGTTGCCATTGGGACAACACCATTCACAACCAAATCAATTTGTTGTTTAGTTTCATTTGTCATTTTCATGTCAATCTTTGACAACACTTTAGTATTTTAGAATACTAACGATGAAGACTTAATCTTTAAACAACTTGTTTCTAGTCAACGATGAAGTTTTTATGTCTTCAAATCGTCAACTGAATGAACTTTGACACCTAACGAAGTTTTTATGTTCTTCAAATCAGAATCAAATTCAAACAGAGTGAAAACCCATAGGTTTTAAACTCCAGAAACCAATATAGAGAGTTCAACGAATCGGTGAAGTTTTTATATTCTTCTAACCGAATTCTCAATCAGATTTCTCGGTAAAGTTTTTATATTCTTTAAACCGAGGGAGTAGAAATCAAAAGATTTAGTCTCCACAAAATTAGAACCTATACAGATTAACTAAGTACTTACTAATTTTCCTAAGACTATTGTTTTTCGGATTTAGTAAAATCTGTAATTTCTAACAATAACTTCAATCACATGTTTAAAATAAAATAAGAACAATCACATGAAGTTGTAACTCTGTATTCACAACTTGAACTTTAATAAGTTCAACCCAATTCATGAACAACAACAAAATGAAGTTCAAACTATTTTCTGAAAAATAGCAAAACCAAACTTATAGAAAGAGATGAAGATTAGAAGATTCAAGTCCACCGAATTTACGGTGTGTCCTTAAGGAAATTATTCCCCTAAAGTACCCGAGGTTATGGAATATATCCTCCCAGGATAAAATGAATCACTTTGATAGAATGGCGGTACCTCAAATTCTGTCAAACTACGAACGTACTCAACGATTCGTAAATCACACTTGAGTTTTTTTTAGGAAGAAGACGATGTTTTTTTCACTTCAAAATTTTGTGTCTATACCTGAGGAAAAATTTAGGTATTTATAGCCAAAAGGTGGTACTTTAAAAAGGAAGCATTTGTTCAAAAAAAATCGCACTATTTTGGATCGATGGGCCACCTGCGACCACAGGTCGACTTCCGTCAAAAAACAGAAAGTTCCCCTTGACCTGCACTGGCCAGATGCGCTAGCAAATGGCCATCTGCGCATGCATGTTGTCATTTTTGTCTTCAACCAGTGCCTCGAAGGGTCACATCCCTTCGAGGTGCGTTGTGACATGTGTCCGCACTTCCTCATGTGCGTCCGCAAATGGAGAATATTTTCGTATTGTATTTTTGGATTAAATAATCATTAACTCTTAAGTTTCAATTAAATTTTGTCTAAAAAGATAATCTCTCGATCGTTTTCCAAATCCAAAGCGGAAGCTGAGTCGAGCGAGTGATGATGATGACGCCGCGAGGCTTGTCATGTTTTTGCCTTATTATCCACATGAGGGAATGCTTCTTAATTTAAGCACAAGAATGTTTCCTTCTCCCACCAATGTGGGAGAACACTTTTTTCATAAAGTGAACATACATTTCACTTTTCCTCCATTTTTTATTTTGGTGTGTGTTGGAAGTGACTAACGGGGATCAAAGGTTGTAAGGATTTTCGGGTCATCCCACGTTAATGAGCGTATTAAACGTGTAATGAATTTAGGTGGTGTATGTGGGGTTTTCCATTGAAAGATGGACATGTAGGATTTTGCTATGTGCTTTTTCATTAGGGGAATTAAAATTTAATTGGTTTTGGATTTGTTTTAGTAATAGTAATTAACACTCTATTTGCTCTACGATTTTTAAATACTTGTCATATATTTTTTTTCACACCCCATAAGAAAAACATTAAGTAAAGCGTAATTTGATTAAATTATCCTTATTTATTATATATGTAAATTTAATACATCTTTCTTTTGCACCTTATTAATATCTCTTTATATTTATTACTAATTTAAAAGTAGAAAAAAATAATTAATTATGTCTTGATTTTCTAAAATGACAACTATTGTGAACCATCTATTTTTAGCAAGGATGACAAGTATTTAGGAATGAAAGGCGTATTATTTTATAATGTATTGTAGTGTATTGTGTCATATTTCAATCGTTACATAATGTCATACATTAATAATTTAAAGGATAGACCAACACGACAATTGGGTTACGTGGTAGAGCTACTATTAAAAAGGTAGGGTAAAAGATAAAATAGGATTGTCAAATAATAATTAAAGACAAAATGAGACAAAAAAAGAAAAAGAAAAAGACGCGATCACACGTACCAAATAGGTCGATACACAAAATAAGACTTTTCATTATTGTCTAATAATTGACCTAATGATACAATGTAATAAAATTTAAGTAAAAATCAAAACAAAAATTGTATTTATAACTCACAAAACAATTGGTAACAACCATCCAAACAAGAAGAGATAGATTAGAAGAAATAACTTCCTCCGTTGCATTTTACTTGCCCTATACAAATAGATGTATGATTTTACTTGTCCATTCTTTAAGATTAAGATAATTTTTTTATATTATCCTTAATATTAAATAACTACATAAAGTAGAAGTAGTCAAATTTAAAGTTTCAAAATATCATTAATAAGATTAGTCTGATAAAATACACCTCTAATTATTTTATTTTATTTTTAAAATGTGTTAGGTCAACAGGGCCAAGCATAATATGAAAGGGAGGGAGTGCTAAATATTTTTTTGTGTCTTTGTAGGAAGGCCTTTTGTTTTCTCAAAATCTGAATGTATAAAATTATTTTTATTTAAAAAATAATAAATATAAAGTTTGTATAAAATATTAAGAGTAATTAATCCAATAATATGCCAAAAAAAATTTTAAAAAATTATAATGATAGCTGGTGATGAAAATGACTAATGATGGTGGTTATGACTATTAGAACAAGGTTGATGGTGGTTTGGATGATGGCAATGGTTGTGGATATGTAATAGACTCTTCTTGGTGGAGTTTTGACTGATTCTTTGTGCCTATGTGTGAAAACGAGTATGTAAATAGAATATCTTTCAAATATTAAGATGAAATAAGCTATGAGGCCACCAAATGGAACTATGAGTTGCTCAAGGCACCACCATCCCCTGGAAATCAAAGCGATATTATTTTCAATTTATTTTTGAAGTTCCGGATACCAAACAATCCGTTTAGATCTATTTCAGTTGTCAATAAAATGAAATATGGGGAACTCTCCTTCTAAGTGATTAATTCGACAAGTCAATTTGCAATGCGATGCTGATATATGTCCGACAATCCCAATAAGTGATGTTAAGTGCTCTTATCTGTTTATTCTAACCACAGGTAGTGCCCTCTCCATCTTTCTTCTGCGCTTTGCTTTGGTGATACTGGTTCATAGTAGTGGTTAATGGTTGTGGTTGATAGTGATTGTTAATGAAAAGGACTGATAAATTATAAGGTGAATAATAAGAAAAATTTTCAGAAGAATACAATTACCTAACTTATATTGCAAAAATATAGTTAAAAACTTACATTGCAAATCTTTAGTCCAAAACACGATAGCTTGCTCATTCCCGATAATAAAATATTTTTATCGTTATTTAGGTACCCAAGCCTTTAAGTTTTCAGTCGCATACTCACTATTTTCTTACATCAGTGTTTAAAATTTTGATATACATCCGATATACAACAATATACAAAAAAAACATTTTTTTACAACTATGTTTGAAAACTTAATATATAATACTATACATCCTATATATAACATTATAAGAAATTATAAGAAGTGTTTATACACAATATAAAATACCGGCGAACCACCAAGGGAAAGCCGACCCGAACCGAAATTCGAAGGCCTGACCAGAATGTGCCCGTTGAAACAAAACTCAAATGAGGTGTTTAAAGAGTCGAACTTAACATTTTTTCAGATCTACAAAAAAAAAAATTGGCCTCTGGTATGACTTTACGTAACCCATTACGTGTTTAATTATTTTAAATTTTGTTCATTGACATGATATGGCCTCGGATTCGAAGTGTCGTGGTTGTTAACTCTGGATCATTTTTCTGAATTCATGTTTGTTTACATCTTTGGGTTGACATGTGTTAAAATGCCCAATTTTCATTAACCCTAGATTTCTCTAAGTTTGGGACTGAATTTTTCTTTAAAGCTTGCTATCCCTTGTGCTAGTTGATAATTTGAAGTGACAGATTTGATTTCTCCGTGCATTCAAAAGCTCATGAAATTTCTGATTGCTTGTTCAGTAAATTCTATTGGCTTGATTGAATTATTCACATGTTTATGGAAAATCTAGCATGTCTACCCCTTTATTTGATCCTCTTTTCCTTAGTTGGGACATGACTGATTGTTACACCACTAATTATGGTATGTTTTGGCTAGGATCAACTAGTTATTACACGATTAATACTCACATGCCTTATTTTATTTTTTCAACACCTTGATTAATGTTAATGTTAATGTTATTGATCTTTCACAAATATATTCTTACTTGCTTATTTATGGTAATTACAACATGTTAAATGATTTTTCCTCCCTTATTTAGCTCGGACAGCCTTGATACATGATAATTATGATTTTTTACCTTCTTACTTTTATGGTAAATGGGGATTCTTTTGCATATAATTAATTCAGCCTTTTGTTTATGGAAAATAAAAATTTCTTTAATTAATTGGCTGAATATTCGTCTTCCTTTTTAATAAACTGCATAACAACTATCCTCTACTATATAAGTAGACTCCTTTTCTCATATGAGGGCACGGATTTTCTCTCTGACATACACCAAAAAGGGTCTAAAGCATTTTTATACCAAAAGAAAAAAATACTAAAAAGCCTGTTGGCTCTTGCAAAAGGATTGGCTACGAAGCTTCTTTTGTCATTTACTTTGCTACCACACCGGTTAGTTTCTTAGACGACGCGCTTTGATTATTGCATATCAATTATAGATGCTTAAGTTGCTTAGATGTGATTATCTGTGTTTGGTTTGTGTGTTTTCTTAAATGATTGTTGTAGGATTATTAGATATCTGTTTCTGTGTGCTTGGGGCATTTTGTTTGTTCAACAGGTTTATTTGGGGCTAATCGAAGAGTTGCCCAGGATGAGAAGTCGAAAGAACCTCATCACCTAGATTCCATTTTTGTTTCAAATTTAATTTCATATTCGTAATTGGTCTGTAATAATTGTATGAACATTATTGTATAATGAAATATGGTTCGCAATCTACAGAGTCCTTATGGCTTGCTCTTGAAAAGAATAATCAAGCAACCTTCTTCTTTGTTACAGAACAAACATTCCATTCTTTGCTTTCCCAGCACAGCCTTGCTTACCATTGTAATTGCCATTGTAGCACGTGTGTGGCCCAGCCATTACTGAATAAGGAATGGTCAGGTATGAATCCTTTTCCGGGAATGAGCTGTTGTAAGGTCTTGCCTTGCTCGAAAGCGAAAGCTTTCAGCGAATCCGATGCATTTGAAGAAAGATTGAGTTATAGATGAGATGGTTGATCGAGGCAAGATGGTTTCTTGTGGAAGAGAAAAGAGAAGGGGTTTACAGGCAGGAAAGGAAGATTCTATTTCAAAAGCGATTCGTTAAAGATACCTAGCGTCTGTTATTAGAAGAAGGAATGTTGGAGCTATTCCCTTAGTGACGTTAGCATCTTTCTTTCGAACATTCGGACATTGTAGGTTCTCCTCCAACAAAGGACTGGGAAAGAAAAACTCACATTCCCGAATAAGCAGAAAGTCTAGGAAGATATCAACCATGGATGGAATGTCTCCCGTAAGCCAGAAGGTCCTACTAAGTGGTCTAAGTCGAACCCCTTCCTTGAATGGTTAAGGAAAGCTTTCATACAATGCCTTTGTTCATACCGGACTCTTTGACTTGGTTGGGACTGTAACCTTGAATTAGTGGGGAGACTGCTGCTACTACTATTTCCTCGCTGAGGGAGAGGTGGGCAAAGGGTGGATTTTTGATCTATTTCTAAGCCAGGAAGATGCCTTTTCTTTCTTTGACCTTCCCACGAGCTTCGTCTAGTTTGTGGGGAGTATAGTATATAGAAGTAGGTTTGGGGACTGCTAGGGGCGGGGATTATGTGATTATTCTTGTCACCTAGGCAACCTTCCCTAGGTTAATAAAAAATAAAATCTATATGTTTTTATCACCTAGAAACCATGTCTATAGGACTATTTGATCTCATGCATTAATTAAATTAGTTGGTCACTTAGGCAAACAACATAGGATCGTTAACCAATTAGTTTATCACTTAGAGACCATGTTTCTAGAATTATTAACCGACCCCGACATATTAGATTAATTTTAAATACGTCAATTTAATCCAAGTGTGTTTAATTAATTTCTAGCATACCAACTCATTTCTAGCAATAGTTTAATTAATTTTTAGCATTCTTAGTCAATTTCCAGCAATAAAAGATTAATTTTCAGCATTTAAAAAATTCTTTTCTAGCAATTGAAATTAATTTTCAGCACCTATAAAATCATTTTCCAGTATCTATATTTATTTTTTGTCTCAGATGTAGTTTCTAGCATTTTAGCATGATTAAATGAATTTCCAAGCATGCTTATTAATTTCCAGAACTCAGAAAAAAAAAAAAAATTTCAGCATATTATATCAATTTTCAGAACTCAGAAAAAATAAATTCCAGCATATTATACTAATTTTCAGAACTCAAAAATTAAAAAAAAAAAAAAAATTCAGCATATTATATCATTTTTCAGCATGTCTACAATTTTCAGTAACTGTAAAAAATAGTTTAACAAATTTCTAGCATTTTTTTAACATGTTTAAAACAATTTTCAGTAACTTTAAAAATAATTTAGCAAATTTCTGGCATTTTTTCAGCATAAGATATTATGTTCAGCACTCAAAAAATGAATTCCAGCATATATATATTATTTTTCAGCATTCAGAAAATAATTTCTAGTCCGCTATATTATTTTTCAGTACCCAGAAAATAATTTTCAGCATATTGGATTATTTTCTAACATTTTAAAATCAAGTTTTAGCATCTTAGCTAACTTTCCATATTTTAATTTATTTTCAGTACCTTAAGGATAATTTTTCTGCACACTTTAATTAATTTCTTGCATATGCATTCTTAAGTTAACTCCTAGTACTTTAATTTAAATCTCCAACACCTTAATTAATACGTCTCGTCTAGAAATCATGCCTATAGGTTTAAATCATATAAAATAAATATTTGTCCCTTTTTAAAACAAGCTAATAATCCCCTAGTTAATCTAGAGGCTTACTTGAAACCTTTTCGTGCTAATTGTTTGTCCTGTTTGTTTGTTTTGTATGACGTGAATTTCGGGTCTAATTAAGCGGCCTAAGCTTTTTCTTGTCTAGATCCTTATCCAAAAATAGTAAGTCCAAAGCCTCTTGGACACTAAGTTGGGACGGGTAGGCAATTTAGGGAACGTTAGTTTTTTATCGCTTTCTTTAGAACGCCTCTAAGACTAATAACCCAACTAGGTGGGGTAGGTAGAAAAATCGAAAATGATGTAAGTCGCCCCGAGCAAATTCGACAATGCTACATATGACATTGTCATCCGTCAATAAGCCGGGCGCTGATCCGAATAGGTTAAAATTAACCCATTGTCTAAAGGCTTTCTCTAAATCAGCTTTTTCTTTATCTTATTTTGGATGTTCAATTATTTGGGGTAGTTTAGGATCATTATTATTTAAACAAATCTTTCGATTATATCATCTTGTCTCTTCTATCTTCTCGCTTATCCGACTAATTGTCTGTTTATATATTTTACTACTTTATCACTTAGATAATTATTGCATGTTTTAGTTTATTTATTTAAACACTGAATTAGTATTAAATTAATAAAAAATAATTGACTTTTGCTTATCACATAAAATTCCCACGTAATATATCGATTCGACCGGGACCCATATTTGTGGACCTCGAAAGGTGCCTAACACCTTCCTTTCGAGGTAACTTGAACCCTTACCCGAATTTCTGGTTGACATAGGCTAATAATTAATTAATCTTAATTAGTCTAGAATGGTGCCCTAACGCATCTTAATTCGTTAGGTGGCGACTCTTCACCCTTTAAATCCCAAAAGAGTTGTCACGTCGAATCCCGCTTTTCGCGAGAAAAAAATGGGGCGCGACAGCATGGCGACTCTGCTGGGGATACTTAGGTTCTAACCAATACGAATTTATATTTTACGTGGGATTTCTTTTATTTGTGTTGATTTATATGCTTAATATCTTTTGATTTTCTCTGTTTACCTTATCATTTTTTCTGTTTACCTTATCATTTTTTACTTTTATTTACCTTAATTTAATTATTTTCTTTCATGTCAATCCCTTTCCTTATCCCTTTTATTTGTTTACATGTAATTTTCTCTAATTTATGTATTTGTCTTTCCTTTTTCTATTTGTTTATTTTTATATTGCCCAACATGTTGTTATTTTCATTATTTGCTACGTGTTACCGCTTTATACAATTGACATTTCATTCATATTTCCCCCACTTGGGAATCTCACACTTTCACACACTTTCACTATACTCGGATGTTGTGCCTTCGCACTTCTCCAAATTCACTTCAAATCCTTGTTATAGAGAGTCGGCTAAGACGCGGTTGAGCGGATAGTTTTACTACCGTAAGACCACGTGCCTTCTCGCATAAGGTTACCCTCAGTCCGTGTCTACCAACTCTCACAAAACTTAAGATAGTACCGTATCCACCCCTTTGCATTTAAGTCATGCATGCATTAGCCATAAGTGATTTGACCCTCGAGGTCAATCCACCAAGTATAACCTACCAATTGTCGAAAGGGTCCCACCACCCATCGACCTAAATACATATTATGTGCTAAGTGGTCATGATAATTTAATCCAAGCCAAGTTATAATAAATGGAGTTTAGAAATTTTCTTGTTGATTTATTTTCAGATTTGCAATGGAGGATGCACCTATTTTTTCTAACACACAAATGGTCGTCGGTGTGCCTCACAAGTTAAAGAGGTGGTGGAACGACATCAAAAGGGAGCATGGTAAAGAGATTCTCCAGTCGCTGGGTTTTCTGACATCTTTGATGGATGTTGCTCCTGATCGGCATGTGATCAAAGCTCTACTAAATTTTTGGGATCCCAATCGAGTGGTTTTCAAATTCAAGGACTTCGAAATAACACCCACCATCGAAGAAATTGGTGGATTCACTAATTTGCTTTATCGAGATCGGAAGATGATCCTGCCTCGCAAACAATCGGGAAAGAAGTTCTTGCATTATCTTGGGCTGAAAAATAACCTCAAATTGGCTTGCTTGGACTTTGGGTGGATCTCTCTAGATTTTCTGTACGAACGTTTTGGTCACAAAGAGGGACATGAAATGTTTCGAAGGGAATTTTCTTGTTCAGCTGAAAAATGGAAAAAGAAAAGGTTAAATGCTTTTACTATAGCTCTACTGGGTGCTTTGGTCTTTCCTAGAGAGCATGGGAAGATTTACATATGCCTTAGTTCCGTGGTTCGAGGTATAACTCGGGGAGTCGGCAATATAGAGGTCACTTTGGTTCCTATGATTGTGGCGGAAATGCTGAGGGCCTTATCTAAGTGTGTTAGAGGAGGAAGATTCTTTGAGGGTTGCAATCTGTTGCTTCAATTGTGGGCTGTTGAGCACTTTTACAAGTGCCCCAACATGATCGATATCCTTGATGGAACAGGCAATAGAATTGATACACATTCCAAAAGGATGAGGCTATTTGGTGCTCCTGTGGGTACGGATGATTGGCACATGTATATGAAAGAGCTTTCGGTTTATCAAATTCAATGGAAGTACTCGTGGTTGTCTGCACCAACTGCTGTCATACGAGGTCGTGAGCTCTATTACATCGAGCTCATTGGCCTGAAAAGTATTCAACCATATGCCCCAATAAGGGTGTTTTGTCAATTTGGAAGGAATCAAGTCGTACCTCTGCGAGAACATATGGTCAAGTCAGAAGTTGAGTTTGGACCAATCTAAGAAAGCCCTAAGGTTAAGGAAGTGTTGCGACGATGGGATAATTTGTTGACTATAAGTGTTTACGGCGAGCAGGCTTATTGCACTCCGGAGTATTATGTATGGCTTATGGAAGATGCCGAGGATGTGGAGCTCAGCAAGCAAAAGCAGGATCATGGGTTTGAGGACGTTGAGGAATCCATATGGGCTCGGAACCTGCTGAATCAACACTATGTCACTTCTCCAGAGATGTTGTTGCAAATCATTCCAAGCTCTTTAGATAATCACCACCATTGAGGAGTTCGAATGATAGGATATTCCCCATTTGTTATCCATTTTCCCTAGTTTCATTGATGTTTTATTTTTCGCAAAAGATTGTCGTAGTTTTTAAATTTTTGGATTTAATAAAATAGTTGGGTTTTTATTATTATTGTTATCTAACTCTAAACTCCCATTTTGCGTCTAATGCGGCTTGGATTAATCATCATGAACCACAAAATTTGTCGACTTAGGCCTACCTCTGGCTCAACGAGGCTCCTTGCATTTTAGGGCGATTATTTGTTGCAAACCAATGTGTTTATTCTAACACTATGTCTCACCTTGCTAACTTTGGTTGTCTTTGATTTTGTTTTGTCTTTCCCTTTTCCCAAAGGTTGATTTGTGCACTCTGGCCTATCACACACGATCAAAAGGGGCTCCTCCTCCTCATCCTCCTCTTATAAGTTCGAAAGATAAAGAGAAAATGGGAGATAACAATAGAGCTACAGACAAAAGTACAGAGGGAGAAAGTGTCATGGGACGAAACGAAATTATCATAAGAATGGGACAACAGATTCTCGAACTGCAAGGAGAATTAGCGCAAGTGCGCAACTTGGCCAATCTTTCTGTTACCCTCAATACTCCTCTCGAACCACAAGTGGACGGTCATAGTGGTACAAAATCCCAAACCTCTACCCCAAGCCATCAAATGCCCTTAACTCAAACCATCCAAAATCTTCCCCCTCCTCAAAACATCCAAAACCTCCCTCTTCCTCAAAACACCCAAAATCTTCCCCTTCCTCAAAACATCCAAAATCTTCATCTTCCTCAAAACATCCAAAATCTTCCTCCTCCCCAAAACATCCAAAACCATTCCTTTTCCCAAAATATCCAAAACCTTCCCCTTCCTTAAAATACCCACAATACTCCAAATCCCACGTATCCCACTCAGCATGTCCAAAATGCTAAATATCCCACTTACCTACATACGCCTCTCGCTAATGCATCCTACAGACAAGTATCCGGTAGCAACTCTCTGAACCCCATCTATGTCGAAACAACCCCATTCACTTACCCTCAGTATGCACCTGACCCTTCAGAAAAGGACCCTATGATGCAATCTGTGATTGAGAGGCTGAAGCAACTTGAGGAAAGCAAAGGGTCAAGGGGGCTTAGTTATGAGGACTTATGTGTACACCCTGATGTGGAGTTACCGGAGGGGTACAAACCTCCAAAGTTTGAATTGTATAATGGGACTGGAGATCCCAAGGCGCATCTGCGTATGTATTGTGATAAGCTGGCGGGAGTTGGGAGAGACGAGAGAATAAGAATGAAAATGTTCATGAGAAGTCTCACTGGAGAAGCCCTAACATGGTATATTGAGCAGGATTCAAGGAAATGGAAAGGCTGGATCGATATGGCGTCAGATTTTATGGAACGATTCGGGTTTAACATTGACAATGCTCCTAACTGATTCTATATGCAGACTTTGAAGAAAAAGCTTAATGAGTCATTCAGGGATTATGCTATAAGATGGAGGTCTGAGGCTGCAAGAGCTAGACCCCCGATTGAAGAATCTCAAATGAAGGAGTACTTTATTCGCGCGCAGGAGCCACAATATCTTGAGAAAATGATAACTGTTGTGGATAAGAGTTTTGCTGAAATCATCAGGGTAGGTGAAATGCTTGAGGAAGGTCTTAAGAATGGAAGCATTATCAATCTGGAATCTTTACAGGCTGCCAACAAAGCTCTACATTCTGGAGGGATCACTTAGAACAAGAAGAAAAAGGAGATAGGTTCAGTGATGTTAGCCCAACCTTCAAAAAGTGTGCCCAATTACCAAACTCCTATCACAACTCCACCTCCCTACCCACAATCTCCAATGTCGTACCCAATATCTCCATACCAAATGCAAACTCCAATGCCATATCACTCCCCTCTATACCAAGCACCTACCCCATATCCACTACATCCACAATTCCAAAGCCCTGTGTACCCCGTGTATAATGTCCAACCCACTCATGTCCAAACACCCCAACCTTCTCCCCAACAAAATCAAAGACCCAGAGCTAATTTCCAGAAAAAACAATACACTCCCTTAGCTGAACCTATAGCCCAACTGTATGAAAGACTCAAGGAAGCGGGCTATGTCACGCCCAGCATGTCTACAATTTTCAGTAACTGTAAAAAATAGTTTAACAAATTTCTAGCATTTTTTTAACATGTTTAAAACAATTTTCAGTAACTTTAAAAATAATTTAGCAAATTTCTGGCATTTGTTCAGCATAAGATATTATGTTCAGCACTCAAAAAATGAATTCCAGCATATGTATATTATTTTTCAGCATTCAGAAAATAATTTCTAGTCCGCTATATTATTTTTCAGTACCCAGAAAATAATTTTCAGCATATTGGATTATTTTCTAACATTTTAAAATCAAGTTTTAGCATCTTAGCTAACTTTCCATATTTTAATTTATTTTCAGTACCTTAAGGATAATTTTTCTGCACACTTTAATTAATTTCTTGCATATGCATTCTTAAGTTAACTCCTAGTACTTTAATTTAAATCTCCAACACCTTAATTAATACGTCTCGTCTAGAAATCATGTTTATAGGTTTAAATCATATAAAATAAATATTTGTCCCTTTTTAAAACATGCTAATAATCCCCTAGTTAATCTAGAGGCTTACTTGAAACCTTTTCGTGCTAATTGTTTGTCGTGTTTGTTTGTTTTGTATGATTCGGCCGGGCATCCGAATAGGTTAAAATTAACCCATTGTCTAAAGGCTTTTTCTAAATTGGCTTTTTCTTTATCTTATTTTGGATGTTCAATTATTTGGGGTAGTTTAGGATCATTATTATTTAAACAAATCTTTCGATTATATCATCTTGTCTCTTCTATCTTCTCGCTTATCCGACTAATTTTCTGTTTATATATTTTACTACTTTATCACTTAGATAATTATTGCATGTTTTAGTTTATTTATTTAAACACTGAATTAGTATTCAATTAATAAAAAAAAATTGACTTTTGCTTATCACATAAAATTCCCACGTAATATATCGATTCGGCCGGGACCCACATTTGTGGACCTCGAAAGGTGCCTAACACCTTCCTTTCGAGGTAACTTGAACCCTTACTAGAATTTCTGGTTGACATAGGCTAATAATTAATTAATCTTAACTAGTCTAGAGTGGTGCCCTAACGCACCTTAATTCGTTAGGTGGCGGCTCTTCACCCTTTAAATCCCAAAAGAGTTGTCACGTCGAATCCCGTTTTTCGAGAGAAAAAAATGGGGCGCGGCAGAGGGTCAATTCCGATGGACAGGATGGATTCTTTGGCAAAACCGATGCCAAAGCGACGCACTCACATCCATCGGAATTTGCCTCATCGTAGTTATGAAGCCGACGGACAGAGTCGGTTAAAACCGAGGGATAAACGATCCTATAAAAAAACGACAACAACAGACTGACATGGTAGGTTTTGCTGTCGATTTTTTAAAAATTGTAGATACTTAGAATGGAACCCAAGTTTTTTCTATGACTTTGGACAAATCTTTCAGTCGACCACACATGCTCTTTGATGAAATATTTTTATCGTTATTATTTACACTCTTCAACTGCGATTTTAGACTTCATCGAAAATCGGTGGAGTCCCTCGATTTTTGTAAAAAAATAATATTAAAAAGTGGGGGACTATGTTGGGTTTCTTTAAAAAAAAAAACCTTTTTACAATTTTCATGCATTTTTGTGCGAAAAGAACCCAAGGGCTGTCCGTCAATTTACTCTAAGTCCGTCGGTTTTCTATTTGAAATTCTTTTAAAATTAAAAGAGAAATCAAAAACAGACGGACTAAGTCGGTTTTCGCTCGATGTTTTAGACCGACTCTATCCGTCGGTTTTTTCTCCACCGGTTTTTGCATTATTTTCAGTAGTGAAATCAACCTAAGTTTTAGATTTAGGATCCTAAATATGTTTTCAATCTTTTGCAACAATTCCACTTGAAACAAAGCTTATTCATTAAAATTTGATTTTCAAACTTTGAAACCTCGAGCTTCAACTATGACCGCCTATAAAATTTCTACTTCATATTCACGTAATTAAAAGAAACACAAGTTAGTATGAGGAAAATACTTAGGTATTTTATTTTGTGTTGCAACTGGGGATCACAGAATTGTATAAATGGGCACTAGAATATCACGATCTTCATGTTTTGCAGATGATGGGGCACATCCGCCAACTGATTGTTTGCTAAGAAATGAAACAAAAAGTCTTAAGTTATACAGCAAGTGGGTTAAATTTGGTAAGAAAGTAAAATATGAGACAATTTTAATAGCATTATTATCCAATTGATATAGAGAGTACTTATTTCTGATAATAATAAGTAATAATCAATGATGGTGAAAACTAATAGTGTGGTTGACAATCAGGGGCAGCTCAATATAGTTCGTGACCTAAAGTAAACTTTCAAAATGAGGCCTTAAAATTTTTTTTCCCAAGAATTTATATATAGCCTTTTGGCTTCCGTGATGGCCAAAATGAGGGAAGTGAGACCAAGATGGTCTGGGCATGTAAGGAGGAGAAGCGTAGATGCCCTAGTGAGGAGGTGTGGGCGGTTGGTAACGGTGAGCGTCAGGAGAGGTAAAGGCAGGCCGAAGAAGTATTGGGGGAAAGTGATTAGACAAGACCTGGTTTATCTTGACTTTATCGGGGACATGGTCTTAGATAGGAGAGTTTGGAGGTCGCGTATAAAGGTAGAATGTTAGTTGGTAGTTGAGTGTTCTTTCGATTCCCTTTGAGATAGGTTTGATGGTCTTTCTTGGACGCCTCCTATTTTTAGTATCGTTAACACTATGCTTGTAGGTTTGGTGTTCTGTGTGTCGATTATTGTATTATTTCATTTTCATTATTATTTTCTCTATTGTGTGTTTGTATTGTCAGGTACTAGTTAAACCGAGGGTCTATCGAAAACAACCTCTCTATCTCTATGAGGTAGAGGTAAGGTCTGAGTACATTCTACCCTTCCCAAACCCCACTTGTGGGATTACACTGAGATGTTGTTGTTATTGTTTGAGATTGCAAAGTTAATAAAATTGTTTTGCAATCTATATATCGTAATAATTCCTTTTTAATTGATAGTATACCTTATTCATTCGATTTCTCTTGAAACATTTTTTAAAAATCTTAAGTAAGATTTTATCAATTTTAATTTTAAAAGACTCCTTTTAGCTGAGGCAATTGTTATATAAGCACTATAAGCAATATATGCATTTGGAAAAGAATAAAATCTTTTTATCTGATTGAAATATATCTTACCTTTCTACTCCTTCATGCTCACTTAACCGTTGCTTTAATTCTTTTCACTTCCATTAAGCAAAACAATAAATATATACAAGGTATAATTTGCTAAGTTACCCCTATTTATTAGATTTTTTCTAGAATTGAACAATATTAAAAATAATTTTTCTTTAATATTAAAGGTGAAGTTGGAAACAATTGTCAACTTTAGTCTTAAATTTCTAAAGTGATTTTTATTTGAGCTAAAGAGATATTAAGATGAGATGAAGAAAATATTAAAAAATACTTGATATTTCCTAAAGGAAAAAATCTACAAGACTACAAACCTATAATTGTTTTTTAAAAAATGGGGCCTCCAAAAATTGTACGCCCAAAGCCTTGGCTTGACTTGCTTCACCTTGAAGTTGACTCTGTTGACAATATGTCGGTTGATGGTACTAATTGTTGATAGTACAATCAAACCTCTCTATAGTGACAATATTTGTTTGAACATTTTATGGTGGCTATTGAGAGATATTATATATGAATAGTGACATTTGATGTTTTAAATCTCATCTATATATATTATAAAGCAGAGGACGAAACACCACAACTAGCCAAGTGACAATTTATTGAGAAGCCATGTGCAGTTTTGGGACAAAGTTAATGATATTGTAATAAAAAATTTAATTTAAAAGATTAAAAATATTTGAATTTGAAAATGCATTATCCTTTTAAATAAAAAAAAAAATCATTAGTTTAAAAATAAAAAACTACCATGGAGTTCTTAATAAACTCTACTATTTCATAAACTTATCTCTTTCATATGTCATGAAATGAATTTGAATACATTTAATTTAAATATTAAATGAAGATAAAGAATGATAATAATAATAATAACAACAATGATTTTAATAATAATAATAATAATAATAATGATATAGTAGTAGTAGTAGTAGTAGTATGTAGTAGTAGTTAATAATAATAATAATAATTAAAAAAGATAGTAGTACATAGTGATAAAAATAATAATAGCTGTTAGCAATAATAATAATCTATATATATAATTAATTTTATATGACAATGGTGTAGATCAATTTTAATTTTATCAACTTTTGTTTAAATAAATGACTTTTTAACAAAGAGGCAAAAGAAAGAAGTAAAGAAAAGAAGATGAACTAAAAAAAAAAATGTGGGAAAAAAATAGAAAGGATAAAGAAGAGCTTTCGTTAACTATAAAATCTTTTTGGATTGATCTAATTATTTTCAAATATTTCTCCTAATTCAAACATATAAATTATAAGAAAAATATGTATTGTATTTAAAAAACTAAAAACTAAAAGAGAGGAGTAAACTTATTTACTTTTAACAAATTGATATATTATTTGAATTTGAATTTAAATAAAATTTGAGTTGGAATGGAGTTCTACCTTCTTAATCTCTCCTATATATACACTCCAACAATTATATATAATACAAAGCTTTCTTCTTCTTTTTTTTCTTTTTTTTTTTGTTATTGATCACTAGCTACATTACTGAATTTATTGACTGCATTCTTCATATTCTTCATTTTCTAGAAAAAAATTTATTTTAATATTTTTATTTTTATATGCAGATGAGTCATGGTCATATAACAGACTAATTGTTTTTGCTACTATATTCGGACCTGAATTCAAGTAAGTAATAATTTTTATTTTTATTTTGTTCATTTGACTTTTGAAGAAAATAAATACATTATATTACGTAAATAAAAAATAAAATCACCTCTTATTGAGAATTTTAGTCAAGCATTTAGCTTTTTAAATGTTAATTTTTCTTACCATTGTTACATTATTATTTAATAAGTGGTTATATTATTTTACGTATTTTTTTTTATGATCTATTAATCTAATTCGATGTTGGGAGAAGTTTCTAGGATGAAAATAAGAAAATTAAGCAACTGGCAAATCAATAGTTTTTGTTTTAAAATAATTTGAATATGACTTCTCTAAATATTAAATAAAAGATAATAATAATAATTAAAAAACAAATAAATGGCTAAATAAAAATAATAATATTGGTTTTAAAAGATAGTTCTAAATTGAAGTTTTAAAATAATAAAGATTGGCTTTAAAGATACAATTTATTAAAATTAATCTTTAGATAAAGATAAAAATTAATTAATTGAGATTTTTGAATTTGAATTAAAAGTTACAGATTCTTTTAAATTTTAAATTAAAAATAAGCTCTATACTCGATAAAGCTAAATGAAAAAAATAAAGTGTTTAAAATTGATGTAATATTTATTTTAATTCAACGATAAAGATTAAAATTTGAACATCAACCAATTTTACGTATTTTGAGGGATGACTTCTTTTGAGTACGTATTCTACATTTTTTATAATTTTAAATTATAGTTATAACAATATAAAGCTTATTTTAAAAGATAAAGTTTATCATAATTAGTTTACAGATAAAGATAAAGTTTGCCAAAAAATAATGAGTTTGAAATATTTCTTATACTCCCTCCGTCCCAATTTATGTGAAGTACTTTGACTTGGCACATAGTTTAAGAAAGAAAGGAAGACTTTTGAAACTTGTGGTCTAAAATGAGTCATAGATATTTGTGTGGTTGTAAATCATTTCATTAAGGGTAAAGTGGGTATTTTAAAGTTAAATTGTTGCCAAATATAGAAATGTGTCATTCTTTTTGGGACTGACTAAAAAGGAAAGTGTGTCATATAAATTGGGACAGAGGGAGTAACATTTTTTGTAATTCTAAATTGAAACTATCAAAGGATGAATATATGTTTAAAAATACAAGTTATTAAAATTAGTCTTTAGATAAAGTTTTCTGAAAATTAGTTAGCTGAGATTTGTGAATTTTAAATTTGGATTAGAAATTACAATTCTTTTAAATTTTGAATTAAAAACAAATATAAAGCTGAATTTCAATTAACTCTTTTATATATAAATTAAATTTTCAATCAATCTTGCGATAGGGGGGGGGGGGGGTAAGAAGCGTGTTGGGTGGGGGTGAGGGTAGAATGTTTAACAAAATTTGAGGGGGGGGGGGGGGGGGGAAGGGTGTGGAGATGGAGATGAAGGTAGGGGTAGGGGTGGGACGTGGGTCGGGGGGGGGGGTAGATTTTTTATTTTTATTATTTATGATAATTGAACTCTTTTTTTAAGGTAATATGATTTAACATACTTGAACAAGACATTTCAATATGAAACGATTAGAAATAATATTTTAATATTATCTGTGCATCGTACGGGTACGTATGCTAGATATGTTTTCAATCTTTTGCAACAATTCCACTTGAAACAAAGCTTATTCATTAAAATTTGATTTTCAAACTTTGAAACTTCGAGCTTCAACTATGACCGCCTATAAAATTTCTACTTCATATTCACGTAATTAAAAGAAACACAAGTTAGTATGAGGAAAATACTTAGGTATTTTATTTTGTGTTGCAACTGGGGATCACAGAATTGTATAATTGGGCACTAGAATATCACGATCTTCATGTTTTGCAGATGGTGGGGCACATCCGCCAACTGATTGTTTGCTAAGAAATGAAACAAAAAGTCTTAAGTTATACAGCAAGTGGGTTAAATTTGGTAAGAAAGTAAAATATGAGACAATTTTAATAGCATTATTATCCAATTGATATAGAGAGTACTTATTTCTGATAATAATAAGTAATAATCAATGATGGTGAAAACTAATAGTGTGGTTGACAATCAGGGGAAGCTCAATATAGTTCGTGACCTAAAGTAAACTTTCAAAATGAGGCCTTAAAATTTTTTTTCCCAAGAATTTATATATATAGCTTTTTGGCTTCCGTGATGGCCAAAATGAGAGAAGTGAGACCAAGATGGTCTGGGCATGTAAGAAGGAGAAGCGTAGATGCCCTAGTGAGGAGGTGTGGGCGGTTGGTAGCGGTGAGCGTCAGGAGAGGTAAAGGCAGGCCGAAGAAGTATTGGGGGAAAGTGATTAGACAAGACCTGGTTTATCTTGACTTTATCGGGGACATGGTCTTAGATAGGAGAGTTTGGAGGTCGCGTATAAAGGTAGAATGTTAGTTGGTAGTTGAGTGTTCTTTCGATTCCCTTTGAGATAGTTTTGATGGTCTTTCTTGGACGCCTCCTATTTTTAGTATCATTAACACTATGCTTGTAGGTTTGGTGTTCTGTGTGTCGATTATTGTATTATTTCATTTTCATTATTATTTTCTCTATTGTGTGTTTGTATTGTCAGGTACTAGTTAACCCGAGGGTCTATCGAAAACAACCTCTCTATCTCTATGAGGTAGAGGTAAGGTCTGAGTACATTCTACCCTTCCCAAACCCCACTTGTGGGATTACACTGAGATGTTGTTGTTATTGTTTGAGATTGCAAAGTTAATAAAATTGTTTTGCAATCTATATATCGTAATAATTCCTTTTTAATTGATAGTATACCTTATTCATTCGATTTCTCTTGAAACATTTTTTAAAAATCTTAAGTAAGATTTTATCAATTTTAATTTTAAAAGACTCCTTTTAGCTGAGGCAATTGTTATATAAGCACTATAAGCAATATATGCATTTGGAAAAGAATAAAATCTTTTTATCTGATTGAAGTATATCTTACCTTTCTACTCCTTCATGCCCACTTAACCGTTGCTTTAATTCTTTTCACTTCCATTAAGCAAAACAATAAATATATACAAGGTATAATTTGCTAAGTTACCCCTATTTATTAGATTTTTTCTAGAATTGAGCAATATTAAAAATAATTTTTCTTTAATATTAAAGGTGAAGTTGGAAACAATTGTCAACTTTAGTCTTAAATTTCTAAAGTGATTTTTATTTGAGCTAAAGAGATATTAAGATGAGATGAAGAAAATATTAAAAAATACTTGATATTTCCTAAAGGAAAAAATCTACAAGACTACAAACCTATAATTGTTTTTTAAAAAATGGGGCCTCCAAAAATTGTACGCCCAAAGCCTTGGCTAGACTTGCTTCACCTTGAAGCTGACTCTGTTGACAATATATCGGTTGATGGTACTAATTGTTGATAGTACAATCAAACCTCTCTATAGTGACAATATTTGTTTGAACATTTTATGGTGGCTATTGAGAGATATTATATATGTATAGTGACATTTGATGTTTTAAATCTCATTTATCTTCTATATAAAAAGTATGCAAAATATTAGTTTAATAATTTTGTGTACCAAAAAAAGAACGTATTTGTTGACTAATTTAACCATAAAGATAGAAAGAGTATGAGTATATAAAAAAATGAAACATCAGTAGTCGTTCCTTGTGAAATTCTGAGCGTAACTGATGGACACCATTTAAATAAAATAAAAATTTCTTTTAGATATTCGTACTTGAAATTTATTATGTGCATGAAATTAGTGATGGTTACCATAAATATTTAATCTTTTATTTTATACTGTACATAATATATTTCGTATAAAATATTAATTTTACACAATATATAATGAACGTCATTGCTGTTATAGATACAATGTTGTTATAGAGAAGTAAAATATAACATGAAAAATCGGTTTTGAGGAAAATCATGTTGTTTTAATGAAATGCTATTATAACGAGGGACCATTATAAAGAGGTTTGACTGTAATTAGTAGAAGTGGTAATTACAGATGGAAATTGGGGCAGGGAAAGACTTGACCTGCCTTGCTCTGCCCCGTTTACTATTTTTTCAAAATTTCACCATGTCACCAATAAGGATTGTGGTGGATTGGTAAGTATCCTTCATCCTTAACCAGAGGCCTTGGGTTTGAGTCCAAGTTCCCCTGAGTACGGAGTCGTCTTTGTTAGGGAGCGCTTTACCCCCAATGTGGGACTTTTCGGCACAAATCCTAATTTAGTTGGGCACCAATATGGGTACCGGACATCGAATGGGAAACCAAAAAAAAATAATTCATCATGTCCTGCCCCATTTTAAATTCTTTATTTTATTTTCTAATTTTACATGTAAATAAAAACATCTCTTGTGAGATTTGATATAAAACTTATTTTTTTTTATATTAGGTTGCAAATCAATTGACCTAGGTGGCGCTCGGTGGCGTCTGGTGGCAGAGCTAGAGTTTCTACTAAAAAGATTTAAAATATAAAGGAATGAGCATACAAATAAGGCAAGAGGATTCAATATCTACTATATATAAATATAAAATATAATTTTAGCCTTATATATATAATATAATTTATCGATGAAGGGGTATCGAACCGCGATACTTTAGCTCTGCCATTCCAACGTTGGTCGTACATGTGGCTTGGGCCAACCAATTGAATAATGATGTGTTCATGCTTTATTTTTTTTCACCCATGTAATATATCTTAAAGTTCTGCATTGTTCTCTGTTCTATATTTTTAATAATTTGCATACCAATTTTTTTTTTGATCGTGGTGTCCGAGTCAGCTTAAACACATCCCACCTCCCAATTTGCACCCTAATTATTTTGTTTCCTTGCGAAACAATAAATTCTTTTATATTGGTACATTTTTTTTTTCAAAAGATGTAGTCCTACGAGGATTTATTTTCAGAAGATTATCAAAGGTGTGAAACTATAGCGAGTTAATGTATTAAAAGGAGAAGGGGTATACCTTAAATCACATAGACGGAAGTTGTTTCAAAAGACCTATGAATCAATGCTCTGCTTCTTTCCATATTTGTTTGTTCTAAAAGCTCCACTACCTTTTATTTCAAAATATATAATAACTGAATGTATGTTTCTTCTACTTGCACCATCTAACAAACATGATCATTTTAATTTTATCTAAATTTGTGTGGCTGAACATTCATTTTAGCATCTGCATCACTGCAACACTCATCTTGTAGATATGCTGGACTTTAGAAGCCCAACATTCACTACCATATAACATAGTCACTTTTAATTGTTTTGTGAAACTTACCTTTCACTTCTATGAGTAAAATCTTCAATATAAAAATTGGTTGCTTGATATCTCTGTGAAGTAAAAGGTGGATATTATTGGGGGAAAAGGCAAATGGGAAAGAAAAGCTTAATATCAGCAACTCATTTCAGCTCACTCCTGCAGAATACGAAATATATATGAAGAAAAAAGAAAAGACAGTAATCAGAAGTAGAACAACAACAATAACAAACTCAATATAATTCCACGGGTTGATTTGGGAAGGGTATAGTGTATATGCAGACCTTACCCGTACCTTATGATGGTAGGGAGGTTGTTTCCGATAGAATCTCGGCTCAAGGAGAGATGAAAAAGAAGCAATAAGTAACAACAACAAAATAATAAGATAAACAGAGTGAAAGAAACAATCAGATAGTACTAAAGATCTAAGAATAAGCAACTTCAAAAATAATACTAATACTCCTAGTATGGAAAAGAAATATGCTCGGCAAACTACTACCCTCTACCCTAATACTTAAACTTCACACCTTCGTATCAAGGGTGTGTCCTCAGTAATCAGAAGTGACAGTTTATTTGATCTGTTGACAAAAAAGAGTATCAAGAAGCATTAGGTGACATGATGCACATGTCCCAAAGCTTAATAGTTAACAGCCATCTCCATGACTATTTTTACAAGATATAATACCTTCTAGCCAAGCCGATCGCTTCAGTTTCCACCCTCATGTTGCTGTGGAAACCAATATAATTGACAGCTGCAAATATCAGATCCCCCCCGGGACCTTTTCAAATGCAAAGTCCTACTCCGTTACTGCCAGAATTCCCACGTGAATCCCCATCAGTGTTACAACATAGCCCAAGGATCAACAAGGAGATTGAGTCCATTGCACTTTTGTGTACCTCAACCTCGACATAGGACTCAAGGGAAGCAATGACATCTTTTAGGACTGTAGGCATATCATTAAGCATAGGAAATCTAAGTTAAGAAGATTATAGAGAGTAGAAGTAACCTATGAAACGATACGTTGTGCAGTACGATCATCCGACCAGCTCACGTAAATCAAGCAAGGAATCATTCCTCTGATCTATAGCTGAATAATAAAAAGCACACTAGCTGTAGGCTTGTAGTAATTACTGTGTACGATTAGACGAGCAACAATAGGTAAACAGAGGGGATCTCAATCACTTCTTAGGAAAGAAATGGCTCCAGGCTCTTCTCTGAGGACATGAAATAAATAAGCTGACAACTTTGATAAATTCATTCAGAACCCAAAATTTAGCAGCAATAAATTTATTATAATAAGAGATTGTTACATAATCTTGGACAAAAGAAAAAGGAAAGACGCGTCATGATCATACATAGGCAAATACAAAGTAATTTAGGCGAGATCAAGCTCTCTGTATAAGCAATTCCTTGCTTAAAGGAAACACATTGAGGCCATAATCCAAATGGTACTCTAGATGTCATGAGTTCAGAACCAATACATCCTTAACGTTTGCAGCGTAGTGTCACTTCACAATCTACAAGCATATATTTCGGTCTGGAAGAACGATAAAGATTAGTGTCTCGTATTGTAATCGATTTAGTCCAAGATTCCTTGACACCATAGTTTTTCATTCCCCACAACTTAAATTTGGCCTCCGTCAGATAATTATATTTAGAATAAAAGCAAAGCGTTCCTTTCGCTACTGAAACACCATGGTCGATGAAGAAGGTGGGGCATACATTGAACATTTGCTCCAAAAACGGTATCTCTCCATACACCTCATTTGAAATATTAAATGAAATGGCAGTATAATCTCCTGACAGTGACATACGAAGCCAATGAAATACTTCATGTACAAATGCCAAATAATCAGTACCAGAATCCCTGAAACCCTTAACACACTGAAATCCAATAGGATAACTGATTCTTCTCGAGGAACTACTTTTTAGCGTGAGAACTTCAACTGAAACATTGTGAGTATAAGGATCATTCAGGTTAATTGAAAGGATCTTATAGTCATCACTGGTTGCTTCATATCCCATTCCACATACACAGTATATCAGTGGAGATTCTGGATGAGGAAGTAATATTAATTCTCTTGTGGAGGGGTTCCATAACAAAAGGTATTTATTGAGTCGATTAGAAAAAATCGAAAGAAGAACCAATCCATCACAGGAACAATATATTTTGGAATTCTCCGGTTTGTAGCTCGAAGGGAAATCAAGTTTTTGTTCATCATCAACCACTTGAAACATCGATAAAGAAGAACTAGAGAAGTTAAACATATCCTCCTTATCAAAGCACATCTGGGTATTAAGGAATATTTGGGAATTTTGTTCATTATTGGTATGGATGTAATGCTTCATGTTAAAGTAAGGATCAGTGATTAATGCCTTCCAAAATTTTGAAACACATTTGAATCGAAGAAGAGAACGCACAGGTAACTTTCTGAGGATCTCTATCATTATTTCCTATTGGAAGTGAATTCCCATTACCTAGATAGGACAAGTAGATTGTTTTAGTAGTTCATTTGTTGAAGATGTTAAATCTTTCAGGCATACAAACATATGTAAGTGGTTGCAAAGACCGCTCAACAATTTCAACAATTGTTGTTCCAAATAAACAATACTTGTGGATTGTCAAAGTAACGTTTTAGCGTTAATCTGAAAATTTTGGACATCTAAGAACACGATTTCTCAATTTTGCACATAATGTCTGTGGTGTTCTAATGAATGTTAGGTACTAGTAATTCATTGATCACGCAATCATTATTGTCTCCAACACTTGCGAACTCTTTTCAATCACGAAGAACTATTAGCTAGCCATAATATTTTAGTTGAAACATGGTCCCTTTAATGGTAGTAATCATAATTAGGGAAATTGTCGACCTGTTGCCGGAGAAAATGATCGCACTATTTCTACTTCCTCTAAAAGAAGAGATATGAAGAGAGTAGTTGCAGGCTAAAGAGATATGCAACTTAAAGTTATTGGGCCTCTTGCTTACCTGGACACTACAGATAATAATCAGCCATATTGGGCCTTGTCATCTACACGTTTGGGAAATCCATTTTGGCTATGTAAATAAGATTGTCTTAGGGTTATTTTCAGTTTTCTCCACTCATGTATATAATTAGTTTATTTTTTATTTTCAGAATAAGTTAGAGGTGGTTTAGGTAGGATCTTCTAGAATGACAGCTACAATATTCTTTTAGGTTTTCCTCTTTTAGGCTTTCCTTTGTGTATAAATACGATGGTAATCTATATGGTATGAGACACAATAATACGACAAGAAAATTTTCAATTCTTGCACTTTCATTCTTTGAAGTTTTTCATGGTATCAAAGCTTCTACAGAAGCATACATCTTCTTTCTGAATTTTTCTCAAATCATGTGTAATACTACTGAGAATTCTTCTTCATCAACACCTATTACAACAGGAAATACTGGATCGGCAGCATCTCTGCAAGTAGACCATTGTCATCCTTATTTCTTGTCTCCTTCTGATAATCCAGGAATGTTGTTGCTGAACATAAATTTTGATGGTAGTGTCACACCCCGAAATCCCAACGAGGCGTGATTGGCACCCGAAGCCGATATGGCTCGAGAGAACCAATCTTTGCTCATGAACATGCGTATGCATATCTTCGTATGAACCTTATTAAACTTTATACAACTATGCGAATGACATGAATATGGAAACATATGCCATATATAGATATAAATAAAACGTGGCCGTTGGGGCCATCGAGTCAAAACTGACATTTATCTTTTACGTCATAACCCACACATGTCTACAAAAGCCTATAACAGATACATTACCAGACCAACTAACAGTCGGGACAAGTCCCCGGTTTATACAACATTTACAATATCAACACAACTGTACAACTATGACTCGAAAAGTCCCGAAGCAACTGGGGCTCACCAAAGATCCGCAATCAACTGTCAAACTACAGTGGTAGTCTACTAGTGCCTGCACCTGCAACATGTAAGGTAATTCCCTCGAGGGGGTCAGTACGAAGAATGTACTGAATATGTAAGGCTCATAAAAAATTCATCAGACATAGTAACAACAATAATGGAAAAAAATGTGAATAAACTCTCTTTCTGTATGTGGGGAGCCATGTATTTTACGTTCCTTACTCCTCTTGTCTCCATATTTTATTCATCTTTATTGTTCTACCCATGCTAGGCTATTCTGTTGCCCCTGGGATGAGATTAACCCATGCTAGGTACTTTGACCCCTGGGATGTTATGTGAACCCATGCTAGGCTTATCGCCCCTGGGATGTTATTATGATAACCCGAGCTAGGATTTTCTGTAGCCCCTGGGATGTATCGGGATCGACCCATGCTAGGTATTTAACCCCTGGGATACCACCCATGAAACCTTACTCCTTTCTTTCATTACTATTCCTTTCATTCTAAGAGAGATACCTTGGTGATTGAAACATTCTTGAAACTTGGAACACATACATACATTACTTCACGTCTTTACTCTTATTATTCTTACTTCCATTCTTAAGAGTGATTGAGACATTGAGGATCATGACATGATTTGAAGCACACATATATATATTACTTCACTCCTTTACTTCATGAGATTGACATCTTCACTTATGAGAAATAAATATATTAACTTGCACATCACTTCCTATTACTCTTATGAGATCTTATGAGATTGGTACTTTTACTAGTGAAAGATTGGTATAAAGATAATCATCATATTATCGGACTTTGGAACATGACATGATTGGAAAATACTTCTCAAGGATAAATAGATTCTCTTCTGTTATTACTCTCTTGAGATAGTTCTTGTATGAATTACAACATCAAGACATTTTTGGAACTTTAATCAATGAATAAGAGATAAGTGAATCATCATTCGTCTAAGAATAGGACACATATGAATAACAATATACGTCATCCTGAATTACTATACTTCAAGGCTCTCGGGAATGAAACAAGTCCAATGTCAATGTGAACAACATGTTGCAGAAGGATATGGAAAAAGGAACCTTACATACCTTGTATTCTTAATACGAATACACAATCTTAGACGCGTATACAATAGTACCGCTCCTTCTTTATGTATCACTCTACAACACAAATACATAACGAAATTCACATTAACCACTCACTACCTTACATATGCATATAACATCAATGAGATACATGTTTGCCTTTAAACATGCCATTTCTCCTTGACAAAACCATTGAAGAAATTATTATTCCAAAAATCCCACAATATTCCCAACATTGACCAATACATGATAATCAATACATTTCACCACAACACTTCTTCTTTACACTTTCTTATCCATATTACATCACACATAATCCATCAAATCATCTTAATATACCTCATAGCACATATCGGCCAAAATCCCACAATTTACACTTTTAGAAAAATAACAAGTGTAATACCAAAATTACACCATACATGTTCATATTTTATCCATACCATGCTCTTTCATCAAAGGCACAAGTCATAATTCAAGCTTGAACCTCATGGATCACAAATCTTATATAAAAACACAAAATACCATGTCCACCATTTTCAAGCATAACCAACATGATATACATAATCTCCCATGCATATAATATGTTAAACCATAATAATAAACACTTACCCAAGCTTGAATAGTGATGATCTTCTCCAAAAGTTGACTTAGGGTTTTGAGGGCTAAAATGGGTTCTCTTGAAATGTTTTAGAAAAACATAGAAATACATGTGTGTTTGTAATGGATAAAAATCAGATTTTTACCCCTTTTTATAGACCCTCAATTTCCATCCTTATCCACTCTTTGGCATTAAATGTTGGGTCTAGAAGGTCAAATGAAGGAATGGGTCATTTGACCCATTTGGGCCATGCATTTTATTCCATTTTGGGCCTAAATTTGGGCCCAATAACACATATCCATTTAAACCATCAACTTTCATGTATAATTCACCCTATATATCATGTTTAAATAATTCCATAATGTCACGAAAATATTCTCTTACGAGATTCTCATTCGTCGTCTAAATCGCAAAAATAGGAATTCGAGTCGTCCATGGCTTCCTTGAACATTTTAGATCATTACTTGTGTTTCATGGTTTGATCATGTAGGAGTATGTAGGAGTGTATTGAAGTTTTTGAAGCTTTAACAACACTCAAAGAACTCCAAAGAACCAAAAGAAACCATATAAGAATCGACGTAGCATTGCGTTGCAAAACAGGCGCGGGATAGCCATACTATTTGTGCCTTGCGCCACTGCTGAAAAGCAAGGAAGTGGTGCAAGAATGGGAAGCCCTATGAATCAGGGGCTTGCGCCACACCCCCTGAAACATGGCAGTGGCGCAAGTTTTGATGCTTTGCTGAATTTTCGGGCATTTTTCCAACACTTGCGTATCGTCCAATACCTTATCGCAACACTACAAAAATACTTACGTAGTGATCTTAATCATCAAGAAAACATGACTCCAAGTCACAAAATGAGGGTAGAATGTGTACGGGGTATTACACAAATGCTCCACGAAATCACAAAACCCTTTCTATGAAAGGATAGTCACATATACAAGGCCAAATTTAAATTTTTCTCATCTTTAACATGTCCAAAGACATACTTATAACTCTAGACACCTAAGTAAACATTATTCAATGTCATCAAGTGGGTTGGAAAGGTACGAGGTGTTATAGGTAGCTGCTATGGAAACTGGAGGAGAGGAGTGCTCATCTCACTCTCGGCTAAAAACAAGCTTGCATTCATCACTGGAGGTTGTGAATGCCCTGCTGAGGATTCACCACTGGTTGAACAGTGGAGGAGATGCAATGACATGGTCATTGTGTGGTTGCTGAACTCTCTTAGCAGTGAGATCTCTGAAAGCGTAATTTATTCCCAGACAGCTAGGGAGCTTTGGACTGAGCTAGAGGATCGCTATGGTCAAGCCGATGGAGCAAGGCTTTTTCAGCTGCAAAGGGAACTCAATAATTTTAGTCAAGGTACTAATGATGTAGCAAGCTATTTTACCAAACTAAAAAGAATTTGGGACCAACTGAAACTCCTAAATACCTTTATGAATTGCAAATGTACTTGTGACTGTGGAGTAAAGACTCATAATATTAAAATGAATCAAGACCAGAAGCTAATACAATTTTTAATGGGAATTAATGATGCTCTTACTGGTGTGAGAGGAAACATACTCATGATGAAGCCTCTTCCCAGCACTGCTCAAGCTTACTCTATAATTTTGCATGAAGAATCTCAAAGGGAAGTTCATTCTAATAATTCTCTTACTACTGACTCATCCGCCTTTATGATTTCTGGACAAAATTTGTCTACTACTAAGAATTCTGGAGAATACAGGGCAACTAGACAGGTAGGAAGTTCAAGTTCTGAGAATAGAAAGAATGATCTATTCTGCAAATATTGTAAGAAATCTGGACATCTCAAAGAAGACTGCTATAAACTTGTTGGTTACCCTGCACACTTTAAGTTCAACAAGCAGAGAAGAGGGAATTTTGGGATTTATCAAGCTAATGCAGCCACTGAACATGACTTCAACAAAGGAGGAACTATCAATGAAATAGTTACCAATCCAGGATTCACTAATGTGCAATGTGAAAAATTGATTCAAATGTTCAGAACAGTACAAACAGGTTCTACAGCAACAACTTCTGAGGCCAGTGTAAATCTGGCTGGTATGCATTATGGTTTTCATGTTTTTTACTTTTACCTCTTTTTTTTCTAAAATTACTAACCACATTTGGATCATAGATTTTGGGGCATCTCAGCACATGATATTTGACAAATCTTTGTTGCATAATGTCTTAAATCTTTCTTATCCAATTTTAGTCACTTTACCCAATTCCTTCAAGGTAAAGGTGGACTGTGTGGGAAGTCTACACCTTACTCCTGAACTTGAAATTCATAATGTGCTTTTTGTACCCACATTTAAACACAATCTACTCTCAGTTTCTCAATTGTGTAATCAATTTGACTGTGACGTAATTTTTTCTAAATCTACCTGTACAATGCAGGCCCCTTTTTTTAAGAGGAATCTGGTTCTTGGTGATGTTTCAGCAGGACTCTATGTGATGAAGGATAACACATCCCATATGCAGCTTATTTACCAGACTCTGAATTCTAGTCTAGAGTTTAAGTCTAGTTTGTCTAAGTCTTTGTCTCCTAAATCTACCTGTCAAAAGGATGATATAGTTTTAAGCAATGGTTGTACTACCCTTTCCAGCAGAAATATCAATAAAAATGCTCTTGGTTATTCGGCTTCTTCCAGTACTATTTTGTTGCAACATAGATTAGGACACTTGCCTTTTGATGCTATGAAGCACATACATCAGTTGAAGTTAAATTGTCATGAAAAAGTGGAGTTTCCTTGTTCTATATGTCCTATGGCAAGACAAACCAAACTTTATTTTCCTAAAAGTACCATTGGATCAAAGCACTGTTTTGAACTAATCCACATAGACACTTGGGGCCCCTATAAGATTCCTACTTACAAAGGAGAAAGATATTTTTTAACTATAGTAGATGATTTCTCAAGATGTACTTGGAATTTTCTTTTATCCACTAAGTCTAATGCCTTCCCTACTTTACAAAGTTTCATATATCTAATTGAAAGAAAATTTTCTACCAAGATTAAGACTATCAGATCTGATAATGCTTTTGAATTAGGAATAGGGAATGATCCTAAAGAGTTTTTTCACTCAAAGGGAATTTTACATCAAACCACTTGTGTAGAAACACCACAACAAAATGGTGTATTTGAGAGAAAGCATAGACACCTCTTGGAAACATGTTGAGCATTATTATTTCACTCTCAAGCTCCTAAAAGATTTTGGGGTGATTGTCTGCTCACGACTACATATTTGATCAATAGATTTCCATCCTCTATATTGAAACAGAAATCCCCATATCAGGTTTTATTTGGAACTGCTCCTAATTATAATTTTTTAAACCTTTTGGGTGTTTATGTTTTGTATCCAGTCTTTCCAGAAACAGGGACAAGCTTAGTCCCAGAGCTTTCCCTGGAATATTTTTGGGGTACCTTTTTGAAAAAAAAGGCTACAAAATTCTTCAACTACATAGCAATCAGATCATTATTTCCAGAAATGTCAGGTTTGTTGAAAATATTTTCCCTTTTGCCTCTTCTAAACTAATGTCCACATTATTCCCTCAATGTTTCCCCACATTAGATATAGAAGATACCTTGGTGTTTCCTCGTCCCTATACTATTCCCAATGCCAATGACTCTCATGATTACTCATCTTCCTCACCTACTTCATCTAGTCCTCCTCCTATTGGTTCTACAGATGCCACTCCAGTGTTACCTTTAGAACAGGATGCTTTAATGCGACAATCACAGAGGGTTCCTCAAAGACCTGGGTATTTATCGGACTACATTTGTGCAAATTCTTATTCTGTCATTTCTCTTAATCCACCTTCTTTTTCATTACATTGTTCCTCCTTTTCTGCTTTAACTGCTTCCAATCAAGTTTTAGTTAACTCTATCTGTCAGATCAATGAACCTTCTTCATATACTCAAGCTATAATGCATCCTGGTTGGAGTACTGCCATGGATAATGAATTTGAGGCTTTAGATGCCAACAATACTTGGGACATAGTCGAATTACCACATGGAAAGAAAGCGTTGCCTTGCAAATCGGTGTATAAAGTGAAATTAAAGTCAGATGGTTCTTTAGAATGATTGAAAACTTGTTTAGTGATTCGGGGAGATACACAAAGGGAAGGGATTGATTACACCGAAACTTTCTCTCCCGTAGTAAAAATCACTACTATCAGATGTCTTTTATCAATTGCGGTAAAAAGGGATTGGAAAGTTTACCAGCTTGATGTAAACAATGCGTTTCTTCATGGCGATCTTGATGAGGAAATATACATGAGATTTCCTCCCGGATTGACACCACCTTCTTCCAATCATGTGTGTAGATTCTGCAAATCACTTTATGGGCTGAAGCAAGCATCGCGTCAGTGGTATGCTCGTTTATCTTCTGCCCTGAGCACTAGAGGCTTTCATCCTTCTCTCAACGGTTACTCCCTTTTTTTCAAATTGACAGGGGATCTTGTGACTATTTTAGCCATCTATGTCGATGACATATTGATCACTGGAAACAAAACAAAAGAAATTCGTGAGATCAAAGGATTTCTGCATTTTGAATTTCAGATAAAAGATTTGGGAGAAGCCCATTATTTCTTAGGAATGGAATTAGTACGAGAAAATGGAGGGATGATCATTACCCAAAGGAAAATTTCCCAAGAACTTCTAACTGAATTTGATTGTGTGGGTTGTCGCACTGTTTCTACTCCTTTGGATCCAAGTTTTAAACTTTCTTCCACCTCTGGTGAGCCTCTCTCAAATCCAACATTTTATCGGAGACTTCTGGGAAAGCTGAATTTTTTGACCAATACTAGGCCTGACCTAGCTTATACTGTACAAAATCTTAGCCAGTATATGCAGAATCCTTGTACCGGACATCTTCAGGTGGCTTATCATGCTTTGCGCTACCTGAGCAAAGATCTAGGGTTGGGGATTTACTTGTCTCTGGACCCTTTTTTTCAGATCCAAGATTTTTGCGACTCCGATTGGGCTGCATGTTCAGATTCTCGTCGATCTGTTAGCGGATTTTTTTTGAGTCTTGGGGGTTGTCCAATTTCCTGGAAATCAAAGAAACAGCTGGTTGTTGCACTCTCTTCTGCCGAAGTTGAGTATCGGTCTATGCGTCGTCTTGTCGCTAAAATCACCTGGATTGTTCGTTTGCTTCAAGACTTGACTGTTAATCCCTCTTTACCTGTGACCATTAGTTGCGATAGTCAGGCGACCATTAATATAGCTCAAAATCCCGTCTTTCACGAACAAACCAAGCATATTGAGCTTGATTGCCATTTCATTAGTGAAAAACTCCTCGACGATCTGATTTCCTTATCTTTTGTTCCTTCTTCTTCCCAGTTAGCTAATCTGTTTACTAAGGCATTGGCAGGGCCTCTTCATCATTTTTTATTGCACAAGTTGCAAGTCTGATCACCGGACATCAACTTGAGAGGGGGTGTTGCCGGAGAAAATGATCGCACTATTTCTACTTCCTCTAAAAGAAGAGAGATGAAGAGAGTAGATGCAGGCTAAAGAGATATGCAACTTAAAGTTATTAGGCCTCTTGCTTACCTTGATGCTACAGATAATAATCAGCCATATTGGGCCTTGTCATCTACACGTTTGGGAGATCCATTAGGGTTATTTTCAGTTTTCTCCACTCATGTATATAATTAGTTTATTTTTTATTTTCAGAATAAGTTAGAGGCGGTTTAGGTAGGATCTTCTAGAATGACAGCTACAATATTCTTTTAGGTTTTCCTCTTTTAGGCTTTCCTTTGTGTATAAATACGATGGTAATCTATATGGTATGAGACACAATAATACGACAAGAAAATTTTCAATTCTTGCACTTTCATTCTTTGAAGTTTTTCACGACCATACCTAGAATCTAATTTTGAACCAATAACAATTGAACTCAATTCTAAGTAAGTAACACCACCCTGAAATCAGAACTCACCTGATTTATCATCCATCTGGTCCGTATTATTGTTTTATGGGTCCATAATGCTCACCCCTGCAATTTAGTTAAAAAGTTGTGGTTAGCCGAGTAGTCAGAGGTGCGTACAAGCTAGCCGTGAAAATCAAACACACACATAGCAGCAACAGAAATAAAGATTGAACTTTGGGGCTGCTTAGGGTGAATACTTTGCAAATTTGATGGGGAGGTACTGATTTTTGGGTAGTTCCTTGTCCATTGCTAACAATAATCTGATTGAAAAAATTAGATTTTTTCGTATTTATAATGGATTTCTCCTCCTCCTCCTCCTCTTCCTCCTCCTCCTCCTCCTCCTGTATCTTTGGAGCTTCTGTATTTGCTAAATTTCCATGACGATTGGAGGATACTGATTTCTTCTTCTTTTGAGTCATCTTTCTACAATGTTAGGGTATGTTAATAGAACTGATAAAGTTATTGTCGTGCGACTAAAAGGTCACGGTTCAAGCCGTGAAAATTGCCTCTTGCAGCCCATCCCCGGACCCTGCAGCGACCAAGGGAAAACCTATAAATACGCTCATTATTTAATGGTAAAATAGTAATTTTCTATGATCATTGCCTAAAACTTTCAGGCGATTCTCTTTTGTCCTAACATGAAATAAATACAAGCAATTAGGAGTGTCTTTGCTTTATATTGCCTCATTGGCAGAGGTGGACCGACATGGTTACACGTACATCCGTTAACTTCCAAAAATATTATTTATATATACTTTGAAATCTGGACATATTTTATTAGACACCCTACGACACTGTGCACCGGTTGAAACCGCTGTGTCCGAATCTCATTTACTACTTTCCATTGTTTTTAGCTGACAGAAGCTTAAAAAAAATTGGACAAAAAATGTATTTTAGCGCTAGGTAGAACAGAGAAAGACAGTCTTGAGAATTGACAGGAAAATGCCCAAATTAAGAGCTAGCAGAGAACAGTTAACCCTATTGTCACGATCCAATTTCTCAAGTCATGATGGCACCTACTTCAACACACCAGTAGGTAAGCCAAGCCATAGCCTAGAGCGATAAGTAATGGGATAAACGACGGAAGATAAAAGACTATGAAATTTAGACATACAATAAAATACTAAACAGTGAAATATAAATAATATGATGGAAATCAACACAAAAAGGGAAAAGGGAAATGTGCAAGAAGTATCTCATGACCTAGTAAGGTCAGTACAAGAGCCATTAAATCCAAAAATAGAGTACTAGACAGTATAGAATATACGGATAGTATCGAAAATGTAAAGACTATTCAAAAGTATAGCAGAAGGAGAGAGGATCAGCTCCGGCTCTGAAAGCTCACCCTATCTCCGACTCTCCAGAACTAAGCACGATCAAAACGTCAACGACAGTGACTCATACTCGGATCTGCATTAGAAAAAGATACAGAAGTGTAGTATGAGTACCAAAAACAATGGGTACTCATAAACATCATCATCCGACTGAGCTAAATTATGATAAAAGTGTACTAGAATGTGAGTAAGTAAGTAAAATCATGGATAAAGATTATATCTAACGTACTACTCTAAACAGGAATAAAGCAATAACTATGCATAATGAATAAATCACATAAATATAGTCTACTATAATCCTAACTGGACCCCCATAAGCCCAGAAAGAACAAGAAGGAAAGGAAAGCAATCCAGCCGAGTCCCCATAAGCCCGGAGAATACAAAGAAGGAAGAAAGTATCGATAATCATGACGTTATGTGACCAACAATTGAAACCATAACTGAGGTTCCCTTCAAACCATAATGCCGGACTTGAACCAGAACTGAAGAGCAATATCATCATAATAGTACCATGAACAAATCATAAATGTCGGACTTGAATCAGAACTAGTAAATAAACCTCGCAATAAAGAGCACCCGAAGCCATAGCCTCCTTTAAACCAAATTAATAATAATTTATCAAATTCAACGATAACTCCACAAGGGTAGCGTGGTCTAACCACTAAGTCTCAGAAGCAAACTTAAAGGTCAATCGATTACTAATTTAGGCATCTCAACTAGCCGAAAACTAATAGAAGGTTTAAATTATCCTAAGGTTCAAGGATTTGCATAAGGTAGCCAAGGAAGGTCTCCTAAGTCTACAAGGAGCTAGTTTAAATAATTAACCTAAGAAGAGGGCTGGCGGGGCCCGCTACTAGTCCTAAACACCCCTACTAACACAAACGTTTACACAAACTTAGACTAAGGCTTTACAATTTTACCCTAAGGTAGGAGGTAAGCTAAAATTAGTCCTAAGAGATTATTACAATGACTAAGAGGATTGACGAGGTCGAATTCCACTAAAAGGCCATAAAACAGATAACTTAACCCTTAAAACACTAAAATAGCATCCAAGTCGTAAAACTCTACCCAACGCTAGCATAATATTACACTAATACCAAAATCAAGCTCAATCTAAGAAGAAAGTAAGCCTAGCATACCTGTATGCCGCCAAAAGCTCGATAAAGTCTACTAGATCGGAGCTTTTCCATTTTGAGAAGCCTCAGCACGATCCCATGCTATCAAATTAATAGTCTAAGCATATATACGAGAATAACAATATCCATATTGCATATAAATGCTCTGGGTCTAAAAATTGAGTCAAAAATCCCATGTAGAGCCCACTTGTGGAATCACAAGTTTGAAATAGTTCAAATGTCCCTCTAAGCTCAAGGATCATTTATCCTTAAAAATTGGTGAAATCTGAGCATAATGGAAAACAAATCAGCCCGTAAGTAAACTAGGGATTTAAAGTTAAACAGAAGAATTAATCAAGGAAATTAGGCAGAAACTCATGGAAATATTGACGATAAAGTGACCAAAATTACATCTCCAAATCACTCCTAGCACCCAAAGGTCGATCCCCACAAGATTCTAAGCTTTCTAGGGTTTATGGAAGTTGGGACTTGTAATAAATGTGCAAAAAATTGGGATTCCCTTATAAATAGAAGTGGTGGATACTTTAGCGGCCAAATGAACGCTAAAGCAGTCACTGCTAAAGCGACGCGACACCACTAAAGAGATCCTGCCGCACCTAGAAGGCTATCGCTAAAGCGGTCGAGAGTCGCTTAAGCGACTACTACTAAAGCAGTATTACTATCACTTTAGCGACCGGGGGGCACATAGGCTTCTGCTAAAGTGGACCTTTGGCCTCTTTAGAGGCTTCCACTTTAGCAACCAAATGGCCATTTAAGCGATCGCACCAGCTGATGCTTGCACCAACATTTTAGCAAAATTTGCCAAGTTCTGATCGGACCCTCAAGATTAGTTCAGAATCCTGTGAGAGAAAACGAACTATGCTACCCTATCAAATTTGACATTCCAGACTCAACAGCACCATCAAAATTCCCAACCGAGGTCGTTTTGATATAATGTGGATCACACATCTAAGGTTCGTTTTAACCAAAATTCACCCAATAGCCCAAAACAAGTCTGCAAATCTTGGGACCCGAAACAAGGGTCCCCTAGCCTAAATTCAATGCTCTTGAGCTAAGGGAACTGTTAGAATTGGAATACAAGGCCGTTTACTTAAAGTTTTGGTCCGATAGCCAATTTTTAATGGCGAAAACTTCAAAACAGGGAATTGGCTCTAAAAACCAACTGAACTACCCGATAATCAGACTGTCAGCTCCAGCAAGTCCTACATGACTTGGGAAATATATGGGAAAACTCCAAACACCAAAATAGTAAGGAAATCCAAAAAATAACCTGAAGGATCATTACAATAGCCACTACTAAAAGGACTTTTGTCTGCATAAGTAAAGAATCAAGATGTACCTGATGGATCAAATAGGTGGGGATACTGGATCAATATCTCATTCTCGATCTCCCAGGTAACCTCCTCAACTGGACGGTGCCTCCACTGAACTTTAACTACTAAAATCTCTCTAGAGCTCAACCGCCTGACATCCCTAGCCAATATAGAATCGGGCTCCTCCACGAAGGTTAACCTCTCATCGAACTGAATTGAGTCCCAACGAAGCACGAGACAGTCATCCGAAATCTATCACCGCAGCATGGAGACATGGAAAACTGGTTGAATAATTGAAAAATCTAGGTGCAAGGCTAACTCATAAGCCACCTCAGCAACGGTATGAAAAATCTCAAATAGCCCAATGTTCCTGGGGCTGAGCTTGCCCCTCTTTTCGAACCTCATCACTCCTTTCATGGGTGATTCTAGAAGGAAAACTTGGTCACTAACTCCAAGCTTCAATGCCCGAAGCCTACTATCAGTATAACTCTTTTGCCTACTCTAGGCTGTCCATAGCCTATCCTGAATCACCCAAACCCTATCCAAAGACTCATAAAGTGGGTCGGTACCACGGGGACTAACCTCAGAAGTCTCAAACCAACCAATCAGAGATCGAAAATACCCATCATACAATGCCTGAAATGGTGCCATCTCAATGCACGAAGGTAGCTATTATTATAAGCAAACCCTGCCAAGTCTAAATGCTGCTTCTACTGACCTTCAAAGTCTATAACACATGCACGGAGCATATCCTTCAAAACCTGAATAGCCTGCTTTAACTGACCGTCGATCTGAGACTGAAAGACGGTGCTAAGGTCAACTTGAGTACCCAACTCCTCCTAAAAAGACCTCCAAAAGCTAGAAGTGAACACTGAGCCTCTATCTGAAATAATAGACACAGGTACCCTATGAAGGAAAATTATCTCTCAAACATAGATAAGAGCCAACCTCTCGGCACTAAAAGAAATCTGAATAGGGATGAAATAAGCCAATTTGGTCAACCAATCTACGATGACCCAAATACTGTCAAAACCATGAGAAGTACGAGGCAACCTATTCACGAAGTCCATAGTAATCCACTTCCACTTCTACTCAGGAATGGGTAATCTTTGACGCAATCCATCCTGTCTCTGATGCTCGGCCTTCACTTGCTAACAACACAAACACCAAGCTACAAAGTATGATACATCCTTTTTCATAGCTGCCTTGGGGTAAATAGAATATCTTGAGCTATGCGCCTCCCGTAGAATTAATTAAATTGAGTCTCCAACCTTCAGAACATAAATACAATTATCATATTCTCTCTTAATCTAAGGTAGACCTCCTGGACTCACCTCTCAGCACCTGGTCATAGATGCCAGAAATTCTACTATCCTCAAACTGACGACTTTGAATCTGCTTAAACAAGGTAGACCTGGCTTCAACACTAGCAAGAATGTCTGAAATATCAAGTCAAACCATCAAGTTGGACAAGGACTAAATGTCCAAGACCATTGGCCACTTTGAAACTGAAATGAAGGCCAAGTTACCCATACTCACTGCCTTCCGGTTCAAGGCGTCTGCTACAACATTGATGTCACTCAAACTATACCTCCAGGAAAGTATAACACGGTCTTTGAATCAAATATAGAACCCAACTAGGTTGGGGTCGATCCCACAGGGAATAGAAAGAAATTCTTTCGAGTGTTTGTCCGAGTAATTAATAGGTAAGTAAAAAGGGGGAGGGGGTTTGTAAATAAATAGTAACAGTAACAATTGTTGATTGTCGAATTTGTGATCATTAAGAGAAAGGCACTAGGATTGTGATCCCCATGATTCCTTAACTCCACAGTTACTTGTGCTAGCAAATTATCCCGCTACGTTGCATGTAAAATCTAACAAGATGGGTTCATCTAAATGTCTCTCGACCTTAGTTAGATGAATTTCACTCTTCAAATCTCTATTGTTATTCCGTTTTCCCAGTATCTACTTCTCTCTCAAGGAATACATGTGAGTTTTCAATATTTGCAACTATTAGAAGATCAATTATAATGAAGGAAATAACAATACATGTAGTCACACTGGTTCAAAATTGCTTTGCACTTAGCCCATTTCTTTAATTCCTCATGGTTCACACGACCCTAGTTGAGAGATTTAGCTACTCATGATTGCAAGAACACAAGAAGAATTCAATGATAAAAACATAAATATGAACTCACAAGAAGAATAAAACTATGAAATCTCAATATAAATCAAAACCGTAGAATCGATATTTGAGATTACAAGATCAATGTGTTTATGAACCTCAAAACAATGTAATAGAATCCAAAACTATGTAATAGAAAACTCAAAATAATGTAATAATTGCCTTTCTAACAAAGGACAACATAGGAGTATTTATAGATACAAAACGAATCCTATCCTAAGTCATGTAGGAGAAAAAAGTCGGTAACTTTCCATGAACCATGACTTAAGGTCGTGGAATCAACCCACAGACCGTGGGTCCAGGTCGTAGAAATCAGGCCTCCATGCACAACTGCAAAAGTTGACTCACGGACCTGACCTACGGTCTGTGAGTCATAATCGTGGATCATTTCTATGAGAATTCAACTCTGCTCTTTTGTCTTCAAAAACATTATTCCAGTGCATGCTTCTTCCCGTCTTCTCCATTTTGCCTCCAAAACCTATTTTCCTGCAAGATAGAACAGAAAACACATCATACCTACCAAACATACCCAAGTTATTGCATATTTTCCTTGTTTTAAGCATCAAAAGTGCCATGAAATCATGGTACATCAATACCCTCAACTTAGAACGTTTGCATGTCCTCGGGCGAATAAAACAAAACAAACACATTCGATGCTTAACTAAGAGAAACCTAAGAGACTTATAGCAGTCGACTCATTTCTTTCGGTACTAAAAATTTTGACCCCCTTCTATTCACAAGACAAAACCACTGTACGTATAGATGCAGCATATTATCATGACACAGAAAGGATCAAGTGATGGCATCAGATTATGAACAAACAACTAAGAATATATGCAAATGACATTATCCGAACAAATAACAGCTAACAATGCAACCCATGTACTCTCACAACAAAGATGTCCCATACACTCACAATATACTAATGAATATCAAAGTAGGGATTGGGTCAAAATACTTTCTCTCACAAAGAATTTCAAACGGTGTGCATGAAATAGCATAAGCTTGCCCTTATTTTCTATGCCTTAGTTTTTCGAACAGTCAAACTAGGATCACTATAGGACTTTCATTGGCTTGTAATGTAGGCTTGGGGACGAGTGTAGTACATATGGATAAAGTGACTCAACCCTCCTTGACACTACACTATTTTTGGCTCCACTTTCCAACCATACTCATTTTATTCTCACTTATTCTCCTTTATTTGTTTTCAGATTTTGGGTGTAATTTTCTTTACGATTTTAATATATTTTTTTTCTGTTTTTTTTAATTTTTTCAAACTCTATTTTTTTCACTTCTTTTCTTTCTTCTTCAGACTCAACTCTGTTCTCCTTTCTTTTACTAACCCCTTCTTCATACCCATATCAAGCTGCGCACCCTTATGATAGCCACCCTCAACTTAGGCAATTTGCCTGAGTTGAGGTACACAATGTCCAAAGAGGGACCAGGGCCAAGAGAGGTTCATTGTAAGTCAAAATAGAAAGGTGAATAGGCTAATGAAAGAGAAAGGTCAATTAAGGCTCAAACTCGGGTCAAGGGATACTTACTTCATTTGGTCGGGCATTTAGGTTAAAAGTGGACTTATTCAAAAATGGCCTATAATCCTTTCCTAACCACTATCATACAACATAGGCAAGACTAACCATGCAAGTTCTGGATTGCACACACAAAGTGAACTCGATAATGACCTCACGCACACATAGCACAGGGTTACACTATCAACTACTACCTATCCAGTTCATGCATTGCTAAGCTATAATTATTCTGCCTATAATACTAATGCCATAACAAGATCCAACAACAGTCAAAAACTAACGTAACTACAAACACAGTCCAATTTTTTTTTTCAGGAGGGGTATACTTTAAACACCAAAAACATCATCAAAAACTTGTTCAAAACTAGACTGCACTAAGGCTCCCTTATTTTCCTCCTAATTAAACATGAAAACACATAATAAAAACATAAATAACAGCCTAAACATGTCAGTTCTAATATGATAGCACACTTGGGGTAAAAGAAACACAGTAACAAAAAACCCCAAGAGGACATATAGACCCACAAGTACCTCCGCTCCCACCAAATAAGCATGCATTGTCCCCAATGCATTAGACCGAAGTAAAATAAGAGAGTTAACATACCTATGGCACCCTAGGTGCGAGGGTCTAATGTTGATCAAAATAATAAAAAATAAAGCAAATGTATCAATAGAAAGACACCTTGGGTTAACTCCCAAGCAGTGCATGATTTAACGTCGCGGCACGATGCGGGTGTCTTGATTACTCAAACTTAATCAAGATATCCATTGGGTTGGATTCCGAGGTCATCTGAACTATTTATTTCTGAAACTACCCTCATGTCCTTTAGCTGCTTCATAGCTCTGCAAACATTGAACGTGACTTCCTTATTATTCAACCTGAATTTTGGCTCACCCTATTCCATATCTACTAATGCTCTGCCAGTGGCTAAAAATGGTCTCTCAAAAATTATGGGCATCTCAAAATCGACCTCACAGTCCAAGACAACAAAGTCAGCAGGAAAGAGTTTTCAACCTTGACTAAACCATCACATAATATGCCTACAGGCTTCTTGATCATATGATCCGCTATCAATAACCGCATCTTTGTTGGCTCGGGGGTTTCCAAGCCTAATTTCTCAAATATTGCCAGTAGCATAAAGTTAATGCTCACACCTAGGTCACACAAAGCTCTGGCGAAGTTAACTGATCCAATTGTGCATGGAACTGTGAAGGCACCGGGATCATCTTTCTTTTGCACAAGAGAATAGGATGCAATTGCACTACAATGGTGTAAATCACCAACAGAGTCATAACTGACAGTTCTCTTCTTCGTGACCAACTCTTTCATGAACTTTACATATCCTAGCATTTGTTCCAACTCCTCCACCAATGGAATGTTTATACAAAGTTGCTTCAATATGGACATGAACTTATGAAATTTTCCATCCTCCTTCTTCTTCTTTAAGTGCCGAGGGAATGGAGGTGGTGGCTTAGAAATGGGGGTTAGCATTTGTGGGGCTTCCTTTTCTTTCTCATTTTCAGCATTCACTTTGTTTTCATCAGTATGAGGCTCTTCAACTTCTTTTATAATCTCTCCACTAACGATTTTATTTTCATCCACCTTTTTCTTTGGATGTTGAGGGAAAGATGAAGGAAGTTTTGGGAATGCAACATACTTCTTATGAGCTTCCTTTACCTTTTTTGTGGCATTCATTTGCTCTTTTAGTGTAGCATGAACACCCTCAAATTATTTGGGTGACTCAATAAGAGTCTTCCCACTTTTCATTATGATAGCCATACAATGAGCATAATTTTTTGGGTTCTAGATGGTGTTGCACAGAAGTGTACCTTGTTGACGCTGATTCAATGCTGAAGATATCTGTCTAAATTATTGTTCCAGCTATTTGATGGCAATCGCATGATACTCAACTTTTTGGCTTATCCCTGAAAGGTCTGCCTTGATCTCTTTCATATAGTTTTCTTGACTCTCCGACCCCTTAACAAGTTTTACAAGTAGGGTTTCCATCCTTGAATTTCCAGACTCAGCATCACGGTTCCCTAGTGGAACATAAAGGCCACTCTTATCTTTGTAGTCATCTTTTCACCTCCAATCACCGTCACGATCCTGGTCACTGTCTCTATATCCTGACTTGTTGTAATTGTCTCCATAGCAGTTCCGACCTTGATTCCCTTGCCTCGAGTTCTAGGAGTCTTGATTAGACCCTTGGCCCTTGGCTCTAAAACCAGCCACTTCTCTATCCAAATACTTAGCTTCTTCTTCATAATCTAAATCCTCATATCTATGTGCTTTGCCTTGTGCACCTACCATATTAATATTTTCCATTCCTCTTGCCGCGATTTGCTTAGCAAGTAATTCGATTTCAGTTCTTAGTTGTACTACTTCTTGAGATATAGTATCATCTAACGCTCTTTGCTCTGCTGATGTTCCAATGGCATAAGTTCCTGCTGGTCGGTCTACTTCTCGAGTGTGCCAACCTTTGTTGGTTTTAGTAATATGATCTAAAATCTCTGAAGCTTGTTCCTATATCAGACTCATAAATGCTCTGGCAATGATAGTATCTGCTACAGCCTTGGTATTAGTGTTTAATGCTCTGTAGAAGATCTCAAGTAAATTTTGACCATTCATCCTATGGTTTGGAATATTTTGCAACTTCTTCTTGAACCTTAGCCAAGTCTCATAAAGTGCCTCAGAATGTAGCTATCTGAAAGTATAAATCTCATCCTTTAGTTGAAACATTTGGGAAGGTGGAAAAAATCATTCCACAAACTGATTCCTCAACTCTTGCCAAGTAGTGATAAAACCTCATGGTAACTTAGCCAACCACAATGTTGCCTCCCCCGTAAGGGATAATGGAAATAAAGTTAATCAAATTGCTTTTTGACTCACTCCTGGTAGATTGTATGAGTTGCATATCCCCATAAAATTCATCACATGCATATTCGCATCATTAGTCGAAAGGCCAACGAACACCCCTTTTAAGTTCAACAGGTTGATCATAGCACTTTTAATGTCGAATTTAGTTCTTTCAGGTAACTCTAGTGAAATAATGGCACCAGTCTCAACCGAATACAAATAGGCCACATCCTCTTCTTTGGGATCATTATAAACTGGCACATATGGTCTTTGTAGTGGTTGTTGCACCCTCAGTCTTCTTTGTCTCTCTTCAAGTGCAGCAAGACATTGTGTTGCCTCTTGCATTCCTCGATGATCTCTATCTGCTTGTCTAAGAGCTTCTTGTCTTGCATTCTCCTTATCCATTAATTGAGCAGTGATTTTCTCAGCAGTTTCATGACCATCTGGATGAATTGGTGTTTGACCCAGAACGTCCTCAGTTGGGTAAGTCCCAATTGGAAGTTCAGGATCCCTTGCTCCGTCGTTGGTCATTCTTCTACTTCTTCTATTTCTCCTTGAAGTCCGCTCAATTTTTGGGTCCAATGGAATCAGGGGATTGCCTTGACTCTGAGTATCAGGCATACACCAGTGTGTGCCCTCGAAAAGATAGAGAAGTAAGGCCAATCAACTCCAACAATCAAAATCAACAAACTTCGTAACCGTATTCCCCAACAACGGCGCCAAAATATGATGTCGCCTAAACTATACCTCCAGAAACGTAGAACACGGTCATTGAATCAAATATATAACCCAACTAGATTATGGTCGATCCCACGGGGAATAGGACAAAATTCTATCAAGTGATTGTCCGAGTAATTGACTAGTAAGTAAAAACGAGGGTGTTTGTAAATAAATAGTAACAGTAACAATTGTTGAATTTGTGATCAATACGAGAAAGGTACTAGGACTGTGATCCCCATGATTCCTTAACTCCACCGGTTACTTGTGCTGGAAAATTGTTCTGCTGCATTGCATGCAAAATCTAACAAAATGGGTTCATCTAAACGTCTCTCGACCTTGGTTTGATGAATTTCACTTTTCTCCTCTGGTCTCCGAGTGTCGCACTACTATCCCTTGTTCTTGATCTCAGATAACTATCCCTGTTACAGCTCAAGTTATTAGATGAAGGTTGATAGCTTCAAATCTCTGTTGTTATTCCCTTTTCCCAATCTCTACTTCTCTCTCAAGCAAGTTTAAAATACAAGTGAGTTTCCAATGTTTGTAACCGTTAGAAGATCAATTATAATGATGGAAATAACAATACATGCAGTCACACTAGTTCAGAATTGCTTCACACTTAACCCATGTCGTTAATTTCTCATGGTTCATATAACCCCAGTTGAGAGATTTAGCTACTCATGATTGCAAGAACACAAGAAGAATTCAATGATGAAAACATAATTATGAACTCACAAGAAGAATAAAACTCTAAAATCTCAATATAAACCAAAACCCTAAAATCGGTGTTTCAGATTACAAGATCAATGTTTTTATGAACCTCAAAACAATGTAATAGAATCCAAAACTATGTAATAGACAACTCAAAATAATGTAATAATTGTCTTTATTACATAGGACAACATAGGAGTATTTATAGATACAAAACGAATCCTATCCTAAGTCATGTTGGAGGAAAAAGTCGGCAACTTTCCACGGATCGTGACTTGAGGTAGTAGAATCAACACACGGATCGTGGGTCCAGGTCGTAGGATTTAGGCCTCTATGCACAATTGCAAAAGTTGACATACGGACTTGACCTACGGTCCGTAGGTCCATCTATGGTCTGTGAGTCACAACCGTGGGTAATTTCTGTGAATTTTAACTCCGCTCTTTTGTCTTCAAAAACTTCATTCCAGTGCATGCTTCTTCTCGTTTTCTCTATTTTGCCTCCAAAACCTATTTTCCTGCAAGATAGAATAGAAAACATATCATACTTACCAAACATACCCAAGTTATTGTAGATTTTCCTTGTTTTAAGCCTCGAAATTTCCATGAAATCATCACATATCAAACTTTCGCCTTGCCCGGATGGTATATAATAGAGATATCATAGTCCTTCAGCAACTCAATCCGCCTGCATTGCCTCAAATTAAGCTCCCTCTGAGTCATAATGTACTGAAGACTATGATGGTCGTTGAAGATCTAGCAATGAACACCATACAAGTAATACCTCCAAATCTTAAGCGCAAAAACTACCGCTGCCAACCCCAAATCATGAGTGGGGTAGTTGCGCTCATGCACTTTCATCTGCCTCAATGTGTAAACAGTAACTCAATCCTGTTGCATTAGAACACACCCCAAACCAAAACCAGAAGATCACAGTACACTACAAATCCCTCACCCTCAACTGGAAGATTCAAAATAGGAGATGAAGTGAGCAAGTCCTTGAGGTTCAGGAAGCTCAACTCACACTCATCAGACCACTAAAATGGAATCTCCTTCCTCATCAATCTGGTCATAGATGTTGCTATGGTAGCAAAACTCTCAATGAACCACCTATAGTATCCTGCCAAACCAATAAGCTGTGAACCTCAGTCGGAGATGTTGGTCTGGCCTAATCATTTATAGCCTCAATATTCACCGTTCACTGGATCTACAATAATCCCATCCTTGGACACTATGTGTCCTAGGAATGTCACAGACTTTAGCCAGATCTCACACTTTGAAAATTTGAAAAAATCCTATGATCTCTCAAAGAGTGAAGTACAGTCCTCAAATCCTGCTCATGCTCCCCTCTACTCCTCAAATAAACAAGGATATCATCAATGAAAGCTATCATGAAAGAGTCCAAATAGGGCCTAAAAACACAATTCATCAAATCCATGAACGCTGTTGGGCCATTGGTCAACCCCAAAGACATCACCAAGAACTCATAATGGCCATAACAAGTCCTGAAGGCTGTCTTAGGGATATCCTCTGCCTGAATCCTCAACTGGTGGTAATCAAATCTCAATTCAATCTTAGAGAACACTGCCGCACCCTGAAGTTGGTCAAATAAATTATCAATATAAGGCATAGGGTACGTATTCTTCGTTGTCACCTTATTCAGTTACCTGTAATCAATACATATATGCATAGAACCATCCTTTTTCTTCACGAACAGAATAAGAGTACCCCAAGGAAATATGTTCGATCTAATAAAACCTTTACCTAAAAGTTCCTGAAGCTGAGAATTTAGATCCTTAAGCTCAGTAGGAGCCATACTGTAAGGTACCATGGAAATACGTCGGATGCCCGACTCAAAGTCAATAGCAAACTCAATATCACACTCAGGAGGAAGGCCATGTAGGCCGGTAGGAAAAACATCAGGAAACTCATGGATAATAGGAACATAATCGAGCGAAGGACTCTCTACACTAACATCACGAACATAAGCAAGATAAGATTCGCAACCCTTCAATACCAGTCTCCTAGCCTGAACATAAGAGATAATCCCCATCAGTGCGTAGCTAAAAGAACCTATCACACAACTGAGGCTAGGCCAGGGATGGCTAAGGTAATAGTCTTGGAAAATCAATCCAAGACCACATGGTAGGGGGATAACCAGTCCATTCCCAAAATCACATCAAAATCTACCATATCTAGCACAATAAGGTTAGCCTATGTATCAAGCTCTTGAATGGTCACAACACATAATCTATAAACTCGATCCACTACTAAAGAATCACCCATGGGAGTAGATACACATAATGGCACAGATAAAGGCTTCCAAGACAACTTTAACTATGGTGCATAATAATAAGAAACATATGAATAAGTGGATCTCGGATCAAATAAAGTAATAGATGGATAACAACATATCGAAATTGCACTTGTAGTAAAATCATTAAAAGACTCCACCCTAGCCTACCTGGTACTGTATACAACTGACATCGTCCGTCTTTAGATTGGGCACCTAACCTACCACCCGTCCTATCATCTTGAGGACCTTTTCTAGAACCCTGGGAACCACCCCTATGACTCTGGACACCACCCCTAGCTAAAGGTGGCACTGCTCTGATAGGCTGAACACTTTGTACTGCAGGCTGAATCATCCCACGCTGGGGACACTCTCTGGAGAAATGGCCGATGACCCCATAATTATAGCACGCCCCAGGTACCCTACACTTCTTAGAAGATTTGGCTGACCTGGTATGGCCACCTTGGCCTGAAGATCCCAGACTGTGCATCCCTAGAAGACTGATCCCTGCTCTAACCACTGTAGTTGCTATATCCAGGCTGACCCTCATCAGTAATCTGAAGTGCTACCTGAATGGGTCTACTAAACTGACCCTGGTGATGATAAGACTGGGATTGAGGGTACCTACCCTGAAAACTTCTTCCCCTGAACTAGCCGCTCTGGCTCCCACAGAAACTACCCTACTTTAGTCGCCTTTTATCGCTACCCTCTTAGGCCTTGCAATCCATTTTCTTTGTAGAATAGACATGTACGACAGTGTCGGTAAAAGACTTCCCTAAATTCACCAAACTCTGAGTAGCCCTGCGGAGTGGTAGACTTAACCCTCTGACAAAACACCGAATCCTCTCATACTCTATAGGCATGATCATGGTGGTGTGTCTGTCTAACTTGTGAAACCTCACCTCATATTCAGACACCGTCATAAAACCCTATCTCAACACAGAAAACTCATTTCTTAGGCGCTCACGCATAGTGCGAGGCATGTACTTCCCCATAAAATCCTCGGAGACCTGAGTTGAAGTCATAGTTAGAGATCCAATTGGCCTGGAATTAAGATAAACCCTCCACCACTGCCTTGCTACCCTGTCGAGCAGATATGTTGTATAGTCCACCCCGCGTGACTTAACCAATCCCAAATTACTAAGCCTTTCCTCTCAACTGGTCAAAAACTCATAAGCATCCTCTCCTAGGCCCCCTGCAAACCTAGGTGGAGCCAATATCAGAAATCAGTCCAATATTTTCTGCTCCTCGGTAGACATAACAGGCTGAGCAACCGCCGACTGTAGAGCTATCGGTGCTGGAGGAACCTCAACTTAGTGAGCCGCAGCAATGGTTGTGCCCCTAAACTAGTACCACTCTGGTCTACTAACTGAACACCATTATACAGTGCACCACATACTAACACCAATAGCTGAAGCAAAGAATCAGTGATTAATATGGAATGAATCAACCCCAGTGGGGCCTGGTTTCCCCCTGGCCCACCAAGGGCGGGGGCGGCTGAATAACTGAGCTACCTCTGGCTCTGGAGCAATAAAAGGATCTGGTGAAGGCTCTTTATCTTGAACCTTAGTTGGGGCTACAACTTTAGCCTGGCCTCGACCTATGGGTCTACCTCGACCCCTAACGGGTACTCAGGCTATAGGCTTGGGGTCTTTTCCTCTATCGTTGTAGCTTGAATCCTAGCCATCTGCGAAAGAGTGAAATAATGAGAAATTTAGAAACCAATATAGACTCAACACACAAAAATGAATAAAGAAAGTGAAATTTTCTTAAGAATAACAGATAGCCTCCCAAAGATAGGATACGAACGTCATCATATCGATCCGTGGGACTCTACAAGACACTTGCTCTTGTACCAACAACACTAGTGAACATAGGATCTGATACCAATTTGTCACGACCCAATTTGTCAAGTCATGATGACACCAACTTCAACCCACCAGTATGTAAGCCAAACCATAGCCCGAGACAACAAGTAATGGGCTAAACGATGGAAGATAAAAGAATACAAAATTTAGACAAACAATAAAATACTAAATAGTGAAATATAAATAATACGATGGATATCAACACAAAAAAGGAAAAGAGAAATGTGCAAGAAGTATCCCACAACCTAGTAAGGTCAGTACAAGACACACTAAATCGAAAAATAGAGTACTAGACAGTATAATATATATGGATAGCCTCGAAAATGAAAAGACTATCAAAAGTATAGTAAAAGGAGAGAGGATAAGCTCTGACTCTGAAAGCTCACCCTATCTCCGACTCTCTAGAACTAAGCTCGATCAAAACATTAGCGACAGTGACTCATACTCGGATCTGCATTAGAAAAAGATATAAAAATATAGTATCAGTACCAAAAACATTAGGTACTCAGTAGACATCATCGTCTGACTAAGCTAAATCATAATAAAAGTGTGCTAGAATGCGAGAAAGTAAGTAAAGTCATGGATAAAGACTATATCTAACGTACTACTCTAAACAGGAATAAAGTAATAACTATGCATAATGAATAAGTGATATCAATGTAGTCTACTAAAATCCTAACTGGACCCCTATAAGTCCAGAAAGAACAAGCAGGAGAGAAAAAGAATCCATTCGGGCCCTTATAAGATCGAAGAATACAAACATTGAAAAACATACCAATAACCATGACTTTACGTGACCAACCAGTGAAACCATAATTGAGGTTCCCTTCAAACCATAATGCTGGACTTGAATCAGAACTGAAGAACAATATCATCATAATAGTGCCATGAACAAATCATAAATGTCAGACTTGAATCAAAACTAGTAAATAAACCTCGCAGTAAACAGCACCCAAAGCCATAGCCTCCCTTAAACCAAATTAATATTAATTTACCAAATTCAACAATAAGTCCACAAGGGTAGCGTGGTTTAACCACTAAGTCTAAGAAGGAAACTTAAAGGTCAACCGATTACTAATTTAGGCATCTCAACCAGCCAGAAACCAATAAAAGGTCTAAATCATCCAAAGGTTCAAGAATTTGCCTAAGGTAGCCAAGAAAGGCCTCCTAAGTTTACAAGGAGCTATTTTAAATAATTAACCTAAGAAGAGGACTGGAAGGGCCCGCTACTAGTTTCGAACACCCTACTAATGCAAGCGTCTACCCAAACTTAGACTAAGGATTTAGAATTTTACCCTAAGGTAGGAGGTAAGCCAAAAATAGTCCTAAGGGATTGTTACAATGATTAAGAGGGTTGACGAGGTTGAATTCCACCAAAAGACCCTAAAATGGCTAACTTAACCATTAAAATACAAAAATAGAAACCAAGTCATAAAACCCTACCCATCGCTAGCATAATATTACACTAATACAAAAATCAAGCTCAATCTAAAATGAAAGTAAGCCTAGCCTACCTAGATGCCGCCGAAAGCTTGATAAAGTCCACTAGATCGGAGCTTTTCCCTTCCTAGAAGCCTTCGCATGATGCCACGCTATCAAAATAATAATCTAAGCTTAAATCCAAGAATAACATTACCCATATTGCATATAAATGCTCCGGGTCCAAAAATTGAGTAAAAAATCCTATGTGGGGGACGCTTGCAGAATCACAAGTTTAAATCTGTCAAAATGTACCTCTAAGATCAAGGATCATTTATCCTAAAAAATGGGTGAAATCCAACCACAAATGGGCCCCAAATCAGCCTGTAAGTAAACTAGAGATTTAAAGTTAAATCGGAGAATAAATCAAGAAATTAGGTGAAAACTGATGGAAATATAGATGAGAAGTGACCAAAATGACGTCTGTAAATCACTCCCAACACTCAAAGGTCGATCCCCACAAGATTCTAAACTTTCTAGGGTTTAGGGAAGTTGGGTCTTGTAATAAATGAGCCAAAAATTGAGATTCCCTCATAAATAGCAGCAGTCACTGCTTTAGCAGCTAAATGACTGCTAATGCGGTCCTTTGGCTACTTTAGTAATAAAATGGCCATTTAAGCGGCCGCACCAGTTAATGCCTGCACCAGCAACTTAGCAAAATTTGCCTAGTTTCGATTGGACCCTCTGGATTCATTTGAAATCTTGTGAACCCAAACAAACTATGATACCCTATAAAATTCAACATTCTAGACTCAACGAAGCCATTGAAATTCCCAACATAGGTCGTTTTAATATAATGTGGGTCCCACACCCAAGGACCATTTTAACCAAAATCCACCTAATAGCCCCAAATGAGCTCGAAATTCTTGGGACCCAAACCAAGGGTCCCCCTAGCCTAAATTCGATGTTCTGGAGCTAAAAAATACTATTAGAATTGGTATACAAGGCCATTTACTTGAAGTTTTGATCTGATGCCTAATTTTTAACAGCAAAAACTTCAAAATAGAGAATTGGCTCTAAAAACCAAACGAACTATCTGGTAACCAAACTGTCAGCTCTAGCAAGTCATAAATGACTTGGGAAGTGATGGGAAAGCTCTAAACATGTAAATAGTGTTGAAATATAGAAAATAACATGGAGGGCCATTACACCTATCATGTAGGGGTGGACATAAAAATCAAAACAAATCGAGTTAATTTGGTTCATTGGTTTAGTGTCTTTGATCTGGTTTCAGTTTTATTCTCTTAAAACTTTGATTCTTTATTTTACGGACTTGGTACTTTTGGTGACCGGAGACCAGAGTAATTTAATAACATAAGTTCAACTTTTTTTTTCGCTTTTATCTGGTTTCTCAAATAAAGAGAGGAAAATTACTAAACCAAAACAAGAATTTTCTTAGAGTTAGCAATGGTTTCTCTCTTGATTTGTTTTTTACTTGTACTCACTATCTTTGTTTGATAACATTCACCAATTCAACAAATTTCTAGTTGCTTGGTTGAGTTTTATACTCTTATCTTCCAGCACCCTCTTAGAAAATAAGAGATAAGGAAAAACAATAGTTCAAATTAATAGGACAAGATAGCCAAAATTGCTGGAATATTTAAAAGAAAGTCAATGATATGGCTTTATATCTAATTAAATCAAACAAGCCTACATTAGTTGTCTTTTTCGTTGGGACGACATAATTTACATTTTTCTTTTTCATTCGCGAGGTTTATTTATTGCTTCTTATTGTTAACATTCTTCTTAAATACCGACAAATTAAATTTAGAAAACTCAATTGAACAAAACCAAAGTAGTTCGGTTCCATTTTGGTGCATACTAATGAAAAATTAAAAATCGAACAACATAGCTAAGGATCAACAGGGAGATCAAATCCATTGGCAACCAATAATAGGTTAACAGAAGGGATCTGAATCACTTCTTACCAAACAAATGAAACTGACAACTTTGACAAATACATTCAAAACCCAAAATTTAGCACCAATAAATAAATTATTAAAATAAAAGGTTGTTACATAATCTTTGACAAAAGAAAAAGGAAAAAAGCGTCATTATCATAAATAGGAAAATACTAAGTAATTAATTTAGGTGAGATCAATCTCTCTATATAAACAATTCCTTGCCTATGGGTAAGATTTTGTAGCACCCCAAATTTCTGAACTATGATCCGAGCCATTCTTTGAATGCGTATAGACTTGAATTTGATGATTTTAAATTTATAAATAGGTGTTAAGATAAATTCTTTAGTGTGAGATGAACTTTGGACATGAATTAAGGTTATAAGGAACCTCTAGTAAAAAGTTGAGTTGAAAACTTCTTTACTAATGGACTTTTCGTGTAAGATTTTACTAAGATCAACTTCAAACTAGAACCACTCCTAGAATATAGAGAGTTATTATATAAATACACACCAAATTAAAGGTCTTTGAGTCTTCTTTCCAATGCCACCAACCGTTCATGAATCCAATACCGGAGTAAAAAGTTAGGATCATTTTACCAGAGGGAATCCGTCTGCTAGCGACCAAAGGATGAAGTTGATGGTCCTTCAAGTGGGCCATCGAGCTTATCCAGTGAGCTCAAAAATGGTCAAAAGTTGATTTTTTGGATGACGGTCCATCACCTGGACCGTTCGATGGGATTTTTCTGAATTCTTGAAGAGTTTTCTGAGAGATAGTTTAGTTCTTTACTTATCCATGGCCCCTCACACATTTTTTATACACCCAATTAGGGTTATTTCTCATAAAAAAATCGACAAGTTCTATCCCAAACCCTTTCCCTTCTCCAAAACTTCTACCCTTAATTTCAATGTAGAATCAAACTAGGGCTTTTTAAGTTTAAGGATTCTTCTTAATCCTCTTCTCAAGGTATGTTCAACATTCCTATTTCAAATAAATCTATAAATGGTTGGTATCCTATTATGAAAGTTTATATTTATACGGATTGAGAATTTGGGTTCTTAAGAATGTTTTTTTTTGAAATATGAATTGACTTAAGTTTACAAACTCTTTTTTGTTTTATGAAATTGTTCCTAATCATTATTTGAACTGGAGAATTGGGATTATTTTTTGGATTATGAAATATTTATATTATAAATTTATATTGTTACATGTCGGGATCAAATACTCATATTTCTTTTACAAATCATGTTTGTAATTTTAAACATGGTTTTGGTGAAATGAGGAAACTACCCCTATATCTGGTTTTGTAAAAATGTATTGTGACACTTAAAATTTTCATGGATTTCAAATGTATTTATGATTGATCTTCAAAATGGTGGGGATAATGAGTTAACAAGTTTTATGATAATGTTATGGCATGATATATAAGTCTTGCAAGTCTTGGTATGACAATACCAATTTAATGATTGCCCCTATGAAAGACTTAACTTATGAAAAATGGTTAAACGTTCATGAACATGTAATAATATGGGCTTAAAGAGAGTTAGGTAGTTCATCGAAAATGTATAAGTCCTCATGACCCAATGCCTAAAATCTATGTTTTACCGACATAGGGATGGTTCGCTCCTTAACTGGACCACCTTATGATTTCCCTCTATGAGGATGATATGATGGTCTAAATGATTTATATCTTAGTCTATGCCGCAAATATAGATTGAGGCCCTGCCGGTTTGGGTACAGACCAGACCCATATAGCCTGTACGTTACATGATGTTGGTGATACTACCTAGTTCACGACTAAATTTAAGAAATGCGTATGTTTTATTTTGACTCACTATTTATGTTCCTTTCTCATGACTTATGTTTCAGTTATATGACTTACTTTATCTAATGTTTTATCCCTTCCCATGGGTTGAATACTAGTACTCGTTGTACTGACCATCGCTGGATGCTACATTATTTTATGCTATAGGTTTAGGATGCTTTCTCGTGGTTCTGTGCAACATTAGGATTCTTCGGGACAACTTCAGCAAGTGGTGAGCCCTTCACCTTTTAGAAGGCAATATGATTTCATGTTAGAATTAGACTTTCAATTTTATGATATTGTCGGGGCCATGTCCCAACTTAGGTTTTTCATTCGTATTTTAGCGGCTTCGTAGACTTACGTAGATGGTGTATACATATTTCATTTCAAATTTGGGTAAATTTCTTTTATGTTTTAAATGGATTTTTTTTCTTGTGTCTTTCTTCCGCAAATGTTATCGAAATGCTCATGATGAAATACTAAGGGGTTCTCTCGGGCCTTTATTGGTCCTGAGTGCTTGTTACGGCCAGGTCCTAGTCTTGAATCATGAAAAACTTGATATTAGAGCACAGAGTTCAAGTGTCTTAGGGTGTCTATGAAGTCGTGTTGAGTAGAGTCTTGCGTATGGGTGTCTTATGCACCACACTTTTAATTCAGAGGCTACAAGGCATTTAGGAAATGTTTCCCACTCTTTCATACTCCACATCATGAAATAGAGTTGTCCATAAGAAATTTATCCAAATTCATGCTTTACTCTAATTCTGCTGGCTATGCCTCATTTTCAAGGAGAGAGAAGTTCAAAAGTTCAGATTTCTAATGATGCAATCCTTCATATTGAGTCATCTATAGGTTACAAAACTTTATAAGGACTTGATATGTAACGACCCTTTCCTTCATTACGGGTAAGTCTAGCATGCCAAAATTAGGGTTAAGGTTTTTTTCGAAATTAGGAGTTAGAAATTTCAGGCTAGGCTAGTCTTGGATGAAATTTGAGTATGGTATGATCTAGTGAAATTTGGGAATGGATTAATTAAATGTGATGTAATTCGAGGTAATTTTGTGTTATTCCAGTAGATAAGGAATCCATAGGATCTTGCAGAAGTGAATTCGGGTGAGTAGAACTCCCGATATCAAACGTGACATAAAGGGTTGGTTTGGGATGTTGAAATTTGAGGGTGCGTTGTGAAAAAGGTAAAACTAGGAGCAATACCGAGTTTCTTCCTCATCTCACCTACTATAGGGGGTGGGGCCTCTACTACTGCACTACTATAGCGGGAATTTTCCTGCTATAGAGGTAGTTAGCTTTGGTCAATCCCACTATAGTCGATGTATCCCTCTATAGCGAGCCTGCTATAGCAAGATAGGGCTGCTATAGTCCACCCCCACTATGGCGACACTTGAAAAGCTTGGCCTAAAGTCAAAAGTTACGGCTCTTTAGCCCACCCCCCCAAAACGCGTTGCCTAAAGTAAAAAAGTGTGGCCTTTGATCAAAGGCCACAATTTTTGCTAGTTTAGGCCACACTTTACAAGGGTGGCAGAAAGCCTAAAATGTTGTAGTGTAGCGGGATATGTGCTGATTAATTCAGAAATACCCCAAAAATGTTATTTTCATTCTTATTTTATCTAAGGGATGGGAGTGGCAATTTCCACCTATTTTCCATCAAAATTCGTCAGAAAGGTATGTTAATCACTTCCATGAACTAGTTTTTTAATCTCTAAACCTTAGAATCACTAGTTTAGTGGTTTTGGGGAGGATTTAACTTGACCTAACTAATTTTTTTTGTGCAATTAGGTGAATTGGGTAGAAATCCTTGGGTTTTGATTAAAAGCTGATAATTTACTCATGTATGACTATAATTCATCATTATAACCATTAAATTGGTAGGATTAAGGTGGAGTGATGATAGAATACCCTAGAATAGGAGGAATGATCACGAATTTGGCCTTGGGGTTTTGGGATTTGGTTAATTGTTGATATTGTTAGGTCATTTGGTTGATTATGTGTTGTATTAATGTTTTTAGACCATAAAGCCTAGGTTTCAAGAAAGGGCAAAGTTCAAGTTTGTTAGAGCATTTCGGCCTTGGATTGAGGTACATGATGGTTTAATGTAGTTGAAACCCAACTTGATTTATGTGTGCATGATAATTGTTCCTTCATATTGCTTGTTACAATGCATGTTCAAGAAAAGTGAATCACTAGTTGATATCCTAAGTGTCAATCACATGTAATGAACTAATATAAAAAGCTTGTTGGTTTTACAAGTGTTATTGTTGTTATCATTGTGGTTGTGATTGTTGTGATATATATTGATTATTGGGGATTTATCAGTATTTGGACATATTTACGAGGTTGGTTGGTATAAGGTTGGTAGACACTTGATGTCTGGGATTTAATACAAGGAAAAGAGCTTGTCCCCTGCAGGTCATGGCTAGTGAGCGACCATAAGACCCTTAGCATGTACGTACAAGGTACAACTGAGTGTGATGGTGCCTTGAGTGAATTGAGGTTATGTGTTTAATTGTTATATTGGTTCTTTAAGTGAACTGTGCTTATGTGCTGACTTGTTATATTGGTTCTTTGAGCAAATTGGGCTATTTGTTTACTTTTTATATTTGGTTTCTTGAGTAAATCAGGATTCATGATTATTAACATTGTTGTTGTTGGAATAGATCCTTGAGTGGTCTGGGTTATATTACAATGATTTGGTATTCTTTTTAATGTCTACTTACTTGTGTAGAATTTATCATGAAAAATTGCTTCTGCTAAAAAATAGATGCAAACCCTAGGGTCCAGCAGACCATAATGGTCGAGAAAGCGACCGGCCAGACACCAATGATGGCTGGTCAACCATCTCTTCCTCAACCTTTTTTTCGAATAGGTCCCTCTTCTTCTTTACCTACAATCAATAATGAACCAAGCACCAAGACATTAGATTATGGGAAGGTGTTTAGTGCAAAGGCGTTGGAATCTAAATTTGTTATATCAAAGGATACTGAACCAATCCAAATAAAAACAATCCAATATGATGATAAAGTGCGTATTGTGGAATGGATGAAAGCGGAGGTCACAAGAATAAACAAGATGAAATTCCTGCAATATACGATTGTAGGAAAATTTCTTCATGGGTGGCCAGATCTAAATGATTTAAGGAAGAATTTACCTTTATAGTGCAGGATTAAGGGTGATTGCAAGATTGGTTTATTGAGTTATAGATACATTTTGATTCGGTGTGCATTGGTGGAAGATTTTATTAATATTCTTTCTATGGATGTGTATTATGTTAAGGACAAACATGGAGTGGCTTTCCACATGAGGCCTCTCATTTATGACCCAAGCTTTAGAGTTGATACAGAGACTGCTCAGGTAGTGACATGGCTCTATTTCCTTCATGAAGGAATATCTATTTTCCTTGGTTTTTGCTGTTGGGAAACCCTTCCACCTGGATATGGCCATAATTCATAAGACCAAGCCCAACTGTTTAAGGGTGAAGGTTCAAGTTGACCTTGCTGCAGAATTACCTAAGTTTGTACATATGGTCATAGTAGATGAATCCACTGGAGCAAAACGTACAACTAATGTAAGGATACAATATGATGCTTTGCCAAAGTATTGTAAGGAATGTTGAATACAAAGGCACAATGATGAGGGGTGCAGAAAATTATACCCTAATCTAAGAAAATATTAAAGAAATACAGAAATAGAAGGTGATAAAGAGTTAAATGAATGTGCTAAACAACCAGTAGGTCATTTAAATGCTTTTCGTCCAAGAACTTTAACCAGTGGCAAAGTAGTTGGTGATCCAGATGCTTGGGCAATTATGGAAAGTAAAAAGCCTGCAAGGGAAAGGAGGGGTGTTAATAAAGGGATGAACAATCCAACAAAAGAAAGCATGGTCATATCTAATAAGTTTGAGTCACTATAAGATGAGGCAAAAAAAATAGAAGAGGAGGATAAGCAACCTCAATAGCAAAATAACTTCAGTAAAGGGATACAACACAACAACAATACAAAGAGTTGGGTACAAAAATCATTCCATAGTGCTAAATGGGGCGATAGAGTAGAGAGAGAGAGAGTTACAGAAGCAGGAAGAACAAGAATTTCTAGAAAAACTACAAAAGGACATTGTTCGTATATGTCAAACAAGTGAAAATCAAGGAAATGAGGAAACAGTACAGGAAACAAAGAATGGAGGGGTGGTTACCAATACAATGCCACAATAATAACAAAGAATGAGGACTTGTACACTATAAGGTTATGAGGGACAACATGGAGTAGTTATATCTGAAGGGCATAATAACCTACAAATAATGCAACAACATGATAAAGGAAATAAGGTTCAGTAAATTAGAGGAAGAGAAAAAGAGGGAAAAAAGCTTACTGAATCTCAACTCTTACAGGATTTATCAGAAGCTGAGTTCCATCATCCTTTAAAGATGGATATTTCTAGATCAAATGGTTTGATTGAAGATGAAACAAATCCTCCTCAATTAACTTACAGTGAATACCATGGTGGGGAGTTGAGTATGAAATATTCTGAGAAACAGATAGTTAGTCAAAGAAGGAAGGCATCTCCATCCAAAGTCCTACAGGAAATATTTTCACGTAATATAAGTGAGATAACTACAACCACAACAACATTGATGCTAATGCAAAGGAGGGAGATAAACCAGTTGAAGATTATGATGAAGATGACAATTAAGATAATATGCAACAGGTTTTCAAAAATACAGGTTTGTCGCCAACAACACATACAAAAGAGAGGAAAGCTATGTATAAGACTGATGGTATTAAACCTACTAGGGTGTTGCCTATGATGGGGTAAAGCTGGTTACAAATGAGTTATAAGGATTCTTTCTGAAATGTAAGGCGTGTGAGAACTCATTATGCTTTTCACAGAATTCAAATATTACATAGACATCATAAGTTCTTTTTTATTGCCCTGATGGAACTTTTCCAAGAACCTTGTCAAATTCAAAAATATAAGATGAGGCTTGGAATGAACTATGCCAACTTTAATAGGAATGGGAAAATTTAGATATTTGTTAAAGATGATATTCAAGTTATTATTCTTTCTGATTCTGATCAACAATTGACCACCCAACTAAATTTCTTGGATGTAAGGAAAATTTTTCACTACTGCAGTGTATGTAAAGTGTGATGCTGTTGAGAGGTTAATTTTATGGAATGATATCTATTCTTTGAGTCATGATATTACCATACCATGGTTGGTACAAGGGGATTTTAATGTTATTTTACATAAGAAGGAGAAAATTGGAGGTTTGCCTATTTATCCTCAAGAGTATGAAGACTTTGCTTTTTGTGTGAATTCGTGTAAGTTGTTTGACATTAGATTTAAAGAAATCCCTTATACATGGTGGAACAGGATAGCTGTTGAAGATTGTATCTTTAAAAGATTAGATAGGATCTTAATGAATCAAAGCTGGTTAGGACTATTTGTGAATGTGAAGGTAGAGCACCTAGACAGAACAGGTTCAGATCATGCTCCTTTGTTGTTAACTTGTGGGGTTCAGGTTGCTAGACCTTTCAGGTTCTTGAAATTTTAGTCTGATTCTATTGATTTCAAAAATGTTGTTAAGGAGTATTGGAGGGCTAATAAAATTGGTGATGTCTTTATTAAACTGAAGCACAAGATGAAAAATACAAAACTTGCTTTATCAAAATGGAGTAGAGACAAGTTTGGGGACATATTCAATCAGTTGAAGATAAGGGAAGACATTGCGAGGATAAAAGAAGATTTATTTGAAGACAACCCTTTTGCTGAAAATAGGATAGTGCTTCAACATGCACATGCTTAATTAAAAAGGTATTTACACTATGAGAAAGAATATTAGAGACAAAAAGCAGGTATTCAGTGGTTCTCTGAAGGTGACAGAAATACTAAGTTTTTTCATAACTTGGTAAATGGGAGAAGGAAAAGATTGTATATCAATAGAATTGGTAAAAATAATAGAGATTGGGCAGTAGGGCAGGAGGAAACAGCTGCAGAAGCCATCCAATTTTTCAATATCAGTTTACTTCTGAAATTGATAATGTGGAGCTAACACTACTTAACGGTATTTCTAATTGCATTATTGGTGATGATAATTAGATGCTGAATGCAATGCCAATAGATGAGGAAGTTAAAAAGGTGGTGTTTGAGCTTAATGGTGATAGTGCCAGTGGCTTAGATGGTTTTACAGGACACTTCTATCAAGTTTGTTGGAATATTGTAGGGATGGATATTGTTAAGCTAGTGACTGAATTTTTTGTAGGTTGTACTCTCCCTAAGTCAATTACCTATACTAACTTGGTCTTACTGCAAAAAAAAAAGAATGTACAAACTTTCTCTAATCTAAGACCAATTAGTTTGAGTAATTTTCTAAACAAAGTGAATTCCAGGGTGATTCATGATAGGATAGAGATATACTTCCTAGAATTATTTCACAGAATCAGTCTGGTTTTGTGAACGGTAGAAGCATTATAGAGAATATTCTCTTGGAATAAGAGATTATTTGTGATATCAGAAAAAGGGGAAAGCCTACCAATGTTGTTATCAACCTAGATATGACAAAAGCTTATGATAGAGTATATTGGAGGTTTTTGATGAAATTACTTGAAAAAATAGGTATTGATAATCTGCTGGTAGAGAAGATTTAGAGATTGGTGGAAAATAATTGGTATTCTGTGCTCATTAATGGTTAGGCACATTTTTTTTTCACTCTACCAGAGGGGTAAAATAGGGGGACCTCTTATCTTCTGCTCTTTTCATTATTGTTGCTGAGGTACTTTCTAGAGCTTAAATGAGTTGTTTTCTAACAAGGAATTTAAGGGTTTTGGAATGCCTAAATGGAGTGATAGTCTCAATCATTTAGCATATGCTGATGATAGTATCAACTGGTAATGCACACTCTGAAGGAGTATGAAAATTAGTCTAGGCAAAAAATTAACAAGGATAAGAGTTCTTTCTTTGTGTTTCACACTACAAGAAATATGATTTTCTGTGACGACTTTTTGTGGCAACATATTTAGTTGCAGCAAAAAACAAGGTTTCTGTAGCGACCGATAAAAATTGCCACAAAAGGTGAAAGTTTTAGTGGCGACCAACGTAGTTGCCACTGGAAATAATATATTTAGCGGCGACTTTACTTTGATCGCCACAATATGTACCCTTTTTTCTAACAAATAATGGCAAAAAATATATTTGTGGCGACCATTAACAAGTCGCTACGAAAGAAATCTTTTGTGGCGACATAGTCACTGCTAAAAGTACATATTTTGCAACAACCTTTTATGTCGCTACTAAAGTTGATCCTTTGCAACAACCCTTTTGGCTGCCACTAATTATTTCTCTTTGATATTCATTCTAATTTAGTATCTAATTTAAAATTCTTCTTAATAGTTTTATTTTTTAATTTAGAGATGATTTGGTATGTAAATTATCATTGTAAATAGTTATAAAGATATTATTTATGATAAATGAATATTTATACTCTACTAATTACATAAATCCAACCACGTGTATTGAGTAAGTATCGATAAGTACTCGGAATAATTTTCAATGTCTAATAACATTTACTTTACATACCACACAAATAATTAGTTTAGCAATATATTTTTAAAAAATATAAAAATAATTATTAATGATGATAATTATGACACTCCCATCTATATGATTTGTCCCCTTTCCTTTTTTTACATAGTTAAATTATAAATACAAAGGTATTTTTACTAATTTATTCTTTAATTGTTTTTAATACATTATTTATGTGTTTATTGATGTACATTAAAGTGACGCTCCTTCAAGAAGGTCTTTCACAAGGAGTCAAGCTAAGGACCTTCAAGCATTGCAATCTTTATGCATGAAGATGGAATGTTTGGAAGGTTCCAATATGGAATACTTGAAGATATTTAATATATAAAGTTACTACCATTTAAATTAGCTTGTAATTTAAATGAAGGGCAATTTGATCTTTCTTTACTTTTTTTAGCCTTTAGTATAAATAGTTAGCTATTAGGGTTTGGACATTTGAAGAATTGTGCCTCTTTTGAGAGTTTAAAACCCTTTGTTGATTTTCAACATTTTGTCCTATGATTTGCAGGTAAGGTTATTCCTTCTTGAGGATTATAATAGATTAGGTGCTATTAATTTCCAATTAAGTGGTGTTTTGGTTAGTTTCACCAATACATCTTTTAATTGTTTGAATCTAATTGTATCTATCTTTCTTGAATTTGTATCTTTAAACATTATCTTGTTTCTATTTTCATGTTTCACATCACTTACTCATCAATACCAAGATTAATAATGAAAGAACTTTTTGAAGATTTTCAATAATTATACTTTCCAAAGAATTAATTTAAAGGTAAAAGGAGAAAAACTTGATTAATTCTATTTTAATTTTATAATTTGACAAATAATTCGGAAAAAATATTTTTAGTAACGTAGACAAGTAACATAAAGCGGAGGGAGTACTCATCAATCACTAGTGACTATTTTATTCTCCTAATTAGAGCCGTCAATATGGGCCAGGCCCGTTGGGCCAGCCTGTAATTTGATAGGGTTAGGCTAAGATTTTTGCAACCCATTTAAGAACAGGGCATTTTAGCTCGGCCCAAATAAGCCCGTTGGCCGGTGGGGCTTGAGCAATATGGGTTGGGCCGGCCCGTGGGCCAAACAAAAAATGATTAAAAATTTCAAAGTACTAAGAACAACAAGAAGAGTACAAATTCAAAGTCTACTTCAACCATCATAAATATTTAAATATTAATTATGTTTATTAAATATATATATATATATATAATTAAAATACATTTCAAGGAATTAGATATACTTGATGAAGATAATGCGGTGGTGTTGGATATGCCACAAGTGTCATAAAGGTTTTTTTTAGGAGTTCATTTTCACTTTTAATGGATTAAATATTGACATCTTTTTTGTGTTTTATTGTGATCTATTGAAACAAAATTAGGTTAAATATTACTATTTAGCTAGCTATATTGTTACTCATTAACTGTTTAGTTTGCTTATTAATATCTCTATTTGGTTTGAACCGTATCATGTCAAAAGTTATTTAGTTTTGTAGATTATTAAGATCATAAAATAATATTTTTTTAAAAGTGGGCTGACCCGTAGAGGCCCGCAGCCCACAGAGTAATGAGTTGGGATTGCTATTTTCTGGTTGGTCATCTTGATAGGCCAGCTCGGCTTAACCCGTCGAATTTCAAAACCCGTGTGGGCTGGATCGGCCCGTATTGACACACGCTGGATCGACTCGTATTGACGACACTACTCCTAATTTGAGTTCATAAGTAATACGAAAAAAACCCTGTGTAAGTGTGCTACTTATAGAATTTTTCTATGAAATACTTTTCCCTCCTCCGGTGCTTCTTTTTAGTAGGCGTTTGGCCATGAGAAGTAATATTTTTTGGAGTTGGAGTTGGAATTGGAGTTGTGTTTGGCCATGTCTTTTGAAAAAAAATTTCACTTTTGGAAAAACTTTTTGTAAATATAATTTTATACCCTCAATTTTTAAAAACTATCAAAATCACCCAACTTAACTATTTTACCTACAACATACAACCAAATGTGATTCCTCACAAATCTTTCACCAACTGCTAAAGAGCAGTAGTTTCCTAAAATTGTTCTTTCGAATTATTCCTAGGTGATACTTCAAATGTTAAACACCCTTAAACCAAATCAATCTTTCTTTCTTTTGAAGTCTTGTTAAAAAAATTTATTACGTTTCTAAAAGCTTTTACAAATCCAATATCTTTTATTCTCATAAATCTATTTGATTAGCCGATGCTAATAAGCACGTGTACAGTGTAGGGTTTAAAGTCTGATGATTGGCTAAAGTAGATAGAAATAGGGTTGTTTTTGTAAAAATAAAAAAATTGGGGTCATATGTAACAATAATAAAAGTCAAAATTGGAAATTGGAAATTGGAAAAAAGTGAAAACAAGATTTTGCTGTTTTCACTTTTGTAAAAAAAATTTGGAATTATATTTACAATTCTTATGGCCAAACACCACACTTCTCATAAAGTGAAAAAAAATTCCGGAAAAAAGCAAAATCTTCTCATGGCCAAACACCCCCTTAATGAAATATTCCCTCCATTTTGAAATGATAAGGCATAGAGTACAAAGAACATCTTCTATTATTTTCCACTCCCTGTTCTCTATTGTTGTTGCCACCTCTCCCACCCACTTTTTTCCCCACCATGGAATCATGTCCCTCTACATCTGGAGCCTCTTCTAGGGTTTTCAGCTATTAAAAGGTATAATCTCTTAAATCAAAATAATTTTACTTATTTAGATCTACATCTGCAGCCTCGTATAGGTTTTTACACAAGTACTCTTTATCAAGATTTGTGGCTTCGATTGTTCTTTTATTAGAGTTTTCAAGTGGTAAAGCAACTGATTATTTTAAGGGTAATGTTTTCAACTGATTATTTTAAGGGTAATGTTTTAGGTTTTTTATTCACGTTCCCAAAATCAAAGCTTAATAATTTTCACATTACCTATAAGATTAAACCACACTATTTAGAAAATAAATGAAATGCCCAATCATTGAAGATCTTAGAAGATACTTTATGCGATCTTTTCTTTTTAGATCTAAATTGTTGCTCCTAAATTTGGAAGATTCAGGCGAGATTGGAATTTGAAGGGATAGAGTACTCCTAGCCTAGATGGAATATAATTCTCTTATATTAAGATAAATAAAAGAAATTAATGAATTATGAGATGTTCAGAAAGAAAAATTGACCATGTTTAAATTGCAGTGAGAGAATTTGGTATATAGTACTGTTGATTCAGTGACTTAGTATAGTTATTAATTATTGCCAGGTAATTACTAAAGTTTTATGCTTTTAGTAGAATTTCACTATTTCATGCAATATCTCTTTTTGTCTTACAGTAGGATGTGCAGTTCTTGTAATGGATAAAGCAATTGTATAAAGAATGTATGTAGAGGGGAAGCTCACATACCTGGTTCAGTGAATTGTGTATGCAAGTGTTAGGCTTGTTTTAGAGTATGGGTGGTGTTTGTTGTTTCGGAAAGATCTCGTCTAGTATTACTTTGTGGTACTCTTGTTTATGTTATTATTTATTGTGCCAATACCTATTGTTTTTTGTCCCTATACTATGTCTTTTCTAGACTATTTTTATTTTGAGCCGGGGGTCGATCGAAAACAGTCTCTCTATCTTACCTCGGAGGTAGTTGTATGAACTGCGTACACTTACCCTCCCCAGACCCCACTTTGTGGGAATATATTGGGTATGTTGTTGTTGTTGGCATATTTTGTCTATTATCTACTATTTTTTGTCAAGTATGCAGGGTAACTATGCCAAGATGAGTCTTCCTGGACATAATTTTTACTAGCCTTTTTATTGGTCTCACCTTTGTTTTAAATAAGTTGAAGATCAAGTTTACTAGAAAATCACAGTGCAATTTGATCTCTTCCATTACTTTAGAAATAGTTTATTTTGTTTGGTTATTTCTTTGATAATCTCATAGCAACCTTCTCTTGCAGTGATTTAACAATTTCTTTTTAATTGATGTAGTTGAGAAGTGCAAGAATGTTCGTAGTCGACTATCAGAAAAACATTGATACAAAGTAAGTCTATCTCTACTATTACGTTCTTCATTGCTCTATCTTGAACTTTGACAAGGATATCTTCTAGATTTTGATTTAGAATTACGAAAACCATTAACATCGATGTGATGTAACTTTAATCTTCTTATTTATCTCATGTTTGAAGATCATAGAGATTGTAATAATCCTAAAGTTGGAAAATATGTGTACACCTTATATTATTTTTATTCTGAATTATTATTCAGACTGAATCCAGACTATATTTGAATATTTATTGTATCACATATCTTCTTACTAGATCTGGATGTTTTATTTGGAGCAAATTTAACATGTTTTCTGACATTAACATGATTATTTGTTCTTCCTTTTATCTGTTGAAAAGGAGCGAGATTGACATATGATACTTACACAAATCTTGCATCATTTCACTCATATAGCGGTAGAGTATATTACTGCTCAGTGACACCTGTGAGTCATTATCTTTTAAGCTATGTAAAGCAAATCAATCTACTGAAAATGTAAGATATTGCAACACACCTTAGGTCTGTACATTCTTTTAATTCCTTAAAATGGATCATCACATGTGAGAAATGATCTGTACTACTTAATCTCAAACTTTCTTGAGACATTCTATTAACATAAAAGGTCAAATAAAGCTAGTGGATACCAACTGAAAATCTAGTATTACTTGAATTCTGAATAATGCAGACCAGCAAATAAAACTCTTTCTTAGTGTTGACTCGCTGGAAGCAGAATTAAATATAAAGAATTAGTTGTCGTCTATAAGGACATAAATGAACTGAACAATTGTGTTCTGCTTCAATCACCTCTATTTCAACTTTTATTCTTTCCCACCCATTCCTAACATAGTAATTAGAGATTGAAGTGGACAAATTCTATTTTGAAGTTGTTCTCACAATGATCTTTATGTTCTAAAAGCTTGGACTTACTTGGTGCAAGGCTATGATAGAAAATTTTGGCTCCTCTATTTCAAATCATGTATAATTTTCACTTTCTATTTGTGTCATTGGTTTGTTTTCCCTTTGTCTTATCATCATATTCAGTAGAGTAACAATATTTCTGCAGAATTTAATTTAGTTGATATATGAGTCTTGAAGTTTCAATACAAGTAATTGAATTGGGTTTTATTTAAGTTCTCATGCTTGTGGTGTTGGATGTACTGGACTTTAGTTATTTAAGATCTGAACCAATGCACTTGGAAATTTTTAAGACTTGAACCAATACACTTGAAATTTTTTAGGATCTGAGCTTAGTATACTTGGATCAAACTATGTTGTACAACTTTCATCGTCATATTGTCCCTTCGTTTTCTTAAATGCAAGTTGGAATCTTCTACTTCAATGTCATTGTGTTTACCTCTTTTATTTTGACATTAGATTATGAGAATTGTCAAAGTAATCCTGTTTTTTAGTCTTAATTACAGGGACAAAATTCTAGAACACAATCACAAATGGTGTCTAGAAAGGATGAATTTGAAGGCCTTTAATGTTCTTTATGTAAATGAGTTTGAAGGCCTTTAATGTCCTTTATTTTTACATATGTACAATGCTAATAAACAATATACAATAGTATGGTACATCTAATTGACACTCTAGTTATGAAAGTACTTGTATTATTCAACTTGAGAATTATTGTGTTTATTAAATAATGTTGGATGCTTTTGGTAGTGGTTAGCAATTGATAGAAATGTACATATCTATTAATTTCAGAAATTAGGTGGCCATGGAATTTTTTTTAAATTATTGGATATTGCATTTGTTGGAAAAGTGGATGTAGTGGCGGCAAGAGTTACCGCTAATGATATACCACGTTTAGCGGCGAAATCAGTTGCCCCTAAAGCTCATGCTATTGTGGCGATTACAGTTGCCACTAGATATATATCACTTTTATGGTGATAGAAGTCGCCGCTAAAAGTCATTTTTCAGTGGCAACTCATGCATCATCTACTTTGTCGAACATTTTTTGTGGCGGCAAAAGTCGCCACAAATAGTATCTTTTGTGGCGACTCAATAGGGTCTCCACAATAAACCTTTAGGTATGGAAGCACTTGCCACAAAGCTATAGTCGCCACTAAAAGTAATCCGTGGCGACTTTAGGGGTTATTGTGGCGAGTTTAGTTGCTGCTAAAGGTATATTTTTTGTAGTATCACAAGACGGCTAGACTAATTGTACAAGATATAGAGACTGTTACTGGTTTTAGTAAATGAAATTTCCCTCTAATATTTCTTGGGTGTCCAATTGTACATGCCAGGAAAAGGAAAACACACTTTGCTGAATTAGTGAAGAAGGTACTGAATAAGCTTCAAGCATGGAAAAGTAAGCACTTATCATTTGGGGGAAACAATGTTCTGATTAATAATGCGTTACAAAGCATCCCTATTTTCTTATTATCTGTTATTGTCCCCCCAAAGTGTGTTATTCATGATTTACATAGAGTGTTTCTAGATTTCTATGGAATTTTAAAGAGGAAAGGAGGAATAAACACTGGGTGGCTTAGGCAGATGTCTGTTTTCCAAAGAATGAAGGTGGATTGGGCTTTAGATCCTTATTTGATGTTTCTAAAGCCCTTTTTTGCTAAGTTGTGGTGGAATTTAAGTACTAAAAAGTCACTATAGGCAAACTACATGTGGATTAAGTATTGTAAAAAACATAGGCCTCAAATTGTAGAATGAAGGGGGGTTCACAAATATAGAATTACATGCTTGAAGCAAAAGACTATTTTGATCAAGTAATATGGTGGAAACCTAGATATGGAAGTGCTAGCACTTGGTATGATAACTTGACTCAACTAGGGGCTTTGTATTATGTATTACCTATTACTAATGTGTTGCATGATGTATTTAAAGACATTAAGCTCTTGATGATGGAGAATATATGGAATGAAAAAACTACTGAATCAATTAATGCCATATGAGATAGTGTCACATGTTCTTGATAAGGTAAGGGTAGAACAAGAGGCTAGTGGATGGGATAAACCATGGTGGAGATTAACTAGTTGTCAAAAATTCATAGTTTCAAGTGCATGGAACCTAGTGAGAAAAGATAAATGAAGGCATGAGTTTTTCAGAAACATCTGGGTAAAAGGACTACCATTAAAGATAATGTTTTTGTTTTGGAGAGTGTGTAAAAAGAGAATTCCAAGGGGGGGGGGGAGCTTATGCAGATGAGAGTAGTAGAGAATGTAAGTTGTTGTAGTTGCAATTGCTCAGCAGTGGAAACATTGAACACCTCTTTTGTGAATGTCTTGACTCTAAGATGGTTTGGCATAGTTTGAATTCTGCAGCTGGTATTCATGGACCGTATATACAACTGAGGAACAACATTCTTAAGTGGTGGCAGGCTGATTGTGTTCCTAAACTGAAACCTATTTTCAAAATCATTCTTGCAATGATGATTTTGCATATATAGAAGAGGAGGAATGTGATATATCATGAAGGAAGTTATATATCCATTGCTTGATGTCAAAAATCAATAAGAACATTTATCTATTCTCTGTTACTATATATCTATAGTCGAGGGACAAACGTAAAGCTGGCCTTTGATTGTTCAATACTTAGAGGGGTATATGTAATGACCCTCTAGGTTATTTAGCCCATTTTCATTCTTTTACTGTATTTAGAACTTTCCCACATCTGACCCAGGTCATTTATGACTTGCCAATACTAAAAGTTCAGTCACCGGGCAGTTTGTTTGGTTTTTAGAACTATTTCCCGATTTTGGAGCTTCTAAGGTTAAGAAATAGTTCTCAGGCCTAAACCTCAGGTAAAAGACCTTGGATTCCATTTCTGACAGTCTCATAAGCTTTATAATGTTGATTTAGGCTAGGATAATCCTTGGTCTGGGTTCCAAGGCTTCCAAACTCGTTTTGGGTTATTGGGAGGATTTTGGTTAAAATGGTCCTTGGGGATTTGGGGCCCACTTTTTATCAAAATGATCCCAGTTGGAAATTTTTATGGCGTCGTTGAGTTCAAAATGTCAAATTTGGTAGGTAGCATAGTTTGTTTACGAGCACGAGATTCCAAACTAATTCCAAGCACCTAGTTGGAGTCCGTTGGGACTAGTTAAACTTGGCTGGTGCCAAGTATCTGGTGCAGCCACTTAAGCGGCCACGGTATCACTTTAGCAGTGTCCTCTTTAGAGGCCCTAGACCGCTTTACCAAAGCTTGACCAGCCTCGGCCTTACCACTTTAGCAACCTCTTGGGAGCTTAAGCGGTAGCCATTTTAGCGACCCTTGGGCGCTTTAGCGGAGCCTGGCCAGATAGGGCAGAGTCACTTTAGCTACCCTAGGTATCTTTAGCAGTAATATTTTTAGCTGTCATTTAGCCACTAAAGAATCTATCTCTGGTGTTATACACTACAAGAAAATAAGGAATTAGCGACGGACACAATTTCGTAGCTAAACAACAAAAAATCCATGCTAATCCCATTTAGCTAGGGATTAGCGAGGGATTATAAGACAATTCAATTAGCTAAAAGCATTTTAGCGATGGATTAGCTGGGGATTACCAATAAATTCAGTAGCTAATTCCATGTTCTCTTGTAGTGTTATATATAAATTTCATTTCTCTTCTTCTCCAACTCATTTACCTAAGTGTGGACCACCATTTTGGACATTCCAAGCTCGAAATCAGTGAGGTATTGAGCGTGTGAGGCTATTTTTTAGCTCAAAATTATGGTGTTGAGCGTGTAGCGTCCTTATCTTATAAGTAATTCGATTAATCACCGCTTAATTTTGGTAATTCAATGCCTTATTTCTATGGACTATTATTGGGAATGATTTTTGCTACCATTGAGCTCGGATCTAGCCAAATTTATGTGGATTTTGATCCTTGAGCTGCATGGAACGTTGTGACGGTTTCAATTTTGTGATTCTACAAGCAGGCCCAACGTGGGATTTTAAATCTTATTTATGACCTGGAGCGTCTATACGCAATCTGGGTATCATTTTTCTTGTCTTGACATATAGATCGTTGTTTTCATAGCATGGCAGCTCTCAGAGGCCTCTAAAAATGGGAAAGCTCTGGTTTAGAGGATTCGACGAGCGTTCGATAGCGTCCAAGTAGGCTAGGCTAACCCTACTTTTAGATTGAGCTTACTTATGGTATTGGTATACTATTTTTCTAGTTTTGGGCAGGTAGTTGTATCCTGATGTTTCTTAGTACCTTTTTTCCTTTATTTAGCCTATTAGGGCCCTATTTTGGTAGATTTTGGGCCCATTCTCCCCTTGTATATTGTGCTATCATCCTTAGGAGTAGAATTAGTGCTCGTAGTGCCTTGTGATGGATGGGGAAACCTTATACTAGACTTAGTTAGGTTCCAATTTAGGTTTAGTTATCGAGACCTTATAGCGGGCCCCACTATCCTTTGTAGATAGTGTATTTTGGCATGAAGATTCTATAGGCTTAGTTAGATTCTTGACTACTATTTTAGGCTATTACCTTGGGTTAGGTTTGACTTAGACTTGGTTTCTGGCCTATGTTAGCCCCTCTCTTTCGGGTAGAGTAGTAAGAAACCTGAACTATACTTTGTTGATCTAGTATTTGGGACCCACCTTGCCTTAGTAAACTTATCTACCCGAGGTTGGCATTTATGACCTTATGGTCTATAAATAGGCTTGGAAACCTTGATTTTCTCCATGTTAGCTAGATATGCTTATTTTTATATAAATGCATTTTAGTTTCGGTTCAAGTCCAACATATTCTACTAATGTGAGTCCTGGTACGACACTGGGATCAGTTACAGTAATGGTTATGGTTCCTATATGAGCTTTGGTATGGTTTTGGCATTTATTTTATGGTTGAGATTGGCTACTTATGGGATCACTTGTTCCTTGTTACTATGAGTTTTGGTTCTAGTTCGGCATTGGTTTATGATATAGTATGGATTTTCAGGAGTTTTAATGGTTGTTACAAGGAGTATTGGCAGTGGTACTAAGTTCTTTGTTACATGATTCGTGTGGCCTCTTGTTATTACCTACTATTTCCAGTTCGAAGCCAGAGTCTGGCCGCTCGTTATTGCCCATTAGTGTCGGTTCAAGCCCGATATATATCTAGATTTTCATCTTAGATTTGGGGGGAAAAAGTTACTTGAGATCGGTTAAGGTTTCCTATCATAGTTTTCTCTTGTGTGCACCCACCGGCTTATGGGGGCTCGGTAGGGTTAATTGTTTTTTTGTGTGTGTCTTTTGGGCTTATGGGGGCCCAGTTAGGTTATAGTTATCTCATTTCTCTTACTTTTGAGTTATTTATTTTCCTTACTATACTTATTTAGTACAGTAGAAACTTATATTTTACCCTTGTTACTATTAACTTAGCTTATACACTCGCATTATTTTTGTACTTTTACTATATTTGAGCTCAGTCGGCCGATGATGTCTACTGAGTACCCATTGCTTTGGTACTCATACTACAGTTCTGCATCTTTTCTCTAATGTAAATTCGAGTACAAGCCACCGGCATTGACATTATTCTCAGGCCTAACTACTGATCTGGATATAGGGTGAGCTTTTTAGAGTCCAAGGCTAATCCTCCTCCATCTATGTCAGTTACAGTCTTTTGTATTCCGATACTACTATATATATGTATATTTTGGATACTGTCTAGTACTCTTGTTTTTGGTCGTAGTGGCTCTAGTACCGATCTTACCAAGTTATGGAAGGGATTTTTTTGTTCATTTTGTCTTTTCCCTCTCTTGTATTGCATGTTGTGTATGTGTGTGTGTCTATATATATATATATATATATATATATATACTTCCACTTTTATTATGGTTGTATTTGGTATCATCCTTGTTTTCCAATACTTTTCACCCGTTAGCCCATTACTTGTCGTTTTGGACTATGACTTGGCTTACTTATAGGTGGGTTAAAGTAGGTGCCATCATGACCTAAGAAATTGGGTCGTGACAGTTTGGTATCAGAGCCTAGGTTCACCAATATTTTGGTACAAGTGCCGATGTATAGTAGAGTCCTGTGAATCTATACGGAGACGTCTCTATCCTATCTTCGGGAGGCTACAAGACATTTTTAGGAAAATCTCATATTTTTGGTTTACTTTGGTGTGTTGTGTCTGTGTTAGTTTCCAAATTCTTATTTTGTTTCACTTCTTCGCAGATGGTTAGGATGCGAGGCACGGGAACCTGGGATCAGGACCCCAAGCCTGTTGCTAGAGTGCCAGTTTTTGGCAGAGGTCGACCTAGAGGTGGAGATCGATCTAGGGAGCTGTTGCCGGATCATATTGTTGATCCTGAGCCATAGATAACACTAGAGGTACCGTCGTCACAGCAGCAGGTGGGCCAAGTGGAAGCCTAAACCCACCCGTGTTTATATCTTCTACGGTGCTCAAAGATGCCTTGGTTCAGTTATTGGGGTTAGTTGGTGGTCCACCGGCAGATGGGGTAAGACAATAACCCAGGGTTGTATTGGTTTAGGGGCGCAGCCTGCAGTTGCAAATCCTAGAGTAGAGGTTCCGCCAGCACCGATAGTTCCGTAGCTAGTAGTCGCCTAGCCAGTTATGACTATGGAGGAGCAGAAGATGTTGGGCAAAATTCTAATATTGACTCCACCTAGGTTTGTCGAGACCCCAGGAGAGGATGTGTATGAGCTTCTGACTAGTTGTGAGGAGAGGTTATGTAATTTATAGTCGAGTCTCGCGACATGGATTATACTACTTACCAACTTGACTGGACAGTGAGACAGTGATGGAGAGGTTATCATGATTCCAGGCCAGCTGGGTCTCCACCTGCGACTTTGACTCAGTTCTTCGAGGTTTTCTTGGGGAAGTTAATGCCTCGCACTATACGCAGGTGCCTCAGGGATGAGTTTTCTACATTGAGATAGGGTTCTATGACTGTGGCCGAGTATGAAGTTTGGTTTCATGAGCTAGCCCGACATGCTACTATAATTCTGCCTATAGACTACGAGAGGATTTGTTGCTTTGTCAGAGGGTTGAGACTACCACTCCATAGGGCGACTCAGAGTTTGGTGACTTTGGGGAAGTCTTTTACTGATATTGTTGACCATGTTTATACTATCGAGGTGATAAATCATGAGGCCCAAGGGGGAAGCAATAAGAACTCCTGTTATCAGGGTAGTTTCAGTGGGAGTCACATCGACTCACAGTTCAGAGGCTGAGGATTTTTGGGTAGGTACCCCCCGCACCAGTCTTATCAGCACTAGGGTCAGCCTACCAGGCTTTTTTAGGTAGTACTTCAAATTTTAAGTAGAGGTCAACCCAGTTATGGTAGTTTGGGTGGTTAGAGCAGTAGTCAGTCTGTGAGGGGTGTTCAGTCAGGGTCATCAGGCCAAGGTAGCTATTTTGGGTCACCCAGACCTTCTAGGCAGAGCAGGGTACCAGGAGCTTATTATGAGTATGGTATTTTTAGCCACTTTGCTAGAGAGTGCCCCTGTTATGGGGTGATTGAGCATGTAGTTCAAAAAGCTCAGCCGATTAGATTAGTGCCATCACTGGTTAGGGGTGGTGCTCAAGGTCGTAAGGGTGGTCCCTAGGGTTCCAGAAGTGGTCCCCAGGCAGGTAGGATAGGTGGTCGGGAAGGCACCAAGTCCGGTAATGGACAACGCCATTTGTATACTGTTACATGGTAGGCCGGAGGCTGAGGCTTTGTTTTCTATGATTACAGGTATGATTTAGTATGCCATCAACCAACTTCTTCTTTATTTGATCCCAGTTTCACATTTTCGTATGTTTCTGCTTATTATGCACTGTAGTTGGATTTGTCTTTAGAGTCTCGATCTGTACCGTTGCATGTAGCTACCCCCATGGGTAATTTCTTAGTAGTGGATCAGGTATATAGATCATGCTTGGTGACTATTCAAGATTTTGATACTCGGGTTGATCTTATTATGTTAGATATGGTGGATTTTGACTTGATTCTGGGCATGGACTGGTTATCCCCTATCATGCTATCTTAGATTTCTTTGCCAAGACCATTACCTTAGCTATACTTGCCATACCCCAGATTGTATGGCAGAGTTCTTTTAGGCGTGCACCGACGGGGATTATTTCTTATATTCGGGTTAGGAGACTGGTTTTTAGGGGTTATGAGTCATTCCTTACCTATTTTTAGGATGTTAGTGCTGTGATTCCTTTGCTGGACTCTATTCCAGTTGTTTGTGATTTTTCGGATGTTTTTCCTACTACCCTCAGGCCAAGAAGCCGACCTATTTCTATGGCTCCTGCCAAGCTAAAAAAGCTAAATATTCAGCTTCAGGATCTTCTGGGTAAAGGTTTCATCAGACTGAGTGTATCGCCTTAGGGTGGTCCGATTCTATTTGTGAAGAAGAAAGTTGGTTCTATGTGTCTATTTATCAACTACGGGCAACCGAATAAGGTAACAGTGAAGAATAAGTATCCTATACTTCCTATCAATGATTTGTTTGACCATTTTTAGGGTGTAGCGGTGTTTTCTAAGATTGATTTGAGGTCTGGTAACCATCAATTGAGGATTAGGGCATATGACATCCCTAATACAACCTTTAAAACTCATTATGACCATTATGAGTTCCTGGTGTTGTCTTTTGGGTTGACCAATGCCCCAGTAGCATTTATGAATTTGATGAACTACATTTTCAGGCCTTATTTGGATGGAATCTTTCGTGATCATTTTCATTGATGACATTTTGGTATATTCACGGAGTAGGGAGGGGCATAAGCAGCATTTAAGGATTGTGCTCCATACTTTGAGAGATTATAGCTTTATGCCAAGTTCTCAAAGTGCGAGTTCTGGCTTGATTTTGTACCTTTCTTGGGGCACGTGATATTAAAGGATGGTGGTGGACCCAGCAAAGATTGAGGCTATTCATGATTGGGCTAGGCCTACGTCTCCTACTAAGGTTCGCAGTTTCATTGGATTAGTAGGTTACTACTGGCAGTTCATTGAGAGTTTTTCTTCTATTACAGCCCCTATGACAAGGTTGACTAGGAAGGAGGTTCCATTTCAGTGGTCTATGAGTTGTGAGGTGAGCTTTCTTAAGATCAAGGACTTGTTCACTTCAGCTCCTATCCTGACTCTTCCAATTGAGGGTGAGGGGTTCACCGTCTATTGTGATGCTTCTGGTGTTAGTTTGGGGTATTTTCTGATGCAGCGGGGCCGTGTTATTCCATAGGCATTGAGGAAGCTAAAGGTGCATGAGTGCAACTACCCCACTCATGATTTGGAGTTGCCTACGGTAGTTTTTGCACTTAAGATTTGGAGGCATTACTTGGATGGTGTTCGTTGTGAGATCTTCACTGACCACCATAGTCTTTAGTACATTATAACCTACAGGGAGCTTAATTCGAGGCAGCGTAGATATATTAAGTTGCTGAAGTACTATGATATCTCTATTCTATACTATCCAAGTGAAACAAATATGGTAGCGGACACCTTGAGCCGGAAAGGCAGTGAGTTTGGGTAGCTTGGCCTTTATTTTAGTTTTGCTGTAGACGTTGGCTTTGGATATCTAGTCCTTAGCCAACATGATGGTTTGTCTTGATATATCCGACCCCATGAAGATTTTGGCTAGTGTTAAGGCTAGATCTACCTTGTTGAAGTAGATTTGGAGTCATCAGTTTGAGGATGACATGCTTCATAGCATTCTAAGGCAGATGTTGAGGAGTAAGTCTAGAAGGGCTACCTTAGATTCTGAGGGTGTTCTGAGATTTAACGGCCGAATTTGTGTTTCAAGGATTGGAGATTTGATTCAGTTGATACTTTGTGAGGCTCATAGCTCTAGATATTTTATTCACCCCGAGACAGCTAAGATGTATAAGGATTTGAGGCAGCATTACTGGTGGAATAGTATACAGAGAGATATTGCAAAGTTTGTGGCTCGGTGCCTATATTATCTGTAGGTAAAGGCCGAGCATCAGAGACCTGGTGAATTTCTTTGGAGTTACCCATTCCCAAGTAGAAGGGGGAGTGGGTCTCTATGGATTTTGTAGGTGATTTGCCTCGCAGTTCCCGTGGTTCTGATAACATTCGGGTTATCATGTTTCGATTGACCAAGTCCACCCATTTCATCCCAACTTAGACTTCCTTCAGTGCTTAGAGGTTAGCCCGTATCTATATTCGAGAGGTGATTTGCCTTTATTGGGTGCCTGTGTCCATTATTTTAGATCGAGGCTCTCAGTTCACTTCTATCTTCTGGATGATATTTTAGGAGGAGTTGGGTACCCAGGTTGATCTTAGCACTGCTTTTCATCCCTAGATAGATGGGCAGTCGGAGCAGACTATTCAAGTTTTAGAGGATATTCTCCGTGCTTGTGTGTTGGATTTTGGAGGTCAATGGGACCAGTTTTTAGCTTTGGCAGAGTTTTCTTATAACAATAGCTATTGTTCGAGTATTTAGATTGATCCATTTAAGTCATTGTATGGTAGGCGTTTTGGTCTCCAATTGGTTGGTTTGAGACTTCTAAGGTGTCACAACCCGAATTCCAATGGGGCGGACTGACACCCGAAGCCGATAAGGCCCGAGAGAACCAATCTTTACTCCTGTCGATTCATATGCATGCCATAAGAAACATCACCACCACGTAAGGACATAAAATGCTAATAGCGGAAATCATCGAACATGTGATACATACATACGCGAAACTTGGCCGTTAGGGCCATCAAGTCAAAATGGACATACATCTTTTACATTCACATACCCACATATATCTACAAAAGCCTATAACAGAAGCACATACATAACCATCCTAAAGTCGGGACAAGTCCCCGCTTTATACAATATTTACAATACCAAAACCAATATACAACTGTGACTCGAAAAGCCCCGAACCAACTGGAGCTCACCAAAGTTCAGTAGATGATCCGCAGCTTATTGAGGAGGTCTACTAGTACCTGTGCCTGCAGCAAGTAAGGTAAGTCTCACAAGGGACGTCAGTATGAAGAATGTACTGAGTATGTAAGGCCATAAGAAACAGTATGATACATAAATACTTCAATGGAATCAAATATAAGTGAATAACCAATGTGGATGAGTCACCATTCTATATGTATAGAACTATGTACATTATGTGGATTACTTTCTTTTCTGTTACTCTCATTCATTCGTTCATCACTCACTTCTTCATTCACTACTCATCCTCCCATTCTTACAATGCCCGGGCCCCAAGCTGATCAGTGGGTAATCAACAGTTTTCGGGATCAACCCATGCTAGGCTTTTCTTTTGCCCCTGGGATACCACCCGTAGTAGCGGGATTGACCCATGCTAGGTGTTCTTTTCACCCATGGGATACCACCCGAGATATTAGGATCGACCCATGCTAGGTATTTTAACCCCTAGGATACCACCCAAGAATAGAGACTTCATTACCTCTCTTCTTAGTCTTTGAAATAGTTCATTCGATGATTATGTCATTATGGGAACTTTTGAATATAACATTATTGGAACTTGGAACCATGTTCATAATTACATGACACATTAATGACAATAAATCAAGAATAAGGTCTATATGATTAACAATAGATGATAACCGGAAATGAGATACCTTAGAACATTTCGGAAATGAGTAAGTACCATAACAAGGTGAATACTATATGTTGCAGAAGGATACGGAAAGAGTAACCTTACATACCTTATCTTCTCAATATGAACACTCAATCCTATATGTGAATACAATAGTCCAGCTTCTTCCTTACGTCTTACTCTACAATACAAGTACATACCGGAGCTTACATTAACAACTAGTTACCATAAAAGTGTACAAGAAGACAATGAGCTATATGACTGCCGTATAACGTCATGTCAACCTTTACAATACAATCCAATGCATTATCATACCAACAACACCATAACATTCCACACATTGACCAAGACATCATACATCAATAGCATTTCACACCACGTTTACCCTTTATGCCTCCTTATTATCATTCCGTCACAATTACTCCATCAAATTGCCGCATAACAACATATGAACTACAATCCATAATTAATATCACCCAACATGCCTCCATACGACCCCTTAAAGTCATTAAAACGGTATCATAAGTTGATAATTACATCCAAAAAGGGTATAGGGGACTTCGGAGATCAAAGAGAGACAAAAACATACAAAACGGAATTCTGGTGTGACATGCGAAGCCACCTGCGCCCGCAGGTGGATGACATGAGGCTGCAGGTGGCCCTTGGTAGTGTCCAGGGGCACCTATATTGGCATCTACGCCCGCAGGTGCCTTCGTCTGCGGGGGCGGATGCCCAACTCAGCCAAAAAGGGTCCTTTTTGGGTCGTCCTTTGTGTAATAAATGGTCCAAGGCCATAAGTAAGCTTTTATTTACATATTTTTGGTGACTTGGATGCCAACGAACATTCATGGATCCACAATGCACATAAATAACACCAAAACTACACTTTCCTTTCAATACATCACCAAATCCATGACCAATTTCACAATAACAATTCCAAACATTATACACAAGGATAAAACAAGTTAAGGCTAAAATCACATATCACATGTCAACATAGAATCCATCAAGTTCACTTCCTTTAAGACTACAAGTTCATTTTCAAGTTTACAAGGCAAAACCCGTCTCCGATTAAGCAAAAGTACACTACTTTACATATAGTGACTGCCCAACACCGTGGCAACATAACCAACATGATTTAGACACCATATTAAGAATATAATATATTAAACCATTAGAATAAATACTTACCAAAGCTTGCAAGGAGTGATCTTGTCCAAATAAATGGCTTAGGGTTTGAGAGCTTGAGAAATATCTTGTCGAATTGTCTAGAATGCCATGTGTGTTTTGTGGAAATAAAATCTGATTTTTATCTTGTTTTATATGGTCCCTTAAGTCATCCTTAGCCACATACACCACATTAAATTAGGGGATTACTTGGTCAATTGAAAAAATGGGTCAAATTCCATTTTGGGCCATGTCTTTTTATGGATTTTGGACCTCATTTGGGCCTAATGGAACATGATTCACTTAAGCCCAACAAATTAATGCATAAATTCATCAACTCTCTCATGTTTAAATGATTATATAAATTTTAAGGTAGTATCATGGGTTCAGGAATGTACGGGGTGTTACATTCTTCCCCCTTAAAAACATTCGTCCTCGAATGTTAGTGACATTATGCAATTTAAACAATGGCAAGTCTAGAATCATTCATCATATTAGCATATATACATACTCAATGCTTATTACTTACTTGTCATTGTTCCGAACTTGTATCGTGAACTTGTTCTTTCCCTTGGAACAAATGAAGGTACTTGGACTTCATCATTTCTTCAGCTTCCCATGTGACCTCTTTTATTTGCTGATTTCTCCAAAGTACCTTTACGGAAGCTACATCTTTATTTCTCAACCTCTTCACTTGTCTATCTAGAATTGCAATAGGTATCTCCTCATAGGTAAGATCCTCCCTAACTTGCACATCTTCAATGGGAGTAAAACGAGATGGATCCCCTATGCACTTTCAAAGTATCGAAACATGAAATACTGGATGAACTGTGGAGAGTTCTTGGGGTAGTGCCAACTCATACACAACTTACCCAAATATTCTAATAATTTCATATGGGCCTATATAATGTGGGCTCAATTTTCCTTTCTTTCCGAATCGCATTACCCCTTTCATCAGTGACACCTTCAAAAATACCCAATCACCTATGGCGAATTCGAGCCCTCTTCTTCTAACATTAGCATATGACTTGTGTCGACTTTGGGACGTTTTTAGCCGTTGTTGAATCACTTTAAAGTTCTCCATATCCTGATGAACAAGATCTGGCCCAAGTAAGGTAGTTTCACTCACTTCAAACCATCCAATTGGTGATCTACATTTCCTTCCTTACAAAGCTTCATAAGGTGCCATTTTAATACTTGAATGATAGCTATTGTTGTAAGCAAATTCATCTTGGAATACTGCATTGCTCACAAACTACTACCAGTTGTGTTGAAAACATATTCACTTATTCTAAAGAAGGTGTTAGACAATATTTTGGAAGTCCCTTGGAATATTTCTATAGAGGTGAAGAAAATTGATAACTTAAGGAAGAAGTTCTCAGATTTGGTTAAAGTGGCACACATATTAAGAGAAGGGAACAAAGTGGCGGATTATTTTGCTAACATTATTTTTCTTTTGCAGGTACAAACTACATTCAATATACTAACATTCAGCAGGTACTAAATGTAGGAAAAGTAATTCTAGATATGGAGAAGAGGTAAATCCCAAATTTATGCATAAGGAAATATCAAAACAAAGAGTATTAGTTAGGGTAACAAGTCATTAATGAGGTATAGAACAAGTGAGAATAATAGGTCAGGTGAGGAATAACAACATACTAGCAGTAAAAGAAGATAGAAAGTCCCAGATCTGAAGGAATTTGTCCCTGAACAGTGGTATTAGCTCCATTAGTGCTCAACCTATTAAACTATGGGTTTCTTCAGATTCGTATGTATTTTCAACTCGATTAAAAGGAAAATGGAAGTTTACACTCACCGATCTATGAACACTACAGTTTTAGCAAAGCTTTGCTGAAGGAGCTTTTGATGAGCTAGAGTCTTCGCGCTTGTAAGAGCTTTAAGTGTCTTCAATGACATCTGCTCGAGCTTGCTTTATGCTAAGACCAGATGTGATAGTAAGTGATGATTACAATGGACAATCACCTTTTGTTCGCCTTCCCACTAGAGTTCTATCGGCTTCTACGATGTGGACGATAAAGATGATAGTGAAGAGGCATTTTACTTCCTTTTTTGTTTTTGTTTTTACTGATAGGTTTTGTTGTTGCCTTTGTTATTTTTTTATTTTTGGGTCTGGGCCTTTATTTGGGCTTGAATTTTTTGTACATGTTTTGCTTATTTTAATAAATGGACGATTTGGCCTGTTTAATTCAAATAAAAATGTACTTGTGTATTTGAGACATAGATAATGTAATGTTGTTGAGTCATGGTTTGTTGACTCGGAGTCTTGTTGGTAGTCATGGTTTTGACTTGAGTTATTGTCCATCTTGACTTGTATTTGACTGAATTTTATGGTGTTGTGAACAAGAATACGTGTTATATACTTGAGGTATGGTTACATGGTAGGTGTTCATGGTTATTCTTTCTCTAATAAATTATGGTTACTTGTTCACATATCTTATTTTGGGTTGGCCGATGACCCTACCAGTACACCGTTGTTTCTTGTGTACTGATACTACACGTGCTCTTCTTTTTGTTAAGTACAGAGCATTTTTCTGCAACTGTTTCAAGACATTAGTTGTAGAGCGATAGCATTCAAACTAAACGGTGAGCTACATCTTCCAAGATGCCAGGAGTTCTTCACTTAGTTTTTGGTCCATTGTTTTGGACTTCGATATTTTCACTTGTTTTTGGGTTGAACCCATTTCACAGACAATTGTAGTGTTTTGGTACAATGACTTACAGGTTCTAGGGGATTGGTTAGTATTCATTTTTTTTCGCATTTGGTATTTCATTTAGAAAATTTGAGACTTTATTTTATTCAATGAAAAAAAGTTAGTTTCCTTATTATGGCTAAGTGTTGGGCTTGAAAGTTTTGGGTTAGATGGTTCTCACACAAGAGGGTTAGTGTGAGTGACACTCACGATGGGTTTAGATAGTGATAAAGTTGGTATACAGAATCATACAAAGATTTTTGTACTTTTTTCGAGAGGCTATAAGACTTTAGGAAACTATCATTTCTTTCTCCTTTCGTGCTAAAACTTGATTCCAATTAGTATCTAGTGATCTAAATTGGTATCTGACCTTTTTTATTCTTTTGTCCGCTGATGGTGAACACTAGAACGAATAGAGCTAGAGTCTCAACCCTCGCACCAGCAACTCTAGCTGCAAAATTAATTATTCGGGGATGAGGACAAAGAAGTGGTAGGGAAAGGGGAAGGAGAGAAACACCTGCTAGGGGTGGAGCTCAGGCAACATCTGATCAGGCCCGTCAGAGTTCAGTAACACCACCCCCATTCCATGATCATTATGAGAAAGTTGAGGTGATGAATGTGGATGTTGTAGAGAAGGAGGAGGTGGCGCCAGTTGGGGGTGCAACTCTTCCCTTGATGTCTTCTGAGATGATCTAGCAGGTGCTTTCTTTTTGGAGTGGATTGAACAGTACTGGGGCCACTCCTTCTATGCCTGGTTATTAGTTTCAAGGTGTTCAACTGATTGCTACAACTGCTCCTAGAATGGGTGAGGCCTTGGGGACTGAGATTTTCCCTCTCCCAGTGTTAGGTCCTTTCATGACTCAGACTGAACATGACATGCTGACCAAGTTTCTGAAGATGAAACCTCGTACTTTTATTGGCTATGAGACTGAGGATGCATTTGAGTTCATTAGTGATTGTTATGAAAGGCTGCATAAAATGGGTATTATTGAGTAGCACAGTGTTGAGTTTGTTACTTTTCACCTGCAAGGTGATGCCAAGAAGGTGTGAAAGGCATATGTGGCGTGTTGGTCACTAGCTTTGCCTCTATTGACATGGGCTCAGTTTCATACCCTATTTTTGGAGAACTATGTACCTTGTACTCTTTGTGATCACAAGAAGGATGAGTTTCGAGCCCTTAAGCAGGGCAATATGTCTGTTGAAGCTTATGAGGCCAAGTTTCATGCTTTGTGACATTATGCTTCTCAATTACTTGGTACAGAGGATGAAAGGATTCTATTGTTTGTAAAGGGCCTGAACACAGACTTGCAAGGTTTGTTTGTTCATATGACTTCTGCAGGGAAGACATTTAATGAGGTTGCTGATTATGAGAAATAGGTAGAAGGGGTAAAGCAAGTTGGTCAGGAAAAGGTGTTAGCAAAGAAGTCTTAGAATGCGGATAACTTTGGCAGTATTTATTCCAAGGGTCATAGCCATCAGGCCTATCCAGCTAGCCCTATTAAGTAAGCTCTGCTAGCTTCTACAGGGGGTCAGTTAGGGGCCATTCAGCAACCCTCGGTTGCTAGAGGCCAAGGGGTTCCTTATTATTTGGCTAACATACCTTTTCTTGATTGAGGTTGCTATACTTGTGGTGTTGTGGGGAACTTAAAAAGAGAGTGACCTCAGAGATAGGTTGGGTTACAAGGCCATTAGCAGTCTAGAGTTGTGGTTCCTGCTGGTAGTGGTGGTGAAAGTGATGGTAATGGTATCCACAGGGTGGGTAGGGTAATCATCAAGGTAGTCGTGGTGGAAATTAAGGTGGTGGTAATTCAAGGAAATATAGAGCGTAACCTACTAGGGAGGTTGCCTAGATTGATGATATAGTTCATGGTTATGTCTTCCCAAGCAAGACTGAGACCGAGGCTTCCGATGTCGTTATTATAGGTACTATTTTTGTCAGTGACCTGATGTCTATTGTTTTGTTTGATCCGGGTTCCACTTACTCTTATGTATATGTTAGATTTTCCTTAGGATTGGAATTGATTTGTGATATACTTGACTCTTCTGTTTATATGTCTACTCTGGTTTGACACTCTGTGGTAGAGACCCATGTGTATCGTGCTTATTCTATATTGTTCATGGGTTTTCAGATTTAGGTAGACTTGATAATCTTGGATATGCTTGATTTTTGACATTATCCTGGGTATGTCTTGGTTATCTTTGTATCATACTGTTCTAAATTGTAATGCTAAGACAGTGACTTTAGAGATGCCTGGGATGGATAAGTTAGAGTGGGAAGGTTTATATATGATAGTAGCATAGATGGCACGTGTCTCGCAAGACCTTTCACATGTAGTCATTAAAGGGATCTCCAAGACCTTCAAATGAGGCTCATACAAAATAAAGCTTGGGAGAAGCTTGAAGAATGTCAATGGAAAACTTACAATGTGTGGAAGGTTCATCTGAGTAAAGTAGAGGAGAAAAGGAGGTAAAGAAGGCATCCAAACAAGGCCCTTGTCTCATTAAGGGAAAAATTATAAAAACTAATGTCTTCTTTATTTTCTTAGTATAAATAAATTCTTTTTCATTTTGGAAGACTTAGTTTATGTTGGATATTGAATTCTCTTAAATTTTAGCTTCTACTTAGTGAATCCCTTAAGGATTAGTGAGTGATTAGTGATTGAACTCTTAATTATTAGTTAACTTCTTGTCTTGATTAATCAAAGTGTCACCCATTTGTGGCAATTATTGGTTTTCTTTGATAGTTTGAGTTGGATTAATTTATAGGAATTGAAATCAACTGGGAGTTGAGGGTTTTATCCCCTTGTTGCCCATAATTTCCTTTCCTTCTTATTAATCCACATATCCTTTTTCTTTAGTTCCTTTCCTTGTATTTTGATTCTTATCATTTGGTATCAAGAGCCAAGGTTTAGGTTTGTTTTCACAAATCTAAATCTTGAGATTTTGATCTTTTCAAAAATCCAAAAATCATCCAAAAGGAAAAATCTAAAAAATCCGAAAATATTTTTTTTTTGATTTGTTAATTTTGGCACTAGATTTGTATTCCCTAGTGTCATTTGAGTCTAGATTTTGAATTTCATGCAATTTGGAGTTGTAGAAAAGAAGTTGCTAATAAAGGGCTTTGGAGCTTTTAAACTTTACAAGCTTTAAAAGGGGTTTCTTGATTGAGGAGGAATTGAAGCTCAAAAACTATTGGGGTTTGTTTCCTAAGTCGAGGGGAAGACAATACTAAAATTTGAGGCAATTCCGAGTTGATTTGGAGGTACTGGGTTTTGGTGTGTGTTCTTGCTGTACTTGAGCTTCTTCAAATTATTTTTGAAGAAGAAGGAAGAAAAAGTACACCTTGATCCAAATTTTCCGAGTCAAAGTTGGTCAAGTGTTTGTGGGTCCACTAGTTGAAATTAATTTTTTTTTAGGAAAATCCACGTGGACAGACCACGTCAGCAGTCAACGGTCAAAGCCAAACATTGAATGCTAACGCAATAGCCATGCAGAACAACCGCGTCAGCAACAGGCCAACAATCTAGCCCCCATCGCCTGATAGGCACGTGTATTACAAGTACAGAGACCAAAAAATTGCATGTTTCCCATAGAAAAAAATTTGGGTCCCAAATTTATTTTTCTAAGTATCCAAACTTCGTGATTTTTTTTCTACACATTTTTGAGTTCGATTTCTCAACTATTTATCAAGTAATTAACATCTTTAATCACTTGTTAACTAGTTTCTAAACATCAAATCATCTCTTTGATTCTTCAAATTAATTAAACATAGGTGATGACGTTGGCGGTCAACAGTTGAGTCCAATTTTTTTGTGCTTATTTTCTTCTACTTTTCTCATCTTAATTCATAGATCAACTTCTTGATTCAATTCCTTTTAGCTTTAATTGAGTCATCCTTCTTTCAAGTGTCACAAGAATTCGCTCTACCACAAAGGATAGGTGAACTTGAATTAATCGAGCGAAGCATGTTCACTACCAATTTTGAGTCGACGCCATAAGAGGTGAGTTGAGAGTTTACATACGAGTGAAGTGAGGATTTTATTACTAATCTCATTTGTTGAGTTTTGTAGGTATCATGTCTAATTCAAATACAATTGGGGAGAGCTCAGAGAACATCATGGAGGTTATCAATAACCTCTCTAAGAAAATGACGAAAATGAGGATGGAAATGAATGGATGGTTAGGAGGTATGGAGGAAAGGTTGGCATGGGTAGAGAGTGAGACTAGATAAGGAACACTTCAATCACCAAAAATGAGGAGATGAGAAGGGTGTCAGTGCAATCCACCACTATAGCTCTGGAACAAGCTCACAACCTAAGTTACCCTTCACCAAATCTAACCCGAAACTACCAACAACCTACCTTCAAAATGACCAATCTGCCAAACCACCCAAGACATGCTACATCACATCCAAATCCACAATCGTATCACCACCCACAAGAGGACCGTCCTTTTATGGCAAACCAAGTTCCACACTAAACTCCACTTGGAAATTCATCAAATATATCCTTCTATGAATACACCACAAACACCCTACCAAGGCTATGAATACTATACATCACCTCCATGAAACACACCACAAACACCCTACCAAGGCTATGAATACTATACATCACCTCCATGAAACACACCACAAACACCCTACCAAGGCTACCAATACCAAAATCCTCTCTATGATGAAATGTAACACCCCAAAAATCCAAGCTAAGATTAGAATCATTCTTCAAGCATATATAGAACCAAATTTATTGATTTGGTAGAATGAGAAGTTAATTATACATGAATTAAGGCCACAAGTAACTCCTAGATCATAGCCAAGTTGAAACCTTCCTTACCGATTGATTTCTTGTGTAGAATCTTTCTAAAATCAACTTCAAACGAGAATAACTCTTAGATTATAAAGCTTTTTTAGGCTAAAAATCCACCAAATTACAGGTATTTGAGTCTTTTTTCCAACCCATACAATTTATTGTTCATCCAGTATTGTAGTAAAAAGTTCTGACCATTTTACTGAAGCACTATCAAGCTATCAGATTGGACAACCCATACCACGACCAAGATCCCACGGTCGTGTAAAGAACCCACGTTCACTGGATGTGCTCGTATGATGAAGTTCAAAGATCTTAAAAGGCCCCTAGAACCCACAATTCCATACCACGATCGTGGGAGGGTCCGTTTGAAGTCCAAAATCAAAATTTTCAGCAACTTTTTTATACGGGTATTCCAATCTTTTCCCATCTCTTTACCTCCTAAACTATGTTGTTTAATCTATCCTAAGGCTGAATATAAAGACAAAACTACTCCTAATACCTTATTCACTCGGAATCACACGAAAATACTCAGAGAAACATGAGAATAGGCAACTTCATCTTCTCCAAAACAAGAAATTAGGGTTCTTCATCTTCAAGCTCAAATCCTCCAAACTTTTGTTCAAGAATATTCAGTAATAAGCTATGTGGGTATTCAATAAGGATCTCCTTTCATCCTCTTGCCCAAATTATAGTTTTTATTCATGATTCTATGATTCCCATGAACTAGGGTTTTTACCCAATTATGATTCCATGCTTAAATTCAGTTTTCCATGATATATTTTTCATTCATAAGCATGGTTTAATGATTATTCATGATTTATTAGGGCTATATTACAGAATTCATGTTATTATCAAGTCCATACATAATTTACATGATATTACTTAAGATTTCAAACATATGATCAAGATATGTATGATGTATACATTTTCAAGACTATTAAGCATTATTTATCATGATTTGATGAATTGATTCATTCTATATTAGTTGACCTGCCATGTTTTTCCATTGAATTTAGTATCTTTACATACTTAGAATTATGAACCCTCAGTATGTTGATAAATTCATGATTTTGGACTTGTGTTATAAAATTTCATGTTATCTTAAGATTAAAGAATTTGTCATAATAGTTGCATTCTTTAGAGATGGTAGGTTATGAACGCCCGATGACTTTGGATATCATGCATTATGTTAGTCAAACACTCAATCCTTCAGTTTTCATGACTTAGAATATTTTCAGATAAAGCACTTATCTTTGAGTCTCAGAACTTTAGTATTATTGAGCTATTCAGTATTTGAGTTTATATTCAGTTGGGAGTAGTACTTGGCAATAAGCATATGCAGGGATGAAGGAACACTCGTTATTTAGGCTGAGACCTTTAGTAGAAGTCCCTAAGTCCCAGAACTACAATCCCATTATAAGTTCTAAAGGGTTTTCCGTCAGACCAGGCTTGACACCTTAGTCCTTTTGGACATCAATTTAGTGGTACCTTATCAGATCAGTATTTATACCCTGGGAAGGTATATTGGGCCCTTTTTGATGGGGATTATACATCGAACTCCATGTTTATCTCACATGGTTATATGTTGGTTAATAGTATCTCCCACATTTGAACTCAGTTATTGCATGACCTTGTAATCAGTTTAATCAGTACAATATTGATCAGTTACATGTTTATTTACTTGGCCATTGCGTCAGTTCACATCTCACAATTTCAAACTCAGTATTTATACATGACCCTCAATTTAGTTTTACGTGCTTTAATACTATGAATTTTTAGATTATTATATCATCTCAGTATATATGTATTTCATATAGTACCATTGTACTTCAGAGCAACTCTTTCATTTAATACAATTTACAACATGTTCTGTATTAGCTTTAGATCAAATAAAATAATCATGCATCTATAACTTTCTAGTTTTTCAGAAATATTCTAGCTCATGATTCAAAGATTTCATTGTCTCAAAACTTTTACATACAAATATGTTTTAAATGCATATTTCAGTAAATGGTTTGTGTCCTCAGTTTTAAAGCAGGTTTTAAGTGTTTTCATGACTAGTGCATATCTCATATACTCAGTACATTCAAAAATACTGATCGCATACCTCTTCTACCTATATTTTTCATATGATATAGATTCAGGGGTTTCTTATCAGGATCATAGTCAGACAGATCACATCATACAACTAGCAGGTGATGAGTTCTCTTATTTTGAGGACTCAAGTCAGCTGTAGTTCTAGTATTTTAGTTCTATTCTTATGTATTGATTAGATATAATTGGGGGTTATGTCCCAGCTACCTAAAGTCAGTATTAGTAGAGGCTTCACAGACAGTCAGAGTTATTGTTTGCAGTTTTAATTCCTCTTTCTTGTAGATTTCAGTGTTGTAAACTTTTAATAGTAATGTATTGAAACAACTTATCTCATGATTATGTTGACGCTCAATTAGTTTAGCTTTTATACATGGTTTAATCAGTTGCTTATGCATTATGATAGTACCATGGGTTAGCTTGGGATCACTTGTAGTTCTAAGCACCATGTTACAACTAGGGGGTAGTCTCAGGTGGTGACAAACTTGGTATCAGAGCACACAATTCAAGTGTACTATGGTGTCTATGAAGCCGTGTCTAGTAGAGTCTTGCAGAATGGTATGGAGACATCTGTACTTTTCTTCGAGAAGTTGCATGGTATTTAGGAAGTATTTCCCTTCTTTCATATCTTAGATTGTGTAGCAGATATATTATCTAAGAAATTTATTCAAATTTGAGCATTGCTCCATTCCTGCTGACTATGTTTGATTTTCAAGGTTACAAAAATAGTCGAGATTGAATTTCTACTGATAGAGCTTTCTAAGATAGAACCTACAGACAGTTATAAGATTGTACACGGGCTTAAGAGGATCCCATTAGTGCCTCTAAGTTTAGAATTTTAAAAGAGTTCACTCTTGTTCATGTAAATCGTGTGGTAAGCCAAAGTCAAATGTGCTTTTAGATCCCTTCTCAGAATCCTATGGCAGGATAACCAAGATTTAGAAGCATGAGCCTAGAAGTGTAGTAGCAGTTGAGTGGGGATAGTGCTTATCAGAATTTAGTAGATAGGAGTTATGTATCTATTAAGCCAACAAGGTGTTGTTTAGACTTTATGATAGCACTTTGAGAGTGATTTACCTATTGAAGGGACTTAGAGTATGTCAATGCTTTAGCAAGGATCAAGCCTAGGCAGTGACCAGAAAGAAAGAGAAGCTTGTTAAGGTTGAGTATGTTCACAAAATTTTGTGTGGACTAGTGTTTCATGATTCCCATCCAGTAGTAGTAAGTTAGTATAGTGCATGAAAAGTTGTGGGGATGTCCATGTTAAGTGTTAGAATCTAAGTTTGGATTGTGGATGATCAAGCAAATAGAGAGAAGAGTTTTAAATTCTAGAACAAAAGGGTATGTACTTAGGGTATTGTGATACTATATAAGATTCTAAGTTAATAAGCATTTAAGTTATAGTATGATCAACTAATGAGGCTACAGAAAGCTAAGAGTTGTATCTAAAAAGGAAGTACTAGTGGTGGGTTTTACACTTATAGATATAGTCTTTCAGGGGAGTTTAGTATTTATAAGTATATTCATACCCAACCACTAGAGTGAAGTGATTATAGTTTAGTTTAGAGTTAATTGATTAGGTCCACATACTTAGAATACTGGATTAAATCTAAGAGGGAGATGATAGAATAAAGAAATAAGTCAGGTTTTCAGATTCTGCTAGTGATGCTAGTGAGTTCTAGAACAATACTAGGGGAAGCAGATACCTGACCCATTCTTATCTCTGTATATTTATTGTACTTCAGTCATTACGACACTCTACTCATGCCTTGCATGTCAGCTCCATGATCATAACTCATATTCATGCAGTTTATAGAAAATCATGTCCATTCTTAATTCCTAGTATGAAGAGTAATAGTTCACTAAGTAGTAGAAATCATACTCTATGAACCTATGAATTCCAGTCTTATGCCATACAACTCATGACTCATGCACTCATGTTTTACAGTATGCTAAGTTCCAGGTACTAATGATATGTCCTTGATGACTAGTGAGATCACACTACGTCATGTATGCTCTCAGATCAGATCTCTTGAACAAGTTCATTCATATTATACTTTACCCCTCAAGCCCTAGTTGAGTGTAAAAGTTATAAAAATCCTTAAGTCAAGATTTCTCAGTATTTCTCTTATTCTATATAATCATGTCCTAGGGTTTCAGTGACCCTTCTCATGTTTTGATGGTGATGTTGATGGCAGTTGAGTCATAGGCTAAACTGATTTGTTGATGTACATGCGTATAATGACTTATGATGGTTAGTGACACTTTGATTAGAACTTAAGGTTGATTTTCAAAGGCAGCAAGAAGAAGTGTATCTTTGAGGGTGATAGCTCAAAGTGAATATAGAATATAGATTTTCGTAGTTATAGTGTAGTCAATTTAGTAGTGGTGCTTTATATATCCGAGTTAAGCTTGAACCGAGTACGAGCATGCAACTAGACTTAGCCTCTAGTATCCATTTATAGTGTATCCCTAAAAGAGTTAGAAAATTTCAGCCAGTTGAGTGATATGTTCATATAAGGTGCATGGTTGAGAAATATTGCCAAGTTGGAAGGTTATCAATCATATTTCTTAAAGCATATTAGTCCTATTCTTATTTTTGGCCTAAGATACTCTCGTTTCATGATAGGTAGTTTTGACCAAAGGTGTCTTATATTCAAATCTATACCATTCCTATTCTATGAGCTCCAATCAACAGAGTAGGATGCTCAAACCATGTTGGAACCTTAATTTAGATATCTCACTCAGATCATGCCTGAAATTCTTTCCTCCCTAATGATATTAGAACCTTTGACAAGAAGTGTTGAATGTAACAGATATTCCTTTCTTAGTGACTCTTAGAAATTTCATATCATTATCTATCACTTTGTAGTTGTACTTATATGTTCGAGTCATGAATACTTTATTGAGTTATAAGCCCTCACTATGAACCAATCCTTATAGCCAGCAATTAAGTCCAGAGATCAGAAAGACAATTCCAGTAGTTTCCCATCCTCCCTTCTAGTCTTACTATCCTAAGTTCATATTTGTTCCTACTCTATGCAAGCTCTTATGTGCATTCGTGTTATGTGTAAATACAATCGAGTCTTATTTCAATCCTAAAACCCAATTCGGGGTAATAATTTCCTCCTTAGTATTTCTCTCAGTCTCATGTCACTCAGTTGCTCACATGTCTTAGTATGCATTCATAAATTCAGTCCAGTCCATGTTTCAGTTAGAGATTCAGTTATCATGTCAGTATTCAGCTCTTAGAACTCAGTTTTGGTATTGCAGCTCTTTTCCTATCCTTGCAACTCAGTTGGTTTTCATTAGAGGATGAATGATCCCAAGGGAGAGATATCGTAACACCCCAAAAATCCAAGCTAAGATTAGAATAATTCTTCAAGCATATATAGAACCAAACTTAGTGATTTGGTAGTATGAGAAGTGATTTAGACATGAATTAATGCCACAAGTAACTCCTAGCTCATAGCCAAGTTGGAACCTTCCTTACCTATTGATTTCTTGTGTGGAATATTTTTATAGTCAACTTCAAATGAACATTAATTTTATATTATGAGGCTTTTTGAGTCTAAAAACCCACCAAATGAAATATATTTGAGTCTTTTTTTCAACTTATCCAATTTCTTGTTCATCCAATATCCGAGTAAAAAGTTATGACTATTTTACTGAAGCACTGTCAAGATGTCAGATTGGACAACCCATACCAATACCAGGATCCCAAGATCGTGGGAAGAACCCAAGATCGTGGGATGTGCTCATCTGATGAAGTTCAGATACATGAAAGGCCTCTAGAACCCACAATTCCATACCACGATCGTGGGAGGGTTCGTTTGACGTTAAAAATCAGATTTTTCAGAAACTTTTTTATAGGGGTATTCCTATCTTTTTACCTCCTAAACTATATTATTTAGGCTATCCTAAGGCAGAATATAAATCCTAAACTACTCCTAATACCTCATTCACTCCAAATCACACAAAAATACTCAGAGAAACATGCGAATAGGCAAATTCGTCTTCTCCAAAACAAGAAATTAGGGTTTTTCATCTTCAAGCTCAAATCCTCCAAAATTTAGTTCAAGAATATTTAGTAATAAGGTATGTGGGTATTCATTGAGGATCTCCTTTCATACTCAAGCCCAAATTATAGTTTTCATTCATGATTCTATTATTCCCATGAACTAGGGTTTTTACCCAATTATGATTCCAAGCTTTAATTTAGTTATCCATGATATATTTTTCATTCATGAGCATGTTTTAATGATTATCCATGATTTCTTAGGGATATATTATAGAATTCACGATATTCTCAAGTCCATGGATGATTTACATGATATTACTTAAGATTTCAAACATATGATCAAGCTATGTATGATGTTTCATTTTTCAAGACTATTAAGCATTATTTATCATGATTTGATGAATTTCAGTCTTATTAGTTGACCTACCATGTTTTTCCATTAAATTTAGTTTCTTTACATACTTAGAATTATGAACCCTCAATATGTTGATAAATTCATGAGTTTGGACTTGTGTTATAAAGTTTCATGTTCTCTTCAGATGATAGAATTTGTCATGATAGTTGCATTCTTCAGAGATGATGTGTTATGAACACCCTATGACTTAGGATATCATGAATTGTTCCATTCAAACACTTAGTCTTTTAGTTTTAATGACTTAGAATGCTTTCAGATAAAGCATTTATCTTTTAGTCTCAAAACTTCAGTATTATTAAGTTGTTCAGTATTTCAATTTATATTCAGTTGGTCGTAGTACATAGCATCGAGTAGATACAGGGATGAAGGCTCACCCGTCAGTTAGGATGAGTCCTTTAGTAGAAGTCCCTAAGTCCCAGATCTACGGCGCCATCGTAGGTTTTAAAGGGTCACTCGTCAGAACAGGCTTCACACATTAGTCCTTTTGGACATCAGCTTAGTTGTACTACATCAGGTTAGCCTTTATACCCTGGCAAGGTATATGGGCCCTTTTCGATGGGGATTATATATCAAACTCCATGTTTAGCTCACATGGTTATATGTCGGTTAATAGTATCTCCCACATTTGAACTCAGTTATTGCATGACCTTGTAATCAGTTTAATCTGTACAGTATTGATCAATAACATGTTTATTTACTTATACATTGCATCAGTTCACATCTTACAGTTTCAAACTCAATATTTATACATGACCCTCAGTTCAGTTTTACTTGCTTTCATAGTATGAGTTTTTTAGATTATCATTTTATCTCAATATATACATATTTTATATAGGATTATTGTACTTCAGCTCAACTTTTTCATTCAATAAAGTTTACAACATGTTCAATATTAGCTTTAGATTAAATAAAATATTTATGCATCTATAGCTTTCCAATTTTTTAGAAATATTCTAGCTCATGATTCAGAGATTTCATTATGTCTCACAGCTTTTACATATAGATATGTTTTAAATACATATTTCAGTAAATGGTTTGTGTCATCAGTTTTAAATCAGGTTTTAAGTTTTTTCATGACTAGTGCATATCTCATATACTCAGCATATTCAAAAGTTCTGATTCCATACCTCTTCTGACTACATTTTTCATGTGATGTAGATTCAGGGGCTTACTATCAGGATCATAGTTGGATAGATCATAACATACAACCAGCAGGTAATGAGTTTTCTTATTTTGAGGACTCAAGTCAGTTGTAGTTCTAGTATTTCATTTCTATTCTTATGTATTGATTAGGAATAGCTGGGGGTCATGTCCCGGCTACCTAAAGTTATTATTTGTAGAGGCTTCATAGATAGTCAGTCAGAGTTATTATATGTAGTTTTAGTTCCTCTTTCTTTTAGATCTCAGTGTTGTAAACTTTTAATAGTAATGTATTGAAACAACTTATCTCATGATTATGCTTTCGCTCAGTTAGTTTAGCTTTTATACATGCTTTAATCATTTACTCATGCATTATGCCAGTACCATGGATTAGCTTGGGATGATTTACGGTTCTAAGCACCGTGTTATGACTAGGGGTAGTCTTGGGACATAACATGAAATAAATGATTAGATCAACAACTATTTATTTTGGGAGCATGTAGGTAGGAGTGGATATGGGGTGCCAAGGAAAGGAGTCTGACCTCTAGACTTGAGGTGGGACTAAGGTATGAGAGGTCATGAATATGAGAATAGAGGAGATAGGATGGTAAATATAGAGGCAATAGGATAGAAATAGAGTAGATAGTTTTGGGGAGAGGAATGATCAAGATAAAAGCTTGAACACTATCAATGTCACACTTCCAAGGTTCAAAGGAAGTAGTAACCCCAATGATTTCTTGGAATGGAAAATTCAAAGTGAACGAATCTTTCTCATGAATAATATCTCTGAAATTTTGAAGGCAAAGTATGCTCTTGCGCAATTCGAAGGGTATGCATCCACTTGGTAGGAGTCCAAGAGGCAGGAAAGGCAGAGCGATCCCAACTACAAGTTACCTACTTGGCAAGAGTTGATTATGCTTATGGAGTTGAGGTACTTGACTCCAAACTACTACCAACAGGTGCTCAAGAAAGTTTTTATGTTGAGACTATGATGATTTCAAAAACTTGTGAATGAAGTTTAAACTTGAAGAAAACATAGAATATATAATGATTTAATTCGTGGCAAATTTGAGGTATGATATCTTGAAGCCCTTAAAGCTTAAACGCTATGATACTCATGAAGTGACTTTCCATGATGCCTCAAAGGTAGAAGCAAATTTGAAAGAAGAAAATTCATATAAGTCCAGAGTTCCTCAACTTCCATATGGGACAAGAGTAGAGATAATTAGAAGGCAACATCTTCTAGGGGGCAACCCAAGGGTGGTGGTTAAGATACTCAAGTCAATCTTGATTACATATTGAAATCAAGTGAGAAACCACAAGGAGGGAACCATGTTAAACCTAATTTTCCTTGACCTTCTACCATTCAATGCTTTAGATGTCAAGGAAGTGGACACATTTCTAGTAAGTGTCCTAATAGGAGGATAATTGTTGTACTTCAGGATGAGTATCAAATCGAAGAGGAAAAGTGGGTGATGAAAAGAGTAAGAGAGAGAGAGATAAAAGTGAGAAAGAGGGGGGGTACTTTAGGGGATGAAGAAGAAAGGTTGGATGAGAGGGTAAATTTTGCTTTCGTTATTGAGAAAGGGAAACCTTTGCTTGATGATTATGAAGAGTTGAAGGTGAATGCCAATCTTTCATGTGTTGTAAGAAGAATTATGGCAGCCCTTTCCAAAAAGGAACTTGATCAAAGGAAGAATTTATTTCATGCTAGGTGCAAAATCCAAGATAAGGTATGTTATTTGATTATTGATAGTGGAAGTCGAACCAATGTGGTAAGTAGTTCTTTGGTAGAGCATATGAAAATACCAAAAAGAAAATATTCCAACCTTTACAAGCTACAATGTCTCAAAGAGAGTGGATAAATGAAGGTCCACAGAAAAGAAAGTATCCAGTTTAGTATGGGCAAGTACAATGATGAATTGGTTTGTGATGTTGTACCTATGTTGGCTTATCATATATTGTTGGGAAGGTCGTGAAAATTTGATAGAGATGTTGTGAAAAATGGAAGGTTCAATATATATACTTTTATGATTAAAGGTAAGAAGTATATACTTGCACCTCTCACTTCATATCAAGTGAGTGAGGACTATCGGGGCTATGAAAGAGTTTCGGGAAAGGATAAGGGTGGTAGAGCCGAAGAGTAAAGGTGAAAGTTCCACCAATGTTCCAAAGGAGGGAAGTGACTTGGCTAAAAATAAGAAGAACATGTGCATGATATCCAAGCCAAGCAAGTGTCTAAAGGGTGTGAATGAAGAACACTTTCTAGTGTGCTTTGTCAACACCAATCTTTTATTGCACACTAACCAAGATACTAGCACTTTGCCTAGTATTGTTTCTTTACTTTTGCAGGACTATGATGATTTGTTTTCAGATAATATGCCCAAGGGTTTACTACCCTTGAGGGGAATTGAGCACCAAATTAATTTTGGGTCAGGTTCATAAATTCCCAATCGGTTGACCTATAGGAGCAATTCGAAAGAGCCCAAGAAGAAACAAAAGCAAGTGAAAGAGCTTCTTGAGAAAGAGTTGATCAAAGAAAGCGTAATTCCTTGTGCCATACTGGTTATCCTAGTTCTAAAAAAGAATGGCACTTGGAGGATGTACATTAATTGTAGAGCCGTGAATAGGATTACCATCAAGTATAGGCATCCAATTCCTAGACTTGATGACATGTTAGATGAGTTGCGTGGCTCAAGTGTCCTTTCAAAGATTTATATTTAAAGTGGGTACCATCAAATTCGTATAAAACTGGGTGATAAATGGAAAATGGATTTTAAGATAATGTTTGGATTGTATGAGTGGCTTGTGATGCCATTTGGGTTGACCAACTTGATAAGTTGGCAATTTACCAACTTTTTAGTCGCTTAAACTTGAATTATCATCTAGTTTCCTTTGATTCGAGGTGTATCTCATGTTAAATTTCTCGTTTGTGCAGGTAATAAATAAATTCGAGGTTGAGCTAACCATACGAGTCAAATAGAGTGCAAAATGGAAGTAAAAGAGCTTAAAATGACCCATGGGATGATGGAAGCTCACCTGTGCACACAAGTGAGGAGGTGCACATACAGGTGAGCAAAGGCAGGTCAAAACAGCAAGCTGTACGCCCACCTGCACCCATGACCTACTCACACAGGTGTCCACCTATGCTGGCAGGTGCGCTAGCAGATGAATAGTGAGGTGGCATTTTCGTAATTATCAAGAACATAAATTTTTAGCTTTAAAAGGGATTTTCAGATCTAAAACTTTATATTTGCAACTTTTAAGCTTTAGAAACATTGTATTGAAACCTTAAGAGTGAAATTGGTTACTCTTTTGTGCTTCCCATTGAATTTGTATTTCATTTCTTGTGATTATCTTGGATTTGATGGAAGATTGGAATGAGAATTTTGGTATATTTCCTCTTTCACTCTCTATGAGTAGCTAATTTCTTAAGTTGGAGTTATGCTTAAATGAGTATTGATAATTTTTTTTTTTTCTTCATAATTAGTTAATTGTTATGAGTTTTACTTCTACTCCATGTTCTTAACCTAAAATTAGAGGTTGCAAACTCTAGTTACACTAGAACCCTTATCATCCTTGATAAAAGGGATAAGGGTAACGAGTAGCAGTTAACAATAACTTTGTATTTATCATTTAATAGTGTCTCTTAGACATAAGGATGCTAATTGAGGTATTAGATTGGTTATATAGCCGCACTTGTGAGGTGTTCGAAAGAACCCACTTGTGATATTTTGGTGTTTGATTGAAAGATTAACACCAAAGACCAATAATCTAGCCTACCCATAGCTATTAATTGAATTTAGGCAAATATTCAACTACCCACACATGTATTCACTCTCAAGATAGCATAACCCCAAGCACATTTGATTACAACTCACTATAGCTCAAATTTGCATCTCAAGTTATGATTAATCTTATGGATTACGAATTGTTGAAAACAAAAACCCCCATTTATGTTTTTGCATTATTTTCATAGCATTATGAGCAAGCATTAGTTTCTTTTGATACTTAGAGATGAAGCTATTGCATTTATTCCTTGTGGATTCGACCCCGACTCTAAGTTGGGTAATCGTATTGACAAAGACCACCTATACTTTCAAGGTATAATTTGAGCGTTATAAAAAATGGCGTTGTTTTCGGGGAATGAAATGTAGTGTTTATTCTTTTTAATGTTATTAGTTAATCTTCTTAGCCATAGTGTAATTTTACATTTTTTTTGTTTTTGTCTTATTCAGGTGCTAATCAAAGTCTTCACGATACAATGAGTCAAAATGGTAGCAATACGACTACCTTATATGGACACTTAGATAATGAGGATCACTTGGGGGATGTCGAAAGGGCAAGTGCTATCCATATCCCACCCGCATAGGGTAATGGAGTGTTTTAAATGACTAGTGTAATGCTTTATCTACTTCAAATGAAGAGTCTATTTGTTGGTCAAGCTCATGAAGATGCCAACCTTCACGTGAAGAACTTTATTGGAGAGCCATTACATGAAATATGAGTAGGCTTCATAAATTTCTAGTAATTAAGTGGAGATCCATTACATGAAATATGGCAAAGGTTCAATAAGAAGTTGTTGCAATTCCCAAATCATGAGGTTTCATAAAAGATGCTTCTCCAAATCTTTTATAGAGCATTGGATCAATTGAACAAGATAATAGCAGAAAATGAGGCCGGAGGATCTATTATTAAACAAAGTTATGGAGTTTCATTGGCCTTATTAGATCAAGTGACAAAATAAAGTCGAGTATGGCATACAAAATATACTGAGGTGGCCATGGGGGATCCATCCATATCTTTTGTGATCCAAGAAAAAAAGAAGAAGGATGAGGAAAGAGATGAGAATATGGCCAAGGTAATGACACAATTAGATCTCCTCACTAAATATGTAATGGGCTCAACTCCAAAGGCGATCAATGTCATTACTTCTAAGGGTACTAAAGTATATGAAGATGATGACATGGAAGCTCTTGATGAAGTGGCTTGGTATTTGGCAAACCAAGCGCGCGGGGGGTGGGGGGGTGGGGTTCCCGACCTACCTACCAATGGCAAGGAGAAAATCAATGTTGGAAAAAAAGGGACCGTGATTGGAGAGACCATAATCGTGATAGATATTGGAGGGATAATAAGAGAAATAGGGACCGTGATTGGAGAGACAAAAAGTGTGACCGTGATAGATATATTCTTCCACATGATCGGTCTAAACGTAAAGAGGCAACCTCCATTGATCCGGAGAAGTATAAGAATGAAGATGTGCTTGTATGTATCCTTATGGGAGTTAAAGGAAGTGATAAGATGTTAAGAGAGATGAAAAGCAATTTTTCACAACTAAATCAAACGGTCACTTCATATTTGGCTTTAATCAAGAAACTTGAAACTCAATTGGGCCTAATCTCGGCTTAACTAAATACAAGGCAAAATGGCGGACTACCTAGTGACACCATGGTAAATCCAAAAAATGATGCACATATTATGGAAATTGTCACTAAAAGTGGTACAACTCTTGGTAATAATGTGTTGAGTCTTGATGAAGATCCTAATGAGAAGGGAGTTGATGAATAATCTAGTGGAAAGAGAAAGCGGCTTGATAATTCAAATGAAAGTATCACTATTCCAAATTATCCAAGCATTGAGAAGCCTAGAATAGTAGAAGGGAGGTTGTAGGTGAAAAAGCACCATAAGCGGTTGATGGGAATGTTTAAAAACTGGATGAAAACACAATTGTCTCAAAGACATAAATCAAAGTCCTTCCTCCATTTTCATAAAGGCTCAAGAAGAAGGAAGATGAATCAAAGTTCAAAAAATTTCTTTCAAAATTTAGCAACCTATCGGTTAACATACCATTGTTGGAAGCCTTACAAGAGATGTTTTCATGAAGGAGTTGGTAACAAAGAAGTGAGTCATGGATTTTGAAACAATTGAAGTGACACATAGTTGTAGTGCTATCATGTCTAGCACTATGGTTGTAAAGAAGGAAGATCCAGGAGCATTCACCATCTCATGTACTATCGGGGTGTATAAATTTGGAAAAGTTTTGTATGATCTTGGGGCGAGTATTAATTTGATGCCATTGGACGTGTTTCGAAAGTTAGGTTTGGGGGCACCCAAGCCTACTATAATGAGGATTTTAATGGCTGACTATTCTATAAAAAAGCCATTGAGAGTGTTGTATGATGTACTTGTGAAGGCGAACCGTTTCACTTTTTCGGCCGACTTTGTGATATTGGTTTGCAAAATTGACCATAAGGTCCCTATTATTCTTAGTAGGCCATTATAGGCTACCAGACAAGCTTTAGTCTATGTTGAGTATGGTGAAATAAAATTTTGGATAAACAATGAAGAGGTGTCATTCAACATATGCAAGTCCATGAAGCAACCTATGGATTTACAAGCCATCGTCGTAATTGATGTGATTGATGATGAAGTGGTTAATAATATGGAGAAAGATTTTGTTAGTGAGCCTTTGGTGGTAGTCTTGTGGAACATTGAGAGTGAGGAGATTGAAAAATATGATGAAGTATTTGCATCTTTGAAAGGCCTTGGGTCCTACACCAAAAATCCTTCCAAGTTGGACCTTGATTTGAAAAATCAGAAAACTCCTCCCTCAAGGCCTTCAATTAAAGATCCACCATAACTTGCTTCATTATGTATTTTTGGGGGAAGGTGATTACCCATTATTGTTATGGGTGACTTGATGTCTTCACAAGTTGAGGTATTAAAGTCGGTGGTGAGATGGTATATTAGGGATCTTGGATAGACCATAGCTGATATTATCGGGATTCACCCAGTATATGCACCCATAAAATCAAACTTAAGCTCGAGTTTGTATCAAGTGTTGAACATCAATGGAGGTTAAACCCTTCTATGCAAGATGTTGTAAAAAAAGAAATCATCAAGTGGCTTGATGCGGGTGTCTTCTATTCTATCTAGGATAGTACTTGGGTAAGCCCGATCCAATGTGTTCCCAAGAAAGGTGGTATCACGATAGTCCCAAATGAGAACAATGATTTTATACCCGTTCTTCCGATCACGGGTTGGACAGTATGTATTGACTATCTAAAGTTGAATTCATAGATGGAGAAGGACCACTTCCCCATGCCCTTCATGGATCAAATGCTTGATAGGCTAGCAGGAAGAGGTTGATATTGCTTTCTCGATGGATACTCGGGCTACAATCAAATCTTAAAAGCCCCCGAAGATTAAAACAAAACTACTTTCACATGTCTCTATGGAACCTTCACCTTAATGTGCATGCCCTTTGGGCTTGCAATGCACCCACCACTTTTCAACAGTGTATGCTTTCTATCTTCTTGGACATGGTGAAGGATTCAATGGAGGTATTTATGAAAGATTTCTCAGTTGTTGGTGATACATTTAAGGATTTTCTTGAACACTTAGAGAATGTACTTTCAAGGTGCATGGAAAATAATCTTGTGTTGAATTGGAAGAAATTCCACTTTATGGTGAAGGAGGCGATTATTCTTGGACATAAAATTTTAGGCCAAGGAATCCAAGTCGATCAAGCTAAAATGGAGGTCATTACTAAGTTACCTCCTCTAATATCTATCAAAGGGGTAATAAATTTCCTTGTCCATGTGGGTTTTTATAGGAGGTTCATTAAAGATTTTTCTAAAATTGCCCATCTTATGTGTAAACTCCTCTAGAAGGAATTAAAGTTTGAATTTGATGGGGAGTGTTTGAGCGCATTCAGTTGCCTTAAAGAGAAGCTTGTCTCGACTCCCATTATTATGGCTCCTAATTGGTCATAAACCTTTGAGATTATGCATGATGCAAGTGGGTTTGCACTAGGTACGGTGCTTGGTCAAAGAAAGGAGAAACTTTTTAATCCTATCTATTAAGCTAGTAAGTCATTGAATGATGCACAAAGGAACTATACGGTTATGGAACAAGAATTACTAGTGGTAGTTTATGGGTTTTAAAAGTTTTATGCTTACTTGTTAGGTATGAAAGTTATTGTACACACCGATCATGCCGCCCTACGGTATCTAATGGATAAGAAAAAAAGCAAAACCTCAATTGATAAGGTGGATTCTACAACTTCAAGAATTTGATTTTGAAGTGAAGGATAGAAAGGGATGTAAAAACCAAGTAGTGGACCACCTATCACATCTCAAGGCAAATAAAAAAAAGTGGGGTGAGATTGAAATTGATGATACATTTCCCAATGAGCTTGTGATGAGCTTAAAGGGGAGTACACCACCATGGTATGCTGATTTTGCAAATAATGTGGTGAGTGGGTTGCTTCCCGATGATTTGAGCCACTATCAAAGGAAATGATTCCTCCATGATGTGAAAAGATACTATTGGGACAAACCCTATCTCTTTAGGGAGTATGCAGGTGGAGTTATACGTCATTGTGTGATAGAAGAAGAGATGAAACCTATTCTTAAGGCTTGCCACTCATCTCCATTCGATAGCCATCATGGTGGTGTGAGAATGACCGCTAAAGTTGTTCAAAGTGGGTTTTATTGGCCTACCATTCATTGAGATGCTTACAACTTGGTTAAAACTTATACATAATTCCAAATGCAAGGTAGTGTTTCAAGGAGGCATGAGATGCCCTTGAAACCCAACCTTGAGGTAGAGTTGTTTGATGTGTGAGGCATTGACTTTATGGGGCCCTTTATGAGCTCGTATGATAAAAAGTACATATTGGTGGCCGTAGACTATGTATTAAAATGGGTGAAAGCAGTTTCTTTGCCAAATAACAAGAGAAAAAGTGTCACATTCTTTTTGAATAAATACATATTTACAAGGTTCGAGACTCCCCACGCAATCCTCAGTGATGGAGCTTCTTATTTTTGTAATTGGGTGTTTGGTGCTTTGCTTGATAAGTATGGGGTGAAGCATAAGTTGTCTACCCCATACCATTCTCAAATGAGTGGCCAAGTAGAGGTGTCCAATAGAGTGATCAAGTCAATCTTTGAGAAAACCGTAAATGTGGGACGTACGAATTGGGTACAACAATTAGATGATGCTCTTTGGGCCTATAGAACTGTGTCCAAAACTCTTATTGGCATGTCTCCATACCAATTAGTATTCAGCAAGGTTTTTCACCTCCCCATTGAGTTAGAGTACAAGGCATTATGGGCCTTGTGCAAGTTGAATATGAATTGGGAGGATGCCTCCAAGTCTAGAGTGGAGAAATTACATGAACTAGAAGAATTTTACCTTAAGGTATACTAGAGCTCGGTGCTTTACAAAGAAACAATGAAGAATTGGAACAATGCTAAGATCTTGAAAAAGAGAGTTCCGTGTAGGAGATGAAGTGTTGCTCTTCAACTTGAGGTTAAAACTCTTTGTGGGAAAACTCAAATTTAAGTGGTCGGGCCCTTTTGTAGTAGTGAATATGTATCCACGTGGAGATATCGAGTTAGAGGATCATGAGAAGAAAATGTTCGTGGTGAATGGTCAAAGTTTGAAGCATTTTTATGTGGGTAGACCCGGAGCAACAAAAGTTAAGGTGCTCCATTTCAAGGATGCTTGTTGATGAAAAAACAACGTCGTTCCACGACCTAAACCAAGGGGGGTTTTGGGAGGTAACCCAAGGTTACTTTTATCATTTTATATTTGTTTTAGTACTAATTCTAAGTTATTTTGGTGAATGCAGGTGAAAAATTCTAAGTATGGGGGCTGTCGCACACTATTTTGACCATATACGGGCACCCGCTAGCGCACATGTCTGCATACCCACGCATGTTAGGGTGCATGTGGCTAGCAAGAAAAGTGAAGACACTATTTTTGGGTGAGACAACCACATGCGGGCGCAGACCAAGGAATGACATACACATGTTAGCCATGCAGGTGGCCTTGAAAAATAGGAGAATCACTAGTTAATCTATCTCGAGCTTCCAAGCCCACCTACATGCGCAGGCCACCACCAACGTGTGTAGAGTGGGACGTAGGTGGGCCACCAAAAAAAATATGGTGCAATTAATTTTTTTTTTTTTTAGGCTTACCTGACCCAGTAAGCCCAATACCCTATTAAATTCCATGTCTTTACCCAATACCCACATAAATCCATCACCCATTCATCTCCTAAAGCACTATTCAATTGATTATTCTCCTTTTTCACACCAAATTTTCTTTTCTTCACACTTCACAAATTTTCCAAATTTCTTTCAAAAGCACATAGACACAACATCAACTACAACTCCGAGGACCTTAATCTCGTGATTTTTTTGCCATTATTTTGCATTTCTATTTGAGTTTGTATGTTCCTTTTTTACATTTTTTTCTTAATTTCTCTTAGGTTAGTATGGTGAAGCATATCATATGCTATATTCTTGTGGCTATTTTATTGATTTGAGGTGATTGTTTAGAATGGGTGTCAATTTTGTCATGAAAGTTGGGGAATTCTTGAGTACCCAACTTCATGCACTCCATGAGTTTGATGAAATTATCATATGAAACTCCCCTTTTGTTTTCTCTTTGTGGGTAATCTAATGGAGTTTGTTCGGGGTTCTTGTGCATATTTAGAGTCAATTCCATCATAAAATGGTTGTTTATAATTTTTTGGAGTTGATTAGTGTAACTTGGAATGCCCATAAAGTTCCATCTTCATTATTTACTTTGTTCATTCTGTTATGTACACCATGTGTTTGTTGAAATGCTCATGAGAAGTTTTTGGCATGGCCTTTACTCGTTATTGATGTAATTAATTTTGGGGCATAGTTTGGCCATTGCTTGAGTAATAATGTGAGTTAAATATCTTCTACGGAGTGTGAAGTGATGGTTCAAGTTGGTGGTGTGTTGTTACTAGAATTGGTTGACCATGACCTTTATTGATTTGATTGTTATGTGTTGAACTCTTGGGTGAAGTCTGAGTAGCCCCATTGACATAAATGTATGCTTTGCCTAATGATAGATTGAGTGATGTTATTCTGAAGGGAAAATCATTGTTTTTGTTAATGTAATGGTCATGAGCTAAGTGTGTGCTACAATACTAAGTGTGTAAAGTGTGTTCATGTTCAACATAATGGTTTTAATTCTGCGTGTGTGTTCTATTGGCTTGTTGGGCTATGTTTGGGATTTGACATGCTTGACACTTGTTGTGTGTTTATGAGAAGATTAAATGAGAGCGGTATAATACCCCAAAAAATCATCTAGCATCCTCCTAGAACACACGCCTTGTATCAAACCTCTAAAAACCTGAGCATTGAGGTAAAAATGAATTTTTTTTTCTTTTAAGATGAATTTTCCTAGCCCATTTTTAGCACCTACGGCTGCACCTGAGGTACCTGTAAGCATAAGTGGCCTGCACAGGTCAAGGCAGTGTTCCTTACCTAGGCCGCCTTGATGTTGGTTGTTTGTGCTTTCATTTTTGTGATGTGTATTGCCCCCGTATGCTTTCATATATGATTTTACCTTGCATTTACCTCATCTAGCATAGTTTTCTTTTCTTTCACCATATATAAAAAAAAAAACCAAAAACATGTTTTACCTTTTAGTTTTGTTTGGTTGTTTATTTTGTTTTTTATCAGAAATGACTTTGAGGAAACCAATGCCACGAGCTGCAAAGAAAGGGCAACAACAAGAATAAGGGCATAGGTTCAACAAGAGGCCACTAGTAACCCTGATATTCAAAACACTGTTGATCTTTCAAAGGGGTTGGCCAAGGAGTTAGACAAAATTTGGTTTGGTCTTGAAAGGATATATGACTTATATGATGATTGGGTCGACACCCGAGGTTTTAACCCAAAAAGGGTGTTTACTTTAAGAGGAGTCCCCGATCACTTTCCAGATATGATGCAAACAATTCATGAATATGCGTGGGATATCTTCACTAATCTCACTAATTTCCCACACCAGGTCACCTACTATCCAGAGCTTGTTAGGGTGTTCTACACTTCCTATGCCATCAGAAACAAACAACACAAATATAAGCAATTGGTGGTGGAACAACCTTGTTTACCTAGTGTTCTTGTGAGAGGGGTTGAGGTTCCTTGTTCGATGATAGACATAAATAAGTTTTACTTTGATGGTACTTCAAAGCCCGACACCAAATATAGAGAGTGGATTAAAGGTGGGCGTGCATAATTTCCTTAGATTGACCCAATCATTGGAAAGGCCTTCCTCCATGGGCCAATGTTGTAGGACAAATCGAAAGATGATATCTTTCCAGTGAAGCCAAGCATTGGTTTGGTTTTGTGTATAGTTGGTGGCTTTCTTCCAAAAATAATCAGGTTGTCACTATTGGCCGAGCTATCCTTCTGGGTTTTATTATGACTAGTATATATGTCAATGTGGGTATGGTGATTGTGGATATGATCAAGATTAGAGCTGGCCAATCTGGGATGTTGTTGCCTTTTCCTGTTCTGATTTCCACCCTATGCTTTGCTAGCAAGGTCCCTTTCTTTTCCAAGATTGACTAGAAGGTATTATGTACCAAGTTTATTGATCTTACCACTAGTCAAGATGATGACAATCTAGTGGGAAAGAAAAGGAAGATTTCTGAGGTCTCTAGTTCGTCTTTGGGTGAGATACCTAACCTGGAGGTCACTAATACTCCTCTTGTGACTTTACTTTCATCAGATGCTCCCCAGTTTTCTAGTGGTACTACTTCGGTGATCAATATACCTTATGCACCACCTTCTTTAAGCACCACACTATCTACTCAGCTGACTCAAACTCCACGATCTTCTACAGTTACATTTTCTAAGTCGCATCCATGACCTTGAGAAACAATAATACTTTGGCTCGGTTGGTTGTAGACATCCTGGAGTGTATTTTGACCTCCATTGATAGGATTCTTGAGCCTCTTCATGCTCGGATGATAGATTATAAGCAGATATTAGCCATGGTTTAGGCTAGGAAGGAGAGTGAGGCAGCTACCACTCTCAGAGCTGATCTTAATTGACTTCATTTGGAGTTCTAGATAATCCATCCCTCCTTTACTATGGATGATGCTCATGTGACTATTCCATAGGTTGCTACTGGCCCAGTTTTACCATTTGCTTACTTGTTCAGCACACTACTGTGGGAGATGAGACAATGATTGATTTTAGTGTAGGGCTCACTGAGGTCCACTAGATCAAGCTTACTAAGAAATTGTCTGTTGATGATCAGCATACCAGGATGGTTGGTGCTAGCTCTAGCTCACAACCTCTCAAGGATGAGCATGTTAGTTCAGTTACAGTTACAAGGGCCTAGTCTGAGGAGGCTCCTCATGGTATAATTGATGAGCAGTTATAGACCACCCATGATGTGGGTTTATACGCTTAGTGCACTTCAAGGAGTCCTTACCTCTCTCTCCTATCATTATCTATTATTACATTAGGGACAACGTAACATTCTTTAGTGGGGTGAGTATGATATTTTATTTGATGGCCTGTAATATTATTTTTTTATTGATATATTTTCATGATGTTATTCGGATATTGCCCTTGTCAGGCCTACTTTGAGATGTTGATTCGGTTGCTCTTGCTGGGCTTGTGCTTTGTTGGATATACTTTTAGCCCTTGTCAGGCCTATGCTATGCGCTTGTTATTATTCGAGATCTATATGCATTTTTTTTTGTGTTGATTATTATTTGTGTTGTTTATATGTTAGACATACGCATCGCTCTGTTCATCTTGTGTGTACATATGCATCAAATAAACTCCAAGGGTTTTCTTTGAAATTCGATTCTTTCCCAAGGAGCATTTCCTTTTTGTTATTTGTTTTTTCTTGTCAAATCGAGTGGTACTCCCCCATGATAGATGGATAGAGCAGCATTTTTAGGGGAAATACCCATTTTCTTAAGTTAGAGCCAAGTGGTAGTTGGCAAACTTCGAGAGGTACCCTCCAAAAATTTGTCATTGGCAAGCAAAATGATTTGTGAAGAGCAAAATATTTTTTGAAAATGATTTTTGAAAAGCAAAATGGTTTTTAAAAAGAAAAGAGGAAATAGGTTTCAAGCTTTCTCTTGAGTTGTGACCCTTAAATTTAATTTTTGGCTCTTTCTTCACAAAAGAAGAGTTTTCGATTCGAAGTAGTGTGTCAAGTTCATTTGCTCAAATTATTTGGAAGACTAGCTTTCTAATTTTAGGAAGTGTGGTGCCTTTTATGGTGAGGTTTTTGATCAATTCTTGTGCATGTATTGTAGTCTATAACTTGCCCCAAGTATGTTCAAGGCGAAATCCTAGACCACGCTTGGTTTGGAGGATGACCCGAGACCCTTTTTGAACCGTCACATGGCCTAAATCCCACCTTAATATTGTTCCCTAGTTAAACCATTTGACCTAGAGGTGGCAAAATCAAACCCAACAAGCCCAGCCCGACCCAACCCATTCAAGTTTGGGTTGGTAATTGACCCGCCCATTTATTAGCTCAACCCATGTCAACCCAACCCATTTCAACCCATTAAAATTTGGGTTGGTATGTAACCCGAATTGATTTTTTAGAGATCCTGTTAAAATATTTTAAAAAGACTTTTTTATTTGATATGTTATATTTAGTCATAATAAAGAAAAAAATAATTTAATTCGGTACTAAAAATTTATAAAATAACAAATAAAGCAATTAAAACTTAGTAAGAATTGGGCTGGTTGGGTTATAACCCGTTACCTAACCCATTTGGATCTAACATATTTTGGCCCAAACAAATTTGGGACGGGTTGGGTCTTGATCCGTTTGTTATCTTGACCCATTTTGAACCGCCCAAATTTGACCCAACCCACTCAATTGCCACCCCTAATTTGAACCTCTTCCCATTTTCCCTTTTGTTTGTGATGACCATACTATAACACCCTGCCTTTTCTTTACAACCCCTCTTTTGGCACCCAACCTCCTTGAACGCGTTGCATGGTTCTAATATAAGCCAATATAGGCAAAAGCCTAAGTTTGGGGGGGTGGGGTGGGGTGCATGATTGTGAGAATGACAAAAGTAGGCTCAAATCCTAAGTTTGGGGGATGAAGATTTACAAAATTGTTTATGAGAGGTGTATGCTTGGTTGCCTTAATAAATGCTTCATAAGACAAGATATGAGCTTGAAAACAAAATCAGTGAGCCTAACCCTTAGAAAATGATTTGAAAAAGTGGAAAAGCTTGAGAAAAGAGTGGCATAAATGGCTAATGAGTAGAAAATCTCTTGAAAAGAACCAAAGAATTGGGCCTAAGAAGTGTTAAATCGATTGTGTTTAGGGAGGTTTCGAGTCACTTGATCCATAAATCCCTTCCTTCACCCTAACCATTATCAATACCCTTGGGTCTTGATCCGTTTGTTATCTTGACCCATTTTGAACCGCCCAAATTTGACCCAACCCACTCAATTGCCACCCCTAATTTGAACCTCTTCCCATTTTCCCTTTTGTTTAAGATGACCATACTATAACACCCTGACCTTTTCTTTACAACCCCTCTTTTGGCACCCAACCTACTTGAACGCGTTGCATGGTTCTAATATAAGCCAATATAGGCAAAAGCCTAAGTTTGGGGGGGGGGGGTGCATGATTGTGAGAATGACAAAAGTAGGCTCAAATCCTAAGTTTAGGGGATGAAGATTTACAAAATTGTTTATGAGAGGTGTATGCTTGGTTGCCTTAATAAATGCTTCATAAGACAAGATATGAGCTTGAAAACAAAATCAGTGAGCCTAACCCTTAGAAAATGATTTGAAAAAGTAGAAAATCTTGAGAAAAGAGTGGCATAAATGGCTAATGAGTAGAAAATCTCTTGAAAAGAACCAAAGAATTGGGCCTAAGAAGTGTTAAATCGATTGTGTTTAGGGAGGTTTCGAGTCACTTGATCCATAAATCCCTTCCTTCACCCTAACCATTATCAATACCCTCAAGTACTCGGTGATTTGAAACCTTGTAGGTCTACATTAGTAGAGAATAACACAAAGGCAAGACTATGGTTCTACTTGTTGTACTTGAATTTCTTTGTGAGAGTGAGTGAAAATTCTCTCTATATCTATGCTCCTTATGAATCACATTGTCCTATGTGAGTGGAGAAAACTCTTGCATGTGAGTGGCATCTACACCTTGAAGTGGAGAGTGATGTCTTACTTTCAATTAGGGGAAATGAGCAATAAAATCCACAAAGTAAAATTGAGGCATTCTTTGAAAGTCTTGTGTCCAAGACATGGGAAGCATCTTGATTTGAAACTTTTACTTGTTGATATCCTATACCTTTGAAATGAAAAGCTTTACATCTTGAAAGAAGAAGTGTTATTTTTCTTGTTGCCATAACTTGTTGGGAGAACCAATTGAACTTTGTGGTTTTTGATTATTTTAGCACAATAGGTTATGTTTGTTTTGGAGTCATGAATATCCTTTTTACTGGGAAAATTCTTGATTGCTTGAGGGAAAGCAATAGTTTAAGTTTGGGGGGTGGGGTTTATAAGTTGGTAATTTACCAACTTTTTAGTTGCTTAAGATTGAATTATCCTCTAGTTTTATTTGATTCTAGGTGTATCTCATGTTAAATTGCTCGTTTGTGCAGGTAATCGATGAATTCGAGGTTGAGCTAACCATACGAGTCAAATGGAGTGCAAAATGAAAGTAAAGGAGCTTAAAATGAACCATGGGATGATGGAAGCTCACCTGCACATGCAAGTGAGGAGGTGCACACGCAGGTGAACAAAAAAAGACAGGTCAAAATAGCAAGCTATAAGGCCACCTGCACCCATGACCTATGCATACAGGTGGCCACCTGCGCTGGCAGGTGGGCTAGCAGATGAACAGTGTGGTGGCATTTTCATAATTATCAAGAACACAAATTTTGAGCTTTAAAAGGGATTTTTCAGATCTCACACTCCATCTTTGTAACTTTTGAGCTTTAGAAACATTAAATTGAAACCCTAAGAGTGAAATTGGTTACTTTCTTGTGCTTCCATTGAATTTGGATTTTATTTCTTGTGATTATCTAGGATTTGATGGAAGATTGGAATGAGAGTTTTGGTCTATTTCCTCTTTCTCTCTCTATGAGTAGCTAATTTCTTACTTGGAGTTATGCTTGTATGAGTATTGATAATTGTTTTGGTGTTGTTTATTTGTCCTTCTAATTAGTTAATTGTTATGGGTTTTTTTCTTATTCTCCATGTTCTTAACCTATAATTAGAGGTTGAAAACTCTAGTTACACTAGAACCCTTATCATCCTTGACAAAGGGGATAAGGGTGATGAGTATTAGTTAATAATAACTTAATATTTATCATTTAATTGTGTCTCTTTGACATAAGGTTGCTAATTGAGGTATTAGATTGGTTATATAGCCACACTTATGATGTGTTTGAAAAAACCCATTTGTGATATTTTGGTGTTGGATTGAAAGATTAACACCAAAGACCCACATTCTAGCCTACACATAACTATTAATTGAATTTAGGCATATATTCAACTACCCACATATGTATTCACTCTCAAGATAGCATAACCCCAAGCTCTTCCCACATTTGATTACAACTCTCTATAGCTCAAACTTTGTATTTCAATTTACGATTAATATTGTGGATTGTGGATTGTTGAAATCAAAACCCCCCCATTTACATTTTTACATTATTTTCATTGCATTATGAGCAAGCATTAGTTTCTTTTGACACTTTCAGGTGAAGCTATTGCATTCATTCCTCATGGATTAGACCCCGACTCGAAGTTGGGTAATTATATTAACAACGTCCACTTATACTTTCAAGGTATAATTTGAGCATTATCATAATGATCCAAGCACTTTTATGAGATTGATGAACCATATTTTCAAGCCTTTTGTCAACATGTTTGTGATGATGTATTTTGATGACATACTTGTGTATAGAAAGACAACTGAAGAGTATGTGATCCATTTGAAACAAGTGTTTGGTGTCTTTCTATGAGAGAGGCTCTTTGCTAATCTCAAGAAGTGTTCATTTTGTGTTGAGAAGGTCGTCTTCTTGGATTTTATGGTTAGTTCAAACAGTATAGAGGTTGATTAAGGGAACGTGGAATCTATCAAGTCTTGGCCGACCCCAACTAATTCAACCGAGGTATGAAGTTTTCATGGGCTGGCAAGCTTTTACCAGCAATTTGTAAAGGGCTTTAGTTCAATTGCTTTTACTTTAACTGAACTGATCTAAAAATATGTACCTTTTGTGTTGGGTGATGAACAAAAGAAGTCCTTTCAAGACTTGCAATCGATGTTGAGTTCCTCACCATTACTTCAACTACCCAACTTTGATAAAGCTTTTGAGATTGAATGTTATGCTTCAGGTATTGGTATAGGTGGTGTATTGATGCAAGAAGGGAACCATTAGCTTACTTTAGTGAAAGCTAAAGAGAGATACACTTAAGCACTCAACTTATGACAACGAGTTGTATGCACTTGTGTTGGTGTTGGCTCATTGGCAACACTACTTGTGGCATAAAGAGTTCATAATAATGAGTGATTATGAGTCCTTGAAACAACTTAAAGGGAAATCCAAGTTTAACAAGTGGCATGCTAAATGCGTTGAGGTTATTGCGACCTTTTCATATGTGATCAACTACAAACAAGGAAAGGAGAATGTGCTAGCGGATGCTCTATCAAGAAGGCATGTGTTGGTCAATACTTTAGCTTCTAAGATGATGGGATTTGAAAGTTTGAAGGGATTCTATTCTATGGATTCTAATTTCAAAGAGACTTTTGAAAGTCTTAATCAGGGAAAGCGGGTTGATAGGTTTTAATTGGTTGATGGATTTTTGTTCAAGAATGGGAGGGTTTGTGTGTCCATGATTACATGGAGAGAGTTGTTCATCAAGAAGGCTCATAGTGGTGTTTTGATGGGGCACTTTAGGGTACCCAAGACACTTGACATTCTCATGGAGCAATTTTATTGGCCCAAAATGAAGCATGATATGGAGCGGATTTGTGGACAATGCCTAGAATACAAGCAAGCAAAATCCATGACTTAGCCTCAAAGTAAGTACACTCCTCTTCCTACTCGTAGTGGTCCATGGATGGACATTTCTATGGACTTTGTGTTAGGACTTCCTAGGACTAAGAGAGGACACGATATCATATTTGTGGTAGTGGATAGATTTTCTAAACTGAATCATTTCATTCCATGCCATAAGTGTGATGATACATCCTATGGTGCATCCTTATTTGTCATTAATGTGCTTAAATTGCATGGAGTCCCTCAAACTATTATGAGTGATAGAGATTCAAAATTGCTTAGTCATTTTTGGAAGAGTCTATAGGGTACACTTGGTACCAAACTTATGTTCTCTACTTCTTGCCATCCCAAAATGGATGGGCAAACCAAAGTAGTCAACCAAAATCTTAGAAGCATGCTTTGATGTATGATAATAGAAACCACAATTATTGGGAAGACTGTTTACCCTTGATTGGATTTGCATATAACTAGTCTTTCCATTCCTTTATTGGAATGTCTCTATCTGAAGCATGTTATTGTTTTAATCCTTTGTTTCCATTAACCATCACTCCTTTGTCTAGCCATGTTGTTGTGAACCTAGATGCCAAGCAAAAGTCTAAGGAGATGATAAACATCCATTCCAAAGTAAGAGAATCCATTAAAAAGAACAATTCAAAGGTTGCTGCCATGTGGAAGAGTCGTGGGAAAAAGAAAGTGATCTTCTCTCAAGAGAATCCAAATATTTCTGCTCCACATTGATTGGAGGTTCTAACATCTCAAGAGAGACCTCGGAATTGTCTGTAGGGTTTGAGTTCCCATCATCCAAGTCAGACGCAGTCTTCGTTGTGGGGACCTCCTATTTTTCGCATTTATCGTCAAAAGATGCAGTCACATCCAAACGTTCTTGAGCGTCAGCAAACTTTTGGGAACAAGGGGACAAAGGCATTCTGAATATTGTCCAAGTGGCGGTGCATACGAGAGCAAATCTCTTCCATTTCAACCTTAGATCAGTAATGGGAGACAATCCAATTTGATTCTTGTAATGGCAAGCTAATTTTTCAGTAAAGTGTTTCCAATCATAGAACTGGTCATTGCGATATAACCAATTAAACCAACCAAGGGCTTCTCCCTTGAAGTAAAGGTAAGGAAGAGACAACCAAATATCTTTAGAAAAGCCATAAAAAGTAAAGTACCGCTCTGCCTCGAAAACCCATATGTTTGGATCAGAATCACCGCGGAAGTGACCCAACTCGATTGAAGCTAACTTTTGGCCAGAAAACTTGAGAAACCCATCAGCCATGGAGTACGATTGATGAAAGCACCAATGTAACGAACTCAAATTCTCAACTCAACAATCAATAAATAGAGGGAACAAAACTAATACACTTTGATTAATACGGAAAGGAACAGTTACAATATGAAGAACAAGAATAGTCGTAGAAGGGGATGAGAGGACATTAGAGAGAATTGGGGATGAGAAGCATAGACTTTTCCCAAGGCACAATACACATTAGCATGACATATTTTGCTCTCACAAGTGTTATTTATCAACCCGGATCCCAAATGTAACCTCTTAATATGGTATTGGGCTGCTTTGCCAATACGGGTCTAGGCCCATTCATAACATAGCAACTCTAACATATCTTACCTGATCTGTTCATGAGCATTCCCCGAGGTATCCCCAGCTTTGCAGTAGCACACCCGGAGATCCTGTGTACTCATCTGGTTCAAGACCACACACAAGGAAGTATTTGTCTTTAGCATTTTTTCCCAAAATCTTGAAATCAGCCTCAACATACATACACATATTTTTCCTTCAACACATCATTATTTTTAGCATCCTGATTCATTGAAAATTTTGGTCCATCAGTGACCCTGTGGTATTGTTCATAATTTTCAACCTGTAGAAAGTCCTCCATTAGAGCTTTCCACCAAGTGTAGTACTTCTCATTGAACAATGAAGGCCTATTGATATTTTGACCTTCAATGTGTCTAGTTGATGATGCAGTAACCATTTTGATCTTTTCTTAAGTTGGTAGACACTTAAGCACTACCTAATAATACATGAGAAGTTAAATGGGGTTGTGACTGATTTTTCCATAGGTGATGGAGCATGTTACTTTCTCGGTTTCATAGAATTACTTTGCAGAATTTAAAGAGCAACAAAGTAACAACACCGAATTTTTATGTGGAAAGCATCTGAATCACAAGAATGAAAAACCACGACTTATACCTCCACAGGATTTTTTCTGAATTTCACTAAATTAGTGAGCCTCAAAAAGATTAATATTATAAGCGATGCAACTATGGAACTAACACTCATTGCTTTTACAACAACCTAAATAGATTGTTGAGTCCCCTCAAAATAACATTAACTTGAAGCTGAAATATCTCAAGGTTTTATCTAAATGATGCTTCTAAGAAAGCTGAATGGGTGCAACTCAATTTCACTCCTTAAAAAAGATATCTAGAGACTTGCAGACTGTAAAATATATGAATCTGAAACAGGTTCTTCAATTTGGTCCATTTTATCAGCTCGCACTTGAATAGCTAATCAGAATTCTCTCAAAAATGATCTTGCTTATTTTCTTGATTTCTGCCTTTTCACTTAGTGTAATGTGTGAGTCTCTTTAGTGAAAGACCTGCATACATCTAGGACAGTGTGATGGCAAACCAGTTAGTCAAAAGCACTATTGGATAAAAACTATAAGATGTAATTGTATTTGAGGTGGAGGCAATTCTTTGCTTGCCACACGACTATTAATACACATTAAGGTAGTCCACTTCTCTATCAAATTTGTTTTCGATAAGCCTGCTAAAAACTTCAGGATCCTTGTTACCACGAGACACCTTCATTCGTGAGAGTCATGCCTCAAGCTGGACTCCGAATGGAACATGAAATTGTCTACCTGGTTAATCGATCGTAGCCTACTTATTCCACGTTTATGTATTTGGGTCAGCCCGTTTATTTAACCCGAATCATTTTGTCAATCATCAAAATGTACCAAGTCCAACAGGTCCCATTTTACTTTTACAAGAAAATCGATTCATATAAGTTTAACATAGCCACACTTAAAAATTAAAATCAGCAACATGCATGTTTAACTTTCAGTGAGTATAAAGGCTGATCATGTTACTATTAATTTAACACATTATCAAAGCTTGAATCATCACATTGGTCGTACAGAAGAATTTGTTAGTTTTTCGAAGAGTGATTCATTTGGATTCACGAGTAAATCTCAGTACGCTTTGACCAAATTATTATGAAAATATGTTAGTGTGAAATTTTCCATCCAGTAGTAGTGTCTTATGCACACATATATACATATATTTTTAGTGCACAGGAATTTCATTCGTATTACGCAAAAGATGGTGCAGGGAGTGCTGGAGCTTATAGTATGCTCGTTGTTTGACATTGCTTTTCCGAAAGATTAATTGGTTAAACTAATATATAAAGAATTCATTGACATTGCTTTAGCGAGAGATTTGGTTAAACTATAACAATATATCCAGTGTAGTTCACAAAGTAGGGTCTTTAGGAGGGTAGAGTGTACACAGACCTTATGTTGGATATTTCAAAAAAAATTAATATTTTTACAATTATAATTGTGAGACAATTGACTCTATTTTTTTAATAATCTTATGACTGACATTTATTTCCCCATATTGAATAATTTTTATTGGCATTATTAGCTTTTAAATTCCTTCATTAACATACCCCTTTGACTTAACTATGAATTCAATCTTTAATTGAATTGCCTTCATTGTCATTTGTCCGTTTCATATCATTAGTGTGATAAATGATGTTTGACCACTGAAAGGCATTAAACTTTGCCATTAACCAAAGATTTACGTTGACTTCTTCAACCATGCTATTGAGATATTTTTCATCTATAAATATTCTAATCTTTCATTGGAAGAAAATGAGATACAAGAGACAAATATATTCTTCTTCCTAAACAATATTGTGTAGATGCTGGGTTTTCATATTATAAATTTTTGTCAGTTCTGGCTCGTAGTTTACACATGAAGAGCTTATTGAATCCTGGGGGATACACTCATATCGGGTGAAATATCCTTAAGGACAGTGTCTGACACCCCTCAAGCCATATAAATTCCATACAAGTGTTCGTAAAGAAGGTATTTTCCGTAAGATTTACAATATTCTTAAAGATATTTTATTGCCTATATTCTTACGAAAAATAATGAAATCATTATTTCAAGAAAGGACCTGATGCCCCATAGAATTTTAATGTGATGGTTGAGTTAGGGGAGCAAGGTGAAGTATGAACTTGAAAAAAACAAAAACAAAATTGGACTGATCAAGGTTGATCGTGTTCTTTACTCATCAATTGTATACCCATGGGTTCAACCCTCGTACACTATGAGAGGATAGTGACCCTCTGGATGTCTTAGTTATCATGAAGACCGAGTCAAGTGAAGATGTGAGGGTGAGAATGCTTGCTGGAAAGAGCTCATCTAAAGGTGGAGAATAAAATTTAACAGAAGGTTCCAAAAAGGTATTTGTACGTAGTTATCAAAGGGAAACACCATTCCAGGCAAGTATGTGAATGCTACAATTTATTATGCTTCTAATGAAAATAATTATGGTTAATTACTAGTCCAAAGTAATTAAGAAACCTTCTGTGATAGCAATTATGATTTTGTGTGAGACAAATTATGTTATCATATCCCTTAATTTAGTATAAGATTCGAAGAAATGATAATCCCGCTAATTAAAATAAATTTTGAGTAAGCGGATGATATAAATTATTGTGGTCATTTCTCAAGCGAATCTTGTGATTAATATGTGAAAGGTTTGGTGTTAGACTTTGACGCTACTAAACAACAAAGTTAAATTTGTGTTCCACACCCAAGTTGAAGAAGAAGAAGAATTTTTATATATTGGTGATTCTAGAACTATCCAAGTTCTTAGAATGAAAAATTCTTCTTATTATACTCACATATGAAACATTGGTATTTATTGAGGTGGTATAGAGGTGATACTATTTGAACCAACTTGATGTTTATGAGATCAATTGAAAAAGTTGAGTGAGCATTTTATTTGAGTTTTATAAGGTGTTAATAAAAATAAAGTTGTTGTGGGAATGTGTTGTAAGCATTTTTTTTGTGACAAACTCTCAAAATGAAAATGTAAATACTTGATTTACTACTGAGTTATGACATGTTAATTTTTTACAAGTTTAATCTTTTTCTTGTGTTTAAAAAAAAATAAAAAATCATATCTACATTTACTTGAACTATCTAATGAAAGTTTTTAAATGATTGTATTGACAAATTAACTGCTTTCATTTGTAAAATGTTGGTATATAACCTATTATCATTTTGAAATTGTTATTTGATGTAAAATGGGTGTTAAAGTTTTAACCATTCCATTCATTAAACCCACTAAAGTTGATTGCTATATTGTTAAAGTTGGCAAACAGATGTATAATATTATAAGCTATCAAGTTAGCCTGCTGTTATTTGTGTTTTTCAGTTATCTCCTATTTTGAAATATTTGAAAGTGTAGGGGTATCTAGCTACGATTATGTGATCTTGTTGTTCCAAATTATTATAAGGATTAAAAAAAAAAATTATTGATGAATTTTATACTCTTAGTGGTGATAATATTGGTGTTGAATATAGTGAACTTCTCATTGTACTAGTGATGCTAATTGAATCTTTAATTTAAATGAGACAAAGTCCATGAGTTATTATATGTTTACCCTTGGTGGGGTGTTATAAAATGAAAACTAGCCAAACATAATTTATTATTTTGGAGTTGGTTAGTGATGAGGCTAAGTGGTTAAGAGATCTCTTAGTGGGCATTCAGGTTGAAATAAAAACCACGTGTCTATATATATTTTGTGGTTGCCAAGCAACATTAGTTATTGTGGAAATATAAATTTTTTATGGAAAAATTAGATATATGTGTTTGAGACATAATGTGATAAAGCAACTGCTGTGAGATGAAATTATTTACGTAAACAAACTATGTATAGTCAGTGCTGAATCTGATCAATTCACAGACTAAAAAGAAACATCGAGGGGAGTGAAATTTTAATTTGAGAAGATTAACAATGATGGTGACCCAACCTATGTGATTGGAGATCCCATGAATTAGGTTCATATGTGTAATAACAAGTCATTAGTTGATCATGTAAGCACTATTAATTTATGTTCCTCCTATGATGTGTGAATATAGTGCATTGCTGCAAGACAAAGTGAGGGTTGGGTTATACTCTTAATCCAATTCATATCCTTTATAGATGGTGTATTGCTTTGTAGAATACACTTAATGATTGAACCTATATGAGTGTGGAGTGGTGCCGCTCCTATGAAATTGTGACAGATTTCTAGAGTATTCATTAATACCAAGACACGCGCATGGCCTCTTAGCGTAAAACCGCGATAACGATAAAGATTGTGTGGGTATAATGTAACAGAATAAGACCACGGGCTTACAAAAGAATTCTTGGTTCATAGAAGTTTTAAACTTCACCAATTATTTTGTAAGTCTAATCTTTTTTTATCTAGGTATGATTCATAGTCTACGCGACACCCGATTCGATGCATAGTACTCATATGAGAAAACCCAGCAAAACGTATTATTATTTTCATTATATTCTTTAATATTATTTTTGAAATATATGGGGGATTGTTTGATATTTCAAAAAAATTAATATTTCTACAATTATAATTGTGAGACAATTGACTCTATTTTTAAATAATCTTATAACTGGCATTTATTCCCCATATTGAATAATTTTTATTGTTATAATTAACTTTTAAATTCCATCATAACATACCCATTTGACTTAACTATGAATTCAATCTATAATTGAGTTGCCTTCTAGGGGTGTGCAAAATCGAATTAACTAATAAATTGAAACAAAAAAAAACGTTATTGGTTTATCGGTATCAGGTTATTGGGTTAACGGTTTTTAATTGGTTTTGGAAACTTTTTTATTGGGCTATCGGTTCGGTTTTCGATTTTAAAGTTTTAGTTAACGGTTAAACCGATAACCCAATAAAATTATATTAACATTATATTTTTATCCTAGCTATATAATAGTGGCTTTATATTTTAAATACATACCCCATTGTTTTTTTCATTTTATAGTTGTTGTCTTAGTATTGTTATTCTTTCTAAAGTCATTGGCTTGGTGGGGTTCTACCCATTAGTATATAAACTATAAACCTACATTGATTTTCTTTTTTAAGAGATCGCTATCGATTGTTATTTTAAGCTCGCTACTTAACCAAAAAGAAAATAATTTTGTTTTAGTAATAATGTATTTGAATTTGCTTCTACACTTGTAATTGTGTAGGTTTTTATGCATGAAGACAGTGTATATACGAACATATAAAAAAAGAAAAGAAGGTAGAAAAAATTAGAGGAACATTTTCTTATCGATTAAATCGAAAACCGAACCGTTAAGGACCAAATAACCTATAAATCAAAGACTGATAATAAATATCTTATTGGTTTGATTATCGATTTAGCGTATTTACAAATCGATAAATCGAATCAATAATACACAAAATCGAACCGAACCGACCAATGCACACCCCTATTGCCTTCATTGTCATTTGTCCGTTTCATATCATTAGTGTGATAAATGATGTTTGACCATTGAAAGACATTAAGCCAAGGATTTACGTTGACTTCTTCAACCATGCTATTGAGATATTTTTCATCTTTAAATATTCTAATCTTTCATTGGAAGAAAATGAGATACAAGAGACAAATATATTCTTCTTCCTAAACAATATTGTGTTGATGCTGAGTTTTCATATTATAAATATTTGTCAGTTCTGGCTCCTAATTTACACATGAAGAGTTTATTGAATCCTGGGGATACACTCATACCGGGTGAAATATCCTTAAGGACAATGTCTGACATGCCTCAAACTATGTGAATTTCATACATGTGTTCGTGAAGAAGGTATTTTTCGTAAGATTTACAACACCTTACTCCTACCTTAGAGGTAGAGAAACTGTTTCTGATGATAGACTCTCAATTTACTAAAATTACATTTCTTTAAAATAAAGTGTTACTTTGAAGTCCTAATTGAATTCTTTTGGTTTCTTTCTTTTATCCAGAACCATTTAGCTTCTCAACGATGATTAAAATAAACTTGTACTTCTAGCTCTTCAAAACTGTGGCTTTTAATCTCTTAAATCTTTAGTAAGAGACAACAGTGGAAACATCAAAAAATTTTACTATTAAAAGTAGGAAGGCCATCAAATTAAACACATATTCATTAGATTATAGATCAGGACCACAGTGGGAACAATCTCTTTAATCTCTAAGAAGCTAGATATATAACTAGCACACACAAGGAACTATCCTAAACAACTCAAAACAGGAAATTACATCACAAAGTCCGATAAACTGAAAGCTTCATCCAAATATTCATCTTATTAACTCTATCAGACAATCACCTTGTCTGCTACTTCACATCATGCTACCAGAGAATTATGTGTTTTCAGAAAATTGACTGCACCCTGCAATATTTATCACCAACAAATGAGAATTACAGTTAGTTACCCTGATTCGTGGGAAATATAGAGTAAAAGAAGTGTATTATGTATGTGATATTTCTACACCACTATACCCTGGTTGTCTGGTTATCTTCGAATTCACAAACGTTAGTTGGTTACACAGGAAGTATGTTATATTACTACCCCACCATAGTTAGCTTTGTTGTGGCCTATTTATGAATGCGGAGGAATAACATTTCTACAGATCTAATGACATGTAGAAGTGTAATTTTCTAAGAAATTCGTATATATTCCAAATAATTATGTTTTATACGGTAGGCAATTATCATTATTCAGAGTAATATTTGTCATTTAAAGTGCAAAAACGAATTTAATTTAAGGAACAGGCTCAAATATGCCATCCAACTTTTAGAAATGATTCATTTATGTCATCCCTTAAAAGTTTGGTCCGTTTATGCCATCGCCATTACAAAACAAGCTCATATATGTCATTATTTTTTACGGTGGTTTTTGCTAAACCAGCTTTGCCACGTGGCTTCTTATTAGAGGTCCACATCATTAATAAAAATAAACCAATTATTTAATTTACAAATGCAATAAAAAATCTGATCCATTAAAACGAACTGACCCTTACCCAACCCATTAACTAGGGCTGGCTGAAGGGCCAAGCTGCTAAAGCTTGGGATTTAGTCCCCATTTCCTTAGACCTCATATTTTATTACTACTAATTAATAGGTTATATTCTAAAGCAAAGAGTATTGAAGATCTTTGTAAAGGAAAAAGAACTTCTTTCCTTTTTCATAACTAATTTTGTACTTTGTATTTTTTTTTCTTCCTATTGCCTCAAGTATATGTTTTACCTCAAAAGTAAAATTGAGAGTATTAAATAAATTAAATTGCACATTTGTTTCGTTCATTTTCAATTTTTCAAGCATCATCGGCTTTCAAGCAAATGAAGTTGTGAAATTTTGTTTGATATCAAGTAGCAGCATGAGCAATCAGGTTCTATTGTAATAATTTTTTTCATTTTTTATTTTAGTTTATATTAGTTTCTTAAAGATACTTTTAACTTATAGTTATATAAATTAATGTCTCAAGAAAGATTAAATGAATCAGTTATGTCCTCAATTGAAAAAGGATTATTTTAAAAAATTGTTATAAATCATTTACTCCCTCCGTTTAAAAAAGAATGACCTACTTTTCTTTTTAATTTATTTCAAAAAAATGACACTTTCCTTTTTTGGCAATAGTTTAATTTCCAACTTTGCACATGACATGTTTAAGACGACAAGATTAAAGGGCATTTTGGTACATTTAACATGACTTTAATTTAAGACCACAAGATTCAAAAATCCTCTTTATTTTTTTAAACACTGTGCCAAGTCAAAATAGTTCATTCTTTTTTAAACGGAGGGAGTAATTACTAATAACTTCTCATAGCTTATAGAAAAATACAATTGAAATGAAAATAAATCTGAAACTTTTTCTTTAAAAAACAAACAAACAAGGGCCTCTTATCGAATTTGGCTTTAAGCCACCTACTTTATTGAGCCGCCCCTCCCATTAACATAACCCAACACCCACCCCCACCCCCACCCTCTAACCCACTCTCATTATTCTCTCCCACACCATTGATCAAATCTCCATTCCTCAACAGGAGACAGTAATTCAATAGTAATTCCTCTCACAGTAGTAATCAATTCCCAACAAAAGGAGACAGTAGGAAAGGGGTATTAGTAGCTTGCAGGAAATTCGTTTTAATAAACAGGAAATGAGGGATGTCCTTTGTTGAACTTATATAACAAATTTCGTGTATTTAATAGGAACAAAATGAACTGGTTTTTAGATATTTGATCGATGGTGTGGGAGAGAATAATGAGAGTGGGTTAGGGGGTGGGGGTGGGGGTGAGGGGTTGTCGGGTTATGTTAATGGGTTGGGTACGGGTCGGTTCTTTTAATGGATCGGATTTTTCATTTCATTTGTAAATTAAATAATTGGTTTATTTTTATTAATAACGTGGACCTCTAATAAGAAGCCACGTGGCAAAATAGGTTTTGTAAAAACCACCGTTAAAAAGTAATGACATATGTGAGCATGTTTTGTGACGGTGATGGTATGATATAAACGAATCAAACTTTTAACAGATGACATAGATGAGCCATTTCTAATAGTTGGATGACATATTTGAGCCTTTTCCTTTTAATTTATATGCACCAACAAAGATGCCTTATTCATGTCTAGGTTACGTATTTCATTTTTATTGATGAATAACCATATTTATTTTTTAAGTGATGTGATAGGGTAAAAATACTGCGAAATATTATGGAGAGAAGTGTATCAAAAGGATATACATACTTGGAGCAGTCAATAGATGGACTGATCTTGTAGGGAATATTGACACCACATTTGCCCGGAAGGCCAGCAACAAGGTTGAGGTTTACGCCACTGATAGCTCCAGCAGCAGATTTCAAGCAACTGCAAACAGTCTGGCGATCTTGGGCGGAACTTGCAGCACTTAAAAGGCTTCTAATACCTGTAAGACACATAATATAATTAAGTAATTATTGTTATATCATTTACTAAGAGTTTCAGATGTGGACAAGCTGTTTCACCCCCCTCCCCCCCCCCCCAAAAAAAAAAAGATTTAGACGAGCTGATCAGACAGTTCAACAATACCATTGCAGCACATTACAGGGATACCTCCTCCCGTCCTCACGTAGCCAAGGCATGGATACAAGTTTGTCTCCACTGTTCCACATGTGACATATGCCTCTGCATGGGCTGCAAACACTGCCATCACCATAGAAGCTATGCACAACATGACTGCTAAGCTTAAAACTTTTGCCATTTTATAGTAATGTAGTTTTGAAATAAGGAAAACTTGGGCTTTTAGAAGTATGTCTACTGATTTAGCTTTGGAAAGTGAAAGTGGATTTGGAAGAAGAATAGTTCTTGAGTGACCTTATATAGAGGAGTTCGTGAATATAATATACAGTCTTTTTTTTGTTTTAATAAGGGGAAGTGTTAGCTGGTTGGTAGTTAGATTCAATTCAATGCTTTTTAATTCAACCAGCTGCTCCGGTTCTCACAGATGAATTGATGCAATGTACGAAAAAACTTTTAATAGTTCTTCTCGAGCATTGTATTTTATATTTTATGACCATCCATTACTGTATGCGTGGCCTTCCATCCCTGGATGTTCTTTTTCAATTGCTAAGCTCACTGATAGATCAAAAAGGTGGTCTGATTAGATTTTTAAATTCAGACAGACTCTATTGTACTTGCTCCAGCAAACACTAGGGATGACAACGGGGCAGAGCGGGCCGGGTTGAGTTTTGCCTTATCTGTGGTGGTGTGAACTTTTTATTTTAAAAGATTTAGTGCGGTTGCAGGGAGGGTTGCGGATTGGAAATAGGTACCTCAGAACTTTAGTTAATTGCAATTCATTTTTCTCGTCAGATTATAAGGCTGCGTACAATATACCTTGTGGTGGGACTCTTCCCCAGACACCGCACATAGCGGTAGCTTTAGTGCACTGAACTGCCCTTTTTTTATTATATGGTTGCCATTTGACGTGTATATATATATAATCCAAAACTTAATGGAGTATAATAAATGCAAGCTGCTAAAATTTTTTGTTTTCTTTTGTGCCTTCCCCTAGCGTTATTACAAGAACAAAAGAAGTCAATAACTTGGCCAAAGTTGAGCTTTTATTTTCTGGTATGGTTAGACCATTTAATTATGTTTGTGGTTTAGTTTTTCTTGTTGTTGACTGGAACCTCATTGTTTAAATTACTCCCAGAATGGATTACTCCCTCCGTCCCAATTTATGATGGGTTTCTTTGAAGATGAAGATCTTGTGTATGTTCCTATATCCTGGAATATGATAGCACATAGTTTGGCTAAGTTCCCTTCTTCGTAGTAGATAACATTGCTTGGATTTCTAATTTTCCTAGTTCAATTGTAATTGATGTCATACATCTTTTTACTCTTTGAGACCTCGTATACATTAATATAGTCACGTTGTTGGTTGTAAAAAAAAAAAATTAACAAACAATAACATTAAGTTTATTTGATCATTAATTACCTGACTTTATACATGACTTTGTAGTTGTCACGCCTCGACTTCCAACGAGGCGTGATTGGCACCCGAAGCCGATATGGCCTGAGAGAATCAATCTTTGCTCATGAACCTTCGTATGCATATTCTCGTATGAATCTCATTAAACCGTATCAACTATGTGGAAGACATGATCATGGAACATATGCTATATATATATTAATGAAACTTGGCCGTTGGGGCCATTAAGTCAAAACGGACATTTATCTCTTACATCCACATACCCACATATGTCTACAAAAGCCTCTAACAGATGCATTTACTAGACCAACTAACAGTCGGGACAAGTCCCCGCTTTATACAATATTTACAATATCAAAACAAATATACAACTATGACTCAGGAGGCTCCGAACCAACTGGAGCTCACCAAAACTCTGCAAATGATCCACAGTCTACTGAGGAGGTCTACTAATGCCTGCACCTGCAACATGTAAGGTAAGTCCCCCGAGGGGGTCAGTACGAAGAATGTACTGAGTATGTAAGGCTCATAAGAAATAGCATCATACATGAGAATATCAATAGAATGACATATGAGAGAATAGTCATTGAGGATAAACCATCATTTTACATCATAACCTTTATATCTACTCTCCTTCAAGGGAAATTACCTTCACTCAAGAAACTCACCTTCAATAGATTCTTCTACTTGGTTAGTAGGTTATAAAAGAATAATATTCGTCCACATACATCCATTCTAGTGGTGGGATAATGATATAACATACATCTATTCTATCGGTGATTTAATAACATAACGTACATCCACTCTCATGGTGGGTTAGCATACATCCACTCTATGGTGGGTTAACGTACATCCACTCTCATGGTGGGTTATCATACATCCACTCTCGTGGTGGGTCAACATACATCCACTCTCATGGTGGGTTATCATACATCCGCTCTCATGGTGGGTTAGCATACATCCACTCTCATGGTGGGTTAGCATACATCCACTCTATGGTGGGTTAAAGTACATCCACTCTCATGGTGGGTCAACATACATCCACTCTCGTGGTGGGTTATCATACATCCACTCTCATGGTGGGTTATCATACATCCACTCTCATGGTGGGTCGACATACATCCACTCTATGGTGGGTTAACATATATCCACTCTATGGTGGGTTTAACATATATTGCTCACACATCTCCTAACCTCTTATTTGGGAGGGATTGATTTATTCACTTATGAGAGATTGGTACATTAAGGATCATAACACTATTTGGAACACACAAATATACTTTACCTCACTCTTATACCTCATGAGATTAACACCTTAACTTGTGAAGGATAGTTATACTAACTCGCACTTTACCTCCTTCCTTATCTTATGAGATCTTATATATGCAAGCATAACATCGGGCCTCCACCTTTGGTGGCTATACTATACCCTTTAGATTGTAATCCATACTCAATGAAACATCTAGCAACCATGTATGCATTACTTCTTTACCACCTTATACCCTTTACATAGCTAAGAAGGTGACACAGTAGAGATCATGAAATTAATTGAAGCACACACTTACATATTACTTCACTTCTCTACCTTTGGAGATTGACATCTTTACTATGCGGAATTAGATATATTAACTTGCACGTCACTTCTCTTACAACTCTTATGAGACTAGTACTTTTACTTATGAAAGGTTAGTACAAAGATAATCATGATATTATAGGACTTTGGAACATGACAGGATTAGAAAATGCTATTCAAGCATAAATAGATTTTCCTACATTATTACTCTCTTCAGATAGTTCTTTTAGGAATTACAACATTATGACATCTTACATGAAGCTTTGGATCATTAACAAATGAGTGAGAGACATGTGAATAAATTGACAATATAATATCCTTGGAAACACAACACTATTGGAACCATTGAACCATGAATATGAGACATGTGATGCACAATTGATCAATGAGTAGAAACTATGTGATAATGACCATTGATAACCGGATATAGGATACCTTAGCACATTTCGAAATAGGACAAGTGAAAAGATACGGACAGAGTAACCTTACATACCTTGTATACTCAATACGATTCTACAATCTTAAGTGTGCATACAATAGTCCCGCTCCGTCCTTGTGTTTCTCTCTACAACATAAGTGCATAACGAAACCAACATTAACCACCAATGACCTTATAATGGCATACAATATCAATAAGTCACATGTTTAGCTTTAACATGTCATTCCCCCTTGACAATACCATTTATGAAATCATTATACCAATAATCCCACAATATTCCATACATTGACCAACACATGATAACCAATAGCATGTCACACCAAGCTCATATTTTACACTTCTCCATCACCACAACATCACAATTATGCCATCACTTTACTTCAATACACCTCACAACAACAAATAGGCCAAAATCCCATAATTTACACTTATAGAAAAATAATAAGTTTAGGACCATAATAACACCCTACATGTTGTTATTTTATCCATACCATGCTTTTTCATCAAGACCACAAGTCATAATCCAAGTTACAATCCCATGGATTTCACATCTTTTACCAAAACCCAAAACACCATATTCAACACTTCCAAGCATAACCAACATGATATACATAATCTCTCATGCTCATAATATGTTAAAGTACAAGAATAATCACTTACCCAATCTTGGAAAATGGTGATCTTGCTCCAAAAAGTGCCTTAGGGTTTGAGAGCCCAAAAGGGTGTTCTTGAAAAGTCTAGAAAAAAAAGATAGAAAAGCATGTGTCTTTTGTGGATTAAAAATCTGATTTGTGCCCCTTTTATAGAGCCTTGAAGTCCTCTTTATCCACCTTTCTCAATTATTGATTAGTCAAAGGAAGATTTGACCCATTCTTGGCCCATGTCTTTTGCCTTATTTTGGGCCTCTTTTGAGCCCAATTTACTTAATCCAATAAAATCAATAATTCCTCATGTTTAATTCATTTCATATGTGTTACAACAATATTCCCACTCACGCTATTCATATCCATGGCCTCAATCCCCAAAACAAGTGATTCTAGCCACGTATGGCTCATTTGGACCAAAAAGGTAAAACCGTCATTTTGACGCCAAATTCGTTCTCGAGTAATTTTATTATACCAACATAATATCTTACTCATTTCATGTATATTCTCATGGTTGTATAAGAAACGTGGCAAAAATCGGCTCAATGCGTCCCCGGGCACCCTTGGGATTTAAGAAAAATTCCAACTTTTGAAAGGTGCGCACAAGCAGCCCGGCACGCCCTTGGGCGTGCTACCTTACTGCCTGTGGACTAAAAATTTTAGCCCAGAGTGGCCCGACACGCCCTACCTCTTTTTTTCTCAAAATTTTTGTTTCTTTGACTTTTCTTCGTGGATTTGGTTAGACACTTCAAGTCCTATTCTTTAACTTACTTCTTACCCTTAATATCCTTTGTTTAGAGGTCCTCTTAGCCTTATTTTGAACCCCACAACTGTGCCATAAAACTCACAAAACAACTCTTATGAATGGCTAATCACATGTATGAAGCCAAATTTCAATTTCCTCAACATTAACATTACCAAATGCATACTTATAGCTCTTGACACCTAAATATACATTGTTCAACGTCGTCAAGTAGGGTTGGGAAGGTACGGGGTGTTACAGTAGTAAAAATAAAGAAATAGATATATTTATGGCAAATCATTGTGAAGAAAATACTTTAATTAGTCAGATCTTTTTTTATCCGGTATTTGATTGTCACAATCAAAATAATCGTGAATGACACCCACACTAACCCTCTGATGGGAGAATCATACATTACCATCTAACCCAAGTCTTAACAAATTTATTTCGCAAAATAAGGCAATTTGCAAGATATAATAATCGAAATTTCCAACTTACTAAAATAACGTGCGAAAATCTAACTATTGCATTCCCAAGATCCAAAAGGCATCATACAAAGGCCGCTAATAAAACAATGCCTATGAATAATCCAAAATAACTAATAAATAAACATTATCTGAAGAAAGAGACATACGTAATTAAAAAGATCAGTGGCAACTTTAATAGGATTAGCTCACCATCGAATTGGTCAACTGAACAGCGCTATATGCGAGGTCGCATCGAAGTTTCTAGAACACAGTTTCGCTCAAAAAAAAGAGCAGAAGTAGCATCAGTACAAACATTATGTACTTGTAAGTATCATAGGTCGGCTCAAAAGAGTAACAAGTATATCTCATGAATTAAGTAAGGCAAGTAGACAGGTACATCAATACACAATTAAGTATTAGTAACATCGATTAGGTAAATCACCCAATTCCATACACATCAATGTTAACAGATAAAGGACATATAAGTTATGTAACAAATATCATAAATCATTACAAACTCTGTAAATCACATCACAAACATTGATTCATGTCCATACTGATCTTAAAGTTGTATAGTTTTTGTATCTCATCAATCTCACTCTGTACCATACCAGAACTCACAAAAATCACTCATATGTACACAAATGGTAAAGGTTCTTATTTCTGCCCAACTAATCATGACCTGCAGGAGACATCCTTATGTCCATGTATAGTACCAACGTGGTACCCGCTCTATAACATAACTGCTAAGTTCACATCGGACTCGAGCCACTCAACAGAATAGTATGTATATTCTCAACCTCTTTCAACATATCTGAGTATGTTCTTATATTCAGCTATCTCTTAGGATATTATCAGCAAGTACATGATAAGTTTAATAAGTATACATCATTCTCACAAGTTAATTAAAGACAGACTTTCAATAGTTATAAGCTTATTCATGCAAGCATTGTCAAGCCAAATAAATAATGAACTATATTTTATGTTAGAAGACCAACAAACATGCTTATCAATTCAAATACATACAAGAGACAAAATTAAGTCTAAATCCACATAAACTGTAACCTACCCCAACTGAAGAACAAAAATCAAGAGAGCTAAATCAGGAGCTTTTCCTTTTCTCAATGCCTCTGAACGTTCAAAGTCTAAAACAAACTTTTATAAGAGTAATTAATCATCTACTCTTCAAATATACGCTTTAGAAATTCAAACCTTTTAATTCTACCCTTATTCACGGTCTATAACATTACTGAAGGGTCAATCAACCATCAGTTAGTTCCATAATACTCACATGATCTTAATTCATGGAGTTTCTATTCCAATTACCCCCTTTAAAGCAGTTTTTATGCTAAAAATCCCATTTTTATTGAACTCGAAATTCCCAATCACCACAATTCATATTCAAGGACAACAATTTCATGCTAGGAAGTGTTAACTTACAACCTAGAAGCATTCTAACTAATTGTTACAGCTAACCATAAGTTTTCCACACTTTTTATGAACTTAGGGTTCTATCCTTAATTCCACCATTATAATCTCCCTAACAATTTCATAATGTTAACGGATTACTAGGCATAGCAATTGACGGAATAACTTACCTCAATGTGAAAATACACCCTACCCTTGAAAAAATTACCTCCCTAGAGCTCTGAGACTAAATTTTGTAGCTTATAATATAAAACCTAGAATAAGTGACTTAAACTGGCATTTTGCCTCGTGTCATCCTATGCAGCAGACTTTTCTATCTGCGACAGATATACTATGGAAATGTAGGGCTTGCTATAGCAAGCCCTGTGATTTTCCTAGCTCCACTATGGCAGAATTTCAACCGCTATGTGGTCTCGCTATAGTGTAAATCCCACCGCTGCAGCAACCCTTAGCTAGTAGCTCGTGAAAACTAAACTCTAGCCCTATTTCACAACACAAATTTTATACTAAAGACATCACGAAGCAATCCCAAAGTGACAACCACTAAATTTACATGCTAAAATTCACTCGTAGTCTCAAAATTTTCTAGGAAGGTGTATATCACATGGTTAACCCCTAATGAAATACGACACCACAAAACATAACATCGTGAATCATAATTCACCACAAATAAACACAACACAAGTTTTCAGTTTTAAACCACCCCACCTTAAGATTTTATTAGCTCAACTTACTAGGGAAATTCTAATAGGCTACTTGGACACAACCAATTAAACAACCATTCATCCCTGAACGGACAAAAAAAAAAACAAGGGAAGATTGCCTGAATCGACAAAAAGATGAGGAAACTTTCTATGCATATCTGATTTTGTCTCCGAAGTGGCCTCCTTAATAGGATGGTTCTTCCATTAGATCTTCACAAACACAATCACTTTTGACCTCAACTTACGAACCTCTTTATCCTAGATAAATAAAGGTTCCTCCTTATATAATAGATTCTCATCAAACTAGACTGAAACCTAGTGAATTATATAATTTACATTACCATGATATTTCTTCAACATGGACACATGAAAAATCGGGTGAACTCTCGACAAACCGTGAGGCAAAGCCAATTCTTAGGCGTGTGGATAGGATACCTCCCCACATGCCTAAGAATTTCAAATGGCCTAATGAACCTTAGACTGAGCTTGCCTTCTGTAACACCCCGTACATTCCCAACCCTACTTGACGACATTAAATGATATGTACTTAGGTATCGAGAGCTATCAGTATGCATTTGGTAATGCTATTGGTGAGCTAAGTGAATTTTGCTCTTGTTATGTGGTTAAACTTGCATAGAAGGTGTTTTGCAATTTCCATTGTGCATTTGTGGGGTTAAAAATGAGGCTAAGAATACCTCTAAACAAAGTATAATAAGGGTAAGAAGTGAGTTAAAGAATAGGACTTGAAGTATCTAACCAAACCCGCGAAGAGAAGTCGAAAAATGGAATTTTCGAAAATTTTAAGGAGGGGTGCGTTTGGGACCGTGCCACTCAGCTCTGGGCTAAAATTTTTAGCCCAGAGGCAGTAGGTTGGTGCTCCCAGGAGCGTGCCACCTTGGGTTTTCCACTTTTTCGAAAGTTGGAAATTTCTAAGTCCCAAGGGTATCCGGGGTCTTACCGAGCCGATTTTTGCTACGTTTCTTATACAACCAAGAGTATATACATGAAATGAATGACATATTATATTGGTATGATAAAATTACTCGAGAATGAATTTGGGGCCAAAATGACGATTTTACCCCTATACTCAAAATAAGCCAAACGTGGTTAGAATCACTTGGTTTTTGGATTGAGGCTACGGATATGAATAGCATGAGTGGGAATATTATTGTCATACCTATGAGATGAATTAAACACGAGAAATTATTGATTTTATCGGGTTAAGTGAATTGGGCCCAAAAATGAAAAGAAAGCATGGCCCAAAAAATGGGTCAAATGACCCATTCTTGCAAGACCTTCTAGAACCCAACATTTAATGCTAAAGAGTGACTAAGGAGGGAACTTAAGGGCCTATATAAAGGGGAAAAATGCTGATTTTTATTGAAGAGAAACACACATGCTTTTTCTATCTTTTTCTAGAAATTTCCCAAGAACATCTCTTTGGCTTTCAAAACCCTAAGACACTTCTTGGAGCAAGATCATCATCTTTCAAGCTTGGGTAAGTGAATATTATTGTACTTTAACATATTATAAGCATGAGAGAATATGTATATCATGTTTTTTATGGTTGAAATGTTGGACATGGCACTTTGTGCTTTTGTATAAGATTTGTGATCCATGGGATTTGAGCTTGAATTTGGACTTGTGCCTTTGATGAAAGATCATGGTATGGATAAAATATGAACTTCTATGGTGTTATTTTTGTTATTAAATTTGTTATTTTCTATAAGTGCAAATTGTGGGATTTTGGCCGATTTGTGCTATGAAGTGTATTAAGGTGAATTGATGGATTGTTTGTGATGTGGTGTGGATAAGAAAGTGTAAAGGGGAAGTGTTGTGGTGGAATGTATTGATTATCATGTATTGGTCAATGTTGGGAATATTGGAGGATTTTTGGAATAATGATTTTATCAATGGTTTTGTTAAGGGGGAAAGGACATGTTAAAGCTAAACATGTGACTTATTGTTGTTGTATGCCATTATAGGGTAATTGGTGGTTAATGTTGGTTTCATTATAAACTTGTGTTGTAGAGCAAAACATAAGGAAGGAGCAGGAATATTGTATGCACGTCTAAGATTGTGTATTCTTATAAGAATACAAGGTATGTGAGGTTCCTTTTTCCATATCCTTCTGCAACATGTTGTTCACATTGACATTGGACTTGTTTCAATTCCGAGAGGTTTGAAGTATCTCAAATTCAGGTTGACGTATATTGCTATTCATATGTGTCCTATTCTCAAATGCATGATGATTCTTTTGTCTCTTGTTCATTGAGTGAAGTTCCAAAAATGTCATAACGTTATCATTCCTAAATGAACGATCTCAAGAGAGTAATAACATAAGAGAACCTATCTATTCTTGAATAGTATTTTCCAATCATGACATGTTCCAAGTCCTCAATTATGATGATTATCTTTGTATCAATCTTTCACAAGTCGAAGTACCAATCTCATAAGAGTAACAAGAGAGGTGATGTGCAAGCTAATATATCTATTCCTCATAAGTGAAGATGTCAATCTCATGAAGCAAGAGTGAAGAAGTAATATACATATGTGTGATTCCTATTATGTCATGATCTTCAATATCTCAATCACTCTTAAGAATGGAAGTAAGAATAACAAGAGAAGTAAGAGGTGTATAATTAAGAAGTAAGCATGGGTGGTATCCCAGGGGTTAAATACCTAGCATGGGTCGATCCGGATACATCCCAGGGGCGATATAAAAGCCTAGCATGGGTTATGATGGTACATCCCAGGGGCGACACGAAAGCCTAGCATGGGTTAATATAACATCCCAGGGGCGATAAGCCTAGCATGGGTTAACGATATCCTAGGGGAGACACGAAAGCCTAGCATGGCTTCACATAACATCCCAGGGGTCAAAGCACCTAGCATGGGTTAATCTCATCCCAGGGGCAACAGAATAGCCTAGCATGGGTAGAACAATAAAGATGAATAAAAGATGAAGACAAGAGGAGTAAAGAACGTAATATACATGGTTTCCCACATACGGAAAGAGAGTTTATTCACATTTCTGTTTCCTTATATTGATTCCATTATTGTTGTTATTATGTATGATGAATTTCTTATGAGCCTTACATATTCAGTACATTCTTCGTACTGACCCCCTCGGGGGGAATTACCTTACATGTTGCAGGTGCAGGCATTAGTAGACTTCCTCTGTAGACTGGGGATCATTTGCAGCTATTTGGTGAGCTCCAGTTGGTTCGGAGCCCCCTGAGTCATAGGTGTATATTTGTTGTGATGTTATATAAATTGTATAAAGCGGGGACTTATCCCGACTGTAAGTTGGTCTTGTTGATGCATCTGTTAGAGGCTTTTGTAGACATATGTGGGTATATGGATGTAAGAGACGAGTATGTAGAAACGAATGTCTATTCTGACTTAATGGCCTTAACGGCTAAGTTTCCTAAATAAATATATGTATAGCATATGTTTCCATGTTCAAGTTTTCCGCATAGTTGCATAAGGTTTAATAAGGTTCATACGAAGATATGCATACGAATGAACATAGGCAAAGGTTGGTTCTCTCGGGCCTTATCGGCTACGGGTGCCAATCATGTCTCGATGGGATTCGGGGCGTGACACCTTCTTACCAAACCTGATCACACCTTTCAAGGGTAAAAACTTGAGCAACACTTGCTCTCCTACCATAAATTCCATATCCCTGACCTTTCGGTATGCATACTCTTTCTGCCTACTCTAAGCTGCTAGGAGCTTCTCTTGAATGAATTTCAACTTATCTAATGATTCCCTCAAATGATCGGTACACTATGGTCTCTCCTCAAAATCATTAAACCAATCGATAGGGGATCTATATCTCCTCCTATACAATGCCTCAAATGGATCCATATCAATACTTGAACGATAACTATTATTATAAGAAACCTTTTTAATGGCAAAAACTGGTCCCAATGCCCCTAAAGTCTATCACACACGCATGAAACATAACTTTCAAAACCTGAATTATCTACTCAGACTGCCCATCAGTATGAGGGTGAAATATTGTATTAAAGTCTAACCTAGTACCCAACTCAGCCTGTAATGTCCTTTAAAAGTTAGAAGTAAACTGCGTACTCCATGCAATCGAATAATCTCATAGTTATAAACTTGGCTAACTTCTTTGCATTATGAGTTACTTGAATTGGAATGAAATGTGCGGACTTAGTCCACCTGTCAACAATCACCCATATCAAATCAAACTTCACCAAGGTATTTGGAAGACCAACAAAAAATTCCATCGCAATCCTTTCCCACTTCTATTCAGGAATGGGCATTCTCTAAAGTGTTCCTCCAAGTCTTTGGTCCTCATACTTACTTGCTGATAATTTGGATACTAGGCAACAAAATCAACAATATCGTGCTCCATTCTACACCACCAATAATGCTGTCTCAGATCAAGAAACATCTTGGTCGCACCAGTATGTATAAAGTACCTTGAACTATGAGCCTCTGTAAGGATAGTTTGAATCAGATCATCAACATGTAGAACACATATATGCCTCTTAATCCCCAAGACACCCTCCTCATCAATTAAGACTTCTTTGGCCTCTACCTGCAAGACCTTATCACGAATCTATCTTAACATAGCATCCTCAAATTGTCTTGCCTTGATCTGATCTAGAAATAAAACCTTGCCTCTGCACAAGCTAACACTCAACCTTTTTCAGACACCTTAAGCCGTATAAAATTATTAGCTAGAGTCAGAATCTCTCGAGCCAACGGATGCTTAGCTTCCAAAGCACCCATATTACCCATACTCCTACATTTCCTACTCAAAGCATCAACTACCATATTTGCTTACCTAGATGACATAGGGCAGTAACATCTCAGTCGTTGAGTAGGTCCATCCATCTACGTTGCCTCAAGTTTAAATATCTCTATGAAAACACATATTAGAGACTGCAGTGATCAGTAAACACCTCACAATGAACACCATAAAGATAGTTACTCTAAATCTTAAGAGCAAATATTATCACTGCTATCTCCAAGTTATGCACATGATAATTCTTTTCATGCACCTTCAGTTGCCTATAAGCATAAGCAATGACTTTCTTATCCTGTATCAAAATAGCACCCAAACTAGAATGTGAGGCATTACAATAGATAAAAAAAGTCCCCAAACTAGGATGTGAGGCATCACAATAGACAACAAAGCATTTACCCTTCTCAATCAATTCAAGGATGGGATTTGTAGTCAATAAATCTTGATCTTTTGAAAGCTCTCCTCACACTTATTAGACCACTGAAATGGTACATATTTATAAGTCAAATGAGTTATTTGGGAAGCAATAGAGGCAAACCCCTTCACAAATCAACGATAGTAGATAGCCAACCCCACAAAACTGTGAATCTCAGTCATTGAAGTAGACCTAGCCTAACTCTTAACTGTCTTTGTTTTTTGTGAATCGACCATAATTCTCTCATTTGAAACCACATGCTCCAAGAAGCACACAAAAAGTTAGCCAAAACTCATACTTAGAAAATTTTGCATATAATTGCTTTTGTTTCAACACCCTAACACAACTCCTTAGTGGTTCTCATGGTCTTCCTTACTCTTTGCATACACCAGAATGTCATCAATAAATACAATTATAAAAGAATCCCAATAGGACTTAAAAAGTCCATTCATCAAACTCATAAAAGCAGTTGGGCCATTAGTAGACCCAAAAGACATCACTAAAAACTCATAATACCTATTCTTGGCCCAAAAAGTAGTCTTAGAAATATCTTTAGCCCAAATCTTCAACTAATGATACCCAAACATCAAGTCAATCTTAGAGAAGACTGACACACCCTGAAGCTAGTCGAACAAGTCATCTATAGGGGGAAGAGGGTATTTATTCCGAATAGTGGTCGTATTTAGCTGATAGTAGTCAATGCATATACATATACTGTCATGCCCCGAGAGTACACCCTAGATGTAACACGGTGCTTAGAACCATAAGTGGTCCCAATCTAACACATGGTGTGTAGCATAGTACTAACACTTTATAATATTCAACTAAGCAGAAGCTAATTCAATGTATTTATACGATATCTGGTAGTCAACTGAAATCTCTGAAAGTAAGTAAAAGCATGTGAAGAACCCAACATGAAATACGAATAGTCTGACTCTTTCTGAAAGCCTATAATAAACTGATGAGTTACTGGGAAAACCCCCTAGCTAACTTTAAATACTGAACTAAACCCAAAAATAACATGAGAAAAATTAAAATAAAATTTTATCCTCGAAAGATGAGGACTAATTAAATATCAGCTACTGAATAAGGTACCAGAAATATATCAACTGAGAGACTAAAACTAGGTATCGGTACCTATATTATAATATGATATAACATAAAGAAAAGTTTGCGATCAATACTATAGGATATAATGAGTTTGTGCGGTGGGAAATATCATGAGTATGGTATAAAAATCAAGCTGAAAACGTATGTCATGGGAAAATACTCGATTCATAACAAGTATGTGTAAAAGTTATGCACATTGACTCATGATGTCATAAAATTAAACTAGAAAACTGGATCACCTGAAATAGCCATAAACAAATCAAATAAGTACTGGAAATTTGTGAGTCATGCACATAATAAATCATGCATGATAAGTATACAGTGACTCAAGCTATTTCATGAATAAAGCTGAAATCATGAAACATGTAAGTAAATCATGATAAGTCTTAGTCAAACTGGTATAGTGAGCCATGTACACTTAGTTTCAAAAATCACTTTTTTGTGGGAGATTCTCTTAACCGACATACCCCATTTAATCAAACACGGAGCCCAACTTATAACCCTTGTTGGGAGGGTGTTCAATACCTTACCAGAAATAGAGAACCATGATTTGGCATGAATTCACTCATGAGACTATTTTGGGTGAAGGGAGATAGTCTTAACTGATGAGGACCCCCTTCTTAATCTATGGTGGCACGTTATTTGGGAATTTGGGTTTTTGTCTAAAAGATACATTCCCTTGGTGCTAAATACTACTCCCAAAACTCTATACTATTTGCCCATATACATAACTAAAAACTCTCTGTCTGATAATATGCATGAAACTAGTTTAATTTATCTGACTAGCTGAAGTTCTGAAATATCGAAACTAGTCATTCTCAATTTTTACTGAATGCTGGGATCATGTGTTCATAATATGCCCAGAAGTACTAAAATAAGTTGAAATCCTTCAAACCATGCCAAATCAATGTCAAAATTATAGGAATGGGAAATACTTGTAAAATTTCATGCATAATTACTTTAACAAGAACTAAAATCATATAATAATATAAAGAAACTGACTTTCAAGAAAATATGCATAATTGGGTATAAACCCTAAATCATGAAATTTCATGCTAAGCATGCAAATGCATAAATCATAGGTTTTAAATCATGTGTGAGATATAATAGGTAATCCATGAAAATCACAAGTTCTTGCATGAGGATAGATTATGAACCATGATGAAGCAACATACTTTGAAACCATGAAATTCGTGCAAAACCCCAATTGGGTAAATTCATAAATTCATACACTTTTAAACAAAACTGAATTTAGGGCACGAGGATGAAAAGAGAATCCCCGTTGAATACCCACATACCTGAAAGAAGAAGATTCTCTGAGAAATTCTTAAACTTGGGAGCTTTGGAGTTATGGGGTTTGAGAAACCCTTCTTATGTGTTGCTTCAATTTTGGGAGAAGGGGAAAGGAAATTTGGAGAGACAATCGATACTTTTTCTTCTAAGAAATAACCCTTATTTGGTTTTTAAAAATGTGGGGAGAGGTTTTGGGGTAAGTAAAGAACAAAACTACCCCTTAGGAAACTCTTAAAAAGTGTAGAAAAAACTCACCGGATGGTTTCGGGATGGACCGTGGGCCAAACTGTGGACCTGGGGGAAATTTTTGAGCTTACTAATTAGGCTCCACAACGAAAGGTATGGACCATCATCTAGGGGAGATGGACCGTCACTTTTCCCATTATCCATTGGAAGACAGACACCATCTAGTAAAATGGTCATAACTTTTTATTTCATCATTGGATTGATGAAAGTCTATGAAGTTGGATTAAAGACCCAAAGACCTTTAATTTAGTAGGTCTTGAGCTATAAAACTCTTCATATTCAAGGAGTTATGTGCATTTGAAATTTACCCTAGAAAATCTTATACGAAAACTCAATCGGTAAAGAAACTTTCAACTTAACTTTGAGCTATAAGTTCCTTATGACCTTAATTTACTATCCAAAGCTCTTATCACACTAAGGAATCAGTATTAACACATATGTAAAAATTTGCAAATCATTGAGTTTAGGTCTATACATATTTGAAGAATGTCTCGGATTATAGTTTAGAAATTTGGGGTGTTGTACATACTTTAATCTTTCTTCTTTACAAAATACACAAGAGAATCCCATAGGGAGTCACTCAGAATAATAAACCCCTTACTAAGCAGGTCCTACAATTGACCTTTCAACTTTCTCAACTTAACTGGTGCCATCTTATATGGAGGAACAAAAATAGGATGAGTACCATGCTCTAAATCAATATCATGGTCTGGTAGCATTCTAGGTAAATTCGTGGGAAATACCTCTAAGAAATCACAGACTCCAGGACTTGGCTAATAGGTGGAACCTCTGTACTAGTGTCCAGAAGATGCGCTTAAAACACTAAACACCCTATCTGAATAAACCTTTTAGCGCGAATAAAGGATATAAATCTTTTTAGGTACAAGGCTACAATAACCGTTCCACTCAAGCCTAGACATACCCAACATTGTCACAACTATTGTATTAGTATTTTAGTCTAATATCGCTTAGGAAGGAGACAACCAACTCATCCCAAAGTCAACCATGTCAAAAGTCACTAAGTCTACCTAGGTTTTATACTCATGAATGTAATAAACAGGAATGGTAGACTCTATCTATAATCACAAAATCACCAACAATGGTGGAAACATAGACAAAAACATCAAGAAAATAACATATCATATCCAATCCCATAAAAAATAGGTAGACAAATAAGAAAATATAGAACTGGGATCGAATAAGGTTGTAGTCATTCGGTCATAAACTATAGTACTTGTGATCACTGTGTCAGACGCCTCTGGCTTGGGTCTACCTATAAAGGCATAGAAATGAGTCTGACCACCTACCTATACACCACTCCTGTCGGGCTGAGTACCACCTCTACCAACATGTCCACCACCTTGGTTAGGTTGGTTTCCACCTCTACCTACAATGTGGCCACCACGCCCATCTTGAGGACGATCTATGCCATGTGCACCACCTCCCCTACCTGCTAAAGCTAGAAATCCAGAAGCCTACTTCTGAGCTCTCTGACCAGTCTATCTAAATCTAGGACACGACCTCTGAATGTGCCCAACCTCACTACACTCATAATATTCCCTATCCAAAGTTGGCCGCTAAAGTGAAGCCAAAAAGGCGATATGAAAAAGGTTGGCTTGCCTCTTATGGACCCCCAGCTAATACCTGCATAGCGTACCAAATGGGGTGCCCAAAATACCCCTAATAAATTAGACCCTTAGCAAAAGAGCCATTGTACCTACCATACTTTCGAGACTTCTTTTCTGTAAACTTCACGTAACTATCTTATTTTACCCATTCCATATTCCTAACATACTCAACCACTTCTTGGAAAGTCTTACAAAAAGATACCATCTGAAGTATTGAAAGAGGAAGTCTTGTATTCAACCCTTTGACAAACCTCCTCTGTGTGCAACAACTGTAATGAATACCTCAAGCCTCATAGGCTACAAAATAAGTACTGCGCTGCTTAATACTAGTAAACACATCTTTCCTATTATCTTGCATAGTACAAGGAACATACTTCTCTAAGAAGATGGAATAAAACTGTGTCCAAGTCAACAGAGGTAACCCAGCAGGCCTACACTCCATAAATCTCTCCACCATAACTTTGCATCCCTGTGCAGTTGTAAAGTAACAAACTCTACCCCATATTGTTCTGCCAGCGGTCTCATAAAGATACCTATCTTAGTAGCTTCATCCATCAGTAGAGCGACAACAACAATATGCTGAACCCTCGAATACTGACCTGTGGGAGCTGTAGGTACTACCCTAGGCCCTACCAGACCACTCAGTAGAGTCAAAACCTATTATAGTACATCTGCAAAAGCTAGAGCTGGTGCAATACCTTCCTGGATTGGTGTTGCTACTTCCTCTCCTACTACCCCGGTGTGATCCTCTGACAGGGGAGAGGATTTTGACCTATCACAAACCTGCCCAGCAACTTGAGCCCTATCACTAGTGGGTGATGCTCTTTAACCCCTACCTCTACCACCTTCTCTAGCCCATCCTCTACCACGAGCCCCGACCACAGCGACCGACCCGGGTGCCTCTACTACATGTGTTTTCACCATTTGTGAGAGGTAAGAATGAAAGAGGTCAGATACCAATTTGGATCGCCAGATACAAATTAGAATCATGTAATAGCATGAAAGTAGGAAAGAATTGAATTTTCCTATTGTCACGTAGCCTCTCAAAGAAACATACAAATATCTTTGTACCATCTCGCAAGACTCTAATAGACATGCCTTTGTATGATGAGATCAATGAACCTAAAGCTATCATACCAACTTTTCCATGACCCAAATAACTATGAGTGGCACCCACACTAAGCCTTCGGTAAGAAAATCATACATTACTATCTCACCAAATCCCTAACCAATTCATTAAGTAAAATAAGTCAATATGAAAGACATGTTAATCTAAATATCAAACTTACAAAATAACATACATAAATCTAACTATAACATCCCCAAGATTTGAAAGGCATCATACAAAGGATGCTACCAAAATAGTGTCTAAGAGTATTCTAAAATCACTAATAAATAAATATTGTTTGAAGAAAGAGACATATGTAACTAAGAAGATCTGTGGTAGCCTGAATGAGGGTAGATCACCTTCATATCAGTCAACTGAATAGCGCTAGATGAGAGGTCACATCAAATTCTCTGGAACACAGTTTGCACTCAAAAAAAAAGTATAGGAGTAGCATCAATACAAACACTATATTGGTAGATATATAAGCCATGTAAATCACCTAAATCTAGACATATCAATGTCAATAAATAAAGCACATATAAGTTACCCAGTAGATATAATAAATCATTATGAGTCTTTTAAATAGAATGCAGACATATCACAACATAGATTTGTGTACATCCTGATCTTAAAGATGTATAGTTGTTGTATCTCGTCATTCTCACTCTATACCATTTCAAAACATACAAGAATCACTCATTTGCACACACATACTAAAGGGTCTTATTTCTGCCCTACTATCCACTTCATAACATAAACATTCATCCATAAACTCATATTAGATTCGGGCTACTCAACAACAGAATAGTATGTATATTCTCAACCTCTTTCAGCATATCTCATTATGTTCTCATATTTAGCTATCTCTCAGGATAGTATAAGCACGTACACAATAAGTTTAATAAGTGTACATCATTCTCACAAGTCATTTAAAGACAAGCTTAAATAATTATAAGTTTATTCACGCAAGCATTGTCAAGCCAAAAAACTAATCAACCATATTTTATGTACGAAGAACAACAAACATGCTTATCTATTCAAACAAATACAAGAGACTAAATTAAGTCTAAATCCACATAAACCATAACCTACCTCAACCAAGCAACCTAAATGTAGAAAGTTAAATCACATGAGTTTTTCCTTTTCTCAACTTCTTTAAATGTTCAAAGTCTAAAAAAACATTTATAAGAGTAATTAATCATCTACTCTTCAAATATGCACTTTGGGAATTCAAACCCTCTAATTCTACCCTTATTCAGAGTCTATAATATTATCGAAGGGTCAATCATCTGTCAACTAGTTACACAACACTCATATTATCTCAATTTCTGGAGTTTCTACTTTAATTACTAATGTCAGCATTTGATACTTTTAACCATGAATAAATGCACGTTCTTAAGCAATTTTTGGTAGGTTTGATTGATTTTTGATATAATTACAGAGAAATATTCTAAGACAAGAAAAGAGATAACTTGTGCTGAAAAGACCAAGCAGACGAGAATTCAGTTAGGTCATCGAGCCTCCGAAGAACCATCACCTTGAGAATCAACCTTAAGTAAAATGCTCCAGTTCCAGAATCTAAGCGATGGAGAAACTGACGGGCCGTCGGACCTCCGACAAACCATTGCCTTGAATATCAGCCTTAAGTAGAATGAGCCAAGTCAAGAGGCTACGTGATGGAGAAATGGATGGACCATTAGTGACTCGATGGTCTATCACCCACGCCATGGATCTTAAACATAATCTAACCAAATTTACTAGATTGACAAGATGAAAGAATGGATGGACCATCGCCTAATGTCAAGGTTTACTTTAAGGATAGGGATCAAGGTAACTGGAAGAGCAAGAATGAAAGAAGTGGTCTTTATGTGCCTTCCAAAATTTTTGATAAAGCTAGTAATGATGTAGGAAATTCAAGGATGGAAGATCTCCTGGCTAAAGTATTGTAAAGGGTCGAATCCACCGACTCTGGTGTTAAAGAAATAAAGGGAGAAATCTCTAACATTAGACAACTAGTGGATTCACACCCTACTTTCATCAAATATTTAGAATATCAAATGGGTCAAATGTCCATAACTTTGAATCAGTGAAAGAGTAAGACCTTGCTTAGCAATACCATCCAAAGCTTGAGAAATGATGGCCAGTGCATGGCCATCACTACTATAAGTGGAAGAGTGTTGCCTAATCTGGCACCCATTGTTGATGAGCAGGAGGAGGATGTAGTTTCTAATTTTGGAGTTGCGGTTGATAATGCCTTTTAACAAAGAGTTTTGTCTAATTCTGAAAAAATGGTAGTTATTGATGATATTATTGTAGATTCTAAGAAATATACAAATATTAAAGCTGGAAATTCTAAGAATAAAGAGAAAGAGAAGGTTTAAAAGCCTTTGATTCAAATTCCTAGACTCCTACCTTTATTCCCACAAAGGATAAAGAAGACAGTGGAAGACGATAAGTTCCATAAATTTATTTCTATGTTAAAGCAGCTGTCCATAAATATTACCTTGGTGAAGGCATTGGAAAAAATGCCGATTTACACCAAGTTTATGAAAGACTTGGTTACTAAGAAGAGGACAATTAGTTTCAAACCTGTGGATAACATACACCATTGTAATGCGATTGCTTCGCACACTTTGATTCAAAATAAGGAAGATCCTGGTGGATTTACAATTCCTTGCACCATCAAAGTCTTTAATTTTGCTAAGGCATTGTGCAACCTTGGTGAAAGAATCAACTTTATGCCGCTTTCTATCTATAAGCGGTTGGGCTTGAGAACCCCAAACCGAAAACCATATGGTTATTCATGGCTGACCGTTTAGTCAATAGGCCTGTGGGGATCTTATGTGGTGTGCTAGTAAAGGTTGAGAGTTTCATATTTCTTTCTAATTTCGTTATCTTGAATTGTAAAGTGGATTTTAATGTTCCCATAATCATGGGAAGATCCTTCTTAGAAACTAGTAGAGTGTTGTTTGACATGGAAAGCAACAAATTGATGCTCAAATTGAATGATGAGGAGGCTAAATTCAATATGTGTCAATCAATAAAACAACTAAGAGAAATGAATGTTCTATATGTGATCGATGTTTTGGATAAGAAGGTTATTAAAGTACCCTTTGAAGAAAGGTTTGCAGTTGAAACTTTAGCTGCAGTGATGATAAACTTTGATAGTGATTACATCGAAGGCTATAATGAGACAATGAAGGCAATGATCAGGATTGGTTCCTATTTTTATTCTCAAAAAAAGTTAGAGTTGGATTTGAAAAATAGGCCTACTCCTCCAGCTAAGCCTTCGATTGAAGATCCACCAGTGTTGGAATTGAAAGTGTTACCTAGTTATTTATGCAATGCTTTCTTGGGAGAGAACAATACACTTCCTGTAATTATGGCAGCTGATTTGGTTGAGTGGCAGGTTGAGGGACTTGTGTCACTGCTGAGATGCTTTAAAAGGGCAATCAGGTGGACTATTGCCGACATTAGTGGGATCCCTCTTTGAATTTGTACTCATAAGATTAAGTTGGAGGAGGATTTCATCCCAAGCATAGAACATTAGCATAAACTTAATCCTCCTATGCAAGAGGTGGTAGAGAAAGAGACCAATAAGTGGTTAGATGTAAGGGTGGTGTATCCTATCTTGAACAGTAAATGGGTAAGTCTAGTACAATAGGTCCCAAAGAAGGGAGGTATGGAAGTGGTTCCTAATAAGCACAATAAGTTGATCCCACTTAGGGTAGTCACATGCTAGCGTGTATGCATAGACTACTAGAAACTCTTGGGCACTTAAAGTTCATTTTCTAATGCCTTTCATGGACCAGATGTTGGATCGATTAGAAAGCTGAGGCTGATATTGCTTCTTGGATGGATATTTTGGGTACAACTAGATTTCTATTGAACCAAAAGATCAAGAGAAAACAACATTCACATGCCACTATGGTATGTTTGCATTCAAACACATGCCCTTTGGTTTATGTAATGCTCCTGCCACCTTCCAAAGATGTATGTTGTCTATTTTCCCGAATATGGTGGAAGATACTATTGAAGTGTTTAGAGATGATTTTTCAATAGTGGGTGATGGTGTTAAAGACTGCTTAGCGAATCTAGGAAAGGTTTTATAGCGATCTAAAGAAGCAAATTTGGTATTGAATTAGGAGAAATGCCACTTTATGTTGAAAGAGGACATTGTTCTGGGACACAAAATTTCTGACAAAGGTATTGAAGTTGATAGAGCAAAAGTTGAATTTATTGAGAAGTTACCTCTACCAATCTCTGTTAAGGGGGTGCATTTTCTTAGTCATGCAGGTTTTTGTCTCAGATTCATAAAGGACTTCTCTAAAATTGTGAATACTCTTTGCGAGTTATTGGAGAAGGAAGTTACAATTCTTTTTGAAGATGCTTGTTTGAAGGTATTTTATTTCCTTAAGGAAAAGCTTACTTCTGTTGCTATTATTATTGTTTCGAATTGGTCCAAACCATTCAAAGTAATGTGTGATGCAAGTGGAGTGGCACTTGGTGCAGTTTTGGATAAGATGTAACACCCCGTACCTTCCCAACCCAACTTGACGACATTAAATAATTCTTACTTAGGTGTCGAGAGCCACACGTATGTATTTTGTAATGCTAGTGATGCGATAATTGAATTTGGCCCTCGTATATGTGATTAAACCCTCGTAGGAGGTGTTTTGTGATTTTAATGGAGCATTTGTGGGGTTCAAAACGAGTCTAAGAATACCTCTAAACAAAGGATATTAAGGTTAAGAAGTAACTTAAAGAATAGGACTTGAAGTATCTAACCAAACCCGCGAAGAAAAGTCAAAAAATGAAATTTTCGAAAAATCTAAGGGTGGGGCGCGCCAAAGGGCATGCCCAAGGGTGCCCGGGGACTTACCGGGCCGATTTTTTCCATGTTTCTTCTACAACCATGAGTATATACATGAAATGATTAAATCATTATATTGGTATGATAAAATTACTCGAGAACGAATTTGGCATCAAAATGACGATTTTACCCTTTTGGTCAAAATAGGTCGTACGTGGCTAGAATCGCTTGTTTTAGGAATTGAGGCTACGAGTATGAATTTAATGAGTGGGAATATTGTTTTAATACGTATGGAATGAATTAAACATGAGGAATTATTTATTGGGTTAAGTGAATTGGGCTCAAAAAGGGCCCAAAATTAGAAAGAAAACATGGGCCAAGAATGGGTCCATTGACTAAGCCTCACATTGCATTAAATGCCAAGAGTGGATAAGGATGACCCCAAGGCCTATAAAAAGGGGCCAAAATCAGATTTTTTATCACATAACACTCTCATTCCAAGTCTAGAATTATCTACAAGCTTTTTCTCTCAACTTCAAACCCTAAGGCACTTCTTGGAGCAAGATCATCAATTTCCAAGCTTGGGTAAGTGATTATTATTATGGATTAATATATTATATTCATGGGAGAGTATGTAAATCATGTTGGTCATGCTTGGAAGTGTTGAATATGTTGCTTTGTGTTTTTGGTAAAAGATGTGATATCCATGAGCTTCAAGCTTGAATTATGACTTGTGACTTTAATGAAAGAGCATGGTATGGATAAAATATGAACATGTATGGTGTGATTTTGTTATTAAACTTGCTATTTTTCTATAAGTGTAAATTGTGGGATTTTTGCCGATATGTGCTATGAGGTGTATTAAGGTAAGTTGATGGATTATTTGTGATGTGGTGCGGATAAGAAAGTGTAAAGGAGAAGTGTTGTGGTGAAATGTATGGATTATCATGTATTGGTAAATGTTGGGAATATTGTGGGATTTTTGGAATAATACTTTCATCAATGGTTGTGTCAAGGGGGACATGGCATGTTTAAAGGCAAACATGAGATTCATTATTGTTCTATGCCTTTGTAAGATAGTTGGTGGTTAATGTAACCTCTGTTATGCATTTGTGTTGTAGAGTGACACATAAAGAAGGAGCGGGACTATTGTATGCTCATTTAAGATTGTGTATTGGTATTGGGAATACAAGGTATGTAAGGTTACTCTTTTCGTATCTTTCTGCAGCATATAGTGAACACCTTCTTGTGGTATTTACTCATTTCCGAAATGTCCTAAGGCATCTTGTTTCAGGTTATCATTTATTGTTACTCATGTTACTCTTGGTCTATTGTCATTCATGGATCACATAATTACGACATGGTTCCAAGTTCCAATAATGTTGTGACTACTAAAAGAAACGGTTTCAAGGGAAGTGACGACATAACGAGAATCTATTCATTCATAAGTCTCACATTCCTCATTCATTAGTTATTGTTGTTCATAAGTTACATAATGACGGATATGTTCCAAAAGTCCCAATCATGTTGTGTCCTTGAGCTTCCAATAATGTTGTGGCTATGTATATATATGTTAATCTCTCATAATTAATTGTATCAGTCTCTCATAAGTGGATGAATCAATCTCTCGCAAGTAAAGGTTTCAATCTCAAATATAAAGAATGAAGTAATGCATATATGTGGTTAATGATCAAGTATGGGTGGTAGCTTTGGGGGCGAAGTACCTAGTTCAAGCCGATCCCGATATTATTGGATTAGGGGGCAGTCCTAGAGGCATAAGCCTAGCTCGGACCAATCCTGACAGGGGACAGCTCTAGGGGTAATAACCTAGCTCGAGCCAAACCTGATATGTTGGGATGGGTGGCAGCTCTAGAGGCATAAGCCTAGCTCGATCCGATCCTATTATATATTGATTTATAGGTGGTAGCTCTAGAGGCAAAGTCCTAGCTTGAGCCGATCCCAACATAACGTTATGTTAAGTTAAGACCCACTGATCAGTTGGGGCCCGGGTACGATATGATATGAGCAATGAGGAATAAACAATAAAGAGAAGAACTTAATTTATGAAAGCTACATGGTTCCACATATGCAGATCGATGGGTTGTTCATATTGACTATCCTATACATTCTGATTCTATTGACGTATTTATGATAGTTCCATATGGCCTTACATACTCAGTACATTCTTAGTACTGACCCCTATTGGGGAATTTACCTTACTTGCTGCAGGCGCAGGTACTAGTAGACCTCCACTGTAGGTTGCAGGCCTTTTGCCAACTTTTGGTGAGCTCTAGTTGGTTCGGGACTTTCTGAGTTGCTATGTACATGTATTTTGGTATTGTATATGAGTATAGAGCGGGGTGTTGTCCCGACTCTAGGTTTGTCATAGCTATGTATTTGTAGAGGCTTTGTAGATTTATGTGGGAACAGAATGTAAGATATGTATGCTCATTTAACTTTGATGGCCCTAACGGCCGAGCCTCTTACATGTATATAATGTTCCATGATTTCTGCACTTCGCCTCTTATGTCCTTACGAGTTGGTGATGATTCTTACGGTATGCATACGATTGGGCATGAACAAAGATTGGTTCTCTCGAGCCTTATCGGCTTTGGGTGCCAGTCCGGCCCAAATGGGATTTTGGGTCGTGACATAAGAAGTGGGAGAAAATAATTCACCCAATTTATTATGTAAGCAAAGTATTGAATGGAGCACAAAAGAACTATATGGTGATTGAGCAAGAATTGCTTATAGTAGTATATACCTTTGAGAAATTTTGGGCATACTTGATTGATACAAAGGTGGTAGTGCTCATAGATCATTCTGCCTTGAGATACCTCATAACAAAGAAAGATACAAAACCATGATTAATTTGATGGGTGATCTTGCTTCAGGAATTTGACTTTAAAGTCAAATACTGTAAAGGCTATGAGAATCAAGTTGTTGATCATCTTTCTAGACTTGAAGCTGAGAGAAAAGTGGAATATAAGGAAGATATTGATGACTCCTTTCCAGATGAGTAGTTGTTAACAGGTTTTCATGATCTTGTATCTTGGTTTGTTGATTTTGCTGACTATCTTGTTAGCGACATAATGTCGGAAGATCTAAATTTTTATCAAAGGAAGAAATTTTTATATGATGTGAGCAATTACTTTTAGGGTAAGCCATATTTGTTCAGGCTCTATGCTGACAACTTGATAAAAAGATGTGTCCCAAAAGTTGAAATGATGAATATATTAGAAGCATGTCATTCTTCTCCTATGAAAGGCATTATAGTGGTGCACAAACTTTACAAAAAATATGGGAATGTAGGTATTATTGGCCCACAATCCATCAAGATACACAAGAGTTTGTTAAGGCATGTGACTATGACACCAGTCCGAGAAGTCAAATTGTTTGATGTATGGGGCATCAACTTTATGGGTCCTTTCATAAGTTCTTTTAATCAGAAATACATATTGGTGGTGGTGGATTACGTGTCTTAATAGGTGGAAGCTGTGGCACTACCAAATAATTAGAGAAAGAGTGTGACTGCATTCCTGAAAAGGGAAAATCTTTTCAAGGTTTGGTACTCTAAGGGCGATCAACAGTGATGGGGGTCACACTTTTGTAATAAAGTATTCAGTGCTCTGCTAGCAAATAATGGAATTAAGCAACACAAGATGTCTAACCCCTATCATCCGCAAACCAGTGATCAGGTGGAAGTATCAAATCGAGAAATAAAGATGATTCTTGCCAAAATAATGAATCCCAACCAAACTGATTAGGCTTAAATGTTTGATGATGCCTTGTGGGAATATTGGAATTCATACAAAACTCCCATTGTGATGTCACCATAACAGTTGGTGTTTAGCAAGGCATGTGATTTGCTAGTGGATCTTGAGCATAAAGCCTTATGGGTGCTCAAAAAGCTCAACCTTTTCTGGAGTGATGCCTTAAACTTAAGGCTTGAAAAAATAAATGAGTTTGATGAGTTCCAGTTGAGAGCAAATGAAAGATCGGCCTTGTATAAAGATAAGATGATGATGTCTCATAATCATAAGATTGAGAAGCGAGAATACAGTCTAGGGAACTTGGTATTGTTGTTCAACTCTAAGCTTTAGTTGTTTCCGGGAAAACTCAAATCCAAGTGGTCTGGTCCATTCATAGTAACACGAGTGTTCCTTTCTGTAGTGGTTGAATTGGAAAATCATAAAGGGGAATGCTTCAAAGTTAATTGACAATGTGTGAAACTGTACTTTGATGTATTCAAGGAGGTAAAACTGATGGAAATGGTGTACCTTGACAAAGTCTAAGTAATCAAGGTACCTGTAATGACCGAAATCATTATTAAGCTGAAATAGAGAGTACAACCTTCACCTAGTTTCCCCTTAGGAAAAAAATGGAAAATTCCAGGCTGGCCTAGTTTTAGGTATAATTTGAGTGTGTGGTGATCTAGGGAAATCTGTATAATTGGTGTTTTTTATTATATTTTATTTTATAGAATGAATTTAGAAAGTAGTAGAAACTTCCAATGCGTAAAATGGGTTAGTAGAACTCTGATTATAACGATGATAACCGTGAAAAGGTCAGTTCATAATGTTTAATTTCTAGAAGTGTGTTGTGAAATGGCCAGAGCTGGGACCAAGTTGCGTGCTACTAGTTTGGGACTACTGCAGTGGCTGAAGTATCACCTAAACGACGACTCCATTTAGCCTTAGAGCTACTGCAGTGTCAGATCCTCCGCTGTAGGGTGCCGCTGCAGTGATAAAAGTGCCGTTGCAGCTGCTAAAATGATGTTTTTCAGTTTTTATGTTAGAAAAACATTTTTCATTACCATTATTTCAAAACTCATTCAAGGGCTAAGAGAAGATGATTTTGCACCAGTTTGGGGTTTTTTCCATATTTGAGGTAAGATTCTTACTCAAAATTAAATTCACTCCCTTAGATCCTTAGGGTTGCAAGAATCAAAGCCTTAGTTGAATGGTTGGTTAGCCCTAAGTTCATAACGTCATAGAATTTATGAGGAATGATGTTATTACCAATTGTTGTTGATTCTAGGGTGTTAGAAAACATTTTCTATGATAGAATTCATGATTGTAAGATAAAATATGAGGAATTCAAAGAGTTTAAAATGGTAGAAACCCTAAGTTGAGGAACGAGGTTACGTTCATGAATTATTTTGCTAAATATGAGTTTCTAATGCTTAGGAAGGGTGAATTATTATTTTAAATCTATTTAATTGTTGTTTATTGAACAAGAACTGGCTAAAATTGAAAGGAAGGGTAAGTTTGTGGCTATATTGTATTTATGAGCAAGGAGTCGAGGTAGGTTGTGGTTTAATAGTTTTAAAGAATTTCTTGACTCTGTGCTTATGCATGATTTGGGCATTTATGATTAGCTTTTTGGTACTACTTGTGATTCGGGTGTCACACCAACACTATTATTGGATTAGGTACCACATCGGTACTGGTACATGGACTGAGCTAATCCTTTGTAGGTCATAGCTGAGAGTCCCTGCTAATTCTAGTATGTATGTACATCTTGCATACGCGTAATCATTATTTCATTTGTACTTGTATTAGTGATGACTATTATTGAATAAACCTGCTAAGTGTAATTAATGTACTTGTATACCTATAATCTGATGAGATGAAATGTTTTAACTGTAGTTGTTATTCAACTAATTGTGAGTTGTGTTTTTATTGTTGTTACTTGTATTTCGCTTGCCTATTTGTATAGTGTTGAGTTCATTCTGTCAATGATGCGTACCAGTACTTAGTTATTGTACTGATACTACCTGTACTCTTCTTTTAGTTGAGTGTAGAGTGTGTTCCAATGTTTGAAATGAGACCTCGACTCTAGTCCATGACTTCAGCATCGATTCAAGAGTGAGCACCATATCTGGGTAGCCATTGGTTCATCTCTACTTTGTTTATGTCATTTGTTTCAGGACTAACACACTTCCTTATTTAGTATTTAGGATACTATTTAGATATTTTTGTATGGTGACTTTTGGTTCTTGAAGGTTGTAATAATTAGAGATAATTTCACATGCTATTCGTTTCTGGATATTAAATGAGTTAGTAATTGAATTGGTTGATTAATATTGTGTTTTAGTTAGTTAAATGGTAGGCGTTTGGGGAGAGTGACTTGTGAAGGTCCATAATAGTTGGTTAAGGGTTTGGTTAGATAGTTCTCCCATTGTAGAGGTAGGGTGGGTGCCATTTATGATTGATTAGGTCGTGGCAGTACCCGAGTCATATCGTGACATTAAATCAGGTGCTACTGGGAGGCAATCCATAATTGTTGTTATACAACTGGTTTTGTATTGTGTTTCATAGTATGATAATTGATGATCGAGTTGCTAGGTGACAACTTTGCATTTGTTTCTTCTACACATCTCCTTCAAGGTGTGAATTCTTGTTCGTTCTTTTAATTTAGTTTATTTTAAGGTGTATGAAATTGGCAGTTTGCTTGTAAGAGAAATCATATTGAGTAGGAGGGCAACAAAATTATTGAATTTTGAAAAAAAATTCTTCTAAAATTATGTTGCTTACCAACTCAATTTTGAAATGAATGGGAGATGGAAGGGTAAAGTCTGAGTAACCCAAGTCTAGATGATTGTGAAATTTTTCATCATACAATGAGATTTACACCTCCACGAATTTGTGACCTTAATTTTGTGGTGAAGAGTTGAAGAATATGAAATATTCTCCCATCCACAGGTGGTTTTCAAACTGTTTTTAGGCGACGGTCAAAATGACGGGTCATCACTTTGTCCACGAAGCATCGACTTCACCGTCATAGCTTACAAAAATATTGTTTGATAAGATGCAATGGCATGACAGATGGACCGTATCCTAACCGATGGTCCATTGCTTTTACCGTCAACTGGCACCTTACAAACTTTTTAAACTCGACAGATGGATCGACAGACCGTCCTATAGGTGACAGACCATTAGGTCTATTAATGTTGTAAAATTTCTTTCCTTTTCTGTTTGTATAGTTTTATTTTGATACTAAAACTATTCCTCCACTGGTAGTTATGCCTCCTAAATTCCCACCCATACGTGGAGGAGCTTACAAAAAGTCGGGAAAGGATACAACCACTCACAAACTAAGAGATGAACTTGACCCAGAGGTTGAATAAATAGAGAAGCACAAGGCTATAATAATAGAAAAGCTTCTAAACAACAACAAATTACTCCCTAGTTTGATGAGGGAGAAGAATCCTCCAATAGAAAGTCTAGTATGGGGCCTTTGAGTTCAGATAATTAAAGTGGCACTAATGCCGCTAATAATATAGAAGAGGCACTTGAGCCTATTTAGGATACGATCATCAAGAGAAAAATCTAGGATTTTTGAAAGGAATGCATTGGCAAGTGAAAGGATCCTATAAGTACTTCCAAAATGGCCTCACGATGACAAGGAATGGCTATATTAAAAGGCCAATTTTCGAGGAGGTCCAAATTTTCTCATCTAAACTTGCTGAATATTTAGACATTGAGAAATGGTTCAGCCACCATGGCTTTGGGTTACTAGTATAGCACTAGGGTTCTATTACCCCGCTATGGTTTGTGATTTCTAGGCAAACTATGTTGCAACTCTAGACAACTATTGCAAAAAGGGCTAAAAAATTACATATTTTCCAAACTTAAACAAGGTCCCAGTTCGTGATGTTGTAATATCCCGTACATTTCCGACCTTATTTGGTGACTTTAAGACATGTTTACCTTAGTATTGAGGACAAAAAGTACGTATCTTGGATGGTATCGGATGGTAGGCTAGTATTTGCAAAGACCGAAAAAAATTCAGAGAACTAGTGAAACTTGCGCCACTCCCTGTTTCAGGGTGTGTGGCGCAAGCCTCAGGATTCATAGGGGCTGCAATTCTTACGCCACTGCCCTGCTTTGCAGCAGTGGCGCAAGACACAAGGATTTTGGTCTTTCCGGGCTTGTTTTGCGACGTAATGCAATGTCGATTCTTCCATGGTTTCTTTTAGTTCTTTGGTGTTCCTTTTCTTCTTTTTAAGTTTTCAAATACCTCGACACACTCCTACATTATCAAACCATGCAACACAAGTATGTACCAAATTATGTTCAATTAAGCCATGGACGGCTAGAATTCCTATTTTTACGATTGAGACGATGAATGAGAATCTCGTAAGAGAATATTGTTGTGACGTCATGGAATTTTTTTAAACATGAGATGTATGATGAATTATACATGGATTTTGATGGGCTAAGCTAATAAGTGTTATTGGGCACAATTGGAGGCCCAAAACAAGGCCAAAATGGAAGGCCCAAAAAGGAAAAAGACCCATTCTTGTGATTGACCAAGGGACCATGACATTTAATGCCAAAGAAGTGGCTAAGGATGAATTAAAAGACTCTATAAAACAAGGAAAAAATCAGATTTATTTCATTACAACTCTCATAACTTTTGGATATTTCTCAAACATTTCTCTCTTTTCCAAACCCTAAGGCAACTATTTTCTTTGGACACTTTGGACAAGATCATCACTTTGCGGACTTGGGTAAGTATGTATTCTTGTGATTTAGCATATTATATGCATGAAGTATTGTGTAGATCATGATGGTTGTGTTGGAAAGGTTGAATAAGACACTTTTGCCCTTTGGTAAAAGATATGCCATTTTGTGAATTAAACTTGAAAGGTGACTTGTGGTTTTGATGAATGAGAATGGTATGGATGAAATATCAACATGTATGGTGTGATTATGTTACTAAACTTGATATTTTCTATAAGTGTAAATTATGGGATTTTAGCCGATATGTGCTATGAGGTGTATTAAGGTGACTTGATGGATTATTTGTGATATGGTGTGAATGAGAAAGTGTAAAGAAGAAGCTTTGTTGCAAAATGCTATTGGTTATGATTTTTGGTCAATGTATGTCATGTTGTGGTATTTTTTGTATGGTCATGCCGAAATTTCATTGTAAAGAGGGAAATGACGTTATAGGTAATTATGTAACTTTTGTCGTCTTTTGCACTTGTAAGGTGGTTAGATGTTGACGTAAACTCCGTTATGTACTTGTATTGTAGAGTAAAGGGCTGGATCATTATATTCATTAGGATTGTGGATTCTTATTGAGGAATTAAGGTATGTAAGGTTACTCTTTCCGTATCCTTCTGCAGCATATAGTATTCACCTTGTCATGGTATTTACTTATTTCCGAAATGTCCTAAGGTATCTTATCTCAAGTTATCATCTAATGTTAATAATGTATATCTCATTCTTGGTTTATTATCATTCTTGTGTCACATAATTATGAACATGGTTCCAAGTTCCAATAATGTTATATTCAAAGTTCCCAAAATGAAGTAGCCATTGATTGAGCTATTTCAAAGAGTAAAGAAGTAATGTTGTAAATAGGAGAGATGTTTCATGGGTGGTATCCCAGGGGTTAAATAACCTAGCATGGGTCGATCCCAATATTTACGGATGGTATCCCAGGGGTGAGAAGAACACCTAGCATGGGTCGATTCCGCTACGGGTGGTATCCCAGGGGCAAGGAAAAGCCTAACATGGGTCGATCCCGATTACTATTGAGTACCCACTGATCAGCTTGGGGCCCGGGCATTATACGAATGGATGAATGAGTGATGGATAAAGGGATGAGTGAATGATCGAATGAGTATAAAAGTAAAGAAAGTAATTCATAATGTACATATCTGTTCATATACAAAATGGTGACTTATCCTTATTGAGTACTCATTTATATTTGATTTCATTGAAGTTTTTATGTATCATTCAGTTTCAGGCAGCCTTACATACTCGGTACATTCTTCGTACTGACCCCTCTTGGGGGATTTAGCTTACTTGCTGCAGGCGCAGGCACTAGTAGACCTCCCCAGTGAGCCGCAGGACTTCTACTGACTTTTTGTGAGCTCCAGTTGATTCGGGGCTTTCCGTGTAACAGTTGTATATGTATTTTGATGTGGTAAATGTTACGTAAAGTAGGGATTGTCCCGAATTTAGGTTGGTCATGTATGTACTTCTGTTAGAGGCTTTTGTAGACGTACGTGGGTATGTGAAGTGATGCGAAGAAAAGAGATGTGTGTCGTTTTACTTGATGGCTATGTTGGCCAAGTTTCTCATATGTCTATATATATATCCTACATGTTCCATGATTTTCGATGTTAGCCTATTATGTTTTTGTGTGATGGTGGTGTTTCCTATGGCATGTGTATGAATGAATGTAAGTGAAGCTCGGTTCTCTTGGGTATTGTCGGCTACGAGTGCCAATCCATCCCGACGGGGTTTGGGGCATGACAAAAGTGGTATCAGAGCAGGTCATTCTAAGTGTGTCTACAAAGCCGTGTCTGAGTAGAGTCTTACTTATCAATGTGTTGTGCACCACATTTATAAGTAGGAGGCTACGGGATATTTAGGATGTTGTTTCTTTTTCTTCATTTCTAGATCGTGCATTAGAGCCGAAACTATAAGTGAAATTGTTCCTGACCACAAGTATTGTTGTTCTTTTGTATTATAGAAAAATGCCGATGGCAAGAAGAGGATGAGGTAAAAGTAAGAGGATAGACAGAATTGCGGAAGAAGGAACTAGTAGAGCTCCGCCTGAACCAGTTAATCAAGACGGCGCTGAACCAGAGATGGCATCATAAGCTTCTTCTACTCTTCCATTTTCAGAAGAGTCAAGAGGAAGAGAAGTACCTACAGAACCACCAATAACTACTACTGATCAGGACTTAAAGGATGCAGTGTGAATGTTGACTCGGATTGTTGCTGCACAAGTTCAGTGACAAGGGGGTCCAGTTATAAATTATGATAGCGCAGCTAGGGCAGCCAGTCGACGAACACAGGATTTTCTGAAACTAGATCCTTCTACATTCACTGGATCAGATTTGAATGAAGATCCACAAGACTTTATAGATCAAATTCAGAGGGCTCTGGAAGTTATGCACGTGACTGGGGTGGAAACAGTTGAACTTGCTGCGTATAGATTGAAAGGGGAGGCGATATTATGGTATGAAGAATGGAAGAAGTCTCGTGATAATGGTTCAAACCCACCTAGTTGGGAAGAATTTAAAACGGCCTTTCTCGACCACTACCTCCCCTATGAGATCCGACAGGCTCGTGCGGATCAATTCTTGAATCTTCGTCAAGGGAATTTGAGTGTGCGGGAGTACAGCTTGCAGTTTAATTCCTTGGCTCGATATGCTCCGAATATAATGGCCACAATGAAGGATAGGGTACATCGCTATGTGGACAGGTTGGAGCCGTATTTAGTGAGGGACTGCACCATTGCCGCCTTGAACAAAGATATGGATATAGCTCGAATTCAGGCCTTTGCGCAAAAGATGGAGGATCAAAGACACAGAAGAAGGGTACATGAATCTGATAGAGGACAGTCCAAAAGAGCTAGACCCATGGGACAGTTTATGGCAACCCAAACAGAGTTCAGGCCTCGGAGTTTTAGTAGACCGCCTAGACCTTCATTCTCACATTCCACAGTAGGCGCACAATCTCAATTCCGAGGGTTCAGAGGTAGCAATTTTGGGCAGAGTAGTGGGATTCGAGGTTCGCAGACTGTTGGATTTTCTCATCCGCCATGTCAGCAATGTGGACGATTTCATGTAGGTGAATGCCGAATTGGGTCAAATGCTTGCTTCTGGTGCGGTATGCCGGGACATATGATGAGAGATTGCCCAAGGAGAGGCTTGGGTAATGTGGCACAACCGGCAGGATCAACTATTGCATCATCATCATCGGTTCCTTCGTTAGGCTGAGGTATGCAGTTTGTCGGTCGTGGTAGAGGTGCCAGAGGAGCAGCCAGTACTAGTGGGGTCCAAAATCGTACTTATGCTTTGGTGGACCGGCAAAATTCAGAGGCTTCTCCTGATGTCGTCACAGGTACATTATCCATATTTTCATATAATGTATATGCATTGATTGACCCGGGTTCTACATTGTCCTATGTTACTCCCTTAGTTGTTGCAAAATTTGCAAAAGCACCAGAATTATTAATTAAGTCAATTAAAGTGTCTACACCGGTGGGTGAATATATTATTGCAAAGAGAGTGTATCGAAATTGCGTGGTAACTGTGTGTGGTCATGATACACTGGCCGACCTTATTGAACTAAATATGGTGGATTTTGATGTGATAATGGGGATGGATTGGTTGGCTTCTTGTTATGCCACGGTAGATTGCTGGGTCAAGGAGGTACATTTTCATTTCCCACAAATGAATGTTCTTGAATGGAAGGGGGATGTAGGGGCACCACGAGGAAGATTTATTTCCTATCTTAAAGCTAGGAAAATGATAGCTAAGGGGTATATATGCCATTTGGTAAGAGTGCAAGATCTCGACGTGGAACTACTAACTCCTTAGTTGGTACCAGTGGTCAATGAATTTCTCGACGTATTTCCTGACGATCTTCCAGGTTTACCTCCAGAACGGGAAGTGGAGTTTGGCATTGATGTGATTCCAGGCACTCAGCCAATCTACATTCCTCCGTATAGAATGGCTCCAGCAGAATTGCGTGAATTGAAGGAGCAATTGAAAGATTTACTAGACAAGGGCTTTATCAGGCCTAGTATGTCCACGTGGGGTGTACCGGTATTATTTGTATGGAATAAAGATGGCACATTGAGAATGTGCATTGATTATCGACAGTTGAATAAGGTAACAATCAAGAACAAATATCCCCTTCCTCGAATTGATGATTTATTTGATCAGTTACAGGGTGACAAATGGTTTTGCAAGATTGACTTGAGGTCGGGTTACCATCAATTCAGGGTTAGAGAAAATGATGTACCCAAGACAGCTTTTCGAACACGGTATGACCACTATGAATTTTTAGTTATGTCATTTGGCCTAACAAATGCACCGGCTATTTTCATGGATTTGATGAATAGGGTGTTTAAGCCATTTCTAGACGTGTTCGTTATGGTATTTATAGATGATATCCTGGTTTATTTGAGATCACAGGAAGACCATGCTAATCACTTAAGACAAGTGTTACAAATTCTCCGGGATCGTAAGTTATATGCAAAGTTTTCTAAGTGTGAATTTTGGATAAAATCCGCAGCATTCTTGGCTCACATTGTGTCGGATGAAGGAATTCGGGTCGATACTCAAAAGATTGAAGCAGTGAAAAATTGGCCAAGACCTACGATGCCTACAGAGATTCGTACTTTTCTTGGTTTGGCAGGTTATTACAGAAGGTTTGTGGAAGGGTTTTCTTCTATTGCTGCACCATTGACGAAGCTAACACACAAGGCAATCAAATTTCAGTGGAACGACGCATGTGAGAAAAGTTTCCAAGAGCTGAAAGAGAAATTAACTTCTACGCCAGTTTTAGTACTTCCCAAAGGCATGGAAGGTTATGCAGTATATTGTGATGCTTCCGGGGTTGGCCTCGGATGTGTATTGATGCAGCATGGTAAGGTGATAGCGTATGCCTCACGACAGTTGCAGCCACATGAGAGAAACTACCCAACACATGATCTTGAGTTAGCAGCGGTGGTATTTGCTTTAAAGATATGGCGTCATTATTTGTATGGAATTCATGTTGATATCTATACTGACCACAAAATTTTGCAATATATCTTTAAGCAGAAGGAGTTAAATCTGAGGCAGCAGAGATGGCTTGAGCTATTAAAAGATTATGATGTTGATATCTTATATCATCCCAAAAAAGCAAATGTGGTGGCCGATGCTTTAAGCCGCAAAACAGTAGGAACCACTAGTGGCCAGTTGACAGAAAAACATGATATAGTCAAAGATCTACATCAACTAGCCAGCTTGGGAGTTCATTTCCTTGAGTCTCCAGATGAAGGGGTTATTGTGAGAAATGCAGCGGAATCTTCCTTAGTAACCGAAGTAAAGGAGAAGCAATATGCGGATCCTATTCTATTGCAGCTGAGAGAGAATGTGCAACAGGGCCTGACTAAAGTTTTTAATCTTATGCAAGAAGGGGTACTTCAATGCCAAGGTCGATTATATGTACCGGATGTAGATGAGATAAGAAAGCGGATTATGACAGAGGCACATCACTCACGGTATTCTATTCATCCGGGAGCTACAAAGATGTATCATGATTTGAAAGACATATATTGGTGGGGAAATATGAAAAAGAACATTGCGGAATTTGTCGCGCAATGCCCGAATTGTCAATAAGTGAAAGTGGAACATCAGAAACTGGGAGGTTACATGCAATGTATCAATCTTCCAGTCTGGAAATGGGATATGATTAATATGGATTTTATTATAGGGTTGCCTCGTACATTACGGAAGTTTGATTCTATATGGGTCATAGTGGACAGGCTTACCAAATCAACGCATTTTCTACCGGTCAAGACGACCTATACAGCTGAGGATTATACGATGTTGTATGTGAAAGAGATAATAAGATTGCATGGTATTCCACTTTCCGTTATATCAGACAGAGGAGCACAGTTACAACACACTTTTGGAGATCTTTTCAGCAAAGTTTGGGTACGCAGGTGAATTTGAGTACGGCTTTCCATCCTCAGACAGATGGACAAGCAGAGCGTACTATCCAAACACTTGAAGATATGCTACGAGCTTGCACATTGGATTTTAAAGGTATTTGGGATGAACATCTACCTCTTATTGAATTTGCGTACAACAATAGTTATCATTCAAGTATCGGAATGGCACCTTATGAAGCTTTATATGGAAGAAAATGTCGATCACCAATTGGATGGTTTGAAGCGGGTGAACCTGTTTTACTTGGGCCAGATCTTATTTATCAAGCTATGGAGAAAGTTAAAGTGATTCAGTAACGGCTCCAAACGGCCCAAAGTCGACACAAGTCATATGCGGATGTTAGACGAAGAGGACTTGAATTTGCCATAGGTGATTGGGTATTCTTAAAGGTGTCGAGGATGAAAGGGGTAATGAGGTTTGGAAAGAAAGGAAAATTGAGTCCATGTTATATAGGTCCATATGAAATTGTCAAAAGATTTGGACAAGTTGAGTATGAATTGGCATTACCTCAAGAAATCTCCACAGTCCATCCAGTATTTTATGTTTCGATGCTTCGAAAGTGCATAGGAGATCCATATCATATTACTCCTATTGAAGATGTACAAGTCACGGAGGATCTTACCTATGAGGAGATACCTATTGATATTTTGTATAGGCAAGTGAAAAGGCTAAGAAATAAAGACGTTGCTTCCGTAAAGGTACTTTGGAGAAATCAACAAATAGAAGAGATCACGTGGGAAGCGGAAGAAATGATGAAGTCAAAGTACCCGTATTTATTTCACACAGAAGGAAAAGTTCACAGTGCGGAGGTGGAGCCATAACAAGTAAGTATTTACAAGTATTGCGTGTATGTGTATATGTGTTAAGATAGGAATACATTTGTTGAACATGAGACAATTTTACTAACATTCGAGGACGAATGTTTTTAAGGGGGGAAAAATGTAATATCCCGTACATTTACGACCTTATTTAGTGACTTTAAGACATGTTTACCTTAGTATTGAGGACAAAAAGTACGTATCTTGGATGGTATCGGATGGTAGGCTAGTATTTGCAAAGACCGAAAAAAATTCAGAGAACTAGTGAAACTTGCGCCACTCCCTATTTTAGGGTGTGTGATGCAAGCCTCAGGATTCAGAGGGGATGCAATTCTTGCGCCATTGCCGTGCTTTGCAGCAGTGGCGCAAGGCACAAGGATTTTGGTATTTCCGGGCTTGTTTTGAGACGTAATGCAATGTCGATTCTTCCATGGTTTCTTTTGGTTCTTTGGTGTTCCTTTTATTCTTTTTAAGGTTTCAAATACCTCGACACACTCCTACATGATCAAACCATGCAACACAAGTATTTACCAAATTATGTTCAATTAAGCCATGGACGACTAGAATTTCTATTTTTGCGATTGAGACGACGAATGAGAATCTCGTAAGAGAATATTGTCGTGACGTCATGGAATTTTTTTAAACGTGAGATGTATGATGAATTATACATGGATTTTGATGGGCTAAGCTAATAAGTGTTATTGGACCCAATTGGAGGCCCAAAACAAGGCCAAAATGAAAGGCCCAAAAAGGAAAAAGGCCCATTCTTGTGATTGACCAAGGGACCATGGAATTTAATGCCAAAGAAGTGGATAAGGATGACTTAAAAGACTCTATAAAACAAGTAAAAAATCAGATTTATTTCATTACAACTCTCATAACTTTTGGATATTTCTCAAACATTTCTCTCTTTTCCAAGCCCTAAGGCAACTATTTTCTTTGGACACTTTGGACAAGATCATCACTTTGCGGACTTGGGTAAGTATGTATTCTTTTGATTTAGCATATTATATGCATGAGGTATTGTGTAGATCATGATGGTTGTGTTGGAAAGGTTGAATAAGACACTTTTGCCTTTTGGTAAAAGATGTGCCATTTTGTGAATTAAACTTGAAAGGTGACTTGTGGTTTTGATGAAAGAGCATGGTATGGATGAAATATCAACATGTATGGTGTGATTATGTTACTAAACTTGTTATTTTCTATAAGTGTAAATTATGGGATTTTAGCCGATATGTGTTATGAGGTGTATTAAGGTGACTTGATGGATTATTTGTGATATGGTGTGAATGAGAAAGTGTAAATAAGAAGCTTTGTTGTGAAATGCTATTGGTTATGATGATTGGTCAATGTATGTCATGTTGTGGTATTTTTTGTATGGTCATGCCGAAATTTCATTGTAAATAGGGAAATGACGTTATAGGCAATTATGTAACTTTTGTCGTCTTTTGCACTTGTAAGGTGGTTAGATGTTGACGTAAACTCCGTTATTTACTTGTATTGTATAGTAAAGGGATGGATAATTATATTCGTTAGGATTTCGGATTCTTACTAAGGAATTAATGTATGTAAGGTTACTCTTTCCGTATCCTTCTGCAGCATATAGTATTCACCTTGTCATGGTATTTACTTATTTTCGAAATGTCCTAAGGTATCTTATCTCAAGTTATCATCTAATGTTAATCATGTATATATCATTCTTGGTTTATTATCATTCTTGTGTCACATAATTATGAACATGGTTCCAAGTTCCAATAATGATATATTCAAAGTTCCCAAAATGAAGTAGCCATTGATTGAGCTATTTCAAAGAGTAAAGAAGTAATGTTGTAAATAGGAGAGATGTTTCATGGGTGGTATCCTAGGGGTTAAATAACCTAGCATGGGTCGATCCCAATATTTACGTATGGTATCCCAGGGGTGAGAAGAACACCTAGCATGGGCCGATTCCGCTACGGGTGGTATCCCAGGGGCAAGGAAAAGCCTAACATGGGTCGATCCCGATTACTATTGAGTACCCACTGATCAGCTTGGGGCCCGGGCATTATACGAATGGATGAATGAGTGATGGATAAAGGAATGAGTGAATGATCGAATGAGTATAAAAGTAAAGAAAGTAATTCATAATGTACATATCTCTTCATATACAAAATGGTGACTTATCCTTACTGAGTACTCATTTATATTTGATTTCATTGAAGTCTTTATGTATCATTCAGTTTCAGGCAGCCTTACATACTCGGTACATTCTTTGTACTGACCCCTCTTGGGGGATTTAGCTTACTTGCTGCAGGCGCAGGCATTAGTAGACCTCCCCAGTGAGCTGCAGGACTTCTACTGACTTTTTGTGAGCTCCAGTTGATTCGGGGCTTTCCGTGTCACAGTTGTATATGTATTTTGATGTGGTAAATATTATGTAAAGCGGGGCTTGTCCCAAATTTAGGTTGGTCATGTATGTACTTCTGTTAAAGTCTTTTGTAGACGTACGTGGGTATGTGAAGTGGTGTGAAGAAAAGAGATGTGTGTCGTTTGACTTGATGGCTATGTCGGCCAAGTTTCTCATATGTCTATATATATATCCTACATGTTCCATGATTTTCGATGTTAGCCTATTATGTTCTTACGTGATGGTGGTGTTTTCTATGGCATGTGTATGAATGAATGTAAGTGAAGCTCGGTTCTCTCAGGCCTTGTCGGCTACGAGTGCCAATCCATCCCGACGGGGTTTGGGGCGTGACAGATGTACCAGTAGACATTTCACAATTTGAACATAAAATGAGGGACATGGATAATCAGCGCCCATGGTTGGCCCAAGTCATAGCTGAAGGTGATCGGCATGGTTTAAAAATGCCAAGGAAAAGATCTTTAAGGCGACCCTGCACTTCATAGGTAAGTTTTAGTGAGTGGTGGTGCGTTATAGGTCGAGTCCTATTGGAGGTGACAATCAGTTGGTTGAGGATAAAGTAGTTATAGTAGGTATTCTGAGGTCAGGGTTCAACATGAATTTTGGCATAATTATAGTTGATGAAATAAGGACCCAAGCAACAAAGCCATCCACTTCTCTTCTATTACCTTTCCTTATTACTAGGTTGTGTGAATAGGCTTAAGTGCCGGTGCTAGAAGGGTTTGATGATGAGTTTTTTGCATTAAAAAACATGTTATTGAGAGGTCTAAAGATGATACCAAGTTTGAATTACGAGTGAACAAACTATTGCCTCATGTCCTTGGGTCTAGTAGTTAATCCGTGGTAGGTACACCTTCAGAGGTATCGGGAGCTACCATAGGCATAGAACTAGCTCTCAACACTATTTTGTGACTACCCAATCTACCTTTGGTGCTACTGGAGCCATACCTATGATAGAGTCAGCTGATACTACTACTGTTGAAGCATTGAATCGAGTACTTCATAAGATTTGTTAAGAATTATGGAGATTTGAACTAAAGATGAATGTATTTGCTGAGCAGTTTCAACTATTTATTGAGAAAGCTGTTGAGGTGGCACTTGTGCCATACACTGGCCTTCGTGGCTGAATTGATGATATAGAAGGAAGAATTAATGAGCATCTAAAGGAAATAACTGTCCCTAATTTGTCCAAGTTCTCGGCTGAATTAGGGAAGGCCAAGGCCGATATTGTTGAGCTTCAACATAGACCCCCCATGGTGTCCCCAATTTTAGATGTTGATAAGTCAGAAAAAGAGGAAATAATTGACTTAATAGACAAACCTGTCAAAGCCATGGGTAAGAGGCCACAAGAAGAGGATAAGGATCTAAAGAAAGCAGAAAGAAAGTGAAAGAAAAAAGAAAAAAAAGAATATGAACAAGCTTAGAAGAAGTCGATCGAGGAAAAAAATAAGAAGGAGGAATAGATGAGGGCTCAAGTTATTAGAGCCTATTATAGTGTCCCACCAACTCCAGCTGGTGCTGCTGAGTTAAGTGTGGAGATTTCTAATTCACCACCTTCTACATTGAGTGCGCCGGCCACCCTAGGCATTACTACGGATGATGTTGCGGCTGATGCAGCAACCCACTCCATACCTAACACAAGTGCCTAGGGTGGTGTAACACCCCATACATTTATGACCCTACTTGACAACGTTGAACAATGTTTACTTAGGTGTCGAGAGCCATAAGTATGTACTTTGTAGTGTCATTGATGAAACATTTGATATTGGGCCTAGCGCATGTGATTAGACCTTTGTAGGAGGTGTTTGTGACTTCGTGGAGCAATTGTGGTGTGAAAAAATAAGGCTTGGAGGACTTCCAAGCAATGGATATTAAGGTTAGGAGGTAATCAAAAGACTTGAACTTGAAGGATCTAACCAAATACGCAAAGAAAAGTCGAAGAAAGGAAAAAAATCACATTTTGGGTGTGGGGCGCGCCCAAGGGCGTGCCAGGCCGCTTCTGGCTGAAATTTTTTGGAAAAGGAAGCCCTGGGGCATGCCAGGCAGCTTGCCAGGCCGGCTATGCCAGAAATTTTTCTGGCATAGGCAGCATTGGGGCGCGCCAAGCGGCGTGCCAGGGTTCTTTTCGCCAAAATTTTTCTTCGACTATTATGATGTATATAAGAGTTTTGAGTCATGGTATCATTAATCCATCTTATTAAGACAACTCTTGAGTGCGTTTAGTATCCGAGTTGGGGTTAATTCTTCGTCACAAGCATTTTAACAAATTATGTCCAAATAAGCCATGAGTGGCTAGAATTCCTTATTTTTGAGATTGAGGCTAGGGATATGAATCGCGTGAGTTGAAAATTGTTGTAACATGTATTGAATTATTTAAACATGAGAAAATTGGATATTACACATTGAAAAGATAATATGTACAATTGGGCTCAATTTGAGGCCCAAAGAGAGGCCAAAGTGCAAGGCCCAAAGGGCAAATGACCCATTCTTCCAATATTGACCAAGTAAACATGATATTAAATGAAACTAAGTGGATAAGGATGAAGTGAGGGCCTATATAAAGGCACAAATCATATTTTTATTTCATTCCAACTCTCATGCCATTTCTAGATATTTCCAAACACTTTTCTCTCAACGAAAACCCTAAGGCAACCCTTCTCTTTGGTAAAGATCATCACTTTGCAAGTATTGGTAAGTGTATACTCTCATGGATTAATTTATAATATTCTTAAGATGGTGTGTATATCATGATGGTTATGTTGGAAAGGTTGAATAGGACACTTTTGCCCTTTGGTAAAAGATGTGTCATCTTTCTGAATTAAACTTGAAAGGTGACTTGTGGTTTTGATGAAAGTGCATGGTATGGATGAAATATCAACATGTATGGTGTGATTATGTTTCTAAACTTGTTATTTTTCTATAAGTGTAAATTATGGAATTTTGGCCGATATGTTGTTATGAGATGTATTGAGGTGATTTGATGGAGTAATTGTGACGTCGTGTTAATGAAGGAATGTAAAGAATGAAATTGGTATGAAATACTATTGGGTTGTGATATTTTGGTCAATGTTGGGCATGTTGTGGGGTTGTTGATATGAAAATGTCGTAAATGGTGTTGTAAAGGATGAAATGATGCTATATAGCAGTCACGTAACTTATTGTCATCATATGCACTTGTAAGGTGGTTGATTATTAATGTAAGCCCTGTTCTGTACTTGCATTGTAGAGTGAAATGTAAGGAAGGAGATGTACTATTTTATTCGTATCTAGGCTTGTATATCCATACTTGGAAGTGAAGGTATGTAAGGTTACTCTTTCCGTATCCTTCTACAGCTCATAGTATTCACATTGATGTTGTGCTAGTTCATTCCGAAATGTCTTAAGGAATACCAATTCTGGATATCAATTATTCTTAATTATACACTCCTTACTCATTGATCAATAGTGATTTGCATGACTCATGTTCTTTGGCTTATGTTCCAAACTTCCTATAATGTTACGTTCTAAAGTTCTAAGGTTTCAATAAAGTACTGTTACCGATGTATCACTCTTAAAGTTAAAAGAATGAAGTAGTGTATAATTAGTTGTATCCATGGGGTGAAATAAAAGCCTGCATGATGATATCCATGAGGTGAAGGAAACACCTGCATGATGACCATCCCAACATTATGGGTGTATCCATGGGGTAAAATGAACACCTGCATGACGATTATTATTTTCCCACTGATCAGTTAGGCTCGGGCAGTATATAATTAATGATTGATAAATTAAAGTAAGGTAATGTAAAGAAATGAAGAAAGTAACGAAAGTAATATGCGTAGTTCCAAATATATAGATTGATGGCTTATCCAAATTGGGCATTCTCTTATAATTATTTTTCCATTGAAGTTCTTATGTACTGATACAGTTTCATATAGCCTTACATACTCAGTACATTCTTCGTACTAACCCCTCTTGGGGGACTTACCTTACTTGTTATAGGAACAGGTACTAGTAGACCGCCACTGTAAGTTGCGGGTCATATACTGATCTTTGGTGAGCTCCAGTTGGATCGGGGCTTTTCGAGTCACATTTGTATATTGGTTTTGGTATTATAAATGTTGTGTAAAACGGGGACTTATCCCGAATTTAGGATGGTTATGTGTGTACTTCTGTTAGAGGCTTTTGTAGACATATGTGGGTATGTAAATGTAAGAGATGATGTCGATCTTGACTTGATGGCCCTAATGACCAAGTTTCTTATATGTATATATCATATGTTCCATGATTTCCACTATTAGCATTTTATGTCCTTACGTGGTGGTGATGTTTCTTATGGCATGCATAGGAATGGACATGAGTAAAGATTGGTTCTCTCAGGCCTTATCGGCTTCGGGTGCCAGTCCGCCTCGTTGGAACTCGGGGCGTGACAGGTGGCATAGGTACTTACTCCCTCTAGCACTTTATTCCTTCATTTTTGATGCTTTAGGGACAATGCATATCATTTTAATGGGGGTTGGGGTACTTGTGTGATTCACCACCTGAGGATTTTTATTTTCGTATTTCTTTTTCCTCGGGTGTGCTATCTAATAGAAACAACATATTTAGGAAATTTTTAGTTTTTATGTGTTTTTTGTAGTTGTATTTGTAAAAAGAATATAGGGAAACTTAGGCAGTCTTTTTTGAAATGATTGGTTATAAAAAATAGAGATCCCTCCAAAAGGTGGCATGTGCATATCTATTTTGATTTCTTGAATGTTATGGATCCTTTCATGACATTATTTAGGTGTATATGAATATGATAACTATTGCTTAAGTTTTAGCATTAACCTGATAGTCAGTGGTTGATTGTGCTATTTTATGCCAACTGTGCGTGAGCTATTTTTGTTTAGTTCTTACTCTGTGGATGAAATTCAAAACTTGCCTGATTATTTTTGTGTAGATCATAGGATTGAGGATTAGGAAAGGATCATAGTCCTGGTTTGATTTTAGTTCACTCAATCAAAATAACAGTTCAAATGATATGATGTACCCCTTGTGCTCGAATTTTGAGCCTAATTGAACTTTTATTCATTAGCCTATTCACCGTCTTTATTTTCCTAGAAACCCTTGTCTTGGCCCTGGTCCCTCCTTGGACATTATGTACCTCAACTAAAGCAAATAACCTATGTTGAGGGTGATTACTATAGAGGCCCCTAGGAACCATTCTTTTTGCCTTGTTACAGTTTACGACATTGTGCACCTTAACTCAGGCAAATTGCCTAAGTTGAGGGTTGCCATGGTAAAGTTGTGTGAAAATAAGAATGAGAGATGAAAAGAGACTAGTGATAAAAGAGGGAAGTGGGTGTGGCTTTTGCAAAAAAGAAAAGAAAAAAGATTTTTTTTTAAAAAAGAGAGTCTTGAAAGCGAGAAGAAGTCGCACCCCTAGTGGAAGAAAGAAGTGAATAAATGAAGAATAGGAATGAAATGGGCAGGTCATAAGTGGAGAAAACGTAGTTTAGTGTAAAAGAGGGCTTATTCAGTAATTCCAAATGTACCATATCAAATCCAAAGCCTACATTACAAGCCGAAAAATTCCTAAAGTGATTCTAGTCTAACTGTCCGAAAGCTGAAGAATAGAAAATAAGGGAAAGTCAATGATATTGTATGTGCATTGTTTGAATTTCATTGTAAGAGTGATAGATTTAATTTTAGTCCCAATTTAATTTGATATTATGTGTATGGGACATTTTTGTGGTGAGGGCACTTAGAATGCACTGTTGATCGCTAATTATTAGGGTAAGGGTATGTTGTGGGTGAAAGGTTGTTCAGTAATATCATAATGCCATACTTACATCCTCTTGAGTCAAATTGAGAAATGATTTCATGCACACTTGTTTTGTATGTAAAAAGATAAAGGGGTTGCACTTTAAGTGATAAGTCGTAAAGGACCTCGTGACTGCCGTAGTTGACCAAAGTTCTTTTTCTTTTGCGTCATTATTAAGTATAGTTTGTCTTATTGCTTGAGGAAAATAAAACATTCTATGTTGAGGGTGTTGATGTGCCTGCATTTGAAGACACATTTGTTTCTTATAACCATGAATAAATGCAAGTTCTTAAGCAACTTTTGGTAGGTTTGATTGTTTTTGGTCTAATTGCAGGAAATGTGCTAAGGTAACAAAAGAGATAACTTATGCTGAAAAGACCAAACAGAAAGGTATTCAGATGGGCCATCGAATCTTTGATGGACCATCGCCTTGAGAGTCAACCTTAAGTAAAATATCGCAGTTCTAAAATCTAAGTGACGGAGAAACTGAAGGGCCATCGGACCTCCGACGAACGTCACCTTGAGCGCCAGCCTTAAGCAGAATAAGCCAAGTCAAGAGGCTATGTAATGGAGAAATGGATGAACCATCGATGAATTAATGGGACGTCACCCAGTCCATGAAGCTTAAACAGAATCTAACCACATTTACAGGATGGACACATCGGATGAACGGACGGACCATCACCCTAGTCGATGTGCCGTTGGTTTGAGCATGAGATGAGAGGTGGGATTTTCTTTGAATTTAATTTGGTTTTTAATTTCCTGTACTTAATAGCCATTATTAGGTCTTATTTTAGTATCTTACATTTTAGAAAAGTCAAAAACACGGTTCTTACATTTTTCTTGGGTTTCAAAGCAATTCAACTTGGAATTTGAAGACAATTAAGTTCTTGGATCCATATTTTTAAGATTATTCTTCATCTATGAATATTATTGCTTATTTATATTCAAAAGCTATGAGTGGGTAAAAATCCCACAACTAGGGTTGTGAGATCCATGGCGAATTAACATCTCTATGGTCAATATCTATATAGATACGGATAGTGCCATTGTTTGTATTGTCAAATATTTAATTTTAACTGATTTTTAATGGTCACAAATATTAGGACATGTCTTAGGGTAAACTTTCTTGAGAAAGATGTTAAGACTAACAAAAGATTTGAAAATAAGGATTTGAGATTTCCAACCCCCTTCTAATGGCTAATGTTGTAATAAGATTAGCCAATTTATGGTAATTATTGAGTTTTACTTTTTCACTGCTCGTAGTTTGAGAGAGTTCAAGTGAATATCATCTGATTAGGTTGAGAAACTTTAAGATGTATTGGAAGATTCAATATCCCTACATGTTTAGCACTAGAGGAATTTATTATCGTTAAGGACCCGATTGTGTTATTAAGCCACATTGATCACAAACCTAGTTCTCTCTATTACTTGATTATAGTTATTGAAATTTTCAACACTATTACTTAAACACATTTGGAAATTGAAGAACAAATATTTTTCCCAAACCCCCATTTTTATGAAAGTAATTGACTAGAAGTCAATGTAACCGCATAATGCTTAGTTTTCACCTTATTCCCTATGGGATTCGACTCCAACCTAGTTGGATTCTATATTTGACAGTGACCACTTATACTTCTAAATAGAGGTGTAATTTGGGCGTATCAATTACCCCCTTTAAATTATTTTTATGCTAAAGATCCCATTTTTATTGAACTCAAGGTTCTCAACCACTACAATTCATGTTTAAGTACAACAATTTCATGCTAGGAATAGTTAATTTACAATCTATAAGCATTCTTAGTGGTATTACATCTATCCATCGGCTCTCCCACACTTTTCATGATTCTAGGGTTCTAACCCATATTTCCACAATTAAAACCTCCCTACCGATTCTATAATGTTAACGAATTACTAGGTGAAGTGATTGATCAAATAACTTATCTCAATGAGAACATCCACCCTACCCTTGGGAAAGTTACCTCCCTGGTGCTCTGGAATGAAGTTTTGGAGTTTATGATATGAAACTTGGAAGAAGTGACTAACACAGGAATTTTCCTCACATTATCTTCTATAGCAGACTTTTTCTCATTGTGGTAGATCCACTATGGAGAAATAGAATTCGCTATGGAAAGCCTTGGCGATTTGCATAGCTATACTATGATGATACTCTGACTGCTATGGTGGTTTCGTTGCAGTAGGAACCCTAATGCTGAAGCAGTCCTTAATAAGTAGCTAAGGAAAATTAAACTCTAGCCGTATTTTACAATACAAATTTTATATTTAAGACATCACAAGGCAATCCCAACGTGGCAACCACTATTCTATGAATTCACTTATAGTCTCAGAATTTCCTAAGAAGGTATAGATTACTAGGTCACCCTCTAACGGAACACGACATCACAAAACACAATACTGTGAATCATAATTCACCACGAAAGGAAAATTTTTGTCATGATAAACCCTAAAGATCACTAATCTTTATTATCAACACCGTCTTCTCGCCATATAGACACTCCGTCCATTGGTCACCACCAATTGGGGCTGGCCAGGTTTTATCCTTAACATATCCAGCCTCATTTCTAGCATTATATCACCCTAAATCCCCAACAAAACCTGTTGATTTGCTTATTAACCAAAAAGTTTTGCCTACTAAAAAATCCTTTTCGCAATCTGCTGACATTTTCCCAATGATGTTCAGAATGGTAAGGTTATATACGTTGAATTGGTGAAACCTAGTATCATGAATTCCCCCTTTCCAGTAAAGGAGATTCAATTTAAGACAGTCCCTATTAAAAGTTGTCTTTTAGTAATGACGTGCCTAAAGTTACTTGGATAGACGAGGAGGTACACAATATGAATGTAATGGAAAATCTTCAATATGCGGTAATTGGAAAATTTCATATGGATGGCCTTTTTGGGAGGATCGTTGTGTTCATATCCCTAAACAATGTAATATGAAGGGTGACTACAAGATTGGGCTACTACCAAATAGACATATTTTGATGAGGTTCAATTTATTTGAAGACTTTGTGAATATGATGTCCATGAATGCATACTATATTTTGGCAAAGGATGGTGGTGCCTATCAGATAAGACAACTAATTTATGATTCCAAATTTAAACAAGAAGTGGAGACTAAGCAATTTCATGGATTTCTTTTCTTCATCTATTGCAACATTTTTAGTAAAGGAAGCTTTGTTCTCTATTGCCTTAATAGCGGGTGTTTTGCAAAAAAAATACTTTTTGACTTTTTCAAACTATTTCAAAACTTTAAAGAAAACTTCTACAATAATTTAAGAAAATACAAAGTTTCCACTTGATTAATTTAAAATTGAAAGTAAGAAACCCTTAAAGAAACTTTAAAGACTTAAAATAGAAAAAATCTTTAAAATTTCAGAGATTCGGGTAAGTGGTTCATAGTAATACTCTTGGAAGGGTGTTAAGGCACCAAGAGTATCCGCTGACTTGTGGTTATCCACTCTATTTAAAAACAACTTCATTTGTCTAACATTTTTTTTTAAAAAAAGAAACTTTACTCATTAAGACCATTTGAGGAAAAGAAGTAAACATATTAAAACTGAATTGAACTTTATTTTGAGAAAGGCAAGTGAAAAGTTAATTCTTATTTCTAAAAAATATTGAGCTAAGGAAAAGATTTCTTGAAGAAAAATCAAGTAAAACTACGAAAGGGGAAATTCAACTAATTTAGGATAAATTTTAAGATAGTAACAAATAAATGCATTATCCAATTAAAAAAGTGAATAGGGGGATCTTGGGCTTTGCCCAAAATCAGGAAATCTTAGGCCCAATTTCCAGTCGTCTGGACTAGATTTGGTCCCATCTTGTAGTTGTACCAGTCCTAAAGCTAACAATTGGGCTTTTGACCCACAAAGTTTATTTTTCAAGACTTTTGAGTATCAGAAAATGCTAGCAGCTTTCATTTTAAGGGCTTGGGCCCATTATTTCTTCAACACTTGTCCTATAACCTCTTCTGTTTCCACCTGTACACCATGCATCATCTATATACTTCCATATACTTGCTATAAATCGGCCCTTTGGGATTTTGATTTGAGGCTAACTCAAAGAGAAATGGGCCTTACTGGACCAATAGGGAAATGCAATAGGAAAAGAGTCCATTTGGACTCTGGACAGATTTCACATGCAAAGAAAAGAGATAAGGATTAGAACCTAATTAAAACTCATACCACTGTTTCCATATAAACTAAACATAGAAACATTAAGTAGAAATAAATAATTTTAATCCTAAATAATCAGTGATTAAATAGAAAACTAAATCCAACATCTTCCAAACAGAAACATGCTTATACATGTCATCTAAAAAAAATAAATAAAGATCATAATTCTAACATCAAAAAGTTTTGTTATTTCATCCTTCCTGTGACACGTTAGTTCAAATCACGAGGAATCCTTAATTCACACAAGTCTTGAAAGGGAAATTTTAAAATAACTACTATGACATTAAATCAAAATAGTGAGGACTTTGAAAAAAGAAGGAAAGTAAATAGATTCAAATAGCTTAGATCACAAAGAAAGAGTTCAAGTCCAAGTAGGGTAATATGAACAAGCAGGCAACCTAAATGAACTCACACCATGACAGAGCCTTTCCCAACTTTGAAATATTAAAGATGAAGAATCATATATCCCTACACTTTGTCATGGAACATCACAACTCAATGTGATGCATCCAAAAAAAGAAGAAAAAGAAAGAAATAGGGATAAGTATGCGAAACAAAGGACTGGAAAGGCTGATGCTAGACTTAGATACCAAGTGATTCTAGTCTACCAGTAGCAAGAATATCTCAAGAAAAAGTCTTGTGGATTTAAAAGAAGAAGAACTTGACTTGAGTCTTACCCTCACAACTTTCCAGGCTAACATAATGACTTAAGACAAAGACAAATCACTTAATGAGACTATCTTCATCAGAAATCCTAACTTTACCTCTTCTTAAACCATCCTTAAACTAATATAGTGAATTAGTGAGATGATATAAGCACTTAGGAGGTAATACTTTGAAATAAATCAAACAACTTTAAACCAATTTCTTCCTCTCCTTGACAGGTTAGGATGAACCATGAGCCAAGAGATCATTGATGAATCCGTAACTTGACAACCTTATACTAATGCTTAGCTCATTTGTTCTTCTTGATATTATGAATCAGGGGACCTTGATGAACAACATATTTCAAACACAATACTAAAGAGCTTACCCACAATTACAACCTTATACTAGCAAAAAATGAAGAAACTAATAGACCTTTAAAAATTCATATACTGAGCAAAGAAACAACAAGATCATAGCTAGAACAACCAAAACATGGCATCCATAAGTAGAAATAAATCTCATGCATCACTAATCCTTAGATGAACAAAAACAAAACAATTATTTCCTAAATGAATAGCCTTGCAAAACTTTGAGTGTTTTAGGCATTTAGACCAACACATAAGCAGAAAAACAAACAAAACATAAGAGAGCCGATAAATTGCATTTTTATTTAGATCAATCAATATCAAATACAACAAACAAGATCAAATCCATTCTCATAATCGAATGTGAGATTCAACACTACAACAACTGCTAAACAAAACCATAACAAAAAAAAACTGAAATGCTACTCAAAATATCACAACAAGAACTATTATTCAAAACTGATGTGTCGTGGTTTCACCACACTTTCGATGCTTAAAACAAGGAAAATATGCTAAGTCAAGGTCTCGTCTATATGGATATGATATTTTTGTGCTAGTTTTGTAGGAAAATAGGGTTCAGAAGAGAGCAAAGGAAAATAATAATAAAAAGCACAAGTGTTGGAATTTGAGACTTGGCTATGAGTCGTTGGGTTATGATATGACTCGTACCCAAGGTCGTTGTGTTGATAGGAAGGCAAGAAATGACGAGTTGAAGTTGGAACATGGCTATGTAGGCAGGCTACGACTCGTTGAGTGATGCTATGAGTCATAGCCCAAATCTATTGTCTAACTAGTGATTTTGGTCCTTGAAGAATTGAAGTAGGGGCTGACTATGAAGGGAGGCAACGACCCGTAGGGTCAGGAAATGTGTCATCATAAAGGGTCGTCCTGAAGTAACATGGATAGTGTTTTGAAAGATGTGAAATCCTTCCCAGTGCCAACAGGTGTTCCCTCTGAGTCATTTCGAGTGGCAACTAGTCATTGCTAAAAGTCATTTTGAGCAGAAGAAATCAAATACCTGAGAGTTGGAAACTCGACTCAATGGCAATAGGTGACCTGACGAGTCGTCACCATTACCGCTTGAATAATAAGAAACGAGTGCCAGAAGCTACACAATGAGTTGGAGGCAGACCCTACGACTCGTCGCTAGAATCATAGCCACTGTTGACCTTGCAATCCTATTTTTTTTAGGATAGGTTTCCTTTATGTATATAAATAATCCTAATAGGTTTATTGTTCTAGTTTACATTCTATTACTATTTTTTAAGGCATATTATTATTCTTGAGAGTTGTAAACATTGATTTAAGGGTTTTAATTCAAAGTTGAGATTCATGTTTTTTCATCTTATTCTTCATAAGTCATAATTATGTTTTCTTCTAAGAATTATTATTGTGTTCTTACAATCATGAGTAGCTAAACACTAAAACTAGGATTGTGGAAACCATGACGGATTAACTAAGTAGTGCTCATAGTATGAAGTGATTCTCAAAGGGTGTTTATGCATATATGTTTGTTCTCTTTGGTTTGATTGCTTTCTAGTGGTGCACAACATTGGAACTTTCCTTATCTTTTATCGCGAAAAAATAAGGGGTAAAAAATGGGAAAAATGAATATACAATAGAGACTTGGAGATATCAACCATCAATTAATAGCTTGAGCCGATAATCTGGAAAATCTAATTTGGGATCCAATTTAGGGGTTAGTAGTGCAAAATGCTGGAGAAGAGAAAACTTACTTAAGGATAGTCACTTAAATGTAACACCCCGTACTTCTCTAACCTCACTTGATACCTTGGGGTCATACCTACCTAGGTGTTGAGATGCCAAGAGTATGTGTTTTATAGTGTCATTGGTGAAACATTTGATATCGGACCTAAAATGTGCGATTAGACCTTTGTAGGAGGTGCTTTGTGGTTTCGTGGAGCAATTGGGTAATACCCCGTACACATTATAACCTCATTTGGTGACTTGGAGTCATGTTTAATTAATGATTAAGATCACTAAGTAAGTATTTTGTAGTATTTTGATAAGGTATTGGACGATAGGCAAGTATCGGAGAAGTGGCCGAAAAATTCAGCAAGATGCTGAAACTTGCGCCACTACCCTATTTCAGGGGTGTGGCGCAAGCCACCTGCATTCAGAAAATTCATAGAAGGCCCATTTCTTGCGCCACATCCTGCTTTGCAGCTAGTGGCGCAAGGCACAAATCTTGTGCCTTTCCGGACCCGTTTTGTAACGCAATTCTACGACGCTTCTTGGATGGTTTATTTTGGTTCTTTGGAGTTCTTTGACTATTTTTAAAGCTTCAAACACTTCAATACACTCCTACATAATCCTACATGATCAAATCATGAAATATGAATAGTGATCCAAAATGTCTAATGAAGCCAAGGGCGACTAGAATTCCTATTTTTGCGATCGAAGCGACGAATGAGAATCTTGTAAGAGAATATTGTCGTGAAATTATGGAATTATGTAAACATGATATATATGGTGAATAATACATGAAATGTGATGGATTACATGGATATGTGTTATTGGGCCCAAAGTTAGGCCCAAAATGGAATTAAAAGAGTTGGCCCAAAGGGCAAAAAGACCCATTCTTCCACTTTAACCACATTTAATGCCAAGGAATGGATAAGCTTGACTTGGGGTCTATATAAAGGCCCCAAGATAATATTTTTATTATCCAAAAGCTCTCATGCCTTTGTGATATTTTCTCAAATATTTCTATAAGCTCCAAAGCTCCAAACCCTAAAGCAAAATATTCCTTTGGAATCCTTGGACAAGATCAACATATTCCAAGACTTGGTAAGTATTTATTCTCATGGTTTAACATATTATATGCATGGGAGATTATGTATATTGTGATAGTTGTGTTGGCAAGGTGGTGAATAGTGTCTTTTTGCCTTTGGTAAAAGATGTGCTATCTTGGTGATTTAAACTTGAATTAGGACTTGTGCCTTTGATGAAAAAGAATGGTATGGACAAAATATGAACATGTATGGTGTTATTTTTGGTATTAAACTTGTTCTTGTCTATAAGTGGAAATTGTGGGATTTTGGCCGATATGTGTTATGAGTTGTATTAAGGTAAATTGATGGATTATTTGTGATGTGGTATGGATAAGAAAGTGTAAAGGAGAAGTGTTGTGGTGAAATGTATTGATTTTCATGTATTGGTCAATGTATGGAATATTGGGGGATTTTTGGAATAATAATTTTATCAATGGTTTTGTCAAGGGGAAATGGCATGTTTAAGGGCAAATATGTGACTCATTGATGTTACATGCATTTGAAGAGTAGTTGGTGGTTAATGTGAATTCCGTATTGTATTTGTGTTGTAGAGTAACACATAAAGAAGGAGCGGGACTATAGTATGCACCTCTAGGATTATATATTCGTATTGCGAATCCAAGGTATGTAAGGTTACTTTGACCGTATCTTTCTGTGGCAAATAGTGTTCACATTGACATGTCATTAGTCCTAGCCCAAAATGTGCTAAGGTCTTCCATATCCGTTTAGCAATGGTCATTGTTATAAATTTCCTACTCTTTGATCATTTGTGAATCTCATGTCTCATCTTCATGGTTAATGTTCCAAAAGCTCAAACAAGGTTTTGTTCAAATGTTCCAATAGTGACTATACTTGTGTCTTTTGTTCATGGATTATTGTCCAATGGTTCCAATGGTATCATGGTGCTAGTAATGTTATATTTCTCATGATGTTTATTCACATGTCTTTCGCTCATTGGTTAATGATTCAAAGCTTCCAACAATGTTATGTTCCAAAGTTCAAGTGATGTTATGACTATCAAAGTATCAATCTCAAAGTAATGAACAAAGTAATGCATATGTGGTCAATGATCAAGTACGGGTGGCAGGTCTAGGGGCATAAGCCTTGCTCGACTCGATCCCGAGGTATGGATTTATGGGTGGCAGGTCTAGGGGCATAAGCCTAGCTCGACCCAATCCCGAAGCATTGATGTATGGGTGGCAAGTCTAGGGGCATAAGCCTAGCTCGAATCGATCCCAACACGATGATATGATATGAAAAGACTCACTAATCAGTCGGGGCCCGGGTACATTGTTATATATGTATTGACAAGCAAGCATTGATTGTAAAGAAAGTAATGAAAGCAATCCACATGGTTTCCAAAATGCAACATGGTGACTTACTCACATTGATTAGTCATTTGTATTTGAGTCCATTGAAATATTCATGTGTTGTACAGTTTCATCTGAGCCTTGCATACTCAGTACTTATTTCGTACTGACCCCTTTTGGGGAATTTACCTTACTTGCTGCAGGCGCAGGTACTAGTAGGCCTCCCCAGTAGATTGCCAGTGTTAGCGGTTCTTTGGTGAGCTCCAGCTAATTCGGGGCTTCTTCGAGTCAGAGTGTATATATGTTTTGGTGATGTACATATTGTGTAAAGCGGGGACTTATCCCGACTTATGGTTCATTTTGGTCAATGCTCTTTTTAGAGGCTTTTGTAGACGGATGTGGGTGTATCAATGTAAATGGAATATGTTGTTTTGACTGGATGGCCTCAACGGCCAAGTTTCATATGTATGTATAAATATGTCCCATGTTTTCCTTTATTCGTCTTTCATGTTCTTACGTAATGGTGGTTATGATTATGATATGCATATGATTGAACATAGGCAAAGGTTGGTTCTCTCGGTCCTTATCGGCTAAGGGTGCCAATCATGTCTCGATGGGATTCGGGGCGTGACAAAAGTGGTATCAGAGCAGGTCGTTCTAAGGGTGTCTACAAAGCCGTGTCTGAGTAGAGTCTTACTTATCGATGTGTTGTGCACCACATTTATAAGTAGGAGGCTACGGGACATTTAGGATGTTGTTTCTTTTCTTCATTCTAGATCGTGCAATAGAGCCAATGTTGTAAGTTGCATTGTATCTGATCTTGGTAATTGTTTTTATTTGGTATAGTCAAAATGCCGAACACTAGAAGAGGAAAAGGAAAAGGTAAAAGTAAGCTGATAGATAGAATTGCTGGTGAAGGAACCAGTATACCACCACCTGATCAAGTTCATCAAGGTGATACTGAGCCTGAATTTGTGTCACGAGCTTCCTCCACTCCCTCTGTACTAGAAGAGTCGAGTAGGAGAAGCGTACCTATAGAACCACCAGTCAATACTACAGACCAGGATCTTAAAAATGCAGTTTAGATGTTAACACAGTTATTGGCAGCCTAGAGTCAAGGATGAGCTGGTCCAATGACACATGATGATGATGCGGCTAGAGTAGCAAGTCGCAGAACACAGGATTTCCTCAAATTGGACCCTCCTATCTTCACAGGGGAAGATCCAAAAGCAGATCCACAGGACTTCGTGGATCAAATTCAGAGGGCCTTGGAAGTTATGCATGTGATAGGGTTAGAGACAGTTGAACTTGCTGCTTATACGTTGAAAGGAGAGGCGATATTATGGTACAAGGATTGGAAGAAATCCTGTGATATTGGTGCAAATCCACCTATATGGGAAGAGTTTAAAATAGCTTTCCTTGATCATTACTTGCCCTATGAGATCCGTGAGGCACGTGCGGATCAGTTTCTAAATCTCCGTCAAGGAAATTTGAGTGTCAGAGAATATAGCTTGCAATTTAATTCCTTGGCTCGATATGCGCCAAATGTTGTGGCTACGATGACAGACAGGGTCCATAGATACGTGGACAGACAAGAGCCATATTTGGTAAGAGATTGCACTATTGCGGCCTTGAATAGGGACATGGACATTTCTCGAATACAAGCCTTCGCCCAGAAAATGGAAGATCAAAGACAGAGACGAAGGGTACATGAATTTGATAGGGGAAAGTCCAAAAGGTCTAGACCTATGGGACCACCTATGATGTCCCAAGGAGGATCTAGGCCCCGCATGTTTCCTAGACCACCCAGACCGTCGTTCTCTTATTCCATAGGGGGTGCTTATTCTCAGTCTCGAGGGTTTAGAGGTGGTTCAGCTGGGTAGAGTAGTGGGGTTCATGGATCACAGGCAGCAGGTTTCCCTCGTCAGTAGTGTCAGCACTGCGGGCGTATTCATTCAGGCACATGTCGGTCAGGGACGAATGTCTGTTTTGGTGTGGTATGCCGGGACATATAGTGAGAGATTGTCCACAGCAGAGCATGGGTGGTATAGCACGACCGGCTGGGTCGGCTGTTGCGTTGTCAGTATTGGGTCCTTCACTGGGACGAGGGGTGCAGCCTATTGGCCGTGGTAGAGGTGCCAGAGGAGCAGCCAGTACTAGCGGGGTCCAGAATCGCACTTATGCTTTGGTGGACCGCCAGAATTCAGAGGCTTCCCCTGATATCATCACAGGTACATTATCCATATTCTCACATAATGTATATGCACTAATTGACCTAGGTTCTACATTTTCCTATGTTACTCCATTGGTTGCTGCGAAATTTGCAAAGGCACCGAAATTATTAATTAAATCAATTGAAGTGTCTACACTGGTTGGTGAATATATTGTTGCAAAGAGAGTATATCGTAACTGTGTGGTAACTGTGTGTGGTCATGATACGTCGGCCGATCTCATTGAATTGGACATGGTGGATTTTGATGTAATTATGGGAATGGATTGGTTGGCTTCTTGTTATGCCAAGGTAGATTGCCGAGCCAAGAAGGTGCAATTTTGTTTTTCGCAAGAAAGTGTTCTTGAATGGCAGGGTAATGTAGGGACACCACGAGGAAGATTTATTTCCTATCTAAAAGCCAGGAAAATGATTTCCAAGGGATACATATGTCATTTGGTATGAGTGAAAGATAATGATATGGAACCATTAACTCCACAGTCAGTACCGGTAGTCAATGAATTTCTTGATGTATTTCCAGAGGATCTTCCAGGTTTACCCCCAGAATGGGAAGTGGAATTCGGCATTGATGTGATTCTAGGCACTCAGCCTATTTCTATCCCTCTATATAGAATGGCTCCAGCGGAACTGCGCGAATTGAAGGTGCAGTTGAAAGATTTGCTAGACAAGGGCTTCATTAGGCCTAGTGTGTCCCCGTGGGGTGCACCGGTACTATTCGTGCGTAAGAAAGACGGCACATTGAGAATGTGCATTGACTACCGACAGTTAAATAAGGTAACGATCAAGAACAAATATCCCCTCCCTCGCATTGATGATTTGTTTGATCAGTTACAGGGTGCCAAATGTTTTTCAAAAATTGACTTGAGGTTGGGATACCATTAAGTCAGAGTTAGAGAGGAGGATGTACCCAAGACAGCTTTTCGAACACGGTATGGCCATTATGAATTTTTAGTTATGTCATTTGGACTAACAAATGCACCGGTTGTGTTTATGGATTTGATGAATAGGGTATTTAAGCCATTCTTAGACGTGTTCATGACAGTATTTATAGATGATATCCTTGTTTATTCAAGATCACCAGAAGACCACGCTAATCATTTATGGCAAGTGTTGCAAATTCTCCATGAGCGTAAGTTGTATGCAAAATTCTCTAAGTGTGAGTTTTGGTTGAAATTAGTTGCGTTCTTGGGCCACATTGTGTCAGATTAAGGGATCCAGGTCGATACACAGAAGATAGAAGCAGTGAAAAACTGGCCAAGACCTACGACACCCACAGAGATTTGCAGTTTTCTGGGTTTGGCAGGTTATTACTGAAGATTTGTAGAAGGGTTTGCTTCTATTGCAGCACCATTAACAAAGTTAACTCACAAGGCAATTAAGTTTTAATGGAATGATGCATGTGAAAGAGGGTTTCAAAAATTGAAAGATAAGTTGACTTCCACACCAGTGTTAGTACTTCCTGAAGGCACAGAGGGCTATGCAGTGTATTGTGATGCTTCCGGGATTGGTCTCGGATATGTGTTGATGCAGCATGGTAGGGTGATAGCATATGCCTCACGACAGTTGCGGCCACATGAGAAAAACTATCCCACACATGATCTTGAATTGGCAGCGGTAGTTTTTGCTTTAAAGATATGGCGTCATTATTTATATGGGGTTCATGTTGACATCTATACGGATCACAAAATCTTGCAATATCTGTTTAAGCAGAAGGAACTCAATTTGAGGCAACGAAGGTGGTTAGAGCTTTTAAAAGACTATGACATTGATATTCTTTATCACCCAGGCAAAGCAAATATAGTAGCTGATGCATTGAGCCGTAAGGCAGTAGAAAGCGCTAGTGGTCAGTTGAATGCAAAGCATGAGATAATCAAAGATTTGAATCAATTAGCCATCTTGGGAGTTCGCCTTATTGAATCCTCCGATGATAGAGTTATGGTGCGGAATGCAGCAGAATCCTCCTTGATAGCTGAGGTGAAAGAGAAGCAATTTGCGGATTCTATTTTATTGCAGCTAAAGGAAAATGTGCAGCAGAATTTGACCAAGGCATTTGATGTTACACCGAAAAGGGTGCTTCAATGTCAAGGGAGATTATGTGTATCGGACGTGGATGAGCTGAGGACACGAATAATGACAGAGGCGCACCATTCTTGCTATTCCATTCATCCGGGTGCTACTAAAATGTACCATGAATTGAAAGAAGTGTATTGGTGGGGTAACATGAAAAAGAACATTGCAGAATTTGTCGCGCAGTGCCCAAATTGTCAACAAGTGAAAGTGGAACATCAGAAACTGGCAGGTTACATGCAATGTATCAATCTTCCAGTCTGGAAGTGGGATATGATTAATATGGATTTCATTACGGGTTTTCCTCGTACATTGCGAAAGTTTGATTCTATATGGGTCATAGTGGACAGGCTTACAAAATCAGCGCATTTTCTATCGGTCAAGATGACCCATACAGCTGAAGATTATACAAAGTTGTATGTTAAAGAGATAGTACGTTTGCATGGTATTCCACTTTCTATTATATCAGACATAGGAGCACAGTTCACAGCGCACTTTTGGAGATCTTTTCAGCAGAGTTTGGGTGCTCAGGTGAATTTGAGTACGGCTTTCCATCCTCAGACTAATGGACAAGCAGAACGTACTATTCAGACACTTGAAGATATGCTACGAGCTTGTACGTTGGACTTTCAAGGAAGTTGGGATGACCATTTGCCTCTTATTGAATTTGCGTATAACAATAGCTATCATTCAAGTATTAAAATGGCACCTTATGAAGCCTTATATGGAAGGAAATGTAGATCACCAATCGGATGGTTTGAAGCAGGTGAAACTGCTTTACTTGGGACAGATATTGTTCACCAAGCCATGGAGAAAGTTAAAGTTATCCAACAGCGGTTACAAATGGCTCAAAGTCGTCACAAGTCATATGCGGATGTTAGAAGAAGAGGGCTTGAATTCGCCATAGGTGATTGGGTATTTTTAAAGGTATCACCGATAAAAGGGGTGATGCAGTTCAGAAAGAAAGGGAAATTGAGTCCACGTTACATAGGCCCATATGAAATCATTAGAAGATTTGGGCAAGTTGCGTATGAATTAGCACTACCTCAAGAACTTTCCTCAGTCCATCTGGTATTTCACGTTTCGATGCTTCAAAAATTCATAGGATATCCTTCTCGTATTGTTCCCATAGAGGATGTTCAAGTTACGGAGGATCTTACTTATGACGAGGTACCCATTGCTATTCTGGATCAACAAGTAAAGAGGTTGAGGAATAAAGATGTCACATCCGTAAAAGTCCTTTAGAGAAATCAACAAAAGAAGGAGATCACATGGGAAGCGAAAGAAATGATGAAATCCAGGTATCCCCATATATTCCAAATGGAACAAGAAGTTCACAGTGCGGAGGTGGAACAATAACAAGTAAGTATTTAAGAGCATTATGTGAATGTGTATACGTATGTTAAAGTAGAGATGCATTTGTTATATATAAGACGATGTTGTTAATATTCGAGGACGAATATTTTTAAGGGGGGAAGAATGTAACACCCCGTACTTCTCTAACCTCACTTGATACCTTGGGGTCATACCTACCTAGGTGTTGAGATGCCAAGAGTATGTGTTTTATAGTGTCATTGGTGAAACATTTGATATCGGACCTAAAATGTGCGATTAGACCTTTGTAGGAGGTGCTTTGTGGTTTCGTGGAGCAATTGGGTAATACCCCGTACACATTCTAACCTCATTTGGTGACTTGGATTCATGTTTACTTGATGATTAAGATCACTAAGTAAGTATTTTGTAGTGTTTTGATAAGGTATTGGACGATAGGCAAGTATCGGAGAAGTGGCCGAAAAATTCAGCAAGATGCTGAAACTTGCGCCACTACCCTATTTCAGGGGTGTGGCGCAAGCCACCTGCATTCAGAAAATTCATAGAAGGCCCATTTCTTGCGCCACAGCCTGCTTTGCAGCTAGTGGCGCAAGGCACAAATCTTGTGCCTTTCCGGACCCGTTTTGTAATGCAATTCTACGACGCTTCTTGGATGGTTTCTTTTGGTTCTTTGGAGTTATTTGACTATTTTTAAAGCTTCAAACACTTCAATACACTCCTACATACTCCTCCTTGATCAAATCATGAAATGTGAATAGTGATCCAAAATATCTAATGAAGCCAAGGGCGACTAGAATTCCTATTTTTGCGATCGAAGCGACGAATGAGAATATTGTCGTGACATTATGGAATTATGTAAACATGAGATATATGGTGAATAATACATGCAATGTGATGGATTACATGGATATGTGTTATTGGGCCCAAAGTTAGGCCCAAAATGGAATTAAAAGAGTTGGCCCAAAGGGCAAAAAGACCCATTCTTCCACTTTAACCACATTTAATGCCAAGGAATGGCTAAGCTTGAATTGGGGTCTATATAAAGGCCCCAAGATCAGATTTTTATTATCCAAAAGCTCTCATGCCTTTGTGATATTTTCTCAAATATTTCTTTAAGCTCCAAAGCTCCAAACCCTAAAGCAAAATATTCCTTTGGACTCCTTGGACAAGATCAACATATTCCAAGCCTTGGTAAGTCTTTATTCTCATGGTTTAACATATTATATGCATGGGAGATTATGTATATTGTGATAGTTGTGTTGGCAAGGTGGTGAATAGTGTCTTTTTGCCTTTGGTAAAAGATGTGCTAACTTGGTGATTTGAACTTGAATTAGGACTTGTGCCTTTGATGAAAAAGAATGGTATGGACAAAATATGAACATGTATGGTGTTATTTTTGGTATTAAACTTGTTCTTGTCTATAAGTGGAAATTGTGGGATTTTGGCCGATATGTGTTATGAGTTGTATTAAGGTAAATTGATGGATTATTTGTGATGTGGTATGGATAAGAAAGTGTAAAGGAGAAGTGTTGTAGTGAAATGTATTGATTTTCATGTATTGGTCAATGTATGGAATATTGGGGGATTTTTGGAATAATAATTTTATCAATGGTTTTGTCAAGGGGAAAAGGCATGTTTAAGGGCAAATATGTGACTCATTGATGTTACATGCATTTGAAGAGTAGTTGGTGGTTAATGTGAATTCCGTATTGTATTTGTGTTGTAGAGTGACACATAAAGAAGGAGCGGGACTATTGTATGCACCTCTAGGATTATATATTCGTATTGCGAATCCAAGGTATGTAAGGTTACTTTGACCATATCTTTCTGCTTCAAATAGTGTTCACATTGACATGTCATTAGTACTAGCCCGAAATGTGCTAAGTTCTTCCATATCCGCTTAGCAATGGTCATTGTTATAAATTTCCTACTCTTTGATCATTTGTGAATCTCATGTCTCATCTTCATGGTTAATGTTCCAAAAGCTCAAACAAGGTTTTGTTCCAGTGTTCCAATAGTGACTATACTTGTGTCTCTTGTTCATGGATTATTGTCCAATGGTTCCAATGGTATCATGGTTCAAGTAATGTTATATTTCTCATGATGTTTATTCACATGTCTTTCGCTCATTGGTTAATGATTCAAAGCTTCCAACAAAGTTATGTTCCAAAGTTCAAGTGATGTTATGACTATCAAAGTATCAATCTCAAAGTAATGAACAAAGTAATGCATATGTGGTCAATGATCAAGTACGGGTGGCAGGTCTAGGGGCATAATCCTAGCTCAACTCGATCTCGAGGTATGGATTTATGGGTGGCAGATCTAGGGGCATAAGCCTTGCTCGACCCGATCTCGATGCATTGATGTATGGGTGGAAAGTCTAGGGGCATAAGCCTAACTCGACTCGATCCCAACACGATGATATGATATGAAAAGACCCACTGATCAGTCGGGGCCCAGGTACATTGTGATATATGTATTGACAAGCAAGCATTGATTGTAAAGAAAGTAATGAAAGCAATCCACATGGTTTCCAAAATGCAACATGGTGACTTACTCACATTGATTAGTCATTTGTATTTGAGTCCATTGAAATATTCATGTGTTGTACAGTTTCATCTGAGCCTTGCATACTCAGTACTTATTTCGTACTGACCCCTTTTGGGGAATTTACCTTACTTGCTACAGGCACAGGTACCAGTAGGCCTCCCCAATAGATTGCCAGTGTTAGCGGTTCTTTGGTGAGCTCCAGCAAATTCGGGGCTTCTCCGAGTCAGAGTGTATATATGTTTTGGTGATGTACATATTATGTAAAGCGGGGACTTGTCCCGACTTATGGTTCATTTTGGTCAATGCTCTTTTTAGAGGCTTTTGTAGACGGATGTGGGTGTATCAATGTAAATGGCATATGTTGTTTTGACTGGATGGCCTCAACGGCCAAGTTTCATATGTATGTATAAATATGTCCCATGTTTTCCTTTATTCGTCTTTCATGTTCTTATGTAATGGTGGTTATTATTATGATATGCATATGATTGAACATAGGCAAAGTTTGGTTCTCTCGGGCCTTATCGGCTATAGGTGCCAATCATGTCTCGATGGGATTTGGGGCGTGACATTAAATAAGTGCGAAAAGTCATTTAGGTGAACCTAACATATCAATTCTACATGCCAAGCACCAGATGAAATCAGTAGTACTAAGAACCTACAGAGTTATGAAGTTATGGGGAACACAGTCCTTGTACCTCTCTTATATTTATTACAAACTAAATAAAATCAGTAATTGTTATGATTTGAAGTGAGAAATACAAAACTCCCCTTTATAGGAAATTACTTATTGATTGCTTAGATAGTCACATTGATAGAGATTTCAGCCTATTCCTTACGGGATCAACCCCAACCTGGGTTGGGTTATATATTTGACAGTGACTACTTTATACTTTGTTTAGAGGTATAATTTGGGAGACATCAAATTTTAGCGCCGTTATCGGGGAATACGGTTACGGAGTTGATAGATTGTTTTTGTCTAACTGTTGGCTATTGTTTCCTAATTTTATTTTTTGTGTTGTTTCTAGAACGCTCATCGGTGCATGACCAAAACTTAGAGTCAAGGCAATCCCTTGATTCCACTTGATCCTGAGATTTAAAAAAACATTAAGAGCTAGAAGAAGAGGGAGCTCTGAACCAAGGGGTGCAGAACCTTGGACTTCATGAGACTGTGGAATAGAAAACTGCTTGATTGGTTATAAAAGAAAATGCAAGACAAAAAGCTACCAGACAGGCAATACTGGAAGAAAGGGCTAGACAAGCATAAGCATGCCGTCGGGCCATTCTTGAGGAACAAAATAAGTAGAGAAAGAATGGGGGCAACAACCTCCTCAGCATTATGTTCCTCAGTTTAATGATATAGATAATGATCTTGACTTTCTCTAGTCGACTGAAATTGGTGCTATTGTTCCACCACCATTGCCACTAGGAACTAAGTTCGACATCTCCAGTGTTATGATATAGCTGCTAAACTTAAAGCGAGTGTTCAAAGGCCTTGCTAATACTAATGTGAACCTTCATCTAATGAAATTTGTAGGGATTTGTACTTCCTAAAACTTACCTGGTGTGAGTCAAGATGCTATTAGACTGTGATTATTTCCCTTTTCTCTGACTGGAGAAGCCACCCTATGGTTGACCGAGCTACCAAAAGGGTCAATCACCGATTAGCAAGAGCTGAAGACATAATTCTTGGAGCAGTTTTTCCCACCTTATAGAATATTACAGTTAAAAGATGAGATTTATAACGTAAGACAGTTACATTCGGAGGTGTTATATGAAACTTGGTTGAGGTTTAAGAAGAAGATGCAGAATATCCCAAATCACAGAATATCGGGCTGTAATGTGCCTGAGATCTTCTACAAAGGTTAGAATGCTAACAATAAGGCTTTAGCAGATAATATAACATATGCAGTGATTATGAGTTTAACTTGGGAGCAAGCTTCTGGGATTCTAGATAGGATCACTACAACCAATCGAGGTCAGCACACTCAAAAAGCAGACATACCCGTAAGCACTTATATAATAGGAGCATCTGTAGAATAGTGAATGGTTGACGATTCTAATGCCCAAGAGTTAGTGCAATTGAGGACTGAATTCAGCTTATTCACATAATAGTTTGTATTAGTAGGGGAGGAAAAGGTAAAATGAGGTTGGTTCACTAGGTAAGGAACCTAGACATGGCTCTGATTCTGAGAAGGAGGCTGAGTATCTAGATGATTGGGTGGTGGGTTTCCAATCCAAAGGCTAAGCGTCTAATCAAGATAATTGGAGCTTTGGTCAAGGGAACTAAGGTCGGAACTACTACAAGGATAATAACTACAACAGGTCTGGGTATAGAGATAAAAGTCGAGGGAGAGACGGTGATTGAAAGATGAAGGATGATTATAAAGATAGAAGTTGCCTCTACGTTCCACTAGGGAACCGCTATAGTAATTTGAATAATTATAGAATGGAATACATGCTTGCTAAGGTGGTGAAAGGGGTAGAGAAAATAGAAGACTGCCTTAAGAAGCTTAGAGCAAATATTTTGGGGATGAGTCAGAAGGTCGAATTATATGCTACTTTTATTAAGCAACTTAAGTAGTAGTTTGGTCAGATTTTAGCCATAATGAATTAATTTCAGCAGGGTACACTTCCAAGAAACACCATCTAAAATTTGAAAAACAATGGTCATGGCTTGGCGATTACTACTAGGAGTGGTAAGATGGTAGTCGATCAACCTATACCCTTGTTTTTTGAGAATGATGTTGAACCAGTGATTATCGATGATGAGAAAGTAGCTAAATTTGAGAATCTGGTTGATGATGAATAGACATCTGAAAAACCACCTCCAGTAGCTAAAAAGGAGGCTAAGGCTACAAAGGGGAAGGAAAAGGAGGTCCTATAAGTATTGACTCCTATTGTATGACCTCCTCCTCCATTTCCACTAAGAATGAAGAAGAGAGACAAATAGGGAATGTATTCAATGTTTATCTCGATGTTGATAGAATTATCGATGAACATCTATTTAGTTGAGGTACTTGAGCAAATGTCGAGTTATGCAAAGTTTATGAAAAATTTATCGACGAGGAATAGGATTGTGGGTTTTGAGCCCATTGATAATATGCACCATTGTTGTGCAATAGCTTTCCAATCTCTAGTTGTGAAGAAGAAAGATCCTGGAGCTTTCACAATTCCTTGAACCATTGGATCTTTTGACTTCACAAAAACTTTGTGTGACTTCGGTGCAAGTATTAATTGATGCCACTAGTAGTATATAGTCAGTTGCGGCTATGGTCACCCAAACCAACTTCAATGAGACTTATTATGGTGGATCGCACTATGAAGAAGCCTATAGGGATCTTATGTGATGTTTTGGTAAGGTTCCATCCTTCATTTTTCCAGCTGATTTTGTCATCCTTGATTATGAGTTTGACTTTAAGGTTCCCATTATCTTGTGATAAATCATTCCTAGTGACTGGATGAACATTGGTTAATATGAAGACTGTGCAGATGAGGTTTTGGTTGAATTATAATAAAGTAACGTACAATGTATGCCAGTCCATGAAGCAGCCAAAGGACATGTACGTAATCTCTGTTATTAATACAGTCAATGAGGATGCATTGGTGACTTCTATTGAGGAGAGGCTTGGAGTCGAAGAACTTGCAACAGTTATTATGAATTTCGAGGGTTATAACATTGATGGGTATGATGAGATGGTGGGAGAACTTACTGGTTCGAGTTCCTATAATTTTATACCAAAGAAGTTAGATCTTGATTTGAAGAATAGAGTTACCCCACCGGCTAAGCTTTCTATTGAGTTACCTCGTGTCTTAGAGCTCAAAACTCTTCTATCTCATCTTCACTATGCTTTCTTGGTAGACAACAATGCTTTGCCAGTTATTGTAGCAACTGATTTGGTTGAGCGGCAAGTTGAGGCTCTAGTGTCTATTTTGCAGAGGTTAAAGAGGGCCATTGGATGGTTTATTGCTGATATTATTAGGATTTTGCCTGGAATTTTCACACACAAAATCCAACTTAAGACATATTATGTTCCTAGGATTGAGAATCAATGAAGACTTAATCTGCCTATGCAAAAGGTAGTTAAGAAGGAGAATGGTTGGATACTTGTGTGGTTTACCCTATTGCCAAAAGCAAATGGGTGAGCCCGGTTCAATGTGTTCCAAAAAAGGGTGGAATCATTGTGGTTCCAAATGAGAAGAATTAGCTTATTCTAGTGAGACCAATCACTGGTTGGTACATATGCATGGACTATAGAAAGCTGAATGAATGGACTGAAAAGGATCATTTTTCTATGTCGTTCATGGATCAGATGTTAGACCGTCTTGCTGGTAAAGAATTGTACTATTTTCGTGCTGGTTACCTGAGTTACAATCAGATTTCGATTGCTCCCGAAAGACAAAGTGAACCCCATTTTCACTTGTCCACATGGGACGTTTGCATTCAAAAGGATGCCTTTTGGATAGTGTAATGTGCCAATGACCTTTCAGCGTTGCATGATGTCCATATTTTCTTCCATGGTGAAGGACACTATTGAGGTATTTATGAATGACTTCTTGGTTGTTGGTGATTCATTCGAAGATTGCTTGGCCCATCTAGCTAGTGTCTTGAGGAGATGTGAAGATTGCAACTTGGTGCTAAATTGGGAAAAGTGTCACTTCATGGTCAAAAAGGGAATATTGTTCGGTCAAGATATTTTGAAGAAAGGATTAAGGTTGACAAGGGCGATGATTGAGGTGATTGAAAAATTAACTGCACTAATTTCTGTGAAAGGTATTTGGAGCTTTTTGAGGCATGCTAGTTTTTATCGTAGATTAGTGACCATATGAGAAATCATCCCTCCAAAAATAACAATACAATCAAAAAAAAAAAAATTTGGTAAACTGTAAATACCATTAACTAACAAACCAATACACCTACAGAGAACCTAGAATCCATAGGCCCCTTCTAGGAAGGTTGCTACTTCTCTAAGCCTTCAATTCAATCAACTGAATCAGTCTAATTACAGGAAAAATGTTGAATCCACCTATAACAACTATTAGCCTTTTTAGCATTCCTAAATAGCCCTATTCTCTCTATGAATTATGATTTAATCTGCAGTATCACTATCAATAGTAGTGCCTCCGTGTAGTTTCCAATTTCTTGCCTTCCATATATGATAGATGATAGCACTCCATAAAGCTGCAACCACTTCTTTATAGAGTTGCTTCCAGTGCTTCCTTTTGATTTCTTCCGATACCTGTCTCACCTCCCCTTTGTGGAACTAGGTGTCTGTCCATGATTGTAGACCAGTCCTCAATTTGCCTATCCACTCACATTATGCAGAGATGTTTCAGCTTTTTGACTCTCACATAAACAACACTCAGTATGGTCCACATGAATATGCAGATGCATCAATCTTGCCTTCGTAGTCTACCATGCACAGCTAACCATGTAATCATTTTATGTCTTGGCTGAGCCACAGACTGAGCATACATCTAATACAAATGCATAAAGCAAAAATAATATAAAATTTATTTAAGATTTCTTCAAGGGATAAAACTTCACCAAAGTTTATTAGCACCACATAATGTCCTATAATACTAATATTTATGATAAACAAAGACTAGAAATTACAAAGTTTGTTTGACAACTACACCAGCCTGTGAAGCCTCTAAATAGTACCGATACTGAAATATATATAAAAAAGTTATCATACCTCATCTATCCTCTGTCAGGCCCCGAATTCCAACGAGGCGGACTGGCACCCGAAGCTGATATGGCCCGAGAGAACCAATCTTTGCTCAAGTACTTTCATATGGACATCCTCGTGTGAACATCATTATGTCTGATGCAACTATACGAAAATCATGGAAAACATGTTATGTATGAAACTTGGCCGTTAGGGCCATCAAGTCAAAATAATCATACATATCGTACACTCACATTCCCATATACGTCTACAAAGCCTCTACAGATACACATACATAACCAACCTATAGTCGGGATAAGTCCCCACTTTATACAACATATATACAATGCCATAACCAAAACCAAAGTACACATGTGACTCGAAAAGCCCCGAACTCACTGGAGCTCACCAATGATCTGTAGATGACCTACAACCTACTGAGGAGGTCTACTAGCACCTGCGCCTGCAGCAAGTAAAGTAAGTCCCCCAAGGGGGTCAGTACGAAGAATGTACTGAGTATATAAGGCTCATAAGAAACTGCATTATACATGATAACAACAATGGAGTCAATATAAAAGAAATAGTCAATGCAGATAGCCCTCGTTTTATATGTGGAACCATGTACATTTCTTCTGTCATTGTCATTTATGATTATTCTGTCATATCCTTATTATTCATATACTATCCTCCACATACCCCTTTATTCAAGAGAGTTACCTTCACTCAAGAGACTTGCCTCCAAGAGATTCTTCTATTCAAAAGATTCTTCTACTCAAGAGATTATTTATATTCAAGAGATTCTTTCTTTGCTTTTATGCTCATTATCATTTTTATTCATCTACTTGGTTAGTAGGTTGTAAAATAACATTCATCCACCTTATCGGTGGGTTAATAATATAACATACATCCACTCTATTGGTGGGTTAATAATATAACACACATCCACTCTATTGGTGGGTTAATAATATAACATCCATCCACTCTATTGGTGGGTTAATAATATAACATACATCCACTCTATTGGTGGGTTAATAATATAACATACATCCACTCTATTGGTGGGTTAATAATATAATATATACACACCTTTCTTCATTTACATCCACTCTATTGGTGGGTTAATAATATAATATATACACACCTTTCTTCATTTCTTACTTGGGAGAGATTGATACTTTTACTTGTGTGAGATTGATACATTGAGGATCATGATATTATTGTAAATACACATATATGCATTACCTCATTTCTTTACTTTCAAGAGATTGATACGCTCACTTATGAGGGATTGATATATTTGTAATCATAACCTTATTGGAAACTTTGGAACATACTATTATTGGGACTTTGGAACCATGTCCATAATTATGTAACACATGAGCAACAACGACTAATGAATGAGGAATATGTGACTTAACAATAGATAACAACCTGAAATGAGATACCTTTGGACATTTCGGAATGAACTAGTACAACATCAATGTGAATACTATGAGCTGTAGAAGAATATAGAAAGAGTAACCTTACATACCTTATCTTCCCAATATGACTACACAATCCAATATGTGAATACAACAATTCAGCTCCCTCCTTACATTTCACTCTACAACACAAGTGCATAACGGAACCAACATTAACCACAAGTTACATTCCAAGTGTATAAGACAACCATGAGCTACATGATTGCCCTATAACATTATTTCACCCTTTACGATACCATTCATTGCATTATCATACCAAAAATACCATAACATTCTATACATTGACCAAGACGTCATATACCAATATCTTTTCACACCAAGTTCCTCCTTTACATTTTCTCATCAATACCATATCACAATGATCTATCAAGTCACCTCAATACACTTCATAAACACATATCGAAATAGTCCCACAATTTGCACTAATAGCAAAATAACAAGTTAAGGATCATAACCACACCATCCATGTCAATATTTCATTCACACCATTCACTTTCATCAAAACCTCAAGTCTCCTTTCAAGTTTAAATTCCATAGATGACACATCTTTTAGCAAAAAGTAAAAATGCATTATTTACACTTTTAAACATAATCATCATGATCTACATACCCTCCCATGCATATAATATATTAATCCATAAGAATAATCACTTACCCAAACTTGCAAATGAGTGATCTTGTCCCCAAGAGTTGGTTGCCTTAGGGTTTGTGTTGAGAGAAATGGGTTTGGAAATATCTCAAAAGGCATGTGGGTTTTTAATGAATAAAATCAGCCCTTTGTGTCTTTATATAATTCTCATGGTCATCCTTAGCCACATTAAATCAATAATTGAGGTGTTTTACTTGGTCAAATGGAAGAATGGGTTAATTGACCCATTTGGCCATGTCTTTTGGCTTCATTTTGGGCTTTAAATTGAGCCTAATAACACGTCATCTTAGTCCACCAAATTCAATGTATAATCCATCGTATATCTCATGTTTAGATAATTCCATAACGTCACAAAAATATTCACTTACGAGATTCACGTTTGTAGCTTCAATCGCAAAAATAGAAATTCTAGTCGCTCATGACTTACTTGAACGTAATTTGTTAAAATACTTGTGACGAAGAATTAACCCAACTCGGATGCTAAACGCTCTTAATAATAGTCCTACTATGATGGAGTAATGATACCATGACTTAAAAGTCTTATTTACATCATAATAGTCGAAGAAAAATTTTGGCGAAAACCACCCCGGCACGCCTCTTAGCGCGCCCCTTATTTGCCTGTGCAGACAAAAATTTGGGCCAGAGCGGCCTGGCACGCCCTCTGTAGCGCCCCATGCCAAATTTTTGATTTTGGCTTTTCTTTGCGGATTTGGTTGGGTCTTTCAAGTCCCAACCTTTTGCTTACCTCATAGCTTTAAGATTCTTTGCTTGGATGTCCCTTAAACCTCAATTTTTCACCCCTAAAATTCTCCACAAAGTCACAAACGCCACCACTACAAAGGTCTAACCACATGTACAAGGCCCAATATCAAATATTTCATCAATGACCCTACAAAATACATACTTATGGCTCTCGACACCTAAGTAAACATTTTTCAAAGTTGTCAAGTAGGGTCAGAAATGTACGGGGTGTTACATTCTTCCCCCCTTAGTAACATTCGTCCTCGGATGTTAACAACATCGTTTCAATAAATGCATCTCTATATTAGCATATATATAAATAGACACTTAAGGCTCATAGATACTTAATTTTTACTGCTCCACTTCCGCACTTTGAACTTTTTCATCCATTTGAAACAGATGAGGGTACTTGGATTTCATCATTTCCTCAGCTTCCCATGTGATCTCCTCTACTTATTGATTCCACCAAAGTACCTTTACGAAAGCTGCTTTTTTATTTCTTAACCTCTTCATTTGTCGATCTAGAAACTCTTGATAATTTCATATGACCTCTATAACGTGGACTCAATTTCCGTTTCTTTCCATATAGCGCTCCATAAGGTGACTTTTTGATATTCACACGATAACTCTTATTGTAAGCAAATTACACATGAAGTAAATGATCGTCCTAACTGTTGTTAAGTCCTATAAGCAAGCTCATAAATGTTTATATAGTGTGTTCTGCTTATCCATCTTGTCTGAGGATTTTCACTTTATTTGGATTCCCACACTCTATTGAAAAGATTTTTCCAACAATATACAGTAACCTGAGCTCCCATGACTAATACAATAGCAATTGGAATCCCTTGTATTCGTACTATTTCTTAACACACAACTTTGCAGAATATTCAGCTGTATAAGAAATCTTGACAGGTAAAACGTGTACTAAATTAGTAAACCTGTCAGCTATCACCCACATGGAATGAAATTGACGAAATGTACAAGGCAAACTTTTGATGAAGCCTATGTTAATCATAGCCTTTTTCCACACTGGGAGATTTCTATATTGCATATAACCTCCAGATTCCTGATGCTCTACGTTTTACTTGTTGACAATTCGGACCATGAGTTACAATTTATGCAATGTTCTTTTCATGTAACCTTATCAATACATCTCTTTCAATTGCTCCCGAATGAATAGAATTTCGTAAATTGAGCATTACAGTATTCCCTCTTGGGTAAGATCAAATGTGTTTGTCATAGAATCCGCATACCACTTTTATTTTTCACTTTCGCCAAAAATGAAGACCCTGACGCATTTTACATTATAATTCTTTCATCTAGAGTCTCAACAAGACGAACTAGCCGCTTTGACTATACCTTGTTTTTTCGTAACCTGACCCTTAGTATTTCCTATTGCTTTGCGGCTTAATGCACTGATTATCACATATACTTTTCCCGGCTGGTGTCATATATCAACATCGTAGCCTTTTAACATTTCCAACCATCTTTGCTACTTTTAGTTTAGATCCTTCTGTTTAAAGATATATCGCAAACTCTTGTAATCATATAATATATCAACCTGAACCCTATACGAATAGTGGCGCCATATCTTTAAAACAAATCTCACCATTGCTAACTTAAAATCATGTGTAGGATAAGTGCTCTCATGTGGGCGCAATTGTCTTGAGACATACGCTATTACGGTACCATGTTACATCAATACACATCCTATACAATGTGACCCAAGAATGATACAAGTTTTAACCAAAAATCAGGTTTAGCCAACTTTGCATATAGCTTACGGTCACGAAGAATTCGTAACACTTGTCATAACTTATTAGCATGGTTCTCTCATGAGCTTGAATTTCATTTTTAAACGTGGTCTCAAACACATCTAACAATGGCTTGTATCACTCTATTCATCACCCACAAGCACTACTAGTGCAGTCATTAGTTCAAATGACATAACCCCCACTCAATAATGACCATACCATGTTTCGAAAAGTTGTCGTGGGTATATCTTTTCTTTAACACTTACTTGATGATAATTCGATCTCAAGTCAATCCTTGAGAAATCTTTGGCACCCTGTAATTGGTCAAATAACTTATAAATTCTGGCGAGGGGATATTTTGTAACACCCCGTACCTTCCCAACCCTATGCGATGATATTGAACAAGGGTTACTTAGGTGTTGAGACACCATGAGTATGCATTTGGTAAAGTAAATGATGAGAAAATTGAAATTTGGCCTCGTATATGTGAGCAAACCTTCATAGGAGTGTTTTGTGATTTTCATTGCGCATTTGTAGGGTTCAAAATGAGGCTAATAAGACCTCTAAACAAAGTATAATAAGGTTAAGAAGTGAGTTAAAGAATGGGACTTGAAGTATCTAACCAAACCCGCGAAAAGAAGTCGAAAAATGGAATTTTCGAAAATTTTGAAGAGGGGTGCGTTTGGGACCGTGCCACGCCGCTCTGGGTTAAATTTTTAGCCCATAGGCAGTGGGTTGGCGCGCCCAGGAGCGTGCCACCTTGGGTTTTCCACTTTTTCGAAAGTTGAAAATTTCTAAGTCCCAAAGGTATCCGGGGTCGTACCGAGCCGATTTTTGCTATGTTTCTTCTACAACCAAGAGTATATACATGAAATGAATGAAATATTACATTGGTATGATAAAATTACTCGAGAACGAATTTGGGACCAAAATGACGATTTTACCCCTATAGTCAAAATAAGCCAAACGTGGCTAGAATCACTTGATTTTTGGATTGAGTCTACGAATATGAATAGCATGAGTGGGAATATTATTGTAATACATATGAGACGACTTAAACATGAGAAATTATTTATTTTATCGGATTAAGTGAATTGGGCCCAAAAAGGGCCCAAAAATGAAATGAAAGCATGGCCCAAAATGGGTCAAATGACCCATTCTTGCAAGACCTTCTAGAACCCAACATTTAATGATAAAGAGTGACTAAGGAGGGAACTTAAGGTCCTATATAAAGGGGCAAAATTCTGATTTTTATTGAAGATAAACACACATGCCTTTTCTATCATTTTCTAGAAAATTCTCAAGAAAGCCTCTTTGGCTCCCAAAACCCTAAGGCACTTCTTGGAGCAAGATCACCATCTTCCAAGCTTGGGTAAGTGAATATTATTGTACTTTAACATATTATAAGCATGAGAGAATATGTATATCATGTTGGTTATGGTTGGAAATATTGGACATGACACTTTTTGGTTTTGTGAAAAAGATGTGAAATCCAAGGGATTGTAACTTGAATTATGACTTATGGTCTTGATGAAAAAGTATGGTATGGATGAAATAACAACATGTATGGTGTTATTATTTTCCTAAACATGTTATTTTTCTATAAGTCTAAATTATTGGATTTTGGCCGATTTGTTATTGTGAGGTATATTGAAGTCATTTGATGGAATACTTGTGATGTGGTGGTGATGGAGAAGTGTAAAATATGAACTTGGTGTGTCATGCTATTGGTTATCATGTGTTGGTCAATGTATGGAATATTGTGGTATTATTGGTATAATGATTTCATAAGTGATATTGTCAAGGGGGAAATGACATGTTGGAGCTAAACATGTGACTTATTGTTATTGTATGCCATTATAAGGTAATTGGTGGTTAATGTTGGTTCGTTATGAACTTGTGTTGTAGAGTGAAAACATAAAGGAGGAGCGGGACTATTGTGTACGCGTCTAAAATTGTGTATTCGTATTAAGAAGACAAGGTATGTAAGGTTCCTTTTTCCATATCCTTCTGCAACATGTTGTTCATATTGACATTGGACTTGTTTCAATTCCGAGAGGCTTGAAGTATATCAATTCAGGTTGACGTATATTGTTATTCATACGCATCCTATTCTTAGATGAATGATGATTCACTTATCTCTTAGTCATTGATTGGAATTTCCAAAGATGTCATAACATTGTAAATTCTAAGAGAACTATCTCAACGAGAGTAATGAGGTAAAGAGAGATTGTTTAGTTTGAATAACATTATTCCAATCATGTCTTGTTCCAAAGTCCTATAGTATGATGATTATCTTTGTACCAATCATTCATAAGTAGAAGTACCAATCTCATAAGAGTAATAAGAGAGGTGATGTGCAAGTTAGTAAAATTATGCCTCATAAGTGAAGATGTCAATCTCATGAGGAAAAAAGGGTAAAATGAGACGTGTATATAAGGGTGTGCTTAGCCTTATGATCTTTAAGGTGTCACTCTCATAACTAAATACAAGGTATAAGATTGTAAAAAGGTAATGGGCATGGTTGCTTTATGTTTCATGGAGTATGGATTACATTATAGAGGGTATAAGTTCAATATGGAATAGTCCCAATGTTATGCTTTGTTATCTATTATAGCCCACAAAAGGTGGAGGCCCGGTATCATGTACCTACTTACATAAGATCTCATAAGAATAGTGAAGGAGGTAAAGTGCGAGTTAATGTATCTATCCCTCATAAGTTAAGGTGTTAATCTCATGAAGCTTAGGAGTAAGGTAAAGCATAGTTGTGTGTTTCAATTAGTATCATGATCCTTGATGTGTTAATCTTTCATAAGTTGATATACCAATTTCTCCCACAATAGAGTGGATGTATGTGACCCCACCATGAGAGTGGATGTATGTTACCCCATCATGAGAATGGATGTATGGCTCCCCACCACGAGAGTGGATGTATGATTCTCCCACCATGAGAGTGGATGTATGTTGTACCACCATGAGAGTGGATGTATGATTCTCCCACCATGAGAGTGCATGTAGGATAAACCACCAGTAGCGTGGAGGTACGTTGATAGAATAGATGCATGTTCTCCCACCATGAGAGTGGATGTATGTTCTCCCACCATGAGAGTGGATGTATGTTCTCCCACCATGAGAGTGGATGTATGTTCTCCCACCATGAGAGTGGATGTATGTTACCCCACCATGAGAGTGGATGTACGTTACCCCACCATGAGAGTGGATGTATGTTGCCCCACCAATAGAGTGAATGTAGGTTAAAACCACCAATAGAGTGGATGTACGTTAAGAGAGTAGATGTATGTTATGTTGTTACCCCCACCACTAGAGTGGATGTATGTGGATGAAGTGTTATTCTATTATAACCTACTAACCAAGTTGATGAACAATAGTGGTAATGAATAGAGAAGCAAGAACGAATCTCTTGGGTATAGAAGAACCTATTAGAGGCAAGTCTCTTGAGTGAAGGTAAATTCCTTGAAGGACTATAATTATAAAAGATGTTACATAAAATGATCTTGATCCACATTGATTATTCTCTCATATTTTATTCTATTGACATTCTCATGTATGATGCTATTTATTATGAGCCTTGCATACTCAGTACATTCTTCGACCCCCTCGGGGGACTTACCTTACATGTTGCAGGTGCAGGCATTAGTAGACCTCCTCAGTAGACTGTGGATCATTTGCAGAGTTTTGGTGAGCTCCAGTTGGTTCGGAGCCTCCTGAGTCATAGTTGTATATTTGTTTTGATATTGTAAATATTGTATAACGCGGGGACTCGTCCCGACTGTTAGTTGGTCTAGTAAATGCATCTGTTAGAGGCTTTTGTAGACATATGTGGGTATGTGGATATAAGAGATAAATGTTCGTTTTGACTTAATGGCCCCAACGGCCAAGTTTCATTAATATATATATATATATAGCATATGTTCCATGATCATGTCTTCCGCATAGGTGCATAAGGTTTAATGAGATCCCTACAAGAATATGCATATGAAGGTTCATGAGCAAAGATTGGTTCTCTCGGGCCATATCGGCTTCGGGTGCCAATCACGTCCCGTTGGAAGTCGAGGCGTGACATATTTATTCTTAATTGTCACCCCCTTCAGTTGTCAATAATCAATACACATTCTCAATGTGCCATTTTTATTTTTTTTCGTACAAATAATACTAATGCACCCTAATGGGATATACTAGACCTTAAAAATTTCATTTACCACTAGAACCGATTAAAGAGGTGGTGGTTTTACATCAGTATCTTTCACTCTTCCTAAGTGGAATATGTATCTCTTTGGGTGTCATTTTCCTTGCCTTAAAATGAGAAACTTTACCTCTCGATGCTCCCACATTACTCTTCTATCCACGGTCATTCTTTTAGGGAAATTGTAAATGTAACTTCTTCGCTCGGTAATCTACCGTGGCATAACAAGAAGCCAACCAATTCATATCCATTTCAACATTAAAATCTATCATTTCCATCCTGATAAGATCAGCCAAAAAATATTTACTAGACCCTTACGATCTATTTTTTTTTTGTTTTAACTATAATAAATTCACCAACTGGTGTAGATATTTCAATTGGCTTAACTAATAATTTTGGTGTTCTTCCAAACTTCACAGCAAATAATGGGGTATCATATGATAGGGTAGAGCCCGAATTAATCAATGCATATACATTCTGTGAAAAGACAGATATTATACCTGTACTCACGTCAGGAGAAATCTCCAAATTCTGTCGGTCGACTAGAGCATAGGTGCGATTTTGGGCTCCACTGGAACTAACTGCTCCTCTAGCACCTCTACCGCGACCAGCAGGTTGTACCCAGACGACGATGCCACAACGGCTGATCCTGTAGGTCGTGTCATACTATCTGTGGGCCTCTGTGGGCACTCTCTCATCATGTGTCCTGGCCTACTACACAAAAAACAAACATTCGTATCAAACCAACATTCACCTGAATGAAATCTCCCACAACGCTGGCACAGCTGACGAGAAAATTTGGCTGCCTGTGATTCGTGAATTCCACTACTCTTTACAGATTGACTCCCTCTAAACCCTCGGAATTGAGAGTGTGTGCCTGCTGTGGAAGGGAAGAATGATGGTCTAGGCAGTCTATGAAACATTCGAGGCCTAGATTCTCCTTGGGATGCCATAGATTGTCCTATAGGTCTAGCTCTTTTGGACTGTCCTCTCTCTGATTCATGTACTCTTCTTCTTTTCCTTTGGTCTTCCATCTTCTGTGCGAAGGCCTGTATTCTGGCTAGGTCCATATCTTTGTTCAAAGCAGCAATGGTACAGTTCCTTACTAAATACGACTCTAATCTGTCCACGTATCGATGGACTCTGTCTGTCATTGTGTCAACTACATTTGGAGCATACCGCGCCAAGGAATTAAACTGTATACTGTATTCTCTAACACTCATACTCCTTTGATGAAGATTTAGAAATTGGTCTGCACGTGCCTCCCGAATCTCATATGGGAGTTAATGATCAATAAATGCCATTTTAAATTCTTCCCAACCAGCTAGAAGTGCATCAATACCCCTTGATCTTTTCCAGTCTTCATACCACAATATCGCTTCACCTTTTAGTCTATAAGCCGCAAGTTCTACTGTTTCTACCCTAGTCACGTGCATAACCTCTAGAGCCTTATGAATACCATTCATGGCATTATCACACCAAAAATAACATAACATTCTATACATTGACCAAGACATCATAAACCAATATCTTTTCACACCAAGTTCCTCCTTTACATTTGCTCATCAATACCACATCACAATGATCCATCAAGTCACCTCAATACACTTTATAACCAAATATCGAAATAGTCCCACAATTTGCACTTATAACAAAATAACAAGTTAAGGATCATAACCACACCATACATGTCAATATTTCATTCACACCATTCACTTTCATCGAAACCTCAAGTCTCCTTTCAAGTTTAAATTCCATAGATGACACATCTTTTAGCAAAAAGTAAAAATGCATTATTTACACTTTTAAACATAATCATCATGATCTACATACTCTCCCATGCATATAATATATTAATTCATAAGAATAATCACTTACCCAAACTTGCAAATGAGTGATCTTGTCTCCAAGACTTGGTTGCCTTAGGGTTTGTGTTGAGAGAAATGGGTTTGGAAATATCTCAAAAGGCATGTGGGTTTTTAATGAATAAAATCAGCCCTTTGTGTCTTTATATAATTCTCATGGTCATCCTTAGCCACATTAAATCAATAATTGAGGTGTTTTACTTGGTCAAATGGAAGAATGGGTCAATTGACCCATTGAGCCATGTCTTTTGGCTTCATTTTGGGCTTTAAATTGAGCCCAATAACACATGTCATCTTAGTCCACCAAATTCAATGTATAATCCATCGTATATCTCATGTTTAGATAATTCCATAACGTCAAGACAATATTCACTTACAAGATTCACGTTCGTAGCTTCAATCGCAAAAATAGAAATTCTAGTCGCTCATGGCTTACTTGAACATAATTTGTTAAAACACTTGTGACGAAGAATTAACCCAACTCGGATGCTAAACGCTCTTAATAATAGTCCTACTATGATGGAGTAATGATACCATGACTTAAAAGTCTTATTTACATCATAATAGTCGAAGAAAAATTTTGGTGAAAACCACCCCGGCACGCCGCTTGGCGCGCCCCTTTGTTGCCTGTGCAGACAAAAATTTGGGCCAAAGCGGCCTGGCACACCCTCTGTAGCGCCCCATGCCAAATTTTTGATTTTGTCTTTTCTTTGAGGATTTGGTTGGGTTTTTCAAGTCCCAACCTTTTGCTTACCTCTTAGCTTTAAGATTCTTTGCTTGGATGTCCCTTAAACCTCAATTTTTCACCACAAAAATTCTCCACAAAGTCACAAACGCCACCCACTACAAAGGTCTAACCACATGTACTAGGCCCAATATCAAATATTTCATCAATGACCCTACAAGATACATACTTATGGCTCTCGACACCTAAGTAAACATTTTTCAAAGTTGTCAGGTAGGGTCGGAAATGTACGGGGTGTTACATTCTTCCCCCCCTTAGTAACATTCGTCCTCGGATGTTAACAACATCGTTTCAATAAATGCATCTCTATATTAGCATATATATAAATAGACACTTAAGGCTCATAGATACTTAATTTTTACTGCTCCACATCCGTACTTTGAACTTTTTCATCCATTTGAAACAGATGAGGGTACTTGGATTTCATCATTTCCTCAGCTTCCCATGTGATCTCCTCTACTTATTGATTCTACCAAAGTACCTTTACGAAAGCTGCTTTTTTATTTCTTAACCTCTTCATTTGTCGATCTAGAAACTCTTGATAATTTCATATGACCTATATAACGTGGACTCAATTTTTGTTTCTTTCCATATAACGCTCCATAAGGTGACTTTTTGATATTCACACGATAACACTTATTGTAAGCAAATTACACATGAAGTAAATGATCGTCCTAACTGCTGTTAAGTCCTATAAGCAAGCTCATAAATGTTTATATAGTGTGTTCTGCTTATCCATCTTGTCTGAGGATTTTCACTTTATTTGGATTCCCACACTCTATTGAAAAGATTTTTCCAACAGTATACAGTAACTTGAGCTCCCATGACTAATACAATAGCAATTGGAGTCCCTTGTATTCGTACTGTTTCTTAACCCACAACTTTGCAGAATATTCAGCTGTATTAGAAATCTTGACAGGTAAAACGTGTACTAAATTAGTAAACCTGTCAGCTATCACCCACATGGAATGAAATTGACGAAATGTACAAGGCAAACTTTTGATGAAGCTTATGTTAATCATAGCCTTTTTCCACACTGGGAGATTTCTATATTGCATATAACCTCCAGATTCCTGATGCTCTACATTTTACTTGTTGACAATTCGGACCATGAGTTACAATTTATGCAATGTTCTTTTCATGTAACCTTATCAATCCCGAATGAATAGAATTTCGTAAATTGAGCATTACAGTATTCCCTCTTGGGTAAGATCAAATGTGTTTTTCATAGAATCCGCATACCACTTTTTTTTTTCACTTTCGCCACAAATGAAGACCCTGTCGCATTTTACATTATAATTCTTTCATCTGGAGTCTCAAGAAGACGAACTAGCCACCTTGACTATACCTTGTTTTTCCGTAACCTGACCCTTAGTGTTTCCTATTGCTTTGCGGTTTAATGCACCGATTATCACATATACTTTTCCCAGCTGGTGTCATATATCAACATCGTAGCCTTTTAACATTTCCAACCATCTTTGCTATTTTTAGTTTAGATCCTTCTGTTTAAAGATATATAGCAAACTCTTGTAATCATATAATATATCAACCTGAACCCTATACGAATAGTGGCGCCATATCTTTAAAACAAATCTCACCATTGCTAACTTAAAATCATGTGTAGGATAAGTGCTCTCATGTGGGCGCAATTGTCTTGAGACATACGCTATTACGGTACCATGTTACATCAATACACATCCTATACAATGTGACCCAAGAACGATACAAGTTTTAACCAAAAATCAGGTTTCACGAACTTTGCATATAGCTTACGGTCACGAAGAATCCATAACACTTGTCACAACTTATTATCATGGTTCTCTCATGAGCTTGAATTTCATTTTTAAATGTGGTCTCAAACACATCTGACAATGGCTTGTATCACTCTATTCATCACCCACAAGCACTACTAGTGCAGTCATTAGTTCAAATGACATAACCCCCACTCAATAATGACCATACCATGTTTCAAAAAGTTGTCGTGGGTATATCTTTTCTTTAACACTTACTTGATGATAATTCGATCTCAAGTCAATCCTTGAGAAATCTTTGGCACCCTGTAATTGGTCAAATAACTTATAAATTCTGGAGAGGGGATATTTATTCTTAATTGTCACCCCCTTCAGTTGTCAATAATCAATACACATTCTCAATGTGCCATTTTTATTTTTTTTCGTACAAATAATACTAATGCACCCTAATGGGATATACTAGACCTTAAAAATTTCATTTACCACTAGAACCGATTAAAGAGGTGGTGGATTTACATCAGTATCTTTCACTCTTCCTAAGGGGAATATGTATCTCTTTGGGTGTCATTTTCCTTGCCTTAAAATGAGAAACTTTACCTCTCGATGCTCCCACATTACTCTTCTATCCACGGTCATTCTTTTAGGGAAATTGTAAATGTAACTTCCTCGCTCGGCAATCTACCGTGGCATAACAAGAAGCCAACCAATTCATATCCATTACAATATTAAAATCTATCATTTCCATCCTGATAAGATCAGCCAAAAAACATTTACTAGACCCTTACGATCTATTTTTTTTTTGTTTTAACTATAATAAATTCATCAACTGGTGTAGATATTTCAATTGGCTTAACTAATAATTTTGGTGTTCTTCCAAACTTCACAGCAAATAATGAGGTATCATATGATAGGGTAGAGCCCAAATTAATCAATGCATATACATTCTGTGAAAAAACAGATATTATACCTGTACCCACGTCAGGAGAAATCTCCAAATTCTGTCGGTCGACTAGAGCATAGGTGCGATTTTGGGCTCCACTGGAACTAACTGCTCCTCTAGCACCTCTACCGCGAGCAGCAGGTTGTACACCAGATGGCGATGCCACAACAGCTGATCCTGTAGGTCATGTCATACTATCCGTGGGCCTCTGTGGGCACTCTCTCATCATGTGTCCTGACCTACTACACAAAAAGCAAACATTCATATCAAACCAGCATTCACCTTAATGAAATCTCCCACAGCACTGGCACAGCTGACGAGAAAATCTGGCAGCCTGTGATTCGTGAATTCCACTACTCTTTACAGATTGACTACCTCTAAACCCTTGGAATTGAGAGTGTGTTCCTGTTGTGGAATGGGAGAATGATGGTCTAGGCAGTCTAGGAAACATTCGAGGCCTAGATTCTCCTTGGGATGCCATAGACTGTCCTATAGGTCTAGCTCTTTTGGACTGTCCTCTCTCTGATTCATGTACTCTTCTTCTTTTCCTTTGGTCTTCCATCTTCTGTGCGAAGGCCTGTATTCTGGCTATGTCCATATCTTAAAGAAGCAATGGTACAGTTCCTTACTAAATACGGCTCTAATCTATCCATGTATCGATGGACTCTATCTGTCATTGGGGCAACTACATTTGGAGCATACCGCGCCAAGAAATTAAACTGCATACTGTATTCTCTAACACTCATACTCCCTTGACGAAGATTTAGAAATTGGTCTGCACGTGCCTCCCGAATCTCATATGGGAGTTAATGATCAATAAATGCCATTTTAAATTCTTCCCAACCAGCTAGAAGTGCATCAATACCCCTTGATCTTTTCCAGTCTTCATACCACAATATCGCTTCACCTTTCAGTCTATGAGCCGCAAGTTCTACTGTTTCTACCCCAGTCACGTGCATAACCTCTAGAGACCTATGAATACCATTCATGGCATTATCATACCAAAAATAACATAACATTCTATACATTGACCAAGACATCATAAACCAATATCTTTTCACACCAAGTTCGTCCTTTACATTTTCTCATCAATACCACATCATAATGATCCATCAAGTCACCTCAATACACTTTATAACCACATATCAAAATAGTCCCACAATTTGCACTTATAGCAAAATAACAAGTTAAGGATCATAACCACACCATACATGTCAATATTTCATTCACACCATTCACTTTCATCAAAACCTCAAGTCTTCTTTCAAGTTTAAATTCCATAGATGACACATCTTTTAGCAAAAAGTAAAAATGCATTATTTACACTTTTAAACATAATCATCATGATATACATACTCTCCCATTCATATAATATATTAATCCACAAGAATAATCACTTACCCAAACTTGCAAATGAGTGATCTTGTCTCCAAGAGTTGGTTGCCTTAGGGTTTGTGTTGAGAGAAATGGGTTTGGAAATATCTCAAAAGGCATGTGGGTTTTTAATGAATAAAATCAGCCCTTTGTGTCTTTATATAGTTCTCATGGTCATCCTTAGCCACATTAAATCAATAATTGAGGTGTTTTACTTGGTCAAATGGAAGAATGGGTCATTTGACCCATTGGGCCATGTCTTTTAGCTTCATTTTGGGCTTTAAATTGAGCCCAATAACACATGTCATCTTAGTCCACCAAATTCAATGTATAATCCATCGTATATCTCATGTTTAGATAATTCCATAACTTCACGACAATATTCACTTACGAGATTCACGTTCGTAGCTTCAATCGTAAAAATAGAAATTCTAGTCGCTCATGGCTTACTTGAACATAATTTGTTAAAACACTTGTGACGAAGAATTAACCCCAATTCGGATGCTAAATGGGCTTAAGAATAGTCCTACTATGATGGAGTAATGATACCATGACTTAAAAGTCTTATTTACATCATAATAGTGGAAGAAAAATTTTGGCGAAAACCACCCCGGCTGTCACACCCCGAATCCCAACGAGGCGTGATTGGCACCCGAGGCCGATAAGGCCCGAGAGAACCACTCTTTGCTCATGTCTATCCGAATGCATATCTGTGTATGAATCTTACTATGCCTCAAGCAACTATGCAGAAACCATGAACATGAAAGCATATGCTATGTATATATATAACACTTGGCCGTTGGGGCCATCAAGTCAAAACTGACATTTACATTTACCTCTGACATTTACAACCCACACCTGTCTACAAAAGCCTCTAACAGATGCATTTACCGGACCAACTAAAAGTCGGGACAAGTCCCCGCTTTAAACAATATATACAATATCAAAACGAGAAGCAACTATGAACTAGAAAGCTCCGAACCAAGTGGAGCTCACCAAAACTCTGCAAATGATCCCCCGGTCTACAGAGGAGGTCTACTAATGCCTGCACCTGCACTTGTAAGGTAAGTCCCCAAGAGGGGTCAGTACGAAGAATGTACTGAATATGTAAGGTCATAAGAAAACTGTATCAATACACAAGAATTTCAATGGCATTAATTATACGAGAAGCTCTACCTGTAGGATTATGCACAATTCTCCTGTTATTATCATTTACAATCAATAATACATAATAATAATAACCAGAAAACCATTATAGGAGAAATAGCAACTGTGAATAAACTCTCTTTCTGTATATGGGGAACTATGCATATCGCGTTCTTTACTTCTCTTGCTTTCATATTCATTTATCTTTATTTTTCTACCCATGCTAGGCTGTTTTATAGCCCCTGGGATGAGATGAACCCATGCTAGGTACTTTGACCCCTGGGATGTCATATGTGAACCCATGCTAGGCTTATCGCCCCTGGGATGTCTGTAGTAACCCATGCTAGGCTTTGTGCCCCTGGGATGTACTGTGATAACCCATGCTAGGCTTACCGCCCCTGGGATGTATCGTGATAACCCATGCTAGGCTTTTGGTGTCGCCCCTGGGATGTATCTGTGGTAACCCATGCTAGGCTTTTGGTGTCGCCCCTGGGATGTACCTGTAGTAACCCATGCTAGGCTTTGCGCCCCTGCGATGTACTGTGATAATGGGATCGACCCATGCTAGGCTTTTGCGCCCCTGGGATGCCACCCGTAATATTTGGGATCGAGTCGAGCTAGGCTTATGCCCCTAGACTTGCCACCCGTACTTGATCATTGACCACATTTGCATTACTTTATTTCCTTTACTTCCATGTGATTGAGATATTGGTAGTGGAAACATCTTTCTTTCATTACTCTTTATTTCGTTCTCCAAGTGATACTTTGATGATGGAAACATTCTTGAATCTTGAAACACAACACACATTACATTACTTCTTTACTCTTGCAAACTTGACATCTTTACTTGTGAGGGATAGGAAGGTACATTAGCTTGTACATTACTTTTGAGAGATTGGTACTTTTACTTGTGGGAGATTGATTCATTCACTTATAAGAGATTGATACTTTTGCTTGTGATAGATTGGTATATTCACTTGTCATAACATTATTTGAACCACCATATCTTTAGAACCATTGGAACAATAGTTAATGAATAAAGGACATGTGTATAGCTCTATTGGAACCTTGGATCAATAATCAATGTGTGAGAGACATATGAAGAATTCGGTAACACAACATTATTGGAAACATAACACTATTGGAACCATTGAACAATAATCCATGAGCAAGGCACGTGGGTACAACTACTATTGAAACCTTATAACTACTAATGAGTATGAGACGTGTATATCTCTACTCTATCGGAACTTGGACTTATGTCATGATTGGAGTAATGCTATTCAACTAAACAAGTCCTCTTGACCTCATATTCTTATTGAGATAGCTCTCTTGGAATTTACCACATATGACGACTTAAGAACTTCCTTCCATAATTCGTCGAGGGGTAAATCACATAGAAATAACAATATGTATCAACCTTGATTGGAATACTATAGAACCCCGTTGGAATAGTACACTTTTGGAACCTTAGGGTAATGATCACTAAATACTATACATGTGGATATCACCAACTAGGACTGCGGTACCTTAGAACCTTATAGCACTTCTAACATACTAGCCAATGATCATAAGGCAACAAATGAACATGAGTCATATGATTCACCATTGACCAATGAGTAAGGAAACATATGAGTAACTCTAGCCAACTATCGGATACGGAATACCTTAGAGCATTTCGGAATCGAATGAGTACTATGAAAATGTGAACACCATATGTTGAAGAAAGATAGAGAAGAAGAACCTTACATACCTTCACTTCCAAGTATGAATATACAAGCCTATGTATGAACATAATAGCCCAGCTTCGTCCTTACGTCTTACTCTACAATACAAGTCCATACCGGAATGTACATTAGCAACTAGTCACTATAAAGGCGTACAAGATGACAATGAACCATGAAACTACCATAAAACGTCATGTCACCCCTTTACAATACAATCCGATGTATTTTTATATCAACAACATCATAACATTACCCACATTGACCAAAATATCACACATCGATAGCATTTCGCACCATATTTACCCTTTACGCATTTCCCGTTATCATTCCGTCGTAATTATGCCTTATAACAACATATAAACAACCATCCATACTTAAAATAATCCAAAACACCTCCATACGACACTTCAAAGTCATTACAATGACATTACAAGTTGATAATTACATACCAAAAGGGTATCGGGGCTTTCGGGGATCAAAGGAATACGAAAGCAAACGAAACAAAATTCTGGGCTGACCTGCGCTGCCACCTAAGCACGCAGGTCACCCATCTGCGCATGCAGATGGCCATTGGCAGCAGCCAGTGCCATCTGCGTTGGCATTTGCGCGTGCAGATGCCCTCGTCTGCATGGGCGGATGCCCGTTTGGTCCGAAATGGCTTCGTTTTGGGTCTTTTAATGCCATGAATGGTCCATGATCATAACCAAACGTATTTTAACATATTTTTGATCATACCTTATGCCAACAACCATCCATCATCTCACAACACAAAGAACAACACCAAAACGACACGTTACGGCCAATACGCCACCAAGACTATAACCAATTTCTCAATAGACTTTCCAAACATTACACACAAGTATAAAACAAGTCAAGACTATAAGCACATCTCATATGTCAATATTGAATCCATCAGGTCCATGTCCTTCAAGACCACAAATCCATCTTCAAGTTTACAGGACAAATTATCCTCCGATTTCACAAACATGTAACATGTCATACTTTGTGAACTTCTCCATATTCCACCAACATATCCACCATAATATAAACCATATATCATGCATAAAATATATGAGATCACCATAATAAATACTTACCAAGCCTTGTCCAAGGATGATTTTTGCTCACAAAGGTGACTAGGGTTCTTAGAGACCAAAAGAGAATATTTTTGGTAAAGTTTGTGGAACACATGAGAAGTTTTGATAATAAAAAAATCTGATTTTATCTCTATATTCCTCTATATATATAGTCCCTCAAAGTCTTCCTTATCCCATTTTGTCATTAATGCATGGTTTGATTGGTCAAATGGACCAATATTGGAAGAATGGGTCAAATTACGATATTGGGCCATGTCTTCTTGTTCATTTTGGGCTTTATACTTGGCCCAATGATGCAAGATTTATTCATGCCCACAAATTAATACATAATTCAAAAATTCTCTCATGTTTTCGTATTTCCACAAATGCACACGTAGCCATATAGGTTCGACAACATGCGGGGTATTACACTTCCTACAAAGCTCTAATCCCATGTACTAGGCCCATTATCACTTATTTGTACTCTCGATACTTAGGTAAACATTGTTCAACGTCGTCAAGTGGGGTTTGGTAGGCACGGGGTGTTACACTAGCACGCCGCTTGGTGCGCCCCTTTGTTGCCTGTGCAGACAAAAATTTGGGCCAGAGCGGCCTGGCACGCCCTTGTAGCTCTCCATACCAAATTTTTGATTTTGGCTTTTCTTTGCGGATTTGGTTGGATCTTTCAAGTCCCAACCTTTTTCTTTCCTCTAGGCTTTAAGATTCTTTGCTTGGATGTCCCTTAAACCTCAATTTTTCACCCCACAATTGTTCCACAAAGTCACAAACGCCACCCACTACAAAGGTCTAACCACATGTACTAGGCCCAATATCAAATATTTCATCAATGACCCTACAAAATACATACTTATGGCTCTCGACACCTAAGTAAACATTGTTCAAAGTTGTCAAGTAGGGTCGGAAATGTATGGGGTGTTACAGCCTCCAGGTAGAAAAGAGACTCACCAATGGCAGAAGATAGAGATCCTAATGATGCGCCTGACCACGGACTTGAGAGCCAGAACCTACATCTGGAAACGACGTAATGCCAAAGATGGTCAACACGTGGAATGTATTGGTATGTAAAGCCATTTCAGGAGAATAGTAAAGCAAGAGATTATCAATGTCAATAAAATTCAACTTTAAGTGATGACAAGTTGGAAAGGTGCAAGAGTGTAAACTAAATTTATAATTGATCTAGTAAGGTAAATTTAATTCCTTTGATTATTTGTGGGAGTAAGTAGTGAACCGACATAAACCACCATGTGAGCGTATGGAGTCTGATCTAGGCCCGATCAGCTAAGCCATCCTATCCCTTGTCGGGCATAGGACATGACATGACATGATTTGCTAGCAAGTATCCATAATTATCCACTTTTGGGACACATAAAGAAGAGACTTGCGGAATAATCTTTATCCTACATCGGCAAATGTAGTTTCGGGAAATTTTCGTTTAGACCTATGCCTTCTCGGTCAGCCAACTAACTCTCTTATGCTCAGAATGTTATCTTATTTATTTATGTTCAAAGTTTTAGCCTTATTAGGCTCATGCTCATAGTTTGGCCTTTTTTTAGGCTCATGTACATAATTAGCCTTGTAGGGCTCATGTTGGGAATTCAACCACTTTGGGTTCATAATATTCTGATTTGGTACCATTTCATAGCTTTCTGAACAGTTAAGATTCATTCTGTTAAGAGTTCAGCTTTCCTTTGACTTGCAGGAAATGAAAGAATTGAGGGAGTCAGTTTCTATATCATATTTTGAACAACTTTAAAGAAGTATAGCAGCTATTGGAAACCAAGTGAAAGCATTTAGTTGACTCAAGTAGATTATCTACAGAGCAGAAACATGTTGAAGGACCTTAATGACAAAACTTAATGCATCTGAGAACATGGCCTCCACATTTTCGGAGGGAACTATGTTTACGAGTTACTGGGAAGGAAGCAATTTACACACTGTGTAATAGTTGGGATAAACCAAAATTCTGCCCGAAAGCAAAGTCTTAAGTATTGATTAAGATCCTAATAAAATCTGGAAAAAAAAATTGTGGAGCACTACTGCAATTATTGAGGATACAGTGAATGCCTCGCAACTCTGTAGTACTCAACTAAAACACATTTACAGAGAGGAAATCATGCTTGCAAATATTAATTCTAAATGAACCGCTATAACCAACAGGTGTATCATAAATAAGAATAATTAGACAGCACAATTTACTTAGGAGAATCAACCAAATAACATATCACCAGCTTAAGACATTAAATAAAAACAGTGCAATCTGAATCAATAGCTATTAGTTCAGTAGCCTTACCTAAATTACACATACTTCAGGGAGAAAACCCAATATAAATCAATATTCGATAACATCAAGGTAATTAAATTGCAACAACTGAGGACTTTTGAAATCATATCCATACAGCAACTGTGTTTTATAGAGAGTGTCCAACATGGCTTTGACTCCACTGGCATATTTAAATTTCAGAATTTCTTAGGCAACCAGGGAGAATTCTTAATCAAGACAACCACCAAGTTCCTAATCTACGCATCAATTAAACGAACACCAGACCATGTGGAGAGAAAGAGATTACAAAACATAAAAAAAAAAAAAAAACATTCAGAAATGTGAGCAAGAGATAGTTCTACATACTTCTTTAAATGTTGAATGAACTTGAGATTGGAAAGAAGAAATTTGAACTTGATTCTTCAACCAATCCTCTTGTGTTTCTCAGGAGTTGTGCTTGAGAGGATGAATAGGGATATTTGTTGATTGAAAACACAAGAAAAGATGATGGGGAAAGTGAGGTTTTTAACATGAAAATTTGAGGAAAATAGAGGGATAGTTTAACGTACATAACTGATGGAAAACAAAGGGTTTTTTTTATATGCTGAAAAGATAACGCTCTACTGAAAATACCACATATGGAATTTATAATTAAAAAGGGTTTTAATTGCTTGGGATAAAGTAAAATGGAAAGGACAAAATTTCCCTTGAAAGATAAACAATGGGCTGAGATGTTACAATATCTCCCCCTTGGGATCATTCGTCCTCGAATGAAGGTTATATACTCATGTAAAACTTTACATACTAAAATTAGGGAATGAAAATTCTACTAATGAACTTTTCTTACGATTTATAAATACCACCACAACTCAGAAACTCCAAAACAGCCCACCAAGAGAAATTATAAACACAAATCATGAATTAAAGGCACTAGACATAAACATGATTTAAGACAGGTGTTCTATGGAGCTTGATTTAAACAACGAGAAACTAGAATTTATGGAACATCATGAGTAAGGATTTATATCATTATCTTCATTGCTTCCTTCTTGAGAGGTAAATAGATGAGGATATCTTGCCTTCATATCTTCCTCCGATTCCCATGTAGCTTCCCCAATCTTTTGATTTCTCCATAACACCTTTACCGAAACAATTTCCTTTGTTCTCAATTTGCGAAATTGATGATCCAATATCTCCATAGGAATTTCTTCATAATTCAAGGAGTCTTTCACACCAACATCCTCTGTCGGGACTATGAGAGAATGGTCACCCACACACTTCCTAAGTAAGGAGACATGAAATACTTGATAAACCGAGGCTAGATCCATGGGCAAATCTAGCTCGTAGGCAACCTTTCCAACTTTCGTCAAAATATGGTAAGGACCAATATAACGTGGACTAAGTTTCCCCTTCTTTCCAAAATGCATGACACCCTTCATTGGCGACACCTTCAAGAACACCCAATCATTTACCTCAAACTTCAAGTCTCTACGCAACCTATTCGAGTAAGATTTTTGACGGCTTTGTGCAGTTTTCAACCTTTCTCGAATAACCTTGACCTTCTCAACAGCTTGATGAACTAAATCCAGCCCTAATAACTTGACTTCACCAACATCAAACCACCCAATTCCAGATCTACATCTTCACCCATACAAAGCTTCAAAAGGCGTCATCTTGATATTGGAGTGGTAGCTGTTATTATATGCAAACTCAATAAGAGGTACGTGATCCTCCCAATTTCCTTTAAAGTCAAGTACACATGCCCTCAACATATCCTCGAGCGTCTGAAGGGTTTGCTCCACTTGTCCATTAGTCTAAGGGTGAAAGGCAGTACTAAGGTTCACCTGTGTACCTAAACCTCTCTGGAAGGACTTCCAATAATGAGCAGTAAACTGCGTGCCTTTGTCTGAAATGATAGACACGGGGGTTCCATACAACCTGACAATTTCTCGAATATACAACCTGGCATAATCATCAGCTGAGTATATCGTCTTAATAGGCAAGAAATGAGTAGACTTAGTCATCCGATGCACAATCACCCAAATTGAGTCATGTTGACGCCGAGAATATGGTAAGCCTGACACAAAATCCATATTTATCATATCCTACTTCCACACCGAAAGAGCTATATCTTGAGCCAAACCACCAGGTTTTCGATGTTCAACCTTAACTTGCTGACAATTTGGGCACATAAGAACAAAGTCAACAATATTTTGCTTCATGTTGTTCCACCAATAAATTTTCGTCAAATCATGATACATTTTGGTGGAGCCTGGATGAACGGAGTACCTGGAATAATGTACCTCTGCCATGATCCTATCTCTCAACCCATCAACATCCGAAACACAAGGTCTACCCTGATATCTCAAAACACCATCTCTCCCTTGTTCAAAAACCATAACCTTTTGTTGTAGAACTTCTTTCTTCAATTGGAAAAGAATGGGGTCACTATTCAGCTTTTTTTTTTAACTTCTGACACTAGGGACGATTCTGACATATTCTGAACAACCACCCCACCATCCTCAGTGTTTAGAAGTCGAACTCCTAAATTAGCAAGGCGATGAATATATTTCATGAGTCTTTTCTTTTCTTCCTCCACATACGCAAGACTCCCCATAGACAATTTACTAAGAGCATCTGCAACCACGTTTGCCTTACCAGGATGATAGAGCAGACTTAAATCATTGTCCTTGAGTAGCTCAAGCCACCTACTTTGCCTGAGATTCAACTCCTTCTGACTGAAAACACACTGGAGACTCTTATAATATGTGAAAATATCAACATGCACTCCGTAAAGATAGTGACGCCAAATCTTCAAAGCAAAGACCACAGCTGCCAATTCGAGATCGTGAGTTAGGTAATTTCTCTCATTATTCTTAAGCTTACTCGAGGCATAGCCTATAACCTTACCATGCTGCATCAATACACAACCACTACCAACTCGTGAAGCATCACAATAAAATACAAAGCCATCATTTCCCTCCCGCAATGTTAACACTGAAGTAGAGGTCATTCTATCTTTCAGCTCCTGAAAACTCTTCTCACATGCCTCTGACCATTAAAACTTGACCATCTTTTGAGTCAATTTAGTCAAAGGAGCAGCAATGGAGGAAAATCCTTCACAAATCTCCTATAGTAACCAGCTAGACCCATAAAGCTTCTGATATCGGAAGGTGTAGTAGGTCTGGGCCAATTTTTCACTGCCTCAATCTTTTAAGAATCAACCTGGATGCCTTCACCAGAAATAATATGACCCAAAAATTCTACAGACTCTAACCAGAATTCATACTTGGAGAATTTAGCATACAACTAACGGTCCTTAAGTGTTTGAAGAACAATCCTGAGATGATTAGTGTGATCCTCCTTACTTCAGGAATAGACCAAAATATCATCAATGAAGACGATTATGAATATATCCAGGTATGGATTAAACACTCTATTCATGAGGTCCATAAAAACTGCAGGAGCATTAGTCAAACCAAAGGACATGACTAAAAATTCAAAATGACCATACCGAGTGCGGAAAGATGTCTTCGGAATATCACATTCTCTGACTTTCAACTGATGATAACCAGATCTGAGATCTATTTTAGAGAAATACCTAGCACCCTATAATTGATCAAACAAGTCATTTATTCTATTCTTTATAGTGACTTTGTTCAGCTGGCGGTAATCAATGCACATCTGAAGGGAACCATCCTTCTTACGCACGAACAAGACTGGCGCACCCCAAGGAGAAATACTAGGCCTTATGAAACCTTTATCAAGAAGATCTTTCAACTGCTCTTTCAACTCTCTTAACTCTGCAGGAGCCATTCTATATGGTGGAATAGAGATAGGCTGAGTGTCGGGAAAAAGATCGATCCCAAAATCTATTTCCCTATCGAGAGAAACTCCATGAAGATTGTCGGGAAAAACTTCTAGATACTCATTGACAATAGGAATGGACTGGGGTGAAGGTATTTCTAAATTAGAATCTTTGACTCGAACCAAGAGATAAATACACCCCTTGGATATCATTTTACGATCTTTAAGGTATGATATAAACTTTTTTTTTAGGCATGACAGGACTACCTTTCCATTCAAGAATTGGTTCATTGGGAAACTGAAACTTGACTACCCTCGTCTACAATCAATGGAAGCATAACATGAATACAACCAGTCCATACCCAATGTAATATCAAAATTCACCATGTCCAACTCAACTAAGTCGACTGTGGTGTATTTCTAGAGGACGGTAACTACACAAGCTCTATAAACTTGTCTAGCAATAATAGATTCGCCAACAGAAGTGGAAATAGAAAATGGCTCTATAATTTGTTCAGGAAAAATCCCAAACTTCATGGCTACATATGGGGTCACAAAGGACAAAGAAGCCCCAGGATCAAGTAGCACATAAACATCATGAGAAAAGACTTTCAACATACCAGTAACCACATTTGGAGAAGCATCCAAATCCTGGCGATTTCCCAAAGCATATAGACGATTATGAACTCTACCGATCCCCGGAGTAGTGCCTTCTCGTGCTGGAACAACTGAAGCAGAAGATTGGGATTTGTTGACCCCATTACCTCTCTTTGCTGATGGACAATCCTTTTGCATATGACCCCACTGACCATACCTATAACATACACCTTTGCCGTAACGACACTCACCTGGATGATTTTTTCCACAAATAGCACAAGTAGGATATGATGGAACCCACTGACTTCCACTTCTCTGTGACTGAGAACCTTCAACCTTTAAATTTTGATTTGTTTAAACCCACTGGTCGGTCTTAGGCCTCGGTACTGGTGCACTATCTGAAGAAGGGGTGGGTCTGGATGACCCCTTGTGAAAGAAAGTTCTATTTCCATTTCTTGACCGCTGCTGATTAGACTCATTACTTGCTGACTTAGCCCTCTTGTTTTGAAATTCCTTACTATACTTTTGTTTTTCCTCCTCAACTTATTGAACATACACCATCAACTTGGAAATATCCATGTCACTAACCAACAATGCCCCTTTGTACTTTCTTTACTTGTTTTGGAAGTCCAGACACAAATTTCAGCATCTAACCCTCATTGTAGGTACCATCTTTGGAGCATATATAGACAATTGAGTGAACTTGAGACCATACTCCCTCACACTCATCTTTTCCGGTTTTAAATTCACAAACTCCTGTACCTTGGCCTCCCTTATGTCTTGTGGAAAGAAATGGCCAAGAAAAGCATCCATAAAATCATCCCACACTGCAGGAGGTACATCTCCACCACGAGAAAACTCCCACTGATCATACCATATACTAGCAACATCCTTCAGCTTGTAGGAGGCGAGCTCAAATCCCTCCGTGTCACTGACATGCATAATCCTTAAGATCTTTTGAAATTCCTTAATAAAATTTTGGGGATCCTCGTCAACCTTGGTTCCTGTGAACTTAGGTGGATTCTAGAGGTGTCGGAGGATTCATGGGAGTTGGAGCTGGTAGGGCCTGAACGACTGGATTGAGATGCTACAAGCTGTGTGAGCATCTGAATGGCCTATCTAAACTCAGCATTGGTAGCATTAGTGTGAGGAGGCTAAGTAAAGGATGTTCTAGGTCCCCTTACCGGAGTAGATGTCATAGGAGGTGCATTAGCAATAGCATTCTGTCCAGAAGTGCGAGCTTCATTTCTGGTATGCATCACATGAGTCGAGGGCATACTGCTAGTGTTGGCACCAGGAGGAACCCAGTATTAATAGTGGCCCTCTGGCTAGTAGGTCTTTTTGGAGGCATGATCTGAAACAACCAACAAGAAAGCATTAGAACAATTTCATAGAGTTGAACTTTATCAAACTAACTAGAGTATGAAAGAAAGGAAAACATTTTATAAATGTCATGTAGCCTCCTGATTGTAAGTTTGGCGCGCTTCACACCCATAATTAGGACTCTACTGAACACAGCTTCACAGAATCCCTAGGACACTTGAACTCTGGTCTCTGATACCAAGTTTGTCACGACCCGAGACGGGGACCTGGATGTGGCACACACCCGATACTATTCTTAGTACGAGTGAACGTTCTGGCATATCACCTGGGCGTACATCTAATACAAATGAATAAAGCGAAAATAATATAAAATTTATTTAAGATTTCTTCAAGGGATAAAACTTCACCAAAGTTTATTAGCACCGCATAATGTCCAATAATACTAATAGTTATGATAAATAAAGACTGGAAATTACAAAGTTTGTTTGACAACTACATCAGCCTGTGAAGCCTCTAAATAGTACCGATACTGAAAAATATATAAAGAAGTTATCATATCTCGTCCAGCCTCCTAGTAGAAAAGAGGCTCACTAATGGTAGAATATAAAGATCCTAATGATGCGCCTGACCACGTACTTGAGAGCGAGAACCTACATCATGAAATGATGTAGCGCCAAAGACGGTCAACACGTGAAATATATTGGTATGTAAAACAATTTCAGGAGAATAGTAAAGCAAGAGATTATCAATGTCAATAAAATTCAACTTTAAGTGACGACAAGCTGGAAAGGTGCAAGAATGTAAACTAAATTTATAATTGATCAAGTAAGGTAAATTTAATTCCTTTGATTATTTGTGGGAGTAAGTAGTGAACCGACATAAACCACCATGTGAGCGTATGGAGTATGATCTCGGCCTGATCAGCTAAACCATCCTATACCTTGCCGGGCATAGGACATGACATAACATGATTTGCTAGCAAGTATCCATAATTATCCACTTTTGGGACACATGAAAAAGAGTAATTCGACTTGCGAAATAATCTCTATTCTACGTCGGCAAATGTAGTTTCGAGCATTTGTCGTTTAGATCTATGCCTTCTCGGTCAGCCAACTAACTCTTTTATGTTTATAATGTTATCTTATTTATTTATCTTCAAAGTTTTAGCCTTATTAGGCTCATGCTTATAGTTTGGCCTTTTTTTAGGCTCATGTACATAATTAGCCTTGTTGGGATCATGTTGGGAATTCAACCACTTTGGGTTCATAAGATTCTGATTTGGTACCATTTCATAGCTTTCTGAACAGTTAAGATGCATTCTGTTAACAGTTCGACTTTCCTTTGACTTGCAGGAAATGAAAGAATTGAGGGAGTCAGTTTCTATTTCATATTTTGAACAACTTTAAAGAAGTATAGCAGCTATTGGAAACCAAGTGAAAGCATTTAGTTGACTCAAGTAGATTATCTACAGAGCAGAAACATGTTGAAGGACCTTAATGAAAAAACTTAATGCATATGAGAACATGGCCTCCACATTTTCGGAGGGAACTATGTTTACGAGTTACTGGGAAGGAAGCAATTTACACACTGTGTAATAGTTGGGATAAACCAAAATTCTGCCCGGAAGCAAAGTCTTAAGTATTGATTAAGATCCTAATAAAATCTGGAAAAAAAAATTGTGGAGCACTACTGCAATTATTGAGGATACAGTGAATGCCTCGCAACTCTATAGTACTCAACTAAAACACATTTACAGAGAGGAAATCATGCTTGCAAATGTTAATTCTAAATGAACCGTTATAACCAACAGGTGTATCATAAATAAGAATGATTAGACAACACAATTTACTTAGGAGAATCAACCAAATAACATATCACTAGCTTAAGACATTAAATAAAAACAGTGCAATCTGAATCAATATCTATTAGTTCAGTAGCCTTACCTAAATTACACATACTTCAGGGAGAAAACCCAATATAAATCAATATTCGATAGCATCAAGGTAATTAAATTGCAACAACTGAGGACTTTTGAAAGAATATCCATACAGCAACTGTGTTTTACAGAGAGTGTCCAACATGGCTTTGTCTCCAATGGCAGATTTAAATTTCAGAATTTCTTAGGCAAGCAGGGAGAATTCATAATCAAGACAACCTCCAAGTTCCTAATCTACGCATCAAGTAAACGAACACCAGACCATGTGGAGAGAAGGAGATTACAAAACATAAAAAAAAAAATCATAAACGTGAGCAAGAGACAGTTCTACATACTTCTTTAAACGTTGAAAGAACTTGAGATCGGAAAGAAGAAATTTGAACTTGATTCTTCAACCAATCCTCTTGTGTTTCTCAGGAGTTGTGTTTGAGAGGATGAATAGGGATATTTGTTGATGGAAAACACAAGAAAAGATGATGGGGAAAGTGAGGTTTTTAACATAAAAATTTGAGGAAAACAAAGGGATAGTTTAACGTACATAACTGATGGAAAACAAAGGGTTTTTTTTTATCCGCTGAAAAGATAACACTCTATTGAAAATACCATGTATCGAATTGATAATTAAAAAGGGTTTTAATTTCTTGGTATAAAGTAAAAAGGAAAGGACAAAATTTCCTTTGAAAGATAAACAATGGGTTGAGATGTTACATACACAGCCCCCGCCACCTGCCATATCGGTGACTCCTACTCAGTTATTTGATTCTTACCCCCAGTTTGAAGAGGGGAAAGATGATTTTGCGACTATTGAGAATGGAAATGGGGAGGATACACCTACGACCAATGATAATGGCAAAGGTATGGATGCTTCGAAGTTGGGTGATAGTGGTGAGGACGCTGAGACATTTTCTGTTTCAGATACTGGCGTCCAGGATTCGACGACCTCCTCACAGAGACACTTGGTTTTACAGTGGGCTGCATCAACAGTACAGTGGGAGAATATGAGGTGGTATGTTTCCATCTATGATATGGATGCGGAGCCTACTGAGCGAGGTTCGTTTAATAGAAATATCACTGAGGAGCCCCGATTTAGGATAGATGATTTGAATGAGATGCCCAAGATTAAGAAACTGTTAGAACTTCTTTGTAAAAGAGAGTATTTTGACCCAGTCTCTACTTTGATATTCATTAGTATACTGTGAGTGTATGGGACTTCTTTGTTGTGAGAGTACATGGGTTACATTGTTAGCTGCTATTGTTTTGGATAATGTCATTTGCATATACGCTTAGTTAATTGTTCATAATCTGATGCCATCACTTGATCTCTTCTGTGTCATGATAATATGATGCATGTATACATACAGAGGTTTTGACTTGTGAATAGGAGGGGGTCAAAATTTTTGGTATCGGAAGAAATGAGTCAACTACCATGGGTTTCTCTTAGTTAAGCATCGAATGTGTTTGTTTTGTTTTATTTCCCTGAGGACATGCAAACATTCTAAGTTGAGGGTGCTGATGTGCCATGATTTCATGGCAGTTTTGATGCGTAAAACAAGGAAAATATGCAATAACTTGGGAATGTTTGGTAGGTATGATATGTTTTCTGTTCTATCTTGCAGGAAAACAGGTTTTTGAGGTAAAATGGAGAAGACGGGAAGAAGCATGCACTAGAATGAAGTTTTTGAAGACAAAATAGCAGAGTTGAATTTCACAGAAGTGACCCATGGACCGTAGGTCAAGGTCGTGAGTCAACTTCTGCAATTGTGCATTGATGCCTGATTCCTTTGACCTGGACCCATGGAACGTGGCTTAAGTTCACGACCTCAAGTCACTGTCCGTGGAAAGTTGCCGAATTTTTTCTCCTACATATTTTAGGATAGGATTCATTTTGTATCTATAAATACTCCTATGTTGTCCTATGTTAGGGAGGCTATTATTAAATAATTTGAGTTATCTATTACATTGTTTTGAGGTTCATAAACACATTGATCTTGTAATCTCAAACATTGATTCTAGGGTTTTGATTTATATTGAGATTTCAGAGTTTTATTCTTCTTGTGAGTTCATAATTATGTTTTCATCATTTAATTCTTCTTGTGTTCTTGCAATCATGAGTAGCTAAATCTCTCAACTAGGGTTGTATGAACCATGAGGAATTAACGAAACTGGTTAAGTGTGAAACAATTCTGAACCAGTGTGACTACATGTATCAGTATTTTCTTTGTTATAATTGATTTTCTAACAATTGCAAATGTTGGAAACTCACCTGTATTCTAAACTTGCTCGAGAGAGACGTAGAGATTGGGAAAAGGGAAGAACAATAGAGATTTGATACTATCAGCCTTCATCTAATAACTTGAGCCGTAACAGGGATAGTTATCTGAGATCAAGAACAAAGGTTAGTAGCGCGACACTCGGAGACCGAGATGAGAAGAGTGAAATTCATCTAACTAAGGTAGAGATGTTTAGATGAACCTATCTTGTTAGATTTTGCATGCAACGCAGCGGGACAGTTTGCCAGCACAAGTACTCAGTGGAGTTAAGGAATCTTAGGGATCATAGTACTAGTGCCTTTCTCTTATTGATCATAAATCCGACAATCAAAAATTGTTAATGTTACTATTTGTTTACAAAAACCACTCTTTTTACTTACTTGCCAATTACTCAGACAAACACTTGATAAAATTTTGTCCTATTCCCTGTGGGATCGACCCTAACCTAGTTGGGTTCTATATTTGATTCAACGACCGCGTTATACTTTCCTGGAGGTATAGATTGGGCGACATCATCAACCTTATCCTCGTTTGAAGCATATTCTTCCAAATTTGAGAACCCCCTCTCCATTCTGCTACCTGAGGGCTATTTTTTTTGTAATATTTATTCCACATGAAATTAATCCACATAGACTTATGGGTTCTAAAAATCCACCATAATTTAGCATACAAGGCTTTAGAAATATCAAATAAAGTTCTAAAACCCAGTCCTCCTTCACATTTAGGTAAGCAAATATCAGACCAAGCCACCCAATGTTTATTCCTTCCAACTTCTTTGAAATTCCAAAGAAACCTAGTAAAAATTCTATGGAGATCATGAATAATACATTTGGGAGGAATGATAGTTGATAACTGATAAATAGGAATACTCTGTAGTACACTATTTATTAAAATAGGCTTACCTCCAAAAGACAGAAGTTTATCTTTCCAGGCCTGTAATTTATTCTGGAACTTCTTCATAAGCTTTGAAAAGTGATTTTTCCTTTTTTTAGCATTCCCAATTAGGCATCCTAGATAAATTAAATGAAATTTACCCTTTATAAAGCCTGTACAGTCTTCAATAATCTGGATATCAGTAGAGGAAGCCTTAGAATACACAAAAAGCACTTTTTTCTCTATTAATCTTTTGTCCAGATTGCATTTTATAGTCTCCAAGAGTCTTTATGATCAATTGCAAAGAAACCATGTCTACAGAAACAAAAATTATAGTGTCATCTACATAGGTAAGATGATTTAAGTTTTCACTCCATTTAGGCAGACCAAATGCCCTTGAAATCAGTATGGTCAAACAAATTATTGAGAGCCCTAGATAGAACTTCTGCAGCTAAAATGAACAAGGCTGGAGATACAAGATCTCCTTGCTTAACTCCTCTAGATGAATGGAAAAAACCATGTGCTTATCCATTAATCAATACAGAGTACCAATTATTTAAAATAAGTCTCCACATCTTATCTACCACTAGGTTATTAAAACCCATCTTTTCTAGCACCTTAATCAAGAAATTCCAATCCACCCTTTCATATGCTTTTGCCATGTCTAGCTTGATAACCACATTAGCAGGTTTCCCTCTTTCTGATGTCTGTGATTATCTCTTGTGCCAATAGTACATTTCTAGCTATACTTTTGCCTTTGATAAATCCAGACTGATTTTGAGATATGAGCTTAGGCAGCAAACTTTCAAGCCTGTCATGTAGAATTCTTGAAATTACCTTATTCAAAAAATTACTCAAACTAATAGGTCTTAAATCAGAAAAAGATACAATCCTTTCTTTTTAGAAAATAAGACCGAATTAGTATGAGTAATAGATTTAGGAAGAATAGCACCATTAAAGAATGCATTAACCGCATCAACCATATCACCACCAATAATATCCCAGCAAGTTTGATAAAAATAGCCTGTAAACCCATCTGGACCACTAGCACTGTCCCCATTAAGATTAAAAATAGCCTTTTTGATCTCATCTTCTGTAGGTGCCACATTCATTATATGATTAGCTTTTGCCGCAATAAGGCATGGTATATGATTCAACTGATTTAGCTTACAAGAAATATTATCACCAGTAAATTGCTCCTGGTAGAATGAGATGGCCTCTGCATGAATTTGTTCTTCATCTTTAGCCTATGAACCATCACTCCTCATATTCTTTGAGATTGTTAACCTCTTTCTTTTTCCTTTAACCAGACTATGAAAAAATCTGGTATTCTTGTCACCCTCTGAGAACCACTGTACTCCAGCTTTTTGCCTCCTAAACTCCTCTTCATAGTGAAGATAAATTTTTAATTTATCCTGAGCCCTTTGCAATACAGTTCTGTTTATTTTTGTAGGGAATTCTTCAAATAGTTCTTCTTTAATCCTGACTATATCCTCCCTTATTTTTAATTGCTTGAAAATATTCCCAAACCTCTCCCTACTCCAACTAGCCAGGGCTAGCTTGGTCTTCTTCATCTTTTGTTTTAAACAGATAAAAGCATTATCAAAATCATCTACAATCCAGCTCTGTCTGACCACATCTTTAAAATCCTCTTTTTCTCCCCAGAATTTGAGAAATCTAAAGGATTGTACAAAGTAAGGATTCTGCCCACCATAAGAAAGTAAAAGTGGAGCATGATCAGACCCTGTTCTAGCCAAATGCTCCATCTCTATATTACCTGTAAGGCCAAGAAACTGCTGATTGACCAACAATCTATCTAATCTCTCAAAATGTCACACCCCGAATCCCAACGAGGCGTGATTGGCACCCGAAGCCGATATGGCCCGAGAGAACCAATCTTTGCTCATGAACACTCGTACACATAACCTCGAATGAATAACACACTGTTTCATGTAACTGATGCAATATTAAAATGCCATGCATATACATATATAACACTTGGCCTTTGGGACCATTACATCTCAATGAACGTACATATCTTACATCCATGTACCCACATATGTCTACCAAAGCCTCTAAATACATACATGACCAATTCATAACGTCTATGACATCAAAACCAATGTACAACTTTGACTTGGAAAGCCCCGATCCAAGTGGAGCTCACTAAAACTCGACAATGATCCCCAGTCTACCGAGGAGGTCTACTACTACCTGCACCTGCAACATGTACGGTAAGTCCCCAAGAGGGGTCAGTACGAAGAATGTACTGAGTATGTAAGGCCATAAGAACTACGTCAGTACATAAAAACTTTAATGGAAATAATTATAAGAGGAACTCTATATGTGGAACCATGTACCTTTCTTTCTTTATGATTATCTCCAATGATTCGTACTTAATAACAACAACCATGGAATCAATATAAGGGAAATAGCAATGTGAATAAACTTTCTTTCTGTATGAGGGATACCATGTACACTACGTTTTTTCTTTCCCTTTTCTTTCCTTTACTTTACTTTTTCATTGCTCTTACACTGTTAGGGCCCTCATCATGCAGGTGTTCATTTCACCCCATGGATACATCATGCAAGTGTGTTCTTTCACCCCATGGATAAAATATCATCATCATGCAGGTATTCTTTTTACCCCATGGATAAGATCATGTCATCATGCAGGTGTTCTTGCACCCCATGGATAAAGTAACATCATCATGCAGGTACTTGTACCCCATGGATAAATTAACATCAACATCATCATTACTTTGTTCTTACATTACTTCTTTACTTTTGAGATTGATACTTTTACTTATGAGGGATTGGTACTTTTGCTTATGAGAGATTATTACAATGATAGTCTCAACTTTCTTTGAAGCTTTGGATCCATAATCAATGAGTGAGAATCACGTAAACAAGCATTTTTGGAAACATAGCATTCATGGAAACATAACACTATTGGAACCATTGGACAATGATCAATGAACAAGATACATGAGTATAACCACTATTGAAACCTTAGGACATAACCTCATTGGACTTTTGGAACATTACTAATGAATATGAGACATGTATATAACTCCATTAGAACTTTGGAAACATAACATTATTCGAACAATGCTATTCAACTAAACAAGCTCTCTTTACCTCATTGCTCTTGTTGGGATAGTTCTCTTAGAATCTACAACAAATGATAACTTAAGAACTTCCACCCATAAATAGGAGACAAGTGGATCATAATTCATCTAAGAATAATACACCTATGAATAACAATATATATCAACTTTCGTTGGAATACTATAGATCCCCCTTGGAATAGAACACGTTTGAAATCTTAGGATAATAAGCACTAAACACGATACATGTGGATTTCAACTGTCGCCAACTAGAAATTTGATACCTTAGAACCTTAGAGGACTTTTAAAATACTAGCCAATGATCATAAGTCAACCAATGGACATGAGTCAACCAATGAACATGAGTCATATAATTCACCATTGACCAATGAGTAAGGAATATATGAGTAACTCTAGCCAACTATCGGATACGGAATACCTTAGAGTATTTCGGAATCGAATGAGTACTATCGGATTCGTCTTACTATGCATACACAAGCTTCTATGAAGATACAATAGTCCAGCTTCCTTCCTTAAGTTTCACTCTACATCACAAGTACATAACGAAGCTTATATTAGCAACCAACTACCTTTCAAGTGCACAAGATGACCATGAATCACATAGTTACTTTAGAACGTCATTTATCACATCAACATGCCAACACTACCATAACATTCCACTCATTGACCAAGATTTCATTCAACAATATCATTTTGCATCACACTTACCCTTTATGCTTTCCCATTATCATTCCGTCACATTTACTCTTCTCAATTTGCCTCACAACAACATATGAACAACCATCCATATGTAATACAGTCCAACATTCCTTCATATGACACTTTAAAGTCATTAAAACGACATCATAAGTTGCTAATTATATCCATAGAGGGTATCGGGACCTTCGGGGATCAACTAGGGACGAAAACACACAAAACCAAAATCTGGAGGTGACCTACGCTGCCACCTGTGCCCTCAGGTGTCAATATACACACACAGGTGCCCTCTGGCAGCAGCCAGAGGCATCTGCATTGGCATTTGTGCCCGCAGGTGGCTCCGTCTGCGGGGGCGGATGCCCTTTTGGTCCGAAATGGCTCCGTTTTGGGTCTTTTAATGCAATGAATGGTCCATGATCATAACCAAACTTGTTTTAACATATTTTTGATCACTTAACATGCCAACAACTATCCATGGTCTCACAACACACATACAACCCAAAACTACACTTTACGGCCAATACGCCACCAAAACCATAACCAATTTCGCAATAACTTTTCCAAACATTATACACAAGAATAAAACAAGTCAATACTATAATAACATCCCAAATATCAATATTGAATCCATCAAGTTCATTTTTTTCAAGATCACATGCCCATGTTCAAGTTTACAAGGCAAACCACTCTCCGATTTAAGCAAACATGTAACCTTTCACTTTTTTTGCACTTCTCAATATTCCATCAACATGACCAACATCATATACACCATGTATCATGCATAAAATATATTAAACCATGATTATAAATACTTACCAAAGCTTTCCAAGGGGTGATCTTGTCTCAAGTAGAAGATAGCTTAGGGTTTTAGTGTTGAGAGAATGTTATAGAAATGTCTAGAAAATTGGCATGTGTGATATGGGGAAATAATCTGATTTTTCCCCTTTAATGGCCCCTTTTAAAGTCATCTCTATCCAATATCTTGGTCAATTATTGCTTTGTGGACTTGGTCACAAGAATGGGTCATAACCCCTTTTGGGCCTAATCTTTTGTTCTTGTTTTGGGCCATGTCTTCTTATGATTTTTGGGCTTCTTTTTAGGTCCAACTATGCAAGACTTTTTAATGCCCACATATGGACACATAATTCATCAATTTTCTCATGTTTCCATTTTTCCCTAATTGTACACGTGGTCGTATACGTTCGATAACATAAGGGTTGTTACCTCCCACGAGGGTCTAATCCCATGTACTAGGCCCAATATCAATTGTCTCAGTAATAACATTACATAATTCATACTTTGACTCTCGACACTTGCGTAACCATTGTTCAACGTCGTCATGTAGGGTGTAGTTGGTACGGGGTGTTACACAAAAATGCAGGCATCACCAGCTCTTCCATTCCACCAAGTAAAAGGGATACCTTTGAAGTTTATATCAAATAATTCATATGAATTAATGCAGAAAGCAAAATCTTCATAATTATTTAGATACATTGGTCGACCCCCAATCTTCTCTTCTTCACACATGACAACATTAAAGTCCTCTCTAACTAGCCAGGGAAGCCTCATATTCTGGTTCAGAGAATAAATATCCTCTCATAACTCTAGTCTCTCTAATTCTACACACTTTGCATAAACAATAGTAGTGATTAACTATTGATTGTTTTGAAAATCCATTTGTAGAGTAATTTACTGTTCTGAATCTGATAACACCTACTCCTGAATGTGATCTTGAAAAAACACCCAAGTCTTTCCATTTGTGTTGTAATTTGCATACTGCATGCCCAGTCTCCTCTCGTATCTTTGTATGTGTCTTAAGTTTTGAAATGGTTCCATCAATGCATTCAAAGCAAAATTGTGATGTCTATGGAGCATTTGAACTCTGTGAAAAGAGTGTTGTTACTTCGCAGACCTAATGTTCTAGAACAAAGCTTTTAGATTCATTTACTACTTGTTTTTCCACTCTTCTTTGGGACCACCTTTGTAGGCTTGGTGTCTATTTCAGCCTTGCCTTTCTTCCCCTTTGTATTTGCATGTGGTGATAAGTCAGCCTGCTTCAACAATGTATTTAAATTATGCTGATTCTTACTCTTATCTTTATCATAATGTTGTCCCTACCTGCTAGCTTAGTAATTGTATCTACTGTTTCTATGATCTGATGAGAGATAACATTATGTAGAACTTGCATGGGTAAGTTTTGCTTTAGCTACTACTTTACTTGTAACTGCATATCTATCTCATCTGATTTTTGCTCTTTAACATAATTAATTAATAGTTGGTCCTTCACTTCTGTTGGGGCTTTCTCAATTTTCTCTACTATGACGTCTCCATTGTTAAAACTTTGAGACAAATCCAATATTTGAAGAGGTTGTTGATATTTGGCATGGGAAAGTGCCTCTTCCATATCATTCATAGCACCATCAAGAGGTAACATGTTATTAACATGTGTCTCTACATTTTTCTTTCCATCTAACTTCAAAATTTGCTAATTACACACATCACCATCCACAAGTAACATGTTAGAATCATGCGACTCTGCATTTTCCTTTCCATCTAGCTTCAAATTCTGCTCATTATCATTATTCTCTCCCTCTTGTATTTGACTATTTGACTTGTTTACCAACAGTGGGCTCTCTTTGTAGTCTTTACTATTAAAAGGAGCTATTTACAATTAAACATCAGAAATTAGGACTTGCTGCTACTGACTATGTTGAGTAATTGCTTCCTGTTGATCCTTTTTATTTGTATTCTTATTTCCTGCTGTATCAACCTTCACTATTTGTTGTTCCTGTATAGACTGTGGTGTTGTTGATTGTGCTGCTTTACCATCCTTCTTATTTTTGTTATCCCTGTGTGGACTGTTGTTTTGTTGGTTATGCTGCTATATATACCATTTACTTCTTGTTTTCCTACTTCATTGGAAGATTGCTCATCACTTATGTCTTCTCTGCTGCCATTTGCATTACCTTCTTCCCCTTCCTCCTAAAGAACATCAAAAGCATTCCCTGTACATATGCCTTTATTACCTGGGGATGCAGCCTTCTCACTTAAAATTGTGTCAGCTCTCTTATCCATTCTACTAAATCTCCTGTTGGTGGGATTCCATCTTCTGCCATTCATCCTTCTCCTTGCATGCACTGATTGCCTGTTTACTTTATTACCATTGTTGTCTTTATTATCTCCTTCTTGATTATCATCAACATGCACCCTTAATTCTGGGTGTAAGATTCGACACTCATCTTCATCATGTCCTTGTAAATTGCAAGCCTTACAATACTTGGGCAGTGTATCATATTGAATGTTGATGGTTTCGACCCTTGTAGTGTTGGCAATACTATTAACAACCTCTATCTTTACTTTTTCTGGTAGCTTCCCTGCCAAGTCCACTTGGGCTTTTACCCATGCACAGCTAGATCTCGTCTTATTAATCGTTGCCATATCTAGGTGCATTGGTTTACCTACAGCTGAAGCAATTTAAAATAATGTTTCCCTCCTAAAGAAAATGGGTAATAGGTTTGGGAATGAAATCCAAGTCATGGCTTGCGAAGTTTCCACATCTTGCTTGAATTTAGAGTCATAGATAAGGGGCCTCATTTGATACGCAAGCCCATCCTTTGCAACAATGTAATACACATTCTTTGTCATCATGTTCACAAAATTTTCCTTTAAATCAAACCGCATCAAAATGTGTCTATTCCTTAGCAACCCTATCTTACATTCTCCTTTTGTGTTGCATTGTTTAGAGATTTGTATTCTCAATTCCTCCAATTCGGCCAATCCACATGAGATTTTTCCAAGTACAGCAAGTTGCAAATTCTCCATAATAGTCATTTTGTGGACTTCCTCCTTAGTCTATGAAACTCGTGATATCCTATTAATGTAAGAAACAGGTTTAATAGGCAGTGGCTCGATATTAACCCCTTTGTGACACTGTGCATTGATACCAATTGTAGGTTCGATTAAGTCTGCATATTTCATCTTTTCTTTTTCCTTAACTTCACTGCTTGAAACATTATTATTCAATTTCCCGTCTTCAATAGGCAAACTAATAGGTTCGACAGACAAATCTTTATTTTTTGGGGAATTGGGATGATATAAAGATGGAAAGGTAAAGGGAGATGTGAGAGAAAAAATATGGCCAGCCACGACGGGCTGATCAGTGGCCGGAATGGCCATAGATGATGGAGTATATTTTAGGGTTATAGGGTTTTCAGGCGAGGTGTAGAGAGCACCGTTCTACCTGATTTACACACTAACTAAATTAATTATCCCTACTTGATTAGGTATTCTTAATCTTAGTTTTTTCTTTGTTATTTATAGAACGGCTTTCCACAAAGCGATGAGATTTCATCTTTGTAACTTAAGTACATTAAGAAACAAAATTGTTCGTCCAAAATTTTCAAAATTATTATTATTTTTTTTGGTTAATATTATTGATAAGCTAAGTGGACCTCTTCTTATGTTAAAGCTTGGATAAAATCACATCCTGATTCCTGACCATGCATGTACACTCAAAAGACCAAATAGAGGTTAATATTACTTTAAACTCATTTCAATCATGTATAGACTCTTAGTAGGCGGCGTTAACATTTCAAGCATTTAGAGTGATGAACTTCCTAGGTAATTCAAAGAAGGATTCAATCAATAGAATTCAAATTAATTTTCAAATTAAAATATTAATTAGCTTAAATTTAATTTTCCTAAGTTTTCTTTTTTTCTTAGCTTTGAGTTAAATATTCCAAGATACCAACTCCCACATTTTCTAAGTCAATTTGAATATATACCTACCGGAATTGATCAACTAATGTCATTACCGAGCTTGAAACCTTTTTTCTTGACAAGTAGTAAAAACTAATTTTTTATCTTAAAATAATTTTCTAACATATTTAGTACTATTAATTATAATCATGTTGTTTTTTTTTACTTTGAAAAAAAAAAATTGTGGATAGGGAAAATGGGGAGGGAATTACATGTTAGGGAATCAAACCCTCACAAAAAATGTCGTAGTTGAGGTAGCCAAGCAATTGAACAATAAATATTACCCATTATAATTATGTTATAATCATAAATAAAGAAATATTTATACAAGACAAAAGTTTAATCGATTTGAAATATAGTTCAAATAAGAAAAATTTAATACTAGTTAATTTCAAAGTCCATAATATTAGTAGATTTTAGACAACTTGCTATTATTTTGTCTATTATGAAATCTATATTTTAAGGGTAAAACTTATTGAAAAGAGGTACATTATACCAAACCTAGAAAAGAAAAGTTAAAAAAATGATTAAGACTTGGGTCTAATAAAATAAAACTATGTTTGAGGTCAAGGTATAGTATTGCACTAGTACTGTCTGAACTTTTCTTGATTAAATCGTGTACTCAGGGGCGGACCTATGTATAAATTTGTGGTGCTCTGGTACCCGTTAAATTCAACACAGATTAGATATAATTATATACGAAATGTATAAAAATTGATATAGGATGTAGAAAACCACCCTTAAAAACAAGAAGATAGATGAGTGTTTTGATTTTAAGGTGAAACCTTAAAGCTTTAAGTGTCAATATGTGTGTTCGAACCTTCCGAGCACCCATGACCCCTAAATTCTGGGTCCGTCACTGCATGTACTGTACATATCCCAACAGATATATGGCATGAAAATGATAGAGCAATTACGTTCTCACCTTCCTTCAAACTGAAAAGCAGCAGTCATTGACTGACTATTTTCTGGGAAAAAACCTGTCTACCAACTACACCCTCCATCCTATTTTATGTGTTACATGTTGACCGAGTACGAAGTTTAAAAAATAAATAAAGATTTTATGAAGTTTACAGAATTGGTCTTCTAGATAAGTAAAAAAAGAAAAAAAGGAGTATTATCTTTAAAATTAAGTGGGACCAATAAGGGTAAAAGAGGAATTGTGCATTTAAATTGTTACTCCATCTGTTCATTTTTACTTGACACATTTTGACTTGGCACACCCATTAAGAAAATAATTATTGACATGACTATTTTACTATAGTACCCCTATTAAATGATGTTTACCATTGTGTCTTGAAATTGCGCTTTGGAGAATAAGCAATTAATGTTAAAGGTAAAATAGAAAAACAAAAGTTGTCTTTTATTGATATGCTAAAAATGATAAGTAAAAATGAAAAAAATGATAAGTAAAAATGAAAATCCAATTACTCCCTCCGTTTCGTTTTAGTTGGCCCTCTTGCTAAAAATATTTGTTTCAATTTAGTTGTCCCATTTATGAAATCAAGAGGATTTTATTATGTTCTTCCAATACCACCCCTATTATTAAATGACTACATAAAATGTATATACTCAAATTTATACTTTCAAAGCATAATTAATAAGGTTAATTTGATAAAATAAACTCCTACTAAATATTTTTTTAAGGGGAGTGTCAAGTTAATAAGGGACAACTATTTTAAAACAGAGGGAGTAGAAAATAAGTGACAAGTTATTCTAAACGAAGTGAGTACCAAATAAAGAAATGTGATATTCTTTTAAGGACGGACCAAAAAGAAAAGTATGACACATAATAATTATGGGAAGGAGGGAGTAAAAGATCAAGTCTCTGTAGTGACAATTGTCTCCTTGACTGGTCCACATTAAAGTTATAACTTAGTCCACATGGTCTAAATCAATTAATTGGTCCTTCCAAGCTTATAAGCTTACCTATAAAAGGATCATTAATTAATGGACTAGCTACCCAAAATCACAACAAACACATATAGATCATGGCTCCTAATTATCTTGTGATGATGGTAATAGTTGATCTGATAATTTGCTTGTCGCTATGTTTTGGTGCCACTGCCAATATGGTAGGCAAAGCTAGCTGCAATAAAAGTTGTGGCAATATCAGCATCCCTTTCCCATTTGGGATGACCCAATATTGCTGTCTACAGAGTCAGTTCCTTGTCACTTGTAATTACTCCTTTCAACCAGCTCCAAAGCTTTTTTTAGGAATTAGCACCATTGAAATAACAAAAATATCTCTTGCTGGCCAACTTAACGTCTTACGATTATTTTCCAGAGATTGTTATCGTGATGGGATAAGAGCGAACAGTAACAGCCCATGGTTAACATTATCATCATTGTTAAGTGTAAACTACACCGCCAATAAGTTCATCGCAGTTGGCTGTGACACATATGCCATTGTTTGGGGTCATTATAGGAGGTATAATTCTAGCATCAGTGAGTCCTACGTAACAGGATGCATGTCCATGTGCAATAGTATGGATGATGGTGATAATAACTCATATTCTGGTGCTGGTTGTTGCAAGACATCCATCCCCAAGGGAGCATGGAGTGCCAACATAACACTATGTAGCTACAACAATTATACTTATGTGACAGATAAAAGCCCTAGTTGCAGTTATGCTTTTGTAGTCGAAGAAGCTACTTTTAACTCTTCTAAAAATTACCTCAGCAGTTTGCACAACAAGAAGAGGCTTCCTATTGTGCTAGATTGGTCAATTGGTAAAGAAACATGTGAAATGGCTAAGAGAAACTCCACATGCATATGCATGTAAGAGTAACAACAGTGATTGTCATGATAATTGAAATGGCTATCGTTGTTCCTGCATTCAAGGATATGATGGGAATCCATACTTGGAAGATGGTTGCCAAGGTATGTACATGCTGCCTCTTTGTCAATCTCTTAACAAAATTTCTAAATTAATATGATATGGTTGTGCGGACTATTTCTATGTACGTCCCTTCCAATAATTCTGCAGGGCTTAAATCATTCCAAACTAAAAGAGATTCTATCAAAATTCATTTTCTCTATATTAGTTTACTTTTTGAACTTATTATAACACCTTAATTATAACCTCTAAATTACCCCCCCACCCCCAACCCCCCAACTTTTTCCTTATTTTTCTTAGTGCAGCTGAATTTTGAAATGAAATGTTTATTTATTTTTTTTGGAAAAGGAATATTTGACCTTATGATACGTTTGAGTGTGCAGATATGGACTAATGTATAGATCGGAAAGAAGATTATAGGTGTGCCAAAGATGCGATTTGCAAGAATACAGAAGGGAACTATACATGCACATGCCCTCCAGATTTCACCGGTGATGGTACTGAATGCAATTGTGACAATCCTCAGAGAATTATTCATAATAATCTTGTTATAGGTACCTTTCTTAACATCTTTCAAATTCAGCAGCCAATTAGAGGTTATATGTTTCATTATTTCTTGCACAACTAAACGGAAAAAGAAAAACACATATTTGTAATGAGGATATCTATGACATATTTGCGACATGAGTTTTATGATGCAATTCATCAACGGTAATGAAATTTGTGACGGCTTTTATATCTACTGATGCTCAAATTAATGACAGCTTCTTCAGTCATCATAAATATTTTTCTTCTTGTAGTAATATAAAGCACGTTAGCATAAGTTGGAATTCATGTAATATTGAGAATATAAATAAGTAAATAAAAGTGTACTCTTACTTTAATATGGTGTCAGTCTGTCAGAGCAAACAAAGCTCTTGGGACTGAGTCTCATTACGAGTCATTGTCAAAAAAAATTCCATGTTCTTGTTCCATAAAAAGAAAGAAATTAAACCAGCACGTGAGAGGACGTGTTGAGAATATAAATGAGTTAGTAAAAGTATATTGACGTGTTGAGAATATAAATGAGTTAGTAAAAGTATATTCTCTCTAACAACTTAGAGTTTTAGATGAGATGGTCATACAAAACATAGTAATATAATAACATGCTTTAATTTGTTTATTTTAATCTGAAAGAAAACTCTTATACATATTCTGAGACCGTTAAATTTTCTACTAAAATCGTAAAAGTTCTCATACTGATACGAAGGAAACATAATTTACTCAGAATCTCATAAATCTCCACAATTGTCGATGCACTCGATCACCAACTCTGAATTGTTGATATACTTGTTACCAACATCAAATTGTGGAATCACTTGTCTTCAACTCTCAATTGTTGATGCATTTTGTGACTAACTTCCAAATTTTTATCTCAAACTTTTAAAGAAGAGTTTCTTCCTTTTGTGTCATATTTGCTTGCACCGTAGTATTTTCCAATCATTCTCAGCATGACTATTCTTCATGCACATTATAATTGGCTGATGGGCCCGGCGTTTTCCAACATAATTATTAGTCAGACAGGTGACGTTGTTCATTGCCGTCCGCCGCCAACAGAAACTATATAATAATATACTTCGCTTGTTTTACATTCACAGTCAAATTGGTTATTTTGTTATTTGTATACGCAGTTTTAAACTTATACCAACATTTTAAAAGAATTACTATGCTAATCAGAGATGAGTCAATTAATTATAGTGACTTCACTAGGTATTTTCGTCATGTACCAATGTATAACGGCTAAGTAACATTTTTCTTTTCAGGAAAGAGCTATTCATGGTGAACACATATGTGTATATATTTTTTATTCTAAGTAATTTTATATTACAGGTGTTACAGTTGGGGTTACTTTTCTGGTAATTATAATTTGTAGCTGGTCATACACTGGATTCTAAAGGAGAAAGATGTTAATGATGAAGAAGCAGTTTTTCAAAGAAAATGGTGGATTAATTCTACAGCAACGACTAACAAGGGAAGAGGGTTCAAGCAATACTACTAGAATAAAGATTTTCACAGCGGAAGAGCTAGAAATGGCAACTAATGACTTTGACAAAGATAGAGTTGTTGGTCAAGGAGGTTTTGGAATTGTGTACAAAGGATATCTGAAAGATAATTGCATTGTTGCCATCAAGAAATCTTAGGTAATTGATCGCAATCAAATTGAGCAATTCATAAATGAAGTCATTGTCCTCTCCCAAATAAACCATAGAAATGTGGTTAAGCTCTTAGGTTGTTGCCTTGAGACAGAAGTTCCACTATTGGTGTATGAATTTATCTACAATGGAATAGTTTCTGAACATTTACATGATAAATTAAAGGCCTCTATTTTTTCTTTGGAAATTCGTCTGAGAGTTGCTGCAGAACTCGTGGGAATACTTTCCTACTTGTACTCAGCCGCTTACCCTCCTATCATCCATAGAGATATCAAGTTTGTCAACATTTTTATAGACAAAAGTTACACAGCCAAAGTGTCTGATTTTGGAGCATCTAGGTTGGTTCCTGCTGATCAAACATAAATATCTACATTGGTTCAAGGAACTCTAGGATATCTATATCCTGAATACTTGCAAACAAATCAACTCACTGAAAAAAGTGATGTGTATAGTTTGGAGTAGTGCTTGTAGAGCTTCTAACGGGAAGAAAGGCTTTATGTTTTGAAAGACCAGAAAAGGAGAGAAGTCTAGCTCAATATTTCATATCTTCAGTGGAGAAGGATCATTTGTTCGATATTCTAGACGATAATATAGTCTGTGATGAAAGAAATGCAGCGCAATTGAAAAATGTTGCTAAGCATTCACAGAGGTGCTTACATGTAAAAAGGGATGATAGACCTACAATGAAGGAAGTTGAGAAGAACTAGAAGCTGGATGGAGATTGAAGAACTCGTGGGCTCAAACTGATCAAAACTCAGAGGAGGTAGAATCCTTTCTGCAGGGTACTGAGTCGTTGGAACTTGGATACAAATATAGTGAACACAGTATCAATATTGATAGTATAGCGAGCCATATAACTTTAACACTTCCTGGAGCAAGGTGATCGATCATGCATCTTTTGGCTCAGAAATACGAACTCAAAACGGCCACGACTTCAGCATGAATATCTTTTCCTCTTGGGCACGTTAAAAATAGGAACTAAATTTTGATTTTGTTGCATTCTTTTATTTTTCAAGATTTGTTATGTCAAGTGTACTTATTTATGTATCTTGGTATTAGTAGGCATATTTTGATGTATTTCTTACACTTGAACAATTCCTTTTAAATTATTTTGTTTCTTAACTCATATGTTTTGCATGTATTTTTGGTGCAAGGTCCTTAAAGTAAAAATAAAATTTGGCTGAAATTAGTTTTGATGATTGACAAATATTTATAGAAGTATCAAGTTCCTAGCAAGGCTCAAAAAAGAATTGGTAGTGTTTATAATTAACAAATAACTAAAGAACAAACAGGTCCTTAGTAGGTCTATTAGAAGAACTGGATTGCATAAGTTCTATGCACACAGTGAAAGAATCAAGTCCTTCACTAACGACTGGAGATGGCTGTCGATTAGACGCGGCAAAACAGATTAGAAATGTAAGAGGGATTCATTGAGGAAATATCACCCGGAGCGACAGATTCAATTAATTGAAATTCAGAAGATAAAATTTAACCTCTACCATCAATAGGTTTAGCCATAACTTTTACAACACAACCCAAATAAGCCTCACTCACGGGTATCTGAGCAATTCTTCCCGATGCTTTTATAGAGTTGTTTCAACAAACCATCACCCATTAATACAACACCAACATTATTATATTCCAAATTCAAAGCAATAATGCCTATTGTACCCTCTTCAAATTCTACTAATTCACCCGCCATTATTTCATCAAGACCGTGAATACGAACAATGCCATCGCCTACTTGAAGTATAGTACCAGTAATTACAATCTTTACTTCTCTATTATATTGTTCAATACATTCAGATTTGGCTCCCTTCCATTACCTCTTCTCTCCATTTCGTCAAGTACACGTCTAGATAAGAGACATGTATCATTTAAAGGTCAAGATTATATTACATTAACAACTATCATAACCATAGTTAAGTCAATAATTTTTAAAAAAGTACTTTATTAACTTCATCAAATATTTTTATATTTTGGTAAGAAAAAAGATACTGCCCACAAATTTGATTCCCATTAATATCATTAACTTCATCTTATATTTTTATATTTAACTATTAAACTACATGATATTTAAGTTGAGAATCAACTAAATATTTTTTTGTGTCAATAAACTTTATTCTTGAAATATTATGTTGAAAAACAAAAAAAGTAGGTGAAGAATTATCAATGTAAAAAAAAATCAAAAACTAAAAGAAAATGATTTTTTTTTAAAAAAAAGACGAAAGGTTATCAGAATTACAAATGTTAAATATCTGAATTCCAAAAGTTAAGGAGAAAGATACTGTGTTTGGGGTGTGTGTGTGTGTGAAGGAAATACGTTTTTCCCAAAAGATTATTTCATCTTCTTTTTTTGTGTGTGTGAAATAAAAGAAAACTTTGTTCTAAAGCCAATATGTTTTGAAGACTATATCAGGCTAAATAAAAACGTTTTTAGATTCATGTTGTACAATTTTAATAGTTGAATATAAAAATATAAGATGAAGTTAATGATATTAATGGATATCAAAATTTATGGGCAACATATTTTTCTTACCAAAATTTACTTTTTCAAAATTTATTGACTTAACTATAGTTATGATACTTGTTAATGTAATATAATCTTGACCTTTAAAAATTAAAGATGACACATGTCTCTCATCTAGACAAGTACTTGACGAAATGGAGAGAAGGGGTAATGGATTGGAGCCAAATCCAATACATTCACATATAATATTACCAATTTCGTCAGCTTGAATGGTTATCATCGTTCTTTCTTTATTCTTTTTTGAAAGAAAAAATAATACCTACAACAAAAAGACTAATTATTTATTTCTTTCATTGTTCCCAATATACCAATATTGGTACTAATGGTACATAAATGTAACTTGTTGATCAAACAACTATACAGAGTTCTTAGAGCTCCTCATAAAGTTTATTGGAAAATCTGTTGTCAAACTTGACTAATCACCCTTTGCTGTTCAAATTGAATCGTTTCATTTTTGTAATTTTCTAATTGTTTCAAAGTCGTATAGATTGAATTAATCAAAGTCAATTACTTTGTTATATCTCGGAGTATTCATTCACTTGAAACTACTCGACTTCGGTTTCTACTTTCCATAAGCAAGAACGAGCTCTTTGAGTTGTTCAATAGCCCCTCCACACAGTTCTTTTGAATTTCAAATAGTATTCAAGATCCTCTATTTTTGATTATCTGATAAATCACTTAATGAAAGCAGATTATTTTTCCATCCCTATCCAAAATTTTATAATCCCTCCCCAAACCAAACATGAATCTTTTGATTCATTTGGCTCTCACGCTCAATTACTTAAGTTAAATTCTCATATCTTTTTTATGAATGTAATGAGCTTATCTTCTCTTCTTTGTTCAATATCTTTAAGACCAAAATGTTCAGAGGACTCTTCTGACAAAATAAAAAATATGTAATTGTTAGCAAAGTTTTTTTTTTTTTTTAATTTTCAAATCCATAAATTTCTTCTTACTTAGAATAGGTCGTTGATTCAGCATTAGATAAAGAGAATAAAATCTCTGCTTTTATATTTTATAATAAGCGGTTAAAATAATTTTATCAATATAAATATCCTATTATCGATAAAAAATTCATTTTGATCAAGGACCACGAATTCAACTTGAAAGTATTGATATGCTTGCACAAAAGTAAAAAGCTTTAGAATTAAGAGAAATGATAAGGAGGTCAAAACAAATAAGAAAATCAAGTCAAGTAGGATTGACTTCTTCTAGGATTTGGAGGAAGAAGCCAACGGAAATTTAAACATTACTACTTCAATATAAATCAACATATTAATGCTCAATGCTATTGAGCTTATGTTATTCACAAAAATCCAGACTTCTTCTTGGAAAATATAAGTCATTGTGAGAGAGTTCTTTGTAAAAATCAACTGACCAACTAAAGAAATGGTTCCAGAGAAAGTTGCAACTTTAGTTCTTGAGTTGATTTATTCTGAGTCTTTTGTTCATGAAATTTAACCGATTTATTGTCATAGAAGTACTATAATGGGTGATTAAGCGTTGAAGTATAACTGCAAAAAGGGTCATTTTACCACAAAAGCGATGCATGTGTGTATATAGATACTGGACAAATTTCGTGTTTATCTTATTTTTGACATTTTGGGAGCTAGGAAGCTCCGATTGAGGTAATTTTGATGCATTTTTCTCGTAATATTGGTGGGTACGCATTTCTAACCTTGTTTGAACCATTTTACAAGAACTTCAATATCTTTTTTCATGATTTCTATCCAATTGAGATTTGAAACTCCATTTTTAGAGCTTGGGAGCTCAGATTAAAGCGATTTCAAGTTGGTTTTCGAGATCAAAACCTTGGGTGAGTTTCTAAACCTTGTTTTCATCATTACCCATTGATTATATTGCAAAATAATCTTCAAAACATGTCTTTTAAACTTAAGAATTTGGGGTTTTACCGGTAAAGTGAAATATTGAGTATTTTGATGCTGTCTAACCTGATTTCAACTCGGCTTTTGGTGAAATTTCAAATTGAAACCCTTAAATTATGAGGAAAGTGACTTTCTATTCAAATTTCAATTTTATCCTTTTATCTTTGGATTTGGTTTTCGAGGGGATTTTGGACCCCAGACCAAAGTATGTCAATATGGGTATCGTTGGTCTCCTATTTACATTTGGATGTCATATTTGATTAGATTGAATGCATTTGGTGGTGATTCGAGGGAGTAGAGCTTCCATTTTATTTTTCGGACTGTGGTTTGGCCTTGCCGGTCTGCTTTAAGGGAAGTTGAGGTTTATCTTGTCTCTTGTTTATTTTAGGACTAAGGGTTTGGGGGTCCCATCTAAAAGAGATGGCCAACATCTTTGCGGGTACTAGAGTTACTTATTGATAGGTTAAAGTAATAAAATGAATATCTTAACTGTTCTCTCTACTTGTTGATATATTTATGGTAAATTATGGATAAATGACTTATTGATCATTAATAAATTAATAATGAGTATCTACTTAAGAGTTTGAATCATGTTTAGTGAATTTTGATGGAATCTTTGGGGTTTTGTCACGACCTAAACCCGTTGTGAGTGGCACCCATACTACTCACCCGGTGGGAGAACCAATAAATCCAATTGTCATCTTAAGATTCATACTTAAATGAGAGTAAGCAAACAAATCCATCAATAATAATCTAACTAGCATAAACACGTATGTACAGGTCAAGCAGAGATATTGTACTTAAACATAACAATCCTAGGACTCGAAAGTCGTCTGTACCAAAACATCTAAGATTATCAAAAGAGGGGATGCAACCCCAAAACCAAATGAAAGTAATAAGTCCAAACAAAGGATACTGTCTAAATAGGAGAGATATCATGGTAGCCCGGAAATGTTGCTCACCCTGCAATTTGGAATCGATTGTTGAAATCATAAGCAAGGTCTCAATGAATCCACTGGGATATGTGCTGCACTCACAGAAGTAAATGCAGGTGTAGTATCAGTACACAAATAAACCACAGTGTACTGGCAAGATCATTTGAATAACCCAAGATGGAAATATGGACATTTAACCAAAATACAGTACCATTAGCTAACACATGCTTACACATCAAACATACAGTATATATGTACAAGTAGCACTAAAGAGACAAGCCAATAAGTCAAAAAAGTGTCATTTAGGCAATAATATGCAACTCATTCCAAGACAACCAAATAAGAACAAACACAACAATATAAATCCTCCGGTTCACTCAAGGAACCATCATACTAATACATACCTTAAAAAACCATACACACATGTTAAGGGTTATATACCCACCCTCTAGCTATGACCTGCAGGGGACAATTACCGTACATGTACTAAACCCAGAAATGAATGTCTGTAACCCTTAATCCGAATAACCTGTAAGAACGTCTCAAATGCCGAAACACTCCACAAGATACAATATAGAAGACTAAGTCATAAAATAAGTAAACATTTGAATGACCAAGCACACCACACAAATTAACCAATCACACTATAGAGTAGTCAATATACACACATAACACAAGATGGATTAAATACACCCCATCACCTACCTCGAACCAAGCTTGCACAACTCTAAACCTGAGTGTTGCACTTCTGTGCTCTTTCTGCTTGCTCGTGGTCTAAAACATGCATACAAACATTGCATTAATGAAATTACCTAACATGGTAAGGGTTATGATCCACCCCCAACCCCCTAAGGTCAGTTCATAATCATTCCTTAACCGTTTTAGGGTTATTTCCCTTGTAATTCACTTAAAACTACCAATTTCATGGAATGATTGGTGAATTAACGAAATACGAGGACAATTTCATGATTAATAGACAAAATCCATTAACCTAAGGCTCAATTTCACCCTTGCACCAGAAAACACACTAAAATCTCCCTAAAACCCTCCCTAAATTGCGTAACTTACGCCTTCTAAGGATCAAGAAGTAATTACAAGTTAAAGGGAGTGAATTCCTTACCTTAACGAAGTTAAAAGAAGGTAAACCAGTTATTTTTGCCCTAAATTGCCTTCCTCTTGCCCCAAAATGAGTTTATGAAATAATAAACTATTTTGGGGTTTTTACCCTTTAATCTGCGGTTTTTACCACTATAGTGGCCTTGACCGCTTTTGACCACCACTATAGCGGTTATTATTCAACTATAGCGGTGTGTCACTCCCTATATCAGTTTTAACGAGATAGAATATCTGTCTTTACCCAAAAATCTACTTTTTACAACACACCTTGATCTCAGGACATTCTGAATAATGCTATTTATGCTAAGGTCAATTTCGAGAGTTCTACTTACCCAAATTCAATTCCGTGAAATCCTACGGTTTCCTTATCGATTTAGCTAACTATAAATAAACATCATTCCCACCAAGCTAGTATAAATTATTTCCAAATTTTCTAAGGCTACCTCACGTCCGAAATGAAGTGAAACTAGCCTAGTCTGAAATTTGTAACTTCCAAACCAGAAAGAATTTAGACACGAAATTTGGAATGTAAAACTTTTACATAATGACCAAGAGGTTCATTACACCAGATACCAATTTACCTGTAACACCCCATACATTTCCGAACCTATTTGACTACCTTAACATTTATGGAATTATTTAAACTTGAGATAGTTGGTGTATTACCCACTAAATTTATTGGGCTGAATTAATATTATGTTTATGGATCTAATTGAGGGCCAAAATTAAGTAAAAATACATGGGTCCAAAAAGGGAGATGATCCATTAAAAATGGACCAAGTCTACACATCATTATACTTGGACTTTTGACCAAAAATTTGGCTAAGGATAGAATTGAGAGAGGAGGTTAAGAGGGAGTATTTAAGGCTAAAATTCAGCTCATTTTCAACACAATACAATTGCAAAAACTCAGATTTTCAATCAACATTTTTTCCTCTCTCAAACCCTAGCCACCCTAATTTTCTCCAAGGATTTTTGGACAAATCTTTCACTTGCAAGTCTTGGTAAGTGTTTACCCTTATAGATTAATTTATTATATGCATAATAGGTTGTGTATATCATGTTGGTTATGTTTAAAAAGTGTTGAGCAGTCCACTTTATTTGTAGCAGTTCACTTTTGCTAAATCGGTAAAGGATTTGCCCTCTATGCGGTTTAAACTTGAAAGGGGACTTAAGATCTTGAAGGAATTGAATTATACGGATGAAATTTCAGTATTTTTAAGTGTTGTTCTGTAACTAAGTCGTTACTCCTTGTGTATGACTTGTGGAAATGTTTATACGTAATTGTGTATACAACGTTTGGCGTAGTGAAAGGAGAATACTTTCTTGTTATGTTAAAGTGAATTCTGAAACTGTGTGAACTATTTTTGATATATTGTTATATAAGGTATTTATGTGACTTTATGGAATAAATATGTGGAGTTGAATTGAGGTAAAAATGTGACTTGGTGGGAAATCTTGTCGGTTTGTGACGTCTATGTTGATGTGTGGACTGTTTTGGCATTGTTGGTGTTGTGGGGCATTAAATTGTATTGTAGGAGGGTGGAATGAAGCTATATGGTAGTATAAAGGAAGGTGGAATGATATACCATGTTTTTGGATAGTTTTTACTTCCCGTCAAGTAACTAATTATCGCCTTGTGAACTTGTAATGTAATTAGCTTTTAATGTTAGCATCGTTACGTACTTGTGTTGTAGAGTAACACATAAAGAAGGAGCTGAATTTTTGTAGTCACATGGTGGGAATATAAGGTATGTAAGGTTACTCTTTTTCGTATCCTTTGGCCACACCTATTGTTCACGTTGTTACCAACTTGTTTCCACTTCAAAATATTTTAAAGTATCTCATTTCAGGTTTGTTAGCAATTGTTATTTACGTGTCTCTTATTTGTTGACTATTGTTCCAAATATCCAATAATTTCATGACCACCGATGTAACAATCTCACAAAAATTAAAGAAGTGAAGTAATGCAGATTTGGTTGAGTACGGGTGGTAGCTCTAGGGGCGGAAGCCTAGCTCGAGCCGACCCCGATTGATTATTGGATGCAGGGGGTAGCTCTGGGGGTGAAAACCTAGCTCGATCCAAACTTGATTTATTGATTTATGGGTGGTAGCTCTGGGGGCATAAGCCTAGCTCGAGCCGATCCCAATGTTATTTACCACTGATCAGTTGGTCCCGGGCATTGTATGATGTATATTGATGTAAAGGTAAAAGGAAAGAAATAAATGTAATGTACATAGTTCCACATTTACATTACGGTGGTATATTAGTGTTATCTATTCACTTGTATTTGATTCCATTTGAGTTCCTATATTTCATACAGTTACTTATAGCCTTACATACTCAGTACATTCTTTCGTACTGACATCCCTTGGGGGACCTACCTTACCTGCTGCAGGCACAGAAGCTAGTAGACCTTCACAGTAGGGTTCGAGTTATTTGCAGGCTATTGGTGAGCTCCAGGTTGATTCAGGGCTTTTCGAGTCATTTGTATATATTTTTGGTACTGTGTAGTAGTTGTATAAGGCAGGGTTTTGTATCGACCTTAGTCATGACTATATATCTTTTAGAGGATTTGTAGACCTTGTAAAGTCAAACGTAGAAGTGTCTTACCTTTTAGACGTTGTGTCCCCAACGGCCAAGTCTCATATCTATTTTGTACGTCTTTACATGACTTTCGTCATAGATATATATTTTTGTTCACTTAAGGGCATGCATATGAATGTGCACGATCATAGATTGGTTCTCTCGGGCCTTTACGGCTACGGGTACCTGTCCGCCCCAATGGGATTTGAGGTGTGACATAAGTGGTATCAGAGCGGGTCGTCCTAAGGTATCGACAAAGTCGTTTCTGAGTAGAGTCTTGCTTATGGATGTTTTGTGCACCACATCTATAAGTAGAAGGCTACGAGACATTTAAGAGTTGTTTCTTTTCTTCATTTCCTAGATCGTACAATAGAGCCAAAGTTGTAGGTGGAGTCATATTTAACCACTGAATTTGTTTTATGTTTATTTTTTTGTTTCCCCGGTATCGTAAAATGCCTTTTACAAGGAGAAACAAGGGAAAAAGTAAGAACCTAGACAGGATTGCCAGAGAAGGAACCAGTAAATCACCACCTAAACAATCTAATCAAGGTGAGGCTGAAGAAGAGTTTGCATTGCGGGCTTCTTCTACTCTTCCACCTCCCGGAGAGCCACGAAGGAGACGAGTACCCCCAGAATCACCTGTTAATGCTACTGAGCAGGATTTAAGAAATGCAGTGTAAATGTTGACTCGTATAGTTGCTGCACAAAATCAAGGACAAGCTGGTCCAACTACAAGTAATGACGGTGCAGATAGGGCAGCTTATCGGCGGGCACAAGATTTTCTTAAATTATACCTTCTCATATTCACTGGGTCAGATCTTAATGAAGACCCACAAGACTTCATGGACCAAATTCAGAGGGCTTTAGATGTTATGCATGTATCTGGTACAGAAACAGTTGATCTTGCAGCATATAGATTAAAAGGAGAGGCTATATTATGGTACGAAGATTGGAAACGATCTAGGGGTATCGGTGCACTTCCAGCTAGTTGGGAAGAATTCAAAGCAACATTCCTTGATCATTACCTTCCATATGAGATCCGAGAGGCTTGTACAGACCAGTTCTTAAATCTTCATCAAGGTAATATGAGAGTCAGAGAGTACAGTCTTTGGTTTAACTCTTTGGCCAGGTACGCTCCTAATGTAATAGCTACTATGGACGATAGAGTTCATCGGTATGTAGATAGATTGGATCCATATTTGGTTAGGGATTGTACTATTGCTTCTTTGAATAGATACATGGATATAGCTAGGATACAAGCTTTTGCACAGAAGATGGAGGATCAGAGGCAAAGGAGAAGAACGCAAGAATTTGAAAAAGGACCGTCAAAGAGGGCTAAACCTATGGGATAGTTCACAGCGTCCCAAGGAGAATTTAGGCCTCAGGTTTTTAATAGACCGCCTAGAAAATCATTTTATTATTCTATAGCAGGTACTCCATCCCAATTTCGAGGGTTTAGAGGCAGTCTAGTTGGGCAAAGTAGTGGGATTCAAGGTTCACAGACAACAGGGTATCAAGAATAAGGAAGAATGAGTCAATCGAGGTTTTCTCATCAGCCGTGTTAGCACTGCAAAAAGCTTCATTTAGGTGCATGTCGTCTTGGGACAGATGTTTGTTTCTGGTGTGGTATGTCGGGGCACATAATGAGAGAGTGCCCATGGAGGGGCATGGGTAGTATGGCGCGACCTACCGGATCAGTCGTTGCATCATCCTCATTGGGTGTACAGCCTACTGGGAATGGTAGAGGTGTTCGAGGAGCAACTAATTCTAGTGGAGTCCAGAACCGTACTTATGCTTTAGCGGATCGAAAAAATTTGAAGGCTTCTCCTGATGTGGTTACAGGTACATTATCCGTCTTTTCACATAATGTATATGCATTGATTGATCCTGGATCTTGTAACACCCCGTACTTTCCCAACCCTACTTGATGACATTGAATAATTTTTATTTAAGTGTCGAGAGTTAGAAGTATGTATTTGGAAAGGTTAAAGATGAGAAAAATTGACATTTGGCCTTGTACATGTGACGAGACTTTTATGGAAAGTGTTTTGTGATTTCGTGATGCATTTGGGTGATGCCCCGTACACATGTTAACCTCATTTGGTGACTTGGAGTCATGTTTACTTGATGATTAAGGTCACTAAGTAAGTATTTTATAGTGTTTTGATAAGGTATTGGACGATACGCAAGTGTTGGAAAAATTTCCGAAAAATTCAGCAAAGCATAAAAACTTGCGCCACTACCCTGTTTAAGGGGGTGTGGCACAAGCCACCTGATTCAGAGGGGATTCATTTCCTGCGCCACTACCCTGTTTCAGGGGGTGTGGCGCAAGGAACAAATATTAGGCCTTTCCGGACCCGTTTTGTAACGCACTTCGACGACGCTTCTTGGATGGTTTCTTTTGGTTCTTTGGAGTTATTTGAGCATTGTTAAAGATTCAAACACTTCAATATACTCCTACATACTCCTACATGATCAAATCATGAAATGTGAACAATGATCCGAAATGTCCAGTGAAACCAAGGGCGACTAGAATGTCTAGTTTTGCGATAGAAAGGACGAATGAGAATTGTTTAAGCGAATATTGTCGTGACATTATGGAATTATGTAAACATGTGATATAGGGTGAATAATACATGAAATTGGATGGGTTACATGGATATGAGTTATTGGGCCCAAAATTAGGGCCCAAAATGGAACAAAAGAGAAGGCCCAAAGGCAAAATGACCCATTCTTCCAAGATTTGACCAAGTAAACCTATCAATTAATTCCAAATGTGACTAAGGATGACTTGGGGTCTATATAAAGGCCCCAAGATCATATTTTTTATTGTCCAAAGCTCTCATTCCTTTATGATATTTTCTCCAATATTTCTCCAAGTTCCAAACCCTAAAGCAAAATATCCTTTGGACTCCTTGGACAAGATCAACATATTTCAAGCTTTGGTAAGTGTTTATTTTCATGGATTAACATATTATATGCATGGGAGATTATATATATTATGCTAGTGGTGTTGGCAAGATGATGAATAGTATATTTTGCCTTTGGTGAAAGATGTGTCATCTTGGTAAATTGAACTTGAATTAGGCCTTGTGCCTTTGATGAAAAAGCATGGTATGGACAAAATATGAACATGTATGGTGTTATTTTTGGGATTAAACTTGTTCTTATCTAAAAGTAGAAAGTATGGGATTTTGGCCGATATGTGTTATGAGTTGCATTAAGGTACTTTGATGGACTATTTGTGATGTATTATGGATAAGAAAGTGTAAAGGAGAAGTATTGTGATGAAATGTATCAATTATCATGTATTGGTCAATGTTGGAAATATTATGGAATTGTTGGAATAATAATTTTGTCAATGGATTTGTCAAGGGGAAATGACATGTTTAAAGGCAAACATGTAATTGATTGACATTGTATGCATTTGCAAAGCAATTGGTGGTTAATGTTGGTTCCATTATGTAACTGTGATGTAGAGTGAAATGTAAAGAAGGAGCGGAATTGTTGCGCTCATATATTTGATTGGGTGCTTACCTTGGGAAGATAAGGTATGTAAGGTTACTTTTATATCCTTCTGCAACATATGATGTTCACACTGTCATAGCACTCACTTGATTCCGAAATACTCTAAGGTATTTCACATTCAATAGTTGGCTAGAGTTACTCATATGTTCCTTATTCATTGGTCAATGGTGAATCGTATAACTCATGTTTATTGATTGACTCATGTCCATTGGTTGACTCACGTTCATTGGCTAATATGTCAAAAGTTCCAAATGATCTAAGGTATTGCATCGCAGGGTGATGAATAGTTAGTATCGCAGGGTGATGAATAGCTAGTATTCACATGTATCGTATTTAGTGATCATTCTGTTAAGGTTCCAAAAGTGCACTATACCAAGGAGGTTCTATAGTATACCAACTAGGGGTGGTATATTGATAGTCATATGTGTTTCACTCCTATACGAATCATGAATCCCTTAGTTCTTATTTATGGGTGGAAGTTCTTAAGTTGTCATATGTTGTTGATCCTAAGAGAATTATCCCAATAAGAGCAATGAGGTAAAGAGAGCTTGTTGAGTTGAATATCATTGTTCCAATCATGTGAGGAGTCCTATGGCATGATGATTATCCTTGTGCCAATTGTAAGAGTATCAATCTCATAAGAGTGATAAGAGAGGTGATGTGCAAGTTAGTATAGTTATACTTCATAAGTGAAATTGTCAATCTCATGAGCTAAAAAGCGTGAAGTTAGATGTGCATGTAAGTACGTGTTTGACTAAGGTGTTAATCTCATGAAGTACAAGAGGAAGGTAAAGTATATGGGTGTGTCCCAATTAATGTCATGATCTAAAGTTCCAATAGAGTTATGCACATGTCTAGTAATGTTCCAAAAGTCCAATGAGGTTCCAACAGTGTTATGTTTTAATGCTTAGTCACATGTTTCTTACTCATTGATGATGGATCCAAAGCTTCAAACAAGGTTGTGACTATCATTGTACCAACCTTTCAAAAGTAATGAAAGAAGTAGTGTGCAAGTTAATGTATCTATTTCTCACAAGTAAAGGTATCACTCTTACAAGAGTAAAGATGTGAAGTCATGTATATTTGTGTTTCAAGTTTCAAGAATGTTTCTATCATCAAAGTACCACTCATAGTGTGAAGTGAGGTAATGATGAATGAAAGTAAAGAAAGCAATGTTATGATCTATTAATCCTACCCATGGTGTAGATGTATGTTATTGACCCACCATAGAGTGGATGTATGTTAATCCTACCCATGGAGTAGATGTATGTTATTGCCCACCATAGAGTGGATGTATGTTAATCCTACCCATGGAGTAGATGTATGTTATTGCCCACCATAGAGTGGATGTATGTTGGCCTACCCATGGAGTAGATGTATGTTATTGCCCACCATAGAGTGGATGTATGTTATTGCCCACCATAGAGTGGATGTATGGCATTGCCCACCATAGAGTGGATGTATGTTAACCCACCATAGAGTGGATGTATGTCATTGCCCACCATAGAGTGGATGTATGTTAACCCACTATAGAGTGGATGTACGTTGAATAATTAGCGGTTTTTGAGCAATGTAATGGTAAAGTAAGGTAAATGGCAAGGGAAAGAAAGAACGTAATATACATGGTATCCCACCTAGAGAAAGAGAGTTTGTTCACATTTGTTAATTCTCTTACGTTGATTCCATGGTTATTTCTATTATGTATGTATCATTGGAGCTGATAATAATGAAGGAAAGGTACATGACTCCACACATTGAGTGTCTCTTATAATGACTTCCATTGAAGTTCTTATGCACTGATTCAGTTTTTCTTATGGCCTTACATACTCAGTACATCCTTCGTGCTGACCCCTTTTGGGGACTTACCTTACATGTTGCAGGTGCAGGCACTAGTAGGCCTCCACAGTAAATGGTCAGTGTTGCTGATCTTTGGTGAGCTCCAGTTAGTTCGGGGCTTCTCCGAGTCACTGTTGTACATGGGTTTTGCTTTTGTATACGCTGTATAAAGCGGGGACTTGTCCCGACTTGTAGTTCATTTTGGTCAATGCATTTTAGAGGCTTTTGTAGACGGATTTGGGTGTATCAGTGTAAAAGACATATGTCGTTTTGACTGGATGGCCTCAACGGCCAAGTTTCATATGTATGTATAAATATGTCCCATGTTCTCTTTTCTTCGTCTTTCATATTATTATGAAATGGTGGTTATGATTATGAATGATTATGAGATGCATATGATTGAAGAACATAGGCAAAGGTTGGTTCTCTCGTGCCTTATCGGCTACGGGTGTCAATCATGTCTCGATGGGATTCGGGGCGTGACAGATCTACCCCATCATATGTCACTCCATTGATTGCTGAAAAATTCAAAAGAACACCAGAATTACTAGTCAAGTCATTTGAAGTATCTACACCAGTTGGTGAATCTATTGTAGCTAAAAGAGTCTATCATAATTGCATAGTAATTATTTGTGATCATGATACATTGGCTAATCTTATTGAGCTGGAAATGGTAGATTTTGATGTTATAATGGGTATGGATTGGTTGTCTTCTTATTATGCCACGGTAGATTGCAGAGCTAAGAAGGTACATTTTTATTTTCCATAAACGACCATCCTTGAATGGAGGGGTAATGTTGGAGCAACGAGAGGTAAATTTATTTCTTATCTTAAGGCAAAGAAAATGATATCCAAGGGGTACATATTCCATCTAGTAAGAGTGCAAGATACAGATTTGAAGCCACCAACTCTTCAATCGGTTCTGGTGGTAAATGAATTCCTTGATGTATTTCCTGAAGATCTTCCAGGTTTGCCTCCAGAATGGGAAGTAGAGTTTGGTATTGATGTTATTCCAGGTACTCAGCCTATCTCTATTCCTTTATATAGAATGGCCCCGACAGAGTTACGAGAATTGAAGGAGAAATTAAAAAACTTGCTGGACAAGGGATTCATAAGGCCTAGTATGTCCCCTTGGGGTGCACCAGCGTTATTTGTACGAAAGAAAGATGGCACGTTGAGAATGTGTATTGATTATCGACAACTGAATAAGGTAACAGTCAAGAACAAATATCCCCTCCCCAGAATTGATGATTTGTTTGATCAATTACAGGGTGCCAAATGTTTCTCAAAAATTGACTTGAGATCGGGTTATCATCAAGTAAGGGTTAGAGAAAAAGATATACCCAAGAAAGCTTTCCGAACACGGTATGGTCATTATGAGTTTTTAGTTATGTCATTTGGGAAAACAAATGGACCAGCAGTTTTTATGGATTTGATGAATAGGGTGTTCAAGCCATTCCTAGATGTGTTCGTGACAGTGTTTATAGATGATATTTCGGTTTATTCAAGATCAAAAGAAGACCATGCTAATCACTTATGGCAGGTGTTACAGATTCTTTGTGATCGTAAGTTATATGCAAAGTTCTCTAAATGTGAATTTTGATTAAAATCTATAACATTCTTGGGTCATATTGTGTCGGATGAAGGAATAAGGGTTGATACTCAAAAGATAGAAGCTATGAAGAATTGGCCAAGACCTACAACGCCTATAGAGATTCATAGTTTTCTCAGGTTGGCAGGTTATTATAGAAGATTTATTGAAGGGTTTTCTTCCATTTCGGCACCTTTAACAAAGCTAACACACAAGGCAATCAAGTTTCAGTGGAATGATGCATGTGAGAAGAGTTTCCAAGATCTGAAGGATAAGTTGACTTCTGCACCTGTATTGGTACTTCCAGAAGGAACAGAAGGGTATGCGGTATATTGTGATGCTTCAGGATTTGGCTTAGGATGTGTATTGATGCAACACGGTAATGTAATAGCTTATGCCTCAAGACAGTTGCGGCCACATGAGAGAAATTATCCGACATATGATCTTGAGCTAGCAGTTGTGATATTTGCTTTAAAGATATGACACCACTATTTGTATGGGGTTAAAGTTGACATATATACCAATCATAAGAGTTTGTAGTATATTTTTAAGCAGAAGGACCTAAATCTGAGGCAGCGGAGGTGACTTGAACTATTAAAATATTATGACATTGATATTTTATATCATCCAGGGAAAGAAAATGTAGTAGCCGATGCATTAAGTCGCAAAGCAACAGGAAGCACTGATGGCCAGCTCACAAAAAAGCAAGGTATAGTCAAGGATCTATATCAACTAGCTAGCTTGGGGGTTCGTCTTCTTGAAACTCTAAATGAAGAAATTATGGTGCAAAATGCGGCAGAATTTCATTAGTAGCTGAAGTGAAGGAAAAATAGTATGCGGATCCTATTTTATTGTATCTGAAGGAGAATGTACAACAAGGTTTGACAAAGGCATTTGATCTTATGCAAGAGGGAGTGCTTCAGTGCCAAAGTAGATTGTGTGTACCTGATGTAGATGAGCTAAGAAGATGGATTATGACAGTGGCACATCATTCACGGTATTCTATTCATTCGGGAGACACCAAAATGTATCATGATTTGAAAGAAATGTATTGGTAGGGTAACATGAAGAAGAACATTACAGAATTTGTAGCCCAATGTCCAAATTATCAACAAGTAAAAGTAGAGCATCAGAAGCCTGGAGGTTATACGCAATGTATAAATTTTCCAATCTGGAAGTGGGACATGATCAACATGGATTTCATCACAGGTTTTCCTCGTACACTTCAAAAATTTGATTCCATATGGGTAATAGTTGACAGGCTTACCAAGTCAGCACACTTCATACAAGTCAAGACCACCTACACATTTGAAGATTGCGTGGGTGTATGTTAAAGATATAGTTCAACTATACAGAATTCCAATCTCTATTATATCATACATGGGAGCTCAATTTACTGCACACTTTTGGAAGTCTTTTCAGAAAAGTTTGGGAACCCAAGTGAATTTAAGGGCGGCTTTTCATCCTCAAACAGATGGACAAGTAGAACGTACTATACAAACACTTGAAGATATGCTACGATCTTGCACATTGGACTTTAAAGGTAGTTGAGATGATCATTTATCTCTTATTGAATTTCCCTACAATAATAGCTATCATTCAAGTATCAAAATGGCGCCTTACGAAGCTTTATATGGAAGAAAGTGTAGATCACCAATTGGATGGTTTGAAGCGGGTGAAACTGCCTTATTTGGGCCAGATCTTGTTCATCAAACTATGGACAAGGTTAAGGTGATACAACAACGGCTACAAATGGCCCAAAGTCGACATAAATCATATGCAGATGTTAGAAGAAGAGGGCTAGAATTTGCCATAGGTGATTGGGTATTCTTGAAAGTATCACCAATGAAAGGGGTAATGAGATTTAGAAAGAAAGGAAAGCTAAGTTCACGTTATATAGGGCCATATAAGATTATCCGAAGATTTGGTCAAGTTGCGTATGAATTAGAACTACCCCAAGAATTTTCCACAGTTCATCCATTGTTTCATGTTTCAATACTTCGGAAGTGCATAGGAGATCTTTCTCGTATTGCTCCCACTAAAGATGTACAAGTTACGGAAGATCTCACCTATGAAGTAATACCTATTGCTATACTGGATCGACAAGTTAAGAGGTTGAGAAATAAAGAAGTAGCTTTCGTAAAACTTCTTTGGAAAAATCAGCAAGTAGAAGAAATCACATGGGAAGCCGAGGAAATGATGAAGTCTAAGTACCCGCATTTATTTAAAACTGAAGAGAAAGTTCAAGATGCGGAATTGGAGCAATAACAAGTAAGTATATATAAGTATTATGTGTATGTGATAATATGAAGAATGAACTTAGACTTGAACTTGTTTAGATTGGATAATGTTACTAACATTTGAGGACGAATGTTCCTAGGGGGGGAAGGATGTAACACCCCGTACATTTCCGAACTTATTTGACTACCTTAACATTTATGAAATTATTTAAACTTGAGATAGTTGGTGTATTACCCACTAAATTTATTGGGCCGAATTAATATTATGTTTATGGACCTAATTGAGGCCCAAAATTAAGTAAAAAGACATGCGCCCAAAAAGGGAGATGATCCATTAAAAATGGACCAAGTCTACACATCATTATACTTGGACTTTTTGACCAAAAATTTGGCTAAGGATAGAATTGAGAGAGGAGGTTAAGAGGGAGTATTTAAGGCTGAAATTCAGCTCATTTTCAACACAATATACTTGGAAAAAATCAGATTTTCAATCAACATTTTTTTCTCTCTCAAACCCTAATTTTCTCCAAGGATTTTTGGACAAATCTTCCACTTGCAAGTCTTGGTAAGTGTTTACCCTTATATATTAATGTATTATATGCATAATAGGTTGTGTATATCATGTTTTTTATGTTTAAAAAGTGTTGAGCAGTCCACTTTATTTGTAGCAGTCCACTTTTGCTAAATCGGTAAAGGATTTGCCCTCTATGTGGTTTAAACTTGAAAGGGGACTTAAGATCTTGAAGGAATTGAATTAGATGGATGAAATTTTAGTATGTTTAAGTGTGGTTCTGTACTTAAGTCGTTACTCCTTGTGTATGACTTGTGGAAATGTTTATACGTAATTGTGCATGGAATGTTTGGTGTAGTGAAAGGAGAATACTTTCTGTAACACCCCGTACGTTTCCGAGTCTAGCTGACTACCGTAACATTTATGGGAAAAATGGAGAAATGAGAGAATTGATGAATTATGTATTAATATGTGGGCATTAATAAGTCCTATACAATTGGGCCCAAAATGAAGCCTAAAATCATGAGAAAGACATGGCCCAAAAGAGATTTTGACCCATTCTTCCAATTTGTTCCATTTGACCAAATCAACTCTTGCATTTAATTCCAAGGAAGAGATAAGATAAGAGAGACTTGAGGGATTATATAAAGAGAGAAAAAATCAGATTTTTAATACCATTGAACTCTCATGCCTTTTCTAACTTTTCCACATTTTTCTCTCAAATAGACAAACCCTAAGCTCTCACCTCTTTGTGGCCAAGATCATCAACTTGTAAGACTTGTTAAGTGTTTATTATGATGGTTTAATATATTTTATCTGTGTGTGGTCATGATACATTGGCCGATCTCATTGAATTAGACATGGTGGATTTTGATGTGATCATGGGAATGGATTGGTTGGCCTCTTGTTATGCTATGGTAGATTGCCGGGCCAAGAAGGTGCATTTTTGTTTTCCTCAAGGAAATGTTCTTGAATGGCAGAGTAATGTAGGGTCACCACGAGGGAGATATATTTCTTATCTGGAAGCCAGGAAAATGATTGCTAAGGGTTACATATGTCATTTAGTACAGATGAAAGATACTAAAGTGGAACCACTAAGTCCGCAGTCAGTTCCAGTGGTCAGTGAATTTCCAGATGTATTCCCAGAGGATCTTCCAGGTTTACCCCTAGAACGGGAAGTAGAATTTGGCATTGATGTGATTCCGGGAACTCAGCCCATTTCTATTCCTCCATATAGAATGGCTCCAGCAGAATTACGTGAATTGAAGGAGCAATTGAAAGATTTGCTGGACAAGGGCTTCATTAGACCTAGTGTGTCCCCGTGGGGTGCACCGGTCTTGTTTGTACGGAAGAAAGATGGCACTTTGAGAATGTGCATTGACTATCGGCAGTTGAATAAGGTAATGATCAAGAACAAATATCCCTTCCCTCACATTGATGACTTGTTTGATCAGTTACAGGGTGCCAAGTGTTTTTCAAAAATTGACTTGAGGTTGGGTTACCATCAAGTCAAAGTTAGAGAAGAAGATGTACCCAAGACAACTTTTCGAACACGGTATGGCCATTATGAATTTTTAGTTATGTCGTTTGGACTAACAAATGCACCAACTGTGTTCATGGATTTGATGAATAGGGTGTTTAAGTCATTCCTGGACGTGTTCGTCATGGTATTTATAGACGATATCCTAGTTTATTCCAGAACACCAGAGGACCATGCTAATCATTTACGGCAGGTGTTACAGATTCTCCGCGAACGTAAATTGTATGCAAAGTTCTCTAAGTGTGAGTTTTGGTTAAACTCCGTCGCATTCTTGGGTCATATTGTGTCAGATGAAGGGATACAGGTTGATACACAGAAGGTTGAAGCAGTGAAAAATTTTCCAAGACCTACGACACCCACAGAAATTTGTAGTTTTCTTGGACTGGCAGGTTATTACTGAAGATTTGTGGAAGGTTTTTCCTCTGTTGCTGCACCGTTAACAAAGCTTACACATAAAGCACTTAAATTTCAGTGGAATGACGCGTGTGAGAAAAGCTTCCAAAAGTTGAAAGATAAATTAACCTCCACACCAGCTTTAGTGCTTCCCGAAGGTACCAACAGTTATGCAGTGTATTGTGATACTTACAGGATTGGTCTCAGATGTGTACTGATGCAGTACGGTAATGCCATAGCATATGACTCACGACAGTTATGACCACACGATAAAAATTATCCCACACATGATCTTGAATTAACAGCGGTGGTCTTTGCTTTAAAGATATGGTGTCACTAGTTATATGGAGTTCATGTTGATATCTATACGGATCATAAAAGTTTACAATATATCTTTAAGCAGAAGGAACTCAATTTGTGGCAACAAAGGTGGTTAGAGCTTTTAAAAGACTACGATATTGATATCCTTTATCATCCAGGCAAAGGAAATATGGTAGCCGATGCATTGAGTCGCAAGACAGTAGAAGGCACTAGTGGTCAAGGGACGGAAAAGAAAGAGATAATCAAATATATACATCAATTATCCAGCTTGGGGGTTCGTCTTCTTGAATCCTCAGATGAAGGAGTTATTGTGCAAAATGCGGCTGAATCTTTGCTAATAGCTGAGGTGAAAGAAAAGCAGTTTACAGATCCTCTATTAATGCAGTTAAAGGAGAATGTAGAACAGAATTTGACAAAGGCATTTGATCTTACACAGGAAGGGGTGCTCCAATGCCAAGGTAGAGTATGCGTTCCAGATGTAGATGAACTCCAGAAACGAATTATGACGGAGGCGCATCATTCGCGCTAGTCTATCCATCCGGGTGCTACTAAAATGTATCATGATTTAAAAGAAGTGTATTGGTAGGGAAATATGAAGAAGAATATTGTTGAATTTGTCGCTCAATGCCCGAATTGTCAACAAGTAAAGGTAGAGCATCAAAAACCAGGAGGTTACATGCAATGTATTAATCTTCCAGTATGGAAATGAGATATGATTAATATGGACTTCATCACAGGTTTGCCTCATACGTTGCGGAAAGTTGATTCTATATGGGTTATAGTTGACAGGCTTACCAAATCAGCGCACTTTCTACCGGTCAAGACCACCTATACAGCTGAGGATTATGCAAACTTATATGTGAAAGAGATAGTACAATTGCATGGTATTCCACTTTCCATCATATCATACAGAGGAGCACAGTTCACAGCGCACTTTTGGAGATCTTTTCAGCAGAGTTTGGGCACACAGGTGAATTTGAGTACGGCTTTCTATCCTCAGACTGATGGACAAGCAGAACGTACTATTTAGACACTTGAAGATATGCTACGAGCCTGTACGTTAGATTTTCAGGGCAGTAGGGATGACCATTTGCCTCTTATTGAATTTGCTTATAACAATAGCTACCATTCAAGTATTAAAATGGCACCTTATGAAGCATTATATGGAAGAAAATGTAGATCACCAATTGGGTGGTTTGAAGTAGGTGAGACTGCCTTACTTGGGCCAGATCTTGTTCATAAAGCTATGGAGAAGGTTAAAGTGATTCAACAACGATTACAGATGGCCCAGAGTCGACACAAGTCATATGCCGATGTTAGAAGAAGAGGGCTTGAGTTCGCCATAGGTGATTGGGTATTTCTGAAGGAGTCACCAATGAAAGGGGTAATGCGATTCGGAAAGAAAGGGAAATTAAGTCCACGGTATATAGGCCTATATGAAATTATTAGAAGATTTGGGCAAGTTGCGTATGAGTTGGCGCTACCCCAAGAACTCTCCACAGTTCATCCAGTATTCCATGTGTCGATGCTTCGAAAATGCATAGGAGATCCATCTCGTTTTACTCCTATTGATGATGTACAGGTTACAGAGGATCTTACCTATGAGGAAATACCTATTGCCATTATGGATAGACAAGTGAAGAGGCTAAGGAATAAAGATATAGCATCCGTAAAGGTACTTTGGAGAAATCAACAAATAGAAGAGGTCACATGGGAAGCCGAAGAAATGATGAAATCCAAGTACCCTCATTTGTTCCAAAGGAAAGAATGACAAGTAAGTATTTATAAGCTTTGAGTATATCTCTCTATGATGACATGAAGAATGCTTCTATACTTGTAATTGTTTACTTTAAATAATAACACTAACATTCGAGGACGAATGTATCTAGGGGGGGGGGAGAATGTAACACCCCGTACGTTTTCGAGTCTAGCTGACTACCGTAACATTTACGGGAAAAATGGAGACATGAGAGAATTGATGAATTATGTATTAATATGTGGGCATTAATAAGTCCTATACAATTGGGCCCAAAATGAAACCCAAAATCATGAGAAAGACATGGCCCAAAAGAGATTTTGACCCATTCTTCCAATTTGTTCCATTTGACCAAATCAACTCTTGCATTTAATGCCAAGGAAGAGATAAGATAAGAGAGACTTGAGGGATTATATAAAGAGAGAAAAAAATCATATTTTTAATACCATTGAACTCTCATGCCTTTTCTAACTTTTCCACATTTTTCTCTCAAATAGATAAACCCTAAGCTCTCATCTCTTTGTGGCCAAGATCATCAACTTGTAAGACTTGGTAAGTGTTTCTTATGATGGTTTAATATATTTTATGCATGAGACCATGGATGAATTTTGGTGTTTAATATGATCAAAAATATGTCAAAATAAGTTTGGTTATGATCATGGACCATTCATGGCATTAAAAGACTCAAAAGAGGCCATTTCAGACCAAAACGGGCATCCGCGAGGGCATCTACAGGCGCAGATGCCAATGCAGATGCCCCTGGAATTTTCCAGAGGCAATCTGCGCGTGCACCTCATCCACCTGCAGGCGCAGGTGGCAACACAGGTCAGCCCAATTTTCCGTTTTGAGTGTTTTCGTTTCTAGTTGATCCCCGAAGGCCCCTATACCCTTTTTGGATGTAATTATCAACTTGTGATGTTGTTTTAATGGCTTTAAAGTATCGTATGGAGGTGTTTTGGACTGTATTAAGTATGTATGGTTGTTCATATGTTGTTATGAAGGAGTAATTGTGACGGAATGATAAAGAGAAAAGCGTAAAGGGTAAGTGTGGTGTGAAATACTATTGATGTGTGATCTCTTGGTCACTGTACGTAATGTTGTGGTGTTGTTGATATGAAAATGCAGTGGATTGTATTGTAAGGGATGACATGACGTTATACGACAGTCATATATTTCATTGACGTCTTGTATGCATGTATAGTAACTAGTTGCTAATGTAAGCTCCGATATGTACTTGTATTGTAGAGTAAGACGTAAGGAAGAACCTGGACTATTGTGTTCATACATAGACTTAGGTATTCATACTTGGAAGTGCATGTATGTAATGTTACTTTGTCCGTATCTTTCTGCAGCTTATAGAATTCACATTGACGTTACAATTGCCCTATTCCGAAATGTGTTAAGGTATACTATTCCCGATTACCAATGGTTATTATCACAAGTTTCCGAATCATTGATCAATTATAAATCACATGTCTCCTATTCATTGATAATGTTCCAAAATCCCAATAAAGTTGTTTTCCAAAGTTTCAATATTTTTTATGCTCATGTATCTTGTTCATTGATTCCAATATGGTGATATTTCTGAAATTGTTTACATGTTTCTCACTCATTGGTTAATGGTCCAAAGCTTCAAAGTAAAGTATGAATATCAGTGTAACAATATCAAAGTAATGAATAACGTAATGCATATGTGGTTAATGATCAAGTATGGGTTGCAGCTTTGGGGGCGAAATGCCTAGCTCAAGCCGATCCCAAGATTGTTGGATCAGGGGGCATTCCTAGAGGCATAAGCCTAGCTCGGACCGAACCTGACAGGGGGAAGCTCTAGAGGTATAATCCTAGCTCGAGCCGAACCTGATATGTTGGTTTATGGGTGGCAGCTCTAGAGGTAATAACCTCGCTCGAGCCAAACCCAATGCTTTGATTCTAGGGTGGCAGCTCTAGGGGCGAAATGCCTAGCTCGAGCCGATCCCAACATAACATTATGTTATGTTTAAAACCCACTGTTTAGTCGGGGCCCGGGTATCACAGTTCACAGGCAAAAATGAATAACCATAGAATCAAAGAAACAAAGAAAGTAAAGAAAGCAATATACATGGTTTCCAAAGTACAGTATTGTGACTTATCCATATTGATCATTTATTGTATTTGATTTCATTGACATATGTACATATCATACAAGTTTCATAGGGCCTTACATACTCAGTACATTCTTCGTACTGACTCCTCTTGGGGGATTTACCTTACTTGCTGCAGGCGCAGGTTCTAGTAGGCCTCCACAGTAGGTTGCCAGTTGTTGCAGATCATTGGTGAGCTCCAGTTAGTTCGGGGCTTCTTCGAGTCACAGTTGTACATATGTTTTGGTGTTGTACATATTGTATAAAGCGGGTACTTGTCCCAAATTTTAGTTTATTTTGGTCAATGCACTTGTTAGTGGCTTTTATAGACAGATGTGGGTGTATAAATGTAAAAGGTATATGTTGTTTTTGACTTGATGGACTCAACGGCCAAGTTTCATAGATGTATATATGTCACATGTTCCATGAATTTCGTTGTTAGCATTATAAGCTCCTCCGTGATAAGGGTGTTTCTGATGGCATGCATATGAATGAACATAAGTACAGTTTGGCTCTCTCGGGCCTTATCGGCTACGAGTGCCAATCACGCTTTGTTGGAATTCGGGGTGTGACACTTTCTTGTTATGTTAAAGTGAATTTTGAAACTGTGTGGACTGTTTTTAATATATTTTTGTGGAAGGTATTTATGTGACTTGATGGAATAAATATGTGGAGTTGCATTGAGGTAACTATGTGAAGTATGCACTTGGTGGGAAATCTTGTCGGTTTGTGACGTCTATGTTGGTGTGTGGACTATTTTGGTATTGTTGGTGTTGTGGGGCAATAAATTGTATTGTAGGAGGGTGGAATGAAGTTATATGGAAGTATAAAAGAAGGTGGAATGATATACCATATTTTTGGGATGTTGGATACTTTTTACTTCCCGTCAAGTAGCTAATTATCGTCTTGTGAACTTGTAATGTATTTAGCTTTTAATCTTAGCTTCGTTACGTACTTGTGTTAAAGAGTAACACATAAAGAAGGATATGAATTGTTGTAGTCACGTGGTGGGAATATAAGGTATGGAGGGTTATTCTTTTTCGTATCCTTTGGCCGCACCAATTGGTCACGTTGTTACCGAACTTGTTTCCACTCTGAAATATTTTAATGTATCTCATTTTAGGTTTGTTAGCAATTGTTATTTATGTGTCTCTTATTTATTGACTATTGTTCCAAAGCTCCAATAATTTCATGACCACCGATGTTACAATCTCACAAAAAATTAAAGAAGTGAAGTAATGCATATTTGGTTGAGAACGGGTGGTAGCTCTTGGGGCGGAAGCCTAGCTCGAGCCAATCCTGATTGATTATTGGATGCAGGGGGTAGCTCTGTGGGTGAAAACCTAGCTCGAGCCGAACCTGATTTATTGATTTATGGGTGGTAGCTCTGGGGGTATAAGCCTAGCTCGAGCCGATCCCAATGTTATTTACCACTGATCAGTTGGTCTCAGGCATTGTATTATGTATATTGATGTAAAGCTAAAAGGAAAGAAATGAATGTAATGTACATGGTTCCACATTTACAGTACGGTGGTATATCAGTGTTATCTATTCACTTGTATTTGATTCCATTTGAGTTCCTATAGTTCATACAGTTACTTATAGCCTTACATACTCAGTACATTCTTTCGTACTGAAGTCCCTTGGGGGACCTACCTTACCTGCTGCAGGCACAAGAGCTAGTAGACTTTCACAGTAGGGTTCGGGTCACCTGCAGGCTATTGGTGAGCTCCAGGTTGATTCGGGGCTTTCCGAGTCATTTGTATATATTTTTGGTACTGTGTAGTAGTTGTATAAGGCTGGGACTTATCCTGACCTTAGTCATGACTATATATCTTTTAGAGGCTTTGTAGACCTTGTAAAGTCAAACATAGAAGTGTCTTATCCTTTAGACGTTGTGGCCCCAATGGCCAAGTCTCGTATCTATTTTGTACGTCTTTACATGACTTTCATCGTCGATATATTATATCTGCATGTGGCAAAAATTTTGTTCACTTAAGGGCATGAATATGAATGTACACGGCCATTGGTTAGTTCTTTTGGGCCTTTACGGCTACGGGTTCCTGTCTGCCCCAATGGGATTTGAGGCGTGACATTACCCATCATTCATCCCCAAACAATAAAATTAGAAAAACAACCCAGAATGTGAAAGGAAAAGAGTACCTGTATCCTCGAATAGCTAAGGGTACTTATCACACATATCCTTCTCGATTTTTCAAGTGGCTGCTTTAACTGAACGATGTTTCCACTAGACCTTCACTGAGTGAATTTTCTTTATCCTCAACTTACGAACATCACGATCCAGTATCGCTATTGGTTCCTCCTCGTAAGTCAATTCCTTGTCCAAAAGCACTGAATCATAGTTAATAATGTAGTCTCCATCCCCATGGTACTGTTTTAACATAAAAACATGGAAGACTGGATGAACCCCCGACAAAATCGATAGTAGAGCTAAACTGTACGTAACTGGACCCACTTTCTCAAGAACCTTGAAAGCACCAATATATCGAGGGATGATCTTGCCCCTTATTCCAAACCTCATGACTCCTTTCATAGGAGACACCTTGAGCAATACTTGCTCCCCAACCTTAAAGTACATGTCCCTCACCTTACGGTCCGCATACTCTTTTTGTCTACTTTGGGAAACCAACATCTTAGTTTGAATAAATTTTACCTTTTTCACCAAATCGGTGCCCAAAGGTTTGATATCTCCAGCCTCAAACTATCCAATAGGTAACCTGTACTTTCTCCTATAAAGTGCCTCAAATGAAGCCATATCAATGCTAGAGTGGTAGCTATTGTTGTATGAAAACTCACACAACGGGAGGAATTGGTCCTAATGACCACCAAAATCAATCACGCAGGATCTCAACATATCCTCTAGTACTTAAATTGTCCTCTCTAACTAACCAGTAGTCTGAGGATGAAAAGTCGTGCTAAAAGTAAGCTTGGTGCCCAACTCTTTATGCAACCTATCCCAAAATTTAGAAGTAAACTTTGCATCCCTGTCTGAAATGATAGAAAGTGGTACCCCATGAAGTTTGATGATCTCCTTGGCATATATTTTTGCCAATTGCTGAGAGCTGTAATCTACCCAAACTGGTAAGAAATGAGCTAATTTTGTCAGTCGATCAACTATCACCCAAATAGAGTCATACTTTACCAATGTCTTAGGGAGCCCCACCATAAAATCCATGGCGATATACTCCCACTTCCACATAGGTATAGGCATCCTCTGAAGTAATCCCACAGGCCTTTGTTGGTCATACATCACCTGTTGACAGTTATGACCCTTGGACACATAATCCACTATGTCCCTCTTCATCCCCAACCACCAATAAAGCTACCTCAAGTCACGAAACATCTTGGTCGTGCCTGGATGAATAGAATAACGCGAACCATGAGCCTCTGAAAGTATATAACCAATTAAGTCACCAACTCGAGAAACACATAACCTTTCTCTAACCCATCCAGTGTCGAGGGTGGAGTCCGCCCCCTCCCCGCTCACTATCTTGTTCCGGAATGCCTTTAACTTCTTATCTTCGAACTGCTTGGCCTTAATCTGCTCCACAAAGGTTGATTTTACCTCAACACTAGCTAGTATTCCACCCCTGTCCGAGACCCCAAATTGCATGCTAAAGGATGCTAGAGTCTGAAACTCTCTAGCTAATGGTCTCCTGGACACTCTCAAGAATGACAAGCTGCCCATACTTACGGCCTTTCATCTCAATGTGTCTGCCACCATATTAGCCTTACCCGGATGATACTGAATGGTCACATCATAGTCCTTTAAGAATTCCATCCACCGTCTATGCCTTAAGTTCAAATCCCTTTGGGTAAACATATGTTGCAGACTACGATAATTTGTTAAGACCTCACACTTGACACCATAAAGATGGTGTATCCAAATCTTCAAAGCAAAGACTACCGCTGCCATCTCTAAATCATAGGTTGGGTAATTCATCTCATGCGTCTTCGAGTGACTCAAAGCATATGCAATCACATTCTTATCCTGCATCAATAAAGCACCCAAACCCAAAAGTGAAGCATCAAAAAACACAATGAAATCTTTACCTTCAACCGGCGAAAGAACAGGTGTTGTAGTCAAAAGTGTCTTGAGCTTTTGGAAGCTCTCGTCACACCGGTCTGACCAAACAAACAATACCTTCTTTTGAGTCAACCTTGTCAAATGAGTTGCAATGGATGCAAAATTCTTAACGAACCTGCGGTAATAATTGGCAAGGCCCTCAAAACCCCTTACATCGGTTACTGAACTAGGCCGAATCCAACCCTTAAGTGCTTTAATTTTTTAAGGGTCACCATCACTCTCTTCTCTGAAACCACGTGCCCTAAGAAGGCAACAAAAGATAGCCATAATTCACATTTAGATAACTTAGCAAACAACCTCTTTTCCCTCAGAATTCACAAAACTATACGGAGATGGCCTGACTTGCATACTCTTTCTTAGTCTTGGAGTACACAAGAATATCATCAATGAACACAATAACAAAAGAATCCAAAAAGGATTTAAAGATACCACTCATCAAACTGATGAAAGTTGTTGGTGCATTAGTCAATCCAAAAGACATTACTAGAAACTCGTAATGGTCATACCGAGTTCTAAAAGCCATCTTTGAATATCCTCTGGTCTAATCTTTAACTGATGATAACCCAACCATAAATCATTCTTTAAGAAGACTGTTGCACCCTGTAGCTGATCAAAAAAGTCATCTATACGAGGCAAAGGATATTTATTTTGGATGGTGACCTTATTCAACTGCCTGTAGTCGATGCACATCCTCATGCTACCATTCTTTTTCTTAATAAACAAAATTAGAGCGCCCCTAGATGAATCACTTAGACGAATAAAACCCTTATCAAGCAGTTCCTGCAACTGAGCCTTGAGTTTCCTCAACTCTGTAGGAGCCATTCGATATGGTGGATATATATAAGGCGAGTGCCCGGCTCTAAGTCAATACAGAAGTCAATATCTCTATCTGGAGGCATACCCAGTAAATCCAAAGGGAACACATTCTGGAACTCGAAAACTATCAAAACTAACTCAATAGAAAGGAACCCTGCCCCCGTATCTCGAAGATGAGCTAAAAATACTGAACACCCCTTCCCAACTAGCCTCCTAGACCATACATATGATATCATTCTTACCGGTTTGTCCTTATGCACTCCCTCCCAATCTAGTACCTCCATCCCAGGTATAGCTAGAGTTTCTATTTTAGCATTATAATTTAAAACAGCATGATATGGAGATAACCAGGTCATGCCCAAGATTATATCAAAGTCCAACATATCCAAGATAATTAAGTCTACCTAAGTTCGAAAACCCAAAAATAAAATAGGACAGGACCGATAAACATCGGTAACTACCATAGACTTTCCAATTGGAGTAGACACATGCACAAGATAGTCAAGAATATCACAAACTAGACTTATAGCCACAGCAAACTGAACAGACACATAAGAATAGGTGGAGCCCGGATCAAATAAAATAAAATCCATCCGATCACAGACAGAAATAGTACTTGTGATCACTGCATCAGAAGCCTCAACATCAATCTTTCCTAGAAATGCATAACAATGATCCTGGTCATCAATCTGATCTAACTCTCTACTCGGCTGCACTTCTGTGCCTCCATTACTATGACCACCTGCCTGATTTCCCCGTTCACCCTATAGACGACCCCTTCCATTACCCCTCTCCTCTACCTAATGGAACTACTGCCCGAGCCTACTTCTGTGGTTGGCCGTTCACTTGTCTCATCGAACACTCCCTCTTAAAATTACCAACACCACCAGAATGATAACACCCACACTCCAGAGAAGGCCAACTGTCAAAAGAATAAGAAACCCTTTGGTCTCTAACAACCTGAGTCTAAGAAGGTCCTTTAGCTAGTATCATAGTAGAAGTTGTCATACTTGACTGAATAGGGCTAGCTGAAAAGGCCTGCTAGCCCTTAAAATAGGATCCACTAAAATTCCCAACATGTCGAGACTTCTTGGCTAACATCTTAGCCTGTTCCTCCTGTGCCACACCTTCCAACTTCTTCACATAATCTGACACATCATTAAACCATTTTCCCATAGAAGTCATTTGTATAGTCAACACTTGAAGGTCATAGTTCAACCCCTTAACAAAAAGTCAAATCCTTTCTTCCTCCATAGTCAACAACGGAGTGGTATAACGAGATAAGGCATAAATCTTAGCCTCATAAGATGCAATTGACATATCACCCTACTCCAAAGACAAGAACTCATCCTTCTTGCAATCATGGAGGGCACGAGGTACATACTTATCCAAAAATAGAGCATGAAACTGCTCATAAGTCAAAGGAGGCAAAACAGGTGACCGATACTCAACATATGCTCTCCATCACTGCTTAGCATCTTTCTCCAACAAAAATGTCACAAACTCAACCCCATGCTGCTTCACAATAGTGCAGCCTTTTGTAGCAATTAATAATAAACTCAAAAGCATCCTCAGATTCTGTACCCTAAAATATTGGAGTCTTTATCTTCAAAAACTTAGTCAGTAGGTCATGTTCAGTATCAGTCATCACAAAACACAAAATTAGATGAGGAAAAACATCCATACCCAAAGTCTCATCCATCCTAGGAACCATAGCAATAATAGGGTGCATAACTGGAGCCTGATAAGCTGGAACAGTGAGGGTGGCTCCAGTCCCAGCCAACCCACTCAGAAAAGCCAATACTTGCTGAATTACCTCAACAGAAGTTGGAGGTAGAGTTGCAACCCCAACTGGTGCCGCCACCTCTGGCTCCATCTCCTACTCTTCTGTTGCTTCCCTCTCCTTAAAATAATCCTAGGGTGGGAGAGGGAATGCTGCCCTCTCATTCGCCTGACCCATAGTTGCTTGAGCTCCACCCCTAGCGGGTGTGCCTCATCCCCATCCTCCCATTCCTATCCCTCTCGTTCGTCCTCTTTCCCTTACAGCTGGCTCCTCAACGAGAGTGGACGGTGTTGGAGATGTTGCTCGGGTTCCATTCGACCTAGTATTCACCATCTGTGGACAAAAAAAGTAAAGGATCAGATACCAATTTGGATCACCAGATACCATTCCACAAGACTCTACTAGACCCATACAACGAGATCAATGAAGCCTAGGCTCTGATACCAAGTTTGTCATAACCTAAACCGGTCGTTAGTGGCACCCACACTACTCACCCAGTGGGAGAACTAATAAACCCAATCGTCATCTTAAGATTCACACTTAAATTAGAGTAAGCTAACAAATCCAGCAATAATAATCCAACTAGCATAAACACATAAGTACAACTAAAGCAAAAATATTGTACTTAAACATAACAACCCTAGGACCCGAAAGTCATTTGTACGGAAACATCTAAGAATATCAAGAGAAGGGATGCAACCCCAAAATAAAACAAAAGTAACAAGTCCAAACAAAGGACACTGTCTAAGTAGGAGAGATCTCATGGTAGCTCGAAAATGCTGCTCAACCTACAATCCCAAAACGACTGCTGAAATCACAACCAAAGTCTCGATGAATCCACTAGAATATATGTTGCACTCACAGAAGTAAATCTAAGTGTAGTATAAGTACACAAATAAACCACAGTGTACTGGCAGGATCATTTAAATAACCCAAGATAGAAATATAGACATTTAACCAAAATGTAGTACCATTAACTAACACATGCTTACACATCAAATATACAACATATATGTACAAGTAGAACTCAAGAGACAAGCCAACAAGTCAAAAAGTGTAATTTAGGCAATAATATGCAAATCATTCCAAGACAACCAAATAAGGACAAACACAACAATATAAATCCTCCGGTTCACTCAAGGAACCGTCACACTAATACATACCTTGAAAAACTGTACATACATACTAAGGGTTATATACCCACCCTCTAGCTATGACCTGCAGAGAATAATTACCGTCGATGTACTAAACCCAGACATGAATGTCTGTAACCTTTAATCAAAATAACCCGTGAGAACGTCTCAAATGCTAAACACTCCACAATATACAATATAGAAGACCAAGTAATAAAATAAGTAAATATTTAAATGACCAAGCACACCACACAGATCATCCAATCACACTACAGAGTAGTTAATATGAATGCAGAATATAAGATGGATTAAATACACCCCATCACCTACCTCGAACTAAGCTTGCATAACTCTATGCTTGAGCTTTGCCTTTTCATGCCCTTTTCGCTTGCTCATGGTCTAAAAGATGCATATAAATATTGCATTAATGAAATGACCTAACATGGTGAAGGTTATGAGCCACCCCCAACCACCTAAGGTCAGTTCATAATTATTCCTTAACTGTTCTTGGGCTATTTCCCTCATAATTTACCTAAAACTACCAATTTCGTGGAATGATTGGTGAATAAATGAAATACAAGACCAATTTCATGGTTAATAAATAAAACCCATCAACCTAAGGCTCAATTTCTGTCACACCCCGAATCCCAACGAGGCGTGATTGGCACCCGAAGCCGATATGGCCCGAGAGAACCAATCTTTGCTCATGAACATTAGTATGCATAACCTCGAATGAATAACATATTGTCTCATGTAATTGATGAAATGTAAAATACCATACATATACATATATAAAACTTGGCCGTTTGGGCCATCACGTTGCACCGAACGTACATATCTTACATCCATATACCCACTTAAGTCTACAAAAGCCTCTAAATACATACATGACCATTTCATAACGTCTACAACACCAAAACCAATGTACAACTTTGACTTGGAAAGTCCCGAAGCAACTAGGGCTCACCAAAAGTCTGCAAAGACTGTCAACTTACGGTGGAGGTCTACTAGTGCCTGCTCCTGCAACATGTAAAGTAAGTCCCCAAGAGGGGTCAATACGAAGAATGTACTGAGTATGCAAGGCCATAAACAAACTGTATCAATGCACAAGAACTTCAATGGAAATAATTATAAGAGAAACTCCACATATGGAGCCATGTACCTTTATTTATCATCTCCAATGAGTCGTACATAACAACAACAACCATGGATTCAATATAAGAGAAATAGCAAATGTGAATAACCTCTCTTTCTGTATGTGGAATACCATGTACATTACGTTCTTTCTTTCCTTCTCCTATACTTTACTTTTCCTTTTACAATGCTCATTATCATTATGATTAGTCATTCAACATACATCCACGTTTTCGGTGGGTCAACATACATCCACTCTATGGTGGGCCATAACATACATCCACTCTTTGGTGGGCAATAACGTACATCCACTCTATGGTGGGCAATAACATACATCCACTCTTTGGTGGGCAATAACATACATCCACTCTTTGGTGGGCAATAACATACATATACTCTTTGGTGGGCAATAACATACATCTACTCCATGGGTAGGTCAACATACATCCACTCTATGGTGGGTTAATAACATACATCTACTCCATGGGTAAGGTTAACATAACATAACATTGTTTCCTTTTCTTTCATTATTCTTTACTTCATTTCTCTTTCTTTCATACAATGAGTGGTACCTTGATGATAGAAACATTCTTGAAACTTGTAACACAAATATACATTACTTCCCATCTTTACTCTTGCAAGATCGGTATCTTTACTTGTGAGGGATAGGTACATTAACATACACATTACCTCTTTCATTACTTTTGAGAGATTGGTACATTTACTTATGAGAGATTGTTACAACTTTCTTGAAGCTTTGGATCAATAATAAATGAGTAAGAGACATATGAGTAACATTGTTGGAGACACAATATCATCAAGAACATAACACCATTGGAGCCATTAGACAATAAGCAATGATCAAGACACATGAACATAACCAAGATTGAAATCTTGGAACATAACCTCATTGGACTTTTGGAACATTACTAATGAATATGAGACATGCGTATAACTCTATTGGAACTTGGACTCGTAACATGGTTGGAACAATGCTATTCAACTAAACAAGCTCTCTTTACCTCATTGCTCTTGTTGGGATAATTCTATTAAGATCTACAACATGTGACAACTTAAGAACTTTCGCCCATAAATAAGAGATAAGTGGATCATAATTCATCTAAGAGTAACACACCGATGAATAACAATATATATCAACCTTTGTTGGAATACTATAGAACCCTTTTGGAATAGAACACTTTTGGAACCTTAAGGCAATGATCACTAAATACGATACATGTGGATATCAACTATTCACTCACTAGAAATGTGACACCTTAGAACCTTATAGAACTTTTAACATACTAGCCAATGATCATAAGTCAACCAATGGACATGAGTCATATGATTCTCCATTGACCAATGAGTAAAGGACATATGAGTAACTCTAGCCAACTGTCGGATACGAAATACCTTAGAGTATTTCGGAATCGAATGAGTACCATGACAATGTGAACACCATATGTTGTAGAAGGAAATAGAAGAATAACCTTACATACCTTTGCGTCTTACTATGCATACACAAGCTTATAGGAATATACAATAGTCCAGCTTCCTTCCTTACGTTTCACTCTACACTACAAGTACATAACAAAGCTTATATTAGCAACCAACTACCTTTCAATTGCACAAGATGATTATGAATCACATAGTTACTTTAGAACGTCATTTCGCCTTCTTACAATGTCATTTATCGCATCCACATTCCAACATTACCATAACATTCCACTCATTGACCAAGATTTCATACAACAATAGCATTCCGCAACACACTTACCCTTTATGCCTTCCCATGTCCATTCCGTCACATTTACACTTATCAATTTGCCTCATAACAACATATGAACAATCATACACATTTAATACAGTCAAACATTCCTTCATACTACACTTTAAAGTCATTAAAACGACATCACAAGTGGCTAATTATATCCAAAAAGGGTATAGGGGCCTTCGGTGATCAACGGGAGGCGAAAACACACAAAACGAAGATCTGGAGGTGACCTGCGCTGCCACCTACGCCCGCAGGTGGCAAGGTACGCTCGTAGATGCTCCTTGGAAGCATCCAGTGGCATCTGCATTGGCATCTGTGCCCACAGGTGCCTCCGTCTGCGGGGGCGGATGCCCGTTTGGTCTGAAATGGCTTCTTTTTGGGTCTTTTAATGCCATGAATGGTCCATGATCATAACCAAACTCATTTTAACATATTTTTGATCATATAACATGCCAACCATCAGCCATGGTCTCACAACACACATACAACACCCAAAATGACACTTTACGGCCAATATGCCACCAATACCATAACCAATTTCACAATAGAAATTCCAAACATTAAACACCATGACACATCAATGAAATACTATAATCACATCTCACATGTCAATATTAAATCCATCATGTTCACTTCCTTCAAGACCACAAGTGCATAATCAAGTTTACAAGACAAACCATACTCCAATTTAGCAAACATGTCACCTTACGCACATAGTGAATTCTCAATACATCACCAACATAACCAACATTATATAATCACTCTCTCATGCACATAATATATTAAATCATAAGCATAAACACTTACCAAAGTGTGCAAGATGATGATCTTGATCAAAAGGATGAAGGCCTTAGGGTTTGGTTGAAGAGATAATGTTGTGGAAAATTCTAAAATGGCATGGGTATTTTAAATGGATAAAAATCAGATTTATCCACCTTATATATAGCCTCAAGGGTCATAATTAGCCACAATAAATACATTTTGTTGACTTGGTCACAAGAATGGGTCAAGAATGCCCTTTTTGGGCCATGTCTTGCATGCTAATATTTGGGCCTTATTTAACTCATAATAAATTGTTAATTGAGCCCACCAAGTGAATGAATAATTCCTTATATACATATATATATATATATATATATATATATATATAGGTCCCCCAAGTCACTCTTATCTATCTCTTGGCATTAAATGCATGGTTGATTAGATTGGAAGAATGGGTCAATTTCTATGCTGGGCCATGTCTTCCTCATGAATTTGGGCTTCATTTAAGGCCCAATTTGCACAAGACTTTTAAATGTCCAAAATTTAATACATAAAGCCTACAAATTAATGCATAATTAATCAAATCTCTCATGTTTTCATATTTCCATAAATGTTACGGCTGTCAGCTAAACTCAGAAAGTATGGGGTGTTACATTCTCCCCCCCCCCTTAGAAACATTCGTCCTCGAATGTTAACATCGCTGTCTCATGTACAATATATGCATCCTTACATCATCATCACTATATACATACACTCGTAGATACTTGCTTATTCCCTCACTCTTAAACTGTGAACCTTTTCTTCTCATCATTTACTTACTAACCCTTGCACTTGTCGGTCTAGTATAGCCACAAACATCTCTTCCTAATGAGATCCTCCATAACTTGTATGATCCTACTGGGAGCAATATGAAATGAAACTCTTTTGCACCTCCAGCAAATTGCACATGGCACATTATCTAAGGCCAAATCCCTCTTGTTTTTTTTTTTTTCCAAATCCTATTACCTCTTTCATTAACAACGCTTTTAAGACTACTTACTCATCTATGATCACAACATCTACTATACCATTACGATATGTTCCTTCACTATACTAAACTCACCGACAGGTGAAAATATTTCTATTGACTTCACTCATAACCCCAGTGGACTATTAAATTCACAGTAGTCGATGGAGTAGAGCTCAAATCAATCAATACATATACATCATGTAAAATATGGTAATATACCTAAATACCTGTGCCGTCATCAGGAGGTGCTTCCTCATTCTGTCTATCCACTAAAGCATAAGTGCGGTTTTGAACCCCACTAGTACAGGCTGCTTCTCTGGCACCTCTACCGCGACCAGCAGACTGTACACCAGCTGCCGATACCACATTGGTTGATCCGATAGGCCGTGTCATACTACCCATAGGCCTCTGTGGGCATTCTCTCATCATGTGTCCTGACCTACCACATACAAAGCAAACATTCGTATCAAATCGGCATTCGCCTGCATGAAATCTCCCACAGCGCGGGCACAACTGATGAGAAGATCTCGTTGCCTGTGATCCATGAATCCCACTACTCTGTTCAGATCGACCACCTCTAGACCCTCGGAATTGAGAATGAGCACCTGCTGTGAAATAGGAGGATGAGGGTCTAGGCGGTAACATTCGAGATCCAAATTCTCTTGGGGACACCATAGACTGCCCCATAGGTTTGGCCCATTTTGATGGCCCTTTTTCAGTTTCCTGTGTCCTCCTTCTTTGCCTTTGATCCTCCATTTTCTGCGCAAAGGCCTGTATCTGAGCTATGTCCATATCTCGATTTAAGGCAGCAATAGTGCAGTCTCGTACCAAATAAGGCTCCAATCTGTCCACATATCGATGGACTCTATCTTCCATGGTGGCTACTACATTTGGAGCATATCTAGCCAAGGAATTAAACTGCAAACTATATTCTCTAACACTCATATTTCCTTGACACAAATGGAGAAATTGGTCCACACGTGCCTCCCGAATCTCATATGGGAGGTAATGATCAAGGAATGCTATTTTAAATTCTTCCCAACCAGCTGGGAGTACATCAATACCTCTTGATCTTTTCCATTCCTCATACCACAATATAGCCTCGCCCTTCAGTCTATACGGTGCTAGTTCAACCGTTTCTACACCTGTTACGTGCATCACCTCTAGTGCTCTTTGAACCTGGTCCACAAAATCCTGTGGATCTGCTTTCGGGTCGGACCCTGTGAATATGGGAGGTTCTAATTTTAAAAAGTCCTGTGTACGCCGACTAGCTGCTCTAGCTGCATCATCTTCATTTACCCTTAGACCAGTTCGTCCCTGTGTTTGTGCAGCCACTAACTGAGTCAACATATGTACTGCATTTCTTAGGTCCTGATTTGTGGCATTCATTGGTGGTTCTGCAGGTACTTCTCTACCAATTGGCTCTTCCGGGACTGGGAAGGTAGATGAAGACCGCGATGAAATTTTAGTGTTTGCTCCACCTTGACTAGCTTGGTCAGGTGGTACTCTGTTCATTCCTTCTCCAGCAGGCATATCAACCTTCTTACCTTTACCTCTTCCTCTTCTAGTGTTTGGCATTGTTACTATATCAAAGAGAAACAATTACCATGGTCAGACACAATTCAACTTACAACATTGGCTTTATTGCACGATCTAGAAGTGAAGAAAAGAAACAACATCTTAAATGTCCCGTAGCCTCCTACTTATAAATGTGGTGCACAACACATTGATAAGTAAGACTCTACTCAGAAACGGCTTTGTAGACACCCTTAGAACGAACTTATATGATACCACTTTGTCACACCCCGAATCCCAACGAGGCGTGATTGGCACCCGAAGCCGATATGGCCCAAGAGAACCAATCTTTGCTCATGAACATTAGTATGCATAACCTCGAATGAATAACATATTGTCTCATGTAATTGATGAAATGTAAAATACCATACATATACATATATAAAACTTGGCCGTTTGGGCCATCACGTCGCACCGAACGTACATATCTTACATCCATATAACCACTTAAGTCTACAAAAGCCTCTAAATACATACATGACCATTTCATAACATCTAAAACACCAAAACCAATGTACAACTTTGACTCGGAAAGTACCGAAGCAACTGGGGCTCACCAAAAGTCTGCAAAGACTGTCAACTTACGGTGGAGGTCTACTAGTGCCTGCGCCTGCAACATGTAAAGTAAGTCCCCAAGAGTGGTCAGTACGAAGAATGTACTGAGTATGCAAGGCCATAAACAAACTGTATCAATGCACAAGAACTTCAATGGAAATAATTATAAGAGAAACTCCACATATGGAGCCATGTACCTTTATTTATCATCTCCAATGAGTCGTACATAACAACAACAACCATGGAATCAATATAAGAGAAATAGTAAATGTGAATAACCTCTCTTTCTGTATGTGGAATACCATGTACATTACATTCTTTCTTTCCTTCGCCTATACTTTACTTTTCCTTTTACAATGCTCATTATCATTATGATTAGTCATTCAACATACATCCATGTTTTCGGTAGGTCAACATACATCCACTCTATGGTGGGCCATAACATACATCCACTCTTTGGTGGGCAATAACGTACATCCACTCTATGGTGGGCAATAACATACATCCACTCTTGGGTGGGCAATAACATACATCCACTCTTTGGTGGGCAATAACATACATCTACTCCATGGGTAGGTCAACATACATCCACTCTATGGTGGGTTAATAACATACATCTACTCCATGGGTAGGGTTAATATAACATAACATTGTTTCCTTTTCTTTCATTATTCTTTACTTCATTTCTCTTTCTTTCATACAATGAGTGGTACCTTGATGATAGAAACATTCTTGAAACTTGTAACACAAATATACATTACTTCCCATCTTTACTCTTGCAAGATCGGTATCTTTACTTGTGAGGGATAGGTACATTAACATGCACATTACCTCTTTTATTACTTTTGAGAGATTGGTACATTTACTTATGAGAGATTGTTACAACTTTCTTGAAGCTTTGGATCAATAATAAATGAGTAAGAGACATATGAGTAACATTGTTGGAGACACAATATCATCAAGAACATAACACCATTGGAGCCATTAGACAATAAGCAATGATCAAGACACATGAACATAACCAAGATTGAAATCTTGGAACATAACCTCATTGGACTTTTGGAACATTACTAATGAATATGAGACATGTGTATAACTCTATTGGAACTTGGACTCGTAACATGGTTGGAATAATGCTATTCAACTAAACAAGCTCTCTTTACCTCATTGCTCTTGTTGGGATAATTCTCTTAAGATCTACAACATGTGACAACTTAAGAACTTCCGCCCATAAATAAGAGATAAGTGGATCATAATTCATCTAAGAGTAACACACCGATGAATAACAATATATATCAACCTTTGTTGGAATACTATAGAACCCCCTTGGAATAGAACACTTTTGGAACCTTAAGGCAATGATCACTAAATACGATACATGTGGATATCAACTATTCACTCACTAGAAATGTGACACCTTAGAACCTTATAGAAATTTTAACATACTAGCCAATGATCATAAGTCAACCAATGGACATGAGTCATATGATTCTCCATTGACCAATGAGTAAAGGACATATGAGTAACTCTAGCCAACTGTCGGATACAGAATACCTTAGAGTATTTCGGAATCGAATGAGTACCATGACAATGTGAACACCATATGTTGTAGAAGGAAATAGAAGAATAACCTTACATACCTTTGTGTCTTACTATGCATACACAAGCTTATAGGTATATACAATAGTTCAGCTTCCTTCCTTAAGTTTCACTCTATACTACAAGTACATAACAAAGCTTATATTAGCAACCAACTACCTTTCAATTGCACAAGATGATTATGAATTACATAGTTACTTTAGAACGTCATTTCGCCTTCTTAAAATGTCATTTATCGCATCCACATGCCAACATTACCATAACATTCCACTCATTGACCAAGATTTCATACAACAATAGCATTCCGCAACACACTTACCCTTTATGCCTTCCCATGTCCATTCCGTCACATTTACGCTTATCAATTTGCCTCATAACAACATATGAACAATCATACACATTTAATACAGTCCAAAATTCCTTCATACGACACTTTAAAGTCATTAAAACGACATCACAAGTGGCTAATTATATCCAAAAAGGGTATAGGGGCCTTCGGGGATCAACGGGAGGCGAAAACACACAAAATGAAGATCTGGAGGTGACCTGTGCTGACACCTGCGCCCTCAGGTGGCAAGGTGCACGCGTATATGCTCCTTGTCAGCATCCGTCTGCGGGGCGGATGCCCGTTTGGTCCAAAATGGCTTCTTTTTGGGTCTTTTAATGCCATGAATGGTCCATAATCATAACCAAACTCATTTTAACATATTTTTGATCATATAACATGCCAACCATCAGCCATGGTCTCACAACACACATACAACACCCAAAATGACACTTTACGGCCAATATGCCACCAATACCATAACCAATTTCACAATAGAAATTCCAAACATTAAACACCATGAAACATCAAGGAAATAATATAATCACATCTCACATGTAAATATTAAATCCATCATGTTCACTTCCTTCAAGACCACAAGTGCATAATCAAGTTTACAAGACAAACCATACTCCGATTTAGCAAACATGTCACCTTACGCACATAGTGAATTCTCAATACATCACCAACATAACCAACATCATATAATCACTCTATAATGCACATAATATATTAAATCATAAGCATAAACACTTACCAAAGTGTGCAAGATGATGATCTTGATCAAAAGGATGAAGGCCTTAGGGTTTGGTTGAAGAGATAATGTTGTGGAAAATTCTAAAATGGCATGGGTGTTTTAAATGGATAAAAATCAGATTTATACACCTTATATATAGCCTCAAGGGTCATACTTAGCCACAATAAATACATTTTGTTGACTTGGTCACAAGAATGGGTCAAGAATGCCCTTTTTGGGCCATGTCTTGCATGCTAATATTTGGGCCTTATTTAACTCATAATAAATTGTTAATTGAGCCCACGAAGTGAATGAATAATTCCTTATATACATATATATATGTATATATATATATATAGGTCCCCCAAGTCACTCTTATCCATCTCTTGGCATTAAATGCATGGTTGATTGGTCAAATGGAAGATTGGAAGAATGGGTCAATTTCTATGTTGGGCCATGTCTTCCTCATGAATTTGGGCTTCATTTAAGGCCCAATTTGCACAAGACTTTTAAATGTCCAAAATTTAATACATAAAGCCTACAACTTAATGCATAATTAATCAAATCTCTCATGTTTTCATATTTCCATAAATGTTACGGCTGTCAGCTAAACTCAGAAATGTACGGGGTGTTACAATTTCACCCTTGCACCAGCAAAACATACCAAAATCCACCCTAAAACCCTCCCCAAGTTTCATAACTTATGCCTTCTAAGGATCAAGAAGTAATTACAAATGGAGGTAAACCTGTATTTTTTCCCTAAATTGCCTTACTCTTGCCCCAAAATGAGTTTATGAAATAATAAACTATTTTAGGGTTTTTACCCTTTAATCGTTGATTTTTACCGCTGTAGCGGTACTTGACCACTATAGTGGTACCGCTATAGCGTTTGATCACTGCTATAGTGTCCTTGACCACTTTTGACCACCACTATAACAATAATTATTTCGCTATACCGGTCTTTGCTATAGCATTGTGTCACCCGCTATAGCGGTGTCGATGGTACAGAATGTCTGTCTTCACCCAAAAATCTCACTTTTTACAACACTCATTAATCCCGGGACATTCCTAACAATTTCCTTTATGCTAAGGTCAATTTTGGGAGTTCTAGTCTAAAATTTGTAACTTCCAAACCGAAAGGAATTTAGACACAAAATTTGGAACGTAAGTCTTTTACATAATGACCAAGAGGGTCGTTATAAGTTTAGTAACCACTTAAGATATAAATAGATTGTATTTATAAATGAGTAATTAAAAAGAGGAATTTTGGTTTAATTACTATGTAATGTGAATGAAATTAAACTTTCGAACATGCTTATTGGTGAGTATATTTTTCCTTGTGAGTATTTAAGTCTAATGTAGCATAATTAGGGTAGGTAGGAAACTTATCATGTAAATCATGCTATAAGTTGTGTAAATTCTCTATGTTTACATTATTTGGGTTGATTATCATTATTCTGATGCCTGTGTGGGGCTTGTGTGAACCTTATTATTGATTTGGTTGATAATTATTATTATTGTGATGTCCGAGTAGGGGCTTGTATTGACCTTATTATTAATTTGAGAGATTATTATCACTGTAATGCCCATGCGGGGGATGATGTTAGTCTTCGTTAAGTATTAGTAGTGACTTAGTAATATTATTGTGATGCCCCTACAGGGGCTTGTATCATGATTTATTGAGATTTAGGTGACTTGGGTTCAATTGTATCATTGTTAAACTGATTATTGTGCATTGTTGATTTTGCCAAGAATCATGCATAACCATTCATCTCTCATTTTCATAGAACTGGTACTACCACGGAACTTGGATTTTTTGTAAAAGAAAATGAACTATTTTATAAAATGCCTTAGCTGAGGAAAGTGCCAACAAGGTTGATTGATGATATTGTGATTACTATATGGGTTGTGAACCCCTCATGGGTCCTCTCCTGGAGCTTAGGCTCGGAAGGTGTATACAAGTTGTACTTTGGTTATTACATTTCATCTCATATCACCACATTGAATTACATTTAACTTTCTTTTTGATGATATTATGGTCGAGATATTATTATATGTTCTGTATTGATTATGACTTGATCCATTGAGACTGTTGTGCCAAATCTATTGGTTGCATGATATGCACTTTCTCTATCTGATCTTAGATTGTAGGTTTGGTATGGTGAGTGGATATAATATACCTTGTTGGTGAAATTCCCTCCTGATGTGACTTATTACTATTATGGTTGAGCTTTAACATGTACGTGTCTGCCTTAATTGAACTGATTCGACTATCTTATTAATTATTGTTATCGTCTAGAATAGGCTTGGACTTTTTTGAGTGCAGGTTTATTTAGGGTAATCTTGGATGGTTGTTGTGGTGGTTCTGTCCATCACTTTGGATTAGGTTTGATTGTCGACGATGCTTGCTGAGTACATGTATACCATACGCATCGCTTGCTTTTCTTTCATTTTCTACACTACATACATGAATTGAGCGAGTGGCAGAGAGTTTATAATGACTCCTAGTGTCGGCTTTTCCAAAGATTGAGGTAGCAGTTAAAGGATATCAGAGATTACTCAAATCTATCCTTATTTTAATCTCTTACTTGTTCGCATTTGAGATACTCTAGTCTATTTCATTATACTTGGTATTAGAGGCTTGTACTATGACAACCAGAACTGAGATATTATGCGGATATTGTACCTCTTTGTCATGCCTTGAGAGTACACCCTGGTTGTAACATGGTGCTTAAGACTACAAACAACCCCAATCTAACCCATGGTACTAGCATGACACTAGAACATGTACTGAAAATCTGTGGGGGAGCTAAACAACAATTCTCATAACTAAAAAAGTCTGAAATAACTAGAATATGAGTATATAATTTGAATCATGTTTGAACTAGATAAAAACTAAAATATTTAACCCTGTCTGAAAGCCTTTAACTAATCTGACGAGTGTCTGGGACAAGTTCCGAGCTAACTCTAAATAACTAAAACCATAATAAATGTCTGGATAAGCATGATAAGAAAAGAGTTGTTCTCAAAAGATGAGGAATCACCACAAGCTAGCTTGACTGTCATAAGAAAGAATTTAACTGTCTGGCTAAGTATGGTCACCGGGACCTATATTATAATAGGACATAGTGCAAAAGAAGAGTTTACAGTCAGTACTTTGAATGTACTGAGCATGTGAGATATGCTAAACTCATGAACAACACTTAAACCATATTTTAAAATTGTGTTTGGATGCAATAAGTAAAATCATGGAAATACCATATCTGAAATCTGAGAATGCAAACATTTAAGGAATACATTATAGAAAACTGTAAGACATAAATCATTTACATTTACCAACTTATGAGCTAAAATAATTCAAAACTGGAAAGCTGAGGAAGTATATGTATTTCATATGATTTAAAACTGATACTGGGGAAAATATCAAAGTTGTAGTACAATGATCCAAAGTAAATCATAAACTGTAAGCATAAGGTATAACTGTAAGTCATGAAATAACTCAATGTAAATGAAGTTGTGGATCAAGTACATAAGTCTTGTTAAAACTATTTCTGTGGGAGGTTCTCTTAACCGACATAAACCATGTGAGAAACATGAAATCCAACCTATAACCCTATTTGGGAGGGTGTCTTATACTTTGCCGAGGGTAAGAACCATGACTATCATGAATTTACTCATGAGCCCATTCGGGCAAACAGAGAGACTCTTAACTGGTGAGGACGCCTTATCCTATGGTGAGAACGTAGTTTGAAAATTGGGTTATATGAACCTGTATCTGGTCTATGCTAGTACTACTCCTAAAACCATATACATATGCTCATAATTATACGGAGGTCTGAAGGAAACACATGAACTAGTTCAATTACTGTTGACTGAATATAACTGAAATCATGGAACTAGTCAAGTGAATTATATTGTTTATGAAAGTCATAAACTCATGGTGTAATGGGTAGTTTTCTAAAAACATGACAAATTTGGATAATTAATGCTAATTTCATAAAAATCTAGGATCCCATGTTCATACTATGCCAAGTAATTTGAAATCTAGCAAAAACATATATCATTACTTGTATAATATGGAGAACATTGGAGTAATTGAAATCATGCATAAAAAGTGAAATTCATAGTCATAGAGATATTCTAAATAATAGATACTAAAAAGATTATAATTTGGATATTTGGGTTATTTCCCTAAATCATGGGATTCATAAGAAAACTGTAATTTGAAACCAACTTTAGGCATGAGGGTGAAAGGAGACCCTCATTGAAACCCCATATAACTGAAATTGACAAATTCTTGGAGAAAATATTGAACTTGGGAGCTTTGGGATTTGAAAACCCTTCTTGAGTTCTTGGGTTTTGGGAGAGAAGACGGTTGAGGGTTTTGAGATGAATCTAAGTGTATTGGGACAAATTCAGGGATTAAAAATGGATTGAGAAAGTTACATGGGGTGAAAGGACTAGTTTGACCATAATTTAATAAGAGAAAAGTATATTCTTATGCCTGGGAGGGGACCTTCATGCCGCACACCACAATACAGGGGCTAACTAGTGGCTTCCTTACACAAGCTCCTCCCTGCGCTGCCCAACGCGCCCCTATACTAAAATGCCCAAATCTTTTTACTCCAAATATAAATTGATAAACAGTCAGTGGAATTGGAAAGAAGACTCAAAAACCTTTAATTTGGTGGGTAATGGTCCATGTAAATCTTCATATTCTAGGAGTAATGCTCCTTTTAAGTTTACACTAGTGAAATTTTATACGGAAACTCAATCGGTAAGGAAGATTTCTAATTAACTTTATGCTAGAGGTTCCTTATGACCACAACTTATATCGATATCTTTTCCCACACTAAAGAATTGAACTTAACACCTATTTAAAATTAGAAATCATCAGATTAAGGTCTATACATATTTGAAGAACTGTTCGGATCTTAACTTAGAATTTTTAGGGTGTTACACGCTTTTATATTATTTGGAGATTATTTCCATTTCTTACTTCCTCCGCTTTTGATTTTACTTTGATAATCGTGTTTAGGTTGGGAATGGCTTACCTATACTAAAGGGTATAATAGGTGTCCTGACAACCCTGATCCTAGCCCCAAGGAAATGAAATACATGTGATATAGGCATACACTCCGATCCTAACCCTAAGGGCATAAAATGCATGTGGTGTAGGCGTACACCTCAATCCTAGCCCCAAGGGAATGAAATGTATATGTTATAGGCATACACCTCGATAATAGTCCCAAGAACATGAAATACATATGGTGTAGGTATACATCCCGATTCCTAACCTCAAGGGCAAGAAATGCAATGCATATGCAGTGTATGTATGTCGTGGGCAATCAATACGAAAATCATACCAAAACAACAATATCACCTAACAGTCAGTTCATAATAGAAACAAGTAAATTATTATGTGATCCGACATGACCACCATGATATCTAAAAGCACGCTAATTGTTATGCGAGACAACAAGACCACCATGATATCTAAAAGTATGTAAATTGCTATGCTGGCCAAAATGTCTACCATGATATCTAAAAGCACATAAATTGCTATGTGGGTCGACAAGGCCATCATGATATATTATAGAACGTAAATCACTATACAGGCCAACAAGTTCACCATGATATCTATAACAGGAAGTAAAGCATGAACATGTATTTACGCTAAATAGAGACCCCACTAGTAACACATATCTAACACTACCTCCTTTTTACCACAATCATAATACTCTTATCAACCCAACCATCACAAAAATTCAAGAATCACAATAATATATACAACCTCCTTTTACTCCCTAACTTGACTCAGGACCGATATCACGGCTTATGATTTTTTAATACTAACAACACCAGGAACAATCTAGTTACACCTAATAACTTACTCTTTGATAGCACACCAGATCCAACATGACATATCTAATGGAATCATCCCAAAAAAGAAAGAAGTATCCTTAACATACCTTAGCGTTCATCTACCGAAGCCACCACTAACTCCGTCTACCCAATTCCTTTGGCCAAAACTTATGATTTTTTTCAATTTGGAATTCCTACGATATGAAGATGTAGAAAATAACAGAGAAATCATGAAACTTGACTCGGAAAGAGCACACTTTGCGATTTTTGAAGATAGAATAGTATATATAAAAAGAGGAAAAGGGAGTGATGCTGCTAAAATCATATTCGAATGGATGCTTGCAAATTCATTTTTTTAAAGATATGAAGCATAGGTATACACATATCTATAGATGTATAGTGTAGATGCAATATTTTTCTAAAAAAATGTAATAAATAAGTTGTTGGTTATGAAATACATCACTTAAAATAAAAGGATGGTTCTATGTAATGCAAAATGAACGAAAATTTTAATAGTATCTATATAAACATATTGTTTCAGCAAAATAGGTCTCTTGACCTATATAAAGTGGACAATTTTTGACAAATATTTGATCACCACAATAATAACTAATAATAAATTCTAAAAATGTTGAACACCAATTAATAAATGTGTTGTCCTCCTCTATGCCTTCAACTTGGAAAGGTCAGCCAACACCACCTTTCACTTTATTTATGCCATTTTATATATACTCAGGTATTGGGTAGGTTCATGGTAAAACAATTATAAGTTTTTGAATAAACAATTATAAGTATTAGAATACATCAAAATTAATAGAAAATTATTTCAAATAAAGTTTTGCCGCATATAATAATAATTTTTCAACACAACTAGACTCACTATTTTTGTTAAAATATTAATATGTTATAAGATTATAAAATAAATACGTACACAAATATGTTGTAACTAATTTTTTTTTTATATATTTAAGATACTTTAGGAAGACTATAAATTTCTTTATACTTTTCACAAACTTTAATCTAAATTAGATATTCCCTAACACCTGCGGTATTAATAAAACTTTTAATGTTAGGCTCTTAAGCCTTCGACACGGGACAGAAGACACTTCAAAACAGCACGGGTGTTACACGAGGGAACATAGATAGTTTGTACTTGGTGAACTATTCAATATCTTTATTTGATAATTTAGTTGTAATTTCCCCTTGTAATGTATTAGTGAGTTGGATTTTGAGGCTACCTCATTTTAAATGAACTATATTATTTTAATAGACATACGCACTTTGTATGAGAAGAACCTTCATGTTTAAATTATTTTATATGATCTGCATAGAAGCAATATTATTGGGAGTGTGCATTGTAGTTAGGTAAAGTGAGTAAGTGTCTTCTTAGTTGTTTGGAGATGAACAAATGTTTAAGTGTGGAGGGGTGATGTTGGCTAAATTTACACTTTTTAGCTATTTTTCACCCATATTTGTGCTTTTGTTTAGAGTGTATCCTAGCTTTATACTTCTTATTTTCACTCAATTATATGATTTTGAGCTTATGAAGAATTTTGTGCTTTGTAGGTTAAAAGAGTAAAAATAATACTGTGTATGGAGCTTAAAATGAAAGAAATATGCAAAACAAAGGCCAAAGCAAGGTGCAGAGGTTGTCAGGCGAGCTGGAATGTGAAGGGTGGTTGAAAATACACCCGCTCTGAATTTTGACCCTTGATAAAGTCAAAACCAAGGCAAACCAATAAGCCTCATGATGCGAGGCCATAGTGAGACAAGCTGCCTCACGACACAAAGCCCTCTAGGGCGAAGTGATTCTGCCTTTTTCAACTCTGACTTGCTGGTCCTATTAGGTATTTTTAAAACATTATAAACAAGAACACTTAGTTAATTTTAAAAGGATACAAGTATTCTTTGGATCAAAAAGAAAAAACAAACATGTATTCTCTAGGGTTATCAATTTAACACTTTTCTTAGATTAATTCTTGTGTGTAATCGAGTTATGAGCGGCTAAAAGCCCTCCATCAAGAGTTATGGTCAATTTATGAACATCCTCATCTCGTTTATTGATGGTATAGTGGATTCTACCATTTATGTGTTGTTCTCTTAGCCTTATGCTCGACTATTCTATTGACCGACCACCAATTTGGATAAATGAATAATTTCTAGTATAACTAGACATGGTAAAGCTAGGGATAGCATGGGTTAAGGGGAATAGGATTTTTCTGTGGATGAACTAGAGGCTTTGACAGAAACACACCTGCTTTGCTCTGCTTGGGTCAGGTACATAAATATATATAAATTCATTTGGAGTGGTTTACCACATTCCAGATTAATGACATAGGTGTGAGACCAAACTGGGTAGGTCATTATATGGCTCAAAAGACCATATTTATATTATCAACTTTGTGATTCAACAATACCAATAGATATCTTAAACTGCTTAACGACTGTAACGAGACAAGATGGGAATATGAAATGCACCATAACCTAGGACTTAACAAAAACTGTGAACAAATCCTAAAATACTCATAAAATTTACTTTTATTATTCTTAGTTTAAATCTTTATTAGTATACGCAACCAAAATAAAACTCCTGAATTGGACAATAATATTTTGTATGTTAATATAGTAATCAACAAATATCAGTAATTAAGTCCTTGTGGGATCGATAAACCTAACTGTAAAAGTAATCACTTATTACTTGCCATCACGTACACTATCATGTGTTTTGGAAGGATGAACAAAGCATGGATAAGAAGAAAAAGTTGTTTGATCTTTAATAATACATTTGTGATATTCATTCAACCTTGAATCACCACGTCTATCAAGTAAAAATTACTCAACAATATGAATTTCAACAAATCTTCTTCACAATTCAAATAGTTCCCATCTTTCCTCAGTGGCTTTGACTTTATCTCAAATACTCACGAAGATCTTTCAAATTTATATCAGTCTTATCAAATTGATTCTTATAAAGCTTGCACTATATTTTTGGTAGTACAACAATTTTTAGTAGTGTGATCCTAAGATTGTTTATTTCATGAAAGTCTTTTAAACTGAAAGTCACCATTCATCTAGAATTTTTAAAAGAATGATATCTCGATTATTAAAAAATACATAAAACAACATGTAGTGACCTATACCATCAATATAGAATTGCTTGTGTGTAAGAATTTGGATTGAGTTATCCCTAGGAGGAGAGTTATAAAAATCTTGGGCTAGGATGAATTCGGATGAAATTTGAGTATCGTGTGGTGTAGAGACCCATGGTTTCTTGTTATGGTTGGTATGTTGGTTTTTTAGGTGTTTTGTAATAGATAAGAAGTTTAGTGATCTATAGAAAATTAAAAAATGAAATTTGGGTGTACAGAACTCCGATTATAGTGTTTGCCACGATAGGATAAATTTGTATTGTTGAAATATAAAATTTGCATTGTAAAAGAGGAAAAATATAGAATTTCTCCTGATCTACTATATAGTATCTATTGTAGCGGCCCTGGGGTCAGTACATCAGGACCTTTGTAGCGGTAGGGTGACCACTGTAGAGGTTAACAACTTATGTGAAGGACCGCTATGGTGGGCCTCTTGGATGCTATAGTGATACCACTATAGCGGGTGGGGGGATGCTATAGCGTACATTGGGCAGTTTAATTTATGAGCTTTGATTTTTGATACTCCCCCCTTTTCAAAAAGAATGACCTAGTTTGACTTGGTATGGAGTTTAAGAAAATAAAGAGAACTTTTGAATCTTGTGGTCCTAAATTAAAGTTATGGCAAATGTACCAAAATGCCCTTGAATCTTGTGGTGTTAAACGTTCCACATGAAATTTGAAATTAAAGTGTTTCCAAAAAAAGAAAGAGGTCATTCTTTTTTAAACGGACTAAAAAGGAAAGTAGGTCATTCTTTTTGAAACGGAGGGAGTACTATTTTCTACCAAAAACTTCCAAAATACATCCTAGGGCTATGTGATTTTATCTAATTTATGGTGATTTCCCTCATTGAGGTAACATTATTCCACCATTCTATCATAGATTAACTTCTTTAATCACTAGAATTGTAAGTTTGGAAGAAATTCATGGGTTAAGTCCTAAAAATGATGAATTGAAGAGAATTTCCCTGGGTAGGCTTAAAATCAATTGTAAATGATTCTAGGTTGTTAGACTTAACTTCCTAACATAGAATTCTTCCTCTTTAATGTTAGTTAAGAGTAAATTAGGTGGACTAACGGGTGAAAACCCCGAATTCATAGTTTACTCTATAAACAAAACCTCTGGATTTTAGTTCCTCATGCTTGTAATAGAGATTAAGTTATTAATTTCTCCTCATTTACTATTTTTACATCGAGAACAGCCAGAAAAGGCATGAAAAGGAAAAGATTTGGTGAATTAGAGCATTCTGGGCTTACGTTTGAGGTAGGTTATGGTTTAAATTGTAGTTATAGACTTAATTTGATTTTTGTGCCTATCCATGAGTTGAATAATTTTAAATTAGCCTTTGGGCATACTTGTGTTGATGAATTAAATTGGTAATTGATTTCATTCATATAAATAATGAACCTTGTATTTGACAAAGTGTCCAGATAAATAGTGTCATGGCATATTTGGTGAACTTCATCATATTATTGTTGATATTGGTTGAGATATTCACATATTGTGATATCCGTAGGGTCGGGTACCACATTGTACGTGCTTCTTATAGCTTGATATTCTGAGGGTCGGGTACCACGCTGGTACGGTAGATGGACTGAGCTGATCCCCTACAGGTCATGACTATTGGGCATATAAGATTCCTTGGTATGAGTGTACACATTTCATGATCGAGTTAATGACCAGGATGCATTATTTCATATCATTCATTCATTGAATGTATGATTGTTTGTATAAGTCTTGTGTTAAATAGAAGTAGCATGAGACTACTTGTAATATGGTTGGATGAACATAAATTGGTATGTTACACTTATGACAATTAGAGGGTCATAAGATCTCCCTTATTGTGATTTAACTTAGCTTGAGATGGTAGTATAATGGTATTAGCAAGCTACTTATTTGTACTATTATATTAATGGGTTACGTAAGAGGTTATTCTACGGATAGTAGTAAATTACGGTTAAATTACTGATTACGTATTGATTGTTAGTTGATCTTATTTGATTTACGTTTATGTATAGTTTTTAAGATAAGTCGACCAATGATACCTACCAGTACATAGTGTTTGTGTTGATACTACATGTGCTCTTCTTTTTGTTGAGTGCAGAAAGTGTTCCAGTGACTAAAGCGAGACCTCAGATTTAGTTTGTGACTAGCAGTTTATCGATAAAGTATGAGCACCTACCTTCAGGCATCCATCGGATCTTCTAATTGATCATGTCCACTCTTTTGGATAATGATACTCCTTATTTAGTTGATTTTGAGATATTTATTTCAGACCTTGGTTTTGGTTTTAAGAATGTTCTTGTACGGTGAGTTTTGGATCCTTGGGATAATGTAATCAGTAGTTATTTCGATACAATTATCGATTATTTGAGTTATGGAGATTAAATATTTTTTCTTTTAAATGAGATTATTATTTATCATTACTTAAAATAGTTATATGATTAGGTTGGTAACTTGGGTTCAATGATTCTCCCATCGGAGGGTTAGTGTGGGTTCCACTCATGACTATTTGGTCATTAAAAAAATTGTATCAGAGCCTTAGGTGTGTCAATCTTGTCGTACAAGAATGAAGCTAGTAGAGTATTGCAAAATGGTATGGAGACATTTGTACTTTTCTTTGAGAGGCTACAGTACTTTAGGAAATTTCGCTCTTCTTCTTTGTTTCGTGTTAGTACCTAATTCCAATAGGTATCTGGTGGTTTAAATTGGTATCTGACTCCTTTCACTCTTGTCCAGCTGATGGTCAATACACACACAAACAAGACAGCAACAGTACTCTAGCCAGCCACTGGGGCCATGGTATGGGGTAGAGTTAGAGAAAGAGAGAAAGGAAGAGGAAGAGGAAGACCGGGAACACCCACCAGGGGTGGAGCCCAGGCTGCCGGAGGCCTGCCTAGGCAGAGATCACCGTCTTCTCCCCTATATGAGAATGCTTCGAATATGGATCAGAATGAGGATGTGATATTAGAGGATTTTCATGGTAAAATAATAATAAGTTTTTGAATAGATCACAATTAATAGAAAATTATTTTAAATAAAGTTTACCACATATAATAACAAGTTTTCAACATAACTAGACTCACTATTTTTGTTAAAATATTAATATGTTATAAAATTATAAATAATTACATACACAAATATATTGTAACTAAATTTTTTTTATAGATATTTAAGATACTTTAGGACGACTATAAATATCTGTATACCTTTCACAAACTTTAATTTAAATTAGATATTCTCTAACACGTGCGGTATTAATAAAACTCTAAATGTTAGGCTCGTAAGCCTTCGAAATGGGACAAGAGACACCTCAAAACACCAAGGGTGTTACACGAGGGCACATAGATAGTTTGTACTTGGTGACCTATTCAATATCTTTATTTGATAATTTAGTTGTAATTTCCCCTTGTAATGTGTTAGTGAGTCAGCTTTTGAGGCTACTTCATTTGAATGAACTATCTTATTTTAATATACGTACGCACTTTGTATAAGAAGAATCATCAAATTGAAAGTATTTTATATGATCTACATAGAAGCAATATTGTTGGGAGTATGCATTGTAGTTGGGTAAAGTGAGTGAGTGTCTTCTTAGTTGTTTGGGGATGAACAAATGTTTAAGTGTGGAGTGGTGATGTTGGCTAAACTTACACTATTTTTAGCTGTTTTTCACCCATGTTTATGCTTTGTTTAGTTTGTATCCTAGTTTTATACTTCTTTTTTCACTCAATTACATGGTTTTGAGCTTATGAATGTAGTTATGTGCTTTGTAGGTGAAAGGAGTAAAAAAAAAATACTATGTATGGAGCTTAAAATGAAATAAATATGCAAAACAAAATCCAAAGCAAGTTCCAGAGGTTTTCAGGTGAGCTGATATATTAGGGGTGGTTGAAAATACACCCGCTCTGAATTTTGACCCTTGATGGAGTTAATACCAAGGCAAACCAATATGCCTTGCGCTGAGAGGTTATGGCGAGACAAGCTGCCTCGCGACACAAGTCCCTTTAGGGTGAAGTGATTCTACCTTTTTCAACTCTGACTTGTTGGTCCTCTTAGGTATTTTTAAAACATATGGAGCACAGAGTAAGAACAAGCATGCATTTTCTAGGGTTTTCTATTTAACTCTTTTCTTAGATTAATTCTTGTTAAAGTTTTATTAAGTTTATGTAATAGACTTATGAGAAGCTAAAGACCCTCTATATAGGGTAATGATAAATGTATGAACATCTTCATCTTGTTTATTGATTATTTATCAAATTCTACCATTTATGTGTTGTTCTCTTAGCCTTATGATCGACTATTAGATTTACTGACGACTAATTTGGATAAATGAATAATTTCTAGCGGAACTAGACATGGGAAAGCTAGGGATAACATGGGTTAAGAGGAGTAGGATTTTTTTGTGGATGAACTAGTGGCTTTGACAGAAACACACCTGGTTTACTCTGCTTGGGTTAGATACATAAATATATATAAATGCATTTGGAGTGGTTTACCACATTCCTGCTTAATGACATAGGTGTTAGGCAAAACTGGGTAGGTCACTATATGGCTCAAAATACTATATTTATATTATCAACTTTGTGATTCAACAATACCAATAGATATCTTAAACTGCTTAACGATGGTAATGAGACAAAATGGGAATATGAAATGCACCATAACCTAGGACTTAAACAAAATCTGTGAATAACGCCTAAAATACTTATCAACTTTACTTCTATTGTTCTTAGTTTAAATCTTTATTAGTATACACAACCAAAACAAAAATTCTTGAATTGTACAATACTATTTTGTATGTTAATATAGAATCAACAAATATCAGCAATTAAGTCCTTGTGGGATCGATAAACCTAACTGCAAAAGTAATCACTTATAACTTGCAACCACGTACACTATCATGTATGTTGGGAGGATGAACAAAGCATGGATAAGAATTACAAGTTTTTCGATCTTTAATAATACATATGTGATATTCATTCAACTTTGAATCACCACGACTGCCAAGTAAAATTTACTCAACAATATGAATTTCAGCAAATCTTCTTCACAATTTAGATAGTTCCCATCTTTCCTCAGTGGCTTTGACTTCAATCTCAAATACTCATGAAGATCTTTCAACTTTATATCAGTCTTATCAAATTGATTTTTATAAAGCTTGTACTATGTTTTTGGTGGTACATCAATGTTTAGTAGTGTGATCCTAAGATTGTTTATTTCTTGAAGGTCTTTTAAACTGAAAGTCACCATTCATTTAGAACTTTTGAAAGAATGATATCTCAATTATTAAAAAATACATGAAAAAAATGTAATGAACCATTCCATTGATATAGCATTGCCTGTGGTGTAAGAGTTTGGATTGAGTTATCCTAAGGAGGAGAGTTATGAAAATCTCGGGCTAGGGTAAATTTAGACGAAATTTGAGTATCATGTGGTGTAGAGACCCTTGATTCTTGTGGTGGTTGGTATGTTGGTTTTATAGGTGTGATGTAATATATAAAATTTTTAGTGATATATAAAACTTACGGAATGAAATTTGGGTGTACAAAACTCCGATTATAGTATTCGCCATGATAGGATAAATGCGTATTGTTGAAATATAAAGTTTGAGTTGTAAAAGGGGGAAAATATATAAGTTTCCCCTTAGATACTATTTGAGTTTGTGTTGCTAGACTTGACTTCCTAACTTAATTTTTTTTCTCTTTAATGTAAGTTATGAGTAAATTAGGTGGATTAATGGGTGAAAATCCCAAATTAGTTTAGACTATGAACTAGGTCAAAACCTATGGATTTTAGTTCCTCGTTCTTGTAATGGGGAGTAAGTTATTAATTTCTCCTTATTTACTATTTTTAGATCGAGAAAAGTTAGAAAAGGCAAGAAAAGGGAAAGCTTTAGCGAATTAGAGCATTTCGGGCTGACGTTTGAGGTTAGTTATGTTTTAAATTGTAGTTATAGACTAAATTTGATTTCCATGCCTATCCATGAGCTGAATAATTATAAATTAGCCTTCAGAAATACTTGTGATTGATGAATTGACTTGGTAATTAATTTCATTCATATAAATGATGAACCTTGATTTGACTAAGTATCTAGATAAATTGTGTCATGACATATTTGGTGCACTTCATCATATTATAGTTGATGTTGATTGAGATGTTCATATATTGTGATATCCGGAGGGGTAGGGTACCATATCGTACGTGTTGCTTATAACTTGATACTTTAAAGGTCGGGTACCACGCTGGTACGGTACATGGACTGAACTCATCTCTTGGAGGTCATAATTATTGGGCATATAAGAATCCTTGGTATGAGTGTACACTTTTCATGATCGAGTTGATGATCATGATGCATTGTTTCATATCATTAATTCATTGATTGTATGGTTGTTTGTATAAGTGTTGTGTCAAATAGAAGTAGCATGAGACTACTTGTGAGATGGTTGGATGAACGTAACTTGATATTTTATATTTGTGATAATTAGAGGGTCATAGGATCTTACCTTATTGTGATTTAACATAGCTTGATATGGTAGTATAATTTTGTTAATAGGCTACTTATTTGTACTATTATGTGAATGGGTTACGCAAGAGGTTATTATATGGATAGTAGTAAATTATGGTGAAATTACTAATTATGTCCTGATTGTTAGTTGCTCTTATTTAATTTATGTTTATGTATAGTTTTTAAGTTAAGACGTCCGGTGATACCTACCAGTGTGTTGATACAACATGTACTCTTCCTCTTATTTAGTGCAAAAAGTATTCCAGGGACTAAAACGAGACCTCGTATTTAGTTTGTGACTAGTAACTTATCGATTCCAGGATGAGCACCTACCTTCAGGCAGCCATTGGATCTTCTAATTGATCATGTCCACTCTTTTGGACAATGATACTTCTTATTTAGTTGATTTTGAGATATTTATTTTAGACCATGTTTTTGGTTTTTAGAATGTTCTTGTACGGTGAATTTTAAGTCCTTGGGATAGTGTAATCAGTAGTTATTTCTATACTATTATCAAATATTTGAGTTATGGAGGTTAAATATTTGTTTTCTTAAATGATATTATTATTTATCATTGCTTAAAATGGCTATATAATTAGGTTATTAACTTGGTTTGAATAGTTCTCCCAATGGAGAGTTAGTGTGGGTGCCACTAACGACTAGTTAGGTAATTAAAAAGATGGTATCAGAGCCCTAGGTTCGTCGATCTCGTAGTATAAGAACGAGTTTAGTAGAGTCTTGTGAAATGGTACGGAGCCATTTGTACTTTTCTTCGAGAGGTAGAACTCAAGATGACCGTTGGGGCCGTGGTTTAGGGTAGAGTTAGAGCAAGAGAGAAAGGAAGGGTAAGAGAAAGATAGGTACCACTCACCAAGGGTAGAGCCCAGGCTGCCAGAGGCTCAGCTAGAAAGAGATCACCTTCTTCTCCCCTATATGAAAATACTCCGAATATGGATCAGAATGAAGAGGTGATATTAGAAGATGAGGATATAGCAAATCAGGGAGATGTTGTGACAGTGCAGGGAGGGGTTGCACAAGTTCAAATGTCCTCAAAGTTGATTCAGTAGGTTTTGGGATTTTTGAGTGGATTAGTTGGTACAGGTGCTACCTCGATAGTTCCAGTCTTTTAGCATTCAAGGTTATAGCATGTCGTTGCTATGGCATCCAAGAAGGATGAGGGGTTAGATATAAGTGCCCTACCACACCAGGTATTGGGTCTGGTGGTGAGCGGAGATGAACATAACTCATTTTGTGAATTTTTAAAGATGAAACCTCATATGTTTCATGGTACTGAGTCGGAGGATGTGTATGAATTCATCATTGATTATCATAAGTGCCTGAACAAGATGGGTATGGTATAGAAGTATGGTATGAAATTCGTTACTTTCCAGTTGTAGGGAAATGCCAAATTGTGGTGGAAGGCATTCATCGAGTGTAGACCTATCATTTTGCTTTCATTTACTTGTGCTCAGTTTTCTTTGATATTCTTTGAGAAATATGTGCACGTACTTTGAGAGATAAAAAAAAGATTGAGTTCACTAGGCTCGAGCAGGGAAATATTTTGGTTGAGGCCTTTGAGGAAAAATTTCATGCTTTATATAGGTATTCCTTGTAATGGTTGACTATTGAGGATGAGAGGATTCATTTGTTTGTGAAGGGGTTGAATACCGACCTTCAGGTTTTTACACTTTACATGAAATCTTTAGCTAAGACCTTCCAGGAGGTGGTTGAATTCATGAAGAAAGTAGAGGGTGTGAGACAAGATGGTTATGCCAAGATAGGGGAGACAAAGGATCACAAGGTGGGAAATTTCAATGCTTCTTATTCTTGGGGCCATAATTTATAGGGCTACCGTGCCTCGCCTATTCAATTTGTGATGCTCGTATCTATTGATGGCCTATTTGGGGTCAGCCAACCACTTTCACTGTTTGAGAGTTATGTTACTTCAGCCTCTTCAGCTCAGCATCCTACTCTAGACCGTATATGCTATGAGTAGGGTGGGGTTGGCCACATTAAGTAGTATTGCCCTAATCTTAGACACACTGGTATTTAGGCCTATAGTAAAGTTCTCAAGCCTTTGCTTGAATAGGTAGGGGAGGTAGAGGTAATGGTAGAGGTCGTTTATAGGGTGGGTGTGGTGGTCACCAGGAAAATAGAGGTGGCTACCAGGATAACTGGGTAGGGGACATGTTGATCGAGGTGGTACACAGGCTGGTAGGGGTGATGCTCAGATAGGTAAGAAGGCTCACTTCTATAATTTTCCTGATAGGCTCGAGGTTGAGGCTTCAGACACGGTAATCATAGGTATTATTATTTTTTTTTAACCACATGGCTATTGTTTTTTTGATTCGAGTTCCACATTTTCATATATTTTTGTAACGTTTGCTTTGGGTCTGGATATGATTTGTAAAATGCTTGATACTTCTATGTATGTATCTACACCAATTGGGGTTTTAATAGTTGTTGATCAGTTTTACCAAGCTTGTTCTATTTTGTTCATGGGATATCAGCATTAGCTGATCTAGTAATTTTAGACATTGTGGATTTTGACATTATGTCGGGGATGAGTTGGATATTTGCCTACCATACAATTCTTAATTGTCATGCCAAAACAATCACTGTAGCTATGCTCGGTATGGATAGGTTGGAGTGGAAGGGTGATTATAAGCCTACTTTTTTGAGACTTATATCCTTGATTTATTCCAAGAAATTAGTTGGAAAGTGGTGTCGGGATTTTTTAGCTTATTTTTGGGATACTAGTGTTGAGGTCCCCCTTATTACGTCAGTTTCAATGGTGTGTGAATTCTTAGAAGTATTTCTTGATGATTTACCTAGGATGCCAACTGATCATGACATTGATTTTTGCATAGAATAATAGTCGGGAACTCGTCCTATTTCCATTCCTCCTTATAGGATGACATCAGCTGAGCTAAGGGAGCTAAAGGCCAAGTAGCAAGAATTGTTGGGTAAGGGTTTCATCCATCCTAGTGCTTCTCCATAGGGTACTCTTATTCTGTTTGTTAAGAAAAAGGATGGTAGTTTATGTATGTGTATAGACTACCGGCAGTTGAACTAAGTTATAATTAGTAACAAATACCCATTGCCTAGGATTGATTACTTGTTTGATTAGTTATAGAGTGCTTCTGTTTTCTCCATAATTGAATTGAGGTTCGGTTATGACCATCTTAAGATTCAGGCAGAGGACATACTAAAGACTGCTTTTCGAACTCGTTATGTTCATTATGAATTTTTGGTAATGTCCTTTAGATTGACTAATGCCTTAGCTTATTTTATGGGTTTGATGAATGGGGTATTTAAGGTGTATTTGAATTCTTTTGTTATTATTTTTATTAATGATAATTTGGTATACTCCAAGAGTAAAGAGGAGCATGAGGTTCACTTGGTTATTATTTTAGGGTTGCTAAAGAAGAAGAAGCTCTTTGCTAAATATTCTAAGTGTATGTTTTGGTTATTTTTAGTGTCCTTCTTGGGGCACGTAGTTTATAAGAAAGGGGTTATGGTAGACCTATAAAATATTGAGATGGTTAAGAATTAAACCAGGCCTAGTACTGTGACCAAAATTATAAGCTTTGTGGGATTGGTGAGTTACTATGGTAGGTTCATCAAGGTGTTTGCTTTTATTGCTTTATATTTGACTCGATTAACTTAGAAGGAAGTACCTTTTGTATGGACTGACGAGTGTGAAGTGAGTTTCCCAAAACTTAAGACTTTGCTGACTTCAGCTCTTACATTTACCTTGCCCATTGAAGGTAAAGACTTTATTGTATATTGTGATTCTTCACATTCTTGTTTGGGTGTTGTGTTAATGCAGCACAAGAATATGATTACCTATGCTTCAAGGAAACTAAATGTCACGCCCCGCATCCCAACGGGGCGGATTGACACCCGTAGCAGATAAGGCCCGAGTGAACCAAGCTTTGCTTCTATTCATTCATATGCATGACATAAGAAATACCACTATCATGTACGAGCAGTCAAGGTTAAAAATGGAAATCGTGGAACATGTGATATATATATATATATACATATGTGAAACTTGTCAGTCGAGGCCATTAAGTCAAAAACGACATATACCTCTTACATTCATACACCCACATACGTCTACAAAAGCCTCTAAAAGATGCATTTACCAAAACTAATTGAAAGTCGGGACAAGTTCCCGCTTTATACAACATGTACAATACCAAAACATATGAACAACTGTGACTCGGAGAATCCCCGAACTAACTGGAGCTCACCAATGATCCGCACACAACTGGCAACCTACTGTAGAGGCCTACTAGTACTTGCGCCTGCAGCAAGTAAGGTAAGTCCCACAAGGGACTTCAGCACGAAGAATGTACTGAGTATGTAAGGCTCATAAGAAACTGTATGATATGTAAATATTTCAATGAACTCAAATTCAAATGAATAACCAATATAGATAAGTCACTATTTTGTATGTTGGGAACCATGTGTATTGCTTCCATTATTTTCTTTGCTTCTTTACTTCTATGCTTATTCATCATCACTTGTGTCATAGTGTACCCGGGCCCCGACTGATCAGTGGGTTTTTACATAACATAGCGTTATGTTGGGATCGGCTCGAGCTAGGCATTTTGTCCCTAGAGCTACCACCCATGAATCCATATATTGGGTTCAGCTCGAGCTAGGTTATTACCTCTAGAGCTGCCACCCATAAACCAATATATCAGGTTCGTCTTGAGCTAGGTTATTACCTCTAGAGCTACCCCCTGTCAGGATCGGTCTGAGCTAGGCTTATGCCTCTAGGACTGCCCCCTGATCCAATAATCTCGGGATCGGATTGAGCTATGTATTTGCCCCCAAAGCTACCACCCATACTCAAATCATTAATCACATATATACATTACTTCATTCTTTACTTTTGAGATTGATACAATGATAGTCATAACATTATTGGAAACATAACAATAATCAATGAAGAAGATAGATGTGTATAACCACTATTGGAACTTTGGAACACAACCTTGTTGGACTTTTGGAACATTAGTCAATGAATATGAGACATGTCAATCACAATTGATCAATAAGTAGGAAACATGTGATAATAACAATTGATAACCGGGTATAGGATACATTAGCACATTTCGGGATAGGACAAGTGTAATGTCAAAGTGAATACGATGTGTTGCAGAAGAATACGGACAGAATAACCTTACATACCTTGTATTCTCAATATGAATATACAATGTTAAATGTGCATACAATAGTCCCGCTCCTTCATTATGTTTCACTCTACAACACAAATACATAACGGAGTTTACATTAACCATTAACTACCTTACAAATGCATATGACGTTAATGAGTTACATGTTTGCCTTAGACATGTCATTTCCTTCTCTACAATACCATTTACGGCATTGCCGTACCAACAATACCCCAATCATGCCATACATTGACCACAACATCATATACCAATAGCATTTCACAACAAAGCTTCTCCTTTGCACTTTCTCATTCACACCATATCATAATTAATTCATCAAGTCACCTTAATACACCTCATAGCACATATCGGCCAAAATCCCATAATTTACACTTATAGAAAAATAACAAGTTTAATAACATAATAACACCATACATGTTTATATTTCATCCATACCATGCTCTTTCATCAAACCCACAAGTCATATCTCAAGTTACAATTCCATGGATAACACATCTTTTACCAAAAAGCAAGAATGCATTATTTACACTTCTAGACATAACCACCATGATCTATATAATCTCCCATGCATATAATATATTAATCCATAAGAATAATCACTTACCCAATCTTGAAAAATGATGATCTTGCTCCAAAAGATGGCTTAGGGTTCTTAGGGTTTGAGAGAAAAATGGTTGAGAAATATCTAGAAGGCATGAGAGTTCCAAATGAATAAAAATCTTATTTTTGGGTCTTTATATAGTCCTTGGGGTCATCCTTAGCCACTCTTGGCATTTAATGCTATGTTTGGCTTGGTCAATGGAAGAATGGGTCAATTGACCCATTTGGCCCATGTCTTTTGCCTCATTTTGGGCTTTTCTTAAACCCAAATCACTTAACCCAATGAAATCAATAATTTCTCATGTTTATATCATTTCATACGTGTTACGACAATATTCCCACCCACGCTATTTATATCCGTAGCCTCAATGTCAAAAACAAGTGATTCTAGCCACGTATGGCTTATTTTGATCGAAAGGGTAAAACCGTCATTTGGATGCCAAATTCGTCCACGAATAGTCTTATCAAATGGAATGCCAATTACTTCAATTATTCCATGTATAGTCTCTTGGTTGTAGAATAAATATGGCAAAAAGCGGCCCGATACGTCCCCGGGCACCCTTGGGACTTAGAAAAATTTTCAACTTTTGAAAGGTGCGCACAAACAGCCTGGCACGCCCTCTTGCTGCTTGCGCCCAAAAAATTTGGGCAATTAGCGGCCTGGCAGGCCCTCTGGCGCGCCTGGCCCTATTTTTTTTTGAAAAATTTTGTTTTTCGACTTTTCTTTACGGATTCGGTTAGATACTTCAAGTTCTATTCTTTAACTTACTTCTTACCTTTAATATCCTTTGTTTGGAGGTCCTACAAGCCTCGTTTTTAACCCCACAAATGTTCCACGAAGTCACAAAACACTTCCTACGAAAGTCTAATCACATGTACGAGGTCCAATATCAACTATCTCATCAATAACATTACAAAATACATACTTGTGGCTCTCGACACCTAAGTAAACATTGTTCAACATCGTCAAGTAGGGTCGGGAAGGTACGGGGTGTTACATTCTTCCCCCCTTAGGAACATTTGTCCTCGAATGTTAACAATACCACTTCAATTACAACAAATGCATCTCTATATTAGCATACATATACATAAACACTTAAGGCTCATGGATACTTACTTTTTATTGCTCCAATTCCGCACTTTGAACTTCTTCGTCCATTTGAAATAGATAGGGATACTTGGATTTCATCATTTCCTCAGCTTCCCATGTGATTTCCTCTACTTGTTGATTGGGCCATAGTACCTTTACAGAAGCTATATCTTTATTCCTCAACCTTTTTACTTGTCGATCTAGAATAACAATGGGTACCTCTTCATAAGTAAGATCCTCTGTAACTTGGACATCTTCAATGGGAACAATACGAGATGGATCCCCTATGCACTTTCGAAGCATCGAAACATGAAACACTGGGTGGACTGAGGAAAGTTCTTGAGGTAGTGCTAATTCATACGCAACTTGCCTAAAGCTTCAAATAATTTCATATGGGCCTATGTAACGTGGACTCAATTTTCCTTTCTTTCCGAATTGCATTACCCCTTTCATCGGTGACACCTTTAAAAATACCCAATCACCTATGGCAAATTCGAGCCCTCTTCTTCTAGCATCAGCATATGACTTATGTCGACTTTGGGCCGTTTGTAGCCGTTGTTGGATCACTTTAACTTTCTCCATAGCCTGATGAACAATATTCGGCCCAAGTAAAGCAGTTTCACCCACTTCAAACCATCCAATTGGTGATCTACATTTTCTTCCGTACAAAGCTTCATAAGGTGCCATTTTAATACTTGAATGATAGCTATTGTTGTAAGCAAATTCAATAAGAGGCAAATGGTCATCCCAACTGCCTTGAAAATCTAACGTGAACGCTCATAGCATATCTTCAAATGTTTGAATAGTACGTTCTGCTTGTCCATCAGTCTGAGGATGGAAAGTCGTACTCAAGTTCACCTGTGTACCCAAACTCTGCTGAAAAGATCTCCAAAAATGCACAGTAAACTGAGCTCCCCTGTCTGATATAATGGAGAACGGAATCCTATGTAACCGCACTATTTCTTTAACATATACTCTTGCATAATCCTCAGTTGTATAGGTGGTCTTGACTGGTAGGAAATGCGCTGACTTGGTAAGCCTGTCCACTATAACCCATATAGAATCAAATTTCTGTAATGTACGAGGTAAACCTGTGATGAAGTCCATATTAATCATATCCCATTTCTAGACTGGAAGATTGATACATTGCATATACCCCCTGGTTTCTGATGCTCTACTTTCACTTGTTGACAATTCGGGCATTGAGCGACAAATTCTGCAATGTTCTTCTTCATATTTCCCCACCAATACACTTCTTTTAAATCATGGTACATTTTAGTAGCACCCGGATGAATAGAATAGCGCGAATGATGCACCTCTGTCATAATTCATTTCCTCAGCTCATCTACATCTGGTACACATAATCTACCTTGGCATTGGAGCACCCCTTCTTGTGTAAGATCAAATGCCTTTGTCAAATTCTGTTGTACATTTTCCTTTAGCCGCAATAACATAGAATCCGCAAACTGCTTCTCTTTCACTTCAGCTATTAGGGAGGATTCCGCTGCATTTTGTACAATCACCCCTTCATCTGGAGATTCAATAAGGTGAACTCCCAAGCTGGCTAGTTGATGTAGATCTTTGATTATCTCTTGCTTTTCAGTCAACTAGCCACTAGTGCTTTCTACTGCCTTGCGGCTCAATGCATCAGCTACCATATTTGCTTTGCCTGGATGATAAAGAATGTCAATATCATAGTCTTTTAAGAGCTCTAACCACCTTCGTTACCTCAAATTGAGTTCCTTCTGCTTAAAGATATATTGTAAACTTTTTCAATCAGTATAGATATCAACATGAACTCCATACAAATAATGACGCCATATCTTTAAAGCAAAAACCACCGCTGCTAATTCAAGATCATATGCGGGATAATTTTTCTCATGTGGCCGCAACTGTCGTGAGGCATATGCTATGACATTACCGTGTTGCATTAATACACATCCGAGTCCAACCGCGGAAGCATCACAATACACTGCATAACCTTCGGTGCCTTCAGGAAGTACTAAAACTGGTGTGGAGGTTAATTTATCTTTCAAATTTTGGAAGCTTTTCTCACACACATCATTCCACAGAAATTTAACTACCTTATGTGTAAGCTTTGTTAACGGTGCAGCAATGGAGGAAAAACCTTCCACAAATCTTCTGTAATAACCTGCCAATCCAAGAAAACTACGAATCTCTGTGGGTGTCGTAGGTCTTGGCCAATTTTTCACTGCTTCAATCTTCTGTGTATCAACTTGTATCCCTTCATCTGACATAATGTGACCCAAGAATGCGACGGACTTTAACCAAAACTCACACTTGGAGAACTTTGCATACAACTTACGCTCACGGAGAATTTGTAACACCTGCCATAATTGATTAGCATGGTCCTCTGGTGATCTTAAATAAACCAGGATGTCATCTATAAATACCGTCACGAACACGTCCAGAAATGGTTTAAACACCCTATTCATCAAATCTATGAACACAACTGGTGCATTTGTTAGTCCAAATGACATAACTAAAAATTCATAATGGCCATACCGTGTTCGGAAAGCTTTCTTGGGTACATCTTCTTCTCTAACTCTGACTTGATGGTAACCTGACCTCAAGTTAATCTTTGAAAAACATTTGGCACCCTGTAACTGATCAAACAAATCATCAATTCGAGGGAGGGGATATTTTTTCTTTATCGTTACCTTATTCAATTGCCGATAGTCGATGCACATTCTCAACGTGCCATCTTTCTTCCGTACAAATAATACTGGTGCACCCAACGGGGCCATACTAGGCCTGATGAAGCCCTTGTCCAGTAAATCTTTCAACTACTCCTTTAGTTCGCAAAATTCTGCTGGTGCCATTCTATATGGAGGAATAGAGATAGGCTGAGTGCCTGGAATCACATCAATGCCAAACTCTACTTCCCGTTCTGGGGGTAAGCCTGGAAGATCCTTTGGAAATACATCAAGAAATTCATTGACCACTGGAACCGACTACGGAATTAGTGGTTCCACATCATTATCTTTCACTCGTACTAAGTGACATATGTACCCCTTGGCAATCATTTTCCTTGCTTTCAGATAGGAAATAAATCTTCCTCGTGGTGCCCCTACGTCACCCTTCCATTCAAGAATATTCATTTGTGGGAAATGAAAATGTACCTTCTTGGCCCGGTAATCTACCGTGGCATAACAAGAGGCCAACTAATCCATTCCCATTATCACATCAAAATCCACCATGTCTAGTTCAATGAGATCGACTAATGTATCATGACCACACACAGTTACCACACAGTTATGATATACACTTTTTGCAACAATATATTCACCAACCGGTGTAGACACTTTAATTTTTTTAATTAATAATTTTGGTGCCTTTGCAAATTTCGCAGCAATCAATAGAGTAACATAGGACAGTGTAGAACCTGGGTCAATCAGTGCATATATATTATATAAAAATATGGATAATGTACCTGTGACGACATCAGGATAAGCCTCTGAATTCTGTCGGTCCACTAAAGCATACGTGCGATTTTGAACCCCACTAGTATTGGCTGCTCCTCTGGTACCCCTACCACGGCCAACAGACTGCACACCTCGGCCCAAAGAAGGAACCAATGATGACGACGTAATGGCCGATCCCGCCGGTCGTACTATACCACCCATACTCCTCTGGGGACACTCTTTCATTATGTGTCCTGTCATACCGCACCAGAAGCAAGCATTTGTCCCCAATCTTCATGTACCTGAATGAATACGCCCGCAGTGCTGACACTGCTGACGAGGAAAACCTGCTGCCTGTGATCCGTGAACTCCACTACTCTGCCCAGATGGACCACCTCTAAACCCTTGAAACTGAGAGTGGGCACCTGCTGTGGAATGAGAGAACGATGGTCTAGGTGGTCTGGGAAACATGCGAGGCCTAGATCCTCCTTGAGACATCATAGATGGTCCCATAGGTCTAGCCCTTTTGAACTGTCCTCTGTCAAAGTCATGTGCCCTTCTTCTCTATCTTTGATCTTTCATTTTCTGGGAGAAGGCCTGAAGTCTCTCTATATCCATATCCTTGTTCAATGCAGCAATGGTGCAATCCCTTACCAAATATGGCTCTAATCTGTCCACGTATCAATGGACTCTGTCCGTCATCGTAGCCACTACATTTGGAGCATATCAAGCCAAGGAATTAAATTGTAAACTGTATTCTCGGACGCTCAGATTCCCTTGATAGAGATTTAAAAACTGATCCACACGAGCCTCACGGATCTCATAGGGAAGGTAATGATCAAGGAAAGCCACTTTAAATTCTTCCCAATTAGGTGGATTTGCACCAATATCACGAGATTTCTTTCAATCCTCATACCACAGTATAGCCTCTCCTTTCAATCTATACGCAGCAAGTTCAACTGTTTCTACCCCCGTCACGTGCATAACTTCCAGAGCCCTCTGAATCTGATCCACGAAGTCCTGTGGATCTGCTTTCGGATATGACCCAGTGAATATAGGAGGGTCAAATTTTAGGAAATCCTGTGTTCTGCGACTCGCCACTCTAGCTGCATCATCCTCATGTGTCATTGGACCAGCTCATCCTTGACTTTGTGCTGCCACTAATTGTGTCAACATATGTACTGCATTTCTAAGATACTGATCTGTGGCGTTCATTGGTGGTTCTACGGGTACCTCTCTACCAACTGGCTCTTTTGGAGCTGGAAAAGTAGAAGAAGACCGTGATAAAATTTTAGCATTTGCTCCACCTTAACTAGCTTGGTCAGGCGGTAATCTACTCATTCCTTCTCCAGCAGGAATATCTACGTGCTTACCTTTACCTCTACCTCTCCTTGTGATCGGCATTTTTACTATATCAAAGAAAATCAATTCCAATGGTCAGATATAATTCAACTTACAACACTGGCTCTATTTCACGATCTAGAAGTGAAGAAAAGAAACAACATCCTAAATGTCCCGTAGCCTCCTACTTCTAAATGTGGTGCACAACACATCGATAAGTAAGACTCTACACAGACACGGCTTTGTAGACACCCTTAGAATGACCAGCTCTGATACCACTTTTGTCACACCCGGCATCCCAGCGGGGCGGATTGGCACCCGTAGCTGATAAGGCTCGAGTGAACCAAGCTTTGCTTCTATTCATTCATATGCATGACATAAGAAATACCACTATCATGTACGAGCAGTCAAGGCTAAAAACGGAAATCGTGGAACATGTGATATATATATATATACATATGTGAAACTTGGTCGTCGAGGCCATCAAGTCAAAAATGACATATACCTCTTACATTCATACACCCACATACGTCTACAAAAGTCTCTAAAAGATGCATTTACCAAAACTAACTGAAAGTCAGGACAAGTCCCCGCTTTATACAACATGTACAATACCAAAACATATGAACAACTGTGACTCGGAGAATCCCCGAACTAACTGGAGCTCACCAATGATCCTCACACAACTGGCAACCTACTGTGGAGGCCTACTAGTACCTGCGCCTGCAGCAAGTAAGGTAAGTCCCACAAGGGACTTCAGTACGAACAATGTACTGAGTATGTAAGGCTCATAAGAAACTGTATGATATGTAAATATGTCAATGAACTCAAATTCAAATTAATAAATAATATATATAAGTCACTATTTTGTATGTTGGGAACCATGTGTATTGCTTCCATTATTTTCTTTGCTTCTTTACTTCTATGCTTATTCATCATCACTTGTGTCATAGTGTACCCGAGCCCCGACTGATCAGTGGGTTTTTACATAAAATAGCATTATGTTGGGATCAGCTTGAGCTAGGCATTTTGTCTCTAGAGCTACCACCCATGAATCCATTTATTGGGTTCGGCTCGAGCTAGGTTATTACCTCTAGAGCTGCCACCCATAAACCAACATATCAAGTTCGGCTCGAGTTAGGTTATTACCTCTAGAGCTACCCCCTGTCAGGATCGGTCTGAGCTAGGCTTATGCCTCTAGGACTGCCCCCTGATCCAATAATCTCGGGATAGACTTGAGCTAGGTATTTGCCCCCAAAGTTACCACCCATACTCAATCATTAATCACATATATGCATTACTTCATTCTTTACTTTTGAGATTGATACAATGATAGTCATAAAATTATTGGAAACATAATATGATTGGAACCATTGGACAATAATCAATGAAGAAGATAGATGTGTATAACCACTATTGGAACTTTGGAACACAACCTTGTTGGACTTTTGGAACATTAGTCAATGAATATGAGACATGTCAATCACAATTGATCAATGAGTAGGAAACATGTGATAATAACAATTGATAACCGGATATAGGATACATTAGCACATTTCGGGATAGGACAAGTGTAATGTCAAAGTGAATATGATGTGTTGCAGAAGAATACGGACAGAATAACCTTACATACCTTGTATTCTCAATATGAAAATACAATGTTAAATGTGCATACAATAGTCCCGCTTCTTCGTTATGTTTCACTCTACAACACAAATACATAACGGAGTTTACATTAACCATTAACTACCTTACAAATGCATATGACGTTAATGAGTTACATGTTTGCCTTAGACATGTCATTTCCTTCTCTACAATACCATTTACGGCATTGCCATACCAACAATACCCCAACCATGCCATACATTGACCACAACATCATATACCAATAGCATTTCACAACAAAGCTTCTCCTTTACACTTTCTCATTCACACCATATCACAATTAATTCATCAAGTCACCTTAATACACCTCATAGCACATATCGGCCAAAATCCCATAATTTACACTTATAGAAAAATAACAAGTTTAATAACATAATAACACCATACATGTTGATATTTCATCCATACCATGCTCTTTCATCAAACCCACAAGTCATATTTCAAGTTACAATTCCATGGATAACACATCTTTTACCAAAAAGCAAGAATGCATTATTTACACTTCTAGACATAACCAAAATGATCAGCATACTCTCCCATGCATATAATATATTAATCCATAAGAATAATCACTTACCCAAGCTTGAAAAATGATGATATTGCTCCAAAAGATGGCTTAGGGTTCTTAGGGTTTGAGAGAAAAATGGTTGAGAAATATCTAGAAGGCATAAGAGTTCCAAATGAATAAAAATCTGATTTTTGGGTCTTTATACAGTCCTTGGGGTCATCCTTATCCACTCTTGGAATTTAATGCTATGTTTGGCTTGGTCAATGGAAGAATGGGTCAATTGACCCATTTGGCCCATGTCTTTTGCCTCATTTTGGGCTTTTCTTAAGCCCAAATCACTTAACCCAATGAAATCAATAATTTCTCATATTTATATCATTTCATACATGTTATAAAAATATTCCCACTCACGCTATTTATATCCGTAGCCTCAATTCCAAAAATAAGTGATTCTAGCCACGTATGGCTTATTTTGACCGAAAGGGTAAAACCGTCATTTGGATGCCAAATTCGTCCACGAATATTCTTATCAAATGGAATGCCAATTACTTCAATTATTCCATTTATAGGCTCTTGGTTGTAGAATAAATGTGGCAAAAAGCGGCCCGGTACGTCCCCGGGCACCCTTGGGACTTAGAAAAATTTCCAACTTTTGAAAGGTGCGCACAAGCAGCCTGGCACGCCCTTGGGCGAGCCATCTTGCTGCATGTTCCCAAAAAATTTGGGCAATTAGCGCCCTGGCACGCCCTCTTTCGCGCCTGGCCCTATGTTTTTTTGAAAAATTTTGTTCTTCGACTTTCGTTGCGGATTCGGTTAGATACTTCAAGTTCTATTCTTTAACTTACTTCTTACCTTTAATATCCTTTGTTTGGAGGTCCTTCAAGCCTTATTTTTAACCCCACAAATGTTCCACGAAGTCACAAAACACTTCCTACGAAATTCTAATCACATGTACGAGGGCCAATATCAACTATCTCATCAATAACATTACAAAATACATACTTGTGGCTCTCAAAACCTAAGTAAACATTGTTCAACATCGTCAAGTAGGGTCGGAAAGTTACGATTTGTTACACTAAAGGTTCATGAGAAGAACTATCCCACCTATGATTTAGAATTGGCAATGCTGGTGTTTGCTCTCAAGATATGGCATCATTATTTGTATGGGTTGAAATGTGAGGTATTCACTAATCATCATAGCTTATAGCATATTTTCACTCAGAAGGACTTGAATCTAATTTAGCGAAGGTGGATGGAACTACGCAAGAATTATGACATTTTGATTCTCTATCATCCGAGTAAGTCCAATGTGGTAACGGATACCTTGAGTCGAAAGACAGAAAGTATGGGTAGTTTGACATGCTTGGATATTTCTAGACGTCTGTTGGCTAGGAAGGTCCAGACCTTAGCTATTATTTTTATGAGATTACAGGTAACCGAGAGGGGAGGACTGCTAGCTAATGTTAAGGTAGGGTCTACTTTTCTTGACCAAATCAGAGATAGATAGTTCGAAGATGTGAAGTTGGATAAGATTTGCAAGAAAGTGTTGCAAGGTAAGGACAAAGAGGCCATTCTCAATGATGAAGGTGTGTTGAGGATTAGAGAATGAGTTTGTGTACCTTGTATGGGTAATTTAGTCTCGACCATTCTTACAGAGGCACATAGTTTGAGGTACTCCATACATCCTGGTGCAACCAAAATGTATCGTGACTTGAGACAGCATTATTGGTTGCACCGTATGAAGCAAGATATAGTGGATTTGGTGGCTAAGTGACAGAACTGCTAACAGGTGTAGTATGAACATCAAAGGCCTTGTGGTACTCTTTTGAAGATGCCTATTCCTGAATGGAAGTGGGAGTGGATAGCCATGGATTTTGTTATTGGTCTTCCCAAGATATTGAAGAAGGATGATTTTATTTAGGTGATTGTGGACTGATTGACTAAGTCTGCATCTTTATTCTAGTACAGGTAACTCATAATGTAGCCAAGCTAGACAAGATTTATGTTAAGGAGATTGTTCGACTGCATGGAGTGTCTATCTCCATCATATAGGATAGAGGTACACGGTATACCTCTAACTTTTGGAAGAAATTTCAAGAAGATTTGGGTACTAGGTTGGATATAAGTACAGCCTTTCATCCTTAGAATGATGGGTAGTCTAAGCAAACGATTCAAGTGTTGAAATACATGCTTTGGGCATGTATCATGGATTTGGTCATTAGGACCAATTTTAACTCTTATATGAGTTTGCTTACAATAATAGTTATTATTAGAGTATAGGCATGGCTCCTTTCGAAGCTTTATATAGGAGGAGGTATAGGTCAACCATTAGGTGGTTTAATGCCTTTGAGGTGAGACCTTGGGGTTCTGATTTGTTGAAGGAATCGATGGAGAAGGTAAGGTTCATACAAGAGAAACTAGTGGTAGCTCAAAGCCGCCATAAGGAGTAAGCGGATAGAAAGGTGCGAGATGTATATTTCAATAAGGGCGAGTATATGTTGTTCAAAGTATCATCCATGAAGGGTGTGATGTAATTCGGGAAGAAGGGTAAGCTTAGTCTAAGGTACATTGGACCATTTGAGATTTTAGAGAATATGAGGCCCATGGCATATAGGTTGGCTCTACCTCTTAGTTTGTTAGGAGTCCATCCCATATTTTATGTTTCGATGCTCAAAAAGTATTATGGTAATTATATCATCCGTTGGGATTCGATGTTCTTATAAAGAGGAATCTATTGCCAATCTTGATAGGGATATCTGATAGTTGAGAACCAAAGTGATTTGGTCTGTAAATATCCAGTGGAGGAACCACCCTGTTGAGGAGGACACTTGAGACACTGAAGCGGACATGCGCAAGAGTTATCCCCACTTATTCATCAATTTAGGTAATTTGCCCTTGTTTTCCTCTTCTTTTTTTTAGTTTTCATTCAAGGATGGAAGATTGATAATTGGTATCTAATGTAACAATCTATCCTGTCATTATAACATTACCTGTGGTGTAAGAATTTGGGTAGAGTTATCCCAAGGATGGGAGTTATGAAAATCTCGGGCTAGGGTGAATTCAAACAAAATCTGAGTGTCATATGGTGTAGAGACCCTTTGTGTCTTATGGTAGTTGGTATGTTGGTTTTATAGGTTTGTTGTGATAGATATGAAGTTTAGTAATCTATAGAAACTTATGGAATAAAATTTGGGTGTACAAAACTCTGATTATAGTGTTTGTCACGATAAGATAAATTCGTATTGTTGAAAAACAAAGTTTGCATTGTAAAATGAGGAAAATATAGAAGTTCCCCAAAGCTACAGTTTAGGCTCCATTGTAGTAGTAGAGGGACTGCTGTAGCAGTCAACAGCTTACATGAGGGACCGTTGTAGCAAGCCTCTTAGCTGCTATAATGGGTGTTGGCCACTATTATGGAATTGAACAGTTTAATGCCTGGGTTTTGATTTTTGACGTTATTTTCTTTCAAAAACTCATCCTAGGGCTTTGTGAGGTGATTTTCTCTAATTCTGGGTGATTTCCATCATTGAGGTAAGATTATTCCACCATTTATCGTAGATTAACTCCTTTAATATCTAGAATCACTAGAATCATGAGTTAGGAAGAAATTCATGGGTTAAACCCTAAAAATGATTAACTAAAGAGAATTTCCCTTGGGTAGGCTTAAAATTAATTGTAAATGGTTCTAGGTTTCTAGACTTGACTTCCTAATAGATTTCTTCCTTTTTAACGTAAGTTATGGGGAAATTGGGTTGATTAATGGGTGAAAACCCCGAATTGATAGTTTAGGTTATGATCTAGGTCAAAACCCATGGGTTTTATTTCCTAATGCTTGTAATGGAGAATAAGTTATTAATTTCTCCTCATTTACTATTTTTTAGATCGAGAACAATCAGTAAAGGTAAGAAAAGGGAAAGCTTTGGTGAATTAGAGCATTATGGGCTTATGTTTGAGGTAGGTTATGGTTTAAAATGTAGTTATATACATAATTTGATTTATGTGCCTATTAATGAGTTGAATAATTTTAAATTGGCCTTCGGGCATACTTGTGATTAATGAATTGACTTGGTAATTGATTTCATTCATATAAATGATGAGCCTTGAATTTGACTAAGTGTCTAGATAAATAGTGTCATAACATATTTGGTGCACTTCATCATATTATTATTGATATTGGTTGATATGCTCACATATTTTGATATTCAAAGGGTTGAGTATCACGCCGGTATGTGTTGCATACAACTTGATATTCGAAGGGTCAGGTACCACACTGATACGGTACATGGACTGAGCTTATTCATTGCAGGTCATGACTATTGGGCATATAAGACCCCCTTGGTATGTGTGTATACTCTTAATGATCGAGTTAATGATCATGATGCATTATTTCATATCATTCCTTCATTGCTTGTATGGTTGTTTATATAAGTGTTCTGTCAAATAGAAGTAGCCTGAGACTACTTGTGAGATGGCTAGATGAACATAACTTGGTATGTCACACTTGTGATATTTAGAGGGTCATAGGCTCTCCCCTTGTTCTGCTTTAACTTAGCTTGAGATGAAAGTATATGTAAACGAACCTCTTAGTCGTTTTGTGAACTTTCCCATTTTAGCTCTCCCAGCAGTTTGTATATGTGATTTATGACTTATGGGGATGGGTAGCACAGATTCTCAAGGTGTTCAGAAGTGATTTAATTCATTAGTTGGGTTCTTGAATTTAAAAAAAGTTAAGCTTGATCACAGTCAACCTTCAATCAAGACGAACCGGGATTAGTGTTTTAGTGATTCCAATAAGTTTGGAACATACTTTTTAGTCAATTTACATATTTGATTTATTTCTATGGGGTTCCGAACAAATTTCAAGAATCTATTTGATGTTTTGAGTATTTTAGATAATTAATTTAATTACTGATTTAATGGGTCAAAACCACAATTTATTTACTTATGTGGTCAATACAAGAATGAATTTAAGTGGGTAGGGTTTACCATAAATAATAATAATACCATCAGAAAGTTTGGCACACGGTTAACAGCTCTTATTTTCACAAATCACAGTTTCGAAGAGGAGGCACCGTATAACCTACTTTCAGGTAAATTCTTTTTTATTTGAATGAGTCTCCTACTAATTCACCTAGGTACAACCATATCCATAATATTGTGAGGTGAGTAGAATTTAATAGGTGGTTATATGGTTGAATTGATGGAATTAGGTGTATATTGGTATGAGATTAATCTTGGTACCCACGATAATTTGTAATGATTACTCATAATGATTGGACCATAGGATTTTGGAAACAAGAATGTTATGGGAATTTGTGGACATTGAAGTGTGCAAGTTTGCAGGTGAATTAGAAATTAGGCAAAAAACATTACTACGAGTCAACTTAATGATGAGGTAATGATGACTAAATCATTGGCTATAATGATTTGAATATGTACTTGGTTAATGGTTTTAATGAGAGAGTTGTAATGCAGCTATTGTTCTCGTATAACAATCCCGATCATTTTGATAAATTGATGTGTTAGGTCTTGGATTTTTAGAGTAAAAATTTTAAAATGGGTGTCATTAGATTCGTATTCTTATGGGGATTATGCATTTGAATAGATTTTGACCATTCAGAAACTTTACGGAAGGGCAAGACCCTTGTAAATTAGCTTGCATTCAGATTCTTTGGTTGAGGTAGGTTTTGGTTTAATTGGAGTTTAGACCTGATTTAACTGTGTGTATGCTCCTAAATTTAGATGCTTGTTGATTGGTATTTGGACACACTTGAATTTGATGATACTTGGATAGTTGATACTTGCATGAATAATTATTGAAAATCGAACTTGATTGTATTGCCTTATGATTATAAGTGTAGTTGTAAATTTGGTACATCGTGTTGTATCCTGAGAGATAGTATGAAGTTAATAAAATATACATAATATGATTATGGAGGATCGGGTACCACGCCAGTACGGTACATGTACTTAGATTGTCCCCTGCAAGTAATGACTAGTTGGGTAGTAATAAGTCCCTTAGCGTGTGTGTACAGACTAGTGTTGGTTTTGAGAGATAATGCGGTTAATAAGTTGATAACGAGCTAATGGTGTTCTAATTGTGAGGTTGAGATGGACGTAGTTTTACTTATAGTATTATTGTTGATTTCGTGGTTGTTTACGGTATGGTTGTTACTCTTGATGGTTACGTGGCTTAATTTTGGGTACTGTTTGGCCCGTCATTGACGTGTTTGTTGATTCATTGAATTACCTACTATGTGTTGATGTCTGTCTACTTGTTATTTGATTTATGTTGTATACATGCTATTAAATTGAGTTGGCCAATGATACCTACTAGTACATAGTGGCTTGTACTGATACTACCATGTACTCTTCTTTTGTTGAGTGAAGAAAGTGTTCCAGAGGCTCAAACACAGCCTCATCTCTAGCGTTTGAAAGCTAATCTATATCCAATGGTGAGCAGTCCGTCTCCAGGCTGCCATGGATCATCACATTAGTTATTATCCTTATTTTAGGATTTTTACCAATTTATTGTCATATTTTAACTTTTTCTAATTTATTGATAATTATCCTTAATTTCATAAATATTAGGATTTTTATCAATTTATTGTCATTTTAATTCTTAACTATCATCTGCACATACACAATATGAGCAGTATGATTTTTATTCTTAACCACACAATACATTTATTTTTACATTTAAATTTATACTTACATTTTTAAAAATTATATATACATTAGCTATATTTTTAGACACAGTCCATACATATCAAATAAAGTGAATTCACCGATATTCAAAACTCACACTGTGTATATTATTCGAAAATAAAATTACACGATGTGTAATATCTTCTTGTCCAATCATATTTTTTCTTTTTATTCCTCTAAAAAGGGGAAAGAGACACATCCCTTCATTTTCTCAACCACCATATTTTGACTACAAACCATCTGCCTTTTTCTTTTCTTTTCTTTTCTTATCCACACACATAATAGTATATTTTTGCTTCCTTAATTTTAGGCTTTTTTGAAGACTTTATCCACACATACACACACTCACTATATTTTAATTTTTTCTTCTTCTCCATTATTTTCAACTTTTGACTTTTTCTATCACTTTCCCAAGATTCAAGGGATTTGTTTTTGACATTTTGGAAAAGAATTAAGCTTGATAAGATCTTACCTCTTTCTTTTAAATACTAACTCATCTCTTTTCATTCAAGAACACACACACATACTCTTCTCATCTCCCTTTGCTCCCCCTTTCTTCCTCTCTTTTTTCTCTTCTCTCCATGACACTAACCAACATCAACACCACCACAATAACCCTCTCTCATTTCTCCCTCCCTTTTTATTCTCTTAGTGCTCCCCTCTTTCTCCATCATTTTTCCTTAAAGAAGAAAAATACTATTGCTCACTTTTTAGAATTCTTTTTTTTATTCTTAGGCTCACAATTATCTCTTTTCTCATGTTCCTTGTCTTTCTTCTCCAGTGGACTACTTATCGACTCCAACAAACCGCACTTCATGACTGTGACTACATTTTTATGTATACATGTTTTTATTGAATCTTATTTCTTATTGTATTGCTTCTGATATCATAATCTTTGTCCTAGTTTTTCATGTCTCCAATAGCCTATTTTTCTCGCTAATCTTGCTTATATTTTGAGCAAAATCACACATTTTTCTATGACTTTCTTCTAGCGGTTAACTTTTGTGCTATTTCTTGACCACTCTAACGATGCTTGTTTGTTGTTCTAATATTTTTTATGCTACTTTGTTTGGCTATAATGAAATTTTTGGACCATATTTTTCTTAACATTTTATTAAATTAATAATGAGCAAATACTACATTACTTGGCCAGTGACAATATCTCTCCGTCGGATTTCTGAGGCCTCCCCATAACAAAAGACGGATTTTATTTTCTCAAGTTTACTTATTTTATATCAAGTATCAATACATGGCCAATGAAAAAAATTTCGTCGATTTTTTAGGCCTCCACAGATAAAAAGACGGACATTACGTAATAAAAAATAAATTAATTTGGACGGTGATGAAATCATTTTACTATCACGACAACACAAAAGTTTATGATTCGTATCTTGGCAAGGCGATTTAGGACGACCGATAAATTCGAGCAACCACTTCGTAGCCATGGCGTATCTAAAACTTAATGCGAGCACACTTTATAACAAAAAATCTATTTTATTTATACATATACACATATTTGATTTTGATAATTATTTATTCATTACTAATATTTATATCAAGTGTGTATACAAGTTTTCGGAGACACTTTCAAAAGACGATGCTAAAAAAGGAATTTGGAGATTCCCTCAAACTCACTATTTGTATTTACTTTTAGTCTTACAATTTTACAAATGTTAATTATAGTGAAACTTTACTTTTGGGGCGTCGGGCGGGGAAATCCTTTATTTACATACTCATTATCATGCGCTTAGGCAAAATCAAGGCCGTTAATATTTATTCAAAAATTAAGGTATCTAATTAATTAATTCACATTCTTTACGTTAGATAATATTATAGTCTTTTCTTTTAAAATAACTCTATTTTTCTTATCCACAATTAATTATTTTTTATGAATTTTGTTAAATTAAAATTATTGAAGAATACTTTTCCTTTAATATAATACAAAATTACTTTTTTTTTTCATACATTACAAACAAAAGTGATTTTCAAACATAAAGAACATTTTTTCTTCTCATACATATTTTTATACATATTTTATACAATACACTTTTACGTATTTTTATACTTATATTTATAATAATAGAGCCTATTTATGCATTTGAAACACTATGTTTTATACATGCATTTTTATATTATTTTAGTACATGTTTTAAAATATTCATACTTTTTCAAAAAATGATTTTTACCTCCTTCCTCCTTGATAAATTTAGTCTAGTCGGGTACCACCTTTTGTGGATTCTGAAGGGTGTCTAATCCCTTCCCTTCAGAATAATTTGAACCCTTACCTAAAATCTAAACTGGTTTTTGCAGATTAAAACACAAGTCGTACATTTCAATAATTAAATAGGTTTCCTTATTTTCTTTAAAAATTAGGTGGCAACTCTGTACAAAATCAATTCTTTTAGAGTCCATAAGTTGTGCTTGTTTTCACCTTGGTAAAAAATAGGGCATGACATTAGAAACAACAGTGTAGGACCGAACCTCGCCATGACTTCATTTAAGAGTCAATCGATGATGCTACTAAGTATATGTGTTCCTATATACTCATGCTACTAAGTATATGTGTTCCTATATACTCACTCTTACTTCCATACCTCTGTTGTGCATGTTTGAGCCTAGTGTTAGCAGTAGGTGATCTTGCTTTGAGCTTGGAGAATTATCGAAGTCCTTGGAGGTAGCTTCTTGGTTGTTCGTAACATCCGAACTTCTCTATCCTTTATTTATTGCATGTCCTTATACTTCAAAAAGTTGTTTCATATTATCCTAGAAGCTTTGTACTCATGTCACCGAATTTTGGAGTTGTTGACAGTATTTTCTGTGTTACTACTTATATTCTATGAAAGTTGTTGAAAATATATTTCAGAAATAAAGTAGTTAACTATTAGGATTTTTAAATTATTTTTATTAAAGTCCTGTGTGGCTTGAACTTAGAATTTAGTTTTCACTTTGTTTGTTATTTGAATTTCAAATAAGTTTAGTAGCATATTTTTTATATTTTCTAGTTAGAAATTTATCTATAAATATGTCTCTGAGTTATTAATAAATCAATTTTCTTTGACAACACAATTGCAGTATTTTTTTCTCTAAGTCTTTCCCTGTTATTTCCTTAATTTCAAAGCTAAAAACCAACAATTGGTATCTAGAGCCATTTTCTTGAGGGACCTGTGAGTGAGATGAATTCTGAAAATAAATTTTCTCAAATAACTCCTCCAGTCTTTGATGATGAGAATTACCAACTTTGAGCAGTAAGAATGGATACTTATCTTGATGCTTTAGATCTTTGGGAGACCATGGAGGAGGATTATGATGTTCTTCCGCTGTCCAATAATCCCAGGTGGCCCAGATCAAAAGTCAAAAGCAAAAGAAAATCAGAAACTCAAAAGCAAAAGCAACTTTGTTTGCTAGTATGTCTGCAATAATTTTCATTAGAGTTATGGCTCTAAAATCAACAAAAGAAATTTGAAATTATCTGAAGAAAGAATATGCAGGAGATGAAAGAATACAAGACATGAAGGTGTTGAATCTAATAAGGGAATTCAAATTGCAAAATATGAAGGAATCTGAGACCGCCAAAGAGTACTCAGACCGACTTCTTGGCATTGTTAACAAGGTAAGATTGCTTGACACAAAATTTAAAGATTCAAGAATTATTGAAAAAATTCTTGTTACAGTGCCTGAAAAATATGAGTATCCATAACTACCTTGAAAAACACAAAAGATCTATCCAAGATTACCTTGGCAGAGTTGTTTAATACTATGCTGGAACAAGAGCAAAAGAAGCTTACAAGAAAGGATTGTATGGTTAAAGGAGCCTTGGCTGCCAACCACAAGTTTCAAAGCAAGGGTAATAATTCAAGGAAAAATTACCCACCTTGCCAGCACTGTAGCAAAATAGGTCATCCTCCATTTAAATGAAGATGAAGACCAGATGCATAATGCAAGATCTGCAACCAACTTGGTCATAAAGCTGTGATTTGCAAAAGCAAATCTCAAAAATATGAAGCAGATGCCCAAGTCACCAATGAAGAAGAAGACCACTTATTTGTGGCAACATATTTTTCAACCAAAAAATCTGATTTTTAGATGATTGACGGTGGTTATACAAACCACATGACATGTGAAAAAAATCTTTTTAAAGAGCCTATTTCTATGGAAAATAAGAAAGTCAGAATTGGAAATGGTGACCATATTTCTGCAAAAGGAAAAGGGACTGTTGCAATCAAAACAAGTTCAGGTACAAAAATAATTTCTAATGTCCTTTATGTGCCTGATATTGATAAAAGTTTGTTAAGTGTTGGTCATCTAATGGAAAAAGGATTTAAATTATTATTTGGAGACAGATATAGTTGAATCTTTGATTCAACTAATCAGGAGATTTTACAAGTTGAAATGAAAGGTAAATGCTTCTTATTTAATCTAACAGAAGATGCACACAAGCCTTGCAAGACCAAATATGAATTGACAGATTTATTCATGAGGTCAAATTCAGCAGAGACAACAATCTATAATTTCTGATCCAAGGAGGAGTGTTGAAAATATATCTCAAAAATAAAGTAGTTAACTATTTGAATTTTTAAATTATTTTTATTAGAGTTTTGTGTGGCTTGAACTTAGGAGTTAGTTTCCACTTTGTTTGTTATTTTAATTTCAAATAAGTTTAGTAGCATATTTTATATTTTCTAGTTAGAAATTTAGCTATAAATATATATCTCTGAGTTATTAACAAAACAATTTCCTTTGACAACACAATTGCAGCTTTTTTTTCTCTAAGTCTTTCTCTGTTATTTCCTTAATTTCAAAACTAAAAACTAACAAAAGCTTTACTTTAAGACTTTACTTTTGCTACTTCTTTACTTTATTCCGCATTTTGATAAATACTTGGTTTTGGGTAAGGATTGGCTTACCTTTCAATAGATTAAGAGAGGTTCCATCATGACCACAATTTTTGGATCGTGGTAAAAACCTATTTAGTTCCCTTTTCATTTTTTTCATTTATAACTGTGTTCAGTCATACATGAATGAAACACATATTAAAATTAGCTAAAATTTTAGGCATCTTCATCTAAATTTCTTTTTTTTTAAAAAAAATAATTTTATTTTTAAAATTTCAACACCAAAATCTACTCGAAATAAGTTTAACTTTAAAACATAAGTTTCATGTATCATAAGGGAAAAACCTCAATCATCAAAAAATTTAACAAATTCATTTAACACATTTTAATTTTTTTCATATATGTCTCCACTCAATCATAAATGACTAAAACACATGTTATAATTGGCTAAAATTTCAATTATATATATTAGGATGCAGAATCAGAAATTGTGAAAAGAAGCATATACTTTTGCTGCATGTTATCTAATACGGGATATTAGTGCCAAAAAATATAAAGTGGATATTACTTAAATAGGCTATCGAAATAGAGTGACTCATGAAATTATTACGTCAGGAAATGACCCATTATTTAGCCCATGTAAGATTTGGGAAAGATTAGACAGTAACTCATTTATTGATTCAGTCCATGTTTGTATGCCCAATTCAATTCAAACAGCTCATTTGTCTCACTAAATCAGAATCATACTCAATGTAATTCTTGATTATCCAATACTATGTTAGATCCGTTTTATGTTGTTCATGCTTCAATTGGCAAGTGTGTGCGTGCAGGTATATCAAGTTGTCTCCGTAGGAAGTAGGATGTGGAATTGGTGTCCTAATATATTTTTTTAGAAATCAAATCTAATTTTAATATGAGATAAGTTTTAAAGTTTTAATCTTTACAGATTCATACGCAAAAATTATACACAAAATAAATTGTGAATAATAGACTGATATTATTTGCGCAAAATCATATGTAGGACCAATTGCATCAGTTGCTCACGATTAAAATTTATTCTTTTGCTAAATATGAATCACAAACACATGTGTTTTTTCTAATGAAGATATAAGTACGATCTTTGCATTTAGGAAAAAAAACCTAGTTGTATCCCGAAGGAAAATTTTCATGTGAATTTTATACTTTGGGCTTACAATATTTTGAGGACAAATCTTCTATTACGCATTTGTCTTGCTTTCTTGAAAGTTAACAAAGAAAAGAAATTGGTTTAGGATAGTTGGATGTGCGTATAAATCATGTCGATATTTAATCATGAAAAAAATACATATAAGGTGTAAGATATTCATAATGAAATGAAGTTTTTTTTGGAGAAAAATGGTGTGGAAATTGATCATAGTAAAGAGTATCATATCACGTTATGAGTATTTTTGGATTGTTTTAGCCCAACAAGTGATATCATAGTCAATTACTCAGCGATACAAGTATGAAATTGGTGGAATGGTGGTGTGGTGGCCGACTTACTGTATGTGCCTGTATACATATCGATTTACTATATTTACTTCTTGTTTGGAAATGCATACTAACAAAAAGAAGCATATGAGCTTTGGTGATCGTAAATACTTAGATAATGTATGTGGCACATAGTTAACCTCTAGAAAATTCATGAGGTGATGGGTGATCGATCATATATATGGACCTTAATTCAAGGGGATATTGTTAGACGTGGGAATAAAGTTTTACATTGGTTGATGAAAAGAAAGTTACATATAAGATGTAGGAATATTTTGAATGGTGTGAGATTTTTAGAGAAAATTTCAACGGTTTAACCCAAAGTAAATATCATATCATGTTAAAAGTAAAAATGTAGAATTATTCATCAACTGTCAATGTAAGGCTTTGTTTGCACACTCAATAAACACCAATACATTGTTGAATTCTGATGATAGTAATACTAGTAACTCTAGGTTGTGTTACCCATGAATTCTAAATTATATACTGAATAAAAAAGAATGGTAGATTAATTATGTTTCGAGCAAGGCTAGGATAACTTTTCAAGTATACAAGTAACTCTAGTTTTTTAATCCTTGCATGAGCATGGCGAGGGTCAGTTTTCAAGTATAAGTAGAACTTTAGTTAAAATATTAAGAATCTAATTCTATTTTCTCATGTGTATAGCATTCTTTTAGTATTTTTTATATTTATAAGTATAAGCAAGAGTGAGAATAAATTTATGAATTTAATTGTATTTTCTCATGTGTATAACATTCTCTTTGGTAAAAAAAACTAAACATAAAGCTCTAGAAATTTATTTCAAAATGATAAATTAATTTGTCGATTTAGTCTAGCTACCAGAAAACACATGTAATCCCTACCTTTTTCTGTCAACAGGAAAGCCTCCCCCTGAGGTTATCCAGCACCGAAAAAGCAACATTGCTCCATGAAACTATGTTTCAACACTAAGCCCAGCACCAATTATTACCAAACCCATCCCCATGAAACCTATAGCCTATTTAGCCCAAAGTTATTTGGGATGAAGATGAAGTACATCAAATGATTTTACATGATAATTTGCAATATGTGGTTATAGAAAAAATTTCTATGGATGGACAAACATACAAGATCTATGAAAAATAATCCCATAACAATGTGAATTGAAGGGATAATGCAACATTAGCCTGCTAAGTAATAGACATGTTCTAATAAGAGAAGAAAATTTAGAGGATTATGTAAACTTGCTTTCAAAGCCAACCTTTTATTTAACACATAGGTACTGGACATATCCTATGTACATGTTGAAGTGGGATCGATTAATTGATCCGGAGGAGGAAAAAACTACTGCAATTGCTTGAATTTCTTTTCCATCTCTTCCACCCAATTTTTTTAGGAAGAAGACGGTATTATCATTATCTGCTACTATTAGTAAGTCATTACAAGTGGATATGGCAATAAAAAATTAAACTAGACCCAGATGTGCTCGTGTGAAGGTTGATGTAGACTGTCTTGGAGAATTTCCAAAGAGAATTAATATTGGCATGATGTGACATTCAGGGGAAGTAGAAGAGAAATGGGTCAAAATCAAGTATGACTATGTGCCCAAGTACTGCAAGAATTGTAAAATTTAGGGGCATAATGAGAAACAATGTTTGTTATTCACCTTGAGTTATATCCTAAAATGAAGGAGGAACAAACTGCAGGGGAAGACAATAAAAAGAACAATAAAGGAGAAGAGACAACAAAAGAAGTGGAGAAAGATAAGGGGAAGATTCTCAACAAAATCCTACAATGCACAACAAGGGGATAAAGACAATACAAAAAAAAAAAGCACAGAAAGGCTTTAAAGAGCAAAGGAATTAAAAAGGGCAAGGAAAAGGAAGACAACGAGGAAGATTTACAAAATAAGAGGTTTGGAATCCTAAATAAACACAAGTGACATAAGGTGTTGAACACTTAACGAATTTGAATCATTGGGAGGATATGAGGCTAAAAAAGTAGATGTAAGACAAGTATCATAACACTGGGAGCACAAAGGATTGGGTATAATGAGCTTTCAGTAATCAAGACAATCCCAAGCAAGCCACCAAAATACAAAGCCTTGAGAATGTTATGAAAGAAGGAACTCTTGATATTTTGAAACCTCCAAAGGAGAATGATGAAATAGAGCATGGAGAGAACTCTAAGAAAACATCCATAATGCAGAAAATTTAAGGGACTCCAAATCCCTTTCAAGTTGATGTACCAGAACTGCAGAAAAGAGATGCCTCAGATCTCTAAGAGCTAACATATACACAGAAACAACTGATGCAAAACACTAAAGAGGGTGAGGAGTTGGATGAAATTATTTAAAGTGCAGGCAAAACATGAGATTTATCTCTAGGTAGATAGCAGAACTGAAAAGTAAAGTCAAGAAAGGCAAACCAACACTCTCCTTACAGGTCAAAACAAGGAGCAATAAGAGGAAAGCCCTCAATAATGATCAATGATATGAAAACTAGTTGGAACATAAGGTCTGTTAACTCTCAAAATTCTTTTGAGAGACTAATCGAACTTTACAGGAGGCATCACTATACTTACATAACTTTTATGGAACCTTTTCAAGGCCATAAAGAGCTAGAACAATACAAAAGAAAGTTACGATTTCTAAAAGCTATGGCTAATTACTCTTTCACGATATGGCTATTTTGGATTGATGAATGGACATTTCAAGTTATGAAAGACAAAATACAATAGCTCATTTGAAATTCAGTTACCATAATAAGGAAATCTTGATTTTTGCAATCTATGTCTGATGTAATGCTCTTGAAAGGATGGAATTATATAAGAATTTACAAGAAATGACAGCAAAAAATCAAACACCTTGGATTGTGGGAGGTGACTTCAATGTGATACTAAATGAGGAGGAAGAGTTGGGAGGTTTACCTTTCACTCAATTTGAGGCAATTAATTTTACTCAGTGTATAAACAATTGCTTAGTGACAAAATTAAAAGTTATTGGGAGCAAATATACATGGTGTAATGGTAGAAATTAGGAAGAATGTATATTTAAGAGATTAGAAAGAATTCTGTAACCAAGAATTCTTTGATCTACTCGCTTCTACTGAAATGTAGAACTTGGTGAGGCAAGGATCTAATCATGCCCCTTTACATGTCACATGCAACGAAGAACCTATTGTAAAACCTTTTAAATTCCTTAATTTTTGGACCAGACATTAGCAATTACAGAGTATTGTTAAGGATTATTGAAAATTTGATTTTACAGGAAGTCCCTTTAGTTAATTTTAGGTCAAGATTAAAAAGGTGAAAAGGGCTTTAGCTATTTGGAGTTAAGAAGCTTTTGGGAACATATTTCAACAAATTGCTAAATTAGAAGATGTGATTATAGTAAAAGAAGTGCAACTGGAAGTTCAACCTTCAGCAGATAATATAATGTAACTAAGCAAGACAGAAGTAGAATTGAAGAAGTATTTGCATATGGAGGAGGAATACTGGAAGTGGAAATTAGGCATGAGATGGTTTATTGATAGAGATAGGAATACTAGATTTTTCCACTCATATGTCAAAGGGAGAAGAAAGAAGTTCCACATTGTAAAAATTCAGACAGTCAGGGTGACATTGTGAATTCCAATTAGAATATTGGAAAAGAAGCAGTAACATCCTTTGAGGAGTAATTCAAATATGCGGAGAGAGTTTAGAACTTTGATATGCTAGATTATATTCCTCATATAATCTCTCAAGAGCAAAATAAGGAAATGGTCAGATTACTAAGTATAGAAGAGGTCAAGAAAGTAATTTTTGAATTGAATTGTGATAGCACCTGTGGACTAAATAGATTCTCAAAGTAGTTCTTTCAAAGTTACTGGGATATTATTGGAATGGATATCACTAATATGGTCAGAGCTTTTTTCTGTATGCATGAAATTTCCAAGTTAATAACTCACACAAATCTTGTCCTTCTTCCCAAAAAAGAAAATGTTCAAACATTTACAGACCTCAGACCTATCAGTTTAAGTACTTTTGCTAATAAAATTCTTTCAAGGATGATGCATGAAAGTATAGTTAAACATTTATCTAGCATTATCTCTAGGATCAGACTGGATTTGTTAAAGGTAGGAGTATTACAAAAAGTGTTCGATTGGCATGGGAAATCACAGGGGATATCAATAAAAAGAGCAAATCTCATTATGTGGAATTGAAATTGGATATGGATATGGCATATGATAGAGTCTCCTAGATTTTTCTTACAAAAGTGCTCAAAATGTTTGGTTTCTCTTTAATCATTATTGATATGGTATAGAGATTGATTTCCAAAAATTGGTATTATGTTCTTGTCAATGGACTACCACATGGTTTTTTCCAATCATCCAAGGCTTAACGAAGGGTCACCTACATTATTTATCATAGTTGTTATAGCACTGGCCAAGGGGTTGAATAAATTGCATGAGGATGCAGATTTCAAGAGATATAATTTACCTAAATGGATTTCAGAAATAAACCATCTTTCCTATGCTGATGAAATAATATTGTGTTACTCTAAAGATAGGGAATATGTGGTGAAAATGATGTGGGTGTTGAAGGAGTATGAGAATGTTTGATCAACAAGAGTAAAATATTCTTTTATCTCCATAAGAAGACACATTCAGTAAAAGGGGCTCAACAGAAAAGAATAACTGGAGTCAATCAGAGATCATTTCTATTTAGGTTGTCTAGTATTATATGGGAGGAATAACAAGTCTCATTTGAAGAAATGCTGAAGAAATTTAAAAAGAAGATAATATCCTAGCAAAATAAATTCCTCTCATTTGGTGGAAGGTATATAGAAATTAATCATATTTAACAATCTATGCTTGTGTACCCACTATCAGTAATGAATCCCTTAAGAAAATTATTGATCAACTCCATCAAATTTTTGTAAATTTTTTTTGGACCAAGATCGGGTGAAATAGTGAAATATTGTGTGGCATAGGACTACATGTGCTATCGACAAAAGGAAGGAGGATTGGTGTTTAAATCCTTACATAATGTATCCAAAGATTTATTTGCTAATTGTAGTGGAATTTTAGAGTTTCTACTTCTTTCCTATGGAGTTATTACATGTGGAACAAGTATTGCAAGAAGCTACAACCTATCATTGCTAAAGGAACAATAGTTTCTCATGGAGGAAGATGATGCTAGTTACAGAAGAGGTAGAACATGATATTTGATTGCAAAAAAAGGTGGGAACTCAAGTTTTTGTTTAACAATTGGACATAACATTGGGCTCTATATTTCACAGAAGAAACCAATCATGATGAAGAGGATCTTGAGGTGAAATAGTTCAATAATATAGAGTATCATAAAGGGAGAAATTGCTAGGCAAGATATTATTGGAGATGACTCATCATATTGTAGATAACATTAGCCCTATTTTAGTGGAAGAGGAAAATGATACGGCATGGTAGATTAGGGACACTAAAGCAGAGTTCACAGTAAAGTCAGCCTATAAAATAATGCGGAAGAGGAAGGAGAAATATAGTTAGTTTTCCATAATCTGGACTAAAGGGGTTCCTGATAAGATTTGTTGCTTTTTATGAAGGGTCTGTAGAGAAGAATTTTCATAGATGATAATCTTAAAAGTATGAAAATGTAGATAGTATCCAGATATTACTGTCGTGACAATTTCAATCAAGAAACTATGACCTATCTTTTTCTAACAGCTCCCATATCCCAAAATCTATAAAAGTAGTTTGCTTCTTGTGTAAGTATCATTATTGAAGAAATGCACCAACAACAATTAATCCTTAAATGGTTGGAAGAACCAGAACCTCTTGTAATAACCCCCATAGTAATTTTTAGATTTTTTATGTTTTGATAATTTTTCCACTTCTCGTTGTTGCCTTGGGTAGAACGAACCCAAAGTGCTCGGGAGAATTTTATACAATTTTTTAGTTTTTAGAAGCTTTTAAGTTGTTTTAGTTGATTTTGTTCAACTTTCAGTGATCCAAGCATTGGATAGAAATTTTGTCAGTTTCATTAGCTTTGGAATATTAATTTTGGGTTAGTATCATAGTTAGTGCGGGTTTCAAGTCTTTTGATTTGATTTTGAGTCGTTAGATGAAAAGTTGGTTTTGGGTATAACTTGTTGATAACGATTCTTTGTTGGTGATTCTGATGGTTCTGTTAAATCCAAAACAACAAAATTATCCTAGTTTCATAGTTGGAATGTGTTCATAAGGTTCCAAATGCATTTCAAGGATCCACTCAAGAAATTTGTCTATTCTTGGTTTTGCTGTCAGCTGATATCTGGTGCCTTCTTCGCATTGCAAGGAGGCACTGCATTTGTGATATGTGGCCAAGTTTGGCCTTTGTGTTTGAAACATGGGGGTTGCATTTTCAAAGGCATATGTCAGGTTCAGGACGAGTATTCTTCTCCATATTCGCGACATGAGGCCTGCGTTCGTGAAGGCCAAATGACCCCTGGTCAGCTTTTATTTCCTTTTTGGCCCCAAATCCCACTTTCACCATTTTTAGATCTTGAGAGCTCGAGTTGAGGTAATTTCAAGTAGGTTTTCAAGATCTAAACCTTGGGTGAGTTTCTAAATCTTGTTTTCATCATTATCCATTGATTATATTGTAAAATCATCTTCAAATCTTGACTTTTAAACTTGAAATTTTGGGATTTTATTGGTAAAGTGAAATATTGATGTTTTGATGATAACTCGATTTCAACTCTATTTTCAATAGGATTTTTTATTTGAAAATCTTACGTTATCGGTAACGTGATTTTCTACTAAAATTGCAGTTTCACCTTTTTATTTTTAGGGATCATTTTTAAGGTGATTTTGAACTCAGAACCAAAGTATGTCAATATGGGTATCGTTGGTCTTATATTTATATATAGATCTCATATTTGAATAGATTAGGCTCATTTGAAGGCATATCGCGAGAGTGAAGCTTCCCTTTGATTCTTTGGGCTGTGATTTGGCTTTGCGGGCCTCCTTTAAGGCAAGTTGAGACCTACCTTCACTCTTTTTTGATGAATTTATGTGTTATGTGCTAGTCTCTTGTATATTATAAATAACTGAGTATTTAAGGGTCCCATATACATGATATGGCGAGTATATATCTCGGTACTGGTGTTTATTGTTGGGTTAAAAGTAATAAAATGAATATATTGATTGTTCTCTCTACTTGTTGACATGTTTATGGTAAATAGTGTTGATAAATGACTTATTGATCATGACTAATTGAGAGTAAGTATCTATTTGAGGGTTTGAATCATTTTTTGTAGAATTTGATGGAACAATTGGGGTTAGTAACTACTTAAGGTATAAAGAGGTTGAGATTTATATATAAAAAGTTAAAAGGAGGGATCTTTGCTTAAATACTCTATTTTGTGAATAAACTGTGAGCTTCTAAACATGCTTGTTGGAAAGTATATTTCCCTTGTAAGTATTTGAGTTTAATTGTGGCATAATTAGGGAAAGTAGGAAACTTATCTTGTAAGTAATGCCATGGCTTGGGTGAATTCTATATGTTTGCACTATTTAGGTTGATTATTATTATGATGATGCCTGTGTGGGACGTGTGAACCTGATTATTAATTTGGTTGATTACTATCATTGAGATGCTCGAGTGGGTCTTTTGATGACTTTATTATTGATTAGAGAGCTCATTATCATTGTTATTCCTGAGTGGGGACTTGTATTGACTTTATTATTGCTTAGAGAGATTATTAGCATTGTGATGCCTAAGTGGGGGCTGGTGTTGATCTTATTATTAATTTAAGAGCTTATTATCATTGTGATGCTTGAGTGGGGGTTTATGTTGACCTAATTGGAGTCTTATTTGTTTCTTGTACTATTGTGATGCCCGTGACATAGGTTTATTTAGACCATTGTTTAGTTGATTATTGTGCATTGTTAATTTTTCAATTAATCATGCATTCTCATTCATTTCTCATTTTCATGGAATGGGTACTACTATGGAACTTGAATTCTTTTCAAAAGAAAATGAAACATTTTATAAAATGCCTTAGCCTAGGGATATGACGGCAATGTTGATTGATAAGATTGTTATTAGTATATAGGTTGTGAACCATGGGTCCTCTCCTTGAGCTTAGGCTTGGAAGGTGTATACAGGTTGTACTTTGGCTTTTGTATTTTATATCATATCACTGCACTGGATTGCATTTCATGGAACTTTCTCTTAGGTGATATTGTATAATGACCCTCTAGGTCATTTTCTATTTTTTCATGCTTTTCCTGCATTTAGAGCTTTTCTATAGCTTCCCCAAGTTATTTATGACATGCTGGGACTCACAGTTCAGTTCCCAGGCAGTTTGTTTGGTTTTTATACCGGTTTCCCTCTTTTGGAGCTTCTAAATTTGAGAAAATGATCTCGAGCCAAAGCATTAGGTAAACAGCCTCGAATAACAATTCTGACAGCACTGTTAGCTCCAAAATATTAACTTTAGGCTAGGGGGATCTTTATTTTGGGTCCCTAGGTTTCTGGGTTCGTTTTGGGTTATTGGCTGGAATTTGGTAAAAATAGAACCTTGAGTGTGGGACCTACTTTTGGTCAAAACAACCTATGTTGGAAATTTTGATGGTGTCACTGAGTCTGTAATGTAGAATTTGGTAGGGTTTCATAGTTCATTTGCATGGACAGGGTTCCGAATGAATCCTGAGCACTTGGTCGAAGTTCGTTGGGACTTAGAATTTTTCTAGTGCATATCAAAATTGGTCTTCGCGTTCCTGAGACTTGGTCGTGTTTGTGAGGGTCAAGGGTTTTTTTACCTTCGCATTTGCGATCTAGCCATCATGTTTTCTAAGAGGAAGCCAACCTGGCCGGTCCAGACTTCTTCTTCACATTCACGATGGATCGACCATGTTCACGAAAGCCTAGCCCTGTCTAGCATCGTGTTCGCGATAGGAGTCTCGCGTTCATGAAAAAGGGACCCCTGACAGTAAAAAATTATCTCCCATCATTTTTCAATTTTTATTTGCTAAGTGGTAGCACTATTGTTGGACTTGGGAGCTTAAGAAATTGTGGGAATTCCTAAGTTGGAGCTGGGAATAGCAAAGGGGCGTGTTAGTGATCATTATCTCGTAAGTTCCCTATCTAAATCCTGTTAAATTTATAGTTTAATTTCTTGTTTTTCTTTAAACTTTGTGAGCTTTTTGGGACTCAAATTTGAGGGTTGGTCATGCCCAATATTTGAGCACTAGCTCATTGTTCCCCAAGAAACGTTATTGCAGTTTCAATTTTGAGATTCTGCAAGAGGGCACCATGGGTGATTTGTAACTCGATTTCTGACCCAGAGCATAAAATTGCAATATGGATATTGTTGTTCTCATCTTGACTCCTACATTATTATTTTGATAGTATGGCAGCGATCAGAGGCTTCTCGAAAGGAAAAAGCTTCGATAAAGAGGATTTTCGAGTACTTTTAGCGGCGTCCATGTAGACAAAGATTACCTTTCCTTAGACTTTGCTCTTTTATGGTATTGGTATGGTATTGTACTAATTGTTGGTGGGTTATTGTGGTTCGAATAGTTGCTTAGAAAATTTCTAATTATTTTAGCCGATTAGGGGGCCGCCTAATTATTTTAGGCAATTAGGGGGCCGTAGGACAGACTTTGGCCTTGAATTTCCTTAAGTTGGTAGTTGCATCTCCTTTTCCACTTTACTTAGCATTCTTAGGACCTTGGTACGGGATGTAGAAGTCTTAGCCTAGGTTTGGGTAGATGTTTGCCTTAGGTTGGGTTCCTTGGACTTGTAGTTGGCCTTATCGATCTTTTTAGGTTAGGTTGCTTTAGGATAACACCCTTTTTAGACATAAATGATTATAGGATTGTTTCAAGAAACTTTTTATAGGGATTGGGTTGGCTTAATACCTATATTATGATTGCAGGCTTCGGTATCCTTGGCATGTTAGCATTTTAGCCTCAAATAGCGGTTTTTGACTTAATAAATGGAATCTTGCACTCCTTTGATAAATTTGGCCTTATAAGATAGAAAAAAGGACAACATAGACTTGGAATGAATCAGAACATTGGATTACTGTTTTTTACCTATTAGTTTCGGTTTGAGTTCGGCACCTAGTTTATTGTTTATTATCTTTAGTTCTGGTTGAGTCCGACATCTAGTACATTATTTAATATCCAATAGTTTTGGTTCGAGTTTGGCATTTTTTATTATTGATATTTGGTTGGAAATTTGGGTAATACTGGTTGGATTTATGGTTATGGTTGGAGGAAGGATATACGATACGCTTATCGCACATCTTGGCTTGTTTTTAGTTTATTTTCTGTTATATTTGGCCTAATAATAGTATTACTCCTTGCTTGCACCCACCTTGCTTATGGGGGCTCAATTGGGTTTATTTTTCATTGTGTGTACCTTTTGGGCTTAAGAGGGTCCAGTTAGGTTATAGCTAGGCATTTACTTCCGCTTTTATGATAATTATATTTGATCTTCTGCATTTGCTTAGCATAGCCTATAATTTCCATTCCCGACCCTTATTTATTTCCCTTTAGACTTTATTATGCTTTAAATTTTGTCACGACCCGAAATCCCATTCAGGCCGGACTGGCACCCGAAGCCGATATGGCCCGAGAGAACCAATCTTTACTTATGAACATTCATATGCATAACCTCGTAAAACTCTTATTACACCTCATGCAACTATGCGGAAGTCATGGACATGGAACATATGCTATATAAATATATATTTATGTGAACCCATGCTAGGATTTCGTGTCGCCCCTGGGATACCACCCATGTTATTGGGATCGACCCAGGCTAGGTATTTAACCCCTGGGATACCACCCATTAAACATTACTTCTTTCTTTCATTACTCTTTTTTTTGTTACTCATTCTTTCATTACTCTTTCTTTCATTCTATGAGTGATACCTTGATGATGGAAACATTCTTGAAACTTGAAACACAAACATACATTACTTCACGTCTTTACTCTTCTAAGATTGGTATCTCTACTTGTGAGGGATAGATATATTAGCCTGCACATTACTTCCCATATTACTTTGATGATATTGGTACTTTTACTTGTGGGAGATTGGTACAAAGATAATCATAATGTTATTAGACTTTTGGAACATGATATGATTGGAACAATTCTATTCAAACTAAACAAGCTCTCTTTACCTCATTACTCTCGTTGAGATAGTTCTCTTAGGATTTACAACATCATGACAGCTTAGGAACTTCAGTCAATAAATAAGAGATAAGGGAATCATCATTCATCTAAGAACATGTGAATAGCAAGATATGTCAATCGTAGTTAGAATTCTATAGAACCCTCATGGAATGTAACACTTTTGGAACCTTAGGATAATGATCCATATTAGATAATAAACATGAGTCAACCACTGGACATGAGTCATATGATTCACCATTGACCAATGAGTAAGGAACTTATGAGTAACACTATTCAACTACCGGATACGGAATACCTTAGAGCATTTCGGAATCAAATGAGTACTATGACAATGTGAACACCATATGCTGCAGAAGGATATAGAAGAGTAACCTTACATACCTTCACTTCCAAGTATGAGTACACAAGTCTATATATGAACACAACAGTCCAGCTTCTTCCGTATGTTTCACTCTACAAGACAAGTTCATAATGGAACTCTCGTTAACAACTATTTACCGTACAAGTGTACAAAATGACAACGAGCTATATGACTGCCACATAACTTCATTTCACTCTTTACAATACACCCCACTGCATTATCATACCAACAACACCATAATCATGTCACACATTGATCAAGATATCATACATCAATAGCATTTCACACCACACTTACCCTTTACGCTTCCTCATTATCATTCCGTCACAATTACCCTATCAACTAGCCTCATAACAACTTATAAACAGTAATACATACTTAACATAGTCCAACATGCCTCCATACGACACTTTAAAGTCTTTAAAACGACATCACAAGTTGATACTTATATCCAAAAAGGGTATAGGGGCCTTCGGGGGTCAACTAGATGCGAAAACACACAAAATCGAATACGGAGCTGAACTGCGCTGCCACCTATGCCTTCAGGTGGCTGAGGTTCGCACGCATATGCCCTCTGGCAGCAGCCACAGGCATCTGCGCCTGCAGGTGCCTCCGTCTGTGGGGGCGGATGCCCGTTTTGGTCCGAAATGGTCTCTTTGGGTCTTTTAATGCAGTGAATGGTCCATGATTATAAATAAACTTATTTTAACATATTTTTGATCATATTACATGCCAAAAACCATCCATGTTCTCACAACACACAAAAACATCACCAAAACCTCACTTTCCTTTCAATACGCCACCAAATCCGTAACCAAATCTACAACAACAATTCCAAACATTATATAAAAGGGTAAAACAAGGTAAGACTATATTCACATCTCACGTGTCAATATTTAACCCATAAAGTTCATTTCCTTCAAGATCACAAGTCCATGTTCATGTTTACAAGACAAAACCATCCTCCGATTTAGCAAACACAAATTGTTTTACACATAGTGAACTTCTCACACTTCACCAACATAACCAACATGATATAAACCATCTTACATGCATAAAATATATTAAACCATGATAATAAACACTTACCAAGCCTTGTGCAAAAATGATCTTGTCCACAAAGATGAGGGCTTAAGGTTTGTATGATATTAGAAATGTTGAGATAATTCTAGAAAAGGCATGAGAGTCCAAATGAGTTAAAAATCTGATTTCCCTCATATATATAGGTCCCTTAAGTCTCTCTTATCCCATTTTGGCATTAAATGCATGTTTGATTTGGTCAAATGGAAGATTGGATCATTTTTGCCCCATTGGGCCTAGTCTTTTGTTCTTGTTTTGGGCCTCATTTGTACCAATGGCTCATGACTCATTAATACCCAACAAATTAATGTCTAATTCATCAAATCTCTCATGTTTAACTAATTCCATAAATGTACACGTAGTCGTATAGGTTCGACAACCTACGGGTGTTTCACCTCCTACAAAGGTCTAATCCCATGTACTAGGCCCAATATCAATTATTTCATCAATAACATTGCAATTTACAATCTTTTGACTCTCGACACTTGAGTAACCATTGTTCAACATCGTCAAGTAGGGTTTGGTTGATAGGGTGTTACATTCTCCCCCCCTTAGGAACATTCATCCTTGAATGTTAACAACATCGTCTCATGTGCAACAAATGCATCTCTATATCAGCATCTCTATACATATACTCATATAGATACTTGTATAGTCCCAATGGGAGCAATATGAAATGAAACTCTTATGCACGTCCGACACATTTCATACCCTTTCCTTCCAAATCCACTTGCCCGTTTCATTGGTGACACTTTCAAGAGTACTTACTCATCTATGATCACAACATCTACTATACCATTACGATATGTTCTTGTCACTATACTAAACTCACCGATAGGTGGAAATATCTTAGATCATAATTCCAGTGTACTATTAAATTCACGGTAGTCGATGGAGTAACATACGATAGGGTAGAGCTCGAATCAATCAATACGTATAAAACCTGTAAAAATATGGTAATATACCTGTATCCTCATCAGGAGTCGCCTCTTCATTCTGCCGGTCTACTAGAGCATAAGTGTGATATTGGGCTCCACTGGAACTAGCTGCCCCCCTTAAATCTCTACCACGACCAATAGACTGCCTATGCCTGGGGAAGGAACCGATGTTGATGATACAAAGGTTGATCCCATAGGTCGTGCTATACCACTCGCAACCCTTTGTGGGAATTCTCTCATCATATGCCCCGCTGTGCCACACCAAAAACAAGCATTTGTCCCCAACCAGCATTCACCTAAATGGTACCTTCCATAATGCTGATACGGAGGACGAAAAGATCCTACTGTCTGTGAGCCTCGCACTCCACTACTTTGTACAGATGGACCACCCCTAGACCCTCAGAACTAAGAGTGAGCACCTGCTATGGAATACGAGAATGAGGGTCTAGGCGGTAACATCCGAGATCTCGATTCTCCTGGGGACACCATAGACTGTCCCATAGGTCTCATCCTTTTTGATGGCCCTGCCTCAGATTCCTCTGTTCTTTTTCTTTGTCTTTGGTCCTCCATTTTCTGTGCGAAGGCCTGAATTCTAGCTATGTCCATATCCTTATTCAAGGCTGCAATGGTACAATCCCTTACCAAATATGGTTCTAACCTGTCCACGTATCAATGGACTCTATCTGTCATTGTAGCTACCATATTTAGAGCATATCGGGCCAAGGAATTGAACTAAAGACTATATTCTCAAACACTCATGTTCCCTTGGCGTAAATTCAAAAATTGGTCTGCACGTGCCTCCCGAACCTCATATGGGAGGTAATGATCAAGAAATGTTGTTCTAAATTCTTCCCAACCAGCTGGGAGTGCATAAATGCCCCTTGATCTCTTCCAGTCCTCATACCATAATATGGCCTCACCCTTCAGTCTATAAGCTGCTAATTCAACTGTTTCTACACCTGTTACGTGCATCACCTCTAGTGCTCTTTGAATTTGGTCCACAAAATCCTATGGATCCACTTTCAGGTCTGACCCAGTGAATATAAGAGGGTCCAATTTTAGAAAATCCTGTGTCCTTCGGCTAGCTGCTCTAGCGGCACTATCCTCAACTGCCATTGGGCCACCTTGTCCCTGAACCTGTGCAGCCACTAACTGAGTTAACATATGTACTGCATTTCGTAAATCCTGATCAGTGGCATTCATTGGCGACTCTGCAGGTTCTTCTCTACCTCTTGGCTCGTCCGGAGCTGGAAAAGTAGAGGAAGACTGCGATGCAATTTCAGCATTTGCTCCACCTTGACTAGCTTGGTCAGGTGGTAATCTACTCATTCCTTCATCGGCAGGCATATCAACCTGCTTACCTTTGTCTGTACCTCTTCTCGTCATCAGCAGTTTTCTATATCAAAGAAAACCAATCATCAATGGTTAAATACGGTTTCACTTACCACCTTGGCTTTATTGCACGATCTAGAATGAAGAAAAGAAACAACGTCCTAAATGTCCCGTAGCCTCCTACTTATGAATGTGGTGCACAACACATCGATAAGTAAGACTCTACTCAGACACGGCTTTGTAGATACCCTTAGAACGAACTGCTCTGATACCACTTTTGTCACGACCCGAAATCCCATTCGGGTCGGACTGGCACCCGAAGCCGATATGGCCCGAGAGAACCAATCTTTACTTATGAACATTCATATGAATAACCTCGTAAAACTCTTATTACACCTCATGCAACTATGCGGAAGTCATGGACATGGAACATATGCTATATAAATATATATTTATGAAACTTGGCCATTGGGGCCATCAAGTCAAAACGGACATTTGTCTCTTACATCCATATACCCACATATGTCTACAAAAGCCTCTAACTAATGCATTTACAAGACCATCTAAAAGTCAGGACAAGTCCCCGCTTTATCTTTACAACATCAAAACATATGTACAACTCTGATAAGTCCCGAAGCAACTGGGGCTCACCAAAGATCCGCAACTAACTGTCACCTACTATCTTTTTACAAATCTACTAGTGCCTGCACCTGCAACATGTAAGGTAAGTCCCCTGAGGGGGTCAGTACGAAGAATGTACTGAGTATGTAAGGCTCATAAAAGATTCATCATACACAATAACAACAATAATGGAATCAATATAAAAGAATTAATGAACGTAAATAAACTCTCTTTCTGTATGTGGGGAACCATGTATATTACGTTCTTTACTTCTCTTGTCTTCATATTCATTCATCTTTATTGTTCTACCCATGCTAGGTTGTTCTGTAGCCCCTGGGATGAGATTAACCCATGCTAGGTACTTTGACCCCTGGGATGTTATGTGAACCCATGCTAGGCTTTCGTGTCTCCCCTGGGATGTCATTAACCCATGCTAGGCTTATCGCCCCTGAGATTTTATGTGAACCCATGCTAGGATTTCGTGTCGCCCCTGGGATGTCATTAACCCATGCTAGGCTTATCGCCCCTGGGATGTTATTGAGATCGACCAATGCTAGGCTTTTCTGTCGCCCCTGGGATACCACCCATGTTATTGGGATCGACACAGGCTAGGTATTTAACTCCTGGAATACCACCCATTAAACATTACTTCTTTCTTTCATTACTCTTTCTTTCGTTACTCATTCTTTCATTACTCTTTCTTTCATTCTATGAGTGATACCTTGATGATGGAAACATTCTTGAAACTTGAAACACAAACATACATTACTTCACGTCTTTACTCTTCTAAGATTGGTATCTCTACTTGTGAGGGATAGATATATTAGCTTGCACGTTACTTCCCATATTACTTTGATGATATTGGTACTTTTACTTGTGGGAGATTGGTACAAAGATAATCATAATGTTATTAGACTTTTGGAACATGATATGATTGGAACAATGCTATTCAAACTAAACAAGCTCTCTTTACCTCATTACTCTTGTTGAGATAGTTCTCTTAGGATTTACAACATCATGATAGCTTAGGAACTTCAGTCAATAAATAAGAGATAAGGGAATCATCATTCATCTAAGAGTAGGACACATGTGAATAGCAAGATATGTCAATCGTAGTTAGAATTCTATAGAACCCTCATGGAATGTAACACTTTTGGAACCTTAGGATAATGATCCATATTAGATAATAAACATGAGTCAACCACTGGACATGAGTCATATGATTCACCATTGACCAATGATTAAGGAACTTATGAGTAACACTAGTCAACTACCGGATACGGAATACCTTAGAGCATTTCGGAATCAAATGAGTACTATGACAATGTGAACACCATATGCTGCAGAAGGATATAGAAGAGTAACCTTACATACCTTCACTTCCAAGTATGAGTACACAAGTCTATATATGAACACAACAGTCCAGCTTCTTCCATATGTTTCACTCTACAAGACAAGTTCATAATGGAACTCTCGTTAACAACTATTTACCGTACAAGTGTACAAAATGACAACAAGCTATATGACTGCCACATAACTTCATTTCACTCTTTACAATACACCCCACTGCATTATCATACCAACAACACCATAATCATGCCACACATTGATCAAGATATCATACATCAATAGCATTTTACACCACACTTACCCTTTACGCTTCCTCATTATCATTCCGTGACAATTACCCTATCAAATTGACTCATAACAACTTATGAACAGTAATACATACTTAACATAGTCCAACATGCCTCTATACGACACTTTAAAGTCATTAAAACGACATCACAAGTTGATACTTATATCACAACACACAAAAACATCACCAAAACCTCACTTTTCTTTCAATACGCCACCAAATCCGTAACCAAATCTACAACAACAATTCCAAACATTATATACAAGGATAAAACAATGTAAGACTATATTCACATCTCACATGTAAATATTTAACCCATAAAGTTCATTTCCTTCAATATCACAAGTCCATGTTCAAGTTTACAAGACAAAACTATCCTCCGATTTAGCAAACACAAATTGTTTTATACATAGTAAACTTCTCACACTTCACCAACATAACCAACATGATATAAACCATATTCCATGCATAAAATATATTAAACCATGATAATAAACACTTACCAAGCCTTGTGCAAAAATGATCTTGTCCACAAAGATGAGGGCTTAGGGTTTGTATGATATTAGAAATGTTGAGATAATTCTAGAAAAGGCATGAGATCCAAATGAGTTAAAAATCTGATTTCCCTCATATATATAGTTCCCTTAAGTCTCTCTTATCCCATTTTGGCATTAAATGCATGTTTGATTTGGTCAAATGGAAGATTGGATCATTTTTGCCCCATTGGGCCTAGTCTTTTGTTCTTGTTTTGGGCCTCATTTGTACCAATGGCTCATGACTCATTAATACCCAACAAATTAATGTATAATTCATCAAATCTCTCATGTTTAACTAATTCCATAAATGTACATGTAGTCGTATAGGTTCGACAACCTACGGGTGTTTCACCTCCTACAAAGGTCTAATCTCATGTACTAGGCCCAATATCAATTATTTCATCAATAACATTGTGATTTACAAAATTTTGACTCTCGACACTTGAGTAAACATTGTTCAACATCTTCAAGTAGGGTTTGGTAGATACGGGGTGTTACAAATTTAATTGAGCTCAGTCGGCCTATAATGTCTACTGAGTACCCTATATTTTTGCACTCATACTACACTTCTCCATCTTTTTTCCTTATGCAAATCTTAGTATGGGTCATCATCATTGATGACGCCCTTAAGATAAACCGTTGATCGGGGATCTGGGTGAGCTTTCAGCATTCCAAGTGATCCTTCTCCTTCTGCTTCAGTTCTAGTCTTATTTAATATATCCAGAGACTACTTTGTATATTTAGGCATTTGTCTAGTACTCTTGTGTATAGTGACTCTTGTATCGACCTTAATAGGCCTTGGGGAATTCATTTTGATTATTTTGTCCTTTCTCCTCTCTTGTAAGGCATGCTTATATATATATTCCTCTTCTAGTCGCTTTATATTACTGTTTTATCCTTATTTCTTTTTCTTTCCCTTGTAAACCCGTTACTCGTTGTTCCAGGCTATGGTGTTGGCTTACCTACTGGTGGGTTAAATTAGGTGCCATTATGAACTGAGTTTTTGGGTTGTGACAGTTTGATATCAGAGTCTAGGTTCACCTGTTAGAGGCTGCAGCTAGGGCACCTGTTAAAGGCAAAGGCAGAGGTCAACCTCAAGGTTGAGGTCAGGCTAAAGCTGCAACACCAGCTTGAGGACAGGCTAGGGATCTTCACCAGATCCAATTATTGATCCTAAGTAAGAGATTTCACTTGATGATCTTCCACAATAGCAACCAGTGTGCTAGGGAGCAGCCTAGGTTTCACCTAGATTCATATCTTTATCTCTCCTCCTTGATTCCCTGGTTCAGTTACAGAGTATGGTTGGCAGTCAAACGATGGATGGGACCCAAACATCTGCTCAGGGGGCAACTCAGGGTAGACTTAGTATAGGAGCATAGCCTGCAACTCCTAGAGTAGAGGTCCTACCAATACCAGTAGTTCCACAGCCAGCAGCAACCCAACAAGCCATGAATTCTGAGGAGCAGAAGATGTTGCATTGGTTTCTTAAATTGGCTCCAGCATTGTTTGCCGGAGCCCCAAGGGAAGATGCATTTGAGTTCCTTACTTGCTGTGATGAAAGACTGCACAATTTGGGTTTGGTTGAGTCACATAGAGTGGATTACACCATATTTTAGTTTGATAGAGTGGCAAGATAGTGGTGGAGGGGGTATCTTGATTCTAAACCAACTGCACGAGCGTCCAATAGATGAGTTCACAAGGTTATAGTAGGGTTCTATGACAGTGGCTGAATACGAGGATAGATTTCATGAGCTATCCAGGCATGCCACTATGATTCTACCTACTGAGCACGAAATAGTGTGATGCTTTGTTAGAGGGTTGAGACTTTTGATTTGTATGGCCACCTAGAGTCTGGTGTCTTCAGGTAAATCATTTGTACACATTATTAATCATGCTCAAACTATGAAAAAGTTTTATTATGAGCCCCGTGGGCCAACGATAAGAGACCTTATCATCAGGGCAGTTATAGTTTGAGCCATAATAGTTCACAGTTTAGAGGTAGAGGTTTCTAAGGCAGGTATCTGTAGCAGCAGTCGTATCAACAGTAGGGTCAGTCTAGGAGGCCAATTCATGCAGTGCTAATAATTTCAGATTGGGGTTAGTCTGGGTATAGTGATTTTAGTGTCTAGGGTAGTAGTCATTCCTTGATGGATATTTAGCCAGTGTCTTCAGGTCGAGATGGCTATTTTAGGTCAATCGGACCTTCTCGTCAGGTTAGAGTGATCGGGGCATACTTTGATGTGTCATTATGGGTCATTTTGTCAGGGAGTGTCCTCTATGTAGGATGATTGTGCCTTCTGCATGTGGTGTTTAGCCTATCAGTTCAATGTTGTCCCCATTCAGTGGTGGTGTACAGGGTCACAGGGCTTGTCTCCATGGTTCTCGTTAAGGTACTCAAGTAGATGGTTGAGTAGGCACCCAATCTGGAGGTGGAATGGGTAATATATATATATTGTTCCTAGTATATCAGAGGCTGAGGCTTCAGATGGTGTTATTATAGGTATGATTTTGGTGTTTCATCAGCCAGCTTCTGCATTATTTGATCCAGGCTCCACTTATTCTTATGTTTCTGCTTATTATGCATCTTGGTTGGGGTTGTCTTGTGAGCCATTATCTATGTCTATGTGGCTACTCCCGTAAGCAATTCTATAGTAGTAAATCATGTGCATAGATTGTGTGTTGTGACTATTCAGGAGTATGACACTCGTGGTGATCTTATTGTACTTGATATGGTTGATCTCGATGCGATTTTGCGCATGGACTAGTTATCCCCTATCATGCGGTCTAGGATTACTTTGCCAAGAACATTACCTTAGCCATGCTCGACATTCCCTGGTTGTGTGACAGGGTGCTTTTAGCCTCACATTGATGGGGATTATTTCTTATATTTAGGATAGAAGACTATTATCGAGAGGGTGTATGGCTTATCTTTCATATGTTTGAGATATTAGTATTGAGAGTCCTCCGCTTGACTCTGTCCCTGTAGTTTATAAGTTCCTGGATATTTTTCTTACCGATCTACTTGGCCTTCCTCCTGAGCGTGATATGGACTTTGATATTGATCTTGAGTCGGGCACTCGACTATTTTCTATTACACCTTATGATATGGATCCAGCTGAGCTAAAAAAACTAAAGGTTCAGCCTCAAGATATTATGGATAAGGTTTTATTAGGCTGATTGTCTTGCCTTGGGGTGCTCCCATCTATTCGTGAAGAAAAAAGATGGTTCAATGCATATGTGTATCAATTACAGGCAACTGAATAAGGTGACAATGAAGAATAAGTATCCTATGTCACAAATCAATAATCTGTTTGACCAGCTACAGTGTGCGACTGTGTTTTCTAAGATTGACTTGAGATCTAGCTACCATTAATTGAGGATTCGGGTGGACATCTCTAAGACAACCTTCAGGATTCACTATAGCTATTACTAGTTCCTGGTGATCTTTTTTGGGTTGACCAATGCCCCAGCTTTGTTTATGAATTAATGAATCATATATTCAGGCCCTATTTGGACTCCTTCTTGATTGTGTTTATTAATGACATCCTTATTTACTTGAGGAGTAGGGAGGAGCACCAGCAATATTTGATGATTGTGCTCCACACTTTGAGAGATCAGTAGGTTTATACCAAATACTCAAAGTGTGAGTTCTGGGTTGAGTCTATAGCATTTTTGGGTCAAGTTGTGTCTAAGGATGGGATTATGGTAGACCGACAAAGATTGAGGCAGTTCATGATTTGGCCAGGCCCACATCTTTAACTGAAGTTTACAGCTTTATTGGGTTGGCAGGCTATTATAGATGGTTCTTCAAGGGGTTTGCCTCTATTGCAGCACCTATGACCAGATTGACTAGGCAAAAGGTCCCATTTTAGTGGTTCGACGAGTGTGAGGCGAGCTTTCTGAAGCTCAAGGCCTTACTCACTTCAGTTCCTATTCTAACTCTTCCAGTTAAGGGCGAGGGGTTTACCATATATTCTGATGCTTCAGGTGTTGGTTTGGATTGTGTTCTGATGCAGCAGGGCGGAGTTATAGCATATGCTTCAAGACAGCTGAAGGTGCACTAGTGCAACTACCTTACTCATGACTTGGAGTTGGCGGTGGTAGTTTTTATGCTTAAGATTTGGAGGCATTATATTCATGGTGTTCATTGTGAGATATTCAACGACCACCATAGTCTTCAGTACATTATGACTTAGAAGGACCTTAATTCGAGATAGCGTAAGTGGCTTGAGTTGCTTGAGGACTATGATCTCTCTATTTGTACCATCCGAGCAAGTCGAATATAGTGGCAGATGCCTTAAGATGGAAGGCGGTTAGTATAGCGAGCTTGGCCTTTCTTTTAGTTTCAGAGTGACTGTTGGCCTCAGATATTTAGTCCTTAGTCAATAGGTTGATTTGTCTGGCCTCAGCCTCAGAGGATTCTTGCTAGTGTTGAGGCCAGGTCTACTTTCTTGGAAAAGATTTAAGATAGGTAGTTAGAGGATAGTTGATTGTGTGGTATTTGAGATCAGGTGTAGAAGGGCTCGTCCAGGAGAGATACCTTAAACTCTGAGAGTGTATTGAGATTTAATGGTTATATTTGTGTACCGAGGGTAAGAAGGTTGATTCAGTTGATACTTCAGGAGGCTTATTGCTCCAGATACTCGATTTACCCCGAGACATCTAAGATTTATAATGACCTGAGATAGCATTAATGGTGGACTAGTATGAGAAGAGATATAACAGACTTCGGGCTCGATATTTATGTTTTTAGCTGGTGAAGGCAGCATTTGAGACTAGGTGGACTGCTTTAGAGGCTACCCATTTCTGAGTAGAAGAGGGAGTGGATTACTCTGGATTTCATGGATGGGTTGCCTCATACTTCTCATGGTTCTGATGGCATTTGGGTCATCATAGATCGATTGACCAAGTTAGCTCATTTCCTACCTATTCAGTCTTTCTATAGTGCTAAGAGGTTGGCTCGGATCTATGTTTGATAGGTAGTTTTTCTTCAGAGGATGCACATATCTGTTATTTTTTATAGAGGTTCCTAGTTCACCTCCAGCTTTTGGAGAGCCTTTTAGGAGGAGTTGGGTACCCAGGTTGACCTTAGCACAACTTTTCATCCCAAGACTAATAGTCAGTTGAAGTAGACTATTCAGGTTTTGGAGGATATGCTCTAATATTGTGTCATAGACTTTGGAGGTCAGTGGGAGCAATTTCTAGCCTTAGCGGAGTTTACCTATGATAATAACTACCATTTGAGTATTAAGATGGCACCATTCGAGGCATTATATGGCAGGCGACTTCAATCTCCAGTTGGTTGGTTTGAGACTTCAGAAGTTCGACCACGAGGTACTAATTTGCTTTGAGAGTCATTGGACAGAGTTTGGATTCTTTAAGATAGGCTACAGGTAGCTTAGAGTAGGCAGAAGAGTTATGCTGACCATAGGCTTTATGCCTTGGGTTTGGAGTTGGTGATCGGGTTTTCCTTTAGGTGTCGCCCATAAAGGGCTTGATGAGGTTCGGGAAGAGGGTAAAGCTCAGGCCCAGGCATTTAGAGCTTTCCTATAGCTTCCCTAAATCATTTAAGCCTTGCTGGGAAAGACAATTTGGTTCTCGGGCAATTCATTTAATTTTTATACAAGTTTTCCTAATTTAGAGCTTATGAAGTTGAGAAAATAGTCTCGGGCCAAAACTTTAGGTAAATGGCCTTGGATGACAATTTTGATTGTTCCATTAGCTCCGGGATGTCGATTTTAGGCTAGGGGACCTTTGGTTTGGCTCTTGAGACTTCTAAGCTTGTTTTGGGCTATTGGCTGGAATTTGGTAAAAATGTAACCTTGGGTGTGGTACCCATTTTTTGTCAAAATGACCTCTGAAGGAAATTTCAATTGTTCTATTGAATCCAAAATGTCAAATTTGGTAGGGTAGCATAGTTTATTTGCAAACATGGAGTTCTGAACGAATCTCGAGCACTTGGTCGAAGTCTATTGAGACATAGAATTTTTCTAGTGCATCAGTACCTAGTGCAGACCAAAATTAGTCTATGGGTTTGCAAGTCCTTAGCCACGCTCGCGAGGGTCAAGGATTCTTGACCTTTGCATTCACGAGCTAGGTGTCGCATTCGCAAAGAGGAAGTCGGTCTGGCCGGTCTCGACTTCTTCATCGCATTCATGTTGGGCCAGTCGCATTCATAAAGGCCTGGCCTAGTCTTGCATTGCGTTCGCAACAAGGGTCCTGTATTAGCGAAGAATGGACCCCTAGCAGTATAAAATCATCTCTTATTATTTTTAGCCTTTATTTTCTAAGTGTTGGCACCATTTTTGGACTTGGGAGCTCAAGAAATTATGGAAATTCATAAGTTGGAGCTGGGAATAGAAAAGGGGAATGTTAGTGATCATTATCCTGTCATTATCTCATAAGTTTTGGTCTAAGTCCCGTCAAATTTATTGTTTAATTTCTTGTATTTCCTTAAACTTTATGGGCAGTTTGGGACTCGAATTCTAGGGCTGGTCATGCCCAATTTTTTAGCACTAGCTCATTGTTCCCGAGGAACATTATTATGGTTTCAATTTTGAGATTTCGCAAGTAGGCCCCATAGGTGACTTTTAGCCGGATTTCTGACCTGAAGCATAAATTTGCAATATGGGTATCATTTCTCTCAACGTGATGCCTAGATTTTTATTTGATAACATGGCAGTGGTCCGAGGCTTATCATAAGGGAAAAGCTCTGATATAGTGGAATTTTGAGTGCTTTCGGCGGCTTCCAGGTAGGCTAGGCTTATATTTCCTTAGACTTTGCTATTTTATGGTATTGGTACGATATTGTGCTAATTATTGGTGGGTTATTATGGTTTGGATAGTGGTTTAGACAATTCCTAATTATTTTAGCTGATTAGGGGGCCGTAGGAAAGATTTCGGCCTTGAATATTGGTAAGCTGGTAGTTGCGCCTCCTCTAGAACTTGACTATCTCACAGATGATAAGGACATGTTATTCATTGTCTATTGACTTAAAGCCTATTCCTTTGATACATGGCAGGGTCAGAGGTCGAGATAGAGGTCTGGCTGATGTTACCTACTCAGGTTCAAGACTTTCTCATGTTGATGGGTCTGTTGAGATAGAGGGTTTAATCCCAGTACACACACCAACTATTTTCATTTCCATATCTATGATTAAGGATTTCTTGGTACGGGTGTTGGGTTTTCTTGAGAGGATGGCCCAGACTTTCATTCAGTGTACTACTTTGGGGCTTAAGACTCCAGATACACAGTTGGCTACTGCTATAGATTTTGTTAGTGAGGATGTGATATTGCTAGGCATTACCCCATATTCAGTGCCTTTTTCCACTGTGTCTGTGGAGGGGCAGAGTAGCTTTGTGAAGTTGGCTCCAGAGTCTGCAGATCTGATTTGTGAGAGAAAGAGATGAAGGGCAGAGTTGGTCCCACCGGGTGTGCCAGAAATTTGTTCGTGACAAATTTGGAATATAGAAAATAAATAACTGCAATCACAAAACAAATATGAGAAAAAATCATTTTATTGATAAATGTTTGAGTACAACTCTGTGTATCTATGAGGGAGAACCCCTCTCACTTTAATGGGAACCTTAGGGTTGTTACTTATGAGTTCTTGGCTGGTTGCCATGAGAGATTGCACAAGTTGGGCTTGGTAGACTCTAATGGAGTGGATTTCAGTATTTTTCAGTTGTTTGGAATAGCCAGACAGTGATGGAGGATTGTTGTTAAGAGTATACCAGATAAATCATCTTATCTTTCATGGGATCGATTTACTCAGGTTTTTCTAGAGGAGTTTGTATGGATGCGCGAGAAGCATACGGGCAAGAGGCCCCATAGACTTGACGACGATAATGACATGTATGGTATAGAATAGATTTTTTATAGTTATTCTCAGAAGTGGTTAGGCTGTAGTAGCCAATCAAATTCCCCATATTCAATTCAATATTTCCCCAGATTCAATTCAACATATGGGGTCTCGAGCAATATAGGGGGAATTACCCACAATATAGAAAGAGAGATGCATTATCAGTGTGGCACGAAGAGATGACAGGCTCAGTATTATGTTCCCTGGGGTGGGTTCGAGGTAGGAGCTTCTGGTATAATGGTCACAGGTATTGTTTCAGTGCATTTTTTGATCTATCTCGATAGTGTTTAACTGTAGTTCTATGTTTCCTTATGTGCTTACTTATTTTGCATTGGGTCTTGATATGATTCGTCAGTTTCTTGTCTTGTCTATTCATGTTACTACCCCAGTAAGTGATTTTTAATGGTGGATATAGTATGCCAATCTTGTGTTGTGACTCATTTAGAGTATATCATTGGGTTAGATTTGATTTCTTTGGATATCATAGATTTAGATGTTATTTGGGTAAGATCTTCTTGATGGTTATGTTGTGGGGTAGTGGTGGATCGATAGTAGGTATTGGTATGTTCAGATTATGGGATGTATTTTAGAGGTTTACTTGAGGGCTATGATATCGGTTAGGATTGGGGAAATGGAGACTGTTGGGATGGTAAGTTATGAATAAAGAAAGCTTACAGCTTGTATACATATGTGGGAAATTATCTATTAGAGTTAGCAAAAGTATGCATGCATAAGTTATTTATTTTACAGGGTCAAATTGATTCATCTGTGATTTGGGTTTGCACATTGATGATGAGATTGATCATGTGTTATGACTAGGGATACTAATAGATAGGGCAAGAAGACCTTGTAATGGATCGGCCTTGTGGTATGACTAGCTAGAAAATATTGCAATTAAAGGATTCTAGTTAGATAGGAGAAGATTTTCAGGCATTCGGGTCTTCCGATTTGTTACTACCTTGGTGATTAGTTTTGCTTGCATGGAAAGACTTATGGTGTTATGAAACACTCTTTGGGTAGACTTGAAGGAATTCAAATTATAAGGATATTTGCTTTTGATTTGGAAGGTTATAGGTTCATCTTCAAGGATCGAGACTTATGTTTGGAGCAGCATGGTTACTTGGGTCTGGTTCAGATTAGATGGAACTACTTTATGTTTTGAATGGGTTGTTACTGATCGATAAAGAAAGTTATCTACATGGGTTGGGGTTAGAATTCCATGTTTTCATGGTAAGGCTGCATTGTGGTAGTGGATTATGTTATATTATGTATTCGAAAGATAAGAAAAATTATGCATGTCGATTTTAAAGGACTTAGAAGAACTTATCCATAGGAAATTTTGAGATATTCATAATTGTGTTATGGGTACGAGTTGGAAATTTGAAATCCTGATAGTATGGTTTGACAATGAGTAATGAAAAGATTAGTGATGACTTTCCTAAGATTTGATTTTGATTTGGGCGACAATCAATGACATGTTGTAATCTTGCACTTCTACTATAGGTTGAATTATTCATAATATGACGAATAGTTTAAGTGATTCTTTCAAAAAGAGACTTCAAAGCTACAGAGCTATTGAGGATGTCGAGATAATTTTTATTATTTTTTTGTTGAAGGACTGCACCAACTAATCTGAATGAGTTGCATAAGAATTAGGTGATGTATAAAGGGTACCTGTTATGGTATGGAAAGTTTTGTGGTGATTCTCGGCTTTCTCCAAGGGTTGAGCATGAGAATATGACTATTTGAATGGTGATCAAAGTATGGCATTTGAGAATTTGTGTGGAATTGATATCAATTTCTGACTCTATTATTTTAGCTTGAGAAAACAGTACTATCCTTGGGTAAGTGTGATTCAGTCAGAAAATATGTAAAGTGGGCTTGAAAATAGCAAAAATTTCTTTTGAGATAGAGGGAGGCGTGATTTAATATTATAGAGAGTGACAATGTGGCTCCATGGGTTCTTTCATATTTTGGTTGTACAGTAACAACATCAGTGTTATGGTACAGTTAGTGACTTGTGGTGTCGATGATGAATTCAGGTAAATCGGGTATTTTCATAACCTCTATTACAGTCAACTAAGTATTGGGTATAGAGATAGTTCAGAAATAAAGAAAATTAGATACATTGAGAATTTTGGTTTCAGATACTAGAGTTGTGGCATTAAGAGTTAAAATGTGAAGGAATTATTGTTACTAGATTGAACTAGTGGTTCTACAACGGTGTCTCTGCTTGAGAGTGCTTGTAGGATGTCTGTGATGATGTTTTGGGTACTTGCCAATTTTGGTACCTTCCTTCCCTTTACGTTCGAGGACAAACGTGTGTTTTAGCGGTGGATAATGTAACAATCCTTGTAGTGATTTTTAGATTTTTCTGTGTTTTAACCATTTTGCTCCTTCTCATTGTTGCCTTATATCATTTGTGAGCTACATGAGTGGGTGGCAGGATCTCCGAAGAGTTTGGAAGAGTTTTATGGGAGTTTTTGGTTTCTAGAAGCTTTTAAGTTGCTATAGTTGACTTTGGTCAATGTTCAGTGATTCGAGCATCGGATGGGAATTTCGCCAGCACCAACCAGAATGTTGATTTTGGATTAGTAGCATGGTTGGTATGAGTGTTGAGGCTTTCTGTTTAATTTTGAGTCTTTAGACGAGAATTTGGTTTTAAGTTGCGTAGAGTTGGTTTTAGGGATAACTTGTTGATAACAACCTTTGTTGGTGATGCAGATAGTTTTGTTGAGTCCAGAATGTCAAAATTAAACTAGTAGCATACTTGGAATGTGTTCACAGGGTTCTAAATGCATTTCGAGGGTCCGCCCAGAAATTTTATCTATTCTTAGTTTTATTGTCAGCTGATATCTAGTGCCTTCTTCGTGTTTGCGAGGCGGCAACCACATTTGCAATATGTGGCCAAGTTTGTCCTTTGCTTTTATGACTAACAAGGCGTGTTCGTGAAGGTCTGGTCTGGGTCGGTCATTCTTCTTTGCATCCGCGACCAGAGGCTGGCGTTCGCAAAGGCCAAATGACCCTTGGTTAGCTTTTTATTTTCTTTTTGGCCCCAAACCTCATTTTCACCATTTAGAGCTTGGGAGTTCGGGTTGAGGTGATTTCAAGTGGGTTTTCGAGGTCTAATGCTTGGGTGAGTTTCTAAACCTTATTTTCATCATTACCCATTAATCATATTGCAAAATCATCTTCAAATCTTGACTTTTAAATATGGAATTTTGAGATTTTATCGAAAAAGTGAAATATTGATATTTTGATAATTTCTAACTTGATTTCAGCTCCGTTTTTGGGGGGATTTTAGATTTGAAACCCTTAGATTATGGGTAAAGTGATTTTCTACCAAAAATGCAGTTTTACCTTTTTATTTTTAGGGATGATTTTTGAGGTTATTTTGGACCCAAAACCAAAGTATGTCAATATAGGTATTGTTGATCTCGTATTTACATGTAGATATCATATTTGAATAGATTGGGATTGTTTAGAGGCATCTCGGGAGAGTGGAGCTTCCCTTTGATTATTTGTGCTGTGATTTTACTTTACGGGTCTTCTTTAATGCAAATTGAGATCAACCTTAACTCTTTTCTGATGTATTTATGTGTTATGAGCTAGTTGCTTGTATATAGTGAATTACTGGGTATTTAGGGGTCCCATATAGATGAGATGGAGAGTATCAATATCGGTACGAGTGCTTATTATTGGGTTAGAAATGAATATCTTAATTGTTCTCTCTACTTATTGACATGTTTATGGTAAATGGTGTTGATAAATGACTTATTGATCATATATAAATGAGAGTGAATATCTACTTGAGGGTTTGAATCATGTTTTTTGGAATTTGATGGAAACATTGAGGTTAGTAACTACTGAAGGTAGAAAAAGATTGGGGTTTGTAAATAAGAAATTAAAAAGATGGATCCTTGCGTAAATACTCTGTGTTGTGAATGAAAGGTGAGCTTCTAAACATGCTTCTTGGCGAGTATATTTCTCTTGTGAGTATTTGAGTCTAATTGTGGCATAATTGGGGAAGGTAGGAAATTTATCGTGTAAAGCATGTTATGGCTTGGGTGAGTTCTCTATGTTTACACTATTTGGGTTGATTATCAACATTGTGAAGCCCGTGTAGGGCTTGTATGAACCTTACTATTGATTTGGTTGATTACTATCATTGTGATGCCCGATTTGGGAATTGTGTTGACTTTGTTATTAATTAGAGTGCGCATTATCGTTGTGATGCCTGATTGGGGGCTTATGTTGACTTTATTATTGCTTTGAGAGCTTATTATCATTGTGATGCTCGAGTGGGGGCTAGTATTTACCTTATTATTTATTTGAGAGTTTATTATCATTTTTATGCTAGAATGGGGGTTGACTTTATTGGAGTCTTATTTGGTTCATTCACTATTATGATGCCCCTCTTGGGGGGTTTGTATCATGATTGACTAAAATTTTGGTGACTTGGGTTCATTTAGATCATTGTAGAGTTGATTATTGTACATTGTTGATTTTTCCATGAATCATGCATGCTCATTCATCTCTCATTTTTCATGAAACGGGTTCTACTATGGAACTTGGGTTCTTTGCAAAAGAAAATAAACCATTTTATAAAATGCCTTAACCAAGGAATGTGCCGACAATGTTGATTGATTAGATTGTGATTAGTATATGGGTTGCAACCCCCCCTCCCCAAGATGGGTCTGCAGCTTAGGCTCAGAAAGTGTATACAGGTTGTACTTTGGCTTTTGCGTTTCTTCTCATATCACTTCATTGCATTGTATTTCATTGCACTTTCTCTTAGGTAATATTGTGGTTGAGATATTGTTATATATTGTGTATTGGTTATAATTGATCTGTAGGGACTGTTGTGTCACATATATTGGTTTTGTGATATGTACTTTCTTTATCTTATCTTCGATTGTTGGTTTGGCATGGTGAGTGGATATAATATACTTTGTTGGTAAAATTATCTCCAGACGTGACTAATTAATATTACTGTTGATCTTAAACATGTACGTATATTTCTTAATTGAAATAATTTGACTATCTTGTTAATTGTTGCTATCTGCTAGAATAGGCTGGGACTTTTCTGAGTGCAGGTTTATTTCGGGTAATCTTGATGGTTGGTGAGGTAGTTCTCGCTATCACTTTGGATTAGGGTCGGTTGTCGATGATGTTTGCTGAGTACATATGTTTTACACTCACCTATTGCTTTTCTTTTCTTTTCTACACTATATGTGCGTATTGAGCGGTGGCTGAGCATTGATTATGACTCTCGATGTTGACTTTTCCAGAGATTGAGGTAGCAGCTGATGGATCTCAAAGTTTACTCAGATCTCTCCTTATTTTATCTCTTGCTTATTCACATATGAAATACTCTAGTCTATTTCATTATGTTCGAAATTAGAGGCTTGTACTAGTGACAACCATACTTAAGATGTTGTGTTGACATTGTACATTTATTTATATCATTTGGGGGATTATTTTTATTTCTTACTTCTTTCGATTCTGTGTTACTTTGATTATCATGTTTGGGTTAGGATAGACTTGCCAGTACCGAAGGGTGTGACTGGTGCCATCATGGTCCTTATTTTATGGTTGTGTGTCACACCCCGTATCCCAATGAGGCGGACTGGCACCCGAAGCCGATATGGCCCGAGAGAACCAATCTTTGCTCATGAACATTTGTATGCATAACCTCGTATAAATCTTATTACACCTCATGCAACTATGCGGAAGTCATGGAAAAACTTATACAATATATGAAACTTGGCCGTTAGGGCCATCAAGTCAAACAGAACACATATCTCTTACATTCACCTTCACACATATGTCTACAAAGCCTCTAACCGATACATGAACACAACAACCTCCAGTTGGGACAAGTCCCTACTTTATACAATAAATACAATACCAAAACAATATACACATGTGACTCGGAAAGCCCCGAACCAACTGGAGCTCACCAATGATCCGCGGATAACCCTTAGCCTATTGTGGAGGTCTACTAACACCTGTGCCTGCAGCAAATAAAGTAAGTCCCCCAAAGGGGTCAGTACGAAGAATGTACTGAGTATGCAAGGCTATAAGAAACTTCATGAAACTTAAACACCTCAATGAACTTGATTTCCAGAGAATAGTCAATGTGGATAAATCATCATCATTCAGTATGTGTGGAAATATGTACCTTACGTCCATTATTTCATTTGCCTTTATGTCTGTTACGGTTAGTAGTTAGAACCGTCAATATATAATCATCAATAATGTATAACCGTCAATATGCAACCGTCAATAAAAGTAACCGTTAATATGCAACCGTCAATAAATAAATAAAGCAGGTTCGGCCCTTAGAGCTACCTCCTGTCAGGTTCGACATTAAGTTAGGCTTTTGCCCCACTGAGCTTTCCCCCTGCCATCACTCGAAAATCAGTGAAACAGGTTCGGCATCAAGTTTGGCTTTTGCTTCACTGAGCTTTCCCCCTGATCCAACAATATCGGGATCGGCTTGAGTTAGGCTTGCGCCCCCACAAAGCTATCACCCGTACTCAATAAATATAAAGAAGATATAAAGTAACCATAAGGAAAATATAAAGTAACCATAAGGAAAATATAAAGTAACCATACGGGAATTACTTCTTTCATTACTTCATTGGATTACTTCTCTCTTTCACTCTTATGAGATTGATACATTGGGGATCATAACCTTATTGGAAACACATAAGTGCATTACTTCAGTCTTTTATGTTCACGAGATTGATACTTGGTAATAATTATAACATTATGGAAGCTTTGGAATTTCGATCAATGATTAAGAGACATATGATTCATGATTGGTCCATGATGAAGAAACATGAGAATAATAACATATGACAACGTGAAATGAGATACCTTTTAACATTTCGGAATGGAACAAGGACAATGACAACATGAACAATATGTGTTGCAGAAGGATATGGACAGAGTAACCTTACATACCTTATCGTCTCAATATGAACACTTAATTCTATACGTGAACACAATAGTTCTGCTCCTTCCTTATGTTTCACTCTACAACACAAGTACACAACGGAGTTTACATTAACCACCAACTACCTTACAAATGCATACAACGACAATGAGTTACATGTTTGCCTTTAAAATGTCATTTCCTTCTCTACAATACCATTTACGCCATGGTCATATCAATAATACTACAACATGCCCAACATTGACCAAAATATCATAAACCACTAGCATGTCACACCAAGTTCATACTTTCCACTCTCCATCATCACAATATCACAATGATTCCATCAATTCACTTCAATACACCTCACAACAACAAATCGGCCAAAATCCCATAATTTACACTTATAAAAAAATAACAAGTTTAATAGCATAATCACACCATACATGTTGAGATTTTATCCATACCATGCTCTTTTATCAAAACCACAAGTCATATTTCAAGTTTAAATTCCATAGATGGCACATCTTTTACAAAAACACAAAGTGCCATGTTCAACACTTCCAAGCATAACCAACATGATTTACATAATCTCTCATACCTATAATATGTTGAACCATAATAATAATCACTTACCTAAGCTTGGAAAATGATGATCTTGCTCCAAAGATGACTTAGGGTTTGAAGAGCCCAAGAGGATGTTCTTGAGAATTCTAGAAAAAGATAGAAAAGCATGTGTGTGTTTCATGAATAAAAATCAGATTTTTTCCTCCTTTTATAGGCCTTTGAAGTCCCTTGCTCAATGATTGATTAGTCAAAGAAGAATGGGTCATTTGACCCATGTTTGGCCCATGTCTTTTGTTTCATTTTGGGCCTTTTTTTAGCCCAATTCACTTAACCCAATAAAATCAATAATTTCTCATATTTAAATCATTTCATATGAGTTACGAAGATATTCCCACTTATGGGATTTATATTCGTAGCCTCAATCCCAAAAACAAGCGATTCTAGCCACGTATGGCCTATTTTGACTACAAGGGTAAAACCGTCATTTTGATGCCAAATTCGTTCACGAGTAATTTTACCACACTAATATAATACTTCAATCATTCCATGTATATGCTCGTGGTTGTAGAAGAAACGTGGCAAAAATTGGCCCGGTACGTCCCCGGGCACCCTTGGGACTTAAGAAAAATTTCCAACTTTTGAAAAGTGGGCAAAACCAGCCTGGCACGCCCTTGGGCGCGCCAGCTTGCTGCCTATGGGCTAAAAATTTTATCCCAGAGCGGCCTGGTACGCCCTCTGCCGTGCCCCACCCTATTTTTTTAAAAAAAAAATTGTTTCTTCGACTTTTCTTCGCGGGTTTGGTTAGATACTTCAACTCTAACTCTTTAACTTACCTCTTACCTTTAATATCCTTTGTTTGAAGGTCCTCCAAGCCTCGTTTTTAACCCCACAAATGCTCCACGAAGTCACAAGACACCTTATACGAAGGTCTTAATCACACGTATTAGGCCCGATATCAAATGTTTCACCAATGACACTATAAAACATATACTCATGGCATCTCGACACCTAATGTACCACCCCGTAGATTTCCGAATGTATGCGACTACGTGAAAAAATTTGTGAACATGTAATAAATGGTATATAATACATGCAAAGTGTTGGATTTAATGTATATTGGGTATTGGGCTCTAAATTGGCCCAAAAATGATAAGGAAGACATGGCCCAAAACAAGGGAAAATGACCCATTCTTCCTTGACCCACTTGGACACCTCATCCTTGACTTAAAATTGACTAAGGATGATATATATATATAGCTCAAAAATCAGATTTTAATCATAAGGAACACCTTGCCATTTCTTGAAATTTCTAGACTTTCCAAGAAGACCAAAAAGAAACCCTTTCAAGCCTAAGGCAACTATACTTATTTTGGCCAAGATCATCACCTTGCAAGTGTTGGTAAGTGTATATTCTTGTGATTTAATATGTTATGTTCATGATAAATTGTATGGGTTGTGATGGTTATGTTTAAAAGGGGTTGATTGGTGCACTTTGGCTTATGTGACACAAGTTGTGTATTTTGGTGATTTGAACTTGAAAGTGGCCTTGTGGTCTTGAAGAAAGTTATTTGATGGATTGGACATCAACAAGTATGATGTGGTTATGTCCCTAATTTAATTTCTCTTTGTATGTTATTTTTGGAAATTGTTGCTATAGAAAAAGTGTGTGGAATTGGTGACGTATTGAGAGGAAAATGTGATTTTGGTGATGTTTATGTGTGTGATAAATGTTTACTCTTGTAGATTACTATATTATATGCATAAGAGGGTGTGTAAATCATGTTGGTTATGTTGAAAAAGTGTTGAGCAGTCCACTATGTGTAAAACAGTCCACTTTTGCTAAATCGGTAAAGGATTTGCCTTGTATGTGATTTAAACTTGAAAGGGGACTTAAGGTCTTGAAGGAATTGAATTATATGGATGAAATTTCAGTATATTTAAGTATTGTACTGTCCCTAATTCGTTACTTTTGTGTATGTCTTGATGGAAATGTTTTTACCTAATTGAGCATGGAACGGTTGGCGTAGTGAAAAGAGAATACTTTCTTGTTATGTTAAAGTGAATTATAAACTTGTGTGGGCTGTTTTTGGTATATTGTTGTGGAAGGTATTTATGTGACTTGATGGGATAAATATGTGGAGTTGTATTGAGGCGGAAATGTAAAGTAGAAACTTGGTGTAAAATCCTATCGGTTTGTGATGTCTACGGTGATGTGTGGACTGTTTTGGTGGTGTGTGGACTGATTTGGTGTTGTTGTTTTGCTAAAGCAGTAAGTTATAGTGTAATGTGGTGGAATAATGTGATTTAGTAGTATAATGAATGGGGGAGTGATGCACCATGTGTTTTGGAGGTTGGACGGTTTTTACTTTCCGTTAAGCACCTACTTATCGTCTTGTGAACTTGTAATGTAGTTAGTGGTGAACGTGAGCTCCGTTATGTGCTTATGTAGAGTAACACGTAAGGAGAAAGCTGGAGTGTTATATTCACGAATAATATTGTGTCTCCATATTGGGGAATTAAGGTATGTAAGGTTACTCTTTCCGAATCCTTCGGCGGCACATAGTATCACATTGTCATTATACATGTTCCATTCCGAAATGTCCAAAGGTATTCCATTCCCGGTTGTTAATCATTGTTACACACATGTTCCTTATACATTGATTAAATGTAATTCATATGACTCATGTTCATTGATTAATGTTCCAATAATGTTCCAAAGTTTCCATAACATTGTACCCACTAATGTACCAATCTCATAACAAAAGAATTGAAGTAATAAACACTTGTTGAGAACGGGTGGCAACCCAAAGGGGCATAAGCCTAGCTAGGGGCGATCCCGAATGAATATTGGATACAGGGGGCAGCTCAAAGGGGCATAAGCCTAGCTAGATACGAACCTGCTTTATTGATTTATGGGTGGCAGCTCAAAGGGGCATAAGCCTAGCTAGAGACGATCCCAATGTTATTTCCCACTGATCAGTTGGGCCCGGGCATTACATGATTGATGATCACTTGATTGAAGACGAAGTAAAGTAAAGTGAAATAAAAGTAAATAAAGTAATGCACATGATTCCACATGTATACCTATGGTAATTTATTCACATAATGTGTTCACTTGTACTTAATTTTATCAAAGTTTCTATATCTTATACATTTACTTATAACCTTACATACTCAGTACATTCTTCGTACTGACGTCCCTTGTGGGACTTCCCTTACTTGTTGTAGGCACAAGTAACAATAGGCCCCCACAGTAGTACTTGGAATAATCTGCGGTTTTGTTGGTAAGCTCCAGTTTGCTTCGGGGCTTCCCGAGTCCTATGCACATGTTGGTTTTGATAATGTATCACAGTTGTCTAAAGCGGGGACTTGTCCCGACTTTAGGATGGTTATGTTCATGTATGTATAGAGGCTTTGTAGACGATGTTGGACAAATGAAAAATGTATGTCATGTCAGGATGGCCCTAAAAGCCAAGTTTCACATATGTATATATAAATCACCTGTTTTGCCATGATTTCCGCCATTAGTGTCTTGCGTCTATACATGGTAGTGATAGTCAATGAATGACGTGTGTATGAATGTACAGGGTGATAGTTGGTTCTCTCGGGGCCTCAACGGCTTCGGGTGCCAGTCCGCCTCGTTGGAACTCGGGGCGTGACACCTAAGTATACATTGTTCAACGTCGTCAAGTAGGGTTGGGAAGGTACGGGGTGTTACATTCTCCCCCCCTTAGAAACATTCATCCTCGAATGTTAACGATGTCGCTTCAATTACAACAAATGCATCTCTATATTAGCATATGTAGATAGACGCTTAATACTCATAGATACTTACTTTTTATTGGTCCACTTCCGCATGTTGAAATTTTCCTTCTGTATGAAACAAACATGGGTAGGTCGATTTCATCATTTTTCTAGCTTACCATGTTATTTCTTCGACTTGTTGATCTCTCCAAAGAACTTTTACGGATGCTACATCTTTATTCCTCAATCTCTTTGCTTGTCGATATAGAATCCTTTTTGATAATTTCATATGACCTATATAACATGGACTCAATTTCCCTTTTTTTCCATATAACGCTCCATAAGGTGCCCTTTTGATATTCACACGATAACTCCTATTGTAAGCAAATTACGCATGAAGTAAATGATCGTCCTAACTGCTGTTAAAGTCCTAATAGCAAGCTCATAAATTTTTATATAGTGAGTTCTTCTTATCCATCTTGTCTGAGGATTTTCACTTTATTTGGATTCCCACACTCTTTTGAAAAGATTTTTCCAACAGTATACAGTAACTTGAGCTCCTATGACTAATACAATAGCAATTGGAATCCCCTGTATTCGTACTATTTCTTAACCCACAAATTTGCATAGTATTCAGCTGTATAAGTAATCTTGACAGGTAAAACGTGTACTAAATTGGTAAGGCTGTCAGCCATCACCCACATGGAATTAAATTGATGAAATGTACAAGGAAAACTTGTGATGAAGCCTATGTTGATCATAACCTGTTTCCACACTGGGAGATTTCGATATTGCATATACCCTCCAAACTCCTGATACTCTACTTTTTACTTGTTGACAATTTGGATCATGAGTTACAATTTCTGCAATGTTCTTTTCATGTAACTTTATCAATACGTATCTTTTAACCCATGGTACCTTTTGGTTGCTCCCGAATGAATAGAATTTCATAAATTGTGCCTTATAGTATTCCCTCTTGCGTAGGATCAAATGCGTTTGTCATAGAATCTGCATACCATGTTTCTTTTTCAATTCAAAGGAACTAGGATTTACATGTTGTCTTCCTTTCTCTCAGTTACAAATGAAGATTCTGCCGCATTATACACTATAATTCTTTCATCTAGAGTCTCATGAAGACGAACTATCTACCTTGGCTATACCTTATTTTTCCATAAACTGACCCTTAGTATTTCCTAGTGCTTTGCGGCTTAATGAACCGATTATCACATTTGCTTTCCCCGAATGTTGTCATGTCTCAACATTATAGTCTTTTAATATTTCCAACCACCTTTGCTATCTTTAGTTTAGATCTTCCTATTTAAAGATATATCGCAAGCTCTTGAAATCAGTATATACATCAACTTGAACCCCATACAAATAATGGCGCCCTATATATATAGGTGGTTTTCTCAAGCAACTCTCACATCTGCTAACTCCATATCATATGTTGGCTAATTCGTCTCGGTGGTCACAACTATCTTGAGGCATAAGCTACTACGTTACCATGCTGCATCAATACATACCCAAGAATGGCTTGACGTCTTATTATTTTTCCAAATCTTACCTGATGATATCCCGATCTCAAGTTAACCTATGAGAAATATTTGACACCCTATAATTTGTCAAATAAATCATCAGTTTTGGGGAAGGACTATTTATCCGCGATTGTCACCGTATTCTGTTGCCAATAATCCATGCACACTACGTAAGTCTGGTGCATCCCAAGGGAACATACTAGTTCTGATGACTCCCCTTGGATATCCTTTGCCTTATCTTAAGATAGGAAATAAATTTACCCCTTTTGGTACGCTAATACTACTACTCCATTCAAGGACGGTCGTTTGCAGGAAATGAAAATGGACTTTCTTAGCTCGGCAATCCACCGTAGCATGCTCACAAACAGGTTCTATACAGTTACGATGTACTTTCTTAACTATAGTAGATTCAACAACAGGTGTAAATACTCCAGATGGTCTCACTAATAATTCTAATGTTCTTTCAATTTCGTAGTGGTCAACGGAGTAACACACGATACTGTAGAACCCGAATCAATTGATGCATATGTAGATACATTATAAAAAAAATAGATAATGTACCTGTAGCTACATCAGGATAGGCTTCCATATTCTGCTGACCCGCTGGAGCATAAGTACGGTTCTGTATTCCACTAAAACTGGATGCTCCTCTAGTACCGTTACCACGACCAACCGGCTACACATCTTGGCCTAGGAAAGGAACCGATGATGACGGTGCAACGGTTGATCCCGTAGGTCGCATAATAATGCCCGTGCCCCTTCTTGGGCAATCTCTCACGATGTGCCCGAATATACCGCACCAAAAGAAAATATTGGTCCCAAACCGGCATTTCTTTAAATAAAACTTTCCACAGTGTGGACACGGTTGGCGAGGAAACCTCGATTGGTTCATACTTCCTTTCTCTTGATACCCCACTGGTTGTGAACCTTGAATTCCACTACTTTGCCCAACGTGACTGTCTCTAGACCCTTGGAACTGGGGTTGAGTGCCTGGTGTGGGATAAGAAAGTGATGGTCTCGGCGGTCTGCTAAAATCCCGAGGCCCAAATTCTCCTTGGGACACCATGTACTGTCCCATAGGTCTAGCTTTCTTTGATGTCCCCCCTTCAGCTTTGTGCATCTTTCTTCTGTTCCTCTGATCTTCCATCTTCTGTCCAAAAGCCTGTATTCTGGCTATATACATATCTCTATTCAGAGCAGCAATGGTACAGTCTCTGACCAATGATGGATCCAATCGATCCACATACCGATGAACTCTATCAGCCATAGTGGCTACCATATGGGGAGCATATCGGGCTAAAGAGTTAAACTGAAGACTGTACTCCCGAACGCTCATACTCCCTTGACGAAGATTTAAAAACTGGTTTGCGCGTGCCTCCCGAATCTCATATGGAAGGTAGTGATCCAGGAATGCCATTTTAAATTCTTCCCAGCTAGCCGGGGGTACACCAACACCCCTAGCTCATTTCCAATCCTCATACCATAATATCGCCTCCCCTTTCAATCTATATGCTTCGAGTTCAACTGTTTCTACACCAAATATGTGCATAACATCCAAAGCCCTTTTGATTTGATCAATAAAATCTTGCGGGTCCTCATTAAGATCCGATCCAGTGAATATATGAGGGTCTAATTTTAGGAAATCTTGCGTCCTTCGACTAGCTGCCCTAGTCGCACTGTCATTACTTGTCATTGGACCTGCTTGTCCTTGATTCTGTGCTGCAATTAGCTGAATCAACATATATACTGCATTTCTTAAATACTGGTCAGTGACATTAACGGGTGGCTCAACAGGTTCTTCTCTCCTTCTCCGCTCTTCTGGAGCTGAAAAAGTAGAAGAAGCCCGCGATGCAAACTCACTTTCAGCTTCATCTTGCTCAACCCGTTCAGGTGGTAAGTTACTAGTTCCTTCTCCACCAATCCTGTCTAGCTTCTTAGTCTTCCCCTTGCTTCTTCTTGTAATCGGTATTTCTTACTATACCAAAGAAAAACAATTCCCATGATCAGATACAATTCAACTTACAACACTGGCTCTATTGCACGATCTAGAAGTGAAGAAATGAAACAACTCCTAAATGCCCCATAGCCTCCTGCTCATAAATGTGGTGCACAACACATCCATGAACAAGACTCTACTCGGACACGGCTTTGTAGACACCCTGAGAACAACCTGCTCTGATACCACTTTTGTCACACCCCGTATCCCAACGAGGCGGACTGGCACCTAAAGCCAATATGGCCCGAGAGAACCAATCTTTGCTCATGAATATTCGTATGCATAACCTCGTATAAATTTTATTACACCTCATGAACTATGTGGAATTCATGGAAAAACTTATACAATATATGAAACTTAGCCGTTAGGGCCATCAAGTCAAACAGAACACATATCTCTTACATTCACCTTCCCACATATGTCTACAAAGCCTCTAACCGATACATGAACACAACAACCTGCAGTTGGGACAAGTCCTCGCTTTATACAATAAATACAATACCAAAACAATATACACATGTGACTCGGAAAGCCCCGAACCAACTAGAGCTCACCAATGATCCGCGGATAACCCGTAGCCTATTGTGGAGGTCTACTAATACCTGTGCCTGCAACAAATAAAGTAAGTCCCCCAAAGGGGTCAGTACGAAGAATGTACTGAGTATGCAAGGCTATAAGAAACTTCATGAAACTTAAACACCTCAATGAACTTGATTTCTAGAGAATAGTCAATGTAAATAAATCATCATCGTTCAGTATATGTGGAAATATGTCCCTTACGTCCATTATTTTATTTGCCTTTATGTCTGTTACCGTTAGTAGTTAGAACCGTCAATATATAATCATCAATAATGTATAACCGTCAATATGCAACCATCCATAAAAGTAACCGTCAATAAATAAATGAAGCAGGTTCGGCCCTTAGGACTACCTCCTGTTAGGTTCGACATCAAGTTAGGCTTTTTCCCCACTGAGCTTTCCCCCTGCCATCACTCGAAAATCAGTGAAACAGGTTCGGCATCAAGTTTGGCTTTTGCTTCACTGAGCTTTCCCCCTGATCCAACAATATCGGGATCGGCTTGAGTTAAGCTTGCGCCCACACAAAGCTATCACCCGTACTCAATATATATAAACAAGATATAAAGTAACCATATGGAAAATATAAAGTAACCGTAAGGAAAATATAAAGTAACCATACGGGAATTACTTCTTTCATTACTTCATTGGATTACTTCTCTCTTTCACTCTTATGAGATTGATACATTGGGGATCATAACCTTATTGGAAACACATAAGTGCATTACTTCAGTCTTTTATATTCATGAGATTGATACTTGGTAATAATTATAACATTATGAAAGCTTTGAAATTTCGATCAATGATTAAGAGACATATGATTCATGATTGGTCCATGATGAAGAAACATGAGAATAATAACATATGACAACCTGAAATGAGATACCTTTTAACATTTTAGAATGGAACAAGGACAATGACAACATAAACAATATGTGTTGCAGAAGGATACGGACAGAGTAACCTTACATACCTTATCGTCTCAATATGAACACTTAATTCTATACATGAACACAATAGTCCTGCTCCTTCCTTATGTTTCACTCTACAACACAAGTACACAACGGAGTTTACATTAACCACCAACTACTTTACAAATGCATACAATGACAATGAGTTACATGTTTGCCTTTAAAATGTCATTTCCTTCTCTACAATACCATTTACGGCATGGTCATATCAATAATACTACAACATGCCCAACATTGACCAAAATATCATAAACCACTAGCATGTCACACCAAGTTCATACTTTCCACCCTCCATCATCACAATATCACAATGATTCCATCAATTCACTTCAATACACCTCACAACAACAAATCGGCCAAAATCCCATAATTTACACTTATAAAAAAATAACAAGTTTAATAGCATAATCACACCATACATGTTGAGATTTTATCCATACCATGCTCTTTTATCAAAACCACAAGTCATATTTCAAGTTTAAATTCCATAGATGGCACATCTTTTACAAAAACACAAAGTGCCATGTTCAACACTTCCAAGCATAACCAACATGATTTACATAATCTCTCATACCTATAATATGTTGAACCATAATAATAATCACTTACCTAAGCTTCAAAAATGATGATCTTGCTCCAAAGATGACTTAAGGTTTGAAGAGCCCAAGAGGGTGTTCTTGAGAATTCTAGAAAAAAGATAGAAAAGCATGTGTGTGTTTCATGAATAAAAATCAGATTTTTCCCTCCTTTTATAGGCCTTTGAAGTCCCTTGCTCAATGATTGATTAGTCAAAGAAGAATAGGTCATTTGACACATGTTTGGCCCATGTCTTTTGTTTCATTTTGGGCCCTTTTTTTAGCCCAATTCACTTAACCCAATAAAATCAATAATTTCTCATGATTAAATCATTTCATACGCGTTACGATGATATTCCCACTTACGGGATTTATATTTGTAGCCTCAATCCCAAAAACAAGCGATTCTAGCCACGTATGGCCTATTTTGACTACAAGGGTAAAACCGTCATTTTGATGCCAAATTAGTTCACGAGTAATTTTACCACACCAATATAATACTTCAATCATTCCATGTATATGCTCGTGGTTGTAGAAGAAACGTGGCAAAAATCGGCTCGGTACGTCCCCGGGCACCCTTAGGACTTAAGAAAAATTTCCAACTTTTGAAAAGTGGGCAAAACCAGCCTGGCACGCCCTTGGGCATTCCATATTGATACCTATGGGCTAAAAATTTTATCCCAGAGTGTCCTGGCACGCCCTCTGGAGCGCCCCACCCTATTTTTTTTAAAAAAAATTATTTCTTCGACTTTTCTTCGCGGATTTGGTTAGATACTTCATGTTCAACTCTTTAACTTACCTATGACCTTTAATATCCTTTGTTTGAAGGTCCTCCAAACCTCATTTTTAACCCCACAAATTCTCCACGAAGTCACAAGACACCTTCTACGAAGGTCTTAATCACACGTATTAGGCCCGATATCAAATGTTTCACCAATGACACTATAAAACACATACTCATGGCATCTCGACACCTAAGTATACATTGTTCAACATCATCAAGTAGGGTTGGGAAGGTACGGGGTGTTACATTGTGACACCTTAAAAGTTGAAAGGCATATTCAGGGCTATCCCAGCAATTCTTACGTAGGAATTATGGAAGATAAGAAATGTCAAGAGGCATGGGAAGGACATAAACTCCATAGGATGTTTAAGTCAAGTCAACAAACTATTTATTAGTTGATTATACTAAAATATCCATCGATGAAGAGTCCTAATCAATAGGGAAAGATTGTGATTTACTTACACATCTACACGCCAAAGTTTTATAACAAAGTGGTCATTTTACCAGAGAGTGTTCCGACATGGGATGATTAAGCCTTCTGCACACAGTGTTTTACCTATCAGGTCAGTGCTGCCCCCAGTTAGGGGTGGTGCATACAGTCGTAAGGGTAGTCCCCAGAGTTCTCATGGAGGTACTCAAGCAGGCAGAATAGGTGGTCAGGTAGGCATCCAGTCCGAAGGCGGGCAGGGTAATCTATATACTATTCCAAGTAGGCTAGAGGCTGAGGGTTTGGATGCTGTTATTACAGGTACAATTTCGATGTAACATCCGTTGGCTTCTGCATTATTTAATCTAGGTTCCACGTATTCTTATGTTTCTTCTTATTATGCATCTTGGTTGGGGTTGTCCTATGAGCTATTAGTTGTGCCTATGCATGTAGTTACTCTTGTGGGTGATTCTTTAGTAGTGGATCGTGTGTCTAGATCTTGTGTTTTGACCATTCGAGAGTATGACACTCGGGCTAATCTTATTGTACTTGATATGGTAGATTTTGATATAATTTTGGGCATGGACTAGTTATCCTCCTATCATGCTATCTTGGATTGGTTTTCCAAGACCGTTATCTTATCCATGCCCAGCATACCCCTAGTTGTGTTGTGGGGTGTTTTTAGTTGTGCATCGATGAGGATTATTTTTATAATTGGGCTAGGAGACTGGTATCGAGAGGGTGTGTGGCTTATCTTGCATATGTTTAAGGTATTAGTATTGATAGTCCTCCACTTAACTCTCTCCCTATAGTCTGTGAGGTCTCGAATGTTATTCCTACCAACCTATATGGCCTTCTTCCAGAGTGTGATATAGACTTTGCTATTGATCTTGAGTCGGGCACCTAACCCATTTCTATTGTATCTTCAGATTCAAGATCTTGTGGGTAAGAGGTTTATTAGGTCGAGTGTCTCACCTTAGGGTGGTCTAATTCTGTTCGTGAAGAAGAAAAATGGTTTCATACGTATGTGTATCGATTATAGGCAGCTGAATAAGCTGACAATGAAGAATAAGTATCATATGCCATGTATCGATGATCTGTTTGACCAGCTGCAGGGTGCAACCGTGTTTTCTAAGATTGATTTGAGATCAAGCTACCATCAGATAAGTATTCGGGCGTAGGACATCCTTAAGACAACCTTTAGGACTAGCTATGGCCATTACGAGTGCCTGGTGATATTTTTTTAGTGGACTAATGCCCCAGCTGCGTTTATGGATTTGATGAACCACGTATTTAGGCCCTATTTGGACTCCTTCGTGATTGTGTTTATTGATGACATATTTGTTACTCGAGTAGTATGGAGGAGATCGAGCAACATTTGAGGATTGTACTCCACACTTTGAGAGATCAGCGACTTTATGTCAAATTCTCAAAGTATAAGTTCTGGCTTGAGTCTGTAGCATTCTTGGGGCTCTATGTGTCCAAGAATGGGATTATGGTAGACTTGATGAAGATTGAGGCATTCTTGGGGCACGTTGTTTCAATCTCTAGTTGGTTTGAGACATCAAATGTTAGGCCATGCGGTACTGATTTTCTTTAAGAGTCATTAGATAGAGTTTGGGTTATTTAGGATATGTTACAGGCAGCTCAGAGTAGGCAAAAGAGTTATGCTGACCATAGGCTTCATGATTTGAGGTTTGGAGTTGGTGATCGAGTTTTCCTTCTAGTGTAGCCCATAAAGAGAGTGATAAGGTTGGAAAGAGGGGTAGGCTCAGCCCCAGGTATATCGGTCCATTTGAGATTCTTCAGAGAGTTGGGGAGGTAGCTTATGAGTTAGACTTTCCTCCAGCCTTTTCAGCTATTCACCCAGTTTTTCATGTGTTGATGATTCTGCACTATATCCCGAATGAGTCTCACGTGCTCTAGTGGGACTCAGTTCAGTTGAATGATAGGTTGACCTTCGTGGAGGAGCCAGTCTCTATTCTAGCTAGAGATGTCAGGCGATTGTGTTCTAGAGAGATTGTTGTGGTTAAGATTTAGTGGAGACACCGTCCAGTCAAAGAGGCTACCTGGGAGACCGAGCATGATATGGAAACTCAGTATCCTCACATGTTCGAGCCTTCGGGTACTCTTAACTCTTTACTTTCACAAATGAAGTCCTTTTAGTAGTGGATGTTTTATTAACCCTCTAGGTTATTTTTGGCTTTTTCGTGCTTTTGTTACATGTAGAGATTTCCTATAGTTGCCCCAAGTCATTTAAGACTTTCTAGGATTGATAGTTTTGTTCCTGAGCAATTTGTTTGGTTTTTATACCAGTATCTCTATTTTAGAACTTCTAAGGTTGAGAAAAGGGTCTCGGGCCAAAACTTAAGGTAAACAGCCTCGGATGATAATTTTGACGGTTCTATTAGCTACAGAATGTTAATTTTAGGCAAGGGGCACTTAGAATTTTTCTAGTGCATCATCACCTTGTGCAGACCGAAATTGGCCTTCGAGTTTGCGAGGCCTTGGCCGCGATTGTGAGGGTCAAGAATTCTTGACCTTTACATTCATGAGCTAGCCATCGCGCTAGTGAAGAGAAATCTAGCCTAGCCAGTCCAAACTTCTTATTTGCATTCTCGGTGGACCGGTTGTGTTTGCCAAGGTCTAGCCCGATCTGGCATCGCGTTTACAATAGAGGTCCCGCGGGAAGAAGAGACCCCTGGCAGTATAAAATCAGCTCCCATCATTTTTCAGCCTTTATTTTCTAAGTTTTGTCACCATTGTTGGACTTGGGAGCTCAAGAAATTGTGGGAATTCATAAGTTGGAGTTGGGAATAGCAAAGGGGTGTTAGTGATCATTATCCCGTCATTATATGATAATTTCCAGATCTAAATCCCATCAAAATTTATAGTTTAATTTCTTATTTTTCCTTAAACTTTGTGGGCTATTTGGGACTCGAATTCTAGGGCTGGTCATGCCCAATTTTTTAGCACTAGCTCATTATTCCCTAAGGGACTCTATTGCTTTAAATTTTTGGGATTTCACAAGTGGGCCCCACGGGTTATTTTTAGCCTGATTTCTAATGCGAAGCTTAAATTCACATTATGGGTATAATTTTACACAAATTGACACCTAGATTATTATTTTAATAGTGTGGCAATGGTCGGAGGCTTCTCAAAAAGAAAAAGTTCTGATATAGAAGATTTTCTAGTGCTTTCAGTGGCTTCCGGGTAGGCTAGGCTTACCTTTCCTTATACTTTGCTCTTTTATGATATTGGTATGATATTGTGCTAATTTTTGGAGAGTTATTGTGGTTCAGATAGTTGTTTAGACAATTCCTGATTATTTTACCTGATTAGGGGACCGTAGGATAGATTTTGGCCTTGAATTTCCTTTAAGATGGTAGTTACGTCTCCTTTAGCAGTTGATTTAGCATACTTAGGGCCTTGCGATGGGATTTAGAAGACTTAGCCTAGGTTCAGGTAGATTCTTGACTTGGCTTGGGTTCTCGGGACTTGTAGTTGGCCTTATCGCCCTTTTTAGGTTAGGTTGCTTTAAGATAACACCCTTTTTAGACATAAATGATTATAGGATTGTTTCACGAAACTGTTTAGGGGAATTGGTTTTTCTTAATAGTTATATTATGATTGTTATCTTCGGTATCTTTGGCATGTTAGTTTTTTGGCCTCAAATAGTAGTTTTTGACTTAATAAATGGAGCCTTGCACTTCTTTGATAAATTTGGCCTTCTAAAACGGGAAAAAAGGACTTGATAGACTTGGAATGAATCAGAACTCTGGATAAATATTTATTACCTATTAGTTCCAATTCGAGTTCGACAACTACTTTACTATTTATTACCTATTAGTTTTGGTTTGAGTCCGGCATTTGGTACACTATTTATTATCCAATAGTTTTGGTTCGAGTTCGGCATTCGTTATAATTGATCTTTGGTTGGAAATCTAGTTGAGACCGGTGGGATTTATGGGTATGGCTAGAAGAAGGGTATACAGTATGCTTATCACACATCTTTGCTCGTTTTTACTTTCTTTACTATTATATTGCTTATGGGGGCTTGGTTGGTTTATTTTTCATTAAGTGTACTTTTTGGGTTTATAGGAGTCCAATTAGGTTATAGCTAGGCATTTACTTCCACTTTTGACATAATTATATCCAATTTTCTGCATTTGCTTAGCATAGCCTATTATTTCCATTCCTGGCCCTTATTTATTGCCTTAGTGTAGATTCACACTTTATTATGTTTTTACTTCAATTAAGCTCAGTCGGCCTATGATGCCTACTGAATACCCCGTGTTTTGATACTCATACTACACTTCTGCATCATTTTCCTAATGCAGATCCTAGTATGAGTCATCATCGTTGATGACACCCTCGAGCTGAGTTGTTGTCCGAGGATTTGGGTGAGCTTTCAGCATCCGAAGCTGATCCTTCTTCTTCTTCTTTAGTACTATTCTTATTTTGTATATCCGGAGAGTACTTTGTATATTTTAGTACTTGTCTAGTACTCTTGTGTATAGTGGCTCTTGTATCGATCTTACCAGGTCTTAGGGGATTCATTTTGAGTATTTTTTACTTTCCCCTTTTTTGTATGGAAAGCTTATATATATATATATTCCTCTTCTAGTCGCTTTATACTACTAATTTACCCTTATTTCTCTCTCTTCCGCCTGTTAGCCCATTACTTATTGCTCCAGGTTATGGTGTTCGCTTACCTACTAGTGAGTTAAAGTAGGTTTCATCATGACCAGAGTTTTTGGTCGTGACATCTTGTGGTTGAGATATTGTTATATGTTGTGTACTGGTTATGGTTTGATCTATTGAGATTATTGTGTCACATCATTTGGTTACGTGAAAAGTACTTTCTTTATCTTATCCAGGATTGTTGGTTTGGCATAGTGAGTGGATATTATACTGTGTTGGTAAAATTCTCTCCTAATGTGACTTATTCCTATTACTGTTGATCTTAAACTTGTATGTGTCTACCTCAATTGAACAAATTTGGCTATCTTGTTAATTGTTGCTATTTGCTAGAATAGGCTGGACTTTTTTAGTGCAGGTTTATTTAGGATAATCTTGGATGGTTGGTGTGGTGGTTCTCGCCATCACTTTGGATTAGGGTCGATTGTCAATGATATTTATTGAGTACATATGTTTCGTACTCACCCCTTGCTTTTTTTTTCTTTTACGTACTACGTGCAGGTATTGAGCGGGCGGCTGAGAATTGATTGTGACTCTCGGTATCGGCTTTTCATGATAGTGAAGTAGCAGCTGATAGATATCAAAGCTTACTCAGATCTCTCCTTATTTTATCTTTGGCATATTCGCACTTGAGATACTCTAGTCTATTGATTATATTCGGTAGTAGAGGCTTATATTAGGGACAACCAGACTTGGGATTTAGTGTTGACATTGTACCTCTTTTATATCATTTGGGGATTATTTCTATTTCTTGCTTCTTTTGTTTCTATTTTACTTTGATTATCGTGTTTGGGTTGTGTCACGCCCCAAATCCCAATGGAGCGGACTGTCACCCGAAGCCGATAAGGCCCGAGAGAACCAATCTTCATATATGTCTATTCATATGCATGTCATTCATGAAACACCACCATCACGTATAGAGATATAAGATACCAATAGCGGAAGTCATGGAAACATGTGATATATACATATGTGAAACTTGGCCGTCAGGGCCATCAAGTCAAAATGGACATACATCTCTTACATTCATATTCCCACATACGTCTACAAAGCCTCTAACAGATGCCTATACGTAACCATCCTAAAGTCGGGACAAGTCCCGCTTTATACAAAATTTACAATACCAAAACAAATGTACAACTGTGACTCGGAAAACCCCGAACCAACTGGAGCACACCAAAGTTCTGCAAATGACCGGCAACCTACCGTGGAGGTGTACTAGTACCTGCACCTGCAGCAAGTAAGGTAAGTCCCCCAAGGGACGTCAGTACGAAGAATGCACTGAGTATGTAAGGCTCATATGAAACTGTATGATACGTAAATACTTCAATGAACTCAAATACAAATGAATAACCAATATGGATAAGTCACCATTCTGTATGTTGGGAACTATGTGTATTGCTTTCATTACTTTCTTTGCTTCTTTACTTCTATGTTTGTTCACCAGCACTTGTGTCACAATGTACCCGAGCCCCGACTGATCAGTGGGTCTTCACATAACATAACGTAATATTGGGATTGGCTCGAGCTAGGCTTATGCCTCTAGATCTACCACCCATAAATCAACACATCGAGCTCGGCTCGAGCTAGGTTATTACCTTTAGAGCTGCCACCCATAAACCAACATATCAGGTTTGGCTCGAGCTAGGTTATTACCTCTAGAGCTGCCACCCATAAACCAACATATCAGGTTTGGCTCGAGCTAGGTTCTTACCTCTAGAGCTACCCCCTATCAGGTTCGGTCCGATCTAGGCTTATGCCTCTAGGACTACCCCCTGATCCAATAATCTCGGGATCGGCTCGAGCTAGGCTTATGCCTCTAGAGCTACTACCCGTACTATTGCAACCAACACATATGCATTACTTTATTTGTTACTTTTGAGAGATTGATACAATGATAGTCATAACATTATTTGAACTTTGGAACATAACATTATTAGACCTTTGGAACATTATTCCATGAACATGAGACATGTGAGTCACAATTGATCAATGAGCAGGGAACATGTGATAATAACAATTGGTAACCGGAAATAGGATACCTTAGAACATTTCGGAATGGAACAAATACAATGTCAATGTGAATACTATGTGCTGAAGAAGGATACTGATAGAATAACCTTACATACTTTCACTTCCAAGTATGAATACACAATCCTATATATGAACACAATAGTCCAGCTCCTTCCTTACGTTTCACTCTACTATACAAGTACATAACGGAACTCTCGTTAACAACTATTTTTTCGTACAAATGTACAAGAAGACAATGAGCTATATGACTGCCATATAACATCATTTCACCCTTTCTAAAACAATCCACTGCGTTACCATACCAACAACACCATATCATTCCATACATTGACCAAGAAATCATAAACCAATAACATTTCATACCAAGTTTACTCTTTACGCTTCCTCATTATTATTACGTCACAATTACTCCATAAATTCTCCTCATAACAATATATTAACAACAATCCATAATGGATATAATCACCTGCATTGGCATCTGCGCCCGCAGGTGCCTTCATCTGCGTATGCGGATGCCCAAATCGGCCAAAAAAGGTCTCTTTTGGGTCCTTTTGTGTAATAAATGGTCCAAGGCCATAAGTAATCTTTTATTTACATATTTTTTGTCACTTGAATGCCAACGAACCATCATGGTTTCACAACACACATGAACATCACCAAAACCACATTTTCCTTTCAATATGCCCACTAATTTCATGACCAATTTCATAACAACAATCCCACAAATTATACACATAAACAAAGCAAGTTAAGAACATAACCACATCATACATGTTGATATTTAATCCATCAAACTCACTTCCTTCAAAATCACTATTCCCTTTTCAAGTTTAGAGGGCAAAACCCTTCACCGATTAAGCAAGAGCACACTGTTTCACACATAGTGTACTGTCTAACACTTTGCCAACATAACCAACATGATGTATACAACATATTTAGCATGTCATATGTTAAACCATGAAATTAAACACTTACCAATACTTACAAAGGAATGATCTTTTCCAAATGAATGAAGGCATAGGGTTTGTGAGTGAGATAAGAGAAATGTCTTGAATATTCTAGCAAAAGGCATGTGTGTTTTGATCAATAAAAATCTGTTTTTTCTTGATTTATATATTACCTAATAGTCATCCTTATCCACATCCTTGGGCATTAAATGCATGTTTGATTGGTCAACATAAGAGGGTCACTTGCCCCATTTTGGCCATGTCTTTTACTTCATCATTGGGCCTCAATTGAGCCCAATGGCACAAGACTCATTTAAGCCCAACAAATTAATGTATAATTCACCAACCCTCTAATGTTTAAATACTTCCATGAATGTTTACGAGGTTCGAAAACATATGGGGTGTTACATTCTTCCCTCCTTAGAAACATTCGTCCTAGAATGTTAGTGACATCATTCAATTTAAACAATGGAAAGTCTAGGATCATTCTTCATATTATCATGTATATATATATATATACACTCAATGCTTATAATACTTACTTTTCATCGCTCTGATCTCATATCGTGAACTTGTTCTTCCTTTTGGAACAAATGAGGATACTTGGACTTCATCATTTCTTCAGCTTCCCATGTGACCTCTTCTATTTGCTGATTTCTCCAAAGTACCTTTACGGAAGCTATATATTTATTCCTCAACCTCTTCACTTTTCTATCCAGAATGGCAATAGGTATCTCCTCATAGGTAAGATCCTCCGTAACTTGCACATCTTCAATTGGAGTAAAACGAGATGGATCTCATATGCACTTTCAAAGTATCGAAACATGAACTACTGGATGAACTGTGGAGAGTTCTTGGGGTAGTGCCAACTCATACACAACTTGCCCAAATCTTCTAATAATTTCATATGGGCCTATATAACGTGGACTCAATTTTCCTTTCTTTCTGAATCGCATTACCCCTTTCATCGGTGACACCTTCAAAAATACCCAATCACCTATGGCAAATTCGAGCCCTCTTCTTCTAACATCAGCATATGACTTATGTCAACTTTGGGCCATTTGTAGCCGCTGTTGGATCACTTTAACTTTTTCCATAGATTAATGAACAAGATCTGGCCCAAGTAAAGCAGTTTCACCCGCTTCAAACCATCCAATTGGTGATCTACATTTCCTTCCATACAAAGCTTGATAAGGTGCCATTTTGATACTTGAATGATAGCTATTGTTGTAGGCAAATTCAATAAGAGGCAAATGGTCATCCCAACTACCTTGAAAATCTTACATACAAGCTCGTAGCATATCTTCAAGTGTTTGGATAGTACGTCCTGTTTGTCCATCTGTCTGAGGATGGAAGGTCGTACTCAAATTCACCTGTGTACCTAAACTCTGCTGAAAAGATCTCCAAAAATATGCAGTAAACTGAGCTCCCCTGTCTGATATAATGGAGATCGGAATCCCATGTAATCGCACTATTTCTTTAACATACAACCTTGCATAATCTTCAGCGGTATAGGTGGTCTTGACTGGTAAGAAATGCGCTGACTTGGTAAGCCTGTCAACTATGACCCATATGGAATCAAATTTCTGCAGTGTACGAGGCAAACCTATGATGAAGTCCATATTAATCATATCCCATTTCCAGACTAGAAGATTAATACATTGCATGTAACCCCCAGGTTTCTGATGCTCCACTTTAATTTGTTGACAGTTTGGGCATTGAGCTACAAATGTTGCAATGTTCTTCTTCATATTTCCCCACCAATACACTTCTTTTAAATCATGGTATATTTTAGTAGCTCCCAGATGAATAGAATATCGTGAATGATGCGCCTCTGTCATAATTCGTTTCCTCAGCTCATTTACATCCAGTACACATAATCTACCTTGGCATTGAAGTACTCCTTCTTGTGTAAGATCGAATGCCTTTGTCAAACTCTGTTGTACATTCTCTTTTAGTTGCAAAAACATAGGATCCACAAACTGCTTCTCTTTCACTTCAGCTATTAATAAAGATTCTGCCGCATTTTGTACAATAACCCCTTCATCTGAGGATTCAAGAACATGAACCCCCAAGCTGGCTAATTGATGTAGATAGTTGACTAAATCTTGCTTTTTCGGCAATTGTACACTAGTGCCTCCTATTGCCTTGTGGCTCAACGCATCAGCTACCACATTTGCTTTTCCTGGATGATATAGAATATCAATATCATAGTCTTTTAATAGCTCAAGCCATCTCCGCAACCTCAGATTGAGTTCCTCCTGCTTGAAGATATATTGCAAACTCTTGTGATCAGTGTAAATATCAACATGAACTCCATATAAATAATGACGACATATCTTTAAAGCAAATACCACCTCTGCTAACTCAAGATCATGTGTGGGATAGTTCCTCTCGTGTGGCCTCAATTGTCGTGAGGCATATGCTATGACATTATCGTGCTGCATCAATACACACCCTAGACCAATTCCAGAAGCATCACAATATACTGCATAACCTTTGGTGCCTTCCGAAAGTACTAATACTGGTGTGGAAGTCAATTTATCTTTAAGCTTTTGAAAACTTTTCTCACATGCATCATTCCACTGAAATCTGACTGTCTTATGTGTAAGATTCGTTAAAGGTGCAGCAATGGAACAAAACCCTTCAACAAACCTTCGATAATAACCTGCCAACCCAAGAAAGCTACGAATTTTTGTAAGCGTCGTAGGCCTTGGCCAATTTTTCACCGCCTCAATCTTCTGTGTATCAACTCGAATTCCTTCATCTGACACAATGTGACCCAAGAATGCTACAGATTTCAACCAAAATTCACATTTAGAGAACTTTGCATAAAACTTACGCTTACAAAGAATCTGTAACACTTGCCGTAAGTGCTTAGCATGGTCCTCTTGTGACTTTGAATAAACCAGGATGTCATCTATAAATATCGTCACGAACACGTCTAGAAATGGCTTCAACACCCTATTCATCAAATCCATGAACACAGCTGGTGCATTTATTAGTCCAAATGACATAACTAAAAATTCATAATGGCTATACCGTGTTCGGAAGGCTGTCTTGGGTACATCTTTTTATCTAACTCTGACTTGATGGTAACCCGACCTCAAGTCAATCTTTAAAAAACACTTGGTGCCCTGTAACTGACCAAACAAATCATCAATTTTAGGGAGGGGATATTTGTTCTTGATCATTACCTTATTCAATTGCCGCTAGTCAATGCACATTCTCAACGTGCCATCTTTCTTCCATATAAATAATATCAGTGCACCCCACGGGGACATGCTAGGCATGATGAATCCCTTGTCCAGCAAGTCTTTCAATTGCTCCTTCAATTCACGTAATTCTGTTGGAGCCATTCTATACGGGGGAATAGAGATAGGCTGAGTTCTTGGAATCACATCAATACCAAATTCTATTTCCCGTTCTGGGGGTAAACCTGAAAGATCCTCTGGAAATACATCAAGAAATTCATTGACCACTGGAACCGACTGAGGAGTTTGTGGTTCCATATTAGTATCTTTCACTCGTACTAAGTGACATATGTACCCCTTGGCAATCATTTTCCTTGCTTTTAGATAGGAAATAAATTTTCCTCTTGGTGCCCCCACATTACCCTGCCATTCAAGACTATTTTATTGCAGAAAATGAAAATGTACCTTCTTGGCCCGGCAATCTACCGTGGCATAACAAGAAGCCAACCAATCCATTCCTATTATCACATCAAAATCCACCATGTCTAGTTCAATGAGATCGGACAGTGTATCATGACCACACACAGTTACCACACAATTACGATATACTCTTTTTGCAATAATATATTCACCAACTGGTATAACTACTTCAATTGACTTAGTTAATAGTTTCGGTGTTCTTGCAAATTTTGCAGCAATCAATGGAGTAATATATGACAATGTAGAACCCGGATCAATCAATGCATATACATTATACGAAAATATGGATAATGTACCTGTGACTACATCAGGAGAGACCTCTGAATTCTGCCGGTCCACTAGAGCATAAGTACGATTCTGGGTTCCACTGGAACTGGCTGCTCCTGTGGCACCCCTACCACGACCAGCATGCTGTACACCTCGGCCTAACGAAGGAACTGATGATGATGACGTAACGGCTGATCCCGTCGGTCGTGCTATACCACCCATGCCCCTCTGTGGACACTCTCTCATCATATGCCCCGACATACCACACCAAAAGCAAGCATTCGTCCCTAATCAGCATGTACCTAAATAAGTACGCCCGTAGTGCTGACACTGCTGACGAGAAAATCCTGCTGCCTGTGATCCGTGAATTCTACTACTCTGCCCAGATTGACTACCTCTAAACCCTCGGAATTGAGCTTGAGTGTCTGCTGTGGAATAAGAGAATGAGGGTCTAGGCGGTCTAGGAAACATCTGAGGCCTAGATTCTCCTTGGGACACCATAGACTATCCCATAGGTCTAGCTCTTTTGGACTGTCCTCTGTCAGATTTATGTACCCTCGTTCTCTGTCTCTGATCTTCCATTTTCTGTGCGAAGGCCTGTATTCTAGATATGTCCATATCTTTGTTCAAGCCAGCAATGGTGCAGTCCCTTACCAAATATGGCTCTAACCTGTCCACATAGCGATAGACACTGTCTGTCATTATGGCTACTACATTCGGAGCATATCGAGCCAAAGAATTAAACTGAAGACTATATTCTCTAACACTCATGTTCCCTTGACGTAGATTTAGAAAATGGTCTGCACGTGCCTCCCGGATCTCATATGGGAGGTAATGATCAAGGAATGCCATTTTAAATTCCTTCCAACCAGCTGGAAGTGCATCAATACCCCTCGATCTTTTCCAGTCTTCATACCACAATATAGCTTCACCTTTCAATCTATAAGCCACAAGTTCAACTGTTTCAACACCAGTCACGTGCATAACTTCTAGATCCCTCTGGATTTGATCTACGAAGTCCTGTGGATCTGCTTTCGGATCTGACCCAGTGAATATAGGAGGGTCTAATTTCAGAAAGTCCTGTGTCCTGCGACTCGCCACTCTAGTCACATCATCCTCATTTGTCATTGGACCAGCTCGTCCTTGACTTTGTACCGCAACTAACCGAGTCAACATATGCACTGCATTTCTTAGATCTTGGTCAGTGGCATTCATTGGCGGTTGTACGGGTACTTCTCTACCTATTGGCTCTTCCGGAGCTAGAAAAGTAAAAGAAGACCGCGATGCAATTTCAGTGTTCGCTCCACCTTGACTAGCTTGGTCAGGTGGTAATTTGCTCATTCCTTCATCGGCAAGCAGATCTACCTGCTTACCTTTGCCTCTGCCTCTTCTTATCATCGGCATTTTACTATAAAATAAGAAAACCAATTCCAATGGTCATATACGATTCCACTTACAACATTGGCTCTATCGCACGATCTAGAAATGAAGAAAAGAAACAACTCCTAAATTTCCCATAGCCTCCTACTTATACATGTGGTGCACAACAAATCCATAAGCAAGACTCAAATCATACACGGCTTTGTAGACACCCATAGGACGACCTGCTTTGATACCACTTTTGTCACACTCCAAATCCCAATGGGGCGGAATGGCACCCGAAGCCGATAAGGCCCGAGAGAACTAATCTTCATCTATGTCTATTCATATGCATGTCATTCACGAAACACCACCATCACGTATAGAGATATAAGATACCAATAGCGGAAGTCATGGAAACATGTGATATATACATAAGTGAAACTTGGCCGTCAGGGCCATCAAGTCAAAATGGACATACATCTCTTAAATTTATATTCCCACATACGTCTACAAAGCCTCTAACAGATGCCTATACATAACCATCCTAAAGTCGGGACAAGTCCCCGCTTTATACAATATTTACAATACCAAAACAAATGTACAACTATGACTCAAAAAGCCCCGAACCAACTGGAGCTCACCAAAGTTCTGCAAATGATCGGCAACCTACTGTGGAGGTATACTAGCACCTGCACCTGTAGCAAGTAAGGTAAGTCCCCCAAGGGACGCCAGTACAAAGAATGTATTGAGTATGTAAGGCTCATATGAAACTGTATGATTAGTAAATACTTCAATGAACTCAAATACAAATGAATAACCAATATGGATAAGTCACCATTCTGTATGTTGGGAACTATGTGTATTGCTTTCATTACTTTCTTTGCTTCTTTACTTCTATGTTTGTTCATCATCACTTGTGTCACAATGTACCCGGGCCCTGACTGATCAGTGGGTCTTCACATAACATAATGTTATGTTGGGATCGACTCGAGCTAGGCTTATGCCTCTAGAGCTACCACCCATAAATCAACACATCGGGCTCGACTCGAGCTAGGGTATTACCTCTAGAGCTGCCACCCATAAACCAACATATCAGGTTCGGCTCGAGCTAGGTTCTTACCTCTAGAGCTACCCCCTGTCAGGTTCGGTCTGAGCTAGGCTTATGCCTTTAGGACTACCCCCTGATCCAATAATCTTGGGATCAGCTCAAGCTAGGCTTATGCCTCTAGAGCTACTACCCGTACTCTTGCAACCAACACATATGCATTACTTTATTTGTTACTTTTGGGAGATTGATACAATGATAGTCATAACATTATTTGAACTTTGGAACATAACATTATTAGACCTTTGGAACATTAGTCAATGAACATAAGACACGTGAGTCACAATTGATCAATGAGCAGGGAACATGTGATAATAACAATTGGTAACCGAAAATAGGATACCTTAGAACATTTCGGAATGGAACAAATACAATGTCAATATGAATACTATGTGCTGCAGAAGGATACGGATAGAATAAACTTACATACCTTCACTTCCAAGTAGAATACACAATCCTATATATGAACACAATAGTCCATCTCCTTCATTACATTTCACTCTACAATACAAGTATATAACGGAACTCTCGTTAACAACTATTTTTTTGTACAAGTGTACAAGATGACAATGAGCTATATGACTGCCATATAATGTCATTTCACCCTTTATAATACAATCCACTGTGTTACCATACCAACAACACCATATCATTCCATACATTGACCAAGAAATCATAAACCAATAACATTTCACACCAAGTTTACTCTTTATGCTTCCTCATTATTATTACGTCATAATTACTCCATCAATTCTCCTCATAACAATATATTAACAACAATCCATAATGGATATAATCCAACATGCCTCCATACGACCCCTTAAAGTCATTAAAAAGATATCATAAGTTGATAATTACATCCAAAAATGGTATAGGGGCCTTCGGGGATCAAAAAGAGACAAAAACATACAAAACGAGTCTCTGGGTTGACCTGCGAAGCCACATGCGCCCATAGGTGGTGGAAATTCAGCCTCCGGTGACCCTTTTCCCTGTCCAGAAGCACCTGCATTGGCATCTGCGCCCGCAGGTGCCTTCGTCTGCGGGGGCGTATGCCCAAATCGGCCTAAAATGGTCTCTTTTGGGTCCTTTTGTGTAATAAATGGTCCAAGGCCATAAGTAAGATTTTATTTACATATTTTTGGTCACTTGAATGACAATGAACCATCATGGTTTTACAACACACATGAACATCACCAAAACCACATTTTCCTTTCAATATGCCACTAATTTCATGACCAATTTCATAACAACAATCCCACAAATTATACACATAACCAAAGAAAGTTAAGAACATAAACACATCATAAATGTTGATATTTAATCCATCAAACTCACTTCCTTCAAGATCACAATTTCCTTTTCAAGTTTAGAGGGCAAAACCTTTCACCGATTAAGCAAGAGCACACTGTTTCACACATAGTATACTGTCTAACACTTTGCCAACATAACCCACATGATGTATACACCACATTAAGCATTTCATATATTAAACCATGAAATTAAACACTTACCAATACTTACAAAGGAATGATCTTGTCCAAAGGAATGAAGGCTTAGGGTTTGTTAGTGAGATAAGAGAAATGTCTTAAATATTCTAGCAAAAGGCATGTGTGTTTTGATCAATAAATATCTGATTTTTCTTGATTTATATAGTATCTAATAGTCATCCTTAGCCACATCCTTGGGCATAAAATGCATGTTTGATTGGTCACCACAAGAATGGGTCACTTGCCCCATTTTGGCCATGTCTTTTACTTCATCATTGGGCCTCAATTGAGCCCAATGGCACAAGACTCGTTTAATCCCAACAAATTAATGTATAATTCACCAACCCTCTCATGTTTAAATACTTCTATGAATGTTTATGAGGTTCGGAAACATACGGGGTGTTACAGGTTGGGACAGGCCTACCTATATTGAAGGGTGTGACAGATGCCATCACGGTCCCTATTTTTGGATCATGCTAAGTTGGTATTAGATCGCCCATTCATTGGTCTCATAAGTACAAGTCACGTCTAGTAGAGTCTTTTTGATTAGTGTGGAGACGTATTTATCTATCTTTGAGAGTCTACATGACTTTAGGAGAAACCCACTTCTTCATTCTGTGTCGTAGGCTCATAGCTTAATGTAACTCAAAAGTCTATTATCCATTCTCTCACAGATGGTGAGGACATGTTCTTCATTATCTATAGACTTAGAGCCAATGCATTTGATACATGGCAAGGGTAGAGGTCGGACTAGAGCATCCAAATTAGTTATAGGTCAGGCTGAGGTTGCCTACTCAGGTTCAGGACTTTCTCATATTGATGTGTCTGTTGAGATAGAGGGGTTGAGCCCAGTACATACACCAACTATTTTCATGTCCATATTTATACTTAAGGTTTTCTTAGTACGGGTGTTGGGTTTCCTTAAGGGGATGGCTCAGACTTTCACTCAGTCTACTACTTTGGGGCTTCAGACTCCAGATACACAGTTGGCTACTGCTATAGATTTTGTTAGTTAGGATGTGATATTGCCAGGTATTGCCCCACATCCAGTGACTTTACCCACTACTTTGGGGTAGAGTAGATTTGTGGAGTTCATGAGGGCGAATCCCCCTCGCTTCAATAGGGACCTTAGGGTTGATGCATTGGTTGGTTGCCATAAGAGGTTGCACAAGTTGGTCTTGGTAGACTCTAATGGAGTGGATAAAGTGGTGGAGGACTATTGTTGAGAGTACACCAGATAGATCACCTTCTCTTTCATGGGATTGGTTTACTCAAGTTTTTCTAAAAGAGTTTGTATGGATGCACGAGGAGTGTACGGGGAAAAGGCCTCATAAACTTGGAAGCGATAGTGACATGTATGGTATAGACCAAACTTTTTATGGTTATTCTTAGAGGTGGTTAGGTCCTAGTATCCATTTAGATTCTCCATATTCAGTTTAATATACTCCTACTCATTCGGGTTACTTCACATGTGGGGGTCTCGGGCACTATAAGGGGAATTACCTCCAGCATAGACAGAGAGATGCATCTTCAATGGCATGAAGAGAAGACAAGACTCACTAACATGTTTCCCATGAAGGACTCGAGATAGGATCTTTTGGTAAAATGGTCACAGGTATGGTTTCAGTAGACTTTTTGATCTATCTCGGTAGTGTTTGACTGTAGTTCTACATTTCCCTATGTGCTAACTTATTTCGCATTGGGTCTTGATATGATTCATGAGTTTCTTGTAGTTTCTATTCATGTTACTATCTGTAAGTGATTCTTTAGTGGTGGATCAGGTATGCCGATCCTGTGTTGTGACACATTTAGATTATATCACTAGGTTAGATTTGATTTCTCTGGATATCATATATTTCGATGTGATTTGGAAATAATTTTCTCGGTGATTATGTTGTGGGGTAGTGGTAGATCGATGGTAGGTATTAGTATGTTCAGATTATGGGATGTATTTCAAAGGTTTACTTCAGGGCCATAATATCTGTTAGGATTGGGGAAGTGGATACTATTAGGAAGGTGAGTTGTAAATAAAGGAATCTTACAGCTGGTATACACATATGTGGAATTATCTGTAAAAGTTAGCAGAAGTGTGAATGCATAGGTTATTTGTCTTACAGGTTCAAACTAGTTTGTTGTGATTTGTGTACGTGCATTGACGATGAGATTGATCATGTATTACGACTAGGGATACTAATAAGATAAGGTAGGTGGACTTTGTGATGGATTAGCCTTGTGGTACGACTGATACGCCTAAATTACAACTCCCTTTTGAAGAGCGTAAGTGGTCGTTGTCAAATATAGTACCCAACAAAGGTTGGGGTCGAATCCCACAGGAAATAAGGTGTAAAACAAGTAATATGTACCTTCAATAACAATTAGCCAACAATTTTCGTGAAACGAAGGGGGTTTGTTTAATAATTGTAAACAAATATCAATTTCAGTTAACAATGGTAATTTTCGTACACTTAATTCAATGGAGAAAGACAAACTAGGACTGTGTTCACCAAGGTTTCCAATCACCACCGGGTCATGAGTGAATATGAATTCGTGCTGAGATACGAGATTATAAGGAAATCAATTCTTTAATTCATCTAACTGTTTTCCAACCACACTAGATGATTTTACACCGTAATTCTCTCAAACTAAAAGTGTCAAGCATATAATCCGATTTCAGCCTCAATGGGTTAACCTTGTTAAAATGTTAATCGTTGTTTGTAGATTAGAAACTCCAAGATCTTGTTATGAATCCCTTATCGTAATCGTTAAAATCTTTGCTCAAGCAATTTAACAAAAGACATTTTCCCAACGTTTGCAACCATCAAGAATTAATTAAAGTGAAGGGATTCATAATATAATCACTCAAACAACACAATTTCAACACGCATGAACCCTAAAGATGATTTTCCACCTTGGATTCCACAACCCTAATTAGGGGGTTTTAGCCACTCATGATAAAGAACAAGATGAAACAGATAATTTTTATATAGAAAAAAAGAATCCTTACAATGAAGAAATCACCAATCTCAATCTTTGATGTTCAAAACCATGAATAATAGCTAAACATGCCCTAAAAATCATTTCTCTAGATAAAGATGCGTACAAAATATCCCAAGTATGGAAGATGCCTCTTCTAAACCCTAAACTGGGTATTTATAAGCTCTAAATAAAACAAGGTTTAAAATTCAAATTCTGGAATACCGCATCACCGCTGATGGCCAGACTGACTGCCCATCGAAGGGTTGATGGTCTGCCACTAGGACCATCATAAAAGTCCTAAAAATCCCACAGTCTGCTTAAGGCTTGGCGGATCGAGTGACAGCCTGTCGTAGGTCTGACGGTTCGTCGCCTAGTCAATCGCTGGACTCCATTTTGCAACCCATTCTGGATTAGCATTTTGTTTAAGACTGATGAACAGAGCAACGGTAAGCCATGCTCACGACGATCCTTCGGTGACACCGTCATATTATGTTTTTCAGCTGAATTTCATTTCTTTCACAGGATTAGGCTTATTACCTAAAAGAAAACACAAAACACATGAAAAACACCACATGTTGCTTGAAAATTCATGATTACCCTTAGTTAAAGATGCTAAAGTGTCGTCATAAGCAGGCACATCAACACCCTCAACTTAGAACGATTGTTTATCCTCACGTAACTTAAACAACATGGTATCATCCTGATAATTTAGATCTCAAAAGAACATGCAGTTGGTGTATCATCACATAGACCTCCTTCTAAAATTAGCAACAAATGCAATAACTCAGTTTAACCACAAACTAGCAGGAATCCGTACTTGGCATTACACTATAATTCGTTGATCTATAAGCACTCACGATGTAAAGGCTAATAACCAGTAAGTTCACGTATCAGTCACATGCTCTCACAACAAAGAAGTCCCTCAAACACATGAATAGCAGCGTAGCAGTTAGAGACAAGCAAACAAACTCTCACTCTTACAATAAAATTCAAACACTGCACGTGCAATACCATAGGCTTTCCCTTACCATTTCACATAGTTCATTGGTTGGTTGACAAGGATCACTACAGGGCTTTATTCGTCTTGTAATATAGGCTTGAGTACTGGTAAGATATATTTAGGATCAGTGACTTAGCCTCCTTGACGTGTACTAGTCCAGAACACCACTTATTTTGTAATCACAAACAGTAACTCCACCCTTATTCTCCACTATCATCAACACTTTTTTTCCCTTTTTGAGTGCACTCCTTTCATAGATTCATTTTTCAATTCATTCGTTTTCTTAATCACTAACTCAGCTCACTGCATTCTCTTTCATTTTTCACACTCTAAGGGCTTTCTTAAATCATCACTCACATTTTTCATACACGTCTTCACTCATTGCCTTCTACAGTAGCCACCCTCAACTCAGGCAATTTTCCTGAGTTGAGGTGCACGATGTCCAAGGAGGGACCAGGGTCAAAATAGAAGTTCAATGATAGAGAAGGGAAGGTTAGTAAGTGCTGAAATAAAAGAAAATCATAGAGGCTTAACATAGGGATCAAGGGATTCATACATCATTTGGACGACTTCTTTTAGTCAAAGTGGACTTTAATTCAAATAAGGCCTATGATCACATCCCATAAAACCCACTTATCACCTAACAAAATGGACTGGGTAAGTTCTAGATACATGCACAACATAAGAAACTACAGCAAAAAGCCTCACGCACACATAGCATAGCCTGTAGTGACCTTGCCAATTTTAAACTCCCATTCAAGCTTAATCCAGTCAACTTATTATAGAAGTCTAATGCCAACTACAGATCCACAATCAGTCCATAAATCAACTTGGATTTAATTACACAGTCACAAAAAAAAAAAAGTTAGAGGGGTTCTCATTTCATTCAGCACAACACCACATAACTTTTTATTCATTTTGATTTCTTTGAAGGCACACTACATAAATAAATAAACACAATACCAAAATAGAAATTTAAATAAATAACCTAAACATACCGGTTCTACTGGATAGTGCATGAGGGAAAAGAACATAGGCAACAAAAACCCTCATGGTGACAGTCTCACAAGTACCCCCACCCCACCATGACACTAATGTTTTGTCCTCAAATGCTTACAAAATGAAAAATATAGGGGATGGTATACTTGCAAATCCCTTAGGATTTGGAGTCATCATCATGGGAGGCTGGAGTGGTCGTGGTAGTAGCAATAGTGGCCCCAGTGGTTTTTTGGAAACTCATGTCAGCAACAACAAACTCACTTACGGGAGAAGGTCCACTAGTGGAGACTCCCACCTCTTCATCAGCAACTTCCTTCTTCCTTGCATTCTTATCAACTATGGAATCCCTTAGGGCTTTTTTCACTACCCTATCTTCATCGGCCTCAACTGTGTGCTTTCTTTTGTTTGATCTCTTCTTCTTTCCAGGTTTAGTTCTAACACTCTTTCCCTTGTCGGTCATCTTTCAGCCCATAAGATCCACAATATCATCCTCTTACTTTTTGACCTCCATAATCTGAGGTTCCCAAATGCCTGTGGTAGGATACTTTTTCAAATTGGATATATCTTCTTGGTCTTGTTTCAGTTCAGCATAAAACTTGGCCAAGTCAGGAATGGACAGCTCATTCAACCTTTTGTTCACCCTTTCTTCCATACAATCCATCCAAATGTACAGATATAGATTTAAAGCCTCTTTCACGATTTTATCCATAAAAGGCTTGAACTGTCCTGACCATGCCTTTAACTACTTTTGAAACCTCTTCTGCTTGTTGACCATTTTGACAAAGTTTTTTGGGTAAACCGGTACTTTGAATAGGATGGCGGTATGGATATTGTATCTGTAGTCTTGGAAAAGGTTGGCAGAGGAGTATCCCCTAATATGCTCAAGCCAACCTATGGATCAATAATAGCAAGGGGTAAGTCAGTACCTGAGGGAACCTATGATGATTTTAGGATCGATTAAGATTAAGTCTCCTGTGTTGACTTCTTTTGAACCTTTAACTTAAACTTTGATTCATCTTTTGTTTGCTCAATGTCTTGCTTATGAGTCGCTCAGACTTCATTATCAATCCCACTTATGATAGGTACCCTTGCCTATTTGCACAACTCCATAATAAGACACGAAAAAGGTATGGCACTGGACGTCTTGTGTGCTAGGGTGAAAAGCTCATCATTTATCAATATGCCAAAATTTATCTTTATCCCATCAACTAGGCTAGCTACCACCACTGTCCTTATTGGGTTAAGATTTTCATCTTCACCTATCGACATCAATCTCAATCTTACCACAGCTCACCAGAATTTAGCCCAAAAGCTCAATGATGATTTTACAATCCGCTCTTAATTGTTAGCCCATGAGGGCTCTCCAGAATCTATTAGCACTCTTGCCAACCATCGATGTTGTGAACTTGTAGTTCTCATCTTGTGCTCAAAGTTTGGGATTGCAGCCGGAGGAGTGTAAGTCAGATCGAACAAAAATTGCTTCATTGTATCTTCAGAAATATCCACTGGGACATCACAAACTATGATTATGGTCCAATTTCTCATGTCAAAAACTTTTTTCCCTTTCAGACAATCCCTCTTCAGAACAGGTAAATAATTAGCAAAGAATTTGCAAACCATCATCCGGTAATAAACACCTAGGGATGTGCTGAGATAGTGTAATTCATAGTCTTTGAACTGCTTCTCAAGCTCTGGATAGTCAGGTAGTGTTGTGGTTACAATTTGGTACTCTTCCGCTGTCGATCTTTTCTGACCTTGGGTTTGAGTTGGTTGAATCCCCTGATAATAGACATCTGCAGCACCTTCAATTCCCTACCTAATATTCTCCCAAACTCCCAGGATTTTACTATGAATTGTCTTCTGTGCCTCTGGTTCTTTTTCATTTTTTAGTTCTTGCTCTGAGCTGGAAGAGTTCTCTCTCCTCCCTCTATAATTGGGGTCAAATCGGAGCTATCATCACTTTTCTCTACATCAACAGGATCCCTGTTATACGAACTATCCTTCTCTTCAGACTGGGAGGGTAAGTTACGTCTCTTTTTACTTTGGCTCCTGTTTTTGTATGGGGCCTGATCTTCCTCGCCCTCCGACTCGGAATCATCTCTCAACTTGGACACCGTAGCATCTTTTGTTTTCTTAGATGTATCTCCTCATCATCATGATTTAATTTTAGGGGGCATTATACCTGAATGGAGGCTGTGGATACTAACTGGGAATATGCAAAAGCTACGTGCACAAAAATTAGAATGAGAGTGAGTTTTGGGATTTTTTTTGGAGTTGTGGTGATTTATGAGAAAGGTTGAGGTTTGAATAGTGTGAATTGGGGGAAAAGGGGTGGTGAATATTTGGTTAATGGAGATTTTGGGTGATTAATATGAGCTAATGGGGAGTGAACATGGGTGTTTTAATCGCTTAGGGAGATGAAGAGGGAAAGACATGGGTTTTAAATGGGAAATTTAGATAGTGTGGGGGAGTGGATCGGTTTAAGAATGGGTATGGTTGGGTTCAGTCAGTTTCATGGTTGGGCCGGGTAGGTTTTGGAAACAATAGGAAATTTGAAAGACTTACCTTGGATGGTCTAGATGACGGTCCGTCAACTGTGCGATGGACCGCCACTTAGTCCGTCAATCATATCCAGAATGGGTCACTATCTTCTTTCTTGCGACTATGAATATGATGGTCTGTCACATTAGCGATGTTCCGTCACTTCATCCATCATATCTTATCTAGAATGGCTTGATTTCACCACTTTATTGACGATTACCTTGACGGTCTGCTAGGCTAGTGACGGTCCACTACTTGGGCCATCGAGCTCAGCCAGTTTCAGTTTCCCATCTAGTCTGTTTCCTAAATTCCTGCACACTTACCAAACACATTAACCATGCTCAATAACAAAATATTAAACTATGATATGGTACAACACATTGTGGGTTGCCTCCCACTAGCACCTGATTTAACGTCGCGGTACGACCCGGTTATCTTAATTACTCAAACTTCGTCAAGATACACCAAAGTTAACACCTTTACCTATTCCTGTGGACCCACATACTACTTAACTCATTGTCCATTTACCTTGAACAACCTTCACTCCTTGTTCTCCAATTCCACCACTTCGAATGGAAAAACTTGAGTTACCTTAAAAGGTCCAGACCACTTCGACTTCAATTTACCCGGAAATAGATTGAACCTTGAATTAAATAGCAGTGCTAAATCCCCCACATAGAATTCTCTCTTTTCGATCCTTCGATCATGGTACAACTTTATTTTCTCCTTGTAAATATTAGTCCTCTCATAGGCACGAAGTCAAAACTCGTTCATCTCATTCAATTGGTCCAACCTCAAATCAGTAGCTTTCTTCCAACTTAAATTTACCTTTTTGAGCTCCCATAAGGCTTTGTGCACAAGCTCTACGGGTAAGTGACAAGCTTTACTGAAGACTAGTTGGTAAGGAGACATACCTATTGGGGTTTTGAATGCAGTACGGTAGGCCTAAAGAGCGTCATCAAGCTTTCACGACCAATCATTTTGATTTGCATTGACATACCTAGCTAAGATCATATTGATTATCCAATTCAACACCTCTACCTGACCTATTGTTTGGGGATGATATGGAGTTTCCACCATATGTTGTTTCACCCCATATTCTTCCAACACAGAACGAAACACTTTGTTACAGAAGTGGGACCCTCCATTGCTTATGATTGTCTGAAGGGTTTCAAATCGAGAAAAGATGTTCTTCTTTAAGAATGCCACCACACTCTTCCCTTCATTATCTGCCAATGCTACAGATTCCGCCTACTTGGACATGGATTCCACAGTAACCAAAATGTACTTGTGACCATATGAACTTATGAAAGGGCCCATGAATTCAATACTCCAAACATCAAACAATTCAATTTCCAGCATTTTGGTCATTGGCATCTCATGATGTTTTGAGATTGAACCTGGACGCTGGCATTGATCATAAGTGTTGACAATATCATATGCATCCCTGTATATAGTAGGCCAATAGTACCCACTCTGCAACACTTTTCTTACTGTGCAGTTACCTGCATGATGTCCTCCCACTGGAGATGAGTGACAAGCTTGAAGGATACTTAACATTTCTACTTTCAGCACACATCTTCAGATGATGTTATTTGCACACATCCTGTATAGATAAGGTTCATCCTAGAAGTATTTTTTTATATCATGAAGAAATTTCTTTCTTTGGTGAAACTCAAGTCTTTCGAGATATCCTTACTCACCACGTAGTTTGCGATGTTAGTGATCCAAGGAATAAGGTCAAGTGAAACTACAAGTACCTGCTCATCCAGAAAGGAATCATCAATATCTATCTCATCCGGCCCCTTGAACTTATTTTCTAGCCGAGATAAGTGATCGACTACCTGATTTTCACACCCCTTTCTATCCTTGACTTCGAAATCAAACTCCTGTAGCAACAACACCCACCTAATTAATCGGGGTATTCTGTCCTTCTTCGCCATTAAGTACCTCAACACCAAATGATCCGTATGTACTACCACTTTGATACCAAGCAAGTATGCCCTAAATTTTTCGAAGGCATAAACCATTGTAAGAAGTTCTTGCTAGGTCATTGTGTAGTTCTTTTGTGCTCCAGTAAATGCCTTACTGGCATAGTATATAGGGTGAAATAGTTTCTCCCTTTTTTGACCAAGGACAGCTCCACATGCAACTCTACTTGCATTGCACATTACCTAGAATGGTTTGGACCAATCTGGAGCAATGATAATAGGAGCAGCCACCAATTTCTCCTTAAGGTATAGAAATGCCTTCAAATATTCTTCACTAAAATCAAACTTCACTTCCTTCTCCAAAAGTTTGCACAAAGGATTGGCAATTTTGGAGAAGTCTTTGATAAACCTTCAGTAAAACCCAGCATGGCCGAGAAAACGTCGAACCCCCTTCACCGATATTAGTGGAGGTAATTTCTCAATCACTTCAATTTTAGCTCGATCAACTTCAATTCCTTTCACAAAAATTTTGTTCCCCAATACAATTTCTTCCTTAACCATAAAATGGCATTTCTCTTAGTTAAGCACAAGATTAGCTTCTTTGCATCTTTGCAAAGCATTTCTAAGATTTATCAAGCAATCATCAAAGGAATCTCCAACCACAGAGAAATCATACATGAAAACTTCTGAAGTATCTTCCACCATGTTCGAGAATATGGACATCATATATCTTTGGAATGTGGTCGGAGCATTGCACAATCCAAACGGCATCCGTTTAAATGGAAAAGTCCCATAGGGACATGTAAAGGTCATTTTTTCTTGATCTTCAGGAGCAATACATATTTGGTTATAGCTAGAATACCCATCTAAAAAGCAATACCAACGCATACTCTCTAGCTTGTGATGGATCAAAGAGGAATCAACTCATTATTTTCATTTGCTACCACAGTCATACCTCCCTTTTTTGGCAAACATTGCACTGGGATCACCTACTTACTATCAGAAATAGGATACACAACACCAGCATCAAGCCATTTGATATTTTCTTTTTTGACCACTTCTTGCATTGGTGGGTTGAGTCTGCGCTGGTGCTTAATGGTCGGAATACACTCCTCTTGTAATTGTATCTTGTGTGTACAGATGCCCAGTGGAATGCCAATGATATCCTTTATGTTCCAACTAATAGCTCTTTTGTACCTCCATAAAACTGACACGAGAGACTCTACTTTCCACTCAACTAAATCTGCAACAATGATGATTGGCAAGGTGTTATTTTTACCTAGAAATACATATCTCAAGTGCCCAGGCAATTCCTTCAATTCTAACACCGGTGGCTCTTCAATAGATGGTTTCTCCGAAGGAATAGGCCTATGTTTCAAGTCCAGGTCTAGCTTCTTCAGAGCATATGAATACGAACCCATCCCTTTAAGTGCACACACCGTCTCTTCATATTCTTCAATACCATTATCATTGAAATTCATCAACACGGCTGCTAGAGTTTTAACCATAAACCGTTCCTCAATAGGAATTTCTATCTCAGACTCATCAATAACATCTATTGCCGAGACAATATTCATCTCCCTTAGATGATTCATTGATTGGCATAGGTTGAACTCTACTTCCTCATCATTCAATCTGAATCCCAGTACATTACATTCCATATCAACCAAAACTTGCCCAGTCACTAAAAATGGCCTACCCAAGATTATGGGCACTTTGAAGTCTACCTCGCAATCCAGAATAACAAAATTTGTCGAAAATATGAAATATTCTACCTTCACCAAAACATCATATAAGATTCCCTCAGGCATCTTGACTAAATGGTCAGTCATCAATAGCCACATGGATATTAGTTTGGGGGATCTTAAGACCAACTACCAAAAAATAGTTAAGGGCATCAAATTGATGCTCGCGCCCAAGTCGCATAGCATCTTAGCGAAACTAATTGCACCAATTGTGTAAGGAATGGTAAATGCCCCTGGGTCTACTTTCTTCTAAACCAACGACCTTGATGCAATGGTGCTACAATGATGAATGTTCAGTTGGCTCAAAGCTCACAGTTTTCTTTTGGGTAACTAAGTCTTTCATGAACTTGGCGTAACCTGACATCTGCTCAAGTGCTTCCACCAATGGAATGTTCACCAATAACTGCTTCAATATAGACAAGAACTTAGTGAACTTTCCATTCTCCATCTTCTTTTTTGCTCTGTAGGGAAATGGAGGAGGGAGTCTAGGAATTTGAGTTAAAGGCTTTGTGGCCTTCTTACTCTTCTCCTCATTTAGCACATCATCACTTTTCATTTTTGTGGATTTTTAAACATCCACACTTTATTCGTCATCTTTTTCCCATTTATCAGACTCAATAGGAACATCTTTCTCGCTATCATTATTACCATTCAACTCATCATCAGAGACAACATTCTCTATATGTGTTTGAACCATAGGTTGTGGTCCAGGAAATATCTTACCACTCCTCATGGAATTGGCCAAAATCGCACCATGATTCCTCAGATTATTCACAGTATCACTTGGTGGAGTTCCAACCTTACGCTAATTAAAGGCTGTAGATAGTTGGCCCATCTGAAACTCTAGCTGCTTAATTGAAGTTGAATGGGAGTCAACTAGTTGACTCACTGAAGACAAATCAGTCTTCACCCCTATAATACCCACTTCAGTTAACTCAACACCTTTTGACACCTTTTCCATCGCAGCTTCTATAAAGATTTTACCTGAGTCATTAGCAACACCATCACGGCTACTCAATAGTACATACAAACCACTTCTGTCACCCTTGTTCTTCCAATTACCTTGGTCGCGATCTCTATAACCAGATTTGTCATAATAATTATCCCATTAATAGTTTCGACCTTGGTTTCCTTGGCCATTGGCCAGGAAAACCCCCTGATTGTTCAAATAATTTGCTTCCTCCTCCGAATCAGAATCAGCAGCCTTACCTTGCAAACCCACAACTTTCACCTTCTCAACCCCACCAGACAACGAATTCTTAGTCAACAAATCCATTTGAGTCTTTATATGAGCCATATCTTGATCATGTTCCTTTTCTTTTCGGCATTGCTCCACTGATATACCAACTGTATAAGTGTTACTTGCTACCTTAGAATCCCTAGTATGCCAAGCCATACTAGTCTTTATCAAGCGATCAAGTATCTCAGTCGTCTCCGCATAAGTATGTGCCATAAAAGCACCTCCTGATGCATTATCTACCATTGACTTTATGGCAGAGTTCAGTGAACTATAAAATGTCTGCATTAAATGTTCAGCAACTAGATCATTGTGTCGGTGATATTAAATTTAGTGCCAGGAGCAAGTAGTGGTAGAACAATGGCTCCAGTAGCCCCAACTCCGTCCAAATTAGCCTCATCATCATCATCAAAATCAAAGTTCACCGTCGGCGGTTGGCGTCCTCTAGCTCTCTGTCGTCGATTTTGGTTTGCTAGGGCAACATTATCAGCATGCTGCCCACCAACAACACTGTTCAACTCTTCATCACCCAAGTCCTCATCACCTTTATTTGGTACTCGACCGGGTGGTTGCACATGCCCTGGTGTATGTCCTGGATTATGTTGATATCCTTCCATATTTCTCTTCAATATTCTGTTTAACTCAGGATCGTAGGGCAATAATGGTTCTCTTGAACGACGGGTGCTTGGGATGCATCAATATTAACCTACAATTACACAAACAACAAATATAAGTAAAACTAGGAAATCATAGTAACAGTTAAATAACATACATAAAACTTATTTGATAACCGTATTCCCCAGCAACGGCGCCAAAATTTGATACACCTAAATTACAACTCTCTTTTGAAGAGCGTAAGCGGTCGTTGTCAAATATAGTACCCAACAAAGGTTGGGGTTGAATCCCATAGGAAATAAGGCGTAAAACGAGTAATATGTACCTTCAATGACAATTAACCAATAATTTTCGTGAAATGGGGGGGGGGGGGGTTGTTTAATAATTGTAAACAAATATTAAATTTCAGTTAACAACCATAATTTTTGTACACTTAATTTAATGGAGAAAGACAAACTAGGACTGTGTTCACCAAGGTTTTCAATCACCATCGGGTCATGAGTGAATATGAATTCGTGTTGAGATACGAGATTATAAGGCAATCGATTCTTCAATTCATCTAACTATTTTCCAACCACACTAGATGAGTTTACACCCTAATTCTCTCAAACTTAAAGTGTCAAGCATATAATCCAATTTCAACCTCAATGGGTTAACCTTGTTAAAGCGTTAATCGTTAGTTTGGAGATTAGAAATTCCAAGTTCTTGTTATGAATCCCTTATCTTAATCGTTAAAATCATTGCTCAAGAAATATAACAAAATACGTTTTCCCAATGTTTGAAACCATCAAGAATTAATTAAAGCGAAGAGATTCATAATATAATCACTCAAACAACACAATGTCAACACCCATGAACCCTAAAGGTGATTTTTCACCTTGGATTCCACAACCCTAGCTAAGGGCTTTTAGCCACTCATGATAAAGAACAAGATGAAATAGATAATTTTTATATAGCAAAGAAGAATCCTTACAATGAAGAAATCACCAATCTCAATCTTTGATATTCAAAACCATGAATAATAGCTAAACATGCCCTAAAAATCATTTCTCTAGATAAAGATGCGTACAAAATATCCCAAGTATGGAAGATGCCTCTTCTAAACCCTAAACTGGGTATTTATAAGCTCTAAATAAAACAAGGTTTAAAATTCAAATTCTGGAATACCGCATCACCGCTGACGGCCAGACTGACGGCCCATCGAAGGGTTGATGGTCTGCCACTAGGACCATCATAAAAGTCCTAAAAATCCCATAGTCTGCTTAAGGCTTGGCAGACCAAGTGACGTCCCACTGTAGGTCTGACAGTTCATCTCCTAGGCCGTCATTGGACTCCATTTTGCAACCCATTCTGGATTAGCACTTTGGTTAAGACTTACGGACAGAGCAACAGTAAGCCATGCTCACGATGGTCCATCAGTAATACCGTCATATCTTTTTTTCAGCTGAATTTCAATTCTTTCACAGGATCGGGCTTATTACCTGAAAGCAAACACAAAACACATTAAAACACCACATGTTGCTTGAAAACTCATGATTACCCTTAGTTAGAGATGCTAAATGTGTCATCATAAGCCAACACATTAGTGACTAACTCAAAAAGATTACAATTAAAGGATTCTAGTTAGATAGTGGTAGATTTTCTGGCATTCGAGCCTTGTAATTTATTACTACCTTGGTGATTAGCTATTCTTGAATGGAAAGACTTATGGGGTTATGAAACACTCCTTGGGTATACTTGAAGAAATTCAACTTATAAGGGTATTTGCTTTTGACTTGTAAGGTTATGGGTTCATCTTCAAGGATCGAGACTTACGTTCAGAACAGCGTGGTAACTTAGGTCTGGTTCAAATTATGATGGTACTACTTCATGTTTTGAATGGGTTGTTATTGAAAGTTATCTACATGGGTTGAGATTAGAATTCTAGGTTATCGTGGTAAGGCCGTATTGTGGTAGTGGATTATATTATAGTATGGATTGGAAAGATAAAAAAGATTATGCATGTAAATTTTAAAGGATAAAGGACTTGGAAGAACTTGTACATAGGAAATTTTAAGGTATTTAGAATTGAGTTTTGGGTACGAGTTGGAAATGTGAAGTCCTGACAGTATGGTTCAGCAGCGACTTATGAAAAGATTAGTGATAACCTTTCTAAGATTTAATTTTTATTTGGGCGACAATCAATGATATATTGTAATCTTGAACTTCTACTCTAGGTTGAATTATTCATAATATGACGAGTTGTTTAAGTGTGTGCTTTCAAAAAGAAACTTCAAAGTTGTAGAGCTATTGAGGATGTCAGGATGATTGTTATTATTTGGTTGTTAAAGGACGGCACCAGCTATCGTGAATGAGTTGCGTACGAATTAAGTAACGTATAAAGGGTATTTGCTGTGGTATGGAAAATTTTGTGGTGATTCGTGGCTTTCTCCAAAGGTTGAGCATGAGAATATGACTATTTTAATGGGTGATCAAAGTATGGTATTTGAGAATTTATGTTGAATTGATATCGATTTCTGACTCTATTATTTCAGCTTAAGAAGATAGTACTATCCTTGGGAAAGTGTGATTCAGTCAGAAAATGTGTAAAGTGGGCTTGAAAATAGCAAAAAGTTCTTTTGAGATAGAGGGAGGCATGATCCAGTAATGTGGAGAGTGACAATGTGGCTCCATGGGTTCTTTCATATTTCGTTGGTATAGTGACAGCATCGGTGTTATGGTACATTTAGTGATTTATGGTGTTGATAATGAATTCAAGTAAATCAGGTATGCTTAGAACCTCTATTGCAATCAACTAAGTTATTAGGTATAGAGATAATTCAGAAATAAAGAAAACCAGATACACTAAAAAATTTGGTTTTAGATACTAGAGTTGTATACTTAAGAGTTAAAATATGAAAGAATTTTCATTACTAGATTGAACTATTTGTTCTATAGTGGTGTCCATGCTTGAGTGTGCTTGCATGATGACTGCAGTGGTATTTTGGGTTCTTGCCAGTTTTGGTACCTTCCTTCCCTTTACATTCGAGGACAAACGTGTGTTTTAGTGGTGGATAATGTAACAATCCTCATAGTAATTTTTAGATCTTTTTGTGTTTTGACTATTTTTCCCCTTTTTTGTTGATGCCTTATAGCATTTGTGAGCTACATGAGTGGGTGGCTTGGTCTCTGAAGTGTTTGGGAGAGTTTTATGTGAGGTTTTGGATTCTAGAAGCTTCAAAGTTGCTATAGTTGACTTTGGTCAATGTTTAGTGATCCGAGCAATGGATAGAGATTTCGTCAGTTCCATTAGCTCTGAATTGTTGATTTTGGGTTAGTAGTGTGGTTGGTTTGAATTTTAAGGTTTTTGGTTTGACTTTGAGTCTTTAGATGAGAATTTGGTTTTAAGTTGCCTAGAGTTGGATTCGATTATAACTTTTAGATAACAACCTTTGTTGGTGATTCGGATGGTTTCATTGAGCACGGAATATCAAAATTAGCCTAGTAGCATAGTTGGAATGTGTTCATGGGGTTTCGAATGCATTTCGAGGGTCCACTTGAAAATTTGGTCTATTCTTGGTTTTGTTGTCAGCTGATATCTGGTGCCTTCTTTGCTTTTGCGAGGAGGCACTACATTGGTGATATGTGGCCAAGTTTATCCTTCGCTTTTGCGACAAAATGGATGTGTTCGTGAAGGTCAGCTCTGAGTTGGGTATTCTTCTCCGCATTCGCAACTAGTGGCTCGTGTCCAAGTTAGCCAAATGACCCCTGGTCAGCTTTTTATTTCCTTTGGTTAAGGTGATTTCAAGTAGGTTTTTGAGATCTAAATCTTGGGTGAGTTTCTAAACCTTGTTTTCATCATTACCTATTGATTATATTGCAAAATCATCTTCAAATATTGACTTTTAAATATGAAATTTTGGGGTTTTATCGGTAAGGTGAAATATTGATATTTTGATGATTTCTAACTTGATTTCAAGTCCATTTTTGATGGATTTTAGATTGAAACCCTTAGATTATGGGTAAAGTGATTTTCTACCAAAATTTTAGTTTTACCCTTTTATTTTTGGGGATGATTTGCGAGGTGATTTTGGACCCAAAACCAAAGTATGTCAATATGGGTATCATTGGTCTCGTATTTACATGCAGATCTCATATTTGAATGGATTGGGATCGTTTAGAGGCATCTCGAGAGAGTGGAGCTTCCCTTTGATTCTTTGGGCTGTGATTTGACTTTGTAGGTTTCCTTTAATGCAAATTGAGATCCTCCTTGACTCTTTTCTAATGTATTTATGAGGTATGTGCTAGTTACTTGTATTTTGTGAATAACTGGGTATTTGGGGGTCCCATATAGATTGGATGGCAAGTATCTATATTGATACGGGTGTTTATTATTGGGTTAAAAAATGAATATATTGATTGTTCTCTATGCTTGTTGACATGTTTATGGTAAACACTACTAGAAAGTAGACTTTTAGTGGCAATTATATAGTGGCAACAAGCTAAATGCCCCTAAATGAGTTTATACAGACAAATATTACCGACATTTCAAGCTTATTTAGCGGCAATTAAGCAATGATAAAAAATATAAACCGAGTAATACTCACTTCTCGCCAAAATATTCCTTGGTGAAATATTGCTTCCCACACGAAAAGTTCCTTCCCTCGGTGATCTGCTTTCGCACAGGCTCCGAGAGCATCACCTCCGATGGCGGTTCTCCGACCGAACCTCCTCCTGCTTCTACAACTTCCAGTGATTCTCATTCATCCATCGCCGCCACTCCCAGGTGTTCTCCGACCTAATCTCCTAACTCTGCTTCCTTGAACAGAATCGCCATTGTCAATATGTTGTTGTAGCTATCTTTGTTGCTGCTTTGATGCCCTAAATCTCTTATCTGTGAGCTATTTTGCATTTTTCATTCGCCGGAATTGGTGAGTTAGGGTTTATTTTTCATTATTCATTCTATTTTTACTTTTGTATTCTCTCTGCCCAGTAAGCCGTTGAAGACCTAGGGTTTTAACATATCTCTCTCACTATCGCTAGCCATATAGGAAGAAGAGCAAGCTCGTTTCTATACGACATGATCGGTTAAAATCCCAGACTATTAAATCAGCCAGTACAGTAATATTTGTGTTGTATTTGACGAATCAAAATTGACTTCTGCAGATACATTAGCATTCTCCAGCAGGTAATTGATTTGAATTTAGTATATGCTTAGAACTTGTATAGGAATTATACAGATGTAGGTTATTATGTGCATAGAGATTCATAGGAGGAAAATGCATCTTAAACATTCATATTGAATTTCAAATTTGTGCATCTCCGCGGATCCAGTATGATTCCTTCACTTAGATGAATTTTGCCATTCTTATGCTATAAGTTTATAGTGTATTTAATAGACAATATATATTTATATCATATAGAATCAATTTATCCTTGGTAGAGAGTGATCCCCAAAAATAGACCCTACGCAGCGAATTCAGATTAGTCAGGCTCTATTTTGGGTACCGGACACCAGATGGAGACCAATAAAAAGGATTATAACAGGAAATCCTGCTAATCTAGAACTGATAGCTTGAGGTTTCTATTGTTACCAGCTACATGTTTAGCATGTAATTCCAAGATAGTTGAATAGATATGTCTTCAGATTCTATTTTTGGCAATAAATTCGTTGAATTGTTCTGAAGATCCAATGTTTATAATTCTCTTGGGATATAACAATTTTGAGCGAGAAGATGTCACTCTAATGCCTTGAGGAGACGCAGTGATGAAAAAGCTCACGCTTCTAGGCCTGAAACAAGAAGCGTCGCTTTGGTAAAAGATTTAACCAAACAAAGATTGATAATCCTAGGAAGATCATCAAAATAGATTGATAATCCTAGGAATAGAAAAACGGAATACTTAAAAACACTGCAAGCAAAAATCACTATTTCATCCAAATATATAGAATAGGTAGACTAAGTTTGATGTATCTTGTTTCAATTCGGTATGGTAAGTAGCTTATCGGGAGTAATGTTCGTTTGGATCATTGAGGTCAAAAACCTGCAGTCCCATGACGCCACACACCCAACAGTCCTTAACATGAACTTAAAAATAGTCTTTGTTTCTAGCTTACTTTTGGTGGTCCCATGAGAACTCTATTTGTTTTCAGCAGCCTGATCTAGTGTGGAAAGCTCCTCAAAGGCCTTGTTTCTCCTTACATACAACTTCCCAAAGACTTCAGCATTCCAGTTGCTTGTGTTGTAAATAATTGCGCAACGGATATTATTTTTATATTTCCTATTTTGCACCTCTAACAGATAACTCTTTTGACTGGTTGCAGGTGGAGTCATATTTGTGTTGGATACTGAATGTGTAATTATGGAATTCTTCTGTGAATTTTGCAGGGATCATATGATACACAAGATATTTTGCATTTAGATTCCACGTACTTCGAAAATAAAAGCCTCCCTATATTTCCTTTGTAGCTATTCATCTGGTTCCAGTTTAAACTTGACTTAACAAAACTGATCATTTTTCAATTTTTATTGTATGTAGTAAGCCTAACTCTTTGATCTACTTACCCAGCAGAGCAACCCATGTAGATATATCTTGTGACCCTGAGCTGGTTCCAATTTGTCTGTTATCCCTGAACATTCTGGTTGAATCATGTATATTCGTGGGTTCTTTCTACTTCCACAATCATATACAATTTGAGGATATAATTTACTTTCTCCTGGAAAGTATTGTGTGGAGTACTCATATGAATAGTTAAGCCTTCCCCAATTTTATGGTTAACTTCAGAGCTACCTCACATGTCAAAGGTGAGCGCTACTAGTGTCTTAAGCATTGCGGAGAATTGGAATGTTTTAGAGGGTTATGCTAATTTTTGTCGCCATTTTTGCAGATTCTCAAAGGAATGGAGTTCGTATTGAGAATCCAAAATTACCTTGGATTACATTTCATGCATTGATTTCTGCTCTATCGAAATTCTTGCCGCCTCAGATGGTCAAATTGATTACGAAATATCATAATGATCATAAGGTATGTGGTTGAAGTTCTTTGAACTCTCTATTTTCGAAGTATGTACATTTTTTTTAAAGTATGGTGGTTCATATCTAGTTCCGTTTGTAGAGGAGGAAGATCACGAGGCGAGACTTGATTCAACAAGTGAGGAAACTAGCAAGAGATGAGTTGTTAACTGCAATCATCAAGCCCTTCAAGAATAAGGTATGAACCTACTTCAAACGAGCAAAATTGTTGTTTAATAAAACGTGGCATGAACAAGTATGTTGATTGCTCAAAGCCTTAATGATGTTCTTATACATAGGGAAGTAAGTAAAGGACTCCAGTTGATTTTTTTGTAATATCTTTCCGTTAGGCATGACATGGAGCAGTTAGAGCTTACAGAGGACATGACCCTCGATAGGAAGGGGTGGAGGGCACGGATTAGGGTAGAGGGTTAGGGGGTAGGAAGGAGTTTATATTAGTAGGTAGGAGTGTTTGAAGGGATGTTTGTTTTGTATTTGTGCCTGTTGTTTTTTGGCAGACTCTTGTTCGTGTGCCTTTGGTAATGTTTGTGATTCCCGATTTAATTGCATATAGTATTACTCTGTGGGTGTCGTGTTTCCTTTAGCACCTAGCCATGTGATATCTACTTGTATCTCTTTTTTTGTTGTTGGTTCTTATGTTTTCTCTGGTATGGTGATCTGTTCTGAGCCGGGGGTTTATCGGAAACAGCCTCTCTACTTCTTCTGAGGTAGTGGTATGGACTGCGTACACTTTACCCTCCCCAGACCCCACCTGGTGGGAATACGCTGGGTATGTTGTTGTTTTATCTTTCCGTCAGTTATTCTATTCTTGACTATGGGTTATTTGTGTATTTTTTTTGAAATATTGGGTATTTTGATGTCAAAGAAGTTCTTTCATCCTAAATCTGAATAATACTCCTTACTTGAAGTGGTTCTCTTGATCATCCATCTAAAGGAGACACTTGATTTTGAATTTGACAAATTTGAGATATCAGGAAACAATATTTTTAGTTTCTAAATTTAAAGTGAATTCTTGGCCTATTTCTGTGTTCTTTTTAGATTCAACATTAGAAGAATATTGATTTCACTCCAATAATCCTGTATTTCTCTCTTAAAGTTACAAACAGCACAGAGCATTATGTTGCTTTCAAGGTATGTTTTATCTGAATTTGTCAAAATCTCACAGTTGCTTTATCAGTTTAATGACATTCTTGTGCAATCTTTTATGTTGGTTTTATGTTCCTGTTGATCATATTAGTGGTCAATATAAATTTAGACTCCATTGTTGACATGTATATGATGCAAACTTACCTTTCAGATGGACTGTCCTGAAGATTGTGCTGCTTACATATACAGAGTTGGTCACACTGCTCGTACCTTTCAAAGGGAAGATCTATTTTATTCATGATGCCATCTGAAATGAAAATGCTTGAAAAGTTAGAAGAGAAAAAAAAATCCCTTCGAGTTATCAAGGTAGGAATTCATCCACTTCTGCTTAACAACTGAAGTTGAGGACATAGAATTAATAATTTATCTCATCACAACATTTTGTTATTTTGTTGGCTAATTATCAGTGTGAAACAGGCAAATGGAAAGACAAGGGGTTTTGTGACATATTTGAAGTTCATCCACAAACAGAGAGATAAAGAGATTTTTGATGTTACAAAACTTCCTATTGATGAATTCTCTGTGTCATGGGGTCTTCCAATGGCCCCAAAAATCCAATTTCTGCAACAGAAACTCAAAGGGAAGATAGTGTCTGAAGCATTATCTCTCATATCAGAGAATACGCGCAATGAGAATTTGTTGGAACTTCCAATTAAGAAGTCAGATACTGCTAAAACAGATGTAGAGGAAGTGGGGGAAGATCTCTTTCTAGCCAAGGAGACACAAGAAGTCGGAGAAAATAACAGCAAAGGAAATAATGGCTGAATTTCCTTGGTTTTCCATTGTTGAATGCATTCTATTTTTTTATTACTTGAATGCATTCTTATTGTTTTGACAATTCATTTTTTTTACCATTCGAAGATAAGAAAGTGGATGTATTATGTTTGATTGTTCTGGTTATTAATGAATAACGTTGTTTGATTTTGGTAATTCTTCTATTACTATTTTTGAATTGATTTTTCTGTCAAGTAGTGCATTTTTATCGGTAATAATAAAAGCCTAAAAATATAATAGCTTTAGAGGCAATAATAATTGCCACTAAATAAATGCCGCAAAAAGTAATTACTTTTAGCGGCAATAAAATGGGTATTTACTAGTACTCGATATAAATGTCACTAAAGCCTTTAGCAACACTAGATGCAATGGCATTAATTCATATGCTGCTAAATATTTTTGCGATAATATTTATTGCCGCAAAAAAGAAAACTTATTGCCACTAAATATCTCTTTTGTTGTAGTGAAATAGTGTTGATAAATAACTTACTAATCATATATAAACGGGAGTGAATATCTACTTGAGGGATTGATTCATGTTTAGTGGAATTTGATGGAAAATTAAGGTTAGTAACTACTGAAGGTATAAAGAGATTGGGGTTTGTAAATAAGAAGTTAAAAATAGGGATCTTTGCGTAAATACTCTTTGTTGTGAATGAAAGGTGAGCTTCTAAACATGCTTCTTGGCGAATATATTTCTCTTATACGTATTTGAGTCTAATTGTGGCATAATTGGGGATGGTAGAAAATTTATCTTGTAAATCATGTTATGGCTTGGGTGAATTCTCTATATTTACACTATTTGGGTTGACTACCATTATTGTGAAGCCCGTGTGGGGCTTGTATGAACCTTTCTATTGATTTAGTTGATTACTATCATTGTGATGCCCCTATTGGGGGATTGTGTTGACTTTATTATTAATTAGGGAGCGGAGCCCATTATCATTGTGATGACCGAGTTGTCACGCCCCGAGGTCCAACGAGGCGGACTGGCACCCGAAGCCGATGAGTCTCGAGAGAACCAATCTTTGCTCATGTACCCTCATACGTATGTCTCTATGTGAACATCATTATATATCGTGCAACTATGCGGAAGTCATGGAAACATATGCTATATATATGAAACTTGGTCGTTAGGGCCATCAAGTCAGGATGGACATGCAACTCTTACAATTATTCTCCCACATAAGTCTACAAAGCCTCTAACAGATACATTTACATATCCAAGCTAGAGTCGGGATAAGTCCCCGCTTTATACAGCATTTACAATACCAAAATCAATGTACACTATGACTCGAAAAGCCCCGAACCAACTGGAGCTCACCAAAAATCTGCAAATGACTCGCACTCTACTGTGGAGGTCTACTAGTACCTGCGCCTGCAGCAAGTAAGGTAAATCCCCCCCAAGGGGGTCAGTACGAAGAATGTACTGAGTATGCAAGGCCATATGAAAATGTATGACATATAAGAACTTTAATGGAATCAAGTACAAGTGAATGCGTCATAAAGATAAACTACCATAATGTATACGTGTGGGATCATGTATATTGCTCTCTTTACTTTACTTTACTTTACTTTACTTTACCCCATCCTCAATCGTCAATCAAGTGCTCATCTATCATATAGAGCCCGGCCCAACTGATCAGTGGGAATAACATAATAATCGAGATCGCCTCTAGCTAGGCTTTCGCCCCTTTGAGTTGCCACCCGTTCCCAATGAACTTTCGGGATCGCCTCTAGCTAGGCTTACGCCCCTTCGATTTGCCACCCGTACTCAATATCCATTCGGGATCGCCTCTAGCTAGGCTTACGCCCCTTCGAGTTGCAACCCGTACTCAACAAGTGCATTATTTCAATTCTTTTGTTATGAGATTGGTACATTGGTGGTTGAACATTATTGGACTTTGGAAAATTAACCAATGAACATGAGTCATGTGAATTATATTTAATCAATGAATAAGGAACATGTGAGTAACAAGGATTAATAACCGAAAATGGGATACCTTTGAATATTTCGGAATGGAACAAATATAATGACAATGTGACACTATGTGCTGCAGAAGGATACGGAAAGAGTAACCTTACATACCTTATCTTCCCAATATGAATATACAATCTTAAATGTGCATACAACAACCCAGCTCATTCCTTACGTTTCATTCTATAACACAAGTACACAACGGAGTTTACATTAACCACCAACTACCTTACAAATGCATATAACGATAATGAGTTACATGATTGCCTTAACATGACATTTCCCCTTTGACAATACCATTCATGGCATTATCATACTAATAATACCACAATATTCCATACATTGACCAATACATCATAAACCAATAGCTTTTCACACCAAGTTCCTCCTTTATATGTTCTCATTAACACCACATCACAATGAACCCATCAAGTCACTCCAATACATTTTATAACCAAAATTCCACAATTTACTCATATATAAAAATAACAAGTTATGGACATAACCACACCATACATGTTGAGATACCATCCACACCATTCACTTTCATCAAAACATCAAGTCACTTTTTAAGTTTAATTCACAAAGATGACACATCTTTTACAAAAGCACAAAAGTGCCCTATTCAACCTTGCCAACATAACCATCATGATCTACACCATCTCTCATGTATATAATATATTAAATCACAAGAATAAACACTTACCCAAGCTTGCAAGGTGATGATCTTGCCCAAAATGTCCAAAGAAAAATAGTTGCCTTAGGGTTTGGAAAAGAGAGAAATCTTGGGAAATTTCTAGAAATGTGATGTGTGGTCCTTTGAATAAAAATCAGATTTTTCCACATATATATAGGCCCTCAAGTCATCTTGGCATTAAATGCCATGTTCAATTGGTCAATGGTAGAGGAATGGGTCATTTTGCCCTCTTGGGCCTTGTATTTTGACTTAGTTTTGGGCCTCAAATTGAGCCCAATTACCCATGTCATCTTAACCCACCAAATATAATGTATAATCCACCATATATCTCATGTTCAAATAATTCTATAAATGCCTCAATAATACTCACTTACGAGATTTCCATTCGTAGCCTCAATCGAAAAATAGAAATTATGATTGCTCATGGCTTATTTGAACATAATTTGTTAAAATACTTGTGACGAAGAATTAACCCCAACTCGGATGCTAAACGCGCTTAAGAATAGTCCTATTATGATGGAGTAATGATACCATGACTCAAAGGTCTCATATACATCATAATATTCGAAGAAAAATTTTGACGAAAACCACCCCGGCACGCCGCTTGGCGCGCCCCTTTGCTGCCTGTGCAAACAAAAATTTGGGCCAGAGCGGCTTGGCACGCCCTCTGCAGCGCCCCATGCCAAATTTTTGATTTTGACTTTTCTTTGCGGATTTGGTTGGATCTTTCAAGTCCCAACCTTTTGCTTACCTCTTAGCTTTAAGATTCTTTACTTGGATGTCCCTTAAACCTCAATTTTTCACCCACAAATGCTCCACAAAGTCACAAACGCCACGCACTACAAAGGTCTAATCACATTTACTAGAACACTATCAAATTTTTCCATCAATAGCAATATGAAATACGTACTTATGGCTCTCGAAACCTAGGTAAGCATGGTTCAAGGTTGTCAAGTAGGGTCGGGAAGGTATGGGGTGTTACACGAGTGGGGGCTTGTGTTGACTTTATTATTGCTTTGAGAGCTTATTATCATTGTGATGCTCTAGTGGGGGCTTGTCTTGACCTTATTGGAGTCTTATTTGGTTCTTTTACTATTGTGATGCCCACGTTGGGGGCTTGTATCATGAATCATGCATGCTCATTCATCTCTTATTTTTCATGAAATGGGTACTACTATGGAACTTGGATTCTTTGCGAAAGAAAATAAACCATTTTATAAAACACCTTAACCAAGGAATGTGCCGGCAAGGTTGATTAATGAGATTGTGATTAGTATATGGGTTGCAAACCCCCCATGGATCCTCTCCTGCAGCTTAGGCTCGAAAGGTGCATACACGTTGTACTTTTGCCTTCGCATTTCATCTCATATCACTACATTGCATTGTATTTCATTGCACTTTCTCTTGGGTGGTAAATTGGTTGAGATATTGTTATCTATTGTGTATTGGTTACGGTTTGATCTGTAGGGACTGTTGTGTCACATCTATTGGTTGTGTGATATGCACTTCTCTATCTTATCATGGATTGTTGGTTTGGCATGGTGAGTGGATATAATATACTGTGTTGGTGAAATTCTCTTCTGATGTGACTAATTACTATTACTGTTGATCTTAAACTTGTACGTATCTTCCTTAATTGAACGGATTCGGCTCTCTTGTTAATTATTGCTATTTGCTAGAATAGGCTGAGACTTTTCTCAGTGCAAATTTATTTGGGGTAATCTTGGATGGTTGGTGTGGTGGTTCTCGCCATCACTTTGTATTAGGGTCAGTTGTCGACGATGCTTGTTGAGTACACATGTTTCGGGCTCACCCCTTGCTTTTCTTTTCTTTTTTGCACTATATACAGGTATTGAGCGGTGGCTGAGCATTGATTGTGACTTTCATTGTCATCTTTTCCAGAGATTGAGGTAGTGGTTGATGGATCTCAAATTTTACTCCAATCTCTCCTAATTTTATCTTTTGCTTAATCGCATTTGAGATACTCTAGTCTATTTCATTATTTTCAAAATTAGAGGCTTGTACTAGTGACAATCAGACCTGGGATGTTGTGTTGACAATGTTCCTCTATTTATATCATTTGGAGATTATTTCTATTTCTTACTTCTTCTACTTCTATTTTACTTTGATTATCGTGCTTGGGTTTGGATAGGCTTACCTGTATCAGAGAATGTGACAGGTGTCATCATGGTCCTTATTTTTGGGTTGTGACACCCTAAAAATTGAAAGGCATTTTCAGGGTTATCCCAACAATTCTTATATGGGAATTATGGAAGAGAAGAAATGTCAGGAGGCATGGGAAGGAGATAAATTTCCATAGGATGTTAAAGTCAAGTCAACAAACTGTTTATCAGTTGATTATACTAAAATATCCATAGATGAAGAGTCCTAATCAATAAAGAAAGATGGTGTTTTACTTACACATGTACAAGCCAAGGTTACATTACAAGGTGGTTAGGTGGGACTTCCTAAAGCCTAGATGGATCAAATGCATTACAGATGGAGCTTGTATGAGTAATCCAAGAATAAGTGTTTATGGTTACTGCGTTAGAGACATCAATGGAAATCTCATTTATGTTGAATCTCAGAATCTTGGGATAAGTATGAGATAAGCACATACATGAAGGAAGAAACTACAGTTATTCTAAAAGCACTAAGGCACTCCAGTACCAATCATCTGAGTTGAATCATTTTAAAGGGTGATTCTCTTAATCTAAAAAAGATGTTATTGGGAGAGTGGAGGTACCTTAAGAATTGGCAGTTATGATTGAGGAGATCGAGAATATAGTGCCACAACTAAAGATTTAAATTAGATACACATTCATATAGGCTAATCAATTAGATGGATTGTTAGCAAATCTGCCTCGACCCAAATTACGGGATCATGCGGGCACCTACTCTACTCTAACTAGATCGAAAGACCCTTATCACAAACCTATGAATTGTGGAAATAGCCATAATCTTTTTACAAAACAACCCAATAAAGTTAAAAAGAACCTGAATTTAAGTAACAAGATCTTTAACAATTTCAAACAATAAACACTACCCAAGACCTAGTCAAGACATGTACAACAGCTCTAATATAAAGAAGAACAAAATAAAAAACACAACTCCAACCGTAGGAATAGGATGAGCAGAAGTTGTTGGTGATTACTCGCCACATCAAATAGGAAACCTCAACTGATCCTACAACATATCTATATGCCAAAAAAGGATATAGTCGGAGTAGTATCAGTACATAAACATTTACTAGTAGGTATCATCAGCCAACAAGGGTTAGAAACATATAACAACATATAGAAAATCAAGGAATTATACATGGAATGTTCAATTTAATACTCAATATATAATCAACATTCAACCTTTCCTTGAGACCACTTCTGTATAACCTATTTCTTAAATCACCCGAACAGTTACTATTTTACGTTACGATTATGATGTCAACTGACAACCAATCACTTATCTATACAACATCAAACATTCTTTCTAAAACCTTCAACTAATTCTCTAGTCTTCCACTAACTACATCTTTCTCCTTAATTACACAACATTTTTAGTAACTATACAAACTAACATTAGCACCTAACATGTAAATTACACAATAGTTATCATTCACAAATAGATCACAAAATAAACTAATAACTACCTCAAGATCAATCACTACCATATCAGTTATATCACACCTATAATCACAAGAATGAGGTTAGTCACAAAAAGAGGAGACCTATGACTTTTCTAAACACCATAAGTGTAAAACGTACCAATTTCCTTCATCACTTAACCAACTCACAAGAGTAGATTTGTGCCACCTCAATTCAACGCAATACGATATGATATGCAATGAGCAATCAAATGACTATGAACATGTAATAATGTACAAAAAACCATCACAACCTCATCTCAATCTGTACACATATACTAAAGGAACTTATCTGCCCAATAGTTATGACCTGCAGAGGATCAGCTCAGTCCATGTACCATATTGGTGTGGTATCTGACCCTTCAAATATATGTAATATGTACTGGAGTGGTACCCGACCCTCAACTATCATAATGCATGAATATCAACCAAATACCAACCATGATATAATGCAGTATACCAAATATGCAAGTACATGCTTTGTCTAGACACTTAGTCAAATTCAAGTTCATTATTTCATGTATACAACTCATATCCACCAACTCATACAATCACAAGTATGCCAGAGGGCCAATTCACAAACACTTAACTTATGAACAAGCATGAAATCCAAATCAAGTCTATAATTACAATTCAACTATACCAATGCTTATTTATCGACCCATTTCCTTTTAATAAATAACCATCTTCATATACCAAGATTACCTAATAGTCCCCCGATATGATTTCACCCTCACCTACAAATAATTTCCTTAGCCAATCATTAACGACTACAACCTACACATCGTTACCGTCTCCTACTATAACTTCGTACCTTACTCAACCCACCTTTACTTCATGATACATATTACCCTAGGCATCACAGGTTATGATACCTCTCTTTCTTATGGACCACCACCCCAAAGTACTACTTCCCAATAAGGCCAAGCCCTCACAAAACCACTATGTTGACTTACGTTCATTCTTAAGACTTGTATATACTTTTTATCTCACCACTATGCAATCGTATTACTCTATCGTTCTTTTATAATTATTTGACTCATATAGTTCGCATGCATTCATTAACATTATTGCTTTAAATGGCTAACTACTTCAATCAATAGTCAAATACTACATGTTAAACAATAAAACTCTGTCTATTCTGCAATTCTCGTGTTATTTACCCATCCGAAGCTCCATGCCCGTAGGCCTAAGTATGATATCTTCCATCAAACTATATTTTATACAATTAACTATCCATAGTCTACTATAGTTTAACCATAAACTATGTCACTTGTCGAGTTGCTACATTTGGAGTGAGTGAACCAAAGTCCTTAATTTCTACAGATGAATTTGATGGAAAAATCATGAAGTAAGAGCTCAAAGATGCACCTCTCCAATGTTTTGTCTCTCTATCCTAGTATATTTTAGCTTTAAAATAGCCCTAAGAAGTTTTTAGGATGAGCCTGCTAAGTTAAAACAAAAACTGGAAAATAAGGGTTTTACTCGCCTGGGAGCAGCTATAGCGGCCCAGGGAACCTCTATAGCGGTCCTCAGGAATTAAGATTGGGCCACTTTTCCCTTGCTCCAAAAAAATTTTCAACATGTACTATGGGTTACCCCTCTTTAATCAATATAAAATTTGGGATGGAATATTTTTTATCGTGAAAATTTTAGTAACGGCGGAATGGGTTATTACAATAGATATGAATTTAACAATCATTCATCCTCGAATAGCATAAAGAATAAAGAAGGGATCAAATTATTTTTAAAAAAAGGTATACAAAGAAGCGACTCTCTCTACACCACTCCTGAGAAGTAAGACTATTCAAACCCCACATATATGCTAAGTCATCCTCACGACCGTTTAAGTTCACGAAATTCTCGTAGAATAGTAGTTAGGGAAATATTTCACTACCTCGGGTTATTATGACACCTTATGACAAGGTGATAAGAGTGTTAAGGAGTATTATGATGAATTTTAAAACATGAGAATGAAGACCAAGATTGAAGAGAACTTGAGCTACACGGTGATAAGATTTGTAGCTAACTTGAGACAAAACATCTCCAAACTTATTAGACTTAAACACTGTGTAAGTTTAGAGGAGGCTTTTCATTACGCCTCTAAGGTCGAAGTGAAATTGAAAGAAGAGAAGGTTTACAAGACCAAGAGTACTTCAACTTCATCATGGAATGAGAGTGAAGATAAATGGAAGACTTCATCCATACAAGATTACTTCAAACGTAATGGTCAAGCTAGTCAAGATAGAATCGACTACAAAGTGAAAGGGGATGACAAACCTAAAAGAGGTAATCTTGCTAAGCCTAACTTCCCTTATCCTTCTACTATTCAATGCTATATATGTCAAAGTAGAGGATACATTACAAGTGAATGTCCTAATAGAATGCCAATTATAGCCTTACTTGATAGATATCATACTGATGATGAAGAAGGGTGTGAGGTAAAGAGAAAGAAGGATGTGTCTATTAAGGGGCATAAAGAAGAACCACTGGGTAGTGATGAAGAGAAATGAGAGGAAATTGTGAATTTTTCTTGTCTCATGAGAAGAGTATAGCCTCTAGTTTGTGAAAATGAGCAATTGGAGGAGAATGTTAATCTATCTTACATCATAAGACGAATCATGGGTGTACTTTCTAAAGAGGAACTTGCTCAAAGAGAGAAAATATTTCATGCTAGGTGTAAGATAATAGGAAAGGTGTGTTCCTTGATCATTGATAGTAAAAGTTATATGAATATGATGAGAAATACTATGGTTAAATGTATACAACTTCCTACAATAGAGCACCCCAGACTTTACAAACTCTAATGGCTCAATGAGAGTGATAAAATAAATGTAAGGAACAATCAAATTCGGTATTGTCAAGTATTAAGATGAGATCCTTTGGAATATTATACCCATACTAGCATGTCATATATTGCTTGTTAGACCATAGCAATTTGATAGGGTGGTCCAATAATTAATCCTTTGTATTTGGAGGACAAAAGCATATCCTTGCACCTTTGACACCCTATCAAGTGATTAAGGATTTCAAATCATGAAAGAACTTTAAAAAGCAAATCAAAGAAAGGAAGTTGAGAAGAATAAAAAATAAGTATTACTCATGCAAAGAGAGAAAGACTTGGCTTCGAGAAAAAGGAATTGTGTGTGAATGTGAAGCCAATTAAATAGTTAAAGGGTGTGGATGAGGGGTACTCCTTAGTGGGTCTCAATCACATGGATCTTATATGGCATACTAATCATGGTACTAGCATTTTGCCTAGTTTCAACTTTTCTCTTTTGCAGATTCATGAAGGACTACTTCTCAAGAAGGTTCCAGAAGGACCTCCTCACAAAGAGGGAATTGAATGCTTAATGGAATCCTACTTTAAGGGTTCCAAATTAAGAACAGAAAGGAACGATCAATTCTATTTTCCCAAGAAGATGCTTGAGAGGGGAACACCTTGCGAACCATGGTTGGGGCATAAACATACCAATTTAGCACATCAACCTCAAGGTGTGTACCAACTTTCCTCTATTCCAAGTGATCCTTGAGATATGATTATATTTATATATGGCAGGTAGACTCTCAAGGTTGTATGCATATATTCCATTCCATGAACATGTTAATGTCTCTCATGTTACATCTTTGTTTGATGCTAATGTGCTTGAATTACATGACCTCTAAATTTTGGATGCCAAATTTGTTGTTGTATTTGGAAAGGTCTATGTGATACACTTTGTACCAAACACTTGTTCAATAATTCTTGTCACCCTCATGTGGATAGACAACTTAAAGTATTAGAATGAACTCTTAGGAGCGTGCTAATGAAGAGGGAAAAATCAACTTCTTGGAAAGACTATTTGTTGTTAAGTAAATGTGTTTCTAGTAGATTTTGCAACCTCTCTATTAGCATGAACCCATTTGATAACCCCCTCCTTGGGAAGATTGTGTAAAAAGGAAAGGTGATATTTGTCCACAAGGCTTCCTATTATTTTCATATGTCCAAACTTGTGAACATATTCTTGATAGGATTCTTGTACCTAATTGTGAACTTGCATAGGAGGATACCATGAATGAGACTAGTGATCTTGTTATATTTATTTACTACCTTTTTTTATATGATGATATTCATAATTTATTGAGTATGCATCTTATATGGGCATGAATTTTTTTCAAAAGGAATGAATTGTGTACCCAAATGTTATCACTTCATTGTTGGATATTCCAACTTGTAGTGATGTACTTGACATCTTTCCTTACTACCTCTTTGCATTCGTGAATGTTCAAACTTGTGTTGAATATGCATGTTATCAGGGTAGGAATCTCATGGGGATGTATAATTTCTTATATAGCCAAAATGTGTGGGGCTTCTATGATTTTGACCTTGGAAACCCTTTGAGGGTATATGTGCTAATAGTGGTACCATTTTTGGGGTGGTATTATCTTTATGATGCGGAGAATAGCCAAGTTCATTGTACACCATATATTGACTTATTTTCCATAACAATGGGGAATACTTGGTTGCTCATTGATAATGTGCCTCCTTAGCATGATACTGTTTGTGTTAATCATTATGCTAGCCTTCATACTATGAGAAACTTGTGGTTGTTTGTCTCTCCTATATTTTTGTAAGGTTTGAATTTGAGGACCAATTCTTTTCAAGAAGGGGAGGAAGATACGATATTGCCTGACACAATTCATTTTAGACCTATACTTCAAGGTCTACTAAAGAGGACCCAAGCAATACTCACAATGAGGGCACAAAAAGGAGCTTGGGAGAGTCTTGTTGGGCTATAAGTGAAGCAATTCCATATTTGGATGATATCTTGGAGAAACAAAGAGCTAGGAATGAAGGAGAAGAAATCCAAAAGGCATGCGACATTGCAACATAGCCTTGTGACCTCCTTACACGTCGTATGAGTTAGGCAAACCATACCTCAAGATAGAGAGTTTGCAGCCTAAGATACTACCATAACTCCATCTTTGTGAACTCCTTCATATTGCATCTCCAAGGCAGAATACATGCCAAGAGATTGGAGTTTACCAAGATCCATGTTGTAGCAACAAGAGCCATGTGACCGCATAACCCTCAAAACATGACTTATGGGCCTCTATCTTCCTTTGTTTGCAAGGCCATTAGGTTTCCTTTCCTAAGCTAGGTAGCTTGAATGATATTGAGAATTATCTTTTTTAGATTTATCTTGTAGTATTAACCTAGTGGGTGGATTCTCAATTAGCTTAGTTTAGAGCTAGTGGGTGGATTCTCAATTAGCTTAGTTCATCTAGTAATTGAGTGTGGATTCCCTTGATTAGCCTAGAGAGTGGTTAGTGGATGGATGCCTTTAGTTGCCTGTTAACTTCTTTCCTTGCAATTTACGTTTGATTACTCATTTTTCGATTTGAATTGAGTACTTCAGCCTTGTGAATTCAAGTCTATGTTTTCTTATTTACTTTTCATTGATTTTGTTTGGTGTCTCCTAATCAAAATCTTATCAATACGTATCTTGAGTAAGCAATGCTACCAACTATGGCCCAATCTGTAAAGAAACAAAATGTTTTTTGTTATTTCTCATCCACTAACCCGTTTCATCTTCTTACCGAAGTCACCCACTTCTCATATATTCCAAACCTACTACACTTAATTTCTTCCATATTTTCTTTATTTTTTCTGCTTTCAAGCCTGTGTAGTTGCAAAACTCCACAGTCAAAAGTTATTTGCTTTTCTTCAGTGGCTCCTCTCCTTTTTTTGTAATATCTAGGTATTCAACTTTCCAACCTCTGTTGCAAAATTATGGCCAGCTCTAAATCTCTCATGTTGTCATTGTAGTGTCTGATTGTTTTACATCAGATATATTTAGGGAGTAATAATCAAGAAAGCTTCCACTCCACTTTGCAGTTCGTCAGGAATTAGCTGATAGAAGAGATCTAGATTGAATTTACAGATCTGATATTTTTGTCAATAATTCTCTATTAAATTTACAAATTTGAGTTCTAGATTAAAATGCATTTTTGGATGTATGAAATCTTCACTTATTCTTCTCTTTTTGTTGTGATAATTTTGATATGGACTTACAGATCTGAGATCTCTGTCAATAATTCTTTGTGTATTTACATATCTGAGTTCTAGATCGTAATGCATTTGTGGATTTATGAATTCTTCTTCTTCTCTTTTTGTAGTGATGATTTTGTTATTATAATGGAGATTTAATAATGGATAGAAGGTGTTTTCAAGTGTAAATGTGTATAGTCCATGTTTACACAAACTTATATAATGTAGATACATTGTTTAAACATTATATATACATATGTATAACTTTGTATAACTAGGTATATTAATTATTATATAATTGTATATGTACAACATTATACAAATTTATTTTAAAAAAAAAAAAAAAAAAAAGATGTACAGTGTTTTATACTGGGTGTGTAAACACTGTTATAAAATAATTTTGGACTATAGAATTGTAATGTAATTTTTGGACTATTATTTTGCTAGGTAAGTTAGTTGTGTGTATATTTATAAAATTATCACATTGTTATATTGTTTCAACGAAAAAAGGCCAAAACTTTCAAAGATGGTATGCAAATGTCTTTCGTTATACTTTTAGGCTGTTAATGCTCTTACCGTCATACATTTTGGCCATATATCTGAACTTTCAAAAATGGTATGAAAATACCATTCATTATACTTTTAGCTTGTCAATGCCCTTACCATCATACTTTTGGGCCATATATACCCTCAAGTTACCTTGAGAGAAACGTAGCATTATCTCAGTGCATATACCCGATTTTCTTTTATTTTACCCAAAATTTTAAAATCCACCTATATCATATTATTTTACCCGTATTAGACTTGGATAAAAATTTAACCCACGATTCTTTCTATCAAAAGACCGTTTGATCTTCATCTCACTCACCCTCAATTTCTTAGTACTGAGCATCCTCTTTAATCCGAAGATCGGGAACAAGAAAGTAAACTAAAGTTAGAAACCTTTGATGGTTAAATTGATAATGCTTGTCCTCAATGATGACAAGACTAATGGAAAGGGGATTGCCCACATTAACAATAAATTCTTGTTAATAGTGCTAGCCAAAAGTTGAGAATAATTGATGTTTTGGTAGAATGAATTGTGGGTTAAATTTTTATACATGTCTAATGCAGGTAAAATAATATGATATGGGTGGTTTTTTAAATTTTGGGTAAAATAAAAGAAAATCAGGTATATGCACTGAGATAATGCTATGTGTCTCTCCAGGTAACTTAAGGGTATATATGACCCAAAAGTATAATGGAAAGGGCATTGACAAGCTAAAAGTATAACGAAGAGTATTTGCATAGCATTTTTGAAACTTTGGGGGTATATATGGCCAAAAGTATGATGGTAAGGGCATTGACAGCCTAAAAATATAATGAAGGGTATTTTCATATCATTTTTAAAAGTTTGGGGGTATATTTGACTTTTTGCAGTTAAATATACCCCTCGTTATACTTTCGATCCAAATATACCCTTTTTGTTATACTTTGGGTTCAAATATACCCATGTACTATTTGAAATAATTTAAATATATCTCTCGCTATACTTTCAGTCCAAATATACCCCTCCTATTATATTTTCTGTCCAAATCGATCTTCATTGTACTTTTATGTTGATTTACCTACCACCACCACCACCCCACCGCCTTTTATAAAGGTAATTTATCCTTATTTTTTACAAACAAACACGTGATGAGCTTCAAAATAAAAATAATTCATCACCAAATGTAAATATTTATGCGATTCACTTTACAAACTCACCCATTTAATCCCGGCCCACTCCCTCTATTCATACAAAAATAATACACATATTCACAATTTATACCCTTATCATCGAAACATTTCCTTGACCTCACAATGGATAAACTTCTTTACAGGGAATTTTTGGAGTTTCGATATATAAGAAAAAATTATTTTCTTTTTCTCATCATCTTCTGGTCTAATATCATATCTTAAAACTTATACTTGAAATAATCTGATAAGGAAGATTATCATATACAGTCAAATCCCTCTATAGTAGCAGCGTTTATCCGAAAATTTCATGACTGTTATAGAGAGGTGTTGTTATATGTGTCTATTGGCACTTGAAGTTCAGATCTTATTTAGTTGTTATAAATAAAAGTATGCAAAATTAGAAAGAGCATCAATATAAAAAGGGGCAAGGGTCTAAAATATACCCAAACTTTGACAAAAATTATTGTAACACATCTGAACTTTGCGAGGGATCCTATGACCCCCTGTACTATTTATTATTGTATTTTAGTGACATTTATTTACACAACTAGACCTAAATGTGAATACACGCGCACTGAGTGCGTGACTGAGTTAGTGGTCCAGCTAAGCAAATAAAGGTCACAAAAATACACAACTAAATAGTCCAGGGGGGTCATAGGGCCCCCACAAAGTTTGGGCGTGTTACAACAAATTTCCTCAAAGTTTGGGTATATTTCAAACCCTTTTCCCCATATAAAAAAGGCAAACATTAGTAGCATTTTGCTCGTGAAGTTATGAAATAACTGATGTGCACAATTTAAATATAATTTTTTCCTTTAAATTAGATATTCGTACTTGAAATTTACTCTGTGCATGACATTAATAATGATTACCATAAATATTTTGGTATTTTATTTTTTACATAATATATTTCATATAAAATATTATTACATAATACTTGAGTATGTTGTTATAGAGAACTAATTTTATAAAGAGTGTACCACTTTAATAAACATCATTGATATTATATAGATTAAAAAAAATTTCATAGAGAAGTAAAATACTCCTATAACATAAAAAATCAGTTTCGAAGAAAATTAGACCGTTATAGTGAAATGCCGTTATAACAAGGTAATATTATATAGAGATTCGACTGCATAATTACAGGGGTGTATTCAAAATTAAATTTTGAAAAAATATAATCACATATAAATATAACTTGTTTGTGAAAAAATAAACGAGTCAATCAGAACCTTTTCCGTTTTAGTATTACTATTTATTTGCTGTGGACGTAACTAATTTTCAGTCGAAGCTAATTCAATCATGAACTACTATTCCATCCACATCCAAAATTTTGGTACTGCGAAAACTCCAAATATAGCCAAAGCAAATATCTGTCTGTGATAACTGTGTTTATAGTTTCTTGTTATGTACACGTAGCTTTCGTCAGTTTAGCATATTATACACGTCTCGAGTCTTTTGGTCTTTACCATTGCAGCCCTTTTGTATTTTTTTCAAGTTTTTCTCCTCTTTGCTTGTGAGTTTTTTCCATATTATTAGAGTTTGTGTCCAAAGGGTGAAGTTTGCTAGATCATTAATATTTATGATTAAGATTTGATTTTTCATGTAAAATTGTAGCTGTTGAATTTGGACTTTTCCTGATCTGGATCATCTTTATTTTTTCTCTGAAGATGAAGATGAAGGAAAAGGAAAAGGTAGGGTTTTTAGTGTGTATATGGTTTGTGCTGTGTGGTTGTTGTTTGGGTGGATTCGTGGTGGAGAAGAACAGCTTGAGAGTAACATCACCAGACTCAATCAAAGAAGTGTATGAATGTGCAATTGGCAACTTTGGAGTCCCACAGTATGGAGGAACCATGGTTGGTATTGTTATGTACCCAAAAACTAATCAAAAATCATGCAAGAATTTTTCAGATTTTGATATCTCCTTCAAATCTAAGCCTGGAGGCATGCCAGTCTTCCTTCTTGTTGATAGAGGAGGTAAATTCAATTGGATTCCTACTTGCCTTTTAACTTTCTGCTAAATGAGATTCCTGCTAATTCAGTTATCAACTTCCAATTTTCTGCCAAATTCATTTTATTATCAGATGTAGACCCTGTTAATAGAACATGACAAATTTCTGCTGCCTGTGTTAGCAAAGAATTGCCTTTATTATTATTATTTTTTTTCTGCAAATTCAAGAACAGGCAAGCTTACCCCCAAAAGAGAGGAGAAGTTGTTGCTAGATGTTTGCTGATATTACGATCTTTCACTCAGTCGTTTGTAGAATTGCAAGCTAGTCCTCAGAGAAACATAATTCTGATGCCTTTGAAGCTAAATATTGTTATGCAACTGTGAGCATGGATTTAGTTGGCTCTTGCACTGAACAACCAAGGAGTGTTTTTTGTATTTGGAGTGATATTGCTTGTTAACTTATTATAACAGTTTCCTAGTGAAACGAATTTACACAATGTATCCACCCACATTAACTTATAAGAGTATATATCATTTATCATCAGGGATGGTTTTAAAGCTTGTATAAACTGTGTACATCTAACTCGTGCTTTCTTGTTCTTTGTTGGTGCATGTGTTTGTTCCTGTGCTGGCAGATTGCTATTTCACACTGAAGGCTTGGAATGCTCAGCAAGCTGGAGCAGGCGCTATTCTTGTTGCTGATGACCGTGTTGAACCTTTAATTACCATGGACATCCCTGAGGAGGAGGACGCAAAGGCAGATTATTTGCAAGATATAACTATTCCATCGGCTTTAATTAGCAAATCTCTTGGGGATAGCATCAAGAAGGAACTATCTAGAGGAGAAATGGTTAACATAAACCTCGATTGGAAAGAGGCTCTTCCACATCCTGACGAGCGAGTGGAATATGAATTTTGGACCAATAGTAATGATGAGTGTGGCCCCAAGTGCGAAAGCCAGAGAGAGTTTGTCAAAAACTTCAAAGGGGCTGCCCAGATACTTGAGCAAAAAGGTTATACACAGTTTACTCCCCATTACATAACTTGGTATTGCCCGGAGGCTTTTACTGTGAGCAAGCAATGCAAGTCCCAGTGCATCAACCATGGCAGATATTGTGCTCCAGACCCTGAGCAAGACTTCAGTAAAGGTTATGATGGAAAGGATGTTGTTTTGCAAAATTTACGGCAAGCTTGTTTTTTTAAGGTTGCCAATGAAAGTGGAAAACCTTGGTTGTGGTGGGATTATGTCACTGATTTTGCAATACGGTGTCCAATGAAAGAGAAGAAATACACAAAAGAATGTGCAGATCAAGTAATCAAGTCACTTGGTAGGTGGCAGTTTCTTTCCTTTCATATTTTGGCTGGTGTTTTCACTTAATGCACATTATTGCTTTACTGGTGTACATTTGGTGTTGATGAAACCATAAGTTTAGCACAATCCATATTTTCCTATCTTGTAAGGTGGTGGTGTTGGTCATTCGTTGCTATTGGTAACTGTATTTTTTGTGTGTGGTGTTTCTGTCTTTTCATCATTGTTTATGAGCTGTGAAAGCTAGAAAGTATCATCATTTTTAGTTACCCTTTGCTCAAAAAAAAAAAAAAGAAAAAAAAAATATCATCATTATTGTGCACTTTTTGTAATCTACCAAAAGATCATAGTTTTGTTGAACTTGGTCTCATATATTTATTATCATGCTTGAGCTTAAATGGATTTGTTTGGCTGCAATCAAAATGTACACAGTTGAATCTGTTTTTTTTCTTGCATGTATTTTTTGTTTTCGTATTAATAGTTCAATTGACAATATTCTGTAAAAAAATTCGGTATGGTAATAAGAAATCACGATCGCACGTGATAGTTTTTGCTATGCAGTTTTATACTAATTCCTTTACTTAACCGTTCAAGTATCAGAAATGGGCGAAATGATCACCCTCCATGCATGGCTATAGAAATATTTTCCTTGTTATGTGGTTCTTGTGTTTTAATTAATACTCCTTGCTCTTTATAGGAATTTGAAATGATGCCTTCAATTTTCCTTTTTCTTTTAATGGACTCTGCAGGCTTTAACGTCAAACAAATCGAAAAATGTGTTGGAGATCCTGAAGCTGATACTGACAACCCTGTTCTAAAGGCTGAACAGGACACCCAGGTGTGTCCCCTACAGAAGTGATAGAACAGATCTATTGCCTCTGAGACTATGTTGAATTGAATTTACACTTTTTACATTGCTTCTTTTCAGATAGGTAAGGGTGCTCGTGGGGATGTGACTATCTTGCCAACTCTCGTTATAAACAATAGACAGTACAGAGGTATACCTCATTCGATTTAGAGTGGAAGTGTGTTTGACTTAAATAGAAAGATTCTTATTTTGCAAGTATTTATCTTCATCTTAGGTAAGCTGGACAAGGGAGCTGTTCTCAAGGCAATTTGTTCAGGTTTTGAGGAGACAACCGAGCCTGCAATTTGTTTAACTGAAGGTTATTTTTCTTGATTTTTTCTTCGTCTTGAAGGCTAATAATTATTTGGTATCAGCTTCTTGCTGCTTGTGATTTTTCTTAAGATGGGACAAAAATCTGAAAGAGATCTCTCAGACTGGTGGGATCTTCCCCAGTTCTCTTTTGCATCTCCAATGGTGTTGAATCATTTTCTTGGTTGCAAAGACTGGTGAAAATATAAGAAGTGAGAGAATATTGCCGGTATAAATTCTTGCAGATGTATTTGGCTACCAGACATATTCCAACTTTTAATCTGATGAGATAAGAACTACATTAGCTACAATTGATACATTAAACTCGGATTATTCCATTGTAACAGGTTTTAAGGACCAGCTAGTCTGTAGTTTATGCTTTTTCCAACAAAGTGGTATTCAAAGTTGTTTTAATACTTGCTTTGCAGAAATAGAAACAAATGAATGCTTAGAATCAAATGGTGGTTGCTGGCAGGACAAGGCTGCTAATATCACAGCCTGCCAGGTAGAGTTATATGTCTAAAGATTGCTTATATGATAAACCTTATTTTGCAAAGTTCCAGCTTTATTTGCTTCTAGTTCAATTTCCAACCCATGCACAAAATTGTGATGCCAGGATACTTTCCGTGGTAGAGTATGTGAATGCCCAGTAGTTCAGGGAGTAAAATTTGTTGGTGATGGTTATACTCACTGTGAAGGTAAGCTTTTCATCCACTAATTGTCATCATTTTTCTCACACAACAAATTGGTGTTGTGATGCATGCACGTTGCCTTCAGAGATTAATCTTTTGAGCTTGTGGTTTGACAGCATCTGGAGCATTGCGATGTGAAATAAACAATGGAGGATGTTGGAAGGGAACCCAAAATGGCAGGGCATATTCTGCTTGCATTGTAAGAGGCTTTATTCATGCATGATTAGCATTACCTTTTGAACTTTCCTCCATAGCAATTCTCATTCTTTTGTGGGAGGCCCCAAGCGGCTTCCTTTCTTTTGGTTTTCACTTGAGCAGTGATCCAAACTTCAAGATTTTTTGTTTCTTGGGTTCATTAGGCATTTATCTCAAATGACTTTCTGTAGACAGATGCATTATATGTCATGTCCTTGTCTTGCCAGGACGATCATACAAAGGGTTGCAAATGTCCACCAGGATTCAGAGGGGATGGAGTTAACAGTTGTGAGGGTATGTAGAATTTGTTCATTATGTATCAATCCATCGACATATATTGTTTCCGAGAGCATTTCAGCATTTAATTCTTTATTTCATGAGATATGGATTCTGTGTCTGTTTAATTGCTCCAAATATATTTGCACCTTTTTCTTTCTAAGAGACCAAATCCTTTAACTTCCTGTCATAGGAACACATTAATCAGTATATGCCAGTGAGGTTGGGGTTGAAATGGTGTTGCTCTCAATTTTATAGCACTTTTGTTAAACAATAATCTTACTATTCTTAAAGTTCGTCTTCAATTTTGTCCCTTCTTCAGATATTGATGAATGCAAGGAGAAGCTGGCTTGCCAGTGTGCTGAGTGCAAATGCAAGAACACTTGGGGTAGTTATGATTGCAGTTGCAGCAGCAATTCGTTGTACATGCATGAACATGACACATGTATAAGTAAGTTGAGATGCTGTCAATTTGATGAAAATATACTTGTAATGGTAGACTTATATACTTGGTTTTGGTGAAGGTAGTTAAGTTTTCATAATATGGTGTTTCTTTATAATAGGTGAGTTTTTATAAAATGATGTTTGTGATATTAGCATGATTTAGCTTATTTAAATGTATTAGAATTTTGCCAACCGCATACCGATGACTTTGATCTACGTTTTTTCAAAGTTGCATGTCTTTCAATGTCTTCTGCGACTAAGTTTGTTGGAGCAATTGCAGGCAAAGATGCCAAGTCAGAGTTCAGCTGGGGCCTTGTTTGGACTATCATCTTGGGTTTGGCTTTTGCAGGGGTTGCAGCATATGCTGTGTACAAGTATAGGATCCGGGTATGTCATTGTACAATGTTCTTTATTTCATCAAAGATAGACAACTGTCACCTGTTGAAAACACAAAACTAAAAGCATTTGAAATGTTATGCTTCTGCTAATTAATCAGTTTTTCCATGGTAACTAACGAATGAAATGATCTTCAGAACTAATGCTGTTAGAAACAGTGATTTGGGAATTTGAAAATACTTAGACAAGTTTCCTTGGATGCTTTTTAAATTTTGAATTTTGCATTTGAGTTACCTGTTGAAGTTGTTTGATCCTTAAATATACATGGTTGATAGGAAGGCCAGCAAATTCGTTCTGTTTTACCATAAATTCCAGTTATATAGCGTCCACTCGAGTCTTACGTGAAAAAAATCTCCAGAATGAGATGTGCCACCAAATCCCACCATATTAATAAAAGCAAGAAAGTTAAAAGAACTTTTACAGTAAATATCAAGTGTTTGGAGTGGGATATCTTCTTTGATTCTCAGAAAGAGAGGTGCTCAAAGGTTTCTTTCTGATAATCATATTTCTCTCCGATCACCATCTCTGGGACAGATTCGTTTTGTCGGTTTTTCCCTTCCTTAATTAGCATGAGGTCCATTGGCATGTACAGATATGTACATACGTGGCTCCCAGATTCAGTGCAGTTTTTTTCTTGATCTATTTTCTTGTTCAATGTTGGGTTTCACCTTTTCATTAAATCCTGGAACCTTGTATGTGCAGAGATACATGGACTCAGAGATTCGAGCCATCATGGCACAATATATGCCTTTGGATCAAGGAGAAGGGGCCAATCATGTTCCCCATGGGAACGTCTAATGATAGAGCATTGCTGAAGAATGATGATGGCCTGGGTAGAATGCAGTCTCCACTGGATGTCTGCCACCAGTTAGTCAGCCTAAAGTTCTCTGTGCTTATGCCATTCCTCTAGAATACTTCTCTCTCGTCATTTAAACAAGTTAGATCTTATTTATGTACTTGTATGTCCTAACAATGCACATAAACCCAATAATAGGAATTTTCCTTCAATTGGATTTGCGCAATGTTTCACTTCTGGAAATAAGAAAAGGCGCAGTATCAGTTTGTATTTCACTTGAGAGCATTTTGCATTGCACAATATGGTACGAATGGGTGGTAAGGGGGTCATGAGTATGCCCATCTCTTCCTGTTTTGGATCGAGGCATAATTAATTGATTGATGCCATCTCCTTTGCTCTTGTAAACGATCAATTTTTATTGTCCAACAGCAGAATGTATATGTAGAATGTGTACCAATTGTCAGATATGGCCACTGCCACAATGTTCTCAATCGGCATGGTGGGGTGATTTACAAGAATGACTTTGGAAATAGCGAACTTGAACTTTTGGCCCTACTTGTTGCATCATTAGATTCAATTTAACAAGTTTTGACTTTGAACCTTGAAGCTTTATTCATGGGGCAAGCGGGAGTTAAAAGTTCAAGACGATATTTTTGAGGTCATTAGGTGTAATTTCTTGAGATTTGATTGGTGGCTGTTATCGTCTAAAACTTTTTGGCCAAATATATCGACAATAGCTAGTTCTATTAAGCACTTAAACATATGATAATATAGTCTTGTTATATACTTCTGCCTCAAATTTTTAAAAAATTGTGTGTTTTCAAATGCTCATTATGACGTCACCTTAGGTGTCACGTCCTTTAATTATACACATCAGGATTAATTGAATCATACATGAGTTTAAATGATGTATTGAGGCTAATGTGTAATCAAAGGAGGCGATATATCTTAAGTGATTAACTTGTCTATGTAATGGTTTTTTGAAAACACGTAAATTCTAGTTAAAATTATCTAATAAGAATATTTTATCATATGTTCGGGTGTTTAATCAAAACATGCGATAGTTTGAGTATCTAAATAAAAATTACTACTTCCTATGTTTTATTTTGTTTGACCTATTTTGATTTGGCACGGAGTTTAAGAAAGTAACGAAGACTTTTGAATCTTGTGGTTTTAAATTAAAGATATGTCACATGTACCAAAATATCCTTTAATCTTGTGATCTTAAACGTTCCATGTGGAAAGTTGAAATTAAAGGGTTGCTAAAAAAGGAAAAAATCATTCTTTTTTAAACGAACTAAAAAGAAAAGTAGGCCAAACAAATTAAAACAGGGGGAGTAATAAATTTAAGGGGCTATCGATGTATTCCACCAAACTTTTTCGTTATTCAGGGCATAATCAAAGTCTAACCATTTACGAGATGATATTTCAAGTGATTTAGCCAGTATAGAGGATGGATTACTCTCTACTTATTTGGTCTTTACTTTACGACTGCTATTTTGACGGCGAGTCTTTTTGATTAATTCTTTACTTCTATTTTTAAAATACGAAATAATAGCAGGCATATGTTAAAATAGGTCGAAACTTCTATCACAATGTTCAGTTTTAATTGCATAAGGCTAATTGATCAAGAGCAATATTGTCACGCCCTAACCCAGCAGGGATGGATAAGAATCATATGAGCACCTACTATACAAATAATCTATGACACATACAAAGCTATAAGACAATAGGCGAGCGAATAGCTGACATAAGCTGCATATATACAATACAGAGTCAACTGAGCAAAACTAGACAACATGACAGTTGTATGATGTCTAGGAAGCCTCTTAAGTGTTTGAAAACTATACAACTACGAACTGGGTCGGGATAGGTCCCTGACGTACCCAACTAGCAACCCTGTAAATATAGCCAAAAAAGCACTAGACATATATTGGCTCTAGATAGAGATGGAGCTCACCAAAAGACCAGCTAAAGAAGGCAATAAAGCCTAAAGTGGATGTCTCCTATCCTGTAAGCCTGATCCTGCATTTATAGAAATGCATCGCCCCCGAAAGTAGGATGTCAATACATATGCAACATGTACTGGTATGTAAAGCAGATAGAATAATAAGTAGACAAATAAAGATACTCATATGAAATATCAAAGTGAATAATTTATGAGCATACAAGTGAAAGATACACAATATGAAAATGTAACATATGCACTAGCTTATTAGCTTATCAAACATGACTTAAGGGATGTTTATCATAAAATAACACCCAATAATTTGCCTAGGTGATGTCCTATGACTATTTCTTATACAAATAATCATATGATGGCCTCCATAGGCGGTCAATGTTAAGTGTAAGGCAAGTGTTTCTAGCTAACTACCAAATGCAAATGTTGCCACATGGGTGGGTACACCACTATCATAGGGCTCAGTATGAATGGTTTGATCTCAATCTTGTACACATAATCAACATTGTGCATGTATGTCAAGTAAACCTATGAATACCCTCCCATCATTAAGGATAGCTTTTATGAAGTAATACCTTAAAGACCTATAACAAGCAGATTACGATAAAGATTATTTAGCCACTCAAGTAGAATCTATATATAGATATTAACTTCTGTAAACGTGATATCTAGATATTTAAGCACTAGTCCTCTATTTATCTTATGACTATGTCGCTATGTGATCAAATATACAAGTGCAACTATGCTATGACCATTTATTCTTATTCATAACGCATGACAAATCTACCATGTGACTTCTAAGAGGTTCGAGTAAAGATACTTATAGTCCTGCGAAACATGAATACTCGACTGAAAGAGTAATATGAATATTTATAAGCTTTAGCAAGTAGGCATGTAAAATACATGTAGTTGTCGAAGATCTTATGTCCATGGATCATATAAGTCATGTGAACTTTTTGAGGAGAAACTGTGACGTAGGGTTGTGCCCTAATAGTGAAAGAGGTTTTAGCTTCACATTCCTTACTTCCCGATGAATTATTCATGATGTGTCACCAACGCCTTTCATATGACAACCTTTGTCTATTTTAAAAAGTAATATAGTAGCAATATAAGCAGCTAACCAGAAGCACGACTTAACTAGAAACACAAAGCTCATGAGCAACAAACTTGGTGAATATGATAAATAAGTGACGTATCACCACATCCTTCTCTTGCCCCACTTCTCAAATGATCTCATGACCTTTCTATGAGGTCAAGATTAATCCCCCCATTCTTACTTCACAATATACATCTCCTTACACAGCCTAAATAAACATAGGAACTTGAACTCTCGACTTCTATACACAATCTCCTGAGTTCTTTATCAAACGACATAAAATGCCTTTATAAGCTCATAGATAAAGAGAGAGTTCAAAACCTATCTTTTAGTAGTAAAATCCTATAGTTTTGTTTCCTCAAATATGGCTGCAAAAGCTTTGGTCCAAACTAGAGCTGAAGAAGAAGCCTTTGTTAGCAACCACATCGATAAAAAGTGAAAATTAAGCTCGAACCATGAAGGATCCTTACCTTGGACCTTGGAAGTGATAGAAATATCCTTGGAGAGCCTATGTCTTATGTGAAGAAAATAGTGAAAAATGACCTTTGGATCGCATTCTAGCTTTATATAAAATTTTTGCTGACTACTTATGACCGTAAAACTTTTAGTTCGTGAATGTGGTTGTGGATGGCCATTCACAGTCATTAATCTCACCATGGATGGTGAAGAAATCTGATTCTAAAACTTCAACTTCTCTATCTTTTCCACGACCAAATCTATGGTCGTGGAGCCACTTTTATGGCTTTAAATCCCTCCATGGATGTCTGTATCCTTGGATAAGTTCATTGTTCAAAATGTATTTCAATAGATGTCAAGATGTATGGACCTACCTTTATTTCACGATTATAAACCACCTTAGATAGTTCAACACTTAGCCTTAAAACTTAGACTTGGAAGAATTATACTATACACCAGCATATGAACCATAAAACACCACATGCAGTCGTGACACTCATAGTGGGTTAGCTCACATACTTAAGCTTCAACATTTAGCTCAAATCTTATTCAACTCTATGGTATACTTGTATACACTTATAGTTTTAACGTTATGAGCTACAAATACTCCTCTAACACCTTCAAGTTATAGACTTTTGCCAATGCCGACTTGGTCTCACACGTACTATTGTTACGGGGTATTATATTTTCACCCTCTTTGGATGATCCATCCTTGAATGATGGCTATGGCATACTAGAAACTTAACTCTATTATTTTCTAAAATTTTGGCAGAATTTCTCTTATAAACATACCTATCCAAAACCTTTCAGCTAATCAGAATTTATACTAATACGCTTGCATCACAAAAAATACAATACTTAACATATAAAATCAAGGCTCTTCTTGGACTTATACTCAAATGAAAGTTGTAACAGATCTTGTAGCTTACCTTATACTATGCATTTGGTAGCTTCATCTATGCAAATCTCTGAAACCATAGGCACAAGTCAAGTACCTAAAAATGTCATGTAAGAATCGAATAACAACTGAACGAATATAACAAGAACTAGCGATCCTATAAAAGGGACAAGTAGTTTAAGAAACTTCAAATGGTCCTTGAAACAAGTGGGGATATTTGGTCTTCATATCAGCCTTTGCTTCCCAAGTGGTTTCTTCTACATTTTACCCCTTTCAAAGTACCTTGATCGATGTTATTTTTGGCCCTCAACTTCTTGACCTTTCAGTCTAATATAGCCACTGGGACCTTAAATTAAAGTGTTCTAAAACCTCAATACCCACTGTAGGAATGACATGTGAAGGATCTCGCAAGTATTTGCATAGCATAGACACATGGTAGACTGGATGTTAGCTAACTCTGGATGTAATTCCACCTCATAGGCTACCTGACAACTCTGAGTATAACTCTGTAAGGTCCAAGATACTTGGGGCTTAGATTTACCTTTCTTTTTTAATTGCATAATGCCCTTCATAGGTGATGGTTTCAAGAACACTCGATCATCAGTTTGAAACTCTAAGTCTCTACACACACATTTGAATATGAATTTTGTTGGCTCTGAGAAGTTTTCAGTCGTTCTTGTATCATCTTAACTTTCTCAACTACTTAGTGGACTAGATCTGGTCCTAATATGTATGTCTCCCCTACTTCAAACCAACTGATAGGTGATCTACACTATCACCCATATAGAGCTTCAAATGGAGCCATTTCAATACTGGAGTGATAGATGTCATTATAGGCAAACTCTATCAAGGGCAAATGACCATCCCTAATTTCCTTTAAAATCCAGCATGCATGCTCTCAATATGTCTTCGAACATCTGAATGGTATGGTGGACTTGGTCGTTTTCCTGTAGATGGAATTAGTGTTGAGGCTCATTTGTGTGCTTAAAAGTTTTGGAACAATCTCCAGAAGTGTATTGAAAATTAGGCACATCTATATGAAATAATGGACATAGGATCCATGTAGGCGAACAATCTCCTTCATTTACAACTTGAAAAAATCTTCAATTGTGCTGGTGGACTTAACTATTAAAAAGTGAGCTGATTTCGTCAATCAATCAATAATAACCCAAATAAAGGTATATATCTAAAAAGAGGAAGGCAAATTTTTGACAAAGTCCATGTTAATAGCCTCGCATTTCCATACTGGAATGTCTATGGTTTGTGCTAGGCCACTGGGCCTCTAATGCTCCATTTTACTTGCTGATAATTAGAGCAGCGTGCCACATACTCTGCTATATATTTCTTCATGTCATTCCACCACTAGAACTCCTTAAGGTCATGATACATCTCAGTGGAGTCGAGATGAATTGAACAACAAGAGAAATGTATTTCATCCATAATCTATTGTTTCAGCCCATATATATCAAGAACACATAGCTTACTTCGACATCTCAAGGTGTCATCACTTGCTAGATCAAATATTATAACCCTATGATGTCAAAAGCCTCCTCTGTATTGGAGTAATAAAGGATCATCATATTGTCTCTCTCTCACCAATGCCACTAACGGTGAATAGGTCGTATTTAATACGACAACACCATAATCTTTAGAATTTAGAAGTCGGACTCCTAGGTTGGTTAGTTTATGAAAATCCCAGGGTACTTCATGTTGATCAATTGACAAATGTGTTATATTTCTCATAGACATTCGACTGAGAGCATCTGCTACAACATTATTTTTACCTAGGTGGTAGAGAATCTTGACATCGTAGTCCTTCAACAACTCTAGCCACCTCTTCTGCTTCAGAGTCAACTCTTTTTGCTTGAAGAGATTGAAGACTCTTATGATCTACAAAGACATCAACATGAACACCATATAAATAGTGACACCATATCTTAAGCACGAACACAACTGCTGCAAGATCTAAATCATAAGTGGAATAATTATGTTCATGCTTCTTCAATTACCAAGAAGCATACATTATAACCTTGCCATGTTACATTAGAATGAAACCTAGGCCAACACCCTAAGCGTCATAATAAACGACACACCCTTATGCGCCCTCTAGTAAGACCAACATTGGCACTATAGTAATCTATCTTTTAACTCTTGGAAGCTTCTTTCACAAGCATCGGACCATTGAAACTTAGTTGTTTTCTGCATCAATTTAGTCAACGAGGCAAAATAGAGAAAAAGCCCTTCACAAATCTCATGTAATAGTCTGTTAGCACTAAGAAACTATGTACCTCAGCGAGAGTGGTTGTTCGAGGTCAACACTTCACAACCTCAGTTGTTTTAAAGTCTACTCTGATGTCTTCTACAGACACCACACGGCCAAGAAAGGTTATTGAGTTCAACCAAAACTCATATTTAGGAAACTTAGCGTATAGTTGGTGCTCTTTGAGTGTCTACAGTACTGATCTCAAATGACCTACATGCTCTTTTGTATCACATAGGGTTGTTCAAAATCGAAACGTAACCGATAAGCCAATCGCAAAATTTGCTTATTGGCTTATTGATATTGTGTTGCTAGATGAACAGTTGGTGAATGGGTTAAAATTTTATAATTAACGGCTTATTGGTGCAGGGTCGGATTACTCAATTCCTTATTGGATAGATCATTAACCCATTAAAAATTATTATACTTACACTTTTATCCCTAAGTATGTAAATTACATATCATTAATCCAAATGCTCCATTAACTTATTTAGTATTCTGAACTCTGTCGCTCAGTCTTGCTCTCTGTTTTGGTGGTTCTCAAGTGCTAACTGTTTTTATTACTACTATTTTCCCTATCACTGCATTTAACAAAGTGAAAGAAGTCCTCTTCTTTGTAAGGAGCATAAATTTCATTGAAAATGAAGTATGAGGCCCAACCGTCACCTAAAGATCTGCAATTCACTTATCCAGTTGTTGCGCAACGACCGCAAACGTGAGTCTGTGGGAGTCCTCACACACATCGAATCTTCGAATCTTAAGGAAGCTGCTCCCTGGGGTTTAACTATAAATAATCTTATAATTGGTCATTGCATATCCAGCTAAAGTTTGTTGACCCACTCGAAATATATTGTTATCTTTTGCTCTAAAGTTCTTAAGCTCCCAAACTCTACCGTTCAATACTTAGTTTAATAGCAATAACATCAAGCTTGCTCAATGGCATTATCAGCTTTTAGCATCGGATATCAGGTTGTTTTCATTCCTTTACTTAACTGTCCTCATTAATAAAAGCAAGTTGTTTCATTCCCATTATGCATTATTGGCCATCTCGACCACGTCCCTTGCACCACGTCTATAAATTCCTTAACGGCATAAACAATTTTTTTATTCTATATGTTATATAGTCATAATATAAAAAGAAAAAAAATTAGTAAGCACTCAAACAAATAAGAAAACAAACACATTTTCACATAACTAAACTCAGCCCAACCCATCCTTTGAAATCCCTAATTTTAACTGCCAAAAAGCTGAGAAAAGGGAAAATTCCGAAGTTTTGCCTATTAATATAAGGCCATACTGAATAGAATTTGGTTCCCACTTTTTCGGAGAAGTGAAGATCTCTCTTACCTAACAGTTTAAAAATACAATAATATTAGCATCGTAATCACGATTAGCTGTACTGCATTCAATTGTCCTAATGAGATTTCGCACGAACATTACGAAAATTTCATCTGAAGCTTACAAACCCAATTTGAACACTTAATTCCTCGAAATGATAACTAATGCAGAAATGCCATTACATCTGAACAAAGATACATTGCCTTAATACACCAACGTCCTCAGAGAACCAAATCTTCCTCAAGTAAGAACCTAATAGTCGCCTTAAGATGTTCAAGGGATTGCATAATCCCCTGCTCATTTCTGGTCGGCAAGGTCTGAACTCACTACTATTCAGTACGGGGAAATAATGCACAAACACTGTAGTTCAACACTTAAGAGGCTCATAAACTTAGGCAAACGGAAAAATGTATCCTTGTCCAGCAGATCACCCGATTTGCACAAGCAGATTTATTTATTTAGAAGGACTAGTTGTTGGGTCCTTCACAGCGTTCAGAGCACAAGAGATGCGGCATAAAGTAGCTCATACATTGGGCAATTATCTACCAGATTGAGATTGATGTGAACTTGAATTCCCTGCAACTCCTATAGCATGTGTTTCTTGCCTGGACCATTAAGCAGGAATAAACAATTAGAGAAAGTCACAACCTTACATGAATTTTTCCAGAACTCCAGATAGGGCAGCCGAAGTGACCTATAAAAGCATTCAAGAGGATTCCAAGAAGATAGATTCTGTTACACCTGTCGTTACAAGGGTCTATAAACGCAAAAAGGGTGAAAATAAGGCTTAAATGTAACTGTTTTATTTATTAATTATTATGTTTGTGTATTTTCTAGTAGTTACATAGCAGTTTAGGCAGTTATTTTGTGTTAAATTACACTAGGAAGAAGGGAAGACAGTTTTCTGTAGGATTTTCTCTGGCAGATTTGGAGGTTAAGGTTCCTCGAAATACCTTGGTTGTTAGATGCATTGAAGTTTTTTCTCTATTTGATAACTTATTCTATTTGTTGGTGACAGGTAAGAACAGTTGAAGTGTTGCTCTTATTTCTATGGTGTTTGGAAGTTTACAGAATTAAGGTTAGGAAGTTTCTAGGTTCCTAACAGATCCAGAGGAACATTTTTTTTGATAATTTGCTACAAAAAAATGCTCATGTACAATTTAAAATCTTGATGTACAATTTAGCAAGAAGAGGATGTACATTAACATTACCTAGAACTAGCTTAGTTATCCGTCTGTGGTGCCGAGTTTGAACCCTTTGTCTGCTCACCATCCTTTAAGATCCTATAAGCATAGAATGCTGTCACCCCTCCACTACACACAGCAAAAGCCAATAACAACAGCAATGTGAGCACCTGAGATGCAACAATCTACAATGCCAGGGCACATTACGCGTTCTTTCAAAATATTCATATAGCTACATCACTTTCTCAGGGGATACAATAACGACTAAACCACAATATCAAGCAAGAAAACATACGTATGAAAATATATAAGCAAAAAATTAGACCACGAAGACAGCAATAGTGGAACAGAAGTTTTTTTCTATTAAGATGAAAATCAAGTAATTCACTTTCAACGAGGGAAAACCATTTTAAAAAATTAATACTCCTTTTGTCCCAATTTATGTGATGCACGTTCCTTTTTAGTTTATCCAAAAAGAATGAAATCTTTCTATATTTTGGAAACAATTTAACTTTAAACTTTTCACTTTACCCTTAATAAGATAATTTATAACCAAACAAATATCTATGGCTTGTCTTCGGGCACAAGCTTCAAGTCTTTCTTTCGTTCTTAAACTCCATGTTCAGTCAAAGTGCATTACACAAATGAGGACGGAAGGAGTGATAAATAACATTTCATAAACAACAGAGAGCAAAAGTTTCTTCAGGGACTTGACGAACTCCGATGCACTTGTTTGTCATGTTCTAAGAAAACAAGTTAATCCGACCGTCAGTAGCAAATATATAATCTCCCACCAGCCTTTTTACATGAGATAGCTGCATCTAGAGCTAGCTAGCATCAAAACAAATCCTTCTGCACCCACCCCCTTCTTTCCTTTTTTCTCTCCTCTTGTCAAATCCTTATTTCCTTCTATTTGGACAAACTAGAAAGAATATTTTGAAAGGACAATGAACAAAACTAGACAAGCAAAGTAACAAATAGAGTGTAGCATTAAAAAAAGGAATGCTGGGGCTAGAAATATGGAACCTGATGATGGCTGTAATAAAATTGAAAATAAACGGTCTCTGCAATGCAAGAGAAAATAAGTGGTCAGAAATCATCGCTTAAACATTATTGAACAAGAACAACTGGATAAGGAGGTAGAAAAGAAAGGCATACCTGCAACAGCAAGCGAAATTCTCTGACAAATAAGATGGTAGCAATGGCTGCAAAAAGAGAAGCATGTAACAGGTAAAGCAATGGCGTAAAAAATGACAACACATATAACAGGTAAAGCATTGCTGCACTGATCAATAGAGAATGTGAAATATGAGTAACAAATTCCCACATTACAATCATAAATAAAAGAGAGGGTGGGGGGAGGTAATTTTCCCCAACCAGGACTGTAAGAATGGAAAATTTCGGAATGGATAAAGTTATGAAATCCCTAAACTAACCTATACTAGCTCAGGGTATACCCTTAAATGTTGCAAGCATGCTGCCAGCACTGGAGTAAATTGCAGCTCACAACCACAACGGGAAGAAAAAGAAGCACTGGAAAGCTTTGTTGAGATAAAAAGAAATAGTTTTGTTTATATTCTTTTGGGTTCGTAACTGAGAGTAACAGTTGTGCTCATAGAAACAACATTTGGCTTGTTTTGAACAGAACCTGGGCCTCCTCAGTTAGCAAGAATATCATCAAATCTTTTAGTTGCCTCAGAAAATTGGTGAAATTGTCACAGATGATCCTCCTAGAATGATTAAAATTCTGTTTCCACAACTTAATTTTAAGTTAATAAAAGGGAAAAGGCATAAGTACCACCCTAAACTAAAGGCAAAATCCCAGCGACACACCTTAACTATATCCGGGCCCTATTAACACCCCCCCACCCCACCCCCCGCCAAAAAACTATTTTAAAGTGTAATAAATACACCCTTTGGTGCTGAGCTGGCACAGTGTGTGCGCTCACTCTCTTGGAAGCAAGTGAGGCGAAAAAAATGAGAAAAATCTATTGAATATTGGACACATGTCCTTTTTCAATTGGACATTTTACTATTAGTTAGTACACATAATTATTAACACTAAAACTTTTATATATATAATTATTTTCCTTTCTTTCTTTGTAAAATATTTATTTCCCTCCTCACATTTAATTTTTTATTTTCTTTTGCTCTTTCATTAATTTCTTATCTTTTCACTTTTAATTAATTTGATAAAATTACGTCTATTTTCTTTATAAAAAAATAATTTTTTTAAAAAAAGTAAACTTTATTTTTCACGTTTTCCCTAGACCCCACGTGGTGGGAATATACTGGGTACGTTGTTGTTGCTGTTATTTTTCACGTTTTAATTTTTTTTATTTGATTTCCTTCACTTTTTTTGGGTATCCGTCCGAAATTACTTATTTTAAATACAAGGCATTTGGAATTAAATTTGAAATCAAATCCAAAGGAAAGACGGAGAAATTTTTTTTTTTAAAAAAAAGGGCAGCCCGGTGCACTAAAGCTCCCGCTATACGCAGGGTCCGGGGAAGGGCCCCACCACAAGGGTGTATTGTACGCAGCCTTACCTTGCATTTCTGCCAGAAGCTGTTTCCAAGGCTTGTTTCTTATCTTTTCACTTTTAATTAATTTGAAAAAATTACGTCTATTTTCTTTATAAAAAAAAATAATTTTTTTAAAAAAGTAAACTTTATTTTTCACGTTTTAATTTTTTTATTTGATTTCCTTCAGTTTTTTTGGGTATCCGTCCGAAATTATTTATTTTAAATAAAAGGCATTTGGAATTAAATTTGAAATCAAATCCAAGGGAAAGACGGAGAAAATAAAAAGAATAAATAAAAGCAATAGAAAAAAAAAAGTACATTGAGAAAATTTTAAATACAAGGCCAAGAAAAATAAAAAAGTTACGTGTATTTGAGAAAACTTTAAACACAAAGGAAAAGAAAAATAAAAAAATTGTGTGTTTTAACTTATTTTAAATACAAGGCAAAGAAAAAGAAGAAAAATTGTTTTTAAAAAAGAAATTACAAAATATATTTATACACATGGCGGCGCATGAATATCACTGCAGCTAATTGAATTGGATTGTGCTTCCACGTCGGCATATAAAGTGCAAATAAATATAGGGAAATAAAAAAGTTCAGGGGGGGTAATAAAACCCCCGTAAAGATAAGAGTGTGTCCCTGGGATTTTGGTCATAGCTCAAGAGGGTACTTAATGCCTTTTTCCTTAATTAAAAAAAATAATAAAAATCCAGATTCAGCGAATGTTATCTAGAACAATGAATATGAAAGAATTTCCACATCAATATAAGCCAACTAAACCTGAACCCAAATTAGTTCGGATTGGCTATATGAATACTCTATACCAGTTCAGCTCCATTAAGACCCATTTCATTCAAACAGCCACTAAAACAAAGGGCTAATTTGCATATCAGTACAACAACACCTATGACTTAATCCCGAACTAGTTGGGATCAGCTATATACATCCTTAATATATATTCCACTCAATTTGAAACTGATGCATTCCAATACTTGATCATTAGTCTTGTGTCTTTTAAAACACATTAGGGATTTCTAACACTAGAGATTCTCTGCTTCTTCAACTGACATTGCAAGTTTATTCATCTCTCCTATATAATGGCATCGGTTCTATATGACACTTACATGCCAAATTCACAAGCAATTCATGACACCCTTCGCTGAAATAGGTAATAGCAAATTAATATATTGAAGATGCACCAAACAAATCAGATTCTTCTTGAATGAGTTGCAGATAGGTGTTAGAAAGAGCACATGTGGAGTGAAGAGTAACTAAGGATAGATAGTCTCTCAGATGCTAACCTGCCTGTCCCTTTAAAGCTAGCGAAGTTGACTCTCCACTTTTCCATGATCGTAAACTTGAGATGCTCAAGGCCAAAAGAGTGCTTCCAAGTACAACACCAAATCTAAGGGCAGCAATGCTTCCACTTAGCATGAAGTACAAAAAGCCACCAGCAGAAAGAAGAGTTCCTGCAGAGCATGACCAAGGCAACAAAGAAGCTATAGGTTTCAAGGCATTGCATTACAAAGAACTTTAAACTAATAGTAACCCAAGCAAGCAATAAAACAACTTATACAACCAAAACTTTAGAACTGCACGTCAAACAGTCCCTTAATACTACATTTGGAAAGATAACTCTACATACCATAAGGTATTCCCACATAAAAGTCTCGCACTTTCGACATGTCATTCAATTCATCTGCAGAGGAAGCAAATGTTTCAACAATATCCTTCACTGGTTCAGGGGAGTTCTCAGCAGCAGTGGTTAAATATTCTTTACTCTCCTCACTAATTTCCTTTGCAATTACAGTCAAATCTTCTCTTGCCTTCTCCGCTTGAATTTTTAATTTCTCAGAAGTTTCTTTCAAAATGATCATAGCTTTATCGGAATACACCTCATATGCTTCTTGTGACACAGCTTGCACCTTCATCGCTTGTTCTTTGAAGGACGCTAGGGTCTGTTTCCAGGCTTCTTCTGACGCCTCAGCCTCCTCCTTAAGATCATTATTGTCATTCTCCAATTCAACATCTGAAGGCTTCTGAAAATATGAAAACTTTTGACTTATAAAGAAGAAAGAACTATGCCTAACATCATAAAGATCAATAGAGATCAACAAAACATAAAAAATACACACCGATTAACATACTACTCCCGCCCCAATAAAAAGTCTTAATTGACTTGCTTGAGTTTAAGAGTAAAATATTTGAATCGATTATAATATTAAGTTTGCTTGGAAGTTTTTATACTACTAGCTTACGATGTAAAGAAAGTGGAATAGTTATATAAAAACATGCCACATCAAGTTTGATATAATAAAGAACCATAAACAGTTAATATTTGGTTTTTTTTTATTATGTCAAACTTGATGTGGCATGTTTCTTTTTCTTCTCAAAAAAGAAAAAAACATAACCACTTTATACTACTACAAGTGTACAATTTTTGGAGAGGAAAATATTTTCCATTTAAGCAACGCAGTTTATGTTCTTTGGGGTGGACCAGAAAGGAGAGAAGGCCAACTTAATAAGAATGGGGAGAGCATATATAGATTAGTTGCTCCATTCTTTTATGACAAAGTAATAAGATTAGATCCACCATTCTTAACATATCAAAGAAAAGTTTGGTCCAATCAGAACTTACTCACCTTGATCACATTGAGCTTACATCAGGTTCACATTATCAAATATAATGTCCTCTAAAATTTTGTTATTTACAAGTTCACAGCGTGTATACCAAAAAAATAAGGCCTGAGTCTCCTTTCTATCCATCATTCTTGTTATGGCATATAGAGTTCTGCTCAATTCTCCAAACACATTGTTTTTCTCTATACAAATAGCTGTGTGTGTGTGTGTGTGTGTGTATCTATAAAAATATAGATATGGTCCTTTTCTGATTGATATCACACAAGACAAAAAAATTGCAGGCGCTATCCAAAGTTGAAAATGTAAGAGCTGTCACAAGTTGGAATGAACAGAAATATTCCTTCATACAAACAAGCAATAAAAAGAAGGCCCAAGAACAACAGGAAAAAGAATACAACAACAACAACATACCCAGTGTATTCCCACCATGTGGGGTCTGGGGAGGGTAAAGTGTACGCAATCCATACCACTACCTCAGATGAAGTAGAGAGGCTGTTTCCGAAAGACCCCCGACTTAGAACAGATAACAATAGCAAACAAAAGTCATAAAAACGAACAATCAAGAAGAGATAACACATCGCTATATACTAAAAGAGGCAAGACACCCACAAAGTATCACTATAGACTATTTATTCGAAGTTACAAACATCTCCAAAACAACACGAACAAGAATATGCCCAAGAAACCACAGGCACAGAGACAAACAAACACTCCTTCCTACAAATACAGACTCCTTCCTACCCACTAACCCTCTACCCTAATACGCGTCCTTCACATCTTCCTATCAAGGGTCATGTCCTCTGTAAGTTGTAACTGCGTCATGTCATGCCTAATTACCTCCATCCAATATTTCTTCGGCCTACCTCTACCCCCGCCTAAAACCATCCACAGCCAACCTTTCACACCTCCGTACTGGAGCATCCGTGCACCTCCTCGTCACATGTACGAACCAACGCAACCTCACTTCCCGCATCTTATCCTCCACCGAAACCACTCCCAGCTTTGCTTGAAAAATCTCGTTTCTAACCCTATCCTTCCTGGTAAGTCCACACATCCATCGCAACATCCTCATCTCCGCTACCTTCAATTTTTGAATGTGGGAGTTTTTAACTGGCCAACACTCCGCCCCATATAACATAGCCGGGCGGATGACCCCTCTGTAGAAGTTACCTTTAAGCTTCGGAGGCACCTTCTTATCACACAGAACTCCTGAAGCGAACCTCCATTTCAACCACCCTGCACCAGTACGAAGCGAGACATCCTCGTCAATCTCGTCATTCCCTTGAATCATAGACCCTAGATATTTGAAACTCCCCCTCTTCTGAATGGCCTGAGAATCCAACTTCACTACCACATCTGCCTCGTGCGTCGAATCGCTAAACTTACATTCCAAGTACTCCATCTTAGTCCTGCTCAACCTAAACCCTTTTGACTCAAGGGTCTGTCTCCAAACTTTCAACTTATCATTAACTCCTCCCCGGGTCTCGTCAATTAGTACCACATCATCAGCAAATAGCATACACCAAGGAACCTCCCCTTGAATACGCCGCGTCAAAACATCCATTACCAAGGAAAATAAAAACGGACTAAGAGTCGATCCCTGGTGCAATCCTATCAAAACAGGAAAGTGCTCTGAATCCCCTCCTACCGTCCTAACACACGTCTTCGCACCGTCGTACATATCCTGAATCGACCTAGTATATGCTACGGGTACACCTTTAGCCTCCAAGCACCTCCACAGAATCTCCCTTGGTACTTTGTCGTACGCCTTCTCGAGATCGATGAACACCATGTGCAAGTCCTTCTTCCTCTCCCTACACTGCTCCACTAATCTCCTCACTAGGTGAATGGCCTCAGTAGTCGAGCGACCCGACATGAAACCGAACTGATTCTCGAAAATAGTCACAATCCTCCTCAGCCTCCACTCTACCACCCTTTCCCAAACCTTCATAGTATGGCTCAACAACTTGATACCCCTATAGTTGTTACAACTCTGAATGTCTCCCTTGTTCTTATATAATGGGATCATCGTACTCCATCTCCAAGAATCGGGCATCTTTGCCGCCCCAAAAATGATGTTAAACAACCTTGTCAGCCACTCCACACCTGGCCCGCAAGTGTATTTCCAAAAATCCACCGGAATTTCGTCGGGCCCAGTCGCCCTGCCCCTACGCATCCTACGAATAGCACCCTTGACCTCTTCCACCTTGATACGCCTACAATAACCATAATCGCGACACCTCTCTGAGTGCTCTAAGTCCCCCAGCACGGGACTTTTGTCCCCTTTGTCGTTCAAAAGTTTATGAAAATAAGACTGCCACCTCCTCTTAATGAGGGCCTCTTCCACCAACACTTCGTCATCCTCCCCCTTGATGCATTTCACTTGGTCAAGGTCACGGGCCCTCCGCTCCCTAGCCTTGGCCAACCTATACAACTTCTTTTCCCCGCCTTTCTCCTCTAAGGCAGCATACAAGCTCTCGAAAGCTGCTGTCTTAGCCGCCGTAACCGCTAACTTAGCCTCCTTCCTGGCTAACTTATACTTCTCCCTACTCGTCCGCCTCTCCTCGTCATCCTTGCTCTCAACCAACTTGGCATAGGCCACCTTTTTAGTCTCCACCTTCCTTTTCACTTCTACGTTCCACCACCAAATCCCCCTGGTACTTGCCAGATTTGCCTCTTGAGACACCCAACACCTCTCTAGCAGTCTCCCTGATGCAACTGGCGGTCATCTCCCACATACTATCCACATCTCCTCTACTCTCCCAAGCCCCCATATTCGTCAGTTTCTCCCATATTTCCAAAGCACTGCTCAAGGTCAAGCTACCCCACTTAATCTTGAGTCGATCCTCCACACCCCTCTTCTTTCTGCCTTTCTTGATTTCCAAGTCCATCACCAGAAGCTTATGTTGGGTCGAGAGATTCTCGCTAGGTATGACTTTACAGTCTTTACATACCGCTCTATCACCCTTCCAAAGGAGCAATAAGTCTATCTGAGTCCTGGCCACCGAACTACGAAAGGTTATAAGGTGTTCTTCCTTCTTTGGAAAACTGGAATTCGCCACCCACAACAACAGGAAAAAGAATATAATATTAAAATATATTATGCATCTTCAGGCTTATAGCTTCTTAGTTTCCTTTAGAAACTATTAAATAAGACACCTAGAGCAGACTCCATTCTTTCACAATCAAAATTTTGATGGTGAGGTATGGATGCCAACTTTCCATACTCTAATAAAACTCAGCTTGCATAATGTACCCGCCTACTCATTTAATATAATAGTACGAAATGTAAGAAAGTTAGTTAAAAAGAAAGACATCACATTGATGTAACATAAAATAACGCTACCTCTGGCCCAAATGAAATGACAGGCTTCGAGGTACAAGGGTCAAAGCATATAAACTTCAATACGTATTTGGCAATTCAGCAGAGTTACCTGGTACCTGTTGCTGGTGGGAGGTGGTAGGTATCCCGTGGAATTAGTCGAGGTGCGCAAGCTGGCCCGGACACCACGGTTATCAAAAAGAAAATGAATTCGGCAGTTCATCCCTCAACGACTTTCAGATATGATTTACATATTTAAAGGTATTGTAAATTACAAGGATTATGTTCAACTCTTTCAGCTTGATGTTTAACTGCCTACAAGCACGTATAAGCTGCAAAGGACACAATAACTTGGAATTCCCATTTTACAAGCTTCTCCTAGCATATTGTATGTAATCTAATCTGAAAACAGCAATCGGCGACCATGTTCTAGACCTCACATTATATTCAACAACATAAAAAGGTGAATGCAAGGTATACCAAAAGGGTGCAGGCGTGTAGCCTAGTGGTCCACAAATCGGGTGCAAACCCCCGAGACCAAGGTACACAACAAAGACAAAAGAAATTCTCATTTGCCTAAGTTACTCGGTACCTATGCAAGTGTGGGAGGTAGCACGTACCGGTGGAATAGTCAAAGTGCCTGCAAGCTGGCGTGGACACCAAGGTGTATCAATTGGGAATAAGTATTAAAAACTTCCACTAGGAGTTTGAATTATATAATACTCCCTCCATTCTAATAAGTATGACCTTTACCATTTTGGGAGATTCCCAAATGTTTGAGAACACACCACCAATAATATTAAACTTTTATGTCTCTACTAAACTAACTTCTCCACTACCTATACAACACCGTAATATAAATGAGAAGAGAGAGTACTAAAAATCTTGGTCCATGCACAATCCCTTAGTTGGTCAGATACCCGTGACCTGCTAAGCGCAAAAAGTCATCACTAAAATAAGAACATGTGCACCCTTTTTCCCTGAACATAACAATTGATAGATGCTCGATATGAAAATCTTCCAACTGTTTAAGCCAATGAAATGACCTAAAACAATTGAAATTCTTGACAACGGCTGGTCTCAAAACAGTTATTTGAAGATAAAACAATTTTACTAAGCAAACGAGCTACTAAAACATAATAAATGAAAGAACAAATATGACTAACCGATTCCTCATGTGAAGCTGCGAGCGGGAGAGTCGATTTATTCCTGAAACTACGTTGAGCCAACGGAACGAAGCCGGAGCCAAGGCCAGCCCGGGAAACAGACCGAACCACAAGGAAAGTTCTTTCCTTACAGGGTCTCTGACCGGACGTAAACCCTACAGATGAAGGAGTATAACAGAGCGCCATTGAAGAAACTTGCTTTAAGAGAAGAGAAGGGCTAGTGTTAGGGTTAGGGTTTGGGATGGCAACATTCATTTCCAATGTTGCTCTCTTTTGTCAAGTTTACAGGAGTGGGGGAGTGGGTGGTTGGTAGCTGAGATGGCTTGTTTTTCTCTAAAATAGCACCTGAGTTGAATGAAGGGAATAAAGGTTAAAGGGGTTGCGACACGTAATAAGCCACATGGACCCTACTGAATCTGTGACTTCGTAAAGCTGCCGGCAATTCTTTGCTTCTCTATTCACCTAAACAGGGGTGGAGGGGGAGGGGGGTTTACCTTTTAAGTTGAAGTGTTAGAAATTAATAATAGTGATAATTTTGACCAGTCAACCTTAAAACTCACTTAAAATTTTAATTAAGTTAATAGAAAACTGAAAAATAATTGTTAAAATTTGTTAAACTTTGATAAAATACAAAAAAATCCAACTCATTAATTTAAAAAATAAAATCGTTCCTATTTTCACAAAATCAATCTCATCCCTCTTCTCTTTTCTTCCAAAATCAAAATCGACGGTTCATCTACTTTTTCTTCTTCAGTTCAACCTCTGATGACCTCAAACTCAGTTGTGTTGAGGTTAGAGTGGAAGGCTACCCAAGGTTCTATCCTAAGGGGGTGATTGAGAAGGGGTGTCTCTCTTATTTGGCCTATGTTCGTGACACTTGTGCCGACACACCCTCTTTGGAGTTAGTGAGGGTGGTTAGAGCATTTTAGGAGGTATTTCCTACAGATCTTTTGGGTATTCCACCGGATAGAGATATTGATTTTCGCATTTATTTGGATCCAGGCACTAAAACCATTTCCATCCCTTTTTGTAAGATTTATTTTCTTTTGGGGCAAAGGTCCCATTCATTAATAAATAATGTTTGACACAAATAAACACCATGCCCGAAAATGGCCTAGCCCAAAGTTAAAAAATAACCTTCAGATATTACATCAGATACCTAATACCAACCACGCATCAAATTAGGAAAGTGAAAAGCCAAGAACGTTCTAGGCTTCATTGATCCTCTTCCCCAAATCCGAGATTGCTACGTTGGTGTTGATTCCATGGACCCGATGAAGAGACCCGCTGGACCACTGCTATATGTTGCACTACTCCATCTTCAATTCAAGTGAAGCTAAGTCAATGACTCTTTTAATTGAGTGTCACCTTATTCCTCTTACTCAGATCGATGGAATAAACTTCAAATGAAGTTGATACCACCATCAAATCTAAGCAATTAGAACTTAATAACATTGATTTTTGAGCTAATCGTTGTTTCTTGTAGCATGTATTTCAGGTTCAGAAAGAAAGAAATCCACACCAATCACCTGTGCATTACCATTATGTGGATGTGTACCGCCTCACCCCAAGCTCTCATCAGGTGTAGGTACGCCTAACTCTCATTGTTATTTGGTTTTTATTCTTCCTTTCTGCATGAATGTTAAGTCTCTACCTACATAAGAAAATTAACCTTACTTTGAACCTGTTGTATTAGTTGACTTGTGTGAACCTTCTGATATATGATGTTCCATGCTTTTTTATTTCAATTATGCTTCTTCCTCTTGCTGGTACCTCCTTTATATTATTAAATTGATATTCACCGGCAAAATCAAAAGCTAAGTTAGTAAAAAAGTCAGCAAGAGCATTACCTTCCCGAAGGGAACGTATTACTCTTACTGATATATATCTCATCAGTTCCCTGATTGCATTAATCTCCATAACCACACTCCATGGAGTTTCCCAGGTCCCCTGAATGACTTGAACTATGCTCCAAGAATCAGATTCTACTATGATTTATTGTAAGGAGTTGTTATAACAGAACATCAAGCACTTCCTTATAGCAATAGCCTCGGCTACCAAGCTAGTGGTATCCTGAATTAACTTTCCCTTTGCCACTACTAGATTTCCATCACCATCACAAATACAAAAAGCAACTGAGTTGGGGCCCAAATTACCCATTGAAGCCCCATCAGTGTTAGCTTTTAACCATTGATCAGGAGGAGGTATCCATCTCACCACTCTTGAGACATAAGTTAATCTATACCCCTTAATAGCATCAACAATATTAGGCCAGCTCTTCCCTGTCATCTCCATGTTAAATCTAAGTTTTACAAACCTTGTACTATTATTATTTATTTCCTATCTCACTTTCCTCTCATGATAAGAACCACCATGAAATCTAATATTTCTTCTTTTCCAAAGGAACTAGAGAATAATGATTGGGATCACCTGAAAGACAACTTTTTCTCTTGCATTACCATTCTTCTCTCTCCACATCCTCACAGATTGTTTTAGATTCAGTCTCTGATCAATAATACCTGCAGCACCATATTAGTAATTCCAAATCCTTTCTGCCACATCCCTTTTTAGAAATAAATGTTCAATTACCTCTGTAACTGGAATGTGACAGCGTCCACAGTTTGGAGATATATTAGTGTTCCACTGATTCATGATTGCTGCAACTAGCACCTTCCCTAAGCAGATTCTCCATGTAAGAAAAGAGAATTTGAAAGGAATGCCTTTACACCGAATAGCCTGAAGATCGTCATTATTATTGGCTCTTTGTCTTAACATCTCCCAAGCACTCCTGATAGTGAATTTCCCATTGCTAGTCTTTGTCCACCAAGGTTTATCCCCTATGTTTTCATACTTAACCAGATTCATGTTTGATCTAACATATTCAACCATATTCTCTGGTATAACATCTTGCATGTGCTCAAAGTCCTATCCATCCTCACAGAAGAAGTCTCCAATATCACTCAAGGGATGGCATGTCTGAACAGTAGTAGGTTGTAGGTATAAGGGGCTAGTGTTAGTCTAGTTATCATACCAAGTTACAGAGATACCACTCTTAAGCTCCCACCATATAAATTTTTCCAGTTTCTCCTTATTTTCCACCATTGCTTTCCACACTTGAGAACCTCTATTTCATTGAACCAGTGCTGGAATCTATTTCTTGCAATACTTATTCCACATATAATTAGTCCATAAATTGGTTTGTATCTTAAACCTCCACCATAGTTTAGCATACACAGCCTGAGAGACATCCTGCAAGGATCTAAATCCTAAACCTCCTTCACTCTTAGGTAAGCATACTTTATACCATGCAGACCAATGCTTACTTCTACCTTCTTCTTTGTTGTTCCAGAAGAATTTTGCAAAAATCCTATGCAATTCTTTAATGACACACTTTGGGGGGACAATTGCAGATAATACTTAGATAAGGACACTCTGTAAAACACTTGTCAGTAACACTTCCTTCCCCTCATAAGACAACAACCTACCCTTTTTGTAAGATGGCTCAGGTAGATTTGAAGGAATTGAAGGATCAACTACAAGATTTATTAAGTAAATGATTTATTAGACCCAGTGTTCTACCTTAGGGTACTTTCGTGCTATTTGTGAAGAGGAATGGCGGGTCTATGTGGATGTGTATTGATTATTGACAGTTGAACTAGGTAATCATTAAGAATAAGTATCCTCTTTTATGCATTGATGATTTTTTATCTGCTTTAAGGCGCTTTGGTGTTTTCAAAGATTGACTTGAGGTTAGGGTACCACCAATTGAAGCAAAGGACTGCGGATATCCCTGAGATGGCTTTCAGGACTTGGCATGGTCACTGTGAGTTACTTGTTATGTCATTTAGTTTGAATAATGCCCTGGTGGCATTTATAGAATTAATTAATAGAGTGTTTCAGCCTTATCTTGACTTCTTTGTTATTGTATTCATTAATGATATCTTGGTGTATTTCAAGAGTGAGGAGGAGCATATGTAGCATCTGAGAATTGTGCTTCAAAGGCTGATGGATGAGCGGTTGTATGCTAAGTTTCCAAAGTTTGAGTATTGGCTTAGTTCTATGACATTCTTGGGACATGAAGAGTCCAAGGAGGGTATCATGGTTGATCAGGACAAGGTTGAGGTAGTTTAAGATTGGTCTAGCTCTACTTCATCTACCGAGATTCAGAGTTTTGGTGGTTTGGCTAGCTACTATAGACGGTTCATAGAGGGTTTCTCTACTATTCCAGCTCCTTTGAACAAATTGACTCAAAGAATGTGAGGTGAGCTTTCTAAAACTCAAGGATTTATTGACTTCAGCACCTATCTTGACCTTACCTATGGAAGGTGAAGGTTTTATCGTATATTATGATGCTTCAAGAGTTGTCCTTGTGGAGTGTTGATATAGAGAGGAAAAGTTATAGCATATGCTTCGAGGTAGTTGAAGACTCACAACAAGAACTACCCCACTCATGATTTAGAGTTAATAGTGGTAGTATTTGTTTTGAAGTTATAGAGGCATTACTTATATGGAGTTCATTATAAGTTGTTCACCAAACATCGCAGCCTTCAGTACTTATTCAACTAGAAGGATTTGAATTTTAGATATTGTAGATGGTTGGAGATGCTAAACAACTGTGACATGACTATGTTTTATCACCCAGGCAAGGCCAATGTAGTGGCAGATGCCTTTAGTAGGAAGACGGTGAGTATAGATAGCCTTGCCTTGTTATTGGCGGAGGAGCGACCTTTGGCTATGGATGTTTAGAGTTTGGCCAACAGTTTTGTGAGACTTGATATTTCTTAGCTTGGTAGAGTTCTTGCTTGTGTTGAGGCACGATTACTTTTGATGGAGCAGATTAAGGATAGATACTTTGAGGATGGAAAGTCGTTCATCATTCTAGATAAGGTATTAAAAGGTGAAGTTAAGGAAGCGGTTCTTGACCAAAAGAGTGTTTTGAGGATTAAGGGTCAGATTTGTGTTCCTAGAGTTGGTGACTTGACCAGATTGATCATGGAGGAAGCTCATAATTCAAGATATTCTATTCATCCAGATGTGGCCAAGATGTATCATGACCTGAAGCAGCATTATTGGGGGTGTAGGATAAAGAGGAACACGTGGAGTTCGTGGCTAAGTGTTTGAATTGTCAACAAGTGAAGTATAAGCACTAGAGACCAACAGTGGATGCATATACCTGAGTGGAAGTGGGAGCGTATTACTATGGACTTCGTGGTTGGTTTGGCTCAGACTTTTGGAAGTTTGATTCCATTTGGGTAATTATGGACATTTTGACCAAATCAACTTATTTTGTATCGATAAAGACTAATTACAATGAGGAGAGGTTGGCTAAGATCTACATTCGAAAGATAGTTTGGCTACATGGTGTGACCATTTCAATCATTTCAGATCGAGGTACTCAGTTCACATCGCATTTCTGGAGTTCTATGCAATGAGAGTTGGGCACTCAATTAGAGATGAGTACAACTTTTCATCCTTAAACAGATGGTCAGTCAGAGCTAACTATTTAGGTATTGAAGGTGATATATTATGAAAATATAGAAGTCAAAACCCTAACTATAAGAACAAGAATTAAAGATAAAGAATAGGAAGGTAGATACAAAATTAGAATCAAAGGCAACCGATACTATAAAGAGTAAAGACCTCCAATGAATGTCCAATTAGCACCTAAACCTACAAAATAACCAAGACACACGTAAGGAGATCAAAATCAACCAAAGATTTTATTAAAATATAAGACCTTAATTGATTGATCCAAAACAAGCACATATCCTATAAAGATAACCCTTTAGAAGAATGATTTCCTCTAGTAAGTATTCCCATTAACATTGAATATCAAAAAAGGGATTAGCCTCAACTCTTACAGAAGTTTCATACATAATATCAATATCAAAATAGTCTACTTAATAAAATGGCTAAGTTTAGTATTTATACTAAGCTAGACTATGGATAAAAACTAATGATAATTATTACAAAAATACCCTTAATGACATAGGGCCTTCATAGTCTTCTTAGTCATGGGGCTTATGTTTTAAGAATAGTCCATTTGCATACATAACCTTTTTTCTCCTTTCTTTCTTATACTTCCACGTTAGCATGTTCTCGAGCTTTATACCTTCATTACAAGAACCCATCAACCCTCCAAAGTAGCAATTTGATGACAAGTCTATGAACTCCTTAGTTTGGCTATGTGTACAAAGTTTTTATGAAACTCGGCTTGCATTAGAAGAATATGTTTCAAGCTTGTATGGTTAACTTTGGTGGTTATTGGACCAGTTCTTTCCTTTAGAAGAGTTTGCATACAATAATAGTTACCATTCCAGCATCTAGATGACTCTATTTGAGGCTTTTTACGGAAGAAAGTGTAGATTTTTGTTTGGTTGGTTTGATTCTCTTGAAGTTAGGCAGCATCTCAAGATTGGCTTTTGATGCCCAGAGTAGGCAGAAAAGTTATGCAGATTTGAGAGTTCGTGATTTGGAATTCATGGTTGGTGAACAGGTTCTTTTGAAAGAATCACCCATGAAAGGTGTGATGAGGTTCAGGAAGAAGGTCAATCTTAGCCCAAGGTTTATTGGTCCTTTTGAGATTTTTCAGTGCATTAGGGAGGTGACCTATGAGTTGGCTTTACCTCTGCGTCTTTCAGTCGTGCATCCATTTTTCCATGTCTAGATATTAAAGAATTATTATTCTGATGGTTTTAATGTGATTCAGTGGGATTGGGTAGATTTAGATCAGAATTTGATGTTTGAGGAGGAGGCCAACGTCATTTTGGATAGACAGATTCGAAAGTAGAGGTCCAAGAAAATAGCTTCAATAAAGGTTCAGTGGAACCATAGGTCAATTAAGTAGGCCTACTGAGGAGACAGAGTTGTACATGCATAGTATATATCTCCATCTTTTTAATAGTTTAGGACCTTTGTTATCCTTATATTCAAGGACAAACATATATTTTAGTGGTGGATGATGTAACAATCCTCAAAATAATTTTTTTTATTTCTGAGCATTTTGACTATTTTACCCCTCCCTGTAGTTGTTTCATAGCATTTGTGGTCTATGGATATGGCTGGATCAGTTCCCGAGGTGGTGGTTCATTGAGAATTATGTAAGTTGGTATGGTTGATAAAGTCAATTGATGATAACAAGGTCATATGGGAATTTCGACAGTTTCATTAGCTTTGAAATATGATTTTTGGATTAATAGGAACTTTGATTCGGGTCTGGAGGTGTTCGGATGGATTTTGAGTAGTTGGTTGGAGAGTTGAAAATTCAAGGCATAGGTTTGACTTTGGTCAATATTTTATCTAGATGATCTCTGTTTGGTGATTTTTAGTCTAGTAGCATAGTTGGTTTATGTTCATGGAGTTCTAAATGAATTAGAGGGTCGATTTGGGGAATTTTCGATCATTTACAATAGCTGGTACACCAGATATTGTGCAGGGCAATTTCCCTTCACAGTCGCGATGGTTAGGTCGCGTTCATGACAGCCCCCTCGTGTTCACAAAGAAGAAGCGGTCTAGACATATTTAAATTCCCCATTTTCAAACATAACATCTATAACTCAATTTTTGAAGCTTGGGAACTCGATTTGGGAGATTCAAAAGGTGTTTTTCAAGCATTCTTTCTTGGGTATGATGCTTATACTATATTTACACTTTCTCAATGATTTAGTAAGTAAACGAGCTACAAACATAATAAATTAAAGAACAAATATCACTAATCGATTCCTCATATGAAGCTGCAAAAGGGAGAATTGATCTATTCCTGAAACTTTATTGAGCCAACGGAACCAAGCCGGAGCCAAGGTCAGCCCGAGAATCTGACATTTGAGGAGGAGCCCGAAGCCATTTTGGATAGACAGATTTAGAAGTAGAGGTCCAAGGAAATAGCTTCAGTAAAGGTTCAGTGGAAGCATAGACCCGTTGAGAAGGCCCACTTAGGAGATAAAGTTGGACATGCTGAGTAGATATCCCAATATTTTCAATAGTTTAGGTCCTTCATTATCCTTATATTCGAGGACAAATATGTATTTTAGTGGTGAATGATGTAACAACCCTCATAATAATTTTTTTTATTTTTGAGCATTTTGACCATTTTACCCCTCCCAATAGTTGCTTCATGGTACTTGTAGTCTGTGGGTATGGGTGGATCAGTTCCTGAAATGGTCGATTGAGAATGAGAATTATGTAAGCTTTTCATTTTAAAAGGTTTGGAAGTTGGTATGGTCGACCAAAGTCAACATTTGATGATAGCGAGGTCATATGAGAATTCAGACAATTTTATTAGCTCTGGAATATAATTTTTGGATTAGTAGGACTTTTGATTCGGGTCCCGAGGTGTTCGAATGAATTTTGAGTAGTTGGTTGGAGAGTTAAAAATTTTAAGGCATAGGTTTTACTTTGGTCAATCTTTGGTCCAGATGATCTCTGTTTGGTGATTTGATGATTCCATTAAGTCTGGAATGTCATTTTTAGCCTAGATGCATAGTTGGTTTGTGTTCATGAGGTTCTAAATGAATTACGAGGGTGGTCCACTTAGGGAATTTTTGATCATTTACCATGGATATTGCACCAGATCTGGTGCAGGGCCAAATTGCCTTCACGATCGCGATGGTCGGATTTTGCGACATGGACATTACATTTACAAAGGGTTAAATAGTTCATGTCTGGGTCGAGGGAAATTATTCATCGCATTTGTGAAGGGTGGCTCACATTCGCGATGGGTATTGGGCTAGATTAATTGCGTTCGTAACAGACCCCTCACGTTCACAAAGAAGAAGAGGGTTGGGCAGATTTAATTCCCTATTTTAAACATAAATCCTATAACTCGATTTTTGAAGCTTGGGAACTCAAATTTTAGGAGATTCAAAAGGTGTTTGATGCTTATACTATATTTTCACTTTCCCAATGATTTATTTATATTTTCTTTTTTTTAATCAAAATTTGCCCAACAGGCCTTTATTAAAAAATAATGTATTTGCACAATATATTAAAGTGGATTAGCCCAAAAGCTAGACCCAGTGCTCCGACTCAACTATACCCTAGACTTAATTAGGAAATTAAATCAAAAGAAATAAAGAAGAAAAGATTGAAAAAAGGAGCTAAAGAGATGAGCTATGGAGAATCTTCTCAAAGGATCATCTTCTTTGGTAGTTAGTGTTATCCTCAGTCTCAGCCACATCTTGCATCTTCAAGCCACAAAAAGCTATGCTCTATGTAATGTTATGGTGATCAACAAACTATTCTTGAAGTCAAACAAGTTAAAATTTATTTCTCTTCTCTTCTTGCTATTTTCTACTATTTACATCTTTTTTTGAAGCTCAGTTACTAATCTTTTGGGTTGATTCCAATTTCAGCATTCTCTAAACTCTCACCAGATGCTTTGATATCAGATCCGAACAAAAAAAATAGGATTAGTTCTTGGACTCCGGTAGCTGATGTTAACAATATTCTACAACATTCTATCATTCCTAGAAGTAGACTTGTGAAAGTTTGAGAAAATTAGATAAATCCCCTAATGTGTATCTTCTAATAGAATGAACCTCTAGAGAGACACCTATTACATGAAATATCTAATTTTGATCAAAAAATGTATAGTTTTTGTTGATTCAGAAACTGTTACTTGTAAAAATTTTACTTGGCCCTTGTTTGACAAAGGGTTTAGCAACATCGGCCATGTGTTACAACTGTAGATCTTTGTACTCTGTATGGTTCCCTTGGTTTGTATGTTGTACGTCTGATTTGGAGAATCTTTTATTTGTCCATGTTTACTATGTCTTTATCTTTTGACGGTAATTCCTGATATGAATGAAATTTTGTTGTACCTGCGAAAAGAAACACCAGGTTAGCTAAAAAATTTGCTAGTGCAGTGCCTTTCTTAAGGATGTGAGAAAACTGCACTAGCCTTTTGTCCCTCTGATACTTGATCCTTGTATCTGTCATACTGATGCTCTAAGGTACATCCTACCTGTCTTCTAGGATGTTTATCATGGCCAAGGAATCAGATTCTATCAAGATGGGTATTCTTCCCTATGTAATACATTATTGAATACCATATTGAATGGCTTCTGCTTCTGCATATATACTTGTAGTATCCATTAGTCTTCTTGCCCTTACATATATATGATCTACATCACTATTCCTCACACAAAAAGCAGTAGAACTCTCTCTGGGATTACCCCTACTAACCCCATCAGTTTATATTTGTACCAACCTACTCCTGGCCTCCTCCAAGTTACTAGTTGATATCTTATTTGGGGTTTATACCCTTCTAAGAACTGTACTAGTTGAGGCCACTGGGTAGGCATATCCTTCAATCAGGGCTACTTGAATTGTGCCAAGTTGAATAAGTTGTAGTTGATATCCTAAAACACCTTACTCTTTTTTATAGATCTTCTATGTATTATTGCATTTCTCCTCTTCAATAATTTCCAGCAAACAAAAGCATGAACTGCTTGAAGAAGTAGTTTCAATTTAGCTCCACACTCTATTTCCTACCACTTCTTGAGGGTTTGGTGGACTTGTATGAAGGTTTCTAGCATTCTCGTTGCACTTGTATAGTATTTCCAGATAGTAGTGGCAAATTCTCCTGTAGTAAAATATGAGCAATAGTTTCTTCTTTAAGACTAGTATAGCAAGTACACCTCAAAACTACAACAATTTTCATCCTCTTTAAGACATCATCCACATGTAGCTTGTACTTCCATAACCTTCATAAGAAGAAAGAGATCTTGAAAAGCACTCCCTTGATCCACAAGCTAGAAAATTTTGTTGCCTCCTATCTCTCTGTCTGAGCATATTCCAGGCACTTTCTACAATGAACTTGCCTGATTTGCTCTTAGTCCACCAAGAATAATCATGAGATTTTGGTATTGAGTCCATTTTAAGCACCTGTTGGACATGTTCCACTATGGATGTAGACATCTTCTCTCATAGTCTATCCAGGCTCTATCCACCATGTTGCATAAAATATTCTAGGTCTTCAATGCTATTGTCCTTTGGGAATTCTGGATTAGTAACTTTCAAAATACCTAATCCAGTCACGTTATCTTCCCAAATGTTGGTTGTCCCATTTCTAGGTTCCCACCAAATTGATTATCTATGCAGTCTCTAGTCTCCAACATATTTTTTCCAAACTTGTGAGCCTCCCTTCCATTGCACTTTCGTTGGTCTTAACTTCTTGTAGTATTTATTCCACATAAAGTTTGACCAAAATGGGGAGACAGTTTTAAATCTTTACCAAAACTTTGCAAATAAGGCTTTTGATATGTCATGTAGAGATCTAAATCTTAGACCTCCTTCCCCGTTAGGTAACTACATTTTAGCCCATAAGACCCAATGTTTGCTTCTCCCTTCCTCTTTCTTGCTCCAAAAAAACTATCAAAAATTTTATGCATTTCTTTGATGGTGAATTTGGTCGGCACTTGTAACACCCCAAAAGTTTTGTATGCTTGAACCCAGACTTAGGCCAGAAAACTGACTAAAAATTTCAGTTTTCAGACCAGTACGGCTCAACCTATAAGTTGTATATTGAAACCATGAGTCATGGAATGCCTCGTGGTAGGCTGTCCAGAATTTTGTCCAAGGTTCCAGTCACCACGACTCAGGCCACGAGTGGTGGGACCAATGTACGAGTCGTATGTCGACTTGTACTGATAACCAAAGGGAAAGTTCAAAAGATTGGAATTTCTCCCTTGGAACTATGATTCAATGGTACGAGTAGTAGTATCATCGTATAGGTTGTACAATGACCCGTAGTCCCTTAGATAGAAACTCAAAGTTTCAGGTCCCAAAGACCACAAGTCTCAATACAACTAGTGGCATAAATCTATAAATCGTACCATGACTCATGGTTAGCCTTCCAAAAACTATTCCAAATTGTTCCAAGACTCACAAGTACAAACCACGACCATGGTTTGATAGTACTAGTCGTACTATAACTCCTTAGGCCCATTTCCCAAAAAATTAGTTACATTATACAAGGGGTATTTTGGTCTTTTTTCCACTCTTTAACCCTTAAACTATGTCATTTTAAGCCTTGTTAGAGAGATATTAAAGATTCTTAGCCGGTTATTTCCCTCATTCCATCATTTAACACTTAGAGAAAACAAAAAAGAGCGATTCAAGTCTTTCAAGCCTAAAGCCTAGGGTTCTTCATCAAGTTCCAAATTTCCAAGTTCTTGTCAAAGAATTCTTCAGTTCAGGTATGGGATTTTCAGTAAGATTTTTCTTTCACCCTTATGCCTAGAAAACTTCAGTTTTATTATGAATTTTATGAACTCACGATTTAGGATTTATACCCCGTTTTTACAAACTTTATGATTTCAGTTGTAGCATGTTTCCCTTGTTATTTTCATTTGATTTATACACTTCTGCTTGAATTATATTGTTGAAATCTTAACTTGACATCCTATAAAGAATTTAGCAGGATTAACCCAAATTGAGCATGTTTAAAAATGATTTAGCATAAATTGATCCTATGATCACAAAAATCAGTTACAACGAGCATGACTAGTTTCAGCATTTAAGACTCTAGTTAAATCAGATAATTCAAACCATTTCATGCTTATTTTCAAATATACAATTTATCTATTATGAGCACTTATATATAATTTTGGGAGTAGTATTAGCATCGAGCGGACTAGGGTTCTAGATAACCCAAGTTCCAAAACTACGTGCCACCATAGGTCTTATTTCACCTAGATGGAATCAGTTTAGTGGATCCACGTCAGTCATGGATTTACACCCTTTTCAAGGCATACTGTTCCCTCCCAATAGCTGTATACATTGGACTCTATATTTGCTCACATTGTTTATGTCAGTTAAGAGAACCTCCTACAGAAATAGTTTTAGAATGATTTTGTACGTGACCCATAGTTTTAGTTAGATTGAATTTCTTCATGATTTATACCTATGTTTCACCCTTCAATGCATGATTCTACTTTTGGGTCATTGTGCATCAGATTATACTCTTTCCGAATAAATTATTTATTCAGTATGGCTCCAGTTTTTAGCATGATTACATATATTATTTATGGCTTGCATATCTCACATGCTCAATGCATTTGAAGTACTAACCGCATACCTTTCTTTTGCACTATATCTTATAATGATATAAGTTTTGGTGCTCAGACTCAGCTACGCAGTTAGATATGCCCAGTGCCAGTTCAGCTACACTTGTGGTGAGTCCTTATCATTCGAGGACGATTTGCTTAGTTATGGTTTATCATACTTTATTCAATTTCATTGGCTTACAGTTAGCTGGGGACCTGTTCCAGCAACTCATCAGTTCATTTGGTGGCTTTTAGACAGAGTTAGACAGTTCTACTTATTGTTAAGTTTAGATGTGATTTTAGACTAAATGCGTTATTTCAGTTATTTCAGATTGTTCAGTCATCCTTATGCTTGATTTATCTTCTACACAATTATTTTAGTATATGTTTAGTGTCATGCTAGTACCATGGGTTAGCTTGGGACCACTTGTTGTTTTATGTATAATATCGCTTCAATAGTGTAGACTGGGATAGTGACAAACTTGGTATTAGAGCATCAGGTTGGAAGTGTCCTAGTGTGTCTAAAAGTTGCATTGCGTAGAGTCTTTTTCATGGGTATGAAGCTTGCTACACTTATGAGGAAGAGAATGCAAGACATTTTTAGGAAAATTCCCTTGTTTCATGATCTTTATTATGCTATATAGTCTTACTCTAAGTTCCCTTCTAACTCTTTCTTTACAAGTGACAGAAAATGCCCCCTAGAAGAAACAACAGTCAGAGAAACAGGAACCAGCAAGCACCACTAACACCTACAGAGCCTTTAAATAATCAGGTCACCTATGAAGAGTTTCGAGCTACCTTTTAGATGTTGGGACAAGCCATGACCCCTTAGGTCAACTAGCAGGCAGTTTCCCTAGCCAATCAGAATGGAAATTCAGTTGCACTAAGATTCGAGGTTTTATAAGGATGAACCCACCTGAGTTCTTCAGTTCAAAGGTGGATGAGGATCTATAGGCTTTGTTGATGAGATGCTGAAGACCACCCAAGTCATGCAGATTACTAGGGCTGAGAGTGTAGAGTTGGCATTATATCATTTAAAGGATGTGGATCATTTGTGGTATAAGCAGTGGAAGGACGGTTATCGCAGGGGTGCAACTCTAGTTGATTGGGATGAGTTTGTAGCGGCCTTCTTGGACAAATTTTTACCTTGGGAGTTGAGGGAGTTGAGGAGTTCATTAAGCTGAAGTAGAATTCAATGTCAGTTAAGGAGTATGCTTTCAAGTTTACTTAGTTGTCCAAATATACTCCAGAGCTGGTTGCTGAACTGAGGACTCGAATGAGTAAGTTTGTTTTGGGTGTATCTAACTTAGTGGTAAAGGAATGCAGGACCGCTATGCTTATTAAAGATATAGATATCTCCCGACTTATGACTCATGCCAAGTAGATAGAGGAAGAGAAGTTGAAGAAAAGAGAAAGGGAGAACAAAAAAGCAAGGACTGGTAATTTTAAGTTTCCGTAATAGAGGTATAGGGGAGGGAGCCGCTCATAGCGTTAACAAAGGTCATCAGCTTCAGCACCTTCATCAGCTAGTGCTCTATCTCCTAGACCCAGGTAGGAGAAGAAGGATAGAACACCAAGCTCTAAGTCATAAGGGAGTGTTTTCGAGGGTCGTACTTTTTTGACGTGCAAGAAGTGTAATAGGAACCACCCATGGGAGTGCTTGTTAGGCAGGGGTGGATGTTTCAGTTGTGGATAGATTGGTCATCGGTTGAAGAATTGTCCCTCTGCTCTACAAGGCAATCGTAGTGATGGTCAAATGTAGTCTACTTCTTCAGCAACTTCAGTGGTTCATCCCATTCAGTAGGGTGTATCTTTTAGTGCGGGTGGTGGTCAGAGTTAGAACCATTTTTATGCACTCTCTTCTTATCTACATCAAGAGAGCTCACCAAATGTGGTCACTGGTATGTTATAGGTCTTTCATCATTATGCATATGCTTTGTTGGACCCAGGGTCTACTTTGTTATTAGTAACACCATATGTTTCCTTTAAATTTAGGGTCAGTCCTGAACAACACTTAGAAACCTTTTATGTTTCTAGTCTAGTAGGTAAGTCTGTCATAGCTAAACGGGTATACAGAAATATCCCAGTGTCAGTCCTTCATAGAGTCAGCACAACTGATCTAGTTGAATTAGACATGATAGACTTTGAAGATCTTCTTGGCATGGATTGGCTACATTCCTGTTATGCCTTAGTCGACTGCAAAACCAGAGTCTTATAATTTTAGTTTCTAGATGAGCTTGTCTTAGAGTGGAAGAGTAGTCCTGCTGTTTATATAAGTAGTTTTATCTCTTACCTTAAGGCCAGAAAAATGATCTCTAAGGGTTGCATTTATCATCTAGTTCGCGTTAAGAACTCTAAGTTTGAGACCTCATCTGTTCAGTTAGTCTTGATAGTCTGCGAGTTTCCAGAAGTATTTCTCGAGGATCTATGGGAGATCGACTTTGGGATAAACCTTCTTCTAGATACGCAGCCCATATCTATTCCTCTTTATAGAATGGCTCCATCCGAGCTTAAGAAATTGAAAGAATGACTGAAAGACCTCCTAGACAAAGGCTTCATTCGTCCCAGTATTTCCCCATCAAGCGCTCCAGTCCTTTTTGTGTAAAAGAAAGATGGTTCTCACAGAATATGTATTGATTACCGCCAGTTGAACAAAGTCACAATCAAGAATAAGTATCACATCCCCAGGATTGATGACTTGTTCGATTAGCTTCAGGGTTTCATTTGTTTTTCTAAGTTTGAGCTCAGATTTGGTTATCATCAAATCAGAGTTAGGGAGTGTGACATTCTGAAGACAACCTTTAGAACTCGAAAAGGTCACTATGAATTTTTAGTTATGTTATTTGGACTGATGAATGCTTCTGCAACTGTTATGGACTTGATGAACAGGGTATTCAAATAGTATTTGGATATATTCATCATTATTTTCATCGATGACATCCTTGTCTATTCTTGGAGTGGGAAGGAGCATGCAGATTATTTGAGAGTTATGTTGTAGACTTTTAACGACCGTCAGTTGTTTACTAAGTTACAAGTGCGAGTTTTGGTTGAAGTAAGTTGCATTTTTTTGGCATGTTGTGTCTAGTGAGGGTGATCAGGTAGATCTCAAAAGATCGAGGTAGTAAAGAGATAGCCTAGACCCATTTCTCCATCTGACATCACGAGCTCTTTAGGCATAGCTAGTTACTACAAGAGGTTTGTCGAGGGGTTCTTATCTATTGCTTCTCCGTTGACCAGGTTAACTCATAAAAAGGTTAAGTTTTAGTGGTCCAAAGTTTGTGTGAAGAGGTTTCAGGATTTAAAGTCTCAACTCACTTTTGCTCTAGTTTTGACTTTGCTAGAGCATTTAGAAGGTTTCATAGTCTATTGTGATACTTCTAGAGTTGGTCGTGGGTATGTGTTGATGCAACATGATAAGGTTATTACTTATGCTTCCATATGGCTTAAGGTTTATGAGAAGAATTAGTCAACTCATGACCTCAAGTTGGCAGTTGTGGTATTTTGCCTTAAAGATTTGGAGACATTATTTGTATGATATGCATATTGATGTGTTCACAGATCATAAGAGTCTTTAGTAAGTATTCAGTCAGAAAGATTTGAATCTTCGACAGAGAAAATGGCTTGAGCTTCTTTAAAATCATGACATGAGTATGCTTTACCATCGGGGCAAGGCCAATGTAGTGGTTGATGCTCTTAGTAGGTTGTCCATGGGTAGTGTGATTCATGTTGATAAAGAAAGAAAAGAATTGGCTAAGGATGTTTATAGGCTTGCTTGATTAGGGGTTCCTCTTGCAGACTCAACAGATGGTGGTATTATCATTCAGAATGGTTTGGAGTCTTTTCGTGTAATGGAAGTTAAGGCAAAGCAAGATGATGACCCTATTTCTTAAGTTGAAAAAAGTTGTCCACAATTAGAAAGTGGAGATTTTCTCCTAGAGGAGAGATAATGTTTTTTGTTACCAGGGTCACTTATGTGTTCCAAATATGGGGGATTTGAGGTAGTGAATGTTGATAGAGGCATATAGCTCTTGGTATTCTATTCATACAGGTGCCACCAAGATGTACCATGATATACGAGAAGTCTATTGGTGGAATGGCATGAAGAGAGATATTGCAGATTTTGTGGCTAAGTATCCTAATTGGGAGCAAGTGAAGGTAGAGCATCAAAGACTAGAGGTATGACTCAAGACATTAGTATTCCTACTTGAAAGTGGGAGATGATTAATATGTACTTCATCACAGGTTTATCTCACACTCGAGCTAACATGATTCCATATGGGTTGTTGTGGACCGAATGACTAACTCAGCTTACTTCTTGCCAATTAACACTACCGATTTAGCAACGGACTATTCCAGACTTTACATTCATGAGTTAGTCAGATTACATGGAGTTATTTTTTCTATCATCTCAGATATTGGTACTTAGTTCATGTCTCAGTTTTTCAAGTCTTTCTAAAAGGGTCTTGGTACCCGAGTAGATCTTAGTGTTGCATTCACCCGCAGGTAGATAATCAGGCAGAGCATACCATTTAGATTTTAGAGGATATGTTGAGAGCTTGTGTAATAAATTTCAAAAGTAATTAGGATGACCACTTACCTCTTATAGAGTTTGCCTATAATAACAATTTCCATTCTAGTATCCAGATGGTCCCTTTTGAGGCACTTTGTGGGCGAAGGTGTAGATCTCCTTTTAATTGGTCCGAGGTAGATAATCCTACATTGATAAGGCTAGATTAAGTTCATTAGGCTATGGAAAAGGTTTAGCTGATTAAAGAGAGGTTGAAAACTGCTCAGACTCATCAGAAATCTTATGCAAATATGCGAAGGAGAGAACTTGAGTTTACTATTAATGATTGGGTGTTCCAGAAAGTTTTGGTATGAGGTTTGGTATGAAAGGTAAGGTTAGTCCCCGGTATATTTGTCCTTACATAATTTTGGGGAGTATTGGCAATATGGCTTATGAGTTAGAGTTGCCTGCAGAGTAATATCAGTAGATCCAGTTTTCTAGGATTCGTTGTTGAAGAAATGCATTGGTGATCCGGCTTTGGTTGTACCATTGGAGAGTATTGGTGTGAAAGATAGTTTCTCTTATGAAGAGGTTCTAGTTAATACACTTGACCGGCGGTTCATAAGTTGAGGAATAAAAAAGTCATGTTAGTGAAGGTCCTATGGAGAAATCATTTGGTTGAGAGAGCTACTTGGGAAACAGAAGCAAACATGATGGCCAAGTACTCTTATCTTTTGACTCCTATTGCCTAGGTAGCTTGAGGTGATAGTTTTCTTCCTATAGTTGCTCTTTAGTTTCATATCCCTATTAGCCATTCACGAATCCTCTATATATATGCATATTCTATGAGTTTTAGTTGCGTTCCTCCTCTCAATTAAGTCAATTATCATATTAGTAATTCAGATTTGGAAAATTCAATTTCATGTTAATAGTTCTTTCTCTATTCAGTCAGCTTAGTTCCAGTACGTAGTTGATCAGATCAGATAGCCCTTCCTTCGGGCAGTAAGTACTATACTTGAATTAGTTGTCTTCATTAGAGAACGAATGATCCCAAGAGGGAGATATTGTAATATCCAAAAAATTTTCCATGCTTGGACCCATACTTAGGCCAGAAAACCAGCTGAAAGTTTTAATTTTCAGACCAGTACGACTCTACCTATAAGTCGTACATTGAAACCACGAGTCGTGGAATGACTCGTGGTAGGCTATCCAAAATTTGCCCAAGGTTCTAGTTACCAGGACTCAGGCCACGAGTCGTGGGACCAATCTATGAGTCATACGTCGACTCCTACTGATAACTAAAGGAAAAGTTCAGAAGATTGGAAGTTCTCCCTATGAACTATGACTCAATGGTACGAATTGTAGTATCATTTTATGGGTCGTACAATGATCCATTATCCCTTTAATAGAAACTCAAAGTTTCAGGTCTCAAGGACCACGAGTCTTAGTACAACTTGTGGTTAGACTTTCAGAAACTGTTCCAAATTGTTCCAGGTTTGATTGTATGAGTTGTACTATGACACATGAGGCCTATTTCCTAAAAAATCATTTTAATTTTAAAAGAGGTATTTAGGTCTTTTCCCACTCTTTAATCCCTAAACTATGTCATTTTAAGCCTTGTCAAATAGATATTAAAGGTTCTTAGCCTATTATTTCTCTCATTCCATTATTTAACACTTAGAGAAAACAGAAAAGAGCAATTCAAGTCTTTCAATCCTAAATACTAGGGTTCTTTATCAAGTTTCAGCTTTCCAAGTTCTTATTGAAGAATTCTTCCATGCTGGTATCTGGGATTTTTAGTAAGAATTTCCCTTTCACCTTTATGCCCAGAAAATTTCAGTTTTATTATGAATTTTATGAACTTATGGTTTAGGGTTTATATCTTGTTTATGCAAACTTTATGATTTCAGTTGTAGCATGTTCCCCTTGTGATTTTCACTTGAATTATACACTTATGCATGAATTATATTGTTGAAATCTTAACTTGACATCCAATAAAGAATTTAGCAAGATTCACCCAAATTGAGCATGTTAAGAATGATTTAGCATAAATTGATCCTATGATCACAAAACTCAGTTACAAAAGCATGACTAGTTCTGGCATTTAAGACCTTAGTTAAATCAGAAAATTTAAACTAGTTCATGCATATTTTCAGATTCACAATTTATCTATTATGAGCACTTATATATAAAATTTTGGGAGTAGTATTTAGCACCGAGTGTACCAGGATTCTATATAACTCAAGTTCCAGAACTTTATGCTACCGTAGGTCTTATTTCATCCAAATAGGCTCCGTTTAGTGGATACACATAAGTCATGGCTTTATACCCTTGACAAGCTATATTGCACCCTCCTAACAGGGTGTATATATTGGACTCCATGTTTGTTCACATGGTTTATATCGTTTAAGAGAGCCTCCCATAGAAATAGTTTTAGCATGATTTTGTACATGAACCATAGTTTCTGTTAGATTGAATTCCTTCATGATTTACAACTATGTTTCACCCTTCAATGCATGATTTTACTTTTGTGTCATTGTGCATCAGATTATACTCTTTTCGGATAAATTGGTTATTCAGTTTCGCTTTAGTTTTCAGCATAATTACATACATTATTTATTACTTGTATCTCTCACGTGCTTAGTACATTCGAAGTACTGACTACATACCTTTCTTTTGTGTTATATATTATTATGATATAGGTTTTGATGCTCTAACTCAGGCGTGCAGTTAGATACGCTCCAGTTCTAGTTCAGCTACACTTGTGGTGAGTCCTCATTATTCGATGTTAAACTTTATTTAGTTTTATTAGTTTAAAGTTAGATGGGGACTTGTCCCAACAACTCGTCAGTTCACTTAGAGTCTTTCAGACAAAGTTAGACAGTTTAGCTTATTGTTCAGTTTATATGTGATTTTAGAATAAATGCTTTATTTTAGTTATTTCAGTTTTGTTCAGTCATCCTTATGTTTGATTAGATTCCGCATAGTTATTTAAGTATATGTTTAATGTCATGTCAGTATCATAGGTTAGCTCAGGACCACTTGTGGTTCTAAGTACCATGTCGCTTCTAAGGTGTGACTCGGTCGTAACAGTACTATTACTGACAAAAGGTATAGGGGGATGCTTTGCAAAAAACTTTTAATAAAAATAACTTTTCCCCATAAGAGAGTAGCTTGCCCCTCCAATTTTGTAGCTTGTCCATGACTTTTTTGATTAAATCATTATAATATTCCTTCTTCCTCCTAGCATGAAATATTGGATATCCATGGTATTTAAAGGGAATTTCCTTTTTGAAAAACCTGTGATCTTCTCCACCTTTTCTACTTATGCTACTGCACTCTTTTGAAACATTACACCACGCTCTTTACTCTGCTGATATTCTGGCCTGAAATTTCCTCATTGTCTTGTAATACTTACACAACTTGATTGAAGCAGTTCTCCTTTACGGAAGCAAGATGATGGCATCAACTGCATATGCTAAGTTATTGATGTTCTGGTTCCATTTAGGCATGCCATAACCCACATTGTTAGGCATCTCAAATAGTAAATTTAGAGCTTTTGATAGCTATACAACCACTAAAATAAATAAAATAAGAGATAAAAGATCTCCTTACTTTTCTCCCCTTGTGGAGTAGAAGAAACCTTTAGAAATACCAGTTATTAGAAAGAGGTCTCCAAATCATGTTAATAAAGTTGACTACAAACCCCATCATCCATAGAACTTTATAAAGGTAAAGTCAGGACACTCTACCATAGGTTTTTATCATGTCTATATTAATCACTACATTAGCTGGTTTGTCCCTCTTTCTGATATCAGTCACTATTTCTTTTGTCAACAGTGCATTCTCAATGATGCTTCTTCCTTTAACAAAGCCAGAATAATTAGGAAAAACAAAATTATGTAGGATATATCTAGCTTTGAATAAGATCTTTCTTAAGAAGTAATACCAAGTCAGTTTGGGTTACGGACTTTGGAAGAGTCTGTGTTTGAATGAAAATGCATACTATTCTAAAGATATCTTGTCCTACTATTTCCTAACATTTCTTGTAGAAACAGCATGTGAAGCCATGTATTCGACATACACTCTCCTCATTACACTTGAATACAACTTTCTTGACTTCCTTTTGTGTAGACATTTTGCAAAGCTGGCTATTCTATTCTCGATCTACCATGAGTAGAAGCTGATCCTGAATTGCATAATTAGAGCCCTTTTCTTGTTATCTAAATATTTTACTGTACCAACTTACTGCTTTTTCTGTCATGCCATTATCATATTCCAACCAATTTCACTACATGTCTAAGATTTTATCTATTTTGAGCCTTTTCCTTCTATCCTTTAACAGATTGTTAAAGTATCTGATACTTATGTCACCCTCTACAAACTAATCAATGCCTGCTTTTTGTCTCCTATATGATTATTCATAGTGAAGATACATCCTTAACTCAACCTAAGATTTCTACAAAATACAACTATTCTTCTATGATAGAACTCCCTCAAATAGAGCCTCTTTGATTCTCACTATCTCTTCCCTGATGATTTAAATATATCTTTATACACTTCTTTGCACCAACTTGTTAGTGCAGTTCTCATCCTTTGCAATTTTTTCTTGAAAGTGATGAAAGGATTTGGACCTTCCTGTGTAATCCAGCTCTGTCTAACTGTATCTTGGAAAATTTTCATGATTAATCCTAATTTTCAAGAATCTGAAGGGTTTGCTGAAAATTTTTTCTTGCATACTGAATGTGCATAACATAGGTGCTTGATCTGACAACGTCCTTGCTAAGTGCTCTACCTCCATATGGCCAAATCAAGTTTGTAGTTGTTGATTGCATAACATTCAATCTAGTCTTTCAGGGATACAATCTTCTGCTGCTCTTTCATTCCACCACATAAAATAACTCCCCTTGAAACTTGTTTCCTCTAGTTAACATAAGTTAATGTAGAAAACAAAGTCTTCTACATCATCATAATATACTGGCAGACCCCTGATTTTTTTTCTTGTTGTGTCCAAACACACACACAAGTGTACATAATCGTACAAGTAATACATGATTTAAGTCCAGATATCGTATCTAAGAGATTTAACGAATCGACATTCTAGTTTGAGTTCTTATTTAAGTTATTCAATAAGTAACAAGCAATTAAGAGTGATTTTGGTGTTTTGAATGTAAATAAAATAATTTGGAGACAAGTTGTAGATTAGTAATTCAAAATTCAGATTATAGAGAGGATCTAGAGTCGTGGTATTATGACTATCCATTTGAGTTATCCAATTGTATTTTTAGTTGATTTCCTGAGTTATTAGTTGCAGGCTGATTTTAACTATATTGACCATTTTGCCAACTATTTTAGGTATACTCGACTATTCCTAAAACCTATACGATACTGAAGTACATGTGATTTTTCTTCCATATCAACTAGGCAGAGCTGACGGTTATATTTCTATCAATGTTAGCAAATTGTTCTCCCTTTCCTATAGAGTTCACAACCAAGCCCTACATAGTTTGGTAGAATAGACACTTCCAAGGATAGTATATTTTCTTATTGTGTACGTAAATTCTCTAGACCTACTTCAATCTACGCACCATAGATAGTGTTTTATAGGTGCTCAAGTTACCAAATAATTCATATCAAAAGACGATAAATAACTAAATAATGAAAATATAAATTAAACAATACTATAATAAAACATCAACTTTCATGTCTTAAATACAACACTAATACTATGACTTTAGCTATGCATGAATTGATTACAAGCAATCGATTTCATGAATAACAAATGTCGTAGTGATTAAAGAACGTAGAAAATAAGTAAACCTTACAAACTTGTGCTCTTTTTCTCCTCACTTAGTTTTTTTAGTCTTTAATAATCAATAAAAATGACCTATGATATATATATATAGACACACACATTCACACTATAATACCCTTTAAAATTGAACTAGGCAAAACCCAACCCATAATTAGCCTGAGGCGACGCCCTGGAAGTCGCCCTGGGCGATGCCCCTAGACTTTTGGGTAGTGGGTGAAGCCTAGTCATCTAGTGGCTGTCCAATGCACTAAGGCAACCCCCTGGGTGACACCCGAGGTGTTGCCTTTGTGCAAAACATGCGTCTTCACCTTGTTTGGTCCCATTAAGCTCCTATATTGGCTAAAATAATGACTATCTTTCCTAAGAACTTTAATACATCACAAACTTTTCATTTAGCACTTTCCTCAATCAACTAGTTTTTTTTCTTCTACTTTTCTTACCTATAGATTTTCTTTGTTTTCCTATCTCTTTAAGCATGTTCACTCACCATTAGTAAGGAAAAATCAAACACATTTTTTCTTTTCTTTTTCTGCTTTTCCCACTCTCTACCAATAGTATATGAATTTTTAAGAACTTGCATCCTTAGACTTTTCTACATGCTTTCATCTTCAATATTTTCCTTTTTTCCTTCTTACTTCTTTCAACTCTTATTTTTCAGTTAAAGTTCTTAGAAATTTTAGATAAAATTCAAGGACAACCAAATAAAAGGATTAAGCTTCAGATGTGTCTACCAAATAATAGGCTAAAGGCTCAATAGATAAAACTAGGAACATTAATTATGGGTAGGCAAAGTAAAGGATAAAAATATGGATAATCAAAGAAACGCCAATATCATTTCCTAAACTTAACATTCTTCATTTCATTTTGCAAACACATAAGACAAGTTCTAGAGATCAATGTGAAAGCATCAAATATTAACAAATACTTGACACATATAACACATGTTCGACTCAAGACGGATCTATATAGATTCTCAATTAAGCAAACGTTTAAATTTAAGCTAAAAATCATAAAAGAGTCAAGAAAAAAAGCCTAGGTGTTTGAAATGAAATCATTCACTTTTTCACAATATGCTTTTTAGTTAAAAAAACCCAACTCTAGCATTCAATTGATCCTAATGACTAACTCTTCCCTCAAGATGATTGTCAATCATCTAATATCGAGGAATTTTATTCTATCAAAAAAATAAACTACTCAAAAAATAAAAAATATACTCGGTTCAAAGGGCCCTCCCTAAAAAAAGAACCGAAAAGAAAATCCAATGGTGGGCAAAGTATGCTCTACTAAAGAACTAAAAACCTAAAAACCAACAAAAACTGTTATACTCTAAAGAATAAAAGAAAATTCCTTTTGTATTTTAGACTTTTTAATTTATTTTTTTTCAAATTTTCTCAGCTAAAAACCAAGCAAAAAATGCAAAAAAGAAAACATATGACATAATTCACCCTTCACAAATATCAAAGGATATCCCACTCTACACTTAAAGTCATGATTTATCCCCAAAGCAATAAATAAGGTAAACGAGGGTTAGAGATACTCCCTGAGGACCTCTAAGGCCTAGCTAATAGTATTTCTTTCTCAAAATATCCAACAAGGGGCGGATGATCCCACACTTATATTCCTACTATGCTTCTTAGCTTACAAATTCAGATACTTAGACTTTCCCAAATCTGCACAAATAAAAACAAAAGTGATATCTTAAAAAATAAAAGTAAAACTATATTATTATGAATTGGGTTGGCTCCCAATTAGCTCCTGATTTACTGTCACGACATGATGGATGTCACAACTCTCTCAAGATTCTATCAAATATTTCCTTTCCCTATTACTTAGCTTTTATCTCTTCTTCACTCTAGGGGGATCACCTTCTTTATTTACTCTTTTTCTTATCTTGACATCTCTTTCCATATAATATTTGAGCCACTTAGTCACATGCTTATGATTTCACGGTATCTTGAGCAATTCTTCCTTCTGCTCCTCAAATAATTTGGTCAAAATCTTCAAAGTTTCAACTTTTTCAGCCCCACTCTCATTCACCCTATACTTAGTTTTGACCACCTTTGTGGTCATACACAAAATGAATAAATCTCTGTGTGTGAGGGAGGTGAGAGTGTTTTGTATACCTTGAATGACATCTCCTTATCATGCACTCTCATTTTTAGCTTCTCTTTTCTCACATCAATGAGTTCTCCATTAGTGGCTAAGAAAGGGCACCCCAATATAATCGACACCTTTTCATCTACTTTAAAATCAAGAATAATAATGTCAGTAGGAATTACAAATTTACTAGCCTTAATGAGCACATCTTTAATCACTCCCTTAGGTTGCACACAAGATCAGTAAGTGGATTGTATAATAATGGTGGTAGGGCATGGCTCTCCCAAGCTAAGTGTCTCGAACACAAATAAAGGCATCAAGTTTATACTCACCCTAATATCACGCAGTGCATACTACGTATCACTTTTACCAATTTATATGAGAAGGGTGAAACTCCAAGGGTCCTTGAGCTTTTGAGAGAGCTTGCTCAAGGCCTCAAACTGCATTCCTTAGTAAGTACCACACCTTCAAACTCCATATATCATCTCTTACATGCCACCACATCCCTCAAATGCTTAGCGTATTTTTGCATGTCCTTCAAAGCATCCATCAAAGAAATGTATCTATGAAGCTGCTTGAAGATATCATGGAACTTCCTGAAGTTAGCATCTTCCTTACTTTTCTGGAACATTTAGGGAAATGGTGGTAGAGGTCTATCAGCTACAAGTATAGGCTGCTCAATAGCCTCTTTCTGTTATTTATCCTCTTGCACAGATCTATCTCTAGAGTTGGTGTTGGGATCAACTTTTATGGAAAAGGAGGTGGATGTTTAAAGTTTTCCTAGTTTTCTACATTCCTCTTTAGAGGCTCAACTTATCACAAATTTCAACCACTTATTAAGGTGAATGCTATCACCTACTTGGGTATCTCTGTGTCACTTAGAAAATAACCTTAAGGCCTATAATAAAGTAAGGTTGCAAGATGCCCCATCAGAAGCTGCAAATTAGTGATAACTTTCTTCTTTTCAACGTTAATTTGTGCATGTACCTATTGCGCTTGCTGATGTTGGGTTATAAATTGCTTTAATTTTTCTTTTAAAAAACCTGATCATTTGTTGACCCTGCTGTGTATACTGTTGTCTCTGGTTTCCACCCCAAGAAAAGTTTGGTGTTTTCTATAATTCAGATAAAACTTGAGCTCTATTCTGCTACCCTAGGTGATAAATGGATTCAGGATTCAAAGGACATTCTGAATACACATAGTTCTCTCCACACTTATCATAAAATAAAAAAGCTGCCTAAACTTGTTTTACCTATTACACCTGACTCACTCTTGAAGCTGTCAAACTCTGTTTCACCAATGTGCATAGCTGACCAATATCAACCCTTATAGTTGATACATCATCCAGCCCTAACTTACCCAACATTTTATGAGTATATGTGAACACTCTACTGGTTACCCTCTTGGAAAAAATGTGCCCTTGAGCTTTAGTATCTAATAATGATTTCGAGTCTGGTACCAACCCTTCAATAAAGTTGTGCCCAGTAATATTCTTGGATTGCTGGTAGTGTGGACAATCTCTTAAGTATACCAATATCTTCCTCACTCTTGTGGAAGGGATTCAACATCCTTCTATACAAAACCCAAAATTCTACCTCTGAGCTCTTTTGTTCTTCTAGATGAGAAGAATTTATTGAGAAACTTATCAGACAAAGCATCCCAACTTGTCATCTACCCTGCAGGCTCATTTTGTTACCATTGTTTCTCTTCTCCAATCAGTGATAAAGGGAATAATGTCAACTTTACATATTCATCAGATATATTCTAATAGTGAAAACTTATTGCTCAGTTTGATGAACTCTTGCAGGTACTTGTGTGGGTGTTCGTGTCGTTTACCCTCATATTGGCACGTATTCTGCGCCAATTGTATTGTGCCCTTTTTTAGCTTAAAGTTTCCTGTGATATTAGGATTTACTATTGCTTTGGAGTCATTCACTAATTCGACCATGTTAAGTTAAGAACAGGAATATGTGGTACAGCAGGGGTCTGGACTAGTGCTAGGATCAACCTTTGTGGAAAAGAAGGTGAATGCTTAAAGGTGTCCCTGCTTAAAGGTGAATGCTGGGATCAACCTTTTTCGAAGGCTCAACTTTAGTAAGATCTTACCTACTTCTCAAGGTGATTTCCATCACCTACTTGGGTGTTTCTATATCACTCGATAAAATATGTTGAGGCCTATCATGAAGTGAGGTGGCAAGTTACCCCATCTGAAGCTGCAAATCAGTGATAGCCTTCTTTGTTTCAACATTAATTTATACATGTACATATTGTGCTTGCTCCTATTGGGTCATAAATTGCTTCAAAGTTTCTTCTAGAGAACTACTCACATGTTGACCCTGTTGTCTATACTGTTGCCTCTGGCTTCCTCCCCAAGAAATGTTTGGATGGTTTTTGTAATTTGGATCAAAGTTGCCTTGATATCCTTGACCCCTATTCTGCTACCCCATGTAATAAATGGATATAGCATTCAAAGGGAATCTTGAATGCACGTGGTTCTCTCCATACATATCATAAAACAAAGTAGCTGCCAGAATTTGTTGTAGCTATTGAACCTGACCCACTTCTTGGACAAAATTTACTCTTGAGATCTAATATCTAATAATGATTTTGAGTCTGGCCTCAACCCTTCAATAAAGTTTTTTCCTATAATCCACTTGGGATGCTAGTGGTGTGGACAATCTCTCAAGTATCCCTTATATCTTTTCCATGCCTTTGGAAAGAATTCAGCATCCTTCTATGCAAAACCCATAAGTCTACCTATGAACTCTTTTATCTATACTACTTAAAAGTGGGAAGCCCTTAAGCATAAATTTCAATTACAAATTTACCCCCTTAAAAAACCTAAATCCCTAATGACTCCCAACACCTAATGCCCACTAAATTTTCACAAGCGAACAAACGCCAAACACCTCTTTGCTAATTCTGCAGTTACGCATCTACAAAAACAACTCTCCCAATTGCAAAAACCACGGCAGTATTCTACCTTCACTTCATACGTCTTTTCTGCCCATCTGATGCTCTTTCAAATCTTCAAGCGGTTGCTCTCAAAATCAATAATTGATTAGAAGGTAACTTCCCCTTCATCAGCTTTTCTTCAAAAATTATTCTACCTTCACTAACGTGTTTTCTGCCTATCTGATGCTCTTTCAAATCTTCAAGAGGCTGTTCTAAAAATCAGTAATATCTTAGAAGGTAACTACCCCTTCATCAATTTTTCTTTGTTTGTTTGATTCAACCTGTAACTTTGAACTGTTAACTATCCTTTGTTATCGTTCATCCGTTGTGTTTATTTGAAACCTGCAATAATTGTAGCCAATACACCACAAATTTCATATGTTTGTAAGATAATTTGCATCGCGCCCCGCAGTATTCTACCTTCACTTCATACGTCTTTTCTGCCCATCTGATGCTCTTTTAAATCTTCAAGCGACTGCTCTTAAAATCAATAATAGATTAGAAGGTAACTTCCCCTTCATCAGCTTTTCTTCAAAAATTATTCTACCTTCACTTCAAACGTGTTTTCTTCCCATCTGGTGCTTTTTCAAATCTTCAAGAGGCTGTTCTTAAAATCAGTAACATCTTAGAAGGTAACTACCACTTCCTCAATTTTTCTTTGTTTGTTTGATTCAACCTGTAACTTTGAACTGTTAACTATCTTCTGTTATCGTTCATCAGTTGTGTTTATTTGAAACCTGCAATAATTGCAGCCAATACCCCACAAATTTCATACGTTTGTAAGATAATTTGCATCGCGCTCCTATTCTCTGTTATCGTTTGTCTATTGTGTTGAATTGAAACCTGCATAAATTGGCATAAAACTATCAGCCATTTTTAAGAGGTTATAACTATAGTTCAGTGATTAACAGATCATGAAGTCTTCAACTTATTTAATTGTTTTACACAATATCGGACCCCTTACTTAATTACTTTCAATCCTGAACATAAATATATATGTCAAATTGCACGAAAATTACAATAAATAGTAAACCCACAACTTTAAAGATATGAGTTCAATACTTGGAACCTTAGCTTTCATTGTGATATAGAAAGGAGATTTGATTAGGAATATTGAGACGGATAAAAACATGAGGATGACTGGGATACGAAAGACAGCTTGCCAACCATAACGTTCTTTAATATAAATGATAATGGTAGCTGCAAAAAAATTAAATCCTTATGGTAGCATAAACCCAGTTGAAATAGTTATCAAAAAACCTTTGCTTCTTAGGTTTCTCTTTTTCTTCCAGTTGATAGTTAGAGGAACGGGATACACTGTCAATTCTCTTAAATAATCTAAAAATTTTGTGTTTTTGGTCGTAATTTATGCTTGTTTCAAATCGACAAAACGGACAAACGATAATAGAGGAGGTGCTCATTTGTTCATCTACTTACTGGTTCTATAATGTAGTTGGGAAGAAGCCAAAGCATTTTAACAGAGGATCGTTGCGGACAATTGCAGATAATTCCCCACAAATTTTGGATGTTTTTATAATACAATTTGCAATGCACCCCTATTCTCAGTTATCGTTTGTCTGTTGTGTTTAGTTGAAACTTGCATAAATTGTCATATACCTATCAGATGTATTTAAGAGATTTAATGTGAAAACGGCTGATCCATAAAAAACACACAACTTTGGCATCTCATCCCGATCCTCTGTTATTGCTTTTCTATTTTGTCGATTTGAAACCGGCATCAATAGCCGCCAATAAAAAATATTCAGCCGTTTTTAAGAGAATTGGTGTCCTCATTTTTATCATGTTTTTTACAATTTCTATCTAGGTACCGTTTCGTCCATCCAATTTCCCATCTAAATTCTTGGCGATATATTATCCAACAGAATCGACATGTAAGATGACTTCTCCTTGAAATTGTTCGTTACCATTTCTATAATTGACTTGATTTGAAAGCAAGTTTGTTCATACATAGATTGAATGATTATGATTTCAAAAATGGATGAAATATGTGGGTGAAGTGATTATAGTAATTACATCACCTTTGCATTTTACACGAAAATAAATTGATAAGCATTTAGTTACTTTTTCACCTTCATTTTGGTTTACTTATCTTCTTCCGTTGCATATCATTAAATAATCTTACTTCATTACATCTCTATGTGTTAATATTGCTAATTATTTCATCAGTAACAATATTCATCCTATGGATAAAGTATATACAAACCCTACACATCTACTCCCACAGAAGAAATGTCTAGGTACATATATATTCAAATTTTAACAATTTAACAACTCTCTGCTTCATCGCACTGTATAATTTGGCATCTCTTCTTTGAAACAGTCATTCAACTACCCGAGTTTCCCAAAGTTTGGACGCATACGCATATCTATCAATTACGGATTCAATTTCTCCAAAAATCATAAGAACTATTGAGAACCCAAATTTATACAGGAACGGTTCTGCCTGAGGTGCCAAAAGTTTGGACACATACGAATATTTACCAAATGCATATTTAATATCTCCAGAAATCACAAGAACTATTGAGGACACAAATTTGTACAGGAATGTTGCTAGACCCATCACAAAAAGAATGAGTTTGAATACATTATTTTATGTACCAACATAATGTTAACACATGTATTACTTTAGCATTAATCATTTTAATAAAATCTAATCGCTGGTAGAACTAAACTCATCAAGAGTGTCCTCTTTTCTATACAAATTTTCTGGTCACAAATATTTGCACTGCCAAAAATGATTATTCAGGTGATTGAGTGAATGCCCTAAATCTGTCGGGGGCTTGAACTATCTTGATGTTAGGCATCACTCGAAAAACTCCTACCGAATCTATGTAAGAAGAAAGACAAGTTGTGGATTCATTGGATACATACCTATTATGGTAAACATTGCAATGTGTGTGGTGCTCAACCTAAAAAAGCTTCTTCAATGGTTCAAAAGATCTTGAAAGTCCATCAATATCTCCTTTAGTCTGCCTATCAGATGACATATATTATCACCATGGAAATGTGATCAATCAAAACTTTTTACAAAATATGATGCGTGATATGCCTATAGTGGGATGGAGAAGATTAGTATGACCAAATAATAGTGTTCCTAAATGGCTTTTAATTATGTATATAGCTGGGAACTGAAGGTTACTTACTTAGAGTCAGGTAAGCTAAGTGGGGTTGCAGATACTCTTTCCTATGCCCACTTTGTATACAAGGATATGAAGATTTTAATCACTTATTTTTAAAATGCACCGATGCTTCTATAGTTTGGGCTAAATTACTATCTTGGTAGTGGTTCGTTTGTAGGTACAAGGACAAATGAAAGGCAAGAATAGTGTTACTCAGGTGTTCAAAATGACATATGCAGGGGCTGTTTATCACTCATGGAGTGAGAGAAATATACGAATCTTCCAAGTCAAAGAGTGGAATGCTAAAGCTATCATTAGACGAGTCATCCAGGATGTCCATAGTCAAGGTTCTTGTTTTCCAATATTGACAAGTAGATGGCAAAAGCTAAATATGTATCCCAAAACACCGGCAAAGGCACAACCTCAACGTAATCCACCTTCACCGGAAATATTTAGTTGTCCATCTATTCTACTTTCAAATATATACAAATGACTACTCCCAAAATGAAAATCAAATATCAAAACTACCACAGAGGCCCATCGTACAAAGAAGAAAATTAACTATTTATACATCACATACTGACTAACTTTAACATCTTAATATACCATGAGTAGTCGACTTAATAAAGTTACGCTCCTACGACTTTCATTTAAGAAGAATTCTATGGAATTGCTTAACAATAACATATTACTTTCATCCTTTTTTACTGTAATAAGGCCCAAATTATCGTACAACTGTTTAGATTTAAAAATCTTTTTTTCCAGGTAAGATTGTGAGAAAATGTAAAGTACAAGTAATGCACCCCACAATGAAAAATAAGAAAATAATTTACACACTACAAACTTACAATTATGAATGACTTAAATCATACTTTGTCTCTTTTTAAAAATAAACACCTCTAGGTGTACTACATAATACTAATCGATATTTGTACTTGTAGGGATAACTTTTGTAAACAACTTTAATATAGCTATCATGCTAGATTCGTTTTATTACTAATAACATGGATTACACAAGTACCATCTACTTCCAATTAAGTTGAATCAACTGAAAATTTTAATTTTATATATATTTTATTTTAAAAAGGGGCCTCTCTTCCCAGTAAATAAGGCACATAGGTTGAAATTTTAAGTAAAGTATTGCCCTCCTTATCACACTTAAATAAACCTATTAAATAAATTATAAATTAGCAAGAGTTAACTAATCCCGCAACACATCCTAAAGTGCAGTATCCCAACATCATACCTCCCTTGTGGAGTTGCAACGCATCCAACAGTCACAAATCCCTAGTAAAGTTGCAGCCTCTCAAAATGTTGCCTCGAGAAACGTTATGTTACCAACTATTTCTTCTCCCTCTTTAAAAAGGATTTTCAATCTCCGAACTCCACATCAAACTCCATCTTCTCTGGAAACATTAATGTTTGCGTTACTACCTCTGTCTCCTTTAGAATACCATAAGTTTTGCACTTTTGTGATGTTTTTAAATTCTATTTCCCCTCAAACTACATCTACTTCTACAACGAACTATATCTTTCAAAAAATCCCCATACCCATAAACCTCTCCTATAATTTCTCATTCACTATGTATTTAACCTCATAAAGACACATTCACTTGCAATAAACTCTGGCCGTGGAAATCAAAAACAAAATAACAACCTTTTTATTTGTCCTTGCAGGAAAAAAATTGGTTCCAAAATATGTTTCAGTTGTCTGTTTCAATGGAACAAAACATTTATTGATATTATATCCCATATAATTGTTAGTTACTTTAACACGTTACTTGGATTACTATCTGCACACATTAGATAGTATTCTGCCTTAGTCCATTATCAGAGTACATTACTCTTTCTCATCCTTTGTTCTATTAGTCACAGATTCTGTAAGAAATGGCAATTGAAGAAGAACTAGCAACACAACGGATTACCATTAAAAAGCTACAAAAGTATTCTTCTATATGGACTATAAAAGTCATGGTCATTCACCAAGGTCCTATAAGAACTTATGCTAATTCAAAGCATGACGGGGCTTATCGAACTATTGTGTTAGTTGTTGAGGAGGTAATTCTTTAAAACATTGTATAATATTATTTACTTTTTTAACATTACTGTTTTTATGTCATCCAGAGTTGTTTAACACGATTACATTACAAGGAACAAAAATCCAAGCAACACTATTCAACAACCAAATTAAGAAGTGGCAGGATTTCTTAACGCCCTATAAGAGCTATTATATTATCAACGGACGCTTGGATCATGTTAATCCAAACTACACATCGGTTCACAAAGAAGTTGAAGTAACTTTTACTGATAACACTATCATCACAGAATCTAACGTTGACATTCCCATCCAATTTTTTTGGAAAAGCTTTGCATCCTTGGAAGAAGTGGATACTGTAACAGCTGACACTATTGTTCATAAGTACTATTTTACGAATTTCAAATTATATTGAGAACATATTTACTGCACACTAAATATTCTTGCTCTTCAGATGTTAGTTACTGTAAAACCAATAATTGGGGAAGGAAGGAGCAAGGGATGAGAGCTAATAGTTACAAATGAAAAACGCTTTAATTACACAACTATAAGGAATCTTAATATATTCACATACAACATGAGTGACTTATGGTAACATATCATTCAAATTTTTTAACAAATAGGTCTGACCATACGGCTGTTACATTATGGGGAGATTATACTGAAAATGAAGGTGTTATTCTTGAAAAAATCCAAGAAAAAAAACCAATTATTGCCTTTAGTGATGTTCGAGTATCCATTTACAAAGGTTTGCTTCCCATCCTTTTAAGTATTCTATATGTATACATTACTACTATGAATGCCACCTTATTGAACTTGTTTTCCTACTTTAATAAGGTAATTTCTCAATAACAACCATCCCAGTCAGTAGTGTGCTTATCGAACCAACCATTCAAAGGTCCACAACTCTTAAGGAACTACTAATGTATTCTACAAACACCTTTGCTGATAAATAAAATGCCCCTTCAACAAATTCCTACTTCACAAACTATAGAATCGACAATAACTAAAATTTTCAAAGTACCAACGTGAATAACTAATTACATAAAACATTGGGTAGTATAATTCAACTGTCATATTTTAATAACATCAAATTACATATGTGTGCTTCCATTATGGCCAAAAAAAAAAAAGAAAATTGCATCAACACCAAGCAAGGCAATGAAAAGAGTCCAGGAAGTGACGCTCGCTGCTATTCTGAAAGGATTAGTTGAACTTACACATGTAACTTGCTCCATACAACCTTCATAATGTACACGCTTGGTTTATATGTCCCAAAAAATCTATATCTCAACGATATTTCATTTAAAGCAGGAATCATACTTCAAGTTCACTGGCAAAATCACCAATATTATAAATAAAGATGAGCCATGGTATTCTTCATGCGCCAAATGCTACAAAAAAATGAAAGTTGAAAACAATTCGGCCAACTGTCCCAATTGTAACAGAGAGAATGCTGAATATGAAATCCGGTGAGATGCATTAAGTAAATTTATACTTTCTCACATATATATATGGAACAAATCATAAATTGATCAAATAACTACAAATTTTGCTTGCGAATGGAAGTCTGTGATGAGGAATGGCGCAGCCATGTTGTGCTTTTTGAGGCTACACACTATCTCTTGGGTTGCACCGTCTATCAATACATTCAATCTATCGCCGAGAGGGTTAGACCATCCATTCTACCAAATTTAGTGAATCATTGTTATATACTAGATTTTTCTAAAAAAAATGTCTTCAATTTGATATTTTGACACTTGAAATGCTTAACTACAAAATTTTGCAGAAGGAACATTCCAAATACTATCGTAAGATGGTGTTATGTAAGGTTAAAGAATATACCTTTCTTATTCGGATTGATGATAAAAACGGCAATTCAAGAAGGAGTTTAATTGTGGAAAACACACATGAAGTAACAAAAGTAACTCCTATCGCAATAGAGGGACAAGACAAGCCACTGCTGCAACGAAGGAAGAGGTTACAAAGGAATAACGTAGATAGCGGAGCAACTGCAAATAAAAAAATTAAAATTGAAAAAAATTAGTGTCCTTTATTTAGTATGCAATATTCTATGTAATTCTATAATGTAACTTTTATTTTCATATTGTGTATCTGTAAAGACTCAATCCAGTTATTTAAGGTGTTTCAGTTGATTATTAAACTCAATGTGTTGGCACTTGTGTATTGTGTTGTAGAAAAATATTCTGCATATTATGTTATTTATATCCTCTTTTTAATATTGTGTTGTAGAAAAATATTACTACTAAAACTGATCAATGTCTTTACCATTTACATATACATATTGTTTTCTATGTCCCTTCAATATGCATTCACAAATAAAAATGTTCAACCACAAGATTCAGTTTACAAACAAATATCTACTAAACCATCTATCAATCTTGGAATATTTGTACAAAAATGTCTTACATCTAATTTTATACAAGATAACCTTACCCCATTTCGAATTATATGCCTAATCTATACGCCCTAATTTAAACCTTATTGTTATTATCCTGCATATGCTCATTTGTTTCTTTGAACAGGTCAATTTTATTACTTGAGCATATAGCCCTATTTTTGCTTTATAGCCATATAGCATATAGCCTAATTTCTGAACCGCGACCGAAGAAGAGAAGAACTAATTGGTTCCTTAAGGCTTTAACAAAGGAAACTGACCTTATAGGTATGCACAGGATACTATCTCTTTAAATGGTTTGCATTGATAATTTATTAGTTATATTATTGAAAAATATGTTCTTTGGCTATTCAGGAGAAACTACATGCAACCTCTCACCATTATATGTTCATAAGTTGCAAAGGTACCTAAATGCATTTATTGTCACACAAAGAAGTTTCAATATGAGCCTCCAACATTTTGTTGCGACAACGGATGCATCAAATTGGCAAGCATTATAGTTCCAAATGATTTATATGAATTGCTAGTAGACCAGTCTGACGAAACAAAAATTGTTCAGAAAACAAATTCGAGCATCTAGCCATATTTTTCCTTTTACATCTTTTGGAGTTAAAGTGGATAAAGAACTGACATCATCAAGGAAAGGAGTGTATAATTTTAGAGCACAAGGACAAATATATCACAATCTTCCATCATTAGTGCCCCGTAACAACAAACCATGCTACTTTCAACTTTACTTTTATGATACACACAACGAACTGTACAATAGAATGTCAAAAGTTGAAGAGGCAAATTTACCAGAACATATTGTTAGCAAAATCTGGAATATAATGGATGGAAAATCATACGCTCAGGTTTTCTCACAACTAAAAGATCAACCGACATTTTCTAACTTACAAATTCGGATTGTGACAAATGTAACTTTGGATCAACGGGTTTACAATGCTCTATCGGTAGATCAAGTGGCGGCAATTTGGATAGATGGAAACACTCCAAATACACCTTTAGAAAGAGATATTGTTGTCCATGAACATTTAGTCAACAACCATCGTATTAAACATTATTATGGTTGTTATGACCCATTACAGTATCCTATTCTTTTTCCTAGAGGTGAAGCAGGTTGGCATCAATGAATACGGAAATTGAGCAATGCAAATAGAGCAACAAATGCACATGATTTAGCAAGTACTAGCACAAACATTTCAAGAGTTGGATCTGCCACAGAAGTTTTTGCGAATGAGGAACAAGGTCACTACCAAAAAAATATCACACTTTTAATTTTAAACTGCCACAACCATATCTTAACAGCTAAAGAGTCTATTCTTGCAGGTGTACGACGTGAATCTAAAGGACATGTTTCTTGTAGAGAGTATTATTGCTATAAACTATAAATACGCAAAGATGAGAATTGCATAGTATTACTATGTGGAAGATTATTGCAATAATTTGTTGTGGATATGTACATAAAAATAGAAACAACAAGACTAGAGTATTTTAGGTATAAACAATCCACTTTCAGACGAGAGATATATCAAGGAATCATTGATAGCATCATGGAAGGAGAATGTAGAGGAGAAAAGATCAGCCAAAGATTATTACTTCCCGCATCATTTGTTGGAGGTCCGAGAGATATGCGACGACGTTACATGAATGCCATGACACTGGTTCAACATTTTGGATGACCAGATCTATTTATCACAGTGACATGCAATCCAGAATGGGTAGAGATCCAAGAAGAGTTGTGCGAAGGACAACTACCTCAAGATAGGCCAGACTTGGTGACCAGGGTGTTTAGATCGAAACTACAAGATTTCAAAGATCAAATATTAAAAAAAGAAATATTTGGTCTTGTTGCAGCACATGTTTATGTAGTTGAATTTCAAAAGAGAGGATTACCACATATACATCTATTGATAATACTGAAAGAAGGGCACAAGATAACATCACCATATTGGTATGATAGATTTCTTTCTGCAGAACTTCCAGATAAAGACAAGCATCCACGACTAAGTGAATTAGTTTTCAAGCATATAATGCATGGACCTTGTGGGAAGAAACGCCTATGTAGCCCATGTATGAGGGATGATCAATGTAAATTTAACTATCCAAGACCATTTATCAACAACTCAATACAAGGAAGGGATGGATATCCGATTTTTAGAAAAAATAATGATGGTACAAATATAGATGTCCGTGGAATGAAAATGACTAACCAATGGGTGGTTTCTTATAATTCTTATTTGTTGATGAGATATAATTGTCACATCAATGTAGAAGTTTACTCAGGAGTAAGAGCAATAAAATATTTGTACAAGTATATTTGTAAGGGACATGATAGATGTGCAATTTACATTGAGTCTGTAGATGGAGAAAAAATCGTCGATGAAATTCGTACTTTTCAAGATGCACAATGGGTGTCTCCTCCAGAAGCTCTATGGAGAATTTATGAGTTTAATCTAAGTGAAATGCAACCTCCAGATATTAACCTTCAACTACATCTCCTAGATAAACAATCAGGTACTCAACAAAATTATGAAATATATATCCTAATTAAATGATATTTTAAAACTACTGCTACTCTAATATTTATGTGCAAATGAATCTTGAACGTTTAGTGTATTATTGGAAGAGGCAAAATCTGCAAACATTGGTAGCAATGGATAATATTCAACGCACTATGCTTACTGAGTATTTCGTGATGTGCTCCATAGACAATGAGGCTCGCACATATCTTTATAGAGAATTTCCAGAGTATTATGTATGGAATTCCCAATCCAAAAAATGGACAAGAAGAAATGCACGATCTATAATTGGTCGAATAAATATTGGTAATTCATCAGTTAAATTTTATTTATTAAATACAGTAGAAATTAAATTACTAAGCGGTGATATATTTATATTGTAGCTAATCCCCGTGAAGGTGAAAGGTATTATGAGAGATTATTACTGAACCATGTTAAAAGACCAACTTTGTTTGAAGACTTGCTAACAATGAATGAAAAAAAGTGTGATACTTTCAAAGAAGTTGCAAGAGAAAGAGGGTTATTAGAATCAGATGATAACATCTCAGATTGTCTACAGGAGGCCGTATATTTCAAAATGTCATCAGCTCTTAGAAGCTTGTTCGTAACAATTTTAGTACACTACAATCCGACAGATGTTAGAAAGCTCTGGGATACGTACTATGCCGATATGTCAAAAGACTTTCGAAGGAAACATGACACCTCAACAGATGCTCATCTACACCGTACACTAGAAAGCATTAATATTTTTAGAAAGTATGGGGAAAAGTATCAACAACTATGATTTAACTAAGAGGAACCACAATTTGAATCACAACGCACCTTCAAAATGTAGACAAATAATTGAGGAAAAATCGGTAAAGATCCCTAAAGAAGATTTAGAGGTTGAGTCAAAGTTGAATCCAGAACAAAAAGAAACTTTCAAAACAATATTGCACAAAATCAACTATGGAAAACCTGGATTATTCATTGTTGACGAACCAGGAGGAACAGGAAAAACATATTTATATCGGGCATTATTGAAAAATATCAGGTCAAAAGGTATGATAGCACTGGCAACTACAACAAGAGATGTAGCAACAACAATATTATCGGGAGGCCGAACAGCTCACTCAAGATTTGACATACCTCTTCAAACAAATGATACAAGCATGACAAAAATGTCAAAACAAAGTGGAGCTGCACAGTTGATACGGGAAGCTAAAATAATAATATGGGACGAAGCACCCATGGCCAAGTGCCACACCATAGAAATAGTTGATAGGATCTTTAGAGATATAATGGACGTTAGTGGACCATTTGGAGGAAAATTCATGGTCTTTGGAGGTGACTTTCGACAAGTTCTACCGGTTGTTCCTACATCTAAAAGAGTAGATATAGTTAATTCCAGCTTGGTGAGATCATATTTGTGGCCTTTAATGTAAAAAATCCACTTCATCACAAATATGCGAGCAAGGACAGATCCAAATTTCAGTAACTTCTTATTGCGAGTTAGAAACGGTGAAGAGCAAATCGTACAAGATGATTTGATACTTATTCCAAAAAAATAATTGTCAAACATAAATGTGATACAACTGCAGAGGAAGTCTTAATTTTTGAAGTGTTCCCATCACTCTACCCAAACGCAAATTCGGCAAAGTTTATAACTGAAAGGGCAATCTTAGCAAGTAGAAATGAATATTTGTACAAACTTAATGAAATGTTGATAGAAAAATTTCCTGGAGAAAGAAAAGTGTTTACGAGTTTTGACTCTGCAGAAGATGATACCAATATTTACTATCAAGAAGAATACCTGAATACTTTAACACCAAATGGACTTCCCCCCCACAGGTACATATTCTTACAGCTTAGACAAATTATGTTATACTACATAAGAAACTTAATATTTTCTTATGCTAAAATGAATGAATTTATTTATGGTTATAAATAATTGATCAAAAATTGCATGTATTAAAATTTCCTTAAATAGGTTAATTCTAAAAGAAAATGCACCAATCATGCTACTTGGGAATTTGGATGCTTCCAATGGTCTATGCAATGACACACGTATGATTTGCCGTGGGTTTAATAACAACGTCTTACATGCAGAAAAAACAACGGGTCAACTAGCTATCAAGCATGTCTTCATTCCTAGAATTCAATTTTCTCCACCTGATAATGAAGGACATCCTTTCAAATTTGTCCGTAAACAATTTCCAGTAAGACTATGTTTTGCAATGACAATAAATAAAGCTCAGGGACAAACAATTTCAAATGTTGGACTATATCTGTCGCAACATGTATTCTCACATGGCCAGCTATACGTTGCACTATCAAGAGGGATTTCCATGTCAACAACTAGAGTGTTGATTATGAAAGAGCAACCCAAATAAATGAAAGGAACATATAACTGCAATATTTTCTATAAAGAAGTATTAGGTGAGAATTTTTTCATTACATTTTTACATAACAACAATGGTTAAAATAATTTCCAACACTAACTACACTATAAATGTTAACTTGAATAGGTATAGACGATATGGACTTATCTTGATAGTGGAATACATGACAAGACTCAATTGTAGTTATGGAAAAAAAAAATTATTACTATATTCATTGATGTATGTTTTTATAACACATTTATAGATAAACCACAATGATATTAACTACAATGAAATTGCAAACTAAAATGTTAGGAAATATACAACAAGTTACCTACATTTCACAAGACCAACGTGCAACGCACGTGTCGTGACACTAGTTATTCTAAATGAGAATAATACACTGAGAAACTTATTAAAAAATCATCCTAACTCGTAATTGATCCTTGAAGGCTCATTTGTAACTACTGCTTCATCTCTCCAATCAGTGAGAAAGGGAATATTGTCAACTTTATATATTCATCGGCTACATTTTGATAGTAAAAATCATTGCTCAGTTCAATGAACTCTTGCAGGTGCTTGTGTGGGTCTTTGTGCAGATTACCCTAATGAAGTTAAGCATAAGAACATATGGTGCAACAGGGGACTGGACTATAGCCCTATTTGCTATATCATTTGATAGGTTTGGGTTGTTCAGGTTGTCACCCATAGCTCTTAACTCTTTGAGAATACCTTTAAGTTCATGATGAATGGGAATCAAGGGACTGCCTTGACTCTTAGTATTGGGAACACAATAATTTGTACCTTGTAGAAAAACAAAAATGACAAAACAAGTGAAATCTGAATAGTTTAATAAAATCTCAAAATAGTATTAACTCTAACAAATCCCTAATGAAGGTGCAAAAAACTAATTGCAACCAAAACTCACACGCAAGTGTATGCAGTTATAGAAGTAATACATGATGTGAGTCTAGATATCATAGCCAAGGGATTTGTTGAATCAACATCCTAGCTTGAATTATTATTTTAGCTATTCAGTAGGTAACAAGAAAATAAGTGTGATTTTAGTGTTGTAAATGTAAATAAAATAATTTGGATACATGTCGTAGATTAGTGATTCAAAATTCAGATTAAAGAGAGGATCCAGGGTTGTGGTATTGTGACAATTTAGTTAAGCTATCAAATCGTACATTTAGTTTATTTATTGAGTTACTAGTTGCAGGTTTATTTTAACTTTATTGAGTATTTTGACAACAACTCTAGATATACTTGACTATTCGTAATGCCTATATTCCTATGATCAGCGATCGATAGTAAAGTGCATGTGATTTTTCTTTTATATCAATTGGGTTGGGATAATGGGTATATTTCTATCCACATTAGCAAATCATCAACCAAGCCCTACCTTACCTTGTTGCGTAGATAAATTCCTTATTCCTAGTCCAATCTGCGCACCATAGATAGTTTTTGGTAAGTGATTAAGTTACGAAATAATTAAGATCAAGAGAAGATAAATAACTCAATAATAGAAATCTAAATTAAACAATACTATAATCAAACATCAATTTTCATGGCTTAACCTCAACCCTAGATACGATGAGTTTAGCTACTCATGAATAGATTACAAGTAATTAATTTCATGAATAACTAATGGCTTAGTGATTAAAGAACGTAGAAAATAAGTCAAACCTAACAAATTTATGTTCTTCCTCTGCTCTCTAAGTTTCTAGACTGTAGTCATCAATATAAACAACCTAAGGGAGATATATATAGAGTTCCAAAAGTCCCCAGACAATAATACCCTTTAAAAATTAAACTAGGCAAAACGCATCCCAAAATTGGCTTGAGGCGACACCCTAAGTATCGCCCTAGGTGATGCTCTAAGCCTATTGGGTAGTGGGTGAAGCGTAGTAATCTGGAGGCTGTCCAATGCACTAAGGCGACACCCTGGTGTTAAATTAGTGCAAAACTCTCATTTTTGTCCTTTTAAGCTCCCCTCTTGGTCCTACACCTTTGGGCTTATTTTGAATCAACATATTTGGCTCTTACTCAGACGTTAAAGCTCAATTATGCTCTCTTTGCTATCGAACTCCATCAATCACTATTTTACATATCAAAATAGCTAACATAAGTGTAATTCATATCAAATAAGCTCAAGATAATACTAAAAAGAGAATAAATATGAGGCAAATAATAGTATAAATGCATAACTTTTAGCCTCACATCACTTCTCCATTAAGGACAATATTGAAATCTCCCCTACCATCCAAGGGAGTGGCATATTGTTAGCCAATTGGTAGATGTCATCCCACATTTCCAGCCTTTGATTAGCATTGTATTTGGCATACACAATGGTTGTTATCATCTCTAAATTGATATCCTGAATTATAAACTTTAGAGCTATCTATTGAGAATTATTGGAAACTTTCTCCACATGAACATTATCTAGTATAAAATCAAATCTTTCCATTCAAATTAGCCCATGCTTGATACATTCCAAGTCTTCTCTTGCATTTGTCTAGATGTCTTGCCTATTGAAAGGGTTCTAACAAAGCAATAAGAAAGAATATTTGATTCCTATTTAAAATTTGAAGCATGTGAAAGTCTTGTTTTTTTCACTAGTAAAATATTCCACATAAATGACTTAATCATCTATACTATTAGATTTTATACCTATACTCCTTGTTAGCACTCTTGAAGATTGTTGTTTGTCCCGCTTTGTGTTTTTCTTGTACCTTCTCCTAGATTTAGAGGATCCATCTACCTATTTGATAGATTCTAGTAGTGCCTAATGAATTTCATTCTCCTTGTTGCCCTTGTGATCCTTCTCTGCTACCTTAAGCTTTGTGTGTTCTACTTTCTTATTAAGTTCTTCTTCTACCCTTTTTATGCCTAAATCCCTATTGTGTGAAACCAAGTCATGATAAGTGTTATTAGGAGATGTATAGCTCCTAATTGGACTAACTTTCATAGATAAGATTTTATTATTATTGCCTTTTGACTTTGTGCCAGCAATTCTTCTAGGATTAGTTGTTGTAGGTTCTGCATCCAAATTTTTCTCCAATTATTTCCATATTATTATCTGATTATTGGTTGTGCTATAGTATCATCCTCATTTTGAACATCTACTTCCTCTCCATTCTTTGTTTCTATGATCTCTTTTTTTTGTAACTATTACTTTCTTCTCCGATTCTTCAGTAGATAGTGATTTTTGTTTCTTTGGAACCATGGCACCATCATCAATTTTTGTCTATACTTGTAACCTCCCTTTTTATGTTCCTTTGAGTGTATTCCTCCCTAACTGGTGCTTCTTGGTCATCTTTTACCTTTATTCTTTCTCTCTGTGATTTGTTAGGACTGATCTTATCTGATGTTGTTGCAATAATTATCTAGTCAGAACTATTTCCATCCTCTTTTTGATGTGTGCTCTCCTTATTTTGACTATCTTCCTCCTTCATTTTGTCATCTAACTTTATTCTCTTCTTATTATCCTTGTCTAGCCCATTCTTCTTATTCCCTTTTATATTCATTGCTCTCAACTACTTGATCTTTCTATATATTTGTTAGTGCCTCATATTTGTTGAGTGTTTGAACATCATTATTTTTTTTGTCATTCTTATTTGTTGCTTTACATACTTTGTGATCTCCTACTACCTTTTCACTTGACAAAAATCTTGTAGGGATCTTTTTTTATAATAGTAGTTCTACCTGCATCTGTGGTTCTTTGCACTTGTTTTTCTTTCCTGTGATTATCCCCCTTATCCACCTTGTTATAATCTACAATGTATTGTTTGTCCTCCTTCTTGGACAAAGTTCTAGGTAGAGGTATCTGCATTCATCATTGGCATGCCCTTGTATCTTGTAGTAAATACAATAATTTTCTCCTTTCTGATATGCCTGGTACTTTCCTCCATAATTTCAAGATTAACATGAGAAGGGTGCTTTGCTACAAATGAGTTCTATTTATAGTATCCATGTCTACATGTAGTGGGTTACCCACTGCTGATGCTAGACCATACAAAGATTCTTTCACAAAGAAAGTAGGAATTAGATTAAGGAATGAAATTGATGCAACTATAGGAAGGGAAGTTATAAGAAGAGAGGGTGTTGATGAAGAAGGTTTTGCGAATAGTAAAGGTAGGAATTTTGCAGTGGTGGCTATCTAAAGTTGTTGATCAATCCTTAGAGATGGTTGTTCAATGGCCGGAGAGGCCATAGATGCTTCTTCAAACTATTTATTATTTCACTTAAAATCCCCCCCAAGGTCTTCAAATCTTGGATTTTAAATTGGGAAAATTTGGAGATTTCGGGGTAAAGTTAAAAAATGGTATTTTGATGATTTGAAAGTCGATTGTAACTCCATTTTTACTGAAATTTTATATTTTAGTTCCTTAAACTATGGGTAACATGATTTTCAAATAAAATTCCAGTTTTGTCCTTGTGGGCTTGGAGTTTACTTTTTATACTCGAAATTTAGTATAACAATATACATGTCTATGGTTTCAATTTGTTATGTAAAATATGTATTTGATCAGGATCGTTCAGAGGCTCTTCGGAAAGATAACGCTTCAGTTTGAATTTTTTGATTTCCTTTAAGGCAAGTTGAGACTTTTTTTTACTCTTTTCATAGTGTTTATGTACTAGTTCTTTGTATTGGGAGTAATGGGGATGTGTGCTTCCTGTATAGATGAGATGACGTGCATTTATATGGGTATTATTGTATCATAAAAGGGTTAAACGCAACTAATTGGCTGTTTGGGCTGAGTTTTTGAGATTAGGTTATGTGCTATGTTTGGTTGATAATTGAGTTCATAGTGGCTTTTTTCATTTACCAACATATTGGGAGCATGGGAAATATGATCATCTATTAGAGTGGACAACATATGACGTGAAAGGCTACTTTTCTGATATTCATAGTGTTTGAGTAGTATTAATACATTCCATTATATTTCATATCTCCCCACATGCATATTATCATGATATCATTGGTTCTTCTATGTGGCTTTCGGGAGGGATTTGATGGTTGAGATTTATTTGAGGCACTAGGATTTATAGAATACACTCAGTAGCCCTGTGGGTGGATCCATATTAAGCAATTGTATGATTATTTACTCAGTGGTTTTTGGGTAGATTCGGAGGGTGTAATGGGACCTCACGAGTTCTATATAGGTCCCAACTAGCTATATAGGGTAGAGGGTGTATACATGTAGGATAAAAATTCACCATACTCATCATTATCATTATCCCCAATTAATTGCATGGCATGCATCATACTCATCATATCTATTTTATTGTTGCCTTGGTGTGATGAGTGGTTGATTGATTATGAAAGTGACACTTTTATCCTTATATTGTGATGTTGTGAATTGATGATTATTTGAATAAAAACTGCATAAATTGTTTTTATTATTAACTATTAAACAAGGTGTAGCAATCCTAAATTACAGGTTTATATGAATTGTGTCGGGTAGTTAAAAATTAGATGGTTATCGCCATCACTTTGAATTAGGATCGGTCAATGATGTTGTTGAGTACTTGTGGATTAGTACTCACTGTGATTACCCACCATGTCATCATGCCACGTAGGTTCCACATGGCATAAAGTTGCCCATATAGAAGGCTTACATATGCCAAAGACTAGTCCTTGGTAGAACATTCTAGAGATATAAGGAGAATTCCAATGGAAGACTATAGAATTTCATAGATTTGCATAAAAGGTCCTTGAAATATTCTAGGCTTGTAGAGCATTCTAGAAGAAGCACTTATTTGTAAATATATAGGGACTTGTATAAAAATTATTATTTATACTTTAGCCCATATATGAGTATTATAAATAGAGGGGAATCTATTTGTAAAATCGTCAAGCAAAATATTTAAGTTCTCACTAACACAAATCTTCCTAGCAATTTTCTTGTGTTTTTTCTACTATTCTCTCAGCAATTCCTAAAGTCTTAGGCTGAATTGGAATAGTAAGAACGTGATCGAGTTGTCAAGTGCCACACTTGTGCTTAGTAGAAGCCTAAGAACATGACAAAGTGATATTAGAGCAAGGTTGTAACTAAGGGAATGGCAAATGGCGGGAAATCCAACGCTGCTAACACCCTAACCAATGTAGCTCAGGATGTCATTGGCAAGAAGAAATGTAACAAGAAGAGGAATACCCCCAATAAGAGCAAGGATGTGTTGCCCGAGATTATGTCAAGTAAAGGGATTGCATCCCAAGAATCATCTACCACAGAAGGGAGCGAGGATGAAGTGGAGGTCCTGCCTGAGGATGTCTCACTCGGTAAGGAATGGGTTATAAAGGTTAACGCAGGGATGGATGTTGTCGATATCTTTGAACTGTGTTTGGGGAAAGTAGAGGGCATCCTTAGCATTCTTGAGGGAGATTAAGAGCATTCACAATGACTAAGAGGGGCGTATACAAGTTAAGATAGATCTGCAACAAATCATCACTACCTCAGAGTGCAGACTCATTGAGGCGTTGAGCACTATTGATTCCATAAAGGTAAAGGTAGAGGCACTCAAGTAGCAGGTCGATGATGGAATGGTTGAAGCATCTAGGAATCTCATCGTGATGAGGAAGGCTAAGATCGAGGGTTCAAAGCGACTAGTGTTCAAAGGGGTTTGTGATGCACAAGAGGGAACTTTCTTTGGCACTTGTATAGCTATTTCAAACATAGAAAAGTAAGGGACGATGAAGCCAAGATCTACACTACTGTATTGTATCTATTAGAGACTGCTATACTGTGGTGGATAAGAAAGGTGGCTGATGCTGACATAGTTATGTACACTATTAGCATGTGGGATCAGTTCAAGGCTGAGTTCAAGTGTCAGTTCTTCCAAAATAATGTCTTGTATGTGGCTAGACTAAAACTTAGAGAGTTGAAGCAGACAGGGAGTATACACGACTATGTTAAGGAGTTCACCACCCTTATGCTTCAAATTCCCAACCTCACCAGCGATGAATTGTTGCTCTACTTTACGGATGGGTTACAAAATTTGGCTAAGCAGGAATTGTAACACCAATGAGTTACAGATGTAGACCAAGCCATAGTGGAGGCTAAGTATTTGATGGATTTCAAGAAAGAGAAGTATGACAAAAGTAGAGGTAATGAATCAAAGGATTGCATTGATAAATATGGGGGACACTATGGTAAAAGCAAGTACGTACCTCAACAACGCCATAAGACTTAAGATACCCACAAGTTTGATAGTAAGAAATCAATTGGTCATCAGAGCTACACCAAACAGAAAGCACATGCCAAGAAGAAGGGATGATACATATGTAGAAGGAACATAGCTTCAAGAATTATCCCAACTTAAAGAATCTTAGGGATATGGTGCGTGAGCAGAAGGAGTAGGTACAAGGAGAGAGCTCGGTCACAGCTCAATTGGGTGTGATTGAGCTATGTGGAGCCATCGTAAAATCAGCTAGCTAATCCAACAAGAATAGAAATCAGTACTTGGACCTTACCATCAATAATAAACCCGCTCATGCACTAGTGGACACTAGAGCAACTCATAATTTTGTGATCGAGGCTGCAATAAAGAGACTAGAGTTGAAGTTTGTTCCAACTAACTCCCATGTCAAGACCGTGAATGTTGACTCTCAAAATGCTCATCGTGTTGCTAGTGGTAAGTTATGACAAACTTTACATTACAATGATGGATATCTTTGATATTATTCTAGGCAAGAGTTCTTCAGACACCAAGGAGCCGTTTTAACCAATTTCCACCCAATAGCTCAAAGAAGCCTCAGGACCCGTACCAAGGGTCCCCTAGCCTAAAATCGACATTTCAGAACTGTTGTGACTGCCAAAAATGGTATCCAAGTCCGTTTACCTAAGGTTTAGGTTCGAGACCCATTTCTTAACTTTAGAAGCTCCTAAACAGGAAAATGGCTCTAAGAACTAAGCGAACTACCCGATAATCGAACTGTCAGTCCCAGTAAGTCATAAATAACCTAGGGCAGCTATGGAAAAACTCTAAATATGATAAAAGCATGGAAATGGGGAAAATGACCTAGAGGGTCATTACAAGACAAGTGCCATAGGAACCCCTAGTAAAAGCATGGAAAAGATTTTGAGTACGTGTTATCCTTATTCCCAGAGTATAAAATTCACAAATGATGCTACTGCAACTCTTCTATGTGGTCTTAGGCTCAATTAACCAAGATCTAGCTGACAAGATAGTTAGATAAAACCCCATAGATATAATGTTTGCTAAAGTTATTGAACTGTTTATGAAAACTATGAACCCCAAGTGGGAAAGATTGACAAAAACCCTAGAACACTATCAAATCTTAAGTAAAATGTTAAAAGAAAGGGAAATCCTAAATTGACAGGCTACTTAAAGGAGACTTGATCACCTCATCACTTCCATTATGATGTGATGTTAAATCAAGCACTTTTTGGGAGACAACCCAGGCTATTTTATTTTTTCTATTTTACTTACAATTTTTTTTACATAACCTTTTTCTATGTATAACTAAATACATAGAAAAGTGACACATGAAGAACAATTGAAATAAGACATGATAAAATCTACAGAGACATAACTCTCTAAAGATTTCTCCACCAAATAATATGTCTCACAAAGAGTTTGAGAGATCAGTTTATGAATGTAGTTTTGGAACAATAGTAAGGGTGAAGTACTTCACAGACTGTGAATGGTTTTATGATCCTTTCGACAGTCGTGAATCTCAGTTAAAACTAGGGTTACACAAGAATTTCTTTAGTTTTGTATTTTGGATCTACAGATGCACTGTATAAATGTATAGAATGAAGAGACAATAAGGGGACCAATATATAAATATTTGACCCCACCATTTTAAATTCCACCATTCTATCTTATTTCTATGATAATGAAATGGACTCTTCAGTTTTCCTCCTCTAATATCTTTAGAAACACGCATACCCTACCTCTTGCACTCCTCTCATTCTCTCTCTCTGAAAATCTAAAGGAATAACTTTCCTATAGTCTCATCCATCGACACTTGAACTCTGGTCCATGCCCAATCCTTCTCCTCATCTCAAAGAGCAAGGTAAGATTTGAGTATTTTCTTCATACTAAATGTCTAAATAATGATGTAATCATCATGGGAAGTAGAAGTCTACCATCGATGGTATAGGGGAAGGTGATATCTAATGGGTTTTTGCAAACCCTAGGATCTACTACCTTATAAGGTTGAAAACCCTATGTGTGCACAAATCAACCTTTAATCTTAGGTGGGAAGAAATTTAGGATATTGGATCTTGTTTATCTTGTGTCATATTAATAATATCCCCCTATTATACAGATAGATCTGTTGATAAAATGTGTTTTTGATGGAATGTGAATTTGTATCACTGTCATAAGGAACTAAATTTTTCAATAGATAGTGTTTAAAATTGATATTGCTAAGTATGATGTTATTGTCAATAAGATGAAATTTTTTACAGATGTAGAACACTTCGTGGATCACATATCTCAATGATAAACCTTGAACACCTAAAAAAACGTTATGTATGGTTCTATTTACAAGCTCAATAATGGCTGTGAATAAATCCACAGTCTATAAACTGACTCACCAAAACATTCAGACATATTGATTGATATACTGCTTGATGAAGTAGCTTACGATCGTGAAGTAATTCATGCACCACCTGTTACTTCATAGAATAATTCATACACCACTCTGAGAAAAGGATACAAGGCTATTTGTTCAACAAGATATCACAATTTTGATGTGTTCTATCTAGGTCTATGTCGTCGTCATACTCTAACCTATTTAAGTACTAATCGTACATGTATATAGGTGATGTTGTCTATATGGTCTACAAGCAGATGTGAAAGGATAATATATCTACATAATAAAAAGGACATCCCATAGAAGGACTCAAAGCTTCAAGAAGAATCTAAATATGTAGATGCAAATTGACAATCCATCCTAACAAAGACAAACAGATAGTTTGACCACCTCTTCCTTAGAGAGTTGATTGATTCTAGTTATTTACCCTTTGCTTATGTTCAAGTATTTTTTCATGGAACTTATGTAACAAAATAGGCTTGGAAAGTTTTAGCCTATAATGGGGAGAAAGGTTCGTTCACTATTGGTGCACTCCTTCTAACTTCATTATCCTCCACATCTTAAGGCCAAATCCAACTTGGGTGACACAGGTCTTGGAATGGATGGAAGCTCTAATGATGCTGATAGAGTCCTATAGCAGATAACTAGCAAGACTGTCAGAAGAGAAGTCTTACATGCTAATAGTATCAACAAAGTCTAGAGCAAGCTAATAATGTCAAAACATGAGACATGTTGCGACCCATTAAGATATAAGCTAGTGCACGTATTAGTGCCATAGGACATTCTTTCTTTTCACATCCTCTTATTGCTTCTTTAGTCATTTGCATTGGGGAAATTCAATACTTTTAGTTTGGGTGGGGAAAAGGAAATAGAGAATGAAGAGTAGTAATAAGATCTACTCATGATAAGCCTTTTGGTCAAACAAAAGATTTTCATACCATATGTATCAAAACTTAGATGTCAGTCACAATCGAGTAACATCATAGTTTTTATTAGTCATGGTTCTTTTCGGGGAGTTTATTTTAAAGTTGAACTTAGGCAACCATCTTTTTTTTAATTTCAAGTCCAGAGTCTTTATTTTTTTTAGTGACAAATTGGTAGATGACTTTCTTAAGTAATAAGTGTTATTTAGTTTAAGTATAATAAAATTAATTAGTTGAGTTATATGGTTAGAGTTGTTTGCTTAAGGAAGAATGGTAGAGGGGGATAGGTTTTATAATGGTTAGCTCCTTGGTTAGTTGTAACCTAAAATTGTAGCTCAAATTTAGAGGTGATTTAGGATGGAAATTCTATGAGTTAGGCATGCAAGACTTCTTGTGTTAATTTACTTTGTTCCGCATTTTCTTCTTGCATAGTTGCTGAGAAACCTGGTTCTTCAGTATATATATATGACATCATAAGATAATAATAATTATTGTGTTAATATATATGATCTATAGTGATACTCACTACAAGGTTGATCTCTTAGTTGACTTTAAATCTTGTGTTAGTCTCGATGAAAAGTATGAAAGATTTGAATATGCTTTATGCCTAAGGAACCGAAAGGTGATTTTAATGACTTAATTTATTTGAATAAGATTCATATGATTTTATTTAAATCATGATTTCATATAAATGTTTATATCATGAATTTATGTTACACTAGGCTTTTCATTCAAATATTTAAAAACTTGATTTGATATAATTATTTATTCCTGTCAAGATCCAATTTGTCTAAGCTATGATGACATCCAATCCCAAATCATTAGCCGAACCCAAAGGCATTTTTAATATATATCAAGATATTCAAAAAAGTCCAAAATAGTGATCATCCTGATATAAAAAGTTCTAGGCCAAATGGTGCAAAAAGGCTAAAATATCCTCAGACTATGATAATACAATACAAGAGCTTCTAAGTAGGTTAGCATAAAAGTCTTGACAAAATGATATTGTATTAATATCAAGAACAACATATATAAATAAAAGGAAGACTCCGAGGGTGTTCTGGACGGAGTCAATCAACTCACTAGAACAACCTTTGAACAACTCCTAACTCACTCCCAAGCATGACTGATAGTTTAAACAAAAAGTACATGTTTATCGTTGATTTGGGGCATTTGAATATGGGTCAACAAAGTTAAACTTTAGAAAAAATCTGAAACAACGACGCAGAGCGAGGTTCCTTAGTCATAAATCGGCCTTGACCAGAATTGATATTATCTTAAACAACTATTATAATAAGCAAAGACAGTAAATAAAACTTAAGGGCAAATCTACATTTTTTTTTATTGCTTGTTGATAAAGATGAGGAAAACAAATACCTTTACAATAGAGAGGGGAGATTATTTATAGGGTACAAGGATGGTTAGGACTAACAGGAGAGTGCCACTCAAACCCTGTAGTACCACAACTAATATCCAAGCACCACTTATTGATAGATTATTGGGGGAGGCCAACCTAATATCGACTGTCTAGCACGAACCCACCGAGGATCATCTGCATACTTGAGCACTTTAATGCATTGGTCTCTTATCTGCCTTTTCATATTTAGTCCCCATCGCTGGTAGTTCTATGCCATTTCATATCTTGCTCGAGAGGACACTCTTCTATCTGGGTATCGTTCCTAGGATAATGAAATCACAGGTCGACTGTAGTTCTACCCGACTCGAGATGGTCCACACTTACTAAAACTATTTTTCCCCATACAGGTAATCCCTCCATCTTTTAGGCACAATATTATTATGGGCGATAGATGGAAAAGAAAATTAGGAAAACCTTTGTCTGTCACATCAAAGTGCCTTTGCTTGAACTGGGGTGTCATTCCTCCCTACAACGGCGTCACTCTTTAAAAGTTGTTTGTTGCCTCCTTTCTGTGGCTTCGATTCTTATTATCGAATGATAGAGCTCTTTGTGGTTTTTTATAGTGTAATTCTGAGATTACGCCTTTGATGCCATGCAGTTGTCTCGGAGCTTTCTTTTTTGACGTGGTTCCCCCATAGATGCTTTTTCTTCCTTCATTTGCCTTGTTTATACGGTGATTGGGGACATAGTTTGAACAGTTTCCCTTGATAACTGAACTACTATTTCAGGAAGTAATGGGTTATTCCTACCACTTCGACTAGCCCAACTTGTCACATCTTGTACTGCCGACCACCCATGTGGTGATGATCTGAGATCCCTTCTCTTAAATGAGTCTTGGCTTATAAAAAGCTGCACTTCTTAATCTTTTCTTCATCCACTCCTTGCCCTTTGGTTATACATTATAGTAGAGAAAAGTAAAGAGAGAAGAAAATAAATAACGATCTTCCCAATGGAAAGCCTTACAAGGTCTATCATATTTGTCTTTTGTTTCCCCTATAGCTCTTACCTCATTCTTGTCTTCTATTCTTGCAAGTTTTTCACAGTGCATATGCTTGGGTATCCAACAAGAGTGAGGTAAGGACTACAGGAAAGGCCAAGGGTGAGAGTACCAGATCTCGCCTTGGACAATTCTTTCCTCCCTAGCGGCTCTGAACCATACCAAGGGTGTAAAGATTTAGGTCACTTCTTTCATTAGGAGTGGTAGAATATTGTCTCTAGAGGTTACTTAATCAGGACACACGCCAAATTCAAGGGGCCCAAAAGTTACATGGAGGTTGTGATCTGAAGTTCTCTTATTTGCTTTCGATGAGGGAACTTGAGGGGAAGAAAAGTCTGTCCTGTTTGTAGGGCGTCTTCTTTAGTCTAGCATTTTATGTTTTGTTGTATAATAGATTTCGTAAATTTGTATTATGTAATCTTTTTCCCTGTTTGGGGGTTGTGTTATAAGAGAACTTTGTTTACTCAATGTTATATGTTCTTTTTAAGCTCCTTTATTTTCTTTATTTCCTATAAATTATCCTTTGTGCTGGTTTCAGTAATGCCGCCCTGGTGGGGTGACTATGCTCAAGCCACTGCCAAGGCTACGACTATTTTTTCCCGTAGCACTTTTATGTCACCCCTTTTGCCATATGGTAAGGATTGTCTTGAGTCATTATTGGGGCTATAGACCTTTTATCCTTACAGAAAAGGAGGGAGCCTCTCATTGAGGTGTTTCTCTCCCAGGGTCTCCCACTGTAATATAAGATCACTTGGCCCAGAGACAGGTTTTTTCCACTGAGCCCTTATGCCTTAGGCATCTATCTTCCTCGCCTTGGCATCCTGAGGGGTTTCGCTAAAGATCCAGACTTGGAATACTAAATCTTGGAGTCCTAAGCCTGAGTTAATCTTAATGACAAACTGGCCCTTTATGTTGTGGGTGTATTTTCTCCCTTTGAGGGTGCGACATTAGTGCACGACCTATATTAAGGCTATCGAGGCTAGGGGATAGCAGGTCAAAGGGTTCCTTTTATCAATTTTTTCTGATGACTTCTACACCTTCCTCGAGCCCCACACTTGAGGTAATGAGTGTAACACCCCGTACCTACTACACCCTACATGACGACGTTGAACAATGGTTACGCAAGTGTCGAGAGTCAAAGTATGAATTTTGTAATGTTATTGATGAGATAATTGATATCGATCCTAGTGTATGGGATTAGACCTTTGTAGGAGGTGCAACATCCCATATGATGTCAACCCTATAGGATTACGCGTACATTTATGGAACTAATTAAACATGAGAGAACATGAGATATTGGATGACTTATTCATTTTATTTGTTGGGGCTTATATGAGCCTTGTACCATTGGGCCAAATGAGGCCCAATGATCATAAGAAAGATTTGGCCCAATGGGGCGAAACATGATCCAATCTTCCATTTGACTAATCAATCATGCATTTAATGCCAAGAGATGGATAAGAGTGACTTGATATATATATATATATAAATATACATATGAGGGATTATACATGAAAGATGATGGGCCAAAGTAATCTTGACCTATTGGGCAATGGAGGCCCAAAAAGATATTCAAGACATGGCCCAAAAAGGGGTATATGACCCATTCTTGCAAGACCAAGTTGTTACAATATGATTGGACCAAGTGTGTGGTAAATCAAGGACCATTAGGGGACTATATACATGAGGAAAAATCAGATTTTGGTCGTTAGATATACACATGCCTTTTTGCCATTTTTCTCAAACATTAGCTCTTAAGATACAAACCCTAAGGCAACTACTTGTTGGGCCAAGATCACACTTTGATAAGTATTTATTCTCATGGTTCAGTATATAGATACTATATGAATGATAAGAATATGGTTGAATGATCGAAAATAATAATAGCAAAACAAAGGTACATGGTTTCACATATAGAGTTTGCTCTTATGATTATTTCCACTGAAGTTCTTATGTATTGATGCAGTTTTCTTACGGCCTTACATACTCAGTACATTCTTCGTATTGACCCCTCTTGGGGACTTACCTTACATGTTGCAGGTGCAGGTATTAGTAGACCTCCTCGGTAGACTGGGGATCATTGCCGAGTTTTGGTGAGCTCCACTTGGATCGGGGCTTTCCGAGTCAAAGTTGTACATTGGTTTTGATGTCATAGACGTTATGAATTGGTCATGTATGTATTTAGAGGCTTTGGTAGACATATGTGGGTACATGGATGTAAGATATGTACGTTCAGTGCGACGTGATGGCCCCAACGGCCAAGTTTTATATATGTATATGTATGGCATTTTATATTTCATCAATTACATGAAACAGTATGTTATTCATTCAAGGTTATGCAAACAAGTGTTCATGAGCAAAGATTGGTTGTCTCGGGCCATATCGGCTTCGGGTGCCAATCACACCTCGTTGGGACTCGGGGTGTGACAATGAGGATGACCCTGCACTAAACATTATATCCACTGATAAGATTACTTGACTTCGTATCTCTTTGTTTTTGCTTTTGAGGTAAAAGTGAGGAAATCAAGGGGACTTTTTTTGAATCTGAACTGCTCAGTTTCATAGAGACGAATCAACTTTGACATCTCAATTTCTGAATCTCATCTTAGTTCATTGAGTCGGCTACGTGGAAATCATTAGCAACCTTTTACCTTTTATACATTAATGAAGGTTTGGGATATAATTGACTGCCTTCCAAACCCAATATCACATCCCTTTCCATACCTTTCCTCTCCACTACTAAGGGAGAAAAGAAAAGTGAGAAATAAACTGATCTTTTTTTATGGTGCCCCTCTTAGGCTTCTTCCTATGTTTGGACTTTGATTTGGATTTCTCCTACAGTTTTTCCTTATCCTTGTTTTTAATCCCGGAGTTTGACCTCGGGTTGTCCCCCTAAGGTCATTAATGGGGGTAGGGTAAAAACTACAGGTACAACCTGGGCAAGAGGGTCTGAAGTAGCTTTCCCCACCTCTCTCCTTCTTAACTTCCTTGAGGTGGCAGCCCGGTATCTCAAAATTCCTATGCTTCTTTTTTGGCCATGGTAGATTCAGGTACAGTAGGTTTTAGAGGATGTGCAGATCCATCTTACGAGTATCTCTTTGTGAGTTGAGGTCTGCCTCTGTATTTTCATGACTACTTCTAAGGAAGCTTATTAGTCCAAGGTCACCGGGCCTACCCCAATTTGACTATCCTAAGCCAAGAGGATTGTGCCCCTGGTCATGGCGACAGAAGATAACTATTTGAAGCCAGGGCTTCTCAGCTGCAATCGAAAAAACAAGTGGTCCAACTCAAGTTTTCTTACTTCACAATGGATCACAGATCGATTGCAAACCCACCTTTATGCTCATTCAATTTGAACGTATTAACATCGCAAACTCGGGAAACCCTTTTAAGCTGAGAAGGAATTCGTGCAATGCTCTGGATGTATGGCCTTGGTACTTTTTGTGTTTCTTTTAGTTTAGGTAAATTTACCATTCATTTGTACGAATGTATTATACTATTTTCATTTCTGTAATAAACTCAAACTTGTTAATTCTAAGACGTGTTTTAGCTAATTCCTATTGAGAGGCCATTTTTATACGGTGATGATTGCCTTTTCATGGGTGTCCCCGAAAGGTTACACCCTGAGCATAGCCTACTCGAGTAGAGTTGAGTTAGTAAGTATTTAGTCATTTAAATCAACGATTGAAGACATCCACTAAGCGATTCTTTATTTTTGCATGCCTTTTGAGTCATTTAAATTAGTCAGTTCAAACACGACTTATGGCCTCTCGGGCCTTTTCATACCTTATTTTCTTGAGGAGGGATCCCTATAATTTTTTGCTTAGCTAAGTGTCTAAGCCTGGATGTCTCCTAGGATTTTAGCGTGTAGCACTAGATTATTACTCTTTTGATAGTCGGTATCGACTTAATGGACCATTCTCGGGGATTTAAAATAATTATACATGGATAAATATTCAATCGTACCTCTCCCTCGGGCATCTTGGGAAGACCCTATGGTGATCCCAAATTCTTCACTATCGAATGATCAAACCGTATGATTTTTGTGATTTCCTTTCCTAGGGAGGCTGCGAGTTGGGCGCTTGAGTCTATGAAAATGAGTCTTAAGTCCATTAATCAAGTTGTCCATACTTCTCCTCTAGTCCCTAGTATGAACTCTGGAGTCGCAGTCCTGTTCCCTTTTTCGGGGTTGGGGAGGTCACCTTTTGGCTCCAATCTCCTTCGGTTTTCGGCTCCAAAGAGTGTCAGGGATCCTCGGCTTGAGAGGTCCTAAGTTCTTGTAGTAAGTCATAATTCAACTAAGGGATCCAGTCTAGTAACCGATAAAATTTCAGACAATACACACATGTGCCAATAATTTGCATAAAACCTTTTCTTTTGTTTCTGGAATCTTTCATTGCCAACTAACTTTTACAACGAAAGAAAGAAAAAAAGTTTTACTTTTCTAAATTTTACTTGGAAGTCCCTACTACTACCTCATTAAAAATCTTTCCAGAAAAACCATTTTTTGGGTCAAAAACTAGTTGAAGGAAAAAAGAGTGTAGCTTGTCCTTCCAAGCCTTCGATAGATGCATCCGAGCTACGCCTATTGCATAAATGCAAAAAACTCTAAAAAAAATAGTTAGCTAAAAAAATAATAGAAAAGGAAGTTACTCACCTTTTCGGGGGTTGCCGCTTAGTTTATCGTTTTTTAGGGACCTCCCTGATCGGTCGGCACCCTGTCACCTTCAACGTCTTTCCCGTAGTTTCCCTTGGATTTCTTAGACAGAAACTCCTTAAGGTGTCTACCCATCAATAGCTCACCGACCTCTTCCCATAGGTGGAGACAGTCTCCAGTGTCATGCCCATGCGTTTCATGGAACTCACACTAAGAGTTCTTGTCCCTTACATCTAGGTTTGATCGGAGGGGCATTGGAAATTTTTCTCTCTTGAAGTAATATTCCCAGAGCATGGGTGCTTCATCGATGACATACACTACGGGCATCACCACCCTCTGAGTCTGTAGTTTCCTTCGAGAGGATTCTCTTTCTGTCCTAGCTCTCAAATTTGTGGCCCCTACTTTTGCTGACTTTTATTTCTGCTAAATAAGGGGCATAGCATTCTTGGGTTGAGACTTTTTACTCATTCCATCGGTAAGGGTTTTGAGCTGACCTATCTCTTAAATTCTATGAGCTTTTTGGGGGTCTTGGTTCGCTCTACGTCTGTCGGGCCTTCTTGTGACCAGCGAGCAAACATCCTAGATCTAGATATTTGATTCGTATCGATTGTACACATCCACCCAAGTCATTGCTTTAAACTCAGTTAAACTTTCTTTAAGATTGAAAGAAGCGATTAAGCTCTTAAGGTTCAGCCCCTTAGTAAAAGCTTCCACCACCCAGTCATCTGGCACCATTGGCAGCTGCATCCTTTCCTTCTGGAACCTGGCGACAAACTCTCAGAGCAGATTCGTGTCTCCTTTTTCTATCTTAAAGATATATCCTTGGTGGGGTTGCACCTTTTAGGCCCCGACATGGGCCCTAATAAAGTTGTTGGCCAACATATCGAATAAGTTAATAGAGTTATCTGGAAGAAGCAAGTACCACACCAGAGCTCCTCCTGATATCTTCTCTCCAAACTTTTTCACCATAACTAATATAGCCTCTTTCTTGGTCAGATCATTGTTATTCACCTTCGTGGTAAAAAGTAGTAAATGCTCATGGGGGGTCTGAGTTCCCATCGTACTTCAAGATATTCAGCATCTTGAATCCATTTGGGATGGGCCTTATTACTGTGTCGGTCATGTAATGCACCTTGGCTTAACTCTTAAAATCAGGATCCTTTACCAGTGGCGGGGCCCCTGGTATGCGATTCATTCGAGACTGGAGCTTGGAGTACTATACTTTTGTTTCCTTTATCAGTAACTCCAGCATGGCTTTTGATGAGGATGCATATTTGGGTCTGGTTTAATCATCTGTCGCCATCACTCCCTTCATCCTATCTTCGTGATCTTGATTATCTGGGTCTTTCCACTCATTCCTTCTTGAAGCGCCTGGGGTCACCTGAGCCACGCCCCCTAGCAGTTCATCCATTCTTTTATCTTGCGCCTCCATTTGTGCCATTAGCTACTTGTGGGATGCAGCAAAATTCTTCAAGAGTCCCTGCAGCCCTTGCATGTTTCTCACTTTAATCTCCATGTCAATAGGGTCAACGGGCCCTTTTCTCCTTCTCTGTATGTTCACGTTCATTGTGTTTATAACGAGGGGTGATTGTTTTGTCTTCGTGGGTTGTTCTTTCTTCTGAGTCTATGGCATCTCCTGAAGAGCAAGATCCTCCACATGATCATTTTTGTTGTTAGCCATGACCTATTTTCATGCAAAGCAAAACACAGAAAAAACTAGCAAAACGAAAGATGCTAAACCCACACAGTTTCTCTGGCCCCATGATGGGTGCCAAACTATTTACCGTTGATTTGGGATAGATGAATTTGTAGGTGGTTCAAGAACACATGTTACGAGTTAACTTCAAGTTAGCAGAAGAGTTCGCAAGATAATAAATAAATAACGTAAATAATGTAATCCACAAACAAAGTAAAACTTAAGAACAAATCTAGACCAACCACGCAGTGCGATGTTCTTTAGTCGAGAGCCGGCCTTGACCAGAGTTGATATTATCTTAAACAACAAGCACAATAAGCAAAGACAGTAAAAAAAACTTAAGGGCAAGGCTAAAAGAAATTTTATTGCCTGTTGATAGAGATGAGGAAAACAAATGCCTTTACAATGGGGAGAGGTCTATTTATAGGGTACAAGGATGGGTTAAGATCAATAGGAGAGTGCCACTCAAACCCTAAAGTACTGCAGCCAATGACCGAACGCCACTTACCAATGAACTATTAGGGGATGTCAGCCTAATATTATGTGTTTGGCACAGATTCGCCGAGGATCGTCTGCTCACCTGGTCACTCTGACAAATTGGTCTCCTGTCTGTCCTTTTGCATGCGGTCGCCATCGCTGGCAGTTTCGTTCTATTTCTTGTCTTACCCGAGAGGTCGTTCTTCCATCTTAGTATCGTTTCTTGGATAACACTGTCATGGGTCGAATCCAATTCTACCCTACCCAAGATGGACCACACTTGCTAAAACTATTTTACCCCATGCAGTACAACAAATTTAGTATGAATACACCAATACATTCCAAATAATTATCATTATTTTCCCTCAACAAGCTAGTAGTGATGATTGGAAAGAAAATACTTACCAAAATAATTGTGGAATAATAGTGTAATTCGAATCAAACTAAAGTACAGAACAAAATATGGAGGAAGATGGTGTGGATTTTGTGCTAATGTGTAGTTACGGGTGGCAAAATAAACCCAACCTTCCCAATCGGCCTGTCATTTCAATGGATTGGGTCATGACTCATTTATCGAGTTGACCCAATAGGTTGTATCCAAAATGACCCATCAAACAATCGGGTCAAAATAGATTAAAATAGTGTAACTCACCGGGTCAAAATATAACCTAACTTTACCTCATCTAATTTATTTTTTTTGAATTTTTGATCACATGTGTGATGTTTAAAAATTTGTGTTTGATTTGTTTTTGTTATGATATTATTTATAGTATGTTCTATCAGATATGTTAAACTTCAACTTTTACATAACATTCTGTTTGAGCTTCATATATCTACTCTATTTATGTCCTAAATATTGTACACCTGCAATATTTAATGAGAGCAAAAAAACTTAGAAACTCATTATTCACGTGGACTAGGTTGAAGTATTTTTATTATAGTCCAAAAGCAGCTACAAGAAGAAGATTTTGATCGAAGTATTATCTTACTTTATGAGATCTTTACACCTTGGACCTTAAACAGTTAATATATTTTTTTACTTGTAAAATTGCTATGATATTTTAACTACTCTATTTTACGTAATTCTTTTTTATTTTCAAGTTATTTTTATATTATTCTCCATTCTTAATCATTTTGTGGAGTAATTAATTCAAACATTGCACCTTCAATAATTTTGAAATGCCAAACCTTTAACAGTGTTAACCGGATCAAAGAGAGAGGAGAGAGGAGAGAGGTTGGATTTTATTGGATAGATTGAATTATAGAGGAGAGAGGTTGGGTTTTATTGGACGAATTAGATTATGACCCGTTGTTTAACTCATCATGACCCAGGCGAATTTTGAACGAGTTGAATCTTAATTTCATAATTAATTTGATCCATTTTGATCGCCAAAATTTGACAACCCACCAATTTGTCACTCCTATATCTAGTGGTTTAATGATGGTTAAAGATGACTCAGAAGATACTCCTATATCTAGTGGTTTAATGATGGTTAAAGATGACTCAGAAGATGAAGAAAAGAAGGAGAAATCTAAAGCAAGAGAAGGTGAGATTCAAAGACTAGTATCTTGACTAATAGCCCGTTTGTTCATGCTTCTAAAATCAGCTTATTTTGAAAAAAAATATTTATTTTCAAAAGTATTTTTTAGAAAAGCACTTTTGGTCAAACATAGTTTATGTTTGGCCAATAAATTCCAAAAAAAAAAAATTTGAACAACAATTGTTGTTTGGCCAAACTTTATAAAAGTGTTTTAAGTGTATTTTTAAAAAAAATACTTTTCAAATAAGTGCTTTTAGGACGAATCAACTTTTTTCAGCTTATGAAAAATAGCTTCTGCTTCTTCCTAAAAGCACTTATTTTCTCTAAAAAGCTTGGCCAAACACCTCACTTCTTAAAAATAAGCACTTTTGGGGGAAAATAAGCTTGGCCAAACAGACTGTAAGCTTTTGAGAGGCCAAAAGTGATAATTTTTTCCAAAAAGTACTTATTTAAAAAAAGTGAGGCGCTTGGCCAAATTTTTGGAAGAAAATAAGTATTTTTGGGAGTAACAGAAGCTATTTTTCAGAAGCTAAAAAAAGTTTTTTTTCAAAAGTATTTATTTGAAAAGCACTTTTGAGAAAATATACTTAGAAGCACTTTTTAAAAGCTTGATTTAACACAAATTGTTGCTCAAGCGTATTTTTTAAATCCAAACACAGACTGCTTCTCATCAAAAATACTTTTTTGAAAATCACTTTTTAAAATACCTGCTTTTAGAAGTTTCTACACAGACTATAGATCTACGTTTGAAAAGGGATTGAATAAAAATATCTGCTTGTAGAATTTGGCCAAATAGGCTATAGATCTATATTTGATCAGAAAATGGGTATTTTCTAAAAATAGAACATCCATGAAGCAACAATGGATAAATAACAGAATAAGGTGCTATAACCTACAAATATTTGGAAAATATACCGTCTAATGCCTTTGAGTGATCTAGTTTACAAAATATGTATACAGTGTATAAATTATGTATATTTATATTAAATATGCATATATTATACTATAATATACATACTTATATATTTAATATACATAATTAGTAATGTATATATATCGTGTATACTTCAAACACTTTTATACATATTTTTTAAACTAGTTGTCCGAACTGCACATATCGATAAGCATCCCACAATATTTTTCTATGACCAAGAATTTATGTAAAAGTCCTGAATAAAGGAGAATTTTCACAAATAGCATCACTTTATTGTTGATTTACCATACATAGCGATACTTTTGATCATTATGATACGTGACAAAAGTTCTGAAATTTGTGGTGTATCACTATTACAATCTTTTGAAATTCACGACGTATCACTTTATTCGTTGTTTTGTTCACTCAATTTAGTTGGATACACTGAATCTATTTGCTCAACCTAGTTGTATCAACACTTTCTCAATTTTGCTAGATATAGTAATTTTAAGGCAAGCTGCTCTGTATCATATACGACATTTGTTTGGAGGGATTAACAAAATATTCAATTTCATTGGATACACTTTCTCAATTTTACTAGATACATTGGTACCACCAAAAAATATTTTCAAATACAATATTCGTTTGGAGGGTTAACAAAGCACTCAATTTTGCTAGATACTCTAATACAATCGAAAAACTCTTTTAAATACAACCCAAAATTTTCTGGCACATACAAAGAAGAAGAAACTCTCAACATTTGTGTTTGTTGGAATGTTGATTGAAATCAATTTAAATTTCTAGGTGTATGTATACACCTGTATAGCGACACGTATAACAAAAAATAAATCATTCACTAAAAAATGATTAATAATCAGGAAGATTATTTATCAAATCTGAAACATCAATTTCTTTGGCAATAACAATTTCTTTGGCTATGATGATTTCTCCGATAATGATGGATTGCTAATCAAATCTGAAGCTTCAATTTTCCCGACAATAGTGAAGCAAAGGATTCTCCATCAAGAATATTGCTAATCAAATCAGAAGCTTTGATTTATTTGGCAATGATAATTATTTCGACAATAGTAGATTGATAGTAAAATCTAGTGTTTCAATTTCTTTAGCAATGACGATTAACTCATGGAATTGAAGGAGCACGTTGAATTTTGATGAGGCAACGACGGTTGAAAATATGAAAAATCCCAGCTAATTTATTAATTAAGCTATAAGGGATTTGCAGTTAAACCCAAAATATAGTCAAGTTTGGTAATATTTTAAAAATATATCTATATATTATAAATGTAGTAGTTATGTTTGTTTAGTTAAGTAATTTCTTCCCAAATAAAAGCATCATTGATCCATAATTTGGAGAGATAAATGTCGTGTTGTGTACTTAAGAGAAGAAGGTCCAGTAACTACAAGTCCAAAGTACTACATGGATTTGGACATAAGGTGGTTGTATCAAATATCAAACCAAATGACTTTTAACTAGATGGCTTAAATTTTGGAAAGTTAACGTTTTGAATCAACTGGCTTCAAAAATAATTACCCACCTAGTCTTATTAGTTTATAATCGTAAGTAGTGTATACTTAGTGTATAATAAATTTGTAATAAATGCCTAATAAGTGTATAATGTTTACAAATTGACTGTACAGGAGGTACAATTACACAATGCATAAAATTTTGTACAGAAAAAATTAAAATTATTTATTTTATGGGCTTTTTTAGACTGCTTTATAATGTAACAACTCCTTAATATTTTAGGCAAAACAATACTATGTGGCTTCTAGGATATAAATAAGATAATTTTTAGCATCACCTTACACAAAGTACTCGAATTGGACCATGAAAGCAATTTATTTTCAATCTCGTACCTTTTTCATCCTCTCTGTTGAGCTTCAATTTTTCTCTGCCCCAATTCTCCATTACCTTCGATGATATGTTCTTTCATAGATAATTTAATTTTGAAAAAATATTCATATAATTCCTCTAGTTTTAATCATTCATGCTAGAGTTGAACACATCGAATTCATCTATGAATCAATTGTTTTTGCACTTTCTTCGAATTTTTTCTCATATGAATTTCTCTAGATGGTTTTTCTTTGATGACGTTTTTAAAGCTTTTTCTTTTATTCTCTTTCTCTCTCTCTATCTCTTATTCGTAGATTTGGCAATGGGGCTATTGGTGGTGGCGAATCCGAAACAACGAGGTCAGGATTGGAGTTCAAGCAGTTGCTTGGAGCATATGTTTTTGTCAGAGTTCATATAAACGTCGTGAAATCATCAGATCTATGATCGTTTAGTACAGATCTGACTGGATAAACTTTTTCAACAACCTTCATGTTTTCTCTGAGAATCCTTGTGTAACGACCCAATTCGTTGTTATTCTGAAATAAGGAGTAGAACCTTCGCTAAATTTTTCCTCAGATGATTTTTAAGAAATTCAGGACTGGCCTAGTATTAGATAAATTTTGAGTGTGTAATAGTCTAAGGAAATCTGGTATAAATGTGAGCACTGGTGGGGGTGTTTGACTTGATTTTTAGATAGAGAATAAGTTTAGAAAGTCGTAGCAACTTTCGGTCCGTAGAACGGATCAATAAAACTTTGAATATAGAGGTTACCGTGAAAGAGTTGGTTCACAATGTCGTATTTCGAGGAGCGTGTTGTAAAATGGACTGATTTGAAAAAAGGCCCCGAGATTCTACCTCAGGACTGCTGCAGCGGTACAGCTGCAACAGTGACCTCAATGACACTGCGAACAGCTGCAGTGGTAACTTAACTACCGCAACGGTAAAATGCAGTTTTCAGTTTTAAAAATCAGAAACACGTCTTTTCATTCCACTTTTTTGAAAAACAAATCAAGGCTCTAGGAAAGAAAATTTTTTGAAACTTCTTAGGTTTTTCATCATTGGAGATAAGATTTCTTAACATTTTAAACTTGAATTACATCTAAAATTATTAGAAACCACGAGAATCATGTTCATGGTAAAATTGAGGTTTAACTCTAAATTATGAACTGAACACAAATTGATAGGAATGGGTATGAAATTAGTCATTAATGATCCTAGAGCATTAGAAAATACTAATTGGAGTAGAATTATGGTAGTTCATGCTAAATAAGTAGAATTCGTGAGGTTTAAAGGGTAGAAACCCTAGGGTGATGAACTAGGGAAAATATATAGTTGAAATCATTGATTGTTGATCCCTAATGGTTAAAAAGGATGAAATGATTGAAATGGGTATGTAAATTTATTGTTATAGATCAAGAACGAAGTGAAATGGAAAGGAAAGGAAAGCTTGTGGCCTAAAGGTGATTTCGACCAGGGAATCGAGGTAGGTTATGGTTTATTTGTAGCAACTAGACTTGCTTGAATCTGTGCTTATATATAAATTGAGTATTTGTAATTTCTCAGGCATGACTAATGATTATTGACTGCATTTGCATATTCATACATATTGATGATGATTGTGATGGTGTTGTGAAGATGAGTTGATGATAGTGATAATGGTAGTGAGACCATGATGATGATAATATTAATAATGAAATTAATGATATTGAGATCATAATGATGATAATGTTGAGACTAATATTGATGATGGTGTTGATGAGATGTTGCTGATGTAGAGATGAGAAAGAGGTGATACGTACACCTTGCATACATTTATTTCATTATATGCATTAGATTTTACATTATACATCTATTTTGAATGAACATTGTTGACGAATTTACCTAAGTGTTGAAAGTGAAATCTTGTAATTGTACTCTTGTTCAAGTAAAGTGTCATATTTGCAGTTGGTTGTCTCTATTTATAAGTTTTGCCTTGATTATTGTTGATTATGTTTGATTTACCTATTTGTATGGTGCTGAGTTGAGTCAGCCTATGATGCCTACTAGTACTTGTTGATGTACTAATGCTACCTGTGTTCTTTTTGTTGAGTTCAGAGCATGTTTCGGCGTTTGAGACGAGACCTCGATTTTAGCCAGCAGTTCCAGACTTTGGTTCAAGAGTGAGCACCATGATCGAGCAACCATTGAATCATCTTACTTTTGTTAATGTCCCTTGTTTCTGTACTAAGACATTGTCGCACTTCTTTCATATTTTTAGATACTCTTTTAGTTATAGACTTTTGGATATTCTCAGTTGTTCTTGTACAATGACTTTAGGTTCCGAAGATGCAAAAGATTGAGGATTTCCACACTCTATTTTAGTTGATGATTGTTTAGATTTGAAACCTTATTTTCCTAAATGAATATTTAGGTTTGGTGACTTTATAACGATAAAGTTGATGAAGATTAAATTGATGACTATTGGACTTGGTTAGTAAGGGTTGGGTTAAATGGTTCTCCTGCCATAGTTTTAGGGTGGGTGACAATCATGACCATTTGGGTTGTGACAAATATGGTATTAGAGAACTGGGTTCATATATCTCATCGTACAAGAACAGGTCTATTAGAGTCTTATGAAACAGTACGAGACGTCTGTACTTTTCTTTAAGAGGCTACAGGGCTTTAGGAAACAAAATCCCTTTATTTTTTCCTTTCGTTCTATTACTTGATTCCAATTGGTATTTGGTGATCCAAATTGGTAACTAACCCATTCACTTTTATTTCACAGTTGGTGAATACTTGTTTCACCAAAGCAACAACAGCTGCACCCTCAGTAGCACCAGCAAGAGCACCCACACCGGTCACTAGGGCCGGAGTTCAAGGTAGGCCTCGAGTTAGGGGCAAAGCTAGAAGGAGAGGATGAAGGGCAGCACTTGTTAGGGGTAGAGCCCAGGAAACCAGATGACCGGCTAGGCAGAGATCACCGTCTCCTCCCCCATAGCAGAATGCTCCAAACCCTGTCCAGAACAAAGAAGTGGTAGTTGAGGAGGAAGAAGTGGTCATTCCAGAGATTGTGGTGCCAGTACAAAATAGTGCAGCACTGGTGCCTTTGTCTGCGGAAGTGATTCAACAAGTGTTGGGATTTCAGAGTAGCTTGGATGGCAGCGGTACCACTCCAATTATTTTGGCATTTCCATCTACAGCCTTACATCATGCAGCTGTTGTAGCACCTAGAATGAATGAGGGCTCTGAGACCAGAGTATTTCCTCAGCAGGTATTGGGACCGGTGATGACTGATGATGAACATGGCTTATTTTACAAGTTTATAAAGATGAACCTCCAGTGTTTTAGGGTACAGAGTCTGAGGATGCTTTTGAGTTTTTGATAGATTTTCATGAACGTCTACATAAGATGGGTATTGTTAAAAAGTACGATATAGAAGTTGTTTCTTTTCAGCTGTAGGCCAAAGCCAAGCAATGGTAGAGGTCCTTTGTTGAGTGTAGGGCTGCCTAACCTCCGCTTACTTAGGCATAATTTCAGAATGTATTTTTGAAAAAATATATTCCCCGTACTTACCGCGATTAGAAGAAGGATAAGTTCTTAAGGTTAGGACAGGGTGATATGACTGTTGCGTCTTATGAGGCCAAATTTCATGCATTGTCCTATTATTCACTACAATTGATTACTACAGATGAGGAGCAAATCAGGTACTTTGTAAAAGTTTAAACTTAGGAATTCAGATGGTTACCTTATCAATGACGACTTCAGAGAAGTCTTTCCCGGAGGTAGTTGAGTTCACTAAGAAAGCTGAAGCTATTGGGAAACAAGGAGAGGTGAAGATGGAGAATAAGAAGGCTCGGACATTAGGACAGTTCAGTGGTACTTATTCGAAAGGTCATGGTTCTCAAGGTCCTTCTTCTTATCTCTATCATTCAGCCATGCATATGTCTGCGGGGGGCCCATCTAGGGTCAACTATCAACCTTCATAGATAGGAAGTTATACACCTTCTTCCTCTTCAATTCAGAGACCGGCTCTGGGTATCAGGTGCCATGAGTGTGGGGGTTTAGGCCACATAAGGAGGTATTGTCTTAATTTCTTGTTTGTAGGTCAATTAACTCAACAACCAACTTTTAGTGCTCTAGTTCTAGCAGTTCGTGGTAGTGGAGAAAATGGTAGGGGTCGTCCCCAAGGTGGGCATGGTGGCCAGGATGTAGGGAGGGGTAGTTACTAATCCAACCAAGGTGGAGGACAGGTTGGGAGAGGTGGTGCTCAGGCTGGTAGAGGTGGCAGTCAGGGTGGTGATAGAGCCTAACTTTATATTATTTTGGCTCGTCCTAAAGTGGAAACTTCTGATGCTATGATCATAGGTACTATTCTTATCTATAATCGTATGGCTTTTAAATTATTTAATCCTGGATCCACTTTTTCTTATGTGTCTGTGAAATTTTCTTTGGGTTGGGACTTAGACTGTGAATTACCTAATACCCTTATGTATGTTTCTACACCGGTTGGGGTGTCTGTATATGTTGATTAGGTTTATCGGGTGTGTCCTGTGATGTTTATGGAGTAGAAAACTTTGGTAGACTTAGTAATTTTAGACATGGAAGAGTTTGATATTATCTTGGAAATGATTTGGTTGGCTCCTTTATCATGCCATTCTTGATTGTTATGCCAAGACTGTCAATGTAACAATGCCTGAGATGGAAAAATTCGGATGGGAGGATACTTTTAAGCCTACTCCTGTGAGAATTGTGTCCGTTATTCATTCTCAGAAGTTAGTTAAGAGCGGGTGTATGGCATTTTTAGCCCATCTTCCAGAAGAAAGTTCAGTAGCTTTTCCTATAGCTTCGGTCCCAGTTGTGTGTGAATTCTTAGAGGCATTTCCTAATGACTTTCCTGGTATGCTGTATAGACTTAGATCCGGGAACTCACCCAATCTCTATCCCTCCTTACCATATGTCACCAGCAAAGTTAAGGGAATTGAAGTCTCAGTTGTAAAAATTGTTAGAGAAGGAATTTATTCACCCTAGTGTTTTTCCTTAGAGTGCTCCCATTTTGCTTGTGAAAAAAAGAATGGTAGTATGCGAATGTTCATAGATTGCCGTCAGTTGAACAAGGTGACCATTGCAACAAATATCTTTTATCGAGAATAGGTGATCTGTTCGACCAGTTATAAGGAGCGGCGGTGTTCTCCAAGATTTATTTGAGGTCAAGTTATCATCAGCTCATGATTAGGGAGGAGGACATCCTAAAGACTGCTTTTCGAACTCGTTATGGGCACTACGAGTTTTTAGTTATATCTTTCGATTTGACCAATACCCCTGTTGCTTTCATGAGTCTGATAAATAGGAGTTTTAAGTCATTTCTGGATTCTTTCATCATCATCTTCATTGATGACATTTTAGTTTACTCTAAGAGTGAAGAAGAGCATGAAACTCATCTGCGTACAGTATTGGGGTTGCTTAAAGAGAAGCAACTATATGCTAAATTTTTCACGTGAGAGTTCTAGTTGTCTTCAATGTCCTTCTTGGGGCACATGGTATCTAATAAAAGGGTTATGATAAACCCATAAAAAGTTAAAGCCATTAAAAGTAGGGTTAGATCGACCAATGTTCCTAGATTTGTAGTTTTATGGGGTTGGCTAGTTGTTATCATCAATTTGTAAAGGGTTTTGTTGCTGTTGATTCGCATATGATCCGGCTTGACTCAGAAAGAAGTTCCATTTGTGTGGGATGACAAGTGTGAGGAGAGCTTCCAAACACTCTAAACCTTGTTAACTTCAGCTCCAATCCTCACTTTGCCTAAGGAAGAAAAGGATTTCATTGTATTTTGTGATGCTTCACGATTGGGTTTAGGTGTTGTTTTGATGTAGGAACAGAATATAATTGCTTATTCTTGGAGACAACTGAATCCTGATGAGAAAAGCTATCCCACCTGGCGGCTGTGGTCTTTGCTTTGAAAATTTGGAGGCACTATCTTTATGGGGTGAAATGTGAAGTGTTCACAGACCACCGTATTTTGCAGCATGTGTTCACCCAAAGAAACCTGAACTTGAGGCAAAGAAGATGGATGGAATTGATCAGGGACTATGACATCTCAATCTTATATCATCCAGGCAAGGCCAATATGGTGGCAGATGTATTGAGCCAAAAGTCGATAAGCATAGAAAGCCTGGCATGGTTGGAGGTGTTGAAGTACCCATTGTCTTAAGAGGTACAGTCTTTGGCTAATAATTTCTTAATATTGTAGGTGACCATCAAGGGAGGAGTGCTAGCCCATGTATAGGCTAGGTCCACTCTCTTTGATCAGATCAAAAACAGACAGTCTGAGAATAAGAAACTAAACAACCTTAGGGAAAAAGTGTTGCAAGGTGATAATTCAGGGCATTTATGTGTGCCTCGTGTGGGCAACATGATTTCCACTATTCTTGCAGAGGCTCACAACACCAAGTATTCTATACATCCAGGTGCAACCAAGATGTATAAAAACTTGAGACAACATTACTGGTAGAGAAGAATGAAATATGACATTGTAGATTTTGTGATCAAGTGTTAAAATTGTCAACCGATTAAGTATGACCATCGAAAACCTGATGGCACATTTCAAAGGATGTCCATTCCGGAGTAGAAATGGGAAAGAATAACCATGAACTTCGTGGTGGGTCTTTTTAAGACCTTAAGGAAGTGTGAATCTATATGGGTTATCGTCGACCGAATGACCAAGTCGACTCATTTCATTCCCGTAAGGGTAGATTATGATGCGGCTAAATTGGCCATGATTTATATGAAGGAGATTGTAAGGCTCTATGGGTTACCTGTTTCTATTATGTCAGACAGAGGTACTCAGCTTACCTCTAACTTTTGGTAGAAGTTCCAGTCAGAGTTGGGTTTGAGATTGGACCTAAGTACAACTTTCCATCCACAGACCAACGGGCAGTCAAAATGAACGATCCAAGTACTTGAGGATATGATTCGGTCTTGCGTAATGGATTTCAGGGGGTCAATGGGATTAGTACTTACCCTTGTGTAAGTTTTTCTACAATAATAGTTACCACTCTAGTATTGATATGGCTTCTTTTGAAGCCTTATATGGTATAAGATGTAGGTCCCCGATTGGATGGTTTGATGCTTTTGAGGTAAGGCCTTGGGGAATGGATATGCTGGAAGATTCAATGGAGTAGGTAAGGTTTATACCAGAAAAGTTAGTAGCGGCTCAGAGCCGACAGGAAGAGTATGTGGATAACAAGGTAAGAGATGTGAAGTTTGAGATAGGAGAGAAAGTGTTGTTGAAGGTGTTACCCATGAAGAGGGTGGGGTCAGTAACCTATAATCTGGCATTGCCTCCTAGTTTTCTTGGGGTTCATACGGTATTCCACGTATCCATGCTAAAGAAGTACCACGGAGGTGGGGACTACACTTGTTCAATAAAGAACTATCTTACGAAGAAGAACCAATTGCTATATTGGATTGGGATATGAGGAAATTGAGAACCAAAGTTACTCCATCGGTAAAGGTTCAATGGAGGAATCGTACAGTTGAGGAAGAAACTTCAGAGAAAGAGGCGGACATGTGCAAGTGATACCCACACTTATTCATAGACTCAGGTAAATACTCTTGTTTTAGTTGTGCTATTCAGGCTAGTTGTCACTCAAGGATGAACGAGTGATAAATTGGTATCTAATATAATGACCCAATTCATTGTTACGCTGAAATAAGGAGTAGAACCTTCGCTAAATTTTTCCTTAGACAATTTTTAAGAAATTCAGAGTTGGCTTAGTATTAGGTGAATTTTAAGGGTGTAATAATATAAGGGAATCTAGTATTAATGTGAGCATTGGTGTGCGTGTTTGACTTGATTTTTAGATAGAGGATGAGTTAGGAAGCCATAGCAACTTTCGTCCCATAGAACAGATCAATAGAACTCTGATTATAGAGGTTACCGTGAATGGGTTGGTTCACAATATCGTATTTCAAGGAGTGTGTTGTAAAATGGATTGATTTGAAAAGAGGCCCATTCTGCCTTGGGACCGCTGCAGCAGTAAACAAACCACTGCAGTGATGACCTCAATGACACTACGAACCGCTGTAGCGGTAACTTTACCGCCACAGTGGTAAAATGCAATTTTCAGTTTAAAAAACCAGAAACATGTCTTTTCATTCCACTTTTCTGAAAAACGATCAAAGGCTATGGGGAAGGTGATTTTTTTGCAACTTTTAGAGTTTTCATATTTGGAGGTAAGATTCCTTAACATCCTAAACTCAAATTACTTCTAAAATTGTTAGAAATCGCGAGAATCATGTTCATGGTGGAAATTGGGGTTTTAACCCTAAATTATGAACTGAACACAAATTGATAGGAATGGGTGTGAAATTAGTCGTTAATAATCCTAGAGCATTAGAAAATACTAATTAGAGTAGAACTATGGTAGTTCATGCTAAATAAGTAGAATTCATGGGATTTAATGGGTAAAAACCCTAGGATGATGGACTAGGGAAAATGTATGATTGAAATTATTGATTGTCAATCCCTAATGGTTAGAAAGGATGAAATGCTTGAAATGGGTATGTAAATTTGTTGTTATAGATCAAGAATGAAGTGAAAGTGAAAGGAAGGCCAGCTTGTGGCCTAAAGGTGATTTCAATTAAGGATTTAAGGTAGGTTATGGTTTATTTGTAGCAACTAGACTTGCTTGACTCTATGCTTATATGTAAATTGAGTATTCATAATTACCGTCTGGCATGACTTGTGATTATTGACTGCATTTGCATATTCATACATGTTGATGATGATTGTGGTGGTGGTGTGAAGATGAGTTGATGATAGTGATCATGGTAGTGAGACAATGATATTGATAATGAAATTGATAATCTAGAGATCATGTTGATGATAATATTGAGACTGATATTGATGATGATGTTGATGAGATATTGATGATGTGGAGATTAGAAAGAGGTGATAAGTACACCTAACGTACATGTATTTCATCATATGCATTGGATTTACATTATACATCTATTTTGAATGAACATTGTTGACGAATTTACCTAAGTGTTGAACGTGAAATCTTCTACTTTTACTCTTGTAGATATGAAGTGTCATATCTGCAGTTGGTTTTCTCTATTGTAAGTTCTGCCTTAATTGTTGTTTCTTATGTTTGATTTACCTATTTGTATGGTGTTGAGTTGAGTTAGTCTATGATGCCTACCAGTACTTGTTGATGTACTGATTCTACCTGTGTTCTTTTTATTGAGTTCAGAGCGTGTTTCAACATTTAAGATGAGACCTCGACTTTAGCCAGCAGTTCCAGACTTTGATTCAAAGGTGAGCATTATGATCGGGCAGCCATTGAATCATCTTACTTTTGTTCATGTCCCTTGTTTTGGGACTAAGATATTTTTGCACTTCTTTAATATTTTTGGATAATCTTTTAGTTATAGACTTTTGGTTATTCTTGTTGTTCTTGTACAGTGGCTTCAGGTCCCGAGGATATAAAAGATAGAGGATTTCCGAAGTCTATTTTTAGTTGATGATTGTTTAGGTTTGAAATCTTATTTTCCTTAATGAATATTTGGGTTTAGTGACTTTGTAACGATAATGTTGATGAAGAGTAAATTGATGACTATTGGACTTGGTTAGTGAGGGTTGGGTTAAATGATTCTCTCGCCATAGTTTTAGGGTGGTGCCAATCATGACCATTTGGGTCGTGACACCTTGCCTGTCTATAAATAGTGTATAAGAACTGTATATGATGTGTATCAATAGTGTGTTTATGTTATGCATTAATTATACATTGATATACATCTATGACACATTTATTATACATAAAATGTACAACAATGATATATTGTTTATACATATACAATAGGGATACATATACAATAGGGATACTTATTCTACACAACATTGATATAGTTTCTATATGTATGATACATTTTCTATACATATACAATAGTGATACATATTTTAAACAATAATGATACAATTTTTATACATTTGCTGAAATTAGTTTTTAAAAAAGATACAAAAATGGAATTATTTAAAAAGACTAGAAATGTGTATTAAACTTCTTCGGTAGAGAATAAGATAAAGACTCAAATGCACTCACTTTGGTGTAGTGAAAGCTCTTGTGTGAGATGGAGCTGAAAACACATCCTAGGAATCAGATCTCGAATGATCCAGAGGAGAAGGCGAAGAAATCGTGAGTTTCGACGACCACCGGCGGGAAGCATTGTGTCGAAGAAGATGGAATTTGGAAAGTTTGGTCTAAAGAGCATAGAGGAAGTTAGCCTTTTGAAGATAAGAGATTGGGTCAAGTATATTATGGGTTGGATCCAATAATTTTAGGATTCTGTATTATTTTTTGCTTTCTTTTTTCTTTTATTACTTGTCCCATGGCTGGACTTTTGTTTTATTATTGATTAATTAATAAAATTTCTCATAAGATTTCATAAAAATTGCTTAAAAAAAACTTCTTGGGTCAACCGGTCTCAATAATTTCACCTGTATAATCATTTATTTCTTTATCCCAATTTTTTAAGAGATCAACTTTTTTGTTTGTTCATAAAATGATGAGAATACAAATATTATTAAGTCACATATTTAAATATCAAAATTTGAAAATATTTTAAAATCAATAAAATCATGTTAACTCAAAAATAAAAATATTGTCATATAAGGGGAAGTGGTCTTAACCACAATTATATTACACAAATATTACTTTCACATGGATATTAAAATTTGAGAAGTATTACTTTTACACAGACTTTTGAGATTTATAGATTCAATCAGTTAAACTTCATTAAACTCTTCAATCAATATCAAAAAGATATTATGACATTTTAGAGATTTATTTTGGTTTGAGTGTAAAGTAAAATAAAAATTAAATAAAGGGAACCAAAAGTTTCTTGATATTTTAGTATTACACATATAATTCTACTATTAATATGTTTGACATTTATTAGTAATAATAATTCTACTATTAAGGTGTTTGACATATATTAATCTATACTATATATAAAGTGTGAAGGTCCTTAGAAATGTTGTTTGAAATTTTTACCCTTCATTAAAAGACTCAACAATAGACAAAATCGTCTTTTTATTATTTTCTCAAATTATTATTTCATTATTTTATAATATTAAATATTGACTAAAATAAATTACATGAAAAATTTCGATCTTCCTAAATATATGGAAATTAAGAATACTAAATATATTACTCAAATAATTATCATTCAATCATTCTCCTAATATTTACAACTTTCAACCAACTAAAATTTGGTTATTGTTATAAACTAATAAAGAAAAGACAAGTATAATAAGGGAGAGAAGAGAGGAGACTTCTTTATTTCTCTTTTAAGAATCAGGGATGGATTCAAAATGATTTACAATGAATAAAACCCCTCTATTTAAAGGGAAAAATTCCTCCTAATATCTCCAAGAGATAGACATTCCCTATCTTGATAAACATTTACAATATCTTGATAGATACTCACTATATCTTTATAGATACTTAATATATATTAATAGACATTCACTATAATATAAATACATTTATAACACTCCCCCTTGAATGTCTAATTGATAGATAATGTGCCTCGTTAAAACCTTACTAGAAAAAATCCATTGGGAAAAAAAATCTAGTGAAGGAAAAAGAGTACATATCTCTAATAATACGCCTTTTGGCTGCCTCATTAAAAACTTTACAAGAAAAATCCAGTGGGGCAAAATCTTGAAAGGAAAAAAGAGTACAACGCGTATTGGCTCCCCCTGATGAGAACATCATTTCAAAATCTTGTATCTTTACATTCCAATCTTGTGCATCATCTTCTAAAAAGTTGTAGTAGGTAGAGACTTTGTGAATGAATTAATCATATTATCACTCGAACAAATCTGTAGCACGTTGATATCACCATTCTTTTGGAGTTCATGTATGTAGAAAAACTTTTGGCAAAATGTGCTTCATTCTATCTCTTTTTATGAATCCTCTCTTTAGTAGAGTCATGTATGTTGCATTATCTTCATATAAGATTGTGGGTATTTTGTCACCTTTCAAACAATAATTTTCTCTTGAATGAGATGTATTATTGACCTCAGCCACATACATTCTCGACTTGCTTTATGAATAGCTATCATCTTAGCATAATATGAATATCATGTATACATGGTATGACAGTAACCCTTCATGACAATAGGTAATATGTTTTTATCGAACCATTATGTCGATCATATATGAATATCATGTATATTCAAAAACTTGACAATATGTGTTAGTATAAATACATTCATACAAGGGCTTTCAATTGCAATATGCAAGTGATCTACTTCACTATCTCCATGTAGGAGTAAAACTCTATCATGCTCATAGTTGTGGAAAGATGTATAAATGCATCAATTGCACAAGATATGGTACTTCAGGATCCAATCCAATTCTGCATGTTTCTTATTTAAGCAAATAATCTATTGCTTTTGAAAACTCTTCAAGAGTTTCAATAATATTCAAATCATCAATTTATCCCTTATAAGTATTCTAAATAAGTTTCCCAGAAACTATTATATGTTTCAGGCATTTTGAATCCTTTGGGAATTTCCATATCGATTTTGTTAAGTGACAATATTCAACATTAAATATGTGACATCTTCTAGTGTCTGGACTGCAAGTCAAATAAGTTTTATGCTTACCAAAAGACATCCTTTCATGTCACTTGATAAATATTTCTACATCAGCATGCTTTAATATATGTAGAATTTAGATCCTCATAACCTTTCACAATATTGTGGCATATTGTATTAAAGATATCATTGATGATACATCATTTTGTATCGGTTCGCAATGTGACATAACATTTTGAGATCTCATCACTTCATTATTTTCAGGTACCTGAACCTCTCATAAGGTTTCATGAAGTGTTATGTCGTAAGTTCTTCAAAAGCACATCCTTTCCTTATTATGATCATTTGCTCCTTATCCTTTTCAAGGATTATCTCATTTGGAACCGATTATGATCTACCATGCTGCATGCATGTAGTATACTTTGTCTTTCAGGGACATTCAATTGGACCATTTACAGGTAAATATGAGATCAATTTTGGGTCAGCAAATGCTCCTAGCATTTGAACTTGAATTATCTTTTGAATGAGGATCTGATGATAATTCCTAACATATTTCATAGTTGCTTGTTATCTCCCCCTTATGTTAGGAAAACTGACTTACCTCCTATATCTTCTTTGAGGAATCCATTTTTGTGCATCATGGCATATTCATTACTCATATACCGCACATCAAAAATTACTAGATGTAATATTTGATTCCTGACCTTGAAACAATTGAGAGGGGAAATGAACCATAATTTATTGGTCTGATGCATATAAATGTTATAATATGTGATTATCATATTTCATACCAATCACATGAAGCTTTGTTCTCATAAGCAATAATTCAACTATTTATTGGAGGCATTCAATGCCAAACCAACATTATCAAGATGAATTGTCTTGATTACACAATTTGAAAATTATGCTCTTAACTCAATTTATATTGAGCAAGCAACTTTTTGAATGTCAAACTGTAGGTTGACAACAAACGTACATGTATTCATTTTATGGATGCATCTATTTAAGATATCACATAACAGGTGAATGGGCCCATATTCACCTTTTATACTTTTCAAATTTTAAGGGATCCAATCCCAACATTAGTTGGTCCAACCAACTTATCGCGAGAACAAGCAACATACAACAATTATTGAAGAATCTTCTAGTTCTTCATTACATGTCAATACTCAATGCACATCTTTGAAATGTCATAATCGTTCATGTCAACTTATAAACTTATTTATAATAGCAAACTCCAAGTTTACCATGACATGTGCTTTTTGCTTTAGTAAATTTCAGATTTACTATTACATAATTTTATATCAATTAACTAGAAGTTTATTGTAGCATGTGATTTAATCATGCTCGAATAATTTTTCATATTCATGTTTCTTATCATAGTAACTTGGAGATATTCAATCTTTCAATTACTTTACCTATTCTAGAGGTGGGTTATGATATCTTTACAACCAAGAACACATTCGAATTTATAAGTTTTACTAAATACAGTCACATTCACCCTAGGGTATAGATCTGTATCTATAACAATCGAAATTCTCATTCCCCAGGAATGGAATATAATCGTTCCTTATGCATATCAAATTATGATAGCTGATAGCCTCTTTAAAGATATTACTACTTCAATATCAAATCAACATATAATATAGAGAATTTTTCTCTCACATATCTTATAATCATAATAAGCTTGTGAAAATATCATCACTTTAGATGATTATTATCATATTGTCCCTCCACGCTTTTATTTGTACATTCAATCACTTGTATTTTTTCAGACATATTATGTATTGCTACCACATTCACTTCAGGGAATGGAGCATACTTAATGGACAAGTTTCATGACTTTTCATCAAAAGTATATTATTTTGCCTTAGCCATCATTATATATCATCAATATGGTGCATTGAGATTCAAACTCAACGTCTTATCCACATAAAGGCGTCTTAGGCATAAATCGATGGGACTTAAACCCAACATCTAATCATCCCTTTTACCAATATTGTTCTTCGAGAACAAATTTAAAACATAAATGGTTCCAAACCAATTTTTTTTCCTCAGATCCCATGAATCCAACAGAGTTGTATCAATTAGTAGCAAACTGTGATATTCAATATATTTCTTATGGGTCTTTCTATCATGTGAAAGCATAATTTAGATAACTTAAATATTGCAAAATAAGTCTCCATAATTGACAAAAATAAGTATGGATGTCGTGTATCCAGAAAGCTTTTATGCAATTCCTTGTCATGGAAAAACTCAAATTCTTGACATGTAATAACATATATAAGTCTACTGGATTGACTTGAGGGAATATTAATAATACCGAAAAAATTTACCTACCTTTATTCTTAATTTGCTAAACATGGAAAAGTAGTATGCCAAAGGAATATCAGTCCTTCTGGCCATAATTCATTAATACTTACCGTGAAAGTTAACGCTTTAGAATGAGGAAATTTTCCCCTTTCAAATCTCACGATTTTGCTGGTAGAGTCTCGTGCTGATAACGTGTTATAAACTAATAAAGAAAAGACAAGTATAATAAGGGAGAGAAGAGAGGAAACTTCTTTACTCCTCTTTGAACAATGAGGGATGGATTCAGGATGATTTACAATGAATAAAACCCCTCTATTTATAGGGGAAAATTCCTCCTAATATCTCAAAGAGATAGACATTCCCTATCTTGATAAACATTTACAATATGTTGATAGATACTCACTATATCTTGATAGATACTCAATATATCTTGATAGACATTCACAATAATGTAAATACATTTATAACAGTTATTGAAAAGTTGTCGAATATTAATATGGTACTTGGACTTTAAAAACCTAAAATGTATATACTATTTGTGATTATGTCTTTTCTTTGTATAGGTTTAGGATATTTTATTTTATTTTCTTTAAATTTTTTTATTTCTTGCGACTTGTCATAAAAGAAATGGAGAACCATAATATGCACAGTACCTATAACAAGGAAATTGCATATAATAGGGCATCATAAAGACAAAGAAGAAACAATACAATTGAGATTAGAACTTTGACAAGAAAAGAATATAAGATGCTCTACTAATAATTATTTAGACCGAATTTATTGAACAAACATTAGATTTTTAGCACAAGTTGAATTACATATAAACTGGCTAAAGTTATTAGGAATCGATAATGATTAATTTTTTATTCTTCCAATTATGAAACACTTAGGATTCGTTTGGACATTATTTTTTAAAATAATATTTTTCAAAAAAATAATGTTTGGTTATACATACATTGTTGCTTTAGTGGAAGAAAATCTCAAAAATTATTTGATCGAAATGGACTATTCTTAATATTTTTAGTGGATATGAAACGGAGGGACATGTGATTTTATATGGGGGGGTTTTAAAATAAAAGGATGGGCAAAGCCCATTTATTGCAAACCAAAAATGAGTACATGACCCAATCCAAAAGGATCCAGGCCCAAAATCAAAAAAGACAACAAACCTAAAAATGCGGAAATGAGAAAAAATAAAATAAAAGTAGCTAAGAAAAAAAAGAAAAAGCTATTGAGGTCAAGGAAGCTTCTAGGTGTTAACCCATCTTTAACCTCAAGGCTCCTTGTTCATTGCTGCCATTAAATCCACCAAGATGTTGGAAGTCATCAATGAACATCAACAAAAATGCACAAATGCAGATCCCCAATTTCAGAAGTTGTTTTGAGTGTGAAAATGGAGCTTGGGGGTATTTCACGAGAAATTCTTTAAATCTCACAAGCGTCACAAAACTGGACCCATTGAGGACCTCTTCAGCTCTATAACAATCCAGAAAAGCGACTTGGATCAGTTAATCTGCAAAAGACATTTTCGTGTAATCTATATGAAGATTTGGGAAGGATTTACCCTTATGCCTTCTTTCCCCACAGAATGAACCTTATACGAGATTAATACCACTACAAAGGTCCAAAAACACAAGAGATTCATCCTTCACACTCTTTTGAACTCCATCTCCAATGTTGAAATAGTGACTAAGTTTGCTCAAAGATCGATTCAAGTATTTCACTATTGATCCCTTTGTGTGATATCCTATGTCGTATAATTTATATTTTGGTACTTTGTTATGAGAATGTTTGGAACTTGATGCTTTTCCAAAGTGATTATTGATCTTCCTTTGACTGGTACCTCCTGAAGGGTGTCATATTTTTTAATAGTTGTACCTGCAAAATCAAAAAACTCGTTAGCAAAAAAATCGGCCAGGCTGTTTCCTTCTCTATAAATGTGTTGAACCTACACCATTCTATTCTCTCTCAGGTGGTTTATCCTCTTGATCTCTAAAATTATGCTCCATGGTACTTCCCACATGCCATCTAATACTTTCTTTAATGTTAAAGAATCAGTCTCCAGAATGACTGGTACGAGATTGTTGACAATACAAAATTCCAGTCCAATTCTCATAGCTTTAGCTTTTGTTGATAGGATAGTGCCATCACCTACACCTCTTGTCTCTGCATAAATAAATTTCCATTCACATCTCTAATACAAAAGGCATTCGAGCTTGGCCCTAGATTTCCTTTGGTAGAACCATCACTATTACATTTAAAGCTTCCTACCTCAGGCATGCTCCAACGTATGACTTTGTAATCCAATTTGGGGTTGTATTCTTCAAAAAAGTTGACCATCTATGGCCAAAAAGTGGGTATCCCTTTCAACCAAGGATACCTACTAAAAGCTAGCAGGTGCAGATTTCTGTTTATTTCCAGCAATATTGGGTGATTTGACATTCTTTCTCCATGTAAAATCTTATTCCTTCTCTTCCATATCTTCCACAAAATGAGACCAGGCATAGCCTTATAAAAAGTCTTCAGTTTGAATACACAGTCATTTTCCCACCATTTAAAGATTGTTTGTTTAAGTTGAACCAAATGGTCCTGATAAACCAACTGCATCTGCAAAAAACTTCCAAGTTCTATTAGCAGCAGGACACTAAATAAATAAGTGTTCAATAGTCTCATGTCTATCAGAATCACAGCAGCAACATTTAAACTTATCTGCAACTCCAATCCTTACAAGAAAATCCCCAATAGGTATTCTCTTTTTCCACAATCTCCAAAAGAAAAAGGATATTTTGAAAGGAACCCCTTTTATCCAGATCTCCTCCATTCTTTTTAGATATTCTCCTTGTGTCTCATGAGTTCCCAAGAACTAATTACTGAGAACTTACCATTACTATTCAATATCCACCAAGGTCTGTCCCATCCATTTATTTCTTCAATCATACTTATTTCTTTAGAAATCTTATTACATACCTTTTCAGTAAACATTTGTTGTATCAGTGGTTCATTCCATCTCCCTTGAATCATGAGTTCCTGCACATCTTCTACATTAGAAACATCAATGTTATCTACAGGCTTATAATAATATAAGGCACCTAATTTAGTCCAATTATCAAACCAAATGCTTGAATGACCACATCTAGACTCCCACCAAATCTCTTAATCCACATAATCTCTAGATTCTAACATATGTTTCCATTCTTGAGACCCCCTCTCCATTCAATAACTTGAGGCCAGTGTCTTTTACAATATTTATTCCACATAAAATTAGTCTACGTAGACTTCTTGGTTCTAAAAATCCACAAAAGCTTAACAAAAAGAGCTTTAGAAACGTTAAATAATGACTTGAAACCCAAACCTCCTTCTTTGGGAAGACATATCTCCTCCCAAGCAACCCAATGTTTGTTCCTCCTCTCCTCATTAAAAGACCATAGAAATTTTGTGAAAATTCTATGGAATTCTAATATAACACATTTAGGAGGAACCATAGTAGATAACAAATATATAGGCATACTTTGTTATACATTTTTGATCAAAACTGCTTTACCACTAAAAGATAGCAATAAACCTTTCCAAGCTTTCAGCTTGTTTTGCATCTTTTTGATAATCTCCATAATATATGCCTTTCTCTTCTTAGCATGTCCAATTGGACATCCCAAATAAGTAAGAGGAAACTTACCCTTCTGAAAACTAGTGATGGACTCAAGTTATTGTCTAGCAGAATGTGGTGCCTTGTTATACATATAAAATAAACTCTTTTCTTTATTAATCAGCTGTCCAGACTACTTCTTATATTCTTGTAAAGTCTTCCTAACCAATTGCAGTGACTTCTTCTCGGCAGCTACAAAAATAATAGTGTCATCTGCATAAGAAAGATGGTTAATATTATCACTCCATTTAGGTAATCCAAATCCCTTGAATTCCTTGTTGTAGAACAAGTTATTCAATGCCTTAGATAACACCTTTGCAGATAAAATAAATAGAGCAGGGGATAAAGGATCCCCTTGTTTGACCCCTCTTGATAAGTGGAAAAAACCATGAGCTTGTCTATTAACGAGCACTGAGTACCAATTGTTGGCCACCATCCTCCATATCTTATCAACAACCCTTCTATCAAAACCCATCCTTTCTAGCACATTTATTAAGAAATTTCAGTCCACCCTATCATAAACCTTTACCATATTAAGCTTTATCACAGCATTAGCAGGCTTTCCTCTCTTCCTGATATCAGAAATTATCTCTTGAGCCAGCAAAATATTTTTAGTGATGCTCCTTCCTTTAATAAAATTATACTGATTCAAAGAAATAATTCTAGGCAAACTACCTTCTAATCTGTCATGAAGAACCCTGAAAATTACCTTATTAATAAAATTGCTTAGACTAATAGGTCTTAGATTTGAAAAATTCTGAACCACCTCCTTCTTAGGCAACAAGACCAGATTAGTATGAGTAATTACTTTAAGCAAAGTAAAGCCATTAAAGAAAGCATGAACAACAACAATTCTATCTCCACCTACAATATCCTAGTAATATTGATAGAAAATACTTGTGAAACCATCTGGCCCACTAGCACTATCTCCATTTAATTCAAAAACTACTCTCTTAATTTCCTCTTCAAAAAAAAGTAAATTAAGAGTATTCTTTTTAGCCTCAGAAATAACATTGGGACTCAAATCAATCAAAGAAGCATCACTAACTTCTGAAAACCCTATAAACTGATCCTTATAGAAATCTATTGCTTCTTCAATCAGTTGATTGTTTTCTTCATTCCAACTGCTATCCATTTTCCTCATCTTTGTAAGAGAGAGCCTCTTCCTTCTACCATTCACTAGGCTATGAAAGAACCCAGAATTTTTGTCTCCTTCAATGAACCATTGAACCCCAGCTTTCTGCCTCCAATATTCCTCTTCAAAGTGCAAATAATTTAGTAATTCTGCATGAGCTCTCTTTAGAACTACCTTGTTAGCTATTGTAGGTTGCTCTTCAAACAAATCCTTTTTAATTCAGACAATTTCTTCCGTAATAATGAGCGGCTTGAAAATGTCCCCATATCTATCTCTGCTCTAAGTAGCCAAAGAAAATTTGGTATTCTTCATTTTTTGCTTCAAACTAATAAAAACATCATTTGAACCTGCATCTACCCAATTGCTCCTCACTATATCTTTGAACTCATCATGTTCAGCCCAAAACTTTAATAAAATAAAAGGCCTGCTGAAATACTCTAGTTGGACTCCACAAGTAAGTAATAGATGACATGGTCAGACCCAGTCCTGGTAAAATATTGTAATTCAAATCCTCCTAATAGATCCAAAAAACTTGATTAAAGATAATTATATCAAGTCTTTTAAAGATACATGCTTCATCAGCTCTTTCATTCCACCAATTAAACAACTGCCTTTAAAATTAATGTCAAATAACTCACAAGAATTAATACAGAAGGCAAAGTCCTCATATTCATGATGTAGAACAGGTAGACCACCAATTTTCTCTTCTGGACCTAGGATCACATTAAAATCACCTTCCACAAACCAAGGCAAATTCAAAGTATGACCTATAGAGTAAATATCTTCCCATAAAGCTAATCTCTCAACAACATCACATTTAGCATATACTAAAGTAGTAATTATAACCTTTCCATCCTGAAGAGTTAATTACAGGGTCAATTGTTATTCTGAATCAGAAAAAACTCCAACTTAAATGTGCTCCTGAATAGATACCCGAATCTTCCCATTGATGTTGAAATTCGCATACTACATACCTAACCTTATCTTGTACCTATGTATCTAATTGACTTCATGAAATGGTTCCATCAAAGCAATAAGAAAAAATTTATGATACCTGTGAAGCATCTAAACTCTATGGAAAGCATTTTGAGTTCTCACAGACCTAATGTTCCACACCAAGGCTTTGTAATTCATTTAGAAGTATTTTTAACTCCCCTTCTAGCAATCACCCTTGTTGGCTTACTGCTTGTGTCAATTTTATTTTTTTGCTTCTTTTCTTTTGACACTATCTATGGAGAAAGCCCTGCTTCTCTTTGAATCTGTGAGATGTTTTACATGCTGTCAACTTCTTCACTGTCTTCTAACTTTTTCTCATTCTTAACCATGTTGCTGCTATATTCAGGCTCATGTGTAACTAATGGGATACCACATCATGCAGGGCTTGCATTGGGGAGTTGGACATGTGATACACCACAACTTGATTATCAGGTAAGTCTATTAATACTTTACTAATCTCTGCTGCTTCTGGCTGCTTTGTTGGATAATAACTGATTTATGACACTTGTACCCCCTTATCCCCCTCCTTTGAATTCATCTGGAACCATCACTTGTAATGGTACATGATATGCTGCTTGAGACAAAACTTGAATATCCTGTACTCCCTCTTTCTCTAAATCCTATTCTATATTCTGTTGATGTAAAGAAAGTTGATGCTCTTCAATTGTTTTTCCTTCACCTTTTTCATTGCTTCATCTTAGTTGATGTTCCAGGTTTACTTAATTATTGTTGATTCTGCAAAAGCTGTTATTGGTATTGTAAAGCAGTATCTACTGCTTCTGGGTTGGATGTATCTGTTGAACCTCCTGTTATGCTTACAACTACCCCTTTTTACAGATCTCTTAACTGATGTCTCTACATAGTCTGTTGCTACTGTGATGTAGCATTGCTGTTCTTTATCATAAATGTTGTTGCATTTATGCCCCCATGTGTATATCCTAGTTCCTTTGTGATATGATTGATGGTTGCTAATTCGTCCTTTGTAAAAGAATGCAACAATTTTTTTCATTACTTCTCTTTGTGTCATCTGCTGTTGACTTACTATTTCCTTGTATGTTATCATTCTTACTGCTGGTGTTGTTTTCTTGTAAAGCTTGTATCTGTACATCATCTTTGATATTATCATGTTGTGGTTGTTGTTGATCTCTCTCACTCCTATTTGCTTTTAATTGATTGTCACCTAGTTGTATTTGTTGCTCTGTCTCCAACTTGCTCTCCTCCTCCTTATTTTGTACATTCCTAATCCTAGAATCTTTTCCATCTATTCCATTTTCCTTTTCATCATCTTGTAGTACATCAAAGGAATTTGTTGTGCTGACCTCTTTGTTATTCATCACCGTTTTTTCATGTTCCTCAGAAATCAACTTAGTAGTGCCTTTGTCTAATTTAAATCTTCAACTGGTGGGATTCCACTTTGAAACAAAAATCTTTCCATTTATCACCCTCTTCAGTACAGGAACTGATGATTGTTCTTCACCTTTACCCTTTTTCTCTTCCTGCCATTCCTCTTCAAATGCCTTCTTTAATTCAGTATGCAGGCTTCTACATTCAGCTTTTTCATGGACTTGTAAGTTGCAAGTCTGGCAATATTTTGGCATCAAATTGTATTGTATCCTTATCTTCTGAACCTTAGCTTCATTATTCTTGTTATTTAATATCTCAAGCTCTACATACTTTGGTAACTTCGCAGCCAAGTCCACTTGGACTTTAACCCTTGTACAACTTGGATGGGTCTTATTAATTGTAGCCATATCTAGGTGGATAGTCTTTCCCACAGCAATAGCTACAGAAAACAATGATTCCTTTACAAAAAAAAAATGGGCAAGAGATCAGGAAAAGAGATCCAAGCCATTGCTTGGGTTGTCTCCTCACTTGGTTTAAAATTGACATCATAAATGAGGGGCCTCATTTGATATGCCACTCCATCCTTTCCAGTAATATAATAAATATTTTTAGACATCATGTTTACAAAGTCCTCCATTAGATTAAATCACATTAAAATGTGTCTATGCCTAAGCAATCCAATTTTGTAGTCCCTCTTCACCTTACATTGCTTTGGTATTTGAATCCTGAGGTCTTCCAATTCCGGCCATCCATAAGAAAATTTACCAATCACTACAAATTACAAATCCTTGATGACATTCATTTTTTGTACCTCTTCTTCCGTCCAAGTGACCCGTGGTACCCCATTCTTGTATTCCACTGGCTTCATGACAATTGAATCACTTAAATCATTGTTATCGAATTTTGCATTTGCATTTGGCTTCATCAAATCAACATACTTCATTTTAGCTATATTCACATCTTCATAACACTTTGTCTCTCAATATTTTCAATGCTAGGCAAACATTTAGGTTTGATAGGCAAACCTGACTTTTAAGGCAAATTAGCATGGTAAAGTTCTGAAAAATTAGTTGGAGAAATAAAAAAAAGCACTAGGCCAGTTGCATTTGACTGACCAGTGTCAGCTCTAGCCATGCTAGCGGCAGTGACGTGGCTAGGTTAGAAAATCGTCGACGGCTAGGGTTTTCAGCATTCAATATTTTATATGTTGGAAGGACTGTTTAATAGAATTTGTGATTGTGTTAAATCTAGCTATATTGTTTTCTTTGTTTGCTTGTTTCCAGGTTTCTCTTTTCCTCAAATTTAGAAAAAAGTTTCAATTTTTGAAGTTTGAAGTTGTGAATTGATGATATACATTTGTGTTTTTTTCTCAGCAACATCAAGAAGAAGGTAGATTTATGATTTTATTTTGTTATTTCAGTTGCCTTTACTAATTTTTCAAAAATATATTGCAACAACCAATGTCAAGTACAAAATAATAGTTCATACTAAATATTCTGGTATAAATGTGCAACGCACATTCCCATAGACTAGTCTAATAAAAATAAGTATTGAGTGTTGCAGTTGTATATAATATAATATCCTTGTCTTTTAGTTTGACTTTCTAAGAAGTACTCCCTCTGTCCAACAATAATTATTCATATTACTAAAGATAAATGTCCAATAATATTTGTCCAATTTGAAAAATTAATAGATAATTTACCTAATTCTATCCATTTTACCCCTGCTAGTAAATACTATTCATCACTCAATGAATTTTCCAAAGCATTAAATTTATTATATTCAAGGGTGATATAGTAAAATTATCCCTATTATTTATTATTTCTTAACATGTGTGTCAAGTCAATAGTGAATAAGTACTGTTGGACGGAGGGGGTACTTCATTCGTTCCTTTTTAGTTGTCATGATGAGACTTTGCACAACAAGAAATATTAATTAGGAGTGCAATTTGACTCATATACCTCTGATTAATCTTTATGTATATTTGTGTCTATTAATTCTATGTCACGATCCAAAAATTCAGGTCATGATGGCACCTACTTTAACCCACCAGTAGGTAAAACAAAACCATAGCCCAAAATGATGAGTAATGGGCTAACATGAGGAAGAAGGAAAACAGGGTTGAAACAGTAATTAAGAGCAACCATAAGGGAAGATATATAGGCATAGCATACAAAAAAGAGGGGAAGGGACAAAATGTACAAAATGAGTCCTCCGAGACCTGGTAAGGCCAATACAAGAGACATTATACACAAGGAGTACTAGACAAATATCAGAATATACAAAGTAGTCTCCGAATATACAAAATAAGATAGTACTAAAACACAAGGAGATGGATCAGCTCCGGACGCTGAAATCTCACCCAAATCTCTGGTCAGCAGCTACACTAGAGGTTGGCGTCAATGGCGATGGCTCATACTAGGATTTGCATTAAGAAAAAAGATGCAGAAGTGTAGTATGAGTACCAAAATACGAGGTACTCGGTAGGCATTATAGGCCGACTGAGCTCAATTAAACTAAAAGCATAATAACGTGTGAATCTATACTAAGAGGCAATAAATAAGGGCCAAAATGAAAAAATCACAGGCTATGCTAAGCAAATGTGGAAATCATATGAAAATAACTCCAAAATGGAAAATAAATGCCTAGCTATAACCAAACTGGACCCTCATAAGCCCAGAAGGTACACACAATAAAATAAAATCCAACCGAGCCTTCATAAGCACGGTGGGTGCAACCAAGGGGTAATACTAATATAAGGCCAAGTATAACAATAAGGAAAGTATAAACGAGCCAAGATGTGCGATAAACGTACTGTATATTCTTCCTCCAGTCATAACCATAAATCCTACCAGTCTCAAACCAAATTTACAACCTAGGGACAATAATAATGAATGTTGGACTCGAACCGAAACTAATAAATAATAATCCACAATACTAAGTGCCAAACTTGAACCAGAACAATTAGATAATAATCTGCAATACCAGGTTCCGGACTCGAATCGGAACTATTAGATAATAATACTCATTATTAGGTGTCGAACTTGGATTAGAATTATTAGATAATAATTAGTAAATCAGGCGCCAGACTCGAACCGAAACTAAATGTGCAACAAGTAGTAATAATCTAGAGTTCTAATGTAACCCAAGTCTTACTAGTCCCTTTTTCCTATTTTAGAAGGCCAATTCTTTTTAAAAAATGCAAAGCTCTATTTATTAAGTTGAAAACCGCGATCTAAGGTCAAAATATAACAATACCAAGGATACCGAGGCTAACGAGCACTAAATGACAAACAAGTCAACCAAATTCGGGTAACCAGCCTCTCGAAGTAATCCTATAACTATTTATGTCTAAAAGGGCCCTATCCTAAAGTAACCTATTTTAAAAAGGGATAATAAAGCTAACTACAAGTCCCAAAAACCCAACCTAAAAGGCAAGCATCGACCCAAACCTAGTCTAAGGCATCTAAATTCCGACCCAAGACCCTAAGTATGTTAGGTCAAGCCCTAAAGGTGAAGCAACTACCAGCTTAAGGGAATTCAAGGCCGGAATCTATGCTAAAGCCCCGTAATCAGCTAAAGTAATTAGGGATTGACTAAACTGTTGTACAAACCACAATAACCCACCAAATATTAGCACAATACCATACTAATAACATAATAGAATAAAGTCAAAAGAAAGGTGAGCCTGGCCTACCTGGATGCTCCCGAAAGCACTTAAAACCCTCTAAATCAGAGTTTTACCCTTTCAAAAAGCCTACGAATGCTACCATGCTATCAAAATAATAATCTAGATGTCAAGACGAGAACAACGATACCCATATTACAAATTTATACTTCGGGTCAGAAATCGGGCTAAAAATAGAATAGTGGGGCACGCCGACGAAATTGAGAATTGAGTCCGTCACTAGGTCCCTCTTAGCTCAAGGATCACTTGCTCCAAAATTGAGCATAATCCGAGCTTAATAACAGCCCCAAAATAGTCCCAATAATAGTCATCAAGAACCAATTAACAAATTAAGTCAAAATTAGACTGAAAACTTATAGGGAAATGATGGAAAAACGATTGCTTACGTCACCAAACTAGCCCCAGCTTCAATTCAACGTTCCCATACTATTTTTAGAGTTCCAATATTTAAAAATGATGTTTACACTTAGAGAAAATAGAGCTGAAAACGAAGAAGAAAACATATATATAATATACAGCGCTGGTCGCTTAAGCGACCACCGCCAATATGGATAGCCTCCTCTTAAGCGGTTCTTAGCTGCTAAAGTGGCTATTTCTTAAGCGGTCTCCAAGCCGTTTACGCGGCTGCACCAGCTTCTTAACACCAATAATTTTTGCTAAGTCCAAAAGAACTCTGATCTGGTGATCCAGATTCATTTGGAACCCCATGCACGAAAACAAAATATGCCAACATTTCAAATCGACATTCTAGACTCAACGAAACCATCAAAATTTTCAACAAAGATCATTTCGACAAAAGTGGGTCCCACACCTAATATTCTATTTTTACCAAATTTCAACCAAAAGCCCAAAACGCGCTCGGAAGCCTCAGGACCCAGACTAAGGGTCCATCTAGCCTAAAATCAATATTTTAAAGCTAACAAAACTGTCAGAATTGTCATTCGAGGCTATTACCTGCTGTTTTGACCCGAGACCATTTTCTCAACACCAAGAGCTCCAAAATAGGGAAACTAGTATAAAAACCAAACGAACGATCGGAGAATCGAATTGTCAGTATCAGCAAATCAAAAATGACCTAGGACAGCTATAGGAAAGCTCTACAGGCTAGGAAGCATGAAAAAGTGGAAAATAACCTAGAGGGTCATTACAACATCCACTACTAAAAGGCCTTTCGTCCGCAAAAGTAAAGAGTTAATAAGTACCTGAAGGCTCGAATAGGTAAAGATATTGGGTCTATATATCATGCTAGGTCTCTTAAGTAGCCTCCTCGACTAGACGTTGTCTTTATTGAACCTTAACTGCAGGAATCTTCCTGGAATACAACCGTCTGATATCTATGGCTAGAATGGAAACTGGCTCCTCTGTGAAGGTCAACCTGTCATCCAACTGAACTGAATCCCACTGGAGCACGTGAGACTTATCTTGAATAAAGCGTTGAATCATTAACACATGAAAGACTGGGTTAATAGCTGAAAAGGCTGGAGGCAAGGCTAACTTATAGGCTACCTCCCTAACTCTCCAAAGAATCTCAAATGGTTCGATATACTTGGGGTTGAGCTTTCCCTTCTTCCCAAACCTCATCAAGCCCTTCATGGGTGACACTCAAAGGAAAACCCGATCACCAATTCCAAATCTCAAAGAACGAAGCCTGCGGTTAGCATAACTCTTCTGCCTACTCTGAGTTGCCCGTACCCTATCCTGAATAACCCGAACTCTATCCAATGACTCTCAAAGCAAATCAGAACCTTTGTGGCCAAAACTCTGAAGTCTCAAACCAACCAAAAAGAGATCGACACCGCCTACCATATAATTCCTTGAATTGTGCCATCTGAATGCTTGAATGGTAGCTATAATTGAAGAAAAATTCCACTAAGGCTAGAAATTACGCCCACTGACCTCCAAAGTCCATAGCATAAGCTCAGAGCATATCCTCCCAAACCCAATAGTCTGCTTCGACTGACCATTAGATCTCAAAATACCCTCAGAGTCTAAGGTAGCCCTCCTAGACTCTCCCATCCATACCTGATCTCGAATACCACACAACTGACAATCCTCAAACTGTCGATCTCGAATTTGCTCATATAAGGTAGACCTAGCCTCAACACTAGCAAGAATCTTCCTCGAGTCTAAAATATCAAGCCAAACCAACTTGTTGGCTAAGGACTGAATGTCTGAGGCCAACGATCGCTCTGAAATGGAAAGAAAGGCCATGCTCCCTATACTCACCACCTTCTAGCTCAAGGCATCCACTACCACATTCACCTTGCCCGGATGGTATAGGTTAGAGAGGTCATAGTCCTTCAGCAACTCAAACCACCTGTGCTATCTTAAATTAAGATCATTCTGAGTCAGGATGTACTGAAAACTATGGTGATTGGTGAATGTCTCACAGTGAACACTATAAAGGTAATGCCTCTAAATCTTAAGTGCAAAAACTATCGCCACCAACTCCAACTCATGAGTGGAGTAGTTGCACTCGTGAACCTTCAGCTATCTCGAAGCATATGCTATAAATCGACCCTATTACATCGGAACACAACCCAAACCAACACTTGAAGCATCACAATATACTATAAACCCCTCGCCCTCAACTGGAAGAGTCGGAATAGGACCTGAAGTACACAAGGCCTTGAGCTTCAGAAAGCTCACCTCACACTCGTCGAACCACTAAAATGAGACCTCCTGCCTAGTCAATTTGGTCATAGTTGTTGCACTAGAGGAGAATCCCTCAATGAACCATCTGTAGTATCCTACTAACCTAATAAAGCTGCGAACCTCGGTCAAAGATGTGTGGGCCTGGCCTAATCACGAACTACCTCAATCTTCATCGGGTCTACCATAATCCCATTCTTGGACACCACGTGCCCTAAAAATGCTACAAACTCAAGACAAAACTCACACTTGGAGAATTTGGCATAAAGATGTTGATCTCTAAAAGTGTAGAGCACAATACTTAAATATTGTTCGTGTTCCTCCCTACTCCTCGAGTAAACAAGGATGTCATCAATAAACATAATTATGAAGGAGTCTAGATAGGGTCTAAATACTTGGTTTATCAAGTCCATGAATGTTGTTGGGACATTGGTCAACCTAAAACACATCACTACATTGGTCAACCTAAAACACATCACTAGGAACTCATAATGGTCGTAGCGAGTACTGAAGGATGTCTTAGGGATGCCAACAATCTAAATCCTCTACTGATGATAGCCAAATCTGAAATCAATCTTAGAAAGTATGGCTGCACCCTGAAGCTGGTCAAACAGGTCATCAATACGAGGCATAGGATACTTATTCTTCACTGACACCTTATTCAGCTACCCGTTATAGATACAAATACACATAGCTTCGTCTTTCTTCTTCACAAACAAAACTGGAGCATCCCAAGAAAATATACTCGGTCTAATAAACTCCTTACCCAAAAGATCTTAAAGCTAAACATTCATCTCCTTTAGCTAGACAGGAGCAATACAGTAAGGTGCAATAAAAATGGGTTGGGTACCCGACTCAAAATCAATGGCAAAGTCTATATCATACTCAGGAGGAAGGCCATATAGGTCCATAGGAAAAACATTTGGAAACTCACGAACTATGGGAACAGAGTCAAGTGAAGGACTTTCAAAAATAAAATCTCAAACATATGCAAGATAAGCCATACATCCCCTCCATATCAGTTTCCTAGCCCAAATATAAGAAATAATCCCTATCGGTGCATGGCTATAATTACCCTGCTACATAATCGAGGGTATGCCAGGCATGGCTAAGGTAAAAGTCTTGGCAAAGCAATTCAAGACCGCATGTTAGGGGATAACCAATCCATGTCTAAAATCACGTGAAAATCAACTATATCAAGTACAATAAGATCGTCCCAAGTGTCATACTCTTGTACAGTCACAACACAAGATCTATACACATGATCCACTACTAAAGAATCACCCACGAGAGTAGCTACATGCATGGGCATAGACAATGGCTCAGAAGACAATCCCAACTGACATGTATAATAAGCAGAAGCATAAGAATAAGTGGAGCCTGGATCAAATAATACAAAGATAACTGATGACACACTGAAATAGTAACTGTAATAATAGCATCTGAAGCCTCAGCCTACCAGGAAAAATATATAAATGACCTCTCCTACCTACGGACTGGGCGCCTACCCTACCACCTACTCTGCTTGCCTGAGTACCTCTATGAGAACCATGGGGACCACCCTGACTAGGGGTGCCACTAACCTGATAGACTGAACAACCTGTAAAAAAGGCTCGATCATCCCACACCGGGGACACTCTCTAGCAAAATGACCCGCAACACCGTAATCAAAGGATGCCTCGGGTATCCTAACCTAACGAGAATGTCCTACTGACCTAGAATGGCCATCTCAGCCTGAAGCCCTTAACTGAATACCTAGCGATGGCTGACCATTGAAATCACTATAACCAGGCTGACCCCCATCTAAAATTTGTAGTGCTGCATAAACGGGCGTACTAGACTGACCATCATGATACTAAAACGGCTGCTGCTATGGATACCTGTCCTGAAAACCTCTACCTTAAAACTGTTTACCACTATGGGTCATACTGTAACTGACCTGATGACGGGGTCTCTTATCGCTGCCCCTACAGGCCTAATAATACAAAACCTCTATAGTGTGAGCATAGTCAACAATATCAACAAATGACCAACCCATAGATACCAGACTTTGAGTAGCAATACAAAGTGGAAATCTTAATCCTCTGATAAAACACCGTACTCTCTTGTGTTTGGTAGGTAGAATCATGGTGGCATGCCTTACTAGCTCGTGAAATCTAGCCTCGTACTTAGCCACAGTCATAGAATCCTACTGTAACGCCATGAACTCATCTCTCGGACACTCGCGTATACTGCGAGGCATGTACTTCTCCAAAAAAGCCTTGGAAAACTAAGCCCAAGTCATAGGAGGAGATCCGACCAGTCTGGAATCAAGGTATCCCCTCCACCACTGCCTTTCCACGATATCAAACTAAAATACAATGTAATCCACACCGTGTGACTACATCAATCCAAGATTATACAATCTCTCCTCATAGCTAGTAGGGAGCTTAAATGTATCCTCCTTTAGGGCTCCTGAAAACCTCGATAGGGCCAATCTAAGAAACTGACTCAGTATCTTCTTCTCCTTAGAAGTCATAGCTGGTCGGGCCGTTGCTGGCTGTGGAACTACTGGTGCTGGGAGGAACTCTGCTCTATGAGCTGCAGGTACAGGTTGCACTCTTGTACCAAGTCCACCCTGAGCTACCCCTTGGGAGGATGTCTGATCTCCATCTATTAGCTGACATCCAACCATAATCAATAATTAAACCACGGCATCACTGAGGATAAATGAAGATATGAATCCGGATGGTGCCTGAGCTACTCTCTGGCCCACTGGCTGCTGTGACAGCAGATCCTCTAGTGCAAGGTACGACTCCTGATCAATAATTGGCTCTGGTGAAAGCTCTCTGGCCTGGCCTTGAGATAGTATTGCAGCTCTAGTCCGACCTCGACCTCGAGGTCGTCCTCTACCTCTACCCCTAACTAGAGCCCTAATTGTAGGCTCAGGGGGCTCGCCCTCAGCCACCATGGCCTGCGACCTAGCCATTATGAAAAAGTGAAATAAATGAGAATTTAGAAACCAATACAGACACAACGCACTATAACGAATCAAAAAGGTAAGATTTTCCCAAGATAGGATACAAATGTTATCATACCGATCCACAGGACTCTACTAGACACTTGCTCTTGTACCGACGATACTGGTGAACCTAGACTCTGATACCAAACTATGACTAACCAAAAATTTAGGTCATGATGGCACCTACTTTAATCCACCAGTAGGTAAGCTGAAATCATAGCCCAAAACATCGAGTAACGGGCTAACAGGTGGAAGAAGGAAAACTGGGTTAAAACAATAATTTAGAGCAACCATAAGGGAAAATATATAGGCATAGCATACAAAATAAGAGGGCAAGGGACAAAATGTACAAATGAGTCCCCCAAGACCTAAGCCAGTACAAGAGTCACTATACATAAGAAGTACTAAACAGATATCAGAATATACAAAGTAGACTCCAAATATACAAAATAAGACAATACTAAAATAGAAGGAGATGGATCAGCTTCAAACGCTGAAAGCTCACCCAACTCTTCGGTTAGCAGCTCCGTTTGTGGTCGATGTCAATGGTGATGGCTTGTACTATGATCTGCATCAAGTAAAAACAAGCAGAAGTGTAGTATGAGTACCAAAACATGGGGTACTCAGTAGGCATCATAGGTCAACTGCTCTTAATTAAACTAAAAGTATAATAAAGTGAGAATGTATATTAAGAGGCAATAAATAAGGGTCAAAATAAAAAAATCATAGGCTATGCTAAGCAAATGCGGAAATCATATGAAAATAACTGCAAAATAGAAAATAAATGCCTAGTTATAACCTAACTAGACACCCATAAGCCCAGAAGGTACACATAATAAAATAAAACCCAACCGAGTCCCCTATAAGCACGGTGGGTGCAACCAAGGGGTAATACTAATATAAGGCCAAGTATAACAGTAATAAAAGTAAAAATGAGCCAAAATGTGCGATAAACATACTGTATATTCTTCCTCCAGCCATAACCATAAATCCTACCACTCTCAAACCAGATTTTCAACAAAGGGTCAATAATAATAAACATCGAACTCGAACTAAAACTAATAAATAAAAATCCACAATACCACGTGCTGAAATTGAACGAAAACTATTAGATAATAATACCTAGTACCAGGACTCGAACCAGAACTATTAGATAATAATCTGTAATACCGGGTGATCAACTCAAACCGAAACCATTAGATAATAATCAGTAAACTAGGCACCAGACTCAAGCCGAAACTAAATGTACTACAAGTTGTAATAATCCAGAGTTTGAATTTAACCCAAGTCTCACTAGTCCCTTCTTCTCATTTTAGAAGACCAATTCATTTAAAGAAATGCAAAGTTCCATTTATTAAGTTGAAAACCATAATCTAAGGACAAAATATTATAATACTAAGGATACTGAGGATAACAAGCACTAAATGATGAACAATTCAAACAAATCCAGGTAACCAGCCTCTCGAAGCAATCCTATAACTATTTATGTCTAAAAAAGGACCTATCCTAAAGTAACCTATTTTAAAAAAGGGCAATGAAGCTAACTACAAGTCCCAAGAACCCAACCTAAGGCAAGCATCTACCCAAACCTAGAAAAAGACATCTAAATCCCAACCCAAGGTCCTAAGTATGCTAAGTCAAGCCAAAAACGTGTAGCAACTACCTGCTTAAGGGAATTCAAGGTCAGATCTATCCTAAAGCCCCCTAGTCAGCTAAAATAATCAAGATTTGACTAAACGGATATCCGAACCATAATAATCCACCAACAATTAGCATAATATCATACCAATACTGTTGATACCCAATTTTGGACTGATATTTTTTTAAAAGAGTCGTAGACTTTTTATTCGTTAAACTTCACAAGAATAATTTTTATATATTTCTCGTTCAATTTTAGCACAAGTTATTGATAATTATCTCTTTTCTTAAAAAATATTAGAATATTTATCAATTTATTACTATTTTTAATTATTTTAGCACAGTCTTTATTTTAACACAGTCCATTAATACAAAGGACGGAGAAGATATTTTTTGCACAAATAAATTAAATATATGTAGTTTTGGAAAAGATCAAATAGTCATGATATTGGATGACTCATGATTTTGAATAACCCATTGATTTTCAAAACCATGGTATTGAGCACATAGTTTTACTCTTAAATGGTTTTGTTTTATCTATAAAACTAATCTACTCTCTTCACCATTAAAGGTGGTGGAGATTTTCAAAATTGGCATAACCCTAAAATATATTCTTTTCCTTTCTATTTTTGGCAAGCCGCCGCCACCCTCTTCCTTCTCTATTTTCTGGTGAAACAACTCCGACCACCACTCACCGGAACAAACAAACAGGCAACCAACCCCCACCTCATCTCTGTTTCTCCTCCATTAACTTTCCCAGTGATACTAATACGCCAGAACAAAACTAGAAGCTCCAAACCCTAACCAAGACCCTAACCCCATTGTTCATCTTTTCTCTAGCGTCTCCGACCAGCTCCAGTAAAGCAACACCACGAACCAGTAATTTTTTGATGAAAACCAACCAGAACTCACTGGAATCGCAAACCCAACTACCAATGAACTCCCTCTGTTCTCCCACTGCTCCAACGAGCAACTCACTACCACCAGTGACCACCATGACGCTGTCAACTCCGATAAAGCTTCAGCAAACCAGCAACAAGAAGCTTCGAGCTCTCATCCGAACCAGAAACAACAGCCAGTCACCAGGGAGCTTTGTTGCTCCGGTGAATTGAACGTCTAGCCACTACGATGGCAAGCTCCGATCAAAACAAACCCCGACAACATAGCCACACCAATAGCTCAACGATGGCGAACCGCTAAGCTCCATATCCGGTGAACTTTTTACCTTTTTATCTTTAGCATAATTGTAGTGTTATTTGCTTTGAGTTTGCTTATTTAATGTTGATTTTGTTCAAAATTTCTTCCAGTGACCTTTGTGTTGCGTCAAGTTGGTTTTATTATTTTGGTTCCATTCATGGATGCTCTTAGTTTGGTTATTTACTCACTATTTTTGCGTCCTCTTTCTTTCAATTGTACCTATTGATTTTTCATTATTTGGGCAGTGATGGTCTTTTTCATTACTTTTTATTGTGTGTTATTATTGTTAGTTGTATTTCCAAATTTATCCAGAAGAACCGTTTTTGTTTTCTTTTTGGTTATGAATCTATTACACTTTGATTTGAGTTTTATTTTCCAAATTTTAAGACGATGAATTCTTACTTTAGTGTTGATGTTGATGAATTTTCATTATTAATGTGAAGAATTTAGATCACTGTTGATGTTGTTTGTTTTTTCCCACTTTTATTATGTTGATTTTATTTTTTTATTAATGTAACTTTGATTGCTTTTTGCTACTTTGTTAAAATTGATAGGTTCATTATATTTTTATGTTACCTTCGTATCCACTATTACGAACTTAGTTTCCATATATTGGCCAATGATAAAATCTTTCCGTCAGATTTTCGAGGTCTTCCTATTATAAAAACGGATTGTATTTTTATTTTGATTATTTCTTATCAAGTCTTGATTTGATTGGCCGATGAAGAAATTTTCATCGATTTTCAAGGCCTCCCATGTATATATGATGGATTTTACTTTTTGTTTATCATTTCTTTAAGTTATTTCGATTATATTTATTCATTACTAACACTTTTACCAAGTGTTTTTTATAGGAACATGGAGCTTCTTCCCAAAGAAGACACTCGAATTCAAATTCGAGAATCATTTTGAGTTATTTATTGTACTTACTTATTTTGTTCAACGATAGGCAAATATTAGGCCGTCTTAGTTATTCGTGCTTTACTTTATTTTGTACATGTTTTTATTTATCCTATACATGCATTTGATTTTTTATCTCCTTCTCAATTGAAAAAATGAGTTCAGCCGGGACCCATCTTTGTGGTTTTCGAAGGGTGCCTAACACCTTTCCTTTGGAATAACCTGAATCCTTACTTAGAATATAATTGTTTCACAGATTATTTTTCTTTAATTTAATTAATTAGTTTCCTAATTTTCCTAAAATTAGATGGCGACTCTCAAATATTTTTTATAAACAATAGATTAATTATTTTGAGTCCCAGAAGTTGCGCCTAATAAAAATATGGAATGCAACAGAATGGCAACTTCACTAGGGCAGAATTTTTGAGATCATTTTTGAGAAGATCTCAAAAATTCTATAAAAGAATACATTTTGTTACAGATACAACACAAGAGTTCGTTGAAGTCGAAACATGGGCAGAATTTTTGAGAAGGTCTTAAAAATTCCACTCAAAGCAGCTTCAAGAAGTTAAAAAAAGTTCTTTTGTGTTCTAAAGTAGGGCAGAATTTTTAAGGAAGGTCCTCAAAAATTCTACCAAGTTTACACTTCAAGATTAGATGAGTTTGCAAACATGTGGCCTCAGATTCCATGAGGCACCAATATCCAATCCAAAAAACAAATCAGGGGAGTCTTTGACTATACAATTACACTGTAACACCTCATACATTTTCGACCCTACTCGATTGGTGATCTAGAGTATATATGTCTTATTTGAACCATGTTTACCTTTGTTTTGAGAGCAATAAGTACGTATTTGGTATTGGTTTTGATGGACTATTGATATTGTGCTAGTATTCGCAAAGGAAAGTCGAAGAAAAGAAGAAAATCGAAATTTAAGTGTGGGGTGCGCCCAGGGGCTTGCCAGGCCACTTTCTACCAAAAGTTTTATGGCACAGGCAGCATAGGGGTGCGCCAGGACGCTTTTTGCCAAAAAATTTCTCCGACCACTAGTCTCTAAATAGGGCTCTTGGGTTATGGTATCATTATTTCATCTTCGGGGGACTACTCTTGGACTATTTTGGCATCCAAATGAGGGTTAACTCATCGTCATTTTTATTTTTTTATAATTTTTATCTATTTATGATAAATTAAGCCATGAGTGGCAAAAATCGCTTATTTTTTGGATTCGAGGCGACGAACACGAATCTCGTGAGTTGAATAGTGTTTTCACATTTATGGAATTATTTAAACGTGAGATAATTGGTGGATCATGCATTGAATTTGGTGGGCTAGGTTCACATGTGTTAATGGGCTCAATTTGAGGCCCAAAATGAAGTTAAAATGCATGGCCCAAATGGAAATGGCCCATTCTATCATTGACCAAGTAAGCATAGCAATTAATGTTTGGCTAAGGATGACTTGAGGGGCTATATAAGACAAGGAAAATTAGATTTTTATTCACATAAACACACATGCCATTCTAGACATTTTCAAGATTTTTCTTTTAGCTCTTAAACCCTAAACCATCTCTTTGGACAAGATCATCACTTTGCAAGCTTGGATAAGTGTTTAATCTTATGGTTTAATAAATTATATGCATGAGAGATTGTGTAGATCATGATGGTTATGTATAAAAGTGTTGAGTGATGGTTATGTCTAAAAGTGTTGAGTAGTGCACTTTTGCCTTTTTGCTAAAAGATGTGTCATCTATGTGACTTGAACTTGAAAGGAGACTTGAGGTTTTGATGAAAGTGAATGGTGTGGATGAAATAGCAACATGTATGGTGTGGTTATGTCCTTACCTTGATTTTTCTATGTATGTGTATAACTTGTGGAATTGTTGTTATGAAACGTATTGAGGTGACTTGATGGAGTAATTGTGATTTTGTGTTGAAGTGGAAGTGTAAAGTATAAACTTGGTGTGGAATGCTATTGGTTTATGATGTCTTGGTCAATGTGTGGAATGTTGTGGTATTGTTAGTATGACAATGCCGTGAATGGTATTGTAAAGGGTGAAATGACGTTATAGGGCAATCATGTAACTCATTGTCGTCTTATGCGCTTGTAAGGTAGCTAGTTGTTAACATGAGCTCCGTTATGTACTTGTGTTGTAGAGTAAAACGTAAGGAAGGAGCTGGATTATTGTATTCAAATATAAGACTGTGTATTCATATTGGGAAGATAAGGTATGTAAGGTTACTCTTTCCGTATCCTTCTGCAGCACATATTGTTAACATTGTCATTGAACTTGTCCCATTCCGAATTGTTCAAAAGTATCTCATTTCAGGTTGTTATCTATTGTTATCCACATGTTCCTTATTCATTGATCAATTGTTATTCATGTGTCACCTAATTGTGGACATGGTTCCAAAGTTCCAAGAATGTTATGTTCCAAAGTTCCAATAATATTTCAATCACCAATGTATCAATCTCACAAAAGTCAAGGAAAGAAGTAATGCAAAGACGTAATGCATGTATGGTTACTTTATGGTTACTTATGGTTACTTTATGATTACTGGATTAGGGGGAAAGCTCAGTGGGGTAAAAGCCAAACTTGATGCCGAACCTGCTTCATTGATTTATGGGTGATAGCTCAAAGGGGCGAAAGCCTAACTAAAGACGATCCCGAGATTATTGGATCAGAGGGGAAGCTCAGTAGGGCAAAAGCCTAGCTTGATGCCGAACCTGCTTTATCTATTAATTATTATTGACGGTATTATTGACGGTATTATTGACGGTATTATTGACAGTATTATATTGACAGCTATATATATATATATTGACGGTAATGTTCATAAGAGCAAAGAAAGAAATGAAAGCAATATACATAATCCTACACATAGAGAACGGTCGTTTATCCATAATGCTTATTTTATCTGAGGTCCTATGTTTCATACAGTTTCTTATAGCCTTACATACTCAGTACATTCTTCGTACTGACGTCCCTTAGGGGACTTACTTTACTTGCTGCAGGCACAGGTGCTAGTAGACCTCCACAGTAGGTTGCGGGTCATTTGCGAATCATTGGTGAACTCCAGTTGGTTCGGGGCTTTCTGAGTCACTATGTACATTGTTTGGTATTGTAAACGTTGTATAAAGCGGGAAATTGTCCCGACATTAGGTTGGTTACATCCATGTATCTGTAGAGGCTTTGTAGATGTTGTGGGACAAATGAAGGAAATGTAAGGAACGTATGCTTTTGACATGGTGGCCCTAACGGCCAAGTTTCATATATATCACATGTTTTTCCATGACTTCCGTTATTGGCATCTTATATCTCTTTGTGATGGTGATGCTTATTGAGTGACATGCGTATGAGTGTATATGAATGAAGATTGGTTCTCTCGGGTCTTAACGGCTTCAGGTGCCAGTGAAGTCGTTATTGACATCTTATATCTCTTTGTGATGGTGATGCTTATTGAGTGACATGCGTATGAGTGTATATGAATGAAGATTGGTTCTCTCGGGCCTTAACGGCTTCAAGTGCCAGTCCGCCCCGTTGGAATTCGAGGCGTGACAAAAGTGGTATCAGAGCAGGTCATCCTAAGGGTGTCTACAAAGTCGTGTCTGAGTAGAGTCTTGCTTATGGATGTGTTGTGCACCACATTTATAAGTAAGAGGCTACGGGACATTTAGGAGTTGTTTCTTTTCTTCATATCTAGATTGTGCAATAGAGCCAATGTTGTAGGTGGAATCATATCTGACCATTGAATGATTTTTCTTTATTATAGTAAAATGTCGACTACAACATGAGGTAGGAGCAAAGGTAAGAAGGTAGACATGCTTGTCGGAGAAGGAACTAGTCAATCACCACCTGATCAAGCTAGTCAGGGTGGGACTGAAACTGAGTTTGCATCGTGGGCTTCTTCTACTCTTCCAGCTCCAGAAGAGCCAAGAAAGAAAGAAGTACCCACAGAACCACCTGTGAATGCTACTGAACAGGATTTATGAAATGCGGTGCAAATGTTGACTTGTATAGTTGCTCGTATAGTTGTTGCACTGAATCAAGGACAAGTAGATCCAACTACAAGTAGTGACGGTGCGGATACGGCAGCTAATCGAAGGACACAGGATTTTCTGAAATTGGATCCTCCCATATTCACCTGATCAGACCATAATAAAGATCCACAAGACTTTATAGATCAAATCCAAAGGGCTTTGGGTGTCATGCATGTATCTGGTGTTGAAACAGTTGAGCTTGCGACGTATAGATTGAAAGGTGAGGCTATATTGTGGTACGAAGATTGGAAATAATTAAGGGGTATTGGTGCTCTTCCAGCTAGTTGGGAAGAATTCAAAGTAGCATTCCTTGATCACTATCTTCCCTATGAGCTTTAAGAAGCTCGTGCAGACCAATTTCTGAATCTTCGTCAGGGGAATATGAGCATCAGAGAGTACAGTCTTCGATTTAACTCGCTGGCTCTATATGCTCCTAATGTAGTAGCTACGATGGCTGACAGAGTCCATCGATATGTGGACAGATTAGAGCCATATTTGGTGAGGGACTGTACGATTGCTGCTTTGAATAGGGATATGGATATAGCCAGGATACAATCCTTCGCACAGAAAATGGAGGATCAGAGGCAAAGAAGAAGGATGCAAGAATTTGAAAGGGCGCCATCGAAGAAGGCTAGACCTATGGGATAGTTCATGGCATCCCAAGGAGACTTTAGGCCTCGAGTTTTTAATAGACCGCCGATACCATCACTTTCTTACCCTATAGCAGGCACTTAATTCCAATTCCAAGGGTATGGAGGCAGTCATGTTGGGCAAAGTAGTGGAATTCGAGGTTCACAAAGATCGGGGTATCGAGAGCAAGGAAGTATGAACCAATCGGGGTTTTCCCGCCAGCCGTGTCAACACTACGGGAAGCTTCATTTAAAGGAATGCCAATTTGGAATGAATATTTGTTTTTGGTGCGGTATGTCCGACCACAAGGTGAAAGACTGCCCAAGAAGGGATACGGGTATTATGACGCGACCTATGGGATAAACCGTTGCATCATCATCATCGGTTCCTTCTTTAGGCTGAGGTATGCAACTTGCTGGCCGTGACAGAGGTGCTAGCGGAGCAGCTAGTTCTAGTGGAATTCAGAACCGTACCTATGCCTTAGCGGATTGACAGAATTAGGAGGCTTCTCCTTATATAGACACAGGTACAATATTCATATTTTTACGTAAGGCATATGCACTGATTGACCCGTACTCTACATTATCATATGTTACTCTATTGATTATGGAACACATTTTGAAAGAACACCAGAACTACTAGTTACGCCATTCGAAGTCTATACACCAGTTGATGAATCTATTGCAATTAACAGAGTATATCGTAATTGTATAGTAACTATTTGTGGCTATGATACACTGGTTGGCATTGCCGAGCAAAGAAGTTATATTTTCATTTTCCACAAAGACTGTTCTTGAATGGAAGAGTAATATGGGAGCACCGAGAGGTAATTTTATTTCCTATCTCAAGGCAAGGGCAATGATACCCAAAGGAGTACATATGTCACTTAGTAAGAGTAAAAGATATTGATGTGAAGACACTAACTCTTCAATCGGTTCCAGTAGTAAATGAAATTCTTGAGGTATTTCCTGAAGATCTTTCGGGTTTGCCTCTGGAACAAGAAGTAGAGTTTGGTATTGACGTGATTCCAGGCACTCAACATATCTCTATTCCTCCGTATAGAATGTCCTAGCAGAGTTACGGGAATCAAAGGAGCACTTAAGAAGACTTGATGGAAAAAGGGATACATAAGACCTAGTACGTCCCCTTGGGGTGCACCGGTATCATTTGTACGAAGGAAAGATGGTACGTTGAGAATGTGTATTGACTATCGGCAATTGAATAGGGTGACAATTAAGAATAAGTATCCCCTCCCTAGAATTGATGATTTAATTGACCAATTACAGGGTGCCAAATATTGTTCACGGGACATCACCAGGTAAGGGTTAGAAAAAAAAATTTACCCAAGACAGCTTTCCGAACACGGTATGGTCACTATGAATTTCTAGTTATGCCATTTGGGCTAACCAATGCACCAGTAGTTGTTAGGGATTTGATGAATAGGGTGTTCACACTATTTTTAAATGTATTCATGACCATGTTTATAGATGACATTTTGGGTTATTCAAGATCACAAGAGGACCAAGCTAATCACTTGCGACAGGTGTTACAAATTCTTCGGGATCGTAAGTTATATGCAATTCTCTTTAAGTGTGAATTTTGGTTAAAATCTGTATCATTCTTGGGTCACATGGTATCAAATAAAAGAATGAGGGTTGATACACAAAAGATAGAAGCCGTGAAAAATTAGTCAAAATCTACGATGGCTACAGAGATTCGTAGTTTTCTTAGGTTGGCAGGCTATTACAGAGAGTTTGTTGAAGAGTTTTTCTTCCATTTCAGCACCCTTAACAAGCTAACACACAAAGCAATCAAGTTTTCGTGGAATGATGCATGTGAGAAGAGTTTCCAAGAGCTAAAAGATAACTTGATTTCTACACTTGTATTAGTACTTTTCGAAGGCACATAAGGGTATGCAGTATATTGTGACGTTTCAGGAGTTGGCTTAGGATGTGTATTGATACAACACGGTCATGTAATAGCCTATGCCTCAAGACAATTGAGTCCACATGGAAGAAACTATCCAACACATGACCTTGAGTTAGCGATCGTGATATTTCCTAAAATATATATATATGGCGCCACCATTTGTATAGGTTTCACGTTGATATATATACTGAAAGTTTTTTTTAAGCAAAAGGACCCATACTGCAGACAGCAAAGGTGGCTGGAATTACTAAACGAAGATGATAGTAATATCTTATACCATTCGGGAAAAGCAAACGTGGTAACCGATGCGTTAAGCCAATTAGACAGCTTGGGGGTTCGTCTTCTTGAAACTCCAGATGAAAGAATTATAGTGTAAAAGGCGGCAGAGTCTTCACTTGTAGCTAAGAGAAGGAAAAGCAATATGCAAATCCTATTTTAGTTAAGTGAAAAAGAATGTACAACAAAGCTTGACGAAGGTATTTGAACTTACATAAGGGGGGAGTACTTCAATGCTAAGGTAGATTTTGTGTACCGGATATAGATGAGCTAAGGAAATGAATTATGACAGAAGCACATCATTCACGGTATTCTAATCATTTGGGAGCAACCAAAATGTACCATGGTTTGGAAGAGATGTATTGGTGAGGCAATATAAATATGAAGAACATTGCAGACTTTGTAGCTCATTGTCCGAATTGTCAACAGGTAAAAGTAAAGCATCAGAAACTTGGAGGTTATATGCAATACAGGAATCTTTCGGTTTGGAAGAGGGATATGATTAACATGGGTTTCATCACAAGTTTGCCTCGTACATTTCGGAAATTTGATTCCATGTGGATGATAGTTGACAGACTTACCAAGTAGCACACTTTTTACCTGTCAAGACCACTTGTACAGCTGGAAATTATGCAAGGTTGTATATTAAAGAGATAGTGCGATTACATGGGATTCTAATTTCTATTATATCAGACAGATGGGCAAGCAGAACATACTATTCAAACACTTGAAGATATGCTACGAGCTTATACAGGTGACGGGGTATTTGTGAAAAAGACACCTATTGCCATTCTGGATCGACGAGTGAAGAGGATAAGGAATAAAAAAAATATATAGTTTTCGTGAAAGTACTTTAGAGAAATCAACAAGTAGAAGAAATCACATGGAAGCCGAAGAAATAATGAAGTCAAAGTACCCATATTTGTTTCACACGGAAGAAAAAGTTCAAAGTGCGGAAGGATAGCAATAACAAGTAAGTATCTATAAGCATTATTTGTATATGCATATATTTTAACATGAAAGTGCATTTGTTTTAACATTCGAGGATGAATATTTCTAAGGGGGGAAGGATGTAACACCCCGTACATTTCCGACCCTACTCGATTGGCAATCTAGAGTATATATGTCTTATTTGAACCATGTTTACCTTTGTTTTGAGAGCAATAAGTACATATTTGGTATTGGTTTTGATGGACTATTGATATTGTGCTAGTATCCGCAAAGAAAAGTCGAAGAAAAGAAGAAAATCAGAATTAAGAAAATCAGAATTTAAGTGTGGGGTGCACCCAGGGGCGTGCCAGGCCGCTTTCTGCCAAAATTTTTACCGCACAGGCAGCATAGGGGCGCGCTAGGTAGCGTGCCAGGGCGCTTTTTGCCAAAACTTTTCTTCGACCACTAGTCTATAAATAGGGCTCTTGGGTTATGGTATCATTATTCCATCTTCGGGGGACTACTCTTGGATTATTTTGGCATCCAAATGAGGGTTAATTCATCGCCCTTTTTATTTTTTTATAATTTTTATCTATTTATGATAAATTAAGCAATGAGTGGCAAAAAATCGCTTATTTTTTGGATTTGAGGCGACGAACACGAATCTCATGAGTTGAATAGTGTCTTCACATTTATGGAATTATTTAAACATGAGATAATTGGTGGATCATGCATTGAATTTGGTGGGCTAGGTTCACATGTGTTAATGGGCTCAATTTGAGGCCCAAAATGAAGTCAAAATGCATGACCCAAATGGAAATGACCCATTCTATCATTGACCAAGTAAGCATAGCAATTAATGTTTGGCTAAGGATGGCTTGAGGGGCTATATAAGACAAGGAAAATCAGATTTTTATTCACATAAACACACATGTCATTCTAGACATTTTCAAAATTTTCCTTTTAGCTTTCAAACCCTAAACCATCTCTTTGGACAAGATCATCATTTTGCAAGCTTGGGTAAGTGTTTAATCTTATGGTTTAATAAATTATATGCATGAGAGATTGTGTAGATCATGATGGTTATGTCTAAAAGTGTTTCATGATGGTTATGTCTAAAAGTGTTGAGTGATAGTTATGTCTAAAAGTGTTTAATCTTATGGTTTAATAAATTAGATGCATGAGAGATTGTGTAGATCATGATGGTTATGCCTAAAAGTGTTGAGTGATGGTTATTTCTAAAAGTGTTGAGTAGTGTACTTTTGCCTTTTTGCTAAAAGATGTGTCATCTATGTGACTTGAACTTGAAAGGAGACTTGAGGTTTTGATGGAAGTGAATGGTGTGGATGAAATAGCAACATGTATGGTGTGGTTATGTCCTTACCTTGATTTTTCTATATATGTGTATAACTTGTGGAATTGTTGTAATGAAACGTATTGAGGCGACTTGATGGAGTAATTGTGATGTTGTGTTGAAGTGGAAGTGTAAAGTATAAACTTGGTGTGGAATGCTATTGGTTTATGATATCTTGGTCAATGTGTGGAATGTTGTGGTATTGTTAGTATGACAATGCCGTGAATGGTATTGCAAAATGTGAAATGACGTTATAGGGCAATCATGTAACTCATTGTCGTCTTATGCGCTTGTAAGGTAGCTAGTTGTTAACATGAGCTCCATTATGTACTTGTGTTGTAGAGTAAAATGTAAGGAAGGAGTTGGATTATTATATTCACATATAAGACTGTGTATTCATATTGGAAAGATAAGGTATGTAAGGTTACTCTTTTCGTATCCTTCTACAGCACATATTGTTCACATTGTCATTGTACTTGTCCCATTGCGAATAGTTCAAAGGTATCTCATTTCAGGTTGTCATCTATTGTTATTCACATGTTCCTTATTCATTGATCAATTGTTATTCATGTGTCACCTAATTGTGGACATGGTTCCAAAGTTCCAAGAATGTTATGTTCCAAAGTTCCAATAATATTTCAATCACCAATGTATCAATCTCACAAAAGTCAAGGAAAGAAGTAATGCAAAGAAGTAATGCAAAGACGTAATGCATGTATGGTTACTTTATGGTTACTTTATGGTTACTTATGGTTACTAATCACATGTACGAGGGCCAATATCAATTATCTCAGCAAAATTATTACAAATTACATATGTATGGCTCTCGACACCTAAGTGAACATTGTTCAACGTCGTCAAGTAGGGTTGGGAAGGTACGGGGTGTTACACCTATATTCGTGACATGTTTTATTGGATCGTCACTCCTATATTTGTGACATGTTTTATCGGATTGACACCTCCATCTTTGTGACATGTTATGTTGGATCGTCACTTCTATATTTGTGACATGTTTTATCATATCATCACCTCCTATTTTGTGACATGTTATATTGGATCGTCACTCCTATATTGAGACATATTTTGTTGGATCACCTCCTATTTGTGACATTTTGAATCGTCACTCCTATATTTATGACATATTTAGTTGGATCGTCACCTCCTATTTGTGACATGTTTTATTGGATCGTCACTTCCTATTTGTGACTTGTTATGTTAGATCGTCACCTTCTTCATTGTGACATATTGTATTTTCTACTAATAAGTTTAGTGTATGCGATTATAAGACACGTTGGGAAATCACCTCGTTCAAAGTGACATGTTGTATAAGGAATACACAATTCTTAGTTTTCCTTATATTTCATTTGCTACTCATAAGTTTAGTGCGGGTAATTATGATACATGTTGGAAAGTCACCCTATTGAAGTGGCATGATACGTTAAACATGGATCGTCTGCTTTTCAACGAGACAAGTTGGGTTGCCACCCGTTCAAATAACATATCATGTTTAAGTTGGTCGTCCGCCATTCAATGAGACAAGTTTGGTTATCACTCGTTCAAATGACATATCCAACTCAAAATGAATCGTCTGCCTTTCAATGAGACAAGTTGGGTTGTCACCCGTTCAAAGGGCATATCAAGTTCAAAATGGGTCATCCGCCTTTCAATAAGACAAGTTGGGTTACCACCCCGCCCAAGTGGCATGATAAATTTAAGATGGGTCATCTGCCTTTCAATGAGACAAGTTGGGTCGTCACCCGTTCAAATGGCATACCAAATTCAAGATGGGTCATCCATCTTTCAATGAGACAAGTTGGGTTGCCATCCGTTTAAATGGCATATTAAATTCAAGTTAGGTCATCCGTCTTTCAATGAGACAAGTTGATCTGCTACCTCGTTCAAACAGGTATACAATCTTGCACCCCCAACTTCTCATAAGCTCGACACTAAGGTAATTTTAGAAGCAACATCAAAGGTACATGAATATTTTATGTTCGAACAACCCTTCCCTTTTATCAAAAGACAATCCATCCCTTTCAAACGGACAAAAAATATTATTTAAATTCTATTAATGTTTGAAATTGTTCATTGCACAAGTTATTCTTTTTCTTCTTCGTCTAGCAAAAATTGGCTACGCGTCAACTTCTTCGTTCAAAGATTCTTTTATCATCCACGAATGAAGAAGGAGCAGTTGTTTACACCCAATTTTGAACTGACATTTTTTTAAAAATAACCTTAGGCTTTTTATTCGTTAAACTGCACAAGAATATTTTTTATATATTTCTCGTTCAATTTTAGCATAAGTTATTGATAATTATCTCTTTTCTTAAAAAATATTAGAATATTTATCAATTTATTATTATTTTTAATTATTTTAGCACAATCTTTATTTTAACACAGTCTATTAATACAAAGGATAGAAAAAATATTTTTTTACACAGATAAGTTCAATATCCGTAGCTTTGGATAAGATCAAATAGCCATGATTTTGGATGACTCATCAATTTAATATCCCATGGTTTTTCAAAACCTTGGTATTGAGCACACGATTTTGCTCTTGAGTGGTTTTGTTTTATCTATAAAACTAATCTACTTTCTTCACCATTAATGGTGATGAAAATTTCCAAAATTTGCATAACCCTAAAAGATATTTTTTTTCTTTTTATATTTGGCAAGTCACCGCCACCATCCTCCTTCTCCATTTTTCGGTGAAACAACTCCGACCACCACCCACCGAAACAAACAAACAGGAAACCAAACCCCTACCTCATCTCCTTTTCTCCTCCGTTCACTGTCTCGATGGTATCAATCCGTTCATTATTTGGGCAGTGATGGTCTTTTTCATTACTTTTTATTGTGTGTTATTATTGTTAGTTGTATTTCCAAATTTATCCAGAAGAACCGTTTTTGTTTTCTTTTTGGTTATGAATCTATTACACTTTGATTTGAGTTTTATTTTCCAAATTTTAAGACGATGAATTCTTACTTTAGTGTTGATGTTGATGAATTTTCATTATTAATGTGAAGAATTTAGATCACTGTTGATGTTGTTTGTTTTTTCCCACTTTTATTATGTTGATTTTATTTTTTTATTAATGTAACTTTGATTGCTTTTTGCTACTTTGTTAAAATTGATAGGTTCATTATATTTTTATGTTACCTTGGTATCCACTGTTATGAACTTAGTTTCCATATATTGACCAATGTTAAAATCTTTTCGTCGGATTTTTGAGGCCTCCCCATTATAAAGACGGATTTTATTTTTAGTTTAATTATTTCTTATCAAGTCTTGATTTGATTGGCCGATGAAGAAATTTTCATCGATTTTCAAGGTCTCCCATGTATATAAGATGGATTTTACTTTTTGTTTAATATTTTTTAATTAATTTCGATTATATTTATTCATTACTAACACTTTTACCAAGTTTTTTTTTATAGGAACATGGAGCTTCTTCCCAAAGAAGACACTCGAATTCAAATTCGAGAATCATTTTGAGTTATTTATTGTACTTACTTATTTTGTTCAACGATAGGCAAATATTAGGCCGTCTTCGCTATTCACGTTTTACTTTATTTTGTACATGTTTTTATTTATCCTATACATGCATTTGATTTTTTATCTCCTTCTCAATTGAAAAAATGAGTTCAGCGGGACCCACCTTTATGGTTTTCGAAGGGTGTCTAACACCTTTCCTTTGGAATAACCTGAATCCTTACCTAGAATCTAATTGTTTCGCAGATTATTTTTCTTTAATTTAATTAATTAGGCGACTCTCAAATTTTTTTTATAAACAATAGATTAATTATTTTGAGTCCCAGAAATTGCGCCTTATAAAAATAGGGAATGCGACAGAATGACGACTTCACTGGGGCAGAATTTTTGAGAAGATCTCAAAAATTCTACGAAAGAATATATTTTGTTACAGATACAACACAAGAGTTCGTTGAAGCCGAAACATGGGCAGAATTTTTGAGAAGGTCTTAAAAATTTCACTCAAAGAAGCTTCAAGAAGCTAAAAAAAAGTTCTTTTGTGTTCTAAATTGGGAAGGATTTTTAAGGAAGGTCCTCAAAAATTCCACAAAGTTTGCACTTCAAAATTAGATGAGTTTGCAAACATGTGACCTCAGACTCCATGAGGCACCAATATCCAATCCAAAAAACAAATTAGGAGAGTCTTTGACTATACAATTACACTATTTAATTTTATTATAATTTTCATGACTTTTCTGCGTTCACTCTTTTCTTAAATCTTTGTAGGAAATCATCCCTGCTAATAGTTGGGGACGGTCACGATAATATGCAGTTTCAGCAGATAGTTGGGAAACCCCACAATCTCTGAAAGCATTTTGGGAGAGAATAAAACAACAAGTCTCCTTGAAAACAATCAAGCAAGCCATAATATGATGTCCCTCCAAACAACTAGGAGATATTGCTTAGCTAAAGATGTTGGTTGACACCGGACATAGGCATCACTCCGAGTTTGTCTTTATTTTTGCATTATTTGTGTGCATGTATTTTATATATATTTGAATAAACTACGCACACCAGATTCCCATCATTCGGGATGAGATACGTAGGCAGCCCTCATCGGGTTTGGTATCCCTTAAAAAAGGTTATTTTCTAGAATCTTGTCTTTGACTTGGTTAGTGCCAACGCAATTAGAAGCGTGCAAATAATTAATATGATTGAGAAGGTCGACTTTGTGGTGAACCTTAGATTCTTTTGGTACCTCTCATTCCTATTTTTGTGATACTCGATAAACTTCTCTTGTATGCATTCAAGGCTAGAATAAAACTAACCTCATTGTTTCATGTATATTGTGTGGTGTGTTTTAGATTATATTCAATTGCATCACACTGGTGATCTAGAACTTGGCCCAAATGTTTATTGAGGTAAAATTTTGAGTAATATTTGATTTTGGAAATGATCGTATGCCTTCTTTGATCTGTTTGTGTCTTTCAATACCTACCAAATTACATTAATCTCTAGTAGGTCCCCCTTTGAGCCTGAAGCCTCTTCCTTGGACAACCACATCTAAACTTTTACCCTTTTGAGTGCTTACATGCACTATCCCTCTCTTGGCCCAACCTTCTTGAGCGCACTGAACATGTGCAAATTTCAAAAGAATATTCAAGTTTGAAGCTGCCAAAGGCTAAAGTTGCAAAGTCCCTGAAAGTCAAGGATACAAAAATGACTTCAAAGAAAAGAAAGAGAATCAAAAACTCTCCCACAAGATCAAGTCAAGCCAAAGAGAAATCTCAAATAAAAAAGGGAGAACACTCCAAACAAAAGAGGAGAAACTTCAAAAGAAAAGAAAGTATCTGAATTCCCCAGCATGTACAGACTTAAAAGAAGTCAAAATAAAGAAAGGGATAACAAAGAAGATCAAGCGCCAAGACCTAACAATCGTCAAAGACACAAATTCAATTTGACACTCAAGAAGGGATTAAGTCACTGTTATCCCAAATTATTATCCTACCTGTCCCCATGCCTATATTACAAGCCAATAGCAAGCCCTACATGATCTCATTCTAAATGTTCTCACATTAGTAGATACTTACATGAGGCTCAAGCCTATGGTATCAAAGTTGCACGCTTTGAATATTCTTTTGAGTGTGAGAGTACTTCTCAAAATGTCCTCAAATCAAATACTTCAAATGAGTGTGGATTAGGACATTATTTGTGCTGAGGATACTTGAAACATGGAGATAGGTCTATTTCAAAACCTTTATTTGAAGCAAGACGGACAAATCTTGTCGACACTTAGGTACATTTGAGATACCACTTGAATTCTATAGAATTATCTCGAAGTCGATCTCAGTTAGAAGAGAAGCGACAGAGAAATTTCTTTGTTATGCTAACTGTTAGTATTAATTACAGTCAAGACTTGATTCTCTTTTTTTGTTAAAAAATGAAATTGGCGCAAGCACCCATTTTTGAATATCTGTCAAAGCGACTCGTTGGTCCTCATTGACAAGGTTCATTTCTTTAATTCGTGTCGTCCTTTTACCAAAGTGACACGTTATGTTATATTGGATTGTCACCTTCATCTTTGTGACATGTTATGTTTTATTGGATAGTCACTCCATCTTTGTGACACGTTAAGTTATTTTGGATTGTCACTTCATTTTGTGACACATTAAGTTTTGTTGGATCCTCACCTCCTATTTTATGACATGTTATGCTAGATCGTCACTCCTATGTTCGTGACATGTTTTATTGGATCGTCACTCCTATATTTGCGACATGTTTTATTGGATTGATACCTCCATTTTTGTGACATGTTATGTTGGATCGTCACTTCTATATTTGTGACATGTTTTATCAGATCGTCACCTTCTATTTTGAGACATGTTATGTTGGATCGTCACTCCTATATTGTGACATGTCTTGTTGGATCGTCACCTCCTATTTGTGACATATTGAATCGTCACTCCTATATTTGTGACATGTTTAGTTGGATCGTCACCTCCTATTTGTGACATGTTTTATTGGATCGTCACTTCCTATTTGTGACTTGTTATGTTAGATCGTCACCTTCTTCATTTTGACATATTGTATTTTCTACTAATAAGTTTAGTACAGGCGATTATAAGACACGTTGGGAAATCACCTCGTTCAAAGTGACATGTTGTATAAGGTATGCACAATTCTTAGTTTTCCTTATATTTCATTTGCTACTCATAAATTTAGTGCGGGTAATTATGATACATGTTGGAAAGTCACCCTATTGAAGTGGCATGATAAGTTCAACATGGATCGTCTGCTTTTCAACGAGACAAGTTGGGTTGTCACCCGTTCAAATAACATATCACGTTTAAGTTGGTCCTCCGCCATTCAATGAAACAAGTTTGGTTGTCACCCGTTCAAATGACATATCCAATTCAAAATGGGTAGTCTGCCTTTCAATGAGACAAGTTGGGTTGCCACCCGTTCAAATAACATATCATGTTTAAGTTGGTCGTCCGCCATTCAATGAGACAAGTTTGGTTATCACTCGTTCAAATGACATATCCAACTCAAAATGGATCGTCTGCCTTTCAATGAGACAAGTTGGGTTGTCACCCGTTCAAAGGGCATATCAAGTTCAAAATGGGTCATCCGCCTTTCAATAAGACAAGTTGGGTTACCACCCCGCCCAAGTGGCATGATAAATTTAAGATGGGTCATCTGCCTTTCAATGAGACAAGTTGGGTCGTCACCCGTTCAAATGGCATACCAAATTCAAGATGGGTCATCCATCTTTCAATGAGACAAGTTGGGTTGCCATCCGTTTAAATGGCATATTAAATTCAAGTTAGGTCATCCGTCTTTCAATGAGACAAGTTGATCTGCTACCTCGTTCAAACAGGTATACAATCTTGCACCCCCAACTTCTCATAAGCTCGACACTAAGGTAATTTTAGAAGCAACATCAAAGGTACATGAATATTTTATGTTCGAACAACCCTTCCCTTTTATCAAAAGACAATCCATCCCTTTCAAACGGACAAAAAATATTACTTAAATTCTATTAATGTTTGAAATTGTTCTTTGCACAAGTTATTCTTTTTCTTCTTCGTCTAGTAAAAATTGGCTACGCATCAACTTCTTCGTTCAAAGATTCTTTTATCATCCATGAATGAAGAAGGGGCAGTTGTTTACACTCAATTTTGGACTGATATTTTTTTAAAACTAACCTTGGGCTTTTTATTCGTTAAACTGCACAAGAATAATTTTTATATATTTCTCGTTTAATTTTAGCACAAGTTATTGATAATTATCTCTTTTCTTAAAAAATGTTAGAATATTTATCAATTTTGGAGCTTCGTTGCTCCGGTGAACTGAACGTCTAGCCATTACGATGACAAGCTCCGACCAAAACAAAACCCGACAACATAGCCACACCAATAGCTCAACGATGGTGAACCGCTAAGCTCCATATCCTGTGAACTTTTTACCTTTTTATCTTTAGCATAATTGTAGTGTTATTTGCTTTGAGTTTGCTTATTTAATGTTGATTTTGTTCAAAATTTCTTCCAGTGACCTTTGTGTTGCGTCAAGTTGGTTTTATTATTTTGGTTCCATTCATGGATGCTCTTAGTTTGGTTATTTACTCACTATTTTTGCGTCCTCTTTCTTTCAATTGTACCTATTGATTTTTCATTATTTGGGCAGTGATGGTCTTTTTCATTACTTTTTATTGTGTGTTATTATTGTTAGTTGTATTTCCAAATTTATCCAGAAGAACCGTTTTTGTTTTCTTTTTGGTTATGAATCTATTACACTTTGATTTGAGTTTTATTTTCCAAATTTTAAGACGATGAATTCTTACTTTAGTGTTGATGTTGATGAATTTTCATTATTAATGTGAAGAATTTAGATCACTGTTGATGTTGTTTGTTTTTTCCCACTTTTATTATGTTGATTTTATTTTTTTATTAATGTAACTTTGATTGCTTTTTGCTACTTTGTTAAAATTGATAGGTTCATTATATTTTTATGTTACCTTCGTATCCACTATTACGAACTTAGTTTCCATATATTGGCCAATGATAAAATCTTTCCGTCAGATTTTCGAGGTCTTCCTATTATAAAGACGGATTGTATTTTTATTTTGATTATTTCTTATCAAGTCTTGATTTGATTGGCCGATGAAGAAATTTTCATCGATTTTCAAGGCCTCCCATGTATATATGATGGATTTTACTTTTTGTTTATCATTTCTTTAAGTTATTTCGATTATATTTATTCATTACTAACACTTTTACCAAGTGTTTTTTATAGGAACATGGAGCTTCTTCCCAAAGAAGACACTCGAATTCAAATTCGAGAATCATTTTGAGTTATTTATTGTACTTACTTATTTTGTTCAACGATAGGCAAATATTAGGCCGTCTTAGTTATTCGTGCTTTACTTTATTTTGTACATGTTTTTATTTATCCTATACATGCATTTGATTTTTTATCTCCTTCTCAATTGAAAAAATGAGTTCAGCCGGGACCCATCTTTGTGGTTTTCGAAGGGTGCCTAACACCTTTCCTTTGGAATAACCTGAATCCTTACTTAGAATATAATTGTTTCACAGATTATTTTTCTTTAATTTAATTAATTAGTTTCCTAATTTTCCTAAAATTAGATGGCGACTCTCAAATGTTTTTTATAAACAATAGATTAATTATTTTGAGTCCCAGAAGTTGCGCCTAATAAAAATAGGGATGTGACAAATACTATAATAGAGCAAAGTCTAAAGAAAGGTAAGCCTAGCCGACCCGGACGCCATAGAAAGCAATCGAAACCCTCTAAATTGGAACTTCTCTTCTGAGAAGCCTCCGACCACTGTCATGCTATCAAAATAATAATCTAGGCGTCAAGTTGAGAATAATACTACCCATACTGTGAATTTACGCTCTGGGTCAGAAATCGGGCTAAAAATCAAATAGTGAGGCCTACCAACGAAATTGAGAGTTGAGTCCGTCACTAGGTCCTCAAGGATCACTTGCTCCAAAATTGAGCGTAATCCAAGATTAACAGCAGTCCCAATAATAGTAGAAAAATCAAGAACTAATTAGAAAATTAAGTCGAAATTAGATCGAGAACTTATAGGGAAATGACGGAAAAACTATCGCTTTAACGTCCCCAAACTAGCCCCAGCTTTAATTTAACGTTCCCACACTATTTTCAGAGTTCCGATATTCAAAAATGGTGTTTACACTTAGAGAAAATAGAGCTCAAAATAAAGGAGAAAACATATATAAAATATACAGTGTTGGTCGCTTAAGCGCAAAGGGTCGCTTAAGCGACCACCGCCAAGCTGACCAGCCTCCACTTAAGTGGTGCTTAGCCTCTAAAGCGGCTACCATTTAAGTGTTCTCCAAACCATTTAAGCGGCTGCACCAGCTACTTGGCACCAACAATTTTTGCCAAGTACAAAAGGACTCCGATCGAGTATTCGAAATTCATTCAGAACTCCATGCATGCAAATGAAATTTGTTATCCTACCAAATTCAATATTTTGGACTCAACAGAACCATCAAAATTTCCAACAGAGGTCTTTTTGATAAAAAGTGGATTCTACACCTAACAGTCTGCTTTTACCAAATCCCAACCAATAGCCCAAAATGAGTCTGGAAACCTCGGGACCCAGACCAAGGGTCCCCCTAGCCTAAAATCCACATTATGGAGCTAACGAAACTATCGAAATTGTCATCTGAGATTGTATACCTGAATTTTTGGCCTGGGACCATTTTCTCAACTAGAGCTCCAAAATAGGGAAACTGGTATAAAAATCAAACGAACTATCCGGGAACTGAAATGTCAGTCCCAGCAAGTCATAAATAACTTGGGACAGCTATAGAAAATCTCTAAAGGCAGGGAAGCATGAAAAAGCAAAAAATGACCTGGAGGGTCATTACATTCTACAATAATTAATGCTAAGGGCAACGTTGGAAAAAATAATTAATTCACTTTTGATTTTTTAAATAGAGTAAGTATTTGAGAACAACTTTTTTAGTATATATGACAACTATAAAAGAACGGAGGAAATATTTAATTATCTATTTTTCAAAGGTGAATAATCCCTTATCCATAATCATAAAGAGGATTCATGGCAAGCTCTGTTTAATTTATTGTTTTTTTCATTTGAACTATTTATACATATAAAAATAAATTCTAAGAATATATATTCAATAAAATTACACTTAGTTTGAATTGAATAACTATATAAGTTGGATCGACGGGAGTCAGTTATGCAGAGTTTTGTTATGGAAGGATTAATTATATAAATTAGTTACTTAAGGATTGTAGTATAGAAATGTAATGTGAGAATTATTTATTATTTGTCTAGTTTATTCTATTGAGAGTTTCAGGAAAAACACCTACACTATCCCTTTTTTTTTAGTTTCGTACTTTAAGATATGCATGAAAAAGTATCTTTCGATAATCACAAATAATGAAATTAAAAAAGTCATCTTCAAAACTTTCTAGATACTTTATATTTATGAATCAAAAGAACATGATCGCTCCCTCGCATTCCTAGACTAGCCGCCACCAGTTGAACCCTAAATACCACCAGAAATGGCCAATCAGGCCACTGGTCGGCCTATTCCTCTGGCTGGTCAGACCCCTCTTACAGTTACTACTGATAATTTTCCTTCTCTACCACTTTCTAAACCTATCGAGCCTATTTCCTTGCCTAGCATATCTTCACCTACAAAAGCTTCAACATCACAGCAGGGTCAATATGTTGATCTATTGAAACCTTTGAATATTAATGCCCAAAGCCCAAACTTAAAACAAGTGAAACTAATTCCGATCAAGAAGCTTACATACATCAATAGAGTTCCAAAAGTCATATGGACTGAGGAAGAGGTAGATCGGATGAATACTATTAAGAACTTACAGTATGCAGTAATTGGAAAATTCTCTTACGCATGGCCAGAGTTAGAAGATCTGTGGGTTCAAATTCTTAAGCAACTCAATGTTAAAGGAGATTGTAAAATTGGTTTCTTAAGGAATCAACATATCCTCATAAGGTTCAATCTTATTGAAGATTTTGTAAACAAAATGTCGAAGTATGTTTACGACATCTCTGCTAAGGATGGCTATTCCTATCAAATGAGGCCTTATATACGATGCTAAATTTAGAGTGGATGAAGAAATGACTCAAGCAATGGCTTGGATATCATTCCCAGATCTAAAACCAACTTTTTTTGTTAAGGCATCCTTTTTTCCCTAGCCTCAGCAGTGGGTAAACCAATACATATGGATATGGCCACAATAAACAAAATAAGACCTACTTGTGCTAAGGTTAAGGTGCAAGTGGACCTATTAGCAAATTTCGCTACGTGTGTTGAAATAGAGATCATGAATGGCAATACTAAGGAGTCAAGAGTCAACAAGGTGAAGATTAAATATGACTTCTTGCCAAAGTATTGTAAAAAATGTCTGTTACAAGGACATAATGAGCAAGAATGCAGAGTGCTACATCAAGAATTGAAGTAGGTTCAACAAGAAAAGATTGACAGTCAGAGCAATAACAAAAATGGAGAGGTGGAAGCTACCATTCCATGAGGTCAAGGATACAGAAGAGGATACCAAAGGCAATAATAGAATCTCATCCGGAGGAGGTTATAAATAAGGGGTACTTAAGTGAAAAGACAGTAACAACTGAAAAGGGTATGTGCAATGAGAACTCCTTTGGAGCATTAGAGATGAAGAAAAAGAACACACAAAATAAGAAAATATTATTATTACATCATGAGAAATGAGAATAAAAACAATAAAACGCAAGGGGAAGGGGTAAATCAGATATCAACAAAGGAGTGGATCTCAAGTCCTTTCCTAGTTATCAAAGGAAATGGATAGCTTTTTGCTCAACAAATGACGAAGTTAGAAGCCCTGCAAAGCATCAAGGAACTCAGACAACAGTGATAATTAATAGTGCAAAAGAACTAGCAATTGAAAAAGATGGAGGAAGATGTAGTAACTCTGATAAAAAGTATAGCAGTGATGTGGATCCCTCAGGTATTGCTGAAACACAAGCTAAAGATCCGACAGTTAAAAACAAATAGATGGCATAATTTATCAGCAACAAGCAATAGAAACAAAGGATAATAATGCAGAGAATAGTGAGATGCAGACATGGGCTTACGATGATTTAATGCAGTCAGCAGAGGAAAATAAATTGGCAATTGTAGATATCCCAATAGTTATGCTATCTAATGAAACACAAATCTGGAGTAGTCATATTGAATCTCCTAATAAAGTGCTTCATAACATTTTCACACATAATATATAGGAGTTTGTGGAAGACTATGAGCAGATAGAAGATGAGATATATAGAGATGTTGATCTTTCACCTAGAGCTTTGAAATCAGCCAAGTCTGCAAGGAAGAGGAAGAAGCAGGGTAATGGAGAAGCCTCACAGCCTATCAGAGTTGAACTAAAGAGAAAGGCGGTGTCCTAATAAGCTAAATGATGATTAAAGCATTTATTTGGAATATTAGATATGTTAAGTCACAAAATACTTTTCAGAGTGTGTAAATGTTACATAATTTTCATAAGTTTGCTTTCATAGCTATATTACAACCATTTCAATATATCAAAACCATTAACAGATACAGGAGAAGATTAAATATGCCTCTAGTGTTTCATAACATGAATGGAAAATTTTGATTTTTTGCTAACCAAGGGTTTGATGCCACAATTTTCAGTAACACGGACCAACAGTTATCAATGTTAAAAAAAAATCAGACTCTAGACATTTGCTTTCTAGCTACTATTGTCTTTGCAAAATGAGGAAGGGATCAAAGGATGGTACAATGGGATGAAATATATTCTCTGTCTAATCGTATTTTTAGACCATGGATTATAGGGGTGATTTCAATGTTGTTCTTAATGGTGCAGAGAATATTAGAGGTGTTCCTGTGGTTGCTTCAAAAGTGGAAGACTTCCAAACTTGTATTGAATCCTGTGATTTGATGCAAATACAATATAAGGGTAGCCCTTTTACTTTGTGGAATAGTCAAGTTGGAGATGATTGTATATTTAAGAGACTGGATAGATTTCTGTCTAATGATGAGTTCCAGGGGATATTCTCTCGTACTGAGGTGGAGCATCTACCAAGAGATAGTTCTGATCAAGCTCTCTTATTACTTAGTTGTGAGAACAACGTCAACAATGTTAAGAGGCCTTTTAGATTTTTGAAGTTTTGGACAGAGTATATGACCTTCAAAGAAGTGGTTAGAATGAATTGGGACTCTGCATTTACTGAGTATATGACCTTCAAAGAAGTGGTTAGAATGAATTGGGACTCTGCATTTACTGAAAATCCTTTCTTGGATTTCAAAAGAAAGATAAGACATGTCAGGAAGGCTCTTTCTTCAGGGAGTAGAGATACTTATGGGGATATTTTTCAGCAGCTTTTAATAAGAGAGGAGATAGCCAGGATCAAAGAAAAGTTATTTAAAGATTTTTCCTACTCAGGAAAATAGGGCAGTAATGCAAAGGGCCAAAGTAAAATATACTAAATATCTTCACTTGGAAGAGACTTATTGGCAATAAAAGGCTGGTTATGATTGGTTTAAAAGTGGTGATAGAAATAGTAGATTCTTTCAGAGTCTAGTAAAAGGGAGAAAAAATAAGTTAAAGGTTAGCATAATTTTAGATGATTAGGGTGCTGGTTTAAGGATGAAAAACAATTTGCTGATGAAGTTGTTGCTTATTATCAGAAGCAATTTACTCAAGATAGAGACGTTACTGAATTTTCCTTATTAAAATATATACCAAAATTAGTTGCTGAAGAAGAAAATGCAGCTTTAGAGGTTATTCCTGATGAAGCAGGAGTGAAAAAGGTTGTGTTCAGTCTAAATGGTGATAGTGCTTGTGGTTCGGATGAACTTTCTAGGAGATTGTATCAAACATGTTGGGACATTGTATGTCCTAACATCATTAGAATGGTGCTGGATTTTTATCCAGAAAATACTCTTCCAAAATCAATTACTCATACAAATTTAGTACTCATCCTTAAGAAAGATATTGTGTAATCTTTCTCAGATCTGAGGCCTAATAGTTTAAGTAATTTTGTGAACAAGATTATGTCAAGAATTTTTCATGATAGATTGGATAAAATTCTTCCTAGGTTGATTTTCCCTAATTAATTAGGTATTATAAGAGGTAGGAGTATCATTGAAAATGTGTTATTAACTCAAGAATTAATCACTGATATTGTAGAAGAGGAAAACCTGCTAATGTGGTCTTGAAGTTAGATATGGCTAAAGCATATGACAGAGTTAAGTACTGAGAAAAATGGGTTTCTCTATCAGGGTGGTGGATGTGATTTGGAGGTTAATTTCTAATAACTACTACTTTGTGTTGCTTAATGGTCAGTCAGTTGATTTCCTTCACTCTACTAGGGGATGAAACAGAGGGATCCTCTATCCCCAGCCCTCTTTATTTTTTCTGTTGAGGTTATGACAAGGGCTCTTAATCACTTATTTGAAGATTCTTCATATGCTGGATATGGAATGCCTAAGTGGAGCTCTAATATTAACCATTTAGCCTATGCTGATGACAAAATTATATTTACTTCCTCTAAAGGGTATTCTATTGAGAAAATTATGCAGATTTTGTAGGACTATGAGCAGCAATTAGGATAAAACGTGAATAAGGACAAGAGTTTTTTTCTATATGCATCAGAACACTACTAGGTGTGTATTGCAGCAAGTGGAACAAAGTACAGGGATGGCTAAGGGTTCTTTTCCTTTGAAGTATCTTTGATGTCCCATTTCTCTCACAAAGAAAATAAAAGAGCACTATGTTGAGTTGTTAGACAGAGTTAGAGGTTAGTTACAAGCATGGAAGGATAGGATGTTGTCTTATGGTGAGAAAGAAGTGCTCTTGACAAGTATTTTACAGAGTATTCCTATATATGTTCCCTCTGCAATTGTTCCACCAAAATGTGTCATCAAAGAATTGAATAGGATATTTACAAAATTTTCTGGAATAATAAAGAAAGTGGAAGAAGCAAGCATTGGTCAGCATGGGACAAAGTGTGTTTACCTAAGAAGGAAAGGGGTCTAGGATTTAGATCTCTGAATGATGTATCTCAAGCAATGTATGCTAAGTTGTGGTGGAGATTTAGGACACAAAGAAATTTTTAGACTAATTTTTTATTGAATAAATATTACAAAAAGCAAATCCCAACACCGGTATAGTGGAAAGGAGGTTCCCAAGTGTGGAAAGCAATGCTAGAAAATAGAGAGACCATTGAAAAATTTCTATGGTGGGAGCCTAAAGGTGGTACATCTACCATATGGTATGATAACTGGACCAATATTGGTCCTTTGTTTATGCAGCATTCATAATTGTAGACTTGTCATCCCTTGAAGGATATTAAGGATTTTCTAAATGAGGAAGGCTGGGACTTTGAAACAACGCAAGATGATGTTCCAGAGAATGTATTAGAGCATGTCAGATCAAAGATAAGGTTTGTGAAATATGAAAATATTGGGGATAGACCTTGGTTGATCAAAACTAGTACTTGGAAATTCACTATCAAGAGTGTTTGGGAGATGCTGAGGTAGAGATATGATAGTATTGAAGATATACAGGTCATTTAGTGTAAAGGGTTACCCTTTAAATATTCTTTTTTGACTTGCAGGATTTGGTTTGGTAAGGTTTCAGTATCAGCTATAATGCATCTATGGGACCCAAACATATCCCAGGAATGTGGGTGTTGTAAAACTCCAGAAAGAGAAACAATTGAATACTTATTCCAAAAAGGGGAGGTGGCAGATGAAGTTTGGCAACATTATTGTGGAGCAGCAGGAATAGTTGATCAAAGACTGATTTAAAGCAAAGTGTGAGAATGTGGAAGGATACAGGTGGTAATTTAAGATCAAAAGTTGTACTCCAGGTGGTACCATTTCTTATCCTATGGTATCTATGGAAAATAAGAAACATAAGATTACATGGTGTTTCTTATCAATGTAGGAAGATTATTTGGGAAATAAATGATACTACTGTGAAGTTTATTAATCTTAGGTTCAAAATGGAGATTGTTAGGAGAAGTTGGGCCACTATTGTTGATGTTTTACATGGTTATAGAGTTACATATCAAACAAGACTGGTGAGATGCACTCCCCACCTAATACCTGGTTGAATCTAACACTGATGGGGCTTCTAGGGGAAACCCAGGCCCCAGCTCAATTGCATTTTGTATAAGGAATTCAGAAGGGAATCTAGTGGTTGCTAAGGGCTTGAGGATTTTGGATACCACAAGCTTGGTGTCTGAAGCCATAGCAATTAGAGAATGTTTGATATACTGCAGAGATAATTCTACACAACAGATTTTGGTGGAATCTGAATCTCAGACCATGGTTCAAATTATTCAAGGGGCATGAAAAATCTCATGGAGTGTGACAATGGAGATCAACTCCATCAAAGATTTGATGAGAAATATATTAGTAAGAGTAATACATTCCCTTCAAGAAGGTAATACTCTTGCTGATTTTTTTTACTGATTTAGTTTTTGATTTTGCAGGTGAATTTTAATTCAATAATGTTGCAGAAGTTCCAGATAAAGGTAGATGCATAATCAACTTGGATAAACAAGGGACACCACACATTAGGAGAACTACACGAGACGAATGACATTATCCTTTAGGTGACTTAATACATCTTGAACAGGTTGAGTACTGATTTATAAACATTAAAGGGAGGAAAAGGAAACTACAATATCTGAAATTACCTTTGTGAGAAGAATTTTTGTTGGATAGGAGTATCTTCACCTGGTGAGAACTTGGGGTGTCGATTGATACAAATACCTATACACTGGTAATGCACAGAAGTTGGTAGATCTTTTCTCCTTGTTGATATGGGAGTAACCTGTAGCAAGATTCAAGATGTTGGACCTAAAAATTGGTGTCTGCTAATTCTAATTTCTCATATCTGATAGTGGTATTAACTTCAATTGAAGTTCATTCCATCGATTTGAGGAAAAGGGGTAAGAAGACACATGAAAAAAGGTACATCGACTTAGCTTAGATCAATCATGAAGATTGAGATATGTTAAATGAAGATTGTAAGACCACAATTTAGCTGAGATTCAGACCAGCTCGCAGCTATAAACATGGATGATGAATCTACCTCAAGGTAACAATAACAGCGAACTACTGAAATTTTGGGAATGGAGTTCTGAGATATAGACCGGAGAAGATGAAGAGGCTCTCAAAGTTTCCTTTGATATTTTTTTCAATTTTCCTAATTAAATTTGTGTTTGTTGGATATGTCTGAGACTGATATTTGTTTTTGGGCTAGGCCACTATTGGGCTTAGTTTGTAAATGTGTAGACTTTTGTTTTAATAAATGAGCTATATGCCCGCTTTTAACTTTAAAAAAAGAGCAAACAACATAAATCCCGATAATTTGGAGTTTAATTACAAAAAATTTTAATATTTTACATAATTACTGAAAATTCTGATTTTGGGTCTGTCAAGATACATAATTAGCTCCCGATATATTTTTTTCGATTTTAGATCTGTCGAGATACATAATACATCCAACGAAGATACATTTTTTCCTTTGTAAAGATACATAATTAGCTCCCGATATATATTTTTTTGATTTTGGGTCTGTCGAAATGCATAATTAGCTCCCGATACATCCAACAAAGATACATAATTAGTTGGAATTTTTGTAATTACTTTGTAAGGGTAGGAATTTATGTAAATATGATAAGTTAAGGTGTATGTTTATGTTATTTTTCCTAAAAAAAACTATTGAGAGTGTAAGTTTCCTATTTGAACTTTCACTCAATGATTAACAAAATACACCTAGATACTGACTAGATCAAATGTTTGTCTACAAACACCCTGGGCGAGTTTGGCCATAAAATCTTCATCGACATGGCATATATAACAACTCTATTAGATAACACATAGTAAACATTAATGTTTTTGACACCACGGCTTGTAGCTTAATAGTGAAAAACAAACCAGAGATATCGACGCCACAACTTAGATGAGACCACGGCTAAGAAGGTGGAGAAGAAGATCCCGAAGCGATGAGATTAAATTAATATAATTATATGATGGTAATTTTTGATCTTCAACTTTTGACCTAATAATAATTTATTTAACTTTTGCCACGGTGGAATTGTTCATTCACGTGACAGAATTTTTAAATGAAAGAGAGTGTAGTAGTACACACACCATCAAATATTAATCGAGGTGTGTTTCACTAACCATTGAGTGATAGTTCAGGTAGGAAACTCACACTCCCAATAATTCAGATATGAAACTCAAAAAAAGAAAAGGATAGTATAGATGTGCTTTTGACCCTTCACTCTTCTATTAAAATTATTAGTATACTTTAAAATATGTTTTTAGACCAAAAAATACAAGTTTGAATAGAGGGTATTCTTATCATTTTATATTTTAATCCAAGTATTACTTAATTGTACATTAGGTATTTCATCCTCTACCCTATAAAAAATAATATATAAATTCTCTCATAACTTATACATTAGTTATACGAAAAAGAAACATATGAATCAAACATTATATTGGCAATGCTATGTTTCATTTGGAAAAGAAAAAAATCAACAAAAATATTGTATAACTTATGCTAGATTCTATATGGAGATTATTTTTCTCTAATATTGTAATCAAATATTGTATAAAATTATGCTATGAATAATTCCTCTCTGCCAACAACCAAACGACCCGGTAAATACATTGGTTAATAAAGCAGCAATGTGTTTTTAACTAGTACCATAAAGGCAATCCCCGATAACTGAAATTCCTATGCTTAAGAGTTGAAACACAAAGTCATCTTCAGATACACTTCCTCTGTTTTTAAATACTAGTCATCCTTGTTAATACTCGTCATTTAAAAAAATAACAATATAATTGAGTACTATTTTTTCATTTTACCCTTAAGAATAATTATGTGTTGATTTAGTCTTCAAATCTCCTTATTTATTGTTGGTTTGAGATTTTCATTAGCACACTTTCTTTTATTAAAGAGAAAACACACTTTTTTTTAATTAAAGAGAAATGATTAAGAAAATTAAATAAGAATATAATGATAAAAATATAGTTTTTTAAGGGACGTGCAAATAAAAATTGTGATAAGTATTAGGAAGGGAAGGAGTAATATTATTTAAACTTCCACTACATTTATCAAATCAGTAAACTATTAACCTTTAGGTTAAAGTCAATTAATGACATTAATCCGAGTACTAATATATACTCCCTCCGTCCCATATCAGTTGAGCACTTTTCATATTGTATGGTGCTTAAGAAATCATAAATGGATTGATCAATTTTACTACTATATCCTTTGTCTATATTAATGGATGTAAAGATAAGTTATGAAACATATTCATAGAGCATATGAATAGATATTATTGAGACTTCCAAAGAGTATATTAATTGTAGGGGTAAAATGAAAAAAAAATTAATTAATATTATCTTGCTTTAGTAAGTGATCAAATAATTTGGAACATATTGTCACGATCCAAAAATGAGGTCATGATGACACTTATCGCGGCTCAGCCTTGATAAGTAAGCCAATTACCCAAAGATAGAGAAAAATCGGAAACAGCAATAAAATAACACAAGAAGAGACTTCTAGAATGAACTCAGACCATAATATAGATAAATACGAAAATCTGAACAAAAATATCATAAATTCCAAAATCTAATGACATAAGTGTAGAACATATAAACAACCATCCGAATACTGAATAGTACAGAATTTGTCTCTGAGTCATAAGTAAATACAAATAAAGACAGATGAGGTTCAAATCAGCCCCGAACTCTAGAGTGTATCAGTACCTCAAAAGCCCAGAATCTCCGCACAAAGATCAGCCGCCACGTATGGTACCCGAACTAGGATCTACACCGAAAGGGCACAGTAGGAGTGAGAACGGTCCACTTGTACTCAGTAGGTATCATAGGCCGACTGAGCAAAGTAGAAAATAAGGTAAGTAAAGAAAGTATTATAAGCACGCAACCTGCAAGCAGAAAAGTTCCCAAACGGTAGCTCACACCGTCTCCAGTAACAGTTCTAAATAATATATATTAGCTAAAAGGACAAACATATACGCAAGCATAGATAGAATCTAAATACACGGCAAGTAACACGTAAAAGCAACACATGATGTGCAAATGCAATGGATGATGTAGTGAATAGTTAAAAGTCATAGCACGACATTCTGTATACAACTATCGAGCCTCAACGCTCCAAAAAGAGGACCCATGGGAGATTCGCAACCCATATACTATCTCAAATTTCCACCAATCTAAGTCCCACGTCTCAATCTACCAAACCGGCACATCCCTCGGTCTAGGCATTTTCAAAAGTGTCTCATTTTCTTTCAAAAATTAATATTCCTCAAAGGTACCAATATCTCATGAATGTGTAAGTATGCAATGAGGATATAATGCTCACAATCAACAGTATGAAGATATCCAATCCATTCAATGCATATACAAGTGAGCTCAGAAATCAACTCAATAAGTCCATAATTCATGATATCAGTTCTAGTTGGGCGCCATTGGTATAAACATGCATCTAAGACATCATTAATATCATATTAACCCATAACTCAGGCATTTCTATCATGATAAAGGCAAACAGTGCTCAATAAGGCCTGTAATATCTATTCAATCTCCCGCTCGAGCATCACATTAAGAAATAAGGTAGTCAAATGCACAAATAAAGCCAATGATGTCAAATAAAGCCCCCGCACTGGAAACACGCAGTATATAATATCATAAGTCAACAACAACAGAAAATAAGCCTCCACATGGGCGTCACACAATTTATATTAGTTCAAAGATCACATCTTATAGTTATTCTTCCCAACCCATAGCAAGCTTTATTTATTCATTAACTACCTAGCCCAGTCTGAAGAAAGTTAAGCCATAACCTACCTCGAACGACGAAAATCCAAGCCTAAAGTCCCTCAACATGATGCATTCCCCTTCCGAATGGCCTTGGAATCAACTACAACATTCAAATATAGCATTTATGCACTAAAAGAAAGCTAATGATACCCATATTGCCCATATTTGAGTCGGGTCCAAAATGGGTTCGAAAAACGAGTTTGAAAATAAATGGAGTAAAACCAAAATTTTGTTTTACAAATACCTTCCCCAAGGTTAAAGGAATCTACAGCTGAAAATCCACACGAAAACGAGTTACAAACGAGGTCCAAATCAAATAAAAACCATTTTTAAGCTTTTCTAGAAAAATCCTCAAAATCTCATGTTAAAACCAAGATTAAAGAGTGATGTGATGATATAAATCAATGTAAAGTAATGAAAATAAGGTTTTGGAGCTTACCCAAGTTCAAATGGAGATGAAAACCCTAAAAAGGGCCTAAACCAGAAGCTTAATGTCCAAGAATGGTGAAAAATTGCAAAATGGGGTTTATATATAGCGATGGCCGATGAAGCGGCTAAATGGCCGTTAAAACAGCTACCGCTTTAGCGATGCCTGGCCGCCAAAAGCGGCTACTGCTTAAGCGATCCTTGGCCGCTTAAGCGGCTGTGGTGCAAGCCAACAATGCCCCAAACGAACCCTTGACATTTGATCGAGACCTCACAGAAACAAACCATATATGCTACCAGGCTAATTTCGACGTTTCAGACTCAATAACCATATTGGATTTTTGAAAAAAAGATCATTTTCAGCAATTTAACTCCCGGGACCCCTTTAAGGCATATTTTCAAACAAAGGGTCGAAATGCAAAATAAAGGTTCTGAACCCGAACCAACCTCGCTACTTACCCATATTCAACATTTCAGATCTAATGAAACTGTTTGAATCACCATCCGACACTCAGAACGTAGAATGTTGACCAAAGTCAACTACATGGCTTTTAAAGCCACTAACAACCACAAACTCTTCTCAAATATTTCCGATCGGCATCAAAAACCGTGCCAACCATCCCATACCCCAAAATCAACATATAGAAACTAAGGGGAAGGGGAAAATGGTCAAAACACATAAAAAGCGAGATTTCACACTTCAGGTCATTACAGTATCCACCACTAAGACTCTAGTTCGTCCTCGAGATAAAAGGCAAAGAAATATCTGAATTGGTAAAGAGCTGAGGGTAACTACTACGCATGTCGAACTCAACCTTCCATGTAGCCTCCTCAACAGGACGGTATCTCAACTGAACCTTATCCACAGGAATATCTCTAGAACGAATCGTCTAACATCCCTGGCTAAGATGGACACTGGCTCCTCTACAAAGGTTAACCTCTCAACTAACTGAACCGAGTCCCAACGAAGCACGTGAGACTCATCCAAAATATAGTACCGAAGTATAGATACAAGAAAGACTGGATAAAAGGCTGAAAAGTTTGGAGGTAAGGCCAACTCATAAGTAACCTCCCCAACTGTCCGAAGAATCTCAAATGGTCCGATATACCTAGGACCAAGCTTGCCCCTCTTACCGAACCTCATCATGCCCTTCATGGGCGACACACGAAGGAAGACTCGATCACCAATCTCAAAATTCAAGGCACGAAGACTGTGGTCCGCATAACTCTTTTGCCTACTCTAGGCTATTCGAAGTCTATCCTGAACCCCAAAGCAAGTCGGTATCATAGGGCTTAACCTCTGAAGTCTCAAATCAACCAATAGGAGATTAACAATGCCTACCATACAATGCCTCGAAAGGTGCCATCTCAATACTCGAATGGTAGCTATTATTATAAGCAAACTCTGCAAAGGCCAAATGTTGCTCCCACTGACCTCTGAAGTCCATAACACAAGCCCGGAGCATATCCTTCAAAACCTGAATAGTCCGCTCTGACTGACCATCGATCTAGGGGTGGAAAGTTGTGCTAAGGTCAACCTGAGTGCCCAACTCTTCCTGAAACTTCCGTCAGAAGCTAGAAGTGAACACCGAGCCTCAATCTGAAATAATAAATATGGGTACTACATGAAGACGAACTATCTGTCAAACATAGATATGAGCCAACCTCTCAGCACTGAAGGACATCTGAATAGGGATGAAATGAGCCGATTTGGTCAATCGATCCACGATGACCCAAATACTGTCAGAACCACAAGAAGTACTAGGCAACCCACTTACGAAGTCCATAGTTGATATGCTCCCACTTCCACTCTGGAATGGGTAATCTCTGAAGCAAACCACCCGATCTTAGATGCTCGGCCTTCACCTACTGGCAACACAAGCAACGAGCTACAAAGTCCGCTACATCCTTCTTCATACCATCCCACCAATAATGTTGCTTTAAATTATGATACATTTTGGTCACCCCTAGATGAAGAGAATATCTGGAACAATGTGCCTCCTCTAAAATCAATCTCACCCATCCATCAATCGGCACACAAACTCGGCCTCTAATTCTCAAAACACCATCGAAATCAAAAGATGTCGCCTTAGACTCACCAATTAACACCTTATCTCGAATCACCCTCAAACTATCATTATCAAACTGGTGAGCTCAAATCTGCTCCATCAAAGAAGATCTAGCATCAACAAAGGCTAAAACACGCTCGGGTATCGAAATATCTATCCTAACCATATGGTTAGCTAAAGAATGAACCTCTATGGCTAAAGAACACTCCTGGGTTAAGAGATGAGCTAAATATCACACCTCAAATCCTATTGGGGCGGACTGGCACCCGGAGCCGTTAAGTCCCGAGAGAACCAAACTATGATCGAGTACATTCATTTGCATGTCACTAAATGAACAACATTCTTTCACATATAGATACAAGGTATCAATGACGGAAGTCATGGAAAGACATTCAAATAGATATGAAACTTGGTCGTTAGGGACACCACGTCAAAAGGGTCATACATTCCTTTATTTCACTTACAACGTCTACAAAGCCTCTAACAGATACATAACCAAGCCTAAAGTCGGGACAAGTCCCCGCTTTATACAACTGTTATGCAGTACCTAAACAAGTGTGTACAAGTGACTCGGAAAGCCCGAACTAATTTGGAGCTCACCAATAGTCTGCAGATGACCCGTATCGTACTGTGAAGGTCTACTAGCTCTTATGCCTACAACAAGTAAGGTAGGTCCCCCAAGGGATGTCAGTACGAAAGAATGTACTGAGTATGTAAGGCCATAAGTAACTGTATGAAATATAGGAACTCAAATGGAATCAAATACAAATGAGTGAACAATATTGCTAAACCACCGTACTGTATATGTGGAACCATGTACATTACATTCATTCCTTTCCTTTTTACATTCATATCAATATCAACATAAATCATACAATGCTCGGGAACAACTGATCAGTGGTAAATAACATTGGGATCGGCTCGAGCTAGGCTTATTCCCCCAGAGCTGCCACCCATAAATCAATAAAGCAGGTTCGGATCGAGCTAGGTTTTCACCCCCAGAGCTTCCCCTGTATCCAATAAATCAGGTTCGACTTGAGCTAGGCTTTCAGCCCCAGAGCTACCCCCTGTACTCAACCAAATATGGATTACTTCATTTCTTTACTTTTTGTGAGATTGTTAAATTGGTGGTCATAACATTATTGGAGCTTTGGAGCAATAGTAAACAAATAAGTGACATGTGAATAACAATTGCTAACAAACCTGAAATGAGATACTTTAAAATATTTCGGAGTGGAAACAAGTTTGGTAATGATATGAACAATAGGTGCTGCCAAAGGATACGAAAAAGAGTAACCTTACATACCTTATCCTTCCAACATGTGACTATAACAGTTCAGCTCTTCCTTAAAGCGTTACTCTACAATATGAATACATAATGGAGATTACATTAAAAGTCAACTACATTACAAGTTCAAAAGATGATAATAAACTACTCGACTGCCATATAACTTTATTCCACCCTCCTACAATACAATTTACTACCTCACCATACCAACAACACCAAACCAGTCCGCATATCAACTTAGATATCACAACCCGATAGGAATTCACACCAAGTTTATACTTTACATTTCCTCCTCAACACATCGTCATATTTACTCCATCAAGTCACCTAAATACCTTCCACAACAGCATATTAAAAATAATCAACAATTGGTACAATCCAAAATGCCTCCAAACTACCCCCTTAGAGCTTTCCAAAGGGTACCATGAGTTGGTGAATGTATCTAAGAAGGGTAGAGGGGCCTTGGAGGGTCAAAGAGAAGCAAAAACAAGCTAAATGAGGTTCTAGAAGGATCTGTGGAGAAACCTGCACCCGTAGGTGGTGAGGTGCGGCTGCAGGTGCCCTTTTGGCCCTGTCCAGGGCCACCTGCGAAGTTACCTGCGCGGGCAGGTGGCTCATCCGCAAAGGCGGATGCCCGAATTGGCTGAAATGAGTCATTTTTGGGTCCATCTTTGTAATAAATGGTCCATGGTCATAAGTAAGCTTCTATTTTAATATTTTAGGTTAACTTTGATGCCAATGAACAATTATGGTTTCAAAATGCACATGAACATCACAAAACTATATTCTCCTTTCACTACACCACCGGTTCCATGCACAATTTCATAACAACATTTCCACAAGTCATACACAAGGAGGAAAAAAGTTAGGGACATAACCACATCCTAACATGTTGAAATTTCATCCATCTAATTCACTTTCTTCAAGACCTTAAGTCCCCTTTCAAGTTTAAACTACATATATGAGACAAATCCTTTAGTAAAGAAGCAAAAGTGGACTGCTTCACAATAAGTGGATTGGTCAACACTTTTTAAACATAAACAACATGATCTACACAAAACCTCATGCATATAATATATTAAACCATAAGATTAAACACTTACCAAGGCTTGCAAGGGGAAGATCTTGTCCAAAGGGGTGGTTGCTTAGGGTTTGAGAGGAAAAAATATTTCTTGGAAAAATCTGGAATTTTGCAAGTGTATTTCGGTGAATAAGAGCTGAATTTTAGCCTTATATAGTCCCTCCAAAGCACCTCTCTTTATGGTCATCCTTAGCCAAACTTTTGGTCAAAGATGAGGTGTTTACTTGGTTAAATTTTGAATGGATCATTTCCTTTTGGGTCATGTCTTATTTACTTCATTTTTTCGGGCCTCAATTGAGCCCATTAGCACAATATTACTTCAGCCCAATAAAGTTAGTGGGTAATACACCAACTATCTCAATTTTAAATAATTTCATAATTGCTAAGGTAGTCAAATAAGTTCGAAAATGTATGGGGTGTTATATCCTTCCCCCCTTATGAACATTTGTCCTCGAATGTTAGTAATATTATCCCATTTAAACAAGTTCAAGTCTAAGTTCAGTCTTCATATTATCACATACACATAATACTTATATATACTTATATAGATTTCATCATTTCCTCGGCTTCCCATGTGACTTCTTCTACTTGCTGATTTTTCCAAAGCATTTTTACAGAAGCTACTTCTTTATTTCTTAACCTCCTAACTTGTCGATCCAGAATAGCAATAGGTACTTCTTCATAGGTGAGTTCTTCTGCAATTTGTACATCTTCAGTGGAGCAATACGAGATGGATCTCCTATGCACTTCCGAAGCATTGAAACATGAAACACTGGATGAACTGTGGAGAGTTCTTGGGGTAGTTATAATTCATACGCAACTTGACCAAATCTTCGAATAATCTTATATGGCCCTATATAACGTGGACTCAGCTTTCCCTTCTTCCCAAATCTCATTACCCCTTTCATTGGTGACACTTTCAAGAATACCCAATCACCTATGGCAAATTCTAGCCCCCTTCTTCTAATATCGGCATATGACTTGTGTCGACTTTGGGCCATTTGTAGCCGTTGTTGTATCACCTTAACCTTCTCCATAGCTTGATGAACAAGATCTGGCCCAAATAAGGCAGTTTCACCCGCTTCAAACCATCCAATTGGTGATCTACACTTTTTTCCATATAAAGCTTCATAAGGCGCCATTTTGATACTTGAATGATAGCTATTATTGTAGGCAAATTCAATAAGAGATAAATGATCATCCCAACTACCTTTAAAGTCCATTGTGAAAGCTCGTAGCATATCTTCAAGTGTTTGTATGGTACGCTCTGCCTGTCCATCTATTTGAGGATGAAAAGTTGTGCTTAGATTCACTTGGGTACCCAAACTCTTCTGAAAAGACTTTCAAAAATTTGCAGTAAATTGAGCTCCCTTGTCCGATATAATAGAGATTGGAATCCCGTGCAATCGAACTATCTCTTTAATATACAACCGCGCATAATCTTCAGTTGTGTAGGTGGTCTTGACCGGTAGAAAATATGCTGATTTGGTAAGCATGTCAACTATTACCCATATGGAATCAAATTTCCGAAGTGTACGAGGAAAACCTGTGATGAAATCCATGTTGATCATGTCCCACTTCCAGATTGGAAGATTTATACATTACATATAACCTCCAGGCTTCTGATGCTCTACTTTTACTTGTTGATAATTTGGACATTGGGCTACGAATTCTGTAGTATTCTTCTTCATGTTACCCCACCAATACATTTCTTTCAAATCATGATACATTTTGGTTGCTCCCGGATGAATAGAATACCGTGAATGATGTGCCTCTATCATAATCCGTCTTCTTAACTGATCTACATCAGGTACACACAATCTACTTTGGCATTGAAGTACTCCCTTTTGCGTAAGATCAAATGCCCTTGTCAAACCTTGTTGCACATTCTCCTTTAGCTGCAGTAAAATAGGATCCGCATACTGTTTTTCCTTTACTTCAGCTACTAATGAAGATTCTGCCGCATTCTGCACCATAATTTCTTCATCTGGAGTTTCAAAAAGATGAACCCCCAAGCTGGCTAGTTGATGTAGATCCTTGACTATACCTCGCTTTTTCGTGAGCTGGCCATCAGTGCTTCCTATTGTTTTGCGGCTTAATGCATCGGCTACCACATTTGCCTTTCCCGGATGGTATAAGATATCGATATCATAATCTTTTAGTAGTTCCAACCACCTCCACTGCCTCAAATTTAGATCCTTCTGCTTGAGAATATACTGCAAACTCTTATGATCAGTATATATATCAACATGAACCCCATACAAATAGTGGCGCCATATTTTTAAAGCAAATATCACAGCTGCTAGCTCAAGATCATGTGTCGGATAATTTCTCTCATGTGGCCGCAACTGTCTTGAAGCATAAGCTATTACATTACTGCGTTGCATCAATACACATCCTAAGCCAACTCTTGAAGTATCACAATATACCGAATACCCTTCTATGCCTTCTGGAAGTACCAATACAGGTGCAGAAGTTAACTTATCCTTCAGATCTTGGAAACTCTTCTCACATGCATCATTCCACTAAAACTTGGTTGCCTTGTGTGTTAGCTTTGTTAAAGGTGCCAAAATGGAAGAGAACCCTTCAAAAAATCTTCTATAATAACCTGCCAACCCGAGAAAACTATGAATCTCTGTAGGTGTCGTAGGTCTTGGCTAATTCTTCACAGCTTCTATCTTTTGTGTATCAACCCTTATTCCTTCATCAGATACAATATGACCCAAGAATGCTACAGATTTTAACCAAAAATCACATTGAGAGAACTTTGCATATAACTTACGATCACGAAGAATCTGTAACACCTGCCGTAAGTGATTAGCATGGTCCTCTTGTGATATTGAATAAACCAAAATATCATCTATAAACACTGTCACGAACACATCTAAAAATGGCTTGAACACCCTATTCATCAAATCCATAAAAACTGCAGGTGTATTTGTTAGCCCAAATGACATAACTAAAAACTCATAATGACCATACCATGTTCGGAAAGCTGTCTTGGGTATATCTTTTTCTCTGACCCTTACTTGATGATAACCCGATCTCGGGTCAATCTTGGAGAAGCATTTGGCACCCTGTAATTGGTCAAATAAATCATCAATTCTGGGCAGGGGATATTTATTCTTGACTGTTACCTTATTCAGTTGCCGATAATCAATACATATTCTCAACGTGCCATCTTTCTTTCGTACAAATAACACTTGTGCACCCCAAGGGGACATACTAGGCCTTATGAATCCCTTTTCCAGTAAGTCTTTCAATTGCTCCTTCAATTCCCGTAACTCTATTGGGCCATTCTATACGGAGGAATAGAGATAGGCTGAGTGCCTGGAATCACATCAATACCAAACTCTATTTCCCTTTCTGGAGGCAAACCTGGAATATCTTCAGGAAATACATCAAGGAATTCATTTACCACTGGAACCGATTGAAGAGCTGGTGGCTTCACTTCGGTATCTTGCACTCTTACTAGGTGGCATATGTACCCCTTGGATATCATTTTCCTTGCCTTAAGATAGGAAATAAATTTACCTCTCAGTGCTCCAACATTACCCCTCCATTCAAGGCCGGTCTTTTATGGGAAATGGAAATGTACCTTCTTAGCTCGGCAATCTACCGTGGCATAACAAGAAGCCAACCAGTCCATACCCATTATAACATCAAAATCTACCATTTCCAGCTCAATAAGATCAGCCAATGTATTATGATCACAAACAGTGACCATATAATTACGATAGACTCTCTTAACTATAATAGACTCACCCATGGGTGTAGGTACTTCAAATGGCTTAACTAATAATTCTGGTGTTCTTTTGAATTTTTCAGCAATGAATTGAGTGATGTATGATAGGGTAGAGTCCGGATCAATCAATGCATATACATTATGTGAAAATACGGATAATGTACCTGTAACCACATCAGGAGAAGCCTCCAAATTCTGCCGATCCGCTAAAGCATAGGTACGATTCTGTACACCATAGAATTAGCTGCTTCTCTAGCACCTCTACCATGCCCAATAGGCTGTGCACCTGACGATGATGATGCAACGGCTGATCCCGTAGGTCGCGCCATGCTACCCGTGCCCCTTTGTGGGCACTCTCTCATCATGTGCCCTGACATACCTCACCAAAAGCAAACATTCATTCCAAGCCGGCATTTACCTAAATGAAACTTCCCGCACTTCTGACACGGCTGACAAGAAAACCTCGATTGGCTCATACTTCCTTGTTCTCGATACCCCGCTGTCTGTGAACCTCGAATCCCACTACTTTGCCCAACTTGATTGCCTCTAAACCCTCGAAATTGGGATAGAGTACCTGTTGTAGGATAAGAAAATGAGGGTCTAGGCGGTCTATTAAAAACCCGAGGCCTAAATTCTCCTTGGGACGCTATGAACTGTCCCATAGGTTTAGCCCTCTTTGGCGGTCCTCTTTCAAATTCTTTTGTCCTTCTCCTTTGCCTCTAATTCTCCATCTTCTGTGCAAAATCTTGTATCTTGGCTATATCCATATCTCTATTCAAAGCAGCAATAGTACAATCCCTAACCAAATATGGGTCCAATCTATCCACATACAGGTGAACTCTATCGTCCATAGTAGCTACTACATTAGGAGCATACCTGGCCAAAGAGTTAAACCAAAGACTGTACTCTCTGACGCTCATATTACCTTGTCGAAGATTTAATAACTGGTCTGCACGAGCCTCTCAGATCTCATATGGAAGATAATGATCAAGGAATGTCTCTTTGAATTCCTCCCAACTAGCTGGAAGTGCACCGATACCCCTAGGTCGTTTCCAATCTTCGTACCATAATATAGCCTCTCCTTTTAGTTTATATGTTGCAAGCTCAACTGTTTCTGTACCAGATACATGCATAACATCTAAAGCCCTTTGAATTTGGTCCATGAAGTCTTGTGGGTCTTCATTAAGATATGACTCGGTGAACGTAGGAGGATCTAATTTCAGAAAATCCTGTGTCTGCCGACTAGCTGCCCTAGCCACACCATCATTACTTGTCGTTGGGCCAACTTGTCCTTGATTTTGTGCAGCAACAATACGAGTCAACATTTGCACCGCATTCCTTAAATCCTGATCAGTAGCATTAACAGGCGGTTCGGGGGATACTCCTCTCCTTCTTGGCTCTCCTGGAAATGGAAGAGTAGAAGAAGCCCGCGATGGAAACTCGTCTTCAGCCTCACCTTGATTAACTTGTTTAGGTGGTAATTTACTAGTTCCTTCTCCGACAATCATCTATACCTTCTTACCTCTACCCCTACCTCTTCTTGTAATTGGCATTTTGCTATACTGAGGAAACAAAAACATAGAATGAATTCAGTGGTTAAATATGATTCCACCTACAACTTTGACTCTATTGCACGATCTAAGAAATGAAGAAAAGAAACAACCCCTAAATGTCCTATAGCCTCTTGCTTATAAATGTGGTGCACAACACATCTATAAGCAAGACTCTACTCGAACACAGCTTTGTAGACACCCTATGACAACCCGCTCTGATACCACTTTTGTCACGCCTCAAATCCCATTGGGGCGGACTGGCACCCAGAGCCGTTAAGTCCCGAGAGAACCAAACTATGATCGAGTACATTCATTTGCATGTCACTAAATGAACAACATTCTTTCACATATAGATACAAGGTATCAATGACGGAAGTCATGGAAAGACATTCAAATAGATATGAAACTTGGTCGTTAGGGACACCACGTCAAAAGGGTCATACATTCCTTCATTTCACTTACAACGTCTACAAAGCCTCTAACAGATACATAACCAAGCCTAAAGTCGGGACAAGTCCCCGCTTTATACAACTGTTACGCAGTACCTAAACAAGTGTGTACAAGTGACTCGAAAAGCCCGAACTAATTTGGAGCTCACCAATAGTCTGCAGATGACCCGTATCGTACTGTGAAGGTCTACTAGCTCTTATGCCTACAGCAAGTAAGGTAGGTCCCCCAAGGGATGTCAGTACGAAAGAATGTACTGAGTATGTAAGGCCATAAGTAACTGTATGAAATATAGGAACTCAAATGGAATCAAATACAAATGAGTGAACAATATTGCTAAACCACCGTACTGTATATGTGGAACCATGTACATTACATTCATTCCTTTCCTTTTTACGTTCATATCAATATCAACATAAATCATACAATGCTCGGGAACAACTGATCAGTGGTAAGTAACATTGGGATCGGCTCGAGCTAGGCTTATTCCCCCAGAGCTGCCACCCATAAATCAATAAAGCAGGTTCGGCTCGAGCTAGGTTTTCACCCCCAGAGCTGGCCCCTGTATCCAATAAATCAGGTTCGGCTCGAGCTAGGCTTTTAGCCCCAAAGCTACCCCCTGTACTCAGCCAAATATGGATTACTTCATTTCTTTACTTTTTGTGAGATTGTTACATTGGTGGTCATAACATTATTGGAGCTTTGGAACAATAGTAAACAAATAAGAGACACGTGAATAACAATTGCTAACAAACTTGAAATGAGATACTTTAAAATATTTCGGAGTGGAAACAAGTTTGTCAACGATATGAACAATAGGTGCTGCCAAAGGATACGGAAAAGAGTAACCTTATATACCTTATCCTTCCAACGGGTGATTATAACAGTTCAGCTCTTCCTTTAAGCGTTACTCTACAATATGAATACATAATGGAGCTTACATTAAAAGTCAACTACATTACAAGTTCAAAAGATGATAATAAACTACTCGACTGCCATATAACTTTATTCCACCCTCCTACAATACAATTTACTACCTCACCATACCAACAACACCAAACCAGTCCGCATATCAACTTAGATATCACAACCCGATAGGAATTCAAACCAAGTTTATACTTTACATTTCCTCCTCAACACATCGTCACATTTACTCCATCAAGTCACCTAAATACCTTTCACAACAACACATTAAAAACAATCCACAATTGGTACAATCCAAAGTGCCTCCGAACTACCCCCTTAGAGCTTTCCAAAGGGTACCATGAGTTGGAGAATGCATCTAAGAAGGGTAGAGGGGCCTTGGAGGGTCAAAGAGAAGCCAAAACAAGCTAAACGAGGTTCTGGAAGGACCTGCGGAGCAACCTGCGCCAGTAGGTTGTGAGGTGCAGCCGCAGGTGCCCTTTTGGCCCTGTCTAGGGCCACCTGCGAAGTCACCTGCGTGGGCAGGTGGCTCATCCGCAAAGGCGGATGCCCGCATTGGCTGAAATGAGTCATTTTTGGGTCCATCTTTGTAATAAATGGTCCATGGCCATAAGTAAACTTCTCTTTTCATATTTTAGGTTAACTTTGATGCCAATGAACAATTATGGTTTCAAAATGCATATGAACATCACAAAACTATATTCTCCTTTCACTACACCACCGGTTCCATGCACAATTTCATAACAACATTTTCACAAGTCATACATAAGGAGGAAACAAGTTAGGGACATAACCACATCCTAAGATGTTGAAATTTCATCCATCTAATTCACTTCCTTCAAGACCTTAAGTCCCCTTTCAAGTTTAAACCACATATAGGAGACAAATCCTTTAGTAAAGAAGCAAAAGTGGACTGCTTCACAATAAGTGGACTGCTCAACACTTTTTAAACATAACCAACATGATCTACGCAACCCCTCATGCATATAATATATTAAACCATAAGAGTAAACACTTACCAAGGCTTGCAAGGGGAAGATCTTGTCACACTTACCAAGGCTTGCAAGGGGAAGATCTTGTCCAAAGGGGTGGTTGCTTAGGGTTTGAGAGGAGAAAATATTTCTTGGAAAAATCTGGAATTTCGCAAGTGTATTTTGGTGAATAAGAGCTGAATTTTAGCCTTATATAGTCCCTCCAAAACACCTCTCTTTATGGTCATCCTTAGCCAAACTTTTGGTCAAAGATGAGGTGTTTACTTGGTCAAATTTTGAATGGATCATTTCCTTTTGGGCCATGTCTTATTTACTTAATTTTTTTGGGCCTCAATTGAGCCTATTAGCACAATATTAATTCAGCCCAATAAAGTTAGTGGGTAATACACCAACTATCTCAAGTTTAAATAATTCTATAAATGCTAAGGTAGTCAAATAAGTTCGAAAATGTATGGGGTGTTACACTAAACTCCCCATACTAGTTGAATTTCGACTCAAGGCATCCGCAGCCACGTTAGCCTTACCCGGATGATAAAGAATAATGAGATCATAATCCTTAAGCAACTCAAGCCAATGTCACTGTCTCATATTAAGATCTCGCTGGGTGAAGAAGTACTGAAGGCAACGATGATCCGAGAAAATCTCAAAATGGACTCCATACAAGTAATGCCTCCATAACTTCAACACACACACAACCGCGGCCAACTCCAAATCATGGGTAGGGTAATTCTTCTCATAAGGCTTCAACTGACGAGAAGCATACTCAATCACCTTACCCTCATGCATCAACACTACAGCCAAACCCACACCAGACGCATCACAAAATACGCTAAAACCCACACCCTCCTTGGGCAAGGGCAAGATAAGGTCGAAGTAAACAACTCCTTAAGCTTTTGAAAGCTCGCCTCACAAGCATATGACCAGTGAAAAATGACATTCTTCTGGGTCAACTTGGTCAAAGAAGTTGCAATAGACGTGAAAACCACTATAAAACGTCGATAATAACCCACCAAACTAATGAAACTCCGAATCTCGGTAGGACTAGTGGGCATAGCCCAATCACGAATCATCACTATCTTGGCCAGATCAACCATGATACCATCCTTGGTCACCACATGACCCAAAAAAGAGATAGAATCCAACAAAAACTCACCCTTGGAAAACTTAGCATACAACTTCTCGCCACGCAACCTCTGAAGTACAATCCTTAAATGTTTTACATTATCGGCCTCATTCTTGGAATAAACCAAGATGTAATCTATAAATACAATCACAAAGGAGTCGAGATACGATCGAAATACCCGATTCATCAACTCCATAAATGCTACAGGGGCATTGGTCAGCCCAAAAGACATGATCAAGAACTCATAATGATCGTATTGAGTCCGAAAAGCCATCTTCAAAACATCCGAAGCTCTAATCTTCAGTTGGTGATACCTGGACCTCAAATCAATCTTGGAAAACACCGAAGCACCCTGAAGCTGGTCGAAAAGATCATCAATGCGATGAAGAGGATACTTATTCTTAATCGTCAGTTTGTTCAATTGTCGATAGTCAATACACAAACGCATAGAACCGTCTTTCTTCTTCACGAACAAGATAGGAGCACCTCAAGGAGATACATTAGGCCTAATGAACCCTTTACTCAACAAATCTTGTAACTGTTCCTTCAATTCTATCAGCTCAGTCGGGGCCATTCTATAGGGGAAATGGAAATGGATTTGGTGCTCAGCTCTACATCAATAGCAAAATCAACATCACGATTTGGAGGCATACCAGGCAAATTCATAGAAAACACATCCATAAACTAGCGAACAACTAGAATAGAATTCAAAGAAGGCAGTGAGGCAACAGTAGTATCATGGACATAAACCAAATAAGACAAGCACCCTCTCTCTACTATGCAGCGAGCACGTAGAAAAAATACAACTCCCTTCGAACCCGAATTAAGCGTACCCTTCCAAGCTAACCTGGGCACACCCAACGTAGCTAAGGCCACGGTCTTAGCATAACAGTCCAAAATAGCATAATAGGGAGCTAACCAATCCATGCCCAAGATAACATCAAAATCAACCATATCAAGGATAATCAAGTATACCTAAGTCTCACATTCCGCAAAGGTAACCACATAAGATCGGTACACCCTATCCACTACCAAAGAATCGCCTGCGGGGGTAGAGACATGAAGAGGCATAGCAAGGGGCTCACATACAACATCAAGACCAGAAGCAAAATATGTAGACAAATAGGAGAAAGTAGACCAAGGGTCAAATAACACGGAAGCAGATCTGTAGCAAACTGGGACGATACCTGTAATAACTGCGTCAGAGGCCTCTGCCTTGGGTCTCCCAGGTATAGAATAACACTGTCCACGACCACTCCCGTACTTAGTAACCCTGCGACCACCAACACGAGCTGCCCTAACTTTACCTCTAGCACCACCCCTAACACTCTATAAACCATCTCTCACTGCAGATATCAGAGTAGGGCAAAGCTAAAACTGAGAACCTGCTGAGTAGGTCCATACACACATCGAGGATAATTTTTAACCAAATGGCAAACCTCATCACATACAAAACACCCTTTACGTCCTGACTCAATCTGAGAGGGCACAGACGAACTAGGACGATCTCCCTGTCTCTAAGAGCTGAAATTGGGACCTCTACTAGCATGACCTAACGCCTGGCTACCTGAAGGTCTACCACCTGATCCCTGTAAAGTGTCCTGAACAGGCCTACCTTGATACCCACAGGAACCTCTACACGAGAAATCTCCACTACGAGAGGCACGACCACTAAACACGCCCTGACAGTGCACATTCTTAGTGCCTCCCTGAGTGGCCTAAGTAATATACTCGATTAACTTGGCATGCTCAATAATACTCTGAAAAGAAGCCCCTGAAACAACCATCTAGGCAGTAGCCAACTGATAAGGACCCTCTAATTCCTTCAAAAACTTACAAATCCTCTCTAACTCAGTTGAAATGTTGGGGGTAGAATACCTGGATAGAGCATGGAAATGTGTCTCATACTCAACAATAGACATGAAGCCCTGCCCCAAATGATCAAACTTATCACGCATCTGATTTCTCAAGCTATATGGCATAAATCTCTCTAAGAAAGCCTCAGAAAATGTGGCCCAAGTCATAGCGGGAAAACCCAAAGACTTACAATTGGATAAAGATCTCCACCAATCCCTAGCCACATCCATCAACTAATAGGTGGTATAGGTAACTTCATGAGACCCAAGGGATCCAAGATTATGTAACTTCTCCAGATAGTCAATCAGAAACTCATAGGCATCCTCACCAATCGCTCTACTGAACTTGGGAGGAGCCAAGTGAATGAACCTCTCAAACCTCTTCTGATCATCAGAAGACATCACTGTCCCAGAAGCAACTGGAGGAATAGTAAGTATGACAGGCACTGAATCCACACGCGGGAGTACCGTATATAACGGCGGCACCCCTGAAGTAGAAATACCATAGGCAAATACCGGTACAGATGGCAAGATACGACTCAAAGTCTGAGGAATACCGGGTACACTCAATGGAACACCCTCCAAGCGACTCAAAAGGTGAATCAATAGGTCCTGAAGCACTGGGGTATAAACTGAACTCTGTGGAACCTGAGTTGGCCCTGCACCTCCTATCTGATAATCATCTCTGGTATACACAAACTTAAGCTCGAAAGAGGCCTCCCTAGCATGTCCTCTGGCTGGGGTAGCTCCTTATGCCCGTCCTCTACCTCTGGGTCGGCCACGACCCATGCCTCGTCCTTGGATTGGAGCCCCAATATCGGGTGTCGGCTCAGCATCCCTTGCATCTATGGACCTAGTCCTTACTATCTGCGCAGAAAAGAATGGAATATAAGTTTAGAACATTGGGTATGAATGAACTGTACGATAAGGAATCAAATTAGAGAAGTATTTTCCTAAAGATATCTTATAGCCTCTCGAAGATAGATATAGACCTCTACGTACCGATCTGCGAGACTCTACTAGACATCCTGCTCTTACACTTATAAGACCGGCGAACCTAGCGCTCTGATACCAATTTGTCACGACCCAAAAATGAGGTCATGATGGCACTTATCGCGACCCGGCCTTGATAAGTAAGTCAATCACCCAAAGATAGAGAAAAATCGAAAACAACAATAAAATAACATAGGGCAAGACTTCTAGAACAAAATCAAACCATAATATAGATAAATATGGGAATCTGAACAAAAATAACATAAATCCTAAAATCTGATGACATAAGTATAGAGCATCTAAACAACCATCTGAATACTGAATAATGCAGAATCTGTCTTTGAGTCATAAGTAAAGACAAATAAAGATAGATGAGGTCCGAATCCGCCCTAAACTCTGGAGCATATTAGTACCTCAAAAGTCCAGAATCTTCGCACAAAGATCAGTCGCCACATGTGGTCCTCGAACTGGGATTTGCACCGAAAGGGCACAGTAGGAGTGAGTACAGTCCACTTGTGCTCAGTAGGTATCATAGGTCGACTGAGCAAAGTAGAAAATAAGGTAAGTAAAGAAAGTACTATGAGCACGCAACCTGCAAGCAGAAAAGTTCTAAAACGGTAGCTCACACCGTCTCTAGTAATAGTTCTAATAATACATATATATAACAGCAAAAAGGACAAACATATACACAAGCATAGATGGGAGCTAAATACATGGCAAGTAACACGTAAAAGCAACACATAATGTGCAAATGCAATGCAATACAATGGATGATGTAGTGAATAGTTGAAAGTCATCGTATGACTTTCTGTATACACCTATCGAGCCTCAATGCTTCCAAAATAGGACCTATGGGGGGTTCGCAACCCATATACTATCTCAAATTTCCACAAATCTAAGTCTTATGTCTTAATCTACCCGACCGGCACTTCCCTCAGTCAAGGCATTTTCAAACGTATCTCATTTTCTTTCAAAAATTAATGTTCCTCAATGGTACGGATATCTCATGAATGTGTAAGTATGCAATGAGGATATAATTCTCATAATCAACAGTATGAAGATATCCAATCCATTCAATACGTATACAAGTGAGCTCAGAAATCAACTCAATATGTCAATAATTCGTTATATCAGTTCTACTTGGGCACCATTGGTATAAACATACATGTAAGACATCATTAATATCATATCAACCCATAACTCGAGCATTTCTATCATGATAAAGGCAAACAGTTCTCAATAAGGCCTATAATATCTATTCAAGCCCCCGCTTGGACATCACATTAAGAAATAAGACAGTCAAAAGCATAAATCAAGCCAATGATGTCAAATAAAGCCCCCGCACGGGCAACACACAGTATATAATATCATAAGTCAACAATAATAAAAAAATAAGCCCCCACACGGGCGTCACGCAATATATATTAGTTCAAAAATCACATCCCATAGTTATTCTTCCCAACCCATAACATGTTTTACTTATTTATTAACTACCCAGCCCAGTCTGAAGAAAGTTATGCCATAACCTACCTCGAACGATGAAAATTCAAGCCTAAAGTCCTTCAACACGGAGCTTTCCCCTTTCGAATGACCTCGAAATCAACTACAACATTCAAATATAGCATCTACACATTAAAAGAAAGCTAATGATACCCATATTGCCCATATTTGAGCCGGATCCAAAACGGGTTTGGAAAATGAGCCTGAAAACGAAAGGAGTAAAACTAAAATTTTATTTTAGAAATACCTTCCCCAAGGTTAAAGGAATCTACAGCTGAAAACCCACGCGAAAACGAGCTAAAAACGAGGTCCAAATAGAATAAAAATCATTTTTTAAGCTTTTCCAAAAAAAATCCTCAAAAAAATCCCATGTTAAAACCAAGATTAAAGAGTGTTTTGATGATATAAATCAATGTAAAGTAATGGAAATAAGGTTTTGGAGCTTACCCAAGCTCAAATGGTGATGAAAACCCTAAAAAATCGCCTAAATTCGAAGTTCAAAGTCCAAAAATGGTGAAAAATTGCAAAATGGGGTTCATATACAGCGGTGGCCACTTAAGCGGCTAAATGGCCGTTAAACCAGCTACCGCTTAAGCGGTCCTTGGCCGCTTAAGCTGCTGCACCAGATATCAGCAATTGTTGATTTTGGTGCAAGCCAACAATGCTCCGAACGGACCCTCAGGATTTGATCGAGACCCCACATAAACAAACCATATATGCTACCAGGCTAATTTCGACGTTTCAAACTCAATGGCTACGTCGAATTTTCAAAAATAAGATCGTTTTCAACAATTTAACTCCTGGGACTCCTTTAAGGCATATTTTCAAACGAAGGGTCGAAATGCAAATTAAAGATTCCGAACCTGAACCAACCTTGCTATTAACCCAAATTCGACATTTCGAATCTAATGGAACTGTCCAAATCACCATCTGACACTCAGAATGTCGAATGTTAACCGAAGTCAACTACATGGCTTTTAAAGCCTCTAATAACCACAAACTCTCCTAAAATATTTCCGATCGCATCGAAAATTGTGTCAACCATCTCCACACTCCAAATCAACATATAGCAACTACAGGAAAGGACAAAATGGTCAAAAAATGTGAGACTTCACACTTCAGGTCATTACACATATATTTTTAGTAAGATGACCAACTAATATGGGACGAATGAAGTACTTCACTCGTTTATAAATAAGTGGTAATTTTAGTTTGGGCACATTCCTTAAGAAACTATTTATTCCTAAAAATCAAAAGTATTTTTACTAATTTATCCTTAATAAATCACTTGAAAAAGATGTAATTCTTTTATTTACCGTCTTTTTGATACAGTTGAATTTGTTCGTTAGTCAAAAGGTAATTTCTTAATTAAGTAAAATTTTCTTTATTTTAAAAAAATATAATTAAAAAAATATTATTAATATCTTTTTGATTATCTAAAATACTATTTATTTAGCAGTAATTGAAAAGATTAAAACATCACTTACTATTTAAGAACGGAGGGAGGTGTGGACAGTGACAACGTCACTGCTCCAACTAAAATGAAGAATAGTCCGTTTAAAGACAAAAGTGTTCAGTTGAGATTTAGCATTTTTATTTGGGAGTCCTCCTTTTTATGTTTTCTTCACTCCTTTTCTTATCTGAAAAGGAGAAAATTGGCTCATCTATCAACCAATTTTCACAGCCCAATTTTTGTTTCTTTCTTCATTTCTCTTTTGTTTTGCTGCCATATCTGCCAAGTTTAATAGTAAAAATTAGCTTGTAAAGAGGAATTTTAACTTTTAAACCGTTCTCTTTCTCTGGTGGTCAAAGGATGTTAACGTGACTTGACTAGTGTAATATTTTCTTTTAGTACTTTCAATTTCAATCGTTATTAACTATGTGAAGTAGGATATTATTGTTATTTTCCTCTTTGTTTATTAGTTTTAGATCTTTGGCATTTTCTTATTGGTTTAAACAAAGTGACAAGAAAGGAGGAGCAAATGGGAACAAAAGCAAGGCTGGAGAATCCAAACAAATCATATTTTGTTATTTTGTCAATATGTTACACTTTTCAATGATATATATATATATAGTTAGTCAAACAAAAGGACCCGTTTGGCCATAAATTTTTTTATTTTTTTTAGAAAATTATTTCATTTTAGTGAAAAAAGTAAAAAAAAATTACTTTAGTGAAGTTTTTTTTTGAAAAGAAATTTATTTTCACTTTTTTCACTTATATTTCTCTCACAAAAAATCAAAAAAAACTTTAATTTATTTTCATGACCAAACACAATTTCAATTCTAATTCTAATTCCAACTCTAAAATATTTTAATTTTCTTGATCAAACGCCTACTTAGCCTTTGGCGTAACCTTAAATGGAGGGCAATGGTTTTAATTGAGTTGTCGACTTTCATTGCTATTCTATCCATTTCCCAATGAGATATGTAGGATTCTTCAAGAACTCCATTCCATTCTATCCATAAGTGATATTCTGGACTTCCAAATCTGGTTCAAATTAAGTGCTCCCTAGGTCCAAACATAGTTATCCACTGTTACTTTGACACACAAGTTAAGAAATAAGAAATAATAAATAATAGGGCTAATTTTATCATATCATCTTTTGAATATAATTAATTTAATGCATTGAGAAATGTATTAGGTAATGATGTAATTAATAAATAAGGATAAAATGAGTAGAAATTGATAAATTATCTATTGATTTTTTAAATTGGACAAGTATTATTGGACATTTATTTTTAGTATAGTGGACAAGTAAAGATGGACGGAGGGAGTATTCTTTTTTGATATGTTAAAACTGATAAATAAAAGTAAAAATCTATTTTTGTAATACTCTCTCCGTCTCAAAATACTTAGTTGACATATTTACTAAAAATACTTGTCTCAAAATATTTGTCAGTTTAGAAGATCATTAATTGTTCCTTTTTAACTTTAGCCTTAACATTAATTATTCTAGAATTAAGAGGCATGTAATAGATAAAAATTAAATAATTAATAAGGAATATATTAGTCAAATCTCACTCCTAATTAATTTTTTCTTTAAGAGTTGTACAAAATCTAAATTTGTCAACTATTTTGATATGCATAGAGTAATAGACAAGTAAAAGTGAACAGTGGTAGAAAAAAGAAAAATATATTTTTAGTATAAAAACCAAGTAAAATTAAGCGAATGGATTGATTTTTTTTTTTCAATAAAATCAAGAGCATATTAAAAGAACTTTTTTTTGGAACCCCAAGATAATCCGCAGTCACTATAACCTCTGTCATAATCTCTGCCCTTTAGGTGAGCACTTTGTGCGCATTGGATAAATTTTCAACTATGTAATAGCCTGCAAACCACACAAGAAATATTAAAAAAACTTTCATACGTATTCTTATCTAATAAATGAACTGAACCTGGTTTAATATTTCTTTACATTTATCTATGAGAAAAATTAGGGTAATTTAGCACAGCAGTCTTTTTAAATAATTAATATTTTTTTCGTTCATTTTTACTTGTTCGTATTTAACTTGACACATCTCTTAAGAAATAATAAATAAAATGGTAATGTTACTATATTATTCATATTAATTATAAGTCATTTAAATGTTGGAAAATAAATTGTATTCAATAACAAGGGTAAAATAAACACAAAATAAAAAATTATCTCTTGATCTGGATAAATAATATTGAACAACTATTTTTAATATATTAAACAAATAAAAATGAATGGAGAAAGTATTATTAAATAATTTTTTAACCAGAACCAGAAGAAATAAATAATTTTCGAGCTGACACTTTGTTTTTAATTTCAAACGATAGTAATGGTGAATGGAGGATCATTAACCATAACAATGAAATGCATGATTATTTTATCCTGCATTTGGTTGGAGGTATTAGTTAGTCCCGGGATTATTTATCCCACCATTTACACCATAGTGATGAGATAAGTTATCCTATATACATGATGAGATAACAAATTTTGGGATTAATTATCCCGGGATAACTTGTTCCCAACTAAATGACCCCTTAATCTCCTCGTATGGTCTTGGACTTTTGGTCAATTCTTTCTTCATGAATTAGCTTTTAAGATTGAGTTAAATTCAAGATTCATTTCTTTATTAATCTACGAAAGTAATTTTAACTTGGCGCTCGATCATAGATTTTGAATCATATTTTGAAAATTTATTTTCAAATTTCTGTTTGGTCATAAAAGTTGATCAGATTTTAAAATTTTGATCTTCAAATATTTTTAAGTTCTCAAAAATTGGTTCAGACTAGCTTTTGAGAAAAAATTTACTTTCACTCACAAACTTCAAAATTTTATAAATAAAATACATATTCAAACATAACTTTCAAAACTCAAAAATTTAAATTTCAATATTAAAATTTATGACCAAACAAGAGTGGCCGAACAAACCAGCAAAAAAAGTAAGATAAGGAGTATATTTTATGACTAAAAAAAGGGTAGCTAACAATATCTCAAAATACTAGTCCTGTTCACACTTGAGGATTATTCTTAAATATTTTTCACGTTGCCTAAAATGTAGAGTCACACTCCATTCGTTTCAAATTATTTATCATAGTTTTTAAAAATAATTATCTCAATTTATTTATTTTTTAAAAAGTTCAAGCTAAAATTAATTACGTTTTTTCATTCACTTTTATTTGGTCATTATACTAATTTTTTTTATTTGTTCACATTAGCATATCAAGAGGAAGACAATTTTATTGTTTTTGTTCTATCATTAATATCAATTACTTTTTTCGTCTATTTTTATCTGTCCACTTTCTTATTGACACATGGATTAAGAAACAGTAAATGATAGAAGTAATTTTACCATATTTCCTTTGAATATAATAAATTTAAGGCTTTGAGAAATACATTAGATAATGAATCATATTTAATGCTAAAGGGTAAAATGGATAAAAATAGGTAAATTATCCATTGGTTTTATAAACTGAACAAATATTATTGGACATCCCAAAATAAAAAAGTGGACAAGTAAAGATGGACGGAGGGAATATTCATTCCAAATTTTTTTCTAAGTCCACTGAAACTATGTGCTATTAATATGAGTATTATGATAAATATGTATTTTATTTATTACTGTCAGGGGTTGTTTGGTAGAGTGTATTGAAAAAAATAATGCATGCATTAGTTAATGTGTACTACTAGTACCTTGTTTGGTACATTTTAGCCTATGTTTAGTTATACACTCTATTGTGTATTGAGGTGTGTATTAGTAATACACATCATTTTTCATGTATTAGTAATACAAAGACTTTGAACACATGCATTAACTTGTTAAATGACCTTAACACCCCTCAATTTCCCTCTCAAAACATTTCACAATTCCTTTTCCCACCATTTTAATTTGCAGCAGTGAATCCTCTCAAAACATTTCACAATTCCTTTTCCCACCATTTTAATTTGCAACAATGAATAGTTGGTTTAAATAACCGCAACATATCTTTCCTTTGCTTCGAGGGTCTTTAAAAAGTTAAAGATTTTTTTTTCTTGAGACTATTCCTTGATTCTACATCTTGTATTTTATTTTTGTTTCGGCTATGTTAATATTTCGGTGTTACTATTTTTTTAGGGGTATGAGCATCAGTCCTCTTGCTTTCCCTCACACTGCCAAAATGATGCTAGTCAAGAAGTAAGACTTCATGAATTTTCACACTTGAGCCAGAGTGTACTGAAATTTGAAGCAATGCTAACAACTATTTAATTTTATTATGGGGAAAAAAATGAGCAAGTGAAGTTTTAAAGGTAAGAACTTTGTTGCAAAAAAAGTGTACAAAGTCAAAGAAGGGTATTTTTATAAAAAAAACATTTTTTTTTATAAAAATTATGCAAGATATATTATTTCTAATACATCAAACTAAACAATGTATAAGAAACAATATCAGCAAAACTAATGCAAGCATAACTAATACAAGCATTACTAATGCAAGCATTACTAATACACCATATTCTGCATTATTCTTATACACTCTACCAAACGACCCCTCATTGTTTTCACAATAAGTGGTGTTTTTACCTTTTTTTTTATTTCAAAATAAGTGATATTTCACGTAATCAAAAAGTTATTAATGATGTTCCTTCCAAATTTATCTTAATTAAATAAAAGGAGTTTTACATGACCAAGAAACTATTCCCTCCGTTTCATTTTAGTTAATTGGTCCTCTTGCTAAAAATACTTATTTCAATTTAGTTGTCCTATTTATAAAATCAAAAAAAAAAATTATTATGTTCTTCCAATGCTACTCCATCATTAAATGACTGCATAAAATGTATATATACTCAAATTTATATTTTCATAGCATAATTAATAAGACTAATTTGATAAAATAAGCTTCTAATAAATATTTTCTTAAGGGAAATGTCAAGTCAACAAGGGCCAACTATTTTGAAATGGAGGGAGTATTAAAGAGCTACGTCAAATACAAGATATTTATTAAGGGTAAGTTAGTAAAAAATATACTCCATTCGTCCCAAAATAGTTGGCAGGTTTGGGTTTTGCACAATTTTTAAGAAAAAATTAATGAAAAGTGTGATTTGACTAATGTATCCCTTATTAGTTTTTTAATGGGTAAAGAGTTCGAAATATACCCAAACTTTGGGGAAATTTGCTGTTACACGCCCAAACTTTGCAGGGGTCCTATGACCCCCCTGTACTATTTATTAGTTTATTTTTGTGACGTTTATTTGCTTAGCTGGACCACTAATTTAGTCACGCGCTCAGTGCGCGTGTATTCACATTTGGGTCCAGCTGTGCAAATAAACGTCACAAAAATACACTAATAAATAGTACAGGGGGGTCATAGGACTCCCGCAAAGTTTGGGCGTGTAACAACAAATTTCCCCAAAGTTTGGGTATATTTCGGACCATTTTCCCTTTTTTAATCCTTATCTATTTACGTGCCTCTTAATTCTAGAATAATTAATGTTAAGGGTAAAGTTGAAAAATAATAATTAATGCTCTCTTGATCTTTTAAACCGACAACTACTCCCTCTGTTCACTTTTACTTGTCATATTTTGAATTGACACACCCATTAAGAAAATAATTATTGATATGACTATTTTATCATACTACCCCTATTAATTGATGTTTAGAGTATTACGTCTTAAAAATGGTTTGCAGAATAAGTAATTAATGCTAAGGCTAAAACAGAAAAAATTCTTTTGTCTTTTCTTAATATGTCAAAAGTGACAAGTAAAAATGAAAATTTATTTTAGAAAGAAGTGACAAGTACGGAGGGAGTATTTTGAGATAAGTATTTTGAGTAAGCATGCCAAACATTTTGAGACGGATGGAGTATCTCACTTTCTAGAAGTGAGTAGTTTTCTTAAGGGATATTTCCGAACTAAAAACATCACTTACTTTAGAGAGAGTATTTCTTAATGAGTGTGTAAAGTTCATATATTTTTGACAAAAAAGTGAACGGATGAAGTATTTTTCCCACTTTGCCCCTAGTTATAATAATTATTGTTGAACACTACAAACATCTCAATTATGACACATAAATTAGAGTAAATATTCAATAAAAAGAGATTATATCTTAACATACTACAAATAAGGATAAAATAGTCAAATTTCCTCCTAATTAATACTCCCTCCGGTTCAATATAATTAAGGTTTTAGCCTTATAAGTTGGTCCAAAATAATTGATATTACACAAAATTAAGAAGGTATTTAAATTATTTTAAAAAAAATTCCCCTTTACATATTCTATGTACAAATTTAATAATAATTATGTCAACCTAAAAAACTAAATAAATTATAAATTAAGGGTGATTTAATCAAAACGACCCCTTTAACTTATAGAAGTGAGTGAATTTTTTAATTAATTTGTCCAAACTTAAAACATCAATCATTTTGGATTGAAAAAATATTTTCTTAAAGTATATGTAAAAAAAGACAAATAATATTAGACGGAAGGAGTATATATTACTCCCTCCATTCTTAAATAAATGTTTTTTTTTTTGACTTAGATACATCCTTTAATAAACTTCTCACTTCTAGAAAGTTAAAGGTAACTTTACTAACTTACCCCTAATTAAATTTCATCTCTTTCCAAGTTGACATTGATTACTATATTTAAACTCAAGGGCATATTAGAAAGATTATGATCAAAGTATTCTTGAAGTCTTGAACATACACTTATTTAGGAATAAAATCAAAACTCAAAAGGAGCACTTATAAAGGAATGGAGGGAGTAACAAAGTTTACGTAGCACAAAATTTTTTAGGGTAAACAACATAAATCCCAACAGTTTGGTGCCTAATTACAGAAAATCTCGATATTTTGCATATTTACAGAAAATCTCATTTTTGGGCTGTCGAAATACATAATTACCCACACTGTAATCATTCAAAGATACATAGTGTACGTATACTTTAAGCAAAACTCACACTGATAAACACATCGATACATAATTCGTTCCCGATACATTCTATTGAGATACATAACTGATAGTTGAGATTTTTATAATTACTTTGTAAGGATGGGGATTTATGTAAATATGGTAAGTTAAGGTGTATATTTATGTTATTTTTCCAAAATTTTATGCACCGACTTTTACACTTTTCCTTACCATTGTATCTTTTTTAATCTATTAACAAATTTCTCAACAAATTTAGGATTCTAATTTTATGTTTTGATTTCACATTAGTATTTGTTTATGAAATCTTCATAGAAATTTAAGTTCAATTTCAAATCCCAAATTCTCCAAAAAAATAGAATTTTGGAATTTCAAAATTTGTTAAATATAAAACTTGACCCATAAGTTAATATATATATATATATATCATAGTTGTAAATTTTGTAAAAAAAAAAAAATGACTCATGCTTGACGTGAAGAGATTGTTTGTACAAGGCGGGAGGATTTTATCAAAGAATAATTAGTTACTATTATTTTTAATTTATTGGAACAGTGAGTCTTGTAAAATTATGTATATTTGAAAGTTTGTAATAACATGTTATCCCAAATATTTATTTATAAAAGAAACATGGAGATATACGATTTATTAATTCGTCGCCTTAGGATATCCCGATACCTTGTTTACTTCCTGCGTTCAACAATACTGGTCCACTATTGATTTGCTACACACCTTAAGAAATAATAAATAACAAGGGTAATTTTACTATATCACCCTTTAAATATAATCAATTTAATACTTTGAGAAATAGATTGGGTAATGAATAGTATTTAATACCAAGGGTAAAATGGGTACAAATGGATAAATTATCCATTGGTTTTTCAAACCTGACAAGTATTGTTGGACATGTATTTTTAGTATAGTGGAGACAAGTATTGTTGGACGAAGGGAATAACTATGATTTCTCATTTCGTAAGATGTGGAAGAGTTAGAGAAGTTTTGAGAGTTTTCATAAATTATGAGATTTTCATGTGTCTATAAGAAAAATACTCTTACTGTTCACTTATCCACTTGGACTTTGCACCCCCCCACCCCCTTAAGAAATACTCCCTTCGTTCGCTTTTACTTGTCACATTTTGACTTGGCACACACATTAAGAAAATATTGTTAACATGACTATTTTATCATAATATCTTTATTAATTGATGTTTACTATTGTGTCTTGAAATTAGTTTGGAGAATAAGCAATTAATGTTAAGGGTAAAATAGGAAATTTTTTTGTCTTTCCTTGATATGTCAAAAATGACAAGTAAAACTGAAAATCCAATCAGGAAATAAGTGACAAGTGAAAGCGAACGGAGGGAGTAATAATTACTATAAGTATTTTACCATAATACTCATATTAATTGATGCATAGTCTTTAGGTTTTGGAAAGTGATCGGGAATAAGTAATTAATGTTGAGATTAAACATGAAAAAATATATATTTTTCTCTTAATATGCTGAAAGTGACAAGTAAAAGTAAAAATGTATTTTTAGTATAGTGGGAAAGAAAAAGGAAAAGTGAACAGAGGGAGTATAAATTAAGAAATTCAAATTGCATGTTTAAACAAAATTTAAACCTCAAATCAACTGATAAGGAAGTTATGTCACATTTTATTTCTAAGAGTGTTTACAAAGGTATCGTTGATTTTATAAGTGAAGTTTAAAGGATAAGAGGATTGAATTGGTTTGATATAGCAAAAAAATCAGAATGAATAATGATGTAGAAGATAACAGAAACAAAGTAATTAGAATATAAAGATCCATATAACTTGTACCAGTATTGGCTTGAGCCTAATGGTACCTGCGACCAAGATGTGTATCAAACAAAGCTTAGACGAACACCAATAGGATAAAGTTGTACCGAAAGTAATATTATTTGCTAGGAAGTATTTGATTGTCTTTCATGATAATGGTGATACAATTTATATAAGGGTAATTCTTTAGGGGTTGATTAATGAGCCTTAACCCCTTAATAATTCGCGACAAATGACTAATTCTATGACATTAATAAGAAAAAAGGTAAAGGTGGACATTATTCATGGGTCTGTTACATAACGGTTAGTAACGACTAGTAAGGTTTCATTGAACTTTCCTCTGAGTGTCTTGTTCTTTGATTCTGTACATACGGTATGACTGTCGTCCATTGTATCCTTGTCCCTTGATCGTTTACTATACATGATCTATACCTGGGTCTTTTCCTAGATGCATGTTGGGATGCATCAGTTGCTCTCCACGTATCACAATTTCACTTGTCCACATGTCTTGACTAATTTTATCCTATCTAGAAAGTAATCAAGTCAACCAAAATCCCAAGTGATAGCTTCAACTTTGATATCTATAATGTGCTAAAGACTTCGGAAATTGAATTTCACTATGACAAGAAATAACTATGAAAATTTCTAGAATTAAAGTTATTTGCCTAAGAGGCCCTAGTCTATCTATAAATACCGCCTGTGACTCCATCAGTCTGACATACCTTTGATAGCCATTGGCTAGAAGACTCTATAGGTTTTTTCTTCTCTATCTCTTTCTCATAGTTCTTGGCAAGGCGAACACGATTATCAACAACACTTGAACAATAATGACTGAAGGTATGTTCCTATTTATTTTTTCGCTGTGTTTTGACTTTGTGTATATGTTGAAATACAACATGTGGTATCAAGAGCCTGACTTTAGCCAATTGTTCAGTGTTTTGAAACAACTCATATTTGATTTTGTTTTGTGAAAAAAAAATACTGTATAATTAATTGAAACATCTCTGTTTTTTTGTCTCCTGCCCATTTTAAATATTGCAACGAAGTTGAAACCTTTGTTTTCTCTAGATTCCGATTCCTTTGTTGCTGTAGTCCGTAATTTCGTAAACTTATCTTATGATCAATATGATAAAGAGTGGCCAACTTCACGTGGGATCATTAGTTAGTATCTTGTTACCAGGTATGAGAATTCTTTTGGTTATTTTATTCTCTCTATGCAAGCATCTCACATGTTTCAATAAGCTAACCTTGAAATCTAATAAAGTCAGTGGCTATTGGAAGTTGTTGTTATTTGGTGTTTGAGATGTGTTTATTTGAGTTGAATATCAATAATTAATTTAGTGATATTCTGCCGAAGGAATAAGTGAGAATTTGGGACTTTTATTTTTTAATAAAATGATATTGTGTGTACTTGCTTATATGTCTAATGTCACCGTTTTAAGAATTATCGTTCTAACGAAGGACATGTAGGCTCAACCTATTTCTTTGTTGTGCGGTCTTTCTTTGGTTAACGTGAGACACTTTGTGCATCGGATTGCTTTGATGTAGGCTTTGTCTATTCAATCCGATTTTAGCATTGTGATTAATTAACTATATATTTAAGTTAATTGTCAAAGTTAAGTACTTTGAAATGCTTTATACAAAGGATTGCTTTGATGTAGGCTCTGCCTGTTCAATCCGTTTTCGTGTTTTGATAATTAACATCAAGTTTAAGTTAATTATTTATTGTAAGATGTCATTTTTGAGTTCTTTTGTCATATACTTGGGTTAGCCACTGCATCTTGGGTATTTGATATAAAGAAAAACTAAATTCTTTGATCACATAAAGCTAAGTGATTAAGATATAATAATGACATCTAATAAAGTCCGATTATCTTATCAAAATAGTAACCTGACCCCACAGGGAGGTAACTAGTTTGGTTAGATTAATTGGAATGAGATAGTAAACCTTTCTGTTTAAAAATTATCCGATGCCCACAGGTATGGATTATTTTCTTATTTTATTTGGTTTACTATCTAATAAAGTTAAGTAATTCTATGCATGGGTTGCAACCTTTGAGGTTGATATGTCTTCGCCATTTTGTTGTGCATTTTATTCTCAACTCTCTTCCTATGGAATATGATCCGCTCAAGATATCTTACAACACACATAAAGACAAATGGTCAATCAATGAACTCTTGACCATGTGTGTGCAAGAAGAGGAGAGGTTGAAGCATGAGATACCTGAAAGTGCTAATTTGGAGACTCATGATAAGAAAAATGCAATGAAGGGAAAAAGTGTTCCTATGAAGAAGAAAGACAGTCTTGACAAAGACACTTGCCGTTTCTACAGAAAGAAGGGACACTGGAAGAAAGATTGTCTGAAATACAAGAAGTGGCTTCAGAAGAAAGGTAATTTTACCTTTGTATGTTATGAATCTAATTTCATTGAAGTTTCTGATAATACATGGTGGATCGATTCTGGTTCCACAACTCATATTGCCAAAATCATGCAGGGTTTTCTAACTCTAAGGAAGCCGACAAAAGTGAACAAAATGTTTATTCTGGCAATATAATGACATCACATATGGAAGGCGTGGGGACTTATAGGCTCATTTTAAAAGATGGTTTTCAATTAGATTTAGAAAACACTTTTTATGTTCCATCGTATTCTAGAAATTTAATTTCTCTTTCTAGACTATCAATAGCTGGTTATGATTTCAATTTTCATTTGTCTACAATGAAACTTTTGAAAAGCAATAAAGTTGTTGGTTTTGGAAATTTGTATGGAAAGTTATTTAAATTTGAGCCAGTCCCCACGACTGAATGCAATGTCTTAACTCTGCATGATAAAAAAAATTGTTACTAAGCGATGTATTATCAATGAGAACTCATCAAGTCTTTGGCACAAGAGATTGGGACATATCTCTATTGAAAGAATCAAAAGGTCAGTTAATGATGGAGTTCTTGAAGCTCTTGATTTTTCTGACTTTGGGACTTGTGTGGACTGCATTAAGGGTAAGCAAACCAACAAATCCATTTAAGGTGCCAAAAGGAGTTCTCGATTACTTGAGATCATACATACAGATATTTGTGGACCTTTTCCTACCCCTTGCTTGAATGGTGAGATCTATTTTATCTCATTTATTGATGACTATTCAAGATATATGTATCTCTATTTTGTATTTAATAAATCAGAAGCATTTGATGCTTTTAAAGTTTTTAAAACAGAAGTAGAGAAATAAATTGGAGCTCAGATCAAAATTGTAAGATCTGATAAAGGGTGGAGAATATTATGGTAGGGACACAGAAAAGGGAGAAGTTAAAGGTCCATTTGCTGAGTTCCTTGAAAAGGAAGGTATAATTACTTAATATATCATGCCAGGAACACCCCAACAAAATGGTGTGGCAGAAATAAGGAATCAAACATTAATGGACATGGTAAGAAGCATGATTAACAGATCAAGTTTATCTGTATCCTTAGTGAAGCTTTAAATACTGTTGTGTATATTTTAAATAGGGTTCCATCCAAGGCTATCTCCAAGACACCTTTTGAATTATTTAAAGGATGGAAACCTAGTTTAGGCCATTTACACGTTTGGGGATGTCCAACTGAAGTGAGGATTTATAACCCACAGTTAAAAAAATTGGATGAACGAACAATAAGCGGTTTCTTTACAGTCTATGTGGCTAAATCTAAAGGATTTAAATTTTATCGTCCTTCTCATTCTCCTAAAATTGTTGAGGCTAGAAATGCTAAATTTCTTGAGGAACATGAAGTAAGTAGGAGTGGTTCAACTCAAGTAGTGGAACTAAAAGAGATAAAGGAACTACTTATGGTGCCTTTATATACTGAAAACTTGAATACAAATCAGTTAAATTCTCATAAATTATCTGAAGAGCAACAAGTTCAAGAACTACCACCACTTGATAAGCCACATGAAGAGCAACCTGCTTTACCTGAACTCATTGTTGATAGAGCACCTGATCAAGTGGAAGTAAGTAAATCCTCAAGAGTTCGTAAACCAACAATTTTTAGTGACTATGTTGTATATCTCCACGAGTCTGATTATGTTATTGGACTAAAAGATGATCCATATTTCTTTTCACAAGCCATGAGTGGAGAAAACTCCACACTTTGGTATGATGTCATGAAAGAAGAGTTGGAATCTATGGCTAAAAATAAAGTCTAAAATCTCATTGAATTACCTAAAGGAGTCTCTACTATAGGATCGAAATAGGTTTATAAAACCAAAAGAGACTCATCTAGTAATGTTGAACGACATAAAGCTAGACTTGTAGCCAAGGGTTTCACTCAAAAGGAAGGTATTGATTACCATGAAACTTTCTCTCCTGTTTCAAAGAAGGATTCATTAAGGATAATCATGACATTAGTAGCTCACTTTGATTTAGAGCTACATCAAATGGATGTGAAAACGGATTTCTTGAATAGAGATCTTGAAGAAGAGGTATACATGTGTCAGCCTGAAGGATTTTGTGATAAGGATGAAAGTCAATTGAATAAACCGATTTATGGACTAAAACAGGCTTCCCGCCAATGGTATATCAAAATTCATACTGTTGTTTCTTCATGATTTACGGAGAACATCATTGATCAATGTATATACCTTAAGATAAGTGGGAGCAAATATATTTTCCTAGTCCTATATGTGGATGACATTTTACTTGCAAGTAGTGATTTGGGGTTGTAGTATGAGATGAAACAGTTTCTTATCCAGAATTTTGAAATGAAGGATATGGGTGAAGCCTCATATGTCATTGACATAGAGATTCACAGAGCTAACTATCTTAAAGAGCCTATATTGAAAGAGTTCTGGAAATATACGGAATGAAAAACTGTTCACCTATAGTAACACCTATCATTAAAGGTGACAAATTCCCATTGAATCAATGTCTACAAAATGCATTGGAACAAGAGCAAATGAAAGGCATTCCATATGCTTCACTTGTTGGAAGCCTTATGTATGTACATGTCTGCACTAAATCTGATGATTCCTTTGTAGTAAGAATGTATGGTAGATATCAAAGTAACCCTGGTCTTGATTATTGAAAAGCTGGTAAAAGAGTTTTGAGATATTTGCAAGAAACCAAGGATCTTAAGCTTACATACAGATATTCTGACTCATTGGAAGTCATCGGCTATTCAGACTCCAATTTGGGTAGATGTAAAGATAGTGGTAAATCTACTTCTGGAGACATTTTCCTTCTTGCTTGAGATGTTGTGTCTTGGAGAAGTGTCAAGCAAACCATTGTTGCAACGTCAACTATGGAATCTGAATTTATAGGATGCTATGAAGCTACATCACAGGCGTTATTCTTGAAGAATTTTACTTCAGGCCTTAAAGTTATCTATGCTATTACGAGACCATAGAGAATGTTTTGTGATAATTCAGCTACGGTATTCTTTTCAAAGAATAATAAGAGTGGTAGCCGAAGTAAGCACATCGACATAAAGTATTTGATGGTTAGAGATCATGTCAAGAAGCAAGATGTGAGTTTTGACCATGTTAGTACTACTTTGATGATTGCTGATCCTATGACTAAAGGTTTACTGGCTAATGTTTTCAAGGAACATGTAACCCGTATGGGACTTAGTAACTCATTGTAGTCTTGCTGTATTCTCTAACAGTTTGTCTAGACATTATCATTTTTATTATATATGAACGTGCACATTTTGATTTTCATGTATTATAAAGTGATCATTGGATCAATAAAGTTGGACTCTGAATGACTTATATTAAGCTCATTTATAAAGTTATTAGACAATTTATTTAGAGCATATTGTACGTTGTAATACATGGAAGGAAGTGCTTGATTAAGAGCATGACCGCCATGATTCTTGTATTAATATATTCTTGATAAAAGTGATTGTTGCATAACTATTAAGTTGAGTGACTATGCATTTATGGCCATATTGTTTATTTTCACTCATAAAGAGTTGTCTAATTTTAGTATGTGGGTCAAGTGAGAGAATGTAAGAATATTACGTATTAGTGACCCACATATTTTAGGTAATAAATTTACCTTATCTCCTAAGTAAAGTAATAAATCAGTCAATTACTTTTTCTCTAAGTTATGCATATATGGTATTTCTTTGATGGCAAGAAATAACTATGAAAGTCCCTAGGGTTAAAGTTATTTACCTAAGAGTCCCTAGCCTACCTATAAATACGTCTGTGACTCCATCAGTCTGGCATACCTTTGATAGGCATAGGCTAAAAGACTCTATAGGTTTCTTTTTCGTTATCTCTTTCTCATAGTTCTTGGCAAGGCGAACATGATTATCAACAACACTTGAACAATAATGGCTGAAGGTACGTTTCTATTTATTTTTCAACTATATTTTGGCTCTGTATATAGTTGAAATACAACATAGTCTAGAAAACTACAAAGGAAAACGATTTGTTTTTCTTCTCTAGAGTGAACCACCATTGTCAAGTTGTTTACGATCCTTTGAAGAAATCGAAGATGTCGAAGATGAGCAAGACAAGGAGATGTTTTTTTATTCCAAATCAGTTGTATCAAATTTGTATAACAAAGAGCTTGGGTGGATTTCACTTCGATAATTAAAACTTTGACAAGTTTCATGAAATTGTTATCATAAAAGAGTTCTTTAGCTCAGTGCCAACAAATTTGGGCATCTTTCAATGAAGTAAGTAATTTTCCTTCCTCCGCTTTCATAAGCCCAAATTTGAATGTTGACAGATTTGCTCCTGTCTCACTTTTTCCAGCAGAATGAGGCGACATGAGGCTAATACCACTGCAAAAGTATAACAACCCTTGTTATAATTTTTAGTTTTTTCTGAATTTTGACTGTTTTGTCCTTCCCGTGGTTTTTATATATCATTTACAAGTTGAGGGGGTGGTTGGCACGGTCCCCGAAGCATTCGAGAGTGATTTGAGTCAGTTTGAGAGTTTGAGTAGTCTTATAAGTGATTAGTTTGACTTTGGTCAATATTTTGTGATTCGAGCATTGGATGATAAATTTGTCAATTCTTAGACCCGGAATATCATTTTTGGATTAGTAGCGTGGTTGGTTCGGGTTCTGAGATGTTAAAATAGCCTAAAAAGGGTCTCGAAGGGTTAACTTATTAGTAACGACCTCTTTTGATAAATTCGATAGTTTCACTGAATTTGGAACGTCGAAATTAGCCCAGTAACATTATTGGATTATTTTTAGGGGCTTTCGATCGAATCCCGAGGGTCCATTCAGAGTCATTTTGACTTAGCTATATTTTAGCTATTTTCTAGTGCAACTGCTAAAATGGTACCCTGGTCGCCTTAGCAGTACCGCCTAGGCAGACTAGGTACCGCCTTAGTGATGGGTTGACCAATTTATGGACCATCGCCTAAGCGATGGGTGCATATGCCTAAGCGATGCCTCCTTAGCAGAAAAGGGACTGCCTAGGAGACGAGCCTACATGGGAAGTGATTACTGCCTTAGCGGTAGTCTAGCCGCTCAGGCGACGTCGCTGGTATAAAATATCTTTTTTTTCTCTTTTATTTCATTCTTCCATTTTCAAGCTTTGAGGTCTCGGTTTTGGAAATTTTAAAGACGATTTATTCATCAAACTGGAGTTGGGTGAGCTTCTAAATATGATCTCCATCCATAATCATTGATTATTTCACTAAATCATCTTCAAAACATGGATTTTAAATTTGAAATTTTGGGGGTTCACCTGGTAAGGAAGAAAAATGGGTTTTCAAGGATTTCAAGCTCAATTTTGACTTGTTTTTCAATAGATTATCATATTTAGATCCCTTAGAGTATGGGAAATATGATTCTTAAATAAAATTTCAGTTTTACCCTCTTTCCCCTGAGGTCAATTTTTAAACTATTTTTAGACCCGAAATGAAAGTAGTTAATATGGGTATCATTAGACTTGATTACGTTTTTGATAGATTTAGGTTGTTCCAAGGCCACACATAAAGGAAAGGCTCCGTGGTGAAGGTTCTAGGCTGGAGATTTGACTTTTCAAGGTAGGTTATGACTTAACTTTCTTCAGACTGGGTTGGGTAGTTAATTATTAATGTAAATTATACTATGGGTTGGGGATTTTATCATGAGCCTCATATTTTGAGATAATTATTTTATCGTGTTGCTCGTGTGGGGGCCTATGTTAGTTTATTATTGAATTGAGAGATTATTATTAGTATTATGCTTGTATGGGGGCTTATGTGAATATTATTATTGACTTGAGAAATTATTATTATCGTGATACCCGAGTGGGGGCTTGAATTGATATAATCGACTTTATTTGAGCATTATTTGCCTTAATTATTATCATGATTCCTGAGTAGGGGCTTGAATTGATATTATTGATATCTTATATGACTAATCATTACTGTGGTGTTATGCAATGACTTATATCATAATTTATTGATATTGAGGAAATTGAGCTCATTTATACAATTATTGAATTGATTCATTACATGCTATTGATTTGGTTATGAACATGCATCATTGTTTCATTCATCCATATGCTTGGAATTGGTATTATTGAGAAACACTTATTTTGAAAGAAAATGAAACACTTTACAAAACTCTTGACCAAGGAATATGCCAACAAAGTTGGTTGAGATATGAAATTGTGATAGTATACGGATTGAGAACCCCCCATGATATCCTATCTTAGAAGATTTCGCTCGTAAGGTATATTCGAGGTAATATTGAGTCATTACATCATGAACATTGCATTGTATTGTATCACTTACATTTCTTTTACGCGTTTGATACCATGTATTTAGCCATTTTTTATATATATTCATGTCTACTCTTATACTGATATTATACTTGTAGAACTGTTAGGAGATACAATTTGATCAACCATCGGGAACTTTTTTGTATACAGGTGGAAGCGTGCTCATAGTATCCTTTACTTGTTTAATTTTTTGCTTTGCTCGGTAAGCCTATTATACCTGCTGAGTACAAGTGAATCTTACTCACTCATATTTTCTGTACCCTTTCGATGTAGATCTTAGTTCAAGTGCTACCCGCAAAGCGTGAGTTTGTGTTGTTTTTTAGGCTGATTCGAATTACAGGTGAGCTCCTAGTTCGGGGCTTGATTTCAGACTTCATCTATCCTTATTGTCTTTATTTTAATTTTCAGAGACAGACTTGTGTATTTTTGTACTCTTTATCAGTTGTAGTGCTCTTTACTCATGACATCAAATTTGAGAATTAGAGTTGTATTTTGTTCAGTTTCGGATGGTATTGTTTACTTATATATATGGTCTGACCTTCTTATAAAGACTCGTATTGGATTTTATCTATTTTATTTCCGCATTCCTTATTCTTGTTTGGTGTTGGTCTTACCTACCATGGTTGGGTTGGGGTGGGTAATATTATGACCTCACCCTTTTGGATCGTGACAAATTGGTATCATAGCTCTAGGTTCACCTGTCTCATGAGTAAAAAACCAAGATGTCTAATAGAGTCTCATGGATTGATACATTGACGTTCGTATCTATCTTCGAGAGGCTATAGGAAATTTTTAGGAAAACTTCTCTAATTTGATTTCTTATCGTGCGTGTTACTCATGCCCAGTTTTCTAAACTTGTATTTCATTCTTTCTGTGCAGATGGTGAGGACTAGATCCAGAGTTATTAAGGATGAGGAGCCAATATTCGCTGTTGGAGCCTCGGTCATAGGGCAAGACAGGGGTCACGACAAAGACAGAGGTAAAGGCCAGGCATGGAGAGCGACTTTGGCTAGAGGATAAGCTAGAACGACCTTTTTTGAGCCTGAGATTAAGCATGATAAGGAGGCTTATCAGCCAAAGGATGTAGGACCAGTTCAGGCCCCCCTAATGCTGCAGGATCCGTTGATTCATCTTTTGGAATATTTGGATGGCATTCCCCAGACATGTATTTTACCAGGTACACCGGATGGCTCACAAACTACACGAGGTGTTCATCCGCCAGGACAGGTTCCTATTGTTGGTTATTAGACTTTGGGGGTACAACCAGTTGTTGTGGTGGCCCCACGTGTTGAGACTGCCTACTAGACTTGTTGTTCCACCTATGGCTCCTAGTTCTGAGATGTCTGCTGAGGAACAAAAGAGATTTCAGAGATTTATTTGATTGGACCCTCCCAAGTTCAGTGGTGCTATTTGTGAGAATGCTTATGAATTTTTGATTAATTACCAGGAGAGGTTGCATAATCTTGCTTTGCTTGAGTCCCATGGTATTGCTTACAATACCTACTAGTTGACTAATGTGGCTAGGCAGTGGTGGAGATGTCTTGTCAGTTGTAGACCAGTGGGTTCCCCTCAGTTGACATAGACCCAGTTTTTTAGACTTTTCTGGAGAGGTTTGTGACCTTTAGCATGAGGAACTAGTTGAGAGATGAATTTGATCATTTGAAGCAGGGCTCCATGACTATTGTAGAGTATGAGGCACGCTTTCATACATTGTCTAGGCATGCCACTACTAGTGTCTCCAGAGAACCTGAGAGGATCTAAAAGTTTATGAAGGGTTTGAATGGTTATTATCAGTTGGCGACAACTCAGCTAGTGGTCTCTTGTGGTTCTTTTCAGAGTATCGTGGATCTTGCTAAATTGATTGAGACTATTTATCAGGGCATTCACAGTGGTGGTGCCAAGAGGATACTTCGACATGGCAATTTTAGTGGTCATCCATTTCGAGGTATGAATTTCTCAAGTAGAGGTTCTCATGGTTATCATGGTAAATTGGTTAAGGCAACTTTGCAGAGTTCAGGTAGTAGGTCTGCGGGTTATGAGGCTTTGGGTAGTCAAAGATCAGGTCATGTAGGACGAGGGTCTCATTCTGATTTATCGGGTTATGAAGGGCGTGCTGGTTCTTCTGGGCCCTCTCAGCGTGATTCTTCTAGCAGGGGATGTTTTATGTGTGATGAGTTTGGTCATTTAGCGAGGGATTATCCCCTGTGTGTTTTGGGTCCTCCCTAGTAATGTTCTCAGCTTCAGCTTTGTCCGACTCCAGTATCTGCAGTTAGAGGTGGTACACAGGGCAGTAGAGGTAGTTCTATAGGTACCAAAGGTGGAGCTCAGGGATCTCATGATAGTGGATGCGGGGTTGCTCAATCTGGTAGCAAGCGTGGTCAGTGCTATGATTTTCCTAAGAGACCTGAGGTAGAGGCCTTTGATGCTGTGATTATAGGTATCATACCAGTTTTCCACCATCCTACTTCCATGTTATTTAACCCTGGGTTTACATTCTATTATGTGTCTGTATACTTTGCTACTAGTTTTGATGCTATGTGAAAGTCTCTTGCTATGACCATTCATGTTTCTACCCCCATAGGCAATTCTTTAGTGGTGGATCAGGTGTATCGATTATATGTGGTAACCTTTTCGGGGCGTGAGACTTGGGTGGACTTAATTATCCTCGATATGGTTGATTTTGATGTCAGGTTGGGTATGGATTTGTTGTCTCGTTATCATATGGTTTTAGATTATTTTACCAAGATCGTGACCTTAACTACTCTAGGGGTCTCAATATTAAAGTGGAAGGGTACTCCTAATTCATGCTCGAAGGGGGTTATATCTTTTCTATATGTTCATCGCACGGTAGGAAATGTGTGTTTTGTCTTATTTGGCCTTTATTCGTGATACTATTGATGCTTCACAGCCTCCTTTGGATTCTATGTGAGTTGTTAGAGAGTTCATGGACGTTTTTCTTACAGACTTACATGGTATGCCTCCAGACCGAGATATTGATTTTGCCATTGATGTTGAGTCGAATACTAAGCCCATTTCTTTTCCTCCTTCTAGGATGGCACCAACAAAGTTGAAGGAATTAAAGGAGCAATTACAGGATTTGTTGGGTAAGGGTTTCATTAGATCGAGTGTGTCTTCTTTGGGTACTCCTATCTTATTTGTGAAGAAGAAAGATGGATCCACGCAGATATGTATTGATTATCGGCAATTGAACAAGGTGACTATCAAGAACAAATATCCTCTTCCTCGCATCGATGATTTATTTGATCAGCTTCAGGGTGCTTAAGTGTTTTCTAAGATTGACTTAAGATCTGGTTATCATCAGTTGCGAATTAGAGCTTCAGATGTTCCAAAGATGGCTTTTTGGATGCGGTATGGCCATTATGAGTCTTGCTTATGTCTTTTGGGCTGACTAATGCCCCAACAACATTTATGGAATTGAAGAACAGGGTATTCCAGCCTTATCTTGATTCTTTTGTGATGGTGTTTGTCGATGATATCTTAGTTTATTCTAAGAATGAGGCCGAGCATGTGCGCTATTTGAGGGTTGTACTTCAGAGATTACATAATGAGAAGTTGAATGCCAAGTTCTCCAAGTGCGAGTTTTGGTTGGATTCTGTTTCTTTTTTAGGTCATGTAGTGACCAAGGATGGTATTATGGTCAATCCGATCAAGGTAGTAGCTATTTGCGATTGGGCCAAACTTGTTTCTCCTATCGAGATTTGAAGTTTTTTTGGCTTAGTAGGCTATTACTACTTATTTGTGTAGGGTTTCTCTTCTATTGTGGATCCTTCGGATGCTTGTGAGGAGAGCTTTCAAAAGCTCAAGGAGTTATTGACTTTGGCTCCTCTTTTGACTTTGCTTGAGAAGGACGTGGGTTTCACCATATTTTGTGATGCTTCTGGAGTTGGCTTGGGTGATGTTTAGATGCAGAAGAGTAAGGTGATTGCTTATGCTTCTCGACAGTTGAAGCCTCATGAGAAGATCTACCCTAATCATGATTTGGAGTTAGTCGCGGTTATGTTTATGTTAAAATTGTGGCGACACTACTTGTGTGGAGTTCGCTGTGAGATTTTCTCTGATCATCATAGCCTTCAGTACTTCTTCACTCAGTGGGATCTTAATATGAGATAGATGGTTAGAGTTGCTTAAAAATTATAATCTCACTATTCTTTATCATTCGGGCAAGCTAATATGGTAGTGGATGCCTTGAGTTGGAAGGCGGTGAATATGAGGAGTTTGGATCATCTTTTGGCAAGAGAGCGGCTTTTATCCATAGACGCTCAGTCTTTGGCTAACCAGTTGGTTCGACTTGATATTTTGATACCTGGGCGTGTTTTGGCATATGTGGAGGCTAGGTCCTCATTGATGGAGCAGATTCAAGCTCGACAGTTTGATAATGAGAAGTTGAGGGTGATTCTTGATAAATTGTTAAGTGGTGAGGTGAAGACGACATCTCTTGATTTTGAGGGTATTTTGAGGATTAGTGGTCGTGTTTGTGTGCCGAAATTTGGTGGTTGGATTAGACTGATCTTGGAGGAGGCTTACTGTTCGAAGAATTCTATTCATCTAGGAGCAGCTAAAATCTATCATGATTTGAAGCAACACTATTAGTGGTGTGGTATGAATAAGGACATTATTGAGTTTGTTGCCAAGTGTTTAAATTATCAGTGAGTGAAGTATGAGCATCACCGATAGGGTGGTACTATGCAGAGGATGCCAGTTCCCAAGTGAAAGTGGGAGCAGATTACTATGGATTTCATGGTTGGTCTATCCCCGACTTTGGGGAAGTTTGATTCGATTTGGGTGATTGTGGATAGGTTGACTAAATCAGCGCACTTCCTACCTATGAATGTGAACTATAATGCAGATAAGTTGGCCAAAATCTACATTTGAGAGATTGTTCAGTTGCATAGTGTACCCATTTCCATTATTTCTGATAGAGGTACTCAGTTTACCTTAAATTTTTAGAGTTCTATGCAGAGTGAGTTGGGTACTCACCTTGATATGAGCACAACTTTTTACCGTCAGACAGATGGACAGTTAGAGCTGACCATTTAGGTGTTCGAGGACATGTTTCGAGCATGTGTTATGATTTTAGTTGTCATTGGGACCAATTCTTGCCCTTAACAGAGTTTCCCTACAACAACAGTTACCATTCCAAAATTCAGATGGCATATTTTTAGGATTTGTATAGGCGGAGATGTAGATCCCCCGTGGGATGGTTTAATTTGTTTGAGGTTAGGACTTGGGGCACTGATTTGTTGAGAGACTATATGGATCGAGTGAGGTTGATTCAGCAGAGGCTTGTGGCTTCCCAGAGTAGGCAGAAGAGTTATGCCAATCATCTAGTTCGCGATGTGGCATTCATGCTTGAAGAGCGGATTTTGTTGAAGGTATCACCTATGAAAAGTGTAATGATATTTGGAAAGAAAGGAAATCTTAGTCTCAGATTTATTGGAACTTTTGAGATTCTTGAGAAGTTTGGAGATGTGGCATATAAGCTAGCTTTGCCTCCACATCTGTCAGCTGTTCATTTGGTATTTATTACTCGATGCTGAAGACATACCATCTAGATGATTTACACATGATCCAGTGGGATTCTGTTGCATTAGATTATGACTTATCCTACAAGGAGGAGCCCATTACTATCCTAGACAGGCAGACTAGGAAGTTGAGGTCTAACCATATTGATTCTATGAAGGTTTAGTGGAGACATCACCCGATTAAAGAGGCTACATGAGAGGTTGAGTTTGATATGCGAAGTAGATACCCCCAACTTTTTATCGCTTTAGGTACTTTATTTACTTTTTTAGTCAAGGACGAAATAGTGTTTTAGTGGTGGATAAAGTAACAATCCTTGTTATAATTTTTAGCTTTTCCTGTATTTTGATTATTTTGTCCTTCCCCGTAGTTGTTATATATTATTTACGAGTTGAGGGGATGTTTGGTACGGTCTCCAAAGCATTCAGAAGTGATTTGAGGTTTTGAGTAGCCTTATAAGTGATTAGTTTGATTTTGACCAATATTTTGTGATTCGAGCATTGAATGGTAAATCTGTCAGTTCCATTAGATCCAGAATGTCATTTTTGGGTTAGCAACATGTTTGGTTTGTATTTTGAACCTTTATTTAGAGTTTTGACCTTTTAGACGAGAAACTAGTTAAAATAGCCTAGAAGAAGTCTCGGGGATTAACTTGATAACGACCTCTTTTGATAAATTTTATGGTTTCATTAAGTCCAGAACATTGAAATTAGCCTAATAGAATTATTGAATTTTTGTACGGACACTAGATCGAATCCCGAGGGTCTATTCGAAATCATTTTCACTTAGATATATTTCAACTATTTTTTTATGGAACCACTAAAGAAGTACACTGATCACCTTAGCAGTACCACCTAGGCAGATCAGGTACAACCTTAGCGACTGGTTTACCGGTCCATGCACCATCGGCTAAGCGATGGGTGCATCCGCCTTAGAGATACTGCTTTAGTGGAAAAGGGAACGCCTAGGCGATGAGCCTGCATGGTAAGTGACTGCCACCTTAGCGGTAGTCTAGCCACTTAGGCGACGTCGTTTAGGAGGCCATTTTACCGCCTAGGCGACATCACTGTTATAAAATATCTTTTTCTTCTCTTTTATTTCATTCTTCTATTTTCAAGCTTTGGGTCTCGATTTCGGCGATTTCAAAGATGATTTTTTTCATCAAATTGAACTTGGGTGAGCTACTAAGCATAATTTCCATTCTTAATCATTGATTATTTCACTAAATCAGATCCAAACTTGGATTTTAAACATGGAATTTTGGGGTTTCACCCAGTAAGGAAGAAAAATAGTTGTTCAAGAATTTCAAGCTCGATTCAACTTGTTTTTCAATGGCTTTTCATAGTTAGAACCCTTAAGAGTATGGAAAACATGATTCTTACATAAAATTTTGATTCTACCCTTTTTCCCTCAGGGTCAATTTTCAAACTATTTTTATACTTGGAACAAAAATAACTAATATGGATATCATTAGACTCTTTTTGACGTGCAGATTATGTTTTTGATAGATTTGAGTCATTCAGAAGTCGCATTTAAAGGAAAGGCTCTGTGTTGAAAAGTCTAGGCTGAAGATTCGACTTTTCATGATAGGTTATGACTTAACTTTTTTCAGACTGACTGGGTAGTTAATTATTCATGTAAAGTATGCTATGGGCTGGGAATTTTATCGTGAACTCATATTTTGGGATAGTTATTTTATCACATTACCCATGTGGGGGCCTATGTGAGTGTTATTATTAAATTAAGAGATTATTATTATTATGATATTTGTGTGGGACTTATGTGAATATTACTATTGACTTGAGGGTTTATTATTATCGTGAAGCTCGAGTGGGGGCTTGAATTGATATAATCGACCTTATTTGAGCATTATTTGTCTTAATTATTATCATGATACCCGAGTGGGGGCTTGCATTGATATTATTGATATCTTACATGACTAATCATTACTGTGGTATCATGCGATGGGTTATATCATGATTTATTGACATTGAGGAGATTGAGCTCATTCATACCATTATTGAATTAATTCATTACATGGTATAGATTTGGTTATGAGCATGCATCCTTGTTTCATTCATCCATATGCTTAGAATTGGTAATACTGAGAAACACTGATTTTGAAAGAAAATAAAACACTTTACAGAACTTTTGATCGAGAAATGTGCCGGTTGCAAATCTTTCATGGTGTCCTATCCTAGAAGCTTTTGTTCGAAAGGTGTATACCAAGTGATATTGAGACATTATATCATGACCATTGCATTGTATTACATCTCTTGCATTTCTTTTACGTGTTTGATATCGTGTATTTGGCCTTCTTTTATATATATTCTTGTGTACTTAATACCGATATTATACTTGTAGAACTATTAGGATATAGTTTGAGTCACCATTGGAAACTTTTCTGTATGCAGGTGAAAGCATGCTCATAGTATTCTTTACTTGTTTAATTTTCTGCTTTGATTAGTTGGCCTATGATACCTACCGAGTACAAGTGGATCGTACTCACTCCTACTTTCTGTGTTCTTTTGGTGCAGATCCTAGTTCGAGTGCTACCCATGGAGCGTGAGTTCATGCTGTGTTTGAGGTTGATTCGGAGTACGGGTGAACTTCTCGTTCAGGGCTTGATTCTAGACTTCATCTATCCTTATTATCTTTATTTTACTTTTCAGAGACAGACTTGTGTATTTTCGTACTCTTTATCAGTTGTAGTGCTCTTTATTCATGACATCAGATTTTTGGATTAGAGTTGTATTTTGTTCAGTTTTGAATATTGTTGTTTACTTATATATATGGCCTGACTTTCTTATGAGGTCTGTATTGGGTTTTATCTATTTTCTTTCCACATTTCTTATTCTTATTTACCGCTGGGCTTCCCTATCATGGTTAGGTTAGGGTAGGGGTCACCATGACCTCGCCCTTTTGGGCCGTGGCAAAAAGAAAAGGATCTAATAGGTCCATTCTTAACTCAATTTATTTATCTCGGATCTAGTAAATTGAAAAGATAACAATAGTTTCAAGCTCCGATTGTTGTATAACTCTGTATCATTTGTGTTTAATTCTCACTCTATTTTGTTTGCTGTTGTAAATGTCACTTCCTTGTAGATTAATTGACATTTTAAATGTTGAAATTCCTATTTTGACATTTTCTGATTCGAAGATTAGACATTTTATTTTTTCCCATATTAATGATTGTCTTTTCTTGTGGTAGACCTCCTGAAAAGATGCATATTTTATAACTTGTGTACCTGTAAAATAGAAAATTTGATTAGTAAAAAAATCTGCCAACATATTGCCTTCTCTGCCTGTATGCTCCACTTCCATATTGACATTTGCTCTCAATTGATTAATCGTCTTAATTTTCATAGCTATGCACTAATGTACTTCCCATATCCAATCCAAAACCTTCTTAAGAGTAAGGGAATTAATTTTCAGGACAATAGATAACATATTATGAGCTACACAGAGCTCCAAACCAATCCTCAAAGCTACAACTTCAGCCACCAAAATGGATCCATCTCCCACTCTTCTAGTTTCTACATAAATTAAATTTCCTTTCTCATTTCTAATACAAATGCACTAGAACTGGGGCCAGAATTACCTTTTATAGCCCCACCTAAATTGCATTTAAAGTACCAATCTCTAAAATTTTCCAACTTTCCATTTTACAATCAATGATAGGAATATATTCTTCAAAAAATTCACTATCATAGGCTAACTAACAGGTATACCTTTCAATCAGGGGCATCTATTTGTGGCCATCATATGATATTTTTATTAATCTTCATGATCATGACATAAAATGACATCTTACCCCCATGACAAATAATATTCCTCCTCTTTCAAATTTTTCACAGTATAAATGCTGAAATAGCCCTGTATATGTTACGCCTCGAATTCCAACGGGGCGGATGATGTTGCCCCAAATATGCTTCCTAAAAAGTATAAAGTGGTCGCTGTCAAATATAGAACCCAACCAAGGTTGGGGTCGATCCCACAGGGAATAAGTCTAAGTTTGCTTAGAATACTAGATGGAACAATTGAATCGTAAGTAAAACTGGGGGGGTTTTGGTGAATAAAAAGTGACAGTAACAACTGCTGGTTATATCGAGTTTGTAGACAATGAGAGAAATACACTAGGACTGTGATTCCCCAATGATTCCTTAACTCCACCGATTACTTGTGCTAACAAAACCGTCCCGCTATGTGGCATGCAAAATCTGACAAGATATGTTCATCTAAACGTCTCTCGACATTGATTAGACGAATTTCACTCTTCTCCTCTCGGTCTTCGAGTGTCGTACTACTAACCCTTGTCCTGGATCTCAGATAACTATTCCCGCTAAGGCTCAAGTTATTAGATGAAGGTTGATAGCTTCAAATCTCTGTTGTTATCTCATTTTCCCAATCTCTACCTCTCTCTCGAGCAAGTCTAGAATACAGGCGAGTTTCTAACGTTTGCAACTATTAGAAAAGCAATCACAACGAAAAACATAACAATACATGCATTCACAGCGGTTCAGAGTTGCTGTACACTTACCCAGTTTCGTTAATTACTTCTGGTTCACACAACCCTAGTTGATGGGTTTAGCTACTCATAATTGTAAGAACACAAGAAGAATTCAGAGGTGAAAACATAATTGCACACTCACAATAATGAGGAAAAACTTAAATCTCAATTATCAATAAAACTCGAATTAGGGTTTTTGACTACAAAACCAAGAATATGTTTATAATCTCAAAAACAAAATGAAATAACTCTCAAAACAATGTAATGAATTTCTCTCGCACATAGGACTATACAAGGATATTTATAGGTACAAAACTAATCCTATCCTAAGAAAAATAGGAGAACAGAGTCGGAAACTTTCACGGTGTCGTGACTTGGTGTCGTGGAACCAAGTCACGCCACGTAGGTGAGTGTCGTGGAAATCAGGCTCAATTAGACGTCTTCAGAAGTTGGGTCACGCCAACTTGCCACTTCGCGTAGGTGGACCCATGCCACGTGGATGCCTGGTGTGGAAATCAGACACTTTTTTTTTACACTGGGAGGTGACCCACGACACCACTCACGGCACGTGAGTGGTGTCTTGACTCCCTCTCCGGTGTAGATTTTTGTTCTTTCATATTTCGACACTTCGTTCTTGGGCTGCATTCTTCCGTTTTGATCATTTTGCCTTAAAAAACCTGTTTTCCTATAAAGTAGGACAGAAACCACATCATACCAACCAAATACACCCAAGTTATTGTATATTTTCCTTGTTTTAAGCATCGAAAGTGCCATGTAACCATGGTGCATCAACACCCTCAACTCAGAACGTTTGCATGTCCTCAGGCGAACAAAACAAAAACACATATATGCAATGCTTAATTAAGAGAAACCTAAGGGACCTATGGTAGTCAACTCATTGCCTTTGGCACAAAACTTTTCCGACCCCTCCTATTTGCAAATCCAAACCACAGTGTGTATATAGGCAGCATATTATCATGACACAGAAGGGATCAAGTGATGGCACCAAATTTTGCACAAACAACTATACATATATGCAAACTACCTTTTTCGAACAAATAGCAGCTAATAATGCAACCCATGTACTCTTACAATCAAAGAAGTCCCATCCACTCACAGTATACTAATGAATATAAAAGTAGGGACGAGGTCAAAACACTCACTCTCACAAAGAAGTTAAAACAGTGTGCATGAAATACCATAGGCTTGCCCTTATTTTCTATGCCTTAGTTTTCGGATAGTTGGACTAGGATCACTATATGACTTTACTCGGCTTGTAATGTAGGTTTGGAGACGGGTATGGTATATATGGATATGGTGACTCAACCCTCCTTGACACTACACTATTTTTGGCTCCAACTTTCAACCTTTCTCATTTTTATTCTCCCTTATTCTCCTTTCTTTTATTTGGGTGTGATTTTTCTCAAACTTCACAACACAACTCTTTTTTTTTCTTTTTCTTTGCAATTTCTCTTCTTTTCACTTTATTTTTTTCTTCACACCCAAACCTGTTTTTTCTTTTTCTTTTATTTACCTCTTCTTCATACCCAACTCAATCTATGCACCCCTATAATAGCCACCCTCAACTTAGGCGATTTGCCTGAGTTGAGGTACACAGTGTCCAAGGAGGGACCAGGGCCAAGACAGGTTCATTGTAAAAATGGGAAGGTGAATAAGCTTAATGAAAGAAATAGATCAATTACGGCTCAAAGTCGGGATCAAGGGATACTTATTCATTTGGTTTGGCATTAAGGCTAAAAAGTGGACTTATTTAAAAATGGCCTATGATCCTTTCCTAATCCCCTATCCTCAAATCTTAGGTAAGACTAACCGAGCAAGTTCTAGATCGCACACACACAGTTAACTAAGTAGTGACCTCACACACACATAGCACAGGGTTGTATTATCAACTACTACCTATCCGGTTCATGCAATGCTAGCTACAGTTATTTGCCTATAATCCTAGTGTCATAACAAGATCCAACAGCTGTCATACATAAACATGCTATTCACACAATTCAAAAAAAACAAAATATTTCAGGAGGGGTATCCTTTAGATAATCAAAAAGCATCAACTTCAAAATTGGACTGCACTAAGGTTCCCCTATTTTTCTCCTAATTAAACATAATAATATAAATAAAAACCTAAATATACCGGTTCTACTATGATAGAACTTGAGGGAAAAGAAACACGGCAACAAAAACTCCCAAGAGGACATATAGACCCACAAGTATCTCACACCCTCTACTTATAATCATGCATTGTCCCCAATTGTCACGACCCGAATCCCATCTGGACCGGACTGACACCCGAAGCCGATATGGGAGAACAGATCTTTGCTCAAGTACTTTCATATGGACATCCTCGTGTGAACATCATTGTGTCTTATGCAACTATGCGGAAGTCATGGAAAACATGTTATATATGAAACTTGGTTGTTAGGGACATTAAATCAAAATGATCATACATACCTTACACTCACGTTCCCACATACGTCTACAAAGCCTCTAAGGATACATATACATGACCAACCTACTGTCGGGACAGGTCCCCACTTTATACAATAGATATATACAGTGCCAAAACCAAAACCAAAGTACACATGTGACTCGAAAAGCCTCGACCCAACTGGAGTTCACTAATGATCTGTAGATGACCCGAAAACCTACTGAGGAGGTCTACTAGCACCTGCACCTGTAGCAAATAAAGTAAGTCCCCCAAGAGGGGTCAGTACGAAGCATGTACTGAGTATGTAAGGCTCATAAGAACTGTATCATACATAATAACAACAATGGAGTCAATATAAGAGAAATAGTAAATGTGAATAAACTCTATTTATGTATGTGAGGAACCATGTATATTACGTTCTTTACTTCTCTTGTCTTCACATATGTTCATCTTTATTGTTCTACCCATGCTAGGCTGTTCTGTCGCCCCTGGGATGAGATTAAACCATGCTAGGTACTTTGACCCCTAGGATGTTATATTAACCCATGCTAGGCTTTCGTGTCGCCCTTGGGATGTTATTAACCCATGCTAGGTACTGTGACCCCTGGGATGTACTATGATAACCCATGCTAGGCTTTCGTGTCGCCCCTGGGATATTATTAACCCATGCTAGGTACTGTGACCCCTGGGATGTACTGTGATAACCCATGCTAGGCTTTTATATCGCCCCTGGGATGTATCGGGATTGACCCATGCTAGGCATTTATATCGCCCCTGGGATACCACCCATGTTAATGGGATCGACCCATGCTAGGTATTTTAACCCCTGGGATACCACCCATGAATACTCATTAATTATACATCTCTTATTATTCTTACTTCTGTTCTAAGAGTGGTACATTGAGGATCATGACATTATTTGAAGCACACACACACACACACACACACACATATATATATATATATATATATATATATATATTACTTCACTCCTTTACTTCATGAGATTGAAACCTTTACTTGTGAGGGATAGACATATTAGCTCACACATCACCTCCTTCATTACTCTTATGAGATTGGTACAAATATAATCATAATATTATTGGACTTTGGAACATGACATGATTGGAAAATGCTAGTCAAGAATAAATAGATTCTCTTTACATCTTACTCTCTTTGAGATAGTTCTTTTTAGTAGTTACAACATTATGAGAGCATTTGGAACTTCAGTCAATGAATAAGAGATAAGTGAATCATAATTCATCTAAGAATAGGACACATGTGAGTAACAATATATGTCAACCTGAATTGATATACTTCAAAACCCCTCGGAATAGAACAAGCCCAATGACAATGTGAACAATATGCTGCAGAAGGATACGGAAAAAGTAACCTTACATACCTTATCTTCTCAATACGAATATACAATCCTATACGTGAATACAATAGCCCAGATCCTTCCTTATGTTTCACTCCAAACTTGCAAATGAGTGATCTTGTCCCAAAAGATGGCTTAGGGTTTGAAGAATATGCAAAATATCTCTTGGATAATTGTCTAGAAAAACATGTGTGAGTTGTGGAATTAAAAATATGATTTCTTTGCCTTTATATAGTCCTTGGGGTCATCCTTAGCCAACTATTAGCATTTAATACAATGTCCATTTGGTCAATGGAAGAATGGGTCTTTTTGTTCCCTTTGGGCCTTGCATTTTGGCTACATTTTGGGCCTCAAATTGACCCATTAACACATGTTATCTTAGCCCACTAAAATCAATGTGTAATCCATCATATATTTCATGTTTAATTAATTCCATAATTGTCACGACAATATTCACTCACGATATTCATATTCGTAGCCTCAATCTCAAAATAAGAAATTCTAGCCACTTATAGCTTTATTGAACATAATTTGCTAACATACTTGTGACGAGGGACTAACCCCAACTCGGATGCTAAACTTGCTCAAGAGTATCCCTACTACGATGGCATAATGATACCATAACCCAAAAGTAGTCTTTATAGACTTAAAATCGTAGAAGAAATCGGGCCTAAAGCACCCCGGCACGCCCCCGGGCGCCATAGACACTTAGAGAAAATACCAGCTTTTGAAAGGTGCACAGGGGCGGCCTGGAACGCCCTTGGGCGCGCCCCCTTGCTGCCTGTGCCCAAATATTTTGGGCAAAAAGCGGTCTGGCACGCCCTCTGGCGCGCCTGGCCTATTTTTTTTTGAAAATTTTCGTTCTTCGACTTTTCTTTGCGGATTTGGTTAGATACTTCAAGTTCTATTATTTCACTTACTTCTTACCTTTAATATACTTTGTTTGGAGGTCCTCCAAGCCTCATTTTTAACCCCACAAATGCTTCACGAAGTCACAAGACACCTCCTACGAAGGTCTAATCACATGTACTAGGCCCAATATCAAATGTTTCATCAATGACACTACAAAACACATACTTATGGCATCTCGACACCAAATTAAACATTGTGCAAATTCGTAAAGTAGGGTTGGGAAGGTATGGGGTGTTACACCAATGTATTAGACCGAAATAAAACAAGGGAGTTAGGAACATACCTATGGCACCCTAGGTGCATGGGTCTAATGTCGATCAAAATCAAAAATCAAAACAAATGTAAGAATATTAAGACACCTTGGGTTTCCTCCCAAGCAGCGCTTGATTTAACTTCACGGAACGACGCGGGTATCTTGATTACTCAGACTTCATCAAGATCCCCACTGGTTTGTCCTCTAGGGTCATCGAAAATATTTATTTTCGAAACCACCCTCATGTTCTTTGGCTGCTTCATACTTCTGCAAATATTGAATGTGATTTCCTTATTATCCAGCCTGAATTTCAGCACACCCCGCTCCATGTCTACTAATGCTCTGCCGGTGGCTGAAAATGGTCTTCCCAAAATTATGGGCATCTCAAAATCGACCTCACAGTCCAAGACAACAAAGTCATCAGGAAAGATGAAGTTTTCAACCTTGAACAAAACATCACATATTATGCCCACAGGCTTCTTGATCGTACGATCCGCCATCAATAACCGCATCTTTGTTGGCTCGGGGGCTCCCAAACCTAATTTCTCAAATACTGCCAGCACTATCAAGTTAATTCTCGCACCTAGGTCACACAAAACTCTAGCGAAGTGAACTGACCTAATTGTGCGTAGAACTATAAAGGCACCAGGATCATCTTTCTTTTGCACAAGAGAATGGGATGCACTTGCACTATAATGGTGCAAATTATCTATAAACTCATAACTAGCAGTTTTCTTCTTTGTGACCAAATCCTTCATGAAATTCGCATAACCTGACATCTGCTCCAATGCCTCAACAAGAGGAATGTTTATAGAAAGTTGCTTCAATATAGACATGAACTTCTGAAATTTTCCATCCTCTTTCTTCTTCTGGAATCGCTGAGGGAATGGAGGTGGAGGCCTAGGAATGGGTTAGCACTTGTGGGGCTTCCTTCTCTTTCTCATTTTCAGCATTCACCACATTCTTATCAGTTTGAGGCTTTTCAACTTCTCTCATGATCTCCCCACTAACACTTTTATTTTCATCCACTTTTTTCTTTAGGCATTGAGGGAAAGGTGGAGGAAGTTTTGGGAATGGAGCATACTTCTTTAGATCATCTTTTACCTTTTTCGTGGCATTCGTTTGCTCTTCTAGTGGAGCATGGACACCTTCAACTTGATTGGGTGCCTCAATGAGGGTCATTCCGCTTCTTGTTGTGATAGCCATACAATGAGCATCATTCTTTGGATTCTGGATGGTATTGCTTGGAAGTGTACTTGGCTGACGTTGGTTCAATGCCATAGATATCTGCCCGAACTGTTGAATTGTTTAATGGCAGTCGAATGGGAATCTACTTTCTGACTTATTCCCGAAATGTCTGCCCTAATCTCTTTAAGATAGTTTTCTTGGCTTTCTGACCTCGTAACCAGTTTATTAAGAAGGTCCTCAATCCTTGAATTTCCAGCCTCAGCTTCGTGGCTACCTGGTGGTACGTAAAGACCATTCTTCTCTCTATAGTCATCCTTTCGTCTCCAATCACCATCACGCTCTCATTCTCGATCTCTGTTTCCTGACTTATTGTAAATGTCACCATAGTAGTTCCGACCTTGATTCCCTTGCCTCGAGTTCCAGGAGTCTTGGTTAGACCCTTGGCCCTTGGTTCAAAAATCTGCCACTTCTTGATCCAAATACTTAGCCTCTTCATCAAATTCACTATCGTCATGTCTAGGCGTTTTACCTTTTGTACCTACCGCATGCACCTTTTCGGCATCTCTAGCAGCAACCTGTTTGGCCAGAAGACCAATTTCTGTCATCAACTGAGTGACCTCTTGAGCTACAGATTCGTCCAAAGCCCGTTGTGCTGGTGAAGCTCCAATAGCATATGTGCCAGCAGGCATTTATGCCTCCCGAGTATGCCAGCCTCGATTGGTCTTAGTGATACGATCTAATATCTCCGAAGCTCGTTCACATCTCATACTCATGAATGCTCCACCAGTGATAGTATCTGTTACCGCCTTTGTGCTGGCATTCAAAGCCCTATAGAAGATTTCAAGTAAATTTTTACCACTCATTCTGTGATTTGGCACATTCTGTAGCTTCTTCTTGAACCTTAGCCATGTCTCATAAAGTGCTTCAGAATGTAGTTGTCTAAAATTATAAATCTCATCCTTCAATTGCAGCATCTTAGAGGGTGTAAAAAATCTTTCTAGAAATTGATTTCTCAATTCTTGCCAAGTAGTAATTGAACCTCGTGGTAACTCGGCCAACCACAAAGTAGCTTCTCCTGTTAGAGAGAATGGAAACAACCTCAACTGAATAGCCTCATGGTTAACTCAGATTGTACGACATGCAGACCCCCACAAAATTCATTACGTGCATGTTTGGATCATCAGTAGGAAGACCCACGAACACACCCTTCAAGTTTAGCAGATGGATCATGGCACTAGTAATGTCAAACTTAGTGCCCGGAGGTAACTCTGGTGGAATGATGGCACCATTCTCTATTGGCTCAAAGTAGGCCACATCTTCTTCTTCAGGATCATAAACAGGCAAATATGGTCTCGGTTGTTCTCTCAGTCGTCTTTGTCGCTCTTCAGCATCAGCCAGATGTTGTGGTGCTTCCTGCATAGCTCGATTATCTCTCTTTGCTTGTCTAAGAGCAACTTGTCTAGCATGCTTTTCTCGTGTCAATCGAGCAGTAGTTTGATCCACTGTTTCCTGACCAACCGAATGAATTGGTTGGTTATGAATGTCTCCCGCAGCTGCGGGATTCTGAACTCCTTCAGTATTCACCATTCTTCGATTAGCGCTCAGAGTTCTTTCAATTTCAAGATCAAGTGGAATCAGGGGATTGACTTGACTCCTAGTATTTGTCATACACCGGCGTATGCCCTCAAAAGTATGTAAAAACAAAACCAATCAACTCCAACTAGTAATAATCAACTCCGTAACCATACTCTCCGATAACGGCGCCAAAATTTGATGTCGCCCAAAATATGTCTCCTAAGAAGTATAAAGCGGTTGTTGTCAAATATAGAACCCAACCAAGGTTGGGGTCGATCCCGCAGGGAATAGGTCGAAGTTTGCTTAGAATACTAGATGGAATAATTGGATCGTAAGTAAAACTGGGGGGGTTTGTGAATAAAAAGTGACAGTAACAATTATTGGTTATATCAAGTTTGTAGACAATGAGAGAAATACACTAGGACTGTGATCCCCAATGATTCCTTAACTCCACCGATTACTTGTACTAACAAAATCGTCCCGCTATGTGGCATGCAAAATCTGACAAGATATGTTCATCTAAACGTCTCTCGACCTTGATCAGATAAATTTCACTTTTCTCCTCTCGATCTTCGAGTGTCGCACTACTAACCCTTGTCCTGGATCTCAGATAATTATTCCTGCTAAGGCTCAAGTTATTAGATGAAAGTTGATAGCTTCAAATCTCTGTTGTTATCTTATTTTCCCAATCTCTACCTCTCTCTCGAGCAAGTCTAGAATGCAAGCAAGTTTTTAACGTTTGCAACCGTTAGAAAAGCAGTCACAACGAAGGACATAACAATACATGCATTCACAACGGTTCAGAGTTGTTGTGTACTTACTCGATTTCGTTAATTCCTCATGGTTCACACAACCCTAGTTGATGGGTTTAGCTACTCATAATTGTAAGAACACAAGAAGAATTCAGAGGTGAAAACATAATTGCACACTCACAATAATGAGGAAGAACTTAAATCTCAATTATCAATAAAACTCGAATTAGGGTTTTTGACTACAAAACCAAGAATATGTCTATAATCTCAAAAACAACATGAAATAGCTCTCAAAATAATGTAATGAATTTCTCTCACACATAGGACTATACAAGGGTATTTATAGATACAAAGCTAATCCTATCCTAAGCGAAATAGGAGAACAGAGTCGAAAACTTTCATGGTGTGGAGGTCTACTAGCACCTGTGCCTGCAGAAAGTAAAGTAAGTCCCCCAAGGGATATCATTATGAAGAATGTACTAAGCATGTAAGGCTATAAGAAACTGCATGAGATACAAGGACTTCAATGAAATCAAGTACAAGTGGGTAGGCAATATAAATTAGCCACCAGAATATACATGTGCGGAGTCGTATACATTTTATTCATTTCTTTCATTTTTTATCATATAATTGTCACAATCTTTCATAAAATATGGTTCATGTAATATCATTCATATAATCTTTCGGGATCGCCTCTAGTTAGGCTTCCGCCCCTTTGAGTTGCCACCCGTTCGAAATCACCTCTAGCTAGGCTTATGCCCCTTCGAGTTACCACCCGTTCCAATATTTATTCGGAATTTCCTCTAGCTAGGCTTATGCTCCTTTGAGTTGCCACCCGTTCCCAATATTCATTCGGGATCTCCCCTAGCTAGACTTTTGCCCCTTTTGGGTTGCCACCCGTACTCAACAAGTATGCATTACTTTAATTCTTTTATTATAAGAGTGATACGTTATTGGTTGTAACATTGTTGGAACTTTGGAACAATAGTCAATGAATAAGAGACATGTGAATGACAATAGATGACAACCTGAAATGATATACCTTAGAACATTTCAGAATGGAATAAGTACAATGACAATGTGAACACTATGTGATGCAGAAGGATACGGAAAGAGTAACCTGACATACCTTATCTTCCCAATATGAATACACAGTCCTATATGTGAATACAATAATCTAGCTCCTTTCTTACATTTTACTCTACAACACAAGTACATAGCGGAGCTCACGTTAACAACTAACTACCTTACAAGTGCATAAGACGACAACAAGTTACATGATTGCCCTATAACATCATTTCACCCTTTACAATACCATTCGCGGCATTGTCATGTCATACCAACACTACCATAACATTCCACACATTGACCAAGACATCATAAACCAATAGCATTTCACACCAAGTTAATCCTTTACGCTCCCTCATTAACACTACGTCATAATTACTCCATCAAGCCACCTCAATACGTTTCATAACAATAACCCCACAAGTTATACACATAGAAAAAAACAATTAGATGACATATCCACACCATACATGTTGATATTTCATCCACACCACTCACTTCCATCAAAAGCTCAAGTCTCCTTTCAAGTTCAAGTCATATGGATGACACATCTTTTAGCAAAAAGCAAAAGTGCACTACTCAACACTTTTAGACATAACCATCATGATCTACACCACCTCTCATGCACATAATATATTAAATCACAAGAATGAACACTTACCCAAGCTTGCAAAGTGATGATCTTGTCCAAGGAAGATGGTTGCCTTAGGGTTTGAGATAAGTGTAAAATGTCATGGATAATTCTAGAAATGGCATGAGAGTTATAATGAATAAAAAATCTGATTTTTGCCTTTATATAGGCCCTCAAGTCATCCTTAGCCAATTCTTGGGCATTAAATGCCATGTTTACTTGGTCAAACACAAGAATGGGTCATTTGCCATTTTGGGTCATGTCTTTTACTCCATTTTTGGGCTTCATTTGAGCCCAATGACTTAAGCTTCATTTAGCCCAATAAAATTAATGCATGATCCGCCAACTATCTCATGCTTAAAGAATTCCATAAGTGTGGAGACAATATTCAATTCACAAGATTCATGTTCGTAGCTTCAATCCCAAGAATAAGCGATTTTTGCCACTCATGGCTTAATTTATCGTAAATTGAAAAAAATTATAACAAAAGAAATAAAAATAAAAAGAAAGAAGAATTAACCCTCATTTGGATGCCAAAATCGTCCAAGAGTAGTCCCATAAAGATGGAACAATGATACAATAACCCAAGAGCCCTATTTAGAGACTAGTGGTTGGAGAAGAATTTTGGCAAAAAGCGGCCTGGCACGCTGCCTGGCGCGCCTCTCCGCTACCCATGCCAGAAAAATTTTGGCAGAAAGCAGCCTGGCATGCCCCTGGGCGCGCCTGATACTAAAAATCCAATTTTCTTCCTTTCTTCGACTTTTCTTTGCGGGCATTAGCACAATATCAATAGTCCATCAAACACAATACAAAATACGCACTTATTGCTCTCAAAACTAAGGTAATATGGCATATAAATACACCCTAGAACACCACTCAAATAGGGTCGGAAATGTACAGGGTGTTACATCCTTCCCCTCTTAGAAACATTCGTCCTAGAATGTTAAAACAAATGCACCTTTATGTTAGCATATATACATATACACATAATGCTTATAGATACTTACTTGTTAATTCTCTACTTCGGCATTTTGAACTTTTTCTTTCGGGTGAAACAAATACGAGTACTCTGACTTCATCATTTCTTCAGCTTCCCATGTGATCTCTTCTACTTGCTGATTTCTCAAAAGTACCTTTACGGAAGCTACGTCTTTATTCCTTAAAATCTTCACTTGTCTATCCAGAATAGCAATAGGTATCTCTTCATAGGTGAGATCCTCCATAACTTGTACATCTTCAATGGGAGCGATACGAGATGGATCTCCTATGCACTTTTGAATCATCGAAACATGAAATATTGGATGAACTGTGGAGAGTTCTTGGTAGTGCCAATTCATATGCAACTTGCCCAAATCTTCGGACAATTTCATATGGCCCTATATAACGGGGACTCAACTTTCCTTTCTTTCCAAATCACATTACCCCTTTCATCGGTGATACCTTCACGAATACCCAATCACCTATGGCGAGTTTGAGCCCTCTTCTTCTAACATCAGCATATGACTTGTGTCGACTTTGGGCCATTTGTAGCCGCTGTTGTATCACCCTAACTTTCTCCATAGCTTGGTGAACCAGATCTGGCCCAAGTAAAGTAGTTTCACCCGCTTCAAACCATCCAATCGGTGATCTATACTTTCTTCGGTATAAAGCTTCATAAGGTGCCATTTTGATACTTGAATGATAGCTATTGTTGTAGGCAAATTCAATAAGAGGTAAATGGTCATCCCAACTTCCCTTAAAATCTAACGTGCAAGCTCGTAGCATATCTTCAAGTGTTTGGATAGTACGTTCTGCTTGTCCATCTGTCTGAGGATGAAAAGTCGTACTCAAATTCACTTGTGTACCCAAGCTCTTCTGAACAGATCTCCAAAAATGTGCATTAAATTATGCTCCCCTGTCTGATATAATGGAGATTGGAATCCCATGTAATCGTACTATCTCTTTAACATACAACCTGGCATAATCTTCAACTGTATAGGTGGTCTTGACTAGTAGGAAATGCGCTGACTTGGTAAGCCTGTCAACTATTACCCATTTGGAATCAAATTTCCCCAGTGTACGAGGCAAACCTGTGATGAAATCCATGTTAATCATGTCCCATTTCCAAACTGAAAGATTGATACATTGCATGTAACCTCCAGGTTTTTGATGCTCTACCTTTACTTGTTGACAATTTGGACATTGAGCTACGAATTCTGCAATGTTCTTTTTCATGTTTCCCCACCAATACATTTCTTTCAAATCATGGTACATTTTGGTAGATCCCGAATGAATAGAATATCGTGAATGATGCGCCTCTGTCATAATTCGTCTCCTCAACTCATCTACATCCGGTACACATAATCTACCTTGGCATTGAAGTACTCTTTCTTGCGTAAGATCAAATGCCTTTGTCAGACCCTGTTGTACATTTTCTTTCAGCTGCAGTAAAATAGGATCTGCATCCTGTTTCTCTTTCACCTCAGCTACTAAGGAAGATTCCGCTGCATTTTGCACAAGAACCCCTTCATCTAGAGATTCAAGAAGATAAACTCCCAAGCTGGCTAGTTGATGTAAATCTTTGACTAGGTCTTGCTTTTTCGTCAACTGGCCACTAATGCTTCCTACTGCTTTGCAGCTTAATGCATCGTCCACTACATTCGCTTTTCCTGGATGATATAGGATATCAATATCATAGTCTTTCAATAGCTCAAGCCACCTCCGCTGCCTCAGATTTAAATCCTTCTGCTTAAAGATATATTGAAAACTTTTGTGATCAGTGTAGATGTCAACATGAACTCCATACAAATAATGGAGCCATATCTTTAAAGCAAATACCACTGCTGCCAACTCAAGGTCATGGGTGGGATAATTTCTCTCATGTGGTCGCAACTGTCGTGAGGTATACGCGATTATATTACCGTGATGCATCAATACACACCCTAGGCCAACTCTGGAAGCATCACAATATACAACATACCCTTCTGTGCCTTTCGGAAGTACCAATACCGGTGTAGAAGTCAATTTATCTTTCAGCTCTTGGAAACTTTTCTCACATACTTCATTCCACTGAAACTTGACTACCTTGTGTGTAAGCTTCATTAAAGGTGCAACAATGGAAGAAAACCCTTCAACAAACCTTCGATAATAACTTGCCAACCCAAGAAAGCTACGAATTTTCGTAGGCGTCGTAGGCCTTGGCCAATTTTTCACCGCTTCAATCTTTTGTGTATCCACCTGAATTCCTTCATCCGACATAATATGACCCAAGAATGCTACAGATTTCAACCAAAATTCACATTTAAAGAACTTTGCATATAACTTACGATCACGAAGAATCTGTAACACCTGTCGTAAGTGATTAGCATGGTCCTCTTGTGATCGTGAATAAACCAGAATGTCATCGACAAACACGGTCACGAATACATCCAAGAATGGCTTGAACACCCTATTCATCAGATCCATAAAAACAGCTGGTACATTTGTTAGTCCAAATGATATAACTAAAAATTCATAGTGACCATACCATGTTCGAAAAGCTGTCTTGGGTATATCTATTTCTCTAACCCTGACTTGATGGTAACCCAATCTCAAGTCGATCTTTGAAAAACATTTGGCACCCTGTAACTGATCAAACAAATTGTCAATTCTGGGAAGGGGATATTTGTTCTTGGTCGTTACTTTATTCAATTGCCGATAGTCAATACACATTCTCAATGTGTTGTCTTTCTTTCGTACAAATAATACTGGTGCACCCCACGGGGACATACTAGGCCTGATGAATCCCTTATCCAGCAAGTCTTTTAATTGCTCCTCCAATTCACGCAATTCTGCTGAAGCCATTCTATATGGAGGAATAGAGATAGGCTGAGTGATTGGAATCACATTAATACCACACTCTACTTCTCGTTCTGGAGGTAAACCTGGAAGATCCTCAGGAAATACATCCAGGAATTCATTGACCACTGGAACCAACTGAGGAGTTAGTGATTCCACATCAGTGTCTTTCACTCTTACTAAGTGACATATGTACCCCTTGGCTATCATTTTCCTTACTTTAAGATAGGAAATAAATTTCCCTATCAGTGCCCCTACATCACCCTTCCATTCAAGAACATTCGTGTGTGGAAAATAAAAATGTACTTTCTTAGCTCGGCAATCCATCGTGGCATAACAAGAAGCCAACCAATCCATACCCATTATGACATCAAAATCCACCATTTCTAGTTCAATAAGATCAGCCAGTGTATCATAACCACACACAGTTACCACACAATTACGATATACTTTTTTTGCAACAATAGATTCACCAACTGGTGTAGATACTTCAATTGACTTAATTAATAATTTCGGCGTTCTTTCAAATTTCGCAGCAATCAATGGAGTAACATATGACAATGTAGAACCCGAATCAATCAATGCATAGACATTATGTGAAAATATGGATAGTGCACCTGTGAATACATCAGGTGAAGCCTCCAAATTCTGCCGGTCCACTAGAGCATAAGTGTGATTTTGGGCTCCACTGAAACTAGCTGCTCCTCTAGCACTTCTACCACGCCCAATAGGCTGCACTCCTCTGCCTAGGGAAGGAACCGATGATGATGATGCAACGGTTGATCCCGTAGGTCGTGCTATACCACCCATGCCCCTTTGTGGGCACTCTCTCACCATGTGCCTCGGCATGCCGCAAAAATAGCAAACATTCATTCCAACCAGACATTCACCTAAATGAGACTTCCCACAGTGCTTACACGGTTGGCAAGAAAATCCTGCCGTTTGTGAACCTCGAACCACACTGCTCTACCCAAAATGGCTGCCTCTAAACCCTCGGAACTGGGATGAAGTACCTGTTGTAAGGGAAGAAAATGATGGTCTAGGTGGTCTAGGAAATATTCGAGGCCTAGATTCTCCTTGGTACACCATAGACTATCCCATAGGTATAGCCCTCTTTAACGGCCCTCGTTCAAATTCGCGTACCCTTCTTCTTTGCCTTTGGTCCTCCATCTTCTGTGCGAAAGCCTGTATTCTGGCTATATCCATATCTCTGTTCAAAGCAGCAATAGTGCAGTCCCTCACCAAGTATGGCTCCAATATGTCCACATATCGATGGACTCTGTCTGTCATTGTGGCCACTACATTGGGAGCATATCGAGCCAATGAATTAAACTGCAGACTGTATTCTCTGACACTCATATTCCCTTGATGGAGATTTAAGAACTGATACGCGTGAGCCTCTCGGATCTCATAAGGAAGATAGAGATCAAGGAATGTCATTTTAAATTTTTCCCAACAAGCTGGAATTACACCAATACCACGAGATATCCTCCAATCATCATACCACAATATAGCTTCTCCTTTCAATCTATAGGCTGCAAGCTCAACTGTTTCTACACCAGTCACGTGCATAACATCTATAGCCCTTTGAATTTGGTCCACAAAGTCCTGTGTGTCTGCATTCGGATCTGTCCCAGTGAATGTGGGAGGATCTAATTTTAGAAAATCCTGTGCCCTTCGGCTAGCTGCCCTAGCCTCAATGTCGTTACTTGTCATTGGAACAACTTGTCCTTGATTCTGTGCGGCAAATATATGAGTCAACATTTGCACCGCATTTTTTAGATCCTGCTCAGTAGCATTAATAGGTGGTTCAGCAGGTTCTTCTCTCCTTCTCGACTCTTCTGGAGCTGGAAAAGTAGAAGAAGTTTGAGATACAAACTCAGCGTCAGGCCCACCTTGACTAGCTAGGTTAGATGGTGATTTACTCGTTCCTTCTCCGGCAAGCATATCTACCTGCTTACCTTTGCCCCTACCTCGTCTTGTCATCAGCATTTTACTATAACAAAGAAAACCAGTTACAATGGTCAGATACGATTCCACCTACAACATTGCCTCTATTGCACGATCTAGAAATGAAGAAAAGAAACAACTCCTAAATGTCCCGTAGCCTCCTACTTATAAATGTGGTGCACAACACATCCATAAGCAAGACTCTACTCAGACACGCCTTTGTAGACACCCTTAGGACGAACTGCTCTGATACCACTTTTGTCACTCCTCGAATTCCAACAGGGCGGACTGGCACCCGAAGCCGTTAAGGCCCGAGAGAACCAAATCTTCATTCATATACACTCATACGCATGTCACTCAATAAGCATCACCATCACATAGAGATATAAGATGCCAATAACGAAAGTCATGGAAAAATATGTGATATATATAAAACTTGGCTGTTGGGGCCACCATGTCAAAAGCATACGTTTCTTACATTTCCTTCATTTTGTCCCACAACATCTACAAAGCCTCTATAGAAACATGGACATAACCAACCTAAAGTCGTGACAAGTCCCCGCATTATACAATATTTACAATACCAAAACAAATGTACATAGTGACTCGGAAAGCCCCGAACCAACTAAAGCTCACCAATGATCGGCAAATGATTCGCAACCTAGTGTGGAGGTCTACTAGCACATGTGCCTGCAGCAAGTAAAGTAAGTCCCCCAAGGGACGTCAGTACGAAGAATGTACTGAGTATGTAAGGCTATAACAAACTGCATAACATACAAGGACTTCAATGAAATCAAGTACAAGTGGGTGGGCAATATAGATTAGCCACCAGAATATACATGTGTGGAGTCGTATACATTGCATTCATTTCTTTCATTTTCGCTCATATCATTGTCACAATCGTTCATAAAATATTGTTCATGTAATATCATTCATATAATCTTTCGGGATCGCCTCTAGCTAGGCTTCCGCCCCTTTGAGTTGCCACCCATTCGGGATCGCCTCTAGCTAGGCTTACGCCCCTTCGAGTTACCACCCGTTCCAGTATTCATTCGGGATTTCCTCTAGCTAGGCTTACGCCCCTTTGAGTTGCCACCCGTTCCCAATATTCATTCGGGATCACCCCTAGCTACGCTTTTGCCCCTTTGGGTAGCCACCCGTACTCAACAATTATGCATTACTTCAATTCTTTTATTATAAGAGTGATACGTTATTGGTTGTAACATTATTGGAACTTTGGAACAGTAGTCAATGAATAAGAGATATGTGAATAATAATAGATGACAACCTGAAATGATATACCTTAGAACATTTCGGAATGGAACAAGTACAATGACAATGTGAACACTATGTTCTGCAGAAGGATACGGAAAGAGTAACCTGACATACCTTATCTTCCCAATATGAATACACAGTCCTATATGTGAATACAATAATCCAACTCCTTCCTTACATTTTACTCTACAACACAAGTACATAACGGAGCTCACGTTAACAACTAACTACCTTACAAGTGCATAAGACGACAACAAGTTACATGATTGCCCTATAACGTCATTTTACCCTTTACAATACCATTCACGGCATTTTCATGTCATACCAACACTACCATAACATTCCACACATTGACCAAGAAATCATAAACCAATAGCATTTCACACCAAGTTTATCCTTTACGCTCCCTCATTAACACTACGTCACAATTACTCCATCAAGCCACCTCAATACGTTTCATAACAACAATCCCACAAGTTATATACATAGAAAAAAAAAACAAGTTAAGGACATATGCACACCATAAATGTTGATATTTCATCCACACCATTCACTTCCATCAAAACCTCAAGTCTTCTTTAAAGTTCAAGTCACATGGATGACACATCTTTTAGCAAAAAGCAAAAGTGCACTACTCAACACTTTTAGACATAACCATCATGATCTACACCAACTCTCATGCATATAATATATTAAATCACAAGAATAAACACTTACCCAAGCTTGCAAAGTGATGATCTTGTCCAAGGAAGATGGTTGCCTTAGGGTTTGAGATAAGTGTAAAATGTCTTGGATAATTCTAGAAATGGCATGGAGTTGTAATGAATAAAAAATCTAATTTTTGCCTTTATATAGGCCCTCAAGTCATCCTTAGCCAATTCTTGGGCATTAAATGCCATGTTTACTTGGTCAAACACAAGAATGGGTCATTTGCCATTTTGGGCCATGTCTTTTACTCCATTTTTAGGCCTCATTTGAGCCCAATGACTTAAGCTTCATTTAGCCCAATAAAAGTAATGCATGATCCACCAACTCTCTCATGCTTAAAGAATTCCATAAGTGTGGAGACAACATTCAATTCACAAGATTCATGTTCGTAGCTTCAATCCCAGGAATAAGCGATTTTGCCACTTATGGCTTAATTTATCGTAAATTGATAAAAATTATAACAAAAGAAATAAAAATAAAAAGGAAGAAGAATTAACCCTCATTTGGATGCCAAAATCGTCCAAGAGTAGTCCCATCAAGATGGAATAATAATACAATAACCCAAGAGCCCTATTTAGAGACTAGTGGTCGGAGAAGAATTTTGGCAAAAAGCGGCTTGGTACACTGCCTGGCGCGCCCCTTTGCTGCCCATGCCAGAAATTTTTTTGCAGAAAGTGGCCTGGCAAGCCCCTGACACCAAAAATCCAATTTTCTTCCTTTCTTCGACTTTTCTTTGTGGGCATTAGCACAATATCAATAGTCCATCAAACATAATACAAAATACGCACTTATTGCTCTCAAAACTAAGGTAATAAGGCATATAAATACGCCCTAGAACACCACTCAAATAGGGTCAAAAATGTACAGGTGTTACAGTATAAATGCTTAAGTTTAGGATCACAGTTTATATTTCACCATTTAAAAATAGTGTGTTTGAGTTGTAAAAAAGGATTTTGTATTCATGTTGTCTCTGAAAAAATTTCCAGATTTTATAACCACTGGGCAAGATATGAAAAGATGCTCAATAATTTTATGTATATTATTCTCACATCAACAAGATAGAACTTTATCAGCTACTTCATTTTCATAAGAACTTCACCAATAGGAATTCTTTGCTTCCACAACCTTCAAAAGAGGAAAGAGACTTTGAAAGGGACTTCTTTGACCCATAAGTTCTTGAGAACCTCTTGATTAATACCTCTTTGCCTCACAGTTCCCAGGCACTCCGAACAGTGAACTTGCCTGAGAATATTTTACATACATCATGGTCTATCCCATTCATCTGTGTCCTCTACTACATCAATTTCCTTGTTAATCTGATTACAAATCTCTTCAGTGAATATTTGTTGTAGCAATGTGTCATTCCATCTTTCTTGTAACATTAGATGTTTCACATGTTTCAAAGAAGCTTTATTAGCATTAGACAAAGGTAAACAATAATAAAGAGCTCTAAGTTGAGTCCAATTATCAAATCATATACTAGAGGCCCACAGATTGACTCCCACCAAATTTCCTAATCAGTGTAGTGTCTGACTTCTAACATGTGCTTCCAAATTTGAGAACTCGCTCTCCATTCTATCACATGAGGCATGTGTCTTTTGCAATACTTGTTCCCTATGAAATTAGCCCATAGAGCCTTTTTGGTTGTGAAAATCCACCAATGTTTTGCAAAGAGAGACTTTGAAACATTAATAATGAGCTAAAGCCCAATCCTGCTTCTTCTTTAGGTAAATATATTTCAGACCATGAAACCCAATGCTTGTTTCTCCTCTCTTTCTTAAAATTTCACAAAAATCTCCAAAAGACAGTAGCTTGACTTTTCAGGCCTATAACTTGTTCTGCACCTCCTTCATAAGCTCCACAAAATGGTATTTCCTTTTCCTTGTGTGTCCAATTGAGCAATCTAGATACATTAAAGAAAATGTACCTCTTGCAAAGCCAATACTGACCTCAACATCTTGAAAGATTAAGTGAGCAGTCTTGTTGTACACAAAGAAAAAGCTTTTTTTTCCTTATTAACTTTCTACCCTGGTTGTCTCTTATACTTTTCTATTCTCAGGTCTTGTTATAAACAAACATATTAAATGTAAGAGAAGAAATCAATCAATTTGTCTCAATTCAAAATTAGTTAATTCAATCATTAAATAGTAATCTCGAATTAAATGTAATTAGTACAGTGTGACTATTTTTAGATTGGTCATTAATCTATCGTAACTTTAATGGGATCCCTTATAATTTCAATTAAAAAAATGATTCTATAAAGTTTTTTCGCATAAAAATGGAAAATATTATTTTATCTAGTATTTAATTGTTCTCTGTTATACTTTTTGGCTATATTAGCCCTTCAGTTAAAATTTTATATATACCCCTATGTTAACAGAGAGGACACGTGGATATGTGGGATCACATGACCCAAATCAAAATTGTAAATACCCAATTGATGAATTTTAGTCGTGAGCCGTCCGAAAAAACCCGCCCCGATTAAACCCCTAAACCGAATAAACTAAATAAATTTTACATTGTCAAAAAAGAGAAGAGATTTAAATATAGGAAAACGATATGTTTAGTCCTTATGTTATTGCATTATTCTTATTTTAGTTCTCGTGATACTCAGTTATGTGCATTTGACCTTCAATTAAGCAAAGTGCGTGATTTTAGTCCTACAACTAATGGACAACAAATAAAATAACGGTATGTTAAATTGCAGAGTGACGAATCATGTATTTCATATTACTTTTATTGCATACACTTTAAAAAGAAACAGAAAAAAGAATTATATTTTTGCGTTTTATTTCTCCAATCTTGTTTCTTGTTCCAATTTTAATAAATTAAGAAGATACTCATATAGAGAAGTTGCAATTAATTAAAAGAAAACACGTTACTTACACAAAAAAAAGAAGAATCAAATCGACAAAGAAAAATGATTGTACATGATCCAAAGATGGATCTTGAAGATAACCATTTTTTTTTGAATGATTTAAAGAATATATAAAGAAACAGACTTAGTTCTCTCCAATTTCTTTCCCCTCCATTTTTACCGACATCAAGCTTTTCATATTTTTTTTTTCACAAGATAGAATATATTTTATAAGAAATAATTCATGGAGTATAAGCACACTACAAATGTAAATATCTATGTTGCCCCTCTACAATTTAACAAATTGTTATTTTGTTTGATACCCATTAGTTGTGTCACGCCCCGAATCCGATCGAGACATGATTGGCCCCCGTAGCCGATAAGGCCCGAGAGAACCAACCTTTGCCTATGTTCAATCATTCACATGCATCTCATAATCATAACTACCATTGCATAAGAACATGGAAGACGAATAAAGGAGAACATGGGACATCTTTATACATACATATGAAACTTGGCCGTTGAGGCCATCCAGTCAAAACAACATATGTCTTTTACACTGATACACCCACATCGGTCTACAAAAGCCTCTAACAAGAGCATTGACCAAAACAAACCAAAGTCGGGATGAGTCCCCGCTTTATACAACATGTACATCATCAAAACATATATCTACTATGACTCGGAGAAACCCCGAATTAACTGGAGCTCACCAAGGAACTGCTAACACTGGCAATCTACTGAGGAGGCCTACTGGGACCTGCGCCTGCAGCAAGTAAGGTAAATTCCCCGAGAGGGGTCAGTACGAAATAAGTACTGAGTATGCAAAGCTCAGATGAAACTATATAACACATGAATATTTCAATGAACTCAAAACATATGAATACTCAATGTGAATAAGTCACCATGTTGCATTTTGGAAACCATGTGGATTGCTTTCATTGCTTTCATTACTTTCTTTATCTCAATACTCACTTGTCATTACATATGTCACAATGTACCCGGGCCCCGACTGATCAGTGGGTCTTTCATATCATATCATTGTGTTGGGATCGAGTCGAGCTAGGCTTACGCCCCTAGACTTGCCACCCATACATCAATGCATCGGGATCGAGTCGAGCTAGGCTTACGCCCCTAGACTTGCCACCCATAAATCCAAACCTCGGGATCGAGTCGAGCTAGGCTTACGCCCCTAGACTTGCCACCCGTACTTGATCATTGACCACATTTGCATTACTTTGTTCATTACTTTGAGATTTATACTTTGATAATCATAACATCACTTTGGAACTTTGGAACACAACATTGTTGGAAACTTTGAATCATTGACCAATAAGTGAAGGACATATGAATAAATATCAATGAGAAATATAACATAACTAGCACCATGATACCATTGGAACCATTGGACAATAATCCATGAACAAGAGACACAAGTATAGGCACTATTGGCATATTGGAATATAACCTTATTTGAACTTTCGGAACATTAACCATGAATATGAGGAATGAGATTCACAATTGATCAATGAGTAGGAAATATGTGACAATGACCATAGATAATTGCATATGGGATACCTTAGTATATTTCGGAATAGAACTAGAGAAATGTCAATGTGAACATTATTGGCCGTAGAAAGATACGGACAAAGTAACCTTGCATACCTTGGATTCACAATACGAATAGACAACCTTAGATGCGTATACAATAATCCCGCTCCTTCTTTATGTGTCACTCTACAACATAAATACAATACGGAATTCACATTAACCACCAATTACTCTACAAATGCATGTAACATTAATGAGTCATATATGTGTCCTTAAACATGCCATTTTCCCTTGACAAAACCGTTGATCATACTATTATTCCAAAAATTCCATAATATTCCCAACATTGACCAATACATGAAAATCAATACATTTCACCACACTACTTCTCCTTTACCCTTTCTTATCCATCACACATCACAAATAATCCATCAAAGTACCATAATACAACTCATAACACATATCGGCCAAAATCCCATAATTTCCACTTTTAGACAAAAACAAGTTTAGTACCAAAAATAACACCATACATGTTCATATTTTGTCCATACCATGCTTTTTCATCAAAGGCACAAGTCCTAATTCAAACTTGAATTGCATGGCTCCCAAATCTTAGACAAGAACACAAAGTACCATGTCCACCATTTCCAAGCACAACCAACATGATCTACATACCTTCTCATGCATATAATATAGTATTCCATAAGCGTAAGTACTTACCGAAGCTTGAAAATGAATGATCTTGCTCCAAGAAGTAGCTTAGGGTTCTTGAGAGTTGAGAGAAATTTTGGGAAATTTCTAGAGATATGTTGGGTGTTCCTTTGAATAAAATCAGATTTTTCCATGTATATATAGTCCCGTCCCTCAAGTCTCCTTGGCATTAAATGCCATGTACAAATGGTCAAAGGTGAAGAATGGGTCATTTTTGGCCTAATTGGGCCATGCATTCTTTTCATTTTTGGGCCCTTTTTGGGCCCAATTCACTTAACCCGATAAAATCAATAATTTCTCGTCTTTATACGTATTACAACAATATTCCCACTCATAATATTCATATCCGTAGCCTCAATCCCAAGAACAAGTGATTCTAGCCACGTTTGGCTTATTTTGCCCTTAGGGGTAAAATCGTCATTTTGACGCCAAATTCGTTCTCGAGAAATTTCTCATATCAATATCATATTTTACTCATTTTATATGTGTTGTAGAAGAGACGTGGCAAAAATCGGCTCAAAACGTCCCCGGATACCCTTGGGACTTAAGAAAATTTCCAACTTTGAAAAAGTGGGATTTCCAGCGTGGCACGCCCCTTGGCGCGCTAGCTCTCTGCCCCTGGACTAAAAATTTTAGTCCAGAGCAGCGTGGCACGCTGCCTAACGCGCCCCTGCCTTAATTTTTGACAAAATTCGTTTTTCGACTTTTCTTCGCGGGCTTGGTTAGACACTTCAAATCCTATCCTTTAACTTACTTCTTAGCCTTAATATCCTTCGTTTAGAGGTCCTCTTAGCCTCATTTTGAACCCCACAATTGTGCCATGAAAATCACAAACAACTCTTACGAAGGTTTTTGCACATATACGAGGCCAAATTCAATTTTGCTTATCCTTAACATTACCAAATACATACTCATAGGTCTCTACACCTAAGTAAACATTATTCAATGTCGTCAAGTAGGGTTAGGAAGGTACGGGGTGTTACAAGTTGAAGGACAAAAATCAGACGCATTATTTAATTGAAGGATAAATATGCTTAATCAAATATCACGAGGACTAAAATAGAAATAATATAATAACACAAGACTAAAAATATTATTTTTCCTTTAAATATATATATATATATATATAACATATACATTAGATCCTAATAACATATTTAAAAATATTGTAAATTCAAAGCAGACAATTCGCTAGTGTGTTAGATTGTGATTGATGGTATCAAAGTCACTATATCTTCAACCTTAAATAATACTCCCTTCGTTTAAAAAAGAATGATCTATTTTTTTTAAATTCATTTTTAAAAGAATGACCTTTTTTCTTTTTTAAAAATACTTTAATTTTAACTTTCCACGTGCATATTTAACACTACAAGATTCAAGGGCATTTTGATATATTTGTCATAATTTTAATTTAGGACTATAAGATTCAAAAGTATTCTTTATTTTCTTAAATTTTATGTCAAATTAAACTAGGTCATTCTTTTTTAAACGGAGGAAGTAGTAAAACCAGACTTAGTGTTAAATTGAATTCAGGCAAAATTCACGTCATCTTTGATGTAATGATGGGACAACAGTCGCACCTCCTAAAGGGTGTGTATGCAAAAAGTTAGGCAAATCCTATATCGACAAATCCTGCAATTTTAGTCACATGACAATATTATTAGTCAATCGTGTTGTAGTATTTTTTTTTAAAAATGTATGATATTTTAAATTCCTATATACATATATGTAGACTGAGATAGAGATATAAATCTTTATTTCAAAAACTCTTTACAGTATGACTACTTTTAGATTGGTCATTAATCTATCGTAACTTTAATTGGATCCTTTATAATTTTAATTAAAAAATGATTCTATAAAGTTTTTTCACATAAAAATGGGAAATATCTCTCTATTTTGTTCTAGTATTTAACTTATTCTCTGTTATACTTTTTGATTATATTAGCCTTTATCATCAGTCAAAATTTTATATATACCTTTATGTTAACGGAGAGGACACGTGGATACGTGGGATCACATGACCCAAATTAAAATTGTAAATACCCAATTGATGAATTTTAGCCATGAGCCGTCCGAAAAAATCCGCCCCAATTAAACCCCTAAATCGAATAAACTCAAATCCCTTCCATTTCAGTGAAGTAGAATGGATTTACGCATATTTCTCGAACTCCCTTCGATTTCAGTGAGAAAAACACAATTTAAGAATTAGAAAGGTAAGCTTTTTCATCTAAATTTTATTTCTTTAGCTGAGTTTAGCCTTGTTTAATTTATTTTAAGATTTGTAATTTTTGAGAATGTCAAAGAATGGTGTTTCTTCTGAGAGGACTTAACATTGCGAGATCGTCACCCAAAAATTCACGTCAAAAACTCATTCAAATTATGATTATTTTTTTTTATAAGTGTGTTAATTATGATGTAAATTTTTTTTTTGTGTGTGTGGATGGATGTTGAAAATTGAAATTCCTTTCTCGTGTTGTTCAAAATCATTAATTGATTTAATTTTTCGTTAGTAGAAAGGATGCGGGACGGTGGAGATTTCCCTAATGCTACGATTATTGAAAATTCAATTTTTTATAAAATAAATACAATTCAATTGACCTGTTTTAGGACCCGTTTGTCCATAGATATTGCAACTAGTTTCTGCAAAAAGAAAAAAAAAATTGACAAAATTTGTTTGGCCATAAATTTTGTGATGTTTTGGCAAAAGTCCCAAGATCTAGGAAAAATGGTTTTTGGCAAAATTTAATTCTTGGATTCTTTTAAAATTTATTCCAAACTTTTATATTTCAGCCCATCAATTATAACTTCAACTATGACTCTATCTATTCAACCCCTCATTAAACACATTCTTATTAAAGAGGTTGTTCGAAGTATATGGAAAAATTATATTAAAAATAGTTAGTTACTATCGTTGTCATTATTTATTTTCTTGCATCGATATATCTTCGTAACTAATTGTGGTTTGACAAATTGTAATAGCTGGTAGTTGTATTATTAATAGTTTTATTAAATATAGTGTTATGATTTTTAGATAATTATCTAGTTCATAATAAAAATAATTATTTTGTGACAAACTCATAAATATTTTTAATAATTTTTAAATCTTATGAATATAAATCATGTTTTATATTTTTTAAAAAAGCTAAAATATATTTTCCAAAAACTATACCAAACACATGTAGTTCACCCCAATGTAATTTTCCTAAAATATTTGAAAATGTATGGCCAACACTAGCTTAATATGAATGATGTTAAAAACTAAAAAGAAAAAAGAAAATTTAAAGGTGAAGTGGGTGTTTGCAGTAAATAAGAAATGAAACTGGCAAAGCAGTGGAGGGGTAAGGTTATACCCCATGGTCCGTAAAAAAGGCGCAGTGGGCACAAACAATTGCTGCTTTTTCGCCGTTACACTCTCTCTGCACTCCAAAATCTCTTCACTCTCAACAAAAACCCACCACCACTTTATACACCACTTCAAATTTTGACTAAAAACTAATCATTGAATCCACCAGCTTTTAATTCTCTCTTCCCCCTCCCACATCAAAAGACTCTAATACTCGACGACAAATTTAAAAGAAAGAATCAGCCTGCCCCTGAGCTTTTCTTTATTTCTCTCTCTCACAGACACACTACTGACTGACAAACTCATTAATGCCCCCCCATCAGTCTCCCCTTCTTCGAGACTTCTAAAACTGTCCTCCCCTTTTAAGTATAACCAAACACCAAAAGTTTCTCTCTTTCTGTTCAGACTCTACTGACGTTGTTCTTGTGGGTGCAACTTCTTTGCTTTCTTCTGAAGGTGACACATTCACCCTTTTTCTTATTCAAGCAGTGAAAATGTTTCCTTTTTTCTCGACCTTCCTAATATTCAGCCATTCTCGGTGAATTTTTTTCTTTAAGCTTTATGTTTGTTGCATATGCAATTCGCATTCCGTTTCCTTACACCCTTTTGGCATTTCTTTCTGTTGACATCTCCTCCTCTTAATAATACCCTTTTTTATCTCCGACCATCCTTCTATACTTTTCTGTGGGGGTTCTTTCTGTTTTTGAAAATGTTGTTGCACATATTAACTGTTTTATCCTTGGCTCCGTTTGTGGTGGAGTGTTTGGACCCGGCATTCAATGATGATGTTATGGGTTTAATTGTTTTCAAAGCTGGATTGATTGACCCAAAATCAAAGCTAACATCTTGGACAGAAGATGATGCTAATCCTTGTAATTGGGTGGGTATAAACTGTTTTCCTCAGTCCAATAGAGTTTCTGAGATTTTACTTGATGATTTCTCTCTTTCTGGGCATATAGGTAGAAGCCTGTTGAGGTTACAATTCTTGAGGGTTTTATCTTTGTCTAACAATAACTTTACAGGCAATATTAATCCCATTCTTGCCCAAATACCTAGCTTGAGGGTTATTGATTTGAGTGCCAACAATTTGTCAGGCTCAATCCCTGATGAATTTTTTCAACAATGTGGCTCTCTACAATCTGTTTCCTTTGCCAACAACAACCTCACTGGCCAAATTCCTCATTCTTTAACCTCTTGTTCAACACTGCAAAGGGTTAATTTCTCATCGAACCGGCTTTCAGGTCTATTGCCCTCAGAGTTGTGGTCCCTAAGCTCTCTTCAATCCCTTGATATTTCTGATAATTTATTGGAGGGTGAGATTTCTAAAGCAATTGAGGGTTTATATTCTTTGAGGTCAATTCATGTACAGAAAAACAAGTTTACTGGTTGGCTGCCTGAAAATATTGGCAACTGTGTGCAGCTGAAGTCAATTGATGTCAGTGAGAATTTGCTTAGTGGAGGACTTCCTGAGTCTATGAGAAGACTGGGGTTTTGTACCACTATGGATTTAAGATCAAATTCATTCAATGGGGAGATTCCAGATTGGATAGCAGAGATGAAAAGCCTCAAGGTTTTGGATCTTTCTGCTAATAATCTTTCTGGTAGGATTCCAAGCTCTATGGGAGAACTTTCATTGCTAAAGGAACTGAATCTCTCGAACAATCAGTTCGCTGGAAGCTTGCCCCGGTCCTTGATGAAATGCATTGACCTTGTAATCTTGGACATCGGCAACAACTTCTTGACTGGCAACCTTCCTTCTTGGACCTTCAGATTGGGAGTAAAGAGCATTTCCCTTTCCGGGAATAGGTTTACCGGACGTATAGATTATCCGCCGATATCCATGGCTGCTTCCTATCGAAACCTTCAAGTTTTGGATTTGTCTTCCAATGCATTATCTGGCGAAATACCGTCTGCCATTTGGAATATCAGTAGCTTGCAGGTCTTGAATATTTCCAGGAACTTTTTGTCTGGTACTATCCCAGAAGCTGTAGGTAAACTAAACACAACTCGAATTCTTGATTTAAGTCGCAATCAATTAAATGGAAGCATTCCCAATGAAATTGGGAGTGCTGTTTCATTGCTGGAACTGAAGCTGAGAGAAAATCATCTGAGTGGTACAATTCCTGCAGATATAGCAAATTGCTCCGCTCTAAGTTCATTGTAAGTAGTTTCCTTCCACTTCCTTCTCATTTTGTTTAATGTTTGTTCTCTTAACCACAGTTACACAAAGGCTGTATTTAGCTTTTCAATCATGTTATCTTCTTTCAAATTGCAGTTATATCCATCATGATGTTTGCATTTGTTATGGCTGCGTGATTCTAAGAGTCACCTGTTTTGCATCTTTGATTGTGTAGGGACCTCTCACTCAACAACCTCACTGGATCTATCCCTCCAGAGATTGCTAAGTTGACCATTCTTGAAGTGGTAGATTTTTCCTTTAACCAATTTTCTGGAAGCTTGCCTAAAGAACTAACCAATCTTTCCCACCTTGTCACATTTAATGTCTCCCACAACCATCTCCAAGGTGAACTTCCAGTAGGTGGCTTTTTCAACACCATTTCTCCCTCATCTGTTGTTGGTAATCCATCCCTATGTGGTTCTGTTCTCAATCACTCCTGCCCTGCTGTCCATCCCAAGCCTCTTGTGCTAAACCCCAATTCATCTGACCCGAATCATGGTTCTGTTGCTTTGCTTGGTCATAAGAGAATCATGCTCAGTATATCATCTCTCATTGCCATTGGAGCAGCAGTTTTCATAGCTCTTGGAGTAGTGATTGTCTCTATTCTCAATCTGCATGTGCGCTCTTCTATGGCACTCTCTGCTGCAACTTTCACCTTATCTGGTGGCGATGATTTTAGCCATTCACATGGTACAGAAGCCAATCTAGGCAAGCTTGTTATGTTTTCTGGTGATGCAGATTTTGTTGCTGGAACTCAAGCGCTGCTCAACAAGGATAATGAACTTGGGCGTGGTGGTTTTGGAGCCGTCTACAAGACAGAACTTGGAGATGGACGTTCTGTTGCCATCAAGAAGCTCAACATTACAAGTTTGATCAAGTCCCAAGAAGATTTTGAAAGGGAAATGAAAAGCCTTGGAAGCATCAGGCACGAGAACCTGGTGGCACTTGAAGGTTATTATTGGACACCTTCTCTTCAGCTCCTGATTAATGAATATGTATCTGGAGGCAGCTTGTACAAGTTACTCCACGAGGGAAGTTCCAAAAGGAGTCTCTCTTGGCAGCAAAGATTCAACATTATTCTTGATACTGCGAAAGGCTTAGCCTATCTGCACCAGCTGAACATTATTCACTACAATATGAAGTCAACCAATGTCCTCATAGATGATTGTTCTGCCAACACGAAAGTTGGAGATTTTGGTTTGGCTCGTTTATTACCCGTATTGGATCGTTACATCTTGAGCAGCAAGATTCAGAGTGCCCTTGGATACATGGCTCCTGAATTTGCATGCCAGACGGTGAAGATAACTGAGAAATGTGATGTCTATGGATTTGGCATCTTGATTCTTGAGGTGGTGACGGGGAAAAAACCTGTGGAGTACATGGAAGATGATGTGATTGTATTATGTGACAAGGTGCGGGGAGCACTAGAAGAAGGCAGGATAGAAGAATGCATTGACGGACGGCTCCAAGCTAACTTCCCTGTCGAAGAGGCAATTCCAGTTGTGAAACTTGGTTTGATATGTGCATCTCAAGTTCCATCCAATCGACCAGACATGGAAGAGGTGATCAAAATTTTGGAGCTAATCCGATGTCCGTCAGAAAGTCCAGAGGAAATAGAGTAATGTTACAAGGTTTTTGTGGAAAATCAGATTATAGAGAATGAGTCATCTGGTGAACAGGAATTCAGTTTGTTATTACATTGTTGACAGGAAATACATCTGGAGAAGGTCACTATCTTATTATTTTGTCATATCCAAATATCTATCCCATTTGTTAAATCTTTATGTGTTATTTAAATAACTGGATTCCTCTTCACCAGCTCCGGTTTGGTACCCTTGTTAGATTTTGATCGACTAGCATTGTCCTTATGCAGTATTGTCTCTGGTTGACTTGTGCTTGTTTGACGTTGTTGTCCATACAAAGCTGAAAAATACATCCTTTATATTTTTATTTTACAAGAAGCCCCACATGGATTCCTGATGAAAATAGAACATCAAAGTAGGCCACCATTCAGTGGCATTTTTTGATCTTAAGTCATTTCATTTCTTTCAACACATTGGATATCATTCTGTTAACACATCCAGCATTTTAGATGATGCTAATGAGCAGTAACCTACGTAGGGATGTTCAAGGTTTGGTTAGAAACCGATCCAAATAGAAAAATCGAACCAAACCGATTAAATTAATCAACTTTATTTGGTTTTGGTTTGATTTGGATTTAAGTTTTTTTAAAAAAGGACAATACTTGGTTTGGTTTGGTTTTATTAAAAATAAACCCAATAAAAAATCGAACCGAACTGATAAATTATACACACAAATTTTATAACTATATTTATACAATATATTATTTTTTATAAATAATTCTAAATACTTTGTCTACTTTTTCATGAAATTTTTATTTATCTCTCTAATAGGATAATGAACTTTATACCTTAAGGTCATTTATTACAAGAAAATTTTGAATCCAAACACATTCAAGGAAACTACTATGAGATTTATTTGTATATTTTTTTGTATTTCTTCTCAACTTTATTCAATTGATTAAAGCTTATGGATCTTTAGATATTTCTCCATAATCCAATGAACTTTTAGTCACCACACAATGAAAGGTTAATAACGAATTATAAATTGAAAAAATGATGGAGAATTCTTTTCTAATTGTAGGGAAAAAATTAAAAGAGAGAAGCCTCATTATGTTATCTTAAAAATCGAAAAAACCGAACCAAACCAATGGATATGAATTATATTTAGTTTGTTTTGGTTTTAATAATTAAAAAAACGACTAAATTGATTTGATTTTGATTTTACCCTAAAACCGACCCAAACCGAACCATGAACACCCCTAAACCAACCATTAAAAGAAAATAATCACGCACTATGTGCTTTTCAAGAGTTTACTGTCAGAATGTGACCATTATTTGTAAAACAATACTCCCTTCGTTTCATTTTACTTGGCCTCCTTAGTAAAAATAGTTGTTTTAATTTACTTATCCAATTTATAAAATCAAGAGAAGTTTATCATGTTCTTTCAATATTACCCCAATCATTTAATGACTATATAAAGTATTAATAGTCAAATTTAGATTTTCAAAGCATAATTAATAAGGTTAGTTTAGTAAAATAAACGCCTAATAAATATTTTTTTAAAGGGAGTGTCAAGTCATCATGAGCCAAGTAAAACAAAATGAAAGGAGTATTATTTTTATATTTCAAAACAAAAATCCGTTTCTTGAATAATGAGAAAGAATTCATTCACTACCACACTTTTGTTAAAGTAGGAGAGGTTGGTGAAATAATGAATGCTTCCATGTCAAGTCTTACTACAATGAATTGAAGACTAGCTGCCACTGCAAGATAGAGGGGGACCTTAACTGCACTTGTCCCGTGTGCATGAAAATGGGTTGCTATCATGCCAAGTTTTAATAATAAAGAGCTTTGTATTTTTAATCCTTCCCTTTCCAACCATTCGATTCGCCTTGACTTCACAGGGCTGTAAAAATGACGATTGGATTAGTTTGGCCTTTAAAGCTGACTGAAACACGTTATAACCGCCTCCTTTGAGCCTACCATCCTACCGTCCCTTCTCCTATACATGGCTGCTTCTCGGTGAGCTCACCAAAGCATACTTTGTTTCGCGGGACGAGCGGCTCATTCTTTCTTCCTTCTAATTGATAAGAAAACGATTTTTCTTTTCCCTCGGGTTCTTTCCTGACCTTAAGTGAATCTTAAATGCAACAATAAAGATGAATATAGTCGAAGTTGAATAACAAAGCAAAAGTTTCGGATTCTTGTCTATCAATTAACCATGCTTCAATTCCAAATCACCATTGAGGGTCATTCATTCCATTTAGTATTTAGTGGTTTAATCATAATTTGACAATATTTTACATTGGTCATTAATTTATTAAAACTCCTCCTTTATCCAAATTTTGAGGCAAGCACAATTAATGTTGCTTGTTGTACAAGTCCAACAAACAATAGTACAAGTCCAACAAACAATATTATCTGTGCAAGTTCAAATGATTATTGAAACACTTGTCCTGCCATATTTCGTCTTAGTTAATAATCATTATGCCTAAACAAGAAATAGTACTAATGGTCATCATTAACCATTATAGCAGAGTTACCATCATTTTTCTACTTCAATTAGTCCTTGGATAGAGTATAATGCCAAAAATACAGTTCTTGCATGCTTGGGAAATTTTTAAATAATATACTATCAGACCTACCATGATCAAGGGACTCAATTATGAAAAACAGATGTGTAATTTCCTAGTGTTCCAAAAAAATTTGAATGTCTTTAAGGCGTGAAACACTATTACATGATAGAAAATAAAGGTATCTTGGACAGTGTATAGAGCAACATGATTTATTTTTTTCTTTCAATTCTTCTCTTTTGGGGTCTTCACTTTATCAGGACACAATGATGGGGACTCCATGTTAAACTTTCACTAATCTGCTAGTGCTATCTTTGCTTTATTAAAGGTTTTTCATGAGTGGGGACAAAGCTTCTATAACCTTCAATCTGTTTGTTCATTTAATGGGAATAAAGTGAAGACTTAGCCATACGTATCCAATACAAAAGTAAAAAAGGAGTGAGAGCTTTGGAAACTTTCACAACCAAAAGCTTAGAAGAGTGCAACATTTCTTACTCCACTTTCTAGGAGAAGATTGTACTATAAGACTCCAAGTTTAGCTTTCCCAACAAATGATAAAATTGAATGGAACAAAGAAAACCAGCATGTAGTACATCTGTACAAAGTAGTTATATGAACAAAGTAGTTGTAATACAAAATTGACTTTTACAAGTTTGGTGTATATATGAATCAATAGCTAACTATGGTCCAAGTCAACCTGAAAAAGAAAGGCATCCTCATTTATTTTTGATTAAACACATAATAAGCAACTCAGAAAGGAAGAGACTTGATATCACGGTATTCACAAAGAAAGGAACTCACTTAAGAGTGTCAAAAGCAGATGACAGATCATGCGGGACATTTTGGCCTAAGCGTTACAAGGCAAGGGCTCTTTTAGGTAGATTGATTGACAATCCCCTATTTTCTTTTCACTATTCATCCTTGAAATTACCTAAAGGCGCATTTCCATTTTAATTTATTCCTCCAACTATAAACACCATTTGTGGTAAAAAAGATTCGTCTTTACTACTAAATCTTAGGCTTTCATGGATCAATCAAAGAAAAACTAGTCCACGAGACTTTCTATCAGTGTTAACTTCCTTACCAAATAAAGCAACAAATTTGAACCACATTTTCACAAGGGTTCCTATCCATTTGAACATGGAGGGGAGTTAGAATTACAGTATTCACATGGAGAAGAATTTACTTTCTGACGCCTATGCTGCTAGAAGTACTATTACTAGAGATTCTCAAGAAGGAAAGTGAAGAAAGACTTTCACTAGAGCAAGTAGGTATAATTTGTAATATTTCATTTCAATTATAAAATCGTTCCAACAATGAAAATACATATGTAACAACACATACTGTAGTAGCTAAGCCAAAAACTACGGTCAAAAGAATGTGCTAAGAGAAAGAATATCCAAGTTTGTAAAGACCAAAAAACTGAAGATTTAAATTACAAAAAAAGTCTTCACACGTTTAGCTCTTCCGCAGTGTATGTACCTCTTGTAACACAGAACACTTCATATTTCTCTTGGATAATATTCTATTTCTAATCATCCCAGTCATTTTCCCATCCATCCTTTTTAGAGGACCTAGATGTGAGGCCATTAGCAGAGATGTTCCCATAGGTATGTCCACCTGGTGACTTCACTGCATTCTCCTCATCCCAATCGTCATCCCAATCCTGATCCCAACCATCTGCTGTAACAACATTTGCAGCTGAGGCAGATTCCGGCATTCCCATCTCTAATTCCTGATACAGAACTCCATCTTGATGTCTCTTCTTTCTTAACTTGCAGCAAGCCCATGTCCCGCCAAAAAGTAGGGCTACGAGGAAAAGGAAATATGCACCATAGATGGGGGTCACACGCTTAGAATACAGAGACACCTGCTGCAGAATGTTCTCCACTGAAGCACGTCGATCCAATTGAAGCCTGCAACTACCATCTCCAGCATTCAGCACTATTTCAGCACCTTTGCCCAAGATTGAAGAAATATCGATCTACCATAGCAGATTTGTAATATTAGAACGAACGGCCAGCATAGCTTTACTTGGAAAATTAACCAGCCTTGTTCAGTTTCAAAAAAAAATTAACCAGCCTTGTACTTGCACAAAATTGCAAAATTACTAGCGAAGTACACATTGGGAAATCTGCGGTTGTGAGAGGATAAAAAGTAACCATCTGAAAGCACTTGGTAAACAATTCCACGTGCCAAAGGCGCATAATGATTTTGTGTGAGAATCTTGACAAAGTGGAAACTTCTGAGATTTTAAAATTTCATTTCCACTCAATCTTTTAAGCACTGAGATGCTGACCCATTCTTTTAAGCACTGGAATACACTAAGTTAAACCTAGTGTCTGTAAATTCAGATTATAGATCTCCTTAATTTGATTTCTGTTAGCACCAGGAGTGCTTATACAGTATTAAAATAAATTCTTAATCCAATGCGTCGTACAGGCTCTTTTTATAGCTATACTGGGAACACCATGTCTTATGAAATGACGCTTTTATGAAAGTGCTATTATGAAAAATTCCTCTCTGAGAAGCTAGGGAATTTGCCAAGACCCCTTAAAAGTAGCACCAGCAGCCAAGAGAAGTGGCAAAAACAGAAGCCTATATCCACTCCTAATACTTCTTAACGGTCCATTGTTTAATTTATACAGATCTAATAAAAATGACATCATTGAATCAAGAAACTGCTCCATCTTATTATACTATCAGACAGTCAGGGATGCCTTCATGATAGTGATAAAAGTTTTTTTTTTTTTTTTTTTGAAATTGGTAATGTTAATAGTGATAAAAGTTTTTATAATAATAAAGCCCGTGAGATTTTCAAGGGCGAAGGGTGGGGAATATCTGATGCCCTCCACCTGAATTGTGATGCCTATAAGACACTAAGGGGTCGTTTGGTAGAGTACATTAGGAAAAATAATGCATGCATTAGCTTTGTGTATTATTAGAACCTTGTTTGGTAAAAAATTTCAACCTATGCATAACTAATGCTCTATTTGGTATTAAGGTGTGTATAGCTAATACATGGAAATCCATGGTATTAGTAATGCAATGGGTTCTAATGCATGCATTAGCATAGTTAAAGACATAATTGCCCCTCAAAACATCTTCCACATCCTTTCCACCATATTTGTGGAGGGTATTTTTGTAAACAAATACTTTTTTTTAGAAATTATGCCAATGCATGTTATTTTTTATACACCAAACCAAACACTGCATAAGAAAAATCTCAGCATAACTAATGCAAGCATTACTAATACATCATATTCTGCACTATTCTTATACACCCTACCAAACGACCCCTAAGAGTAATTGGTAAACTCCTTATCAAATTGGATTATTCCCAAAACTTTACTACCTTCATTCCCTTCTTATCCATGCTTTGTGCAATTCAAACCTCCCAATTTGCTAGTTGCATCACATACTCAAGAATTTTAAGTATCCCAGTCAGCTTTTTCAGATATAGCTTCACTTCTAAACCATCTAATATCTAGAATACATTTGACTTTTAGCAAAGATGCACAGAGCTACTATAAATGATAAAAGTAACTCTTAAAATCTAATTCCTACATTTGAACTACGACTGTTCCTCAAACCCACCCACCCCGCCCACCCACCCACCCAAAAAAAAAAAAAAAAAAAAGCAGCAGCAGCAGTTTCTTCTTGATTGAGAAGCGAAAGGAATATGTATATGTGTGGTGTCTAATGCAAAGCCTAAGAAAAGACTGATCCTTCTACTGCTGTTCAGTATGGTAAGGGACATTACTGAGCCCTGTGAAGAACAACTGAGAATTCTACCCAACATTCCTTGTGGAATATAACCTCCACAATAAGACTAGATAAAGAAACAAACTAAATGTAAGTAAAAACGCGTGACACGAATTCCTGTATAATACATTTGAGCTGCGTATAAAACATAGATAAGAAACAATTGAAACCAACATAATTAATCATGATCTGAAGCTCGGAAAATGTTGGTGGCAAGATCTTTCCCTTTACTTCCAATTCTACATTCCATTTGCCAATCAATGCACTCTTTCTCAAACAAAAAAAAAAAAAAACATAGTACATTCATTCACGAGATAACCAGAAATGTGGCCTCAATTTCACTCTAGACAATATATTATGAGGTACCAAGCATCTGGTACATGATATTCTCTTAAGGTTGTTTTTGCTATCACTTCCCAAGTGGTTAAGAAACATTGATCAGATGGTCAATGTCGCAGTAGAAGTACAAATGCATGCGACATGCCCAAGTTAATTCTTCTCTTTACAGTATCACCTCAAGATTAAAAAAAAATTATATAAAGAAGTTGGGAACGGGGAAGAGGGGGGGCGTGCACATCAATATAAAGTACATCAACAGACTGCATACCTTTTCTGCTTGATGTGTGGGTATTTTAATAGCTTGTGGAGAACCATCTAGAGGAGGTTGCATATTGATATTTACTTCGACTTTTTTTTCCCCTTCATTTTGCACCACAAGGAACAATTCAGTAGACCCTGTTAAATCATAACAAGCAAACCTGTCACAGATATCAATGACATTTTTCACTTACAATGACAAGACTAATATAGAGCTTATTTGCAAGGTCAGTGAGACGGAGCAGAAAGGTGAATTACACACCAAGAGAGAGAACGAGAGTCCGTGCCTCTACTATATTGGCATGATAGCAAAGAAAAAGACACTGATCAGAGTCTAACGGAACAAGGGTGAAAAACTACAAGTTCTTGATGAGATACTTGTTCTCTTTCTCTGTGCTCACCCATACATCTACGTTTTCAGGCTTATTTATCCAGTATAATAGCAATTAGAGGTAAGAACTTTTTGTGACTGAACTGATGCAAATGCTGCGTAAAAGTAAAAGCCTTCTTCATTTAAGAACATCTATGTCCATTATCCTCTATGCTTATCAACACCCTAATCAATAGGATCATAATGTTTGACCTCGCAAAAACATTTATGTAGGTTTTACTTGGAAGTTTTATGGTAATTCCGTCTTTACATATGAGACCTGATCGCGCAACGAATTGAAGGGTACGTTTATGCAAGGACATTCATTTCCATTCTTGATTTTTTTCTCCTCCTTTTATTTCTAATTTTAATTTTGTGTTTTTTGAAACGTAAAAGTTTTTGACTTATTTGGTTCCGCTTTGTCTCTCTTCTAATTTTGGTTTCTCGGTTCTCCATTAATTTTGTTTTCTTGGTTAATTAAGTTGATCTTTCTTCTGTTCCTCTCTCTCTCTTTAATTTTTAGTTTTCCAGTTCTACATCCATTTCTTTCCATCCTTTTAAAATTTTAAAAACTTACCTCATTTGCTTGTGCAATTGGGCTTTGATCATAAGCTAGCACAAAAGAAAAAGACAAAATGATCAACCGTAAGGAATAAATCAATTCAGAAGAAACCCAACCAGAAAAAATGCATGGAGTAATTTGATTTAATTCCTTCAAAGGATGATAGTTTCTTAATGGTCCTACTTAATAAAACCAATAATTTATTCAATGCATGGAATTTATTAAGGAATTGGGGATAGAAGATCAAAAGAAGGAACACAACTCATAAATCAAACACTTGTAGTCCCCCGTTTGTTTTTTCTTAGATTAAGATGTTAGAATCCGAATACAGATCTGCTTATAAAGATTTGTCTCTAAATTTTGCAACTAGATGAACAAGACTGTCTTCTCATCATCTTAACGAGTATAATTTATCTTCTTTTTTTTTTTGTAAAAAAAAAAATTAATATAAAATTCAAAATAACATACTAATTAGATATAGTATCCACAAAACATTAGAGAAAATGTTAATCCATAAAATTAATTTTTTGATGGCGTACACTCTAAAAGCTAGCTGGTGGTCGTGATGGTCTTGAGGTGATGGTTGGTGGTAGTAGTTTGTGGTGGTGGATAGTAATGGTTGTTGAGGTGGCTGGCAGTGCTGGCGGATGGTGGAGCCGGTTGGCAATGAGGACAGGCCATGGTGGTTGTGCGGTGGAGACTAGTGGTGGTGGTTGTGTAGTCACTAGTCAGTAGTGGTAGTTGACTAAGTGGTAGTAAAAGGTCACCTTTGATGAAACCTTTAAGCAAACGCGTTAATGATTCTAAAGCTACGTACAAAATCTGAATGCACCAGATCGATTCATAGCAAATATGTGGTTGTAAAAGGAAAAAAAAAATACTTAATGGATTCAAAACATTATTAAGTAAAAAAGGGCATTAAGTAAGTGTCCATGGAAATTTGAGTGGAGAGGATAGCTCGAGTCTACAAATTCATCACATAGAGGTTTCACATCTTTATAAATGCAACTTGGTACAGATAATCTAAGTTCCATTATAAACGAGCATATGCAAACCTGAGGACAGTTAGCAACAGCGCCTATCATCAATAGCAAATATTATATCAGCACACAATGAAGTTCTTTGGCAACCAAAAAACCCCGAAGGACTAACGGTGCACAGTTCGAGACTTGGGCCTCATTTGTTTACACTTAACAAGTCTTAATCGTAATCATTCAAATTTCAGTCCTTAAGTCCATTTGTTTTGTAGGTCTGAATCTTAATCATTAAGATCTAAGTATGTTTTTTTTAATGTTTCAACCACTTAATGGGTTCGAATACATCTGATCTATAACAAAGTCTTAATATCATTAAGATGATTATTCAAAGATTACTACAAAGATCGCAGTTCACCAATTTCATTCATTCACCGCTGCCATCACTAACCATTATAAACTGCCATCGTTGCAGTCCACCATACACAGCCACAACCACTAGCCACCATTTACAATCATCACCATTATCACAAACAACCAACAATCATCAGTATTAGTCCCTCCTATATATCGCCAACCACCGTCATCGTTCACCATCATCATTATTAGCTATACTATCATCCACCACAACTATTAACCGCCAGCACCAACTACCACCATCAACCACTACTGCCAGCCCCTTCACCACTATCTACAACCCACAACACCACCATTAACTTACAACATCCCTAATCAACACCCACAACCAGCACCGCTAGCCATCGCCACCACCAACCACCATATAATTTATAATTTTTTGTTATTGATATAGTAGTAGAAATTTTTAAATAAAGTCAAATCTTATTCATTCAAATGTTCAAAAAATAAACAGTCTTAGCTATTTAGTACTCAGATCTTAATACAACATCTTCATATTCAGATTCAAACATCTAAATCTTAATGCACATCTTAATTTTCAGATGTGCATTCAGATTTAGATGTCTGAATCTTAATGAAAACAAATGTGGCCTTAGTCGATAATAAACCTGCATTCTCCACTCAAACACCAAACTTTTGTTTGTGGTAGGATTCGAAGAATGAAATGCGCTAATCCACACATCACATCTTAATGAAAACAAATGTGGCCTTAGTGGATAATAAACCTGCATTCTCCACTCAAATACCAAACTTTTGTTTGTGGTAGGGTTCGAAGAATGAAATGCGCTAATCCACACATCACAAGATGTGATGTTACCACTAGACCAAAGCCCTGGGGCTCAGTACACAATGAAGTACTCATACTAAATTCTAGGAAGGATAACTAATTTTTCCTCTATATACAAATGCAGAAAAAATTCGTGTTATATGAGAAGTTTTTGCAAATAATCCTGTTCTCCTGCCCTACTCCTATCAAGTAGAATATGTACATCAATTCATGTATTCATATCTCACTCAGCACTTCAATGACAAATGCTTCTCTGCCAAAACTACAGATCAAAATCCTGCTCCACAATTAGGACAGTATAAAAGTTACCAATGAATAAAAATGTTAGGTCAGTATAAAAGCATGTGTTTGCATATTTAAGAAATGTTATTGAGAATTGAGAACTCTTTGGTCGATTCAAACAATATCGTTAGACAATTAGTTCTTAGACAGTTACATATACACGATAATTTGAACTATTCTTCAGGAAGGCATCTGAACAGAGATACAAAAATCAAGTGCCGCCCACATTTCTGTTGCTCCTTGTTCCCACTTTCTCTTGGTTCTTTTTCTCTTACCATTTTGTTCCCACTTTCTCTTGGTTCTTTTTCTCTTACCATTTCTTTTGGGAGGTGATGAGTTGGGATGTGGGAGCAGGGTCCTATCAGACAGAAAGAAAGATGCTCGAATTCAAACTTTAATGTATTAGAACTATGTCTTAAGATCTCATAAGCCATAATGGTTAGATTTTAAGTTCTTTCAATAAATAATCCTAGACAAAATGCTATATTCAATTGTCTAATACTAATATTTCATGTATTACTTTTTTCAGAAATAAAGTCTCCCACAAGGAAATGAAAAATTCTCAAACATATCAGCCGGAAACCTTTTTCTGGGAATGAACTACAGCAAGCACCGCCAAGCTCCAGTGGATAATATTAGGTGCAAGCTTTAAATATTGCCCTACTGAAACATTAGACAGTGGTGATCAGTACGATGCCACTCTAGCTTTTCTTATACCTCTATGTAGAAAAATATCAGGCTTTAAACTCTTCAGGTTAAAACAACTTGCAATTAGTAATCAGTTGTCAATCCAGTACATATAAGTTGATCTACCAGTACCATAACAGTTCGGTCAAATTTCTTATTCAATGAAACATGTCTGTCTCATGAGCAAAAAAGTTTACCATTCTGGGGCGTCTGAATGCATGCAAGCAGTGTTTGTCCAATCCTGCACATTTTTGTAGCCTCCTGACAGCTCTCATTGGTGTTCACTTCCGAGTTTATTGTGTCATCTATGTTCTTCTTTTCTTCATTCTCCTGCTTCTCAACAGGTGGAGGGGTTTCAACAGTCACATTGTTATCAATTTTAGAGCCACCCGGATCCAATTTTGGTAAGTCATCGCCTTCCTGAGGCTGAGGATCTTTAGGCTTCTCTTTGTCAGCTTTAGAGATCCCACCATTCACTACAGTGGAATTTGGTTCCTTTGAATCAAGCTTTGTTGGATCATTTCTTCCTTGAGGATCTTTAGGCTGTTCACTATCAGATTTTGAACTTCCATCATTGACTACAGTTAAATTTTGGTCCTTTGAATCTTTAGGTGCATCATTGCGTACTTGAAAAGCTTTAGGCTTTTGATTTTCAGCTTGTGATCTCCCATCATTGACTACAGTTGAATTTAATTCCTCTGGCTTGGTTTTTGGTGGATCATTGTTTCCCTTAGGATTTTTAGGCTTCTGTTTTGCGATTTCAGACTTCTTATCATTAACTGTGCTGCCATTGACTTCCTTATCACCCTCAACTGGAGTATTTGATGCAGAAATCTAGATAAAAATCAGTCTTAGCTAATAATTCCATGGCGGAAAAAATATACTATAGTACATATAGATGTATCTATATCACCTATTCACCAACAAATATATATCAAAAAAGTTTATTTCGAACTTTTAACTCCATCGAAACAAATGAATTAAAGCACATGTAGATGTATCTACATCACCAATTTACCTAAACAATTCACCGTTAGCTAATAACTCCATCTAAGAAACGAATATGTAAATCACAAAAATATACATAAAAATGCAAAGAGAGGAATTTTACCTGTTCAGAAGATGAATTGGTGCTTTGTATTGGGGCAAAATCAGCTAACTTCCTGGAACTGAATAGTTTTGCGTTTGAAGTTGCTGAAACGATTAAGAATGTGAAAATTATGGCTAAAACTCTACTAGTTCCCATTCCACAGCTATATTTGAACTTCCGTTGAATCCAATCTTATAAAGATGTCATTATTTCCACCAAAATTGTTGACAAGTTGAAGAAATTGCAAGTACCAACACAAAGCTAGCGAAATCGATCGCGTGTTAAGATTCTATCTAGGGTTTGTAGGAGGAGGGAGAAGATACGAAAATTTAGAGAATTCCGAGGGCCTTTTCGTCGTTTTGAATTGTGCTTGTGACTTCAAATATAAATCCGACACATCTTTTTTCTGCAGACTGCACGGATTCAAAACGGAAAAGGGAAATATATACTCCAACTACCGTAAATTATAGACATATATACTTCGTTATACTTTGAAAATGTTACTTCATTATACTTTGAATATGTATATACTTCTGCGTTAATCTCTTCGGATATATATACTCTTTACCCTAACAATAGGACACGTGACTTAATCCTGTGTGTTTATCCATTTTTTATTTATTTTACGGAAGAAATGGACATATATACCCCCAAACTATCATAAATAATACGCATATACCCTTCGTTATATTTTGGGTACGTATATACTCCTGTCGTTAATCTTTTGGATTGTATATATGATTATCCAAACAGCTTAATCATGTGTGTTTACCCATTTTTTATTTATTTTATTCGAAATAAAATTAACCCATCCAATTTACATCCGAAATTAAAACCATTAATTTAATTTTATCACTTAGACTCTCGTCTTAGATCACCTAACAGAAGGATCCCGACGGAACTTGTCAGAATTGTTATGGTGGATGAATTCTATAGGTGGTTTTGTTCACTCGTGGCTGGAGCGCAAAGCTCGCTAGTGGCCTAGTTCCACTAGAGTGATGATAGAAAATGGATAGGTGGAGGGCGGCACTGGTTCGTTGAAGAAACAGAAGTGGTGGCGGAGAGAGTTCATCGGTGGTGGTAATTGAGAAACGAGTTGTTAGTTGCTGAAAATTAATAGGTGTTGATGGCTAGACTAGAAGTGTTAATTATGATTAACTTGATTTTATGTGGTTGATTGGAAGGGAGTTGAGTTGAGAGAGAGGTGAAACGGTGTTTTCCGACCAAGAGTTGGTCGGAGTGGTGGTGGTTCTGATTTTTTTGTTAATGGAGGAAGGAAAGAGAATTGATGGTGAAAGGGGCGCCGGTGTTAATGGAGAATTCAGGTGGAGATTGATGGATTTATTTCAGTTTATATTGGGTGGGTTAATTTTATTTCGGATAAAATAAATAAAAAATGGGTAAACGCACAGGATTAAGCCATGTGTCCTGCCGTTTGGGTAAAGGGTATACGCAAGCCAAAAGATTAACGGCAGGGGTATATACGTACCCAAAATATAACGAATGGTATATGCGTACCATTTATGATAGTTTAGGGGTATATATGTCCATTTTTTGTAAAATAAATAAATAATGGGTAAACGCACAAGATTAAGCCATGTGTCCCGCCGTTAGAATAAAGGGTATATACAACTCAAAAAATTAACGGTAGGGGTATATACGTACCCAAAGTATAACGAAGGGTATATGCGTACCATTTATGATAGTTCAGGGGTATATATGGCCCTTTTCCGGATTCAAAACGATTTACAGAATTTATTATTGGGGTCAAAGATTTTATACATTTTTGGTTACTCTTTTTTTTTTTTTGGTTTAAGATAATTTCGGCCATAAAAGTTTGTCCCTTATAACCAAAAGGCTTCGGGTCGTTTGGTACACGGGATAAGGTGGATATCACATGATTAAGTTTGATACTAAATTTATAGGGAAAAGGGCCGAATTTACCCCTCTACTTTAGAAATTGGCTAAATATACCCTTCGTCATACTTTGGGGACAAAATTACCCTCGTTGTCATATACTTTGGGGGCAAATTTACCTTCGCTATCAAGAAACTTTTCATATGTACCCTTCCTTTTAACAGAAAAGCCCAAATAACGTTAAATGTCCCATTTTTAAAAAATAAAAGACGCCCTAATCTAACCCGTCTGACCCAAAAAAGACACAACTTCTGTTGGTCAAATTTTCCCAACGAGATTAGGCAACTGGATATTTATCAGTGCATGGCTCATGAAAAATGGATCTGCTTCAATGCAGACACAAACAAATATACCCCTCCCTCAGAATCTGCATCAGTACAGAGCTCTGCATCAGTACAGAGCTGTCATGACCCAAACGGTCATGATTGACATTTACCCTAACCTATGGCGGGAGAACCATACTAATCTCAACCTTTACTAACTCAAATGTTACTTTCACATTCACCTTATATTAATCCTCAGTTTTAAACAAGTGCAAAAGAATGTTTATTCAATAACTTAAATCTACTGTCAGCCGACATCCATATCCAAAAACTAATAGAGTACGAAAACCTCTATTTATTACATCTCCGGGACCTGAAGTCACCGTACAAGAACAACTAAGAATGTCTAAATAGATAGCTAAGAGAATATCCAATAATGAAATAATAAAGAAATGTCTTAGTCCCGAAACAAGTGACATAAACAATGATAAGAAGATCCAAGGGTTGCCCGGTCATGGGCTTACCCTTGAAACTGAATCTGGAACTGCTAGCTAAAGGCGATGTCTTGTCTCAAACTCCAGAACACACTCTACACTCAACAAAAAGAAGAGCGCAGGTAGCATCAGTACAACAGCACATACTGGTAGGCATCATAAGTCGACTCAACCCGACACCATACAAATAAGAAAATCAAATAGATGTAAAGCGATCATCACAAATCTTATAATCAAAGACAGTCAATCAATTATGCAATTCACTTTAGGGAGAATATAAGCTCACAATCATGTATATTTACACTTAGTCAAATTCGACAACAAGTTCATCACAACATAAGATCATAACTGAACATTCAAAGCATGTGAATGAATGTATGAATGCAAGATGTGCACATCTCCTCTTTCTCTTCTCAATCTCATCAACATCATCAACAATCATCATGAACATCATGATTTACCTCATCATCATCATCAACATCATCACCATTATCATTATCATTTTACCACATTCTCAACACCAATGTATATGAACATGCAATGCAGTCAGTAATCACAAGTAGTGCTAGAAAGTCATCACAAATACTTAATTCACAAATAAGCATAGAGCCAAGCAAGTCTAATTGTTGCAATAAACTGTAACCTACCTTGAATCGTTGCTCAAATTCACCTTTAAGCCACACTTTTGCCTTTTCCTTCTCATTCAACTTTTTCTTGATCTATAACGACAAGAACACACACTATTTCAATAACTCATCTCTTTTTAACTACTAGGAATCAATACCCCATTGATTTCAATCATAAACTCGCCTTATTTCATTATCTTAGGATTTGCTATCCTTTAAACCTCATGAACCCTATTTGAATTTGCATGAACAACCATAATTCTATCCCCATTAGTATTTTCTAACACCTTAGGCTAATTATTTAATGATTTTATACCTATTTACACCAATTTCCATTAATTTCATGAACTAGGGATAAACCCCAAATTCCACCATAAATTGTTTTCTAATGATTTGCAGTGATTATAAAAAGTAATTTCAAAATTAGAACGTAGTAACTTACCTCCAAAGATGAAAAACTCCTAAATTATGTAGAAAATCGTCTTCCCCAGAGCTCTCTCATGTTTTTTAGAAAGTGAGGAATGAAAAATATTTTTGGATTTTTAAAACTGTCAAATTCTGTGTATTACCACTACAACGGTTAAATTACCGTTGAGGCGGTTCGCGCCTTAAAACAGAGGTCCGCTGTGGCGGTACTTATTTTCACTGCAACAGTTACTTTCTCCGTTGTAGCGGTCCGAGGTAGAAACTCGGGACCCCTCTTCAGTCTTGTCCATTTTACAACAAGCTTCATGAAATATGATATCGCGAACCAACCCCTCAACGATAAACTTTATAATCGGAGTTCTATAACTCCATTTCAGGTGCAGAAAGTTGCCACGGCTCCCTAAACTCATTATCTATCTAATTATCACATCAAACATCACTACCAGCAATCACATTATTACCAAATTTTGTTTGATTAACACACTCTAAAAAATCGTCTAACCCTAAACTAGCCCCGAATTTCTCAAAAATTGACTAAGGAAAAACTAAGTGCAAATTTTACCCTCCTCTTTCAGCATAACGATAATTTGAATCATTACAAGAGCTCATGAAAAATGACACTTAGCAGTCAAATGTAATAGATTAGACCCACTGGATATTTCTCTGGATGATTAAGTTAAGAGGTTTTCTTATGTGTCAATCATGACATCTCTTCATTCTTATGTCTATATATACAATTTTGATCTACACAAAATTTTCATCATGTTATTTGCTCAGAAAACTTATCCACTGATTCTAGAATCTAGATGCACATAGAATTGAATACCAAATTTTGAAATTTGAACATAACCAGAATAGGAGCAGAGTTTGTACTAGACATTTTTTCTAGTTCCATGCTTCTGCGTTGTACCATTCCATTTTACTTTTTGTTCATTTGTAAACCACCTACTAGCGTTACATGTTGAAAGGGAAGTATATTTGTTCATTGGGGAAATTAGACCCACAGAACTAAGGGAGGGGTATATTTGTTTGTGTTTTTTTTGTTGGTCGGATCTAGTCGGGTTGGGCAGGTTAGATTAGGGTGTGTTTTATTTTTTAAAAATGGGTTATTTAACGTTGATTTAAGCTTTTCTATTAAAACAAAGGGTACAGGTAAAAATTTTCTTAACAGTGAGGGTAAATTTGACCCCAAAGTATGACAACGAGGGTAAATTTTGTCCCAAAGTACGACAACGAGGGTAAATTTGACCCCAAAGTATGATGGAGGTTATATTTAGCCAATTTTTCAAAGTAGAGGGATAAATTTGACCCTTTTCCCAAATTTATACCATGTTAAATTTGGTGTATAAATTTATCCCGGACTAATATATACCATCAATCAAACATGGTATAATTCTAATATCAAACTTAGTTTTGGGATATCCCACTTGATCCCATACAACATGGGATTATTTTATACCACCTCCCATATGTTATAAATTAGTCAAAGGATTATAATCTCAGGACTATAATTTCGGAATAGTTTAGTCTGTGTCCAAACGACCCCTTAATACATAAATAGACTCACTCCAACTGAGTTTCGTACCATATGAACCCTCTAAGAAGACATTTAATATGCCACTTGGACACGCCACTCCAACTTGGCACATAATAATTTTTGAGTGTTGTTACGTGCTGCCAGCATGTATAAGCTCTCCAATTAGACCTTGTCATGTATTTTTAATTCCTACACACTCATTTAACCCTTTTTCATCCAAAAACAAAACCCTAATCATCATTTACCTCACCTGATGGTTTCCCCCAAAATTAAACCTAACTAAAATCATCGAACAACTTCCCTAGCAAAATTCTGATAACCATTTTAAACTTCATCCAATTTCATACGCTTGTAGTGTTGATGTTCCTTTTCTCATATATCTGTCTGAAGTTCTTCCATATACAAATCATATTTGTTGAGAAAAGGTAACTTCTGCTTTAGCTTTGATTATTGTCGAAATATATATAGTTGCTGGTATTGTTGTTATTCAGCACTTAGGTTTTTTAAGGAATTAAGAATCTTCAAAAAAAGAGATATCAGAATTTAATGGAGGTTGATTTTCACCATATGGTGGTTAATTTACAATGGATCTTATCTCGAATTATGTAGATGAGAAGGATGTGAAAATAACTGATATTGATAAGTACCACTTCTCTTTATTTGAGCTACTATTGTTGTCACGACCCAAAAATGGGTCATGATGACACTTATAGCGGCTGAGCCTTGATAAGTAAGCCAACCACCCAACTGATAAAGGAAAAACAAAATCGATAATAACATAACCCAAATGCGAGACTTCGAGAGGGAAGTCAAGTCAATACGAAACATAATTAAAACAAAAGTCTGAAAGTAATCTCATAAATCCTCAAAATCTGGTGTCAAAGTGTAAGAGGATCTAGTACATAACAGAATCTGAGATACATGTCTGTCTCTGAAAATGAAATAAAGACATAAAGTAAGATAATAGGAGGTCAAGAGTCGGCTCTGAAAACCCTATAGCACCCAGTACCTCGAACACTACTCTAAAATCCGCATGAGATCAGCTATCGTGTTCTGTACTCATACTCGGGTCTGCACCGAAAGGACAAAGTAGGGGTGAGTACGGTTTACATGTACTCAGTAGGAATCATAGACCAACTGAGCAAATTAGATAGTAAAATAAGTAAAGTAGACTATGAGCACGTAACCTGCAAGTAGAAAAGTTCCCAAACGGTAGCTCACACCGTCTCCACTAACAATTCTAATATGATATCGAAAGGAAAACACACAAACATACAAAGAAGTATAAGAAGATAAAACACAAGACATATAGCTAAGTGAAACGAATAATTCATATGCAATGCAATGCAAATGCTGAAGGTGGGATGAAGTGGTGAAATAGTGAAAGTCATCGCATGACTTTCTGTATATACCTACCGAGCTCGCAGCTCCTACGATCTATGGGGGATTCGTAACCCATATACTATAACTCGTATCTCTATCTCAACTCACCTCTCTGACTCGTGTTCACGAAGAGGGTTTTCATAAAATATTTCATTTTCTTTCAAAAATAGTGTTCATTAATGGTACTCGTATCTCATGAATGTATATGTATGAAATGAGGATGTAATGCTCATAGTCAATCAGTATGAAGATATACAATCCATTCAATACCTATATATATAAGTTAGCCCAGAAATCAACTCAATATGTCCATAATTTATGATTTTCAACTCTAAATGGGCACCACGGGAATAAATATGCATGCAAGACATCATTTAAATCATATTAACCCCTAAATCGAACAATCAAATTTTAACTATTTAAGCTTTCTTACGGATATTATATCCAGTAATAAGGCATCTAAATGCACAAATAAGGTCAAATGATGTCAAATAAGGCCCTAACTTGGGCTACACGTAATATCAGCTATCTCAAGTCAACAACAACACAAAATTAGCCCCTACACGGGCCAAAACAGTAATAAGAATCTCAAAATATAAACCCCATAGTTATTTTCCCCAACTCATAGCATGCTTTACCTATATATTAACTACCCAGCTTACTCTGAAAGAAGTTAAGCCATAACCTACCTCGAAATGATGAAATTCAGGCCTAAAATCCTTCAACACGACGCTTTCCTCATTCAAACGGTCTCGAAATCAACTAAAACATATAAATATAGCATCTACTCGTTAAAAAGAAGTTATTGATACCCATATTGATCATATTTAAATTGGGTCAAAAACGGACCTCGAAAATAAGTTTTGAAAATAAAGGGGTAAAAGCAGAATTTTGTTTTAAAAATACATTCCCTAAGGTTAAAGGAACCTACTATAGAAAACCCACGCGAAAATGAGCTAGAAATGAGGTTCAAATCGAAGCTTTTTTAAGCTTTACCAGCAAAACCCCCAAAAATCTATTGAAAATCGAAAAGGGTAAAAATGGAATGTTATTTGAAAATGATTATCCTCAAGTGAAAAGGACTCTATGGGGGAAAACCCAAGAAAAACCAAGTAAGAATCGATGTTCAAATCAAAGAATTACCAAATTTTCAATTTGGTGGAAAAACCCCCAAAACCCTCTTTTGAAATCATTGATTTAGAAGAATTTAGATGATAAAGTTGGTACGAAATGATTTAGAATTGAGCTAGGAACTTACCCGCACGAACTTACGCAAGAAATCTCCCCCAAAATCTCCCTCCCAAGCTCCCAATATGATAAAAATGGTGAAAAGGAGCAAAAAAGGGATAAAATCCCGAAATTGGACTATTTTCAGCAAAGAAGAGGGGTTGTTGCCCACGCATTGACCATTGACCGCATGCGTTAACCATTGACCGCACATTTCAAGTCTCCGAACGGTCCCTCAAAATTCATTCGCGACCCACAACAACAACAACAACAACAACATACCCAGTGTATTCCCACATAGTGGGGTCTGGAGAGGATAAAGTGTACGCAGTCCATACCACTACCTCAAAAGAAGTAGAGAGGCTATTTTCGATAGGCCCTCAACTCAGGAGAAATAACAGTATAGAAAATAAAAAACATAAAAACAAACAACAAAATGGGATAACACCCACTAAATAATAAAAGAAACGAGGCACCCACAGAGTACTACTATAAACTATCCATTCGAATTCACAAACATCATCAAAACACCGCGAACAAAAAACTAGAAGACACATGCATACCACTATGACTACAGGCACAACCCCATACAAAACACTCCTCCCTACTAGTAAGAAGGCACTCCTACCCGATAAAAATAAACCTTATATGCTACTAGACTAATTTTGACTTTACGGACTCAATGGAGACATCGAATTTTCAAAAAAAGATTGTTTTCAATAAATTAACCCCTGAGATCCTATTTCACTGTTTTTCAAACCAAGGGTTAAAATGAGATATAAAAGCCCCGAACCCAAACCAACTATCCTACTAACTCAAAATTGACATTCTGAATCTGCTGGCATAGTCCAAATTGCCTTCCGGCACTCGGATCAAGAAATATTGACCAAAGTTAACTATTGTCTCTTAAAGCCTCAAAACAACCTCAAACTCAACCAAATCATTCCCGATCACCTCGAAAACTATGCCAACCATCTCCAAACTCTAAAATCGACATGTGGCAACTACGGAGAAGGGCAAAATGGTCAAAACATATAAAAATGAGAAATCACAAAATCAGGTCTTTACAATTGTTTACCAAAAGGGCCAACTATTTTTTTAATCAAAAGGCCTGAAAAGGCCAATTTTATTCAGAAAACAAATAGGCTATGTACAAAAAAGGCCCGGTAACAAGCCAAAACCCAAAAAGAAATAAGGAAACAAAACCAAAAAACATAAGATAAACAAATAAAACTAAAGAGGAAAGAAGAGAGACAAAAACAAATCTGAAAGCGGAAAGTAAAGTGACTCTAACGAAGCTTCTAGACAAGAGGCAATTGACTCTAGCAAGACCACCAGTGTCTACCAACCAAAGAGCTTCTCTTGTATATCATCTGTACTTAACCCATTACTCACCGATCGACTCTTATCTCTCTGTTAAAATTACAGGAAGCTTAAGAAGAAGCTTCATCTTTGATACATTTACTGCATGAAAGATCTTCAGGTAATCATTTATAGGCAATTTATTTGAATTAGATCTCCTTTTCTCTAGTCTAATCCTTGATGGGTTGAATTCTGTAAGGAGATTAATACCACTATCTAAATTTTAGACCTTTGAATAGAAAAACTAATTCTATTGTGCTTATTTAATTTATGGGGCTGAAGCAATTTTCTGGTAAAATGAATCTGTGGAGGATGTAAACAGAAGCTAAAATCAGTCGAGTGCACCACTTACAACTTCTTGAGTCCTAATTTTGTACCACTTTGGACACCTCTAAGCTCTCACTAAGTATGTGATACTGTTAACCAACCAAAATAACTTTAGACTTTAGAAGATTGCAATAGTTATTCTACTGTTACTCTTGTATGCTTCTCTATGGTACATATAAATATGGGTTCTATTTGGTATTTAAATCTATGACCTATCTAATTAGAAATATTTGTCCGCTTAATTATCATATATGTATGTTGCATTTGTCGAGATTTATTATCTTCTTGCCTGCTGTTGGGACTTAGTGAAAAGAATTGAACTCATAAGTACCTACAAAAACAAACACTAGGTTAGCAAAAAAAATAGCAAGAATATTTCCCTCCCTTAAGAAGTGTTGTAATCTTACTGATTAGCATTCCCAATCCTATTAATGGAGTTGACCTCCATTGTCACACTTCAAGGAGAATCCCATTTTCCATTTAGAATGTTAACCATAGTTAAAAAATCTGTCTCAATGATGATCTAATGAAAATGGTTATCTAGTCAGTATTATAGACCCTTTCTAATAGCAATTGCCTCAGCCACCAAATTAGAAGATGCCAACTTCACACCCTTTGCCCCACTAGGTTACCATTATGATCTTTCACATAGAAAGCAACAGAGCTAGGATCAGGATTTCCTTTAGAGGCCCCATCAGTGTTACATTTAAACCACCCAGGAGGATGAGGGACTATCTTATAATTTTTTAATGAAAACTTGGCCTTCAGGTATCAAGCTGAGCAACTATCTGAGGCTATGATTGAGGACTATTCAGAACTCAATTAAACCTTAATTTGATAAACTTGTAAATATGAGCATTGATTTTCTATAAAAACCTTACCACTATAGTAAGATTCTCCATGCAATATTGTATTTCTCCTCTTCCAAAGACACCATAGTATGAGATTAGGGATGACCTGATATACTTCTTTCAACCTGTGGTTACCATGAGTATCCCACTACTTCGTCATAGTCTATCTCACCTGAATTAAAGGGCATATGATACTTGTTGCCCTAGTGTAGTACCTCCACACACAAGATGCCAATTCATCCTTTAGAAAAAGGTGTTCAATAGTCTCTCTAGCAGTCACTTTACAACATGTGCAATATTGAGAAATATGAGGATTTCAGGCAGCCATGACTACTGCAATATGGACTTTTGTAGTCCAACCTCTCCACTCAAAAAAATTAATCTTGAAAGGAAACCCTTTCACCCATAAATGCCTATAAAAGTCTTTGGAGCAACCTTATTTCTTATAATTTCCCAGGTACTCACATAGTCCATCCTTAATCTCACATATTTAACAATGTCAAAAGTAAGAATTAGTATCATAGTCCCATCCATCTTTTCTCAAGAAAGCATCAATGTTTATCAAAGAATGCAACTTTGTACATTAGACAGGTGAAGGAACAATGGACCAAGCATGGTCCAATTATCATACCAAGTAGAAGATGTACCTCCTTTAGGTTCCCACTATAGATTTTGTTCTACTATCTCCTTTATATCTAGCATATGTTTCCATACCTAGGAACCACCCTTCTATTGCACAAGAGTTGAAATTTGTTTCTTGCAATATTTATTCCAAAAAAAATTGGACCACAAAGATCTTTGAGTCCTAAATCTCCACCAAAGCTTAGCATACATAGTCTGAGAGACATCAAATAAAGCTTTGAAACCTAAACCTCTTTCTAACTTTGGAATACATACATTTGCCCAGGAAGTCTAATGTTTGCTCCTACCAGTATCCTTATTTCCCCATAAGAATTTGGTGAAAATTCTATGAAGTTCCCTAATGGCATATTTTGGAGGAACTATAGCAGATAGTACATGGATAGGGATGCTTTGAAGAACATTGTTAATCAATACCTTTTTACCACCATAGGATAACATATTACCTTTCCAAGCTTGTAGTTTGTCATTTACCCTTCTGATAAAATCTGCATAGTGTTCTTTTCTTTTTCTTGCATGAGGATTTGGACAACCTGGTATTTCATAGGGAATTGACCTCTTGAAAAACCTGTACACTCTTCCACCAACTATTTTATCTCTGCAGCTTCATTCTGATGCAAATAGAAAGCACTTTTGTCCTTATTAATCTTCTGCCTTTGTAGACACGTGATTTTTGACCCTCCTCGACCTTTAACCTATTTTTAGCATTAAATATTTATTTTTTGTCTAATCTTTATTTTAACTTTTATTTTCATTTTTAGTTGATTTTATTTGAAAAATTGTGAAAAAGAATTCAAAAAATAGAATCACATTTTTAGGATAATTTTTTTTTTTTTTTTTGAAAGAAAAGAAAATTTTCATCTAATATGTTTTCTTTTAATTTAGTTTAAATAAATAATCTAGTGATACTAATATTTTCTTAGTTATATTTTTAGGACTAGCTATTTATATTTTCTACATTTTTATTCGTTCAAAATAATAGCTAATATTTTTATTATTATATTTTGTTTATATTTTTAACTAAAAAGAAAAAAAGAAAAAAAAAAGGTAAAAAATGACATCCTAAACTACCCCACTTACCTCAACTCCCTCACCACACTTTCCCATATTCCCTCACTCCCCCCACAAACACACACACACTACAACACACACCCACGTACACAACTCACACTACACTACTACATACCACACACTACCTATAAAAGCACACCAAAAAGAAAAGACAGAGGGAGATAGAGCAAAAACGTTGAAACAACGAAAAAAAAAAAGAAAAAAGGAGAGCACACACGCACACTTGAAAAAAGGGGACGGAAAGTTAGAAAAAAAAGAAAGGAGGCAGAGAGGAGAGAAAAGATACAGATAAAGAGAAAGAAATAAACGCACAATATCGAAGGCAACAGACAAAAAAAAAAATCACATATGAATCAGAAGGGAGAATGTGAGAGATAGAGTTGGAGTTAAAGGCTTTGTTCGCGGTTTTCGAGTTCGTGGCTCTGAAAATTAGCTATTGTCAACTTTGGAAATCACTAGATTGTAGCGGATTTTGGTGGAAATTAATTGTCGCAAAAGGTAACACTCAACCTTTTTGTTATATATATAACCCATATCCTCGAATATCATGTACTTCAAGCAGCTCTTTTATTATATAGAATCATGTCACAAACTCTATGTTCGTCATTACGAGAAATATTTATATGTTATTACCGTGTTTAAGGAAGCAAAAAGTTGAACAATGTTTTTTTTGACACTGTTTTCCAAAGAACTTAAATTAAAAATATGGATTTGCTTATAAAAAGAAAATAAAAAGTTCTTTTTAAAAAAAATAGTTTTATGGTGTATGTTTGATTTAGATTAAAAATAATAATTGAGTAACTACTTTTATCTAGTAACCTGCCACTTTATTCTTTTGTTTATTTTGTTTAATTTTTCTTACTTTTCTTCGTATATCAGTATAATGTATATAATTGTGTCCTACTCATAGTTTGTCTCCCTAGTTTTTTTTAATCATTTATAAATGCCTAAATTCTCTCACTTATTTATTTTGAATCAATAATTTCGTATAGTTTTGGTTTAAAACTTGGATCAAAGCTACGTTTAAATTTATTCAAGACCCAATTTAATCACTGATTGAATTACACATGATACAGGTCTAATTTGATGTTATTTTTATTTTCATTTTTACTACACGATTGGGTTATTAACTTGCCATACTTTTTTTATTTTATGTTATGTTATATTGATTTAATCATTTGTTAATACGGATAATTTGAATAAGAAATCCATGTTCACTTGGTTTAAATATGAAAAATCTATTGTTATTATTTTTGTGTTTACAGTTGCATTGCATGCATTATAGAAGAAGTGCAATTTAAACGATTTTGTTTCATAAAGTACTTTGAAGCTCATACAAACATAAACTAATAGTTTTTCTTTTACCAATAATGTTATTTACTGTTTAAAATTCTATGTTCACTTAAAATAAATGGGTGGTCTTTCATAGTTATTATTCCTGTATTTGTTTTGGTAATTAGTTATTTTCAATATTAATCTACCAGCATCAAAATATGCGATTTCTTGTTAAAAGATTAAGACCCCTTTATTTAAATGCATCAGAAGAGTAAGATGAGTTACAAATTCACTCAAGACCCTATTTAGTTATTAGTAGATGAGACTGCGCGAGAAGTAAGCAAGGATAAGATGTGAATTAGTAGAAGAGAAGATAAAAATCAATTAATATATTGAGGTTGATCATGTGTGTGGTTACGCTCCTTGATCAACTTATGTAATTAATTATCAGGCTTTGTGTGTGGTTACGATCCTTAGCCGAAAACATAAGTCACAATTTCTCCCATAATCCTTAGGTAAATCAAGCAACTAATCAAACATACTTTATCCAAGAATTAACTTAAGCCAAATATAAGTCAATAAAGCGACCGTGCTAGAACCACGGGACTTGAGGGATGCCTAACACCTTCCCCTCGGTCAATAGAATTCCTTACCCAGATTTCTAGTTAGCAGACCAATAATAAAGAGTCATTTCCTTTTGATTAGGGATTCAAAAAGGTGATTTGGAACACCATAACTCAATTCCAAGTGGCGACTCTGTAAATAAATTAAATAATCCCTATTCAATACCGTCACTTTAATTGGAAAAACCCTTCCACATCGATCGAGTGAAAAAGGGGTGTGACAGCCTTGATTGTGTTTCATACTCCTACAGTGTTGACATTATTCTTTTTAAAGAATATTTATGTGCTGAGGCAAAAATAATAGTATCATCTGCATAAGAAAGATGATTTAAATTTTTGCTCCACTTTGGCAAACCATAACCAACAAATTGCGCATCCTCAAATAAAGAGTTTAGGGCCCTAGATAAAACCTCGACAGATAGAATGAATAAAGTAGAGAATAGAGGATCTCCTTGCTAATTGGATGAATAAAGCAGAGGATAGAGGATCTCCTTGCTTCACTCCTCTAGAGTGGAAAAAATCATGAGATTTCCTATTAATCAAGACATAATATCAGTTGTTTGAAAGTAGCCTCCAAATCGTATCAATAAATTAATTTAAGAAGCTCATTTTCCTTAGCACTTTCATCAAGAAGAACCAGGACACCCTGTTATAAACCTTAGCTATATCAAGATTGATGACCACATTAGCTGCTTTGCCCCTCTTTCTAATATGTGTAACAATCTCCTAAGTGAGAAGGACGTTCTCAATGATACTTCTACATTTAACAAAACCTGATTGATTACTGGATATCAATTTAGGAAGAAGAGCTTCTAGTCTGTCATGCACAATCCAGGAAAGGACTTTATTAATAAAGTCACTCAAGTTAATAGGTCCCATATTAAAGAAGGTTTTTATATGCTCCTCTTTGGTAGGAGAACCAAATTAATATAAGTAATTGTCTTAGGCAGAGTGTTACCACCTGAAAAATCTTGAATCATCCTTAGAATGTCAGTACCAATAATATCCCAGCAAATTTGATAAAATCTTCATGTCAATCCATCATAAACTTTAGCATTGTCCCCATTCAAATTAAAACAACTCTTTTGACTTCCTCTAAGTTTGGTTGTCTGTATAGATCTGAATTCTCTTCAGTACTAATGATTTTAGGAATGTACTTTAATAATGAGAAATCAGTAGCATTTCTCTCCTAACTAAATTGACTATGAAAAAAAATCAATGGCTTCAGTAGCTATGTCTTGCTCCTCCTCTAGCTAGATACCCTGACTATTTTTAATCCTCTACATACGTAACCTTTTTCTTTTTTCTCTTAAAAGACTTTGAAAGAATCTTGTATTTCTATTCCTATTCTCAAACCAATCATTCCGTGCCTTTTATTTCCAAAAGATCTCTTTATAGTGAAGATACCTTTTGTGCTCTACTTGGGGTATCTACATAACTGATCTATTTTTAGGGGATGACATCTCTTCAGAAAGATTTTCCTTGATTCTGACTATGTCCTCTCTAATAACCAACTGCTTAAAAATATCATCATAAGTGTCCTTGTTCCATTTATATGAAGTAGTTTTAACATTCTTAATCTTCTTCTTGAACTCAAGAAAAGGATTCTGAGAGTTAGCAACCCAGTTTTGTTTAACAACCTCATTAAAAGATTCATGATCGGTTAAGAATTTGAGAAATCTAAAACATTTCCTATGTCTAGCAGTAGTAACTTCACAATTAAAGAGCATATGGGCATGGTCAAAACCAGTCTTAGGTAAGTGCTCTACCTTAATATGGTAGAACCAATTTTGCATCTCTTGATTGATAAGGATCCTGTCTAATCTTTCAAAAATGCAATCATTACCTACCCTTTTCATTCCACTATGTGATAGGGCTCCCTTTATATTAAACTTCAGATAAATCACAGGCTGCAATACAACAATCAAAGTCTTCATGATCAACATCTAGAACTAGTAGGCCACCTATTTTTTTAATCCCCATTCAAAACTACATTAAAATCACCCCAATCAATCAAGGCCTATGCATACCATCAATAATATGATATAAGTCATCCCACAAGTTCAACCTCTGTATAGCATCACACTTAGCACAAACAATTGTAACATTAAAACTCTGGGGCTGAGTTTGATACTTCAATCTAAAAGTGAGTTGTTGATTTCTATCCTTTACAATTATGATGTCAATATCATGGTTTTAAATATCCAGATCTTCCAATTGCAATTTGAAGTGGCTAGTGGAATTTTCAATCTCCTTCTGTATCTGGTGATATATCTAACATGCTGAAAAGGTTCAATTGATGCATCAAAAGTAAATTGGTGATAGTTATGTAGCATCTGAACCCTTTGAAATATTTATTGTGACTTCACTGATCTAATATTCCAAATGAAGACCTTCAGCATTAATGAGATACTAGTTTTGGGAACGTGCGTTGCACATTTATTCCAAAATATTTAGTAAAAAATTATATTACAATACAATGAATTTTAAACGCTACACATATACCTTAATATTTTCTTTGAGCTTTACAAAAGGAGATCAAAACATAAAAAAGTAACTGCAAGTAATTCAAATTCAAAATTTATAAACTTGATATTACTTTAGTGACATAGTACTTTAATTTTAAATAAATACATGCTCGAACATATATTAATAACATACATATAAGAAAAGTATTTACCTCATAAAATTGTTAATAATGTATGAAAATTAAAAATCAAATAAATACCTATTATCAATCACATTTTGACCAACCCAACATTTCAAGTCATAAATTATGTCAATCTTCATTCGCCTTAAACACATACATATTAAAAGAAAAATATGTTATAGGTTCCCATTTCTTATCCAAAAGACGCATATCATTGTCTTCTATAAATTCAAAGTGCTCAAGTGAAAAGAAGGGAGAGGACAGAAAAAAATTAATTCAAACAAAAATTCATGTAGCAAAATGTATCAACTCTGTTGTAGTTTCATGCCAAAACTTGTACAAAACTTCTAACCCTAGCTTCCTTTCTTCTGCTGTTTCACCTCGTGAATTCATGAATAATTAAACTCTTCAACAAAAATCTGACTCCTTTTGTACATGTGATGAGCGTTGAATGACATGAAGAGATGAAAAGTTATTAATTTATATAATATGATATAGTTTCATTTTAATTAGATTTAGTGAAGCAATTTAATTTGTTTTGCAATTTAAAAAAATAAATGATGAAAAACGTATGCTGAATTTTTTAAAGAACATTCGGTAATTGATGATAATGATTCATAACAATGTCTATTAAAACACAATCAATCAATATATATATATATATATATATATATATATATATATATATATATATAAGTTTAGAAGAAAGGGTAACCCGGCTAGAAAAAGGCAAAGAAGTTATAAAAGAAGAAGAAGAATTAATGAAAGAAGCATTTGAAGGCATAATATGTAATGAAGACAAAAAATTAAGTACTATAAAAATACTAGTAAAAATAAAGATACAAGATTACTAGATAGAAACACTAGCTCTTGTAGATTCAGGTTGCACACATAGTATAATAAATAAAAGAATCTTACCAGAACACTTAATAAAAGAGTTTGCAAAACCACAAGTATTCATGCAAATGAACGGGACTTATAACACTTACAAAAACTATGTAGACAAAGCAGTTATAAATTTTATTAATACATGAACCAATTATAAACCAACATATAAGTTAGATTACTTATGGGTAAGAGAATTAAATATAAAGGTAGATTTTGTATTAGGACTAGACTTCTTATTAAGAAATAGTGGGAGTAGTCTCCTATCTAGAGATGGAGTAATACTCTCTAAAAGCATTACAATAACTCCAGCCTATTTTGGGGAAAAAGTAACAAGAAATACAAAAATCAGGTATCTAAAAGAAAACCCGATACAATGTGATAAAGGAGAAGACTGCACCTGCAATGACAAAACAAAAGAAATGTTAGTATCAGAAAAATAAGAAATAGACAAGGAAAAATTACAAGAACTAATAATTCAAGATGAAGTAGGCAAAAATTACAACTTAATAGATACAAGTATAGAAAATTACAATTGCAAAATACTAACATAGCAGGCCATGATCCATAATCATGGAACTCTGTAATAGACGTATGGAAAGGCATAGTAATAGCAGACTACATTAAAACATACCAAGAAACAGATGCGAAAATCATGTATAGATATATGAAAACCTTTCTAGGAGAATGAGCCAAAAGTTTATGGGAAGCCTACAAATCAGAATTGCCACAAGAATTTCAAACGTTAGTAGCCATGGGACCCAATCCTTATAACTTTACAAATAAAATACGCAATTTAATAACAGGAGAAGATCCGAATAGCGATTTGTTAGTATTACAAAGGAATTCATTAATAAAATTAGAACAGTTAAGTATTAGTAGTTGGTATCATACAAAACTCTTTCTAAATAACTATTTTTATTATTGCTCAATTAGTGAAAATGCGTTTGACTAGACTTTAGGAAACAAACTTTTTAATAAACTACCAGAAGCTTTAGGTAGAGAAGTAGAAGAAAGACGGGGAAAATGAGAAGGAGTGATACAAAATCCAAACGTAAAATGGTCTATAGGACATAAGATTCAACACATAATGAAAATACTACAAGAAAATGTACAAATACAAAAACAATTAAAGCAAAGCGAGACAAATTTCTGTAAAAGTATATATACTACACAAAGCTATGATACTGACTATCAAAAGGGTAGAAAATACAAAAGGTATAAAAAGCCATTCCAAAATAAACAAAATGGTTATAGAAAGAAAAAATACTTTCTGAGGAAATCCTCAGCTAAAAAACCATACCTAGATAAAAATAAACATGTAAGGAAGTATAAAAAAATAGAAGTTACAAAAATACTTTAGAAATATATATATATATATATATATATATATATAAAGGAAGATTAAGAATCTGCTGATGTGACATACTTCTAAGGCCACCATTCACACTTTATTTTTATTTAGTTTTTTGGTAATTTTTCCTACATTTCTATTTATTTATTTATTATTGTACACAAATAAATATATTAATTATTATTCCACCATTTATTTCTATTCTTTATTGTAAAAACTTTAATATATCAAAATTTACTGCTCCACTTATTCATATTCTTTATTGTACACTTGAAAAAAACCTAAATATCTACTACTCCAATCTTTCATTTCCTCCATAAAAAATCAATCAATCAATCTATATCAATATATCAAACATTCATCAATATATCCATCCATCAATCAACCAATATATAATAATAAAGAAGAAACAGAAGGCTGCTGATGTGACATGTCTCTAAAATCAGTATTCATATTTATCTTTTTTTCAGTTTTTTTGGAGTTTTTTTAACATTTTAATTATTTTCTTTTGTTTTTCTAAATAAATGCATTAATAATTACTATTACTTTACTAAGCACACGTAGCAACAACAAGTGCCCTTTCAAAACAAAACCCTTTGTCTTCCCACTTTATCTTCATCAATTACCATTAACCCTCCTTCATAAGTTTGGGAGGCAGACGATAAGGAAATCTCCCACTCTCTATGCTGCTACTTTTCCTTTTCCATGTGAAAGGTTATCTATTAGCCTTTTTTTCCATTTCCATTGTTCTGATTCCATTTTTTTGGGCATAAAGTGGGCTTGCTGGTAAACTTTTGCTTTGGGTCTTTGGCTTTTGATGTAGTTTGTTGTTTTTAGAGGGATAGGTGTTTTTTCTTCTTTTTGATTGCAGCTTTCATGATTTGCCTAATTGATTTGTGTGATGGAATTACTTATTAGTTAATTTTCTCGTTAATTTCATCTTTACAGGGTATATCAGTTTTCTCTGTTATCAATTATTCCACTTTGTGGAACTACACTAGGTATGTTGATGTTGTTGTTGTCTCTGTTATCAATCATAGGTTCTATCTATCTACAATTGTGAGCAAATTACCTTTAAAATCTTTTTCCTTTAATATTGTGCAAAACAAATGGAATGAAATTATTTAGAGCGAAGAAGGTGTTTCATACCACTATTGTAAGTTTTCTACACTTACTTCTTTATGGTATTTGAACCTTTAAATAAATGGATATATTTTTCATCTTTTCGTAATTTTTTGTCCATGAACATTGTTACTACTTTGGCTGAAATTCTATTTTCCTATTTTTATTTCTTTGTAATGTTATTTGGTTGACAATAATTTTTTCCAAATATTGTTTGTTGTCTTTAATTCTCTGAATAGGTCAATATATAATTTTGTTTAATCTATTTTTTTTTTTTAATGATCCATTAATGGGTTTTTTTTGTTGAGAATTATCTGTATCAATCAATGTTATTCTCATTTTAATTTTTTGTTTCATTTTGTTTTGCAATCTTACACTGGAACTTCCTGTTCTAATCTCTGATGGGTATGAATTTTCAAGAAGCAAAGGTTTGTTAAGGTATTAATGTTTGGATTGCCTCTACCGTACATATTTTTCTTAATATCTCTTCTCATCTCTGTGTTGCCTCTCACAATACATATTTTTCTTATCATCTCCTCATTTTTATGCATATGAATTGATTTACTAAAACCAACCGCTTCCTTTATTGTTTTCACTGTCTTATTTTTCTCAGGTTGATTTATTTTAGACAACTCAAAAGTCGTGTCCTTGTTCCTCATCAGCCTACCTCTATTCCTTAACTTCTATTGTCCTTGATCACTTTAAGATAGTTTCGAAGAGTAATAACTTATTGGTAGAAGCGAGGTTCTTTTTTCGTGGACATAAAACTATGAATGTGATACACTTAGACTTTAGATTGTATTACGTACTGAATCTCGAAGCCTGATCAATTTACAAGAAGTAAATCTTAGTTGTAAATTTTTTCAATACTTGGTGGTTGTTAACTGATGACTGTAGTTATACTTATAATATCAAAAGGGAGTGTAGATGCTACTATTCTGAATAACCAAGTTTACAGTTCAAAATATCTTAGGTTGAAAAAGGAGTGAAGGCATTACTTATGAACTTCATTTTCAACTTTTTCTATAGGTGTGGAAGATTTTTCTTTCATTTCCATGGCGGGTAATGTTGAGATGCTAAAGAATCTCTGCATTCTTACAAGGAGAAAAAGTATGGGATTGAAGAGGAGAATCTAGAGCGCAAGTACAAAGACTGATAGAGGAAGCTACATTAAGATTTGGTTCATAACAAATTTAAGGTTCATACAATTTTTATTTTTTTTCAAATGTCACATTTGTCTGTTCTTTTATATTGGGAGCATCTTTACCAGATAAACTCTTCCTTAGCAAGGTTTAGAGTGCCAAATTCTCTCTATGTTTTTGTAATTTTTGTTATTTTTGTTGTGCAATTTTCTTTCTTTTTTTTGTATATTATTTGATTATGATATTATTCATGAAATATTGATTTTGATTTTTTTTTTTCCCACAAAATCGAGTACCTTTCTCTTTGATTAAATAGAGCAAAAATACCCTCCGTTTATTTTTTGTCTCAAAAATACCCCTCTGTTTGTTTTTGTGAGGGGTATATTTCAGCCAAAAAATAAACGGAGGGGTATTTTTGAGCTAAAAAATAAACTGAGAGTATTTTTGCTCCATTTCAGATAGTTCAGGGGTAGTTTTGGTGGTCCTTTTCCGTAAATGGATCCTGACATGGATTGGTCGTGTGACAATTTTTTTTCACGTGGTGTGCTTGATGACACTCCATTAAAGTGAGGGGTATTTTTGAATCAAAAAACAAATGGAGGATATTTTTGCTCCATTTCAGATATTTCAGGTAGTTTTGGCCCTTTTCCATTTTTCCATTTTTTTAATGCAAGTTCAATTTGTTTGTACCAAATTGGAGTTGAGTTTCTTTACTTTTTAATTCAGCTGGATATTTCCTTTAGTTTGATAGCCACCAAAATATTGCCTGGTGAATTATAGGGCTGCTTGACCAATATCAAGTGTGAACGTGAAAAGGCTTGCCTTGAAAAATATGATGTGGTGCCTCACTTTGATCAAGAAACACAATTTTTTTTTCTTTTCTCTTTTATCCGCCCACCCCCCCTTCCTCCAAAAAGAAATTCTAAAACAACCTGGTTTTCTTCTCAATTTTTTTTGTGATTAATTAATGTTTATTATTTCGTGTGAATATGTATAGCTCTAGATATTACTCCTATTACGTTACAAACAATTTCAAAAGTCACTTTTAGATTTTCTTAATTACCATTATAACTCTCCTTTCTCACTCCATATCTTATGAATTTAATGTGTTATTTAGTTGGAATCTTTATATTATATATACTCTACTTATTATTAGACAAACAAGATCACGAGAACATGGTAGTAACTTTTGGATCTCTTCAGTTCCACCTTTGATTACCCTTGCTTCTTGAGTGTTCATACCATTTTACAATTCTTCTAATGCACCTTTAGATTGCCCACACTTCTTTCCTCCTTTCTCACATGTTTTTGTTCTTTACTAAAGAGGTTATCGTATCGGAATTTCCAAAGTTAAAAAATCTATGCACTACGTCGATTCTTCGTAACATATATTTCTTTATTTACATGCGTTCTGGCAAAAATATATCTATACCTATTTTTGTTGATACTTGATACAAAAAACAAAATTAGAGAACTGCATACAACTAATGTAATTCAACTGAGTTTGAAAAGTTATAGCGTGTTTCAAATTTTTATTTTTTAAAATAATTGTAGTACTTCATTGCTATAAAAAATTAATTTATAGATTTAAAGAGATTTGTTATTACCGCGCGGAGCTATTCACTAGTATTTATCATACTTATTCTAAAAGTGGGAAGCAAAAAAGTTAAAAGTTAAAATACGAAAATGCCCATAAAAAAGTTGGTTGACAATTTTTGTCCTTGAATTTCATCCTAAAATATTCTTTTTACTATTACAAAGATGTAAATATACCTAGAATTTTACGATGGATTAATATCAAATTGCTATTTATTAGCAAGACAGCCAAAGAGTCCTTAATTAATAAGTATTGTACAATGAATTAGTCAAAAGGAAGTAAGACTTGAGTAACAGGCACCTTTTTGGTTGTACTAGAGTTATATGTGATGCCATTTTCTAGCACTAATTGAGAATTAAGTACTTCTAATGTGCATATATATGTTCTTTGTAACGGTGAAGATACCCAACAGTCATTTTAACGCTCTATCTTTAGGGTGACTTTTAAGTTTCTATAGAATCTTAAGATATAATCCTTGACTTATAAATACCATTGTGTGCTTCACATGCTTTTCTCTATGGACTCCATCATGAGTTCATAACATAGTCTTAGTTTTGATAGCAACTGATATTCTTAGTTTTGATAGCAACTGATATTGCTTTTTTGGTTTGGATACTAAACCTTGGTGGTGATGATCATCATCATTAACAAGGTGTGAGGAAAATGAAAAATCGGATGACACTAATCACGGCTATAAGTTGATAGTAGAAGACTTTTTTAGAGTTAGCTATACATCTATCATTTGTATCTCTTGTTTGTTTAGATGTTACTTCTCTTTGCTTCTTGTATCATTCGAAAGTAAAGGTATTACCTTCTGTCATTTGTCAAAATTGAAGAGATGTTGAGTAGAACAAAAATATTACATCCACTGCTCTTCGTTAGAAGTCCACGACATGCTTGTCCATGCGGAGTAGGTATGCATTTCAGTGAAGGAAATAGTTGTTAAGTCATACTTTGCTTTGTTTGGTGGTTTATAAAGATATGTCTTTATTCTTTTATTTTCAGTCAATTTATGTTGGAGGTACCTATATGCATTTACCATTTGATATGAAGCAGAAAATTCACTCGACATAGCTATATTATTTTAGTTAGATTCGTGTATTTATAGTCATAACTGTTATCATTCTAGTTATGTACTGAGGCAAAGGGGTGATTGGCACCCTTCATTGAAAAATTGTTCATTATAAATAGTGCAAGATAATATTTTTGCATGAATGAATTTGTTTTATAAATTGTTGGCTCCACTACTATTTTTAATACTAGGCCAAAATGCAATATATGTAAATAATATTAAAATTAACTTTTGTAAACTAAAATAGAAATAACAAACTTGAATAAGAGTTCATTATGGAAAACAAAAGTAAATAGAGGGAGTAATAAATTCTACATCATCTCCACATTGTGTGATTCTATTTCGGTCTTACCCCTTTAAAGACAGTTGAGCATATCCAAATTTATCTAATGTAACTAATTGAATTTTACTTGGAAGAAATAATTGTTCAGCTTTTCTTGCTTTCATAGCCACAAATATTTCCTTCAGTTTCAATTAAAGTATTTTTCCGATATTAATTACTCATATTGTGATACAAGCTTTAAATAAAAATTAGAAATCAACGTGCAACGCACCTTCTCCAAAACTAGTATATATATAAAGGAGCATGAAGATAAGGTGTTGTGACACTTCTTTATGGCCTCCATTCCTATTTATCTTTATTCTCCTTTTTTTGATCATTTCTTCTCATTTATCTATTTATTTTATTTTTAATAATTCAAAAATTATTTATTCAATTCATCAACTTTTCACCTCCCATTATAATTGCCTTCTTTATTAGAGATCTTAATATATATTCATGTATTCTTCCACCTATCTTTATAATCTTAATTAATTTTATTAATGTGGAGTAATAATATGCTAAAAGTGGGAGATAAAATGTCACGCCCCGAATCCCAACGAGGCGTGATTGGCACCCGAAGCCGACAATGCCCGAGAGAACCAATCTTTGCTTCTATTCATTCGTATGCATGTCATAGGAAACGCTACTATCACATAGAAACATGAGAGGCTAAAATCGGAAAGCATAGAACATGTGACGTATATACATATGAGAAACTTGGCCGTTGACGCCATCAAGTCAAGATTTCATCTATCATCTTATACACATACACCCACATACGTCTACAAAAGCCTCTAACAGATGCATTGACCAAAATCAACTGAAAGTCGGGACAAGTCCCCGCTTTATACACAATGTACAATATCAAAGCATATGAACCATTGCGACTCGGAGAAGCCCCGAACTAACTGGAGCTCACCAATGAACCGCAAACAACTGGCAACCTACTGTGGCGGCCTACTAGTACCTGCGCCTGCAGCAAGTAAGGTAAATTCCCCGAGAGGGGTCAGTACAAAATAAGTACTGAGTATGCAAGGCTCAGATGAAACTGTACAATAAATGAATATTTTCATGAACTCAAAACATATGAATAATCAATGTGAATAAGTCACCATTTTGCATTTTGGAAACCATGTGTATTGCTTTCATTAATTTCTTTGCTTTCTTTACTTCAATGCTTACTTGTCAATACATGTGTCACAATGTACCCGGGCCCCTACTGATCAGTGGGTCTTTCCATGACTTATCATCATGTTGGGATCGAGTCGAGCTAGGCTTATGCCCCTAGACTTGCTACCCATAAATCAGTGTATCGGGATCGGGTCGAGCTAGGCTTATGCCCCTAGACCTGCCACCCATAAATCAATGCATCGGGATCGAGTTGAGCTAGGCTTATGCCCCTAGACTTGCCACCCATAAATCAATACATCGGGATCGAGTCGAACTAGGCTTATGCCCCTAGACTTGCCACCCATACTTGATCATTGACCACATTTGCATTACTTTATTCATTACTTTGAGATTGATACTAGGATAGTCATAACATCACTTTGAACTTTGGAACATAACATTGTTGGAAACTTTGAATCATTAACCAATGAGTGAGAGACATGTGAATAACTTGGAAACATAACATTATTAGAATCATAACACCATGGGAACTAATGGACAATAATCAATGAACAAGAGGCATAAGTATAGTCACTATCGGAACATTGGAACATAACCTTATTTGGACTTTTGGAACATTAACCATGAATATAAGACATGCGATTCACAAATGATCAATGAGTAGGAAAAATATGACAATTGATAACCGGATATGGAATATCTTAGCACATTTCGGGATAAGACTAGTGACATGTCAATATGGATACTATTTACCGTAGAAAGAGACGGACAAAGTAACCTTACATACCTTGTATTCTCAATACGAATATACAACCTTAGATGCGTATACAATAGTCCCGCTCCTTCTTTATGTGTCACTCTACAACATAAATATATAACAGAATTCACATTAACCATCAACTACTCTTCAAATGCATGTAACATCAATGAATCACATAGTTGCCCTTAAACATGCCATTTCCCCTTGATAAAATCATTGATAACATTACTATTCCAAAAATTCCATAATATTCCCAACATTGACCAATACATGATAATTGATACATTTCACCACAACATTTCTCCTTTACACTTTCTTATCCATGCCACATCACAAATAATCCATCAAATTACCTTAATACAACTCATAACACATATCGGCCAAAATCCCACAATTTTCACTTATAGACAAGAACAAGTTTAATACCAAAAATAACAGCATACATGTTCATATTTTGTCCATACCATGCTCTTTCATCAAAGGCACAAGTCCTAATTCAAGTTCAAATCACCAAGATAGCACATCTTTCACCAAAAGCAAAAATATACTATTCACCACCTTGCCAACACAACTATCATAATATACATAATCTCCCATGCATATAATATGTTAATTCATGAGAAGAAATACTTACCAAGGCTTGGAATATGATGATCTTGTCCAAAGAGTCCAAAGGAATTATTTTGCTTTAGGGTTTAGAAATGAGAGAAATGTTGAGAAAAATATCTTAAAGGCATGAGAGTTTTGGACAATAAAAATCTGATCTTGGGGCCTTTATATAGACCCCAAGTCATACTTAGCCATTCCTTTGGCATTTAATGGGGTCAAAGTGGAAGAATGGGTCATTTTGCCCTTGGGCCATGTCTTTTAAATTCCATTTTGGGCCTAACTTTGGGCCCAATAACACATATCCATGTCACCCATCAAATTTCATGTATTATTCACCATATATATCATGTTTACATAATTCCATAATGTCACGACAATATTCTTTTACGAGATCCTCATTCGTCGTCTCGATCGCAAAAATAGGAATTCTAGTCGCCCATGGCTTCATTAGACATTTTGGATCACTATTCATGTTTCATGATTTGATCATGTAGGAGTATGTAGGAGTGTATTGAAGTGTTTGAAGCTTTAACAATGCTCAAAGAACTCCAAAGAACCAAAAGAAACCATCCAAGAATCGTCGTACAATTGCGTTACAAAACGGGTCCAGAAAGGCACAAGATTTATGCCTTGCGCCACTAGCTGCAAAGCAAGCTGTGGCACAAGAAATGAGGCCCCTCTGAATTCAGGTGGCTTGCGCCACACCCCTGAAACAGGGTAGTGGCGCAAGTTTCAGCACTTTGCTGAATTTTTCGGCCACTTATCCAATGTTTGCATATCGTCCAATCCCTTATCAAAACACTACAAAATACTTACTTAGTGATCTTAATCATCAAGTAAACATGACTTCAAGTCACCAAATGAGGTTAGAATGTGTACGGGGTATCACCCAAATGCTCCACGAAATCACAAAACACCTCCTATGAAGGTCTAATTGCACATATGAGGTCCGATATCAAATGTTTCACCAACGACACTATAACACACATACTCATGGCATCTCAAAACCTAAGTATACATTGTTCAACGTCTTCAAGTAGGGTTGAGAAGGTACGGGGTATTACATTCTCCCCCCCTTAGAAACATTCGTCCTCGAATGTTAACGATGTCGCTTAAATGACAACACATGCATCTCTATATTAGCATACGTACACATAAACACTTAAGGCTCATGGATACTTTCGTAGTATTTATTTATTAACCTTCACACCTATCTTCCCTAGTGAGGTCCTCCAAACTTTGTATATTTCCAATGGGACCAATATGTAAGGAAACTCTTATACACTTTCAACAATTTCACATGGCATGTTGAATAGGTTCACTTTTCCCTTCTTTCTGAATTCCATTATACCTTTCATAAGTAACACTTTTAAGAGTACTTAATCGTCTATGAGTGTAAATATCTACTATACCATTTTGATATATACTAAATTTTCTGATGGAGTAACATACGATAGAGTAGTTATATATACATCATGTAACATATGGTAATATACCTAACTATCGGTACCATCATCAGGAGTTGCCTCTTCATTCTGCCGGTCCACTAGAGCATAGGTACGATTTTGGTCCCCACTGGAACTAGCTGCTCCTCTCATATCTCTACCACGATCCATAGGCTGCACCCCTCGGTCCAGTGAAGGAACCGATGCTGAGGATGCAACAGCCGACCCCCGGTCGTGCTGTACCACCCATGCTCCGCTGTGGACAATCTCTCGCTATATGCCCCGGCATACCACACCAAAAGCAGACATTCGTCCCTGACCGACATGTGCCTGAATGAATACGCCCGCAGTGCTGACACTGCTGACGAGGGAAACCTGCTACCTGGGACCCATGAACTCCGCTACTCTGCCCAGATAGACCACCCCTAGACCCTCGGAACTGAGAGTGAGCACCCGCTGTGGAATAAGAGAATGAGGGTCTAGGTGGTAACATTCGAGATCCCGATTCTCCTGGGGACACCATAAACTGCCCCATAGGTCTCGCCCTTTTTGCTGGCCCTTCCTCAGATTTCTGTATCCTCTTTCTTGGCCTTTGGTCTTTTATCTTTTGTGCGAAGGCCTGTATTCTAGCTATATCCATATCTCGGTTTAAGGCAGCAATGGTGCAATCTCGCACCAAATATGGCTCTAATCTGTCCACGTATCAATGGACTCTATCTGTCATCGTCGCCACCACATTTGGCGCATATCGAGCCAAGGAGTTAAATTGTAAACTATATTCCCGAACACTCATATTCCCTTGACGCAAATTCAGGAACTGATCTGCACGTGCTTCCCGAACCTCATACGGAAGATAATAATCGAGGAAAGCCACTTTAAACTCTTCCCATGTAGGTGTATTTGCACCAATGTCACGGGATTTCTTCCAATCCTCATACCATAATATTGCCTCTCCTTTCAACCTGTACACAGCAAGTTCAACTGTCTCTACCCCTGTCACATGCATAACTTCCAAGGCCCTCTGAATTTGATCCACGAAGTCCTGTGGATCTGCTTTTGGATCTGACCCTGTGAAGATAGGAGGGTCCAATTTTAGGAAATCCTGTGTTCTGCGACTTGCTACTCTAGCTGCATCATCATCATGTGTCATTGGACCAGCTCGTCCTTGACTCTGGGCTGCTACTAACTGTGTCAACATATGTACAACATTTCTAAGATCCTGGTCCGTAGTATTGACTGGTGGTTCTACAGGTACGCTTCTCCTACTCGACTCTTCTGGTACAGAGGGAGTGGAGGAAGCTCGTGACACAAATTCATGCTCAGTATCGCCTTGATTAACTTGATCAGGTGGTGGTATACTGGTACCTTCACCAGCAATTCTATTAATCCTCTTACTTTTACCTCTTCCTCTTCTAGTGTTCGGCATTTTGACTATACCAAAGAAAAAACAATTACCAAGATCAGATACAATGCACCTTACAACATTGGCTCTATTGTACGATCTAGAATGAAGAACAGAAACAACATCCTAAATGTCTCGTAGCCTCCTACTTATAAATGTGGTTCACAACACATCGATAAGTAAGAATCTACTTAGACACGGCTTTGTAGACACCCTTAGAACGACCTGCTCTGATACCACTTTTGTCACGCCCCGAAACCCAACGAGGCGTGATTGGCACCCGAAGCCGACAATGCTCGATAGAACTAATCTTTGCTTCTATTCATTCGTATGCATGTCATAGGAAACGCTACTATCACATAGAAACATGAGAGGCTAAAATCGGAAAGGATAGAACATGTGACGTATATACATATGAGAAACTTGGCCGTTGAGGCCATCAAGTCAAGATTTCATCTATCATCTTATACACATACACCCACATACGTCTACAAAAGCCTCTAACAGATGCATTGACCAAAACCAACTGAAAGTCGGGACAAGTCCCCGCTTTATACACAATGTACAATATCAAAGCATATGAACCACTGCGACTCGGAGAATCCCCAAACTAACTGGAGCTCACCAATGAACCGCAAACAGCTGGCAACCTACTGTGGCGGCCTACTAGTACCTGCGCCTGCAGCAAGTAAGGTAAATTCCCCGAGAGGGGTCAGTACGAAATAAGTACTGAGTATGCAAGGCTCAGATGAAACTGTACAATACAAGAATATTTCCATGAACTCAAAACATTTGAATAATCAATGTGAATAAGTCACCATTTTGCATTTTGGAAATCATGTGTATTGCTTTCATTAATTTCTTTGCTTTCTTTACTTCAATGCTTACTTGTCAATACATGTGTCACAATGTACCCGGGCCCCTACTGATCAGTGGGTCTTTCCATGACTTATCATCATGTTGGGATCGAGTCGAGCTAGGCTTATGCCCCTAGACTTGCTACCCATAAATCAGTGTATCAGGATCGGGTCGAGCTAGGCTTATGCCCCTAGACCTGCCACCCATAAATCAATGCATCGGGATCGAGTTGAGCTAGGCTTATGCCCCTAGACTTGCCACCCATAAATCAATACATCGGGATCGAGTCGAGCTAGGCTTATGCCCCTAGACTTGCCACCCATACTTGATCATTGACCACATTTGCATTACTTTATTCATTACTTTGAGATTGATACTAGGATAGTCATAACATCACTTTGAACTTTGGAACATAATATTGTTGGAAACTTTGAATCATTAACCAATGAGTGAGAGACATGTGAATAACTTGGAAACATAACATTATTAGAATCATAACACTATGGGAACTATTGGACAATAATCAATGAACAAGAGGCATAAGTATAGTCACTATCGGAACATTGGAACATAACCTTATTTGGACTTTTGGAACATTAACCATGAATATGAGACATGGGATTCACAAATGATCAATGAGTAGGAAAAATATGACAATTGATAACCGGATATGGAATATCTTAGCACATTTTGGGATAGGGCTAGTGACATGTCAATGTGAACACTATTTGCCGCAGAAAGAGACGGACAAAGTAACCTTACATACCTTGTATTCTCAATACGAATATACAACCTTAGATGCGTATACAATAGTCCCGCTCCTTCTTTATGTGTCACTCTACAACATAAATATATAACAGAATTCACATTAACCATCAACTACTCTTCAAATGCATGTAACATCAATGAATCACATAGTTGCCCTTAAACATGCCATTTCCCCTTGATAAAATCATTGATAACATTACTATTCCAAAAATTCCATAATATTCCCAACATTGACCAATACATGATAATTGATACATTTCACCACAACACTTCTCCTTTACACTTTCTTATCCATGCCACATCACAAATAATCCATCAAATTACCTTAATACAACTCATAACACATATCGGCCAAAATCCCTCAATTTTCACTTATAGACAAGAACAAGTTTAATATCAAAAATAACAGCATACATGTTCATATTTTGTCCATACCATGCTCTTTCATCAAAGGCACAAGTCCTAATTCAAGTTCAAATCACCAAGATAGCACATCTTTCACCAAAAGCAAAAATATACTATTCACCACCTTGCCAACACAACTATCATAATATACATAATCTCCCATGCATATAATATGTTAATTCATGAGAAGAAATACTTACCAAGGCTTGGAATATGATGATCTTGTCCAAAGAGTCCAAAGGAATTATTTTGCTTTAGGGTTTAGAAATGAGAGAAATGTTGAGAAAAATATCTTAAAGGCATGAGAGTTTTGGACAATAAAAATATGATCTTGGGGCCTTTATATAGACCCCAAGTCATACTTATCCATTCCTTTGGCATTTAATGGGGTCAAAGTGGAAGAATGAGTCATTTTACCCTTGGGCCATGTCTTTTAAATTCCATTTTGGGCCTAACTTTGGGCCCAATAACACATATCCATGTCACCCATCAAATTTCATGTATTATTCACCATATATCTCATGTTTACATAATTCCATAATGTCACAACAATATTCTCTTACGAGATCCTCATTCGTTGTCTTGATCGCAAAAATAGGAATTCTAGTCGCCCATGGCTTCATTAGACATTTTGGATCACTATTCATGTTTCATGATTTGATCATGTAGGAGTATGTAGGAGTGTATTGAAGTGTTTGAAGCTTTAACAATGCTCAAAGAACTCCAAAGAACCAAAAGAAACCATCCAAGAATCGTCGTACAATTGCGTTACAAAACGGGTCCGGAAAGGCACAAGATTTGTGCCTTGCGCCACTAGCTGAAAAGCAAGCTGTGGCGCATGAAATGAGGCCCCTCTGAATTCAGGTGGCTTGCGCCACACCCCTGAAACAGGGTAGTGGCGCAAGTTTCAGCACTTTGCTGAATTTTTCGGCCACTTATCCAATGTTTGCATATCGTCCAATCCCTTATCAAAACACTATAATATACTTACTTAGTGATCTTAATCATCAAGTAAACATGACTTCAAGTCACCAAATGAGGTTAGAATGTGTACGGGGTATCACCCAAATGCTCCACGAAATCACAAAACACCTCCTACGAAGGCCTAATTGCACATATGAGGTCCGATATCAAATGTTTCACCAACGACACCATAACACACATACTCATAGCATCTCAACACCTAAGTATACATTGTTCAACGTCGTCAAGTAGGGTTGATAAGGTACGGGGTATTACATTAAAAAGACAAAAACTAACCTATATATATATCTTACACTACCAAAATATGCATGCATGAATCAACCATTTTAGCTGTTGTTGTGCATATGAACTGCTCCAACATGAGTTTCAGTATATTTTTTTTCTTTGAATTGAAGGGTATCAATTTATCAAATGAGATCATGTATTGGTGAGTATTTATCTTGACTAAATTTACTTGTATGTGCTCTATTCTCAGTAAATACAAATGATTTATATCTATATAGGCTAAGATTTCTCATCCGTTTGGTCGAAAAGTTTATATTTTTGCATTTTATTATTAATTTCTTACTCAACATTTGTTAAATTTTGATGATTCATACTATGTCATCTATATCAAGAAGCTTGATACATACGACGGATCTACTTCCATGTTGAATACATTTCTTCTGAGGTAATTTTATGCATTCGATCACTAATTTTATAAAAACAAAGCCTGCTCCTATTTTGTTTAGATTTATTTTATGATGTATAATTTTCTTTATATATAGTCTTTTGCAAGTCCGCTTTAATTTTCTTTTTTGATACTATAAGCTTTATTTCTTTGTGGAGTGTTATGTACGAAACACATAGTTTCAGACACCTTAGTTATCTTAGTAGTGCAATTTGAATTATAGTTCCTCTTTAGTTCATCCTTTGTATACTAGTTATTGAAATTGTATAATAGCATCTTCTTTCATTTCCTTATTTATTTCTTTCCTCCTCTTTCTTTTCTGTTTCATTTTTCTTATCCTGTTACCTACTCCATATAAATAAACAAAAACTACAAAATATATTTAACAAATAATTGGAAGTCCTGTTTGTCTCATGTGGATTTAAGATTTTTGTCACATTAATATTTTTGTCTAAATTCTTTTCAATTATCGCAGATATCATGAGGTGTTAAGATTATTATATTCAATTATGAATGTTTAGATGTTTTCACTATTTATTAATATTAAAAATTCTATTTGCACAAGTGATGCAATAAAAAAAGACATTTATGTGCAAAAGAAAGATTGCATGTTGTGTATTAAGCTTTTTTTTAAATGATGCAAAATTAAAATGGCTTTTGATTATTTTGGAGTAATTTTATAGTTATGACTTATATATGATATTCAATAAGAATGTAATGAAATATAGAAGATGAAAAGTTTTCTGCAATATATAAAGAAATGACATCATTTCACCCCTAAACTTGTCCTCTCAACTTACTTTAGCCCTTAAAGTAAACTTCTATTTATTTACCCCCCTTTACAACTTTATATTGAATTAAAATACACCCTTCGTAGCCCAACTGAAGTCGCGTGTTGACACTCATTGCTAGGCGCGTTAAATCATAATTTTTACCTATTAATTTTTTAATAAATTAAAAGGCCCTTTTAATACCCTAACGGTCATAATACAAATTTCCTCTTTAAGAAACCTAATTTTACCCCTCTTCTTCAATCTACCTTAAAATTTGCTCAATCCATGGAATTAATTAAAAAATTGAGATCTTTTTCTCTTACTTTTTATCAAGCCGCGTAAATTCGAGCTTACGAAACATAAAGTTGAACTAATTTTATCCCTCTCCTTCGTCTCCTTCTGCTATTATTTTTTCAAAAAAGGTATAATCTTATCCATCTCCTTCATCTATCGTTTTGTTAGGGGTTTCTCTCTCTCTCTCTCTCTCTCTCTCTCTCTTTTTTCTACTTTAAATCTGTTTTTGAATTTTAGCTTATTTGTTGGAATGAATTTCTTGTAGCACATAATGAAGTCAGTTAACTTGAGTAAACTTTGTATGGAAGAAAATGACTCTTCTTTAAAGCAAGAAGTACGTTGTAATCACAGAATTTTAATGCATTTGAAGACATCTTGGACTTCAAGGAATCCCGGTAGAAGATATTGGGCATGTCCTTATTATGGGATAAATATCAAATATTGCATTTTTACTATTCCGACATATTTGATTAAAGATTAATGAGATTCATTCTTTATTTTTCACCATTGAAGGGTCCAAGATCTTGTAATTTTTGGTGTTGGAGGGATAGAGAAAACATTGATCCGAGGTCCAAATATGTAATTCCTAAACTAATAGAGAAATTAGGTGAGTTTGAGAATTTAGTTGAATCTTCTCAATATACATCAGTCAATGAAGTTGAGAAATTAATTGGGTTAAATAAATTAGTTGAGAAAGGTTCTGAAGAAGTTGAGAAGCCGAAAGAATCCAAACAAGATGATAATTGGGTTGATATGAACTTGGAGAAGTTGAAAAAAGAGATTGAGAAGATCAAAGAAAGAGAGAAGAAGTGGAGAAGAATTGATGAAGGGAGGACTGGCGAGAATACTCACTCCTTTGTTGTGTTTTGTTCTTGTATACTACTAATAACTATAAGCTATTGGGTTGGGATGCTATATATGAAGAAAGGTTCAATGAAGTTACATTTGCACTAGGTGTTGTTAGATAGTATGTAGCATATTTTTATGTTGAATGGTGCAGCTTCTTTTGTAATGTATTTTGGATGGTTGGTGTCTTTTGATATATGAAGAAAGGTTGTTGAATTGATTGCATTTGATGCATTTTTGTTCTTCTTTTGTAATGATGCAACTTCTTTTGTAATGAAGTTACCTTAGTACTAGAAAAAAAAAGTGCAATATTAGTTGGTTAATTGATGTGCCGGCATTCTGACGTTACATTTGAGATTTTTGACTAAGAATAATTGTAAGTTCTTAAGCAACTTTTGTTGTTTTTAATCGTATTTTACTTCGTTGTACAGAAAAAGTTGACTTGTGAGTAAATCAGAGAAAATGGCTTAAAAAGGTAGTTGACGAGCTATCAACATGTTGACGAGCCGTCAACCTATGTCGTCAACCTGAAGCAGAATCTCAAGCTACCATGATGCTGTTGAAGACTTGAGTTGACGAGCTGTCAATTAGTTGACGAGCCGTCAACTCTCACTGTCAACCCTAAGCAGCAAGTCACTTAAAGAGGACTCAGTTGAAGACTTATGTTGACGAGCCATCAACTGTGGCAGTCAAATGTGAGCGGGCCAGATCCGAAATTTAATTTAAAAGTCAAGTTTCTTCTACTATAAAGAGCAACTTTTAGGATTTTTCTCATCATCTTTTCTCAGCTCACTTTAAAATGTTATATTTTGGAGAAATATTTTGAAGTTTTGAATTGTTCTTGGGTTTTTGAATTTCTTGTTTCTTCTTACAAGCATTCACAACAAACCCCCCCACCCCCCCACCCCCCCACCCCCCCATTATATGAAAACTGTCGACAAGCAGGCAATTGAGTCGCATACAGCTTAATTATCACCATATTTCCTGTGGAATTCGACCCCAACCTTTGTTGGGTTATATAGTTGACAACGACCTCTTACACTTCTTAAAAAAGTTGTAACTTTGGTGTATCATTAATAAAGCTAGACTGCACTTTTAATGCAATTGAAAGCTGCATAAAAACCTCACACAAGGTAGCAAAAATAATGCAATTTGAAGCTGCATAAATACCTCCAACAAAATATCAAAATAGTGTAGCCACAACTGTTAAATTTCTAAAGAAATAAATAGTTAAATTGTGCAGTCACAGCTGCATAAATGCTTCAAACAGGTATTTCAAAATGGTGCAGTCATAATTGCTGGTATTTCTACAGAAACATATAGCCAAAAGTGCAGTCACAACTATATCATTGTTTTCAAAACATGTCAAATTAGAGCAGTCACATCTGCATAGTTGAAGTCACTACTGTTTAAACAAAATAGACATCAGCTAAGTTAAAGTCACTACTGTTTCAGTACACAACATCAATACACAAAAAATAAAAATCAGGCTTCGTCTAGTGGAAAGTTGATGAACTTTTTTAGCTTAGATGATTCATTTCAGCAGCATTTGACCTTGTCCTCATCCTTTTTGTGCTCTCATGTCTTCAAGTCCTTGTTAGGTCACAACTTTCTTTTTCATTTCACACCCGATCTTGGTTTATGATGTCCAGTAACTATGGAGGAGTTCATAGGCATTCCAAGGTGACAAAAACAAAAGAGAACAAAATAACTGAAGACTTTTAAAAGGTTGACTTTAAACTAGACAAATATAATCAATTTTAACTTACATTGAGGATTCTAAAACCAACAATATCTCTATTTTTAAGTTGAGGTACAATACCCAAAATGTCCCTATCACATGTGACTTTTACTAAATATTTTATTTTCGGAGGTCTAATATAAACAATACACGAGGAACAGTTATACCCAATTTCCTTCACATAACCAACAAATTCAAAGTAAGAAAATTTATCTACATCAACATCGAAACAATCAGTAACAATACCTCCATGATACTTAATACGGAGTTTTTATTGTAATTTTCCTCCATGGTGAAACTTCAAGGTAATATACACAAAATTCATGATTAATCTGAAAAAAAATCAAAAAAATACGAGCTTTAGATCAATAAATCTGAATTTAGGGTTTTTTTCAAGACAAAAACCCTAAAATCAAAATACAGTAATCGAAACAATAAATAATCACCTGGGTAGTTAAATTTCGTCTAGGAGTTTTGCTAGAAATCATAGACAACCACAGAAATCAATTAATTTGAAGTGAGATCGAGTGAATATGGGTTAGAGACTCGGTTTAGAGAGTTTAAGGCACAGTGAAAAGAGAAATGAGGTTAGTTTAGGAATTGGGGATAATTGGGAATGAGTCTGGTTATGACATGGACGAATCAAAAAGGCGTGTGTTTAGTAACACCCAGGCTTGACTTGGGATGGGCTACGAAGAGTGTATTTTAATTCAGTATAAAGTTATTAAAAGGGGGGGGGGGGAGGTAAATAAATGAAAGTTTAGTTTAAGGGCTAAAGTAAATTGAGAGGACAAGGTTAGGAGTGAAATGATGTCTTTTCTCATATAATGTAACAGTTAATTAATTTAAATAGTTATGAACAAATTATTGGTACTTTCCTTTTTTTTATTTTAGATTTCATGAAATGTACATATTTTAGTTGGAACGGATAAACAAGAGTTACAAATCAAAAAATCTATAAGAAATACTAATGTTTAAACATGAAATGCCCATATGTTTTTCTTGTAATACAAAAAGAAAAGGAAAAAAAATGAGTTTTCTTAATTTCTCTCTTAAGGAACTTGAATAAAAGTATAATACATCTTCCTCCTTATATTTTGTTTAAAATTAATTTAGATATTAAACAACACTTCATTTTAATTTACATTTTATTTCTTAGGTTTCAAAAAGAACTCAATAATAATACTGCAAATGAAAATAGAAGTGGTTTATCATAAAAATAAAAGGATAATACTTATTTAAGGTTTCCCAAACATGTTTACTAACTTTCTTTCTTAAGATTATATAGTAGTATTCTGCCTTATTGTTTGGTTCTTTACTGTTTCACTTTTTAATATTTGTGTATTTATTGAATATATTAATTTCCATACTTTTAATATGTTTTGCATTAATATATTTGATGTAAATATATTTTTTACTTTTATAGGATAAAACCAAAAAAAAAAACTTAACTCTTATACTAAAATAAAAGGATCACAAATAGATATCTAAAAAATAAATGAAAATCATAAAAAAATATTTTGTATATTTTGATAAGATATTTTATGATCGCGCGAAGCGCGGCCAAGTTTACTAATTAAAAAAGAAATGGGAGATAATTGTATAATAGATCAAATGAATACGATAATATCTGAACAAAAATTTAATATTCTTATTTATGTTACATAGAATTAGATAAAGACGCTACCTTTTACCCTTACGAATAGTGAAAAGAGAATAAGTGTAACTTTACCCCGGAAGAATTTGAGAAGGACCAATGATAGCAAATGACTTTGATGTGATTTCTATATAAGTGAAACATTTACATTACAGATTTATTTAGAAAATACACAGGAAAATGAAAAGCCAAAGACCACAATACGTAAAATAAATTAGAATAATGTAGTTTAATGGAAAATTAAAAGTTTCCTGATCATGGACACTTCCTTCAGCTTAGAAGGGGAAAAAACTTGGATTGTGATTAATTGACACGTTCACCAAAGGCTTCATCCGTAATTTACAATTTAATAGAGGATCTTAATTAAAATTAGGATGACATTGGTTAGTTTTACTTAATTAATAATTTGCTTTTCGAATCAAGTTTTGAGTAACTGCTATTGACTGTTTCTTATTATTTGTGTTTTAAAGGTAGTAGATAAATGGTTTAAACTTTTCGTATTCTTAATACTAATTATATGATTATTATTTAGTAATAAATTAATTAATTAAATATTTTATAATATGATATTAATTTAGTGTAGGGGTAAAATGGTAATCCAACTTTGGAGATTGGAGCTTCCCACTTTTAGTATAACTAGTTTAGGTGTACGCGCCTCGCACGTGTACCTCCGTTTAATGAGTTCAATTTTACTGACCAAAAGAATTGGTTTAGTCAAATTTAAATCTTATTGGTGGCAGAAAATGTCAATGTGGAAGAGGGTTTATGTATTAGTTCCATGCTTTGACACAGAATCCGATACAATGGCAATGTTTATTTACAACTCAAATTATGGTAAAATTCCCTACGACAATTTTTGGATGAATAGTCATCTTAGGGGTGCGCATTGATCGGTTCGGTTTTGTATATTAGTGGTTCGGTTTATCGGTTATAAGTTTGTAAACATGCTAAACCGATAGCCAAACAAATAAGATATTTATTATTGATTTTTGATTTATCGGTTAGCGGTGGTTAACGGTTCGATTTTTAGTTTAACCGATAAGAAAATACTCCTCTATTTTTTTCCCTTTCTTGTGTTTTAATTTGTTCATACATACACTCAGAACTGTTCAATTGTTTAGTTTTATTGTCAGCTACATGAAGATAACTATCAATCTAATAGAATTTTCAGTATAGAATCCTGCTATTACATTAATCAAACCAAGTTCATTAGCATTGCTGCGATAACACTGTCTGAATTTGATAGACCATCTAGAGAGATGGAGAGTGGTAGAGAGTCCTTGTTTAAAAATCTAGATTGGTGAAAAATGAAAAATAAGAATTTAGGGAATAGGAATACCCCAATAAGGTTTTTACTAAATCCACTTTTATATAGTTACGTTAGTGATAAGAAATCTAGGGAAAGATTGAAGCTTAAAAGACTGAGCCCCCGGCTAGCAAGATCGGGAGGGTTAGTGTCCTCTTAAGAAGGAATATCCAACTTCTGGGGTCAGCTTTGATCACGAGGAGAGAAGAGCGGACCATTGAAAGTCTCAATTCCTATCCGCCCAAGGTAGAGAGTTCAATTTCAAATCCAACGATTTATTGACCTACGAATCTGCTATTACACAACTCAACCCTTCTCCGCAAACTCTTTCAGTTGTTGGATGCACAAAACAACCTATTCCCCTTTACGACGACTCGGTGACCTTTGTCACGTTACACGTGGTTGCACGTAACTTTAATAGGACCTTATTGGATTATTGGCTTAACCGATAACAAAAATTTAAAAACTGAAATCGAACCGATAGTTCAATAAAAAAATTACAAAACCGTTTAAAAATTATTACCTGATAATCCGACATCAATAAATAAATAACACTTTTTTCAATTCGATTTGCAGGTTAAATTAATTTTTGCACACCCCTAGGTCAACTAATGGACACAACTACTAATATTATTACTTGGTTAAAGGAATACAAATCCTAAAGTGATTCTTACATCTAAAACTTACATAATCGTAAAAAAATAAATTTAATGGATTCTACAAATTTAAACGTCTTTCCATATATGTAAAAATAATTTAAGGAAAAAGGTAAAAAGACGATTTTATCTATTGCGGAGAGTTTTAATGAAGGACAAAAAGTTTGAATCACATTTAAATGAGTAATATTGATCATATTGTAACAACCTGAAGTGTGAAATTTTCTTTTTATGTGTTTTGACCATTTTGCCCTTTTTCGTAGTTGTCAAATGTTGGTTATAAGGTGTGGGGATGGTTGACACGGTGTAATAACCCTCTAGATCATTTTTTGTATTTTTGTGAATTTTTGACCTTTAGAGCTTTCCCACAGCTGCACCAAATCATTTATGACTTGCTGGGACTGACAGTTCATTTGTTTTTTAGAGCCAATTCCCTAGTTTGTAGCTTTCACTGTTAGAAAATAGGTATCGGACCTAAACTTCAGTCAAACGATCCTAGATACCAATTCTTACAGCTCCGTTAGCTCCAAAACATTGATTTTAGGCTAGGGAGACCCTTGGTTCGGGTCCCGAGACTTTCGGGCTCATTTTGGGCTATTGGGTGGAAATTGGTTAAAATAGCCCTTAGGGTGTGGGACCCACATTCGATCAAAATGACATCGAACAAAAATTTTGATGGCGCCGTTGAGTCCAAAATGTCGAATTTGGTGTGGTAGGTAGTTTGTTTGTACTCACGGGATTCCAAACAAGTCCCGAGGGGTCTTTCAGAGACTTGGCATCTTGGCCAAGTGTTGATGCCTGCAACTGCTGTTACCATCGCCTTAACGACTCCTTGGATGCCTAGGCCATGTCGCCTTGGCGAGCCTTAGGTTGCCTAGGCGATACGGCAGCTTGGCAAGGCCATCGCCCAAGCGACGCCTTGGCGAGGCCGCCTGGGCGAGCCTTGTGTCGTCTTGGAGACAAGGATTCCTTTGGCATGCCCTCTCCTAAGCGATGCTTTGTCCACCTAGGTGAGGCTGCCTGGGCGAGCCTTGTGTTGCCTAGGCTAGGTTGCTGGCTCATTAAAGGCTTGTTCCTCTCGATTTTTGGTCATTTTCATGTCCCAAAACCCCATTAGAAACTCTAGAGAGCTAAAAAAGAGTGGAGATTGATCTTTGGGTGTCGGGAGTGACTTGGAAACGTCATTTGGGTCATTTTCTCACCTTTATTTCCGTAACTTTTATTTTATTTTCTTGATTAATTCTCCAATTTAACTTTAAATCCCTAATTTAATCGCGGGCTATTTTGGGGGTTCATTTGTGCTAAGATTTAACCTATTTTTTTAGGATAAATGATCCTTGAGCCTAGAGAGACGGGTTGACGATTTTGAATTTGTGATTCCACAAGGACCCATGGGAGATTTTTAGTTTAATTTTTGACCCAGAGCTGTAACACCCCGTATTCTATAGACACTACTCTTACTTATATGGAAAATGGTACAGACTTATGGCAATAGGTGATGGAATAACTAGTTCTTGGATTCAAGTACAACACCTCGTACATTTTTGAAACTTGTGCGACTAACCTAACATGGATAAAAGTATTTAAACTTGAGATAGTAAGGACATACTTAAGTGTAAAGTTAAAGTTAAGTGGTGGATTAAGGTAGGAGGATTAAGACGTTGGAAAAAAGGGAGAACATAAACGAGGTGCTTCCGTAACTTAATTAGGATAGTAGGTGTATCATCTACTTAAGCTATTGGGCTGTATTTGAACATCTATTAATGGACTCAATTGAGGCCCAAACTAAGTACATAAAAATGGAAATATGACCAGCCCAACACTTACTATTAATTCAGGCCCAACAAGACATGATCCAAGTAGAAAAAAGGTGAGGAAATAGACTGTTTTGGACAGCTTATATAGCCAAGTAGGTGCATCACCTACTTGGACTATTTTTGACCAAGAATTGGCTAAGTATAGCCTTATAAAGTCGGTTCTAAGAGGGAGTTTATAAAGCTGAAATGCAGCTTATTTTCTTCACAATTCACTTGCCAAATTTCAGCATTTAAATTAAATTACTCTCTTCTCTCTCAAACCCTAACCAACCACCCCTTTGGACAAATCTTCCACTTGCAAGCTTTGGTAAGTATTTAACCTTATATATTGATGTAATATATGTATAATAGGTTGTGTGAATCACGTTGGTGGTGTTTAAAATGTATAGGGCAGTCCCTTAATTAAGTTGGCAGTCCACTTGTGTTAGTTTTGATGAATTTGTCTTCCTTGTGGCTTGGACTTGTATAGGGGCTTAAGGTGTTGAAGAAATTAAGTTATGATGATGAAATTCCAGTATATTAAAGTGTGGTTCTTCCCCTGAATCGTTCCTTTTATGTATGGTAACTTTTTTATCTGCATGAGTTTTAAAATATTGATACTGAAATTTGATATTTTATTACTCATGAGATTATACTGAGTATGTTATTATTATTGTATTGAAATTTGAGATCTACATCTACAGATCTAAGAGGTTTACTTCTTTTGTTGCTTTGCACTTTTTCTTGTTTTTATTTGTTAAAATTTTAGTAAAAGAATTAGATAAGACATATATATTTTTTCTCCTTGAAATTCTATATATACACATACTTACATATATAATTAGTTGGTCCTGATTTTCTTGGTGCTAATATATTTTATCATTATTGATAGGCATATTAACGGAAAAAGAGCAAATAAATGACAAATTGGGATGAATGTTGATCAAGTTAAGGTGCACTTGAAGACTATGGAAGGAGAGATAGAGGAAGACTATGCTGCTTTGAACTCAAACAAGATTGTGTCTCAAACGAATTGTATATTGTGACTATTCTCAAAATTGTAAAACGTAATTATATGTAACTTGACAATTGTTTTAGAATCTCAAAAATAAATTCGTAGCTACATTATGTAACTTTTATGACGAACAATGCTAGTGGAAAATTCTATTATTGTAACGTATCAAGAATATGGCTATAGATTTTCACTTGTTGTAGCAAATGAAGAAGCTCTTTTGCTACCATTTTATTTCTTCTAATAAAAAGAAAATGGGATATGATGAATTTTTAGATTTGCAACTAAACATAAATGCTATAATTATCACGTATCAAGAACATTGCTACAATTTTTTTACTTTTTGTAGCAAATGAAGAAACTCAAACTCCTTTGCTATAATTCTATATATTTCATGGCTAAAGGTATGATTCTTAGCTACAATACAAAAATATTTGTGGCAAATATGTTTATTTATAGCTATGAATATTTTTATTTGTAGCTGAATATGAGTACTTGCCACGAGACTAAGCTATAGATACTTAGCTATAAAAGTTGAGTTTGTGTGGCAAATAAATAATTTTTTTGCTACAATACAACATCTTATGGCTACATTGAAGATAGCTACCAATCTTATTCCTTGTGGTAAAAGAATAAAATCATTTGCTACAAGTATTTTTTCGTGGCAAAAACTTTTTACCATCACAGCTACAACACAAAAAATCTCATAGCTATAAGTATTAGTCCTTAGCCATGGACCATGTAAAGTCTGTAGCTAACTTTTAGTTACGCCACTTCTTGCTACGAATGCTACAGAAGAAAGTTTGGTGGCTAAAGTATTTAGCCATGGAAATTTTCCTATTTAGCTACAACATACTCTGTAGCAATATATGCATTTTGTTGTAGTGGTTTGTTGTAGTGAAAAGAGAATACTCTTTTGTTATGTTAAACTGAATGTTGGAACTGTTGTGGAATGATTTTGGTATGCTACTGTGTAAGGCAGTATGGTGACCTTATGGGGTGAATATATGGAGTTTCTTTGGAGTGGAAATGTAAAGGATAAACTAGGTAGGTAATCCTACCGGTTTGTAACGGTTATGTTGGTTTGTGGACTGTTTTGGTGGTGTGTGGACTGATTTGGTGTTGTTGTTTTGCAAAAGAAGTAAGTTATAGTGTAATGTTGTGGAATAATGTTATTTGGTAGTATAATGAAGGTGGGAGTGATGCACAATGTGTTTTGGAGGTTGGATAGTTTCTACTTTCCGTTAAGCACCTACTTACCGTCTTGTGAACTTATAATGTAGCTAGCCATTAATGTTTGCTCCATTATGTACTTGTGTTGTAGAGTAACACATAAGGAAGGAGCTGAATCAGTGTAGTTACATATTGGGAAGACAAGGTATGTAAGGTTACTTTGTCCGTACCTTTCTGTAGCATATAATGTTCACATCGACGTTACACTTGTCCTATTCCGAGATGTACCAAGGTATCCTATTTTCGATTATCAATGGTTATTGTCACATGTTTCCTATTCATTGCACAATGGAGAATCTTATTTCATAGTCAGTGCTAAGGTTCCAAAGGTCCAACAAAGTTGTGTTCCAATGTTCCAATAGTGATTATATTCATGTCTCTGTTATGTTCCAAAGTTCAAAGAGAGATTATAATTATCATTGTATCAACCTCATTGTACCAATCTCAAAGTAAAGAACAAAGTAATGCATTTGTGGTCAATGATCAAGTATGGGTGGCAAGTCTAGGGGCATAAGCCTAGCTCGACTCGATCTCGATGTATTGATTTATGGGTGGCAGGTCTAGGGGCATAAGCCTAGCTCGACCCGATCCCGATACATTGATTTATGGGTGGCAGGTCTAGGGGCGTAAGCCTAGCTCGACCCGATCCCAACATGACGATATGTTATGTAAAGACCCACTGATCAGTCGGGGCCCGGGTACAGTATGACACATGTAATGACAAGTAAGCATTGAAGGAAAGAAGCAATCAAAATAATACACATGGTTCCCAAAATACAGAATGGTTACTTATTCATTGGATTATTCATATGTATCTGAGTTCATTGAAATATTCATGTGTTGTATAGTTTTATATGAGCCTTACATACTTAGTACATTCTTTGTACTGACCCCTTTGGGGAATTTACCTTACTTGCTGCAGGCGCAGGTTCTAGTAGACCTCCACAGTAGGTTATAGGATATTTACAACTTTTGGTGAGCTCCAGTTGTTCGGGGCTTTCTCCAGGTAACAGTTGTACATATGTTTTGGTGTTGTACATGTCGTATAAAGCGGGGACTTGTCCCGACTTTTAGCTCATTTTGGTCAATGCACTTGTTAGAGGCTTTTGTAGACGGATGTGGGTATATGTATATAAGATGACGCATGAAGTCTTATTTTGATGGCCTTAACGGCCAAGTTTCACATATGTATATTTGTATATGTCATATGTTCTATGAATTTTCGTTGTTAGCATAATAAGTCCTCACGTGTTAAGAGTGTTTCTGATGGCATGTATACGAATACACATAAGTACAGGTTGGTTCTCTCGGGCCTTATCGGCTACGGGTGCCAATCACGTCTCGATGGGATTCGGGGCATGACAAAAGTGGTATCAGAGCAGGTCGTTCTAAGGTTGTCTACAAAGCTGTGTCTGAGTAGAGTCTTACTTATCAGTGTGTTGTGCACCACATTTATAAGTAGGAGGCTACGGGACATTTAGGATGTTGTTTCTTTTCTTCATTCTAGATCGTGCAATAGAGCCAATGTTGTAAGTTGAAATGTGTCTGACAATAGTAATTGTTTCTCTTTGATATAGTAACAATGCCGATCACGAGAAGAGGTAGAGGTAAAGGGAAGCAGGTAGATGTGCCTGCTGACGAAGGAATGAGTAGACTACCACCTGACCAAGCTAGTCAAGGTGGAGCAAATGCTGAAATTTCATCGCGGTCTTTGTCTACCTTTCCAGCTCCAGAAGAGACAATTGGTAGAGAAGTACCCGCAGAACCACCGATGAATGCCACAGATCAAGATCTTAGAAATGCTGTACATATGTTGACACAGTTAGTGGCGGTACAAATCCAAATGAGGATGATGCGGCTAGAGTGCCAAGTCGCAGGACACAGGACTTCTTGAAACTGGACCCTCCTATATTCACTGGGTCCGATCCAAAAGCAGATCCACAGGACTTCGTGGATCAAATTCAGAGGGCCTTGGAAGTGATGCCTGTATCGGGGGTAGATACGGTTGAACTTGCAGCGTACAGGTTGAAGGGAGAAGCGATATTGTGGTACGAGGATTGGAAGAAATCCCGTGATATTGGTACTAATCCACCTACGTGGGAAGAGTTTAAAGAGGCTTTCCTTGATCATTACTTGCCCTATGAGATCCGTGAGGCACGTGCGGATCAGTTTCTAAATCTCCGTCAGGGAAACCTAAGCGTCAGGGAATACAATTTGCAATTTAATTCCTTGGCTCGATATGCGCCAAATGTGGTGGCTACAATGACAGATAGAGTCCATCGATACGTGGACAAACTAGAGCCATATTTGGTACGAGATTGCACCATTGCTGCCTTGAATAAGGACATGGACATAGCGAGAATTCAGGCCTTCGCGCAGAAAATGGAAGACCAACGACAGAGGAGAAGAGTGCATGAATTTGATAGGGGACAGTCCAAAAGGGCTAGACCTATGGGACCACCTATGATGTCCCAAGGAGGGTCTAGGCCTCGTATGTTCCCTAGACCACCTAGACCATCATTTTCTTATTCTGTGGTAGATTCTTATTCTCAGTCTCGAAGGTTTAGAGGTGGTTCAGCTGGGCAGAGTAGTGGGGTTCACGGATCACAGGCAGCAGGTTTTCCTCGTCAGCAGTGTCAGCACTACGGGCGTATTCACTTAGGCACATGTCGGTCAGGGACGAATGTCTGCTTTTGGTGTGGTATGCCAGGGCATATAGCGAGAGATTGTCCACAGAGGAGCATGGGTGGTATGGCACGACCGGCAGGATCGGCCGTTGCGTCATCAGCATCGGTTCCTTCTTTGGACCAACGTGTACAGCCGGTTGGCCGTGGTAGGGGTGCCAGAGGAGCATCCAGTACTAGTGGTGTCCAGAATCGCACTTATGCTTTAGTGGACCGACAGAATTCAGGGGCTTCCCCTGATGTTGTCACAGGTACATTATCCATATTCTCATATAATGTATATGCATTGATTGACCCTGGTTCTACATTGTCCTATGTTACTCCATTGATTGCGGCGAAATTCGCAAAGGCACCAGAATTATTAATTAAATCAATTGAAGTATCTACACCGGTGGGTGAATGTATTGTTGCAAAAAGAGTATATCGAAATTGTGTGGTAACTGTGTGTGGCCATGATACATTGGCCGACCTTATTGAATTGGACATGGTGGATTTTGATGTGATAATGGGTATGGATTGGTTGGCTTCTTGTTATGCCACGGTAGATTGCCGGGCCAAGAAGGTACATTTTCATTTCCCACAAATGAATGTTCTTAAATGGAAGGGTGATGTAGGGGCACCACGAGGAAAATTTATTTCCTATCTGAAAGCCAGGAAAATGATTGCTAAGGGATACATATGTCATTTAGTACGGGTAAAAGATACTGAAGTGGAACCACTAACTCCGCAGTCGGTTCCGGTAGTCAATGAATTTCTAGATGTATTTCCAGAGGATCTTTCAGGCTTGCCCCCAGAGCGGAAAATAGAATTTGGCATTGATGTGATTCCAGGCACTCAGCCTATTTCTATTCCTCCATATAGAATGGCTCCAGCAGAATTGCGTGAATTGAAAGAGCAATTGAAAGATTTGCTGGACAAAGGCTTCATTAGGCCGAGTATGTCACCGTGGGGTGCACCGGTATTGTTTGTACGAAAAAAAGATGGCACGTTGAGAATGTGTATCGACTATCGGCAACTGAATAAGGTGACAATTAAGAATAAATACCCCCTCCCTAGAATTGACGATTTGTTTGATCAATTACAAGGTGCTAAATGTTTCTCAAAGATTGACTTGAGGTCGGGTTACCATCAAGTAAAGGTCAGAGAGAGAGATGTACCCAAGACAGCTTTTCGAACACGGTACGGTCATTATGAGTTTTTAGTTATGTCCTTTGGACTAACAAATGCACCAGCAGCTTTTATGGATCTAATGAATAAGGTGTTTAAGCCATTTTTAGACGTGTTCGTGATAGTATTTATAGATGATATTCTTGTCTATTCAAGATCAAAAGAGGACCATGCTAGTCACTTACGACAGGTGTTACAGATTCTTCGTGATCGTAAGTTATATGCAAAGTTCTCTAAATGTGAATTTTGGTTAAAATCTGTAGCATTCTTGGGTCATATTGTGTCGGATGAAGGAATAAGGGTTGATACTCAAAAGATAGAAGCTGTGAAGAATTGGCCAAGACCTACAACGCCTACAGAGATTCGTAGTTTCCTCGGGTTGGCAGGTTATTATAGAAGGTTTGTTGAAGGATTTTCTTCTATCGCTGCACCTTTAACAAAGCTAACACACAAGGCAACTAAGTTTCAATGGAATGATGCATGTGAGAAGGGTTTCCAAGATCTGAAAAATAAGCTGACCTCTACACCCGTATTGGTACTTCCAAAAGGGACAGAAGGTTATGCGGTGTATTGTGATGCTTCATGAGTTGGCTTGGGATGTGTATTGATGCAGCATGGTAAAGAAATAGCTTATGCCTCCAGACAATTGCGGCCACATGAGAAAAATTATCCAACACATGATCTTGAATTAGCAGCAGTGGTATTTTCTTTAAAGATATGGCGCCACTATTTGTATAGGGTTCATGTTGACATACATACCGACCATAAGAGTTTGCAATATATCTTTAAGCAGAAGGACCTAAATTTGAGGCAACGGAGGTGGCTTGAACTATTGAAAGATTATGACATTGATATTTTATATCATCCGGGGAAGGCAAATGTGGTAGCTGATGCATTAAGTCGTAAGGCAATGGGGAACACTAATGGACAGCTTAGAGGAAAACAAGGGTTAATCAAGGATCTACATCAATTAGCTAGCTTAGGCGTTTGCCTTCTTGAAACCCCAGAGGAAGGAGTTGTGGTGCAAAATGCGGCCGAATCATCATTAGTAGTTGAAATGAAAGAAAAGCAGTATGCAGATCCTATTCTATCACAGCTTAAGGAGAATGTACAGCAAGGTATGACAAAGGCATTTGAGCTTACTCAAGAAGGAGTACTTCAGTGCCAAAACAGACTATGTGTACCTGATGTAGATGAGTTAAGACGAAGGATTATGACAGAGGCACATCATTCCAGGTATTCTATACATCCGGGATCAACTAAAATGTACCACGATCTTAAAGGAGTGTATTGGTGGGGTGATATGAAGAAGAATATTGCAGAATTTGTAGCCTAATGTCCAAATTGTCAACAAGTAAAAGTAGAACATCAGAAGCCTGGAGGTTATATGCAATGTATAAATCTCCCAGTCTGGAAGTGGGATATGATTAATATGGATTTCATCACAGTTTTGCCTCGTACACTGCGGAAATTTGATTCCATATGGGTAATAGTTGACAGGCTTACCAAGTCAGCACATTTCCTACCAGTCAAGACCACTTATACAGCTGAAGATTATGCACGGTTGTATGTTAAAGAGATAGTTCGACTGCACGGAATTCCAATCTCTATTATATCAGACAGGGGAGCCCAATTTACTGCACACTTTTGGAAATCTTTTCAGAAGAGTTTGGGAACCCAAGTGAATTTAAGTACGGCTTTTCATCCTCAGACAGATGGACAAGCAGAACGTACTATCCAAACACTTGAAGATATGCTACGAGCTTGTGTATTAGACTTTAAAGGTAACTGGGATGATCATTTACCTCTTATTGAGATCACCTACAATAATAGCTATCATTCAAGTATCAAAATGGCGCCTTATGAAGCCTTATACGGGAGAAAATGTAGGTCACCGATTGGGTGGTTTGAAGTAGGTGAGACTATTTTATTTGGACCAAATCTTGTTCATCAAGCCATGGAAAAGGTTAAGGTGATACAACAACGGCTAGGAACAGCCCAAAGTCGACACAAATCATATGCCGATGTTAGAAGAAGGGGGCTAGAGTTTGCTATAGGTGATTGGGTATTTTTGAAAGTGTCACCAATGAAAGGGGTAATGAGATTTGGGAAGAAGGGAAAACTAAGTCCACGTTATATAGGGCCATATAAGATTATCCGAAGATTTGGCCAGGTTGCGTATGAATTGGAACTACCCCAAGAACTCTCCACAGTTCATCCAGTGTTTCACGTCTCAATGCTTCGAAAGTGCATAGGAGATCCATCTTATATTACTCCTACTGAAGAAGTACAAGTTATGGATGATCTGACCTATGAAGAAGTACCTATTGCTATTCTGGATCGACAAGTGAAGAAGTTAAGAAATAAAGAGGTAACTTCTGTAAAAGTGCTTTGGAGGAATCAACAGGTAGAAGAGATCACATGGGAAGCTGATGAAATGATGAAATCTAAGTATCCTCAATTATTTGAAACCAAAGTGGAAGCCTTTGATGCTGAATTGAAGCAATAACAAGTAAGTATGTATATATATGAGTATTATATGGTAGTATAAAGACTAAACTTAAGCTTGAACTTGTTTAAGCTAAGTAGTGATAATACTACCATTCGAGGACGAATGTTCCTAAGGGGGGGAGGATGTAACACCCCGTATTCTATAGACACTACTCTTACTTATATGGAAAATGGTACAGACTTATGGCAATAGGTGATGGAATAACTAGTTCTTGGATTCAAGTACAACACCTCGTACATTTTTGAAACTTGTGCGACTAACCTAACATGGATAAAAGTATTTAAACTTGAGATAGTAAGGACATACTTAAGTGTAAAGTTAAAGTTAAGTGGTGGATTAAGGTAGGAGGATTAAGACGTTGGAAAAAAGGGAGAACATAAACGAGGTGCTTCCGTAACTTAATTAGGATAGTAGGTGTATCATCTACTTAAGCTATTGGGCTGTATTTGAACATCTATTAATGGATTCAATTGAGGCCCAAACTAAGTACATAAAAATGGAAAGATGACCAGCCCAACACTTACTATTAATTCAGGCCCAACAAGACATGATCCAAGTAGAAAAAAGGTGAGAAAATGGACTGTTTTGGACAGCTTATATAGCCAAGTAGGTGCATCACCTACTTGGACTATTTTTGACCAAGAATTGGCTAAGTATAGCCTTATAAAGTCGGTTCTAAGAGGGAGTATATAAAGCTGAAATGCAGCTTATTTTCTTCACAATTCACTTGCCAAATTTCAGCATTTAAATTAAATTACTCTCTTCTCTCTCAAACCCTAACCAACCACCCTTTTGGACAAATCTTCCACTTGCAAGCTTTGGTAAGTATTTAACCTTATATATTGATGTAATATATGTATAATAGGTTGTGTGAATCACGTTGGTGGTGTTTAAAATGTATAGGGCAATCCCTTAATTAAGTTGGCAGTCCACTTGTGTTAGTTTTGATGAATTTGTCTTCCTTGTGGCTTGGACTTGTATAGGGGCTTAAGGTGTTGAAGAAATTAAGCCTAGCTCGACTCGATCCCGATTTATTGATTTATGGGTGGCAGGTCTAGGGGCATAAGCCTAGCTCGACCCGATCCCGATACATTGATTTATGGGTGGCAGGTCTAGGGGTGCAAGCCTAGCTCGACCCGATCCCAACATGACGATATGTTATGTAAAGACCCACTGATCAGTCGGGGCCCGGGTACAGTATGACACATGTAATGACAAGTAAGCATTGAAGGAAAGAAGCAATCAAAATAATACACATGGTTCCCAAAATACAGAATGGTTACTTATTCATTGGATTATTCATATGTATCTGAGTTCATTGAAATATTCATGTGTTGTATAGTTTTATATGAGCCTTACATACTCAGTACATTCTTCGTACTGACCCCTTTGGGGAATTTACCTTACTTGCTGCAGGCGCAGGTTCTAGTAGACCTCCACAGTAGGTTACAGGATATTTTACAGCTTTTGGTGAGCTCTAGTTGTTCGGGGCTTTCTCCAGGTCACAGTTGTACATATGTTTTGGTGTTGTACATGTCGTATAAAGCGGGGACTTGTCCTGACTTTTATCTCATTTTGGTTAATGCACTTGTTAGAGGCTTTTGTAGACGCATGTGGGTATATGTATATAAGATGATGCATGAAGTCTTATTTTGATGGCCTTAACGGCCAAGTTTCACATATGTATATTTGTATATGTAATATGTTCTATGAATTTTCGTTGTTAGCATAATAAGTCCTCACGTGTTAAGAGTGTTTCTGATGGCATGTATACGAATACACATAAGTACAGGTTGGTTCTCTCGGGCCTTATCGGCTACGGGTGCCAATCACGTCTCGATGGGATTCGGGGCATGACAAGAGCGTTTGTATACAATATGGGTATCATTGTTCTTGTTGTAATGCGTAGATCATTATTTTGATATTGTGGTAGCGTGCGGAGGCTTCTTGAAAGGGGAAGGCCCCGGAGTAGTGGACTTTCTCAAGCTTTCGGTGGCGTCCAGGTAGGCTAGGCTTACTTACTTCATAGATTGAGCTTTATTATGGTATTAGTGTAGTATTATACTAGCGATGGGTAGGTATGTACGACTGGGTTATTAGTTTGGTATTTTATGGGTTAAAGTTTGCTGGTTTGGGGCCTTTTGATAGAAATTGGCCCCGTTTTCCCTAGTAATGGTTAGACTGATACTTTAGGGCTAGTGTTGAGATATTCAAGACCTTGGGGATAGGATTTTAGGTCCTTAGACTAGTTTCGGGGTAGATGCTTGCCTTAGTTGGGATTTTTTGGGAATAGTAATGGGCCCCGCCAGCCCTCCCTTAGATCGAGAGACCTAATTAGCTCCTTGTAAAACTAAGAGTTCCCTATACATCCCCTTAGACTAAACCTTGAGTCTTAGGATGACTTAGTCCGTTCCATGAACTTCGGTTAGTTTTACCACCCCAGACAAAGTATCGTTTTGGCTTCTAGATCTATATAATTAGATTGTACGATTAATATTACTTCCCTTATTAATTTGACCGAAATACTTGGGGGTCTAGTTATTAAATGGATTTTAAGGAAAGTCATGACCTTGGGATATTTGGACACTTGGCTTATTTATTTAGTTTCGGTTCAAGTCCGGCAAATAGTTTCCCTGTTGTTGTTCATTATGTTGAGTTTATTTATGGTATATTTTTCACATGTCACATTTACTAGTTCCAATTCAAGTCCGGCATTCATGATCGGTATGTGGTACTTTATTATAATAGTACTATTCTCAGTTCCAGTTCACATTTATAGTATGAAGGGAGTTCCAGGTACGTTGTCACTTGCGGGCACATTTTTATCTTATTATTGTTGAAATTTCTTCCTTGTTTGCATCCATCGGTCTTATGGGGGATTGATTGGGTTATTCCTTACATGTTTGCACCTTCTGGGCTTATGGGGGTCCAGTTAGGTTGTAGTTAGACTGTATTTATTTATTCTTGCATATTTATTGCTTTATCTCGGTTCAGAGTAGTATTTTAGACATAGTCCTTATCCATGGATTTAGTTTACTTTCTCACATTTTATTATACTTTTATTATTATTTAGCTCAGTAGGCCGATGATGTCTACTGAGTACCCATTGCTTTGGGTACTCATACTACACTTCTGCATCTTTTTCCTGATGCAGATCCAAGTATGAGTTACCAACGCTGATGCTTCACTCGGGCTTGCTTTTGAAGATCCAAAGATAGGGTGAGCTTTCAGAGACGGAGCTAATTATCTCTCCTTCTGCTACTTTTGGACAGTCTTTACATTTCTGAGACTACCTGTATATTTGATACTATTTAGTACTCTATTTTGATTTAGTGGCTCTTGTACCGACCTTACTAGGTCATGGGATACTCTTTTGTACTTTTCTCCTTTCCAACACTATTGTATTTATGTTTTCTGCTTGTTATTCCTATTGCATGGTTACATTCTGTATTTTCCCATATCTTTCGCCATCTAGCCCATTACTTGTCATTCCGAGTTATGGCTTAGCTTACTTACTGTCGGGTTAAAGTAGATGCCATAATGACTTGAGAAATTGGGTCGTGACAAATGGTCCTCGATGCATTCGAGATTGATTTGGAAGAGTTTGAGACTCTTAGAGGCTTTAAAAGTCACTAGTTTGACTTCAGTCAATATTTTATGTTTTGAGCACCGAATGACGATTTAGTCAGTTTCATTAGATCTGGAATGTAGATTTTTGGTTAGTAGTGGGGTTGGTTCGGGTTCGGAACCTTTATTTTGCATTTCAACCCTTCGTTGGGAAAATAGTTAAATTAAGCTTTTAGGGGTCATGGGGGATAATTTGTTAAAAATGACTTCTTTTCAAAAATTCTACATTGCCATTGAGTCCGGAACATCGAAAATAGCCTAGTATCATATATGGTTTAGTTCTGTGGGGTCCGAAACAAATTTCAAGGGTCTGTTCGTAGATATTTCAACTTGCAAAAACTCAGCATTTGCTGATATCTGGTGTAGGTATATTTCCTTCTTCATGAATATGGAGAAAGATAGTATCCTTCATCGCGATAGGTAGGGGGGAGACGTGATCGCGAGGAGTTGTTGGATCGAGTTGAGCTTTTTTTCCTTCATCGCGAACGCGACAGGTTTGGGTCACCAGCCTTCCGAACGCGAAGGGCTGGCCACGGACACAAAGGAAAAGTTATTGGCCTGGTCAATGTTGACCCTTACAAAAGTGAAGGGTTGACAACGTTCACGAGGTACTGTTCACAGAATAATATAGATACTTAATTTTCACGATTTTCTTCTAATTTTGAACCATGGAGCTTCGGGTTAAGGCAATTTTTACGGTTTTCTCCACCATTCTTGCTTGGGTGAGCTTTGAACTCATCTTTCCAGTATTTTCTAGTGATTATATCTTTGAAAATACCTTTTAATCATGATTTCAAACTAGAATTTGAGAGTTTTTGCCGGTAAACTCTTAAACTGGTTTTTATTCGATTTGAGACTCGTTTTAAACTTATTTTTGCATGGGTTTTCAACTATAGACTCCTATAATCTTGACGAACATGTTTCTAATATAAAATTTCAGTTTTAACCCCTTTTATTTTTTAACCCATTTTTCGAACCCGTCTTAAATATAGTCGATATGGGTATGTTTAGCTTCCTTTTAATGCATAGATTATATATTTGATGGTTTTAGCTCATTCTGAGACCGTTCGAAGGGGAAAGGTTCTACGTTGAAGGTTCTAGGCTCGAATTTCGGCACTTTGAGGTAGGTTATGACTTAACTTTCTTCAGACTGGGTTGAGTAGTTAACGTTCATGTAAAACATGCTATGGGTTGGGGAATTAACCATGGGAAATCATATTTTGGGATTATTATTATTATCGTGTGCCCGTGTGGAGGCTTATATGCATATTGTTGTTGACTTGAGATATCATATATTCTGTGTTGCTCGTGTCAGGGCTTTATTTGACATCATAGACCTTATTTGTGCATTAATTGCCTCTATCATTATTTATATACCCGAGCGAGGGGTTTGAAATGATATTATTGATGTCTTACATGACTAGTTATTCCAGTGGTGATGAGTGAGGGCTGATATCATGAGTTATTGACATATTGAGTTTATTCTGAGCTCACTTACACATGTATTGAATTGATTATCATCTTCATTGTCGCGCCCCATTTTTCTAGCGAAAAGCGGGATTCAACGTGACTAATCTATTTAGGATTAATTAGAGTGAAGAGTCGCCACCTAACGAATTAAGGTGAGTTAGGGCACCATTCTAGACTAATTACGAACTTATTTTAATAGTCTACATCAATCAGTAATACGGGTAAGGGTTCAGGTTACCTCGAAAGAAAGGTGTTAGGCACCTTTCAAGGTCCATAAATATGGGTCCCAGCTGAACTCATATGTTACGTGGGGATCATACGTGATAAGCAAAGGTCTATTTACCTTATTAATCTAATATCAACTAAGTGATGTAATAAAGAACACTTTCAACTAGTGTAAATATCCTACAAAGAATGAAAATTACAAGAGATGCGAGACTAAGCTTTTACGACATGTAAATAATAAGTGAAAAGTACCATAATTTGTGTATTCTTCGTCTTCCTCGGATTACAGACTCTGATGAACTCCTTTGCTTTGTAGTATATCCAGTAAAGAAAACATTCAAACTTAAATTAAAATAAAAATAAACTACAAATAATCAGAGACGTGTTAGTAAGATGTGCCGCCTTAATTTGGTGGTAAATTTAATGTAAAAGATAAACAAATTGGTAACACATAAAGTTATTATTGAGAGAGGGAGAGAGAGAGAGAGAGAGAGAGAGAGAGCGGGATCAGGGTATGACACGGCTGAACGGGCCCAATGTGATGTTACTCCCTCTATTCCAATTTTTATGTCGACTCTCTTAAACGTCTTAAGACAAGACGAAAGAAATTCTTAAAAAAAAAAACTTATTTAAGAGTATTAAATAAAATATTTTAGCATTTAAAAGTCATGTAAAATAAAAATATGTAGGTATAATATATAAATTGTACCTAAGCATACGGATAATTTAGTATAGTAATAAAAAATTGTCAAACCTTTGAGACTTTTAAAAGGGTGACATATAAAATAAGAAAAAAAGGGAGCCTGTCTTTTTGTCATATTTTCCCAAAACGTTACTGATCCCCGATGGGGTGACGACTCCATTTGAGCCCTACTTCAAGGGTTGACTCTTTCACTCTCATGGTTGGACTCCCAGTGATGACATTTCATTGTAGTGTACATGTAAAAAAAATATATTCAAAGGGGGGGAGGGTGAGAGTATGTCTGTTCTTATGGTTTAACTAATTAAACAGAAATTAAGTGATAAAGTAATAAGGACTTTTAACTGAATCAAGCACATAAAAATGAAAAAGTATTTTAAGTTAAGTTAATCAAATGCCAATAATTTTAATATTCATGACTTAACACCAAAACTAGTTAATACTACAAACACAAGACAAGGAATCAAGAGGAAACTCATTTAAGACTTGAAAGTAAACATAGGCTCTTAAAACAGGTGATAAGAACGTGATGATTAAGAATGGCTATTATGCAATTAAGGCTAAATATGTATCTTTATTTGGAGATAAAACCATGATGCAACTTGTTTTATTTTTTCGAGAGTATAAGGCATACAAATTGAACTTTTAACTATAAAGTAAATTAATGGGAAGTTTTGGTTCAGTGATTCAAAGAGCTAACTGGATACACATTTATAATAGAACTTAACTCTAATTTTAACTCAAATAATGGTGCTTAAAATTTTGAATGAAATACTAGAATCCGTTTCACTCTAAAATCATTGAAGAAACTAATGAACTTTATCTTAAGATTAACATAAATGGCATGGAACACTAAAAGTCTGCTACAAAGTGACAAAATTAAACTACATACTTTCAAATGCACAAACGAAGCAATAGGGAGCCCATATGGATGGCAAAACACGACCAACGTATATACTACCAACGCGAGTAGATATATATACACCAATTCACAAACTCTTCATGCTAGACTAGTTCAGCACACAAAGTCAACATGTGTATATGATAATATTAAATTAGCATTTCAATGATAGAGAAAGGACCTTTATGGCTGACTTTTTTAGCTAAAAACATCTGCTATTGTGGTATGGTGAAAATACACTTTTTGAGATTCTCAACGAGCCTTGAACACCGGCTAGAGCTTTGAGTGACAACTTTGAGCAGTACTTTGGGTTGTTTCACCATGGAAACCAGAAGAGACGATGAGGTTATTGAGGATCTAAGAATGTTACGATGTAGTTCTTTTTGCAGATTGTTTTTGGCACTTTCATGGGTGCTTTTCGATAAAGATGAAAGAAGAGCTATGGATATTTTAAGACTATGGATGGTGGCTGCTTAGCCATGATATGGAGATGAAAGAGCAGTGATGATTTTTGGTGGGCTTACATAGCGTTTGGTGGCGGCGGGAGATGTGACTAAGAGCTAACTTTCCTCGATTCCCCTGGAATGAAAATGGTCCAGCTCTTCTTCAGGGAAAGAGATTAAAATGATGGTTTCTATGGTGATATTCTCTACTAAGTGTGTCCCCCTTATTCCTCCATTCATACCATGTATATGTAGGAAGAAAAAGAAAAACAAAAGGAACCTTAGGTGAAGTAAGAAAAAAATTAATTTGAGTGATTTTAGGAAAAAAAAAAGTAGAAGATTTTCTGAGCTTGTGTGATATGGAAAAAAATATATTTTTGAGAGGGATGGAAGGAAAGTGATATTTTCTCACAGAAAAGAAATTCAATAATCTAAATAGGCAAGAAAAGGATTTTGAAATAAGAATTTTAATTTGGGGTGAAATTGGGGAAAATAATATTCCTCACCCTAAAAAAAAGGATTTTACTAATATGGAGGGAGTAAAATATAATAGGTAAAATTGATTTGAAATGATTTTTAGAGTAAAAATATTCTTCACAAGAAAGGAAAGACAATGAGGAGGATTTTCGTACTTATGAAGATTTGACAAAATTTGAATTTGAAATTTGAGTTTGTTTAGTACTAAATTAGTTTCTACCAAAAAATATATAAAATAACTACTAAATTACTAAGTGAAGGAAAATAATACTAAATTATTAAATCAATTATTATATTTTATATATAAAAAATAATTCACAATAAAAGAATAATAACTCTTAAAATATTTGATCAAAATACTTTTAAAAATAGAATAAAAGTGAAAAATATGAAAAGTTAAGTAAAGAATATGACATGATAAAAATAGTTAAAATAATAATCATATAATAATAGTAGTAGTAATAATAATAATAATACTTAAATAATGTGAATAGTATCTACTATCACAACTTTTGATAAAAATAAGTAAAAATACTGATTTGGCCTAGTAAACAAAATAGCGCTCGAATGAGTAAAATAACGTAAAGGATGGTCAAAATTGGGTGTCAACATTCATACTGATTTGTCGTGAGCATGAAATCCTCATTTTATACGATCATATTCATGAAATATTGATACTACTGAGGAACTCTGATTTTGAAAGAAAAAGCAACACTTTACAAAATCCTTGATCCATGAACAATAGCCGGAGAGGTGAATGAGACATATTATAGAACCTTGATCCGTGGACACTAGCCAAAGTGGTGAGTTAAGATATGAGTAAGTATACGGGTTGCGAACCTCCCATGGGTCATATCTGATGTGCTGAGGCTTGGAAGATGTATACATAAGTCCCATCATCATTATTGCATTGCATTGCATATACATCTTTTGTGTTTCCTTTTAAGTATCCATGACATGTATTAGTTTCCTTATATAAATTTCGTCTATAGATACTCCTTTCATTGTATATTATTGAACTGTTAGTGGAGGCAGTGTGAGCTATCGTTTGAGAACTTTTCTGTTTGTAGGTGACGTGGTCATAGTATCCTTTACTTGTATTTGTTTTCTACTTTACTCAGTCAGCCTATGATACCTACTGAGTACAAGTGGACTATACTCACCCCTATTATGCCCTTTTGGTGCAGATCCTATCTCGAGTATGAGACGCGTCAACTGATTTTGTGCTTTTTTGAGTTGATTATCGAGGTACTGGTGTGCCTCAGAGTTCTGGGTAGATTTTTGGATCTCTTTTTATCCTAGTTGTCTATATTTAACTTTTGGAGAAAGACTTTTTTATTTTCAGTATTCTGAGTTGTATTTAGATGCTCTTACACTTGTGACACTAATATCTTGGGGATTTTTTTATATTTCATTTGAGTCCCTGTTATTTATATGTTATGGCCTTACTTCATTCTAGAAGTTTTATATTTTGTTGGTTACCTTCTTATTATCAATTTTTCCCTTATCGTATGGGATTTGGCTTATCTACTAAGGCTGGGCTGAGGTAGGTTCCCTCATGACCTCAACTTTAGTGTCGTGACAAATTGGTATCTGAGCTCTACGTTCATCGGTCTCACAAGTGAAAGAGCAGAATGTCTAATAAAGTCTCGCGAATCGATACATTCACGTCTGTTTCTATCTTCGAGAGGCTATAGGACATCTTTAGCAAAATCTTCTTTAATTTGATTCCTTATCATGCGGGTTATTCATACCCAATGTTCTAAAATTGTATTTCATTCTTTTCTGTGTCGATGGTGAGGACTAGGTCAAGAGATGCTAGGGATTCTGAGCTAGCACCTGATGTAGCAGCCCTAGTTAGGGGGCGAGGTAGGGGTCATGGCCGACCCAGAGGTAGAGGACGGACACGAGGAGCTGCCCAGCTAGAGGATGTGCTAGGGAGGCCTCTCTCAAGCCTGAGGTTAAGTATGCTGAGGATGACTATCAGATAGTGGGTGCGAATCCAGCTCAGGTCCCACAAGGTTCAGTTGAAACCCCAGTACTACAGGATCTATTGATTCATCTCTTGAGCCGTTCGGATGGTGTTCCCCAGGCTGGTGTTCCTTTGAGTGTACTGGGTATTCCTCAGACTTTAGGATCAACTTCTTTTTATGGTATTTCGACTTTAGGGGTGCAACTATCTTCTGTGGTACCCCCACATGTGTATTCACTGCCTACTAGACTTACTATTCTTACAGTTACTTTGGGTACTGTGATGTCTTTTGATGATCAAAAGAGGTTCTAGACGTTTATTTTCTTGGCTCCTTCCAAGTTTAGTGGTGCTATTGGAGAGAATGCCTATGAGTTTCTGACTTCCTTCCAGGAGAGGTTGCATAACCTCAGATCCCTTGAGTCTCACGGTGTTGTGTATATGACTTATTAGTTGACCGATATGGCCAGACAGTGGTGTAGGTCTCTTTCTAGTTGTAGATTATTGGATTCACCTGCTATGACATGGACCCAATTTTTTGAAGTTTTTCTGGAGAGGTTCGTATCTTACAGTTTGAGAGATCAGATAAGAGATGAGTTTGATCACCTGGAGTAGGGCTGCATGTCTATTGCTGAGTGTGAGGCACACTTTTATGCTTTATCTGGATATTCCACCGCCAGTATCTCCACAAAGTCAGAGAGGATCATAAAGTTTGTCAAGAGATTTGAGGGCTCCTATCAGTTGGCTACAACCCAGATGGTAGTTTTTGGAGCTTCTTTTCAGAGTATCATAGAGCATTTTAAGTTGATTGAGTCGATTAGCCAGACCACTCAGGAAGGCGCCAAGAAGGTACGCCGGCAGGGTGAGTTTAGTAGACATATATCCTGAGGTAGGAATTTCTCAGGTAGAGGTTCCCGTGGTTATCATGGTAGGACAGTTCAAACATTTTTACTGGGATTAGATGGTCGACCTTCAGTTTCTACGGCTCCAGGTAGCCAGTTATCGGGTCATGCGGGTAGAGGCTCCAGTTTCAGTTCATCGAGCCAAAAAGGTCATTTTGGTTCTTCTAGGCCCCACAACTTAAGTCAGGTAGCAGAGTGTGTTATGTATACAAGAAGGTTGGTCATTTGGTAAGGGATTGTCCATGACGTGTATTTGGTGCTACCCAATAGGGTTCACACCTTCAACTTTGCCCTACTCCTATATCTATCATCAGAGGTAGTTCACAGAGTGGCAGGGGTAGTATTAGAGGTGCTCAAGGTAGATCTAGGGGAGCTTGTAGTGGAGGACGAGGGGTTGCTCAGTATGGGAGTGGACGTGGTCAGTGCTATGCTATACCTGGGAGACCTGAGGCAGCGGCCTCCAATGCAGTTATCATAGGTATCGTCCTGATTTGCCATTATTCTGCCTCCACGTTATTTGAACTTAGGTCTACATTCTTCTATGTGTCTATATATTTTACTATTGGTTTTGATGCTGCATATAAGTCTCTTACTGTGCCTATTCGTATTTCTACCTAGTAGGAGATTCTTTAATGGTGGATAGGGTGTACTGATCTTGTGTAGTGACCTTTGCGGGGCGTGAGACTTGGGTAAACTTGATCATCCTAAATATGCTTGACTTTGATGTTATCTTGGGTATGGATTGGTTAGCTCCCTATCATGCTATTTTGAATTGTTATGCCAAGACCGTGACTTTAACTACTCCGGGTGTGCCAAGGATAACTTGGAAGGGTACTCTTAATTCGTGTCTAAAGGGAGTTATATCTTTTCTACATGCTCGTCGTATGTTAGAAAAAGGATGTCAATCTTTCATGGTTTCATTCGCGATATTAGTGTTGCTTCAATACCTCCTTTGGATTCTGTTTGGGTTGTTAGGGAGTTTCAAGATGTGTTTTCTATAGATTTTCCTGATATGCCTCCTGATCTTGATGTCGTTTTTGCTATTGTTGTTAAGCTGGGAACCAAACCTATTTCTATTCCTCCCTTTAGGATGGCTCTGGCCGAGTTGAAGGAATTGAAAGAGCAGTTACAGGATTTGTTGAGTAAGGGTTTTATTAGACCTAGTGTGTCTCCTTGGGGTGCTCCTGTCTTGTTTGTGAAGAAGAAGGATGGTTCTATGTGCATGTGTATTGACTATCGGTAGTTGAACAATGTGACCATAAAAAATAAGTATCCTCTTCCTTGCATAGATGACTTATTTGACCAGGTTCAGGGTGCTTTGGTGTTTTCTAAGATTGACTTGAGATTCGAATATCACCAGTTGAGGATTAGAGCTTTGAATGTTCTGAAGATGGATTTTCGAACTCGGTACGATCATTATGATTTTTTGGTCATGTCCTTTGGGTTGACAAATGCCCTAGTAACTTTCATGGAGTTGATGAACCAAGTATTTCGATCGTATCTTGACTCCACTGTGGTTATATTTATAGATGACATCTTGGTTTATTCCAAGAATGAGTCTGACCATATGAGATATTTGAGGACTGTGCTTTAGAGGTTGTGAGATGAGAAGTTATATGCTAAGTTCTCCAAGTGCGAGTTCTTGTTGGATTCTATTTCTTTCTTGGGTCATGTAGGGACCAAGGATGGCATTATGGTCGATCAGGCCAACAAGATTGCTGTGATTCGTGATTGGGCTAGACCTACTTCTCCTACCAAGATTAAGTTGACTTAGAAGAAGATTATTTTTTAATGGTTGGATCCTTGTGATGCGAGCTTTTAAATGCTCAAGGAGTTGTTGACTTCGACTCCTATCTTGACTTTGCCCAAGGAGGGCATGGGATTTATCATATTTTGTGATGCTTTCGGAGTTGGATTGGGAGCTGTGTTGATGCAGGAGGGTAAGGTGGGTTCTTATGCTTCTCGTCAATTGAAACTCATGAGAAGAATTACCCTACCCATGATTTGGAGTTGGCCGCAGTTGTGTTTATGTTGAAGTTGTGGCGACATTACCTATATAGAGTCCATTATTAGAATTTCTCATCATCATAGCCTTCAGTATTTCTTAACCCAACGGGATCTTAATATGAGACAACGACATCAGCTTGAGTTGCTTAAGGATTATGATCTCACTATTTTTTATCATCCGAGCAAGACTAATGTTGTTGCGGATGCCTTGAGCTGGAAGGCGATGAGTATGGGGAGTTTAGCTCATCTTTTAACCTAGGAGAGACCTTTAGCCTTGGACGTCCAGTCCTTAGCTAACCGATTAGTTAGGCTTGATATTTCAACACCGGGGCATATGTTAGCTTTTGTGGAGGCTAGATCTTCCTTGATGGAGAAGATTCGAGCTCATCAGTTTGATGATGAGAGATTAAGGGTGATTTATGATAGAGTTTTGAGTAGTGAGGCCAAGGTAACATCTCTTGATTCTGATGGTGTTTTTAGGATTAGTGGCCGAGTTTATGTGCTGAGGGTTGGTCAATGGGTTAGATTGATATTGGAGGAGGTACATTATTCTAGATATTCCATTCACCCAGGAGCGACTAAGATGTATCATGACCTACAACAGTATTTCTGGTGGGGTGGCATGAAGAAGGACATAGTGGAGTTCGTGGATAAGTGTCTTAATCGCCAACAGGTGAAGTATGAGCTTCAGCGACCAGATGGTACTATGCAGAGGATGCCCATTCTCTAGTGGAAGTGGGAGCGGATCACCTTGGATTTCATAGTTGGCCTTCTCCCGACCTTGGGGAAGTTTGACTCTGTTTGGGTGATTGTGGATCGATTGACCAAATCAGCGCATTTCATTCCAGTAAAAACAAATTATAATGCGGAGAAGTTGGCCAAGATCTATATTAGAGAGATTGTTCATCTGCATGGTGTATCGATATCTATTGTATCTGATAGAGGTGCCCAGTTTACCTCGAGTGTTTCGTGTACAATTCAGAGTGAGTTGGGTACTCAACTTGAGTTGAGCACATATTTTCATCCTCAGATGGATGGTCAGTCTGAGAGGACTATTCAGGTGCTAGAAGACATGCTCCGAGCATCTGTCATGGACTTTGGAGGTCATTAGGATTAGTATTTGCCCCTAGCGGAGTTCGCCTACCACAACAATTACCATTCCAGCATTCAGATGGCTCTTTTTGAGGCTTTTATGGGCGGAGGTGTAGATCCCCTGTGGGATGGTTTGACTCATTCGAGGCGAGCCCTTGGAGTACAAATTTGTTGAGGGATTCGATGGATCGAGTGAGACTGATTCAGGAGAGGCTATTGGCTGCCTAGAGTAGACAGAAGATTTATACTGATCGTCGAGCCTGCAATGTATCATTCATGATTGGAGATCGAGTTCTATTGAAGGTTTCACCCATGAAGGGTGTGATGAGATTCGGGAAGAAAGGAAAGATTAGTCTGAGGTTCATTGGCCCTTTCGAGATCCTTGAGAAGTATGGTGATATGACGTATAGGCTAGCTTTGCCTCCACATCTTTCAGCTGTTCATCCTATGTTCCACTTTTCCATGTTGAAGAGATACCATCCAGCTGATGCCCATGTGATTCGATGGGATTTTGTTGTACTAGACCATGATTTATCCTTTGATGAGGGGCCTATTGCTATCCTAGACAGACAGACTAAGAAATTGAGGTATAAGTGTATTGATTCAGTGAAGGTCCAGTAAAGACATCACCCCATTGAGGAGGCTACTTGGTAGGTCGAGCATAATATGAGACGTAGATACCCCCAGCTCTTTACCGCTTTAGGTACTTATTTACTTTTTAGTTTGAGGACAAACTAGTATTTTAGTAGTGGATAATGTAACAACCTGAAGTGTGAAATTTTCCTTTTTATGTGTTTTGACTATTTTTTCCTTCCCCATAGTTGTCACATGTTGTTTATGAGGTGTGGAGATGGTTGGCACGGTCCCCGATGTATTCGGGAATGATTTGGAAGAGTTTGAAACTCTTAGAGGCTTTAAAAGCCACTAGTTTGACTTCGGTCAACATTTTGTGTTTCGAGCATCGGATGATGATTTGGTCTGTTTCATTAGATCCGAAATATCGATTTTTGGTTAGTAGCAGGGTTGGTTCTGGTTCAGAACTTTTATTTTGCATTTCAATCCTTCGTTCGAAAAATAGTTAAATTAAGCTTTTAGGGGTCCTAAGAGCTAATTTATTGAAAACGGCTTCCTTTCAAAAATACGAAATTTCCATTGAGTCCGAAATGTTGAAAATATCCTAGTAGCATATATGGTTTAGTTCTGTGAGATCCCGGATAAATCTGAGGGTCCCTTAGGAGACATTTCAACTTATAAAAACTCAACATTTGCTGATATCTGGTGCAGGTATATTTCCTTCTTCGGGAATGTGGGCCTCTGGCCACGAACACGCAGAAGTATATTATCCTTAATCACGATTGTGATGGGGAAGAAACGATCGTGAAGAGTACTCAAATCGGGTCAGGATTTTTTTCCTTCATCGCGAACGCGATTGGAACGTCGAAAATGCGATGGGTCCGGATCACCAGCCTATGTGAACACAAAGGGCTGGCCGCGAATATGAAGGCCAACTTATTGGCCTGGTCAGCGTTGATCCTCGCGAACGCGAAGGGTTGACCGCATTCACGAGGTACTGTTCACAGAACAGTATAAATACTCCATTTTCATGATTTCTTTCACTTTTGGATCTTGGAGTTTCGGGTTAAGGCAATTTTTAGGGTTTTCTCCACCATAATTGCTTGGGTAAGCTCCTAACTCATCTTTCTTTTATTTCTTAGTGATTATATCCTCAAAAATACCTTTTAATCATGATTTCAAACTAGAATTTGGGGATTTTACCAGTAAACTCTTAAAGAGGTTTTTCTTTGATTTGAGCCTCATTTTAAACTCGTTTTCACTTGGGTTTTCAACTGTATACTCCTATAATCTCGGATAACATGTTTCTAATATAAAATTTTGAATTTACCCTTTTTATTTTTGAACCCATTTTTCGAGCAAGTTTTGGAGCCGTCTTAAATATAGTCGATATGGGTATCGTTAGCTTACTTTTATCACATAGATTATATATTTCATGGTCTTAGCTCATTCCAAGACCGTTAGAAAGGGAAAGGCTCTGCGTTGAAGGTTATAGGCTCGGATTTTGGTACTTTGAGGTAGGTTATGACTTAACTTTCTTCAGACTGGGCTGAGTAGTTAACGTACATGTAAAGCATGCTATGGGTTAGGGAATTAACTATGGGAAATCATATTTTGGGATTATTATTATTATCGTGTGCCCGTGTGGGGGCTTATATGCATATTGTTGTTGACTTGAGATATCATATATTGCGTGTTCCCCGTGTGGGGGCTTTATTTGACATCATAGACCTTATTTGTGCATTAATTGCCTCTATCATGATTTATATACCCGAGCGAGGGGTTTGAAATGATATTATTGATGTCTTACATGACTAGTTATTCCAGTGGTGTCGAGTGAGGGCTGATATCATGAATTGTTGACATGTTAAGTTAATTCTGAGCTCACTTACACTTGTATTGAATTGATTATCATATTCATACTAATTTACCGTGAGCATGACGTCCTCATTTTATACGTGCACATTCATGAGATATTGGTACTACTGAGGAACTCTGATTTTGAAAGAAAAAGCAACACTTTACAAAATCCTTGATCCGTGAACAATAGCCGGAGAGGTGAATGAGACATATTATAGAATCTTGATCTCTGGACACTATCCAAAGAGGTGAGTTGAGATATGAGTAAGTATACGGGTTACGAACCCCCCCATGGGTCATATCTGATGTGATGAGGCTTGAAAGATGTATACATAAGTCCCATCATCATTATTGCATTGCATTGCATATACATCTTTTGTGTTTCCTTTTAAGTATCCATGACATGCATTAGTTTCCTTATATATATTCCATGTGTAGATACTCCTTTCGTTGTATATTATAGAACTTTTAATGGAGACAGTGTGAGCTACCGTTTGGGAACTTTTCTGTTTGCAGGTGACGTGCTCATAGTATCCTTTACTTGTATTTGTTTTCTACTTTACTCAGTCGGTCTATGATACCTATTGAGTACAAGTGGACCGTACTCACCCCTATTGTACCCTTTCGGTGCAGATTCTAGCTCGAGTACGAGACGCGATAACTGATTTCGTGCTTTTCAGAGGTGATTGTAGAGGTACTGGTGCGCCTCAGAGTTCGAGGCAGATTTCTAGACCTCTTCTTATCCTAGCTGTCTTTATTTACCTTTTGGAGACAGACTTATGTATTTTCAGTGTTCTGAGTTGTATTTAGATGCTCTTACACTTGTGATACTTATATCTTGGGGATTTTTTTAATATTTCATTCGAGTCCCTGTTATTTACATGTTATGACCTTAATTCGTTCTAGAAATCTCGTATTTTGTGGGTTACCTTCTTATTATCAATTTTTCCCTTATCGTATGGGATTTGACTTATCTACTAAGGCTGGGCCGAGGTAGGTGTCATCATGACTTCAACTTTAGGGTCGTGACACATATTTAGCTAGATGAATAAAAAAAATCATGTCATGCAAAAATTCTCAGACAAATAGACACTTATAGGATAAAGTATAAACTAAAATATTAATGAAAAAGATAAATTCAAACAGTATATATATTTAATTCCGAATTTTATTGATATGACTAAAATATTAAAGATTACCTTAAAGGCTAACTAATAATCAAAACAATCAATTATGAAGGATTAAAGGAGTCCAACTACTAATATAATAGATTTTTCTTTTTGTTTCTGAAGCGTAAAAATTAATTAATTATTTTTATTGAATTTAACTCTTAATATATTTAAAGAAAAGTTTCAATATTTAAATGTTATATGTTCACTAACATCAAACTTCAGCCTACGTTTTATCATATTCCAACTAAAAAGAATAATGGTTACAACAAAGTCTAAGAATTTTTGTTGAGCAGCTTCATAGATTTTAAACAATTTCTTTATGTCAAATAAACTCCATAGCAGTAGCAACAACAATAACATATTTGGTGAAATCACATAAATAAAGTTCGAAGAAGATAGAGTGTACGCAGACTTTAAGACTAAAATAATGCCGTGGCAATTTACTCAAATTACAAAATTTAATCTAACTTCCACATAGAGTGAACAAATTCATATTTTAACAAAGAGCAAAAATTAACAAAAACCACTATATCCATAATCCCCCTCCCCCCCTCTAAAAAAATAGTAATAAAAAAAAAAAAAATTAACTCGGGAATAAGTTGATAACCAACCTGCTAATTTCAAGTTCCTCCTTATAGCATCAAAACACAGTAGGACGTGAATTTCGCTATTGATATCAAAAGTAAAAATTATATTGGTATGGATGCACGAAAACATATTCTAAATAATAAAGCTACATTATATACGAACATAATAATATAACACAGCTATTTATAACAAAATAACAATAATAAAAAGAATTATAATAAAGTTGAAGAAGAACCAATATCAATGGCGAAGGGAAAACAATAAAGTAGAAGAAGAACTAATATTGATGGCGAAGACAAAACAAATATTTAAATTTCCATGTTATGCAATTGAATTTTGAAGGAAAAAAAAAATATCTTGAAGAAAAAAAAGTGCAGAATTCATCGAAGAAAAAAAAGTGTCCGAGATTAGAAGCATACCTCGAGGATTTTGTGATGTTGGTATTTTTCTATCTCTATATATAAGACAGTCCTAAATAAGGAAAAATTAATATATAATATTAGTTAGTTTGAAATTCCTAAATTACATAACTCAAATAAGAAAAAATTAATACATTATTTTAGTTGGTTTCAAACCCCTAATTATTAGGGAAATAATTAAATTACCACAAATTTTTTTACCAAACTAAAAGGACACGTGAAAGACAAATTTAATAACATATTTAGTTGATTTTAATATATTATTTGTCAATATTAGAATAATAATAAGTTTTTTACTCATTTTATTATTCTTTTTTTCCTTTTTGAATTTTTTTCAATTTTAACTTCTTCTTTAATAGGAAGTTAGTTATTAACGTGTTTTTTTTAGCCGAAAAAAAAAAGTGTACTTCTTTTTCAATTTTTCCTCCTCCACTATATTTTATGACTCCATAATTATTAATTTTCTTAATAATTCTTATCATATATTTTAGTATTCTTTAATCTGTAAAACTTACCATATATTTTAGGACTCTTTACTTTAAAATATAATAAATATAATTAAATAATATTTTTTTTAAAAAAAGTGAAAAAAACGATTTTGACTTATTTACTTATTTTATTATTCTTTTTTTCCTTTTTGAACTCTTCTCAATTTTAACTTCTTCTTTAATTAGGAAGTTAGTTATTAACGTGTTTTTTTTTTTAGCCGAAAAAAATGTGTACTTGTTTCTCAATTTTTCCTCCTCCTCTATATTTTAGAACTCCATAATTATTAATTTTCTTAATAATTCTTACCATATATTTTAGTACTCCTTAATTGGTAAAACTTACCATATATTTTAGGACTCTTTACTTTAAAATATAATAAATATAATTAAATAACATTTTTAAAAAAAAAGTGAAACGACAATTTTGTCTATTGCAGAATGTTTTAATGAAGGGAAAAAAGTTCGAATAACTTTTCTGAGGGTCGTTACACTTTTAATATACTAGTTTAGTGTACATGCGTTGCACGTGAGATTTACGTTTATAAAAAGAAGTGCATAAAATAGAGAATAAGATGAATTATGTGTATTATTAATTAACGTTGATATAGATGTAACATTTATTTTTAAAAAATATAACTGTTATTGTACTACATTAGTTGGGGTTGTGGTCAAATCTCAGGGTTAGTGTTAGGTCCAGCTCCAGGGTCAGATCTTGGTTTGAAAGTGTCACGACCCAATTTTTGGAGTCATGATGGCGCCTATCATAACCCACCAATAGGCAAGCCAAACCCTAGCCCGGAGTGACAAACAACGGGCTAACGGGCGGAATCTCATAAAACAGAGAAGTAAGACAGAATCAGAATATGTATATACACCAAGATTGAGAAGGAAGAGGACAGTATATAAAGTCAAGAACCCTTCCCAAGACCTGGTGAGGTCAGTACAGGAGCCACTACTAAACATACCCAAAATACAAGACAGAAACCAAATATGTATAACAAGTACAACAGTCTCGATAGCAAAAGACTATACAATAGAAGAAGGAGTAGGATCTGCCTCGGACGTCAGTAAGCCCACCCTGCTCCGGAACCACTGCTGAGAAGAGTGTAACGTCAAAACTGTCGGCTAGTGCCAGGATCTGCATTGGGGAAAAAGATGCAGAAGTGCAGTATGAGTACCGGGGCAACGGGTACTCAGTAGGCATCATCGGTCGACTGAGCTCAATGTAATACAAACAAGCTAAAATGCGAGGGTGCATGCTAAGTCCGGGTTATAAGTAATAAATACATAAATAACTACTGAGGCGTACAGATACGCTCAAGAGAAAAATAAATGCGATACTGAATAACGAGTAATAAATGCATAAGTAACACACAAGTCAAACATAACCTATCTGGGCCCCCATAAACCCGATAGGCACACGAAAGAAAACAATAACCCGGCCTGGCCCCCATAAACCGGCGGGACACACAAGAATAATAAATGCATGGTCACCTGTGTCTCGAAGCTGTGTCAGTATCCAGTAACCACAATAGCCAAAAGGGGTGCACCGGGCTTGAACCGACACCAATGGGTAATAACAAGAGGCCAGACGCCGGAGTTGAACCGGAAGCAGTGGGTAATAACAAGAGGCCACATATATATATCATATCTGTCGGACTCGAACCGGAACTCATAATACTCCAGTATCATAATCACGGTATCCAGTACCAAAACTCTCCAATCATATCATAACCAGATGCCGGACTCGAACCGGAACTCATAATAATCAGTGGCCGGACTAGAACCAAAACTCATAGTGTATCACAATCCGGGGCCGGACTCGAATCGGAACACCCAATAGTCAATAACCAAAATCATCATACCTGAATCAGTAGCCGGACTCGAACCGAAACTCATCATATCCAGTAACCAGAACAGAATCAAATGTCATATCATATCAAATAAACGGGGAACGCCCTAGTGCCAAGTCAATACTAGTATATAGGTACAGAAGCTAACTCCACAACATGCTACAAGTCAATCTCGGGGTCCTTCTAGGTCAACTAACAACTATAAAAATATGTATATACAAGTCTGGGTATACATTATAAGTCATGGAAAGACGGTTCAGCGTTCTAAGTCAAACTAGCCGACCCCAATCAAATACAGTGCTATCAGGGACGAACAAAGCTAAACAGGCCAACCGGGTATAATCGGGGTGACTCAATCCCGTCATAACCCTAATAGTCATATAGGTCTTATCTAAGCCCAAAGATGTCAAAGTTTCGACAAGTCAACAAAAAGGGTAACGGGGCTCCCTATCGGGTCCCAAAAACCAGGTCTGGTTATACTTGTCTAAGTCTGGGCTAAGTCTGTCTAAGCCTAGACTAAGGTCCAACAATAACATTCCCAGACTAGCAACAACAACAACAATACTATCCGACCCCAAATAGGTCATCTGTGGGGTACCACGAGGATAACGGGCCTGGAATATATCCGAATAGCCCTATCCGGCCTAGAAGGCCTAAATCATAGCAAACCACCACCACCAAGTCTATAATACCAGCCCACAATACCATCAAAATAGCATACATATATCACACCTAAGCCCAGTCTAAGTGTAAAGGAAGGTAAACCTAGCCTACCTGGACGCCGCCGAACGCCTGTTAAAGCCAGCTAAATAGGAGCCTTCCCCTTTCGAGAGGCCTCTGACTGCTGCCAAGCAAAATAAAAACGATTACACGTCCACAAACACTTTCCCACTGAAATCCGAGCTTGAATAACTTAATGTAGATAATTAATTTCTTTCGGTAGACAATAGAACGTTGAAAGTAATTTTTTTTCCACCAAAAATCTCATAAATTCATGTCCCTCTCTCTATATATGTGTATATAGGTATAACATAACAAATATTGTATTAATTATTCAAATGAAATTAACTCAACAAATTACGATGTGGATAGAAATCAAGAAAAGTGTAACAATATTGGATATATACACATATATATAAGGAGAATGGTTGGAAAAATTAATAATTATCAAAAAAATCAAAGCTATGTCATCTATTAAAGAGTGCCACCTATGGATAAAATTGTTGTTGCCCTCTCCTTGCTGTTACACGTGGAGGTGGAGGTGTCCACCCCACTCCACTAAAATCATTTATTTTTTTATTCGGATATTGCATAGGTCCGTGATAAAATAAATATAACTTTTTGAATATATCATAATTAATAGAAAATTATTACTAACAAAACCTCTATAAAATAATATTATTATTTTAACATATTTAAATTCACTATCTCTGCTTTAATTATTAATAGGTTATAAAATTATTATAAAATAGTATAGATATATCATAACTAAAGAATTTTATAAATTTCAAAAATATTTTCAAAAGATAATTAACTATGTCATTTTACCAAATTTTAATTTAATTTAATATTTTACAACGTGCTCGGTCTAAATAATATTCTCAAACGAACTGCCCGGGAACCGAACTGTCAGTCCCAGCAAGTCATAAATAACTTGGGGCAGTTATAAAAAAGCTCTAAATGCTTAAACACATGAAAACGAAGGAAATGACCGGGAAGGTCATTACAATATCCACTACTAAGAAGGACTTTCGTCCGCGAAAGTCAAAAATAAGCACATACCTGAAGACGTGAACAGGTAGGGATACTGGGATCGCATATCACGTTCAAGCTCCCAAGTAGCCTTCTCAACCGGACGGTGATGCCACTGTACCTTAACCACTGGAATATCCCGGGAGCATAACCGTCTGACATCTCTAGCTAAAATGGACACAGGCTCCTCCACAAATGTTAGTTTCTCGTCTAACTGAACCGAGTCCCACTGAAGTACATGTGACTCATCTAGAATGTATTGTCGTAGCATAGAAACATGAAATACTGGGTGGATAGCTGAAAATGCCGGAGGTAAAGCTAACACATAAGCCACCTCTTCAACTGTCCGCAAAATCTCAAAGGGTCCAATATATCTGGGGCTAAGCTTACCCTTCCTACCAAACCGCATTACGCCCTTCATGGGCGATACTCGTAAGAAGACCCTGTCACCCACCCTGAATTTCAATGGACGACGTCTACGGTCAGCATAACTGCTCTGTCTACTCTGAGCTGCCCGCAGCCTATCTTGAATCGCTCGAACTCGGTCCAAAGATTCTCGGAGCAAATCTGTGCCACGAGGACTGACTTCTGAAGTTTCGAACCAGCCAACTGGAGATCGACACTGTCTGCCATATAAAGCCTCAAACGGAGCCATTTGAATGCTGGAGTGGAAGCTATTATTATACGTAAACTCTGCCAAAGGTAAGAACTGATCCCACTGACCCCCAAAGTCCAACACACAAGCGCGGAGCATATCTTCTAATACCTGAATCATCCGCTCTGACTGCCCATCGGTTTGAGGATGAAATGCAGTGCTGAGGTCCACCTGGGTACCCAACTCTTCCTGGAAAGTCTTCCAGAAACTGGAGGTAAACTGAGACCCTCGGTCTGAGATAATAGATATTGGCACTCCATGTAGGCGAACCACCTCCTGAATATATACACGAGCTAATCTCTCAGCACTGTAGGAAACTCGAACAGGGATAAAGTGTGCAGACTTAGTCAACCGATCTACAATAACCCCAATACTATCAAAACCATGGGAGGTGCGAGGCAGTCCAACAATAAAATCCATAGTGACCCGCTCCCATTTCCACTCTGGAATGGGCAATTGCTGAAGCATTCCACCAGGTCTCTGGTGCTCGGCCTTTACCTGCTGATAACAAAGGCATCGGGCTACAAACCCTGCTATATTTCTCCCCATACCACTCCACCAATAGTGCTGTCTCAGATCTCTATACATTTTAGCTGTCCCGGGGCGAATAGAATATCTAGAACTGTGAGCCTCACGCAAAATCAACTGAATTAAATCTTCAACCCTCGAAACACAAATACGACCGTCAAACCTCAGAACACCATCAGAACCCAAGGTAGCTCTCTCAGACTCACCCCTCAATACCTGATCTCGAATTCTACGGAGACCACTATCCTCAAATTGACGACTCTGAATCTGCTCTAGCAAAGTAGATCTCGCACCAACATAAGCGATAACCCTCCTGGGGTCAGAAATATCCAAATGCGCCATCGAGTTAGATAAGGACTGAATATCCGAAGCCAACGGCCGCTGAGAGACTGGAATGAAGGCTAAGCTACCCATACTCACTGCCTTCCGACTCAAGGCGTCCGCTACCACATTCGCCTTGCCCGGATGATAGAGAATAGAGATATCATAGTCTTTTAGCAACTCAATCCACCTACGCTGCCTCGAATTAAGATCCCTCTGAGTCATAATATGCTGAAGACTGCAGTGGTCTATAAAGATCTCACAATGAACACCGTAGAGATAATGCCTCCAAATCCGTAGTGCAAACACAACCGCTGCTAACTCTAAATCATGAGTGGGATAGTTACGCTCGTGCACCTTCAGCTGCCTCGATGTATAAACAATAACACGGCCCTGTTGCATCAGAACACATCCCAAACCAATACCAGATGCATCACAATACACGGTAAAACCCTCACTCTCAACTGGAAGAGTCAACACAGGGGCAGAAGTAAGTCGATCCTTGAGCTTCAAAAAGCTTGCCTCACAATCCTCAGACCACTGAAATGGAACCTCCTTCCTGGTCAGTCTGGTCATAGGAGATGCAATAGACAAGAAGCCCTCAACAAATTGCCTATAGTATCCTGCCAACCCAACAAAGCTGCGAATCTCGGTAGGTGACGTGGGCCTAGCCCAACCTCGAATAGACTCAATCTTCGCTGGGTCTACCATGATACTGTGTCTGGACACAACATGGCCCAAGAAAGCTACAGACTGAAGCCAGAACTCACACTTTGAGAACTTGGCATACAACCGATGATCTCTCAAAGTGTGGAGCACAATCCTCAAATGCTGCTCATGCTCCTCGTTACTCCTCGAATAAACCAAGATGTCGTCAATAAACACAATCACAAAGAAGTCCAAGTATGGCCTGAATACACGATTCATCAAATCCATGAAAGCTGCTGGGGCATTAGTCAATCCAAAAGACATCACCAGGAACTCATAATGGCCGTACCGAGTCCTGAAGGCTGTCCTTGGGATGTCCTCAGCCCTAACTCTCAACTGATGGTATCCAGATCTCAAATCTATTTTTGAGAATACCGCTGCACCCTGAAGTTGATCAAACAAATCATCGATACGAGGCATAGGATACTTATTCTTCACAGTTACCTTATTCAACTGCCTGTAATCAATACACATGCGCATAGATCCATCTTTCTTCTTTACAAACAGAACTGGAGCACCCCACGGAGACACACTCGGCCTGATAAAACCCTTCCCCAGAAGGTCCTGGAGCTGAGTACTCAACTCTCTCAATTCAGCAGGAGCCATACGATAAGGAGCTATAGAAATAGGTCGGGTGCCCGGCTCAAGGTCAATAATGAACTCTATATCACGCTCAGGAGGAAGGCCAGGTAAGTCAGTCGGGAATACATCAGGAAACTCACGAACAACCGGGACGGAGTCAAGTGATGGACTCTCAATGCTAGCATCCCGAACATAAGCAAGGAATGAATCACATCCCCTCGACATTAATCTACGAGCACGAACATATGAGATAATCCCTGTCGGTGTGCGGCTAACAAAACCCTGCCACACCACCGGGGGTACACCAGGCATGGCTAAGGTAACGGTCTTGGTAAAGCAATCCAAGACTGCATGATGAAAAGACAACCAGTCCATGCCCAGAATCACATCAAAGTCTACCATGGCCAATACAATAAAATCAACCTGAGTCTCAAACTCCTGAATAGTCACCAGACATGATCTATATACCCGATCCACTACTAAGGAATCACCAACGGGGGTAGATATACATAAGGGTACAGATAATAACTCAGAACATAAATCCAACCGTGGTGCATAATAAGTAGATACATAAGAAAACGTGGATTTGGGATCAAATAATGCAGAAGCTGGCTGATGGCATACGAAAATCATACCTGTAGTCACCGCATCCGAAGCCTCAGCCTCCGTCCTAGCCGGCACAACATACAATTGACGCTGACTACTACTAGTCTGAGTACCAACCTGACTACCAGTCTGACCTCCCTGCGCTCTACCTCGAGAACCCTGGGGACCACCCCGACGACCCTGTACACTACCTCTACCTGCTGGCGGTATAGATCTGATGGGCTGTGCCATCTGATCTGAAGGCTTAATCGCCATGCACTGAGGACATTCATGCGCTAAATGAACAACAACCCCACAAGTATAGCATGCTCCTGGCTCCCTGCTCGGCCTAGAAGGTTCGGCTGATCCGGTATGACCCCCTCTAGTCGATGAACTGGACTGACCACATCCCTGAGGCTGTCTAACAGAACCACTATAGGCCGTCTGACCTCTATCAGATATTTGTAAAGCTGACTGTACGGGCCTACTGGGCTGACCCTGTCGCTGAAAAGACTGTTACTGCTGCTGAGGGTACCTACCCTGAAACTGGAACCTACGACCTCTGAATTGTGAACCACTATGGCTACCACTGAAACTACCCTGGACACGAAGTCTCTTATCGCTGTCCCCTTGGGTCTCGCGATCCATCTCCTCAATAGAGTATACATGCTCAATAATCTCTGCGAATGACTTCCCTGAAGTCACTAAACTCTGGGTAGCCCTGCGGAGTGGCAATCTTAGTCCCCTGACAAAACATCTAACTCTCTCATACTCATCAGGCAAAATAGAAGTAGCGTGCCTAGCAAGATCATGAAACCTCGCCTTATACTCGGCGACAGATAATGAACCCTGAGTCAATCTGGAGAACTCATCCCTGAGTCGCTCCCGTATAGTATGGGGCATATACTTTCCCAAGAAAATCTCAGAGAACTGGGTCCAGGTAACCGGCGGAGATCCTGCTGGCCTGGAATCAAGATATCCCCTCTACCATCTCCTGGCTGCAGTATCAAACTGATATGCCATGAAATCAACACCACGAGACTGTACCAATCCCAAATTCCTCAGTCTACCCTCGCAGCTGGACAAGAACTTATATGCATCCTCACCCGGAGTACCAGCAAATCTCGGTGGAGTCAACCTCAAGAAACGCCCCAACATCTTCTGCTCATCGACAGACATAGCAGGCTGATCTATAACCGGCTGTGGAGCTACTGGTGCTGGCGAAATCTCAACTCTGGATGCTGCAGCTGCAGGCTGCGCCCCAACACCAACTCCCTATACTGCTGGTTGGGCTCCCTCAGCTGACGGACCTCCAACTATCCCTAACAACTGAAGTAATGTACCTTAGATCAAAGAAGCATCAATAAATTCAGGTGGAGCCTGGACTGCTCCCTGGCCCACTGACTGCTATGGCGGCGGAGCATCTAGAGCTATAACAGGATCGGGTGACTGATCCCTAGTATGATCTCGACCTGGGGCTGCTGTTCTACCCTGCCCCCGACCTCTGGGTCGACCTCGGCCCCTAACAGGAGCCCTCGCTACAGGCTCAGGGTCCCGACCCCCGGCTCTTGCACCATGCGTCCTAGCCATCTGCGTAAAGAGTGAACCAAATGAAGATCAGAAACCAACACAAACTCGACGCACGAACGTGAGTCAAGAAAATGAGAGACTCCCCTAAAATTGCTCTGTAGCCTCCCAAGGATAGGATACAAGCGTCCCCGCACCGATCCACAGGACTCTACTAAACATTGGCTCATGTACCGACATTACCTATACAACCTAGGCTCTGATACCAAGCTGTCATGACCCAATTTTTTGAGTCATGATGGCGCCTATCGTAACCCACCAATAGGCAAGCCAAACCCTAGCCCGGAGCGACAAACAACGGGCTAATGGGCGGAATCTCATAAAACAGAGAAGTAAGACAGAATCAGAATATGTATATACACCAAGATTGAGAAGGAAGAGGACAGTATATAAAGTCAAGAACCCTTCCCAAGACCTGGTGAGGTCAGTACAGGAGCCACTACTAAACATACCCAAAATACAAGACAGAAACCAAATATGTATAACAAGTACAACAGTCTTGATAGCAAAAGACTATACAATAGAAGAAGGAGTAGGATCTGCCTCGGACGTCAGTAAGCCCACCCTGCTCCGAAACCACTGCTGAGAAGAGTGTAACGTCAAAACTGTCGGCTAGTACCAGGATCTGCATCGGGGAAAAAGATGCAGAAGTGCAGTATGAGTACCGGGGCAACGGGTACTCAGTAGGCATCATCGGCCGACTGAGCTCAATGTAATACAAACAAGCTAAAATGCGAGGGTGCATGCTAAGTCCGGGTTATAAGTAATAAATACATAAATAACTGCTGAGGCGTAAAGATACGCTCAAGAGAAAAATAAATGCGATACTGAATAACGAGTAAATAAATGTATAAGTAACACACAAGTCAAACATAACCTATCTGGGCCCCCATAAACCCGATAGGCACACGAAAGAAAACAATAACCCGGCCTGGCCCCCATAAACCGGTGGGACACACAAGAATAATAAATGCATGGTCACTTGTGTCTCGAAGCTGTGTCAGTATCCAGTAACCACAATAACCAAAAGGGGTGCACCGGGCTTGAACCGGCACCAATGGGTAATAACAAGAGGCCAGATGTCGGAGTCGAACCGGAAGCAGTGGGTAATAACAAGAGGCCACATATATATATCATATCTGCCGGACTCGAACCGGAACTCATAATACTCCAGTATCATAATCACGGTACCCAGTACCAAAACTCTCCAATCATATCATAACCAGATGCCAGACTCAAACCAGAACTCATAATAATCAGTGGCCGAACTCGAACCGGAACTCATAATGTATCACAATCCGGGGCCGGACTCGAACCGGAACACCCAATAGTCAATAACCAAAATCATCATACCTGAATCAGTAGCCGGACTCGAACCGAAACTCATCATATCCAGTAACCAGAACAGAATCAAATGTCATATCATATCAAATAAACGGGGAACACCCTAGTGCCAAGTCAATACTAGTATATAGGTACAGAAGCTAACTCCACAACATGCTACAAGTCAATCTCGGGGTCCTTCTAGGTCAACTACCAACTATAAAAATATGTATATACAAGTCTGGGTATACATTATAAGTCATGGAAAGGCGGTTCAGCGTTCTAAGTCAAACTAGCCGACCCCAATCAAATACAGTGCTATCAGGGACGAACAAAGCTAAACAGGCCAACCGGGTATAATCGGGGTGACTCAATCCCGTCATAACCCTAATAGTCATATAGGGCTTATCTAAGCCCAAAGATGTCAAAGTTTCGACAAGTCAACAAAAAGGGTAATGGGGCTCCCTACCGGGTCCCAAAAACCAGGTCTGGTTATACTTGTCTAAGTCTGGGCTAAGTCTGTCTAAGCCTAGACTAAGGTCCAACAATAACATTCCCAGACTAGCAACAACAACAACAATACTATCCGACCCCAAATAGGTCATCTGTGGGGTACCACGAGGATAACGGGCCTGGAATATATCCGAATAGCCCTATCCGGCCTAGAAGGCCTAAATCACAGCAAACCACCACCACCAAGTCTATAATACCAGCCCACAATACCATCAAAATAGCATACATATATCACACCTAAGCCCAGTCTAAGTGTAAAGGAAGGTAAACCTAGCCTACCTGGACGCCGCCGAACGCCTGTTAAAGCCAGCTAAATAGGAGCCTTCCCCTTTCGAGAGGCCTCTGACTGCTGCCAAGCAAAATAAAAACGATTACACGTCCACAAACACTTTCCCACTGAAATCCAAGCTTGAATAACTTAATGTAGATAATTAATTTCTTTCGGTAGACAATAGAATGTTGAAAGTAATTTTTTTCCCACCAAAAATCTCATAAATTCATGTCCCTCTCTCTATATATGTGTATACCGGTATAACATAACAAATATTGTATTAATTATTCAAATGAAATTAACTCAACAAATTACGATGTGGACAGAAATCAAGAAAAGTGTAACAATATTGGATATATACACATATATATAAGGAGAATGGTTGGAAAAATTAATAATTATCAAAAAAATCAAAGCTATGTCATCTATTAAAGAGTGCCACCTATGGATAAAATTGTTGTTGCCCTCTCCTTGCTGTTACACGTGGAGGTGGAGGTGTCCACCCCACTCCACTAAAATCATTTATTTTTTTATTCGGATATTGCATAGGTCCGTGATAAAATAAATATAACTTTTTGAATATATCATAATTAATAGAAAATTATTTCTAACAAAACCTCTATAAAATAATATTATTATTTTAACATATTTAAATTCACTATCTCTGCTTTAATTATTAATAGGTTATAAAATTATTATAAAATAGTATAGATATATCATAACTAAAGAATTTTATAAATTTCAAAAATATTTTCAAAAGGTAATTAACTATGTCATTTTACCAAATTTTAATTTAATTTAATATTTTACAACGTGCTCGGTCTAAATAATATTCTCAAACGAACTGCCCGGGAACCGAACTGTCAGTCCCAACAAGTCATAAATAACTTGGGGCAGTTATAAAAAAGCTCTAAATGCTTAAACACATGAAAACAAAGGAAATGACCGGGAAGGTCATTACAGAAAGTCAAAATCGGGTCCCAGATCGAGAGTTGTGGAAGTGAGGTGGGAATTGATATTCGAATTATGAGTCGGTATCAGGATCGGGGTTGAAAGTCAAGTCAACCCTAACCCAAGACACTGGACCCAGGATTCAACCTTGAATCGAGAACTGACTCTAATCTCTAACTCGAATCCCGGCTCTTAGCTCAGACCTCGACTCGGGACTTGACCCAATCCGACCTCGATCTCGATTCGAGAACAACTCCAGACATAAACTCGAGATCCAACGACAACAGAGAAATCATGGTCCAATCACCAGACTCCCAACCTTTGACTTAGACCCTGGCCCTAACCTCGATCTGAGACCCAACTCTCGGACCCTGACCTTGACCTCAACTCTCGATTATTAACCCAGACTCAAGGTCCAACCTCATCAAGAGTTAGGATTAGCCCTTTGAGTCGTGATTCAAGATCTAATCCTAGGTCGGGAATCAAATCTCAAATCAAAAATTAGGTCGAGCCTAGGTCAGGATTCAAGGTAGGATAATGTTGAGAGTCGAGGTAACGTTCTATTTCAGAGTTAGGATTCAAGTCGGGTCACAAATTAAGAGTCGGAGTAGGGTTTTGAGTCGGGATTGAGGGTAGGGTCTCGGGACTTAGGTTGGGAGTCAGATCTTGAGTCGGGTGTCCGGGTCTATTCAGGTCTAGGGTCAAGAGTCGGATCTCGAGTCATGAGTCAGGAGTCAAAGTTGGGAGTCGAGAGTCAAGGTCAGGTTCTATTTTGGAGTTAGGAGTCAGGGTTGGGTCACAGATCGAGAGTCAAAGTTGGGTCCCGAGTCGAGATTGAGGGTTGGGTCCCGAGACTTGGGTGAGGAGTCAGATCTTGAGTCGAGTGTCGGGGTAGAGTCAGGTCTTGGGTCCGAAGTTGGGTCTCGAGTTAGGAATCAAGAGTCAAAGTCGGGAGTCGAGAGTCGAGATTCGAGGTCAGGTTCTGGGTTGAGAGTTGGATCCCAAGTCAAGAGTCGAGGTCGGGTCCCGAGTTGAGAATTGGGTCTCGGTTTGGGAGTCAAGGTTAGGTTTGAGTTGAGAGTTGGGGTTGGGGTCAAATCTTGGGATTAGTTTTGGTCTAGTATCAGGTTAGGTCTTGGGTTTGGACTCAAAGTCAGGTCCCAGATCAAAAGTTATGTAAGTGGGGTAGGGATCGATAGTCAAACTATGAGTTGGTGTCGGTATCGGTATTGCAAGTCGAGTCCTGGGTCGAGGTCATAGCTTGGATCCCAGGTCTCGGGTCGGGAATCAGATCTCTGATCGGGGTCAAGAGTCGATAGTTAGGTGTCGAGGTTGTGACTTTGATCTCAGGTTGGGGTCGAGAGTCGGGTCTCGTGGTAGGTCGATATTAGTTGATGTCTCAGGTCGAGTCTAGTAGCATTCGTATTTTTCCAAATTATATCTAAATGCTCTTGGGACAATATTTTCTTCTTACTAACCAAACACCAGAAAATAAGAAAATCATTTATTTTCCAGGAAAATATTTTCTAGGAAAACAATTTCCTACACACCAAACACACCTTAAGAATAGATCTAGGTTCTCACAAAAAAATATTTACTTCGTGCCTCTGGCAAATTGCATCAATTATATTCAAATTGATATAAAAAAATATGAAATTATATACATATTGATATGGGATAAAATAAAGGTTTTTTTTATACAAATATTATTTTAAATTATTGTATTAAAGTTTTTAAATAAAAAATATATTTCGTACATGAATGTTGATTCAATATATAACCTAGTTTAATAAAATAACAAATTGTCTCCTAAAAATTCTCAATATATTAAATTAAAATGTATTCTAATTTTATAATTCTATCATTTCAAATACACAAGTTATCATATACTTTTCTCATTAATCAATTTCAAGATCTAGACGTTAATGTTATGGCTTTAATATGTGAGGCAGTATATTCCTCCTTTCATATAGGATCCCTAGCATTATCATGCTGCACTCTGAAGCCAGCATAGGAAACTAACGTTCCATCATCCTTATGAATTATGCACTCCATCTGATCAAACACCATCAACTAAAATGAGATTCTCCATTTTTGGAGTGAAAATTAGTTTTAGCTCTCCATTAATATGAATAATTAAAAAAGAACCTTAATTTCTCTGACAGGAATTAGAAGACGCTTTTCTATTTTGGAATCCAGGCCAAGAATATGTGCCTCTTGGTGGAAGATACGGTTGGTGGCAGCAAGAGCATTCATGGTGAAAATTGTATTCACTTTGTGATACTCTACTTAATATCTTTTTCTTATAGTCCTACACCTCTGTCTTTACTACCTTGTTTAGTGCTTCGTCGAATGTTGTAATACATGTCCATAACAATGTACGATGGATTACAGAAATCTTGACCAGTTAGATCACTGCATCTTCCGTTGCTTTGTGTCAATTCGAACAATTTCTGATGAGTTTGGACTTTGTAAAGTTGGATATATGTTCCCTTGGCCATTGTTCCAAATTTCTCAGCTAATATGATAACAATGAGAGTTGCATGAAAAGCTGTACTGAAAACTATTGCACTGGTGGCAATATTGCTCTAAGAAATTATGGATAGCCAAAAAAGAAATATGCGTAAACCAAAAAGTATAGAAATCAAAATACACATCATGCGAAAGCTAGTAATTATAACTTTTGACAGTTACGAAAAAATTACAATAAAAGAAACATATATTAAATATGATTTAGTCAAGTGACCTACATATTAAAAAAACTATTATTAAAAATACAAAAAAAAATAAAAAAAATTGAGAGAATAATCTCCCTAAACAAAACTTTTAACGACTATATTGTTTGTGGGAGGAACGAATGCTCAATTTATAAAAATTCAAAACTTTTCCTCCAAGAAAAGCTTTATCAAATATGGTAGAGATTTGTTTTCGTCAAGGAAACTTTTTTTCACCAATAAAGGTAATTCTAATTATGAGAAAAATCAAATAAAATCATAACAAAAAAGACTCCCAAACTTTTTAAAAAAATTATCAGAAAGTTAATTTAAAATAGCCAAATTTACAATAATTTACTTTTCTAATATTAAAGGGCCGTCAAATATGTTGCAACCTACAACTGCATTATCAATAAATAATAATTAAAGTGATATCAAATCTAAATAAAGAAAATACTACACAATAATCTACTTAACTTTTCTAATATTGATAATATTAAAGAACCGTGTAAATATTTGATGTTGCAATCTACGGAGGCAATACCAATAATATAGTCCTAAACCTAAAGTGATATCAAAATCTAAATAAAGAAAAGACTGTAAAGAAATTCTAATCCAAAACTGAATCCTAAAACTAAATTAACAATAAATAATAATTTAACAAAAATAAAATAGTGAAAAGACGATTTTGTCTATTGCAGGGTCTTTTAATGAAGGGCAAAAAGTTCAAACAACATTTATAAGGACCTTCACACTTTTAATATAGTATAAATAAATATAGATTATAGATTATAGATGTAGATATGATTCCTTTATTCCTATTTGGCTGCACTCTGATGGGTTGGGTACTATCTCCACTGCCTTGCTTCTTTTCTTTTCTAGCTGTCTTCATCACCCTTGGAGATAAATCACCTTCTTCAGATACATGATCTTAGGAAACATCACTGTCTTTTGTCTCCTTTTCTGCTAAAGCTTGATCTGCCTCTCCCTGACTATTAACTTCTTGTTCTCCTAAATTATGTGTGACAATATCTTGTAGGAAAATCACTTTATCCATGGTTTAAGGGTTTCAAATCCAAAATCTAATAAAATATAGAGTAGAAATGCAGTTAGAAATCATCAAAATATCATTATTTCACTTTATCGGTAAAACCCTAAAATCTTAAGTTTAAAAACCATGATTTGAAAATGATTTTGCAAGAACAATGGTTAATGATGAAAACAAGGTTTAGAAACTCACCCAAGGTTTAGATATCTAAAACCCACTTGAAATCCCTTCAATCCGAGCTCCCAAGATCTAAAAATGGTAAAAATTAGGTTTGAGGCCGAAAAGGAAATAAAAAGTTGACTAGGGGTCATTTGTGTTTCGCGAAGGCGACCCCGTTGTCGCGAACGCGAGGCTGACCTAGCCCAGACCTTCGCAAACGCAGACTTATGGTCGCGAATGCAAAGAAAAAAACAAGACCCCGGACTCGACACATACCTTAGCGAACCCCCTTGTCGCGAATGCGAAGGCCAAATTCGGCCACACATCACGAATGCGGTGCCTCCTCACGAACGCAAAGAAGGCACCAGCTAGCAACTCATAGCAAAACCAAGAATAGTCCAAATTCTTGACCGAATCCTTGAAATGCATTCGAAACCCCATGAACAAATTTCAACTATGCTACTAGGCTAATTTTGACGTTTCGGACTCAACGAAACTAGCAGAATAACCAGCAGAGGTCATTATCAACAAGTTATACTTGAAACCAACCCTAGAAAACTTAAAACCAACTTCTTGTCCAAAGACTCAAAATCAAACCAGAAACCTCGAAACCCAAACCAACCATGCTACTAACCCAAAATTAACATTTCGGAGCCGATGAAACTGACAAAATTTTCATCAGATGCTCAGATCTCCGAATGTTAGCTAAAGTCAACTATATCAACTTAAAAGCTTCTAGAAACTGAAAACTCACATAAAACTCTCTCGTACACTTCAGAGACTGTACCACCCATGCCTACACTCACAAATGCTATAAGGTAATAATAGGAAAGGGTAAAATAGTCAAAGCACAGAAAACTCCAAAAATCACAACGAGGGTTGTTACATTATCCACCACTAAAACACATAAAGAGAAGGAAGGTACCAAAACTGTCAAGTAGGTGCAATTACCATGGTATAACTCATATGAACACTTCCAAGCAAAGTCACAGCTGTAGAACTACCAGTTCACTCTAGTAACTAAAATTTCTTCACATTTTAACTCTTAAGGCCACAACTCTAGTATCTGAATCCAAATTTCTCAATTTATCCAATTTTCTTTATTTTTAAACTGTCTCTATACCCAATAACTGAGTTGACCAAAATGGATGTTCTGAACATACCCGGTTTACCTGAATCCATCATCGACACCACAAGTCACTAACTGTACCACAACTCCAATGCTGTCACTGTACCAACAAAATACAAAAGAACCCATGGAATCACATTGTCACTCTTCAAAATACTGAATCATGCCTCCCTCTATCTTAAAAGAACATTCCGCTATTTTCAAGCCCTTTTACACATTTTCTAACTAAATCACTCTTACCCGAGGCTGATACCATAAATATCGAATCGGATAGTACTGTCTCCTCAAGCTGAAACAAATGGGTCAGAAATTGATATTAATTTCACACAATTTCTCAAATGTTATACCTTGATCACCATTCAAATAGTCATATTCTCATGTTTCCTTGGAGAAAATCATGAATCACCATAAAAATTTTCATACCATAGCAGGTACCCTTTATACGTCACCAAACTTTTATGCAACCCATTCATGATAGCCTGTGCAGTTCTTTAACAATAAAATAATAGAAATCCACCAAAAGTCCTTAATGACCCTGAAGCTTTGAAGTCCTTTTTTGATAACACGTACATAAACAACATGTTATAATCATGAACAATTCAACCTAGAGTAAAAGTGCAAAATTACAACATATCAGTAATTGTCACCCAAATCAATATCAAATCTTAAGAAAGTCATCACTAATTTCTTCACAAGTCAATGTCAAACCATGTTGTCAGAACTTTGAATTTCCAACTTGTACCCATAACACAATTTCAAATACCCCAAAATTTCTTATGTACAAGTTCTTACCCTTTTTCTTAAGTCATTCACCATTCTTTTACATTGACACAAGACCCATGGAATAACACTTCATACTCTAAATCAAAACTCTTAAGTAGAATACTTTCGTATGCCCTTTAACTTTCAAAGTAATAATTATAACAACCTAAGTGCTTTCCAGCACACGTCCTTCTAATTCCTCTAAAACCGACATGCATAATCTTTTTTATCTTTCTAATCCATACTATAGCATAATCCACTACCACAATGTAGCCTTACCATGAAAATACAAAATTATAACCTCAACCCATGTAGATGACTTTCTTTACGGACCAATAACAGCCCGTTCAGAACATGAAGTAGTACCATCATAATCTGAACTAAACCCAAGTAACCACTCCGCTCTAGATGCAAGTCTCGGTCCTTGAAGATGAAACCATAACCTTTCAAATCAAAAGCAAATACCCTTATAAGTTGAATTCCTTCAAGTCTACCTGAGGAGTGTTTCATAACACCATAAATCTTTCCATGCAAGAAAGCTGATCAGCAAGGTAGTAACAAATTGCAAGGGCCAAATGCATGAAAATCTTCCTCTCCATAACTATGATCTATTAATTGCCATCATTTTGAGTTAGTCGTATCACAAGTCTAATCCATCACGAGGTCTTTTGGCCCAATTTGTTCAGTAGCCCTAGTCATCCTACAAGGCTAATCCCATCGTCAATGTGCTAACCCTAACTACAGATATATATGTTTTGCGGGAAAATGACTTTGTTTGAATTTGAAAACTTACGAAAAATTTTCAAACTCAATTTAAAATAGAGTCTCCACTTAATTTATTAGGAAAAATCAAGAAAACTTTTAAAATCATTCAAAAAGACTAAAACAGATAAAATCTTTTGAATCTTAGAAATCCGGGTAAGGGTTCATATTAACACTTTAGGAGGGATTTTAAGGCATCTAAAATTTCTGCTAACACGCGGTTATCTGAGCTATTTAAAACGAACTTTGATTGACTTACATTGAGAAAGAAATTTGTTTAGAAAATCCAAACTTTATCTTTTGAACAAGTCAAATGGTTTTTTTTTTTTTAAGAGAAAATGAATTTTAATGACTAAAAGGAAACTATGTTATTAACAGATTTTGAAAACTAATTACAAAACAAAAATAGACAACTCAATGGGGAAATTCAACTAAGTTAAAAAAAAGGTTAGAGACAAACAAAACATGATAAAGGATTTAAGATAAAACTAAATGGACTTAGGCTCTTAGGACCAAATCCCTCAAATTATCCCTGTCCTAATTTAATTGAGATTTGGCCCATTTGCACCTGTCCTAGAACTATTTGTGAGCCTTTGAGGCCCAAAAGTTATGATGTTTGGACTTTAATTCAAATCTGAAAATTTCTACCCATCTTTGGGCTGCTGGTGCTACTGTCAATTTTTTTTACTTTGGCCTTGGCCCACTTCCTTTCTTCTAAACCTATACACTTGCTTCCAAGGTTTATACGTGGCTGACTTGAGGTATTAGGCTTAGACCCAATAAGAATGCAAGGGAGGGTTGGAGGGTCCAAATGGATCCGATATTCATATGTAGCAAAGCAAAAAAAAAAGAGAAATTAATAAATAAACAAACGAGTTTAATGCTATTATTATTTAAAAGAGGAACATGCACAAGAAAAGAAAAAACAGTAAGACTTGTGGAGATTGTAAACAGTAGGACTGTTGGCTATCCAAATGTACTGAGTTTTCCAATTCAAAGAGCATGATTCAACAAGCAATTTTGCATGTAGGAAGACACACATTCAAGTCAATTTTGGAGATAAAGAGGAAAACAAATTAACACAAGGAATTTTTCCCTTCAAGAACAACTCAATTTATTCAAAAGAATCAAGTTTTTAAAACATGACAACTAGTAAAATAACAAAAGAAATAAGAAAATCAATTAAAGCAATTCTGTAAAGACCCATTTCGTCGTTATAAAAATATCTACGGTAAAGGTATAAGAACCTCATTCATCATATGTTATAGGATTAATTATTTAGTCGGGAAGTGCATTAAACATGAATTAAGGTCATACCATACCCCTAGCACAAAGTTAAGTTGGAAGTGTTCTTACCGATTGAGTTTCGAGCTAAATGTAAACTAGGGTAAATTTTAAATAATAATTCCTCCTAGAATATAAATAGTTATGGGTCCCAATACCCACCAAATAAAAAATATTTGAGTCTTCTTTCCAATGCTTTTGACCATTTAATAATCCTCCCCCGGAGTAAAACATTATGGCCATTTTACTGAAGAATGTCCATGCTAAAAAACTGTTGTCGCTGCAGCAATGAACGGGCCGCTGCAGCGACAAATAGGCAGTACATAAGCTGGGTTTTGATGGGTTTTGGGTTTTTAACTCAAAAACTTCATCCCAAAGCCCTAGGGGGACGATTTTCTAAGTCCTAGCGTGGAAATTCTTAGTTGAGGTAAGTTCTTCCATCGTCTTCTACGTCTTTCAATCCAATAACATCTTAGAATCATTAGAATGACCTTTAATGGTGAAATTCTTAGGAATTAGAAATTTAAGTTCATGATATTGATGGAAAAACCTACAGGTTAGGGTAATATCACCTAGAATTACTTCTAGATTGTTGACTAACGATTCCTAGCACAAATTAGTGATTCCAAAACAAGAAGTTTGATTATTGGGAACCTTAAATTCAATAAAAATGAAATCTTTAATTTTGAAACTCTATTAATGGAGATGGGTTGAGTATGGTAGAACTAGTTAAAGGTTAATTGACCCTTGAATAGTGTTTTAGATCATGAATAAGGGTAGAATTAGTGGGTTGAATTTCCAAAGTATTTATTCGAAGAGTAATTGATTAATTACTCCTATAATTGTTTGATTTCTCGATGATTGGGCTAATGGAGGCATGAAGGAAAGGAAAGAGAAACCTTTGCATGACTTGCTTATTCCAAGATCTTCAGTCGAGGTAGGTTATAATTTAATATGTAGTAGACTTGGGTTAGTTACATGCAATAACTATAGTTGATGGGAGATTTCATGTCTAGGCCTACCGGAGTTGGGATGGATAAAATATGGAATTAATATAATAATGCTATAATTAAGTGTTGTTGTGTTTTGTGTGGATCTCTTGATGGGTGTTTGTATTTGTATGACTTACTTGATGATTTACAAGTTTAATATGTGAATGTGGGTAACAATAGGGGAACTAGGTGGATTTGTAATCTATAAAACTAGTCTTAAATATCTTAAAAAGGGTGAATCAGATATTGTGTGTGTTTGGGATATGAGTTATTCTTATTGAAAGATAGTTAGGAGGATTGATTGTGATAAGAAGATGTGGTGTCATAGCTTAAGAGCCTAAAGTCAAGTTTGATTAAGTGTTAGGAAGTAAGATTAGTAAAGATGTATAACTTAAGCGAGAATTGTAAGTTGAATAGAGCCGAGTGGTTGAATAATCATCTAATGGAACAACGTTTTGAACTTAGTGATGACTTGAGTGTAAGTGTTACTAGTTAATAACTAAATTTACCGATTTCAATAGGAATAAAAGAGGGTTAGATTGATGAATGAAATAGGATGTTGAATTAGAGTGTAGATATCGATCTTGGTGGAATGTGAACTCCTAAAATTGATACTTGATTGATTGGTATTCGAAAATATTTGCGATTGATGATTGGATTTGATAATGCTCATCGAATAAGTGGTGAATTGACCTTTGGGCATACTTGTAATTTCATATGTTAGTGGATATTCGTTGTTTATCTGGAATGATGAACTAATTAATTATTGAATGCAAGTCTAGAAATTGATGACCATAATGAGATTGGTAAAAAGGACCTTATTTTATATACAAGTATGGTTGATTTATCTCATTTTCTGATTGTACTTATTTTTGATATTGTTTGTTTTGGTGAGATGAACCGAAAAAGGTTGATCATCATGGAACTGGTGGATTTTAAGGAGGAAAGGGTGGAGACATTGGAATAAGAGTGGTGTAACACTTGGTATGGGATAAGGTGGCAGGCACAAGTTGTCTGGGATCGGGTGTCACGCCGATACTGATATTTGGATAGGGTACCACGCTGGTACTGGTACATGGACTAAGCTTATCCTCTGCAGGTCATAACTGAGGGTACCTGCTGACCCTAGTATGTATGTACATCATGATTTGGAGAGTTTGACGGTTCCTTGAGTGGATCAAATTATGTTGATGATATATTATGGTTCCTTGTGTGGACAAATTATTTGATGAGATATTATGGTTCCTTTAGTGGACCAGTTATGTTGATGGTTGTGGTTGTGTATTGTAGCAAAGTGTGAATATAAGGTGTGTCCTGGATTGTGTATAAATCTTATTCTCCTGTGTGTATAGTTATATACATGATGTGTATTGTAGTGTCTCTTATTTCAAAGTTGGTGTTGCTTTAATAACTGTCTTGGCTATTGCAATTCCTTTAGTTAATGGTAGTAGAATAGGGAGCGAGGGTTGTCACGAACGAGGATAAATAAGAGAGAGAGAGAGAGAGAGAGAGAGAGAGATGTATAGAGTTGTTGTAATATGGTAAGGGTGTAAGGGATGTGGGTTTGGTTGATTCATGGAATTGTGTTAGTTAGTCATGCACTGAGGGTAAATTAATAATGTTTAATAAAAGGAAGGAGAAAAGGTTGGAAGCTGAAGTAAGTTAAGTATATTCAGTTATTAAACCTATATGCTTGTCATGATCTCTTCTTGTTCGCTAAATGTTGTTATATGTTTCTAACCCTGTCGGACGATGATACCTATCAGTACGTGTGGTTGTACTGATACTATACTTACTATATCTCTATTTGAGAATATAGCCATGTTGCAAGTCAGTTGAAATTTCTATAGGTACAATGGGTGATTATAATAGTGTCTAATTTCAATGTCTGACAACTTGCAGGTAGATGAAAAAGGAAGAAGGCATCTCGAGTTGTTTATAAAAACAAGAAGCATCACTCAAGTAAAATATATTCTTCAAAGATGTATAAAAGGAATAAATCAAGAGTGAAGGCCTCCACATTAATTGAGTATCTTTTACACAAGAAAAGAAGTCTTATTCAGATCTCAAGAATCAAGTAAAAGATATTCTTCAAAGATGTCTAAAAGAAACAAATCAAGAGTGAAGGCCTCCACATTAATTCAGTATCTTTTACACAAGGAAAAAAGGCTTATTTAGATCTCAAGAATCTCTATTTTTTGGATTAAGTAGCGCGGGTCTTGGGTCATTAAAGAGACCATTTATGGTCCAACCTTATTCTTGGAAAGAGAATATTTCACATACGATTTCCAAGGATCAAATCTCTTGGGTTGCCTTTTTATTTGAATCCTCCAAATAGCTAGTAGCCCATTCTCTACTATTTATATGATGGAAGATTAAGAAAGAGTTATACACTTGTCTCAATATTCTCTAGCTCTTTGATCTACTTTCATTAAACATTATATTCTCTAGAAGTTTACTGTGTATTTAAAAAGAGGGGAAAGAAAACATAATTGGTGAGCCTTTATATCAAAAGTGAGAAAAGAAAAGAAGAATGTGAGTAATTTCCAGAAAGCTTTACTCAATCTTTGTAGTATTTGATTCTCCAAAAAAAAGAGCTAGTAGAATCTCTTGCAACCCAAGGGGACTGGAGTAAGACCTATTAGGGTTCCCAACTAATATAAAATATATAGTGTCATATTTCATTTCAATAATTTTCTTTTCTGCATTCAAATAACTTTCTATATACTGTCTCGTTAGTCGACTGATTGGCATAGCAAGTCAACTGATATATCAAAAAAGAGTAATTCACCCACCTCTTACTACTTTCAAGTGGAATCAGAGCCTGGACTCACATAATCTTGCCTAACAGCAAAGTGAGAAAAGACCATGGCCCAAATTATTGCTAGAGTACTATTCTCAAAAGGTACATCACAAACTAGACCTTCCTACTTCAATGTGAAACTTTTCTCCCATTGGAAGATAAGGATGAAAACCTTAATTAAATCCTATAAAGTGAAGGTATGAAGAGTGATCAAGCTTGGTGATCTTCTACTTGTTCCTACAAACAAAGATAGGATAAAGTCAGATGATGGTCAAGCATCAACAGAAAGTATTCCAACTCTGGAGGACTACACTGATGAACAAATGAAAGTCATTCAAATTAACTCAAAGGCAAAGAATGTGTTGTACAATGCTATTAGTGCTGAAGAATATAAAAAGATCTCTTGCTATGAAACTACTAAGGAAATGTGGGACAAACTAAAAGTCATATATGAAGGAACTAAGAAAGTCAATCAAACTCTTGTAAGTCTATTGGTCTATGAATATGAACTTTTCAAGATGAAAGATGAAGAATACACTGAAGAAACTTTTGGTAGATTTGGCAAAATCATTGGTGAACTCAAAGCAATAGAAAAGACTTATCCTGTAATTGATTAGATCACCAGGATTCTCAGAAGTTTGCCTCCTCAATGGATTTCTAAAGTTGTGGCTCTTGAAAGTATGAATTTGAACAAGATGACTTATAATAAAGTAAGAGAAGATATTATTGCCTTTTAAAAAAGATCATTTGAACAAGAATGATCAACTGCAAGATGAGAAGAAGAAGAGCATGGCTTTCAAAATTATAGATGAAGAAGAAGATGACGCCTTAGATGAAGATGAACTTTCTCTTATAACTAGGACAGTAGTTGACAACTACAGAGGATCCAGAAATCAAAGAAGAGGGAAACTAAATTATTCAAAAGGAAAGTAGATTATTGATTACAATAGGAATGAAGGGAAATGCCACAACTTTGGAAAATATGGCCACATTGCTTATGATTGTCTAGAAGCTAGAAGAGGACCCTCCAAAGAAAGTCAAGAAGTTTTCCGCAAATAGGGTGATGAAGACCACTTTGAAAATGAAAATGACAATATTAGAGATGTATGCTTCATGGTTATTGGAGAATCTAGTCAGGTAAGAACTGAATCTTGTAATGAATGTTTAAATTTGCAAAATCTATTAGATCGTGCCATTCTGATTTAAATAAAACTCGTGAAGAAAAGAGAGCTTTGTTAATAGAAAGAAGAGATTGGAAACTTAAACTCGAAGTTTGTGAAATTGAAAAAGCTTTTCTATAAGAAGAAATTGATGAATTAAAAACTAAAATCAACAGTTTTAAAAAATCTCCTAGTTATAGTATTGTCAGATCCAATCAATCGACTAACTCCTTCAAGTCAGCTGACAAAAAATCTGACAGTGGTAGATCTACCTATGATAACATATATTATAGTTGTGAAGGGTCTCAATGGTCAACTAAATCTAACAAGTTGACCAAAACAATCGGTCACAGTCATAATACTTATCATAGCTGCTCAATCACTGAAAAATACTCTGATCTTTCATGTTATCACTGTGGTAAACCTGGTCATAACTATTATAATTATAGATTTTATTCTAGAGATCCTGGCAAATGGATTTGGAGACCCAAAACTGAGTCTACCAATCCAAGTACTAACTCCAAGAGACCCAAGAATACTTGGGTACTAAAAAAAATGAGTTATATCTCTGTTTTGTAGTAACACCACTAAAAGCCTAAAGGGAAATGGTATCTTAATAGTGCATGTTCAAATAACATGACGGGGAATAAAAACTTATTTAAGTGTGTTGCTGACTACGATGGATGAGATATTATCTTTGGAGACAATTCCAAAGGCAAAGTAATAAGTATTCGTACAATTTCATTTAATGAATCATGTGATATCATTAATGTTTATCTTGTTAAAAGCTTGAAGTACAATTTGCTGAGTATAAGTCAGCTATGTGATGCTAGTTTAGAGGTAAGATTTAAGAAGGATGGATGTATCATTGAAAAGCTTAGAAAACATATTCTTCCTGGAAATAGGCAAAAAAATATATATGTTCATGATTCTATCAAAGGGACAGAAGATCACATCTACTTGGGCTCCATATTAGAAGATCCATAGGTTTGGCACAAAAAGCTTGGTCATGTAAGCATGAGACTTATTGAAAAATTATCCAAACATGAGCTAGTCACTGGACTTCCTAAACTATACTACAAGAAAACTCACATCTATGATGCATGTCAACTTGGTAAGCAAACTAGAAATTCATTTCCTATTAAAAATATTGTCTCTACTACTAAAACACTACAACTACTTCACATGGACCTTTTTGGTCCTACTAGAACACCTGGAATTGGAGGTAAAAGGTATGCCTTTGTTATTATTAATGATTATTCTCGGTTTACCTGGGTTATGTTTCAATCTAACAAAGATGATACCTTAAAGAATTTTGAAGTTTTCTGTGAAACGGTTCAAATGGACAAATCGTACTATATTTCTGCTATAAGGAGTGATCATAGAGGAGAATTTGAGAACAAAGGCTTTGAAGCTTTTTGTAATAGTTAAGGTTACACTCATAATTTCTCTGATCTAAGGTCTCCCCAATAAAATAGAGTTGTAGAATGCAAGAATAGAACTCTTCAAGACATGGCACAGACCATGATATGTGAACACTCTTTGCCTCATAAATTCTGTACAGAAACTGTAAGTGCTTCTTGTCATATCTTGAACAAGTGTCTCATCAGACCAATTTTGAAGAAAACTCCTTATGAACTATGGAATAATAAAAGACCTAACATTGGGTATTTAAATTTTTTTTTTGATACAAATATTTTGTTCATAATAATGGTAAGGACAACTTTGGTAAGTTTGATCCTCGGTGTGAGGAATCAATGTAGATGATGAGGATGAACAGGTAAAACCTGCTAAATCTACTTTCACTACAGTCGACTATTCGTTAAAGTCAACTTCCATCGAAGCTGATCAGATAACTGCTACTATAAAAGATTAATTTGAAATAAAAAATGTTCCAAATAAATGGAGGAGTGAACCTGAATATCCAAAGAAATTCATCATTAGAGATCCCAAGGAGGTAATGAAAACAAGTGCATCTGGAAAAAGAAGTGCTAATGTTGCACTTATATCTCAATTTGAACCAAAGAAGGTCAATGAGCTCTGGAGGATGAAAGTTCGGTCAAAGTAATGAAAGAGGAACATGAGAAATTTGATAAAAATAATGTCTGGATGCTGGTTCTCAAACCTGAAAACACCTCAATCATCGGGATAAAATGGGTATTCAGAAACAAAATAGATGAATCAGGTAATGTGATTCGAAATAAAGCTCATCTAGTCGCTCAATGCTACTCATGATAAGAGGGAGTAGACTATGATGAAACTTTTGCACCGATGGCAAGGTTAGAATCTATTAGAATCTTACTTGCTTATGCTTCTCACAAAGGTTTCAAATTATTTTGAATGGATGTTAAAAGTGCCTTTTAAATGGTTTCATTGATGGACAAGTCTTTGTAAAGCAACCCCCAGGTTTAGAAAATCCCAAATTTCCTTATTATGTTTTTAAACTTTCAAAATCTCTTTATTGTTTAAAACAAGCTTCTCGAGCCTCGTATGATAGATTAAGTAAATTTTTAACTGATCATGAATTCATTTGAGAAAAAATTGACACTACTCTTTTTATCAAAAGAACTTCCTCTGAAAATCTCATTATTCAAATTTATGTTGATGGCATTATTTTTGGAAGTACTAATGTTAAATGGTGCAAGGATTTCTCTGAGTTAATGCAAAGTGAATTTGAAATGAGCATGATAGGTGAGTTGACATTCTTTTGAGTTGACATTCTTTTTGGGACTGCAAATTCATCAGTCAATCGAAGGAATTTTATTTGTCAAAGTAAGTATACTAAGGAACTCATTGAAAAATTTGGAATGAAGGATGCTAAATCCACCAGCACTCCAATGAGTTCTACTTGTATCCTTTTTATCTAATGATGATGGTAAGTCTGTTGATGAAATTAAATATCGTGGTATGATTGGCTCTCTTCTGTATCTCACTGCTAGTCGATCGGATATCCTATTTAGTGTATGTAAATATGCAAGATTTCAGTAAGCTCCCAAGGAGTCTCATCTGATTGTAGTCAAGCGCATTATCAGATATCTTATTAGAACTGTATCTTATGATTTATGGTATCCTAAATCTAATGATCTTAAGCTAAAATATTTTTCAGATGCAGATTATGCAGGTGACAAAGATGATAGAAAAAACACTAGTGGAACTTGCCAAATTTTGGAAAATTCTCTTATCTCTTGGAATAACAAGAAGAAAAATTGTGTTTCTCTATCCACCACTGAGTCTAAAATATTTCCATTGGATTGTGTTGTGCACAAATTCTTTGGATGACTCACCAACTCAGTGATTATGATATTTCTGTTGAACCTGTGAAATTTTTTTGTGATAATTCTAGTACTATTTATTTATCTAAAATCCCGTGCATCTTTCTAGAGCTAAGCATATTGTTAAAAGGTGATGTTGAAGTATCCTTTGTTAGTACTGATTTTCAGTTCTTCCAAAATCTTTTTAAATTTGTTTTTTTTATTTCCTTATCCAATGTCTGCATTGAAGTATAAAAGTAGCTTTAAATGTTGATTGATGTACTTGCCATATTTATTTCTTCCTTCCCGCTGACACAAGTACTGTGCACAATACTTATGTTGCCTTTTTCATTCTCTAGGCATTTCTTCACTTCCCCGTTCATATTCTCTCCTCTAATATCTCCTTTCTTTCTCTCTCTCTCTCTCTCACTTATTCTCACTTGCTTTGTTGCTTATGCATTTCTATCATAGCTATATCTTTTCTGTATTGTGCCTCTTCCTTTTTGAGTGATGTCAAAGGGAGAGAAAGATATATTACACAGGTATAAGTCGACTTTATTAAAAATACAACAACTCAGGGGGATCACCACTTTAATCAGTCAGCTGCTCAGGGGGAGCTAAACAGGGAAGTCGACTAAATTTATTTTAAGTTGTCATCTATAAAAAAAGGGGGAGATTGATAGTATCTAATTTCAATGTTTGACAAATTACAGGTAGATGAAAAAAAAAGGCATCTCGAGTTGTTTATAAAAGAAAGAAGCATCACTCAAGTAAAAGATATTCTTCAATGATGTCTAAAATGAACAAATCAAGAGTGAAGGCCTCCATATTAATTCAGTATCTTTTACACAAGGAAAGAAGGCTTATTCAGATCTCAAGAATCCAGTAAAAGATATTCTTCAAAGATGTCTAGAAGGAACAAATCAAGAGTGAAGGCCTCCACATTAATTCAGTATCTTTTACACAAGGAAAGAAGGCTTATTCAGATCTCAAGAATCCTATTTTTGGGATTAAGTAGCATTGGCCTTGGGTCATTAAAGCAATCATTTATGGTACAACCTTATTCTTGAAAATAGGATATTTCACATTCGATTTCCAAGGATCAAATCTCTTAGGTTGCCTTTTTATTTGAATCTTCCAAAAGGCTAGTAGTCGAATCTTTACTATTTATAGGATAGAAGATTAAGGAAGAGATATATATTTGTCTCAACCTTCTCTAGCTCTTTGCTCTACTTTCATTAAACATTATATTCTCTAGAAGTTTACTGTGTATTCAAAAAAAGAGGAAAGGAAAATATAGTTGGTGAGGCTTTGTATCAAAAGTGAGAAAAGAAAAGAAGAGTGTGAGTAAACGCCAAAAAGCTTTACTCAATCCTAGTAATATTTGATTCACACACAAAAAAAGATCTAGTAGAATCCCTTGCAACCCAAAGGGACTGGAGTAAGACCTATTAGGGGTCCTAACCAGTATAAAATATTTGGTGTCATATTTTATTTCAGCAATTTCCTTTACTGCGTTCAAATAGCTTTCTATATACTGTCTCGTTAACCGACTGACTGGCATAGCAAGTCGACTGATATGTCAAAAAAGAGTAATTCACTCCCCTCTTACTACTTTTAGATTATTCTTCAGCAGCTCCTGTCATCCTACTCATACATGGATATTGTGTCTCGGGTCATTCTTCCATTTGTTTAGTACTCTTGTATCGGTTTATATTAGGTTCTGGGAATTTGTTAATTTGCAATGTACTTTGTAATAAGTTTTGTTTAAAGGAAAAAGTTACTACTTACTAATGCTTAAGGTTTTAACAATATTTTTCGCAATGATTAAAGGTTGGGTGGTAGGGATTCTCCTATCTAGAATAATGTTGGGTAGGTGCCTCCATGATCCGTGATTTGGGTCGTCATAAGTTTACTGTTGCTTTCTTCTTTATTTCTCTTTATCACAACTCAAGTGAAATGCTACAAGACTTGGATGAGAGAAAATGGAGGAAAAGCAAACATGAATCAAAGAGCACAAAAAGGCACACAAACTTAACCTAAGAATTACTACTAACTACTTCATTGATCCTTAGCGAAGATCCCCACTCAAACTTAGTTACACAATGATGAAAAAGAGGGAGAGGGATAATAGTTTTACCAAAAAACAAATGAACTAAACCCAAATAGCAATCTGGAAGAGCTCACACTATAAGTGTGGTTTCTTTTCAGGTTCAAGGGATCAAAAACTAGAGCTTGTCCCTTCACTGATTTGCGACTTCTATTTATAGTATTTCAGCTCAAAAGGATGTTCCCCCAAAAGACAAAGGCAATAAGCAATGGGAAGAACTGGACATAATGCAAAGAATAGAAAACTAGAACAAATAATATATCAGTCCTACACTTGAACCAAATTACTTAAGTCTACTAATGCAACAAGGAACACCCTCAGACGACTCAAAATGAGTCTTTGAAAGAAAGATTTCAACTTGATTTTATTCTCTTATCTTCAAATCTAAAACTGGAATAAAGATGAATCATGGACAAGACTTACTTTATCAAACTCCCAAATTTGCTCCTTCCCAAATCAACTTCAACAAAACTGATCTAATAAATCAGTAAAGGGATTTGAACGTGAAATTGATAACATCCAAACAAACCTAAAACTTAAGCCATCTTCATCCTCTCCTTGACTATTCATGTTTTTCCATGAGTCGAGAGATCATTGAGGATTCATTACACTAGAAATTTCATACTATAGACAAGTTCATTTACCTCTTTTGATATCATGAATCAAGGAGTTTTAATGAAATGTCTGTTTAACACATACTCAAAGAGAAGCCTGTAAGCAACTTGAATTTCATTTACTAAATAGAAATAAACGAGAATAGAACTGAACCATAGATAAAACTACATAGGCAAACATGAATCAATAAGAAAATTATCCTTATGTATGACTAAAAGCATGACCAAACCAAACAGACATAAACACCATTCAAGCCAAGATGAAAATCAAACATGATTAGCATAAACAAACTTCAGCTAGTAATCTGGAAAAAACAAGAGAGAGATTAAAATTTTTTAGACATTTTTAAGCTTATGTAAAGAAAAGAGTCGATTTAAAACTAATAAGGAAACAAACAACATACTATTCAAATCAACCAATGTCAAAAACAACAAACAAGACCAATCTCATTCTCACAACTAAATATGATATTCAATACTACTACTACTGCTAAACGATCAGAACTAAAAAAGAAAATACTACTCAAGATACCACAACAAGAAGATAAAAAGGATGAGGATTATACCTATTTCAGTGTAGTAATACCGGGACTATGATCTTTTGTTGGAACCCTCCTCTCATCACAAGAAAACCCCACTCGTTTTTTAGCCGGGATCCAATGCTCAACGAAGTCTTACAAGGATTCTAGCCTAGAAACTTTTAACTTAGCAAAGAAAATCTTCTTTCAATCTAGAAATTCTTTGCTTTTTTGCTTGAATGATTTTTTCAATTCTTAAAGACTTACCCCATTCAGTGAAATAGGAGAGGTATCTATAGGAGTAGAATCAGGATGGGAATTTTGGGTTTAGCCGATGTGGGACTGAGATTTTTGAAGGGCTTTTCTGGAATTTGGAAAGGGTTTTATGAATTTGAGATAAGGATAGGGTTATCCAACTCACCACTGTACCAAATCAAAATTGGGGGAAAAAGTTGGATGGAAAATATTGGGGGTTTTGACGGAATGTGCGAAATTCCTTCCGCATACAATAGGATTCGCATAAGTATGTACTTTTCAGTATGAATTCAAAAAAATTGGGAATAAAAGGATGGATATTATCGTTGGGAAATTCTTGGGGTTTTCTAGGTTCTTCTAGAACCCGGACAATACATCATCCTCGTACAAATGTGAGAATAAATGGAGTTGGGGAATTTGAGTATCGTTTGGAGGATGTGGATGGAATCATTGAGTTTTGCTAGTTGTTGTTGATATTGTCATTGATGTTTTGTTGATGTTGTAGCATCTGTTGAAGGAGAAAGGGATATAAGGTTGTGGGCCTGGGCTGGAGCGGGTCGACAGGCGTTGGGCTAGGTTTGGGTATAATAGGATTTTAAAAAAGGTTTGGGAATTAGGCTATTTTATAAATAACCTAATTATTTAGGATTTAGCCAATTTCATTTAAATAATAGCTAAATCGAAATCGAATAAGGCTAATTGCATTGTAATTGTGGCTAAATCAAATTACAAAAACGACCATAATTAGCAATTGACTTAATTTGAATAAAATTGAAACAAATTGACACATAATTTAATTACGAGCTTCTTGATTTAATAAAATCTAAATAACTACCTTCTAGAAATGATTAATTTTAAGACAAAAATAGATTTAAACCAAATTAACGTTAATTAAATCAATTTTTAAATGGAGAACTCCGATCAAAAGCCAATTTTGGTAAACTATATTTATTTAAATATCAAAATCATACGATCCCTTATATTTGAATACAAGAATGCATAATTGTTGTTTAAAATGAAAAAATTAACCAGGAAATTTTTTGAGAAAAATTCTCTATTTTGATAAAGCAATTATTTTAATTTTATTTAGAAGCGAAGAAGCTTAAAAATTAAACTAAATTGTGGAGGGAAATAATTAGGTTTCAACAATACAAATTTGACCTTGTTAGACAAATAACCCATACACGCACATTTCTAACTACAACTTTAGATAATTTCACAAGGTGCACCAGTTGTAAACTTTCTTTTATTCACAATTCATCATCCCAAAAATCTAATCATCCCCTCGATCCCAACTGACATACGACCCTTAAGTAAACCTCTAAAATATACTTCATAATCTGAATATACCAATACCTAGCATCCATCCAATACTATCCCCCAATATAACCGTCGATAAGATCATACCCAAATCACACTGAAATCCCCAATATCCAGAGAAATCAAATCTAGCCCGTTGATATACTTTAAATGAGTTACAACACATGATCAACATACACGATCCACCACTAAAGAATCTCCTACTGGGGTAGTAAAATGAATAGAAATGACAAAAAACTTATGAACCATATCAAGACCCAATGTAGAAAAGTAATCACATAAGAGAACGTAGAACCACAGTCAAACACTACCGAGACAGATCAAAAGTGTACTGAAACCATACATGTGACCACTGTACTTAAAGCTCCTACCTCGAGTCCACACTAAGAAGCATAACACTAACCCTGTCATCTCCCTGAGCTACTGATGATGCATCTCTTAATCTATGCTATGAGCAATTCTTTTTATAGTGCCTGAGATTCCCCATATATAAAGCAACCTGAATGAGTAGGAGTCCGTTGATTGAATCTGTAGAACCCAAACGACTGTTACGGCCTAACCACCTCTGAGAATAACCATGAGAAGTCCAATCTATACCATACATATTGCTATCATTGTTTAGTCTATAGGGCCTCTTGCCTACACGCCCCTCACACCTCCACACAAACTCCTAAGTAAAATAATCCCATAAGATAGGAGGTAAGTTGTCTGATCTACTCTCAAGAATAGTCCTCCACCACTATCTTATTGGTGTAGACACTTAAAAGCTATGACATCCACTCCATTGGAGTCAACCAGGCCCAACCTACGCAACCTCTCATGGCAACCAACAAGAACTCATAATCATCGACCCTAGGATATCCATAAAAGCAAGGAGGATCTACCCTCATGATTTCTATAAAACTACTCTGTCCCTCCACAGACATACGGATAAAGTCACTGGATGTGGGGCAATACCCGACAATATCACATCTTCACTAATAAAAACTATAATAGTAGTCAACTATGAATTTGGAGTCTGAAGCCCCAAAGTAGAGTGTTGAATGAAAGTCTGAGCTATCCCCTCAAGGAAACCCAAAACCTGTACCAAGAAATCCTCAAGCATAGTTATAGATATAAAAATAGGTGGTGTCTGTATTGGGCTCAATCCCTCCATCCTAACAAACCCATCAACATGAGAAACTACTAACCTAAGAAGGAAACCCCAGCTTGACCTCTAGCTGATTCAGATGCTCAAGTCTGACCTTTGTCTCAGCCTTTACCCCTTTCATATACTAAAGACACGAGTTCTAAGTTTCTAGCCAAAGAATAATGTGTTCTCACCATCTGTGCGAGAGTGAATAAGAGGTTTTGAGTCATATTAAGCTACGAACGCACGACACTGAATAATAAAGTGAATTTCTCCTAAAGTCCTATAGACTCTCAAAGATAGATAATGGATGTCTTCGCATTGTTCCACAAGACTTTACTAGATTCGGCTTGTACTTGTGAGACCAATGAACTTGGGCTCTGATTACAACTTGTCACAGCCTAAAATAGGAATCGTGATGACACCTGTCACACCCTCTAGTATAGGTAAACCTATTCCAACCCAAACATGATTATCAAAGTAAAATAGAAGTAGAAGAAGTAAGAAATAGAAATAATCACCAAATGACATAATAAAGAGGTACAATATCAACATAATATCCTAGGTCTAGTTGTCACTAGTACAAGCCTGTAATACCAAATACAATGAAATAGTTTGAATTATCTCAAATGTGAATAAGCATAATATAATAAAAGAAGAGATTTGGTTAAGCTATGAAATTTGAGAGCCACTACCTCAATCTCTGGAAAAGCTGACACCAAAAGTGTAATGACCCTCCAGGTCATTTTCTTTGTTTCATACATTTTATGAATTTAAAGTTTTTCTATAGCTTTCTTATGTCATTTATGGCTTGCTGGTACTGGTAGTTCAGTTCCTGGGTAGTTCGTTTAGTTTTTATGTCAGTTTTCCTATGTTGGAGCTTTTGGAGTTAAAAATTGGTCTTTGGCTAAAACTTCTAGTAAACAACCTTGGATGAGAATTTTGACAGTTTTGTTAGCTCCAAAATGTAGATTTTTAGCTAGGAGTACCCTTGGTTTAGGTTCCAAGTCTTTCAGATTCATTTTGGGCCATTGTTTTGTTTTTAGTTAAAAAGGAATGGCGGGTGCGGGGCTCACATTTCATTAAAATGATCTTTATTGGGAATTTTATTGATTCTGTTAAGTCTGGAATGTCATTTTCAGTAGGTTATCATATTTCATTTGTGTGCACGGGGTTCTTAATAAATCTTGAGAACTTGGCCAGAGCCTTTTTAGACTTAGCTAAATCTCTTGTGTGTAGGTGTTGGTGCCGTTGCTTTTGCGGACTTTAGGTTGCTTAAGTGGAGCTGCTCAAGCGGAGCTACTTAAGCAGCTAGGGAGCTACTTCTATAAAGGTGGATGATGTCAGATCCTTCCACTTAATCAAATCCCCTCTTGCTTTTGTGAAGCTACTAAAGCTGACAAACCTCCACTTAAGCGGAGGCACACATGCACAATGACATTCGCTTATGCGGAGGGTTTGTCACTTAACCGCCAGCGCCTATACGGCCAAAACTCCACTTAAGTGGAGGTAGCTGTATATATATCTTCCATTATTTCATGAAAATTCCTCCATAGCTGGACCCTTGAGCTTGGAAATCTCTATGGAATCATAAATTGGAGATAAGGCTAGTTAGTTGCTTGATTCTTGATCATGGTCTTTTAAAATTTTGTAAGTTTCCAGCTTTAATTCCATTTAATTCTTATTTTGTTTAGACTTTGGGGGCTGATTTGAGCTAGATTTTGTGGGCTGGCCATGCTCAAATTTTAAGCATGTGATCCTTATCCCACGAGGGACATTTTTGTGGGTCTGGCTTTTGAATTCTATAAGCAGGCCCCATGGGTGATTTTTAACCCAGAGCGTAAATTTACAATGTGGGTATCACTCTTCTCATATTAACTTATAGATCATTTTCTTGGTAGCGTGGCAGCAGTCGGAGGCTTCTCAGAAGGGAAAAACTCTGGTTTAGTACACTCTTCCACATCCAGGTAGGTTATTGTCACGCCCCGAATTCCAGCGGGGCGGACTGGCACCCTAAGCCGATAAGGCCCGAGAGAACCAATCTTTGCTCATGTCCATTCATATGCATGTCCTTCAAGGAAAATCACCACCACGTATAGAGATATAAGATACCAATAGCGGAAGTCATGGAAATATATGATATATACATATAAGAAACTTGGCCATTAGGGCCACCAAGTCAAAATGGACATACATCCCTTACATTCATATTCCTACATACATATACAAAGCCTCTAACAGATGCATCCACATAACCATCTTAATGTCAGGACAAGTCCCCACTTTATACAACATTACAATACCAAAACAAATATAGATAAGAGACTCGAAAAGCCCCGGACCAACTGGAGCTCACCAAAGATCGGCAAATGATCCGCAACCTACTGTGGAGGTCTACTAGCACCTGTGCCTGCAGCAAGTAAGGTAAGTCCCCCAAGGGATGTCAGTACAAAGAATGTACTGAGTATGTAAGGCTATAAGAAACTGCATCAATACATAAGAACTTCAATGGAATCAAATATAAGAGAATAGTCAATATGGATAAACTATCGTTCTGCATATGTGGAACCATGTACCTTACATTTATTATTTTCGTTTCTCCTATTGTTTATTCATCATCACTTTATCATATCGTACCCGGGACCCAACTGATCAGTGGGTCTTAACATAACATAACGTTATATTGGGATCGACTCGAGCTAGGCTTATGCCTCTAGAGCTACCACCCATAAACCAATATATCGGGCTCGGCTCGAGCTAGGTTATTACCTCTAGAGCTTCCATCCATAAACCCATATAACAGGTTCGGCTCGAGCTAGGTTCTTACCTCTAGAGCTACCACCTGTCAGGATCGGCCCCATCTAGGCTTATGCCACTAGGACTACCCCCTGATCCAATAATCTTGAGATCGGCTCGAGCTAGGCTTATGCCTCTAGAGCTACCACCCGTACTCTTGCCACCAACAAATATACATTACTTTTTTCTTACTTCTATGAGATTGATACATTGGTAGTCATAATATTAGTGGAACTTTGGAACATTAGCCAATGAATATGAGATATGTGAATCGTAATTGATCAATGAGTAAGGATAATTTGAGTAACAATAATTAATAACCGAGAATGGGATACCTTAGAACATTTTGGAATGAAAAAAGGTACAATGTCAATGTGAACACTATGTGTCGCAGAAGGATACGAAAAGAGTAACCTTACATACCTTGTCTTCCCAATATGAATATACAATCCTAAATGTGAATACAATAGTCCAGCTCCTTCCTTACATTTCGCTCTACAACACAAGTACATATCAGAGCTTACATTAACAACCAACTACCTTACAAATGCATATGACGACAATGAGTTACATGATCGCCTTAAAATGTCATTTCCCCCTTGACAATACCATTTATGAAATTATCATACCAATAATACCGCAACATTCCATACATTGACCAATACATCATAAACCAATAGCATGTCACACCAAGTTCATACTTTACACTTCTCCATCAACACAACATCACAATTACTCCATCAAGTCACCTCAATACACTTCATAACAACATATCGACAACAATCCCACAATTTACACTCATAGAAAAATAACAAGTCAAGGAACATAACCACACCATACATGTCTATATTTCATTCACACCATTCACTTTCATCAAAACCTCAAGTCTCCTTTTAAGTTTAAATCCCATAGATGACACATCTTTTAGCAAAAAGTAAAAATGCATTACTTACACTTTTAGACATAACCATCATGATCTACATACTCTCCCATGCATATAATATATTAATTCATAATAATAATCACTTACCCAAACTTGAAAATGAGTGATCTTGTCCAAAAAGATGGCTTAGGGTTTGAGAGCTTGAAGAAATATCTTGTTGAAATGTCTAGAATGGCATATGTGCTTTGTGGAAAGAAAATTTGATTTTCTTTTGCCACCTTATATATCCCCTCAAGTCATACTTAGCCACTTCTTGGCATTAAATTCCATGTTTACTTGGTCAAAGTTGAAGAATGGGTCATTTGCCCTTTTGGGCCATGTCTTTTAATCCATTTTGGGCCTTAACTTGAGCCCATTTACACATATTAACTTAGCCCATCAATTTCAATGTGTAATACTCCAATTATCTCATGTTTAAATAATTTCATAAATGTTACAACAATATTCAACTCACGAGATTCAAGTTCGTAGCCTTAATCTCAAAAATAAGAAATTCTAGCCACTCATGGCTTAATTGAACATAATTTGATAAAACACTTGTAATGAAGAATTAACCCCAACTCGGATGCCAAAGTTGCTCAAGAGTAGCCCTGCTATGATGGAATAATGATACCATAACCCAATAGTCCTCTTTATAGACTAATAATCGTAGAAGAAATCGGGCAAAAAGCACCTCGGCACTCTCCCGGGCGCCCTAGAGACTTAGAAAAATTTCAGCTCTGGAAAAGGTGTGCGGGGGCGTCCTGGCACTCCCCTGGGTGGGCCCCCTTGCTTCCTGTGCCAAAAATATTTTGGCCAAAAGCGGCCCGGCACGCCACCTGGCGCGCCCCACACTTAATTTTTAATTTCAACTTTTCTTTGTGGATTTGGTTGGATCTTTCAAGTTCCAACCTTTTGCTTGCCTCGTATCTTTAAGATACTTTGCTTGGATGTCCTTTGAACCTCGATTTTCACCCCACAAATGCTCCACAAAGTCACAAACACCTCCTACAAAGGTCTAGTCACATTTACGAGCACAATATCAAATTTTCCATCAATAACAATACGAAATACATACTTCATTGCTCTCGAACCTAGGGTAAACATGGTTCAAGGTTTGAAAGTAGGGTCGGGAAGGTACGGAGTGTTACATTCTTCCCCCCTTAGAAATATTCATCCTCTAATGTTAACGACATCTTTCCAATTATAACAAATGCATCTCTTTAGTAACATATATATACATATACACATAATGCTCATAGATACTTACTTGTTATCGCTTCGATCCCGCATTTTGAACTTTCTCTTCCATTTGAAACAGATGAGGGTACTTGGACTTTATCATTTCCTCGGCTTCCCATGTGATCTTCTCTACTTGGTGATTTCTCCAAATTACCTTTACAGAAGCTATGTATTTATTCCTCAACCTCTTTACTTGTTGATCTAGAATGTCAATAGGTGTCTCCTCATAAGTGAGATCTTCCGTAACTTGTACATATTCAATGGGAGCAGTACTAGATGGATCTCCTATGCACTTTCGAAGCATCGAAACATGAAACACCGGATGCACTGTGGAGAGTTCTTGGGGTAGTGCCAACTCATACGTAACTTGCCCAAATCTTCTGATATTTTCATATGGCCCTATATATCGTGGACTCAACTTCTCTTTCTTTCCAAATTGCATTACCCCTTTCATCGGTGACACCTTCAAGAATACTGAATCACCTATGGAAAATTCGAGCCCTCTTCTTGTAACATCAGCATAGGACTTGTGTCGACTCCGGGCCGTTTGCAGTCGCTGTTGGATCACTTTAACTTTCTCCATAGCTTGATGAACAAGATCTGGACCAAGTAAAGCAGTTTCACCCACTTCAAACCATCCAATTGGTGATCTACATTTTCTTCCGTATAAAGCTTCATAAGGTGCCATTTTGATACTTGAATGATAGCTATTGTTGTAAGCAAATTCAATGAGAGGCAAATGGTCATCCCAACTACCTTGAAAATCTAACGTGCAAGCTCGTAGCATATCTTCAAGTGTTTGGATAGTACGTTCTGCTTGTCCATCTGTCTGAGGATGGAAAGCCGTACTCAAATTCACTTGTGTACCCAAGCTCTTCTGAAAAGATCTCCAAAAATGTGCGGTAAATTGTGCTCCTCTGTCTGATATAATGGAAATTGGAATACCATGCAATCACACTATCTCTTTAACATACAACCTTGTATAATCTTCAGCTGTATAAGTGGTCTTGACTGGTAGAAAATGCGCTGATTTGGTAAGCCTGTCGACTATGACCCATATAGAATCAACTTTCTGCAGAGTAAGAGGCAAACCTGTGATGAAATCCATGTTAATAATATCCCATTTCCAGACTGGAAGATTGATACATTGCATGTAACCTCCTGGTTTCTGATGCTCTACCTTTACTTGTTGACAATTCGGGCATTGAGCTACAAATTCTACAATGTTCTTCTTCATGTTTCCCTTCCAATACATTTCCTTCAAATCATGGTATATTTTGGTAGCTACCGGATGAATAGAATATCTTGAATGATGCACCTCTATCATAATTCATTTCCTCAGCTCATCTACATTCGGTACACATAATCTACCTTGGCATTGAAGTATTCCTTCTTGCGTAAGATCAAATGCCTTTGTCAAACCCTGTTGTACATTCTCTTTTAGCTGCAATAACATAGGATCCGCAAACTTCTTCTCTTTCACTTCAGCTATTAATAAAGATTCTGCCACATTTTGTACAATAACCCCTTCATCTGAGGATTCAAGAAGACGAACCCCCAAGCTGGCTCGTTGATGTAGATCCTTAACTAAGTCTTGCTTTTCTGTCAATTGGCCACTAGTGCCTCCTATTTCCTTGCGGCTCAATGCATCAGCTACCACATTTGCTTTTCCTGGATGATATAGAATATCAATATCATAGTCTTTTAAGAGCTCTAGCCACCTTCGTTGCCTCAAATTGAGTTCCTTCTGCTTAAAGATATATTGCAAACCTTTATGATCAGTATAAATATCAACATGAACTCCATACAAATAATGACGCCATATCTTTAAAGAAAATACCACCGCTGCTAACTCAAGATCATGTGTGGGATACAACTGTCATGAAGCATACACTATGACATTACCGTACTGCATCAATACACACCCTAGGCCAACTCCGGACGCATCACAATATACTGCATACCCCTCTGTACCTTCCAGAAGTACTAATACCGATGTAGAAGTCAATTTATCTTTCAGCTCTTGGAAACTTTTCTCATATGCATCATTCCACTGAAATTTAACTGCTTTGTGTGTAAGCTTTGTTAAAGGTACAGCAATGGAAGAAAACCCTTCACCAAAACTTCGATAATAACCTGCCAACCCAAGGAAGCTACGAATTTTCGTGGGCGTCGTAGGCCTTGGCCAATTTTTCACCGCTTCAATCTTTTGCGTATCAACCCATATCCCTTCATCTGACATAATGTGACCCAAGAATGCGACGAATTTTAACCAAAATTCACATTTAGAGAACTTTGCATACAATTTACGCTCACGAAGAATTTGTAACACCTGCCATAAGTGATTAGCATGGTCCTCTTGTGATCATGAATAAACCAAGATGTCATCTATAAACACCGTCACGAACACGTCTAGAAATGGCTTAAACACCCTATTCATCAAATCCATGAAAACAACTGGTGCATTTGTTAGTCCAAACGACATAACTAAAAATTCATAATGGCCATACCGTGTTCGGAAAGCTGTCTTAGGTATGTCTTTTTCTCTTACTCTGACGTGATGATAACCCGATCTCAAGTCAATCTTTGAAAAGCATTTGGCACCCTATAACTGATTAAACAAATCATCAATTCTGGGGAGGGGATATTTGTTCTTGATCATTACTTTATTCAATTGCCGGTAGTCAATACACATCCTCAATGTGCCATCTTTCTTCCGTACAAATAATACTGGTGCACCCCATGGGGACATACTAGGCCGTATAAACCCCTTGTCTAGCAAATCTTTTAATTGCTCCTTCAATTCTCGCAATTTTGCTGGAGCCATTCTATACGGAGAAATAGAGATAGGCTGAGTACCTGGTATCACATCAATACCAAACTCTACTTCCCGTTCTGGGGGTAAGCCTGGAAGATCATCAGGAAATACATCGAGAAATTCACTAACCACCGGAATCGATTGAGGAATTGGTGGTTTCACATTAATATCTTGCACTCGAACTAAATGACATATATACCCCTTGGCTATCATTTTCTTTACTTTAAGATAGGAAATAAATTTTCCTCTTGGTGCCCCCACATTACCCTGCCATTCAAGAACATTTTCTTGTGGATAATAAAAATGTATCTTCTTGGCCCGGCAATCTACCGTGGCATAACAAGAAGCCAACCAATCCATTCCCATTATCACATCAAAATCCACCATGTCTAGTTCAATGAGATCAACCAGTGTATCATGACCACACACAGTTACCACACAATTATGATATACTCTTTTTGCAATAATATATTTACCAACTGGTGTAGATACTTCAATTGACTTAGTTAATAATTTCAGTGTTCTTTTAAATTTTGCAGCAATCAATGGAGTAACATATGATAATGTAGAACCCGGGTCAATCAATGCATATACATTATGCAAAAATATGGATAATGTACCTGTGACTACGTCAGGAGATGCCTCCAAATTCTGCCAATCCACTAGAGTATAAGTACAGTTCTAGACTCCACTAGTACTGGCTGCTCCTCTGGCACCTCTACCACGACCAACAAACTGCACACCTCGGCCTAAAGAAGGAACCGATGATGATGATGCAACAGCTGATCCCGCAGGTCGTGTTATACCACCCATGCTCCTCTAGGGACACTCTTTCATCATGTGACCCGACATACCGCACCAAAAGCAAGCATTCGTCCCTAGCCGGCATGTACCTGAATGAGTACGCCCGCAGTACTAACACTGCTGACGAGAAAATCCTGCTGCCTGTGATCCGTGAATTCCACTACTCTGCCCAGAGTGACCGCCTCTAAACCCTCGGAAGTGAGAGTGAGTGCCTGCTGTGGAATAGGAGAATAATGGTCTAGGCGGTCTAGGAAACATCCGAGGCGTAGATTCTCCTTGGGACGCTATATACTGTCCCATAGGTCTAGCTCTTTTGGACTGTCCTCTTTCAGATTCATGTACCCTTCTTCTCTGTCTCTGATCCTCCATTTTCTGTGCGAAGGCTTGTATTCTGGCTATGTCCATATCTTTGTTCAAGGAAGCAATGGTGCAGTCCCTTACCAAATATGGATCTAATTTATCCACATATCGATGGACTCTGTCTGTCATTGTGGCTACTACATTCGGAGCATATCGAGCCAAGGAATTAAACTGAAGACTATATTCTCTAACACTCATATTCCCTTGACGTAGATGTAACACCCCGTATGTTTCTGAACCTAGTTAATTTACGTAACATTCATGGAATTATTTAAACATGAGAGATTTGATGAATTATACATTAATTTGTTGGGCATTAATGAGTCATGAGCTATTGGGCTTAAATGAGGCCCAAAATCATATGGAAGACATGGCCCAAATGTGGAAAAGATCCATTATTGTGTTTGACCAAGACAACTTGCATTAAATTGGATAAGTATGACCATTAAATACCATATAAAGAAAGATAAAATCAGATTTTTATTCAACAACAACCACATGCCTTTTTCTAGAATTTTCTCAAGCATTTCTCTCTCACACAAACCCTAGGCCTTCATCCCTTTGGCCAAGATCATCATCTTGAAATACTTGGTAAGTGTTTATGCTTATGGTTTACTATATTATGTGCATGATAGGGTGCCTATATTATGTTGGTGGAGTATTGAGAAGTTCACTATGTGTGTAATGTTAAATGTTTGCTAAATCGGAAGAGGTTTTGCCTTGTAAACTTGAACATGGAGTTGTGGTATTGAAGAAAATGAAATTGATGGATTCAATATTGACATGTGAGATGTGATTATAGTCTTACCTTGTTTTATCCTTGTGTATAATGTTTGGAATTGTTATTGTGAAATTGATTATGGATTGGGTGACGTATTGAACGAGAAGTATAGTTTTGGGTGTTGTTTATGTGTGTTGTGAGACCATGGCTGATGTTTGGAATTCAAGATGATGAAAAATATGTTAAAAGAAGTTTAGTTATGATCATGGACCATTCATTGCATAAAAATACCCAAAAGAGACCAATTTGGACCAAAACGGGCATCCGCCCCCGCAGACGAGGGCACCTGCGGGCGCAGATGCCAACGTAGGTGCCTATGGCATCTACCAAAGGCCACCTGAGGGTGTAACTCAGTCACCTGAGGGTGCAGGTGGCTTTGCAGGTCAGCACCAGGTTCGATTTTGTATGTTTTCGCATCTATTTGACCCCCGAAGGCCCCTATACCCTTTTTGGATATAATTATCAACTTGTGATGCCGTTTTAATGACTTTAAGGGGTCGTATTGAGGTATGTTGTACTATATTCAGTATGTATTGTTGTTCATAAGTTGTTATGAGTCAAGTTGATAAGGTAATTATGACGGAATGATAATAAGAAAGCATAAAGGGTAAGTGTGGTGTGAAATGCTATTGATGTATGATATCTTGGTCAATGTGTGGAATGTTATGGTGTTGTTGGTGTGATAATTCAGTAAATGTTATTGTAAGAGGATGAAATAACATTGTACGACAGTCACGTAACTCATTGTCGTCGTATGCACTTGTAAGGTAGTTGGTTGTTAACATGAGCTTTGTTATGTACTTGTGTTGTAGAGTAACACATAAGGAAGGAGATAGATTATTGTATATACATATAAGACTGTGTATTCATATTGAGAAGATAAGGTATGTAAGGTTATTCTATCCATATCCTTCTGCAGTACATAGTATTCACATTGACATTGTACTGGTTCAATTTCGAAGGGGTTTTGAAGTATCTTAATTCAGGTTGACATATATTGTTATTCACATGTGTTCTATTCTTAGATGGATTATGATTCACTTAGATCTTATTCATTGACTGAAGTTCCAAAGCTTTCATAACGTTGTAATTTCTAAAAGAACTATCTCAAAGAGAGTAAGGATGTAAAGAGAATCTATTTATTCTTGAATAGCATTTCCAATCATGTCGTGTTCCAAAGTCCAATAATCTGATGATTATCTTTGTACCAATCTCTCACAAGTAAAAGTACCAATCTCACAAAATTAATGTGTAAGCTATTGTATCTATCCCTCACAAGTAAAGATATCAATCTTACAAGAGTAAAGACGTGAAGTAATGTATGTATGTGTTTCAAGTTCAAGAATGTTTCAATCACCAAGGTATCACTTTTAGAATGAAAGAAAGAGTAATGAAAGAAAGAAGTAATGTTTAATTGATGAGTAATCTTGGGTGGTATCCCAGGGGTGGAAGAAACACCTAGCATGGGTCGATCCCAATATATAATAAAGACATCCCAGGGGTCACAGTACCTAGCATGGGTTAATAACATCCTAGGGGCGACACGAAAGCCTAGCATGGGTTAATATAACATCCCAGGGGTCAAAGTACCTAGCATGGGTTAATCTCATCCCAGGGGCGACAGAACAGCCTAGCATGGGTAGAACAATAAAGATGAACATATGTGAAGACAAGAGAAGTAAAGAACGTAATATACATGGTTCCTCACATACAGAAAGAGAGTTTATTCACATTGGCTATTTCTCTTATATTGACTCCATTGTTGTTCTTATGTATGATGCAGTTCTTATGGCATTGCATACTCAGTACATTCTTCGTACTGACCCCTCTTGGGGGATTTACTTTAGATGCTGTAGGCGCAGGTGCTAGTAGACCTCCGCAGGTATTTGCAGGTCTTTGGTGAGCTCCAGTTGGTTCAGGGCTTTTCGAGTCACAGTTGTACATTTGTTTTGATGTTATAAATGTTGTATAAAACGAAGACTTGTCCTGACTTTACGTTGGTCTTGTAGATGCATCTGTTAGAGGCTTTTGTAGACGTATGTAGGTATATTAATGTAAGATATGATTGTTCGTTTTGACTTGATGGCCCCAACGGCCAAGTTTCATATAGCTATGTATGACAAATGATTCCCTGTCCATGACTTCCATATAGTTGCATGACGTATAATAAGATTTATATGAGGATATGCATACGAATGTTCATGAACAAAGATTGGTTCTCTCGGGTCATATCGGCTTCGGGTGCTAGTCCGCCTCAATGGGATTTGAGGCGTGACAGTAGATTAAGAAACTGGTCTGCACATGCCTCCCGGATCTCATATGGGAGGTAATGATCAAGGAATGCCATTTTAAATTCTTCCCAACCAGCTGGAAGTGCATCAACACCCCTCGATCTTTTCCAGTATTCATACCACAATATAGCTTCACCTTTCAATCTATAGGCCGCAAGTTCAACTGTTTCAACACCAGTCACGTGCATAACATCTAGATCCCTCTGGATTTGATACATGAAGTCTTGTGGATCTGCTTTCGGATCTGACCCAGTGAATATAGGAGGGTCTAATTTCAGAAAGTTTTGTGTCCTGCAACTCGCCACTCTAGCCGCATCATCCTCATTTGTCGTTGGACCGACCAGCTTGTCCTTGACTTTGTGCAGCAACTAGCTGAGTTAACATATGCACTGCATTTCTTAAATCCTGGTCAGTGGCATTCATTGGAGGTTCTGCGGGTACTTCTCTATCTCTTGGCTCTCCCGGAACTGGAAAAGTAGAAGAAGACCGCGATGCAATTTTAGTGTTAGCTCTACCTTGACTAGCTTGGTCAGGTGGTGATTTACTCATTCCTTCACCGGCAAGCATTTCTAACTGCTTACCTTTGCCTCTACCTCGTCTTGTCATCGGCATATTACTCTAACAAACAGAATCAATTCCAATGATTAGATATGATTTCACTTACCACATTGGCTCTATTGAATGATCTAGAAACGAAGAAAAGAAACAACTCCTAAATGTCCCGTAGCCTCCTACTTATAAATGTGGTCCACAACACACCCATAAGCAAGACTCTACTCAGACACGACTTTGTAGACACCCTTAGGACGACCTGCTCTGATACCACTTTTGTCACACCCCAAATTCCAATGGGGCAGACTGGCACCCAAAACCGATAAGGCCCGAGAGAACCAATCTTTGCTCATGTCCATTCATATGCATGTCCTTCAAGGAACATCACCACCACGTATAGGGATATAAGATACCAATAGCAGAAGTCATGGAAACATGTGATATATACATCTAAGAAACTTGGCCGTTAGGGCAACCAAGTCAAAATGGACATACATCCCTTACATTCATATTCCCACATACGTCTACAAAGCCTCTAACAAATGCATCCACATAACCATCTTAAAGTCGGGATAAGTCCCCATTTTATACAATATTACAATACCAAAACAAATATACATAAGAGACTCGGAAAGCCTCGGACCAACTGGAGCTCACCAAAGATCGGCAAATGATCTGCAACCTACTGTTGAGGTCTACTAGCACCTGTGCCTGCAGCAAGTAAGGTAAGTCCCCCAAGGGACGTCAGTACGAAGAATGTACTGAGTATGTAAGGCTATAAGAAACTTCATCAATACATAAGAACTTCAATGGAATCAAATATAAGAGAATAGTTAATATAGATAAACCATCGTTCTGCATATGTGGAACCATGAACCTTAGGTTCATTATTTTCATTGCTCCTATTGTTTATTCATCATCACTTTATCATATCGTACCCGGTCCCCAACTGATCAGTGGGTCTTAACATAACATAACGTTATATTGGGATCGGCTTGAGCTAGGCTTATGCCTCTAGAGCTACCACCCATAAATCAATATATCGGGCTCGACTCGAGCTAGGTTATTACCTCTAGAGCTGCCACTCATATACCCATATATCAGGTTCGACTCGAGCTAGGTTCTTACCTCTAGAGCTACCACTTGTCAGGATCGGCCCGAGCTAGGCTTATGCCTCTAGGACTACCCCCTGATCCAATAATCTCGAGATCGGCTCGAGCTAGGCTTATGCCTCTAGAGCTACCACCCGTACTCTTGCCACCAACAAATATACATTACTTTATTTCTTACTTCTATGAGATTGATACATTGGTAGTCATAATATTATTGGAACTTTGGAACATTAGCCAATGAATATGAGATATGTGAATCGCAATTGATCAATGAGTAAGGATAATTTGAGTAACAATAATTAATAACCGAGAATGGGATACCTTAGAACATTTTGGAATGAAAAAAGGTACAATGTCAATGTGAACACTATGTGCCGCAGAAGGATATGAAAAGAGTAACCTTACATACCTTGTCTTCCCAATATGAATATACAATCCTAAATGTGAATACAATAGTCCAGCTCCTTCCTTACATTTCACTATACAACACAAGTACATAACGGAGCTTACATTAACAACCAACTACCTTACAAATGCATATGACGACAATGAGTTACATGATTGCCTTAAAATGTCATTTACCCCTTGACAATACCATTTATGAAATTATCATACCAACAATACCGCAACATTCCATACATTGACCAATACATCATAAACCAATAGCATGTCACACCAAGTTCATACTTTACACTTCTCCATCAACACAACATCATAATTACTCCATCAAGTCACCTCAATACACTTCATAACAACATATCGACAACAATCCCACAATTTACACTCATAGAAAAATAACAAGTCAAGGAACATAACCACACCATACATGTCAATATTTAATTCACACCATTCACTTTCATCAAAACCTCAAGTCTCCTTTCAAGTTTAAATCCCATAGATGACACATCTTTTAGCAAAAAGCAAAAATGCATTACTTACACTTTTAGACATAACCATCATGATCTACATACTCTCCCATGCATATAATATATTAATTCATAATAATAATCACTTACCCAAACTTGCAAATGAGTGATCTTGTCCAAAAAGATGGCTTAGGGTTTGAGAGCTTGAAGAAATATCTTATGGAAATGTCTAGAATGGCATGTGTGCTTTGTGGAAATAAAATATAATTTTTTTTGGCCACCTTATATAGCCCCTCAAGTCATACTTAGCCACTTCTTGGCATTAAATTCCATGTTTACTTGGTCAAAGTGGAAGAATGGATCATTTGCCTTTTTAGGCCATGCCTTTTAATCCATTTTGTGCCTTAACTTGAGCCCATTTACACATATTAACTTAGCCCATCAATTTCAATGTGTAATACTCCAATTATCTCATGTTTAAATAATTCCATAAATGTTACAACAATATTTAACTCACGAGATTCATGTTCGTAGCTTGAATCTCAAAAATAAGAAATTCTAGCCACTCATGGCTTAATTGAACATAATTTGATAAAACACTTGTGACGAAGAATTAACCCCAAATCGGATGCCAAACTTGATCAAGAGTAGACCTACTATGATGGAATAATGATACCATAACCCAAGAGTCCTCTTTACAGACTAATAATCGTAGAAGAAATCGGGGCAAAAAGCACCCCGGCACTCTCCCAGGCGCCCTAGAGACTTAGAAAAATTTTAGCTCTGGAAAAGGTGTGTAGGGGTGGCCTGGAACACCCCTGGGCACTCCACCTTGCTTCCTGTTCCAAAAATATTTTGGCCAAAAGCGGCCCGGCACTCCACCTGGCGCGCCCCACACTTAATTTTTGATTTCAACTTTTCTTTGTGGATTTGGTTGGATCTTTCAAGTTCCAACCTTTTGCTTGCCTCTTATCTTTAAGATACTTTGCTTGGATGTCCTTTAAACCTCTCTTTTCACCCCACAAATACTCCACAAAGTCACAAACACCTCCTACAAAGGTCTAGTCACATTTACAAGCACAATATTAAATATTCCATCAATAACAATACAAAATACGTACTTTATTGCTCTCGAACCTAGGGTAAACATGGTTCAAGGTTGGAAAGTAGGGTCGGGAAGGTATGGAGTATTACAGTTATGTCTTACCTACTTTTAGACTTGCCATGATAGAGGTATTTATATGAGAAATTGCTAATTGTTGGTTGGGTGTTTTTTCTCGGGAAGTCGTACTCTAAGTATATCTTGCTTCTATTTGTTAGTTTAGGGCCTTTAGCGTATAATTTCATCAAAAATACTTAGTTAAAATGATTGGCCTTATTGTAGACCTAGTTTAGGAAACCTGGTAGCGTTAGGAGTTCCAATGGAAGTCTTAGCTTAGGTTTGTGTCACGCCCTAAATCCCATTGAGGTGGACTGACACCCGAAGATGATAAGACCCGAGAGAACCAATCTTTGCTTATGTTTGTTCATATGCATGCAATAAGAAATACCATTATCACGTAAGAACTTAACATACTAATAACGGAATTCATGAAACATGTGATAAATATATACATATGTGAAGCTTGGCCGACAGGGCCATTAAGTCAACATGGGCATACATCTCTTACATTTGTTTTCCCACAACCATCTACAAAGCCTCTACAGATACATCACCATGTCTATACAATATTTACATAATACCAAAACCTAGTGTACACATGTGACTTGGGAAGCCCCGAAGCAACTGGAGCTCACCAAAGATCTGTATATGGTTCGCAGCCTACTGAGGAGGTCTACTAGTACCTGCGCCTGCAGCAAGTAAGGTAAATCCCCCAAGAGGGGTCAGTACGAATAATGTACTGAGTATGTAAGGCCATAAGAATTACATCATACATAATATCAACAACAATGGGATCAATATATGAGAAATAGTCAATGTGAATAAACTCCCTTTCTGTATGTGAGGAACCATGTATATTACGTTCTTTACTTCTCTTGTATTCACATATGTTCATCTTTATTGTTCTACCCATGCTAGGCTGTTCTGTTGCCCCTGGGATGAGATTAACCGATGCTAGGTACTTTGACCCCTGGGATGTTATACTAACCCATGCTAGGCTTTAGTGTCGCCCCTGGGATGAGATTAACCCATGCTAGGTGTTGTGACCCCTAGGATGTACTGTGATAACCCATGCTAGGCTTTCATGTCGCCCCTGGGATGTTCTTATGATAACCCGAGCTAGGCTTTTCTGTAGCCCCTGGGATGTTCTTATGTTACATTGGGATCGACCCATGCTAGGTATTTCAACCCCTGGGATACCACCCAAGATTACTCATCGATTATACATTACTTCTTTCTCTTATTACTCTTCCTTTCATTACTTAGCTATACCTTGTGACTAAAACATTTTGTGACACTTAGAACACATACATACATTACTTCACGTATTTACTCTTGTAAGATTGATATCTTTTCTTGTGAGGGATAGATACATTAGCTTACACATTACTTCCTTCATTACTTTTGTGAGATTGGTACTTTTATTTATGAGAAATTGGTACAAAGATAATCATAATCTTATTGGATTTTTGGAACATAACATGATTGGAAACAAAAATGCTTATTCAAAATAAATAGACTCTCTTTACATCTTTACTCTCTTTGAGATAGGTCTCTACAACATTATGACAGCTTTGGACTTTCAGTCAATGAATAGGACATATAGGTGAATCATACTTCGTCTAAGAATAGGACACATGTGAATAACAATATATATCACCTTGACTTGATACTAGAGAACCCTTAGGAATGGAATCAGTGTAATGTCCCTGTGAATAATATCTTCTGCAGAAGAGTATGGAAAGAGTAACCTTACATACCTTCACTTCCAAGTATGAGTACACAATTCTATATATATACACAACAGTCCAGCTCCTTCCTTATGTTTCACTCTACAACACAAGTTCATAATGGAACTCTCGTTAACAACTATTTATCATACAAGTGTACAAAACAACAATGAGCTATATGACTTCCGTACAGTGTCATTTCACCCTTTACAATACAAGCCATTTCATTCTCATACCAACAACACCATAACATTCCACACATTGATCAAAATATCACACATCAATAGCATTTCACATCACATTTACCCTTTATGATTTCTCATTAGCATTCCGTCGCAATTACTCATACAAATTGCCTCATAACAACTTATGAACAACAATAAATACTTAAAATAGTCCAACATGCTTCCATACGCCCCTTTTAAGTCATTAAAACGGCACTACAAGTTGCTAATTATATCCATAAAGGGTATAGGGACCTTCGGGGGTCAAAGGGGGAAAAAAACATGCAAAACGGTGTTTTGGATGGGATCTGTGAAGCCACCTGCGGCCACAGATGTCCCTTGGCAGTGTCCAGGGGGCATCTGCGTTGGCACCTGCGCCCGTAGGTGCCTCACCTGCGGGGGGGGATGCCCATTTTCGGTCAAATTGGTCTCTTTTGGGTATTTTTATGCAATGAATGGTCCATGATCATAACTAAACTTCTTTTAACATAATTTTGATCATCTTATATGCCAACAGTCATCCATGGTCTCACAACACACATAAACATCACCAAAACTTCACTTTCTTTTCAATCCGTCACCAAATCCATAACCAAATTTACAACAACAATTCCAAACATTATACACAAGGATAAAACAAGGCAAGACTATAATCACATATCACATGTCAATATTGAATCCATAAAGTTCACTTCCTTCAAGATCACAAGTCTATGTTCAAGTTTGCAAGACAAAACCATCCTCCGATTTAGCAAACACAAATTGTTTTACACATAGTGAATTTCTCACACTTCACCAACATAACCAACATGATATAAACCATATTCCATGCATAAAATATATTAAATCATGATAATAAAAACTTATCAAGTCTTGTACAAAGGTGATCTTGTCCACAAAGATGAGAACTTGGGGTTTGTATGATATAAGAAATATTAAGAGAATTCTAGAAAAAGGCATGGGTGTCACAATGGAATAAAATCTGATTTTGTTCCCTTTTTGTAGTCCCTTTAAGTCTCTCTTATCCAACTCTTGACATTAAATGCATGGTTGATTTGGTCAAATAGAAGATTGGATCATTTTGCCCCATTGGGCCAAGTCTTTCTTATAATCTTTGGGCCTCATTTGGCCCAATGGCACAAGACTCATGTAAGACCCAACAAATAAATGAATAATTCATCAAATCTTCCATGTTTTACTAATTCCATAAATGTAAACGTAGTCGTATAGGTTCGACAACATACGGGATGTTACACCTCCTACGAAGGTCTAATCCCATGTACTAGGCCCAATATCACTTATCTCATCAATAAAATTACAAAATACATACTTTTGACTCTCGACACTTGAGTAACCATTGTTCAACGTCGTCAAGTATGGTTTGGTAGGTACGGGGTGTTACATTCTTCCCTCCTTAGAAACATTCGTCCTCGAATGTTAACAACATCGTCTCATCGTCTCATGTGCAACAAATGCATCTCTATATTAGCGTCTCTATGCATATACACTCATAGATAATTGCTTATTCTTTCCCCACTTCCACACTGTGAACTTTTCCTTCCGTTTGGAACAAATATGGGTACCTTGGTCTCTCATCTATTCGACTTGTTGATTTCTCCAAAGAACTTTTACGAAAGTTACATCTTTATTTCTTAACCTCTTCACTTGTTGGTGTAGAATAGCAATAGGTAGCTCTTCCTTCCTAGTGAGATCCTTCGTAATTGATACATTTACAATGGGAGCAATACGAAATAGAACTCTTATGCACTTCCGGCAATTTCACATGGCATGTTGTATAGGGCAAATTCCCTTTTCTTTCATTAGTAACGCTTTTAAAAGTGCTTAATCACCTATGGTCACAAACATCTACTACACCAGTATGATATGCGTCTTTAACTCTAATAGATTCACTTAACAGGTGGAGATATGTCAATTGACTTAACTGATGACCCTCTAGTAATGTATCATCCGAAAATATGGAGAATATACCTGCATCCTCATCAGGAGATGCCTCCTCATTCTACCGGTCCACTAGAGCATAGGTGCAATTTTGGGCCCCACTAAAACTAGCTGCTCCTCTCATATCTCTACCATGACCAATAGGCTGAATGCCTCTGCCTGGGGAAGGAACCGATGCTGATGATACAACGGTTGATCCCGTAGGTCGTGCTATACCACTCGCACCCCTTTATGGGAATTCTCTTATTATGTACCCCTCTGTGCCACACCAAAAACAAGCATTTGTCCCCAACCGACATTCACCTACATGGTATCTTCTGCAACACTGACACGGAGGATGAGAAAATCCTACGGTCTGTGAACCTTGTACTTCACTACGCTGTCCAGATTGACTACCCCTAAACTCTCAGGATTGGGGTTGCGTGCCTGCTGTGGAATAAGAAAATGAGGGTCTAGGTGGTAACATTCGAGATCTAGATTCTCCTGGGGACACCATAGACTGCCCCATAGGTCTAGCCCTTTTGAAAGGCCCTTCCTCAGATTCCTGTGTCCTTCTTCTTTGCCTTTGATCCTCCATTTTCTATGCGAAGGCCTGAATTCTGGCGATGTCCATATCCCTGTTCAAAGCAGCAATAGTGCAGTCGCGTACCAAATATGGCTCCAGTCTATCCACATATCGATGGACTCTATCTTCCATTGTGGCTACTACATTTGGAGCATAGCGAGCCAAGGAATTAAACTGCAAACTGTATTCTCTAACACTCATATGTCCTTAACGTAGGTTTAAAAACTGATCTGCACGAGCCTCATGGATCTCATAGGGAAGATAGTGATCCAGAAATGCCGCTTTAAATTCTTCCCAACCAGCTGGGAGTGCATCAATGCCTCTTGATCTTTTCCAGTCCTCATACCATAATATGGCCTCACCCTTCAATCTGTAAGCTGCTAGCTCAACTGTTTCTACACCTGTTACGTGCATCACCTCTAGTGCTTTTTGAACTTGGTCCACAAAATCCTGTGGATCTGCTTTCAGGTCTGACCCAGTGAATATAGGAGGGTCCAATTTTAGAAAGTCCTGTGTACGCCGACTAGCTACTCTAGCCGCGTCATCTTCATTTATCATTGGACCAGTCCGTCCTTGTGTTTGTGCAGCCACTAACTGAGTCAACATATGTACTGCATTTCGTAAATCTTGATCAGTGGTATCTATAGGTGGTTCTGCAGGTACTTCTCTACCTCTTGGCTCTTCTGGAGCTGGAAAAGTAGAGGAAGACTGCGATGCAATTTCAGCTTCAGCTCTACCTTGACTAGCTTGGTCAGGTGGTGACTTACTCATTCCTTTACCAGCAGGCATATCTACCTGCTTACCTTTGCCTCTACCTCTTCTTGTAATTGGCATTTTACTATACCAAAGGAAAACAATTACCATGGTCAGATACAATCCAACTTACAACACTGGCTCTATTACATGACCTAGAATTGAATAAAAGAAACGACTCCTAAATGTCCCGTAGCCTCCTACTTATAAATGTGGTGCACAACACATCGATAAGTAAGACTCTACTCAGACACGGCTTTGTAGACACCCTTAGAACGACCTGCTCTGATACCACTTTTGTCACGCCCCAAATCCCATTGAGGCGGACTGGCACCCGAAGCCGATAAGGCCTGAGAGAACTAATCTTTGCTTATGTTCATTCATATGCATGCCATAAGAAATACCATTATCACGTAAGAACTTAACATACTAATAATGGAATTCATGAAACATGTGATAAATATATACATATGTGAAACTTGGCCGATAGGGCCATCAAGTCAACATGGGCATACATCTCGTACATTTGTCTTCCCACAACCATCTACAAAGCCTCTACAGATATATCACCATGTCTATACAATATTTACATAATACCAAAACCTAGTGTACACATGTGACTTGGGAAGCCCCGAAGCAACTGGAGCTCACCAAAGATCTGTATATGGTTCACAGCCTACTGAGGAGGTCTACTAGTACCTGCGCCTGCAGCAAGTAAGGTAAATCTCCCAAGAGGGGTCAGTACGAATAATGTACTGAGTATGTAAGGCCATAAGAATTACATCATACATAATATCAACAACAATGGGATCAATATATGAGAAATAGTCAATGTGAATAAACTCTCTTTCTGTATGTGAGAAACCATGTACATTACGTTCTTTACTTCTCTTGTATTCACATATGTTCATCTTTATTGTTCTACCCATGCTAGGCTGTTCTGTCGCCCCTGGGATGAGATTAACCCATGCTAGGTACTTTGACCCCTAGGATGTTATACTAACCCATGCTAGGCTTTCATGTCGCCCCTGGGATGTTCTTATGATAACCCGAGCTAGGCTTTTCTGTAGCCCCTGGGATGTTTTTATGTTACATTAGGATCGACCCATGCTAGGTATTTCAACCCCTGGGATACCACCCAAGATTACTCATCGATTATACATTACTTCTTTCTCTTATTACTCTTCCTTTCATTACTTAGCTATACCTTGTGACTGAAACATTTTGTGACACTTAGAACACATACATACATTACTTCACTTGTTTACTCTTGTAAGATTGATATGTTTTATTGTGAGGGATAGATACATTAGCTTACACATTACTTCCTTCATTACTTTTGTGAGATTGGTACTGTTATTTATGAGAAATTGCTACAAAGATAATCATAATCTTATTGGACTTTTGGAACATAACATGATTGGAAACAAAAATGCTTATTCAAAATAAATAGACTCTCTTTACATCTTTACTCTCTCTTGAGATAGGTCTCTACAACATTATGACAGCTTTGGACTTTCAGTCAATGAATAGGATATATAGGTGAATCATACTTCGTCTAAGAATAGGACACATGTGAATAACAATATATGTCACCCTGACTTGATACTAGAGAACCCTTAGGAATGGAATCAGTGTAATGTTCCTATGAATAATATCTACTGCAGAAGAATACGGGAAGAGTAACCTTACATACCTTCACTTCCAAGTATGAGTACACAAGTCTATATATATACACAATAGTCCAGCTCCGTCCTTATGTTTCACTCTACAACACAAGTTCATAATGGAACTCTCGTTAACAACTATTTACCATACAAGTGTAAAAAATAACAATGAGCTATATGACTATTGTACAGTGTCATTTCACCCTTTACAATACAAGCCACTGCATTCTCATACCAACAACACCATAACATTCCACACATTGATCAAAATATCACACATCAATAGCATTTCACATCACACTTACCCTTTATGCTTTCTTATTAGCATTTCGTCACAATTACTCCTATCATATTGCCTCATAACAACTTATGAACAACAATAAATACTTAAAATAGTCCAACATACTTCCATACGCCCCATTTAAGTCATTAAAACGGCACCACAAGTTGCTAATTATATCCATAAATGGTATAGGGGCCTTCGGGGGTCAAAGGGGGAAAAAAACATGCAAAACGGTGTTCTGGATGGGACCTACGAAGCCACCTGCGCATGGCCATTGGCAGTGTCCAGGGGCATCGCAGGTGCCTCACCTGCGAGGGCGGATGCCCATTTTCGGTCAAATTAGTCTCTTTTGGGTATTTTTATGCAATGAATGGTCCATGATCATAACTAAACTTATTTTAACATATTTTTGATCATCTTATATGCCAACAGTCAGCCATGGTCTCACACCACACATAAACATCACCAAAACCTCACTTTCTTTTCAATCCGTCACCAAATCCATAACCAAATTTACAACAACAATTCCAAACATTATACACAAGGATAAAACAAGGCAAGACTATAATCACATATCACATGTCAATATTGAATCCATAAAGTTTACTTCCTTCAAGATCACAAGTCTATGTTCAAGTTTGCAAGACAAAACCATCCTCCGATTTAGCAAACACAAATTGTTTTACACATAGTGAACTTCTCACACTTCACCAACATAACCAACATGATATAAACCATCTTCCATGCATAAAATATATTAAATTATGATAATAAACACTTACCAAGTCTTGTACAAAGGTGATCTTGTCCACAAAGATGAGAACTTAGGGTTTGTATGATATAAGAAATATTGAGAGAATTCTAGAAAAAGGCATGGGTGTCACAATGGAATAAAATCTGATTTTATGCCCTTTTTATAGTCCCTTTAAGTCTCTCTTATCCAACTCTTGACATTAAATGCATGGTTGATTTGGTCAAATAGAAGATTGGATCATTTGCCCCATTGGGCCAAGTCTTTCTTATAATCTTTGGGCCTCATTTGGCCCAATGGCACAAGACTCATGTAAGACCCAACAAATAAATGAATAATTCATCAAATCTCCCATGTTTTACTAATTCCATAAATGTAAACGTATTCGTATAGGTTTGACAACATACGGGGTGTTACACCTCCTACGAAGGTCTAATCCCATGTACTAGGCCCAATATCACTTATCTCATCAATAAAATTACAAAATACATACTTTTGACTCTTGACACTTGAGTAACCATTGTTCAACGTCGTCAAGTAGGGTTTGGTAGGTACGGGGTGTTACAGTTTGGGTTGTTACTTGATTTAGGTTGGGTTTTGGGGGGATGGTAGCGGTAAATTTTGATCTAGTTTGGTAGACCACCTTAGGAAGTGTAGCTACAGGGTTGTGGGTCAAGTTCATGATTAATTAGGAATTCATATCTATGTAGTACTCCTATTGGGTAGAATAGTGTAGTTACATGGGATCCTTACTCTTTGGAGTGGTATTATGCTACTTTATTTATGTACGTTATCCATACGCTTCCAAAATTTATGGATGGATTGCTTTTAAAACATGGTCATGGACTTTTAAAAAGGGGAACTTGTGGATTTTTCTTCTATACATTGGCTCCCTACTATTAATTTTATCTAATAGTCTGGCATACTCCTGTTAAGTATCTGATTTGACTTAAAACATAGTCGGTTAGTCTAATAACAGTCTAAATGAGTTCTACTTGGTCGGTTGGGATTCTAAAAAGGAAAATGGATTTATAAAATCCCGGTTGAGTCTGAGCATCTACCATTTGAGCCACGATTGAGTCGGGATACTTTCTATACTTAAAAAAGGATTCCCACCAGGAAGCTCGATCAAGTCCGGGAAATGGTAAGTCTTGAGACTCCTTTATCTTTATCATCTCTATTATTTGAATGATTGTAGTGTTATTGTCTATTATTTGTGCCTTTCGAGCTTATAGAGGTCTGGCCGGGTTGTAGTTAGATTATATTATGTACCTTAGAGTCATTATTCCATATCCTATTTAGTATTATTATTCCTAGTTTACTTTATATTTGAACTTTATTGTACTTATATATTTTCGTGACCAGTCGGCCTATGGGAATTTTAAAAACTACTCAAATTTCTATTTAAGGGTTGTTGCAGTGGTCGAATCACTGCTACAATGAGACCGCTGTAGCGGTCGACCAACCATTGTAGCAGCAGTTGTGGGGATGGCTCGGATCGCTGTGGCAAGCCCCTTGGCTGCCATAGTGGGACCACTGACTACTGCAGCGGTCATTGAGCAGTTAAATGCCCTTAAGTCCAATTTTTAGAATTTTATTTCCTAAAACTCAACGGGTTCGTGCTAAGACTTGTGAGAGGCAATTTTCCATTGAATTAGGGCGATTATCTTTGTTGAGGTAATTTCACTACTCCCTCTTATCAACAACTAATCCATTTGATTTGTAGAATCACTAGAATGCGGATTAATAGTGTAATTCTTATGTTTAGGCCCTAAATTCTTGAATTGGTGGGAAAAACCTGTGGGTCGGTGTAAATTTTCCTAAGATTGATTCTAGGTCATTAATTAACACTTTCTAGCGTAGAAATGTTCCCCTTAAACATAAATTATGGGGATTTGGGGCTAATTGATGGTGGAAAACTCTTGGGGTAAGGTTTTAGGCTATGATAAGGGAAAAATTTGTGGGGTTGAATCCCCAAGGCCTATAATTGAAGAGTAAGTGATTAATTAATCTTACATTTATTTTTTTAGACTGTGAATGATCCGAAGCATTGCAAAAGGGCGAGGTTCTTGCAAACTAGCTTGGATTCAGGTTCTTTGATTGAGGTAGGTTATGGTTAAATTGGAGTTTAGACTTTATTTGGTTGCACGTATGCTCCTAAATTGGATACTTGTTGATTGATCTTCGGACATGCTTTTGATTGATGATTATGGTTGTTAATGCTTGAATGAGTAAGCTAATAAATATTGAACTTGATTTAAATACATTATGATTTTAAGTGTACTTGTAAATTGGGTACACTGTATTATATCTTGAGAGATAGTGGAATTGAAATCATTCATTGATATTATTATGGTGGATCGGTATTGCGCCAGTACAAATATAGATATTATTACTATTATAGAGGATCGGGTACCACGCCGGTACAATACATAGACTTAGATTGTCTCCTGCAGGTTATGACTAGTTGAGCAGAAATAAGTCCCTTATCATATGTGTACGGACCAGTGTTTGATACGTGAGATAGTATGACATATTGTGATGATACTGAGACTAATGGATTTGTAATTGTGAGATTGAGATAGATATAGATCTTTGTTGTGTCGTGATTATTGAGTTCGTGGTTATTTATGATATGGTTGATATTATTGATGGTTATGTGACTTGGTTGTGGACATTGTTTGGACTGTTATGAATATACTTGTTGACTAATTGAATTTCTTGTTATGTGTTGAATGTTCTGTCTACTTATTATTTGATTTATGTTGTATACATATTTCTAAATTGAGTTGACCGATGATACCTACTAGTACATAGTGATTTATACTGATACTATCATGTGCTCTTCTTTTGTTGAGTGCAGACTGTGTTCCAGAGACTCCAATGAGACCTTATCTCTAGCGATGACAGTTGATTCGATCCAAGGGTGAGCAAACTATATCCAGACTTCCATGAATCTTCGTAGTTGTTCTTGTCCTTCTTCCGGACAATGATACTCTTTATTGTTTTTTAGTTTTAGATTATTTTAGACATTATTTTAGCATAGAGTTCTTGTACGATGACTTTCGGGTCTTGGAGATTGTAATAGATAGTTGATGATTATTCCGCACTTATTACTTTATTAGTTGTTGGAGATTATTATTATTTTAGCTGATTTTGTTGTTATCTCATCTTAAATGACTAATTCAATGGGTTAAAGGCTTGGGTTGGATGGTTCTCCCACCGGAGGGTTAGTATGGGTGCCACTCATGGCTATTTGGTTCGTGAAAGATTTCTGAATAAGAAATAAAAGTAGGACGACATACATTTTTTGACAGTAATATGGGCTTCAACATTTGCAGTTGTTCTATGACTTTTAGAAAAAAATTAATTTGATTTTTCTATTGGTTATCAATTTAAAAATATCTATAGAGTTAAAAATTGATATGTTAGATAAAATTTTTTTTTACAATAACTGACATGAAATACACGTCTATTGTGTACATATTCAAAGGCATATATGTTAAATAAAAGATAAATGAGGGTAATAAAAATATTATATTATTGATTGATTTTAACTTTCAATAATAGATGACCTTATTTGATATGACTATTAGACATTAATAATAGGATATACATTAATAAAATTTTAATTGATATTTTATCAGTTTTTTTAATCTTACTTTTCCCTTATTTTTATATTTAAATTTTTATTCAGATTTATCCAATTTTAAATAAGAGAGGCAGGGTCAAAATCACAGAGATAAAAATGTGAACTTCTTCCATGGTGGCCAACTGTGATGTATAAAAAAAGCAGTGAGACTGAGTAATTGTGCTGAAGTTTATAGTTAGTTTGCTACATTATTTTAGTTTTAACTCAGACTTTATAATGAACTAGTAATTTGTATTGGTTATTCAAGAAATTATAAGTCAAAGAAACTTTTACAATCATTTTATTAGTCTTTGTTGGTTTACCTGTTTATTGAGTGAGAGAGAATTTTTATAACCATTTATTCATTTGATAATTTTGCAAATTTAAGTTATTTTTTATTTATTTTTTTCTTAAATACTATCCACGCATCGCGCGGATACTAATACTAGTATTAATAAAATTTACTTACGGAGTCTGTTCAGTTATTTGTTTACATTATTGATTTGTTGCTGTTATGATTGTGATGTTTCTGTAATAGCCAATTTCATTTATTTCTTTTGATTTTTGTATTGAAGTGAACTATTGTGCTTGCTAATATTGAGGCCACTGTTTAATTTTTATGCTTCTGCTCTTTAGAGGCAGTTTATATACAGAAGAAAGACAAAAAGATATAGGCATATAGAAATAAAAGGTTCCATGTTGATTTATTCCCCTTTTTTTGTTTGGGTATGAATTATACATAATTAATAATTGACAGTAGATTCTTCTTTTTTATATTTTTTCGTGTTTCTCTTTCAGTTGAAAAATTCTGATAAAAAAATTGGACAAAACAAACGTGTTGTCGTCACATAAAGTAGTTAAATTTTTTTTAAGGTTTATCTCTTTCATTTTCGTTTACCCAATAACATTAAAAACAATATCTTATCCCAACTATTATTTTAGACTAATAACAACCACTCTAAGCCAATGTATAGTGATACTCTTTTTGGTTAGCTTCGTGGTTTTGCAGGCTTGACCAGCTTGTATATGAACTTAGCTAAGCATTACTTATTCTTGAAAGGAGACCACCGGTTACTTTTGTCGTGAAAAAATTAATTTAAATTATTGTTATTAAATTAATAATTATTTGTAAGTCACTAATAAAATATTTTCTAATATATTTTCTTATTTCAACTATATTAAAAGTTTCAACATTTAAAACTTTAAAATTAATTACAATTTTGTTAACTTATAGCAATTCTTTCTTTGTTAAACTAAATAATCATCCATCACAATTTTTCAATTTAAAAATCGAATAAAAATTTGTTGAATCAATCATTTATAAAAGTACATTGCTTAGGAGTTCAAGTCACAGTCTAAAACAAAAACATAAGAGAGTCCTATTTATCTTTAAGTCCTGAAATGTATATTGATGGTATGATTTAAAAACATGGCTTGATCATGATAGTCCTTGAAAATTCTATTTCACATCTAAATGATGCATCCTATTTATGTGAAACAATCGATTTGTGTGATGTAATTGTAAAGAGGCAAAACGTCTTTTACGCTCAAATAGAGAGTAAAATCTTCACCTAGTTTTCCTTGGATCAAAAATTTAAAAATTTGGGGATGGCCTAGTTTTAGACGTATTTTAAGTGTGTGATGGATTAGGAAAATCTGGTAGTTATTAGAGTGTTGGTTGGTGTTTTGAATTGATTTTGTGCTAAAGGATAAGTTTAGAAAGTCGTAAAATTTTTTGGTGCGTAGAATGGGTTAGTAGAACTCCGGTTATAGTGATTACCATGAAAGGGTCCGTTCGTAATGTTGAAAATTAAGAAGTGTGTTGTGAAATGGCCAGAGCTGGGACCGAATTCCGAGCTACTGATTTGGTGTTACTGCAACTTTTGGCCTAGGTGCCATTGCAGCAGCAGATCCTCTGCTGCAGCGAGGAAAATGCTGAATTTCAGTTTTAAAACAGAAAGCCTCATTTTTTCATTCTCACTTTTCCAAAATTCGTTCAAAGGCTGAGATAGGGTGATTTTCACTAATTTAGGGGTTTTCCATCTTTGAGGTAAGGTTTCTTTACTCTTCAAACTTGATTTACTCCTTTAGATTCTTAGAATTATAAGAATCACAACCATGGTAGAAATTGAAATTTAGCCCTAAGTTTATGAACTGGTGGAAATTTGTGGGAAATGATGTTATTATAAGTTGTAATTGATCCTAGGATGTTAGAAAACACTTCACATGGTAGAATTCATGATTATAAGTTATAATATGAAGAATTCAAAAGGTTAACTGGTAGAAAAACCCTAGAATGATGAATTAGGTCAACTTCATAGGTTGAATTTGATGATTATGAGTTCCTAATGCTTAGAAAGAAAATTATGTGTTAAAGATTTTGTAATTATTGTTTATAGATCAAGAACGGGCAAAAATCGAAAGAAAGGGCAATACTGTGGTGTAATATTATTTTCGAGCAAGGAATCGAGGTAGGTTATGGTTTAATAGTAGTAAAGACTTGCTTGAATCTATGCTTATGTGTTAGTTGAATGTATGTGATCAACTTTAGAGAATTACTTGTGATTATTGACTATATCATGAGTATAGCATTGGATTTTGAGATAATATTGAGATGTTGTTGGATCGAGTGTCACGCTGACACTGTTATTTGGATCGGGTGTCACGCCGATACTATTATTGGATCAGGTACCACGTTGGTACAGGTACATGGACTGTGCTCGTCCCCTACAAGTCATAGTTGGGAGTACCTGCTGACTCTAGTATGTGTGTACATCTTACATACATGCAATTACCATTTCATTTGAATATATATACTGTGGTGACTATTGTTGAAGAATCTGTCTAAGTGTATTTGATGTACTTGTATACTTATGTTCCTGATGAGATGAAATGTGGTGACTGTACTTGGTTGTCAACTAATTGTAAGTTGTATTTTGATTGCTTGTTACCTACATTTCACTTGCTTATTTGTATGGTGTTGAGTTGAGTCAGTCGATGATGCCTACCGGTTCTTAGTTTTTGTACTGATACTACCTGTACTCTTCTTTTTATTAAGTTCAGAGCGTGTTTCAACATTTGAGATGAGACCTCGACTCTATTTCGTGACTCAGACATTGATTCAAGGGTGATCACCATGTCCGGACAGCCATTGGATCATCTCTACTTTGTTTATGTCCTTTGTTTTGGGGCAATGATATTTCTTTATTTACTATTCTGGATAATATTTTAGACTTTGTTTTGGATACTGTTTAGATGTTCTTGTATGATGACTTTCGGGGTCCAGAGGTTGTAATAATTAGCGATATTTTTGCAGTCTCTTTTGTTTCTAGATATTAAATAAGTTAGTAATGAATTAGTTTGATTAACATTGTGTTTAATTATTAAATAGTAGTTATTTGAGAAAGGTGATTTATGAAGTTCCAAGATAGTTGGTTAAGGATTGGGATGGTTCTCCTACTGTAGAGTTAGGGTGGGTGCCACTCATGACCAGTTGGGTTGTGAAAAAGATGGTCTCAGAGCACTGGATTCATCGATCTCGTCGTACAAGAGCAAGTCTAGTAGAGTCTTGCGAAATGGTACAGAGACGTCTGTACTTTTTTTCAAGAGGCTACAGGGCTTTAGGAAACAATTTTCACTTCTTTCTTCCTTTCGTGCTAGTACTTGATTTTAATTGGTATCTGGTGATCCAAATTGGTATCTAACCTTCTTCACTCTTATTTTCGCAGATGGTGAACACTCATTCAAACAGAGCGGCAACAACTGTAGCGGCAGCACCAGCCGATGAGGCCGTGGTTTGGGGATGGCTTTATGTTAGGGGCAAGGCAAGAAGGAGAGGACGAGGGCCATCACCTGTCAGGGGTAGAGCTCGGGCAGTCGGAGGACCGACTAGGTAGAGATCACAGTCCCCTCCCCCATAGTAGGATGGTCAGAATTTGGTTCAGAATGAAGAGGTGATAGTTGACAAGGAGGAAGTGTTAGTTCTAGAGAATATGGTTCCATGCAGAATAGTTGATTCAGCAGGTGTTGGGTTTTTTGAGTAGTTTGGCTGGCACTGGTACTACTCTAACACTTTCTGTATTTCCATCCCTTGCCTTGCAATATGTCACTGTTGTAGCGCCTCAAATGGATGAGGGCTCTAAGACAGAAGTGTTTCCCCGACATGTATTAGGACCAGTGATGACTGATGATGAGCATGGACTATTTTGTAAGTTCATGAAGATGAAACCTTACCGAGTTAGAGGATGCATTTGAGTTTTTAATTGACTATCACGAGTGCCTGCACAAGATGGGCATTGTGGAGAGGTACGATATGGAATTTGTGACATTTCAGTTGCAGGAAAAGGTCAAGCAATGGTGGAGATCCTTTGTTGAGTGTAGGGCTAGTTTACCTCCACTTACTTGGGCTCAGTTCTAGAATGTGTTCCTTGAGAAGTATGTTCCTCATACCTATTGGGATCTGAAGAAGGATGAATTTTTAAGACTTGAGCAGGGTGATATGTCTGTGGCGGCCTATGAGGCCAAGTTTTATGCTTTGTCTCGCTATGCACTACAGTTGATTACTTCAAAGGAGGAAAGAATTAAGTATTTTATTAAGTATTTGAATACAGGTCTTCAGGTGGTGCAAGTGGCCATATCCAAAAAGACTTTTCAGAAAGTGGCAGAGTTTGTGAAGAAGGTGGAAGGGGTTAAGAACAAGAAGAAGTTAAGCCAGAGGAAAAGAAGGCATGGAAATTGGGTCATTTTAGTGGTAATTCGAGGGGCCATGGTTCACAGGGTTACTCTTCTCGGCCATTCTATTCAGCTATGCCTGTGTCCATAGGGGCCCCACCAGGGGTTAGTTATCAGCCTTCTCGGGTAGATAGTTATACACCTTTAATGTCTTCAGTCTAGTAGTCTGCCTTAGACATCAGATGCCATGAGTGTGAGGGATTAGGTCATATTCGGAGGTTGTGTTGGTGGAAGATATGGTAGGGGTCGTCCACATGGTGGGCATGGTGGTCATGCTGCAGGGAAGGGTGGATATCAAGCCAACCATGGTGGAGGACAAGTTGGTTGAGGTGGCGCATAAACTAGTAGAGGTGGTGGTCAGGGTGGTAATAAGGCTCATCTTTATGTTATTCTGGCCCGTTCTAAAGCTGAAGCTTCTGATGTTGTGATCATAGGTACTATTCTTATTTGTGCTCATATGTCTTCTGTGTTATTTGATCTCGGATCTACTTTCTCTTATGCGTCTGTAAAATTTGCTTTGGGTTGGTACTTAGAATGTGAATTTCTTGATGCACCTATGTATGTGTCTACATCAGTGGGGGTTTCTGTGTGTGTTGATCAAATTTATCGAGCATGTCCTGTGATGTTTATGGAATATAGATCTTTAGTAGACTTAGTGATCATAAATATGGAGAAGTTTGATATTATTTTGGGGATGAGTTGGTTGTCTCCTCATCGTGCTATTCTTGATTGCTATGCTAAGACTGTCCCTGTAGCTATGCCCGAGATAGAAAAGTTAGAGTGAGAAGGTACTCTTAAGCCTACTCCTCTGAGAATTATGTCAGCCATTCGTGCCCAAAAGTTGGTTAAACAAGGGTGTAGGGCATATCTAGCTTATCTTCGGAATGACAGTTTAGCAGTCCCTCCTATTGCTTTAGTTTCAGTAGTGTGTGAATTCTGAGAGGTGCTTCCTTATGATCTTCTTAGTTGCCACCTGATCGTGAGTTTGACTTTTATATAGACTTAGAGCTAGGAACCCTCCCTATATCTATCCCTCCCTAGAGGATGGCACCGGTAGAGTTAAAAAAATTAAAATCCCAGTTGTAAGAGTTGTTGGGGAAACGTTTTATTCTTCCGAGCATTTCATCTTGGGGGTACTCTTGTGCTTTTTGTGAAAAATAAAAATGGTAGTACGCGGATGTGCATAGACTACCGACAGTTGAATAAGATAGCTATTCGTAACAAATATCCTTTGCCTAGGGGATATGATCTATTTGACCAGTTACAGGGAGACGTTCTCAAAGATTGATTTGAGGTGAGTTTACCATTAGCTTAAGATTCGGGCTGAGGACATCCCAAAGACTAGCTTCCAAACTCGTTATGGACATTACAAGTTCTTGGTTATGTCTTTTGGTTTGACCAATACCCCAACTGCTTTTATGAGCTTGATGAATGTAGTATTCAAGCCTTATTTGGATTCATTCGTTATTGTTTGTATTGATGATATTCTGGTTTACTCTAAGAGTAAGGAGGAGCATGAAACTCACTTGAGTACAGTGTTGGGGTTACTTAAGGAGAAACAACTTTATGCTAAGTATTCAAAGTGTGAATTATGGTTATCTTTGGTGTCCTTTTGGGGGCATATGGTATCTAAAGAGGGGGTTATGGTAGACCCGCTGAAGGTTGAAGCTGTTAAGAACTACTGACCAATGTTACAGAGGTTCGTAGTTTTATGGGGTTGGGAAGTTACTATCTTTGGTTTGTTAAGGGGTTTGCCTCCATTGCTTCATATATGATTCGCCTGACTTAGAAAAAGGTACTTTTTATGTAGGATAATTGGTGTAAGGAGAGCTTTCAAGAGATGAATACCTTGCTAACTTCAGCTCCTATTCTCACCTTGCGTATTGAAGGTAAGGATTTCATTATGTATTATGATGCTTCATGATCTGGTTTAGGTGCATTTTGATGTAGGGTAAAAATGTAATTGCTTATGCTTTGAGGCAGCTAAAGTCGTGTGATAAGAACTACCCACCCATTATTTGGAATTGGCAGCAATGGTTTTTGCTTTAACGATTTGGAGATACTACCTCTATGGGGTGAAGTGTGAGGTGTTCACAGACCACCGTAGTTTGTAGCATGTGTTTACTCAGCGAGATCTAAATTTGAGGCAAAGAAGGTGGATAAAGTTGATCAAAAATTATGATATCTCAATTCTGTATCATTCGGGAATAGCCAATATGGTGGCAGATACATTGAACCGATAGCCAAAAAGAATGGAAAGTTTGGCATGGTTGGAGGTGTTGAGACGCCTATTGGCTAGAGAGGTAAAAACTCTGAGAAGTGTTAGCCCATGTTGAGGATAAGTCTACTTTCTTTGAGAAGATTAAAGACAGGTAGTTTGAAGAGAAGAAGTTGAACAACCTTACAGAAAAAGTGTTACAAGGTGAGGCCAAAGAGGCCATTCTTGATGAAGAGGGGGTATTAAAGATTCAGGGTCGTGTGTGTGTGCCTCATGTGGGCAACTTGATTCCTACCATCCTTGCAGAAGCTCACAATTCTAAGAACTCTATACATCCTGGTGCAACCAAAATGTATAGAGAATTAAGACAACACTATTGATGGCATAGAATGAAGCGAGACATTGTGGATTCTGTGACTAAGTGTAAAAATTGTAAGCAACTTAAGTATAAGCATTGAAAACCTGGTGGAACTTTTCAGAGGATGCCTATTCCAGAGTAGAAGTGGGAGAGAATAACCATGGACTTTGTTGTGGGTCTTCCTAAGACCCTAAGGAAATGTGACTCCATTTAGGTAATCATTAATCGTTTGACCAAGTATGCACACTTTATTTCGGTAAGGGTGGACTATAATACAACCAAAGTGGCTAAGATATATGTGAAAGAGATTATGAGACTTTATGGGGTGCCTGTTTCCATTGTGTCAGATAGGGGTACACAATTTACCATCAACTTTTGGGAGAAGTTTCAATCCGAACTAGGTATTAGGTTGGACCTATGTACAACCTTTCATCCGCAGATCGACGGGCATTCAAAACGAATAATCCAGGTACTTGAGGATATGCTCCGAACTTGTGTGATGGATTTTGGTGGTCAGTGGGACCAATATCTGTCCTTGTGTGAATTTGGGAACAACAACAGCTACTACTCCAGCATTGACATGGCTCCTTTTGAAGCTTTGTATGAAAGAATATGTAGATTGCCGAATGGGTGATTTGATGCTTTCGAGGTGAAACCTTGGGGCACCGATATGTTAAAGGAGTCAATAAAGAAAGTAAGGTTCATCTAGGAGAAATTGGTAGCAGTTCAAAGTTCTACAGAAGGAGTATATAAACAATAAAGTAAGGGATGTGCGATTCGAGAAAGGTGAAAAAGTGTTGCTGAAAGTGTCACCCATGAAGGGTGTAATGCGGTTCGAAAAGAAGGAAAAGTTGAGTTCGAGGTACATCGGAACCTTTGAAGTTTTGAATAGAGTAGGTTCAATAGCTTATAGATTGGCTCCCCATCCTAGTTTGGTGGGAGTTCATCCAGTGTTTCATGTGTCAATGCTTAAAAAGTACCACAGAAATGGAGACTACATCATTCGTTAGAATTCAGAATTGTTTGACAAGGAGCTATCTTATGAAGAGGAGAAAATTGCTATCTTGGATAGATATGTAAGAAAGCTGAGGACTAAAGTCATTCTATCTGTAAAGGTCCAATAAAGAAACCTTCCGATTGATGAAGCAACGTGGGAGACAGAGGCGGATATATGCAAGTGCTATCCACACTTGTTCATTGATTCAGGTAATCTTTTGCTCTTTTATTGTATTATTTTGGATAGTTATCATTCAGGAATGAACGAGAGGTAAATTGGTATCTAATATAACGATCCAAAATATTGTTACGCTGAAATAGAGAGTAAAATCTTCACCTAGTTTCCCTTACATAAAAAATTTGAAAATTTGGGACTGTCCTAGTTTTAGGCGTATTTTGAGTGTGTGTTGGTCTAGGAAAATTCGGTAGTTATTAGAGTGTTGGTTGGTGTTTTTGAATTAATTTTGTGTTGGAGGAAAAGTTTAGAAAGTCGTAGAAACTTCTGGTACGTAGAACGGGTTAGTAGAACTCCGGTTATAGTGATTACTATAAAAGGGTCAGTTCGTAATGTCGAAAATTGAGAAGTGTGTTGTGAAATGGCTAGAATTGGGACCAAATCCCAAGTTACTGGTTTGGTATCACTGCAGCGGCAGAAGTTCCATCGCAGCGACAATCCTTTTTGTCCTAGGTGCCGCTGCAGATTCTAAATTTCAGTTTTAAAATAAAAAACCTCGTTTTTCATTCCCACTTTTCTAAAATTCATTCAAAGGATGAGATAGGGCGATTTTCATCAATTTAGGGGTTTTTCATCTTTGAGATAAGGTTTTTTTACTCTTCAAACTTGAATTTACTCCTTTAGATTCTTAAAATTGTAAGAATCACAACCATGGTGGAAATTGGAATTTAGCCCTAAGTTTATGAACTGATGGGAATTAGTGGGGAATGATGTTATTATCAGTTGTAATTGATCCTAAGGTGTTAGAAAACACTTCACATGGTAGAATTCATGATTGTAAGTTAAAATATGAAGAACTCAAGAGTCTAACTGGTAGAAAAACCCTAGAATGATGAATTAGGTCAAGTTCATAGGTTAAATTTGATGATTATTAGTTCCTAATGCTTAGAAAGGAAATTGTGTGTTAAAGATTGTGTAATTGTTGTTTATAGATCAAGAACGGGCAAAAATCAAAAGAAAGGGCAAGACTGTGGTGTAATATTATTTTCGAGCAAGGAATCGAGGTAGGTTATGGTTTAATAGTAGTAAAGACTTGCTTGACTCTATATTTATATGTGAGGTGAATGTATGTGATCATCTTTCGGGCATTACTTGTGATTATTGATTATATCATGTATTTAGCATTGGATTTTGAGATAATATTGAGATGTTGTTGGATCGTATGTCATGCCGACACTGTTATTTAGATCGAGTGTCATGCCGACACTGTTATTGGATTGGGTACCACACCGGTACTGATACATGATCTGAGCTCGTCCCCTGCAGGTCATAGCTGAGATACCCTGCTGACTCTAGTATGTGTGTACATCTTGCATACATGCCATCATCATTTCATTTGAATATATACACTGTGGTGACCATTGTTGAAGAATCTATCTAAGTGTATTTGATGTACATGTACACTTGTATTCCTGATGAGATGAAGTGTTGTGATTGTACTTGGTCATCAACTAATTGTGAGTTGTGTTTTGATTGCTTGTTACCTGCAAGTGAAGAATCTGTCTAAGTGTATTTGATGTACTTGTATACTTGTATTCCTAATGAGATGAAGTGTTGTGATTGTATTTGGTTGTCAACTAATTGTGAGTTGTGTTTTGGTTGCTTGTTACCTGCATTTCACTTGCTTATTTGTATGGTGTTGAGTTGAGTCGGTTGATGATGCTTACCAACACTTAATTGTTGTGCTGATACTACTTGTACTCTTCTTTTTATTTAGTGCAGTACGTGTTCCAGTATTTGAGATGAGACCTTGGCTCTAGTTCGTGACTAAGACATCGATTCAAGGGTGAGCATTATTTCGGGCAGCCATTGAATTATCTCTACTTTGTTTATGTCCTTTGTTTTGGGACAATGACCCTTCTTTATTTAGTATTTTGGATAATATTTTAGACTTTGTTTTGGATACTGTTTAGATGTTCTTATACGGTGACTTTTAGATCCCGAGAGTTGTAATAATTAGAGATACTTGTGCACTCTCTTTTGCTTCTGGATATTAATAAGTTAGTAATGAATTGGTTTGATTAATATTGTGTTTAGTGAGTTAAATAGTAGTTGTTTGAGAAAGGTGATTTGCGAAGGCCCGAGATAGTTGGTTAAGGGTTCGGTTAGATGGTTCTCCCATTGTAGAGTTAGGGTGGGTGCCACTCATGATCGATTGGGTCGTGACAGTAATGATGCACCACATGAACTTAAAAGGGTTATCCCATTTCTCTTCTAGCGAACTAACTTTAATCTTTGATTAAAATTTTCAAATAGTAGAAAGTATAATATGTTTTATATAGTTCTAAGATATCTAAAATTTGTTTTTAGATAAATACATTAATTTTATGTCCAATAATTTCAAACACGAATTTTCTTTGAAGCAAATTAGAACAGAGATCATCATTTAACTAATTGCTTATGTATATATTTTTCATACTAACAACTAAATGGTGCGTGTATATTATTTTCAAGTACGGAATGCACATTTCTACTTGGAGTGCATAAGATGGATTTGTTCATAGTTCTTCATTTATTTATTTATTTGATCTTTTCGCTATAATCATTAAATTAAAATGCTTTATTTTATTTTGCATTCTTTTCCTCAATATATTAAAATGTGGAGTTGGATTGGACCACATGAAGACATCTTCAAAAGGCAAACAGGTTAGGAAAAATAGGGAGGGCTATAGAAAATTGCTATGCAATATTTCTGAGTGTAATTTTTTTTCTTTTAATTATTTTTTCTCTTGATTCTACGAGAAAATGTACTCCCCTCATATCAAATTATCTATTGTGATTTCTGTTTCATATCTTGTGACTTAAAAATTCTATTTCACATTTAACTTTTACTACGTCTTCTGTTGATAGATCCTATTAACACAAATCGCTGCAGCATGTATCGATATACTTTTTGAGTTCATGTGGTGCTGCTGAAAAAAGTAACAAAATCTTATGCTTATTTTTCTAACTTTTCCTTATTTCTTCTTGTGTATGTGATTAATGGAATTTTAATTTTAATTTGTTTTAGTGTATTTAAAAAATAAAAACATAGCCAAATACTGATAATGATTTATTAAGGTTCAAATCCATTAATTTATGAATTAAAAAATAAGCATTATTGATATACTCATGGTATTATCGTGATTTTTCATAAATCAATCAAATACTGAATATTATTTGCAATATTATAATTTTTAGCTAGAGATACCTGGTTAATTTATGAAAACTAAAAAGTCATAAGTTGGGAATGACGAGCTTATGATTATTAGCTGATTTTAATTTATAAGCGCCTTGAAAACTTATCAAATACGTAGATAAGTTAAAAAGTGTTATACAAAATACTAATGAGCTAATGATTCTAAGCACGTATTGATCCTCAAGATTTAACTTTAGTCTCTACAAATAAAGGATGAACTTTAAAATTTATTTGAAAAAATAATTTTCAAAAGAAATTAATGATGCACTTTAAAAGTCATTTGAGAAAATAATTCTCAATATGTTTATAATTCACAACAATAATAAACAAAGCATAACGTCAAACAATCTCAAACATTGAACTATATTTGTCGCAACATGATTCAGCACGTGGACACCTGTATGTTACACTTGATCATGACAAATCAACCAAAGCGATAGAAATAAGAATAAATCAAAAACATCATCTATAAAAAATGCTATCTAGGTAAGATAAACCTATATAACATTTCTATATCTCACATAATATCTACAATTACAAGTATTATATAATTAAATAACTAAATTTATCATTTTTCATGTATAACGTATATTTAATTCATCTATTGTATTAATTAAAAAAATTCATCATTTATGCAAATATCATACTTATTTTTAACGTTATTTGCTATTTTTCACCAATCTATTCTTTTGTATGTATTTTGTGCTAATTAATTGATGTGACATACACATGGGACACATATAAACTAAAATTAGAAGAACATTTTTTTTTGTTTGCAATTTAAATGAATATAATGTTCCACATATTGTAACATCAATTAAAATATTATATATTTAATTCTTTCTGTATGCAATCTTTTATACTAACAAGATATACATGTACAACGCACCTACTATAAACTAGTTACTCCTAAAAGGCACAAACACAATATCTCAGACCTTATTAAATTTTGGGGAATGAGTATGAATGATCATAAACATTGTACTAAAATCACATGCAAAGCTGCTTTAGTAACACACAAGATTCCTCCTAAGAAAGGTAGAAAACATAAACCAAACCAAGCAAGAAATCATAAAGTGAATAGAAATTTGGCTGCAAGATGTGGCTTGTATATGGCTCACTTGCTTTAAAAGTTAAATCTCATACATGATCAACATCATAAAAGGGAAAGAATTATGAACTCTTCTTTAACAGTTTGCCCTTAGATGGGAATGAAAAGAAAAGATAATTAATATGCCGATGAAAATTAATTTGAGGATAGATTGCATAAGATAGAAATGTTAATTATTGGTTTAGTTAACACCATATATTATTAGATACTAGTATTTTGGAAGTATGAAATTATTAGTTAATAACGAAAGTAAATGGTCAAATTAATTGTTTTAATGAAGAGTTTAGCTTATACATATATAAAAATAAAAAATAAAAATTATACATACTAATATTGTAAAGAAATTTTGCACTATCAAATAATTATTGTCACCTATTGCAACAAGTAACTTGTATTATTTTCAAAATAATATGCTTCACTTTTTATGTGAGGTTACTTGTAGATATTTTTAAATGACGTGATATTGTAAAATATTTTGGAAATTTGACACTCATGTGGTCAAATGAATGGCAAATGTTAAGGGATAAGTACAATAATGGCCACTCGACAGAAACTAATTCCACAAAATTAGACAAATGTTTCATTTTTCAATTTATGGCCAACCGCTTTTGTTGACCAAGATTCAATTAACTTTGTTGATCCAGTTCTTTTTCTTTTTCGTATTTTTTTTCATCTTTTTTTGTTGCCAATTGACTTCTCTTCTTTCTTTTTTTTTTGCGAGTTTCATTTTTCGCTGTTTTAATTTTTTTAAAAAAAAGAATTTGCTCTTTTATTTTTTAAACAATAAAATATAATTTGGTAGTTATTTTTTTTTAGGTGTTACTTCTCTCTTTTTATTTTTTGTTTGTTTTGCTTACTTTTACTTTTTTTTAGTTTCTGCTTAGTTTATTTTTATGCTTTTTTGGGGACTTTTTTTTTTTTTTTTTTGAAAAAAATTCTATTCTTTAGTATTATACATATATACAATATAATACACATTTGATACATATTGATACATACATATAATATAATACATAACTGATACATATATACAAATATAATGCAATCATAACAGACACATTTTTATTTAATAATGATACAATTTTTATACACATCATAATATAAATTTTACAGTTTCTATACACATCCTATACAGCCTTAAGCTACAATAATTATTCAGATATATATTCTATAAAATAATTATAGAGTTTCTATACACATCATCACAATAATTATACAGTTTCTATACATCCTACACAACCTTTAGCTGCAATAATTATTCAGATTTAAATTTTATACATTATTATACAATTTCTATACACATCTTATACAGTTTCTTATATATCTTATACAGTTTTTTATACACATCCTATAAAGTTTCTTATATTTCTATATATATCTTATATAGATATGTATTTCATAAAATAATTATACAGTTTCGGTACAATTATATTTAATTGTTTATTTTTAAAAAAATAGATTTTTTTAGCCAAAAAAAAAGGGCTAAAATATTTTTTTTTAAAAGGGCCGAATGGCCCAAATTTGAAAAGGATTTGAAATGATCATTCGGTGGAATTATAATGACTGAACGGCCAAATCATGAGCCAACTTTGGAAAGGCTACTTTTGGTGGAAATATTTTTCCAAAAGGACTACCGGGTGTCCTTTTCCCAAAAGTTAACCCAACGTAATATTAGAATTTGCTCTGAATTTTCTATTTTGCTTGATTTTCTACCATAATTAGAATTACCTTTCTTGATGGTAAAGGTTTCCTTGTTGCAAAAGATCTCTTCCATATTTGATTTATTTTTTCTTGAAAGAAAAGTTTTGGACTTACCTAAATTGAAGATACGTTCTTTCCAACCACGACACAATAACATCCACAATGTAGTTTTTAGAGAGTTTTATTTAGTGAGAGATTATTCTCCTAATAGGTTTTATGTTTTTCAATTTGGTTTAGAATATGTACGTCACTTGACCAAATCATATCAACTAATATATTTTTTAGTATAGTTTTCTTTGTCATCTGATTTATCACCGCGACGGTTTTCAATTATTAGCTTTTGCATGACGCCCTAATGATTTTGATCCCAACAAATATTGTTATTACATATTTTAAACTAAATTTGGCATTTTTAAAGATTTGGCTCTTGTAGCCAAGTGCATCCTTCTTCCTGACTCGTCTTCCTTTATAGAGTTTTAAGTTATTATTTTTCTAGTTGAATATGAACATATGAAGTTAATGTCAATTTGTTTGTTTGAAATCGCTTGGCTGAAATTCAAATGTATTGAAAGTTGATGTTAAACACAAATTTGTTGTTTGGATTTAATATTTGAGTTTAAAACTCTGAAGAACATTTCAAACCCATTTGGAGTTGCAGCCTGGAGTATGATATTTGAAATAATGAAAGATTTTGACAAAATTTTAGTTCGAGGTTGGGTCTAAAATTGCTTTGTAATTCGAACAACTGGATTTAGAATTCTAAAATTGTGAGTGCTTCTTTTCAATTGAAAATTAAAGGTACTCAGATGTATTCTTGTTGCGATTCGAGCAAAAGTGAGGATTCCCTGCGTGGTTCTGATTCTTTGGTTCTACCTCAATGTTCAAGATCGGGATCTATCTTCCAATTTACACTTTGTTGTTCTATTTTTTGTTCATTGTTGCCTCTGGTTTTTTAAATTTCCTGCTCAATTTTCTAGTTTATTGTTTCATGTGTTTAATCCCAAGTTGCATGTCTATCTCTGTTTTTGTTAGAATGTAGCATTATTTTCTTTTTTTACTGTTTCATTGTTTTAATGTTCCATTAGTTATTTTCACAGCTGTAGAGTTAGTTAGAGTTGATTAGTAAATTGGTTAGTTAGTTATGTAATGAGTTGTCACTTGAGTGAGCTCGACTGAGCTGGATGGAAGCTTCTAAAGACTCAGCTGTAGATATTTTTTTGTAGGGGAAGTAGCTTAGAATCTACACCTATATAAGAAGGTGTTAACCTCCATTATAAACACAATTCACTTTTTCAGTTTTCAATAAACTTTTACAGTTTCTTCTTCATTCTTACAGTCATGTGATGAAGTGTTGATAGTGCAGTGAGCTGAATTTCTTCATGGTATGAGAGTAGTTGATCATGGTTGTTTAGAAAAGTTGTTGATGAAGAGTTTAGATCTCTGATTTGTGGAGTTTAGATCTCTGCTAGCGAAGAATTTAGATCTCTATTTTTCTGTTGATTAGTTGTTGATTTTTGTTCAATTTTTCAACAATGCCTCCTTTGAAGATTGATCATAATGATCCCTTGTATATTGGTCCATTAGATTCTTCAAGATTTGTACTCATTCCCATAAATTTAATTGAATCTGAAAATTATGGGATATGGAGTAGATCGATGAGAATTTCACTACTTGGAAAAAGAAAGTATGGATTTGTTACAGGAGCTTGCACTAAAGGATCCTATAAGGATGAACTTCATAAGCAATGGGAGACGGGTAACAAAATCTTCCTATCATGGTTGATGACTACAGTTAGTGAAGAGCTACTCAGTGTTGTTGTGTATGCTACAAATGCCTTTTTAGTTTGGGAGGATCTAAAGGAGAGGTTTGATAAGGTGAATCGAATGCGTATCTATCAGCTACACAGAGAAATAACCACTCTTTCTCAAGGTACTGATTATGTGTCTCACTATTTTACTAAGCTAAAAACTCTATGGAATGAATATGATGGTGTTGTTCCAATACCTAGTTGTTATTGTCCAAGGTCAAGAGAGTATGTAGACCACTTATCTTAAATGAGATTAATCTAATTTTTAAGTGGTTTGAATGAATCTTATGACCAAGCAAGGAGACAAATTCTATTAAAAAGAGTGACTCCAACTTTAAACTGGGCATATGCTATGATCATAGAAGATGAGACTCAAAATTCTACAAATATAAATATTGTGATTGAAAAATCAGATCAAGTTGTCATGAATGTGAATAAGAATTATGCCAGGAACCAAGGGAGAGATTACTAGAAGGGAAGGAAATGTGAGTATTGTCAATTAACAGGTCATACTAAGGAGAACTGTTACAAATTAATTAGATATCCCCTGGATTGGAAGCAGAGAAAAAAGGGAGAAGGCAGTGGTAACTATAGAGGATCATCTGGTTTTTCACAAGCTGGTAACACTGCAGGATCTGGACATAATGCTCATTCTAGTTTTAGAGGACAACCTTCAGTTAATAGTATCACAGGTGGACACTATAACCATATTCAAGAGGCTTCAACCAGTCATGATGTGAGTAGTACAGGTCTTACAGGAAATGCAGTTGTTTTTGCAAAAGGGCAAGCTTTCATTGAAGATGAATACCAGTAAATCAGAGGCATATTGAGTAAGGATATACAGGAAACTAAACAGATCAACATGTCAGGTATTACCACTTGTCTAATGTCATAATTCTTTACCTAAGATTGGATAGTAGATTCAGGTGCCTCACATCATGTTACATCTAATAATGATCTGTTGAAAGACATTCATACTTTAACAAAACATCAGAAAGATCAGGTATATTTGCCCACAAGAGAGAGGGTTGAGGTTACTCATATTGGAAAGGCATGCTTGTTTGAGAATGAAGTAATGAGAAATATCTTATTTGTACCAGACTTCAAGTTAACTTGCTATCAGTTTCTAAAATCACCAAAGAGTTGTCTTGATTTGTTTCTTTCTACCCTGATTTTTATGTATTTTAGGACTTCTTCAGTGGGAAGGTGAAGGGGATTGGTAAAGAAAGTGATGGATTGTACATTTTCAAAGGTGAATTTGGAATAAAGATGAAAGAATCAATAACTGGACACAAGAAACTAATTGCAGGAATGGATGTACATGATGTCAAGTTATGGCATAAGAGTCTTGGACATCTTTCTCCTCAAGCTCTAAAGCATCTTGAATTGTTAGACTGTAATAAAGATGGTGATGCAGTCAATAATTGTTCCATATGTCCATTAGCTAAGCAAACCAGACTATCATTTCCTTATAGCATGACTAAAGCAGGTGCATTATTTGATGTTGTTCACATAGTAGGAAGTATTACTTTTTGACAATCGTGGATGATTATAGTAGATTTGTATAGGTGTAGTTTCTTCAATTAAAATATGAGACTATTGTTGTTATTAAAAATTTTCTTTTGATGGTGAAAACTCAGTTTGGTTCTCATGTCAAAGTTATGAGATCAAAAAATGGTAGAGAGTTTTTTAATGCTTAATGTACTGAGTTGTTTCAGAATCTAGGTATTTTGCAGCAAAGTAGCTGCCCTCACATGCCACAAAAGAATGGTGTAGTGGAGAGGAAACATAGACACATTTTTAACATTGCAAGAGCCATCAGGTTTCAATCTCATTTATCTATTAGATTTTAGGGTTATTATATTAAAGCTATTGTGTACTTGATGAATAAGTTGCCTTCATCAGTCATTGATGGTAAGAGTTATGAATTGCTCTATTCCAAGCCACCTATGTTAACTCACTTAAGAGTTATAGGGTGTCTTTGTTATGCATCATCCCTACCAAAGGGAGATAAGTTTTTAGCAAGACCTATTCCAGCTATTTTGATGGGATATTAAAATTTGCAGAAGGGATATATATTGCTGGACATTGACAACAACAAATTCTTTATTAGTAGAGATGTGACATTTAAGGAGAAGGTATTTCCTTTTGCTTCTACATCAAAGCCATCTTCTCTAAATTTTCTATTACATGGATCTCCCTTAGAGATGCTGCTTGATGAACATCATCAACAAGAAGAAATAGCAGGTGATGTGACATGTGATCTAGTACTACCTCAAGAAACTTCTACATTATTATACGAAGTGATTCAACCTTCTGTTGAGGAAGATGTATCACAAATAGCAGATGACAACCATATCATATCTTCATCAGTCCCTGGAGCTACTGAAATTCCATCTATTAGGAAGACCACCAGAACTACCAAACCACCTACTTGGATAAAGAATTACACTATATATGGTAAAGGTCATAGCAACACTAGACATCTACTAGATAATAACCTTTCTTTTGACAATACTACAGTTTATTATCAATATTATTTGTCCAAGTTTGATAATCTTGTAGAGCCCAAAAGTTTTAAAGAGGCAGCTAAAGATGAAAAATGGATTGAGGCTATGCAGTTGGAGATATAGTCTCTTGAGGATAACGATACATGGTCTATAGTTGATCTACCACAAGGAAAAAACACAGTTGGTTCAAAATAGGTGTATAAGATTAAGTATCAAACTAATAGTGGGGTTGAAAGGTATAAATCCAGGCTAGTTGCTAAAGGGTATAGCCAACAAAAAGGCTTGGATTATCATGACACCTTCTCCCCTGTTGCTAAGATGGTGACAGTGAGATATATTATTGCTTTGGTTGTTTCTCAAGGCTGGAATTTATTTTAGATAGATGTTTACAATGCTTTTCTTCAAGGTGATTTGGATGAACAATTGTACATGGATATGCCAGAAGGGTTCAAGAAACCAGGAGAAACAAAGGTGTGTAAATTTCTCAAATCATTATATGTTCTAAAGCAAGCCTCTAGAAAGTGGAACATCAAGTTGACTTCAGCATTACTATCAGATGGTTTTACTTAAAGTGCACATGATTACTCTTTGTTTACTTTGAGAAAGGATGATGATCTGGTTATTATTCTAGTGTATGTTGTTGTTTACTTTGAGAAAGGATAATGATCTGGTTATTGTTCTAGTGTATGTTGATGATTTAATCATCACTGGGAGCAATGACAAGCTGATTTCTACAACAAAAGAGGTGTTACATAAATAGTTCAAGATGAAAGATTTAGGCCAGCTCAAATATTTCTTTGGCATTGAAATCTTGAGGTCAGGTGAAGGGGTTGTTTTGAATCAAAGGAAGTATGTATTATAACTGATCAATGATGCTAGTTTTGTTGGTGCTAAACCTGCTTCAACTCCTCTAGAGTCCAATTTGAAATTGACAACAGTTGAATATGATAAAGCCAATGGGATTGCTGGTGATATACTCTTTCATGATGTTATCTCTTATCAGAAGTTAATAGGTAAACTTTTGTATGTTACTATTAATAGAAAAAATGTCAGTTATGCAGTCCAAACACTTAGTCAGTTCATGCAATCTCCTAAGAAGTCCCATTGGGATGTAGCTATAAGAGTAGTCAGGTATTTGAAAGGCATAGTTGGTCAAGGGATTTGGCTTTAAGCTAAACCGGCTACTATGTTAACTTATTGGTGTAATTCTGATTGGGCTGCTTGTCCTAACACTAGGAGGTCTATTACTGGTTATGTAGTCAAGTTTGGTGATTTCTTAGTCTCTTGGAAGTCCAAAAAGTAATAGACTATTTCCAGAAGTTTAGCTAAGTATAGAGGCATGGCTTCAACAGTTGCTGAAGTGACTTAGTTGTTAGGTTTGTTCAAGGAGTTAGGAGTTCCCATACAAATTCCTGCTACAGTTTTGAGTGACATCAAGTCAGCTATTCAATTGGCAGCAAACCTTGTGTTTCATGAGAGGACAAAACACATTGAAATTGATTGCCATTTTATAAGAGATAAGATCAAAGATGGCATGGTTGAGACAATTCATATTCATGCTCATCATCAATTTGCAGAGTTACTCACTAAAGGACTGAGTCAAGCTCAACATCGCCACTTGCTGGGCAAGCTTGGTGTGCTCAATATATTGCATCCTGCAGCTTGAGAGGGTGCATTAGAATGTAGCATTATTTTTTATTTTTACTGTTTCATTATTTTACTGTTCCATTAGTTACCGTTCACAGCTGTAGAGTTAGTTAGAGTTGATTAGTAAATTGGTTAGTTAGTTATGTAATGAGCTGTCACTTGAGTGAGCTCGGCTGAGCTGGATGGAAGATTCTAGAATCTCAGCTCTATATTTTTTCTATAGAGGAAGTAGCTTAGAATCTACACCTATATAAGAAGGTGTTAACCTCTATTGTAAACACAATTCACTCTTTCAGATTTCAATAAACTTTTACAGCTTCTTCTTCACTCTTAGAGTCATGTGATGAAGTGTTGATAGTGTAGTGAGCTGAATTTCTTCAGTTTAGATGCCTGTTCATTCATTATTACCTCTGTTTTCTAGTTCTTGTGAAATTTTCTAGTTTCTTGTTCATTTGTGCCCATATTCCTAGTTTACGTTCAATTTTTATGGTTGATTTCTTACTTTGTTTCCAAGTTGTTTGTTCAGTTGGGTATTTTTTGATGAGTGGTTGTACGTTATTACTTGAAGTTTCCTATTGATTCATTATTGCCTCTATTTCCTAGTTCTTGTGTAATTTTCTAGTTTCTGGTTTATTTCTACCTTATTTTCAATTGTCTAGTTCAATTTTGTAGTTTCTTGTTAACTTCTATCTCTGTTTCCCAGTTGTATATTTGATTTGTCTTAATATTGTTTGCTTATTTTGCCCTAGTCTTTAGTTCTTGTACTGCCTCTATTTGCAACTCTTGTGCAATCGTTGTCCAAATTATTTGTGTGTCTACTTGAATTTTCTTGTCTATTCTTTCCTTTAGTCTCTTGTCGCATAGATTACTTCTTGACTTTATGCTTGTTCTAGTGTGTTTTTAGTATATTCTAGTTTAGTTTCATCTTCTTTAGTGGATCTGGTGTGTGATGGTACACTAGGATCATATTCTCGGATAGGGTTGGGGGCGAGGGTAAAGGGAGGTAAGCGGGTTAAGGGAGTGTCTATATTGAGAATAGGGTCATGGAACATATGGTCTTTGACAGGGAAATTCATAGAGTTAGTTAAGATTCTCAAAAAGAGGAAGATTAATATAGTTTGTGTCCAGGAAACTACGAGTAAGAACCAAGGCGCGGAACATGGAAACGTTTAAGTTGTGGTACTCAAGAGAGGCGAGGAATAGAAACAGAGTAGGTATTTTAGTTGACAAGGATCATAAGAAGCAAGCGGTAGAGGTTAGGAGTGTCAATGACAAGATTATATCTATTAAGGTAGTCGTGGGGGGGGGGTTACTTTGATCATTATTAGCACATACGCATCACAAAAAGGCTTGGATAAGGGTGCTATAGAGAATTTTTGGGAGGATTTGGTTGAGGTTGTGAGAGGTACACAACCCACCTAAAAGTTATTTGTAAGAGGCAATTTAAATGGCCATATTAAGACAACCTCCATGGGTTATGATGATGTACATGGAGGTTTTGGTTTTGGAGATCAAAAAGAAGGAGGAGTCCAATTTTTTGGATTTTGTGAAATTTTTTGAATTGGTAATTGCAAATTTGAGTTTCTCGAAGAAGGAGGAACATTTGGTTACCTTCCGTAGTACAGTGGATAGAACTAAGATTGATTACTTACTCCTTATAAAGGGTGATAAAGGCCTTATTAGGGAATGCAAGGATATTTTGGAGAGAATCTTACAAATCAACATAAGCGTGTGGCGATTGATCTGGATATTAAGAGGAAGAGAAGAAGAGGACTTTGTATGACCAACCAAGGATCAAATGTAGTGACTTGACTCTTGGCAAAGCTCGAATTGGGGGAGAAGTTGGTGCTAATATGGATTGGGGGAAACAGTGGAGATACATCCAGTATGTAGGAGAAGACATCTAGTTGCATAAGGAAAGCTGGAAGAGAGGTGTTTGGGTCTCAAAGGGTATCTCTAGTGGTCATCAAGGAAATTGGTGGTAAAATGGTCAAGTCTAACTTAAAGTAGAAGCAAAAGCAGCTTTCGAACACTCATATAGGGAGCTAAGAGATAAATGCAGAGATAAGAAATTATACTGGCTAAGCAAGGCAAAAGAGAGAAAGATCCAAGACCTAGACCAAGTGAAGTGCATGAAAGGCGAGAAAGGCAGAGTATTGGAGGAGGAGACATTCATTAGATAGAGGTGGAAGATATACTTATATAAAATTTTGAACAAAGAGAGAGACATGGACATTATGCTGGGAGAGTTGGTGCATTCTGAGTGATGGAGTAATTTTGGGTATTGCAGGTCTATGAAGGTTGACAAAATTTGGGGTGTTATTCATAGGATGAGCAGGGGAATAGCAACTGGTCCAAAAGAGATTTTGGTGGAATTTTGGCAGAACATGGTTAAGGCAAGCTTGGAGTGGCAGACGTGGTAGTTTATTGATATTTGTAGAACAACAAAATGTCAAAAGAATGGAGGTGGAGTAAGATAATTTCATTGTACAAGAACAAGGGTGATATTCATAATTGCAATAACTATAAAGGCATAAGGTTGCTAGCCACACTATGAAAGTGTGGGAGAGGATAATGGAGATTAGGGTAAAGAGGGGTATGTGTATTTTTAAGAACTAGTTTGCTTTCATGTGGGTTCAATCTACCTTAGAAGCCATCTACTTTGTGGTGAGATTGTTGGAGTAGTATAGGGACAAAAAGAGAGATTTGCATATGGTTTTCATCAACTAGAGAAGGCATACGACAAAGTCCCAAAGGAGGTTATTTGGAGATACTTGGAGGCTAGAGTTTTACCCATGGCTTATAGTAGGGAGATTGAGGACATGTGAGGATAGTAGGACAGGGCTCAGAGCACTTTTCAATCATGTTGGAGTTTTACCAGTGATTGACTCTAATTAAACCATTTCTTTTCACACTATTTATAGATGAAATGACCCTACATAGCGAAGGTGAGGTGCATGGTGTATGTTACTCACATATGACATAGTATTGATTGATGAAGCTCATAATGGAGTTAATGCTAGGCTGTAGGTTTAAAGACAAACTCTGGAGTTTAAAGGGTTCAAGATGAACAGGACCAATACTGAATACGTTGAGGGTATGTCCAGTGATGCTATGCATGAGGTCGACATGAAAGTAAGGCTTAATGCAAAGTGCATCCCATATGAGGATGTTTAAGTATCTGAGTCTTTGAGCAAGGTAATGGGGAGATCAATGATGATGTCACACATTGTATTGGTGTTGGATGGGCAAAATGAAGTCTTGGTTCTAAAGTCTTGTATGATAAAAAGGTACCACCAAAACATCAATATCAATTGCTTTCTAGATTGCTCTGCAAAAATATTTGGAATAAAATAAAAATATCTTTATTTTGAAATTCCATTGGACTCGACTGGAGTAATGTATTATAGGATAAAAGTAAGCTCTAAATAGTGGTGGTTAGACTAACTATATTTCATAGGGTGGAGTTTTGGCTAGTCAAGAACTCACATGATCAGAAGATGAAAGTTGTATAGATGAGGATGTTAAAGTAAATTGTGGACTTACTATGAGAGATAAAATTAGAAGTGAAGATACTTTAGATAATGTAGGAGTGTCCTGCATGGTAGACAAGATGAGGGAAGTGAGGCTGAGATGATTTAGAAATGTGATGAGAAATGTAGATACCCAGTGAGGAGTGTGAGAGGTTGGCAGTGGCGGGCATCAGAAGTGATAGAGGTAGAAAAAAGAAGTATTAGGGGTAGGTAATTAGATTTGACACGAAACATCTTGAGCTTACTGAGGACATGGTCTTATATATAAGAGTTTGGAGGTTGCATATTAGGATAGAAGGTTAGTTGGTAGTTGAGCATTCTCGCGCATTCCTACGGGATAGGCTCGGCGATCATACTTGGACTTCCTTTCTTATCGGTGGTATTAGCACTATTCTCTCAAATCTTGTTCTTCGGGTATCACTTGTGGTATTTATGCTTTGAATATCACATTATTTTATTGTAATACTGTTGATTCCTCTTTATATTGTATACTACTCTTTATTTAACATTATTGCTGCTTTTATTTTTGTATTCCCTTTGTCAAACATCTTGGATATGCTTTATTTTAAGACAAGGATCTATTAGAAATAGTCTCTCTATCTCTATGAGGTAGGAGTAAAGTCTGCGTACATTCTACCCTCTCTAGACTCCACTTATTGGATTACACTAGGATGTTATTCTTGTGATATGCATGTTAATCTTATGTAATCCACTGAATTTGATGGATTAGGGTTGCAAAGAGTGAAAAATCTGAAAACTACTATATTTTACAAGTTTGAAAACTTAGCTTAAATTTAAATCTATAATTTATTGTCTAAACCCAGTGGGTTTGTGAGAATAACTCGGAAACACCTTTGAAAAGATAAATGTGAAGTTTGAACATTTTACATGTTATTTAAAAAGATATTGAATCAAAATAACTTGAGTTAAAGATGAAGAAGATAAGTTGAAGCTGGTGTATATAACACCATAAATCTTCCATATATATTTGTGCTCTCCTTTATTTTTGTATATATTCATTAAAAGATTATATGTGATATACACACGTGGCATAAATTACTGCAGTAGTATTTTACAAATCGATTTCAACTCTAAATTTTGACATCAAAGAAATCCAAATCACTTTTAATATTTGTGAAAGTTTGTAGATTGCTTCATCCAGATGTTTCCAACAATGCCAACTATTTACAAGAAAAATTGTCATTTTGGTTAATAGTAAAATCTGTAAAAAGAGGTTCAAGACAAGTGAGTTAAAGTTGATCAAGTTCAATTTCTTTGAGCTAAAAGACCAATCTAGTGAATAAATATAAGAATATAACAAGCTAAAAGAAAAAGAAAAATACAAATAAGAAGAAGATATAGTCTTCTCACATAGAAGTCTTGAGGAAAGAATATAAAAGAAGTAATGTATAATACTCTAGGATTTTATGATGTCTTCGGTTCTTCTAAGAGGATTATTTTATTGGCCATAAAATATTAACCATCATTTTAATATAAAAAAACTACATGTTTAGCATTAAAAAGGCTACCTAGTAGCACATGCCTACATTATGATGTTTTGCCTAAAATTGATCAGAGGTAGGTTGGCATAAGGCTTGAGATTGATTATTGATCTCTCCAAGAGTCATTATGAAGGTGCCCAGCTGTAAGATGACCAATCTCATGAAAAGGGCCCATAGGAAAGTTAGATAAGAGCAGATGTTGAAGCACCTCAAGTCACACTAGGAACGGTTCTTACCAATTTTCCTCAGGTTGTAACAAACATTACTTTGGTCTTGATTTTACCATGAGTCATGGTCTAGATTGTTCTTTTTATAGATGTAATTTTACCCCCATACATATAGTCCCCCACTTTTTTGGATACCTAATATAATGTATCCAGGAAGTTTAAGATTCATTATATTGTTTCTAGAGATGAATATGACTTATTATTATTACATAAGAAGGGGGTTTGTTTTATCGTAATTAGACTGTCATGTCCCGTATTTGTTTTTAGTTCAATACTTCACAAACTTTGAACATTGAGGCCATCATGAATGCTTCAGGTAGATTAACCTACATTTATTACCTCCTTGAAAACCTTGATGAGAAATATAAATCTGGGAAAAAAACCTCAGCCAAGGAACATACTTCAACATGTGCCATTGGCTTCCTCAAGAATTTCGCTAATTTAGAATTCAGAGAGAGTAGCTTGTTGTCGTAAGCTATCTTACTCAAGTCCTTTAATCTGATGTTCTTCCATTCATGTCGTGTCCTTTGATGTTCCTACATTAATAATTTCTTAGAAATGGTTAACCAAAATAAGAAGGGATTTTACCTAACCAAGTGGGAACATGTGATCTTGCCTAACCCCTGAATCTAGGGGGAACCTATTCATCACTCATGAAGTGGTGTTTGTGTCACGACAAAAACCCATCGTGAGTGGCACCCACACTACTCACCCGGTGGGAGAACCAACAACCCCAGAAGCATTGATCAACACTCAAGTAAAAGTAAGTGAACTATCCCATAAATAGTGTAATAACCATTCAATCTAACAACTTAAGAATGTGCAGAAACAAAATACCAAGCTGAAATCTCCTCGGCCCCGAAAGTCAGTGTACCAAAACATACTAAGAATATCAAGTGGGGATGCAACCCCGAAACTAGAAGAAGTAACAAATCCAAACAAAGTACAATGTCTAAATAAGAGAAAGATCTCATGGTAGCCCGGATGTGCTGCTCACCCTGAAATCCGAAATTGACTGCTGAAATCACAAGTAAAGTCTCGATGAATCCGCTAGAATATATGCTGCACTCATAGAAGTAAATGCAGGTGTAGTATCAGTACACAAATAAACCATAGTGTACTGGTAGGATCATTTCAATAACCCAAGATGGAAATATGAACACTTAACAAAAATAGAGTACAATTAGGTAACACATGCTTACACATCAAACATTCCACATATATGTACAAGTAGCATTCAAGAGGCAAGCCAACAAGCAACAAGTGTCATTAAGGTAATAATATGCAACTCAATTCAAAACAACCAAACAAGAACAAGCACAACAATACAAATTCCCCGGTTCACTCAAGGAATCGTTATACTAATACATACCTTGAAACCCGTACACATATGCTAAGGGTTATATACCCACCCTCTAGTTATGACCTGCAAGGGACAATTACCATCCATGTACAAAAAACCCCCACACATTAATGTCTGTAATCCATAATCCATAATCCATAATCCAACAACCAGTGAGAAAGTCTCAAATGCCAAAACATTCCATAATTTACAATATAAAGCGGCCAAGTCATAAAACAAGTAGACATTGCAATGACCAAGCACACCACACGAATTAAACAATCACCCTACAAAGTAGTTAATATACACATATAACACAAGTTGGATTAAATACACCCCATCACCTACCTCAAACCAAGCTTGCACAACTCTAAGCCGGAGCTTTGCCCTTCCGTGCCCTTTCCGCTGGCTCATGGCCTAAAACATGCATACAAACACCGCATTAACGAAATGACCTAACATAGCGAGAGTTATAAGCCACCCTCAACCCCATAAGGTCAGTTCATAATCATTTCTTTACCGTTCTAGGACTAGTTCCCCCGTAATTCACCTAAAACTACCAATTTCATGGAATGATTAGTGAATTAACGGAATGCAAGGCTAATTTCATGGTTAATAAACAAAACCCATTAACCTAATGCTCAATTTCACCCTTACACCAGCAAACATACCAAAATCCACCCTAAAACCCTCCTCGAACTCCGTAATTTACATCTTCTAAGGATTATAAAGTAATTACAAGTTAAAGGGAGTGAATTCCTTACCTTAACGAAGTCAAACGGAGGTAAACCGGTGATATTTACCCTAAATCGCCTTCCTCTTTCCCCAAAATAAGTTTATAAAATAATAAACTATTTTGGGGTTTAATCTCTTTAATCTGCCGTTTCTACCCGTTATAGCGGTAGGCCACCGTTATAGCAGCCTTGACCACTTTTGACCACTGCTATAGCAGTAATTATTCCGCTATAGAGGTCACCACTATTCTGGTGTGTCAACCTTTATAGCAATGTCAACGGGACTGAATTTCCTTCTTCACCCAAAAATCCCTCTTTTTACGACACACCTTGATCCTGGGACATTGTGAACATTGCCCTTTACACTAAGGTCAATTTTGGGAGTTCTACTAACCCAAATTCAGTTTCGTAAAATCCTACGGATTTCTTATCGCCTTAGCTAACTAGGAGTCAACACCATTACCACCAAACTAGTCCAAATTATTCCCAAATTTTCCAAGACTACCCCTTGCTCCAAAATAGAGCGAAACTATCCTAGCCTGAAATTTATAACTTCCAAATCAAAAGGAATTTAGACAAAAAATTTGGAACGTAATACTTTTACATAACAACCAAGAGGTTCATTACAATAGATACCAATTTACCCAGGGACAATCAAACTGGAAAAACAGGCCAGAATGAGAAAGAAAAAAAGTACCTGTATCCTCGAACAGCTGAGGGTACTTATCTCGCATGTCCTTCTTGGTTTCCCAAGTGTCTTCCTCAATCTGACAATGGTTCCATTGAACCCTCACCAAATGAATTATCTTTAGCCTCAACTTACAAACGTCACGATCAAGTATCACTATCGGTTCCTCCTCGTAAGTCAAGTCCTTATCCAAAAGCATCGAATCCCACTTAATAATGTAGTCTCCATCTCCATGGTACCATTTCAACATGGAAATATGAAATACTGGATAAACCCCCGACAAACTCAACGGTAGGGCTAACCTCGCAACTGGACCTACTTCCTCAAGAACCTCGAAGGGACCTATATATCGAGGGCTGAGCTTGCCTTTTTTACCAAACCTCATGACTCCCTTCATAGGAGACACCTTGAGCAACACTTGCTCCCCAGCCTTGAAGTACATGTCCCTCACCTTTCGGTTGGCATACTCTTTTTGTCTACTTTGGGCAGCCAACATCCTAGTTTGAATAAATTTTACCTTTTCTTGACCCTCTTTTATCAAGTCGGTGCCCAAAGGTTTGATATCTCCCACCTCAAACCATCAAATAAGTGACCTACCCTTTTCCCATAAAGTACCTCAAACAAAGCCATATCAATGCTGGAGTGGTAGCTATTATTGTATGAAAACTCACACAATGGGAAAAAATGGTCCCAATGATCACCGAAATCAATCACGCAGGCTCTCAACATATCTTCTAGCACCTAAATTATCCACTCTGACTGACCATCAGTCTGAGGATGGAAGGCAGTGCTAAAAGCAAGCTTAGTGCCCAACTTCTCATGCAACCTATCTCAAAATTTAGAAGTAAACTTTGCATCCCTGTCTAAAATGATAAAAAGTGGAACCCCATGAAGTCTGATGATCTCCTTGACATATATTTTTTCCAACTGCTGAGAGCTGTAATCTACCTGAACTGGCAAGAAGTAAGCTGATTTTGTCAACCGAACAACTATCACCCAAATAGAGTCATGCTTTCCTAATGTCTTACGGAGCCCTACCACAAAATCCATGGCAATATGCTCCCACTTCTACATAGGTATAAGCATCCTCTGAAGTAAGCCCGAAGGCCTTTGATGTTCATACTTAACCTGCTGACAGTTATGACACTTGAACACGTAATCCACTATATCTATCTTTATCCCCAGCCATCAATAAATCTGTCTTAAGTCACGGTACATCTTGGTCATGCCTGGATGAATAGCCCCTCCCTACTCACTACCTTGTTCCAAAGTGCATTCAACTTTTTATCCTAGAACTTTGGCCCTAATCTGCTCCACAAAGGTTGATTTTACCTTGACACTAGCCAACATTCCACCCTTGTCCGAGACCTCAAACTGCATGCTCAAGGATGCTAGAGTCCAAAACTCTCTAGCTTATGGTCTCCTGGACACTCTCAAGAATGATAAGCTGCCCATACTTACGGCCTTTTGGCTCAATGCATCTGCCACCACATTAGCCTTACCTGGATGATACTGAATGGTCACATTATAGTCCTTTAATAATTCCATCCATGGTCTCTGCCTTAGATTCAAATACCTTTGAGTAAACATATGCTGCAGATTATGATGGTCAGTGAAAACCTCATATTTGACACCATAAAGATAGTGTCTCCAAATTTTTAATGCAAATACCATCGCTGCTAACTCTAAATCATGGGTTGGATAATTCCTTCCATGAGGCTTCAACTGCCTCAAAGAATACGCAATAACATTCTTATCCTGCATCAACATATCCCCTAAACCCAAAAGTGAAGCATCACAATACACAATGAAATCTTTACCTTCAACCGGCAGCGAAAGAATAGGTGCTATAGTCAAAAGTGTCTTGAGCTTTTGGAAGCTCTCTTCACACTGGTCTGACCAAACAAACGACATCTTCTTTTGAGTCAACCTTGTCAAGTGAGTTGCAATTGAAGCAAAGTTCTTGACAAACCTGCGATAATAACTGGCAAGACCCATAAAACTCCTTACCTCGATTCACTGAATTAGGCCGAATCCAACTCTTAACTGCTTTAATTTTTTGAGGGTCCACCATCACTCCCTTATCCGAGACCACGTTCCCCAAGATGGCAACAAAAGATAGCCAGAAGTCACATTTGGAGAACTTAGCAAATAATCGCTTTTCCCTCAAAATCCCCAAAACTATACGAAAATGGCCTGCATGCTCTTCCTTAGTTTTAGAGTACACAAGAATATCATCAATGAACACAATAACAAAAGAATCCAAAAAGGATTTAAAAATGCCATTCATCAAACTCATGAAAGCTGTAGGTGCATTAGTCAATCCAAAATACATTACCAGAAACTCGTAATGGATATACTGAGTCCTAAAAGCCATCTTTGGAATATCCTCTAATCTAATCTTTAACTGATGATAACCCGTCCGCAAATCAATTTTTGAGAAAACCGTTGCACCATGTAGCTGATCAAACAAGTCATCTATATGAGGCAAAGGATATTTATTTCAGATGGTGACCTTAATCAACTGCCTATAATCGATGCACATCCTCATACTACCATCCTTTTTCTTAACAAAAAGAACCGGAGCACCCGAAGGTGAAGAACTTGGACGAATAAAACACTTATCAAGCAATTCCTATAACTGAGCCTTGAGTTCCCTCAACTCTGTAGGAACCATTCTATATGGTGGAATAGATATGGGGATAGTTCCCAGATCTAAGTCAATACAGAAGTCGATATCCCTATCCGGAGGCATACCCGGTAAATTGGAAGGAAACACATCCTGAAACTCAGAAATGATAAAAAATGACTCAATAAAAGGGGACCTTGCACCCACATCCCGAATATGAGCTAGAAGTGTTAAACACCCCTTCCCCACTAGCCCTCTAGCCCTCTAGCCCAGACATATGATATAATCCTTATCTGTTTGGCCTTATACACTCCCTCGCACTCTAGTTCCCACATCCCAGGCATAGCTAGAGTTACTGTTTTAACATTCTTCTCCAGCAGATAGGTGCAAAATTCAACCCCATGCTGCTTCACAATACCCATCTTGTGTAGCCTCTCGTAGCAATCAATAATAAACTCAAAAGCATCCTTAGATTATGTACCCTAAAACATAGGAGGTTTTATCTTCAGGAACTTAGTCAGTAGGTCATATTCAGTACCAGTCATCACAGAACCAAAAATTGAATGAGAAAAAACATCCATGCCCAAAGTTTCATCCATCCTAGGAGCCATAGCAACAGTAGGGTGCACAATTGGAGCCTGGTAAGCCGGAATAGTGGCGGTTGCTCCAGTCCCAGCCAACTCGCTCAGAAAATCTAACACTTGCTGAATGACCTCAGCAGATATGGGAGGTAGATCATTAACCCCAACTGGTACAGCCACCTCGGGCTCCATCTCCTGCTCCTCCGCTTCTTCCCTCTCCTCAAAATCATCCTGAGGTGGGGGAGGGGATGTTTTCCTCTCATTAGCCAGACCAGCAGCTGCGTGAGCTCCACCCCTGGTGGGTGTGGCTCATCCTTGTCCTCTCCTTTCTCTCCCCCTCGCTCTTCCCCTTCCCCTCACGACTGGCTCCTCAACTGGAGCGGCCGGTGCAGGGGCTGCTGCTCGGTTTCTGTTAGACCTAGTATTCACTATCTACAGACAAAAAAGTAAAGAGATCAGATACCAATTTGGATCACCAGATACCAATTGGAATCAAGTCATAGCACGAAAGAAGCAAGAAAGATAGATTTTTTAAAGCCCTACAACCACCGGATGAAAAGTACAGACATCTCCGTACCATTCCACGAGACTCTACTAAACCTATTTTGGTACAACGAGATCAATAAAACCTAGGGTCTGATACCAAGTTTGTCATGATCCAAACCCATCATGAGTGGCACCCACACTACTCACAGGATGGGAGAACCAACAACTCCGAAAGCAATGATCAACACTGAAGTAAAAGCAAGAGAACTATCCCATAAATAGTGTAATAACCATTCAATCTAACAACTTAAGAATGTACAGAAACAAAATACCAAGCGAAAATCCCCTAGGACCCAAAAGTAGGTGTACCAGAACATACTAAGAATATCAAATGGAGATGCAATCCTGAAACTGTAAGAAGTAACAAGTCCAAACAAATGACAATGTTTAAATAAGAGAAAGATCTTATGGTAGCCCGGATGTACTGCTCACCCTGAAATCTAGAATCGACTGTTGAAATCACAAGTAAGGTCTCGATGAATCCGCTGGAATATGTGCTGCACTCATAAAAGTAAATGCAGGTGTAGTATCAATACACAAATAAACCACAGTGTACTGGTAGGATCAATTAAATAACCCAAGATGGAAATATGAACACTTAACAAAAATAGAGTACAATTAGCTAACACATGCTTACACATCAAAAATTTCACATATATGTAGAAATAGAATTTAAGAGGCAAGCCAACAAGTCAACAAGTGTCATTAAGGAAATAATATGCAACTCAATTCAAGAAAACCAAACAAGGACAAGCACAACAATACAAATTCCCCAGTTCATTCAAGGAACCGTTATACTAATACATACCTTGAAACCCGTACACACATGCTAAGGGTTATATACCCACCCTCTAGCTATGAATTGCAAGGGACAATTACCATCCATGTACAAAAAACCCCAGACATGAATGCCTATAATCCGTAATCAAACAACCTTTGAGAACGTCTCAAATACCAAAACATTCCATAATTTACAATATAAAGCGGCCAAGTCATAAAACAAGTAGACATTGTAATGACCAAATACACCACACGGATTAACCAATCACCCTAAAAAGTAGTTAATATCCACATATAACACAAGTTGGAGTAAATACACCCCATCACCTACCTCAAAACAAGCTTGCACAACTCTAAGTTGGACCTTTGCACTTCTGTGCCCTTTCCGCTGGCTCGTGGTCTAAAACATGCATACAAACACCTCATTACCAAAATGACCTAACATGGTAGGAGTTATAAGCTACCCCCAACCCCCTAAGGTTAGTTTATAATCATTCCTTAATCATGCTAGGGCTATTTCCCTTGTAATTCACCTAAAATACCAGTTTCATGGAATGATTAGTGAATTAAAGGAATGCAAGTCCAATTTCATGTTTAATAAACGAAATCCATTAACCTAATGCTCAATTTCACCCTTGCACCATCAAACATATCAAAATCCACCCTAAAACCCTCCCCAAACTCCGTAATTTACGCCTTCTAAGGATTAAGAAGTAGTTAAAAGTTAAAGAGAGTGAATTCCTTACCTTAACAAAGTTAAACGGAGGTAAATCAGTGATTTTTACCCTAAATCTCCTTCCTCTTGCCCCAAAATGAGTTTATAAAATAATAAACTATTTTTGGGTTTAATCCCTTTAATCTGCGATTTTTACCGCTATAGCGGTTGGCCACTGCTATAGCGGCCTTAACAGCTTTTGAGCACCGCTATAGCGGTAATTATTCCTCTATAGCAGTGTGTCACCTGCTATAGTGGTGTCAATGGTACAGAATGTCCCTTTTCACCCAAAAATCCCCCTTTTTACAACACACCTTGATTATGGGGCATCCCGAATATTGCCCTTTACGCTAAGGTCAATTTCGGGAGTTCTATTAACCCAAATTCAGTTCTATAAAATCCTATGGGTTCCTTATTGCCTTAGATAACTAGGAATCAAAACCATTCCCACCAAACTGGTATAAATTATTCTCAAATTTTCCAAGACTACCCCTCTCTCTAAAATAAAGTAAAACTAGCCTAGCCTGAAATTTGTAACTTCCAAACCGAAAGGAATTTAGACACAAAATTTGGAATATAAGACTTTTACATAAGATACAACCATTACAATTTGTTTCTTAACAATCAGGGAGGATATCCTTGGGGATACTTAGTATGCTTCTTAATACCTCGATTATATATTTGATGAACCCCTAGACTGACATGGATGAGTTTGGATCTGTGTCTGCTTAGCAATCTAATAAAATTACTAACCCGTTGATTCATTTGTAATGAGGCCAAAGTTTAGCATCCAGCTTCATATAAGGGTGAATATTTTACCATAAAGGTTAGATGCCACAATAATTGTTCAGAAGTATTCATTTTGCGAATAATTAGGGGTAACCATTGAAACTCTAAGGAGAACTCTTAACCATAAGAGACTAGCCAGAATAATCCCTTTTATACCTATTTTCTGTTTAGAGTGCTCGGGAAAGCTACTTTTAGATTAGAAGAATGCTTTTATAGAAATTGTTTGAAGCGCGTTCCACTTTAAACCTTTTCTTGAGGCCATGTTCTTGGACAATTCTGAGAACACAACATCAACTATGAGTTATGTCCACAAAATAATAATCTAATATATAAGAAAGAGGGATAGAGAGAGTAACCTATTTTAATAAACGAAAGCCTTATATTTTTTATGATGCTTTCATGAAGGCAATCTTGACCTAAGTTTTAGATATGAAGTTTTTTAACCTCTTACGATATGATCCCAAAGACCATATCATTTGGCAGGAATGTTTATGATTCGAGTCTAGAGACTACATTATTTGGTGGGAATGTTTATGATTCGAGTCTATAGACTACATTATTTGGTGGGAGCTTTTATAATTCAAGTTCAGAGATTGCATCGTGTAGGTTGGGTGATACCAATGCATTTTAAGTCTTGAGAATTGTTAGAAGCTAAGATATATCAAAGAATCCAGAAAAGGTGAATGTCATTTGTTTTATTTATAGAGGGGCTAAAATGGCCCAAATAATAGATGAAGTGCGATAAATTTTCCTAGCAATACATAAAGTAAGGAATATGGCCCTATTTTATTAATCCCAGATTATGGGTGTAGTACCAGTATCTGTGTAACATTCAAAAGTCCCTAAGATCATATCTCAGATTTAGAATAGAAAACCAGCAGAAAATTTAACTTTTTGTCACAGAATGACTAACTGTACGAGCCATACAGTGAGCCACGAGTCGTGGGCTGACGTATGGTAAGTAGTGTAGTCCAGCCTAGCTTTTAATGGTCATGACTCAGACCACGAGTCAAGGTCTAAAAGGATGAGTCGTTATGTCACTCATTCTGAGCAGTAGACTAAAATTTTTGAAAAGAAATAATTTTCATCCCAATGGAAATGACTTAAGGGCATGAGTCATTTGGATAGAGCACGAGTCGTCAGGTGACTCATTCTGATAAGGAACCTGAGAGTTTACATTTTTCTTCAAAGGCTACGAGTTCCAGCCACGACTCATAACCAGACTTTACGAGTCGTGAGGTGTAAAATCATGCTCAGTCCAGAATTTCAGCCCAGGGACCACAAGTCAGGGGATGACTCAAAGGTTCAGGGTACGAGTTGTACCCAGATCTATGACGATTGTTTCCAAAAAATCAGTTACATTTTAATAAGGATGTTTTCGTATTTTCCTATATTCTAATCCTAAACTACATAATTTTAAGGCTTATTAGGAGGAGGTTAAAGGGACTTAGGTATTTATTTTTCCCTCATTACTCTCAAACACTCAGAAAATAGAAAAGTATTACACTCCTTATTTTAAGAGTCTTGCAAGAATTCTTCATCCAGGTATGTGGGATTTCAACAATAGGTATCCTTTCACCTTTGTGTCCCAAAGAAACTCAGTTTAAAACCTTGATTTCATTTACTATGATTCTAGGGTTTGTATCTAGTTTATGAATTTTCTTCAATTTCAGTACTCTCATGATGTTTATATTATATTACATGTTTTTCCATGAGTTTGGTATCTTGCATTACTTAGAATTTCATGAATTGATACTTAGCATGATTTCTAGTAAAATTCACAGTTTTCAGTTATATATTCAAAGTATGTTTTTTCACACTATTTGAGTTTTATTATGACCTAGCATGATTAGTTTTCGAAACACAAATTTTTAGAATACTTTCAAAAATATACAGGTTCTGACCTAGTTATTAGAACATCAGATTTTAAATAAGTTATTTGTATATAATCAATATCAGGAGTACTACTTAGCACCAAGTTGGACTAGGGCCTCAATTTCACCCAAAGTCTCAGAACTACATGCCACCATAGGTATATTTAGCCCTCCCAATTTGGGTTCGGTTTAGTGATGACGCCAGATATGTTATTATACCCTAGAAAGGTATATTGGATTGTCACGCCCCAACATTGGGTAAGACGGACAAGTGTCATATGGACACATGCTATATGAATAACCTACGATGAGCAACTGAATCACTGTGCAAATAGACATCCCAGTGAGAAGTTATATATATACAACACTAGCCAACTAGATAAACTAATACAAATGACAAGTGAAACTATAAATACATATGACACCCTTACAATGTCTACAAAGCCTCTACTAGAACCCATGACTGTACAACTATAAAATAATATATACACTAAAGACTGGCACAACCCCGAATTAAACTGGAGCTCACCAATAGCCACTGAGTATCTTGTACTTCTATTAGGGAGGTCTACTAACTAGAGTACCTATGCCTGTAGCATTAAATGAAGTGTCTCACGTGAGGGACGTCGGTGCGAAAGAACGTACTGAGTATGTAAAGAATAGAGTAACCATATGTAAAACAAGAGCTCAATAAAATTAGGTATCAGTATATAAATGTATAGCTAAGGATGAGAGACCATCTTTTTTACATTTGTGGAATCATGTACATTACATTCTTTTCTTTACTCTTCTTTTCTTTGCTTTATGATCTTGTAAGCCATGTGCTACATATGACCAGCTGATCAGTGATAGATACACAAATCAGGATCGACCCATGGTAGGCTTTTCTTTCACCCCAGGAATACCACCAGTAAATATATAAATTGGGATCAACCCATGCTAGGCTTTCACCCTTGAGCTACCACCCACAAGTCCATGCATTGGGATAGGCCCATGCTAGGCTTTCACTCCTGAGCTACCACCCATATATAAACAGATTAGGATCATCCCATGCTAGGCTTTTTCCCCTGAGTTGCCACCCATATATAAACAGATTGGGATCGGTCCATGCTAGGATTTACTTCATTTCTTTAATCTTTGAGATTATAATCTTAGTGGTCATAACATTATTGAGCTTTGGGACTATAGACCATAGTAGGATACATGTGAATATGCACTTAAGGCAGTAACAATGACATGGGAAGAAACTGTAACACAAACGTAACACTTAGGAACTTATGGGACATAATGAGCATTTGGACATCTCAAATGGTAGCATACATGCATATCAAGTGAAGACATCTAAGTCCTCAAACAAAGATGTAAGGAATCTATATTGTAATATGATAACTAAATACTTAGTAAATGATATCAAATAAAAGGGGTACATGAGTAAGGGAACTAGTGAAGCACGTTGGCAGATTCAAATCAAGAGAAAATTTACATTTCGAGTGAGGACATACAAAACTGTATAATGGAATAAGTAAGGATTACGGGAGCTACAATTATATACTAAGACACTTGGAGTGATATCCAATGAAAAGAACATGTAAATATATGTGCAAATAAAGTACATGATAAACTAAACTAATTGAAGCAAGGTGAATGGGCAGTTTGTGTACCCAATATATGAACACACTTACCATATGTAATCTAGGATCTTACTGACTCATCTAAGAGAAACATGTGACAAGTGTTCGTCATGAAAGTGTAAACATACAAGTCTAGTAATAACCCTCTATTAAAGTACTTTAACACACTAAGGGGTGGGGGAAGATCGTTAGCTATATTGGAGATTGTACGTTGGCCCTACGTGCCATTTTTTAGGAAGAGCACATAGAAAGCTTACTTTGTAACACAAGTATTAGATTCACGCCAAAGAACATGGAATCAAATAGCCTTACATACCTTGTCTTCCGACCAATGTGACTACAACTATTTAGCCTTTCCTTTAAGTATTACTCTCAAAATTCTAGATTTTTATCCTCTTAATTTAAATTCTTCAAGACTTTAAGATTATATTCATGTTTGAACCAAAGAAAAAGATAAATGTCTTAGAAGTTAAGAAAAACTTGGACTGCTAAGTTTGGAGAGAGTTGTCCTACACTTGTAAACATAAAGAATATGATTTCCATAATCTCTCATGTAAGAATTGAACTAAACCATAAGTGCTTTCACTTACCTTGGCTTGCAAGGAGGCGGGTTACTTCAAGAACCTTAGGAAAGAAAAGAGGCGGTTGTTTTAAGCTTGAGAGAAAAAAGAGAGACAACTAGATATAATCTAATTTTTTTTGCAAGTAAGAATGAAGATAAAATAAACAAATTTGGACCTTATAAATCCCGTCACTTGACCAACTCTTTTTTGCCCATTTTCAGCCACATTTTGGTCAATTAGGTGATGTACCTACTTGCCATTCTAAACTGGTCAAATGTCAAAGTAGGTGATTCACCTACTTGACCATTATTTTATGTCTAAATTGGGACTTAAACTTTTTGGGCTTTGGGGTAGATTTGTGTGTCTTGGGCTGCCTATTCTTTTCTTTTCCTTTCACTTAGTTGGGCCTCAAATTGGTTACTTAATATATGCTTCACTTTGGTCCATTAGTCTAAGTAGGTGATGCACCTACTTGTCATCTGCTATCTTAATTAAGTCAAGAAAGCACCTCACTTATTTTATCTCATTTTTCCAAAATCTTAATCCCTGTATTTTAACTTAACACTTAACTTTAACTTTAAGCTCAAATACCTCCTTACTATCTCAAGTTTAAATACTTTCATCAATGCTAAGTTGGTCATATATGTTTTGAAATGTACGGGATGTTACATCATCCCCCCTGTGAATCATTCATCCTCGAATGAAAGGTTTATCTAATGGCTTAATTGACCCTGGAATTTCCCATGAAAGTTTGCTAGAGTCTCCTTTGTAAACAGAACTATACAAAATTTGTCGGCTAACCAAAATCGCGTATAGATAAGCCTCACAGGGTGTCTCAGTAGATATAATACATAAAATGAGAATACGACAAATAAAACTCCTCTCTTGTCCATGTAATTTAATGAAGACTACTTCAGTATAGCGTAGTCTTCCTCATTTTCTTCTTTAGACAAGTAGAACACATAGAATTAAGGAATTTTAGCACGAATCATATACCTAAACATATGACATGTGTGTGAGATGTCAAATAATCAAATGCTGGTGAAATTTGTGATTATATAAGGGGAGTACATGATCTAAGATCCTCCTCTTGGTGCTTGGGATAAGGAGACTTCTTATCATCTTTTGCTTCTTAAGTAGCTTGTTCTATATTCTAGTTCTTCCTTAACACTATAATAGAGGCAATCTATGTTGTCCTTAACTACACAGCCTAACAACCAAGAAGGTCTATGGGAACTTATTTAAATGATTGATCCTTGGATATTTTACTATCCTTAAGGGGGTACAATGAAGAATGGATCTCCCATAAATTTTGTCATATGGACACATGAAATAATAGACTTCCTAGCTAATTCTCTGTATTATAAGGCCTAACATATCGGGGGCTCAACTTTCCTTTCTTCTGAATCTTATGACACTTTTCATAGGTGAATCTTATAATAACACATAGTTGTCAATGAGAAACCCTAAATTTTTGTGTCGCACCTCTGGATAGGGCATTATGCTAAACCATTTGTCTATGAGTAAGGGTCGTGCTAAAATTCACATATATGCCTAACCTTTTCTAATCAAAATCCTCACTTCTTCACAATATAGGAGAACTTTATACTATTATGCTCAGTACTTAAATCAATAAGCATATAGAGGCATGCAATATTTGGACAAATAAGTCACATCGAGTCTATAACACATAAGCATATTAGCACAAAAGGGTATTTAACATATAAACATGTGAACCTAATAAGCATATGACTTATGAATAATTGAGCTATAGAAATATGTGATTCATGCACAATTGAGCTATAAAAGCATGTATCAGATGCGCATACGAACTATAAAATTGCATGTGAGCAAGTGAACTATAAGACAAGTAGCATGTGGGCATATGAATTACATGACTTATAATACGTAAGTAAATAGGCTAACACATTGAGAAAATGGACTATATGAGCACCGAATGCATGAGTACTAAAGCTATGTAAATATGTACAACATATAGGCAAGTGGACTATAAAACATGTGGCCTTATAAGAAAGTGAACAATGAAACATGAATCACGTTTAGCATGCAAACTATATCACATAGACAAGTGGATTAACATGTGAACAAGTCTATCTATGAAATATGAGCAAGTGAGCATATGACACATGGACAGATAAACTATAAGGCCTATAATGCTCAAGCAACTAGCTATGAGGCATATAACATATAGGCAAATGGTCTATGAAGTATGTACCATGTAAACACGTGATCTGTGATACACATAACCCATGAGCACTAATTTATAAGGCCTATGGCATATGATCAATTAATCTATAATGCACATAAAATATGGACAAGTAATCTGTGGTAAGTAACCCGTGTGATATTTAACGTATAGGGAAAGGTCCGATGAAACATATAGCAATAAGTAAGGTTTGTATGAAATGGGTAACACCTATATGCAAGTGTTCTATGACACACATAACAAGTAAGAAAATAATCCACAAAGGGAAAATGACCTATGAATAGATGAGTTATGGAACATACATCATGTATATTATGTAACCAACCAAATCATATGGGAACTAGGAGACATCCTATGGAATCACTCTGCCATATTAAGTGCAAGCATACTACTGCTAATGCTAAATAACGAGTGGGATAGTTCTGCTTATGTTCTTTATTCACCTCAAACCCCATGCAATTGATTTACTCATGTTACCTTTTCAACCTCTCAAGAATTCTTCTTATAGGTGTTTTGACAGTTGGAACTTGGTTGTCTTCTGAGTCAATATAAACACTAAGACCAAGATAGAAAAGAGATACTCAATAATTAATTTGGAGGAGGTTGAGGTCAAACTTATCTTTGTTACTGACCTATGATACATCATTACACTCAATGTCTAGTACCTTATGAAGGTCAAATAAGCAAATGAACAGTAAAATTTAAAGGCACTATAGCATATGAACTCTTATCTAAGGCTAGTGGCACATAAAGTCTGCGTGAACTTATCTCATAGTTTTGTAGCATATGAGGATTAAAAATTTTAAGATTAATAAGTGATCATAATCCAATCCCTTTAGTTAGGTAGTTTAGATAAATTGTTATGTATCAGGTGAATGCAACGTCAGAGAATAAAATGAAAAATGGTACTTTATACGTCATGGAATTTTTATAAGCCCTCGGGACTATGTACATATGCAAAATGAACTACCTCTTTCTTTAAAGGGGACAACATAAATGCATCCCTAGGTATTATATTGGGTCCAATATGTATCAAGGTGGTCAATTGATTATGTTAGCTACATAGGTTGGGTACTGAAATTAAATCGATACCAAAATGATTCCTTTATTTGGTAGATGTCCAAAAAAATTCTTTAGAGAATATTTTTGGGTGTGCTTTTACAACTGGTTAGATTGAAGAGACAACATTTTCTTCTTACTTCACATGCTCGAAAGCACCCTTCATAGTTGGTAACAACCAATGTCACTCCTCTATAACCTCTTATGAAACTAGCATAAACCATATTCTTACTTTCAAGGAATTTACTCACCCATCTCTCCCTAACTTGAGCTCTATGGTATGTGCACACTTGGTCTGTGCTATTCAAATATCATTCTCCTCTGTTGATGTATAGCTAATACTTTCCTAACTATCAATTAATTGATCTAATTCCTACTTTGGATGATAATATCCTAATGAATCATAATTTATGTCTAACTCCTCGATATCCTTTGACCTTAATTCCTAGTCGCATACTAATCCCTTATAACCAAAACATAGGTCACAGTGGGGAAACGATTATACATATACTTTTATATGGAACAATTTAAACACTTATCACCGAGTTTTCCAACCATAAAAAGGATCACATATGTTATTATTAACTATGCGGAATAGTTATATGCACATATCATATAAAATCCAACTACTGACATATTCGGGATGATATTTGGCGAGCATTTGGGCCTTGTCAACCAACTAGAGGTATGCCTAGTAACTCTATTGCATTGATACATTCACCTATCAGACTGTACTACTACCCTTTTCTAACTAAACAAAGTTGGTTCAATAGCATTAATTTCTAATACATGTGTAACCTTGAAGATTCTATGTATATTACAGATGGAGCACTAAGTGTCCTCTGTAGGATTAGATCCTATAAATGTGGAGGAAATATAGAACTCAAGAGTTGGTTAAATCCTCCTAAGAAGTTGTGCTAGGAAATGTTGCAACCCATCTTTGTAACTAGGTAACCCTTAATTATGTAAGCATATGGATAACCATATTATATCTCACTCAATTGAACCAACATGATACAAATGGTACAAATGCAACTTTAGATGAAAATAACACAAAAACCTTTACAATCCTTTCTATTATGGACCGAGGGGTCCGACTAAATGGGCTCAACCTAGTATGAATTTTGATAACTTGAGGCCATTCTCTGCAAGTTGCCTTTTGGGAAATACTAGTGCTAGCCGTTTGTCCATTGTTGACCTTAGATACCATAGTAGGCATAAGCTAGAAAACATTGATCAGAGTACGAGTGGGAATAGAATTTTTAACTGACTCTATTACATAATCTAGATCATGAAAGAAAGTCATATTTCCTAAATATCCAAGCAGCTCCCTAATTATAAATGTGGCGTACAACACATTCATAATTAAAGCTCTACCAGACACAACTTTATAGACTCTCTAGGATGAACGACTCTGATACCACTTTTGTCATGTCCCAACATTGGGTGAGGCAGATAAGTACCATACGGACACATGCATTATGAATGACCTATGATGAGCAAATGAATCACTGTGCAAATAGACTATCCAGTGAAAAGATATATATATATATATATATACAACACCAACCAACTAGCCAAACCAATACAAATGAAAAGTGAAACTACAAATACATATAACACCCTTAAAATGTCTATAAAGTCTTTACTGGAACCCATGACTGTATAACTATAAAAAAATATATACACTAAAGACTGGCACAACCTAGAATCAACCTGGAGCTCACCAACAACCACTGACTATCATGTGTTTCTATTAGAGAGGTCTAATAATTGGAGTACCTATGCTTGCAGCATAAAATACAGTGTTCCTCGTAAGGGGCGTCAGTATGAAAGAATGAAATGAGTATGTAAAGAATAAGTATCCATATGTAAAACAACAGCTCAATGAAATTAGGTATTAGTATATAAATGCATAAATAAGGATGAGAGACCACCTTTATTTACATTTGTGGAATCATGTACATTACATTCTTTTCTTTACTCCTCGTTTCGTTGCTTTATGATCTTTGCAAGCCATATACTACATATGACCAACTGATCAGTGGTAGATACACTAATCGGGATCTACCCATGCTAGGCTTTCTTTTTACCACTGGGATACCACCCATAAATATAAAAATTAGGATTGGCCTATGCTAGGCTTTTGCCCCTGAGCTACCACCCAGAAGTCCATGCATTGGGATCAGTCCATGCTAGGATTTTGCCCCTAATCTGCCACCCATATATAAACAGATTGGGATCGGCCCATGCTAAGCTTTCATCCCTGAGCTGCCACCTATATATAAATAGATTGGGATCGGCCCATGCTAGGCTTTACTTCATTTCTTTAATATTTGAGATTGTTATTTTAGTGGTCATAACATTATTGAGCTTTAGGACTATATAGGAAATATATGAATATGAACTTAAGGCAGTAACAATAACATGGGAAGCAACTGTAACGCCAACGTAATACTTAGGAACTTATGGGACAAAATGAGCATCTCAAATGGGAGCATACGTGCATATCAAGTAAAGATATCTAACACCTCAAACAAAGAGGTAAGGACTCTATACAGTGATATGATAACTAAATACTTAGTAAATGATATCAAATAAAAGGGGTACATGAGTATGGGAACTAGTGAAACACTTTGGCAGATTCAAATTAAGAGAAAGAGTACATTTTGAGTGAGGACATACAAAACTGTATAATGGAATAAGTAAGGATTCTGAGAGATATAATAATATACTAAGACACTTGGAGTGATATCTAATGAAAAGAACATGTAAATATGTGATCAAATAGAGTACATGATAAACTAAACTAATTGAAGCAAGTTAGCGGTGAATGGCCAGTTTGTGTACCCAACAAATGAACATGCTTACCATATGTAATCTAGGATCTTATTGACTCATATAAGAGAAACATCTGACAAGGGTTCATCATGGAAGTGTAAACACACAAGTCTAGTAATAACCCCTTATTAAAGTACTTTAACACACTAAGGGGTAGGGGAAGATCGTTAGCTATATTGGAGATTGTACGCTGCCCCTATGTACCATTTTTTAGGAAGATCACTTAGAAAGCTTACTCTGTAACACAAGTAGTAGATTCATGCCAAAGAATATGGAATCAAGTATCCTTACATACCTTGTCTTCCAACCAATGTGACTACAACTATTTATCCTTTCCTTTAAGTATTACTCTCAAAATTCTGGATTTTTATCCTCCTAACTTAGATTCTTTAAGACTTTAAGCTTCTCTTCATGTTTGAACCAAACAAAAAGATAAATCTCTTAGAAGTTAAGAAAGAGTTGGACTGCCAAGTTTGTAGAAGACTGTCCTAAACTTTAAACATAAAGAACATGATTTCCATAATATCTCATGTAAGAATTAAACTAAAACATGAGTGTTTTCACTTACCTTGGCTTGTAAGGAGGCAAGTTTCTTCAAGAACCCTAGGAGAGAAAAGAGGCGGCTATTTTAAGCTTGTTAGAAAAGAGATAGAGAGAGCTAGATATAATCTAATTTTTTTTTACAAGTAAGAATGAAGAGAAAATGAACTAATTTGGACCTTAAAAATCCCCTTACTTGATCGCCTCTTTTTTGCCCATTTTCAGCCGCATTTTAGTTAAGTAGGTGATGCATCTACTTGCCATTCTAAGCTGATTAATTATCAAAGTAGGTGATGCACCTACTTGACCATTATCTTATGTCTAAATTGGGCCATAAACTTGTAGGGCTTTGGGGTAAATTTATGTGTCTTGGCCCGCCTATTCTTTTCTTTTCCTTTCATTTAGTTGGGCCTCAAATTGGTTACTTAATATAGGCTTCACTTTGGTCCATTAGTCTAAGCAGGTGATGCACCTACTTGTCATCTACTAGCTTAATTAAGTTGAGCAAGTACCTCACTTATTTTATCCCATTTTTTCAAAATCTTAATCCCTCTATTTTAACTTAACACTTGACTTTAACTTTAAGATCAAGTACCTCTTTACTATCTCAAGTTTAAATACTTTCATCAATGCTAAGTTGGTCGTATATGTTCTGAAATGTATGGGGTGTTACATGAATCCTCTCGATAGGGCATATACATCAGATTCCATGTTTAGCTCACGTAGTTTATGTCGGTTAACATACTCTCCCACAGACTCAAACTCAGTATATTTGTATATAACTCTCACTTTAGTTTTACTTGTATTGTATTATGATTTTCAGATTTATCTTTGTATATCTGGAGCCTATAAATACCTAGTCTAGGGTTTAGATTTGGAACTTTTATACTTTTAATATTTTTGGAACGTACTCTTGGGAATTGATATTTTTTGGGGGAAAACACATCTTGTTGGTTTTTGTCAAGGATTGAAGAACTGAATTTCTTCTTTGTAAGATTTTATTTTTACATTATGAAATATTTTTCTTTCATCTCTTTCTTTACCATGAGTGGCTAAGAACCCTATAACTAGGGTTGTGGAATCCTTTGTAAAAAATCACTTCTAGGGTTTATGTTTGTATGAATTTGAATTACTCTTGTAATTGTATTGCTAATTTCTTCACTTTAACATATTTCAAATGGTTGCAAACAATAGATCAAGCCCTGAGTTTAACTTGCTTGAATGAAGAGGTTAAAATCGGAAAAAGGAATTGGTAACAAGAATTTGGAGTTTCTAACCTCCGTCTAATGGTTAATGCTTTGACGAGATTAATCACTTGAGGCAAAAATTGAGTTATAATTCCATCACTTTAAGTTCGAGAGAATTAGAGTGAAAATCATCTATTTAGGTTGGAAAACATTTAGATGAACATTGGGAGCCTGTTGCTTTATAGTTACATGTATTTATGCAAATTTATCTTTTACATAATCTAAAAGTGGTTGGAAACCAAGGTGAACACAATCCTAGTTTTTCTTCTCTTTATTGATTACACTTTGCGTATTTAACCCTCTTAACTTGATATAACTGAATCTATTTTCTAAGCCTTCAATACAAAACCCCCTATTTTATGGAAATCGTCGACTAATAGTCATTTGAACTACACATAACTTAGTTAGCACCTTATTTTCTGTGGGATTCGACCCCAACATTTTTTGGGTTCTATATTTGACAACGACCGTTTACACTTCTTTAAGGGTGTTGTAATTTGAGCGTATCAAATTTTGGCACCGCTGCAGGGGAATATGGTTGTCAATTAAGTTGTTGTGTTTATTTGACTTTTAGTCTTTTTTCCTAATTTTACTTTATTTGTTGTTTTCATAATTTGTAGGGTATAGGTAGTGCATGCCAAGTACTCATCGTTCGGGCAAACCATTGCTACCCTACTATCCTAAACTTGCAAAGACTCTGAGAAGAAATATGAATGCATAACTTCTTACTCAACAATAGGAAGCAACAAGACTTACTGCTCTTGCTGCTGCCCAATTGAATCAATAGAACATTGATGCACCCGATCATATTTCAAATGATGATAATGAGGATTTGGTGATGACAAACTGGGTGATACTGTTGAAGGGAAACATATGGGCAATGTTTCTCAGGCCAACCCAAATCAGCGACCACAAGTTAGAAGGCGTCAACAACATACAATGAACTTTTCTCTTGATGATGAAGATGATGCTGACTTAGATTGAGTTGGTGCTACTGGAGCTATTATATTGCCACAACTAGCTGTTGGGATGAAGTTTAATATCACCAGCACGATGATTCAGTTGCTAAACCTTAAGGTTTATTTGGAGGACAACCTAGTGATAATTCAAACATGCATTTGGTAAACTTCAAAAACATATGCAAGTCTTTTGATTACCCTGGAGTTAGTCAGAAAGCGATTTAATTGAGGTTGTGTCACTCCCCAAATCCCATTGAGATGGATTGACACCCATAGCTGATAAGGCCCGAGAGAACCAAGCTTTGCTTATATTCGCTCATATGCATGCCATAGGAAACACCACTATCACGTAAGAACATAAAAGGCTAATAACGAAAATCATGGAACATGTGATATCTATACATATGTGAAACTTGGCCGTCGAGGCCATCAAGTCAAAAACGACATGTATCTTCTTACATTAATACACCCACATGCGTCTACAAAAGCCTCTAACAGATGCATTTACAAGACCAACTAAAAGTCAGGACAATTCCCCGCTTTATAGAATATGTACAATACCAAAACACATGTACAACTGTGACTCAAAAAGCCCCAAACCAACTGGAGCTCACAAAAGATCCGCAATTAACTGGCAACCTACTGTGGAGGCCTACTAACACCTGCGCCTGCACCAAGTAAGGTAAGTCCCGCAAGGGACGTCAGTACGAAGAATGTACTGAGTATGTAAGGCTCATAAGAATCTGTGTGATACATAAATATGTCAATGAACTTAAATACAAATGAATACCAATAAGGATAAGTTAACATTCTGTATGTTGGGAACCATGTACATTGCTTCCATTACTTTCTTTGCTTCTTTACTTCTATTCTTATTCTTCACCACTTGTGTCACTATGTACCTGGGCCCCGACTGATCAGTGGGTCTATACATAACATAACTTTATGTTGGGATGGGCTCGAGCTAGGCTTATGCCTCTAGAGCTACCACCCATAAATCAATACATCGGGCTCGGCTCAAGCTAGGTTATTACCTCTAGAGGTGCCACCCATAAACCAACATATCAGGTTCGGCTCGAGCTAAGTTATTACCTCTAGAGCTACCCCCTATCAGGTTCGGCCCGAGCTAGGCTTATGCCTCTTGGACTACCCCCTGATCCAATAATCTCGGGATCAGCTTGAGCTAGGCTTTTGCCCCCAAAGCTACCACCCATACTCAATCATTAACCACATATGCATTACTTCATTCTTTACTTTTGAGATTGATACAATGATAGTCATAACCTTATTTGAAGCTTTGGATCAATAATCGATGAGTGAGAGACATGTGAATAAACATTATTGAAAAACCTAACATTATTGGAGAGATAGGATCTTTGGAACATTAGTCGATGAATACGAGACATGTGAATCACAATTGCTCAATGAATAGAAAACATGTTATAACAACAATTGGTAACCGGGAATAGGATACCTTAGAACATTTCGAATTGGAACAGTTAATATGTCAATGTATCTACTATGTGCGGCAGAAGGATACCGATAAAATAACCTTACATACCTTCACTTCCAAGTATGAATACACAAGCCTATCGATGAACACAATAGTCCAACTCCTTCCTTACGTTTCACTCTACAATACAAGTACATAACGGAGCTTACGTTAACCACTAGTTATCGTACAAGTGTACAAGACGACAACTAACTATATGAATATTGTATAATGTCATTTCACTCTTTATAATACAATCCACTGCATTATCATACCAACAACACCATAACAGTCAACACATTGACCAAGACATCATATATCAATAGCATTTCACACCACGTTTACCCTGTATGCTTCCTCATTATCATTCTGTCATAATTACCCTATCAACTTGCCTCATAAAAACTTATGAACAATAATACATACTTAATATTGTAGTACAACATACCTCCATACGACCCCTTAAAGTCATTAAAACGGCATCGCATGTTGATAATTACATCAAAAAGGGTATAGGGGCCTTCGGGGATCAAAGAGAGACGAAAACATTCAAAACCGTATCCTGGGCTGACCTGCGAAGCCACCTGTACCCGTAGGTGGATGAGGTACTCCCACAGGTGGACTTTGGCAGAGGCCAGAGGCACCTGCGTTGGCATCTGCGCCCGTAGGTGCCCTCGTCTGCGGGGGCGGATTCCCGTTTTGGTCAAAATGGGTCTCTTTTGGTTGTTTTTATGAAATGAATAATCCATGATCATAACTAAACTTATTTTGACATATTTTTTATCATCTTGGATACCAACAATCAGCCATGGTCTCACAACACCCAAAACCACACTTCTCGTTCAATACGTCACCAAATCCATAATAAATTTCACAATAACAATTCCAAACATTATACACAAGGATAAAACAAGTTAAGACTATAATCACTTCTCACATGTAAATATTGAATCCATCAAGTTCTTTTCCTTCTAGACCACAAGTCCATTTTCAAGTTTACAAGGCAAAACCTTTCTCCGATTGCAAAAATAGATAGTTTTACACATAGTACACTGTCCAACACTTTGCCAACATAAACAACATGATTTATACACCATATTAAACATATAATCTACTAAACCAAGAGAATAAATACTTACCAAGCTTGCAATGTGATGGTCTTGGCCAAAGAGGCTAGTTGCTTAGGGTTTGTATGAGAGATAAGGTTTGAGAAAAATGTTAGAAAAGGCAAGTGTGTCTCTAATGAATAAAAATCTGATTTTTATTGACATATATAGTCCCTTGAAAATCATTCTTAGCCACTCATTTAATGGTTTACTTGGTCAATGAAAGTGCAATGAAAGAATGGGTCAAATTTCCATTTTGGGTCATGTCTTTCTATGGTTTTTGGGCCTCATTTGGCCCAATGACACAAGAACCATTAATGCCCAACAAATTAATTTATATTTCATCAAGTCTCTCATGTTCAAATAATTCCACAACTATTACGGGAATTAACTAGTTAGGTTCGGAAACATACGGGGTGTTACATTCTTCCCCCCTTAGAAACATTCATCCCCGAATGTTAGTGACATTATTCAAATTAAACAATTACAAGTCCAAGAGCATTCTTCATGTTATCATATATATCTACATACTCAATGCTTATAAATACTTACTTTTCATTGTTCCGATCTCATATCGTGAGCTTGTTCTTCCCTTTTGAACAAATGAGGGTACTTTGACTTCATCATTTCTTCAGCTTCCCATGTGACCTCTTCTATTTGCTGATTTCTCCAAAGTACCTTTACAGAAGCTATGTCTTTATTCCTCAACCTCTTCACTTGTCTATCCAGAATGGCAATAGGTATCTCCTCATAGGTAAGATCCTCTGTAACCTGTACATCGTTAATAGGAGTAAAATGAGATGGATCTCCTATGCACTTTCAAAGCATCGAAACATGAAATACTGGATGAACTGTGGAGAGTTCTTGGGGTAGCACCAACTCATACGCAACTTGCCCAAATCTTCTAACAATTTCATACGGGCCTATATAACGTGGACTCAATTTTCCTTTCTTTCTGAATCGTATTACCCCTTTCATCGGTGACACCTTTAAAAATACCCAATCACCTATGGCGAATTCAAGCCCTCTTCTTCTAACATCAGCATAGGACTTGTGTCGACTCTGGGCCATTTGCAATCGTTGTTGAATCACTTTAACTTTCTCCATAGCCTGATGAACAAAATCTGGCCCAAGTAAAGCAGTTTCACCCACTTCAAACCATCCGATTGGTAATCTACATTTTCTTCCATACAAAGCTTCATAAGGTGCCATTTTAATACTTGAATAATAGCTATTGTTGTAAGCAAATTCAATAAGAGGCAAATGGTCATCCCAACTGCCTTGAAACTCTAACGTGCACTCTCGTAGCATATCTTCAAGTGTTTGAATAGTACGTTCTGCTTGTCCATCTATCTGAGGATGGAAAATCGTACTTAGATTCACCTGTATACCCAAAACTCTACTGAAAAGATCTCCAAAAATGCGCAGTAAATTGTGCTCCTCTATCTGATATAATGGAGATCGAAATCCTATGTAACTGTACTATCTCTTTCACATACCTTGCATAATCCTCCATTGTATAGGTGGTCTTGACTGGTAGGAAATGCGCTGACTTGGTGAGCCTATCAACTATACCCCATATAGAATCAAATTTCCGCATTGTACGAGGCAAACCTGTATTGAAGTCCATATTAATCATATCCCATTTCCAGACTGGAAGATTGATATATTGTATGTAACCTCCTGGTTTTTGATGCTCGAACTTTATTTGTTGATAATTTGGGCACTGAGTAACAAATTCTGCAATGTTCTTCTTCATATTTCCCCACCAATACACTTCTTTTAAATCACGATACATTTTGGTAGCACCCGGGTGAATAGAAGAGCGCGAATGATGTACCTTGATCATAATTCGTTTCCTTAATTCATCTACATCCGGTACACATAACCTACCTTGGCATTGAAGCGCCCCTTTCTGTGTAAGATCAAATACCTTTGTCAAATTCTGTTGTACATTTTCTTTTAGCTACAATAACATAGGATCTGCAAACTGCTTCTCTTTCACTTCAGCTATCAATAAAGATTCAGCCGCATTTTGTACAATAAATCCTTCATCTGAGGATTCAAGAACACGAACCCCTAAACTGGCTAATTGATGTAGATCTTTGGCTAAATCCTGCTTTTCTGTCAATTGGCCACTAGTGCCTCCGATTGCCTTGCGGCTCAATGCATCAGCTACCACATTGGCTTTTCCTGGATGGTATAGAATATCAATATCATAATCCTTTAATAGCTCAAGCCACCTTCTTTGACTCAAATTGAGTTCCTTCTGATTAAAGATATATTGTAAACTTTGGTGATCAGTATAGATATCAACATGAACTCCATACAAATAATGACGCCATATCTTTAAAGCAAATACCACCGCTGCTAATTCGAGATCATGTATGGGATAGTTTCTCTCATGTGGCCACAACTGTCGTGAGGCATATGCTATGACATTACCATGTTTCATCAATACACACCCTAGTCCAATTTCGAAAGCATCACAATATACTACGTAATGTTCGGTGCCTTCCAGAAGTACTAACACCGGTGTAGAAGTCAATTTATCTTTCAGTTCTTGAAAACTTTTCTCACACGCATCATTCCACTGAAATTTGACTGCCTTGTGTATAAGCTTCGTTAAAGGTGAGGCAATGGAAGAAAAACCTTCCACAAATCTTCTGTAATAACCTGCTAATCCAAGAAAACTATGAATCTATGTAGGTGTCGTAGGTCTTGGCCAATTTTTCACCGCTTCAATCTTCTGTGTATCAACCTGTATCCCTTTATCTGACACAATGTGACCCAAGAATGTGACGGATTTTAACCAAAACTCACACTTAGAGAACTTTTCTTACAACTTACGCTCGCAGAGAATCTGTAAGACTTGTCGTAAGTGATTAGCATGGTCCTCTGGTGATCTTTAATAAACCAGAATGTCATCTATAAATACAGTCACGAACACGTCTAGAAATGTCTTAAACACCCTATTCATCAAATCCATGAACACAGCTGGGGCATTTGTTAGTCCAAATGACATAACTAAAAATTCATAATGGGCATACCGTGTTCGGAAGGTTGTCTTGGGTACATCTTCTTCTTGGACTCTGACTTGATGGTAACCCGACCTCAAGTCAATCTTTGAAAAACACTTGGCACCCTGTAACTGATCAAAAAAATCATCAATTCGAGGGGATATTTTTTCTTGATCATTACCTTATTCAATTGCCGATAGTCAATGCACATTCTTAATGTGCCATCTTTCTTCCACACAAATAATACCGGTGCACCCCACGGGGACATACTAGGCCTAATGAAGCCCTTGTCTATCAAATCTTTCAATTGCTCCTTCAATTCACGCAGTTCTGCTGGAGCCATTCTATATGGGGGAATAGAGATAGGCTGAGTGCCTGGAATCACATCAATGTCAAACTCTACTTCCCGTTCTGGGGGTAAGCCTGGGAGATCCTCTGGAAATACATCAAGAAATTCATTGACCACTGGAACCGACTGCGGAGTTAGTGGTTCCACATCATTATCTTTCACTCGTACTAAGTGACATATGTACCCCTTGGCAATCATTTTCCTTGCTTTCAAATAGGAAATAAATTTGCCTCTCGGTGGCCCCACATTACCCATCCACTCAAGAACATTCTTTTGTGGAAAATGAAAATGTACTTCTTTCGCTCGGCAATCCACCGTGTCATAACAAGAAGCCAACCAATCCATCCCCATTATCACATCAAAATTCACCATATCTAGTTTAATAAGATTGGCCAGTGTATCACGACCACACACAGTTATCACACAATTACGATATACTCTTTTTACAATAATATATTCACCAACCGGTGTAGATACTTCAATTGACTTAGTTAATAATTCTGGTGCTTTTGCAAATTTTGCAGCAATCAATGGAGTAACATAGGGCAATATAGAACCCGGGTCAATCAATGCATATACATTATATGAAAATATGGATAATGTACTTGTGACGACATCAGGAGAAGCCTCCGAATTCTGTCGGTCCACTAAAGCATAAGTGTGATTCTGGACCCCACTAGTGCTAGCTGCTCCTCTGGCATCTCTACCACCGCCAACAGACTACACACCTCGGCCTAAAGAAGGAATCGATGATGATGACGCAACGTCCGATCCTGCCAGTCGTGCTATACCACCCATGCTCCTTTGGGGACACTCTTTCATCATGTGTCCCATCATACCACACCAAAAGCAAGTATTTGTCCCCAATCGGCATGTACCTGAATGAATACACCCACAGTGCTGACACTGCTGACGAGGAAATCCTGCTGCCTGTGACCCGTGAACTCCACTACTCTGCGATTGACCATCTCTAAACCCTCAAAATTGAGAGTGAACGCCTGTAGTAGAATAAGAGAATGATGGTCTAGGCGGTCTGGGAAACATCCGAGGCCTAGATCCTTCTTGGGACATCATAGACTGTCCCATAGGTCTAGGTCTTTTGGACTGTCCTCTGTCAGATTCATATGACCTTCTTCTCTGTCTTTGATCTTCCATTTTCTGGGCGAAGGCCTGTATTCTAGCTATGTCCATATCTTTGTTCAAGGTAGCAATGGTGCAGTCCCTTACCAAATATGGCTCTAATCTATCCACATATCGATGGACTCTGTCTGTCATTGTGGCTACCACATTTGGAGCATATCGAGCCAAGGAATTAAATTGCAAACTGTATTCTCTAACACTCAAATTCCCTTGTCGAAGATTTAAGAACTGATCCACATGAGCCTCTTGGATCTCATAGGGAAGATAGTGATCAAGGAATGCTGCTTTAAATTCTTCCCAATTTGGTGGCATTGCACCGATACCAAGAGACTTCTTCCAATCTTCATACCACAATATCGCCTCTCCTTTCAATCTATATGCCGCAAGTTTGACTGTTTCAACCCCAGTCACATGCATAACTTCTAGAGCCCTCTGGATTTGATCCACGAAGTCCTATGGATCTTCTTTCAAATCTGACCCATTGAATATAGGGGGTCCAGTTTCAGAAAATCCAGTGTTCTGCGACTCGCCACTCTAGCCGAATCATCCTCATTTGTCGTTGGACCAGCTCGTCCTTGACTTTGTGCCACCACTAACTGAGTCAACATATGTACTGCATTTCTTAGATCCTGATCCGTGGCATTCATTGGTGGTTCTGCGGGTACTTCTCTACCGAATGGCTCTTCCAGAGCTGGAAAAGTAGAAGAAGACCACGACGAAATTTCAGCATTTGCTCCACCTTGACTAGATTGGTCAGGTGGTAATCTACTCATTCCTTCATCGGCAAGCATGTCTACCTGCTTACCCTTTCCTCTACCTCTTCTTGTCATTAGCATTTTTACTACATCAAATAAAGTCAATTCCAATGGTTAGATACGATTCTACTTACCACATTGGCTCTATTGCACGATCTAGAAGTGAAGAAAAGAAACATCCTAAATTCCCCGTAACCTCCTACTTATAAATGTGGTTCACAACACATCGATAAGTAAGACTCTACTCAGACACGGCTTTATAGACACCCTTAGAACGACCTGCTCAGATACCACTTTTGTCATGCCCCAAATCCCATTGAGACAGATTGGCACCCGTAGCCGATAAGGCCCGAGAGAACCAAGATTTGCTTATATTCATTCATATGCATTCCATAGGAAACACCACTATCACGTAAGAACATAAAAGGCTAATAACAAAAATCATGGAACATGTGATATATATACATATGTGAAACTTGGTCGTTGAGGCCATCAAGTCAAAAATGACATGTACCTTCTTATATTAATACACCCACATGCGTCTACAAAAGCCTCTAACAGATGCATTTACAAGACCAACTGAAAGTCAGGACAAGTCCCTGCTTTATACAAGATGTACAATACCAAAACACATATATAACTGTGACTCAGAAAGCCCCAAACCAACTGGAGCTCATCAAAGATCCGCAATTAACTGGCAACCTACTGTGAAGGCCTACTAGAACCTGTGCCTGCAGCAAGTAAGGTAAGTCCCGCAAGGGATGTTAGTACGAAGAATATGGTGCACAACGCATCGATAAGTAAGACTCTACTCAGAAACGGCTTTGTAAACACCCTTAGAATGACCTGCTCAGATACCACATTTGTCATGCCCCAAATCCCATTGAGACGGATTGGCACCCGTAGCCGATAAGGCCCGAGAGAACCAAGATTTGCTTATATTCATTCATATGCATGCCATAGGAAACACCACTATCACGTAAGAACATAAAAGGCTAATAACGAAAATCATGGAACATGTGATATATATACATATGTGAAACTTGGTCGTCGAGGCCATCAAGTCAAAAATGACATGTACCTTCTTACATTAATACACCCACATGCGTCTATAAAAGCCTCTAACAGATGCATTTACAAGACCAACTGAAAGTCAGGACAAGTCCCCGCTTTATACAAGATGTGCAATACCAAAACACATATATAACTGTGACTCAGAAAGCCCCAAACCTACTGGAGCTCATCAAAGATCCGCAATTAACTGTCAACCTACTGTGGAGGCCTACTAGAACCTATGCCTGCAGCAAGTAAGGTAAGTCCCGCAAGGGACGTCAGTACGAAGAATGTACTGAGTATGTAAGGCTCATAAGAATCTGTGTGATACATAAATATGTCAATGAACTCAAATACAAATGAATACCAATAAGGATAAGTTAACATTCTGTATGTTGGGAACCATGTACATTGCTTCCATTACTTTCTTTGCTTCTTTACTTCTATTCTTATTCTTCACCACTTGTGTCACTATGTACCCGGGCCCCGACTGATCAGTGGGTCTTTACATAACATAACGTTATGTTGGGATCGGCTCGAGATAGGTTATTACCTGTAGAGCTACCCCCTGTCAGGTTCGACCCGAGCTAGGCTTATGCTTCTAGGACTACCCCCTGATCCAATAATATTGGGGTCGGCTTGAGCTAGGCTTTTGCCCCCAAAGATACCACCCATACTCAATCATTAACCACATATGCATTACTTCATTCTTTACTTTTGAGATTGATACAATGATAGTCATAACCTTATTTGAAGCTTTGGATCAATAATCGATGAGTGAGAGACGTGTGAATAAACGTTAATGAAAAACATAACATTATTGGAGAGATGGGATCTTTGGAACATTAGTCGATGAATACGAGACATGTGAATCACAATTGCTTAATGAACAGGAAACATGTGATAACAACAATTGGTAACCGGGAATAGGATACCTTAGAATATTTCGAATTGGAACAGTTAATATGTCAATGTATCTACTATGTGCTGCAGAAGGATACGGATAAAATAACCTTACATACCTTCACTTCCAAGTATGAATACACAAGCCTATCGATGAACACAATAGTCCAACTCCTTCCTTACGTTTCACTCTACAATACAAGTACATAACGTAGATTACGTTAACCACTACTTATCGTACAAGTGTACAAGATGACAACGAACTATATGAATATAGTATAATGTCATTTCACTATTTATAATACAATCCACTGCATTATCATAACAACAAAACCATAACATTCCACACATTGACTAAGACATCATATATCAATAGCATTTCACACCACGTTTACCCTTTATGCTTCCTCATTATCATTCCGTCACAATTACCCTATCAATTTTCCGCATAACAACTTATGAACAACAATACATACTTAATATTTTAGTCCAACATACCTCCATACTACCCCTTAAAATCATTAAAACAGCATCACATGTTGATAATTACATCCAAAAAGGGTATAGGGGCCTTCGGGGATCAAAGAGAGACGAAATCATTCAAAACCGTATCCTGTGATGACCTGCGAAGCCACATGCACCCACAGGTGGATGAGGTGTGCCTGCAGGTGGCCTTTGGCAAAAGCCATAGGCACCTGCATTGGCATCTGTGACCGCAGGTGCCCTCGTCTGCGGGGGCGGATGCCCGTTTTGGTAAAAATGGGTCTCCTTTGGGTCTTTTTATGAAATGAATGGTCCATGATCATAACTAAACTTATTTTGACATATTTTTGATCATCTTGGATGCCAAAAATCAGTCATGGTCTCACAACACCCAAAACCACACTTCTCGTTCAATACGTCACCAAATCCTTAATAAATTTCACAATAACAATTCTAAACATTATACACAAGGATAAAACAAGTTAAGACTATAATCACATCTCACATGTCAATATTGAATCCATCAAGTTCTTTTCCTTCAATACCACAAGTCCATTTTCAAGTTTACAAAGCAAAACCTTTCTCCGATTGCAAAAATAGATAGTTTTACACATAGTACACTGTCCAACACTTTGCCAACATAAACAACATGATTTATACACCATATTAAACATATTATATGCTAAAACATGAGAATAAATACTTACCAAGCTTGCAATGTGATGGTCTTGGCCAAAGAGGCTAGTTGCTTAGGGTTTGTATGAGAGATAAGGTTTGAGAAAAATGTTAGAAAAGGCATGTGTGTCTCTAATGAATAAAAATCTGATTTTTCTTGACATATATAGTCCCTTTACAATCATTCTAAGCCACTCACTTAATGGTTTACTTGGTCAATGAAAGAATGAGTCAAATTTCCATTTTGGGCCATGTCTTTCTATGTTTTTTGGGCCTCATTTGGCCCAATGGAACAAGACTCATTAATGCCCAACAAATTAATGTATATTTCATCAAGTCTCTCATGTTCAAATAATTCCATGACTGTTACGGGAATTAACTAGGTTAGGTTCGAAAACATATGGGGTGTTACAGGTTGTTTCTATTATCTCTGTCTGGGAAGGCAACTCTATGGTTAAATGAGTTGGCACCCAATTCTATAGCAAACTGGAGGCAGCTGAAAGGAGCTTTCCTAGAAATGTTCTTTCCACTTTCCAGGATGTTACAGTTGAGGGATGAAATTAGCAATTTCAGGCAGCTACCAAATAAGGCATTGTATGAAACTTGGCTTAGTTTCAAGAAGAAGGTGACCCAATGTCCTAACCATAAGATGACTGATGAGCATTTGATGTATACATTCTACAAGTATTTGAATTCGAACACTAATCCAACAATTGATAACGCAGCTGGAGATGCTTTTATGGAGCACACTTTCACAGACTCCACCACGATACTTGATAGACTAACCAAAACTAGAAGGGCTTGGCATACCAGGGATTCATAGGTAGCAAGCAATACATATGCGGTTGGTATGTCGGTCAAGAAATGCCAAAGAGAAGAAAAGTGTGACCAAGATATAGCTTACATGAAAACTCAAATGGATTTACTAACAAAACACTTATTAGCCGGAGGCATTGAAAAGGTGAAAGTGGTTAGTTCAAAAAGTAGATCAGTTAAATTTGATTCTAAGAAAGAAGAAAAATATCTGAATAACCAGGGGGGTTTGGGGTTAATGGCTAAGAAATCCGAGGTCATAACTACCAACTAGATAACTACTATGAAAAGGCCAGTTATAGAGATCATGAGCCAGGGAATTGGATGATCAAGAATGATAGAAGTGGGTTGTAGGTACCACCAGGGAGTCGTGATAATACTGCTAATGATTCAGGGAAACTTTCCATGGAAGCTATGCTGGCTAAGTTGCTGAAAGGGGTGGAATCGACTGATGCAGGTGTCAAAGAAATGAAAAGTGACGTTTCTTTAATGAGTCAACTAGTTGATTCTCATTCCACTTTTATCAAAAAATTGGAGCACCAAATGAGTCAGTTATCTGTGGCATTTAATCAGCGAAAGAGTGGGACCTTGCCAAGTGACCTAGTGCAGAATTTGAGAAATGGTAGAATACTACCTGAACCATATCTTAGGGTTCAAACACATATGGAGGATGTTGCCTCTGAAGAGGAAATAATTGTTGATAATGCTGGTGCAGATGATCTTCCAGTTGAGTCTGAGGATGCTGAAAAATCTACTAATGTGAAGGTTGATGATGGTGAGCAAGGAGAAGGGTAAGGAGGTCACAAAACCTCTAACGTAGATTCCTAAACATCCTCCCCCATTCCCACATAGGGTGAAAAAGAAGTAGAAGATGGTAAGTTCAGTAAGTTTATGGCCATGCTAAAATAATTGTTAGTAAACATCCCGTTGGTGGAAGTTTTAGAACAAACCCTAGGATATGCTAAGTTCATGAAAGACTTAGTCACAAAGTAGAGAACAGTGAGCTATGAGCTGGTGGATAATCTTCATCATTGTAGCGTTATTGCATCACGGTTATTAGTTCAAAATAAATCAGATTTGGGGGTGTTCACTATTCCATGCACAATTGGTGCAGTCAATTTTGCTAAGGCACTGTGTGATCTTAGAGCTAGCATCAACTTGATGCCACTAGCTATCTACCAACAGCTGGGCTTAGGAGCCCCCAAACTGATGTCAAAGCGATTATTGACAGCTGACCATTTAGTTAAATGGCCAGTCTAGATTCTCTATAATATGTTAGTGAAAATGGCTAACTTCATATTTTTGGTGGATTTCGTGATTCTTGATTGCGAGGTGGACTTTGAAGTGGCCATAATCTTAGGTAGACTATTCTTAGCCACCGAAAGAGTGTTGGTGGATATGGAAAGAAATGAGTTGAAATTTAGGCTCAATGATGAGAAGGTGAAATTCAATGTATGTCAATCAATGTAACAACCAAGATACATGAGTGTTGTTTTGGTCATTGACACTGTTGAACAAAGTGAGATAGACGTGCTTGTTGAGGAGAGGTTTGCTGTAGAAACTTTGGCAGCAGTGTTAATGAACTTTGATGGTAAATACATTGATTATGATGAGACAGTATGGGTATTGACTAGAATGGGGTCATATTCTTATGCCCCAAAGAAGTTGGAGCTAGACTTAAAAAATAGGCCGACTCCTCCAGCTAAGCTATCCATAGAGGATCCGCTAGTATTGGAGTTGAAAGAATTGTCAGGCCATCTGAGGTACGTGTTTATAGGTGAGAAGAACACTTAACCACTAATCATTGCTTCAGACTTGATGGAATGTCAAGTGGAAGCACTTGTTTCAGTATTGTGAAAGTGCAAAAGGGCTATTGGGTGGATAATTGTAGACATTATTGGGATTCCACTTGAAATTTGTACTCATAAGATTCAATTAGAAGAAGAGTGTGTCCCTACTATTGAATATCAGTGCAAACTCAACCCACCAATGCAATAAGTGGTGAAAAAGAAGATAATTAAGTGGCTTGACGTAGGAGTTGTTTACCCAATTTTTGATAGCAAATAGGTAAGTCCAGCTCAGTGTGTCCCAACAAAGGGTGGTATGACTGACATGGCTATTGAAAAGAATGAATTGATTCCACTTAGGCATGTCACTGGCTGTAAAGTGTGCATTGACTATAGGAAGTTGAACTCTTTGACTCTTCGAAATCATTTCCCAATGCCCTTTATGGATCAAATGCTTTATTGATTGGCAGGAATGGGTTGGTACTGTTTCTTAGATGGTTACTCGGGGTATAATCAAATATCCATTACCCCCGAAGAACAAGAAAAGACTACATTCACATATCTTTATGGGAAATTCGCCTTAAAGCAATTGCCTTTTGGGTTGTACAATGCGCCGGCGACCTTCCAAAGATGCATGATGTTAATTTTCTCAGATATAATAGAGGATACTTTAGAAGTGTTTATGGATGATCTTTCTATGGTAGATAATTCTTTTGATGATTGTTTGACGAACTTGAGCAATGCTTTACAGCATTGTGAAGAGTTCAATCTTATGCTGAATTAGGAGAAATTCCATTTTATGGTTAAGGAGGGCATCGTATTAGGACACAAGATTTCTGAAAAGGGAATCGAGGCTGACCAAGCAAAGATTGAGCTTATTAAAAAGCTACCTACACCAATCTCGGTGAAGGGAGTTAGAAGCTTCCTCGACCACGTGGGATTCTACCAGAGGTTCATTAAGGACTTCTCCAAGATTGTCAATCCTTTGTACAAACTATTGGAGAAAGAAGTCAAGTTCATATTTAATGATGATTATATGAAGGCATTTCTTAACCTTAAGGATAAATTGGTAGTCGCTCCTATTATCATTGCTCCTGATTGGTTCAAACTATTCAAAGTGATGTGTGATGCAAGTGGAGTTGTGCTTGGGGCTGTTCTTGGGCAGAAGAGGGAGAAGCTCTTTCACCCTATTTATTATGCAAGCAAAGCATTGAATGGGTCTCAAAATAACTATACAGTTACTGAGCAAGAGCTTCTTTCGATTGTTTATGCCTTTGAAGAGTATAGGGCGTATTTTCTTGTCACTAAAGTTATCGTTCACACAGGTCACTCGGCATTGAGATACTTAATAGCAAAGAAAGATTCCAAGCCTAGACTAACTAGATGGGTGTTGTTGTTACAGGTATTTGAATTTGAAGTTAAGGATCGAAAAGGTTGAGAAAATCAGGTGGCAGATCATTTATCTCGACTAGAGAATGAGGGACAGAAGTCTGATGAATTAAAGATTGATGATTCATTCTTGGATGAACAGGAACTTGCAGCTACCCTAGATCTTATGCCATGGTATGTAGATTTTGCTAACTATTTAGTCAGTGACATGATCCCGGAAGACTTAAGCTTTTATTAAAGAAAGAAGTTTCTACATGATGTGAACAGTTACTTCTGGCATGAGCCTTATTTGTTTAGATTATATGCTGACAATATCATTCAGAGATGTGTACCAGAGGTAGAAATGTAAAGTATTTTATAGGAATATCACTCATCCCCAGTAAGAGGACATCATGCAGGTGATCGCACAGCGAGGAAGATTTTGCAAAGTGGGTATTACTGGCCTACTATTCATAAGGATGCATATGATTTTGACAAGGTGTATGACCAGTGCCAGCAACAAGGGTTAATCTCTATACATCAAGAGATGTCCATGTCCAAAATATTAGAGGTTGAATTATTTAATGTGTGGGTCATCGATTTCATGGACCCCTTTTATAAGTTCCTATGGTCATAAATACAAATTGGTTACTGTGTACTATGTGTCCAAATGGGTGGAAGCCGTGGCGTTAGCAGATAATGAGGGCAAAAGTGTGGTGGCGTGATACGCCATGGTTACATGGCACTTTCGATGCTTAAAACAAGGAAAATAAGCAGTAACTTGGGTGTATTTGGTTGGTATGATGTGGTTTCTGTCCTACTTTGTAGGAAAACAGGGTTTGAAGGCAAAATGATCAAAAAGGAAGAATCCAGCCCGAGAACGAAGTGTCTGAAGATGGAAGAAAAAAAATTTGCACCAGAGAGGGACTCATGACACCACTCACGTGGCGTGACTGTCACTCACATAACGTGAGTGGCTGGCGTGAGTCCACTTCAGAGATCAAAGAGGAGTTCTGATTTCCACGCCAGCCAGTCACGTGGTGTGACTACCACCTAAGTGACTTGATTTGATGGCATGAATCAACTTCTGAAGACATCTAATTAAGCCTGATATCCACGACACCAACCTATGTGGTGTGACTTGGTTCCACGACACCAAGTCACGATATCATGGAAGTTGTCAACTCTGTTCTTCTATTTTTATTTGGACAGGATTAGCTTTGTATCTATAAATACCCCTATATAGTCCTATGTGTGGGGATTATTCATTACATAGTTTTGAGAGCTATTTCATATTGTTTTTGAGATTATAAACATATTCTTGGTTTTGTAGTCACAAACCCTAATTTGAGTTTTATTGACAATTAAGATTTCAGTTCTTCTTCATTATCGTGAGTGTGCAATTATGTTTTCATCTCTGAATTCTTCTGGTGTTCTTATAAATATGAGTAGCTAAACTCATCAACTAGGGTTGTGTGAACCATGAGGAATTAATGAAATCGATTAAGTGCAAAGCAACTCTGAACCGCTGTGAATGCATGTATTGTTGTTTACTTCGTTGTGATTGTTTTTCTAACGGTTACAAAGGTTAGAAACTCGCCTGTATTCTATACTTGCTCGAGAGAGAGGTAGAGATTGGAAAAAAAAGATAACAATAGAGATTTGAAGCTATCAACATTCATCTAATAACTTGAGCCTTAGCGGGAATAGTTATCTGAGATCCAGGACAAGGGTTAGTAGTACGACACTCGAAAACCGAGAGGAGAAGAGTGAAATTCGTCTAACCAAGGTCGAGAGACATTTAGACGAACATATCTTGTCGGATTTTGCATGCCACATAGCGGGATGGTTTGGTTAGCACAAGCAACCGGTGGAGTTAAGGAATCATTGGGGATCACAGTCCTAGTGTATTTCTCTTATTGTCTACAAACTCTATACAATCAACAATCGTTATTGTTACTTTTTATTCACAAAAACTCCCCCTGCTTTACTTACTTTTCAATTATTCCATCTAGTATTCTAAACAGACTTCTACCTATTCCCTATGGGATCGACCCCAACCTAGTTGGGTTCTATATTTGATAGCGACTGCTTGATACTGATTAGGAGGTATATTTTGGGCGGCATCAAATTTTGGCATCGTTGTCGGGGAATACGGTTACGGAGTTGATAAGTACTAGTTGGAGTTGATTGGTTTTATTTTTACATACTTTTGAGTACACACGCCGGTGTATGCCCAATACTAGGAGTCAAGGCAATCCCCTGATTGCACTTGATATTGAAATTGAAAGAACTCTGAGAGCTAATCGAAGGATGGTGAATACTAAAGGAGTTCAGGATCCCGCAGTTGCGGGAGATATTCGTCACAAACCAATTCATCTAGCTGGTCATGAGACAGTGGATCAAACTACCACTCGATTGACACGAGAAGAGTAGGCTAGGCAAGCTGCTCTTAGGCAAGCCGAAAGAGATAATCGATCTATCCAAGAAGCAGCACAGCGTTTGGCTGATGTTGAAGAGCGACAAAGACGACTGAGATAACAACTGAGACCATATGTGCCTGTTTATGATGATCCTGAAGAAGAAGATTTGGCCTACTTCGAGCCAATAGAGACTGGCGCCATCATTCCACCAGAGTTACTCCAGGCACTAAGTTTGACATTACTAGTGTCATGATCCATCTGCTAAACTTGAAGGGTGTGTTCGCCGGTCTTCCTACTGATTACCCAAACATGTACGTGATGAATTTTGTGGGGGTCTACACGTCATACAATCTGCCTGGAGTTGACCAAGAGGCTATTCGGTTGAGGTTGTTTCCATTATCTCTAACAGAAGAAGCTACTTGTGGTTGGCTGAGTTGCCGTGAGGTTCCATCACTACTTGGCAAGAATTGAGAAATCAATTTTTGGAAAGATTTTTTCCACCTTCCAAGATACTGCAGTTGAAGGAAGAGATTTATAATTTCAGACAGCTTCATTCTGAAGAACTCTATGAGACATGGCTGAGGTTCAAAAAGAAGCTGCAAAATGTGCCAAATCACAGGATGAGTGGTAGGAACTTACTTGAAATCTTCTACAGGGCTTTGAATGTCAATACAAAAGAGGTAGCAGACACTATCACTGGTGGAGCATTCATGAGTTTGAGATGGGAACGAGCTTCAGAGATATTAGATCGTGTCACTAAGACCAACCGAGGATGGCATACTCAGGAGGCAGAAACGCCTGCTGGCACATATGCTATTGGAGCTTCATCAGCTCAAAGGGCTTTGGACGAATCTGTAGCTCAAGAAGTCGCTCAGTTAAGGATAGAAATTGGTCTTTTGGCTAAACAAATTACGGCCAAAGATGCTGAGAAGGTGCATGTTGTAGGTGCATAAGGTAAGTTGTCTAGACATGATGATAGTGAGTTTGATGAAGAGTCTAAGTACCTAGATCGAGAAGTGGTGGGTTTTCGAGCCAAGGGCCAAGGGTCTAATCAAGACTCTTGGAACTCGAGGTAAGGAAATCAAGGTCGGAACTACTATGGAGACAATTACAACAAAGCAGGGTATAGAGATAGAGAATGAGAGCATGATGGTGATTGCAGGCAAAAGGATGATTATAGAAAGAAGAAGGGTCTTTACGTACCATCAGGTAGCCACGATGCTGAGTTTGGAAATTCAAAGATTGAAGACCTTCTGAATAAACTAGTTACGAGGTCAAAAAGCCAAGAAAACTGTCTAAAAGAGATCAAGACAGATATTTTGGGAATAAGTCAGAAAGTAGATTCCCATTCGACTGCCATTAAACAGTTGGAGCAACAGTTCGGGTAGATTTCATTGGCACTGAATCAACGTCAGCCAGGCACCCTTCCAAGCAATACCGTCCAAAATCCAAAGAATGATAGCCATTGTCTAGCCATTACTACTAGAACCAGGAAAAGCACGACAGATCCACCTATACCTGCCGATAGTGGTAAGACCAATGAGCCAATGGTTATTGATATAGACACTGAGTCAGAGCCAGATAATTCAATGGGTGAAACAGTTTTCGATCATCATGATACTAGCGAAAAGGCGAAGGCTGAAAAGAGGCAAGAAAATAAGGTACCACAAGTGCTGAAAACCATCCCACGACCTCCTCCTTCCTTTCCTCAAAGGTTGAAAAAGAAGGCTGAGGAAGGCAAATATCAGAAGTTTATTACAATGTTGAAGGAGCTGTCAGTAAACATCTCTCTTGTTGAGGCATTGGAGCAGATGCCAGGTTATGCAAAGTTCATGAAAGACTTGGTGAAAAAGAAGAGAACTATCAGTTTTGAGCCAGCAGATAACTTACATCATTGTAGTGTAGTTGCTTCGCGTTCCTTAGTTGAAAAGAAGGAGGATCCAGGAGCGTTCACAATTCCTTGTACTATCGGGTCCTACAACTTTGCTAAAGCACTTTGTGATTTGGGTGCTAGCATCAACATAATGCCATTAGCCATTTTCAAACAGTTGGGGTTGGGAGCACCAAAACAACCTCTATGAGACTTTTCATGGCCGATAAGACTGTGAGAAAGCTGGTGAACATTCTGTATGATGTTTTGGTAAAGGTGGCATCTTTTATCTTTTTGGCTGACTTTGTGATTCTTGATTGTGAAGTTGACTTTGAGGTTCCCATCATATTGGGAAGACCATTCCTTTCCACTGGTCGTGCATTGGCTGATATGGAAACAGGGCAGATGAAATTTAGGTTAAATGATAAACAGGTCACTTTCAATGTTTGTCGTTCAATGAAGCAGCCAGGAGATAAGCGTGTGATTTCGGTGATAGATGCGTTTGATGATAGTGATGTTGTTGTATCTCTTGAAGAAAGGTTGGGGTTAGAACCTCTTGCGGCCGTGATTATGAATTTTGATAGCAATGATATTGAGTAATATGATGAGATAGTGGGTGCACTCGCTGGTAAGGGAGCATACACTTATGCTCCAAAGAAACTTGATATCGATTTGAAGAATAGGGTAACCCCACCAGCTCGTCCGTCTATTGAGGAGCCTCCAGTTTTAGAGCTTAAGGCTCTTTCGGCCCACCTTCACTACACATTTTTGGGAGCCAACAACACCTTGCCTGTGATTATTTCTGCTAAATTGGTGGATTGGCAAGTAGAGGCTCTGGTTTCAATATTGAGAAGATTTAAGAGGGTCATTGGTTGGTCCATTGCTGATATTATAGGTATTCCACCCGGAATTTACACTCATAAGATCCAACTTGTTCCTTAGTGTATACCGAGCATTGATCATCAACGTCGTCTAAACCCATCAATGCAAGAGGTTATGAAGAAAGAAATCATCAAGTGGTTAAATACAGGAGTGGTTTACCCTATTGCTGATAGCAAGTGGGTGAGCCCAGTTCAGTGTGTTCCAAAAAAAGGAGGAATCACTGTGGTTCCAAATGAAAAAAATGAGCTAATTCCAATGAGGCCGGTGACTGGATGGAGAGTTTTCATGGATTATCGAAAGCTGAATTCTTGGACTGAGAAAGATAATTTTCCTATGCCCTTCATGGATCAGATATTAGACCGTCTTGCTGGTAGAGGATGGTATTTTTTTCTTGATGGTTATTCGGGGTATAATCAGATTTTTACTGCCCCCGAAGACCAAGAGAAGACCACTTTCACTTGTCCATTCGGAGCATTTGCATTCAATAGGATACCCTTCGGTTTTTGTAATGCACCGGTCACTTTCCAACGCTGCATGATTTCTATTTTCTCTGACATGGGGGAAGACACTATTGAGGTTTTTATGAATGACTTTTTTATTGTTGGAGACTCATTTGATGATTGCTTGGCACACCTTGCCAATGTGCTGCAGAGATGCGAGGAGTGCAACTTAGTGCTGAATTGGGAAAAATGTCACTTTATGGTCAACGAGGGTATCATATTGGGGCATCAGATTTCAAAGAATGGCATTGAGGTGGATAAGGCGAAGATTGAGGTAATTGAGAAGCTACCTCCACCTATCTCCGTGAAAGGTATTCGAAGTTTCTTAGGTCATGCTAGCTTTTATAGAAGATTCATCAAGGATTTCTCCAAGATCGTACATCCTTTATACAAACTTTTGGAGAAAGAGGTGAAGTTCGTGTTCGATGAAGCATGTTTAAAAGCATTTGAGTGTCTTAAGGAGAAGTTGGTTTCAGCCCCTATTATTGCGTCACCAGATTAGGCGATGCCTTTTGAGGATATATGTGATGCTAGCGGAGTGGCTTTAGGTGCAGTCCTTGGCCAAAGACATGAGAAGATGTTATATTCGATTTACTATGCTAGCAAAGTGCTTAATCCAGCTCAAAAGAATTATACAATTACTGAGCAGGAATTATTGGCAGTAGTATTCGCTTTTGAAAAATTCAGATCTTACTTGATAGGTACCAAGGTGATCTTGCATACAGACCATGCAGCTCTTCGGTATCTTATGTCAAAAAAAGGATGTTAAGCCAAGATTGATTCGGTGGGTACTTCTGTTGCAAGAATTTGACTTTGAAGTCAAGGATCGTAAGGAACCAAAAATCAAGTTGCTGACCATCTATCACGCCTTGAGGAGGAGGCCATGCTTAAATAAGGGATGATTTTGAGATTAATGATGCTTTTCCATATGAGCAAATACTAACAGCATCTCAAGACTTAATCCCTTGGTTTGCTGATTTTGCCAACTTTTATGTCATATCAGCAGAGAAAGAAGTTCATGCATGAGGTATGAAAATTCTTCTAGGATGAGCCGTATTTATTTAGGGTGTGTGATGATGGCATAATTCGAAGATGTGCTCCACAGGTCGAGATGATGAGGATCTTGGAAGCATGTCATTCATCTCCAGTTGGGGGTCATCATGGAGGTGCGTGGACTGCCTATAAAATCTTAAAATGTGGGTACTACTGGCCCAGCATTTACAAAGATGCTTATGATTATACTTGCGCTTGTGACCAATGTCAAAGGCAAGGGAATATTTCACGCAGACACGAACTTCCCATGACAACTATACTTGAGTTGGAATTTTTTAATGTATGGGGAATTGACTTTATGGGTCCTTTTGTGAGTTTGCATGGAATGAAATATATTTTTGTAGTTGTTGACTATGTTTCTAAGTGGGTGGAGGCAATTGTGCTTCCTAATAACGAAGGAAGAAGTGTCACAACATTCTTGAAAAAGAACATATTCTCACGATTCGATACATACCGAGTTATTATTAGTGATGGAGGATCCCACTTCTGCAATCGTCTGTTCAAGGCCCTACTTGAAAAATATGGTGTTAAACATAAGGTGGCAATACCTTACCATCCTCATACAAGCGGGCAAGTGGAGGTGTTAAATAGTGAGATCAAGTCGATTTTGGGAAAAACAGTTAATGCCAATAAAACTAATTGGGCTCGAAGACTGGATGATGCGTAATGGGCATATCAAACTGCTTTCAAAACGCCAATTGGTGCATCACCATATCAGTTGGTTTTTGGAAAATCTTGCCATCTGCCGGTCGAACTTGAACATAAGGCTCTATGGGCGTTGAAAAGGTTGAATTTAAACTGGAGTGAAGCCGCTAAAATGAGACTTGAGCAGATGAATGAGATGGATGATTTCATCTCTGGGCTTATGAAAGTTCATTATTATATAAATAGAAGATGAAATTGTATCATGATCGTCGAATTGAGAACCGAGGTTTCATCCGGGAGATTTGGTGCTACTGTATAATTCCAAGCTTTGCTTGTTTGCTGGAAAATTAAAGTCCAAATGGTCCGAACCATTCACGGTGGTTAGGGTATTCCCACATGGAGCTATTAAGCTAAAAGGAGCAGATAAAGTTCTATTCAAAGTCAATGGACAGCGTGTGAAGCATTATGTGGAAGTCACGGAAGAAATAAATACATATGAGGAACTTGAGCTTGATGAAGTCTAAGTAGTCAAGCTAGCCATGTCGTGCCGCGATGTTAAATCAGGCGCTTTATGGGAGACAAACCATGGGCTAGTTAGTCGTGTCGTGCCGCGACATTAAATCAAACGTTGATTGGGAGGCAATCCAAGAGTTTATTATGTTAAGGTCTGAGTATTGGAGGAGCAGTTAGCTGAAAGTCACAAAATTTACCTGAATTGGTTCCGTACAAGTCACGCCACTAGTCACGTCACGTGAGTGGCAGTCACGCCACGTAGGTTGGTGTCGTGAAAATCAAAGACAAGTTTCAGGTTTCAGAATCTTGCCTACGGCAGAGGACCTACGTGATATGAGACCAACCCACATCACGTGGGTTATATCGTGAAAATTAGAGGTACTTTCAGAACTTCAGGATCTTACCTACGCTAGAACCCATGTGACGTTAGTCCAACCCATGTCACGTGGGTGGTTTCATGGAAGTTGGAATCTGTAGACGACCCAAACCTGACCCGACCCGATCCTATTTTTCTAATTCAAAATTGGGTTTCTTCGTATTCACCCGATAAAACACCCGATAACCCCCCCACTCCTAAAACACACTAAACCCTAAATTCCCTTCTCCAACTCCCAAAATCAGAAAACCCCTTCTCAAAATTCACCAAATCTGACCCCTCCCCACGAGCCAATTTGAACAACTCAGACCCCTAATTCGATAATTGATCCAAACCCAACCCCCAAGGATTCAAAAATTTGACCCTACCACCTCCGCATCCATTAGATCTGAACCCACAACCACAAACCCGACCCACCCAAACAAAATTCGACCCTAACCCAACCCGAATACCTAAATTCCAACCTCAACCCATTACCATGCCTCCCAAATCAAACCCTAAAAGTGACCATCTTGATTCTTCATCCTGTATTCGCACAAAAAATCCTGAAAACCCAACCCGTCTGTGTGATGAACCAACGGAATCTGATAAAAGTGGGTTCGTGGAGGAGTTTTCCATTGGCCATGATGATACTGCTTTGGTACCTCGTACCACGAGGTTACAGACTCCGGTCTAAGCTACTGCCTGAGCTGCACTTCAGCCAGCCCCACCACCGGTAGCACCGATTATTTCGGATCAGTGTTCTAAGTCTGCCCCCCAGTCTGAAGAGGGGGAGGATACGTCAGCATGGGGCTCTGCGGATGATGCTACGGGTCAGGGTACCTCTGCGACGGAGGCTACAACCTCTATTTCAGGTACTGGTGCCCAGAGTGCTCTGAATCCTACACAGAGTAGGGAGGTTCAGCGGTGGTGTGTGCAGGGTATGCATGCCTTTTATGATAGAGATGCAGAGCTGACGGAGCGTGGTGTGTATCGGAGGAGTATTATGGAGGAGCCCCGCTAACGGGTGGAGGAGTTGAGAACATACCTGATATTTGGCCTATTGTTTAGCGGTATGGTTTGGGTTGGATGGCACAGCCTTTTGGTTGTTATAGCTCAGAGTTAGTCCGAGAATTTTCTGCTTCTTATGCTACGTCAGTTGACTTGAGTACTCCTGTAGGGCATCGGTATAGGGATCATCCCTTATTGATGCACATCTTGGTTCGTGGTACCCGCATGGATATTTCAGAGCAGACCATTCACCGCTTCTTATTTGGGGCAGACTGTCCACTTTTGGCTTCGACCGCTGAGTTTGATCATCGGATGGACACTGTCAGAGATAGGGTTAGGATATGAGATGTGGATCAGAAGTTGGAGCTGCTTAAATGGATTGCGGGGTACATAGCCGAGGATGGTGTGACGGCTAGTTGGGTGACTGGTAAACTGGACATCAAGAAGTCCACGCTTCATTTTGCTGGCAGATTCTGGTGGTCCGTTGTTTGGTATCGGTTGGTTCCAACTAATGCTGACAACTCACTTACATTGGACCTAGTTGTGGTGGTAGCCAGCATCTTGGCTGGTTATGAGATTCACATTGCTAGATACATCATCCGGGAGATCCATGAGCGGGCCTTCCGAGATCATACGAGTATACCATTCCCATGCTTGATCCTGAGCCTATGCGACAGGGCGGTTGTGGCTAGGATACCTAGCCTCGATCATTATATAGAGGTGACCAGCATAGCGGACATTGATCTGATGCAGCAGCGGGGTTCTCACCCCATTCTTCCACGTGGGTCACAGTCGTCTGAGTCATCAGAAGCTGCCCTAGATGAGCCGAGTAGTGTTCCTATGCCTATTCCTATACCGGTTAGGGTACCTGAGACTATTCCTGTACAGACTGAGGGCGTTGGCCCTATTAATGATGAGGTACCTAGTACTACCGCTCCACCGCCTTTCTCTGGTATGGTTTCTATTTCTAGGGACTTCCTACAGCAGTTGGTTAATCGGCAGATGGAGATGTTTGAGCGACAGGCTCACACTGAGACCTAGATGGCTAAGTTGGTATCCCAGCTTAAGCCTTGGGTTAGGACCACTGTAGAGGCTGTGGAGGCTAGGGTGGAGGCCCGGATGACTGCGGCGATGGATCAGTTTATGAGGGGGCTACATGGGAGGATTGACAGCTTTGAGGCACGGATGGCCTCCCTATTGAGTATTGTACCAGGTCCTGATATGACTGAATTGACCCAGGAGGTAGCCGCATAGAGAGAGGAGGTTAGGGCATTGGCATAGAGTAGTACTCCTATTATACCACCTATGCCTGCCCAAGCCTCGATGCGACCATTATTTGAGGTAGATTTGTTCTCTGACAAGGAGCCTCCGATGGATAGAGGCAAGAGACCCCACAGTTCGGATGATCGGGTCGATAGTGATGCTGAGTATGAGAGTGATCTTTGGAGGGCGGTTAAAGCCTCCTGGGTGGAGTATCATGCAAGCCAGATTGAGGCGGAGTAGAGGGCGCATGGTGCATCCGCTAGTCAGGCTGCCCCTCCATTAGATGCACCTACTACGGAGCAGATTGATGATTTCGCTGTGGGCGAGCCCACTTCTGACGCTTAGGGAACCACAGGTATGTCTTCACTCCCTTGTACTTTTATTGATAGTTATGCATTGAGGGCAGTGCACCATTATTAGTTGGGGGTGGGGGTGTACCACCACTTGGGGGGTTTTGTTGCCATGTTTCTTTTCCCTCGAGTGTGTTATCATAGTAGAACCAGCATGTTTAGTGATGTTATGTTTATGTGTTTCTTGCTAAATTAGGAGAAAAGTAAGGGAACTGTAGTGGAGTTCAGTTTTGAAAAAAAAATTATGCTTTTTGAATGTTAAGGATACCCCTCCTGAAATTTTTTATTTTGAAGTATGTGTGTGTAGCATTATGTGTGACAGCTATTGGATCTTGTTATGGCACTAGGATTATAGGCAAATAACTGTAGCTAGCATTGCATGAATTGGATAGGTAGTAGATGATAATACAACCCTGTGCTGTGTGTGTGAGGTCATTACTTAGTTCACCTTGTGTGTGCGATCCAGAACTTGACCGGTTAGTCTTGCCTAGGATTTGAGGATAGGGGATTAGGAAAGGATCATAGGCCATTTTTGAATCAGTCCACTTTTAGCCTAAATGCCAGACCAAATAAATAAGTATCCCTTGATCCCAATTTTGAGCCTTAATTGACCTATTTCTTTCATTAGCCTATTCACCTTCCCATTTTAATTACAATGAACCTATCTTGGCCCTGGTCCCTCCTTGGCCACTGTGTACCTCAACTCAGGCAAATTGCCTAAGTTGAGGGTGGCTATTATAGGGGTGCGTAGATTGAGTTGGGTATGAAGAAGAGGTTAGTAAAAGAAAAAGATAAAACAGGTTTGGGTGTGAAGAAAAAGAAAAAATATATATATAAAGTAAACAAGAAAAAAATAAAAAATAGTTGTTTGTGTTGTGAAGTTTGAGAAAAATCACACCCAAAATCTGAAAATAAAAGAAAGGAGAATAAGGGAGGATACAATGAGAAAGGTTGGAAGTTGGAGCCAAAAATAGTGTAGTGTCAAGGAGGGTTGAGTCACCATATCCATATGTACCATACCCGTCCCCAAGCCTACATTACAAGCCGAGTAAAGTCCTATAGTGATCCTAGTCGAAACTGTCCGAAAACTTAAGGCGTAGAAAATAAGGGCAGGCCTATAGAATTTCATGCACACTGTTTGAACTTCTTTGTGAGAGTGAGTGTTTTGACCTAGTCCCTACTGTGATATTAATTAGTATTCGGTGAGTGTAGGGGACTTATTTGTTGTGAGAGTACATGGGTTGCAGTATTAGCTACTATTTGTTCGACTAATGTCATTTGCATATATGCTTAGTTGTTTGTGCATAATATGGTGCCATCACTTTATCCCTTCTGTGTCATGATAATATGTTACCTGTATACACACTTTGGTTTTGATTTACAAATAGGAGGGGTCAAAAAAGTTTTGTGCCAAAGGCAATGAGTCGACTGCTATAGGTCCCTTAGGTTTCTCTTAATCAAGCATCGTATATGTGTGTTTTTGTTTTGTTCGCCTGAGGACATGCAAACATTCTAAGTTGAGGGTGTTGATACGCCATGGTTACATGGCACTTTCGATGCTTAAAACAAGGAAAATATGCAGTAACTTGGGTGTATTTGGTTGGTATGATGTGGTTTCTGTCCTACTTTGCAGGAAAACAGGGTTTGAAGGCAAAATGATCAAAAAGGAAGAATCAAGCCTGAGAACGAAGTGTCTGAAGATGGAAGAAAAAGAATCTGCACCAAAGAGGGACTCGACACCACTCACGTGGCATGACTGCCACTCACGTGACGTGAGTGGCTAGCGTGAGTCCACTTCAGAGATCAAAGAGGAGTTCTAATTTCCACGCCAGCCAGTCACGTGGTGTGACTACCACCTACGTGACGTGATTTGATGGCGTGACTCAACTTATGAAGATGTCTAATTGATCCTGATTTGCACGACACCAACCTACGTGGCGTGACTTGGTTCCACGACACCAAGTCACGATACCGTGGAAGTATCCGACTCTGTTCTCTTATTTTGATTTGTATAGGATTAGCTTTGTATCTATAAATACCCCTGTATAGTTCTATGTGCGGGGATTATTCATTACATTGTTTTGAGATCTATTTCATAGTGTATTTGAGATTATAAACATATTCTTGGTTTTGTAGTCACAAACCTTAATTCGAGTTTTATTGATAATTGGGATTTCAGTTCTTCTTCATTATCGTGAGTGTGCAATTATGTTTTCATCTCTGAATTCTTCTTGTGTTCTTACAATTATGAGTAGCTAAGCTCATCAACTAGGGTTGTGTGAACCATGAGGAATTAACGAAACTAGTTAAGTGCAAAGCAACTCTGAATCGCTGTGAATGCATGTATTGTTGCTTACTTCGTTGTGATTGCTCGTCTAACAGTTGCAAAGGTTAGAAACTCGCCTGTATTCTAGACTTGCTCGAGAGAGAGGTATAGATTGGGAAAAAAAGATAACAACAGAGATTTGAAGCTATCAACCTTCAGCTAATAACTTGAGCCTTAGCGGGAATAGTTATCTGAGATCCAGGACAAGGGTTAGTAGTACGACACTCGAAAACCGAGAGGAGAAGAGTGAAATTCGTCTAACCAAGGTCGAGAGACATTTAGACGAACATATCTTGTCGGATTTTGCATGCCACATAGCGGGATGGTTTGGTTAGCACAAGCAACCGGTGGAGTTAAGGAATCATTGGGGATCACAGTCCTAGTGTATTTCTCTTATTGTCTACAAACTCTATACAATCAGCAATCGTTATTGTTCCTTTTTATTCACAAACCCACCCACCCCCTGCTTTACTTACTTTCCAATTATTCCATCTAGAATTCTAAACAGACTTCTACCTATTCCCTGTGGGATCGACCCCAACCTAGTTGGGTTCTATATTTGACAGCGACTGCTTTATACTGCTTAGGAGGTATATTTTGGGCGACATCATGAAGTTCTTAAAACAGAACATCTTCTCTTGTTTTAGTACTCCTCGCACAATTATAAGTGATGGGGGTTCTCACTTTCGTAACAAGGTCTTTTGGGATGTTTTAGCTAAATATGGAGTGAAATAGCACAAGGTGGCAACTCATTATCACCCTTAAACTAGTGGGCAAGCGGAGGTGTTGAATTGAGAGATAAAGATGATATTGGCCAAGTCTGTTAACGCTAACTAGAATGATTGGTCACGAAATCTTGATGATGCTCTTTGGGCTTACCGCACTGCTTTCAAGACGCCAATAGGTATGTCTCCTTACCAGCTAGTCTTTGAAAAATCTTGTCATTTGCTGGTAGAGCTTGAGCACAAAGCTTTATGGGCGCTCAAAAAGCTTAATCTGAGTTGGAATGAAGCTGCTGACCTGAGGTTGGATTAATTAAACGAGATGGACGAATTTCAACTTCGTGCTTATGAGAGAGCTGCTCTTTATAAGGAGAAAATAAAGTTGTACCATGATAGGAGAATTGAAAAGCGAGAGTTTCAATTGGGTGACCTGATACTATTGATCAACTCAAGGTTTAAACTCTTTTCAGGTAAGCTGAAATCAAAGTGGTTCGGACCCTTCAAGGTGACTCAAGTTCTTTCATTCGGCGTGGTGGAATTGGAAAACAAAGAAGGGAAGTTGTTCAAGGTGAATGGCCAGCGAGTAAATTAATGTATGGTTCTGCAAGAAGAGGTAAAATTCTTAACATTGGTGTAATTTCACGAAGTCTGAATAGTCAAGATACTCGAATCATGCCATAATGTTAAATCAGGCGCTAGTAGGAGGAAACCCACAATGTGTTGTAAAATCATGTTAGTGTAGGTTTTCATTATTGAGCATGGTTAATGTGTGTGCAAAGTGTGTAGTAAAATATAGCACAGGTGAATTTGGAAACTATTTGAAGCTGGCGGTTGATGTGCCATGGTTACATGGCACTTTCGATGCTTAAAACAAGGAAAATATGTAATAACGGGTGCATTTGGTTGGTATGATGTGGTTTCTATCTTACATTGCAGGAAAACAGGTTTTGAAGGCAACAAATAATCAAAAAGAAGAATCATGCCTGAAAACGGAGTGTAGGAAGATGAGAGATAAGATATGCACCAGATGGGTGATTCACTACAGCACTCACATGCCGTAAAGACCACTCATATGACGTGAGTGGCTTCCGTGAGTCGACTTTTAGAGGATCAAAAGCTGCCTGATTTCCACGCCAGGAAGTCACGTGGCATGACTAGGTGGCGTGAGTTATGTTCTGAAGCTGTCAACTTGAGCCTGATTTCCACGACACTCACCTACGTGGTGTGACTTGGTTCCACGACACCAAGTCACGATACCGTGGAAGTATCCGACTCTGTTCTCCTGTTCTGATTAGGATAGGATTAGCTTTGTAGCTATAAATACCCCTGTATAGTCCTATGTGCGACAGTTAGTCAGTACATTGTTTTGAGAGATATTTTCTATTATTTTTGAGTTCATAAACATATTATCCATTTTGTAATCAAAAACCCTAGATTTGAGTTTTATTCATAATTGAGATTTCAGTTCTTCTTTATTATTGTGAGTGTGCAATTATGTTTTCATCTTTGAATCCTTCTTATGTTCTAGCAATTATGAGTAGCTAAACTCATCAACTAGGGTTGTGTGAACCATGAGGAATTAACGAAATAGGTTAAGTGCAAAAAAACTCTGAACCGCTTTGAATGCATGTATTGGTATTTCCTTCATTGTGATTGATCTTCTAACAGTTCCAAATGTTAGAAACTCGCTTGTATTCTAGACTTGCTGGAGAGAGAGGTATAGATTGGGAAAAAGAGATAACAATAGAGATTTGAAGCTATCAACCTTTATCTAATAACTTGACCCTTAGCGGGAATAGTTATCTGAGATCCAGGACAAGGGTTAGTAGTGCGACACTCGGAGACCGAGAGGAGAAGAGTGAAATTCGTCTAACCAAGGTCGAGAGATGTTTAGCTGAACATATTTTGTCAGATTTTGCATGCAACACAGTGGGACGGTTTGCTAGCAAAAGTAACCTGTGGAGTTAAGGAATCATTGGGGATCACAGTCCTAGTGTGCTTCTCATATTGAATACAAACTCTATAATCAGGAATCGTTACCGTTATTGCCTACTTACAAAAAAAACCCAATTTTTACTTATTCGCCAACTACTCGAGCAAGAACTTAACCTACTTTTGTCCTATTCCTTGTGGGATCGACCCCAACCTAGTTGGGTTCTATATTTAACAACGACCGCTTTATACTTTTTAGGAGGCATATTTTGGGCGACATCAAATTTTGGCGTTGTTGCCGGGGAATACGGTTACGGAGTTGATTAGTACTGGTTGGAGTTGATTGGTTCTGTTTTTACATACTTTTGAGGGTACACGCCGGTGTATGCCCAATACTGGGAGTCAAGGCAATCCCCTGATTCCACTTGATCGTGAAATTAAAAGGACTCTGAGAGCTAATCGAAGAATGGTGAACACTGACGAAGTTCAAGATCCTTCAGCTGCGAGAGCTATTCATCACCAACCAATTCATCCAGTTGGTCATGAAACCGCGAATAAAACTATCGCTCGATTGACACAGGAAAAGTAAGCTAGGCAAGCTGCTCTTAGACAAACAGAAAGAGATAATCGAGCTATGCAAGAGGCAGCTCAGCGACTGGCTGAGGCTGAAGAGAGACAAAGAAGATTGAGAGCTCAACAACCACTTCAAAGACTGCATGTGCCAGTTTATACTGATCCTGATGAAGAATACGTGGCCTACTTCGAGCCAATAGATAACGGTGCCATTATTCCACCGGAGTTACCTCCGGGCACTAAGTTTGACATTACTAGTGCCATGATTCACCCGCTAAACTTGAAGGGTGTATTTGTCGGTCTTTCTACTGATGATCCAAACATGCACGTGATGAATTTTATGGGGATCTGCACCTCTTATAATTTTCCTGGAGTTGACCAAGAGGTTATTCGATTGAGATTGTTTCCATTCTCTCTAACAGGAGAAGCAACCTTGTGGTTGGCAGAATTACCACGAGGGTCTATCGCTACTTGGCAAGAATTGAGAAATCAATTTCTGGAAAGGTTTTTCCCATCTTCCAAGATGCTGCAGTTGAAGAATGAGATCTACAACTTCAGACAACTACATTCCGAAGCACTTTATGAGACATGGATAAGGTTTAAAAAGAAGCTGTGGAATGTGCCAAATCATAGGATGAGCGGTTGAAACTTACTTGAAATCGTCTACAGGGCTTTAAATGTCAATACTAAGGATGTAGTAGATACTATCACTGGTGGAGCATTTATGAGTCTGAGTGGGGACAAGCTTCAGAAATATTAGATCGCATCACTAAGACCAACCGAGGATGGCATACTTGGGAAGTAGATACGCCGGCTGGCACATATACTATTGGAGCCTCAGCAGCACAACGGGCTTTGGAAGAATTGGTAGCTCAAGAGGTTTTTCAGCTGAGGACAGAAATTGGTCTTCTGGCCAAACAGATTACGGCTAGAGATGCTAAGAAGGTGCATGATGTAGGAGCACAAGGTAAAACTCCTAGACATGATGATAGTGAATCTGATGAGGAGGCTAAATACCTGGATCGCGAAGTGGCGGGTTTCCGAGCCAAGGGCCAAGGGTCTAATCAAGACTCTTGGAACTCGAGGAAAGGGAATCAAGGTCGTAACTACTATTGAGACAATTACAACAAATCAAGATATAGAGATAGAGAACGAGATCGTGACGGTGATTGGAGGCGAAAGGATGATTATAAAGAGAAGAGTGGCCTTTATATACCACCAAGAAGCCGTGATGATGAATCTGGAAATTCAAGGATGGAGGCCCTTCTTAATAAACGGGTCAAAGGGTCAGTGAACCAGGAAAATTGCTTGAAGGAGATTAGGTCAGACATTTCAGGAATAAGTCAGAAAGTGGAGTCTCATTCAACAGCCATTATACAGTTGGAGCAACAATTTAGGCAGATATCATTGGCACTGAACCAGCGTTAGCCAGGCACCCTTCCAAGTAACACCGTCCAGAATCCGAAGAATGACAGTCATTGTCTGGCCATTACTACTAGAAGCGGGAAGTGCACCACAGATCCACCTATACCTGCAGACAGTGGTAAGACCAATGAGCCGATGGTTATTGATGTAGAAAATGAGTTATAGATGAATAATTCAAAGGGCGAAACATTTCCAGATCATCATGATACTAGCAAAAAGGCAAAATCTGAAAAGAGGATGGAAAAGGAGGTACCACAAGTGCTGAAAACTATCCCACGACCTCTTCCTCCCTTTCCTCAAAGGTTGAAAAACCAGGCTGAGGAAGGCAAATATCAGAATTTTATCACAATGTTGAAGGAGTTGTCAGTAAACATCCCTCTTGTTGAGGTATTGGAGCAGAGGCCAGGTTATGCGAAGTTCATGAAAGACTTGGTGACAAAGAAGAGAACTGTCAGTTTTGAGCCAGCAGATAACTTACATCATTGTAGTGCAGTTGCTTCGCATTCCCTAGTTGAAAAGAAGGAGGATCCAGGAGCTTTCACAATCCCTTGTACTATCGGGTCCTACAACATTGCTAAAGCACTTTGTGATTTGGGTGCTAGAATTAACTTAATGTCGTTAGCCATTTTCAAGCAGTTGGGGATGGGAGCACCAAAACCAACCTCTATGAAACTTCTCATGGCCAATAGGACTGTGCAAAAGTCGGTGGACATTCTGTATGATGTTTTGGTAGAGGTTGCATCTTTTATATTTTCGGCTGACTTTGTCATTCTTGATTTTGAAGTTGTCTTCGAGGTTCCCATTATACTAGGAAGACCATTCCTTGCCACTGGTCTTGCACTGGTCGACATGGAAACAGGGCAGATGAAATTTAGGTTAAATGATGAACAAGTCACTTTCAACGTTTGTCGTTCCATGAAGCAACCGAGAGATAAACGAGTGATTTCGGTAATAGATGTGATTGATGATAGTGATGTTGTTGTGTCTCTTAAAGAAACTTTGGGGGTAGAAGCTCTTGCGGCCGTGCTTATGAATTTTGATAGCAATGGTATTGAGGAATATGATGAGATGGTTAGTGAACTCACTGGTAAGACAGCATACACTTATGCTCCAAAGAAACTGGATCTCGATTTGAAGAATAGGGTAACCCCACCAGCTCGTCTATCTATTGAGGAGCCTCCAGTTTTGGAGCTTAAGGCTCTTCCGGTTCACCTTTGCTACACATTTTTGGGAGCCAACAATACCTTGCCTGTGATTAGTTTTGCTAAATTGGAGGAGTGGCAAGTAGAGGCTCTAGTTTTGGTGTTAAGAAGATTTAAGAGGGTCATTGGTTAGTCTATTGCTGATATTATAGGAATTCCACCCGGTCTTTGCACTCACAAAATTCAACTTACTCCTGAGTGCGTACCGAGCATTGAGCACCAACGTCGTCTAAACCCACCTATGCAAGAGGTTGTGAATAAAGAAATCATCAAGTGGTTGGATGCAGGAGTGGTTTACCCTATTGCTGATAGCAAGTGGGTAAGTCTAGTTCAGCGTGTGCCAAAGAAGGGAGGAATCACTGTGGTTCCAAACGACAAGAATGAGTTAATCTTAATGAGGCCGGTTATCGGATGAAGAGTTTGCATGGATTATCGAAAGATGAATTCCTGGATAGAAAAATATCATTTTCCTATGCCCTTAATGGATCAGATGTTATACCGTCTTGTCGGTAGAGGATGGTATTGTTTTCTTGATGGCTATTCGGGGTATAATCAGATCTTCATAGCCCCCAAAGACCAAGAGAAGACCATTTTCACTTGTCCATATGGGGCATTCGCATTTAAAAGGATGCCTTTCGGTCTATGTAATGCACCTGCCACTTTTCAACGTTGCATGATGTCTATTTTCTCCTACATGGTGGAGGACACTATTGAGGTTTTTATGGATGAATTTTCTGTTGTGGGAGACTCATTTGAGGATTACTTGGCACACATTGCTAATGTGCTGCAAAGATGCGAGGAGTGCAACTTAGTACTGAATTGGGGAAAATGTCACTTTAAGGTCAATGAGGGTATCGTATTGGGGCATCAGATTTCAAAGAAAGGTATTGAAGTTGATAAGGCAAAGATAGAGGTAATTGAGAAATTACCTGCACCTATCTCCGTGAAAGGTATTCGAAGTTTTTTAGGTCATGCTGGCTTTTATAGAAGATTCATCAAGGATTTCTCTAAGATTGCACATCCTTTATGCAAACTTTTGGAGAAAGGAGTGAAGTTCATGTTCGATGATACATGTCTAAAAGCATTTGAGTGTCTTAAGGAGAAGTTGGTTTCAGCCCCTATTATTGTGTCACCAGATTAGACGATGCCTTTTGAGGTTATGTGTGATGCTAGAGGAGTGGATTTGGGTGCAGTACTTGGCCAAAGACGTGAGAAAATGTTACATCTGATTTACTATGCTAGCAAAATACTTAATCCATCTCAAAAGAATTATACTGTGATTGAGCAGGAATTGTTGGCAGTGGTCTTTGCTTTTGAGAAATTCAGAGCTTACTTGATAGGTACGAAGGTGATTGTGCATACAGACCATGAAGCTCTTCGGTATCTTATGTCAAAAAAGGATGCTAAGCCAAGATTGATTCGGTGGGTACTTCTATTACAAGAATTTGACTTTGAAGTCAAAGATCGTAAGGGAACCAAAAATCAAGTTGCTGACCACCTATCACATCTTGAGGATGAGGCCATGCTTAAATTAAGGGATGATCTTGAGATTGATGATACCTTTCCAGATGAGCAAGTACTGGCAACATCTCAAGACTTAATCCCTTGGTTTGCTGATTTTGCCAACTTTTTGGCAAGTGATCTAGTTCCGAAAGATATGTCATATCAGTAGAGAAAGAAATTCATGCATGAGGTAAGAAAATTCTTCTGGGATGAGCCGTATTTATTTAGGGTGTGTGCAGATGGCATAATTCGAAGATGTGTTCTAGAGGTCGAGATGATGAGTATTTTGGAAGCGTGTCATTCATCTCCAGTTGGGGGTCATCATGGAGGTGCGCGGTCTGCTCATAAGATCTTATAATGTGGGTACTACTGGCCTACCATTTGTAAAGATGCTCATGACTATGCTCGAGCTTGTGACCATTTTCAAAGGCAAGGCAATATCTCACGCAGACACGAACTTCCCATGACAACTATACTTGAGCTTGAATTGTTCGACATTTGGGGAATTGACTTTATGGGCCCTTTTGTGAGCTCACATGGGATGAAATACATCTTGGTAGCTGTCGACTATGTGTCTAAGTGGGTGGAGGCAATTGCGCTTCCTAATAACGAAGGAAGAAGTGTAACAGCATTCTTGAAAAAAGAACATATTTTCATTATTCGCTACACCCCGAGTTATCATTAGTGATGGAGGATCCCATTTCTGCAATCGTCTGTTCAAGGCCCTGCTTGAAAAATATGGTGTTAAACATAAGGTGGCAACACCTTACCATCCTCAGACAAGCGGGCAAGTTGAGGTGTCAATTCGTGAGATCAAGTCTATTTTGGCAAAAACAGTGAATGCCAATAGGATTGATTGGGCTCAAAGATTGGATGATGCATTATGGGCATATCGAACTGCTTTCAAATAGTTAATTAGTGCATCACCATATCAGTTGGTTTTTTGAAAATCTTACCATTTGCCTGTCAAACTTTAACATAAGGCTTTATGGGCTTTGAAAAGGTTGAATTTGGACTGGAGTGAAGCGACTAAATTAAGACTTGAGCAGATGAACGAGATATATGAATTTCTTCTCCAGGCTTATGAAAGTTCAGTTATATATAAAGAGAAGATGAAATTATATCATGATCGATGCATTGATAAATGAGAGTTTCACCCGGGAAATCTGGTGCTACTTTATAACTCCAAGCTTCGCTTGTTTGCTGGAAAATTAAAGTCCAAATGGTCCGGACCATTCACGGTGGTTAGGGTATTCCCACATGGAGCAACTGAGCTAAAAGGAGTGGATAATGTTCTATTCAAGGTCAGTGGGCAGCGTGTTAAGCATTATGTCGGAATCACGGAAGAAATAAGGACATGTGAGGAACTTGAGCTTGATGAAGTCTAAGTAGTCAAGCTAGCTATGTCGTGCCGCGATGTTAAATCAGGCGCTTTATGGGAGGCAACCCATAGGCTGATTGGTGAAGTCTGAGTATCCAAGTTAGCCGAGTCATGCCGCGACGTTAAATCAGGCGCTTTATGGGAGGCAACCCATGGTCTTGTTATGTGTGATCTGGTGAAGACTGAGCAATGGAGGATAAGTTAACTAGAATCTGAAAGAATGAATGGATTATGTTCATCTCAATTCACGACACCTAATCACGTGACGTAGGTTAACCCACGTCACGTGAGCAGTGCCGTAGAAATTAGAGAAAATGTTGGTCTTTTTGAATCTTACCTACGACAAGGTACCCATGCCACGTAGGTAGACCCACGTGACGTGGGTGGTATCATAAAAATTAAAGGTAATTTATACTTGCAGGAGCTGAGTTACGACATATACCCACGTGACGTGAGTTCAACCCACGTCACGTGGGAGGTTCCGTGAAAATTTAAGGTTCAGATACTCCGACGACCCGACCCGAATTGACCCATTTTTTAATTTAAATTTTGGTATCCTCCTTCTCTACCCGATAAAAATCCGAACTCACCCTACTCTTTCTCTAATTTAAACTAATAAACATAAACCCTAATTCCTAAAACCTTCCCATTCCTAACGTCTAAATCTAAGATTCTTCCATTCCTCAACTACCAAATTCAATTTCCAACAAAATCCCTCATAAAATCCGACCCAAATCCCTCAAAACCTGTAACCTCCCAAATCTCCAATTACCCAAGTCCGACCCAAATACCCTAAATTTGAACCCTACACATAAATCCAACCCAAACCCGACCCAACTACCTAAAATCCGATCCAAACCCGATACCATGCTGCCCAAATCAAACCCCAAAAGTGACCACCTTGATTCCTCGTCCAGAATTCACACCAAAAATCCAGAATTACCAATCTATTTGCGTGATAAACCGACTGAATCAGAAAAAAGTGGTTCCGTGGAGGAGTTTGAGATTGGACATGATGATACTGCATTAGTACTTCGTACCATGATGTTACACGCTTTGGCCCAAGCTGCTGCCTGGGCTGCACTTCAGCCCATTCCACCGCCTGTAGCGCCAGTTGTTCTAGATCAGTCTTTCGAGTCTGCCCCCCAGTCTGAAGAGGGGGAGGATGCTTCGAAATCGGGCTCTGCAGAGGATGTTATAGGTCAGGGTACCTCTGCAGCGGAGGCTACAACCTCTATTTTAGGTACGGGTGCACAGAGTGCTCCGACTCCCACACAGAGTAAGGAGGTTCAGTGGTGATGTGTTTAGGGCATGCATGCATTTTATGATAGGGATGCCGAGTTGACGGAGCGGGGTGTATGTAGGAGGAGTATTATGGAGGAGCCTCGATATAGGCTTGAGGAGTTGAAGGCGTTGCCTTATATTTAGGCTGTGTTTTAGCGGTATGGGTTTGGTTGGATGGCGGAGCCTCCTGGTCGCTAAAGCTCAAAATTGGTCTGGGAATTTTAAGCCTCATATGCTGCGTCGGTTGACTTGAGTACACCTATCGGACAGCGGTACTGGGATCAACCCTTATTGACACACATTTTAGTTCAAGGTACCCGAGTTGATATATCAGAGCAGACCATCCACCGCTTCTTGTTTGGTGTAGACCATCCACTGCCAGCTAGGACTACTGAGTTTGATCACCATATGGACACTGTCAAAGATTGAATTAAGATGTGAGATCCGAACCAGAAGTTGGAGTTGCTGAAGTGGATTGCCAGGTATATAGCGGAGAACGGTGTGGCTGCGAGTTGGGTGACTGGTAAGCTGGATATCAAGAAATCCATGCTACATTTTACAGGCAGATTTTGGTGGTCAGTGGTTCAGCATCGGTTGGGTCCAACTAATACTGGCAATTCACTTACACTGGACCGGACTGTGGTGGTAGCCAGCATCCTTACTGGTTATGATATTCATATTGCCATATAATCATACGAGAGATTCATGAGCTAGCCTTTCGGGACTATACCAGTATACCATTTCCCTGCTTGATCCAGAGTCTATGTGATAGGGCGGGTGTGGCTAGGCTACCTACCCTCGATCATTATATAGAAGTGACCCGTATAGCGGATATTGGTTTGATGCAGCAGCGGGGATCTCACCCATTGTTCCACGAGGGTATCAGCCTTCTGGGTCATCTGGAGTAGCCCTTTTTGAAGGACTTGGAGATAGAGATCAGCCGAGTAATGCACCTGTTCCTATTCCAGTGCCGGTTAGGGTACCAGAGACTATTCATGTACCTGTTGAGGGCACTGGCCCTATTGATGATACGGTACCCGATACTATAACTCCGCCTCCCTCTGGTATGGTTTCAATTTCGAGGGACTTTCTGCAGTAGTTGATTGATAGACAGACGCAGATGTTCGAGCGGCAGACCCACACTGAGACCCAGATAGCTAAGTTGGTATCCCAGCTTAAGCCATGGGTTAGGACCACGGTAGAGGCTGCAGAGGCTAGGGTGGAGGCCCAAATGACTGCGATGATGGATCAGTTTATGAGAGGGCTGCATGGGAGGATTGATAGCTTTGAGGCACGGATGGCCTCCCGGATGAGTTTTACCCAGGGTCCTGATATGACCGAATTGACACAGGAGGTGGTAGCATTGGGAGAGAAGGTTAGAGCGTTGGTATCGAGCAGCACTCCTGTTATCCCACCTATGCCTGTTCAGGCACCGATGCGACCAGCCTTTGAGGTGGATCTGTTTGCAGATGAGGAGCCTCAGATTGGTAGAGGCAAGAAACTACGCAGCCCGGAGGACCAGGTTAACAGTGGTGACGAGTATGAGAGTGATCTCCGGAGGGCGGTTAAGGCCTCTAGGATGGAGTACCATGCTAGCCAGATAGTGGAAGAGCAGAGGGCATACGGTACATCCTCCAGTCAGGCACCCCCTCCACCGTAGTGCAGTCTAGTTTTGAAGAAAAAAATAATTTATGCTTTTTTGAATGTTAAGGATACCCCTCCTGAAAATTTTTATTTTGAGTATGTGTGTGTAGAATGTTTATGTGTGACAGCTGTTGGATCTTTATATGGCACTAGGATTATAGACAAAATAACTATAGCTAGCATTGCATGAATCGAATAGGTAGTAGTTGATAATGTAACTATGTGCTATGTGTGCGTGAAGTCATTACTTAGTTAACTTTGTGTGTGCGATCCAGAACTTGCTCGGTTAGTCTTGCTTAGGTCATAGGATAGTGGTTAGTAAAGGATCATAGGCCATTTTTGAATAATTCCACTTTTAGCCTAAATGCTCGACCAAATGAAATAAGTATCCCTTGATCCCGATTTTGAGCCTAAATTGACCAATTTCTTTCATTAGCCTATTCACCTTCCCATTTTAATTACAATGAACCTGTCTTGGCCCTGGTACCTCCTTGGACACTGTGTACCTCAACTCAGGCAAATAGCGTAAGTTAAGGGTGGCTATTTTAGGGGTGCATAGATTGATTTGGGTATGAAGAAGGGGGTAATAAAAAAAAATAGAAAACAGATTTGGGTGTGAAGTAAAAAATATATATATATATATATATATAAAGTGAAAGAAAGAAAAAAAAAGAGTTGTGTTGTGAAGTTTGAGAAAAATCACACCCAAAATCTGAAAACAAAAGAAAGGAGAATAAGGGAGAGTAAAAATTGAGAATGGTTGGAAGTTGGAGCCTAAAATAGTGTAGTGTCAAGGGGGGTTGAGTCACCATAGCCGTATGTACCATACCCGTCCCCAAGCCTACATTACAAGCCGAGTAAAGTCCTATAGTGATCCTAATCCAAATGTGCGAAGAACTAAGGCATAGAAAATAAGGGCAAGCCTATGGTATTTCATGCACACTGTTTGAACTTCTTTGTGAGAGAGAGTGTTTTGACCAAGTCCCTAATTTGAGATTTATTAGCATACTGTGAGTTCATGGGACTTCTTTGATTGAGAGAGTACATGGGTTGCATTATTAGCTGTTATTTGTTCGAATAATGTCATTTGCATATATGCTTAGACCATCACTTGATCCCTTCTGTGTCATGATAATATGTTGCTTGTATACACACTATGGTTTTGATTTGCAAATAGGAGGGGTCAGAAAAAAATTTTGTGCCAAACGCAATAAGTTGACTGCCATAGGTCCCTTAGGTTTCTCTTAATTAAGCATCGTATATATCTATTTTTGTTTTGTTCGCCAGAGGACATGCAAACATTCTAAGTTGAGGGTGTTGATGCTCCATGGTTACATGGCACTTTCGATGCTTAAAACAAGGAAAATATGTAATAACTTGGGTGTATTTGGTTGGTATTATGTGGTTTCTGTCTTACATCGTAGGAAAACAAGTTTTGAAGACAACAAATAATCAAAAGGAAGAATCAAGCCTAAAAATGGAGTGTAGGAAGATGAGATATGCGATCTGCACCAGATGGGTGATTTCACGACAGCACTCACGTACCGTGAGGACCACTCACGTGATGTGAGTGGCTGCCGTGAGTCAACTTTCAGAGGATCAAAAGATGCCTGATTTCCACACCAGGAATTCACGTGGCATGACTACACCCACGTGGCGTGACTAGGTGGCGTGAGTTATGTTCTGAAGATGTCAACGTGAGCCTGATTTCCACAACACTCATGTACATGGAGTGACTTTGTTCCACGACTCCAAGTCAAGATACCATGGAAGTTGCCGACTCCGTTCTCCTGTTCTGATTAGCATAGGATTAGCTTTGTATCTATAAATACCCCTGTATAGTCCTATGTGCGACAGTTAGTCAGTACATTATTTTGAGAGATATTTTCTATTGTTTCTGAGTTCATAAACATATTATCGGTTTTGTAATCAAAAACCCTAGATTCGAGTTTTATTCATAATTGAGATTTCAGTTATTCTTCATTATTGTGAGTGTGCAATTATGTTTTCATCTTTGAATCTTTCTTGTGTTCTTGCAATTATAAGTAGCTAAACTCATCAACTAGGGTTGTGTGAACCATGAGGAATTAATGAAATAGGTTAAGTGCAAAGAAACTCTGAACCGCTGTGAATGCATGTATTGGTATTTCCTTCGTTGTGATTGATCTTCTAACGGTTGCAAATGTTAGAAATTCGCCTGTATTTTAGACTTGCTTGAGAGAGAGGTATAGATTGGGAAAAGGAGATAACAACAGAGATTTGAAGCTATCAACCTTCATCTAATAATTTGAGCCTTAGCGGGAATAGTTATCTAAGATCCAGGACAAGGGTTAGTAGTGCGACACTCAAAGACCAAGAAGAGAAGAGTGAAATTCATCTAACCAAGGTCGAGAGACGTTTAGATGAACATATCTTGTCAGATTTTGCATGAAACATAGCGGGACGATTTTGCTAGCACAAGTAATCGGTGGAGTTAAGGAATTATTAGGGATCACAATCCTAGTGTACTTCTCATATTGACTACAAACTCTATAATCAGGAATCGTTACCGTTATTGCCTACTTACAAAACCCCCCAAGTTTTTACTTATTCGCCAACTACTCGAACAAGAACTTAACCTTCTTCCGTCCTATTACCTGTGGCATCGACCCCAACCTAGTTGGGTTCTATATTTAACAGCGACTGCTTTCTACTTCTTAGGAGGCATATTTTGGGTAACATCAATGGTTCATCAAATGAACCGTTAGTATACTGACGGACTGTCAGGGGAATCGTCACTATGAGCATAAAAATCACCAATTCTGGCTAAGATAAGATGGGTCAAGCGACGAGCCACCAAAGCTCTGATGAAAAGTTGGCTTAACCATCACAAAGAAGAAAAAAATATTTCATTCTGGTAAGGGTTGACAGTTGAGCTGCATGTCGTCGCAAGCTTGACGGGCCGTCAACTCAACCGCCAAAGCCAACTTGGCTAGGGTCTTTTTTGCGTACCCTTGATGGTTCATCCGGCGAACCATCGTCCTGTTGACAAGCCATCAAGAATCACAGGTGATTTTTCTATTTCCTTTCTTTCCTCACAAACAGACCCGACCCAACATCAACTAAATCCATTTCTCTGACCATACCCGATCCAAACCCTAATACATTTAAATCGCCCTATTCCAAATGGATTACCCATGTTCTTACTTGACCTCTTCAATTCCACACTAATAAAAACCCATAACTCTCATATCTCCAACTTCCCCCACATCCTCGCCATTAAACCCCACTACTCATTTTTCCTCGCTATTTAATCAAGTCCTTCAATCACTAAGACCTCAACACCGATAATTTATAATACCCACACACCATGCACATTGTACTAGCACTGTTTCATTCATCATGTTCATTCCACTACTCAGGTATGTCACATTTTAGTTAAATTTTGGTTTATGTCTTTTGTTTATGCATTAAAATCAACACAACGACCACTAGATGTGAATATGTAAATGGTAGTTATGTTGTGTCTTTGTATCATTTTCTTGGTGCGGTGTGGCAACCCCATGGGTAAAGTCTGAGTAACCTAAAACAAGGGTAGAAAGGTTTTGCGAATGAGTTTAAAATATGAGGAATCCGATAGAACGGTCAATCATTATTTAAGTAATCGGGGTGCCCACCAAGTGTCTGATTAAATGTCAAAATGAGAATCAGATTAACTGATGGTCCAGACAGGTCAAATGACGGACCATCGAGTTAGTGATGGTCCGCCAAGCTAACCATCATAAACAAGACCAAAATAGTTAATACTGGTTAAGGTCTGACGGTTACACTGACGAACCGTCAATCTTGTGATGAACCGTCAGACCTACCATCACAAGGCTCCAAATTCCCAGTTAGAAACTATTTAAGCTTGATGGTTGGAGTGATGAACCATCACCCTAACTCGTCAAGTCCAACTAGTTTCAAATGTCGATATTTTTTTTCTGGATGCCTTATTTTATGTTATGTCTAACTATTCCATCTTCAGCTATAATGCCTCCCAAGCTTCCAACTATAAGAGGTGGAGCAAGACAAAGGCTGGCAAGAGATGTTTCACTCTTAAAATTGACAGATTACCTGGAAAAAAAGTTGAGGAAGTTGAGGCCCCTGTCTATAATACTAGGAAAAGTGAAAATAAACATACTCATGAATTCCAGTCTGAAAAAGAGGATGGGTCGTTAAGTGAGTATTCGAGTAGTGATGGGGAAAGCAATGACAGCTTGAGTTCCAACCCAAATGGGAAGGGTAATACTGATGCTGAGGAACAGGGAACAAGTGGTGTAATACAGAGTAGAGCCTCAGGGGTACGAGAGTCCATTAGATGGAAATTTGAAGGAGCTTAAAAGCATTACTAAGATGGCCTCGAACCAACAAAGTCCAGAAGCATGAAAAGGTCGATAGCTGAAGAATACTAGATTGTGACAACTGACTTACCAGAGTATCCAGATATTGAATGATGCTTCAATGAGTATGTGTTGGGTAATCTAAGAAAACCAACTGGGACATATTACCCTACAGTAGTTCGCAAATTTTTCACAAATTATCTAGCCATCCTTGAGAAGGGATGTTGAAAAGGATAAAAGGTTAGTGATCTGAAGAATTTGTTGGGAGTTCCAATTTGTGGGGTCTCCGTGGACATCTCAGCACATACTATCAATCGAATCCTATTTGCTCAAATCTATACAGCTTCTACCATTACCCCTGAGCATGAGCACATGATATCTATAGCTTTCACTCAACGTCCATGGCTAGCTTGAGTACTGATACAGAGTGGAGAACCATCCTGGTTGAAAAATAAGGAAAGAATAGCTAAATCTTCTCTGAGTTTTATAGTAAAATTTTGGTGGGCTGTGGTTCGATTACAATTAATGCCTACGGATGGTGATGCTAACCTAGAAGAGCAAAGAGCTATTGTGACTGTATGTCTGGTAAAAGGGTTAAAGCTAAATTTTAGCCAAATCATTACAGATAAGATATATCACTACAGATGAGCTATTTATAAGGGCGTTCAAGACTGCAACTTCCTTGCCATTTCTTTGTCTAATTACCTAGTAGGGAAGCTAAAATACCATTCATAATTGGGGTAGATAATGAGGTATGATCTACAAAGAGGTAAGACATCAAGAAGATTCAAAATGAATTGAAGTTTGAGTTGCGGGTTCACAAACTAGCTTCATGTGGACCTCAGTCTCAAACTACTCTAAAGACTTTTGGGACCCTGGTAGGTATACCTTTACCACTCATAATTTTTTATCCACAGGGTGTTTCTACAATATCTGGGCTACTCCTATGTCCCCAAATGCCAAGACTATCGACACGGCTTCCATGCCATATGCTTACTTAGAATATAGGGTCAACCTTGAAAATTTTGTGAAAGTGGTCAAGATTCAGAAGAAATTTGAGAAACAGCTGAGTGCATGGGTTAAGCAGTTCAAGCCATTCATGGATCAAATTGTTGCAGAAGCCTTGAGACCATATGCCAACCTATATGCTCGAATGGATGACATGGAGGAGAGGGTGAATAATAGGTTAAGAGAGTTATCTATTCCAGATTGGGCTCAGTTCACTGCCGAACTAAAAAGGACCCAAGATGAGATTATTGCATTGAAAAAGGCCCCCACGTTTGTATTCCCTGATCCACCAATTGTGGATTTGGATGATGATGATCAAATAGTCGACTTGATATGGCACCCGCTGAAAGATAAGGGCCAAGCAGTAAGTGAAGGTGGATAGAAGAAGAGATTGAATAAGAAAAATCACAAAAATAAGACAGAAGAGGAGAGAGATATGAGAAAAGCAGCGAAAACCTCTAAGAAGGATGAAAAAGCTCGGATCAAGTGGGTCCAAGATGAGACAGCTAGAGTATCTTTTAGTTCAGCACCTGTAGGCAGGTTCACACCACCTGTGTTGCCCACTCCCACTCTAGTGCACGAAGCTGTTGTTTATGAGTTGAGCACTCTGGTTCAGACCGAGGTCACTATTCCTGATTCTGAGACCACTAAGGCCACCAAGAACTTGCCAGACTCTCAAGCCTAAGGGCTTCACAAGTATTCCATCCCTTGTAATTTTACTTTTTATGCATTGGGGACAATACATTTTTATTTTTGGTAGGGTGGGGTACTTATGAGTCTGTCACCACGAGGGTTTTGATTGCCTATGTTCTATTACCTCGTGCGCTATCTAGTAGAACCAACATGTTTAGGATTTGTGTTTCTATTTTTATTTGTTATTTTGTTGTTTTCATTTATATATTATGTATGCAAAAGGATGATAATGAATAAAAGGCAGTTGTTATTTTGAATTTGAAAAAAAGAGGACCCACCAAAAAATTTTGAAGTTATGTGGCTGTGTGTGTGGTTTTATTGTTAATTGACTGTTGTGGATCTGTACTTGGCATTAGTAGCTTATAAATGAAGTGATACTTGCTTAAGCTTGAGTATGAGTCTGATAGTTGGCAGCGATTATGCTATTCCATGCCATGAGTATGTGAGGATTTTGTATTATTTCTTACTTTATGTATGCATCTAGAACATGCCCAGCCTATTCTGAAGGTGATAAGTTGGTTGTCTAGGAGAGGATCACAGGACTTGTTTGAACTTAGTCCACTTTACCTAAAGAACTATCTAAATAATGAAATAATCCCTTTGATCCCTGTTTGAGCTTTTTCTAACTTCTTTATACAACAATTGTTAGCCTTCCCTTCTCTATCGTTAAGCCTCCATTTTGGCCCTGGTCCCTCCTTGGACATTGTGCACCTCAACTCAGGCATATTAACTAAGTTGAGGATGGCTATTGTAGAAAGGTTTGATAAGTGAAGAAGGGTATAAAAAGAGTGGGGGTGAATTAAAAAAGATCCTAGGAGTGCGAGCAAGTAAGAAAGAGTGAAAAAGAAAGAAAAAGGGTGGAAAAAAAAAAGAAAATAAAAAGAAGAAGAATAAAAAGGGAATAAATTATTCAAGAATTAAGGCGCATTCAGTGAGGGGAAGTGTTAAATAAAAGAGGAGAATAAGGGCAGAATTGTAAATTTAGTGGATTTTTGTTATAAGGCATGTCAAGGAGGGCTGAGTCACTAAGCCTAAATGTATCCTACCTACACCCAAGCCTTTGTTACAAGCCAAACAAAGTCCTATAGTGATCCTAAACAACCGGTAGAAAACCCGAGTTGAATGGTAAGGGCAAGCTTATGGTATTGCATGTGCATTGTTTGAAGTTCATTGTGAGAGTGAGAGATTTGAACTCCAGCCCCTGAATAATGTCTGGATCTTGTGTAAGGGATTTCTTTGCTGAGGGGGCATGTGAGTGGTACTTGAAACTGTCAGTTACTAGATTGGGTATTTTGAATGTATGTAGTGTTGCTCATTTGTAGTGTAATTCCAAGCATGGATCCCTGCTAGTAGGTTGATGAATAGTTCATTCATATAATGCTAACTAAGTTGTTGAGGTCCATTTTGGTGTACAACTGCTATTTATTCCTTGGAAATTCGGATGCTAGCATAATATGATGTTATTTAGTTGCTTGAGGACAGCAAACGTTCTAAGGTGAGGATGATGTGCTGCCTAATAACGGCACATTTTACGCTTTTAAATAGGGATAATTGTAATTTTTCAAGTAACCATTGGTATTTTTTATGTGTTTTGTGTTTACTTTAAATAAATAAGTCCAACGACAGAAAAAAGGGAGATAGTGCTATAAATAGGGTGTGACGGCTCTTCCGACGAACCGTCAGATCCCTTATGAGCCACCACACCACCAGTCAGGCCAAGGCAAAATCAATGGACAAATGAAGTCGGGTGACAGCTCAACTGGAGATCCGTCATAGCCCTAATGAACTGTCACCCATTTTACCAATGGTAAAATAGAATTAGTCACTTTTGATTCAGTGGTGATGGATCCAGCGACGACCCACCAAGAGCCTGATGACCGTCAGTACTTCCGCAAAAATAAAACAGAACCCAAGTTATCTCAGAGTCTAGTGACGGTTTGAGTGACAAGCCACCATAAGGTTGGCGGACCGTCAGATGAAGCATCAGCGGCGAAGCGGGTTTTTCAAATTTAAATTTTAAATCTTTTATTTCTGGAGCCTATAAATACCTAGTCTACGATTTAGATTAGGAACTTCCATACTTTGAATATTTTTGGAACATACTTTCTCTGGGGAATCGATATTTTTTGGGTGAAAATACATCTTCATGGTTTTTGTCAAAGATTGAAGAACTAAATTTCTTCTTTGTAAGATTTTATTTTTACATTATGAAATATTTTTCTTCCATCTCTATCTTTACCATGAGTGGCTAAAACCCCTATGACTAGGGTGTGGAATCCTTGGTGGAAAATCACTTCTAGGGTTTATGTTTGTATGAATTTGAATTACTCTTGTAATTATATTGCTAATTTCTTCACTTTAATATATTTCTAATTGTTGCAAACATTAGATCAAGCCCTAAGTTTAACTTGCCTGAACGAAGAGGTTAAAAATGGGAAAAGGAATTGGTAACAAGAATTCAAAGTTTCTAACCTCATGGTTAATGCTTTGACGAGATTAATCACTTGAGGCAAAATTTGAGTTATAATTCCATCATTTTAAGCTCGAGAGAATTAAAGTGAAAATCATCTATTTAGGTTTGAAAACATTTAGATGAACATTGGGAGCCAGTTTTTTTATAATTACATGTATTTATGCAAATTTATGTTTTACACAATCCGAAAGTGGTTGGAAACCAAGGTGAACACAATCCTAGCTTGTTTTTTCTCTATTGATTACACGTTGCGAATTTAATCGTCTTAACTTGATATAAGTGAAACTATTTTATAAACCTTCAATACAACCCCCCCCCATTTCATGGAAATTGTCGACTAATAGTTATTTGAACTATATATAACTTAGTTAACACCTTATTCCCTGTGGGATTCGAGTCCAACCTTTGTTGGGTTTTATATTTGACAACGACCGCTTACGCTTCCTTAAGGGAGTTGTAATTTAGGCATATCACATATCATTATTTGGTCATTGTACTATAGTTTAGCTCAGTTTGCATTCATATTTCATCTAGTATAGCTTATCAGTATTTTTAGCATGATCAGTTTTACTTTGTATCTTGCATATCTCACATGCTCAGTACATTCAAAGTACTGATCGCATACTCTCTTTTGTGTTGTATCATCTGATAATATAGATTCGAGTGTTCAGTATCAACATCGCGATTAGCTTGTTCCATAGTGCATCACCAGTTATCAGTGGTGAGTCCTCATCATTCGAGGTCAAGGATTTTATAATCTTCTTTTAGTAATTTTTTCCAGATATTTAGAGTTAGTTGGGGGCTTATCCTAGTAATTCATCAGTTTTAGAGGCTTTTCAGACATAGAGTTAGACTTTCAGCTTTCTATATTCATTTTAGTATTGGTGTTAATGTCACGCCTCGAATTCTAACGGAGCAGACTGGCACCCGAAGACAATAAGGCCCGAGAGAACCAATCTTCATCTATGTCTATTCATATGCATGTCATTCACAAAACACCACCATCACGTATGGACACGAGATGCTAATAGCGGAAATCATGGAACATGTGATATATACATATGTGAAACTTGGCCATCAGGGCCATTAAGTCAAAGTGGACATACACCTCTTATATTCTTATCCCCACATACGTCTACAAAGCCTCTAATAGATGCATACACAAAACCAACTTAAAGTCGGGACAAGTCCCCACTTTATACAATGTTACAATGCCAAAACAAATGTACAACTGTGACTCAGAAAGCCCCAAACCAACTGGAGCTCACCAAGGATCTGCAATTGACCGGTAACCTACTGTGGAGGTCTACTAGCACCTGCGCTTGCAGCAAGTAAGGTAAGTCCCCCAAGGGACATCAGTACGAATAATGTACTTAGTATGTAAGGCCATAAGAAACTGTATGATACATAAATACTTCAATGAACTCAAATACAAATGAATAACCAATATGGATAAGTCACCATTCTGTATGTAAGGCCATAAGAAACTGTATGATACATAAATACTTCAATGAACTCATTTGTAATGAGTATGTAAGGCCATAAGAAATTGTATGATAGATAAATATTTCAATGAACTCAAATAAAAATGAATAACCAATATGGATAAGTCACCATTTTGTATGTTGGGAACCATGTATATTGATTTCATTACTTTCTTTGCTTCTTTACTTTCATTACTTGTGTCATTTTGTACCCGGGCCCCAACTGATCAGTGGGTCTTACCATAACATAACGTTATGTTGGGATCGGCTTGAGCTAGGCTTATGCCTCTAGAGCTACCACCCATAAATCAATACATCTGGCTCGGCTCGAGCTAGGTTATTACCTTTAGAGCTGCCACCTATAAACCAATATATCAGGTTCGGCTCGAGCAAGGTTCTTACCTCTAGAGCTACCCCCTATCAAGTTTGGTCCGAGCTAGGCTTATGCCTCTAGGACTACCCCCTGATCCAATAATCTCGGGATCGGCTAGAGCGAGGCTTATTCCTCTAGAGCTACCACCCGTACTCTTGCAACCAACAAATATGCATTACTTTATTTCTTACTTTTGAGAGACTGATATAATGATAGTCATAACATTATTTGAACCTTTGGAACATTAGTCAATGAACATGAGACATGTGAATCACAATTGATCAATGAGTAGGGAACATGTGATTGATAATAATTGATAACCGGAAATGGGATACTTTAGAACATTTCAGAATAGAACAAGTACAATGTCAATGAGAACACTATGTGCTACAAAAGGATACGGAAAGAGTAACCTTACATACCTTATCTTCTCAATATGAATACACAGTCCTATATGTGAATACAACAATCTAGCTCCTTTTTTACGTGTTACTCTACAACACAAGTACACCATAGAGCTCACGTTAACAACTAACTACATTACAAGTGCGTAGGACAACAATGAATTACGTGACTATCATATAACATCATTTCACCCTCTTTAAAATACCATTTATTACATAACCATACCAAAAATACCATAACATTCCACACATTGACCAAGACATCATAAACCAATAACATTTCACACCAAGTTTATCCTTTACACTTCCTCATTAGCACTATGTTACCGTTTCTTCATCAAGTCACTCGATAGCTTTCACAATAACACATTAAAAATAATCCATAATTGATACCATTCAAAATACCTCCGGGATACTCCTTTAAAGTCATTCAAAAGGTACCATAAGTTGATAATTGCATCCATGAAGGGTATAGGGGTTTCGGGGGATCATAGAGAGACAAAAACATGCAGAACGAACTTCTGGGCTTACCTAAAAATTCACCTGCACCCTCAGGTGGATGAGGTGAGGCCGCATGTTCCTCTTGGCAGTGTCCATAGCCGCCTGCGTTGGCACCTGCGCCTGCAGGTGCTCCAGACGCGAGGGCGGATGCCTGATTTGGCCAAAAAGGGTCTCTTTTGGGTCCTTTTTTGTAATAAATGGTCCAAGGTCATGATTAAACTTATCTTTTCATATTTTAAGTTATATTATACTCCAATTAACATCAATGGTTTCACAACGCACATAAACATCACCAAAACCACATTTTTCCTTCAATACACCACCATATCCATGCACAATTTTGAAATAACAATTCCAAACATTATACACAAGGAGAAAACAAGTTAAGGCTATAATAACATATCACATTTCAATATTGAATCCATCAATTTCACTTCCTTCAAGACCACAAGTCCATTTTCAAGTTTATAAGGCAAAACCCTTTTCCGATTGCAAAAATAGACAGTTTTACGCATAGTAAACTATCCAACACTTTGCCAACATAACCAACATGATTTATACACCACCTTAAGCATATCATTTATTATACCATGAAATTAAATACTTACCAAATCTTTCAAAGGAGTGATCTTGTCCATAAAAGTGTAGTTGCCTTAGGGTTTGGAAGAGGAGAGAATATTGTGGAAAATTCTAGATTTGCACATGTGTGAAATGGTAATAAAAATATGATTTTTCACCTTATATATACCCTTTAAAGTCATACTTAGCCAATACTTTTGGTCAATAATTGATTTGTTGATTTGGTCAAAAGAAGAATGGATCATTTCCTTCTTGTTGGGCCATGTATTTTACCTAATTTTGGGCCTTAAATTGAGCCCATTTGCACAAGGTTTGATTAACCCAATAACTTCCATGAATAATATACCAACTATCTCATGTTTAAATAATTCCATAAATGTTACGGTAATAACATAGGTTCAAAAATGTACGGGGTGTTACAGTTAATTCAGACTTAGACTTATTTCATATTGTTTCATATATATATTCATCTTAAAATTAGTTTAGCTTCCACATAGATATTAAGTTATTTCATTGTTATTAATATTATGCCATGCCCTGAGTTAGCTTGGGGTCACTTGTGTCTCTAAGCACCGTATTACATCCAGGGTGTAAACTCGGGTTGTGACAAACTTGTTATCAGTTCATTAGGTTTAAGGTGTCCTAAGGCATCTGAAATTCATGTTAAGTAGAGTCTCTTTCATGGGTGCAAAGTGCACCACACTTATGAGAGGGAGGCTACAAAATGTTTTAGAAAAATCTTACTTCTTTCATGTTAATATCATGCGTTAAAGTGTTAACTCTATTTATCCTTCTAATTCATTATCTGGACATTTACAGAATATGCCTCTCAATAGAGCTAACAGAAGAAGGAACAGAAATCAGAAGCCCCACCAGAACCAGCAGATCACCTGAATGAACATGTCACTTACGCTAAATTCAAGGCTACTTTTCAGATGCTTGCTCAAACCATGACCAACCAGGTCAACCAATAAGCAATTGCACCTGTAGACCCAAATAGGACTGCAACAGCTATGAGAATATGGGACTTCACTGAGATGAACCCTCTAGAATTCTATGGTTCGAAGGTGGAGGAGGATCCATAGGACTTTATTGATGAGGTTCAGAAGATCACTCAGATCATAGTATCACACCAACTGAGAGTGTAGACTTGGATCTCCTATCAGTTGGATTAGCTATGGTTCAAATATTGGAAAGATGGATGACGTATGGATGCAAGCCCAGTTGATTCGAATGAACTTATGACTGCTTTTATAGACATACTCTTTCCCTGTGAGTTGATGGAAGCTAAGGTTTAGGAGTTCATCAACTTGAATTAGGGTAACATGTCTATGAAGGAATACTCTTTGAAGTTTACCCAGCTCTCTAAGTATGCTCTAAATATGGTTGCTGAGCCATGGGCTCGAATGAGCAAGTTCATTTCTGGTGTCTCACAGTTAGTGGTCAAAGAGTGCAGGATTACTATGCTTATTAGAGAAATGGATATCTATAGACTTATGGCTCATGCCTAACAGATAGAGGAAGAGGAGATATAAGAGAAAGAGAGAGAGACTAAAAGGGCAAGAACATGTAACTTTGAATATTCTTAATAGAGGTCGAGCAGTGGTAATCGCTCTCAGTTTCAGTAGAGGTATTCAGCTCTATCACCTTCTTTAGCTAGTGCTCTATCCCTTAGACCTAGTCATGATCACAAGAATAGGGAATCAGGGTCTAAGTCTTAAGGTAGTAGTACAAGCAGCCATACCTTTCCAGTATGTCCTAAGTGTGGTAAGAACCATCCAGGTGAGTGACTTGATAAAAAGGAGGGTTGTTTTGGATATGGTTAGATTAGTCACAGGTTGAAGAATTTTCCCTTAACTGGACGTGGAGTTGGGGGTAATAGGGCTCAGTATACTACTTAAATAGCCTATTCAGGTTGCCCAGCTCAGCAGGGTGCTTCTATCAATACAGGCGGTGATCAGCGCCATAACCATTTTTATACTTTATAGTCTCATTAAGATCAGGAGAGCTTTCCAGACGTAGTCACTAGTATGTTATGAGTTTTTCATATAAATGTGTATGCATTGTTAGATACAAGAGCCACACTTTTCTTCATGACTCCTTATATTGTAATAGATTTTGGTGTTAGTCCAAAAACCATTTCAGAACCCTTCTCAGTCTCTACTTCTATTAGTGACTCAGTTGTAGCCAAGTGGGTATACAAAAATTGCCCAGTCACTGTTTTTCGAAAAATCACCACAGTTGATCTAGTAGAGTTAGATATGACTGATTTTGATGTCATTCTTAACATGTATTGTTTGCATTCCAATTATGCCTCATTTGACTGCAAAACTAGAGTCGTTAAATTTTGGCTGTCAAATGAACCAGTCTTAGAATGGAAAGGTAGTACCTCAACACCTATACGTCAGTTTGTCTCTTACCTTAAGGCAACAAAGATGATCTCAAAGAGTTGTATCTATTATTTAGCATAAGTTAAGGATTGTAAGTTCAAAACCCTATCTCTTTAGTCAGTTTCAGTTGTAAATAAGTATCCAAAAGTATTTCCTGAAGATCTGCTCAGAGTCTCTCCAGAGCGAGAGATCTACTTTGGAATAGACCTTCTTTGAAATACCTAGCCTATCTCAATTCCTCCTTACATAATGGCTCCAACTAAACTTATGAAATTGAAGATCTATTGAAAGACCTCTTAGACAAAGATTTTATTAGACCCAAAATCTCTCTATAGGGTGCTCTAGTTCTTTTCATGTGTAAGAAAGATAGATCCCTCAAAATTTGCATCGATTACAGTCAGTTGAACAAACTCATAATCAAGAATAAGTATCCCATTCATAGGATTTATGACTTGTTCGACCAGCTTCAAGGTGATAGTTGCTTCTTAAAGATAGAACTCAAATCCAACTATCATCAGCTCAGAGTCAGAGAATGTGACATTCCAAAAATAGCCTTCAGAACTCGATATGTTCACTATGAATTTGTTGTTATGTATTTTAAACTAATGAATGTTCCTATAGCTTTTATGGACTTGATGAGCAAGGTGTTCAAACAGTATTGAACATGTTCGTCATTATCTTCATAGATGACATCCTTGTTTATTCTTGGAGTAAAGATGAACATCCAAACTATTTGAGGATTATTTTGCAGACTCTTAAAGATCGCTAATTATTCACCAAGTTCAATAAGTGTGAATTCTAGTTGAAGTCAGCAGCATTTTTTGTTCATATCATTTCCATTGAGGGTATTTAGGTTGATCTTCAAAAGATAGAAGTAGTTAGTAACTAGCCTAGACCTATATTTCCATCAGACATTAGGAGTTTCTTGGGCTAAGACAGTTACTACAGGTAGTTTATTAAAGTTTTTTCCTCTATTTTTCTCCTATGTCCAGATTGACTCAAAAGAAAGTCAAATTTTAGTGGTTCGATGCTTGTGAGAAAATCTTTTTAGAAGTTGAAAACTCGACTCACTTCTACTCCAGTTTTGACTCTACCAGAGGGTCCAGATGGGTTTATTGTTTATTGTGATGCTTCCAAAGTTAGACTTGAGAGTGTGTTGATACAGCACAGTAAAGTCATAGCTTATGTTTCTAGATATCTCAAAGTTCATGAGAAGAATTATTTAACTCATGATCTTAAGTTGGCAGCTATAGTTTTTACCTTACAGATTTGGAGGCACTATCTTTATGGAGTTCATGTGTATATGTTTACAGATCACAAAAGCCACCAGTATGTGTTCAGTCAGAAATATATAAATCTTCATCAGAAGAGATAGCTAGAGTTGTTGAAATATTATGACATGAGTATTTTCTACCATCGGGGTAAGACCAATGTAGTGGCTGATACTCTTAGTATACTTTTGATGGGTAGTGTTTCTTATGTGGAGGATGAAAAGAATGAGTTAGTTCCTAATCTTCATAGGCTTGCTAGATTGGGAGTTCGCCTTGTCGATTCAGCCGAAGGCAGTGTTATGGTATAGAATGGTTCAGAATCTTCATTAGCAGTTAAGGTAAAGGCAAAGTAGGATAGTGATCTATTTTAATTAAGTTTAAGAACGCAGTTCATAACCAGAAAGTGGAGGTTTTCTCCCAAGAGATAGATAGTGTGCTTCGTTGTCAGGGTCACCTATGTGTTTCAGATGTTGATGACTTAAGGCAGTGGATAATGACAAAAGCTCATAGTTCTCGATATTCTATTCACCCAGGTTCCACCAAGATTTTTCGTGATCTACGAAAAGTTAATTGGTGGAATAGCATGAAGAGGGATATCACAGAATTTGTAGCATAGTATGCGAATTGCCAGTAGGTTAAGGTTGAGCACTAGAGACCAAGGGTATGACTCAAAATATAAGTATTACTACTTGGAAGTGGGAAGAGATAAATATGGACTTTATTATAGGGTTACTTTGTATACACCGACAATATTATTCAATATCGATTATTGTAGATCGGATGACTAAGTCAGCACATTTCCTGCCAGTTAATACTAAAAATTTAGTCGAGGATCATGCTAGACTTTCCATTTGAGAGTTGTTCATATTTCATGGAGTTCCCTTGACTATCATCTCAAATAGGAGTACTAAGTTTACTTCACAGTCTTTTTAGAAGGGTCACAGTAACCAGGTTCATCTTAGCACAGCTTTTCACCTACAGATAGATGGTCAGGCAGAACAAACTATTCAGACCCTAGAGCATACATTGAGAGCTTGTGTAATCGACTATAATGGTAATTGGGATGATCACCTACCTCTTATTGAGTTTGCTTATAAAAATAATTTTCACTCCAGTATTCAGATGGTTTCATTTGAGGTATATATCTCCTATTGGATGGTTTGAGGATGGTAAAGCTACTTTTGATAGGGCCTGACTCAGTTTATGAGGCTATGGAAAAAGTTCAGCTAATTAGAGAAAGGTTGAAAACAGTTCAGAGTCGACAGAAATCATATGCAGATATGAGGAGAAGAGAGGTTGAGTTCATATTTATTGATTGGTTTTATTTGAAAATTTCACCCATTAAAGGGGTGATGTTGTTTGGCAAGAAAGAAAAGCTTAGTCTCTGATATGTTTGTCCTTATAGGATTCTGAAGCGAATTAGTAATATGGCCTATGAGTTAGATTTGCTACAAACTTAGCATCAGTGCATCCAGTTTTTCATGTGTCCTTATTGAAGAAGTGTATTGGTGATATAGACTTAGTTATGCCACTAGAGAGTATGGGTATGAAAGATAGTCTCTCTTATGAAGAGGTCCCAATTAAGATTCTTGACCGTAAGGTTTGTAAGTTGAGGAATAAAGAAGTCACTTCAGTGAAAGTCCTTTGGAGATATCAACTAGTTTAGGAAGATACTTGGGAAGTAGAAACAAATATGATAACCAAGTACCCTAACCTCTTTCCTTCCAATTTAGTTCCAGCTTGAGGTAATAGTTTTCTCTTTAGAAATCTTATCAGTCTTATGTCCCATCAGCTGGTCTTATGCTCTTAGCTTGCAAACAGGTTTTTCATGAGATTCAGTTCAGCTTCATTCTCAGTTAAATCAGTTACTATATCAAAAAAAAATCAGTTTTTAGAACTTTTTGTTGGGATTATAGATCTTTCCCTACCCTTTTCAGCTTAGTTATTCTTCATTTGAGGATGAATGTTCCCAAGAGGGAGATATTATAACACCCAAAAGTCTCTAAGATCAAATCTCAGACTTAGTATAGAAAACCAGTTGGAAACCAGTAGAAAGTTTAACTTTTTATTTGAGAACAAGTCATTGTACGAGCCGTATTGAGAGGCCACGAGTCATGGGCTGACTCATGGTAGGTAGTCTAGCCCATCCTAGTTCCCATTGATCATGACTCAGGCTATGAGTCGTGGTATGAGAGCATGAGTCGTTATGTCACTCATTTTGAGTAGTAGACCAAAAGTTTTGAAAGATGTAATTTTCATCCCAGTGGCAACGACTCGAGGGCACAAGTCGTTTGGTCAAAGTATGAGTCGTCAGGTGACTCATTTTTATGAGGAACTTGAGATTTTACATTTTTATTTAGAGGCTATGAGTTCCAGCCATGACTCATAACTACACCTTACAAGTCGTGAGGTGTCAAATCATACCCAGTCCAAAATTCCAACCCAAGGACCACGAGTCAGGGGATGACTCGTAGGTTCATGGTGCGAGTTGTACCCAGATCCATAACGACTATATCCAAGAAATCAGCTATATTTTAATAAGGGTGTTTTCATTTTTTTCCTCAATTCTAATCCTAAACTACGTCATTTTAAGGCTTATTAGGAGGAGGTTAAAAGGACTTAGGCATTTATTTTCCCCTCATTACTCTTAAACACTCAAAAAGAAAAAAAGTATTACGCTCCTTATTCCTTCAAGTCAGAAACTAGGGTTCTTCTCAAGGCTTCAAGAATTCAAGAGTCTTGCAAGAATTCTTCATCCAGGTATGTGAGAATTGAACAATGGATATCCTTGTGTCCCAAAGAAACTTAGCTTAAAACCTTGATTTCTCATACTATGATTCTAGGGTTCATATCAAGTTTATGAATTTTCTTTAAGTTTAGTACTCTCATGATGTTTACATTATATTAAATGCTTTTCCATGAGTTTGGTATCTTGCATGACTTAGAATTTCATGAATTGATACTTAGCATGATTTCAAGTAAAATTCATAGATTTCAGTTAAATATTCAAAGTATGTTTTTTTTCAGACTATTAAAGTTTTATTATGAATTAGCATGATCAAATTTAAGAACATAGATTTTCAGAATATTTTTAAAATATAAAGGCACATACCCAGTTATCAGAACATCATATTTTAAATGAGCTATCAGTATACAATTAATATTGGGAGTAGTACTTAGCACCGAGTTGGACTAGGGCCTTAGTTTCACCCAAAGTCCTAGAACTACGTGCCACCATAGGTATATTTAGCCCTCCCAATTTGGGTTCGATTTAGTAATCACACTATTTATGCCATTATACTCTGGCAAGGTATATTGGGTCCTCTCGATGGGCATATACATCAGACTCCACATTTAGCTCACATAGTTTATGTCTGTTAACAAACTCTCCCTTAGACTCAAACTCAATATACTTGTACATGACCCTCAGTTTAGTTTTACTTGTATTGTATTATGATTTTCAAATTTATCTTTCCATATCAGTATTTATACATATCATTATTGGGTCATTTTACTATAATTTGAGTTCAGTTTGTATTCAGTACAACTTATCAGTATTTTTAGCATTTTTAGTTTTAATTTATATCTTGGATATCTCACATTCTTAGTACATTTAAAGTACTAATCGCATACTCTCTTTTGCCCTGTATCATCTTATGATATAGGTTCTCAGTCTTAGTATCACGGTTAGCATGTTCCAATACCACATCAGCAGTTATCAGTGCTGAGTCCTTATTATCTGAGGACAAGGATTTTACTAGCTTATTTCAATATTTTTTTTAGAAATTTAGAGTTAGATGTGGGCTTGTCCCAGTAACTCATCAATTTTAGAGGCTTTTTAGACATAGAGTTATACTTTTAGCTTTCTAGATTCATTCAGTATTAGTGTTGATTCATACTTAGACTTATCTTAGATTGTTTCATATATGTATTCATCTTAAAATTAGTTTAGATTCCACAAAGTTATTCAATTGCTTCATTGTTATTAGTATTATGACATGCCATGGGTTAGCTTGGGGTCACTTGTGGCTCTAAGCACCATGTTATGTCCAGGGTGTAGACTCGGGTCGCATGAGACAGATATCTGAATGCTTGAGTCCTTCCACCAACCTTTTTGTTCCAGTCTTAGTAGGTATTCATGAAAATATCCTTTTGCTTTTATTTATTCTGACACTAGGTGTGTCCTTTGTTGAACAAGTCCAAGTCTCTTGTGATTTTTTTCTTATTGTTGCCAACTTAACTTAGGTTGAAAAATTCTGAGGGCGAAGTTTTACCTGATCTATCATCGCACTCTTATAGTCAACTGTCATCTTCATCAACTTATAGTAGTAGCTGAAGTTAATGTTATTGAGACTACAACTAGTAAGGAACAACCGATGTTTAAAATTACTAATGAACAACCGATCTACCATATCAGAGTGAGAAAAAGGAGTCTAAGTGCACGTCTTTCATCTTTTTCTATTATGCTGTCTTATTTAAACTCTTTAGCATTAGTTCTTAGTGTTTTTCGAGTATGAATAGTTATTATCCTATCATTTCAGGTATCTTGGCATTTAATCTGTCTAAGAACCAATCCTCTTCTTGATACACTGGTGATTCGACAAAGAGCTTTGTGACATTAGTGCTCGTGCAAAATATCTTTCAACCTTAGTCTTCGTGTTTGAGTACTCAAGTAACAAGTTTTGGATGGTTGATACATCATTCATGTGCTACAGAGTTGGTAATAGTTAACCTTCACTTTGATAGCACGTATTGCAAGAGCCCAGAGTTGTTAGACCAAGAAATTTATGTAGTTGTACTCTGTCCAAGTGACATCTGACTACTCCATTGAGGAGTCTCAGGAGTTTTGGCATTCATCATTGCAGGAACTAGTTTGCTCCCACCTCTAACTTCTGCCAAAGCATTAGCTTCTTAAGTGGAAGGAATCATCTTGATCCCTGTGGCTTGTTTCTTAATAGGCCTCTAATATTTCCAATAGTGCCCTTGATTAATTCAGGTAAGGGATGGCAGAGATGGGTTTCTCTCTCAATACATGGTCACAAAGACTTTCATAGACTCATTTCTCTTTGGAGTCATCGAGGCTCATCTACTCATCCATTAGTTTTCTGGGTAAGGGTCAATTTATGTCTTATTCTAATTCCCATTATCATTATCTTCTTTATCCTCACTCTATTCCTAGCCCTTATCCTTGAGGGTGTTTCAGCCTTACATGTCCATAGATTTTGTCAGTTATGGAAAATTAATGGGCAGAGGGATATCACATTGGGAATCACCAGAAGTTTTCCATGTTAAGTACCAAATATGATAGAATCTTTCCAGTGGACATACCTTGATAATTCAGCGAGAATTTAGAACAATATATCAAAATAACACCACAGCTACTTATCACACAGCCGATGCCAAACTGTTTGCTATAAAATGTCATTTTGGTTGACAGAAAAATTTGTAAAGAAAGGTTAAAGGAAAGTGGTCTAAGAACGGTCAAGTTCACTTTCTTAGGGGACTGAAATACCAAGGTGGTGGATCAATACAAGAATATAATATGCTAAAAGAAAAAGAAAAATACAAGTGAGGAGAAGATATAGAGCCTTCTCCAATAGAAATCTCAATGGAAGAAGATAAAAGGACTCATGTATTGGTCTATAGGATTTTCTGATGTCTTCTATTCTCTTCTTAGAGGCTTCTTCTATAGGCCAAAAAAATTTAACCATAATTTCAATTTGAAAAGATTACATTCTTACAATTGATAAGGCTACTTAGTATCACGTAATTACATTCTGATGTTTCACCTAGAAATAATTGGGGGAAGGTTGACGTAAGGATCGATATTGATTATTGATCTCCCCAAGAGTTATTATGAGGGTTTTCAAATATAAGATTAACTCCCTCAGGGAAAACTCATATAGAATGTTAGGTCATGAGACAACTTTATATGGGTAGATGTTGAAGCACCTCAGGTCACCTTGGGAACAAATCTTCCTAATTTCCCTAAGTTTTAACAAGTATTCCTCAATCTTGATTTTACCATGTGTCATGGTAGAGTTTATTCTTTTTCTAGATGTGATTTTACTTCCAAATATATAGTATCCCACTTTTTGGATACCTAATACAATTCATCAAGGAAGTGGAATATTCATCATGTCATTTTTGGAGATGAAGATGACCGATTGTTATAGTGTATAAAGGTTAATTAGTTTCATCGCACTTAGATTATCCTTCCATATATTTTTTTAGCTTGGGCATTCACGTAATTTGAACATTGTTGCCATTGTGAATGCTTCTAACAAATCATCATGTATTTATTCACTCATTACAAACTTTGATGGGAACTACCCATCTGAGAAAAAAAAAACTCGGCCAAAGAAAAAAGTACAACATGTGCCTTTGTCTTTTACTACTTTAGAATTGAAAGACAGTAGCCTGTTGTCTTAAGGTATATATCTCAAGTCCTTTAATACAATGTGCTTCCAATCGTTCCATGTCTTTTGGTGTTCCTGCATTTAGAAATGCTTAGCCAAAATAAAAAAGGACTTTACTTGATCAGGTGGGAACATGTGATCCTACCTAGCCACCAAATCAAGGAGAACCTTTTCATCACTCATAAGGTGATGTTTGTTTCCTAATAACTACAAAAGATATCCTCATGGATACTTAGTTTGATTTTTACTTCCTCAATTATTTATTTTATGACCCCCTACCCAGAGTCTAGCTCATAGTTCGATCTGGATGTGTGTGGATCTATGTCTATCTTGCCGATTGGGGGGAATCCCTTGATTCATTTGAGTAAGGTTAGGGTTTAACATTTGGGCTCATATAAGGGGAAATACTATATCGTAATGGTCATCCACCTCAACCTTCATTCAAAATAATTTTCATTTTGCGAATGATCTAGGTTAACCATTAAAACCCTAAGGAGAACACTTAATCATAAGGACTAGTTTTCATGATCCCTTTTTGAACTATGTTCTATTTAGAGTGGTCAAGAAATGTACTCCTATTTTGTAAGAATGCTTTCTGGAAAACCATTTGAGGTGAGTTCTACTTCATGGCCTTTTTCTTGAGGCCAAGTTCTTGACCAAATTCGAGTACCCCATTTCTTTGTAAAAAAAGACCCTTCATTTTGTTATGATGCTTTCAAAAAGGACATCTCAACTCCCTTTTTAGGCATGAGGTTTGTTGAACATCTTATGATAGAAGCCCAAAATCCATATCATTTAACAATACCATTTACGATTTGAGTTCAGAGGCTATGTTGTTTAGTGGGAATTTTTATGATTCGAGTACAGAGACTACATCATGTAAGTTGGGAGATATTGATTTGTTTAAGTTTGGGGACTTGTTAGGAACTAAGACAGATTAGAGAATCCCAAAAACTGCATGGAATTTATTTATAAATAGGGAAAAAAGGCCTAGTAATACATGAAATTGTGCAAACAGCCCTAGCAATACATGAAGTGGGGCAAACTACCCTAGTAATACATGAAGTGGGGAAACTACCCTTAGTAATACATGAAGTAGTGCAAATGACCCTATTGATTAATCCTAGATTGTGGGGTTAGTCCCAGCTTCTGGGCATGTGAAATGTATTTTTGGATGACTGAGTCCTTACACAATCCTTCTTACTCTAAGTTTTGGTGGGTGCTCATGACTATATCCTTTTTGCTCTATTTATTCTGACACCGGGTGTGTTGTTTGTTAAGACAGTCCATGTCTTATGCATTTTTTTCTTATTTTCGCCAAATTAGCATAGTTTTAAAAATTCCTTGGGTGAAGGTTTACCTGATCCCCAATCATCACGCTCTTGTAATCAACCACCATCTTCATCAACTAATAGAAGTATCCAAAGTGATATTATTGAGGCTACAACAAGTAAGGACCTATCGATGTTTAAAATTACTACGATGAACAATCGATCCACCATATCATAGCAAACAAAAGAGTCCCAGTGTGCGCCCATCATCTCTTAATCTTATGCTAGCTAGTTTAAACAACTCAACATTTGGACTCAACATTATTTAAGTATGAACAAATTTTGTCCTATCATTTTGGATAGCTCGGTATCAACTCTATTGATGACCTGGTCCTCTCTTTGACACCCGAGTGATCCAATAAGTACATTTGTGAATTGACGTCAGTTTTCAATCATTATATCGTTCAACCTCAATTGCATATTTTTTACCTAGGTAATAAGGTCTGAAGGGCTAACACATGTTTGTGTGCCATAGAGTTGGAATTTATTAACATTTGCTCTAACAATGCATATTTACAAGAGAGAGTGTCATTGAATGAGAGTAGAGCATGGTTCGATCAAGTACTTGTCACAGTTGTACTTTTTCTATGTGACATCCGACTACTTTGATTGGGAATGCTCGGTAGATTTTTGGAATTTATCATTCGAAACTAGTTTGCTCCCACTTCCAACATATACCAAAGCCCTCTTGGGATATTTCAAATAATCCCCCTAATTAGTTAAAGTAAGGGACAATGGAGATAGGACTCTCTCTCTCTCTCTCTCTTAATACATGGCCACAGGGACTTTTTTAGACTTATTTCTAATTTGAATCATCGAGGCTCGTCGCCTCATCTAGTTAGTTTTAGGGTGACGTTTGGGTTGATCTCTCATTCTTGTTTTCGTTCTTTTCCTCATCCTATCTCTTGGATTAGTTCTCATCCTTGAGGGTGTTTCGGCCCTTACATGTCAATAGGTTCAGTCAATTGTGGAAAATTTATGGGCAGAGGGATATCATATTTAGAATCGGCTTAAGTTTTTGGTGTTAAGTCCCAAATATGGTAGAATCTTTCTAGTGGAGATGCATTGGTTACTCAGCTGGGAGTTCTAACAATTAATCAAAATAACACCATAGTTGTCTATCCCACAGACGACGTCAAACTACTTATCCAAAAAATCATCATCTAGGTTAACATTAAAATTGATAAAAAGGGATTAAAGGCAGGTGAGTTAAGGTTGGTCAAGTTCATTTCTTTAGGGCTTAAAGACCAAGATGGTGGATCAATAAAAGAATCTAATCTTCTAAAAGGAAAAAAAAAATACAAATGAGGAGAATATATAAGCCTTCTTGCATGGAAATCTCGAGGGAAGAAGACAAAAGGACTAATGTATTACTGTCTAGGATTCTCTAATGTCTTCCACTCTTCTAGGATGCTTATTTTGTAGGCCAGAAAAGTCAAACCATCGTTTTGGTATGAAATTACTGCGCATTTAGTACTGAAAGGCTACCTAGTAATACGTGCCTACATTTCGCCTGAAATTGATTAGAGGAAGGTTGGTGAAAGGGTACAGGATCAATATTGAGTTGTTGTCATCCTCGAGAGTCATTATGAGGGTGTCCAGGTGTAAGATGGCCTCTCCGGGGGAAAGGTCCTATAGGATGCCCGATCACGAGACAGCTCTCTATGGGCAGATGTTGAAACACCTCAGGTCACATCAGGAACGATTCTTCCTAATTTTCCCATGTTATAACAAATATTTCCTTGGTCTTTGAATTTACCACATGACACGGTTCGATTCATTTTTTTTTCAAGATGTGATGTTTTGCTCATACACCAACCATATCCTTGAAAATTTGAGTGTGATCTATGTGATATACATTGTTAGAGTGGTGTTTTTCATGTCAATTAGTTGTGTATTTTTGTTTCAAACTACTCCAAATTACCTCCAATTTTATATTATTTCGTCCAAAAGGCATGTATTTCTAATGAATTCCAACCACATTCACTTGAAAAATAACTACTAAAGTATTTTAGAATTTGGATTGAAGCTTCAAATAAGCTTTAATGGTGAGATTACAATATAGGATGATGATGAAAATTGTTATTAACTGTTTCAGATGCTTGTGTATTAAATTTAAATAAATTAAAAATAAGAGGAGAGCAGTATCCAAGATCAATGATTCAACTTTTGAAGTTGTATTTTGTATATGCATATTTATAAACAAAGTTGGTTGCCATTAGAGGTGAAGCCAAAATTAAGAGTTTATTTAATCCAAAAAAAAAAAAAAGATTTAGAGTTTATGGGTTCGGAATTCTAGTTTTTTAAAGTTACTGGATTTTAAATTTATAATTTGTACATATTCAATAAAGTTTTTATTACAAATACAGAGTTTGTATCAAAGCTAATGGGTACAACCGAACCCACAATCAATGAGCTAGCTCTGTCCTTGTTACCATGCCAATACTTGAAAAGTTGACTACATGATTGCCAACATATTTTTGAAGCAGAACTTCCATTGTCTTAAAATACCTGTGATATTTCACTTTTTGAGAGTCAAGTTATTTCAATTTTGATCAATATTGTAAGATATATTTATTCTCATGTTGATATGAGAATATTTTTATTTTAATATTTTTGATATATTTTTTGAATATCTAAATTTTAATTTTAAATATTAAATTACTCTAATTCACTTTTGTAGGAAATTTGGATCCACTCATAAGGAGTGCTTTAAGGCCCATTAAAAAGAAAAAGGTCCATTAGGATAATTACAGTTAACCCTGATATTTTTTATATAAATAAAGTTATTGTGTATAATTAAGAATACTGGAACATAATATTATTCCAGGATCTTCTCTCTCAAAATCAAACTAGGGTTTAGAATGTAATATATCAGGTTGATCCTACATATCGTGACAACCACGCCACCGACTAATGATTTCAATTGCAATTCATCCAAGTCTTCTGCTTTCACTACACGAAGAACATATAAGTTCTCGTTTTATGATTTATGTGATATCTAATTACTTTAGGTTAATGTACTGTGTGTAATCTTACAAATTTAACACCAAAGAATAATAAAATTGACTCTTACAAAGAGAAAAGTGATAATCATTTGTAAAATAGGCAAAAGTATATTTATCTTATTTTTCATGTTTTATTATACGTATATAAAAGTTAAACTCCTTACCGAATGGTAATCAATTGAATGACAACAAGTATAGTAATAGGTCATCATAATACTCATATAAGTTGATTAGTTGTATTCATTGTATTTCAACATAATATTCATTTCTATTTTTATTCGCTTAATACATGATCAGTCCCTTAAATTTGCAAGGATAATATATTTAGTCATCGAAATTAAGTCTTGTTTTGATTGAATCTTTCAACTCCTAACATAGTGTTTCAAGTCTACACTTTCGGTTCAAATTTTAATTTATTATCGTGTGTTCTCATTTATCTATTAGACAGTTAAGTTAACCACATAAAATATGTCATTTCCTTTAATTATATGCATTTGTCTTAGTAGATCAAAAAACCCCATGCATTTTCTACTTGAGGTTGTCACAACCCACATCAGTTTCATCCTTTTAAGGTATTTAGGCCGAGTCATTAGATTTTAAGCTCACACAATCTCCTTATCATCATCTATATTCACATAATTCACATTACAATCCATCATGGAGTCATATAAATACAAAACAACCATCAAGGGATTCATACATTAACATATCAATCTACAATTAGATCTTTATTACAGTAATTCCATATTTTTATCCATCCAAACGCCATGCCCACAGGCCTATTCATGATTTCCCGTCAAATCTATAATATGTATATGGTTAGTAACTACAGTCTACTACTCATAAATCATAACCTACCTCAACTGAAGATCTTGGAACAAGCAAGCCACACCACGGATGTTCTTTCCCCTCCTTCATGCCTCAAAATGCTCAATCATCTAATAAACAAGTAGTTATAAGAGTAATTAATCAATTACTCTTCAAATACCTTAAAAAGGGTAAAACTAATATGGGTCGTAACAGTTGGTATCAGAGTAGCGGTCTCATAAGTACAAGAGAAAATATTGAGCAGAGTCTTACGGATTGGTGTGTAGACGTCCACATTAAATCCTCAAAGAGCTCTGAGGCATCTAAGAGTGATTCTTTTTCTTCTTTCTTATCATTCTATCTTGGTTGTTGGCTATCTGGATTGGGCCTAATTAGTAGCTAGTCGATTCTAATTGGTATCTCTAAAACCACAATTGGAATCTAGTCAATTTCAATTTGTATCTTGATGAATTTGCAATTGAAACCCAGTTGTTTCCAATTGGTATTTGTCCATAAGAGCTAAGACTTACTATTGTCGTGTGAATTATGATGAAATTTCTTGGTTGTAACTTTATTTAGTTTATTATATGATTTGATTGCGATTGTTGCTTGGCTTGAATATAGTAACTATTTGTTGATTTATAATATTCATTGTAGTTAAGGGTGTCACTCGATCGACGGGCTATTAGGTACCCTCAGTGATTACTAAGATGATTTCGTATTGAAGGAGACTAGGTTGGTAAAAGAACGTAAGTTATGGTTAAATTGTAGTAGACCTTGGATTAGTTTACATGTATAGATTATAAGTTGATGGGAGATATCATGCTTAGGACTATGGGCACGGAGTTTGATTGGATAAACAATATGAGAAAGGCGGATGGGAACTTAATCTTACTATTTAGTGTGTGCAATACAATTATTGTTGAATAGTTAGCGATTTAGTGATAATACTTATGGCTACCTTGCAACTATGAAAGTTGAGTAATGATAGAATCAATAAAGAGTAATGAAAACGAGTATGTAATGGTGAGAGAGGGGTAACTGTCTTATGAGCGATGCGTAATCGGCTTATTGGTGTAGTAAGGCCTTGGAGTAAATATTAGATGAGTAAGGTAATATAGTGGTTGATAAGAGAAGTTAAGGTCGTAATCCGAGAAGTTTAGGGTAAGGGTTTTCAAGTACTAGAGATGGGTTGAGTAAAGTACAAAATTGTAGTAAGAAACAGTAGTGATGCGTAGGTTGTAGTAGTTGATATTTAGTAAAGGAGGTTGTTCGTAGTTAAGTGATGAACCTTGAATTGACTAAGTGTCTAGATAAATTGTGTTATGGTATATTTGGTGCACTTTTTCATATTATTGATTGATATTGGTTGATATGTTCACACTTGATGATATTCATAGGGTTGGGTACTACGTCGGTACGTATTTCTTATAGCTTGATCTTTGAAGGATCAAATACCCGCCGCTATGGTATATGGACTGAGTTCGTCCATAATTATTGGGTATATAAGACCTCTTAGTATGTGTGTACACTTTTGATGATCGGATTGATGGTCATAATGCATTTGTCTCATATCGTTCATTCATTGATTGTATGGTTGCTTGTATAAGTGTTGTGTTAAATAGAGTAGCTTAGGACTACGTGTGAGATAACTAGATGAATGGAACTTGGTATGCTACACTTGTGATAATTAGACGGTCATAGGATCTCCCTTACTTGAGGATAATAACTATTGTGAAATTGCCTAGGATATGTGTTGATATTCTTGTGTGGCTACTCTAGATGTATTAGAGATCAAATCAGGAGATGGAGGTAATAAAAGGAGACTAGAAGGGTTGTCGAAGGTAATTAGAAAAAAAAAAGTTGATGTTGTAAGAATAGGTAGATGGTTGTTATGGAATTCCATAACTGTAGCACTAATAGGTAATAGAGTAGGTGAATTAAGAAATAAGGTTAATCAGAAGCAGTTCAAGGTGAGGGTCAAACGTTGCAAATAAGTTGAAGTGTTAAATACAAGATTCCATGTATAGTTCCTTGACCTTCTATATGTTGTTTTATGTTTTCTAATCCTGGTCTGCCGATAATGTCGATCAGTACGTGTGGTTATACTGATACCACTCTTGATATATCCCTTTTTGGAATATAGATATGTTACATGATCTGTTGTGGTTTCTCATTTAATGCGACAAGTATTCACTAGAAGCTTCTGCTCATCTTATTCCTATTGTGGGAGTTGTGTCCTTGGTTGTCTGCAATATTTTAGAGCTCTTGTACATACCTAGACTAGATCTTGGGTAGTGTGTATTGTTGATAACCGTAAAGGATTTGTTACTGAACGTAGATTTGTTTAACCACATTGGATTACTGCTTAAAAGTATTATGTTTTATTTTTCGCATATCTGGTTGGGTGGTAAAGGTTCTCCTACCTATTTAGATTAGAGTAGGTGCCCACACGATCCCATAATTTGGGTCGTGATAGGTTGATGCGTATGATTAAAGGAGATGACATATTTTATAAGGTTAACTTAACTACCTAATAGACAAATGAGAGAAAAGAAAGGGCAACTCGGTGCACTAAAGCTCCCGCTATGAGCAGGGTCCAGGGAAGTGTCCGACCACAAGGGTCTATTGTGCACAACCTTACCTTGCATGTCTGGCAGAAGTTGTTTCCATGACTTTAACCCGTGATTTCCTGGTCACCTGACAACAACTTTACCAGTTACTCCAAGGCTCCTCTTCAAATGAGAACACCCGAAAAATAAATCAAAAATTGAATCGAAAGTGTCTAATTGAACATTTTATTAAGAGTTGAAATGTAATATGACATAATTGTAGTGTCTAAATAAAATATTATGGCAAGTTTAAGGGGTTAGCTATGAATGGAGGGAGTAAGTTATTTCTATTCTTTCACCCTTTTTGAACTTTGTTGCACTTCCTTCGTTCCTAAAAATTTGTTGCATTTTTTATTTGCACACCCCTTAAAAAACTATCTATTTTTATCATCATGCCCTTATTTAATTTTTTTAATCATCTCTCTTTAGTCTTCCTGAATTAATGTAAAGTGTGATCTCTCTTTAATAGATGAAAAATGTGCTAAGAGTAAAATGAGAAAAATATACTCAATTATGTCTTGATTTTCTAAAATAACAAGTATTGTGGAATATTTATTTTTAGTAAGAATAATAAGTATTTCCTCTGTTCACTTTTAAATGTCACATTTTAACTTGACACACTCATTAATAAAATTAATATTAACATGATTATTTTACCATATTGTCCCTATTAATTGATGTTTTGTATTATATTTTAAAAATAGTTTGAAGAATAAACAATTAATGTTAAGGAAAAACAAAAAATATTAGTTTGACTTTTCTTGATATATCAAAAGTTCAAATAAAAAAGAAAATTCATTTTACAAATAAGTAATTAGTAAAAATGAATGTAGGGGGTATTTAGGAAGGAAGTGGGTAATAAATAATGCCAACTGTTCCCAAGAAAATCAAAAGACAAGGATACTTTGGAGAAATCTGATGGTGAGTCAAATTTATAATTGGTCTTTTTCAATTTGTGTACTCATATAACAAGTTGATAATTCTTTCTTTTCTAATAATCCGGCTTTTGAGTTGTCAGCTCGGCTTCCGTCAAGCCAATATTCTCATATACATAAAAGAAGAAAGAAACAGAGAATCTGAAACTAAAGTTTGATCAGCACAAGCCATTTAAAGGAGAGTGAGAAGTTTATTATTTGAAATGGGCTCAAACTCAATGGAGCCAATATCAGAAGTAATGAGAAAATTTGGAGATGAAAAAAGCACATTGCTTGATGAATACGAAAGGATCACTTTTGAAATACAATTGAACCAAGCTATTCTTGCTAGGAGTTTATCTGAGCCTGGCCGGAGGAGTACTACTACTACTGCTATTTCCCAATTAGCACCACCACCACTAATGGCTGCCGGAGAGACGGCGCAAGGGCGATGCTGCCGCGGCCAACATCGCCGCCGTGGTTACGGGTTCCAAAAGGTGATGAAAAAGTTTCTCAAACCAATTCTTGGTAAAATCAAAGGAGATAATAATAATAGGAACATAGAAACTCCAAAGGACCCCAGATTTTGGAACAAGTTCAGTAGATCCTTACGGCTTTAACTAATTTTCATATAGTTATTTCATTTTTTATTGTGCTAAATCTTATTGCTATATACCTTTGCACTTTACAGCAAAGTTTAGTAAAAGAAGAAGAATATTTCAGCTTCTTTTTCCTTGTTGGCAAAATTTCGAGATTTGGTGGTGATGGGAAATTAAAGAACCAAAATTATGACCATCATCATTTGCTTGTCCAAATTCTCCATGACAATGTTGAAAAATACTGTAGTATGTAGTAACAAAAATCAATAAATAAGTCTCAATTATTCGAAATCAGTGTGCAACTAGTATATGATTTTTGTTTGTATTCATCCGCACTTTCTACAAGTCTACTTCATTGTGAATACTAGATTTTGCATTTTTAAGACAAGGAAGAATACATAAGCGGTCCTCTGAATTTGTTCGATTTTTTCACTTAAACACCTAAAGTAACAGTTATATCTATTGAATACCTTAACTATATTCAAACTGTGCCAATTGAACACAAATTACACAATATGAGATCAAGGTTTAGTACGTGAAAATCAATTGCCTTGATATGAAAAATATAACCAATAATAAAAATACACCTCATCAAAGAAGAAAAAGTCAAAATTATGTCTTCTTCTTCCTCCTAAGAAGCCTTCATCTCTTTTCACCATTAAAGCACCAAAAGGCAAGAGCTAATACCAGATATGCTCAGCTTCTTTTTTCTTCCTCTTCTTCTTCTTACATTCGCCCTATTCATTTATGGCTGAAACTTTGAGCTTTTTGGAGAAATTGAAAAGTGGGGTTTTGGAATTTGATGAGAAAAGATTGTTACCTCATTTTCTATTGCTTGTTAATGCGCCCACTAAGAATGATTCTTGAATTAATTTTTTTTGCTTAGAAATCATTTAAAAATGATTAATTAATTTGTTCATGAGTGAAAAAAAAAAATCCTGGGTTCAATTTACCAGATATTTGAAGGGAAAATTGAGAGAAAAATCATCAAAAAGATTGAATTTTGAACTGAAAATTGAAAATAAAATCAGTAACATGGCAGACTTTGAACAAAAATTAAAAGAAAAATTGGGAAAGATTTTATGATTTGGGGGGAAATGATTTTTTGGGGTTTATTTTTCCACGGTTTTCGATTTGTCTTTTCTAAGAGGAAATGCGATAGCAGTGGAATTTAGTTGTCACCTTAATGTGGTTGAATGAATAGCAGCAATGACATAGGTATGATGGTGGAATGAGTGGACATGGCATAGCTTGATGGAGAAAAAATAAAAAATTAAAAAAAAAATAGATTATGGCTTTTCACTCTCCTAGAGGAGAGTGTATTGCACATGCTACGTCATATCAGCAATATTTGTCTATGAGATACAATTTGATTTAAATTTAAGTGTTCAATAGGAACAAGACATTATTAAGGTGCTAATACGGAAAAATCGTACAAATTTAGGGGGACGCTTATGTATTTTGCTCTAAGACGAATTAGAAGCTTTTGTAAAATAAAAGATCTTTTAAATCTTACTTTTACTTTCTAGACGAACACAATGCTAGCTTAATCAAGGCAAGTAAAACATCTGTTTTAGGCCTCAAGAATTTGATACTTTAAAATTATTACTTCATTCGTTCTAATTTATGTGAAGATATTTTATTTGATATAAAATTTTAAAAATAAAGAAAGACTTTTGAAATTCATGATATTAGATAAATTATAAATATTTGTGTAAATATAAATCAACTCGAGTTAAAATGAGTATTTTCAAAGGGAAAGAGTGTCAAACCGAAGGAATATTATTATCTATAATATCAAATTCTTTAAAAATTAAATTTTATGAAAAACACACAGGGAATAAAATTCTTTAAACCATTTTGAGATAGTTTTATCAAATTCAACTCATGAATAGCGAAAGAATTGATTTAATTTGGAACAAGATTTTATTTTCTAGAACCTTCCGTACAAGATAGATAGCAATTTCTTGTAGTATCATTAGGGGTTTACATAGGTCGAATTGGTTTGATTTTTTTACTAAAAAAAAAAATTAAACAAATCATGTCAGTTTATTAAATCTATAAATCAAATCAAATCAACATAAAATTGATTTTTTCGGTTTAGGTTTTAGTCAGTTTTTTTGATTTTTTCGGCTTTTCGATTTTTCTCGATTTTTTTTATAATCTTTAGTTTTTACAATTATATTGTGATTGTAGACAAGATCAAGTATGTTTTCACTTATGTGCTAGTGGAAAATCACAATTATTGAAAACGAGGAGTGGAAATGAGGAGCGGAGAATTCTCCGAAAACTAAAAAGTAAGATGAAAAGTGATTGAAGAGTGAAAAGTTTTAGGTTTTAAGTTTATATTGAGCTTCGGAGCATTTAGTTATCAATTAATGGATAAATATTATAACTTAAAGTCCCAAATCTGAATATATATCTACATCTACTTTCTAAATATTAAAAATAATAAAATTAATTTAAAAAGTATTTAGAAAATAGATTATAATTAATATTTTTTATGTATAAAAAGTTAAAATATATATATATATATATATTATGTTTGTTTGGTTTGAGTTCGGTTTGACTTTCTTTGGTTAATACCAAATCAAATCAAAAATGGTCGGATTTTTTTTCTAACGTCAAACCAATCAAACCAAACCACAAGTCGGGTTTTTTCTGGGTTTGATTTGGTTCATCAATTTGATTTGACTTGGGGGTTTGATCTGTACACCCCTAAGTATCACAAGACCATAAATTTCCTCCATTGCATTTTGTTTAACCCCTTTACTAGAAATTTGTTATTTCAATTTATTTATCTAATTTATAAAATTAAGAGAAATTTATTATTTTTTTAATATTATTTTTTTCATTTAATAACTATATAAAGTATTAATATCTCAATTTAAAATTTTAAAATATAATTAATAAAATTAATTTAGTAAAATAAGATTCAAATAAATGTTTTTTAAAGAATGCGGGGAAAGTAAAATGAAAACGAAACGAAGGGAGTAATAATTTGTTGTCGCTGTCCCAAACGAAGAGATTATTTCACATTCGATGAATTTGTATTACTCCCTCCTCAGTTTAAAAAAAAAATGAACTACTTTTTTTTACTCCATTTCAAAAAGTATAATTTTTTTTTTTTTTAGAAATACTTTAATTTTAACTTTTCACATGGCATATTTAACACCATAAGATTCAAGGGCATTTTGATACATTAGCTATAACTTTAATTTAGGACCACAAGATTCAAAAATCTTCTTTATTTTTTTAAATTTCATACCAAGTCAAACTAGATCATTCTTTTTTAACCGGATGGGATATTTATTTAGAAAATACGTATAAATAAAAAATATTCGTTGATAACTATAAAAAGTGAAAGTCTTGGACATTCCTCCTCACTGGCTGTACCAACTCTGTTCGAAGTAATCAAGTCTTTGCCATTGCTAAACTGCTATGCCTTGTTCAGTTCTTTCCCCTAGTCAGCAACACTTGGTTTTCTCTATTACGCCTCTACTCTCCACTTTTCAAAAGATTACACCCAAAGCCTTGCATACAAACAATCAGATTCACTTTGCTCACAATCAGTCCTTGACCAAACAAAGTTGCACTCTTTTTATTGATGAGGATACTATTAATTCCTGGTGGAAAGTTAGAGTTGTCAGAGCCTTACCCACTTCAGAAAATGGTGGGTTTCAAACCATATCTGATTTCAATCATGCACTTACATCTTTAGTTTTAGCAGATGAGTTTGAGCTAGCCATTAAACTGAGCTCATCATCTAATGCATTGACACCCAATGAATACCCATACTCAATTTGGATCAGTTTGTACTGCAAAAGAGATGACCCTGAAACAGCCAAATCCATTTTAGCTCACATGTTGGAAAATGGGTTTCAACCCAAAGTTGCCACTTTTACTACTCTGATCAATTCTTTCTGCAAAGCTGGAAAATTACAACAAGCCTATGAGATTTTTGAAGTTATGGGTCAAATTGGATGTGAACCCACAATTCATACTTACAATTGCTTGCTTAAAGGTCTGTGCTTTCTTGGTAGAGTAGAAGAAGCCTATGAGTTGCTTTTGAATGTCAAGAAATCTAAGAAAAAACCTGATCTTTATACTTATACTGCTGTTATGGATGGTTTCTGTAAAGTGGGTAGGTCCAATGAAGCATTGGAATTGCTTGAGGAAGCTCTGGAAATGGGGCTGACCCCTCATGTGGTTACGTACAATACTCTGTTTAATGGGTATTTCAAAGAAGGCAGGCCTTTAGATGGGATTGGTTTGTTGAGGAAAATGAACGAGGAAAATTGTGTGCCTGATCATATCACTTACAGCACGCTGTTGCATGGGTTGTTGAAATGGGGAGAAATTGGAGCTGCTTTATCCATTTACAAGGAAATGTTAAAACTTGAATTTGGGGTGGATGGGAGGATGATGAATTCCTTGTTGAGAGGGTTATGCAGGCAATCTAGGAAAAAGAAAGAGCTCTTAGAAGATGCACATCATGTGTTTGTAAAAATGCAGAGTCGAAGACTGGTGATAGACCCTGTTGGTTATGAGTTGGTTATTGAAGCTCTTTGTAGTGCTAAGAAGTTGGATAGAGCTCTGGAGAATTTGTATGATACTGTTAGAGTTGGGTATTCTCCCAAGGCATACACCTTCTCTAATCTTATTCGAGTACTTTGCCTGGAGGGAAAAGTTGACAAGGCATTATTAGTTTTTGTTCTTATGCTGAAAGATGGAAAATCTCCCACTAAAGTTCCATTTAACTTGTTAATCAATGAGCTGAATCAACAAGGAATGCTATTGAATGCTCGTTACTTGTATGGTGTAGCATTGAAATATGGGGTGGTGCCAAGAAATAAACCTGAGCTGTACTTGCCTGGAGATGAGGTTTTCAACTGGGAAAATTTATAGATTTTGTCTTCAGTATGAGCTTTTTCATGAATGAAACTGATCTGGATAGATTCAGAGGATTCATATTATCAACTTGAACCATGTTTGAAGTGAGGCTTAGTTCATTTTGATGGCAAGCTTTGTTGTAAAGAGGATTCTAGTGTATGTATACGATAGCATAGGAAAATTGCTGTAATTACTGTCCCATCTACTGAAAATTAAAATGTATAGCTTGCTCACCTTGTTAATGGTCCTGTTTTTTGCCAAATTTTAGGTACATGCTTCTACATTTACCACGGGTACCAGCTTATCTGGCATAAAACGTTAACTGATTTTTGCTCTTTCTTTCTAGTAGCAAAGCTTGCACCAGCCTTTCCAAGCAGGTAAACATCTCTTTTTTATGCCAATCGCAAAATTCTTGTTAAATACCCTTCGCATCCAAATTACACTCTTCTACAGCACTGAAGTAAGACACCCGTCTTATGCAAATTAAATTCTTTTACAGCAAGGGACTTTTCCATATTTCTTTTTCCTTTTTCCATTTCTTTTCCAGGCAGCGGTAGGATGCAAACAAGAAGAACAATATAAGGCAATATCAACATCTCCCTCAGGATCTCGATTAGGGAACACTACTCAAACCAAATGGATACCATATTTACAAAATGGTATTCCCCACATCTTCTTCCATGAGAAAAGGGAAGGTGGAAAACCACATGCTTATCTTCTATATCTTTTCATGTAAATCACCTGTCAAAAAGGGAAGGCCCCAAAAAGAAAAAAGCAATTTGGGAAAAAAAAAAAATGCTCTACAGACGGATCAAAATCCCTCGACACTAGACCTCCGAACCGATCACGATGATGGCCTCCGGCTTTCCAATCGATCAAAGTCCTCCATGGAGAGGGTGGAGGAACATGAAGGTAGAGACAACAGTGGAGCAGCTGTCCTTGTGGGAGAAATAGATGGAGGGTGGGTTGGTGGTGAAGGGGAGAAGCTCAATCTTGGTGCTGGGGTAATAATTCCATTTAGGCTCGGAGACTTTGACATTTGTTTTACACCAACTGCCCCTGGCTCCTGAAGAGGAAACCTGGAAGGGTACTTCATCACTTGTACAGTCTTAAGTTGCTCCACTACAGTTCTCATGGTGGGCCTTTCAGATGGATCCTTTTGCAGACATCTTTGAGCAATATCAGCCACTGTCCTTGCTGCTTTGGCAGGGAACCGGCCTTTTAACTGAGGGTCCATGATTAGCGATAATCTACAGTCATCAGCTAGGAAAGGCCTGCTCCACTTCACTAAATTCCTCTCTTCCTTTGGATGCCGACTGTCTAAATTTTTCCGGCCAATCAGCAGCTCAAGAAGAACAATCCCAAAACTCCAAACATTGCTCTTTGGAGTTACCAATCCTCGCTCCAGAGTCTCCTCAGAGAGATTTGCCAGGGCCTGAAAAACTCAAGCTTATTAATAAGAAAGTTTTAGGATCTTTGAAGAGGTCACAAAGTGTTTCAAGGAAAACTCATGCTAAAATGCCAATTAGACCTAGCGAGAGGCACAAACACCTTTTTTTTCTTTCAAAATTTCACAAAGATGAAATATTTCTCGAACAAATACTAGTTAGGAGTTTGGAAAATATATGGTTGAATTTGAAAAAAAAAAAAAAAAAAAAGTGATTGAAGTTAACATTGAAAAAAGAAGAGTATTTGGAAGTTGAAGTCATGATTAATCATGAATTTCACTTAGAAAAAAAGTTGAAGTTTGTGAGTGAACTATTATTTCGCTTAAAATACTCCTCAAACTAGTTTTCAATATCTAATTCTCTATTTCAAGTTGAAGATGAAATAAAGGACAGAATAGTAAAAACACAAACATTGACTTATTTCAAGCTCAAGTTGAACTAGTGATACAACTTTTATGGCTAAATGGGGAAAACCATGGCTATATGCCCAGGCCTCGTGGTTACACCTATTAGCCTAAGAGCCACATCCAATATACATGAGCCTCGATTATTATGCAGAACCTGCATAGTTGCTAAGATCCTATACCTATACACTTCTAATTAGTGGTACGGTATACAGGGTATATGCTCAGACAACTACTAGTCGACCCAGATTGTGAGTAAAACTTTTAAGACAAGGTTTTTTCACAGAGAGAGATGAATATCCTGCAACTGTTTTAACATAGGAGAACTTACAACTGAACTGCATGCTGTCTCTTGTATATGAGTAATGCATCCATATCCCGAGAGCTTTGCACTAAAATCCTTATCAATTTGTATATTTGCAGTGGAAAATTCATGGAACATTGCCTATTACAGGGAATAAGAAACTTAGCGAAATATGTGACTAGCATAGGCCTACCTCAATATATAAAACTAGAGATTCCTCAATAAAGAGGTGACATGGAATAGTACAAGGTTGCATACGGAAAATGAAGTTAACCATGATTAGACTACAGGTTTAGGAAGCAGCATTGACACCTGGAAAGGCCCTTCCTCATGAAGGAATGTGAGACCTTGAGCAGCACATAAAGCAATTTTTGTTCGAGCATTCCAGTCTATTGGCGGACCATCTGACCTCCCAAACAAAAGCCGGTCTAAACTTCCATGGAAAAGCCTTTCATAAACCAACATTCTGTGCTCGGAACCTTCCCGTGCATGAAAACCAATCAGTTTACAAAGTGATGGATGTTGCAAAGAAGCTAGTGTGTTCACTTCAGTCACAAATTCCTTCAACCCCTGAAATGTCAAAAATAGTGAGTTTTCCAAAACTCATAAAGAAATGTAAAACCAACCAGCCAAAATTGCATCCTAAATTTGAACATTGAAAATCAGACAATTTCTGCCCTGACATGATTTATAAATGAGAAATTTTCAGTACAGTGTGAAGCAGGAGTGCATCCCAGAAATTCTACCTCTGGATAGCAACTTTGCTTCTCTAAAATTGCATATGCAGGATGATGAAGAAACAAAGCCACTAATCTATTCAAAGTATGAACTTCCCCAATCTTAGATATCACATGGAATTCAGACAAAAGAAGCCGACCCCCCTCCTCACCCAAACAAAAAGAAAAAAAAAAAGAGGCAGCAAAAATGATAGACAGGCAAGATAATTCAAATTCAAATAATACTGCAATCACCTGCGAAGAAGGATGAAGCCGGGTTACAGTGGCTTCAAGCTTCTTTGTACCAGTGGCATCATCTCCAAAAGAAGCTCTGTAGATAACAGAAGAGAAACCTTCTGACATACATCTCTCAGGAGAGAAGCGGTGACAGGCAGCAGCAACTTCTTCAAAGGAGAAGTTCCTTAGTGCTCCAGTAGAAGGCAATGTTGGAGGCAGTGTAGGAGGCAGTGGCAGCGGTCCAGAGACATTTAGAGGACCGCTGGCATTGCCAACTTTAAAGCTTCCCATAGTTTTGAGAGTGGCAGCACTCTGTGGAGATGGAAGGGGAAGAGGCTGAGGACTTGGTGATTGGTATTCCTTCATTGAACCAACACGACTCCTGAACCCGTCCTGTTCCTCACATTCATTCGATGCTAGAGCATCTTGTTCTGCTGCGTCCAGGCTAGATGGGGCAGAGAGTGCCCTTGTCCTAGTGCTTGTAACTCTGTTATTCGACTGTACAGGTTTTACTCTCGTTCTAAAACTTGGAGGTGCTGACTGCAATGACCGTGTCTGCACTTGGGGCTCGGGCAATGCAGTAGGAGAATGCTCCTGAGGATTCACACGTTTGATGTGGATACTCTGTTCGGACTTCTTCTTCTTACTTTTTAAAACTGTGAAACAACCCATTTTTGTGTCTACACTGGTTTATACAGTCCTGCCAAATCATTAGCATAAAGAAACTTATGATTCCATTGTGAAATATTACACAACTCAATGTCTATTTAACATTCATGTGTTACAAACGGTCAAATCTAGACTACTACATAATTCCAATATAATAGAATTGTATCATTGAATTTAGGCTTAAGTCATCTGCAGCCCCTTAAAGTTGTTCGCATAATTCATTTGGACACCTTAACTCGACCTTGTACCCATTGAACACTTCTACCACTTTAATTTTGAACCATTTAAACACTTTTTTGACAATAAGCTAAAAGTATAAAATGAGTGTAGTACATTCGCGGTGACATGGCAAAGAGACAAATTAAATGATGAAATTTGGAATATGCATCCAAAAAAAATATATATTAAAACATAAATTGTGAGAGAAATCTACTTTTAATTTAGTACCTAATTTTAAAAAAAAATATATATATATATATAAAAAAAAAAAAAATTATTTTCAAAAAACAAAAAAGAAACCCCCCCCCTACCCCCCCCCCCCCAACACACACACTTTATTCTACCCATCAACATCGTCCTACTGTTAGTTCTCCCATTCTCAGCCTCTTCCTCAAATGTCAATTCAGATTCATAGCTATTTTATTTTTCTTCTTGTGTTGTGTGTTGTGGGTTTTTTTTAGGATTTGAATTACTCATTTAATAATTTCAAAAATGGAGTACGTCGGAATTTTTTTTGACCCAATTTGAGTTTTATTTTTCTGATGAAATTCTCTTCTACAACTTTCATGGAAATCTTTGGCAGTCAACTCTTTCGAATTTTTCTGTTTTGGCTGGTCATTCATTTGATTGGTACTTCCCCGAGAAAGATAACGACGGTGACTACGACATTGGTGATGGCGAAATGATGGTAGAAAGAACAAATGAAGAAGAAAGAATGAGAAATAGGAGTGGGAGGGGGCAGTGGCGAGGGGATTTGGCCGGAGAGGAAACACATGGAGTTGGAGAAGATGCAGCCTTGGAGAAGACGATGCCAAGGAGTTTTCATTTATTTATTTTTATATTTAGATTTTGGCTATTTTATTGTTGACCTGTCATTTTTTGTTTGGCTCGTAAATAAATTTCCTTGGCTTCACGCGCGTCTTAGATGTGTATTGCACTGATGATGCCATGTCAGCAAAAGGTGTTTAATAGGTACTTGTTTTGAATAGTTGAAGCGTTCAATAGGTACAAAGCCAAGTTGAGGTGTCTAAGTGAATTATGAAGACAACTTTAAGGGGATGCAAATGACTTAAGCCTTGAGTTTACCTTGGAGAGTGACTATTATTTCTGAAGTAGGATATATATAAATACACAATACTTGGCCCAATCTTCAACAGTACAGAATTAAATACTCAACTCTTAGCAGTTAAGTTCCTAGGTTTCAAACAAATGAGAGGCACAAAATCATCAAGAGAACAAAACGGATATAATTAAATAAATAAAATCATCTAAATTTCAACAACACAAAAGTTGATAGATCAATAATTACGATGTACTGGCATTTAATATAAGAACTGTTGAATTTTCAAAAATGAGAAGGCCAAAATTGTTCTTTTGAATATGACATTCAAATTGAATAGGATGATCCAATAGAAAGTTTTTTGTTTTTTTTTCAAAAAGCAGAAATAATGATAAACCAATCTAAACAGCTAACACAAAGATCTCAGGCAACGACAAGGATTCACAATATCAAACAGAATTATCAATTCACAGAACTGAGAACAAAAGAAAAATGAAAAAACCAACCTTGAAAAATTGCGACCCAGTAAATTGTATTGATTGATGTTTGAGCTGTTCTAAGCTTAACGTTTCGAAATTTTTTGATTTCGAAATCTGTTGATTACTTGATTAGCTAAGAAACCCTAAAGACGAGTCAAATGAATACAAATGAGAAACGGCAGATTGATTTTTGATAGAGAAAAAGAAAGAGAGAGAGAGTTCATAGAAATGGAGTACAAGAAGCAGCAGTCAAACACTCGAACCAACCAAAACCCCCCATGAGTAAATTTCTCAATTAAGAAAGATGCCCCTTTATTGTTATCTCCACACAAAGACATTTTTGCCCCTTAATCACAAAGACACTTTTGCCCCTTAATAACAAAACTACTCCTATCAAAAAAATTTAAAAAAAAAAAAAAATCTACTATCAAATTTCCAATTAAATGATCAATGCTCTTTGTCAATTTAAATTTGCAATCTAAAACAAAATGCAATACTAATTATGTTTCCTCGTTTCGTTTTCCTTTTTTTTTTTTTGGTTTGGTTTGGTTTGGATAGAACTGGAGATATATTAATCAAACAGTAGTTATTTGTACAACGCTATTGGAAGTCTCATTAACAACTCAATCTAGGAAGTTTCACACCAAGAGACTTTGTAGAGAAGTGATAAAGAAAACTTAATTAATCGTTTCATTTTCTTGCTTTATTTACACTATTTTGAATCAAAATTTTATTAAAAGTATGTAGTCTCTTTACAGTTTACCTGCAAAAGTAGAAGTAAAGTACGACGTGTTTTCTATCTTTTCCAAATCTCACTTGTAAAATTACACAATATATATTATTTAATTTGTCATTGTTGTTATTTCATTTGTTATCCTTTTTAAATTTATTAAAAATCAGTCAATGCTCTTCTTCAGTATAAATTTCTGATTTACAACAAAATGCAATTTTAATAATATTGCCCCGTTTCATTTTTGGTCTTTCTTTTGTTAAGTTTTGTTTGTGGATCATTTTATCTTATCATACAACATATTTTCATTATCTTACGCAGAGTAAAGTACCAAAAAAAATTGTTATACATCTCATCATAATGCACAAAAATAATAGCACATTATTGGCTAAAGATAAAGATGATATTTCAAATAACTAAACATATTTCAGAAGGAGATTAGTTGAACTCAATGATTTTTGATCTATTGAATATTAATTGCATATCTTTTTCAATTGAGATTAACCATAATTCTTATTGATGAAAACAAAAGAATTGAGTCGACATTTAAGATGAAAACAATTATAAGAGGAAAGAAAAAATAATAATAATAATAGTAATAATAATACTAATATTATTACTATCATTAATAATAATAATAATAATAATAATAAATCGAAAGTTTTTTTTTTTTTAAAAAAAAAAAAGTCGAATGATTTGCCTTAAAGTGATCATATGAATTAAACATCATCAAAAACTAAAGAGTTTGCATAGAGCCTTTTATGTCAAGGTTATTATTGAAAAACCTATTTAGGCTAATTTGTCTAAGATTTATTTATTAAATATAACAAAACTAAGTAAATTTAATCACAGTAAAATATAGGGTCTATTTGGGTGGATTTATAATTTATGCCTTATAAACCTAAGTCAAAAATGGAGAATCCTAATTTATGATTTTTGACTTATTTTTATCATGTTGACTTTAAAATAAACGTTTTAAAGCTTTTAATTTCTTATCTTACCCAAATATATAAAAATACCTAAAAATTATTTTAATTTAAAAACACCTAAAATAGATCAATCAAAACAACCTCATAACCAAGTATTGACTTTACTCAATAACATGCCATTAGTTCAATTTAAATAACATAAGTAGCTATTATCATGACTCTGATAATTTAAAATGATGTGTTAGTCAATAAACTTGGATAATTTAGGTTACTTATAGTTATAGTCTTGTACTACTAAAATTGATTGGAAGGATAAGTAGGTGTTTGATCATAAATTTTTAAATATTTATTATTTTATTTTGGAATTTATAGAGTTGAAGTTAAATAGAGAATAATGTTTATATTTTTTATAAAGAATATTTGAAATTATATTTGCGTTTAAATGATTTGAATATAACTTTAAAAGTGAAAAGTAAATTGAAAAATATATTATTAATTATATTTCAATTTTCAAAATTGAAATATAACTTCAATTTGAATTTAAAATCTCCATGATTAAAGTAAGTTTTAAATAAAGTAAATTATTTTTAACAAAATTAAATAAATTTATGACGAAACGGATAATAAGGAAACATCAAAATGAAAAGGGTGTAGGGGCATGGTTGTCAATTAATGATGCTATCAAAGAAAAAGTACCTCGAATTCAACAAAGAGGAACCCTCGATTAAAGTGATAGCCCCAGTCAAAGTTTGGAAAATTATTATTTTTTACTTGACACGTTTTGATTTGACAAACTCATTAAAGAAATTAATTATTGATATAATTATTTTATTATAATATTTTTATTAAATAATATTTATTATTGTATCTTGAAATTAATTTAGTAAAAAAAAAATTAATGTTAAGGGTAAAATAAAAAAAAATTATTTATTAAAAATGATAAATAAAAATAAAAATAAAATTAAAAAAATAGTGATAAGTAAATCCAAACAGATGAGAATAATAATAGCATCAGCAACAGCAACAGTGTAATAATTACTTTATTATTATTTTTTTTTAGGAAAAAGATGGGTTTTTTTTATATATTTTCTTGGCGTTCAAAGAGACCTTAGTGATGAGTCTTTGACCCTCATATATTTGCTGTCGATTGGCTTATGGCTGAGAGATCGACGGCTTACGTTGCCACTCAAAGCACTCCTTGGGCCTCACTGTCATCTATGTTTCGTCTTTTAATTTTGTAGTGCAATCACGCGCTTTCCGCCCTTCTCTCAAATCTCAATCGTTAGAAAATATAGGCCCGCTCTTATTACCTCCTTCACAAGAGAGAGGGAGCCAACCCAAGTGAGGTAAAATCCATTTGTATCTTTATTGATTTGACATACACTGATTAAGAAAGTTTTAATTAAAAAATATTTTATTAAATTAATTTTATTATTAATGATATTTTGCTATTATAAATTTAACTACTATTACTATTTTATTTAATATTAAGAGTAAAAATATATATATATAATAAAATTCTCTTAATTTTATAAATTTGATAAATAAATTAAAATAATTATTTTTTATACTAGTTAAGTATATGCATTTTGCACATGTATATTGCATTAATTAATAATAAATGTGTATAAAAGAAATAAATTATCATGAATACTTATATTATTAAGTAGAAAGAAAATTTAAAAAAATAACGTAAAATTTTTAACATAAAAAATGTATTTATAGAGGAACACTATAACTCTCCATCACAAACAATTAAGGAGCAAAATTAACTGTAGTGAACAAAATTTCACTATTGATATCAATTAAAAGTCAAGATTATGTTGGTATTGATACACGAAACAAGCTCTAAGTAATAAGGTAAAACAAGATGAACTATATTATTTATGAGTATGATAACATAACACAATTACTTGTAATAAATTAACAGTAACATAAAGGATTATGATAACGCAGAAGATGACAACCTAAAAATTGCGATGGAAGAAAATTGAAAGTCTACCAATAGGATAATTTTGTGAATAAGTTTCGTTCTTTATAACAATATTATAGATAGATAGATTCAGTCATGGTATAGTATATTACTTTACTTTACTACTATATATAAGATTGAATATTCAATTTTTGTAGTCCTCACATGAATTTGTTTTGTCCATTTTAGTTTTAATGACCTTTCAAGATCTCATCCATTTAAGTAAATTTGAATAATTATATGAGCTTACTGAATTTTTTTTTAATTATATGGTCTTTTAAAATGCTATACAAAAAGTGATAGTCATAAGAGAAGTGACAATGACACTACAAAAGATCAATTTGTCCAATCAAATTAAAAATTTATTCAAAATTTTGTTATCTTCTTTTATGTGGAATAATAATGTCACGATCCAAAACTAGGATCATGATGGCACTACCACATCCACAGCGATAGGTAAGCCAAAATACAACCCAGCACGTTAACCAAAATAATAAAAAGTGGAAGAAATGGAAATACTACTAAAATCAAGAAATAATCTCATAAACAGTGAATAAAAAATAATACGAATATCAACAATAACCCAAGGTTTGGTAGTTACAAGTTCAAACCTCTAAGAGTAAGAAAGATATAATACATAGTCCAAGAATGTCTAAAAATATGAAAGAAAATATAAAAACTGGATAGAGGAGATCCAGTAGTCTTTAGGATCAGCAGACGCTATCTCGGGAATCTCCAAAAAGCAATCACCAGATAATCACGAATCAACTTTCGAGAACCACCGAGTCAGTTACTGCACGTAAGGTGTAGAAAATAAACAAGTGTGACTACCAACCACATGTACGCAACAACAGCGTGGACTGATCCTAAGTCAAAGTAATGGCGAGATCCATCTAAACCACTACTACAAGTATAATCCTGAAACACCTACAAACAGGAAGGCCACGATTAATAGATAACAACAATAATAGAGCAAGTAACACAGTCTGAGTCTATAATTTCTAAATCTGGAACCATATTTACAACTCACCAATCACAAAGCATAACAACAACGAAGTCAAACCAACGAAAATGATGAGATGAATGCAACACGATGCAATGTATTCTACAATATACATTTGTTGTCCTTTATTGCTAGCTGAGACTCATAAGAGACTTGAGAGGTCCATATACCCACTCGAAATAATTTTATGTCGGGCATGCAGGATAAATCAGTAAAATCCATTCGAAACACTTTTCCATCGAATATGCAAGTCATTTTAGATCAATCTTTCTCAAAATATCATTTTTCACGGTGTTATGATATGAATATGAGTACGTAAATGAAACACAATAATAAGAAACAACAAAAGATCTCAAATCCAGGTGCACATGGCCGTACTCAACTCAACAACACTCTACAAGCTCAAAATTCATCAATCTGGCTCAATTAATTCAAATCTCATTCATAAAGAGATATACCATCAATATCAACACCTATCAAGTCTGATAGAATCACTAATCCACTTTTCACGCCTCAATCCAACAATCAATAATAGGGAAATATCCCAAAATAAATCATTAATTTTATTTTTAACCTTTTACGATATATTGATACCCACATAGATGTTTGTCATCTCATCTATACGGGATCCATATTCCCCATTACTTCCAATAAAATCTACTAACACATACACACTTTGAAAAAGAGTCAAAGAAAGTCTCAACTTGCCCTAAGAGAAGACCCGTAAAGTCAAACCAAAGCCTTGACCTTCCAAAGAGCCTCCTAATAAGCCCAATATATTTAAATATGGATTATACATAAGAATATGAAATTAAAGACATTAATATTACTATACTTCTAATTCGGGGTTTAAAAAGTCAATCCAAAAGTCAACCCTGAGTTCATAAGGGAAAAACTGACATTTTATTTAAAAAATAATTTACTCATAACTTAAAGAGTTTAAATATGAAATTTCATTGAAAATGGAGTTGAAATCATCAAAGTACCATTTCTTAACTTTACCGAGAAAATCCCAAATTTTTAAGTTGAAAAATCAAGATTTGAAGATGAAATCATGAAATAATCTGAAAATAGTAAAATATTGGTTTATAAACTTACCCAATGATGAAATCTTGAAAAATCCCTTTAGAATCTCTCAAAATCGAGTTTCTAAGCTTAAAATAATCATTGGCAAACAGTATAATTCTTTTGTGCTCCATTCGACGCCTTACTCGCATAATAGACTGGGTGAAAGATCTTCTTCTGCTTTTGACCCAATACAACACCAAACGCCACAGCACTTGCATCACACATCATTTCAAAAGGTTTAGACCAATTGGGAGCAACAATTATGGGAGTCGAAGTCAACTTCTCTTTAAGGAATTCAATTGCCTTCAAACAAGCTTCATCAAACATGAATTTCACTTCTTTCTCCAATAGCTTACACAAAGGGTTGACAATTTTTGAGAAATCTTTGATGAATCTCATGTAAAACCCCACATAACCAAGGAAACTTTGAATCCCCTTAACAGAGATTGGTGGAGCTAACTTAGCAACGACCTCTATATTAGCTCGATCAACCTCGATCCCCTTTTTTGATATTTTGTGGCCCAACACAGTGCCCTCCTTCACCATGAAGTGGAATTTTTTCCAGTTCAGAACAAGATTGGTCTCTTTACATAGCTGAAGGAATTTTCCAAGGCTGGCTAAGCACTCTTCAAATGAATCGCAGTCCACAGAAAAGTCATCCATGAGAACTTCCACGGTATCCTCCACCATATTGGAAAAGATCGGCATCATACATCTTTGAAATATGGCAGGTGCATTACATAACCCAAATGGCATGCGCTTGAACGCAAATGTTCCATAAGGGCATGTGAAAGTAGTCTTCTCTTGATCTTCAGGTGCAATGGAAATTTGATTATACCCAGAATAACCATCGAAGAAACAATACCTACCTTTGCTTGTTAATCTATCCAACATTTGATTCATGAATGGCATTGGGAAATGATCTCTAAGTGTCCAAGAGTTTAATTTCCTGTAATCTATGCATACACGCCAATCTGTGACTGGTCGAAGTGGGCGTTCATTTGACACCACACTCATACCTCCCTTCTTGGGGACACACTACACTGGACTTACCCATTTGCTGTCCAAAATAGAGTACACTACCCCAACATCTAACCACCTTATAATTTATTTCTTCACCACCTCTTGCATTGGTGGATTGAGTCCATGTTGATGCTTTATGCTTGGAATGAAATCTTCCTCCAACTGAATTTTGTGAGTACATATCCCTGGAAGGATCCCAATGATATCGGCAATGGTCCACCCAATTGACCTTTTAAACCACCTCAACACTGAGACAAGTGACTTAACCTGCCACTCAACTAAATAAGTCTATCTAATTCTACTTCTTCTAGGCATAAGAATAAGCCTTATACCAATCAAGGCTTTCACCGTGTTATCATAGTTTTTGATGTCATCACTATCGAAGTTCGTCAGCACTGTAGCTAAATTTTTAACTGCAAACATCTCTTCAATAAGTACATCAATCACCCCATCATCAATAACATTAATCACAAGATCATAAGGAATCAACGACTGGATCATCTCTAGCTGCACCTCTAAATAACCCTTTTAAGTTCAATAACTGGATCATAGTGCTTGTGATATTGAACTTAGATCCAGGAGCTAGTGGTGGAGGGATGATGGCCCTAGTAGCTTAGATCCAGGAGCTAGTGGTGGAGGGATGATGGCCCTAGTAGCACCAATTCCATCCAAGTCAAGATCATCTTCATCATCAACATCAAAAGGGATAGCCTGTCGCTACTGTTGTCCCTTAACTTTTTGTTGTTGATGTAGATTTGTAGGGGAATTATCATCATTCTTCTCATTAATATCATCACCGATAATTTCGTCAGTTTTATTTTTGGGTGCATTTTGATTGTTGGCCCTAGCCTGAGCATCAATAAGCTGTTGTAGCCTTGTTGCTTCACGCTCTTGTACATCCATTATTCTCCTCCGAGTATTCTCAAGATCAGGGTCGCAAGGAATCAACAATTCACCCCGACTTTGAGTATTGGGCATGCACTGATCTATACACTGTAGAAAATAAAAAATACAAATAAAAGTAAAATTAGGAAACAAGACTAAGAGAAAAATAAACACACTTGACTTAATCGACAATCGTATTCCTCAACTACGGTACCAAAATTTGATACGCCCAAATTACATCTCTTTTTAGAAGTATAAAGCCTTCTCTATCAAATATAGAATCTAACTAGATTGGGGTCAAATTCCACTAGGAATAAGGTGAAAACTAAGCCTTATGTTGTTATCGTACTATTAGTTTGTTATTTCCATAAGAAAGTTTGATTGTTATTTCAATATCAAATGCAACCAAGAATAATAGTGATAATTCAATAGAATGTATTCAGTTAATAGAGAGAACTAGGTCTTTGTTCACCATAGTTTCATAGCAAAATCAGGTCGTTAGCGGTAGTAGGTTCTTCTAGTGCTAAGCACGCAAGCTATTGATTACTTCAATACATCTAAATGTTTCTCAACCTAATTAGATGATTTTCACTTGAATTCTCTAAAACTAAGAGTGATGATAATGCAAAATTTGATAATTGCCCCAAGTTGGCCAATATTATTACAACATTAACCATTAGACAAGGGTTAGAAGCCTTGCATTCTTGTTATTAATTCTTTTTCCTAGTTTTAGCTTCTTTACTCAATCAAGTTAAACCTAAGACAGGTTCTAATGTTTGCAACCATTAGAAATCGATTAATATGTAAGAATTAACAATACAAACATTTGCATTATACGAATCTACATCGATATTGACCTTAGGAGATGTCAATTCACCACGGATCCCACAATCCTAGTTGTGGGGTTTAGTTGCTTATGGCTTTTGAAACAAATAAAGCAATAAAATTCATAAGAGAAGAATAGTCTTACACAAATGAAATCACGAATTCAATTGTATTCAAAAATCAAGTTGAATCACTTTAAACCCACAAAGTAACATAAGAACAATGATGTCTTTATCTCTAAAATTGAAGATGTCTAAAATATTATAGTACAGGGAATTAAATTCTAATTAAAGTTGGAGAAAAGGCGGCCTTGCATCCCACGGTTAAGTTAACGGTCTGTCACCTTAACCGTCACTGCTATTCAATAAGTTTTGCTTGCAAACTGTTTCAGCCCCATGGTTTGGGCAATGGTTCATTAAGGCAGTGACGGTCTATCAGCTTCTTCTTCACTTGAAGTACTTCATTTATCCCATTTTATTTAAGGGTGATGGCTTGTTTGATGGTTCGTTGGTAGGTTAACTGTTCATCAACTTGGCCATCAAATTATTGACACTTAACATCTCATTCTATTTAAGCTCCCCACTTGAGGCGATGGTCTATCATAGGGTTGAAGGCCCATCACGTTTGCCTTTGAGTTACTCTTTTCAGCACAAATCACACTCTTTCTTACCTTGACATATTTTCCTACAAATGATACAACAAAATGATCAAATCTGACAAAAGTTACTTAAGAACTTGCATATATTCATGGTTAAAAACACCAAATGCCATCAATTACTGGCATATTGGCTTTTCTTCCCCTGAGAGTTGAGGGAGTCTAAGGTTGGAGAGTTCTTAAATTTGGAACAAGGTTCCATGAGTGTGAAAGAGTATGGTATCAAGTTTACCCAGCTATATCAATATGCTCAAGGTATGGTGACCAATATGAGAAATCGGATTAGTCTATTTGTTTTAAGTCTATCTAAACATTCCAACTAGAAGAGTAAGGTGGAAATGTTGATTGGATACATGGATATAGCTTGGCTTGTGATCCATGTTTAGTAGGTTGAGGAGGATAAATTGAAGGAGAGAGAGGAGTATCAAAATAAGAGGGTCAAGATGGCCAATCTTGATCACCATCAACAGAAGGCTAAGAATAAGAAATGGTCTTCCTTCTATAGTGATTTTTTTTATCAGCTCTACCTTCAGGCAATACACCATCTTCCAGGTTCTGCAATAATCAGAGGTTTAGAGCTTTGGGCCCTCAATCTCAAGGAAATATTATAAAGGGACCTTCACATCCCTCGTACAACAAGTGTGGGCAGCACCATCTGGGTAAGTGTCTCTATGGTAGGGATGGTTGCTTAGGGCGCGAACTACAAGGTCATATTCTGAGATATTATCTTTCAGCTAGACATAGAAATAGGGGCAATAGAGTCCAGACTACTCCATCAGCTCTGACAAGTCATGATACTCAGAAAGGTAATGCTTCAGGTTCTAATAGTGGTCAAAATCGCTTCTATGCTTTATACAACCATTAAGATCAAGGGAGTTCCCCCGATGTCCTTACTGGTATATTGAAAGTTTTCTTTCTCTATGTTTGTGCTTAGTTAGATCTAGGATCTACTTTATCTATCATGGTTCCTTATGTTGCTATGAAGTTTAGAATTAGTCTCGAATAATTTTTAGAGCCCTTCTCTATTTCCACTCCAATTGGTTGGCCTGTTCTAGCTAAATGAATCTACAGAAATGGCACCATGTCCATTCTTCATAGAGATACCAATATTGATCTAGTAGAGTTAGACATGGTAGATTTTGATGTCATCTTAGGTCTGGACTGGTTATACTCATGTTATGCTTCAGTTGATTGTCGAACCCGAATTGTAAAATTTTAGTTTCTAAGTGAACTCATCTTAGAATGGAAGGGTAGTCCAGTCATGCCAAAAGGTAATTTCATCTCTCATCTCAAAGAAAGAAAATTGATTTCTAAGGTTTTTATCTACCATCTAGTTTAAGTTAAGGATTCCAGTATTGAAACCCCTTCTTTTTATTCATTTCCTATAGTTAATGAGTTTCTCGAGGTCTTTCCAAACGATCTTCCCGGAGTCCCTCTCGATAGGGAAATATATTTTGGGATAGACGTTCTTACCGATACATAGCCTATCTCTACCGCGCCATATAGAATGGATCCAATAGAATTGAAAGAGTTAAAGGAACAATTAAGAGATCTCTTAGATAAAGGGTTCATTAGATCTAGTGTGTCTCCACGGGGTGCTCCATTCCTCTTCGTGCATAAGAAAGATGGTTCCCTTAGGATCTATATCAATTAATGCCAGTTGAACAAGGTCATAATTAAGAACAAATATCCCATTCCTAGAATCGATGACCTGTTGCCAAGTGCTTTTCTAAAATTGATCTTCAATCCGATTACCATCAATTGAAGGTTAGGAAGTGAGATATTTTAAAGATGGATTTTCGTACTCGGTATATTCACTATGATTTCTTATCATGTCCTTTGGGTTAACCAATGCTCCTGCAGACTTTATGGATATCATGAATAGGGTTTTCAATATGTATCTCAATATGTTCATAATTATGTTCGTAGATGATATTCTAATCTATTCCCGTAATAAGGAAGAGCATGTCGATCACCTCAAAATTATTCTTCTGTAACACCCCGTACCTTTACGACCCTAATTGATTGGTTTAACATTTACAGAATTATGTAAACATGAGATTGTTGGGGTATTATACCCTTAAATAGTTGTGCTGAATTAGCATGTGCAATTGGGCCCAATTTAAGGCCCAAAAATTGTCAAGAAGACATGGCCCAACAAGAAGGAAATGATCCATTCTTCTTTTGACCAAATAAACCCATTACTTATTGACCAAAAGATGGATAAGGATGACCATTAAGGGTCTATAAAAAGGCACCAAAAATCTGATTTTTATTCATGTTGGACACACATGCTATTTTCTAGAATTTTCCACAATTCTCTCTTGCAAACCCTAAGGCAACTATCACTTGTTTGGGCAAGATCACTCTTTTTCAAGCCTTGGTAAGTGTTTATTTTTATGGTTTAATATATTATATGCATGTAAGATGGTGTAGACCATGTTGGTTATGTTGGTGATGTGGGAAAAGTTCACTATGTGTGAAACAATTTGTGTTTGCTTAATCGGTGAAGGGTTTTGCCTTGTAAACTTGAAAATGGACTTGTGGTCTTGAAGGAAGTGAGTTTGACGGATTCAATATTGACATGTGAGATATGATTATAGACTTAACTTGTTTAATTCTTGTACATAATTTTTGGAATTGTTATTACAAAATTGGGCATGGAATAGGTGACGTATTGAAAGAAACATGTAGTTTGGTGATGTTTATGTGCGTTGTGAAGACATGGATATTCATTGGAACCTAATATGATCTAAAATATGTTATGAGAAGCATAGTTATGATCATGGATCATTCATGGCAAAAAAGGACCCAAAAATGACCCTCGGAGGCTGAAACGGGCATCCGCCCTCGAGACTGGAGCACCTGCGGGCGCAGGTGACAACGCAGGTGCCTCTTGCTACTGACAAGGGTCACCTGCGGACACAAGTCATCCACCTGCGGGCGCAGGTGTCTTCGCAGGCCAGCCCAGAAGTCCGTTTCGGTTGTTTTTGCATCTCTTTGACCCCCCGAAACCCCTATACCCTTCATGGATGTAATTATCAACTTATGGTACCTTTTGAATGAATTTAAAGGAGTATCCCGGAGGTATTTTGAATGGTATAAATTATGTATTGTTGTTCATGTGTTATTATGAAAGCTATTGAGATGATTTGATGGAGTAAATGTGACGTAGGGTTAATGAGGGAGTGTAAAGTATAAACTTGGTGTGAAATGCTATTGGTTTATGATTTCTTGGTCAATGTATGGAATATTATGGTATTGTTGGTATGATAATTCCATGAATGGTGTTGTAAAGGGAGAAACGATATTCTAGGGCAATTATGTAACTCATTGTCGTCTTATACACTTGGACTGTAGCTTGTGGTTAATGTTGGTTCCGTTATGAACTTGTGTTGTAGAGTTACATATAAGTAAGGAACTGGATTGTTGTATTCACATCTAGGATGGTATATTCATATTGAGATCATAAGGTATGTAAGGTTACCCTTTCCGTATCTTTCTGCAGCACATATTAGTCACGTTGACATTGTACCTATTCTATTCTGAAATGCTCAAAGGTATCCCATTTCTGGTTATTAGTTATTGTTACTCACATGTTCCTTATTCATACATCAATTGTGGTACACATGACTCATTTTCTTTGGTTAATGTTCCAAGTTCCAATAATGTTACAATCATCAAAAGTATCAATCTCTCACAAACAAAAGTATCAATCTCTCATAAGTGAACGTATTAATCTCTCACAAGTAAAGGTATCAATCTCATGAAAGTAAGGAATGAAGTAATGTATATATATGTTCCCAATGATGTTCCAATCACCAATGTATCACTCTCATAACAAAAGTAAAGAGAAGAAGCAATGCAAAGAAGTAATGCTTACATGGTTACTTTATGTTTTATGGAAAATGGATCGCAAATCAAAAAGTGGCCTAAGCTCGGATGGAACAATCCCAATATTATGTTATATATATATATATATATATATAATAGCCCACCAAGTGTGGATGACGGATATTATATTATAGCCCACCTATGAGTGAATGACGGTTATCATATTATAGCCCACCAAGTCTGGATGACGGTTATTATCTTCTAGCCTACCTAATAGTGGATAACGGTTATTATAGACCACCTATGAGTGGATGACGGTTATTATAGCCCACCTATGAGTGGATAACAGTTACTATATTATGGCCCACTAATAAGTGGATGACTGATAATAAAGATGAACGTAAAGCCAAAGAAAGTATGTCACGTAATTGAAAATATGAAGGAATGTTATTTTCACGAATGAAATTGATATGCATAAATGATCAAGCAATGAAAGTAATGAAAACAATTAAAGTAATGAGAGCAATGGAAGTAATGAACATGGTTCCACACATGCGAAACGGTGATTGACCCATAATGTTTATTCACATGTATTGATCCCATTTGAGATCCTATGTTGCATAAAGTTTCTTATAGCCTTACATACTCAGTACATTCTTCGTATTGACCCCTCTTGGGGGACTTACCTTACTTGTTTCAGGCACAGGTGCTAGTAGACCTCCACAGTAGGTTGCGGATCATTTGCCAGTCATTGGTGAGCAGAGGCGGATTCAGGATTTTGAGGTACCGGGTGCCACATTGTAGGAATTACTAGCATGTACACATGAGAAGACTAATAGCCTGTTTGGACCCATAAGTGTTTATTTTAAAAAAATGAGGTGTTTGACAAAGATTTTGGAGAAAAAAGTGCTTTTGCGGAATAATAAAAATTTTCTTTTAAAAGAAAAAAAATATTTTTGATGAAAAAGTGCTTTTTTGAAAAAAATACGCTTAGAAACACTTTAAAAAAGATTGGTCAAACACGAATCGATTGGTCAAATATAAACTAGTTAAAAATATTTATTTTGAAAAAAAAAATTAAAAACAAATTGATTTTAGAAGTTCCTACAGAGAGATAAATAAATTTTACCATCAATATGTCATCAGGGATAGGTTGGCTAGTTGGTTGTTTGAATCATCAGGACAAAGAGGTCCAGGGTTCGAATCTTGCTGACACTGCCAAACTTTTTAAAACAATTTAATGATAAATAAAATGTTTGCGCAAAAATTAGCCCCATATAAGACTTGAACTCGGGACCATAGACTGCTAAACTTGACACTTTGCCATTGGCACTACAGATCCAATTGATAGTGAGGGTGCCATGCTTTAAATTTATCCTATTGCTTATACAGATATACCTACATACATAGAGTTTCAACTGAGATGACCGGGCACCCCCACGCTAACACGTAGATCCGCCCCTGTTGGTGAGCTCCAGTTGATTCGGGGCTTCCCAAGTCTCATGTGTATTTTGGTTTTGGTTTGGCATGGTAAATGTTGTATAAAGCAGGGACTTGTCCCGACTGTAGGATGGTTATGTAAATGTATCTGTTAGAGGCTTTGTAGACTTATGTGGGAGAATGATTGTAAGCGATGTATGACCATTTTGACTTGATATGTTTCAATGAATTCCGCATAGCTGCATGAGATATAGTGATGTTCACACAGAGATATGCATATGAGTGTACATGAGCAAAGATTGGTTCTCTCGGGCCATATCGGCTTCAGGTGCTAGTCCACCTCAATGGGATTTGGGGCGTGACATCTTCATACTCTCAAAGATAAATAGTTGTATGTGAAGTTTTTAAAATGTGAGTTTTAGTTGAAGTTTATCACATTCCTTAGGCATGTTATTTCTAGCGAGGGTGTTCTAGTTGATTCTCAGAAAATTAAAGTAGATAAGAATTGGCCTAGTCCTACATGTACATTAGATATCAGGAGTTTCTTGGGATTAGCTGGTTACTACAGAAGGTTCATAGAGGTTTTTTCATCTATTTCTACTTTATTGATCAAGTTAACTCAAAAAACAACAAAATTTCAGTGGTCTGATGCTTGTGAGAAAAGTTTTTAGGAATTGAAATCTAGATTGACTTCAGCTCCAGTTTTGACATTGCCAATGGGTACAAATAGTTTTGTGGTTTATTCTGATGCTTCTAGATTTGGTTTTAGGTTGTTTATTGATGCAAAATGGTAAGGTTATTGCTTATGCTACTAGACAAATTAAAATTCATGAGAGGAATTACCCCGCCCATGACCTTGTATTAGCGGGTATTGTATTTGCTTTGTAAATTTAGCTTCATTATCTCTATGGTGTGCATGTAGATATTTTCACAGATTATAAGAGTTGTTAGTATGCGTTCAGTCAGAAAGAGTTGAATCTTATTTATGAGGGTGCTTTACCACCCTGATAAGGCAAATATTGTTGTTGATGCTCTAAGTAGGTTATCCATGTGGAGTATTGCTTATGTAGACAAAGGTAAGAAAGAGCTTGCAAAGGATGTTCATAGACTTACACGGTTGGAAGTCCATCTCACATATTCAGATGATAGTGGTGTGCTAGTTTAGAATGGTTTCGAGTCTTCATTAGTGATGGAGGTTAAAGAAAAGCAAGGTAAAAATCCAATGTTTCTTCAGTTAAAGGAAGTAGTCCTTAAGAAGAGTATGTTGGTTTTCTCCCAAGAGAGAGATGGTGTTCTTCGGTACTAAGGTACGTTACGTGTTCTAGACATTGATGGTTTGAGAGAGCAAATTATGGTTGAGGCGTACAGTTCTAGATACTCCATTCATTCAGGTTCTATGAAGATGTATTGTGATTTGAGAGAGGTTTATTGGTGGAATGCTATGAAGAAAGACATTGTAGATTTTATGGCTAAGTGTCGAAATTGTTAGTAGGCTAAGATTGAACATCAAAGGCTCGGTGGATTAGCTCAAGACATAAGTATTACTACTTGAAAGTAGGAGATGCTTAATATGGACATCATTACAGGTTTGTCACGTACACGATGTCAGTATGATTCAATTTGGGTGATTCTTGATCACATGGAAAAATCATCCCACTTTTTGCCCATTAAGATGTTGGATACCGCTAAGGATTATGCTAGGTTATACATCAGACGTATAGTCAGACTTCATGGGATTCCATTATCCATCATTTCAGATAGGGGTGCATAGTTTATAGCTCACTTTTGGCAGTTTTTCAGAAAGGTTTGGGTATGAGGTTGAATCTTAGCACCACTTTTTATCTGCAGAATGATGGTCAGGTAGAGCATACTATTCAAACTCTTGAGGATATATTGACGGCATGTGGCATTGATTTCAAGAGTAGTTGGGATGATCATTTACCGCTATTGAGTTTGATTATAATAATAATTATCATTCTTGCATTCAGATGGCTTCATTTGAGGCTCTTTATGAGAGAAGATGTAGATCTCTTATAGGTTGGTTTGAGATTGGTGTGGCTACACTGATATGTCTATACATGGTTTATGAGGCTATGGATAAGGTTAAAGTGATTCAAGAGCAGTTGAGTATTGCACAGAGCCGATAATAATCATATTTAGATATAAGGAGAAGAGAGTTAACATTCGAGGTTAATGATTGGGTGTTCTTGAAGGTTTCACGTATGAAGGGTGTTATTCATTTTAGTAAGAAAGAAAAACTTAGTCCCCAGCATGTTGGTCCTTATTGAATTGTGAATAAGATGGGAAAAGTAGATTATGAGTTAGAGTTACCTCCAGAATTAGCATTCTACATTCAATATTTCATATTTTTATGTTGAAGAAGTACATTGGTCATCCTTCACTTGTCTTATGAAGAGGTTCCATTTTAGATTTTAGATTGCCAGGTTCGCAAGTTGAGAACTAAGGAGATTGCATCAGTTAAAGTCCTTTGGAGGAGTTAGTCAGTTGAAGAAGCTACGTGGGAAGCCGAAGAAGATACAAAAGCGAAATATCTCCATCTTTTCACTCCTTCTAATGAAAGCGTATAAGGTAGTAACATTATTCTTATAGCGACTCTTAGGATTCCTATGTCACATATCAATATCCTATATGCTTATGTTTGTGTTTGTACTTTTATACTCTATATTCGAGTCCTATTTCTCAGTATGTTTTAGTTAAATTCAGTTTATGGTGATTTCTTAGTCCTTTGATCCTTTACCTAGACTTTATTAGGAAGAATGATCCTAATAGGGAGATATTGTAACTCCTCGTATTTTGGACCCATGAATACTCAAGATTCAGTACAAAAATCCAAAGTCTGAGACATGAAGTCCCAGAGCAGTATGACTCACTGTACTAGTCGTACCATGGGACCACGAGTATTACCATGGCTTGTGGTATGCTTCCCAAAACTCCAAGGTCACTACGACTTATGGTACGAGTCTTTCATTGATGTACGACTGTACATCAATTCGTATTGAGAAAGTTCACAAGCTTAACTAGTTCCTCGAAACCATGATTTAATTTACGGTGTCATACTTTTGAAGTACAGGTCATATTATGACCCTACTAAGAGAGACCAAAGACTTGGAAAACTCTTACCAGTTACCCCAAGTGAATGTACGATTCATACCTTGGACCATAACTTGTAGGTTGAGTCATGGTATCCTGCACCAGAAAATTCAGCAACATGTCATTAAGGGTAAATTTATCTTTTTCTAGTCTTATAACCCTTTTCCCATGACATTTTGGTCACCAAAACCTATATATATGAGATCCTAAATCCTATTCTCACTTTAGACTCTCAAGATCAAGTCTAGAATAAGTTCATAGCAACTTTAAACAAGATCAAGCAAGCCAGAGTTTCAAATCAGGCAAATTCTTCAAGTTTCTTTCATCAAGTGTTTGTCTTCGTTAAGGTACACAAGTTTTTAAAGATATATTCCTTTCATCATCATGCCCAAGTAATTTTAAGATACATGATAATGATTCAAAAAGAGGGTTTATGCCCAATTTACTAAAAATTGATTCTTTACTTATTTGACTTGATTTCTATTAACAAAGTTTTCTCATGAACTTATAATTACTTACGATTTCTATCTAAACTATGATTTATGCACCAAGATTCATGCTTTAAGGCTTGTTTATGAACTATGAAATCTATATTAAAGAGATACATTTTTACTACATGATTGTCAATGCATGATTTATGGCATGACATGGTGCTTAGGCTCACAACCATAAGATTTATGAACAATATGACATATAGATATGTCCATTATGATTTATGAACAGTTTTGACATCTAGATATGTCACACATGCTATTATACAGAGCACTAGTATATTTTGCGAGGATTATTTAGCACCGAGAGAACAAGGGTTTAGAGAACCCAAGTTCCATAATTGATATGCCAGAATGTTCGCTCGTACTAGGAATAGTATCGGGTGTGTGCCACGTCCAGGACCCCGACTCGGGTCGTGACAGTGTAGTAGGCTTAGGTATGGCCCGAGCTACAGCCTGTGCCCTAGTTCATTACCTCGTGGTGCTAGGTAGAATAGTAGTATCGCCCCGCTCAATCTCATAAACCTCTTCGAACCCACTTTTCTCAGGTTCCGAAGGCTCATCTCAAACCCTTGACTTGATTTCTGGGCTTTTGGTTCTAATTTTCGACAAAAACCCCATATCACCTCGCTTGGGATTTCCTTTTAGTGGCATTTTTTTGTGGTATGGGTCTTTAGGGATGACGGGTTGAGTTGAATTTTAGGGTTTTGGGAAAGAGGGTTTTCAAAAATTTAGGAATTTAGGATTGGAGGAATTTCGTCTATGTGAGGACAAGGAAATTGGGGAATTTGACTATTTGGTAGGTTGGAATTGCGGAATTTGAGTGTTGGTATTTGGGATTTGGTTTGAATTGAGGATTTAAAGTGTAGATTTTTGATAAATTTGAATGGGAAATCGGGTATTAGTGTGTTTGGTGGATTGGGTTTTGAGAGTTTATATCGGGTGAGGGTTTTAATTTGGGTTCTCAGAAATTTGTGCCTAATTTCCATAGACACGACCCATGTTCTATAGGTGGCCGACGTTTATGGGAATCCACAAGTGAAAATTTGGGCCTAATTTTCGTAGACACGACCCACGATCCGTAGGTTGACCTACGGTCCGTAGGTGGCCGGCTTGGATGGGAATCCGCAAGTTGAAAATTTGGTCTGATTTCCATAGTCTCCGCCCAAGGTCCGTAGGTCACCATCGTGGGTTGAGCTGCACACTTTAGTTCACATTTTTATTCTCAACTCAACTGTCTTCTTCACCCTACAATGAACAAATCCAAAATAATATCAGTCCATGGGTTGCCTTCCATGCAGCGCTTGATTTAATGTCGCGGCACGACATGGATAAGTTGGTTAGTCAGACTTCACCAACAAGGCCATGGGTTGCCTCCCATGAAGCGCTTAATTTAACGTCGCAGCACGACCCAACTCCCTTGACTACTCAGACTTCATCAAGGCTAAACTTCTCACACATCCTTATTTCTTCCATATTCCCACTTAGTGCTTCACATGCTGACCATTGACCTTGAATAGGACATCGTCATCACCTTTTATCTCAATTACCCCATGAGGGAATACCCTAACCACAGTGAATGATCCAAACCATTTGGACCTTAGTTTTCCCGAAAACAGGTGATGTCTGGAGTTATAAAGCAAAACCAAGTCTCTCGAGTGAAATTCTCTTTGCTCAATCTTCCGATCATGATATAACTTCATCTTCCCTTTATACAGCACTGAAATTTCATAAGACCGAACATGAAATTCATCCATCTCATTCATCTACTCTAATCTCAATTTAGCTGCTTCGCTCCATTCCAGATTCAACCTCTTCAATACCCATAATACCTTATATTTAAGTTCTACAGGCAAATGGCACGATTGACCAAACACCAAATGATATAGAGATGCACCAATCGGTGTCTTGAACGTACTTCAATATGCTTATAATGCATCATCCAATCTTCTCACCCAATCAGTCCTATTAGAATTCACAGTCTTCTCGAAAATAGACCTAATCTCACGATTTGACACCTCAACTTGCCCGCTCGTTTGAGAATGATAAAGTGTTGTCACTTTGTGTTTGACGCCATATTTTTCAAGCAGGGCTTTGAATAGACGATTACAGAAGTGGGATCCTCCATCACTAATGACAACTCGGGGTGTTCTAAACTGTGAGAATATGTTCTTTTTCAAGAACGCCGTGACACTCCTTCCTTCATTATTGAGAAGTGCAATTGCCACCACCAATTTAGAAACATAGTCAACAACTACCAAAATGTACTTCATCCCATGTGATCTCACGAATGGGGCCCATAAAGTTAATACCCCACACATCAAATAGCTCGAGCTTAAGGATAGTCGTCATTAGAAGTTCGTGCCTGCAAAAAATATTCCCTTGCCTTTGATATTGGTCACAGGCCGAGCATAGTCATGAGAATCTTTATAAATGGTGGGATAATAGTACCCACATTGTAAGATCTTATGAGAAGTCCGCATACCTCCATGATAACCCCCAACTGGAGATAAATGACATGCTTCCAAAATACTCATCATCTCAACCGCTGGAATACACCGTCGAATCACACCATCCAAACACACCCTAAATAAATAAGGCTCATCCCAGAAGAATTTTCTTACCTCATGCATGAATCTCTTTCTCTACTGATACGACATATCTTTCGGGACTAGATCACTTGCCAAAAAGTTGGCAAAATCTGCAAACCAAGGGATTAAGTCTTGTGATATTGCTTACACTTGCTCGTCTGGAAAAGTATCATCAATATCAAGATCATCCCTCAATTTAAGTATGGCCTCCTCCTCAAGGTGTGATAGATGGTCTGCAACCTGGTTCTTAGTCCCCTTTCGGTCCTTGACCTTAAAGTCAATTTTTTGCAATAGAAGCACCCACCGAATCAGTCTTGGCTTGGCTTCCTTTTTGACATAAGATATGCAAGTGTTGAGTGGTCTTCGTGCACAATCACCTTTGTGCCGATCAAGTAAGATCAAAATTTCCCAAAAGCAAAGAACACCACTAACAACTCTTACTCGGTCATAGTATAATTCTTCTGGGCTGGGTTAAGTGCTTTGCTAGCATAGTAAATTGGATTTTATATCGTGGTATTTCTATATTAGTTGTTGTATGCCTTGTGTTTTCATAGTGATTGATGTAGGCCTTTGTGTAGGTTTATGCATATATGACTACCCCTGTAGATGATTTTTTAATAGTAGACCGAGTGAATCAGTGCGGTATTGTTCTAGGGGTGTATCATTTGGGTTAAAATCTCATTCTCCTTGGTATATTGACCTTGTTATGGCTATAGAGTGGATCAGTATTGTGACTTCCTTGGGGTATAACATTTGGGTTAAAGTCCCATTTCCTTAACATTTTGGCTTTATTGTGACCCTAGAGTGGTACTTCTATTGATTTTCATTTTTAGTACCATAGTCACCGTATTTTGAGGTCACTATTTAGTTGTGACTACTGTTATTGCTGGGCATTAACTGAGTCCCATTTGATAGACGACTAGACTAGCTTTATCTAGTTAGCGTTTCCCCTTTCTTGCGATTTTGATTCCATTGGCTTAGATGGCCACTTTGGTTGGTTAGCCTCCCCTTTCTGTTAGCAAGGTCGGTTGTAGAGTGGATTGTGGAAATGAAGGTAAGTTTGACCTTCCAGGGCATTTTTATAACTTAAGCAGTGGTAGTCTTCTTCCATAGACAATTTCTTTTGGTGATGCATTTGGGATTTGTCCTTCGAATTTGGATAGTTCACAACGCAATAGTGGTCTTGATCTTGATGTTTATTTTGAGTTGGGGTTGGCGATTCGATTCTATCGCTCATTTTTGAGATTAAGAGGTCTGAGACTTGATTTCTGAAATATGGATTCATCTCCTGGTGAGCGTGTTGATCTTGGTTTTGGTATGGAGTTGGATACTACGTTCTTCCTATGCTATGGTTTATGGTTCAGTTGTGTTAAAGTTGATATAATTTGGAAAATTCAAAGAATTCTCATTTCGGCACTTGTTCGAACTTGTATGACTTCGCGGAGTGCTTCTACTTGATGATATACGCCTATGGGTATTCATTGACATAGATTGAGTAGTGGTTTGACCAAATGCAGGCTAAGGTTGTATTTCTTCTGAGTTGCTCGAGTGTTGACTATCAATAACGCTTATTACAACTTTGGTGAGTTCTTGGTTATGCCTTGATATAATCAGACCTTAGCGGATTCGGTCTTGATTGCTCATATCTTCATCATATTATTTTTCCCCCAATTGGGATTACGTTCTTCAGTAATATTTTAGTTTTAGCTCTTGCGGAGATTGTTGGGCGTGTGCTTGATTTTTTTGTAGCAAGGTTGATTGGGGAAATTAGCCTTTATAAGAACTTGTTGGCCCCAGTTGTGATTTTGACCTTTCTGGATGATGGCTTGGGGGTCGTGATAGATTTTGGTTTGTGGATGCCTACTCCTCAACATGATCAGTTTGGATAGTTGAGATCTAGTAGTTCAGCTTCTGTGTTAAAATTTTAGGTTGGTTTTGCATAACTTTGTTGCATCTCCGTTTATAGATTTGCCTCAATTGGGCATTTATTTTTAGGATGGCTAAGCCTACCCCTTGCATACCGATTCAGTTTCCTTCAGTTTGGATAGATCATGCTTGGTAGATCCTCGAAATACGGTCCATCTGTATATGGTATTGGTTTCTTCTGCTTCTGACCTCAGTTCCCTATTTTAGTCAAAATAATGGATTGTCTTCTCAACTGGAGAAGTGTGATTAAGATGGGTTTAACATGGCTTTATCCACAGTTGGTGGAACATCCTGGAGTCCATCATTTAGTTTTACGAGATTGGTGCTTCAAACTTTTGATCCTCAGTTTCGAGGGTCATCCAGATCAGTTGTAGCTTTGACCTAAGTGTGCAAACCTTGGTCCCTCTGTTTGTGCTTCCTAGTAGCACCTTATGGGCTTATTTTTGCGCTTACCATCATGGATTTTTGGTAAGTCAGCTTCAACCTTTCGAGGATGGGGTGTTGTGATTGTGCGGACAGGAATCAGATGACATTTTGCGTGATTCAGAATAGATAATAGGTTTGGAAAGGCAAAAAAAGGTTAAGTTTGGATGTTGGAGTTGTAGCATGATTCTGGCCTTGGATTACCTTTAGCCTGATTGAGTTTCTACTTATTTGTGCTTGTATCAGTGTGATGTCGGTGTGTTATGGTTTGGTTTGCGTGCATCAGCCGTTCTCAGTTCAGTTGGAGGCCAGTTGGTTTTTGAGGTTGAGTTTTGGTTGTTTGGAAAGTGGAGTAAGGAGTTGGTTGAAAAAGGGATACCTTGGGTGAAATCCCTTCGAAGCGTTGCTTCTGGTTAGAGGTTACCTGAGGAGTCATGCTAGAGGTATGCGATCCCAGTACATCATCCTCTCAAGCTTTTGGGCTTTTTCTATCATCCACGAAAGTCTTTTTAGTAGTGGATATTGTAATGACCCTCCAAGTTATTTTCTTAATTTTTGTGCATTTCGGCTTTTTGAGCCTTCCCATAACAGCTACAGGTTATTTATGACTTATCAAAACTGTCGGTTCGATTATCGGACAGTCCGTTTGGGTTTTAGACTCATTTCCCTATTTTGGAGCTTTTGTTGTTAAGGATTTGGTCTTAGACCAAAAATCCTAGTAGACAATCTCAGATGGAAATTCTGACGGCGCCATCAGCTCCGAAACATTCATTTTGAGCTAGGGGGACCCTTGGTCTGAGTCTCGAGGCTTCCAGACTCATTTTGGGCTATTGGGTAGATTTCTAAAAAAATGAAACTATAGGTGTGGGTCCCACATTTAATCAAAACAACCTCGAATTGAAATTTTGATCGTTCCGTTGAGTTTGGAATGTCGAATTTTTTATGGTAGCATAGATCATTTGCACGTACAGGGTTTTGAATGAATCCTGAGCACTTGATCGGAGTCCATTTTGGACTCAACCAAAATTTGATATATGATTTTCTAGTGTGACCGCTTTGGGGATCAAGGCCTGCTAAAGCATTCGTCACTTAAGCGGCCTAGGTGGGTTGGTCGGGGGTTGCTTTAGTGGTCCTCGTCTTCTTTAGCGGAAGCTGCTTTAGCGGCTAGGATGCCGCTTAAGCATTGCCTTTTGCACCTGCCGCATACCGCTTTAGTGGTAGGCACTTAAACACCCAGGTGTCCGATTTAGCGGCACCTGGGCTGTTATATCCCCTTCTTCACCTGAAAATCCCATTCATTTCTCAACCCATTTCCCCCATTTTTGAGAGCATGGTACATGTGAAAGTGTGGGGAATCACCCATTGAAGCTAAGGTAAGTTAGCTCTACACTCCCTTGTCCTTATTCATCATTTTTACCCTTTAAATTCCGTCTCATTTTATTGTAAATTATCAGAAATTAGGGCTTTAAATCAATAAGCTTTGGGGGCTAATTTGAGGCCCTATTCGTATCCCATTTGTGCTCAACTTTTGAGAACACATTTCTTATCATTTGAGGGACCTCGTGACAGATTCAATTTTTGGATTTCGTAAGAAGGCCCCACGAACCCATTTTGACCCAATTTTGGACTCGGAGTTTTATATTGCAATATGGGTATCGTTTTACTCGTGTTGACGTGTACATTACTATTTTTATAGTGTGAAGTCAATTCGGGATTGTGGAGTGATGTCGCCCAAAGTATACCTCCAAAAAAGTACAATGCGGTCGCTGAATCAAATATAGAGTTCAACTAGGTTGGGTTCGATCCCACAGGGAATAGGTCGAAGTATGAGTAGGCTACCAGATGGAATAATTGAAAAGTAACTAAAACTGGGGTTTTTTACTAGTGAATAGTAACAATGACGAATGTTGGTTGTGTTGAGTTTGTAATCAATAAGAGAAATTCACTAGGACCGTGATCCCCAATGATTCCTTAACTCCACCGGTTACTTGTGCTTAACAAGGTTGCCCCGCTGCACTGCATGCAAAATCTAACAAGTTAGGTTCATCTAACTGTCTCTCGACCTTCATTAGACGAATTTCACTCTTCTCCTCTCGGACTCCGAGTGTCGCACTACTAACCCTTGTCCTGGATTACAGATAACCTTTCCCGCTAAGGCTCCGGTTATTAGATGAAGGTTGATAGCTTCAAATCTCTATTGTGATCTTCTTTTCCCAATCTCTACCTCTCTCTCGAGCAAGTCTAGAATACAGGCAAGTTTCTAACATTTGCAACCGTTAGAAAAGTAATCACAACGAAGGAAACAACAATACATGCATGCACAGCAATACAAAATTGCTTTGCACTTAACTAGTTTCATTAATTCCTCATGGTTCACACAACCCTAGTTGATGGGGTTAGCTGCTCATAATTGTAAGAACACAAGAATAATTAAAAGATGAAAACATAATTATGATCTCCCAAGAATGAAGAAAAATCGAAATTTCAACAATCAATAAAACTCCAATTAGGGTTTGTGAATACAAAACCAAATATATGTCTGAAACAGTATGAAATAACTCTCAAAGTAGTAAATTATCCAACTCTCGCACTTAGGACTACATAGGAGTATTTATAGATACAAAACTAGTCCTATCCAAAACAAAATAGGAGAACAGAGTCGGGAGTTTTCACGGTGTCGTGACTTGGTGTCGTGGAACCAAGTCACGGCACGTGACATGTATCGTAGAAATCAGGCTTTTTCTTGGATCTCTGAAGTGGACTCACGCCAGAAAGTCATGCCACGTAGGTTGAATCACGTGGCGTGAGTCCTGTCGTGAAACTTAGGCGACATGTAATCCCTCTGGAAATCGATTCACGACAGGAACTCACGACTTATGAGTGGTAATCACGGCTCGTGAGTGATGTCGTGGATTCACACTCAGGTGCATATCCATTCTTTCATCTTCAAACGCTTCGTCTTCGGGCTTGATTCTTCCTCTTTTGATCATTTTGCCTTTAAAACCTGTTTTCCTGCAAAGTAGGACAGAAACCACATCATACCAATAAAACACACCCAAGTTATTGCATATTTTCCTTGTTTTAAGCATCGAAAGTGCCATGTAACCATGGAACATCAACGCCATCAACTTAGAATGTTTACATGTCCTCAGGCGAACAAAATAAAAATACACAAACACAATGCTTAACCAAGAGAAACCTAAGGGACTTATAGCAGTCTACTCGTTGATTTTGACATAAAATCTTTTCAACCCTTCCTATTTTCAAATTAAAACCAAAGAGTGTATGTAAGCAGCATAGGATTATGACACAACAGGGATCAAGTGATGGCACCAATTTACGCACAAAGAACTAAGCGTATATGCAATTGACATTTCCCAACCAACTAGCAGCTAATTATACAACCCATGTGCCCTCACAATCAAAGAAGTCCCATGCACTCTCAGTATACTAATGGATATCAACATAGGGACGAGGTCAAACCACTCACACTCATAAAGAAGTAAAGACTGTGTGCATTAAATACCATAGGCTTGCCCTTATGTTTCAACGCCTTCGTTGTCAGACAGTCGGACTAGGATCACTATAGGACTTTACTCGACTTGTAATGTAGGCTTAGGAACGGGTATGGTTCATATGGGTATAGTGACTCAACCCTCCTTGACACTACACACTTTTTGGCTCCAACTTCCAACCTTTTTTCCATTTTTTTTTTTAATTCTTCCTTCTTTTATTTTCAGATTTTTGGGTGTGATTTTTCTTCTCAAACTTTTAAACACATATATATATTTTTTCTTTTTCTTTTCTCTCTCTCTTGTTTTTTTCTTTTTCACACCTAAATCTGTTTTCTCTTTTTCTTTTATTAACCCTTCTTCATACCCAACTCAATCTACGCACCCCTATAATAGCCACCCTCAACTTAGGTGATTTGCCTGAGTTGAGGTACACAGTGTCCAAGGAGGGACCAGGGCCAAGACAGGTTCATTGTGATTAAACTGGGAAGGTGAATAGGCTACATGAAAGAAATAGGACAGTTATGGCTCAAAGTCGGGATCAAGGGATACTTCTTTCTTTGGTTTGGCATTTAGGCTACAAGTGGACTTTATTCAAAAACGACCTATGATCCTTTCCTAATCCCTATCCTTTAACTTAGGCAAGACTAACCGGGCAAGTTCTGGATCGCACACACACAACTAACTAAGTAGTGACCTCACACACACATAGCACAGGGTTGTATTACCAACTACTACCTATCCGTTCATGCAATGCTAGCTACGGTTATTTGCCTATAATTCTAGTGCCATAACAAGATCCAACAGCAGTCACACACAAGCATGCTATTCACACAATTCAAAAATTTTAGGAGGGGTATAGTCAAAACATTTAAAAATCATCCAAAATCGGACTGCACTATAGTTCCCTCATTTTTCTCCTAATTTAGCAACAAACATAAAAACATCAACAATAACATCCTAAACATGTCGGTTCTACTATGATAGCACACTCGGGGGAAAAGAAACACGACACCAAAAACCCCCAAGTGGTGGTACACCCCCACCCCCAACTAAACATGGTGCAATGCCCTCAATGCACCGATATCAAATCAAAAACAAGGGGGTGAAGACATACTTGTGGCGCTCTAAGCGTCGGAAGTGGGCCCGCCAATAGCGAGATCATCAGACTGTGCAGTAGTCTCATCCGATGGGGGGATAGCCTGACTGGAAGATGCACCACGCGCCCTCTGATCTGCCTCAATCTGGCTCGCATGATACTCTACCCAGGAGGCTTTAACATCCCTCCTCAGATCACTATAGAACTCCTCATCACTAGCACCTCTCTCCTCCGGACTACGTGGTCTCTTGCCTCTATCCATCTGCGGCTCCTCGTCAGCAAACAAATCGACCTCAAATGCTGGTCGTACGGAGGTTGGGACAGGCATAGGTGGTATAATGGGAGTGCTAGTCGATACCAGTGCCCGAACCTCCTCTCTCAATGTAGCAACCTCCTGGGTCAAGCCGGCCATATCAGGGCTCGGTGCAGCACTCAATCGGGAGGCCATACGTGCCTCAAAACTATCAATCCGCCCATGCAGGACCCACATAAACTAGTCCATAGCTGCATTCATCCGAGCCTCTACCCTAGTCTTTGCAGCCTCTACTATAGATCGAACCCAAGGCTTAAGCTGGGATACCAACTTAGCCATCTGAGTCTCAGTGTGAGCCTGGCGCTCAAACATCTCCGTCTGCCTGTCAACCAGCTGCTGCAGAAAATCTCGTGATATCGAAACAATCCCAGCAGGAGTCGGTGGGGCACTAGTACTGGGTACTCCCTTATCAACAGGGCCAGCGCCCTTAGTCTGTACAGGTACCGTAACTGGTACAGGAACAGACAACGGGGCATTATGCGGCTCATCCAGGGCTGCACCCGCTGACTTATACGGTTGTGACTCACGTGGGAACACGGGGTGTGAACCCCTCTGCTGCATCATCCCAATGTCTGCAATGCGAGTCACCTCAATATAATGGTCGAGGGCAGGTAGTCTGGCCACCCCTGCCCTATCACACAGGCCCTGGATCAGGCATGGGAAGGGTATACTAGTGTGATCTCTGAAAGCTCGCTTGTGGATCTCTTGGGCGATGTACCTTGTGAAATAAATCTCATAACCATCCAAGATGCTGGCTACTACTATAGCCCTGTCCAATGTGAGTGAGTTATCAGCGTTGGTTGGACCCAACCTATGACGAACCACTGACCACCAGAATCGACCAGCAAAATAAAGCGTGGACTTTTTGATGTCCAGCTTCCCAGTCATCCAACTAGCCGCTACACCCTCCTCGGCTATGTAGCCTGCAATCCATATAATAAACTCCAATTTCTGCTCCGCATCTCTCATCCGAACTCTATCTCTGACCGTGTACATTTTGTGATCAAATTCAGCTGTCGAAGCTGGAAGTGGACGGTCAGGCCCAAATAAGAAGCGGTGAATGGTCTCTTTCAAAATGTCTACTCGGGTACCGCGCACCATGACATGATTCAGCACTGGCTGTAAAATATATCGCTGCCCAACTGGGGTGCTCAAACCAACCGATGCAGCATAAGAAGCATAAAACTCTTGGACCAACTCCGAGCTATACCGACCAGAAGGCTGCGCCATCCAACCCAAGCCATATTGCTCAAAAATAGGCCAACTATCCGGCAATGTCCTCAATTCCTCTACCCGATATCTGGGCTCCTCCATAATGCTCCTCCAATACAAACCACGCTCTATCAGCTCAGCATCTCAATCATAAATAGCACGCATGCCCTGTACACACCACCGCTGAACCTCCCTATCCTGTGCAGTAGTCAGGGCACTCTCGGCACAAGTACCGAAAAGAGAGGCTGTAGCCTCCGCCACAGATGTATCCTGACCTGTAGCCTCATCCGCAGACCTTGACTCAGAAGCATCCTCCCCCTCTTCAGACTGGGGGGCGGACTCAGATGACTCAACCGTAACAACTGGCTCAACAGATGGTAGGGCCGGCTAAAGTGCTGCCCGGGCAGCCGCTCGGGCTCGCATCTGTAACCTCGTAGCCCGAGGGACCAAAGCAGTATCATCTTGGCTAATACCAAATTCTTCCACAGAACCACTTTGCTCAGACTCAGTTGGTTCATCCCGCAGACAGGTCGGTAAGTCCAAATTTTTGGTCCGAATCTGGGATGATGCATCAAGGTGGTCACTTTTGGGATTGGATTTTGGAGGCATGGTAATGGGTTTGGATCGAATTTTGGGTATTTGGGTCGAATTTGGGTCGAGTTTGGTATGTTTGATTCGAATTTTTAGAATTAGGGTTTGGATTTTCAAATGGGTTTGGTAATGGGGGTTAGATTTGGTGAGTTTGTTGGGGAAGGGTTCAGATTTTGTGAGTTTGAGGAGGAGGGGATTCGGATTTAGTAGGGAGAAGAAGAGAAAATTTGAATTTTAGGGTTTTAGTTTAAGGATTTGAAAGTGGGGAAAGAAGGTATTAGGTCGATTTTAAATTGGGTATAGAAGAAGAGGTTCGATTTTATTTCAGAAAATTTGGATCGGGTCGGGTCGGATTTGGATGTCATCTGCAGAAATATTTTCCACGGCACCAGCCACGAGACGTGGGTTTAATTCACGTCTCGTGGGACCTGACGTGGGTGGATTCCTGAAAGCTGAAGACTGCTCCTGATTTACACGAGATAACCCACGAGACGTGGTTAATACTTACGTCTCGTGGGTTATGACGTAGATAAAGTACTAAATCCTGAGGTTTAATCCTGATGTTCACGATACAACCCACGTATCGTGGGTTGAATCATGCCTCATAGGTTCTTTATCGTACATCACTTTCAGAAAGATGAACTTTGTCTCTGATTGTCACGACATAATCCACGAGTCGTGAGTTGACTCACGTGTCATTACTATTAACGTGAGTTGTCCTTATTGAACTGAGCCAATGCAGGTAAATTATGTGACGTTCAGCTAACTGTTCCTCAATAATCCGATCTTCACATAACAATTCTTGGGTTGCCTCCCAATCAACGCTTGATTTAATGTTGCGGCACGACATGGCTAACTTGGATACTCAGACTTCCCCAACTAGCCCATGGGTCGCCTCCCATGAAGCGCCTGATTTAACGTGGCGGCATGACATGGCTAACTTGGATACTCAGACTTCCCCAACTAGCCCATGGGTTACCTCCCATGAAGCGCCTGATTTAACGTCGCGGCACGACATGACTGACTTGACTACTCAGACTTCATCAAGTTCAAGTTCTTCAATCGTCCTTACCTCTTCCAGAACTCCTACATAATGCTTAACACGTTGTCCATTGACTTTGAATAGGACATCATTTGCTCCTTTTAACTCAATAGCACCATGTGAGAATACCCGAATGACAGTGAATGGGCCAGACCACTTGGATTTTAGTTTTCCAGCAAACAGGCGAAGCTTAGAATTATACAATAAAATCGAGTCGCCCGGGTGAAATTCGCGGTTCTCAATCCGACGATAATGGTACAATTTCATCTTTTCTTTTTACAATGCTGAACTTTCATATGCCCGAAGACAAAATTCATCCATCTCGTTCATCTGCTCAAGACGCAATTGGGCCGCTTCACTCCAGTCCAAATTTACCCTTTTCAATGCCCACAAAGCTTTATGTTCTAGTTCAACAGGCAAATGGCAAGACTTCCCAAATACCAACTGATATGGTGCTGCACCAATTGGTGTTTTGAAAGCCGTCCGATATGCCCATAACGCCTCATCTAGTCGTCTATCCCAATCAGTCCTATTTGCATTAACTATTTTCACCAGAATGAACTTAATCTCGCGGTTTGACACTTCCACCTGCCCGCTTGTCTGAGGATGGTAAGGTGTTGCCACCTTATGTTTGACACCATACTTTTCTAGAAGGGCTTTGAACAGACGGTTGCAAAAGTGGGATCCTCCATCACTAATAATAACTCGGGGAGTCCCAAAATGTGAGAATATGTTCTTTTTCAAGAATGCTGTGACACTTCTCCCTTCGTTATTAGGAAGCGCAATCGCCTCCACCCACTTAGACATATAGTCTACAACCACCAAGATGTACTTCATTCCATGCGAGCTCACAAACGGAACGGACCCATAAAGTCAACTCCCTACACATCAAACAATTCAAGCTCAAGTATAGTTGTCATGGGAAGTTCGTGTCTGCGCAAAATATTACCTTGCCTTTGACACAGGTCACAAGCACGGGCATATTCATGAGCATCTTTGTAAATGCTGGGACAATAGTACCCATACTGCACGATTTTATGGGCAGTCCTCGCACCTCCGTGATGACCCCCAACTGGAGATGAGTGACATGCGTTCAAAATGTTCATCATTTCGACCTCTGGGACACATTTTCGAATTACACCATCAGCATACACTCTGAACAAATATGGCTCATCCCTGAAGAATTTTCTTATCTCATGCATGAACTTTCGTCTCTACTGATATGTCATATCTTTCGGGACTAGATCACTGGATAAAAAGTTGGCAAAATTAGCAAACCAAGGGATTAAGTCTTGGGATGCTGCCAGCACTTGCTCATCTGGAAAAGTATCATCAATTTCCAGATCATTTTTCAATTTCAGCATGGCCTCCTCCTCAAGGCGTGAAAGATGGTCAGCCTCTTGATTTTCGGTCCCCTTTCGATCCTTGACTTCAAAGTCAAATTCTTGTAACAGAAGTACCCATCGAATCAGTCTTGGCTTAGCATCCTTTTTCGACATAAGATACCGAAGGCCTGTATGATCTGTATGCACAATCACCTTCGTACCAATCAAATAAGATCTGAATTTCTCAAAAGCGAATACTACGGCCAACAACTCCTGCTCAGTCACAGTGTAATTCTTTTGAGTTGGGTTAAGCACTTTGCTAGCGTAGTAGATCGGGTGTAATATCTTCTCATATCTTTGGCCAAGGACTGCACCCAAAGCCACTCCCCTAGCATCGCACATAACCTCTAAAGGCTTAGTCCAATCCGGTGACACAATGATAGGGGCTGACACCAACTTCTCTTTAAGACACTCAAACGCTTTAAGACATGCTTTATCAAACACAAACTTCACCTCTTTGTCTAAAAGTTTGCACAAGGGATGAGCAATCTTGGAGAAGTCTTTGATGAACCTTCTATAAAAACCAGCATGACCTAGAAAACTCTGAATACCTTTTACAGAGATAGGTGGGGGCAGCTTCTCAATTACTTCGATTTTCGCCTTATCCACCTCAATGCCGTTCTTCGAAATCTGATGCCCCAATACAATACCTTCATTGACCATAAAGTGACATTTTTCCCAATTCAGCACTAGGTTGTACTCTTCGCATCTTTGCAGCACATTAGCAAGGTGTGCCAAACAGCCCTCAAACGAGTCACCCACTACAGAAAAATCATCCATAACACCTCGATAGTGTCTTCCACCATGTCGGAGAAAATAAACATCATACAGCGTTGGAAGGTGGCCGGTGTATTACACAAACCAAAAGGCATCCGCTTGAATGTGAATGTCCCATATGGACAAGTGAAAATGGTCTTCTCTTGGTCTTCGGGGGCAATAAAAATCTGATTATACCCCGAATAGCCATCAAGAAAACAATACCATCCTCTACCAGCAAGACGGTCTAACATCTGGTCCATGAAGGGCATAGGAAAATAATCCTTTTCACTTCACGAATTCAGCTTCCGATAGTCCATGCAAACTTTCCATCCAGTCACCGACCTCATTGGAATCAACTCATTTTTGTCATTCGGAACCACAGTGATTCCCCCCTTTTTTGGCATACACTGTATCGGGCTCACCCATTTGCTATCAGCAATGGGGTAAACCACCCCTGCATCCAACCACTTGATAATCTCTTTCTTCACAACCTCCTGCATAGGTGGGTTCAGACGACGCTGGTGCTCAATACTAGGGATGCACTCAGGAACCAGCTGGATCTTATGAGTGCAAATGCCGGGTGGAATACCTATGATATCAGCAATGGACCAACCGATGGCCCTCTTAAATCTTTTCAACACTGAAACCAAAGCCTCTACTTTCCAATCCATCAACTTAGCAGAAATAATCACTGGCAAGGTATTGTTGGCTCCCAAGAAAGTGTAGCGAAGGTGGGCCGAAAGAGCCTAAAGTTCTAACACTGGAGGCTCTTCAATAGATGGACGAGCTGGTGGAGTCACCCTATTCTTCAAATCAAGATCCAATTTCTTGGGCGCATAAGTGTATGCTCCTTTACCAGCTAGTGCACCCACCATCTCATTATAGTATTCTATACTATCATCTTCAAAATTCATGATCACGGCAGACAGAGGCTCTACTCCCAACCTTTCTTTGATGGACACAGTAACCTCACTATCATCAACAACATCTATCACTAAAATCACTCGCTTATCTCTTGGCTGCTTCATAGATCGACAAACATTGAAAGTAACCTGTTCATCATTTAATCTAAATTTTAGCTACCCGATTTCCATATCAACCAATGCATGACCCGTGGCAAGGAATGGTCTCCCCAGTATGATGGGAACCTCAAAGTCAACTTCACAATCGAGAATCACAAAATCAGCCAGAAATATGAAAGAGGCAACCTTCACAAAAACATCATACAGAATGCACTTTTTCATAGTTCTATTGGCCATGAGAAGTCTCATGGAGGTTGGTTTTGGTGCTCCCAACCCCAATTGCTTAAACACGGCTAATGGCATTAGGTTGATGCTAGCACCCAAATCGCACAGTGCTTTAGCACAGTCGAAGGACCCAATAGGACACAGAATTGTGAACGCTCCTGGGTCCTCTTTCTTTTCAACTAAGGACCGGGAAGCAATTGCACTACAATGATGAATGTTATCTGTGGGCTCAAAACTGACCGTTCTCTTCTTTGTCACCAAGTCTTTCATGAACTTGGCATAACCTGGCATCTGCTCCAATGCCTCTATAAGAGGGATGTTAATTGACAGCTCCTTCAATATGGTGATGAACTTCTGATACTTTCCTTCCTCCGTCTTCTTCTTCAACCTTTGAGGATAGGGAAGAGGAGGTTGTGGGATAGTTTTGAGCACGTTTGGTACCTCTTTCTCCTTTCTCTTCTCAGGTTTTGCATTGCCGCTATCATCATGCTGATTTGGAACCATGTCACCCTTTGCATTATCCAACTCTAACTCAGCTTCAACATCGATAACCACTGGATCATTAGACACACTACTGTCGGCAGGCATAGGTGGATCTGTCATGCTCTTCCCGCTTCTAGTAGTGATGGCGAGGCAATGACTATCATTTTTAGGATTCTGGACGGTATTACTTGGAAGGGTGCCGGGCTGATGTTGATTCAGTGCCAATGAAATTTGCCCAAACTGTTGCTCCAACTGTTTAATGGCAGTCGAATGAGACTCCACTTTCTGACTTATGCCCGAAATGTCATTCCTAATCTCTTTCAAGCAATTCTCCTGACTTTCGGCTCCTTTGACCAATTTATTTAAGAGTGCCTCCATTCTTGAATTTCCAGACTCCTCATCACGCCTTACAGGTGGTACATATATGTCATTCTTTTCTCGATTATCATCCTTCCGCCTCAAATCACCATCTCGGTCCCGTTCTCGATCTCTGTATCCTGATTTGTTGTAGCTGTCTCCATAATAGTTCTGACCTTGATTCCCTTGCCTTGAGTTCCAAGATTCTTGATTAGACCCTTGGCCCTTGGATCGGAAACCTGCCACTTCACGATCTAGATATTTCGCCTCTTCATCTGACTCACTATCATCATGTCTAGCCGATTTACTTTGTGCACCAACAGTATGCAATTTTTCCGCATCTCTGGCTGCTATCTGTTTGGCCAGAAGACCAATCTCTATCCTCAACTGAGCAACCTCTTGCACCACAGATTCATCCAACGCCCTTTGAGCTGCTGAAGCTCCAATAGCAAATGTTCCAGCCGGTGTATCTGCCTCCCGAGTATGCCATCCTCGGTTGGTCTTAGTGACACGATCTAAAATCTCAGTAGCTTGGTCCCATCTCAAGCTCATGAATTCTCCACCAGTGATAGTATCTGCTACTGCTTTTGTGTTGAAATTCAAAGCTCTGTATAAGATTTCAAGTAAGTTCCTGCCGCTCATCCTATGATTTGGCACCATCTGCAGCTTCTTTTTAAATCTCAGCCAAGTCTCATAGAGTGCTTCCGAGTGAAGCTGTCTGAAATTATAGATCTCGTCTTTCAACTGCAGTATCTTGGATGGTGGGAAAAATCTTTCCAAGAATTGATTTCTCAATTCCTGACAAGTAGTGATAGAACCTCGAGGCAGCTCAGCTAACCACAACGTGGCATCTCCTGTAAGCGAGAATGGGAACAACCTCAACCGTATCGCCTCTTAGTCAACCCCAGGCAGATTGTATAACATGCAGACCCCCACAAAATTTATTACATGCATGTTTGGATCATCAGAAGGAAGACCCGCAAACACGCCCTTCAAGTTCAGTAGATGGATCATGGCACTAGTGATGTCAAACTTAGTGCCCAGAGGTAACTCATGTGGAACAATGACACCGTTCTCGATTGGATCAAAATAGGCCACATATTCATCTTCAGGATCATCATAAACAGGCACATGTTATCTCGGTTGTTCTCTTAATCGTCTTTGTCGCTCTTCAGCATCAGCTAGACGCTGTGCTGCTTCTTGCATAGCTCGATTATCTCTTTTTGCTTGTCTAAGAGCAGCTTGTCTAGCATGCTCTTCTCGTGTCAATCGAGCAGTAGTTTGGTCCGCTATTTCCTAACCAGCTGGATGCAGTGGCTGGTTGTGAATGTCTCCCGCAACTGTGAGATCCTGGACTCCTTCAGTATTCACCATTCTCCGATTAGCTCTTAGAGTCCTTTCGATTTCAAGATCAAGTGGAATCAGGGGATTGTCTTGACTCCTTGTATTTGGCATACACCGACGTATGCCCTCAACAGTATGTAAAAACACACCCAATCAACTCCAACCAGTAATGTTCAACTTCGTAACCGTAGTCCCCGGCAACGGCGCCAAAATTTGATGTCGCCCAAAGTATACCTCCGAAAAAGACAATGCGGTCGCTGAATCAAATATAGAACCCAACTAGGTTAGGGTCAATCGCACAGGGAATAGGTCAAAGTATGAGTAGGCTACCAGATGGAATAATTGAAAAGTAACTAAAACTGGGGGGGTTTGCTAGTGAATAGTAACAATGACGAATGTTGGTTGTGTTGAGTTTGTAATCAATAAGAGAAATTCACTAGGACCGTGATCCCCAATGATTCCTTAACTCCACCGGTTACTTGTGCTTAACAAGATTGCCCCGCTGCGCTGCATGCAAAATCTAACAAGTTAGGTTCATCTAACTGTCTCTCGACCTTCATTATACGAATTTCACTCTTCTCTTCTCGGACTCCGAGTATCGCACTACTAACCCTTGTCCTGGATTTCAGATAACCTTTCCCGCTAAGGCTCCGGTTATTAGATAAAGGTTGATAGCTTCAAATCTCTGTTGTGATCTCCTTTTCCCAATCTCTACCTCTCTCTCGAGCAAGTCTAGAATACAGGCAAGTTTTTAACGTTTGCAACCGTTAGAAAAGCAATCACAACGAAGGAAACAACAATACATGCATACACAGCAATACAAAATTGCTTTGCACTTAACCGATTTTGTTAATTTCTCATGTTTCACACAACCCTAGTTGATGGGGTTAGCTGCTCATAATTGTAAGAACACAAGAATAATTCAAAGAGGAAAACATAATTATGATCTCCCAAGAATGAAGAAAAACCAAAATTTCAACTATCAATAAAACTCCAATTAGGGTTTGTGAATACAAAACCAAATATATGTCTGAAACAGTATGAAATAACTCTTAAAGTAGTAAATTGTCCAACTCTCGCACTTAGGACTACATAGGAGTATTTATAGATACAAAACTAGTCATATCCAAAACAAAATAGGAGAACAGAGTCGGCAGTTTTCACGGTGTCGTGACTTGGTGTCGTGGAACCAAGTCACGGCATGTGACATGTATCATGGAAATCAGGATTTTTCTTGGATCTCTGAAGTGGACTCACGCCAGAAAGTCATGCCACGTAGGTTAACTCACATGGCGTGAGTCCTGTCGTGAAACTCAGGCGATATGTAATCCCTTTGGAAATCGATTCACGACAGCAACTCACGACTCGTGAGTGGTAATCACGGCTCGTGAGTGATGTCGTGGATTCACACTCAGGTGCATATCCATTCTTTTATCTTCAGACGCTTCATCTTCGGGCTTGATTCTTCCTCTTTTGATCATTTTGCCTTTAAAACCTGTTTTCCTGCAATATAGGACAGAAACTACATCATACCAACAAAACACACCCAAGTTATTGCATATTTTCCTTGGTTTAAGCATCGAAAGTGCCATATAACCATGGCACATCATGGAGCTAGGATGGGCTATTTAAGGACTATTCAAGAGTTGCGGTTCGAAAATGAGGTAGGCTTCAGTCTACTTTTCTCTATGAGATTGTGTATAGTATATATTGCATGCTAGGAAAGGACTATAGGATGGAATTATGGCTAGTATATCTTGACTTAGCCTAATTTAGGGGTTTTGGGGAAGAAATATAACCCGAACCTAAGTATAAAATACTTGTTATGCCCATAGAGTTCTATTACCCTTGAATATAAGCATTTTAACCACATTTGATGATTAAGGATCCTTTGTTACGTGACTTACCATTTGACTTAGTGATTCGGGAGGTTTTTCCCCGACTAGATCTTCGTAGTGGTTTTATGCCCTCGATTATTGTGGTGGCCCGAGTTATGAGGCCTTGTTATATTGGGTATATGTTATTGGGCCCGAGGCCGTGGTTATGATACTAGTTGGACTCTATGTGAGTTTCTACCCTCAGTAAGGGCATGTCCATTCTTTATAGATGCTTGAGCACTTATGGTTGTCTTGTTTGGATACTGGTGATGGCATGCATACTACCTAGGGCATTCATGCTCATTTAGTGGTACGATTCCAACCAAAACCTTGATTTTACTACTATTTCTAAAAAGGGATTTATTCCCATTTTTCACTTTAAAAATGGATTGTTTTATAACGGGAATCGTACTACCTTATTTACTGAATTATGAGTTTTTGGGACTAAAAATGAGGTTTTATAACTTCGATCGAGGATGATTTTGGTCCATTACTTATCCACTCATTTTACCACTACTATTTACTTCGATCGAGGGACATTCCGACCCTTTATACATGATTATGATGATTTATTCTCGAGCATGATCTCGAGCGATGGATTTACGAATTTATATCTATTTAGTCACGGTTTGAGTCTGCAAACTGAATATACATATATCTCTTTGGTATTGAATAGAGTAGATAGATTATGATGTTGATTGGAAGTCCTGAATTGGGACCAGACAGTGTATAAGAATTCCTCGAATCCCCTAGGGGGACCTTTCGTCCGAGAGCCATTGTGCTAGAAAAGCATGGTCGCCGTAGTTCCTGCCTTTGTAAGCTAGGTGAGCTAGAGAAGGTATATACACTTGGTACGGTATGATTTGAGATTGTGGAATCGGTTTGAGTCCGGTATCCCTTATATGGTTATGGCATTTCGATTTATGTTGCATTCATCCATTCATATGCATTTTCTATCACCAGTAAAGTTGTTTGGTACCTGTATCTATTGGTCTTATGGGGGGCTATATAGGTACGGATTATGGTTGCTTTTTGCTGAGTGTTTCTGTGTACCTTTCAGGCTTATGGGGGTCCGGTCAGGCACTTATTTGCCCAGACTAGCCGGTTACTTTATTTTGGTTATTATGGTTAGTTTGTGGTGGGGTGTTTGTGAACTAGTACCCGAGTTGGAGGTACGTTTCTGATTCCTTTACTCTTGTAGTGAGTTACATTATGGTTTGGTTATCTCATGCTTAGTCATGTCTGGTTAGGGATCCTGGTTATGCTAGAGTTAACTTCCCTACTTGATTATGGGCCTTGAGATTTTAGGGTGATTCCCTCAGGTTGTTACCACTGAGCTAGTCCTATATGTTTATATATATATATATATATATATATATATATATATATATATATATATATATATATATATATATATATATAAATAGTGTTACCGTATTTCCCTCTTTTGTTTGCCTATTCATATCGTATATGTATTCTTTGGCATTGTATACTACACTATATCTTTCTTCCACTCTTTATTTGAATATTGTCAAGTGATATACGGTATTCCACCTTAGGCCATAGTTGTTGTCAGAATAGGATAGTTGATCCTTATTGCTCCATTAGCATTATTATGCTTTGTTCTTGGATAGTTTCCTGTGGTTTATACTCATTCCTTACGTGTTATTTATGCTTACATTATTTTTGGAGCTCAGTCGGCCGTTGCCTACTGAGTACCACGTGTTTGGTACTCATACTACACTTCTGCAGCCTGCAGGTTATAGTACCAGTTATCGGCATTGGTGTGTGTATCGTGCGGAGCAGCTATGGGTCAGAGATTTGGGGTGAGCTCCTGACGTTTTAGAGTATCCCTACCCTCCTTCTTATTGTTAGACTATTCTTTATGTTGTGTCAGAGACGGCATGTATATATACATTTTTCCTATATTCCATTTGTACTCATGTTGTATTAGAAGCTCTTGTACTGGCTCCACCTGGTTTTGGGGTTATGTTAGCCTTGCTATTGCTTTTATTCCGTTGTTTCCTTTATTTTAATCAGTAGTCAATTACTAGCTATTTTGGACTACAGGTTGGCTTACCTATTGGTGGGTTATAGTAGGTGCCATCATGACCTGAGAAATTGGGTCGTGATACTTATACTAGAAGTCCTTTTGTGGATCAGCATACTATTCTTTTTATCAATTATGATATCTTATAATGTCATATAAAGTTCCTCAGATGCCCTAGACATGTCTATATACACATAGGGCTTCTCTAACCCGCTTTCCATCTACAATTTTAATATGCCTTTTATCTAATGTGCCGACTATTGACAACATATTTTATGCTTTCAACCAAGAATAATCGTGAGTTTTTAAGCAAACGTTGTTAGTTTGATGTCATTTTGTGTCTAATTATAGGAAATTGACCCAAGGACAAAAAAGAGTGAACCTGTACTAAAAATGCTATGCGACGACTCCTTTGGCGGACCATCAAGGGTGTGGTGGATCATCCCACCAACCATCCCACCAAAGCAGAATCACCTAGTTTAGAGACTCAGTGTGATGCTCAGCTGACAAACTGTCAAAGCCTTAGCGAGCCGTCACACCAACCATCAGGCCAAAGCAGAATCCATGTCCCAGTTGAAGTTATGTGATTGTTCGATGTGACAAACCATCACGATCGTGGCCTACCGCCAGGCGAGCAATCAAAGTAGAGGTGGAAGTTTGATTTAAAATTCAAATTCCCAATTTCCTGGAGCCTATAAACCTAGTCTAGGATTTAGAATAGGCATCTTTTGACACTTAGAATATTTTACGTTATATTTCCTCTGAAGATTGACTCTTTTGGGGCTTCAAACGGTATTACTTGTGTTTTTTCCAAGATTTAAAGGCTTGTTTTTCATCTTTGTAAGAATCCATCTTTAATTGTGAAATATATTGCTTTCTTCTTCTTAATCACTATGAGTGGCTAAAAAACCTATAACTAGGGTTGTGGAATCCATGGCTAAATAATAATTTTAGGGTTAATATTTGTATGAATTCGTGTTATACATGTGAATGTGTTGTTATTCTCTTCATCTTAACAGATTTCTAATGGTTGCAAACATTAGAACAAGACATAGGTTTAACTTGTTTGAAATAGGAGGTTAAAATCAGGAAAGGGTTTAACAATGAGGACTCAGAGTTTCTAACCTCCGTCTAATGAGTAATGCTCTAACGAAATTAATCAACTTGGGGCTAAAATTTGTGTATGGCTTCCATCACTTTAAGTTTGAAAGAATTAAAAGAATAATTGCCTAATTAAGTTAAAAAAACATTTACATGAACATTTGAACTCAATTGCCTAACATTCACTTGTGTTAAAGCGAATTCATTATTGACATTAGCCCGAAAGTGTTAAAGAGCCATGGTGAACACAATCCTAGTCCGCTTTCTCTATTGATTTATCATTTCATAAATTTTAACGCTCGTTAATTGAAACAAATTATATTTTGAGTGAAAAAAATTAATTACTACAAAATCCCCCCATTTCATGGAAATTGCAGACTAATAGTAACCTAAAGCACAAATGACTTAGTTTTTACCATATTCCCTTTGTAATTCGACCCCAACCTTTGTTAGATTATATATTTGACAACGAACGCTTATGCTGCTTCAAGGAGGTGTAATTTGGATGTATCAAATTTTGGTGCCGTTGGCGGGGAATATGGTTGTCTATTAAGTTATTGTGTTTACTTGTCTCTTAGTCATATTTTCTAAATTTTACTTTTCTTTGTTGTTTTTGTAATTGCAGGGTACTTTTTTATGCATGCCAAGTACCCAAAGTTCGGGTGAACCATTGTTACCTTATGGTCTTAAGCTTTTAATGATTTTGAGTCAAAATAAGGATGCACAACAGCGTGAAGCGACAAGGCTTGCTGCGCTTGCTGCTAATCAAGTGTATCAACAAAATCTGAAGGCAAATCTGAATGCACCTAGTAATGAGAAAGACAATGATGATTTGGGTGACAATGTTGATGCACAACACATAGACAATATTGCTCTAGCCAATCAGCGTCAACAATAAAGAGTTAAAGGGTGACAATAACCTGGTTTCTACCACTGAACTTTCTTATGCTCCCCTTTGATCAAGTGCTATTTCTATAAATAAGATTGAGTAGGAAAATGTTGAATGCTATGCACTTTGACCTCGATGATGAGGATGAGGCTGATTTAGACTGAGTTGGTACCACTGGGGCTATTGTTCTACCACCGCTAGCTCTGGGAGCTAAGTTCAATATCACTAGCACCATAATCAAATTGTTGAATCTTATTTGGAGGGATGGCTGGTGATGATCAGAATATGTACTTGATGAATTTCATAGGAATCTGCAAGTCCTTTGATTTTCCAAGAGTTAGTCAGAACGCCATTTGATTAAGGTTGTTTCCTTTGTCTTTGTCTGGGGAGCCAACATTATGGTTGATTGAGTTGGCGCCTAATTGTATAATAAACTAGAGGTAATTGAAAAGAGATTTCCTAGAAAGGTTTTTTCAGCCTTCCAGGATGTTACAGTTGAGGGATGAAATTAGCAACTTTAGGCAGTAACCGAATGAAGCACTATATGACACATAGATGAGGTTCAAGAAAAAGTTAACCCAATATCCAAAACATAAGCTGACAGATGAGCACTTGATGGAGACTTTCTACAGGTCTTTGAACTCGAATACCAAACCAATGGTTGACAATGCAGCTGGAGAAGCATTCATGGGGGTTAATTTTTGCAGAGGCCACAGTGATGCTGGATAGGTTGACCAAAATAAATAGAGCTTGGCATACCAGAGATTTTGAGGTAGCATGCAACACTTATGCTATGAGAATGTCGGCCGAACAACCCCAAAGTAAAGACTAACCTGACCAAGACATGGCTCACATGAAAACTTAGATGGATCTGCTAACTAAGTACTTGTTGGTAGGTGGTGTTGAAAAGGTAAAGGTTGTTGGTTCATAGGGCAAGGAAATTGAGTCTAATTCTGAAGAAGAGGCGAACTATCTGAATAACTAAATGGGGAGTTTCTGGGCCAATGGCCAAGGAACCAAGGTCAGAACTATCAGAGAGACAAATATTATGATAAGGATGGCTACAAGGATTGTGACCAACGGAACTGTAAAGAAAGAATGATAGAAGTGGTTTATATGTACCGCCAGAAAATCATGATAGAGCTAGAAACACCTCAAGGAAGTCGAAAATAGAGGAGATAATGACAAAGGTGCTGAAAGGGGTGGAATCTACTGGGGCAGGTGTTAAAGAGATGAAGAATGACTTATCTTCAATTAGTCAGCTTGAAGATTCTCACTCCACTTCCATCAAGCAATTAGAGTACCAATTGGGTCAGTTTCCGCAGCTTTAAATCAGCGAAAGAGTGGCACTCTACCTAGTGATACTGTTCAAAATCTTAGGAATGATGGAAGTTGCATGGCTATCACCACCAGGAGCGATAAAGTTTTACCTCAACCATATCTAATAGTTCAGACACAGGTGAAGGATGTTGCTTTTGATTATGAAATAGTGGCTGATGATCTTGATATTGAGGAGAATACAGTAAAGTCTGAAAAGCCGAGAAATATTGATGATAGAAAGGTATATTCTAAAAAGTCTACCAAGGTGAATTATGATGTGACTATGACCAAAGAGAAAGAAGAAGAGGTTGAGAAGTCTCTAACTCAAATCCCTAGGCCTCCTCCTCCGTTCCAACATAAAATGAAGAAGAAAATGGAGGATGGTAAATTATAATTTCCTCTCTATGTTAAAGCAGTTGTTTGTGAACATCCCATTAGTGGAAGGTCTTGAGCAAATGCCGATATATGTTAAGTTCATGAAGGACTTAGTCATGAAAAAAAGAACGATGAACTTTGATCCAGAAGGCAAGATTCATCACTGCAGTACAATTACTTCACGATTGTTGGGGCAAAAGAAGGTAGTATCAATTAGTGCAGTCACTTTTGTGAAGGCCTTATGTGATCTTGATGCTAGCATCAATTTGATAAATTTAGCAATCTACTGGCAGTTGGACTTAAGAGCCCCAAAACCGATGACTATGTGGCTATTGATGGCTGACCATTTAGTCAAAAGGCCAGTGAGGATACTATATGACATGTTGGTGAAAGTTGAGAACTTTATATTTCCAATAAATTTTTTGATTCGTAATTGCAAAGTGGATTTCAAAGTACCCATAATCTTGGGTAGACCATTCTTAGACACCGAAAGAGTGTTAGTCGACATGGAGTACAATGAGTTAAAATTCAAGTTGAATAATAAAAAGGTGAATTTCAAAATATGTGATTCGATAAGCAACCGATAGACATGAGTGTTGTCTCGGTCATTGATGTTATTGATGAAGTTGATATTAAGATACCTATTGAAGAAAGATTTATGGTGGAAACATTAGCTGCTGTGATCATGAATTTTGATGGGGAGGATATCGAAGATTATGTAGAGATGGTGAGTGATTTAGATGGAACGGGGTTGTATGCTTATGCCCCAATGAAGTTGGACCTATATCTGAAAAATAGGCCAACTCCTCCAGCAAAGCCATTAATAGATGAACCACCCATGTTGGAGCTCAAAGGGTTACCTGGTTATCTTCGATATGTATTTCTGGGTGAGAATAATACATTTCCTATAATTATAGCTACTGATTTGATAGAATGGTTGGTGGAAGCTCTTGTTTCAGTAGTGCAAAATTACAAAAGGGTAATTGGTTGGAGGATTATAGATATTATCGAAATTCCATCAGGCATTTTTACACACAAGATTCAGTTGGAAGAAGAGTGTACACCTACCATTGAACACCAGCTAAGACTTAATCCACCAATTCAAGAGGTGGTGAAGAAAGAAATAATTAAGTGGCTAGATGTGGATGTTGTTTACCCCATTTCAGACAGCAAGTGGGTAAGTCTGGTGCAGTGTGACCCAAAAAAGAAAGGCATGACAGTGGTGGCCAATGAAAAAATTGAGTTGAATCCACTAAGGCCAGTCACTGGTTGCCGGGTTTGCAAGGATTACAGAAAGCTCAATTCATGGAATCTTAGGGATCACTACCCAATGCCATTCATGGACAAAATGCTTGATAGATTGGTAGGGAGATGTTGGTATTGATTCTTGTATGGTTACTCAGGATACAACCAAATCTCCATTGCACCCAAAGATCAGTAGACAACTATTTTTACATGTCCCTATGGCACATTCACCTTCAAGCGTATGCCCTTTGGGTTATGTAATGATCCTACAATGTTCCAAAGGTATATGATGTCAATTTTTTTTGATATGGTAGAAGAAACTTTGGAAGTGTTTATGGTTGATTTCTCTATGGTAGGTGATGCTTTCGAGGACTGCTTGGCGAATCTCACTAATCCCTTGCAAGGATGCAAAGAGTTCAATCTTGTGCTCAACTGGGAAAAATGCCACTTTATGATTAAGGAAGGCATTATGTTGGGGCAGAAGATTTCAGAAAAAGGAATTGAAGTGGATCGAGCCAAAATTGAGGTGATTGAAAACCTACCTCCACTAATCTCGACGAAGGAAGTTACAAGTTTCCTCGACCATGTATGTTTCTACTAGAGGTTTATTAAGGATTTCTCCAAAATTATTAACCCATTGTACAAACTATTGTAGAAGAAAGCTAAGTTCATGTTTGATGGTCATTGTTTGAAGGCATTTGAGTGCCTTAAAGAGAAGTTGGTAGCTTACCCCATTATTGTGGCTCCAGATTGGTCTCAACCATGTAAAGTGATGTGTGATGCGGGTAGGGTTGCACTTGGGGTTGTTCATGGAAAAAAACAAGAGAAACTCTTTCACCCATTTATGTCATCAAAGCATTAAATGGGTCGCAAAAGAACTACACAGTTACCAAACAAGAGTTACTTGCAGTAGTCTATGCCTTTGAGAAATTTTGGGCGTATTTACTTGGCACTAGATTTGTTGTACACACCGATCATGTTGCATTAAGGTATCTCATAGAAAATAAAGATGCCAAGTCTTAGCTGATTAGATGGACATTACTACTGTAAGAGTTTGATTTTGAAGTCAACGATTTCACGGGGTATGAGAATCAGGTAGCATACCATTTGTCTAGACTTGAGAATGAAGGAAAGAGGTCGGATAAGTTGGAGATTGATGACTCATTTCTAGATGAACAAGTACTTGTTGCATCCCTTAATCTTGTACCCTGGTACACCAATTTTGCTAACTAGTTGATCAGTGACATGATACTAGAAGACTTAAATTTCCATCAAAGAAAGAAATTTCTTCATGATGTGGGAAGTTACTTCTGGGATAAGCCCTATCTGTTTTGACTATGTGTTGATAGTATTATCAGAAGATATCTGCTAGAGGTAGAAATGCTGAGTATTCTACAGACTTATCACTCATAGCCAGTGGGGGGACATCATGCAAGTAATCACATGGTAGGAAAGATATTGTAATATGGGTATTACTGGCCCACCATCCATAAAGACGCCTACGACTTTGCTAGAGAATGTGATCAATGCCAATGTAGGGTTTGATATCCAAAAATCAGGAGATGCCTATGTACAAAATGTTAGAAGTAATGTTGTTTGATGTGTAGGGTATCACTTTTATGGGCACATTTATGAGTTCTTATGGTCACAAGTATATCTTGGTGGCAGTGGTTTATGTATCCAAATAGGTAGAAGTTGTGGCCTTAACAGACAACGAATGTAAGACTGTTGTGGCATTCTTGAAATAACTTTAGTGTATGTTTTTCTATTTAAGCATGGTTTATATGTGTGCTAAGTGTACAGGAAAAGATAGTGCAAGTAAAGAGCTAAAGGATTACATTCTAATTAAGATTGGCGGTTCTCTTGACGAAACATCAGAGACCTGATGAAAAGTCAACTTGAGTCTCCATAAAGAATTAAAAAGTCATTCATTCTAGTTACGATTGGATGACTCACTCGACGTACCACCAAAACTCTGACCATCCATCAACATTAACCATCAAAAGGGGAAAAGAGATTATTTTGGTTAAGAGTTGATGTCTCATGTGATGAACCGTCATGTATCATGCGAGACGTCACTCTAATTAATCAATAAAGAATCCCAACTTTCATATTCTGCTTAGGTGTGATGGATTATTTGGCAAACCGTCACACTCTTGGCGACTCGTCAGCTTATTGGTGTCATAGGTATATGTACTTATCTCTTTTATTATTGAGTAACCCCGATTTGATCCAACATAAACCAAACCTGAAACCTAATTCTGACCCAAATCCAAACCAAACCCAATACATTTAAGAGAAGCGATTCAAATCAATAGGTTTCTATTTTAAGTATTATCCTCTTCAACTTCAATAACCAACTAATAAAAAATGTTACTCTTTCACTCACTCTCATCTTAACCCATTAACTCCATCATCCCCTCTCTATCACTACTTATACCTTTGGGTTCAACACCTCAACCCTCACCAATACGCAAATTCCTAAAAGTTGCTCTTTTTTTTCATTATCTGACATCCAGCTATGCTCATATACAAGTGACATTACTGTTAGTTTAACTCTTATTTGTATTTTTATTTGTTATGGTGTGTTCATGGTTTAAATTTGGATACAACACAAATTTAAAATAACAAAAGTTAAATTCAAAGTGTTTGGGTTGTCTCCAATTCAAAGTATGAACAAGAAATCATCAATAGTGAAGTCTGAGTAGCCCAGAAATAATTGATTCATGGTGCAAATTATATTTTGGTAGTGTGTACAAGCACGTAAATTCAAAGAGAAATCAAGTCACAAAGGTGCACTAAAAGTGTTCAACAAAAGGCCTAAATGAAGGACTTTTGACTGGTTAACTGTGAGTTTATGTGACAAACTGCCAAGCTTAACCGTCACAAGAAAAATTTCGCCCATGTATTCTGGTCCAGGCTGACGGGGCATCTGATGGTCCACCAGGGCAGTGATGAGTCATGAAAGTGAACCATCACATTGTGATTGATTCACTGGAAGGCACTGGCGGATAGGGCTGACGATCCGTCATAAGTGTGACTAACCTTCACCCCAAACTGTCAAATAAAAATAGTTTGGAATTTCTAGTATTTTACTTAGGGTTTTGTTTTATACAATGACTAATTTGTTCCCTCTACAGTTACCATGTCTAAAAAACTTCCCATATTACATAGTGGATCTCGAAAGAGACACAATAGGAATTCCTCCACCCCAAAACTACTAGATGAATCGGAGAATGTGGTCGAGTAGACTAAAAAACCTGGTTACTACACAAGGCAAACTGCAAGACAATGAGCTCATGCCTTCTAGTCTGATGAGAAGGATGAGTCATCAAGCGAGGAATCCAGTAGTAATGGGGAGGGCAGTGACAGTTCAACCTTGAATCCAAATGCAGAAGGCGGTGTTGATGCCACCAAAATTCCAAAATAAAACTTGAACCAAAGAGGGGTGATATAATCAGAAGCAAAGCCCCGGGGGTTAGAGAGTCTATTAAATGGAAAGTCGAGGGAGTAGAAAAAAATTACCAAGATGGTGTCCTTCCTATAATGACTAAAAGCTTAAATAGACATTTTGTAAAAATGCATCAGATCCTTACAACAGATTTGCCAGTATACCAGATATTGAGTGACAATTCAATGAATATGGTTTGGGTTGGATGAGTACACCACCTGGGAGTTATTACCCTACCATGGTTCGGGAATTATTCATGAACTACTTAGTCATCCTTGAGAAAAAATGCAAGAAGGGGTAGAAAACATCTGTCACACCATTGTTGGTCAGGATCTCATTCCGAGGGGTTTCAGTGGATATTTCTGAACATACAATCAATCAGATCCTCTATGGCCAAATCTATGTACCTCCAACTATTACTCCAGAGACATCGAATAATGTCGGCATCCCAGCAGCTACCATGTCTAGCACAGATGTTGATTGATGGGGAACATTCTTGGTTGAAAAATAAGAAGGAAAGGATAGCCAAGTAGTCATCGACCTTTGCAGTGATGTTTTGGTGGGCTATGGTATGATTGAGATTAATGCCCATGGGTAGAGATGCCAATCTAGATGAGATTAAGGTAGTGTTAGTTGCTAGTTTGCTGGTGGGGTTTAATGTGAATTTCAGGCAAGTCATTACGGATGAAATGCATGCAAGGGCTACAAAGACTGCTACATCATTTCCATTCCCTCGTCTGGTGACCAAATTATGTAGACTTGCGAAGGTGCCTATTCAGAGTGAAGTTGATGATGAGGTGATGAGCAACAGGACCAGTACATTAATAAGACATGGGATGATACTAAGTTTGAGTTGAGGGTCCACAAACTTCTATCAGTTGGACCTCAATCGTAAACTACTCCAGAGGTGTCCGATACTCCTTTAGGTACACCCTTAGCCATTGTTGACGTTGATACACAGGGTGAATCTGGGGCGATACTACTTTCTCAACTGCTAAAACATCATCTATGCCACCTGTGTATTCGGAGTTTCGGATAACTCTACAAAATTTTATGAGAGTGGTAAAGAAGTAGAAGAAGTTTGAGAAGTAATTACAAGAATAGGCTAAGCAATTCAAGCCCTTCATGGATCAAACAATCAAGAAATCATTAAAGCCATATGCAAATCTGTATACCCGCATGGATGATATGGAGTTGCAGGTCAATAATAGGTTGAGGGAACTATCTATTCTAAACTTGTCTAAATTCATGGTCGAACTGAAAAAGTCCCAAGCTAAATTGCCTTATTATAGAGTGCTTCTACCATAGGGTACCCAAATCCTGCAGTAGTGGAGTCGTAGAAGGATGACCCCATACTTGATTTTATGGGGCGACCTCTTAAAGCTATTGGTAAAAGGCTGATTGAAGGCGGTGAAGAAAAGAAGGGGTCAAATAAAATAAAGCACCATAGGACCTAAGAAGAAAAAGATTTGAGAAAGGCTACAAAGAATCTAAAAAGGATGAGGAATTAAGGCAAAAACATGAGAGAGGCCAGCTAGCTGAAGTTTCTTTCAGTTCGAAACCTGGAGTTGGACTCATACCATAGGTGTTGCCTACTCCCATTCCAGAGACCAAGGGTGTTGTTGATAATGTGAGTACTCCAGTTCACACCGATGTCATTATTCCAGATTCTGAGGCCATAAAAGCCTCCAAGGATGTTCCAGACACCGAGGCGTAAGGGGTTTCATAGGTATTTCTTCCTCTGAGCCTTTACTTATCATATTTATGCATTGGGGACAATGCATGTTTCTTTTGATAGGGTTAGGGGTATCTATGAGTCTGTCACCACCCGAGGGGTTTTGTTGTTGTGTTTCTTTTCCCTCGGGTGTGTTATCTAGTAAAATCGACATGTGTAGGTTTATTGATTTTGTGTTGTAAGGTTAAACTGTTAGCAATGAGTAGCTAAATTTTTGTGGATCTTGTGATTTTTGGAAAATAGAGACCCCTCCAAAATGAATTTGTTTAGCATGGCTTGTTTTCACATTGTTGACCATTTTGGATCTCTAAATGTCATTAGTATACATGGATGAAATAAGTTTTCTTAAGCTAAATTGCCATTGTGACAGTGGGTATTGACAAGTTTCTTTTGTGCCAAGTGTTTGTGAGCCTATTTTCTGTTGTTCTTACTTTGTGCATGCATCTAGAACTTACCCGATCCATTTTATCAGGTTATTAGTTGGTTAGTTAGGAAAGGATCATAGGCCTTGTTTTAATTCTAGTCCACTTAGCCTAAGAAGACCAACCAAATCATGTAAATAAATCCCTTTGATCCCTGTTTTGATTTGATTGAAACTTCTTTGTTCAATAACCGTTCACCTTTCCATTTTTATCTTCAAACCTCTATTTTGTCCCTGGTGGCTACTGTAGAGGAATGTAACACCCCGTACATTTCCGAATTGCCAACTTTGAACCATATTTACCTTAGTTTTGAAAGCAATAAGTGCGTATTTTGTATTATTTTTAATAGACTATTGATATTGTGCTAATGTACGCAAAAAAAAGTCGAAGAAAGGAAGAAAATTGGATTTTTGGTGTCAGGCGCGACCAGGGGGGTGCCAGGCCGCTTTTGACAGAATTTTTTTTGGCATGGGGAGCATAGGGGCGTGCCAGGCCGTTTTTTGCCAAATTTCTTCTTCGACCAGTAGTCTCTAAATAGGGCTCTTGAGTTATTGTATCATTATTCCATCTTGGTAGGACTACTCTTGGACTATTTTGGCATCCACATGAGGGTTAATTCTTCTTCCTTTTTATTTTATTTTATTTATAATTTTTATCAATTTATGATAAATTAAGCCATGAGTGGTTAAAATCGCTTATTCTTGGGATTAAGGCTATGAACATGAATCTCGTGAGTTGAATATTGTCTTAAAATTTATGGAATTATTTAAACATGAGATAGTTGGTGGATCATGCATTGAATTTGGTGGGCTAAGTTAACATGTGTTAATGGGCTTAATTTAAGGCCCAAAATGATGCAAAATGCATGGCCCAAAGATGGCAAATGACCCATTCTTGTGTTGACCAAGTAAACATGGTATTTAATGACCAAGAATTGGATAAGGATGACTTGAGGGCCTATATAAAGGCACAAAAATCAGATTTTTATTCCACAAAACACACATGCCATTCTAGACAATTCCAAGATATTTCTTTTAGCTTTCAAACCCTAAACCATCTCTTTGGACAAGATCATCATTTTGCAAGCTTGGGTAAGTGTTTAATCTTATGGTTTCATATATTATATGCATGAGAGATTGTGTAGATCATGATGGTTATGTCTAAAAGTGTTAAGTAGTGCACTTTTACTTTTTGCTAAAAGATGTGTCATCTATGTGACTTGAACTTGAAAGGAGACTTGAGGTTTTGATGGAAGTGGATGGTGTGGATGAAATATCAACATGTATGCTATGGTTATGTCATTAAATTGCTTTTTCAATGTGTATAACTTGTGGGATTGTTGTTATGAAACGTATTGAGGAGACTTGATGGGGTAACTATGGCGTAGTGTTAATGAGGAAGCGTAAAGGATAAACTTGGTGTGAAATGCTATTGGTTTATGATGTCTTGTTCAATGTGTGGAATGTTGTGGTATGGTTGGTATGAAAATGCCGTGAATTGTATTGTAAAGGGTGAAATGACGTTATAGGGAAATCATGTAACTCATTGTCATCTTATGCACTTGTATAGTTAGTTGTTAACGTGAGCTCCGTTATGTACTTGTGTTGTAGAGTAAAATGTAAGGAAGGAGCTGGATTATTGTATTCACATATAAGACTGTGTATTCATATTGGGAAGATAAGGTATGTAAGGTTACTCTTTTCGTATCCTTCTGCAGCACATAGTGTTCACATTGACATTATACTTGTTCCATTCTGAAATGTCCAAAGGTATCTCATTTCAGGTTGTAATATAGTATTACTTACATAACTAATTGTGTGATTCACATGTATCATGGTTCATTGACTAATGTTTCAAAGTTCCAATAATGTACAATCCCCAATGTATCACTCTTATAATGAAAGAAAGAAGTAATGTATAATTGTTTGTATATTCTTGAGTGGCATCCCAGGGGTGGAATAAACACCTAGCTTGGGTCTATCCTAATATCATGGGTGGTATCCCAGGGATTCAAATACCTAGCATGGGTCGATCCCAATATCATAGTAACATCCCAGGGGCAACAAAAAAGCCTAGCATGGGTTATCACAGTAATATCCCAGGGGCGGCGACAGAAAAGCCTAGCATGGGTTAATCATATCCCAGGGGTTAAAAGACCTAGCATGGGTTATCCTCTTTTACCACTGATCAGTTGGTCATTACAAGTTCTTAATGCAAAGAAGGATAAAGTTATGTAATGAACGATAATGATGAATGAACATAAAGGCAAAGAAAGTAATGAATGTAACATACATGGTTCCAAACACATACAGAACGATGGTTTATCCATATTGACTATTCTCTTATATTTGATTCCATTGATGTTCTTATGTATCATGCAGTTTCTTATAGCCTTACATACTCAGTACATTGTTAGTACTGACGTCCCTTGGGGAACTTACCTTACTTGCTGCAGGCACAGGTACTAGTAGACCTCCACAGTAGGTTGCCGATCATTTGCCGATCATTGGTGAGCTCCAGTTGGTTCGGGGCTTTCCGAGTTACATGTGTACATTTGTTTTGGTATTGTAAATATTGGGTAAAGCGGGGGCTTGTCCCATCTTTAAGATGGTTATGTACATGTATCTGTAGAGGCTTTGTATATGTTGTGGGACAAACGAAGGGATGTAAGGAACATATGCTTTTGACGTGATGGCCCTAACGGCCAAGTTTCATATTTATCATATATTTTCCATGACGTTCGCTATTGGCATCTTATATCTCTATGTGATGGTGATGCTTATTGAGTGACATGTGTATGGATGTACATGAATGAAGATTGGTTCTCTCGGGCCTTAACAATTTCGGGTGCCAGTCTGCCCTGTTGGAATTTGAGGCGTAACAAAAGTGGTATTAGAGCAGGTCGTCCTAAGGATGTCTACAAAGCCGTGTCTGAGTAGAGTTTTGCTTATGGATATGTTGTGCACTACATTTATAAGTAGGAGGCTACGGGACATTAAAGAGTTATTTTTTTCTTTCTTTCTAGATCGTGCAATAGAGCCAAAAGTTGTAGGTGGAATCATATCTGACTATTGTAATTGGTTTTCTTTGTTATCTTAAAATACCGATGACAAGACGAGGTAGGGGCAAAGGTAAGCAGGTAGAGATACTTGCCGGAGAAGGAATGATTAAATCACCAACTGACCAAGCTAGTCAAGGTGGAGCTGACACTGAATTTACATCGCGGGCTTCCTCCACTTATCCAGCTCCAGAAGAGCCAAAAGGTAGAGAAGTACCTGTAGAACCGCCTATGAATGCCACTGACCAGGATTTAAGAAATGCAGTGCATATGTTGACTCAGATAGTTGTGGCACAAACTCAGGGATGAGCTGGTCCAACGAAAAGTGAGGATGACGCAGCTAGAGTAGCTAGTCGGCGGACACAGAATTTTCTAAAATTTGACCCTCCCATATTCACTGGGTCAGATCTAAAAGCAGATCCACAGGGCTTCATGGACCAATGTCAAAGGGCTCTAGTTGTTATGCACGTGACTGGTGTAGAAACAGTTGAACTTGAGGCCTATAGATTAAAAGGTGAAGCTATATTATAGTATGAAGACTGGAAAAGATCGAGGGGTATTAATGTACTTCCAGCTGTTTGGGAGGAATTCAAAATGTCCTTTCTTGATCATTACCTCCCATATGAGATCCGGGAGGCACGTGCAGACCAGTTTTTAAATCTTCGTCAAGGGACTATGAGTGTCAGAGAATACAGTCTGCAGTTTAATTCTTTGGCTCGATATGCTCTGAATGTGGTAGCCATAATGACAGACAGAGTCCATCGATATGTGGACAGATTGGAGCAATATTTGGTAAGGTACTGCACTATTACTGCTCTGAATAGAGATATGGATATAGCCAAAATTCAGGCTTTCGCACAGAAGATGGAGGATCAGAGGCAAAGAAGAAGGGTACACGAATTTGAAAGAGGGCCGTCATAGAGGGATAGACCTATGGGATAGTCTATGGTGTCCGAAGGAGAATCTAGGCCTCAGATTTTTCCTAGACTGCCTAGACCATCATTTTCTTCCCCTACAGCAGGTACTTCATCCCAATTCCGGGGATTTAGAGGCAGTTATTTTGGGCAGAGTAGTGGGATGCAAGGTTCACAGACAGAAGGATTTTCTCTTCCTCCGTGTCAGCGGTGCAGAAGGTATCATTTAGGTGAATGCCAGTTGGGGACAAATGTGTGTTTCTGGTGTGGTACGATGGGGCACATAATAAGAGAATGCCCACAAAGTGGCACGGGTGGTATATCATGACCTACGGGATCAACTGTTGCATTTTCATCATCGGTTCCTTCCATAGGTAGAGGTGTACAGCCTGCTGGTCATGGTAGAGGTGCTAGAGGAGCGGATAGTTCCAGTGGAGCCCAGAATCGCACCTATGCTCTAGTGGACTGGCAGAATTCGGAGGCTTCTTCTGATGTAGTCACAGGTACATTATCCATATTTTTGTATAATGTCTATGCATTGATTGACCTGGGCTCTACATTATCATATGTTACTCCATTGATTGCTGCGAAATTTGAAAGAACACCAGAATTATTAATTAAGTCAATTGAAGTATCAACACCAGTTGGTGAACCTATTGTTGCCAAAAGAGTATATCGTAATTGTGTGGTAACTGTGTGTGGTCATGATACACTGGATGATTTTATTGAACTAGAAATGGTGGATTTTTATGTTATAATGGGTATGGATTGGTTGGCTTCTTGCTATGCCACGATGGATTGTCGGGCTAAGAAAGTACATTTTCATTTTTCACAAACGAATGTTCTAGAATGGACGGGTAATATGGGGGCACCGAGAGGTAAATTTATTTCTTACCTTAAGGCAAGAAAAATGATAGCCAAGGGGCACATATGTCACTTAGTGAGAGTGAAAGATACTGAAGTGGAACCACCAACTCCTCAATCAGTTCCAGTGGTAAATGAGTTCGTTGATGTATTTTGGGAGGATCTTCCAAGTTTACCTCCAGAACGGGAAGTAGAGTTTGGTATTGATGTGATTCCAGGCACTCAGCCTATCTCTATTCCTCCGTATGGAATGGCTCCAGCAAAATTACGTGAATTGAAGGAGCAATTAAAAGACTTGCTGGACAAGGGCTTTATCAGGCCTAGTATGTCCCCGTGGGGTGCACCAGTATTATTTGTACGGAAGAAAGATGGCACATTGAGAATGTGCATTGACTATTGGCAATTGAATAAGGTAACGATAAAAAACAAATATCCCCTCCCCAGAATTGATGATTTGTTTGATCAGTTACAGGGTGCCAAATGTTTTTCAAAGATTGACTTGAGATCGGGTTACCATCAAGTCAAAGTTAGAGAAAAAGATATACCCAAGACAGCTTTCCTAACATGGTATGGCCACTATGAATTTTTAGTTATGCCATTTGGACTAGCAAATGCACCAACTATTTTCATGGATTTGATGAATAGGGTGTTTAAACCATTTTTAGACGTGTTCGTGACGGTGTTTATAGATGACATCCTGGTTTATTCACGATCATAAGAGGACCATGCTAATCACTTACGATAGATGTTACAGATTCTTCGTGATCGTAAGTTATATACAAAGTTCTCTAAATGTGAATTTTGGTTGAAATCCGTAGCATTATTGGGTCACATTGTGTTAGATGAAGGAATTCGGGTGGATACACAAAAGATTGAAGCAGTGAAAAATTGGCCAAGGCCTACGACGCCTACTGAAATTCGTAGCTTCCTTGGGTTGGCAGGTTATTATCGAAGGTTTGTTGAAGGGTTTTCTTCCATTGTTGTACCTTTAACGAAGCTAACACATAAGGCAATCAAGTTTCAGTGGAATGATGCATGTGAGAAAAGTTTCCAAGAGCTGAAAGATAAATTAACTTCCACACCCGTATTAGTACTTTTGGAAGGCACAGAAGGGTATGCAGTATATTGTGATGCGTTCGGAGTTGGCCTAGGATGTGTATTAATGCAGCACGGTAATGTAATAGCATATGCCTCACGACAGTTGCAGCCACATGAGAGAAACTATCCCACACATGATCTTGAGTTAGCAGTTATGGTATTTGCTTTAAAGATATGACACCATTATTTGTATGGAGTTCATGTTGACATCTACACTGATCACAAAAGTTTGCAATATATCTTTAAGCAGAAAGACTTAAATTTGAGGCAACGGAGGTGGATTGAACTATTGAAAGATTACAATATTGATATTCTATATCATCCAGGGAAAGCTAATGTGGTAGCCGACACATTAAGCCGCAAAGCTGTAGAAAGCACTAGTGGCCAGTTGATGGAAAAGCAAGACCTAGTCAAGGATCTACATCAACTAGCCAGCTTGGGAGTCTATCTTCTTGAATCTCCAGATGAAGAGGTTATTATGCAAAATACAGCAGAATCTTCATTAGTAGCTGAGGTGAAAGAGAAACAATATGCGGATCCTATGTTATTGCAGCTGAAAGAAAATGTCCAACAGGGTCTGACAAAGGCATTTGATCTTACGCAAGAGGGAGTACTTCAATGCCAAGGTAGATTATGTGTACCGGATGTAGATGAGCTGAGGAGACGAATTATGGCAGAGGCACATCATTCACGATATTCTATTCATCCGGGAGCTACCAAAATGTACCATGCTTTGAAAGAAATGTATTGGTAGGGAAACATGAAGAAGAACATTGCAGAATTTGTAGCTCAATGCCCAAATTGTCAACAAGTAAAAGTGGAGCATCAGAAACCAGAAGGTTACATGCAATGTATCAATCTTCCAGTATGGAAATGGGACATGATTAACATAGATTTCATCACAGGTTTGCCTCGTACACTGCAAAAATTTGATTTCATATGGGTGATAGTTGACAGGCTTACCAAGTCAGCGCATTTCCTACCCGTCAAGACCACCTATACAGCTGAGGAGTATGCAAGGTTATATGTTAAAGAAATAGTGCGATTACATGGGATTCCAATTTCCATTATATCAGACAAGGGAGATCAATTTACGGCACATTTTTGGAGATCTTTTCAGAAGAGCTTGGGTACACAAGTGAATTTGAGTACGACTTTTCATCCTCAGACATATGGAAAAGCAGGCGTACTATCCAAACACTTGAAGATATGCTACGATCTTGCACATTGGATTTTAAAGGTAGTTGGGATGATCATCTACCTCTTATTGAATTTGCCTACAACAATAGCTATCATTCAAGTATCAAAATGGCACCTTATGAAGCGTTATATGGAAGAAAGTGTAGATCGCCAATTGGATGGTTTGAAGTGGGTGAAACTGATTTACATGGGCCAGATCTTGTTCATCAAGCTATGAAGAAAGTTAAAGTGATCCAACAGCGGCAGCAAACAGCCCAAAGTCGACATAAGTCATATGCTGATGTTAGAAGAAGAGGGCTCGAATTTGCCATAAGTGATTAGGTATTCTTGAAGGTGTCACCGATGAAAGGGGTAATGAGATTTGGAAAGAAAGGAAAGTTGAGTCCACGTTATATAGGGCCATATGAAATAATTCGAAGATTTGGGCAAGTTACGTATGAATTAGGATTACCCCAAGAACTCTCCACAGTTCATCCAGTGTTTCATTTTTCGATGCTATGAAAGTGCATAGGAGATCCATCTCGTATTGCTCTCATTGTAGATGTACAAGTTACGGAGGATCTCACCTATGAAGAGATACCTATTGCTATTCTGGATCGACAAGTGAAGAGGTTATGGAATAAAGAAGTAGCTTCAGTAAAGGTACTTTGGAGAAATCAGCAAGTAGAAGAGATCATATGGGAAGCTGAAGAAATGATGAAGTCAAAGTACCCGTATTTGTTTCACACGGAAGAAAAAGTTCAAAGTGCGGAAGGAGAGCAATAACAAGTAAGTATCTATAAGCATTATGTGTATATGTATATATGCTAACATAAAGGTGCATTTGTTGTAAATGGGAAGATGTTATTAACATTCGAGGACGAGTGTTTCTAAAGGGGGAAGGATGTAACACCCCATAAATTTTCAAATTGATAACTTTGAACCATGTTTACCTTAGTTTTGAAAGAAATAAGTGTGTATTCTGTATTGTTTTTGATGGACTATTGATATTGTGCTAATGTCCGCAAAGAAAAGTCGAAGAAAGGAAGAAAAACAGATTTTTGGTGTCAGGCGCGCCAGGTAGCATGCTAGGCCGCTTTTTGCCAAATTTCTTCTTCGACCACTGGTCTCTAAATAGGGCTCCTGAGTTATTGTATCATTATTCCATCTTGGTAGAACTACTCTTGGACTATTTTGGCATTCAAATGAGGGTTAATTCTTCTTCCCCTTTTTTTTTTTTAATGATTTTTATCAATTTATGATAAATTAAGCCATGAGTGGCTAAAATCGCTTATTCTTGGGATTAAGGCTACGAACGTGAATCTCATGAGTTGAATATTGTCTTAATATTTATGGAATTATTTAAACATGAGATAGTTGGTAAATCATGCATTGAATTTGGTGGGCTAAGTTAACATGTGTTAATGGGCTCAATTTAAGGCCCAAAATGATGCAAAATGCATGGCCCAAAGATAGCAAATGACCCATTCTTTTGTTGACTAAATAAACATGGTATTTAATGACCAAGAATTGGCTAAGTATCAATAATGCAGCATCAACTTGTTCCTGTGACAAATCTGCTGCCAGAATAATAGGAAGAGTCTCACTTTCACCTAGGAAAGCATATTGTAGGTGAGATGGGAGTTCCTTCAATTCAAGCTTTGGTGCCTCCTCAATTGAGGGCTTAGTTGGAGGACCAAGTGGACGATTTAATGGTTCCCATCTACCCTCTTTCGCATAGATACCCATAAGATCAAGAACTTGCACCATCTCATTAACTTCTGTATCACCAAACACATCTTGCCCCATCAAAACGTTTTCTAATGGATCTGTAGACAAAGTGTAGATTCTTTCAACCGCCAAATCTATAGTTGTGAAAGCCGACAAGTTCTCATAAATTTCTGGAAGCTTCAAATCCCTATATACATCAAAGACTTCAACCTTATCATGAGCTCGCATAGTAAGTTTCCCGGCTGCTACATCAATGATTGCACCTCCTGTAGCCAGGAACGGACGCCCCAAAATAAATGGGACTTTTGATTTAGGCTCAAAATTCAGCACCACAAAATCAACGGGAAAGATCAACGACCCCACTTGAACCAGAACATCTTCAACAATACCATCAGGTCTAGTCACAGATCGGTCTACTAGTTGTAAAATAACAGTAGTGGGCTTAGGACGTCCCAAACCCAACTCCTTGAAAACCGAAGTGGGCATCAGATTTATACTAGATCCCAAATCACATAATCCACGAGCGCAGACACGATCTCCTAGAGTAATCTTCACAGTGAAGCTTCCAGGATCTTTCAGCTTAGTAAGTAACCGGTTCTGAATGCGAGAACTAACCTCCTCAGTCAAAGCAACTGTGGCATATTCTATCAATCTACTCTTGTTGCTACAATTTCTTTCACGAACATGGCATACTTTGGAATACCCTGCAAGATATCCACAAGAGGAAAATTAATGTGCACTTGTTTAAGTAGTTCAATGAACTTACCAAAGAATTCGTCCTCCTTTTTCTTTTTGAACTTCTGAGGGAAAGGAGGAGGCAACTTCACACTATGTATCACTTTATCATCTTTTGAGCTTTTGGTAGACTCCTCCTGTTCGTCTTCAATCACCACTACTTTTGGCTCCAATTCATTCGCTGGTGCAACCGTATCCTCTAACTGCTTACCACTACGGGTAACTATAGCATTCACCTGCTTGGGATTTGGCTCAGTATCACCTGGAAGACCTCCTTGGGGCATTGTATTCTGTGCATTAGCTAACTGGCCAATCTGCTTTTCCAAATTCTAAGTAGCTAACTGATTGCTCCTCATATCTGCTGCCAGCTTTGCTTGTTCAGCCATAATCTGTTTTAACATATCCTCCACACTCATATCTCCAGGCTTAGCACCCACTTGATTTCCTTGACCTTGTTGTTGGTTGTACTGAGGTGCATATCCTTGAGGCCTATATTGATTTTGATTTCCTCCCCAAGATAAGTTCGGATGGTTTTTCCACCCGGCATTATAAGTGTTTCCATAGTTTTGAGCTCCACCTCCCCTTTGTGCATTACCAACAAAATTTACCGAATCCGGATTAGCACTACACAAATCGCTGGTATGATCACCATTTCCACATACACTACATATCATAGAAACCTGTTGATGGACTGCATTCACAGGAGCTGGTTGTTGCCCCAAATTTAAACTACTAAAGTGATTGTTCATCATGTTTTGCATAGCTGAAATTTGGGCAGATAATGCTGTGACTGTATCCACATCTAGTTTCCTAGCAACCTTCTTTGTAGAATTCCTCGAATTATCGCTATGCCAGTCTGGATTTCCCTGCGAAATATGATTCAACAAAGGATATAATTCATCATAAGTCTTCTCTAAAGCTTGTACACCTGCAGCTGAATCAAGTAGAATTTTAGTGTTGGGGTCGAGTGCCTCTATAAACGTATGCACCAACACTTCATTAGCTTGGTGGTGGTGAGGACAATCCCTCAACATGGATTTGAATCTGTTCCAAGCTTGGTACAAATTCTCATCATCTTTCTGTCTGAAACTTAGTATCTCACTCCTCAGCTTTGCTGTCTTTCCAGACGAAAAGAACCTTATCAAGAATTTTCGAGCGAGATCATCCCAAGTGGTGATAGAATTAGCCGTCTCTGCATCTAACCACCTCCTTGCTTCCCCCAATAGAGAAAAGGGAAACAAAGTAAGTCTCACATAATCTGAAGACACACCCGCAGGAATATATGTGTCACTGATCTCTAGAAAATTCCGAATATACCTCTGCGGGTCTTCATGAGCAAGACCAGTAAACTGTCCACTTGAGTGCAAGAGTTGAACCATGTTCTGTGTAAGCTCAAATCTACGTCCAGCTGCCGATTTGAGAATACTGGAGGTCACATTAGTGGCGAGTGGGATTGCCACATCGCGAACTGTTCTAGCTGCCATTACTTCCGATCCACGTCTCTCTGCAGCTCATTCTTCGATTCTTACGGGATTACCCCGTATTCCTTCGTCAGCCAGTTCGACTTGTGGGATTGGGTAGTCTGCAGCCTGGCTCCTCGATCTATTGAAATATCTTTCAGGTTCAGACTGCGGGGCTACCAAATCTTTGTTCCTTGCCAGTGTTTCGATGAAGTAAGCCTGCAAAATAGAACAGTTAAGATCAAGTTGTCAACACGTAGCTGAAAATTAAAGTCCAAACGTCAATAATTGAAATCTATCTATTTGAAAGTCCCCGGCAGCGACGCTAAGAACTTGTTGCGACCCAGCTATACACGCAAGTGTACGTGATCGTGCAAGTAATAAAGTGGCTCCTTTTAGAGAGTCGGATATCGAACCCAAGGGACTTTCGTCAACAGAACCCAACTCTAGACGTCAAACTATAATTAAAAACTAGTGTTGCGAAAATGACAAGAGATTTGGTGTTGAAAATTAAATGATTGCGGACTATGAACTCCTATCTTCGCTACCGTAATTTGGTTTTCGCAAATATACTTGAAAAATCAATAAAAAGTGAATTCCAAGGGCTGAGGCACCCTGAACGTCATCTCTTGAGCATAATTGTTATTGGTTTAAGCACTTTGAGTTGTTTATCGTGGTTATTGATCCGAGGTTAATTTTATAACTATATTCGTCTCCAAAATATAATCTTTTACTAGAACTTAGCAACCTACCTACATCCGTGAGTGGTGATAAATTTAACTAATTCTAGAGCATTCAAGTTTTCTTCTCGTAATTGACCAAGTGTGGTGGATTAGGTACCTCTCGGTCCTAACCACATGTCAATCCCGTAGAATTACTTCCCCGAGAAAGACCCCACTCCATATATTCAAGTTCTATCTCTTAGTTTCTCTCTCGAGCTCACTTCGAGACAAGGAATATATTCCAATGGTGATCAAGCATCAAAATAATGAAATTTAGAATATATGAATAACCAATTTATGATAAACTTCAGCAAAAACCACTACACTCAACCCAAGATATTCATGTTCCCTGCCTTATCCCCAAGAATGAGGGATTTTAGCCACTCATAATGTCAATCAACATCCAAAAGTAATTAAATACCATAAAAATATGTAAAAACTGAAAAGAAGAGGAATGGAACCTAATTGAGATGCCCAAAAATGCCCAAAATATTCTAAGGATGATGGAATGTGATACAATAACTCAAAAGCCCTATTTATAGACCCAAGTCAAGGAAAAAAGCGGCCAAAAAGCGGCCCGGCACGCCCTTGGGCGCGCCTAGCACTTAGGCAGATTTTGCCTCGGCAAAAAGGGTACTCCCAGGCGGCGTGGCACGCCCCTGGGCGCGCCCCAAGTCTGCCAAGGCAATTAAAAATTTTGCCAAAAGCGGCGTGGCACGCTGCCTAGGGCGCCAGGCCCTTTTTTGTTTGATTTTTTTTGCTTTCGTCAACTTCTCTTCGCGGATTTGGTTGGATTCTTCAAGATCAACTCTTTGGCTTGCCTCTTATCTTCAATATTCTTCACTTGTAGCTCCTGCAAGCTCACTTCTCATGCCAAACATGCTCCAAAAAGTCGCAAATTCCACCTACAAAAGTCTAATCATGTTGGTTAGCACAATATCCCATATTCCATCAAAAACTTATATAATACACAAGTATTGTTCTCAAAAATAAGGTAATCATGGGTTAAAGTCGCTATTAAGGCATATAAATAAGCCTTAGATCACCACCCCACATGTAACCTTTGTTTGTCCTCGAACAATAGCCACACTCTATCCGGGCGACTTTAGACACTTGAGACAAAATAGGCATTCTTGCATAGCTTACACAACCACATTTATCAACTTCTGCACCACATACTAGGATATCAAACAACTAAATAACAAAGTGAAACAACCTATCCTCACAAATCAACTTAACTAGTTGCAAATTCATGCGTGACACGTCATTAGTAGATCACCTTACTTCACTAAACATGCGCCCTCACCATAAAGAGTCACCCCACACTTCTACCAAGTAATTACTAACTGGGTGCATGAATGAAAGTCACTCACTCTCAAAAAGAATTCACATGCAACACAAAGATGAACCATAGGCTTGCCCTTAGTGTAATACTCCACTAATGTCAAAATGTTAAAGCTCAAGATCAAGTAGGACTTTTAGGGGTTGTAATGTAGGCACAGGGACGGGTAGGAACTATTTGGTAAGAATAGTGACTATCTTTCCTGAGCGCTTTAATACACTGCAAATTACATTCAGACCACCTTCAACCGACCTATTTTTCACCACTTTTATCTTCCCAACTTTCTTTTATTCTGTCCCATAACTTTAAGCTAGCTTACGCATATTGTGTAAAGAGTAAAATTTTCTTTTTCTTTTTTTTTTTTTTTTTTTTTTTTTTTTTAAAATTTTATTTACCATACTCCTACCAACACACAAAAACCTTTTCCCACCCATAGGAAATATGCTTGGGACTTTACTTTCATTCTTCCCCCTTTTTTTTTTCATTTTTGTTTTCAAACTCTTGCACTCCTTCACCTCTTGATTTCCTAATTAAAGCGCTTAGGAGTTTTGGATCAAATTCTGGTTCATTGAAAGAAGAGGATTAAGCTACATGTAAAGCTACCAAGGAAAAGGCTAAAGGCTCAACGGGGCTAACTAGGATCATGCCAAAAGGGTAGATAAAGTAGGTCTAAAACATGGCTATCAAAGAAATGCCCCTATCATATCCTAAACTTAACACCTCTTATTTCGCTTTGCAAACACCCCGGGCAAGTTCTAGACATCATTATGCACATGGAATATCATGGAAAACTTACTCACACATGGCACATGTTCAGCTCAGCAGGTTCACCGTAAAAACCTCTGAAATCATGCTTAAATTCAACATTAAGCAACTTAACTAGTCAACTAAGTGAGAATTAGGTGTCTCAGCACTTGCTATTATATATCCGGGCATGTTTCACACGTGTATGCACAATTGTATAGCAAGCAAGAATACTCGACGCTACACTACTTGACTAATTTGTTCTTAAGACGGTCGTCATCCATCCATCATAGAGCAAATCCCTTAGTCCTCTGACTAAGGCGACTCAAAAGTAATAAACACCAAAAACAACACAAAACAACATCAAAAATCCAAAAAAAATTTGTACGGTTCAAAGGGACTCTCCTTAGTAAAAGAACCGAAAACAAACGCTAAGGAACCCAAAATAAAAGCATACAGCAGCACACATATACATACATACAAGGAAAGTCCATCACACCCCACCCCATACTTAAAAGATTAGCACTGACCCCAATGCTACCAAAATAAACAAAGCAAGAGTAGGATTTAAGGAGCTCCTTGGTCAGTCGAGGTAGTCGTCGTCCTCCGGCCCACGGACCTCTAACGGTGGATCATCTGCCTCAGCCTCCTCATCCTCAGAATCGCTTTAGAGGTTCTCTTCATCTGTGGGGACATCATCATCCATAGTCTCCACAAAATCAGGACCAATCCTCAATAAGGCCATGGCATGCTCATTGAGAGGATAATCCCTCTCTACCTGAATCAGATCATTCGTCGTGGAGGCCCTACCCCCAGTCCTGTGTCGCAACATCTCCAACCCATACATAAGGGATAAAATCCCGTCATCTCGAGTATGATGCTCGACTAATGTCAAAGTGAGGCCAAGTGAATCCGGCACCTTAGTTTGGGTGACATCCACAGGCGTCGTCACCAAAGGAGGATGATAGTCAAAATTTTCTTCGGGCACTTCGAATGCTCGCATTAATTTGGTCAATAGTCCACCAAAAGCATATCGAAGACCTCCATGGAGGCGAGCTCGGCCCATAGCCGACAACAACACAGAACCTATATCAATCTCTGCATCATTCATGAGAGCATATACCAGACAGACACGATCCCTTGTAACTTCAGTCATGTGGCTCCCCGAAATTAAACAACAACACACAATCTTTAGCCAAATCCTTGCCTCTTTGTTGAGATGGGCAAAGGGTAGACTCTTGTGATACCCACTTTGGTGATGGCGAAGCCACCTCACAGTTGAACGTGGGCCACACAGAGTGTGTCGAATTTCAGCATATGGAGGCCTAGCATTTAGACTGAGAATGTCTTAGGGACTAGCCCGAGTGGAAACTCCCAATAATCCAGTCAAGCTCAAGGAGTCAAGTATCACATCCGAACCTCGTACCACTACCGAGCATGTAGGTGCGTTCGAGTTCCAATTTGCGTACAATTCCCTCACCAGATGGAGGTTGCAATCTGTAGGTCTATTGAAAACAAAGCCCATCCCAACTTGCTCAAGCCGAGCCAATATTCTTGGGTAAGCCCGAGCCAGGCTTGCCCTATCAATACACTCATCGAAAAAATATTTAGCTTTCGGGTGGCTTTTGTACCAACTTTTCCCCGCACTGGAGACCGCGTGTATCCCATACTTCCATTTTTCCCCTTTTGGGACTGGGGGAGCTGCGGGCACCTTATTACCCGACCGACGTCTCTTATGAGAACTAGAGGCTACTACATTAGAATCAGACATAGTACCTGTAGCAAAGATCCACAAACATGTCAATCGCCCATGTAAAAATAGCTAACCAACTTAATGCGCGGTGACGTTGAGGGCCACCCCACACCTAGTCGCTTAGCACCAAGTCAAAATAAATATGGGCGGAGGGTACTCAGACTTCCCCCCATCACCTAATGCCCAAAACCAAGTCCCCACCATAGATAAATGCACAGTCCCACACAAGGTTAGCAATCTTATAAATAGAATTAGAATGACATGCTAGTTTTAGTCAAGAAGTCCAACAATAGTCATTTATCCACACATATGAGTTGTATTCAGTGAGTGCCACTACCAATTTTCTCAATTTTCACCAATAAAGATAAATCCACTTCCAATTTTGCACTAAAATAAGATTAGTAACCACAAGTTCACATGCCTTCCAAGTTCATTGTAATGCCACCCCATAAACCCCAACCATATGATAAGAAACAAGTCAACAAACCAAGAACATATTTGGAAATTACAAACGAAATCCAAGGAAACCCCAAAATTGCATCATCCCCATAGCAAACTAGAGAGAGAAAGCTAAGGAAACATACCTTGAGAGCTTTGAATGGAGACTTGGACACAATCCCAAGAGTAGAAGGCAAGAATTCAGAGAAGGAAATCTAAGCGAAAATTTTTGAGATGCTTTGGGAGGAACTCGTGTGTGTGGGTATGGAGTTGGGAATGATGGTGAAGAAGAAGGGAAATTAGGGATTTAAAAGAAAAGGGAAGGGGGTGGGTCGTTTATTAATAGAAAATGACTTAAAAAATTTTGGGGGTAGCAGCATGGCATGCTGCCTAGCGCGCTATCCCACTGTCTCCTTGCCAAAAATTTTAGGCACAGGCGGCGTGGCATGCTGGCCAACGCGCCTGTGCGTGCTAAATTTTTGGGAAAGGCAGTGTGGCACACTGGCCAGCGCGCCTCCCCACTGCCTCAAAAAATATTTTTTTTAGCTTTTTCATCCTGGCACGCTGGGTAGCGCACCCAACACTTATTCTCATACCTGAGCAATTTTTCACATTTTTCACATAATCTTGGGGCTTTTACAAGTCCCAAGACTGGACGCTTTGCTCCAAAACATGTCCTGCCTGCCTCTGCATAAACACAAGATCCTAGCACTATGTTAGAAAACAAAAACTTTTAAAAGAGATGGGTTGCCTCCCATCAAGCGCCTTAGTTTTGGTCGGGGCACGACTCTTCTTTTTGTATTTTTTTACTTTATAAATCCTAACTATTACAACACATGCATGGGTTGCCTCCCATGTAGCGCCTTATTTAATGTCGCGGCTCGACCAAATATAAGATCTCAGTTATCATCAAGGCGAAGCACATCCTCCGTCTGCTTCTCTTCCTCACCGAAATAATGCTTCAATCTCTAGCCATTTACCATGAACCTTGTACCATCCGCTTTGTTCAAAATTTCCACCGCACCGTGAGGTGTCGAGCGACTTACCTCAAAAGGCCCACTCCACTTAGATCTTAGCTTGCCCGGAAACAACCTAAGTCTTGAGTTAAACAAAAGTACCAACTGGCCTGGCTCAAAAGTGCGGGGGAGAATATGCTTGTCATGCCATCGCTTCGTTTTCTCCTTGTATAGCTTAGCATTTTCATACGCTTGGGTATGAAATTCTTCCAACTCATGGAGTTGTAACAACCTCCTATTACCAGCCAACCCTAGATCTAGATTCAATTTCTTTACTACCCAATATGCTCGCTGCTCAAGCTCAACTGGAAGGTGACATGCTTTCCCAAAGACCAAATGATAGGGAGAAGTCCCTATAGGAGTCTTATACGCCATTCGATAAGCCCAAAGAGCATCATCCAGCTTGAGTGACCAGTCTTTCCTCTGAGTATTCACCGTCTTTTGCAAGATTTGCTTTATCTCGCGATTAGACACTTCCACTTGGCCACTTGTTTGGGGGTGATACGCTGTGGAGACCTTGTGTTTCACTCCATACTTCGCCAATACACTCTTCACCCAGTAAGTAATGATGTGTGACCCTCCATCGCTAATAATAGCTCTTGGAGTTCCGAACCTAGTGAAGATGTGTTTTTGGAGAAACTTTACCACAACTTTGGAGTCATTCGTAGGAAGAGCTGCAACCTCTACCAATTTCGATACATAATCCACTGCTACGAGTATGTATAGATTGCCATTCGACTTTGGGAAAGGCCCCATAAAATCAATCCCTCATACATCAAAAATTTTAACTTCTAGGATGTTGTTAAGAGGCATCTCATGTCTCTTGGCAATCGTCCCCATACGTTGACATTGATCACAATTCTTCACAAAGGCATGAGCATCTTTAAATATAGAAGGCCAGAAGAAACCTGATTGCAATATTTTTTGGGCTGTGCGTTCACCACCATGATGTCCACCATAAGGTGATGCGTGGCATCTCTCTAACACTTGCTTCACTTCAGCATCCGGAATACATCTTCGTACTATTTGATTAGGCCCTTGCTTGAATAAATACGGCTCATCCCATATATAAGAGCGTGCCTCATATGCCAGTTTCTTCTTCTGTTGAGGACTCGAATCAGGAGGAAATAACCCACTTACCAATAGATTCACAATGTCTGCATACCATGGCAACTCATCGACGTCTAACACCAACAACTGCTCGTCTGGAAATTCTTCACAAATACGCCCATCATCCACTATATGTGTCGAGCTCTCAAGTCTAGAAAGATGGTCAGCAATTTGATTTTCTGTCCCCTTTCTATCTTTAATCTCTAAGTCAAACTCCTGTATCAATAAGATCCATCTAATCAAGCGCGGCTTAGCATCCTTTTTATTGAATAAATACCGTATTGTCGCATGATCCGTGTATATAATGGCGCTCGTGCCCACCAAGTACGATCTGAATTTATCAAATGCATACACCAAAGCTAACATCTCTTTTTCAGTCACCGTATAATTCACTTGGGCTGCATCAAGTGTCTTGCTTGCATAATAAATAGAGTGAAATACCTTATTCTTTTGTTGACCGAGAACCGCATCGACTGCAACATCACTTGCGTCACACATTAGCTCAAATGGCAAAACCCAGTCAGGAGCAATAAGGATAGGTGCCTCTACCAACTTCTTTTTCAAAACCTCGAATACCTTCACACATGATTCACAAAATACAAACTTCACATCTTTCTCCAAGAGTGCACACATGGGACGTGCAATTTTGGAAAAATCTTGAATAAACCTTCTGTAAAATCCAGCATGACCCAAAAAACTTTGCACCCCTTTTACCGATACAGGTGGAGGGAGTTTTTCAATGACTTCAATCTTTTCCCTATCAACTTCCAGCCCTTGCTTTGACACTTTGTGCCCAAGAACTATACCTTTCGTTACAAGGAAATGGCACTTCTCCCAATTGAGAACGAGATTAGTTTCTTCACACCGAGCAAGGAATTTATCAAGGTTTTGCAAACATACCTCGAAAGAGTTACCAAAACTGAAAAATCATCCATAAAAATCTCTACGAACTCCTCCACCATGTCGTAGAAAATAGCCATCATGAAACGTTGAAAGGTAGCCGGTGCATTACACAATCCAAATGGCATACGCTTGAAAGCGTATGTGTTGTAAGGACATGTGAATGTAGTCTTCTCCTGATCTTTAGGATCTATAGCAATTTGATTGTATCCAGAATATCCATCAAGAAAGCAATAATATTCCTGCCCGGCTAAATGATCCAACATCTGATCAATAAAAGGGATTGGATAGTGATCTTTCCTCGTAGCATCAATTCATTATTGTCATTTGTGATCACCGTCATACCGCCCTTTTTTTGGAACACATTGTACTGGGCTCACCCACGTACTATCAGAGATAGGATAAACAATTCCCGAATCTAACCACTTAATTACCTCCTTCCTTACTACTTCTTTCATTATCGGATTCAAACGTCGTTGGTGCTGCACACTCGTCTTGTGCCCTTCTTCCATGTAAATTTTATGCATGCATAAACCCGGATTAATACCATGGATGTCAGACATCTGCCAACCAATAGCCTTCTTTCTTCGTTTTAGTATCAATAATGCCGCATCAACTTGTCCCTGTGACAAATCTGCTGCCAGAATAATAGGAAGAGTCTCATTTTCACCTAGGAAAGCATATTGTAGGTGAGATGGGAGTTCCTTCAATTCAAGATTTGGTGCCTCCTCAATTGAGGGCTTAGTTGGAGGACCGAGTGGATGATATAATGGTTCCCATCTACCCTCTTTCGCATAGATACCCATAAGATCAAGAACTTGCACCATCTCACTAGCTTCTGCATCACCAAACACATCTTGCCCCATCAAAACGTTTTCCAATGGATATGTAGACAAATTGTAGATGCTTTCAACCGCCAAATCTATAGTTGTGATAGCCGAAAAGTTATAAATTTCTGTAAGCTTCAAAGCCCTATATACATCAAAGACTTCAACCTTATCATGAGCTCGCATAGTAAGTTTCCCGGCTGCTACATCAATGATTGTACCTCCTGTAGCAAGGAACGGATGCCCCAAAATAAATGGGACTTTCGGGTCAGGCTCAAAATTCAGCACCACAAAATCAACGGGAAAGATCAACGACCCCACTTTAACCAGAACATCTTCAATAATACCATCAGGTCTAGTCACAGATCGGTCTGCTGGTTGTAAAATAACAGTAATGCTTAGGACGTCCCAAACCCAACTCCTTGAAAATCAAAGTGGGCATCAGATTTATACTAACCCCCAAATCACATAATCCACGAGTGCAGACACGATCTCCCAGAGTAATCTTCACAGTGAAGCTTCCAGGATCTTTCAGCTTAGTAGGTAACTGGTTCTGAATGCGAGAACTAACCTCCTCAGTCAAAGCAACTGTGGCATATTCTGTCAATCTACTCTTGTTTGCTACAATTTCTTTCACGAACTTGGAATACTTTGGAATACCCTGCAAGATATCCACAAGAGGTAAATTAATGTGCACTTGTTTAAGTAGTTCAATGAACTTACCAAAGCATTCGTCCTCCTTCTTCTTTTTAAACTTCTGAGGGAAAGGAGGAGGCAACTTCACACTATGTATCACTTTATCATCTTTTGAGCTTTTGGTAGACTCCACCTGTTCGTCTTCAATCACCACTACTTTTGGCTCCAATTCTTTCGCTGGTGCAACCGTATCCTCTAACTTCTTACCACTACGGGTAACTATAGCATTCACCTGCTTGGGGGTTGGCTCAGTATCACCTGGAAGACCTCTTTGGGGCCTTGTATTCTGTGCATTAGCTAACTGGCCAATCTACTTTTCCAAATTCTGAGTAGCGAACTGATTGTTCCTCACATCTGCTGCCAGCTTTGCTTGTTCAGCCATAATTTGTTTTAACATATCCTCCACACTCATGTCTCCAGGCTTAGCACCCACTTGATTTCCTTGACCTTGCTGTTGGTTGTACTGAGGTGCATATCCTTGAGGCCTATATTGATTTTGATTTCCTCCCCAAGATAAGCTCGGATGGTTTTTCCACCAGGCATTATAAGTGTTTCCATAGTTCTGAGCTCCACCTCCCCTTTGTGCATTATCAACAAAATTTATCGAATCCAGATTAGCACTACATAAATCGCTGGTATGATCACCATTTCCACATACACTACATATCATAGAAACCTGTTGCTGGACTGCATTCACGGGAGCTGGTTGTTGCCCCAAATTTAAACTACTAAAGTGATTGTTCATCATGTTTTACATAGCTGAAATTTGGGCAGATAATGCTGTGACTGCATCCACATCTAGTTTCCCAGCAACCTTCTTTGTAGAATTCCTCAAATTATCGCTATGCCAGTCTGGATTTCCCTGAAAAATATGATTCAACAGAGCATATAATTCATCATAAGTCTTCTCTAAAGCCTGTCCACCTGCAGCTGAATCAAGTAGAATTTTAGTGTTGGGGTCAAGAGCCTCTATAAACTTATGCACCAACACTTCATTAGCTTGGTGGTGGTGAGGACAATCCCTCAACATGGATTTGAATCTGTTCCAAGCTTGGTAAAAATTCTCATCATCTCTCTGTTTGAAACTTAGTATCTCACTCCTCAGCTTTGCTGTATTTCCAGACGGAAAGAACCTTATCAAGAATTTCCGAGCGAGATCATCCCAAGTGGTGATAGAATTAGCCGTCTCTGCATCTAACCACCTCCTTGGTTCCCCCAACAGAGAAAAGGGAAACAAAGTAAGTCTCACATAATCTGAAGACACACCCGCAGGAATATATGTGTCACTGATCTCTAAAAAATTTTGAATATGCCTCTGCGGGTCTTCATGAGCAAGACTAGTAAACTGTCCACTTGAGTGCAAGAGTCGAACCATGTTCTGTTTAAGCTCAAATCTACCTCCAGCTGTCGGTTTGAGAATACTGGAGGTCACATTAGTGGCGAGTGGGATTGCCACATTGCGAACTGTTCTAGCTGCCATTACTTTTGGTTCACGTCTCTCTGCAGCTCGTTCTTAGATTCTTATGGGATTACCCCATATTTCTTCGTCAGCCAGTTCGACTTGTGGGATTGGGTATTCTGCAGCCTGTCTCCTCAATCTATTGAAATATCTTTCAGGTTCAGACTGCGGGGCTACCAAATCTTTGTTCCTTGCCAGTGTTCCGATGAAGTAAGCCTGCAAAATAGAACAGCTAAGATCAAGTTGTCAACACGTAGATGAAAATTAAAGTCCAAACGTCAATAATTGAAATCTATCTATTTGAAAGTCCCCGGCAGCGGTGCCAAAAACTTATTGCGATCCAGCTATACATGCAAGTGTACGTGATCGTGCAAGTAATAAAGTGGCTCCTTTTAGAGAGCTGGATATCGAACCCAAGGGACTTTTGTCAACAGAACCCAACTCTAGACGTCAAACTATAATTAAAAACTAGTGTTGCAAAAACGACAAGAGATTTGGTGTTGAAAATTAAATGATTGCGGACTATGAACTCCTATCTTCGCTACCGTAACTTTGGTTTTTCGCAAATATACTTGAAAAATCAATAAAAAGTGAATTCCCAGGGCTAAGGCACCTTGAACGTCATCTCTTGAGCATAATTGTTATTGGTTTAAGCACTTTGAGTTGTTTATCGTGGTTATTGATCCGAGGTTAATTTTATAACTATATTCGTCTCCAAAATATAATCTTTTACTAGAACTTCGCAACCTACCTACATCCGTGAGTGGTGATAAATTTAACTAATTCTAGAGCATTCAAGTTTTCTTCTCGTAATTGACCAAGTGTGGTGGATTAGGTACCTCTCGGTCCTAACCACATGTCAATCCAGTAGAATTACTTCCTGAGAAAGACCACACTCCATATATTCAAGTTCTATCTTTTAGTTTCTCTCTCGAGCTCACTTCGAGACAAGGAATATATTCCAATGGTGATCAAGCATCAAAATAATGAAATTTAGAATATATGAATAACCAATTTATGATAAACTTCAGCAAAAACCACTACACTCAACCCAAGAGATTCATGTTCTTGGACTTAACCCCAAGAATGAGGGATTTTAGCCACTCATAATGTCAATCAACATCCAAAAGTAGTTAAATACCATAAAAATATGTAAAAACTGAAAAGAAGAGGAATGGAACCTAATTGAGATGCCCAAAAACGCCCAAAATATTCTAAGGATGATGGAATGTGATACAATAACTCAAAATCCCTATTTATAGACCCAAGTCGAGGAAAAAATCGGCCAAAAAGCGGCCCGGTACGCCCTTGGGCACGCCTAACACTTAGGCAGATTTTGCCTCGGCAAAAAGGGTACTCCCAGGCGGCGTGGCACGCCCCTGGGCGCGCCCCAAGTCTGCCAAGGCAATTAAAAATTTTGCCAAAAGCGGCTTGGCACGCTGCCTAGGGCGCCAGGCCCTTTTTTGTTTGATTTTTTTTTGCTTTCGTCAACTTCTCTTCGCGGATTTGGTTGGATTCTTCAAGATCAACTCTTTGGCTTGCCTCTTATCTTCAATATTCTTCACTTGTAGCTCCTCCAAGCTCACTTTCCATGCCAAACATGCTCCAAAAAGTCGCAAATTCCACCTACAAAAGTCTAATCATGTTGGTTAGCACAATATCCCATATTCCATCAAAAACTTATATAATACACAAGTATTGTTCTCAAAAATAAGGTAATCATGGGTTAAAGTCTCTATTAAGGCATATAAATACGCCTTAGATCAGTACACAAGTGAATTTGAGTATGACTTTTCATCCTCAGACATATGGAAAAGCAGAACGTACTATCCAAACACTTGAAGATATGCTACGAGCTTGCACGTTGGATTTTAAAGGTAGTTGGGATGATCATCTACCTCTTATTGAATTTGCCTACAACAATAGCTATCATTCAAGTATCAAAATGGCACCTTATGAAGCGTTATATGGAAGAAGGTGTAGATCGCCAATTGGATGGTTTGAAGTGGGTAAAACTGATTTACATGGGTCAGATTTTGTTCATCAAGCTATGGAGAAAGTTAAAGGATCCAACAGCGGCTGCAAACGGCCCAAAGTCGACACAAGTCATATGCTTTTGACAGAATTTTTTTTGGCATGGGCAGCATAGGGGCGCGCCAGGTAGCGTGCTAGGCCGCTTTTTGCCAAATTTCTTCTTCGACCACTAGTCTCTAAATAGGGCTCCTGAGTTATTGTATCATTATTCCATCTTGGTAGGACTACTCTTGGACTATTTTGGCATCCAAATGAGGGTTAATTCTTCTTCCTTTTTTTTTTTAATGATTTTTATCAATTTATGATAAATTAAGCCATGAGTGGCTAAAATCGCTTATTCTTGGGATTAAGGCTACGAACATGAATCTCGTGAGTTGAATATTGTCTTAATATTTATGAAATTATTTAAACATGAGATAGTTGGTGGATCATGCATTGAATTTGGTGGGCTAAGTTAACATGTGTTAATGGGCTCAATTTAAGGCCCAAAATGATGCAAAATGCATGGCCCAAAGATGGCAAATGACCCATTCTTTTGTTGACCAAGTAAATATGGTATTTAATGACCAATAATTGGCTAAGGATGACTTGAGGGACTATATAAAGGCACAAAAATCAGATTTTTATTTCACAAAACAACATGCCATTCTAGACAATTCCAAGATATTTCTTTTAGCTTTCAAACCCTAAACCATCTCTTTGGACAAGATCATCATTTTGCAAGCTTGGTTAAGTGTTTAATCTTATGGTTTCATATATTATATGCATGATAGATTGTGTAGATCATGATGGTTATGTCTAAAAGTGTTGAGTAGTGCACTTTTGCTTTTTGCTAAAAGATGTGTCATCTATGTGACTTGAACTTGAAAGCAGACTTGAGGTTTTGATGGAAGTGGATGGTGTGGATGAAATATCAACATGTATGGTGTGGTTATGTCCTTAAATTGATTTTTCTATGTGTATAACTTGTGGGATTGTTGTTATGAAACGTATTGAGGTGACTTGATGGAGTAATTATGACGTAGTGTTAATGAGGAAGCGTAAAGGATAAACTTGGTGTGAAATGCTATTGGTTTATGATGTCTTGATCAATGTGTGGAATGTTGTGGTATAGTTGGTATGACAATGCCGTGAATTGTATTGTAAAGGGTGAAATGATGTTATAGGGCAATCATGTAACTCATTGTCGTCTTATGCACTTGTAAGGTAGTTAGTTGTTAACGTGAGCTACGTTATGTACTTGTGTTATAGAGTAAAACGTAAGGAAGGAGATGGATTATTGTATTCACATATAAGACTGTGTATTCATATTAGGAAGATAAGGTATGTAAGGTTACTCTTTTCGTATCTTTCTGCAGCACATAGTGTTCACATTGACATTATACTTGTTCCATTCCGAAATGCCCAAAGGTATCTCATTTTCGGTTGTCATATAGTATAACTCACATAACCAATTGTGTGATTCACATGTCTCATGGTTCATTGACTAATGTTTCAAAGTTTCAATAATGTACAATCACTAATGTATCACTCTTATAATGAAAGAAAGAAGTAATGTATAATTGTTTGTATATTCTTGAGTGGCATCCTAGGGGTGGAATAGACACCTAGCTTGGGTCAATCCTAATATCATGGGTGGTATCCCAGGGGTTCAAATACCTAGCATGGTTCGATCCCAATATCATAGTAACATCCCAGGGGAGACAGAAAAGCCTAGCATTGGTTAATCACATCCCAGGGGTTAAAAGACCTAGCATGGGTTATCCTCTTTTACCACTGATCAGGATGTCATTACAAGTTCTTAATGCAAAGAAGGATAAAGTTAAGTAATGAACGATAATAATGAATGAACTTAAAGGCAAAGAAAGTAATGAATGTAACGTACATGGTTCCAAACACATACAGAACGATGGTTTATCCATATTGACTATTCTCTTATATTTGATTCCATTGATGTTCTTATGTATCATGCAGTTTTTTATAGCCTTACATACTCAGTACATTCTTCATACTGATGTACCTTGGGGGACTTACCTTACTTTCTACAGGCACAGGTACTAGTAGACCTCCACAGTAGGTTGCAGATCACTTGCTGATCATTGGTGAGCTCCAGTTAGTTCGGGGATTTTCGAGTTACATGTGTACATTTGTTTTGGTATTGTAAATGTTGGGTAAAGAGGGGGCTTGTCCTAACTTTAAGATGGTTATGTACATGTATTTGTAGAGGCTTTGTAGATGTTGTGGGACAAACGAAGGGATATAAGGAACGTATGCTTTTGATGTGATGGCCCTAACAGCCAAGTTTCATATTTAGCATATATATTCCATGACTTCCGCTATTGGCATCTTATATCTCTATGTGATGGTGATGCTTATTGAGTGACATGCGTATGGGTGTACATGAATTAAGATTAGTTCTCTCGGGCCTTAACGGCTTCGGGTGCCAGTCCTCCCCATTGGAACTCGAGGCGTGACAAGGAAATGGCATGTGAAATTGGGTATGAAGAGTTTGGGTGTTGATGAAGAAAAATTAGTGGGTGTGAGCTCGAAAAGTTAAAAAAAAAAGAAAAAGAAAAATAAGAGGAAGTCCAGTGAAAAGAATTGTTGCACTCGTGAACGAAAACATTGGATAAAAAGGTGAATACGGGCGGAATTATTAGGTGCTAGTGTACATAGAATTCCATAGATGTCAAGGAAGGTTGAGTCACTAATCCCCAAATGTATCCTACCTGCAACGACCTTCATTACAAGCAAAAAAAAGTCATGTAGTGATCCTAATCGACTGAAAAACCAAAGTAGAATGGTAAGGGCAAGCCTATGGCATCATGTGTGCGTAATTTGAAATTCTTTGTGAGAGTGAGAGATTTGATTTTTAGTCCATAATAAGTTTGATATATTGTGTGTGGGACTTCTTTGTAGTAAGGGCATCAGAAGGCACTATTGAGTACTTACTGTTAGGATAGCAGTTTTGGTGTATACAAATTATTCATTGATATTGTAATGACATGCTTAGATCCGCCATTGTTGACATATTGGATGATTTCTATGTGCTTGATTGAAAAATTATGAAAAAGGGGTGAATTTCGAAAGAACTAGAAATTATAAACTGATTGCTACTATTTAGCTTAATTTTTTTGTATTGCAAGTGTTTGTCTAGTAGAGTTTTGTTTATTTTGCTTGAGGACAAGCGTACATTCTAAGTTAAGGGTGTTGATGTGCCAGCTATTGAATGCACATTTTATGCTTTTAACCAAGAAAAATCATGAGTTTTTAAGCAACCGTTTTTAGTTTTGATGTATTTTTGTGTCTAATTATAGGAAATTGACCCAAGGACAAAAAGGAGTGAACTTGTGCTAAAACTTTTATGCAACGACTCCTTTGGCAGAACGTCAAGGATGTGGCGGATCATCACACCAACCATCACACCAAAGCAGAATCACCTAATTGAGAGACTTAGTGTGACGACTCAGCTCACGAACCATCAAAGTCTTGGCGAGCCATCACGCCAACCGTCAGGATTAAGTAGAAAAAATGTCCCAATAAAGACAGGTGATGGCTCAACTGACAAACCCAATTGAATTCATGTGATGGTTTGAAGTGACGAACCATCACGATCGTAGTATACCATCAGGCGAGCAGTCAAGGCAGAGGCGATAGTCCGATTTAAATTTTAAAGTCCTAATTTTTTGGAGCTTATAAATACCTAGTCTAGGGTTTAGAATAGGTATCTTTTGACACTTAGAATATTTTACGTTGTATTTTCTCTGGAGACTGACTCTTTTGGGGTTTCAAATGCTATTACTAATGTTTTTTCCAAAATTTGAAGGCTTGTTTTTCATCTATATAAGAATCCATCTTTTAATTGTGAAATATATTGCTTTCTTCGTCTTAATCACTATGAGTAGATAAAACCCCTATAACTAGGGTTGTGGAATCCATGGCTAAATAATGATTTTAGGGTTAATGTTTGTATGAAGTCGTGTTATATGTGTGAATGTAGTGTTGTTCTCTTCATGTTAGCAAATTTGTAATGGTTGCAAACCTTAGAACAAGCCATAGGTTTAATTTGCTTGAAATAAGAGGTTAAAACCAAGAAAAGGGTTTAATAATGAGAATTTAGAGTTTCTAACCTCCATCTAATGAGTAATACTCTAATTGGGTCAATTAACTTGGGGCTAAAATTGAGTTTACGACTTCCATCATTTTAAGTTCAAAAGAATTAATAGGATAATTGCCTAATTAGGTTGAGAAATGTTTAGGTAAACATTTGAACTCAATTGCCTGGCATTCACTTGTGTTAAAGTGAATTCATTATCGACATTAACCTGAAAGTGTTAAAGAGCCATGGTGAACACAATCCTAGTTCGCTTTCTCTATTGATTTATCATTTCATAAATTTTAACGCTTGTTACTTGAAACAAATTAGACGTTGAGTCAAAAAAATTATTCACTACAACCCCCCCCCATTTCATGGAAATTGCAGACTAATAGTCACTAAAATCACAAACGACTTAGTTTTCACCATATTCTTTATCGGATTCACCCCCAATATTTCTTGGGTTATATATTTGACAACGACAGCTTATGGTTCTTTAAGGAGGTGTAATTTGGGCATATCAGTATCCACACTTATGATGCAAACTAAAATAGGCTTCATAATGGACCGGTCTCAGACACAAGCATAATGTGTATATATTTGACGTGATCTATCTTTTGCCCACATATCACTAAGATCAAGATTAATTACTTTGCTAGCATTACTCCATCAGGTCGTATAATCATAACCTTTGGATTCATACTAAAGTAGCAAACACTAATCCATCGTTTCATGATATTGTGAAAGTCATAAGGGCATCAGTGAAAGAATTTAATTTCTTTCAAGGTCTCACATAGAAGTGAAGTGGGGTCTAGTCACTTACCTTCCAATTTGTGGTAATAAAGCACATGCAGTATGAAATGCATGTTACGATGTGCCTCTGATTCCATCAGATTGTATGGCAATTTTATTTCTCTACACCATACAGATCTTAGTCCAAGTAAACCATTTACTTGACTTGAGATCTACCACTCTACTAAATTTTTAGAGGAGATCTCACATCTGGCTGCAGGTATTATGGATAGTGGGAATCCATAATTTTGATCCTTGTACTTTACATTTCTTTTGGATCTCATCCCAGTCATCAACTGGGGCGACACCAAAATGATATGTACTATTAGCAGCTCTTTTAGCGCTAAGAAACATGAATGTCTTATCTTGGCTCACTTTCTATAAGTGCCCAAGATGGTTGTTTGTATGAGAAAACCAACCTTATCAACCTGTACGACACACTTTAGTATTGTGTTTGTGCTAATCAATATTAATGTATGAAATAATCATGAAAAAACATATGCTTTCTTTCAAAAAAAGAAACACTAATACATCACATTAAAGATATTCAAATAATGAAGTATAACATTTACATCCTGCACAAGCCTAGAGATTTCACATGTTCAATAAGCACATTCTAAGTATTGGCTTTGTTAAGGGATCTGCTACCATCTTGTGCGTTAATACAAGTTGAATCCCCTCACAACTATTCATAAGGAGCCAAGCACGAAAGCTCCAAAAGACACAAGCCATGTTCCTGAAAATGGATGTATTGGAGTGTGTTTTGATTCCATCCAAACTCTTACAAGTGTTGGAGATTGAACCAAGAATTCAAGAAATGGAAAGCACTCAACTGCCTCATGGTGACGGCCAAGTTGTCGGTTAATCAGTGGCCTGACCAACCATCCCTAAGACAGTCAAGAGGAAGCCAAGGAGAGGCCTTACTGCCTTGTGGTAGCGGAGACAGTGACGGGCCACTACCACCTTGACGTTCAGTCAAAGTTGTCGTCAAGGCCAACCAGAATCCACTTTATGGGTCTTTTTTATCTTTTGTTAGGGTCACTTTTGGGCCTTGTAATGACACTATAAATAGTTAAGTAGGGTTTAGTTTCCTTATATTATCTTGAATATTGATGAATATTTCTATTGAGAGAGAGTTTGGTCAGCTTTGTTGAGTGTTTTACTTAGATTTTAGGAGGGCAATACGATTTACCTCTTAGTCCAAGTTAGAGTTAGGTGTTCGTAGGATCGAATTTATTAAGGGTTTTTAGGTTATAAACATCCATTAGTTCTTATTTCATCATCCTTCTTATGTCTATTTTCATCTATCTTGAGTTCTATCATTCGATTTGTTAGTTTGTTTCCTTTTACATTTCTTGGGTTGTATCATTTGGTATCAGAGCTGAAAGAGCTTAGAATCATTCCCACAATTCTAGTATTAAATTTTTTATCTATAAAAGTCATACAAAGAAAAGTACTATTAATGTTTTGAGAGATTTTGAAATTTTGGTTTTTTTTTAATTTTGAGTCTTGTTTGTGTTTTCGATGCTAGAATTGTGTTTTCTAGTGTCTAGTGAGTCGATATCTAAAAATTGAGATTAATCCGACAAGGTTTGTGTTCTACCCTTGTTGAAGCTTAAGGTTTGAAGAAAAGTGAAGTGTTCTACCCTTGTTTAAGCTTAAGGTTTGAAGAAAAGTGAAGTGGGTTTCAATATCTGAAAAGTTTGGGTGCATTTTGAGCTTTAATATCACTTGGGTTACGTTCGTGGGCTCGAAGGGAGCTTGGGTTTTGAATTTCATCGAATTCTGAGTTCATTTGCTTAAGGGTCAAATTTTGAATGTTCTTCATGTCTTGTTGAAGAAGAACACTCAAAAAGAAGGGTTTGATCCAAAAATATCAAGGAAAAAGAAAGCGTACTTGTTTGTGCCAAAGAATATTCCATAGAAAGTACAAGGGCCCACAAGAATTCTGCCTCAGAGAGCCTGACGACCAAGTTGACGGTTAGTCACAAGGCTGATGGTCAGTCACCAAGACCATCACCAAGACCCCAATTTCACCACATTCTGGTTAAGGAGAGATGGCCAATTTGACGGTCAATCACCTAGTCAGTCAACCTGAAAAAGTTTCATAAGCTATTTTAGATTCCTAGTTTCATTTCTTTGATTATTAATTATCTTTTACTTGATTCTAACACTAATGAAAAACTAGTAATCAACCTACTTAGTTGAGAATTAGTTCTTGGGTTAGTTTCTTCTTAAGTCCTACTTCTTTGAGTGTTTTTCTCTTTTCATTTTCATCGTAACTTCTTGGTTCAAGTTCGTACGTGATTTCTTTGAGTCTTTCAAACAACAATCCATTTCGAACAAGAGTTGTGATTGACACCTCGTCTACCATAAAAGTATAAGCCAACCTTCAACATTTGTGGATCCAAGTGTTAGGCATACCAAGGTGTGTAGAGTTGTGAGGTTATTTCTTTAACTCTAACTTGTTTGTTGTTTGTGTTTAGTGACTCTAAATAGGCACAAAGGTCCTAGAAGGCAAAACACCACCATCCATGGATTTCAATACTTCGATTATGATCTTTGCCACAGTTAAATATTTGGGTCATAGATTAGAATCCATGAAAGTTCACATAACCACGCTCCAAGGAAGTGTATCAATCATGGCTGGAAAGATAGTGAATATGGAAGGTCATCTAAACTCCACCCAATCCGCTCCCCAAAACTACCATGCCTCATCAAGAAGGCATGCTCAAGATGCATCCACTACTATCTCCTCGGAAACACTCCACCAAATGCTCAATCCACCAAGACAAACACAAAACCCTATCACCCAAACCACCACCTATCCACATAACCGTAATCATGTTTGTCTACTCCAATCCCAATTCAATCAGCTCAACCAAGAAGAACCCCAAAACTAAATTCCCCAAACCAAAACCAACCTATCCAAGTTGAAGGAGTGGAACCTCAAGTTGAGTTTGAGGAACATGATGAAGAGTTCATGTTTGCGGAATACATAAGGAATAGGCTAATGATACAAAGAGGGGAATATAGAGGCCAAGACGGAAGATTTGGTCCAGTACCTTATGGGAGAATAAAATTGGGAAACTATCCCTACGATGAAGGTTAATGGAACCATAATAAGAATCAAGGTAGTAATAGAGGTCGAGATGTTGGAATCAATTCTATCAAGACTAGTCTTCTAACTTTCAAAGGAGAGAGTGATCCCAAGGCTTATCTTACATGGGAGTCCACTTGTGAAAGAATTTTTCAAGTCAATGATCTAACCGAGGTAAAGAAGATTTGCTATGACATATCCCAATTGGAAGGGTTTTCCATTACATGGTGGGAATATGCCAAGAGATTTTAGTAAGTTCTAAATGAAGGACAACCCCCACTATGGAATTCTTTAAAGGGTCTCATAAGATAAAAGTTCGTACCGGAAAGGTATAAGCATGAGTTACTTGCCAAGTTGTACAATCTAAAGCAAGGGAACAAGAGTTTCTTGACATATTATGACGAGTTCCAACAATTGGTTTTGAAGCTTGAGCATCATGAAAACATGGAATATGCCGTCATCCGTTTCAAGGTTGGTTTGAACAAGGAGATTTCCTCCTCAATGACTTGTCATAGATTCACTACCATCGAATATATCTTCAAGCGGCCTTGGATATTGAGAAGGATCTCAAAGAAAGGTCATTATTTAAGCCCAAAGGGTACTCATACACTAACCCTTGGAGTAAGAACAAAGAAGTAGCTTAACCATCTTCAGGGTGGAACAAGAACAAGGAAGTCGTCAAGCCTTTTGAAAGGAAGGCCATAGAGAAGAACACTCCTAAGTACCTGCCAAGGAATGAAGGTAACAAGTATCCAACTCCTAATCCTAAGGGTTTTCAATGTTTCAAATGTCAAGGTTAGGGACACAAGGCAAATAAATGTCCCAATAGGAGAAATATGATCCTTAGGGAAGGAAGATTGTATTACCTTGGAGATAAGATGGGTCTAGAAGAGGACAATGAAGGTTAAGTTCAAGAAAGAGAGAGGGTTGAGAAAGATGACCAAGTAGAAGAAGGTGATGAGGACTCTAAGCCTCAAGATAGAGAGTTCTAGGTCCCAAACTTTGTGGTAAGATGAGTCATGATTAGTAAAATATTTTATGATTCGAGTCAAAGAGAAAATCTATTTCATACCAAGTGTCCTATCAAGTAGAATGTATGCTTATTGGTCATTGATAGTGGGAGTTGTGCTAATGTTTCTAGCGCCATGATGGTTAATTTCTTGAAGTTTCCCATGACCAAGCATTCCACACCGTATAAGCTCCAATGGTTAAATAAGTGTGGAGAATTAAAGGTAACTCTAAAAGTTGTGATCCTATTTAAGATTGGGAAATAACATGATGAAGTACTTTGTGATGTAATCCCCATGCAATCTTGTCACATCTTGCTTGGAAGACCATGGCAATATGATCGTTCAACCAAACATGATGGGAGGACCAATCGGTATTATCTTGAATTGAATGGAAATGAATTCACCCTCCATCCTCTTTCACCATCACAAGTGAATGAGACGCATCAAAGGATGAGAGAGTTAAAGCAAAAAGGAGGAAAAAAAGGGAAAAAAGGGGAGAAAGGATCCCAAAAAGGGAGAATGAAGAAGGAAAAGAAAGAAGGAGGTTGAAAGAAAAGAGACAAATGGTGATGTTGTCTAGAAAAAAGGATCTTTTCAAGGAACATGATGAGGAGAAGCCTATGCTACTCCTAGAATATGTTTTTCACACTAACCATTCTGCTTCTTCTATTTCCCATTCTATTTCTCTTGTTTTGCAGGGTTATGAAGATGTGTTCCCAAGGGAACTTCCAAAGAGATTACCCCTACTTTGGGGAATTTAGGATCAAATAGACTTCGTGTCGGGCTTATAATTACCAAACAAGTCAGCCTATCGAAGTAATCCAACGGATACCAAAGAGCTTCAAAAACAAGTTGAGGAACTCTTCAACAAAGGATACATCAAAGAGAGCATGAGCCCATGTGCGATTTTGGTATTATTGGTAGCAAATAAAGATGGGACATGGTGCATGTGTGTGGATTATTGAGAGGTCAATAAGATAACTGTAATGTATCGCTGCCCTATCCTTAGATTGGATGACATGCTAGATGAGTTAAATGGTTCATGTGTGTTCTCAAAAATTGATCTTAGGAGTGGGTATCACCAAATTCGGATGAACCCAATTGATGAATGAAAAACCACCTTCAAGACCAAATTTGGTCTCTATGAATGGATGGTTATGCCATTTGGACTCAACAATGCTCCTAGTACCTTTATGCAGTTAATGAATCATGTGATGAAACCATTCATAGGGAAGTTTGTTATGGTATACTTTGATGATATCCTTGTCTATATCAAGTCCCTAGATGACCATGTGATGCATTTGAAATATGTGTTTGATGTGCTTAGAAAGGAACAATTGCATGCTAATCTTGAGAAATGTTCTTTTGGTGTTAATAAGGTCATCTTTTTGGGATTTGTTGTGAGTTCCTAGGGTGTTAAAGTGGATGAATCTAAGATAGACACTATACGAAATTGGCAAACTCCATAATCCATTAGTGATGTGAGAAGTTTTCATGGATTGGATAGCTTCTATAGAAGGTTTGTCAAAGAATTTAGCACCATAGCCGCCCCGTTAATTGAGGTAATCCGAGAAAGGATAAACCTTTTAAGTAAGGTGACGAACAAGCAAAAGCATTTGAAATATTAAAAACAATGCCTAGCTCTGCTCCGTTGTTACAATTGCCCAATTTTGAAAAGATGTTTGAAGTTGAATATGATTCTAGCAAAGTAGATATTAGAGCTGTCTTAATGCAAGACCAAAGGCCTATTGCATACTTTAGCGAGAAGCTCAAAGGCGCAACTTTTAACTACTCCACGTACGATCTTGAGTTGTATGCCTTAGTTAGAGCTTTGGGCAATTGGCAACACTATCTATGGCTTAAGAAATTTGTTATTCGAACCGACCATAAGTCTTTGAAACACCTTAGAGGACAACATAATTTGAACAAATGGCATGCCAAGTGGATTGTATTCTTAGAGACTTTGTCTTATGTAATCCAATACAAAAAAGGAAATGAAAATGTTGTGGCCGATGCCTTGTCTAGAAAATACGTTTTGCTCAATACCTTGTCTTCTAAATTGATTGAATTTGAATATTTGAAGACTTTGTATCTCGAGGACCCCTATTTTGCTCAAATCTTCAATGATTGTGAGGAATGGGAAAGGGAATGATGGATTAGGGATAGATCATCTATACCCTTTTCCAAGTTTGATGGGTTTTTGTTTTAAGGAAAAAGGTTGTGTGTACCCTTAAGCTCTTGGAGAGATTTGTTTGTTAGAGAGGCACACAATAGGGTCTAGTTATTTTGGAATTGACAAGACCCTTGTGATCCTAGGAATAATTTTACTAGCCCAAAATGCGTCTTAACGTCGCCCAAATTTGTGGTCAATGTGTGGATTATCGAAGTGCAAAATTGTGACTTCTCCCTCAAGGATTGTATACCCCACTTCCCACTCTCTTACACCCTTAGTTTGAAATCTCTATGGATTTTGTGTTGGGTTTGCTTAGGACAAGGAGGGGAAGAGATAGTATCTTTGTTGTTGTTGATAGGTTCTTGAAAATGGCTCACTTTATACCATGTAAAAAGAGTGATGATGCTTCTAATGTGGCAACTTTGTTTATAGAACATGTTAGAAGGATCCACGGGATTCCCAATACCATTGTGAGTGATAGGGACTCTAAGTTCCTTAGTAACTTTTGGAGGTCCTTGTGAGGTAGGCTTAGCACTAAATTACTTTTCTCCACGTCTTACAACCCACAAACTGATGGTTAAATCGAGGTTGTGAATAGGACTTTAGGTTCTATGTTACGCATCATGGTTAGTGGGAAGATGGCTTCTTGGGAGGATCATTTAACTTTAGTCTAATTTGCTTACAATAGAGTTATTCACTCGACTATTAGTATGACTCCCTTTGAATGTGCTTACAATTTTAACCCCCTTAGATCTCACTCCTTTGTCTAGTGATATAGTGATTAGGTTAGATGGGAACAAAAGGACGGATGCCATGAAGAAGCTATATGAGAAGGTGACGCCTCAAAAAAAAGTCATGAGGTGGCAAGAAGAGTGAACAAAGGGCGAAGGTTACGTGCTCGAGCCGGGTGATTGGGTATGGGTACACCTTGGAAGGATTGATTCCCAACCCAAAGAAAGACCAATTTGATACCTCGGGGAGATAATCCCTTCTAAGTACTTGAAAGGATCAATGACAATGCTTACAAGATAGACCTACCACCTGAATATCAAGTGCATAATACGTTCAAAGTGTGTGACCTTTCACTCTTTGATATGGTAGAAGATGATGATCCCGCAAATTTGAGGGCAAATTCTTCTCAAGATGGAGAGGATGATACAAGTGGAATCCCTTCAAAACCATTCACAAGGAGCCAAGCACGAGAACTACAAAGGACACAAGCCATGTTCATGAAAAGGGGTGTATTAGAGTGTGTTTTAATTCCATCCAAAGGCTTCAAAGTGTTGGAGATTGAACTAAGAATTCAAGATATGAAAATCACTTGTCTGCCTCATGGTGACGACCAAGTTGACGGTCAGTTAGTGGCCTGACCAATCGTCCCTAAGACCATAAAGAGGAATCCAAGGAGATTCCTTACTGCCTTATGGTGACGGAGACAGTGACGGCCCGCCACAACCTATAGGGTAAGTCAAGGTTGCCGTCAAGGCCAACCAGAATCTACTACATGGATCTTTTCCATCTTTTGTTAGGGTCATTTTTGGGCCTTGTAATGACACTATAATTAGTTAAGTAGGGTTTATTTTCTTTAGATTATCTTGACTATTGATGAATATTTCTCTTGAGAGATAGTTTAGTAAGCTTTTGTTGAGTGTTTTGCTTAGAAATGAGGTTTAAGAAGGCGATACAATTTCCCTCTTGGTCCACATTAGAGTTAGGTGTTCATAGGATCGAACGTATTAAGGGTTTTTGGGTTATAAGCATCCATTAGTTTTATTTCATCATCCTTCTCATGTCTATCTTCATCTATCTTGAGTTCTATCTTACGATTTCTTAGTTTGTTTTCTTTTACGTTTCTTGGATTGTATCATGCGTAGAGATATACTGTAAATAAATTTCCTTACGTGCTATGATGTCTCTAACAAAATTGTACTTTGTATAGATGTGCTTAGTCTTACTATGATACTTTGGGTCTTTAGTATAAGCCATAACTGCTTGGCTATCACAAAATAATTGCACTGGATCTATTGGCTTGCTAATGTTCCCTAAGTGTTCCATGAACCTCTTTAGCTAGATAGCTTCTTGTACTACTGTAGAATATACAACGAACTCTGCTTCCATATCTGACAAAGCTATGCATGTTTATTTCTTGTTACTCCAAGAAATGGTACCATTATTAAGCAAGAATATATAACCAGAAGTGGACTTTCTTTCATCTAAGTCTCCACCCCAGTCAGCATCAAAGTAACCCACTAACTATAAGTCACGTCTTTGATAACATAATTTATAATCACCAGTGCCCCTCAACTATCTCAAGTTTCTCTTAACAACTTTTCACATAAAGGGACTGTATTGCAAATCAGTTTTAGACCGCTTCATACACGCAAAATTATCTTCATCAATCATATTAAAGTCATAAGATGTAATAGCTTGATGAAATCTTAAGTACCATTTCCTAGATGATTGCTTAAGTTCATAAATAGACTTTTTAAGCTAGCAAATTTTGTGCTCTTGACCATTTTGGATGAAACCTAATGATTGTTCCGTATTAGTTTCTTCATCTAGTTCTCCATTGAGAAATGTGGTTTTTACTTCTATTTGATGTAACTCCAAGTTCATACTTGCAACTATAGCTAGAATTAGTCTAATAGAGATAAATCTCACAACTTGAGAGAAAGTATTTTTATAATCAATATCCTCTTGTTGTGTGTCCCCTTAGACACTAAACGAGCTTTGTAATGTTCTACTGAACCATCCGCATTTCTTTTAATTTTGAAAATCCATTTATTTCCGTTGCCTTGAGGCTTGATGGAAGATCAGCCAAATCCCAAACATGATTTGTCCTCACGGACTCCATTTCCTCTTCCATTTCTCTCATCCACTTATCCTTAGTAGGGCCTGAAAGAGCCTCTTAAACTGAATTAGACTCTTCATGATCTTGTGGAGTAACTATTAATTATTCCCCTTCGATATCAAAATGACGCCGGGAAACATTTCCTCTTGTATTCCTGTACAATTGTGTTTCTTGTGGATTATTATTTAAATGAGTAATACTCCCACTTGGATCAATAGGAGAACGTACTACTTCTTGTTCTTGACTCTTCTGATCTTGAAGATTCTCTTGCCGATCCACAACTTCATAAAATGACACAGTTCTATCAATATTACCCTTACAAGGAAATTGTTTCTCTATAAATGTGGCATCTAGTGACTCAAGCTTTGTTATGCTTTCATCTTCATTTTCTCCTATGAAGATATAACCCTTTGATTGCTTTGAATAGACAATAAAGATGCATTTCTTGCCCCTTGGGCCTAACTTCCCATGTTTATGAGAAGAATCATGCACGTATGTTGCAGACCTATAAGGTCACAATACATTTAAGCTAGGTTTTATACCTGTCCATAATTCATAGGGTATGGAAAAAACAGCTTATAGGGCACACTGATGAGCACAAAGGTTGCATACATCAATGCACCTCCCCAAAAGGAACTTGGCAAGTTAACCCGCGCCATTATAGACCTAAACATTTCAAGCAAAGTTCTATTTCTTCGCTCGGCTATTCCATTTTGTTGAGGAGTGTATGAAATTGTTAATTGTCTTACAATTCCTTTTTCATCACATAGATCCTTAAATTGATCTGATAGATACGTCCACGGTCAGTTCTTAAAGCTTTTATTCTTAGGTTTAATTGATTCTCAACCAAATTCATAAATTGTTTAAAGCATTCCAATGCTTCTGACTTATGGGTCATCAAATAAACATGTCCATAATGAGTATAATCATCTATGAATGTGATAAAATATGAAGCTCCATGCCTCGCCCTCACACTCATAGGACCATATATATTAGAATGGATGAGTCGTAATGGAAACTCAGCTCTGGTTTCTTTCCCAAATGGTTTTCTAGTAGTTTTTCCTGCTAGACAATGTTCACAAATTCACATTTCAATTTTTGTTAAGGACCTCAACAGTCCATTCTTTGTGAATCTATTCATTCTTTCAAGACCTATATGTCCAAGTCAAGCATGCCAAGTATTTATATCTAAAATATGAATTGTTGTTAAATCAAAACAACCATGATTACTAGATATATAATTAAAATCACAAATGATATCCAACACAATAAAAACATCAAATAGGTAACCAGAACCATAATATTCAGTGCCATAAAGAATGTCAATAGAATGATTGTGAAAATTCACACTAAAATTTAATTTAACAAGAGAAACCACTGAAACTAAATTTTGTCAAATAACTAGAACATATAATACATCATGTAGGAGAAGGACTGACCACTATGCAATTCTAGTTTGCATGTTTTGATTCATTTCACTTCTATTGATGCATTATTTCCTACATAAAGCCATTTGCTCCTGGAAGGTAGTCAGCGATATTCAACAAATGATCCTCTGTTTTTAGCTATGTGTTCTGCGGCATCTGAGTCCACAGTCCACAAAGCATTAGCATCTGCCATTAATGCATCACTAGAGACATAATCATATGAGAATTTTCAGTGCATGGTGTTTCCTTATTCATCCTCGGGCAATCCCACGCAAAATGACCCATCTTGTGGCAGAAATAACATTTCATTTTGGTTATATCAAACTTTTTAACACCATATTTTTCTCTCTCCTTAAATTTAGGTTTAACTTTATTCAATTCAACAATAATAGTCTTTGAAGCCATTTTATAAATTATGTACCGCACTTAGAAGACATAACACAAATAAGCACAAACACAATATTTTTATTTGCTCTAAATCAATATTGATTCGCTATAGGCCCATGTTCGAAAGTAGATGTTTGTCTTACTTTCATCACATGTAACCTTAAGCATACCAATATTTTTCTAAATCAATTATGCGCTAATAAATAATGATAGTTCTAAATAAATTTTTTTTTTACCAATTAGATTTCCCACTCAAAAGAATGTATATCTTCAACATACATTATATTTCATAAAAGTGACTTAAGCTATAATCATGAACAACACACTTAATTATTTTGAAAAATAAATATGTTCATGAATCAGTTTCAAAAAAAATACTATCACATTTTTCCTTCCATAAAAGAAAATTCAAATTTGTGATTCCTTTTTTTTAAAAAATAAATAAATTAAATACTCATTACATGCACCAAACATGAACATGTTATATGTCAAAAAAAAGTCATGAAAAAACTTTAATATGACTTAAAGAACAACAATTTTTTTTTTTTTTGTATACACCTTCACAAGTTTATATAAATTCTGCTACGAAATCTGAAATTTTCAGAATTCTATCCTTTTTGAGTAGCCAATTTTAGACGTTAATTTCTCCCTCATTTTATATCAAAAAACCCACAAATAATATATCATTGGAAAGGTTTCGAAAAGATCTTTCCAGTGATGTATATATTGAATACAACAAAAGCTTGAAGAGGGAGAAAAATGAGCTTGAAAACTAGACGTTCAAGCTAAAATTTCCAGTTTTTTTTAAAAAATTCAGGCAGGGAACTTTCAACAGTCAAATCTCCTTTATGCAATAGCGAAATTTGACAAATGATATATCATTGGAAAGGTATTGAAAACATCTTTCCAATGACGTATGGCTCATTCATTTTGGCAGCACATAAGGAGATAACTTAATCGAAAGTCAGTATGTGTATCAAAAAAATTTGAAAAACTTTTTTGAAATGCTATAAAATCCAAAAATTCGTCATTCACTAGATTTTATTCATGTAACGGTGAAAGATAAACACATATATATCGTGCTCTGATATCAATGTTAGATTTAAACTTGAAGATTTATGCGGAATAATATATATCTTCTTTTCTCTTGGATCGATGTGTGTTGTCACCACCAATTGCCTTACCAGTTTCTTACAAGATCACTATGGAGTCTTGTATATTGTTCATAAAAATTATACTCTTTATCTAAGAAAGCTCTCTATCAAATATATTCTGTGTGGTGTGTAGAATGATATCTTTGGATAACCTCAAGTACTCCTTTTATTGTAGAACCACGTAACTTGTCCCACCTTTATTGAAGAGTTTCATAACTCTTCGTTCATTAACTAGGGAGTTACTATGGAATTAATTCGTTTCATTCATGAACCACATAACTCTACCTCTTTTAATAGAGGGAGTTGTTTAGTTGACTTGTAATATTCTTCATGACTGGGTAAGTTACTGGTCAAGCCATCAATGGGTTTATTTACTTCCAACAGAAATGATGGCAAAATCACAACCATCCCCAGTTGCAGTTCGCGAAGTAGAAGTCCCACTTTCTAGTAATGTAACTTTTGGAATTTTCAAATTGATAATCACTTGAAAATAGAAGCTAAACAAAAATATGGGGCAGCTATTGCACTAGAACGGGCAGTTTACAGGTCTACCACATGAGGACTCCCAAGTGCACCTCAAAAATTTCATAGAGATTGGTGATACCTACATCATAAAAGGAGCCTCATCTGATTATGTGAAGCTTACATTGTTCCCATTCTCATTACTAGAGGAAGCCAAGAGGTGGCTGAAAGTTGAACCTCAAAATTCAATAACTTCATAGGTTGACTTAGCCCAGAAATTCATTACAAGGTTCATTCCATTGGGGAAGTGTCATGTCCCGAGTCTACAACGTAGCAATGAGCCATAACCAATTGCTCACTATTGGTCCGGAGGGACCCCTGGCATACCATGTCTTTAGAGAATTATAAATAATGAGACTGATGCAGAAATATAAACGATGATAATGGGATAACTATGAAAAAGACAATATTTCTTAAGAAATGACTAAAATGAATGAAAGACTATCAACTACAAATAATTTCTGTCTAGTGAAGCCTCTACTATTAACCATAAGAGTCAATCATGACAAGGCCCCGTAACATTTATTGAATCAAAGTCTAAACCAAACTAAGAAGAAAAATAAAAACAAATCCAAGCCTCCTGGACTATAAGAGTGCTCACCAATTAGCAGAATGTCAGGTGCTACAAAACATCTAGCAACAAATCTTTAACTCGAGTACCTGAATTTACATCATATGTAAATGTAGTGCAAAATACAGTAAATACAATAAATGTGTTGGTATACAAGTTATACATATATGCATATCATAAACTAAATAACTAGTCATGAAAATATGTATAGAGTAACTTAAAATAGTAGATACAATGTGAAACAGAAGTTATGAGAAAGTCACAAAATATGGCTTAAACAACTGAAAAATTGAGTTGAAAATCATGATGGATAAAGTCTGCATAACAGTATTTCATGAGTATATATCTAGTAATATTCATAAAGTTTATACATGTGGGAAGTTTCTTATAACCCACAAACACCATGTGAGCTCATGATGTTTAGTGTCATACACCCACACTAGAAAAGATAGTTCTAATTGGTCAAGGTATAGAACCATGAACCTAAGAATCCTGTAATCATACCTCTTGGGCAAAAACTATGATTTCAACATAGTTATGGGATGGGTTATCTGAACCCTTGCTCTTTTGATGCTAAATAATCCTCCCAAAATATACTAATGCTCTTATTATATCATGTAGCATTGATGAATCATAGTTTGAGTGTGTGCTTAACATATATGTAAATTGTACTGTGGTGAGCTTGTGCTCAATTTCTTATCATGAATCACATACAGAAAATATTATATCGAAAAGTATATCTTTTTAATATAGAGTTCGTAGTTCATAAAGAAGTCTTAAAACATGAGTGTCAATGCATAAATAAGGATTTTATATCAAAATCCTAAGATTATAGAACCCCTTTTTAATAGAAATCACGTTAAGCATGTATAGAATTATACTTTGATTGTTTGCGCATAAAACCTAGATTTGAACATAATTTCATAATATCCTGAAAGTACTTGGCGTGTGGATGAAATAAATCAAACACTGAATCTTGCATACCTAATGAAGATAATATCTTGACACGAGGAGACTTGATTAGTATGTTAGAATAGGAACCCTAGATTGCTTGATTTGTCTTAGGCTTGTTCTTGAGAGAGTAAAGGAAGAATTGACTTAGGGATATGAAATTTATATCTTTTGGTAGACAAAATATTATGGGATAGGGCAATAGAGCAAGAAAAATTCAAAATTATCCTTTTCAAAATGTTGCAGAAATTTTTGGGATAGGGTTTCATAAGTTACTCTACAACTCGTGGACAACTTCATGACTCATGGTCTTGTTCATGTTTTCTTGGAGGATTTGTCAAACTTTTTTATCACTTCCATCAATTTAAAATATGGTTCGTGGACTTGATCTATGGTTCGTACTATCATTGATGTTTTTGAGACATTTTATCAACTTTCAGACAGGGTTTCACAAGTCAGTCCATGACTCGTGGTTCCATTTCATGACTTGTATTGTGAGTCATGGTTACTTGGAAGTTGGAACATGAGAGAGGTTGTTTACACAAGTTGATCCATAATTTATAGAATGGGTTCATGACTCATGAACCATTTCGTGCAAACCTGGAATTTTAAAGTTTTAGATTTTGTTTTCCGTACTAAGCACAGAGTATTCGTAGGCTTGAAATCTAAGGTATTATAAAATCTGCCCCTTGGGATCTTTCATCCTTGAATGAAGACTAGGGCTAGAACCAAAGAAAAAAAAACCATTATGAGCTGGACTTAATTGTATCATACTGAGGCTTGGAACTCAACTTAGAGAGTACTTGAGCATGAGCATAGACATGAACATATAAGACATCAAAACATAACATAAAAGTTCTTAGAGTCACTATAAGAATGATGCTACTACCTTAAATGCTTTTGTTGAATGTGGTGAAAAGATGAGAATACCTAGCTTTCATATCTTATCTTTCATCCTTGAATGAAGACTAAGGCTAGGACCAAAGAAAAAATAAATCATTATGAGCTGGACTTAGCTGTATCAAACTGAGGCTTGGAACTCAACTTAGAGAGTACTTAAGCATGAACATAGACATGAACATATAATACATCAAGACATAACATAAGAGTTCTTAGAGTCACTATAAGAACGATTCTACTACCTTAAATTCTTTTGTTGAATGTAGTGAAAAGATGAGAATATCTAACTTTCATATCTTATTCAGCTTCCTATGTAGCTTCTTCAACTACTTGATTACTCCTTAAGACTTTAACTGAGACAACCTCTTTAGTTTTCAACTTGAAAACCTGATGATCAAAAATCTAAACCAAAATCTCTTCATATGATAAATTTTCCTTAATCTCAACACTCTCTATAGGCACAACATGTTAAGGATCACTAACACACTTCTTTAACATAGAGATGTGAAAAAATGGATGCATAGAGGCCAACTCCGTAGGTAACTCCAACTCATAAGCCACCTTTCCCATCCTATTCACAAATTGATAGGGACCAACAAACTAGGAACTGAGTTTCTCTTTTTTACCAAAATGAATATCACCCTTCATGGACAAAACCTTTAAGAAGACCCAATCATTAATTTCTAACTCTAAATCTCTTCTTCTCACATCTAAATATGATTTCTATCATCTTTGTGTGGTCCTCAAATTTTCTTGAATCGTCTGAACTTTATTCATATCCTCGTGAACCATGTCTTAACCTATCAATGCATCCTCACCAACCTCAAACCAGCTAATAGGAGATCTATATCTCTTCCCACAAAGAAACTCAAATGGTGTCATCTGAATACTAGAGTGGTAATTATTATTTTAAGTAAACTAGATAAGAGATAGGTGATTATCCCAATTACCTTTGAAAGCAATGATGCAAGCTCTCAATATGTCCTCAAGAGTCGGGATAGTACGTTTTTCCTTGTAACACCCTGGATGTTTATGATTGTCCTTCATCCCGTGTGGAAGGCTTATGAGCCTAAATTTGATAGCTTTATTGTAACATCACGTGTGATTTGAGAACATTTGATTTAAATTCCCAAATTGAAAAAAAAAAAACCTTTTAATTGCCTTTCAAAAATATCTTAAATATTTGTGAAAAAAAATTTTGATGACGACATATTTATTTACGCAATTATTTTATGGTATTTTCATAATTTATTAAGATTTTAACAGAAATATATAGAAGTCTAGTTATGTAGTGAAGTTATAAATATACTAAGTACATTAAATTATTTCCACTGTCTAAATAGTTATTAAATGTTTTATTTATTTTATATAGACTTCCTTTGAGTGAAAGTAACTTATATAGAGTTTGAGTGGGTTGCTGCCAAACTCATCTATTAGAGATAAGGATGTTTATCTTCTTCCAATTTAATTAAGTAGAATCATCCACCATCTAGGAGAATATACACGGCCAATTCCTTTAGGATGAGACTTTGGAAAGTTGCTTCAAGGTAAAGGACATAGTTGCTTCCTACACCTCCGTACACACTCTACATATTTATTCTTTTTGTATAGTGTGGAGCATTATGTTCTAATAAAACATTTTGACATATAATTTCATATTTAGCCTCCGTGCAAGCTGTCCGTTCTAATTCTATAGCTCCCAACTTTGTGAAGGCAACATATTTGCATACATAGACTAATGAGGTTAAGAACCAAAAGTTCAACATCACACATTTATTCTCAGATTTAGACAAAATTAATGTAGAGATCGGGTTTTGAGCTTGAGTAATTTGAGATTGATACTTGACGCGGATCGATTTATATTAATTATCGAAGGAACGAAGTAAGGTATGTAAAGGCTATTTCTTTCTTTTTCTTGGCATGATTCCATAAGATATGTGATCTTTAGATCTAACGTACAATCAAAGAATCAGTTATTAGATATCTCTAAATTGTTGTTAGTGTTTTTCATGTTAAAAAACTTATATTCAATAATATTGGTTAAGTGTGAAGTTAAGGAATAGGAGGTGGTGTATATATGATCATGATTATCCGATCTTGTGATGGTCGAGTTGATCATGGTATTATGATTATGATATCTAGGAGGAAATAAGATACTAAATACAATGAGTTAAAGGTGATTAAGAATGAGTTTTTTTACCGAAATGGATTCCTATCATTATGCAGTTTGTAATTTGATTTTGTCCTCTAATTTATATGCACAATCTTAAATTGAAAACACTACTAAGATGTACAGGATCTAGCCTATTTTCTCCCATTAGACTACAGCAAACGTGGAATTCTTATGAAAGTCATTAAGGTAGGATGCAAAGTATGTCAAGGCCATTCTTATTCTTTTCAGCTTGATTTCATAGTTAAATAAATCCTAAATCTAATGTGCCACCGAAGAATGTCTCTTAGAGCTTTTAGATCGTATTATTCTGACCTATTTTGAAGTAGTTATCTCTTTTGGGAACTCATACTCAGATGACATTGATGTTGTGCCTAATTAAAAAGTAAAGAAATAGATAAAGTCTAGTCATAAGGATAGTTCATGTGCGATATAAGGCTATAATCGAGGAAATGTCGAGGGTTTAGATATATGATAAACTCTATGTAAGTAACTTAAACATGTTTTGAAATAGTATAGTGTTTAGTATATATAATATATCTCATTGTGTAAAGCTCTGTTTTAAGTAAAGAAATATTTTTGGAAAACTAACACATAGCTCTACAACTTTTAGTTGTATGAAAAAATATGGTTTTACTGTTATGGACTCAAAATAGGGGATGCAAGAGAGGACAAGTTCTGTCCAATCTTCCAATTTAGAAATCTCCTATGTGCAACTGTTAGTATTTTGATGATGTCTCTTTGTACAAAATGTATGTTTTGGTAATTCGAGACTCTTTGAAACCCCAAGACATATACCTACAACTTTCATGAGGCTACAAAGCTTGGATTTACCATTTAATTATTCAAAACTAAGTTACAACAAAAGACAGTGGGGCTGTCCAGTTATACTAGTTTGAGGATTTAGTGAAATTTGTGTAAACTAGGCTTACTTTTGAAGGTAATCTTGATTCATATTAAATAATGGATGGAATCACTAGAAATTTAAAAGATATGTAATTATGTGTTCAAGGTTGCATATACTCATGTACAAGATGAGGAACTTGAAACAATTGTATGGATTATGATTTGAATTCTTCAAGCCATGATTGTACTATTTATGCGTTAAAAGACTAAGGTTTGTTTATTATCTTGAACTTATACTCTATTAACTGCTGAAATATTTGAAATACCATCTCGGTACCTTTTTTACCTACTTGTCACCTTAAATTGTCGTGTTGGGATCCTTGAAGTCTTGCAAGACCCTTGTTTAAATCGCCCACTTGTACGGATTGCTTTATCACTTTGCAATTTTGTTGGGACTTTGTCCTTCTTGTGGCTGTGACTTTGATCACTACTGGCAAGCCTCTTGATTTGGATCTTTTGGCATATTGACTATGGATTTATGGTTCATCTTAATTATGAAAGTTGTGCATTTTAAGTACGAACTAGAAAGTCATTTTTAATATGGTTCTTGATTCTCTTGATTATTGGGTTTTGGCCCTACTTGATACAGGGCTTTGACCCTTATTGATATAGGGCTTTGACCCTACTTGATACAGGTCTTCAATCCTTCTTGACATTTGATTATTCTTGGTGTGACGACATGATGTACATATTGGGCGAAACTTGTTACTTGACCTTTTGTGAAGTAGTTCTTTGAGCTTTCTCTACACTTGAGTCATTAAATATAAAATTTGCTACTTTTCCATTTTTAATATAGTTCTTGATTCTCTTGATTATTTGGTTTCGACACTACTTTATATAGGACTTCGGTCCTTCTAAATATTTGATTATGCTTGGTGTGACGACATGACGTATATATTGGGTGAAAGTGGTTATTTAACCTCTTGTAAAATAATTATATGAACTTTCTTGAAACTTGAGCCTTCAAATATCAAATTTGATACTTTTGATATATTCATTTACTTGATTCATATCAAGCTTAAGGGGGGCCGGTTAGGTTGTTGTTTGATTATTATTATATAATTTATCTCAGGAGTTGTTAGATTGTATGATAATTATACCCAACACTTCTCCCTAAGTATGTTCTGTATTGGTTAATATCAGTAGATTGATTTAGTTAAGTTAATTGTTGATAGATTATGGTTTTAAGGTTTAAGTTATGAACAAGTAAGTACGTTTTGGCTAACCTCTGACTTCCCATTTGAGTATATACAACACTCTATTAGATCTATTCAACTATTTATAGTTTTAGCACCAGGTAAGCACGTTCATATTATCCTTAACCCTTATTTGTATGTATATTCATTACTTCATGATACCTTCTCAGTTATTATTCAACTCATATTATCCTTAACCCTTGTCTTGTCTAGTTGTTAGTGGTTCTTCATCTTAGAGGCTTATAGACATTTGTTGTGGGTATATAAGTCAGTTGTATTCTTGGTTTTTGGTCTTACTGTCCTCGTGTATATATGTGTTTGATGAGTTGTCTTCTGTTTGGTTTGTGGTTTAAAGCGACCTTATCAGTCAGTTCTCTCACTCTCTTGCTTTTATATTATGAATGATTGGTGTCATTTGGGGCTCATCGGCCCTGACTTGTCACAGGTTATGTTATTTGGTTGGGTGTTTATTGGTTTGCTCAGTCAAGTAAGGTATTGGATGCTAGTTGTGCCCCTCTAAATTTAGGGCGTGACATTCTTGGCCATTGGTCAGTGGATGAAATGCAGTACTAAGATTCAACCTGTACCTAAAGCTTTCTTAAAAAATTGCCAAAAGTAAGTTGTAAATTGTGCACCCCTGTCCAAAATGATGGACAATGGAGTTCCATGAAGCCTAACAATCCCCTTGATGTACATCCTAGCATAATGCTCTACTACATCAGTCGTCTTGACAGGTAAAAAGTGGTCTGATTTAGTCATGCGATAAACAATCACCCAAATCACATCATGTTGATGTCGCATACCCGACAAAACTATAATAAAGTCCATGTTAATCATATCCCACTTCCTAGTAAAAATACTTATATCTTGAGCCAATCTACTAGGCCTTTGATGCCCAATTTTAACTTGCTAAAAATTTGGACACTTAGCGACAAAATCTGTAATGTCCTTTTTCATAGAGTTCCATCAATAAATCCCCCTCAAATCATGGTACATCTTTGTAGAACCTTGATGTAATGTATGGAGTATCTAGAACTAGCAGCCTCAGTTATAATCCACTTTCTCAAGTCATGAATATATGGAGCACACAACCCGCTTTGATGCCTAAGAACACCATTTCCCCCTTGGGAGAAAACCAACACATTTTTCTTAATAATTGCTTCTTTTAACTAGAGTAGTATGGGATTTCTATCATGCTTCTATTTTACCTCCATCAATAATGAGAACTCAAAATCATTTTGTACTATCACACCACCATCGTCTAAATCTGTAAGATGAACCTCCAATCATGCAAGTCTATAAACATCCATAGCAAGCTCTTTCTTACCTTCCTCTACATGAGCAACACTTCCCATGTACAACCTGCTAAGAGCATCAACAACAACATTTGCCTTATCCAAATAGTAAATCACACTCATACCATAATCCTTCAGAAGCTCTAGCCTTCTCTTTTGTTGAAGATTCAACTCTTTCTGACTGAAAACATATTGCAAACTCTAATGATCTATCAAAACATCAACATGAACACCATAGAGTTAATGACACCAAATCTTCAAAGCAAACACAATAGTTGCCAACTCGAGGTCATGGTTGGGATTATTCCTTTCATGAGTTTTAAGCTGTCTAGAAACATAAGTAATAACCTTGCCATTCAGCATCAAAACACAACCAAGGTCAATCCAAGAAGCATCACAATAAACCACAAAACCATTTGTAGCCACTAGCAATGTCAGAACTAGAGTTGAAGTCAACCGAGCTTTCAAATCTTGAAAACTCTTCTCGCAGTCTTGAACCGCTAAAATTTTGCTATTTTCTAAGTCAACTTGGTCAATAGAGCAGTAATAGACTAGAAATCCTCTACAAAACATCTATAGTAACCATTTAAACTCAATAAGCTACTGATGTCTGATGAGGATGTATGTCTAGTCCAATTCTTAACTGCCTCAATGTTCTGGGAGTCAACTAGAATACCCTAACTAGGAACAACTTGCCCAAGAAAAGCTATGAACATCAACCAAAACTCATATTCAGATATTTATGCATACAACTATATATCCTTGAGAGTCTAAAGAAAAATTGTAAGGTGATCCATAAGATCCTTCTCACTAGATGAGTAAATCAAAACATTATCTATGAACATAATCACAAACATGTCGAGGTACGACTTGAACACCTTATTCATAAGATCCATAAAGGTTGCGGGAGCATTGGCTAGCCCAACGGACATGATGAGAAACTCATAATGACCATAACAAGTATAGAAATCCATCTTTGGAATATCACACACCCTAACCTTCAACTGTGGTAACATGATCTGAGATACATCCCCAAAAAAAAAGTAGTACCCTTAAGTTGGTCGAACAAGTCATCAATCTTTAGGATGTGATACTTGTTCTTGAAGGTGAACTTATTCAACTAGCGTTGTAATCAATACACATTCTAAGGAAACTATATTTCTTATGCACAAAAAGAATTGAGGCACCCTATGGGGAAACACTAGGCCATATAGATCCCTTATCTAGAAGATCTTTCAACTTTGCTAGATCCATTCTATATAGAAGAATAGAGATGGGTTGCATATTAGGAATAATAATTATCCTAAAGTCTATTTTCTTGTCGTAAGGGACTCTAGGAATTGGTCATCGAGAAAGACCTCAGTACGTGGAATGACTAAAGAGATAGGGTTTCAACATTGGTATCTTTACCCCAAATAGAGGTAGATACAACTTTTGGAAATCATTTTAGTGGCCTTAAGATGAGAGATATAATGACCTTTTTGCATGACTGGACTATCTTTCAATTCTAAGACCGACTCATTAGGAAATTGAGATTTCACATTTCGGGTCCTACAATCAACTGAAGCATAAAAAGAATATAACCAGTCCATATGTAATATGATATATAAGTATACTATGTCTGCTTGATCGGTTGTGATATCTCTGTGAATAATTGATACAATGTAATTTTTATAGCTTCATTTTGCTAGGACAGACTTACCAACTGGAGTGGAAATAAAGAAAGACTCTAGAAGTTGTTTAGGACTTATTCCAAATTTAATGGTAACATAAAGAGTTATGAATGACAAGGTATCTCCCAGATCTAACAAAGCATAAACATCAAGAGAGAAAACTTTAACATACTGGTGATATCATCGAGGGAACTCTCCTAATCTTGACAGCTAAATAAGGCATAAAAGTGGTTATGACTACCAAAACTTGAAGCATTTCCTTTCTTATTACTATGACCCACCGCGGCTAATGGGGTAGTTTGGGCTCTATTATCCCATTTACCTTCCTAGAAGAAGGGAAATATTTCACCATGTGACCTTGCTGGTTGCACCTGAAAAACCTATCCCTACCATAGAGACACACACCCAGATGGTACTTCCCGCACTTGTTACAATAAGGGTATGAAGGTCTCTTTGTAATGCTGTCTTGAGACTGAGGGCGTGGGGCTCTAAATTTCTAATTATTTCTAAACCTGGAAGCTAGTGCACTAGTTAAAGATGGGGATGACCTAAATAAATTCTAAACCTAAACTATTGCTCTGATACCAAGTTTGTCACGATCTGAGTCTACACCCTAGTCATGAGCCATAACGAGTTCCTCACTAGTAGTCTAAGGGACCCTTGGAATAGCATGTCTATCGAGTATTATAAATAATATGACTAATATAGAAATATAAATAATATTAATGGGCTAAATCTAAAAGGAGACAATCTTTATTAAGGCATGACTAGAATGAATTATAGACTACTATCTACAAATATTATTTGTGTTGTGAAGCCTCTACTATTAACCATTAGAGTCAATCGGGACAAGGCCCTATAACCTTTATTGAATCAAAATCTAAATGAAACTAAGAAGAAAATTAAAAGCAATTCCAAGACTCCTGGATCATAGGAGCCCTCACTAATCAACTGAATGTCAGGTGCTACCGAACATCTAATAGCAAATCTTAAGCTCAAGTACCAAATCTAAATCATATAAAATGTAGTGCGAAATGTAGTTAATATAATGAAATGTATTGGTACGTAAGTTATAGATATATACATATTATAACTGAATAACTGACTATAAAAACATGTATAGAGTAACTTAAAACAATTGATACGATGTGAAACAGAAGTTGTGAGAAAGTCACAAAATATGGATTAATCAATTGAAACCATGAGGTAAAGTTCATGATGAATAAAGTCTGCATAAAAGTATTTCATAAGTATATATCTAGTAATCTTCATAAAGTTTATACATGTGGGGAGTTCTTAGAACTAACAAACACCATGTGAGCTCATGATTCCTAGTGCCATACATGCATATTGGAAAAAGGTTGTTCTGACCCACCAAGGTACAAATCATGAGCATAAGAATATTATAATCATGCCTCTTGGGTGAAACCTAAGATGGAAATTTAATTATGTGAATTGGATTATCTAAAACCTTGTCTTCTAAGTGCTAAATAATCCTCCCAAAATATAGTAGTGTTCTTATCATATCAAGTGCAATAGCTGAATCATAGTTTGAGTAGGTGTTTAACATATCTGTAAATTGTACTGTGGTGAGCTTGTGATTAATTTTATATTATGGATCATATGTAGAAAATATTATATCTAAAAGTATGTATTTTCAATATAGAGCTCATAGTTCGTAAAGAAGTCTTAAAATATGAGTTTCAATGCATAAATAAGAATTTTTTTATGAAAATCATAAGATAATAGAAACCCTTTTTATAGAAATCAATTTAAGCATGTAAAGAATTCAACTTTGATAGATTGGACATTGGCCCTATATTTGAACATAATTTCATAATATCTTGAAAGTATTTGGGCATGAGGATTAAAGGAATCTATTGTTGAATCTTGCGTACCTGATGAAGATAATAACTTAACACGGGGAGACTTGATTAGCTTGTTAGAATAGGAATCCTATATTACTTGATTTCACTTAGACTTGTTCTTCACTTGTTCTTGAGAGACTAAAGGAAGAATTGACTTAAGGATCAGATATTTATACCTTTTGGAGCTAAAACATCATGGGATAGGGTAATAGGGTAAGGAAATGTAAAAATTACCCTTTTTAAACATTGCTAAAAAATTTGAGACAGAGTTCCACGAGTCACTTCATGGCTCAAGGTCTTGTTTGTGGTTTCCTAGAGGATTTTTCAAACCTCTGGATAACTTTCATGACTTGATAGTACGATTTGTGGACTTGATCTATGGGTCATATTATCATTGGTGTTTTTGAGATCTTTTTTCAACTCTCATGCAGAATTCAATGAGTCATTTGATGACTAGTGGTTCCCTTGTATGACTCGTACTGTGAGTTATGGTGACTTGATAACTAGAACATAAGAGGGGTTGGTTCCACGAGTTGATCCACAATTCATGGACTGGGTTCACGACTCATGAACCATCTCATGTAAACCTGGGACTTTAAAATTTCACATTTTGTTTTCCATACTAAGTGTTGAGTATTCGTAGGCTCAAAATTGAAGGTTTTATGGGAAGCCAACCAATTTATGAAGTGAGATTTTTGGGTTCAACAAAACAAAGGACAAGGGTTACCCCTAGTGTGGGAACATTTCAAAATATCATTGCTATGTTTTTCTCATCACCGATAAACCAAGGATGTTTTAGCACATGCATTCAGATATTTATTCTAAACTATTTATTCATTCTATTTATGGTTGAAATGCAATGGACAAAACTAATGATGGATTAGTGCTTTATTGAAAAGGTTAGCATCTAGCAATTCAGAGTGGAATGCTGAGTCCAATAGTGGTGATGTAAAGAAAATTACAAGGATTCTTGAAGTTGACTAGATGACTAGTATTCAAGCTTATATTTCCACCATGAACATCAATTTTAATAAGCTAAGCAGTCTACTTAATGGCCAAGTGAAAACTAAAACTCAAGATCAGCAAGTTCAATAAACATTTTAGTTCTATAAATAAAAAGTCCACACATTTATGAACTTCAGGAACACTTACAACTTGAATTAGAGAAACCACTCTAACTTCTCATTATATAGAAATCAAAATCATAACCAATACAAGTTATAAGGCCAACATCAAGGCTATTAGTAGAATCAAAACAATGCAGTGCAAAACCTTGATGAAATAAAATAAGTGTTAAAGAAATTGGTAGAAGGTCAACAGAAATAGAAAGCTATCATCACGAACAACAACTTGGAAATCCTAAGTCTTGAGAGACAGATGGTTCAACTTGCTGAAGCACAAAATGTTAGGCCTCCTAGAGTTCTACTTGGTAATATAGATTCCGATCCAAAGTAGGTTAATGCAGTTATTACATAGAGCAGAGAGAAAGTGGAAGTATGCAAGAAAATTCATTCACTACATGGTAGAAGAGCAAAGCATTCAAGTAGCAAGAGAGAATAGTAAAGCAGTTTATGCTAACAGTTGTAAGACTACCTTCTCTATTCCCGTAAAAACATAAAGCAAGAGAGAAGGCAACATTCTCCAAGTTTTTTATCTAATAAATTATGTAAATATTTCCATGCCTCTTGTTGACATGTTGTAGGACATTCCCAAGTATGATAGGTATTGGAGAGTTATAGTTACCAACAAGAGGAGACAAACAGAAAATGTTATGGTAGCACTCACTGAACAATACTCATCTCAAATTCAAAAGTCTCTATCAACAAGATGGAAGGACCCCAAAACTTTTAATATTAAAATTCTTGTTAGGAATCTAGTAATGGCTAAGGAATTTTGCAACTTGGGAGTTAGTGTTAATTTGTTGCCCTTGTTATTATTTAGAAAGATGGGGTTGGACAGTCCACGACCCACTTTAGTTAAATTACAACCAGATGATAAGTCCTTGACTAGGTCTAATGGTATTATTAAAGATGTAGTGGAACAAATTGGTTCATTGATCTTCTGATTGATTTCATAATCCTTGACTTTGAGTCTAATCTGGAAGTTCCATTTATTTTGAGTCGTCTATTTTTTGGCTATAGGAAAAAGTTATTGATGTGGTATCCGGAAAGATTATAGTATGACCACATGATAAAATTGAAGTGTTTTACGCTTACACACCACCAGAGCATCCATCCATAGTTGAAGAAGTATCAACTATCATGTTACGATAAGCTGATTATGAGTTACTAGTTTTGACAATGAAGGTTCCAGCAGAAAGTATCACAACCTGAGTCTACACCCTAGTCATGATCCATATCTAGTTGCTCACTAGTGATCTAGTGTAAACCTTGGCGTAGCATATCTATAATGAATATGATAAAAAAAAAAATTAATGTAGAAATATAGAGAATCATAGTGGGCTAAGAAGAAAGAATAATCCTTTATTAAGACACAATCAAAATTAATGAAAGAATGACAACTGCTAAATACTATATGTCTAGTGAAGCCTTGACTACAAACATAAAAACTAGCCGGAACAAGGCCCATAACCTTTACTAAATTAAAGTCTAACTAAAATAAATGAAAGTAAAATTAAAGACTCTCCAAGCCTCCCGAATGACAGGAGCACTCACCAATCAATTGGATATCAGGTACTACTGAACGTCTAGTAGCAAATCTTAAGCTTATGAACCTAGATGTACATCACATAAAAAATATAGTGTAAATGCATCTTCTTCTCTTCATTTTCTATGAAAACAAAGGCTGATCGAACCAAATTGCAGTCAATACATGGAAATGTATTCGTATAGAAGTATATGCATATATAAATATAATATAACTGAAAGACTAAGCATGAAAATATATAGAGGGTAGCTGAAATAGTTTAAAAAGTGAGAAGTAAATTATGAGCGATAAAGTATGTATAAAGTACTTCGTAAGTATATATAAGTATTAGTTCATAAATCATGCAATTTGGGGAGTTTCTCATAATCGACAAGCATCATACGAGCTCATGATGTCCAGTGTCATGCACCGACACCAGAAAAAGTTGCTCTAATCGGTCAAAGTTAGAACCATGTATATGATGATCCTATAATCATGCCTCTTAGGCAAAACCTATAGTGGAAACATAGTTATGGAACTTGAGTTATCTGAACCCTTATTTTCTCAGTGCTAAATAATCCTCTCAAAACATACTAGTGCTCTATATTATAGCATGTGACATATCGGAATTTCAAAATTGTTCATAAATCATAATAGACATATCTGGATGTCATACTTATTCATAAATCTTACTGTTAAGAGCCTAAGATTCATGTCATATCATAAATCATATATTGAAAATCATGTATTAAAAGTATATCTCTTCAATATAGAGTTCATAAAGAAACCTTAAAGCATGAATCTTGATGCATAAATTATAGTTTATATAAAAATCATAAGTTCATGTGAAAACCTTATTTATAGAAATCAAGTAAAGAATAAATATATTGTAAATTGGGCATAAGCTCTAGTTTTGAATCATAATAGAATATATCATAAAAGCACTTGGACATGAGGATTAAAGGAATCCATCACTGAAAACTTGCATACCTTAATAAAGACAAACACTTGTTGAATGAAACTTGAATTTTCTTTGTTTGGAACCCTAACTTGCCTGATCTTGCTTAAAATTGTTATGGATATGTTCCATACTTGATATTGAGAGTTTAAAGGGAGAATAGGCTTTATGATCTCATATATATAGGTTTTGGTTATATTAACATCACGGGAAAGGTTTAAAAGATGAGGAAAAGATGAATTTACCCTTAATGAGAAGTGTAGAAAATTTTCTGGTGCAAGGTACAATGACTCAACCTATGAGTCGTGGTCAAAGGTATGACTCATACCTCCATTCATGGCATCTGAAGGATTTTGACAAATCTCTATTTCATCAGTTTGGGTCATAGTATGACCTGTACTTCAAAAGTAGGACCCGTACATAAGATCGTGGTTTTAAGAGACTTTGTTAAGTTTTTGAACCTTCTCAGAATGAGTTGATGTATGCTATGTACATCAATCCATGACGCATACCATGAGTCGTGGTAACCTGGGGATTTAGGGCAGCATTCCATGTCTCAAACTACGAGTCATGGTCCCAGTATACGACTCGTGTAGTGAGTCATACTAGTCTGGGACTTTAAGTTTAGACCGTGGGTTTTTGTGCTAAACATTGAGTATTTGTGGGTCCAGAATCTGAGGTGTTACAATATCTATGTCGTAGGATAAGTCATCCTCAAATACAGTCTAGGGAAAGGATCAAAGGAAAAGAAAACCAACATAAACTGATTTTAACTAAAACATACTGAGACATATAACTCAAATATAGAGTATATAAGCATGGACACCAACATAAGCATACAAGGCATTGAGATATGACATCGGAATTCTAAGACATTATAAGAATGATGTCACTACCTTAAATGTTTTTATTTGAAGGAGTGAAAATATGGGGAAATTTCACTTTCATATCTGCTTCAGCTTCCCACTTAGCTTCTTCAACCAATTGACTCCTCCATAGGACTTTAACTGAAGTAACTTCTTTAGTTCTCAACTTGTGAACCTGACCATCTAAAATTTGAACCAAAACCTCTTCATAAGACAATTTATACTTAACACCAAAATTCTCTAAAGGCACAACAAGTGAAGGATCACCAATGCAGTTCTTCAACATAAAAATATGAAACACCGGATGCACGGATACTAACTCTAAAGGTAACTCCAACTCATATGCTACTTTTCCCATCTTATTTACACTCCAATAAGGACCAACATACTGGGGACTAAGTTTTTATTCCTACCAAAATGCATAACACCTTTTATGGGCAACACCTTCAAGAAGACCCAATCATCAACCTCAAACTCTAACTCTCCTCCTTACACCCAAATATGATTTCTTTCAGCTTTGTGCAATTCAAAACCACTCTTGAATCACTTTAACCTTCTCCATAGCATCATAAGCCATGTTGGGACCAATCAATGCAGCCTCACTAACCTCAACCCAACCAATAGGAGATCTGTATATCTTTTCACAAAGAGCCTTAAACTGAGCCATCTGAATACTAGAGTGATAATTATTATTATAAGAAAACTCAATGAGCAGTAAATGACAATCCCCAAAAACCCTTAAAATCAATGACACATGTCCTCAAAATATCCTCAATAATCTAAACAGTACGCTTTGCTTGATTGTTGATATGCCAATGGAAAGTGGTGTTGAGATTCAACCTCATACCCAAACCTTTTTGAAAAGACTATCAAAAGTGAGCTATAAACTATTAACCCTCATCTAAAATGATGGTAAAAGGAATCCCATGAATTCTAACTATGTCTCTGATGTATAACCTAGTATAATCCTCGGTGGTATTTGTCGACTTGATGGGTAAAATATGTATTGACATCATCATTAAATAAATAATCACCCAAATAAAATTATACTAACGTCGTGTGTGCGGTAAACCTGTAATGAAGTCCACATTAAGAATCTCCCACTTCTAAGTAGGAATACTTATGTCTTGAGCTAATCCGGCGGGCCTATGATGTTCAATCATAATCTGTTGATAATTTGGGCATTTAGCCACAAAATTTGTAATGTCTTTCTTCATAGAATTCAACTAATAAACCTCTCACAAATTATGATACATCTCTATAGAACCTAGATTAATAGAGCATCAAGAAATTTTCACCTCAGCCATAATCCGTTGTCTCAGCCCATCAATGTCTGGAACACATAACCTACCTTGGTACCAAAGAACACCATCTCCCCCTTCAGATAAAACTTACACACTCTTTTTAAGGACTGCTTTCTTTAACTGAAGAAATGTAGGATCGTTACCTTACTTTTGTTTCACCTCCATCACTAATGAAGACTCAAAACTATTCTGACCCAGCAAACCACTATCATCTGAATTTATGAGACGAACCCCTAACCATACAAGGCTATGAACATCCTTCATAAGCTCTTTCTTACCTTCCTCTATATAAGCAACACTCCTTATGGAAAACTTGAAAAGAATATCAATAATAACATTTGTTTTACCATGGTGATAAAGCACACTCATATCATAATCCTTCAAAATCTCTAACCATCTCGTCTAACGAAGATTCAAATTTTTCTGACTAAACATGTACTGCAAGCTCTTATGATCTATGAAAACATATACATGTATACCATAGAGATAATGACGCCAAATTTCAAAGAAAATACAACAACCACTAATTCAAGTTCATGGGTGGGGTAGTTCTTTTCATTAATTTTATGCTGCCTTGAAGCATAAGCATTAACCTTACCATTCTACATCAATAAACAACCCAAACCAACTCTAGAAGCATCACAATACTCCATAAAACTATTTGTACCTACTGACAATGTAAAAACTAAAGGTGAAGTCAATTTAACTTTCAATTCCTAAAAACTTTTCTTGCACGTATTAGACTACTAAAATTTTGTTGTTTTCTGAGTTAACTTGGTCAATGGAGCAGAAATATATGAAAAACCCTCTACAAACCTCCTATAGTAACCAACAGAAACTCTTGATGTGTAATGCGGATATAGGTCAAGGTCAATTCTTAACTGCTTCAATTTTTTGAGAATCAACTAGAATACCATCGCTAGAAACCACATGCTTAAGGAGTGCTATGGACTTCAACCAAAACTCAAATTTCAAAAACTTTGTATACAATTGTTTATCTCTAAGGGTCTGAAGGACAATTCTAAGGTGATTGTCATGCTCTTGCTCACTATGGTAGATCAGAATATCATTTATGAACATGATTATGAACATATTGAGATATGACTTAAACATCCTATTTATGAGGTCTATGGAGGTTGAGGGAGCATTGGTTAATCTAAAGGACATGACAAAAAACTCATATTAACCATACCAAGTTTATAAGGTTGTCTTTCGAATATCACGATCCCTAACTTTCAACTGATGGTAATCAGATTAGAGATTGATTTTGGAGAAATTAAAATGTCACCCTGAAGCTGGTTGAAGAAGTCATCGATTCTAGGAATGGAATATTTATTCTTATTAGTGACCTTGTTGAATTGGTGATAATTGATACACATTCTAAGGGAATCATCTTTCTTGCACATGGAAAGGACTAGACCACCCCATGGAAACACACTAGGTCTGATTAAACCCTTATCTTAGAGATTTTATTCCTTTATCTATTTCTATTATGATAGGACCATTTTATATGGCAGAATAAACATAGGTTGCATATTGGGAAGAATGTCTATCCCAAAATCTATCTCCCTATCGGGTCGAGAAACTTATTAACTAGGAGAACTGACTGAAAAAAGGGGTGTCATGACCCAAATTACCGGATCGTGAGGACACCTATTCTAATCCACCTAGGTAGGAGAACCCCTTATCACCCTTTGAACAACAATAAATGCAAAAGTCTTAAATTAAGTAACATAATACCAAATCCTTATTACAAAAGATTTTACAACTATATAAATGTGAAAAATGAAAAACACCCAAGAACCTAGTCTAAACAGGTACAAGAGCTTCTAAATTAAGAACAATAAGACTGGACACAACTTTTTCCATGAATGAGAGGAGTAGAAGATGTTGGAGATCACTATCCACGTCACCTATGAAACATCAACTAATCCTGCAACCAGACTATACCCCAAAAAAGGTATAGCAAGATTAGTATTAGTACAAACAACATGTACTGATAGGTATCATCGGTCGACCAGAGTTAGATCACATAAACACAATATAGAAAGCGCAAAAAAGAAAACATGACAACTTATATACATTTTAATTCATAACACTTTCATCCATTTATGCTATCTTCATCCCTTGTTTTAACTAAGAGTAATTCCATTCTTATTCCCGTTGATCATTCATCACCTTCACATCAAGCGTCATCCATCCTAACTCTCACTTGTTTTACCCCGATAGTTATTAAGTCAATCTTTTTCACTTACGCCTCAATTAATCTCAATGATGAATAAAAATCAATAATCATCACGTTGAAACAAATACATCTATGAACACATATTATGATAAATATCTCAATTTTAAGATACTTAACCTTTTTAAGAAACTTTACAACTTCAGTCAAGTACAAGTCAAGAGACAACAAGTCAAGTCAAACCATAACCAAGTCAACAACCCTGACTTTAACAACAAAAATCCCAAAATATATGCCAAGTAACCGAACCACTCAAGAATTTCAAATATATCAAGCAACATCATAATCCAGTTCACTCAAGTAACCCACAACAACAATCACAATATAACTTGGTCCACTCATGAAACTAATATAAACATCAACAATAAAAATAATCATATACCCGGTCCACTCAAGGAACCGTCACATTCATACATACCTTTTACATATATGCTAAGGGTCTTATGGTAGTACACTAGTCATGACCTGCAGGGGATGAGCTCTTTCTATGTACCAAAACCCAAACATCAAGTGCCTTTCAACCTTATTCCACCAAATCTCGTAAAGATGTCCAAATACCGGTACATCCCATAAATAACCAATATAATATCACAACAATCACAGAAAATAATGATAACAACCAACACTTGTAACAACCACAAGATTTACATATAACTTCATTGAATGTGATTACACTTAGAATATCATTTAACAATTACCTTCCTTAAGTATTCATTGAAACAATAAGCAATCACCCAAACACTTGGTCAACTCGAGTTAATCATTTCAGGTAAACAACAATCATACTTGAACACACCAAATCACAAGTAGATATGAATCATTGGTTTTATCAATCACATGTACTAAGATCGATCCATGACTTATTCAAGCAAGCATTATCAAGCCATATTCATTAAACTCAAGTATTCATTTTAGGAGTGCACATTCAACCAAAAGGAGTCTAAACTCTAATTCAACAATCACAAATTCATTCACTAATCTAATCTTCCTTATCTATATCGAGACCCAAGATTCCCCTATTATCTAGCAACCGTTACATTCAAGTTATTACTAGGTTCAAGACCTACTCCATTAGCCAGTTATTCAACCCTATTCAACTTATAGTCTAGTTTCAATCATACACCTTTATACCTTTTACTTCCTAACCCTTAGCCTAACTTAACTTTAGGCTCTTATGTTATGTCACTACCACCTCATACCATAATTAGTTATCATTACAAACTTTAAGCAAGATTATCCCATATTCCAACACACACAAAACCAAGTTCATCCTTTTTATGGTAATTAGGCTAAATCACTAGATTAAAAGATCACACAATCTCCTTATCACCTATATTCACATAATTCACATTACAATCCATCATGGAGTCATACCAACACAAAACACCCATCAAGGATTCATACATTAACATAATAACACACAATTAGGTCTTTATTAATTAAATCCATGTTTTATCTAACCAACCTCCATGCCCACAGGCGTAAGCATGATTTCTCCCATCAAATCTACGTTATGGATACGATTACTAACCAAAGTCTACTACTCATAAATCATAACCTACCTGAGCGCCAAGCTGCTTTAATAAGTAAGCTAGGACATGGACGATCTTCCTTCTTATTCACATTTTCGAAGACTAAATCATCTAATAATAACAATTACAAGAGTAATTAATAAACTACTCTTTAAAAAAATACCTTGGGAATTCAAACCCACTAATTCCACCCTCATTTATGGTCTACAACATTACCTCAGGGTTAATTAGTCATTAAAATAGTTCCTTCAACCTCAACCCAACTCCATTAATGGAGTTTTTAGGCTAAAGGTTCCTCCTTTATTGAATTCAAGGTCCCCAACTATCAATTTTCATATTTTAGAATTACTAATTCATGCTAGGGATTGTTAATTAATAATTTAGAAGTGATTCTAGGCGATATTAACCCAACCCATAGGTTTTACCAAAAATATCATGAACTTAGGGTTCAAATCCTCAAGAATTTCACCATTAAAAGTTGTTTTAATGATTCTAGGATGTTAAAGGATTGAAAAATGAAGAAGATGATGGAAGAAACTTACCTCAACAAAGAATTTCCACCCATATCAAGAGAAAATCGCTCCCCTATGTCTTAGGAATGAAATTTTGGGGTTTGGGGGCCAAAACCATAAAAAAATGGGTTATAAACTGTTGTGCATGTCGCTATAGCGACTTGACCAGCTATAGCGCCATTAAGTTTTTAGCATGAACAGTCTTTAGTAAAATGGTCATAATGTTTTACTCAGGAAGTGGATTAATAAACGGTCAGTTGAATTGAAAAGAAAAATCAAAGATATTTAATTTGGTGGGTATTGGGCCCCCAAACTCATTATATTCTAGGAGAATTACTTGTTTGAAGTTGACCCTAGTTTAAAATTAGTCCGAAACTAAATCGATAAGGATACTTTCAACTTAACTTTGTGCTAGGAGAATTGTATGATCTTAGTATATATAAAATGTACTCTCATACTATAGAATTGATCCTAACATATGTGACAAATGAGATTTATATGCCTTTGCCACATATATTTCAGTAACAACGGAACCGATTGTTACAAGGGGTCTGAATACTGGAATCCTTAAGCTAAACAAGATGATAGATACAATCCTTAGAAACCACTTTTCTAGTTTGATATTAGAGATGAAACAACCATTTGGCATGACTATACTACCCTTCCATTCTATGACGAGCTCATTTGAAAACTAAAATTTTACAATTTGGGTTCTAAAATCAACTGAAGCATAACATGAGTATAACCAGTCCATACCTAAGATGACATAAGAATCTACCATGTATAAATCTACTAGATTATCTATGATATCTTTATGAAGAATTTAACAATGCAATTTCTATAGATTCATTTAGCTAGAATGGACTCACCAATGGATGTGGAAATAGGAAGGGCTCTAAGAGTTATTCGGGACTGATTCCAAACTTTATAGCAACATAAGGAGTCACAAAAGATAATTAGGTTCTCGAATCTAATAAAGCATAAACATCAAGAGAGAAAAATTTCAACATGCTGGTAATGATATTGGGGGAACTCTCCTGATCTTGATGGAAAGATAAAGAGTAGAAGTGGCTGGCCTCTACCAAAACCTGAAGCATTACCTTTTTGATTACTACAACCTGTCAGAGCTGGTTGAATAGTCTGGGCTCTATTTCCCCAATTTCCCTGCCTAGCTAAAGGAAAATACTTCACCATGTGACCCTGCTATCCACACCCAAAACAACTATCCCTACCATAGAGATACTCACTAGGATGATGCTTTCCACACTTATTGCAAAAGAGATGTAAAGGTTCTCTCGCAATGTTAGCCAGAGACTGAGGGCCTAAAGATTTAAACCCCTAATCATTGTGGAACCTAGAAACTAATGCATTACCTAAAAATGAAGATGATCTGAAAGAATCATTGTGAACAAATGATCAGTTCCCATTTTGTTCCTCTACTAATAGTGATTATGATTAGCCATCTTGGCCTTTTTACTCTGATACTCTTCTTTCTCCTTACATTTATCCTCCTCGAACTGCTGAAAATGGATCATAGGTCAATCTATATCAATATCTCCAATCAATATCACTATATTACCTTCCTTATTAGAAAGTTTATACATCCCTGAAATAAATAAACTCATCTAATTCCTCATATCGAACACCATACCTGTAGCATAGTGAGATTGCTGGGTGAACCTGATACCATACTCTTTCGCACTCATGAAACCCTACTCTAAATTTATGAATTCTTTAACCTTAGCCTCCCTCAACTCCCAGTGGAAGAAATGCCCTAAGAAGGCATCCTTAAACTGAAACCACTCTGCCAGTACCTCATCCTTACCTCGGACTTGTTCTCATTACTTATACAGTACGCCCGTAACATCTTTCAACTGATAAGAAACAACCTCAACCTTTTTCATGTCTGAAACATGTATAACCCGAAGAATCTTTTGAACCTCATCAATGAAATTCTATGAATCCTTACTAATCATTGAACCTGAGAACTCTGGTGGATTCATTCAAAAGAAGTCACGGACCTTAACAGAAACATGAGAGCTAGTATTGGCTAGGACGGGTGATTCGCCTGGTTAACTACTCTCTCAGTCAACATCTAAATGGCATTCCTTATATTGACATTAGGATCAACATTCGGTGGCTGAACAGCAAAGAAACCAAAATCCCTCTATGTAACTAATGGCACAGGTAAAGTCTCTACAGTAACATTCTAATAAAAAAAATGGGCTTTGCTCAAGGTTTGAATAATGTACTGAGAAAGTACATGAGTGGAATCAACTCCACCATTAGTAGTAGCTCTCTAACTAGTGGTTTTCTTTAGAGGCATGATCTAAAGCACAAAGTGTTAGAAAAGAAACAAAGTGTTAAATCTATAGCACAAAGTAGATTATAAAAGAAATGGAATATTCCTAGATTTCCTATGACCTTCTAATTATAAATATTGTGCGCTTCACACCCATAAGTAGAACTCTACTAGACATTGTTTACTCTTATGATAGTAGTAGGCGCTTACTTGTACATGTATGTTCTTTTTGATTTCCTTTATGTGTTGTCATGCTTTATTATACAAGTAATATTCTACATGTACTCACTTTGTTTTATCTGGTGCGCCACATTTACATTGCAAGCTTAAAGATACAAGGAGAAAAAAATTCATGCTAAGCCTGTTCCTATCATTAATTATTAATTGGTAAACCCCATTTTTTATTTGGGGATAAGCTAGTTATGCTATGTATTTAGCTTTCTTGGGTACTCTAGTGGAATGCCTTGTACTTTTGTGTTAAGGTTTGAACCATTCGTCATATATGAGTTTACCCATATTGGAAAATTTTAGGCTATTCTTAAGTGTTTGGAGGACCTAAGTATAATTGGTGAAGAATTTTGTAAGCTTAAAGTTGATTAGATATTGAAAATATCAAGTTTGAAGGTTCTACAACAAGTTTTGTTGCGAGGTATGGTCATAGACTTAATGTATGGGCCATACCTTAAGTCGTAGATGGTATGTTGCATGAAGGATCTTTATTTATAAAGGGAGGAACCACGTAAGGAAAGTATATGTGATTTACGGGTCATATCTTGGCTATAAATGGAAGCAAAGGCGCCAATCGTGTAAGTTACTAACAATATGTTTAGTTCATGTACAAGATACAACTTTAAGCAAGTGTATGTCCTAATATAAAAGGAATTGGAAGGTGTCATGCCTATCATACCTCGATCCTGGATACGGTGAACAAGTACTTTATAAATACATACTATACAACTGACCTATTCTATGTGGATGAGACACTTTTCATAATTAGAAATGAGTTGCAAATAAAAATCACTAGACAACTGCCCACACTAATATTGGTGACAACTGAAACTGTAATTACAAATAACAACTTTACACTATCTATCATGCCTCTAGTAGAATCTGTAATTTTACAATGCCAGATGGTCAATACATGTCCTTGACATACCTAAATATGGATATAAGTACAACTAATGATTACTAAACATCCGTTGGCTCCATAAAAAAATGTGGCATACCTACTGCTTTACTGAATACACAATGACTACCTAATGTGAAGGTCCACTAACCTGTTGTAAAGATTCTCAAGGTCGTTTGTTATTATCACTTGTTTGTCCAATTTGAACCTCCTTATATATTTGTATTGATAGTTATGACTTGTGGGAATGGGTGGTCTAATTCCTGAGATGATTAAATAAGTTTTTGAGTTTTAGAAGTTTAGAACTCTCAATGTTTGACCAAATTCAACATTTGGTGTTGATAAGGTTACATCTAAGTTTTGATGGACCTGCTAGGTTTAGAGGGTGACTTTTGGCCTAAGTGGATGTTTGATTTGATTCCTAATGGTATTGGGGGTGTTCCAATCATTTGGTTTGAATTTAGAGTTTTCTTAATTTTTAAGTTAATCTCAGTCAACATTTGTTCTAAACAATCTTGAAATGGTATTTTTGATGATTCCAAAATGTACATAATGTGTTCTACAATTGATTTACACTTTTTGTTTGTGTTCGGGGAGTTCTGAACAAGTTTTGGGGTCTATTTTGAGTTTCTGGTTGAGCTTTAATTTGTTGTCAGCAGCTACTAGTTCAACCTTCTTCACATTCACGAAGGACCAGGTGGTCCTATGTAATTATTGAATCCTTGTCACATTTGTTGACACCTAATTTTTGTCCTCCACATTTCAAATTAAATCTTGAGCTTCTTTAATTTCAAACAATTTTGTAATAATTGGTTTATTGTAAATGAACCGATTTCATGTTTTTTGTGCTTTTAAGGTGAATTAGTATATTCTATATTGATTATATAGAATTATACGAATTTGACTTAAGAAAACATTTTGAAAATTATTTCAAATGAAAATCAGGTTTGAATTGAAAATACTCGAAAATCAGGTTTGGATTGAAAATACTCTATTTTTTCAAAATCGATTGAAAATAAAGAATTGATGACATAATTGGTTTCTTGGTTGCAAAAAAAATAATTATGCTTTATTAAATACTTATTTTATTAATTGATGAATTTAAGAAGCTCATTTATTAATTAGGAGATTAATGTAGTCTCAAATTTAGTCCCAATTAGTCTAATTTTGGCTAGATTATTAACTTAATATGACTAGAATTCTAATTGGACTCCTTTCCCTTCATTTCAAACCCTCATGCTCAATTCCTAACACTATGACTCGGCCCACTCCTATTTAAATCCCCTTAAAAATCAATTCCCAATTATACAGATATATACACATATACATATATGCACACGTGTCCTCTCCACTCTCCCTCATGTGCCCATCTTTATTCATTAATACGATTGAAAATAAAGAATTGATGACATAATTGGTTTCTTGGTTGCAAAAAAAATAATTATGCTTTATTAAATACTTATTTTATTAATTGATGAATTTAAGAAGCTCATTTATTAATTAGGAGATTAATTTAGTCTCAAATTTAGTCCCAATTAGTCTAATTTTGGCTAGATTATTAACTTAATATGACTAGAATTCTAATTGGACTCCTTTCCCTTCATTTCAAACCCTCATGCTCAATTCCTAACACTATGACCCGGCCCACTCCTCTTTAAATCCCCTTAAAAATCATGGGGAAAGTACATAAAATGGACCAACAAATTAAAATATTTACACCAATATGCCCCCTCCCTTAATAAATCCAAATATGCGCAGGCGGCATAAAGTATTTACGGTCGGTGCCCCCTTTTCTTTGAAGTTCAATTTCGGTCAATTCTAACTGCGTCGCTTTCCAATTCAATACCAATTCTTATTCATTTTTGTGTGTTTATTTAATATATTTTTGTAAATTGCAGCTACTTTTCAATTCCTTTTTCAAGTCTTGTTCTTCTCTTTCTTTTCTTTATATATTTTTGTACTTTTCTTGTCTTTTTGTTTTATTTATTTTTCTTATATTTAAATATAAAAATAAATATAGTAGCTAATTATTTTTTGACTGAAAAAATATTAAAAATAAATAATTAGACTATAAGAAGAAGTAATTAAAAAGAATATTAAATTCACTAATTTATTTAATAAAATCTAAGTTAATAGTATTATTGAAGCCTATTATGTGGAACAAAATAACTAGTGTTTGCAGGTGTTCCTGCATTAAGTTGCTAATAGTAGCTAATTTCAATATTAGCTTACTACTTTTACATTAGTAAAACTAGAAAAATTAGATAATTAAATTATAATAATAAATAATTAATAAAAATACTAAGTCATTAGAAATATCATTTGGTAACATTTTTATTATTTGTTTTTTTCTTTTTTGGTCCTTTTTTTTTTTTGGAAATATTATTTATTTTTTCATTTGTATTTCTTCTACATGTTAATAAAACTAGGTTTACACACATATCAAGTCATGTAGAATATAAATTAAAACATATAAAAGACACTTAACACATAAAAATCGTAAAGATAAATATAATCATCACACTGTCAAACCAAGACCCTTAGCAAAAAATCATCAATATGTATTATAAGAACCAAAAAATAGATTACTTAAACTAAGTTAATTTCTTATTTAAGATCTTTCATTCTTTTTTTTAAAAAAAATATTTTAGAATTTTCTTTTTCTTGTTGTCTTGTTTTTTTAAAATATAAAAATAAATATGTAGCTAAATATTTTAAAAATAATAAAATATTTAGTCTAGCAAAATAAGTAACTAAAAATATATAAATAATAAATTTACTGGTTTATTTATTAAAATTTAAATTAATAGAAATATGTATTTTTATTTAATTAATATTCATCTTGTTTTTATTAAAAAATATAGATAAAGATATTATCTAGCTACTTTTTAGACTAATAAAAATAGAACTCAATGATACTATGAAAATATATAGATATATTGTGATGGTATCATTACGGACTGAAGCAAACTCAATGATACTATATCAGTATATATATACTGTAATGGTATCATGGAGGTATGACCGAAGGATCGAAGCGGACATCAATGATATCATGACAATATATAGATATACTATGATGGTATCATTACGGACTGAAGCAAACCCAATGATACCATGTCAGTATATATATACTGTGATGGTATCATGGAGGTCTGACTGAAGGATTGAAGTAGACATCAATGATATCATGACAATATATAGATATACTGTGATGGTATCATAGAGGTCTCACAAAATGATGAAGCATACATCAATGATACCATGGAGGAATATAGATATACTATGATGGTATCATTAAGAACTGAATAAAAATCAGTGATACCATGTCAGTGTATGTATACTGTGATGGTATCATTGAGATCTGATTGAAGGATTGAAGCAGACATCAATGATATCATGTCAGTATATAGATATACTATGATGGTATCATTACAGACTAATGCAAACCGAATGATACCATGTCGGTACATATATATATATATATATATATATATATTGTGATGGTATCATGGAGGTCTCACTGAATATTGAAGCATACATCAATGATACCATGATGGTATATAAATATACTTTGATGGTATCATTACGGACTGAAGCAAACTCAATGATACTATATCAGTATATATATACTGTAATGGTATCATGGAGGTATGACCGAAGGATCGAAGCGGACATCAATGATATCATGACAATATATAGATATGCTATGATGGTATCATTACGGACTGAAGCAAACCCAATGATACCATGTCAGTATATATATACTGTGATGGTATCATGGAGGTCTGACTGAAGGATTGAAGTAGACATCAATGATATCATGACAATATATAGATATACTGTGATGGTATCATAGAGGTCTCACAAAATGATGAAGCATACATCAATGATACCATGGAGGTATATAGATATAATGTGATGGTATCATTACGGAATGAATAAAACTCAGTGATACCATGCCAGTGTATGTATATTGTGATGGTATCATAGAGATCTGATTGAAGGATTGAAGCAGACATCAATGATATCATGTCAGTATATAGATATACTATGATGGTATCATTACAGACTAAAGCAAACCGAATGATACCATGTCAGTATATATATAATGTGATGGTATCATGAACGTCTCACTGAATGATGAAGCATACATCAATGATACCATGATGGTATATAGATATAATGTGATGGCATCATTACGGACTGAAGCAAACTCAATGATACTATATCAGTATATATATACTGTAATGGTATCATGGAGGTATGACCGAAGGATCGAAGCGGACATCAATGATATCATGACAATATATAGATATACTATGATGGTATCATTACGGACTGAAGCAAACCCAATGATACCATGTCAGTATATATATACTGTGATGGTATCATGGAGGTCTGACTGAAGGATTGAAGTAGACATCAATGATATCATGACAATATATAGATATACTGTGATGGTATCATGGAGGTCTGACTGAAGGATTGAAGTAGACATCAATGATATCATGACAATATATAGATATACTGTGATGGTATCATAGAGGTCTCACAAAATGATGAAGCATACATCAATGATACCATGGAGGAATATAGATATACTGTGATGGTATCATTACGAACTGAATAAAAATCAGTGATACCATGTCAGTGTATGTATACTGTGATGGTATCATTGAGATCTGATTGAAGGATTGAAGCAGACATCAATGATATCATGTCAGTATATAGATATACTATGATGGTATCATTACAGACCAATGCAAACCGAATGATACCATGTCAGTACATATATATATATATATATATATATTGTGATGGTATCATGGAGGTCTCACTGAATATTGAAGCATACATCAATGATACCATGATGGTATATAAATATACTTTGATGGTATCATTACGGACTGAAGCAAACTCAATGATACTATATCAGTATATATATACTGTAATGGTATCATGGAGGTATGACCGAAGGATCGAAGCGGACATCAATGATATCATGACAATATATAGATATGCTATGATGGTATCATTACGGACTGAAGCAAACCCAATGATACCATGTCAGTATATATATACTGTGATGGTATCATGGAGGTCTGACTGAAGGATTGAAGTAGACATCAATGATATCATGACAATATATAGATATACTGTGATGGTATCATAGAGGTCTCACAAAATGATGAAGCATACATCAATGATACCATGGAGGTATATAGATATACTGTGATGGTATCATTACGGAATGAATAAAACTCAGTGATACCATGCCAGTGTACGTATATTGTGATGGTATCATAGAGATCTGATTGAAGGATTGAAGCAGACATCAATGATATCATGTCAGTATATAGATATACTATGATGGTATCATTACAGACTAAAGCAAACCGAATGATACCATGTCAGTATATATATAATGTGATGGTATCATGAACGTCTCACTGAATGATGAAGCATACATCAATGATACCATGATGGTATATAGATATAATGTGATGGCATCATTACGGACTGAAGCAAACCCAATGATACCATGTCAGTATATATATACTGTGATGGTATCATGGAGGTCTGACTGAACGATTAAAGCAGACATCAATGATACCAAGACAATATATAGATATACTGTGATGGTATCATTACGGACTGAAGCAAACCCAATGATACCATGTCAGTATATATATACTGTGATGGTATCATGGAGGTCTGATTGAACGATTAAAGCAGTCATCAATGATACCATGACAATATATAGATATACTGTGATGGTATCATAAAGGTTTCACAAAATGATGAAGCCTACATCAATGATACCATGCAGGTACATAGATATACTGTGATGGTATCATTACTGAAGAAAACTCAATGATACCATGTCACTGTCTATATACTGTGATGGTATCACAGAGATCTAATTGAAGGATTGAAACAGACATCAATGATACCATGACAGTATATACATATACTGTGATAGTGTCATGGAGGTTTCACTGAATGATGAAGCATACATTAATGATACCAAGATGTTATATAGATATACTGTGATAGTATCATTACGGACGGAAGCAAACCCAATAATACCATGTCAGTATATATATACTGTGATGGTATCATGAAGGTCTGATTGAATGATTGAAACAGACATCAGTGATATCATGATAATATATAGATATATTGTGGTGATATCATTAGAGACTGAAGCAAATGAAAAAATAGAAATAAAAAAGAAAAGAGAATCAAATAAAATTACAGCAGAAAAGAAATAAATAAAAAAATAAAAAAGGACCAAAAATATGAAATTAGTTTGTGGTGAAAAAATAAAGAATATTATGATTTGAGAAAAAAATGAATGAAAAAAGGAGGAAAAAAATAAGAATAAAGAAATAAATAAATAAAAAGAAAAGAAAAGGAACAAGAACTAAAAAAATTGAAAATCAAAGAGAAAATAAAAAAAAAAAAAAAGAGAGAGAAAAATGAAAGGAAAAAAAAGAGAAAAATAAAAGCAGAAAAAAAGAAGAAGTAGAGAAAAAAAATTAAAGAATAAAGAAATAAATGAAAAAAAGGAAAAAAGAAAAGAAAAGGAACAATAAATAAAGAAATTGAAAAATAAAAAATAAAAATGCAGAAATAAAAGGAACCAATAAAGGTGAAAAAAGCAAAAAAAAATGAAGTAGAGAAAAAAACAAATGAATAAAGAAATAAACGAGAAGAAAGAAAAAACAAGAGTATATGAAATAAAAAATGAGTGTGGATTAGATTATGGTATAAAAAGAAAATAAAGAATAAAATAATTTTACGAAAAAAAAAATGAACAAAGAACCATAAAAAGAAAAAAAAAAAGGAAATGAGAAAAAAAGCAGAAAAAAAAGAGTAGAGAATAGAGAAATAAAAAGGAAAAGAATTAAAATTGAGAGAAATAACTAAAGGTACAAGGGAAGGGAGGTATTTTATGTAATTAGTTAGGAGGATATTTTATGTAAGGGGGCATTTAGTTGTAAATAGTTTACATAGGGCATGCATGTACTTTTCCCAACAATACAGATATATACACATATACATATATGCACACGTGTCCTCTCCACTCTCCCTCATGTGCCCATCTTTATTCATTAATAAAAAGAATCTCACGCTCACACACACAAATACACATTCCTCTATCCCTTTCTCGTTATCGTCCCTCAACTCTCTTGTGAAACCAAGTACACATAAACCAAACATCCTCCGTCAACAGCTCTAAATCAACACAAACAACTCCTTGAATCATAAAAGATTCCATCAATTTCTTTTTCTATTTCTGTCAATCATACCAAGATAGTGCGCTGTCCCTTTCTAGAATATTATAGGAGCCCAAATGGCATTTCTAAAGGGTAATAATATCCATCCAGTTTTGTGAAATTGTACTGAACAAGTACGTATGTGGGTGCTTCCTATTGGATTAGGGGAGAATTTTTGAATTTCCCCTAATTTCACTAATTTTTCTTTACCCTAATTCATTCAAAAATCCCTAATTTTGTATGAGGGTGAGTTGTCAAAGCCTATCCTCAATTCAAATTTTGAATTTAATTTCATTTTTCACCTGAAATTGCCCTCTGATTCTCCCCTGCCAATTCACACCTAATCTCTCCTATAAATAGCGACTGTTATAGAGAGAGAGAGAGGAGGATTTTTTGGGGGAAAATTGGGGATTGTAGAGGAGCGCTCCTCTAATCTCATGTAACCAAAGAATTTTTGAAGAAATATACTATAAATTTGTCAAGAATTATTCGAATTCCGGCGAACAAATTCAAATCCAGTGGAAGTTTCATTATTATAAGTTCGTAGTCCCAGATGTTGCTCGAATAAGGAGATAAATTACACATCTTGCATTTTTCTTACTAATAATTGAGTGTTTCGAATAATGTGAAAATCTCACAGTAAATTGTGAGAGCGGTATTGGTCTTGTTTGAATATGTGTTGGACGTTAGGTGAGGCCTCTAGGTTTGAGAGTTGGTTTCTGATTATTGATGTGTTGTTGAAAAATCTTCAAGATTTAATAAATTTATGCGACTAGTGGTTGTTGTTTCGAATGCACAATACTCTTTTGTATTCATAAGGGTTTAAAAATGATATCTTTCTGAAACACTGATTAAGGTTACTTCTTTCAGCTTTGTTTTCTTCCCTGGATTAATAGAAACACTTATTAGAGTTTGTTTATGAAGTCTTCTAAGTTCTAAATGATTATCTGCTTGTTTAAACTGTTTGAGGTAATACCTGTTTCATTTAGTTAAGTATGTTGCTGAAATTGAAGGTTTATCGAGTCTCTTTGGTGTATGGTGTCGAATAGGCTTAAAATATTGAAACTGAGAAATCAAAACTATAGATGAATTACATATTCTCCATTATATTTTTCATCTCTAAAAATTCTTGAATTGAAACTCCAGACAAACACTGGTTCGTTACTAATTTTATGCCTAGGAATTGTGGGTATCATCTAATGTTTTATGGCAAAATAGAGCTTCTCTGAGACTCTCTTCCCCACCCTCTAAGGACTGAACCAGTGTCTATTTTTGACTTTACTGTTTGTGTTCTCTATGATATGAGAGAAGTAAAGGTGAAATGACCTTTCACTATGACTCATTCTCATCCTCAACCTATGTAATGCAGACAATGATATTATGACAACCCCTTCATGGCTTTTCCATGGTTTCATTATTTAAAGCAATACTAGTTGTTCCTCTTTGATGTTGTGTGGACTCTTTCCTACACTTCTTTCTTTTCCAAAACCATGAAAGTTACAAACTAAGTTGAAAGGAGATCTCTTATGAGCCATGAATAACCCTGTTCAAGCAATGGCTTATTTTATCCTAATAAATTCTACAAACAATGTCGTTAGGTGTGAGCTCTCTCGAGTATTATTTAGCCTAAGTATGCTTCTTGTCTTAACTTATAATTTTTTTTTTTAGACTTTCTTTCATTCTTCCCAGTGATTAGTTTGCTTAGAAGATTGATTTAGATTTCTCTAGTCCGTGTCATTTCCTTTCATTCTCATTTCGTTGAGTTTAAAAGATTATACCAAACTCTTAAAAGGTGTTGAATTATCCATTCATTTAGTTATTATACTAGGTTGTCAAAGAATATTTTTTTGTCACGAGGTGTTTGTTTCCTCTCATTCAAATTGACTGTTCATTTAGTGTTAAAATTAAGTTTGTTTTTCTTTCATTCTCATGTTTAGTCTTCTTGTTAGACCATCCTGACTGAGTTTTCTTTGCTTGAATGCTTGAGTTTCATGTTTGCTTGCTTTCTTCCTACGCCTTTCGACTATTCTTAGTGGATGAGTTCTAAAGGGTTTCCACTTATTTTCACAACCCTTATGTCATAGTCATGAAACCACCTTCCCAACAAATGAATAATCTGTTGTTTTCCCTTAAAATCAACTACAAGAGTTCCTTTCTGTTAAGTACGTTAACCCATATGTTTGTCTTCTTTGCTTGTTTGAAGAAATCTTAATTGTTTTACGGGAGACGTATGAAATTTAGGGGTGTCAAATGGGCGGGTTGGGTTGAAATTGAAGATATTAAATGGGTTGAATTAGATATTGGATTGGGTCATGACCCGCCCAAATTTACTTTGGGTTGAAATGGGTTGGGTTGAAATGAGTTAAAAATTGGGTTGGGTTTTGACCCGTCCAATTTGACCCGCTTAGTCTAAAAAATATTAAACATATTAATATTTACCCCTTGTAATCACAATTTGAATACCAACTCAAAAAATAAATTTGGGTGGGGTTGGGGGTTGGGTAGGGAGTGGGGTAAGATTTTTTTTTTTGAGGGGGGGAGTGGTTGGGGTAAGAATTTTTTTAAAAAAATAATTTTTTTTTAGAGGAGTGTAGGGTAGGGGTGGGGGGTTTGATTGAGGTAAGAAACTTTTTTTTTTAAAAAAATTAATTTATTTGGGGGAGGGGGTATGTCGTATTTGGGGGGGGGGGGAGGGAAGGGGGATGTGGGGGTGCAAAGAGGTTAGGGGATATGGGGGTTGGGGTAAGCATTTTTTTTAAAAAAAGAAATTTTATTTTTTGGGGGAGGGGGGTATGTCGTATGAGGGTGGGGGATTGCGGGGGTAAGGGGGATATGGGGTTTGGGATAAGTTTTTCTTTTTTTTTTTTATAAAAAGAAATTTACCTTTTGGGGGAGGGGGGTATGTCGTATGGGGGTGGGGGTACAGGGGTAGGGGTATGGGGGGTGCAAAAGGGTTAGGGGATATAGGGGTTGGAGTAAGATTTTTTTTTTCTTTTAAAAATAATTTTGTGGAGGGGGTATGTCGTATGTGGGGTGGGGTGGGGGGGAGGGGGTTGTGGGAAGGGGTAGGGGGGAGGGAATATGGGGATTGAGGTAAGATTTTTTTTTCTTTAAAAAAACAGAAATTTACTTTTTTTTTTAAAAAAATAATTTTTTGGGGAGGGGGTATGCCATATGGGAGGGGGTAGGGGGTGTGGGGGTGCAAAGTGGTTAGGGGGATATAGGGGTGGGGTAAGAATTTATTTTTTTTATTTTAAATTTTTTTTGGGAAGGGTGTATGCTGTAGGGGGCCTGCGGTAGGGGGTATGGGGGTTGGGGTAAGAATTTATTTTTTTAAAAAAAGAAATTTAATTTTTCTTTAAGAAATATTATTTTTAAAAAATTAATATTTTTGGGGAGGGGTAGGGGTGCAGGGGAGGGGGAGGGGTGGGGTTGGATCGTGGGTTAAGAAAAGATTTTAATGTTTTTTTCAATAAATAAATAAATTTTGTTGTTGCAGGTGGGGGTGGGTGGGTAGGATAGTGGGGGATGGGGCAAGAAATTATTTTTTAAAAATTAAAAATAATTTAATTTAGAAAAATGAGGTGGGGGTGTGGTGGGTTTGGGGTGAGGTGAGGTGGGTGAATTTGAGGTTGGTATACGACACATTGTCACTTATTTTTCCTACTTTCATTAAGAAAATCATTTGCCTATTAAACGGGTTGAAATGGAGATTGAATTGGGCTCAGTTGAACCCAATTTAAAAATGGGTTGAGACTTAATGTGTTAACATTTACCCAATAGCAAATTATCTTGAACCCAACCCATTAAATTTTGGGCGGGTTGGGCGGGTCAACTCAATTTGGGCTCATTTTGACACCCCTAATGAAATTTGTTTGTTTGTTTGTCCCTCCCTAGACATATACTAATCTTTATCTTTATCTTTTTCTTGGAGCATGTGATAACAAATCCGAGTGTCATTTGGAATCCTCAATGCTTGCATTTTCTTTGGGGTCAAGCTCTATTCCTTTGAGTCAAAGCCCCATACCAAGGTCCCAAAGTGGACTAAAACCACGAAGAACAAGGCTGATTTATAGTGATATATAGCGAATATATAGTAGCACAGGGATATACAGTGGAAAGCGAGAGGGAAGCAAATATACAATTGGACGAGCAAAAAAATGTATTAAATGACTAATATACGAGCATGTATACGCCAAATATATTGAAACACAGGGAAAGAGAAGTTATGATAAACAATAGTTATACATGGCAGAAATGGGCTAAGAAAGTCCATAGTTAGAAGTACAAATCTGGACAAACCTAAATGGGCCAAAACAGTGGCCCAAACCTCAACTTTTCTTCCTTTATTTCCTTGTAATGCATACTTGATTATTTGTTTATTTGTAAATACTAATTGAATTTAATTAATCTAAATGAATCCCCTTCAAGTTGCTAATTATGTTTTATACTTGTATATTTTTTTAATTTTGGTTATCAATTGTCACATGTATAGCAGTTTAAATTAATAGACAGATGTCATTTTTGTAGAATATTTTGATAATATCAAAACCTTACTGTCACGATTTCCAAATGGTTGTGAGTGGCACCCACCTTAACTCTATAGTAGGAGAACCAATCAACCCAACCCTTAGTCAAATAATTAAACCTTACACTTAAACATTTACTAAACCAAAACATCATTTATTAACTTAAAGCAAATCAAGCATAATAAAAATTCTAATATGACCAACAATCCAATTAATTAATAAAAGAGCATAAATATCTTTAAGATATTACATCCCTCGAGACCCGAAAGTTACCGTATAAGAACTACTAATAAAAAATAAAGTCTGAAATCATAATCCAAAATACTAAAATGATTAGAGAAAGTCATTGTCCGGAATAAAGGACATGAGCAAGAGGAGGATCTAATGGTTACCCGAACATGATGCTCAACCTTGATGCGAAGCAACTTATCCCAAGCTAAAGTCGAGTATCTAATGCTGGAATACGCTCTGCACTCAACAAAAAGAAGAGCACAGTTAGTATCAGTACAACCACAATGTATTGGTAGGCATCATCGACTGACTTAACTCAACACCATACAAATAAATAAGTTAAACAAAAGCAAGAAGCAATCAAGACACAACTCATAATCAAGTAACAATTAAATTCATATTCATAATCACATCAACTTACAAAACCACTGACTATCCTCTTTATATCATTCCTTTTCAAGTTATTCATATCGAGCACTTACACTTAGGCAATCCAGTAAACAAGAATCAAATAAACAACCACATATGTAATGCAACAAATGAATGCATGCCAAAAATAGTGTACATACATACTAGGGTCGGCATGGACACTTAGTCATGACCTGCAGGAAACGAGCTCAGTCCATGTACCATACCAGCATGGTACCCAATTCCAATATTAGTCTGTGTCGGCATGACACCCTATCCCAATATCATCAAATGGGTAAAAACCTCAAAAAAATGTTCAAACCACAAAAATATCTATATTCAAGTTAATATTTCAAGCATCAACACTTAAATCTTTAGCATCAATTTCCACTTGTTCATCAACCTAGGTCTAAGCCCATATTTTCTACCATTACTACAATCCTTATAATTATAAGAATTTAATGGTGTAATCACAAGTTAGAAAGGTAGAAAAAATCTTACCTCAATAGTAGAAAACCCTTAGGAATGAAGAAAATCACCCTTCCTTAGCCTTAGGTAAAAAACTGAATGTTTTAGGATAAAAAAAGCTACATCTCAGATTCCAGGTATTAAAATTGCCTAATCGTCACTGCAGCTATGGATTTGTCACTATAGCGATACTCCTACCACTGCAATGGTACCTAGGCCAAATTATCCCTCTTATGTGGCGACTCTCTCCCTTTCTACAGCGACGCCATTGTAGCTGCACTTCTACTATTGCAGCAGTACTTAGACAGTAATTCGGGCTTGGTTCATTACTATGCCCATTTCACAACATATTTCCTAGATTTTGACATCAGGTACTAACCTTTTCACGAAAATTGCTATAATCGGAGTTCTACAAGCCTATTTTATGCAACGGAAGTTTCTATGACTTCCAAAACTCATTGAATAACATAAATCAAATCAAACTTCACAACTAACCCACCAATAACTACTAGATTTCTCTAGACCAAACAACACCCAAATTTTGTCCAAAACTAGGCTAGCCCTGAATTTCACAAATTTAGTCTATTGGAAGTCTAAGTTGAAGTTCTACCACCAACTCACCATAACGACTTTTTGGGTCATTATATTAGATACGTATTAAACACTCATTCATCACCGAATGACAACTAGTAACAAGAGATTAAAAAACAAACAAGGATTACTGTTGCGCCCAAGCATACACGCAAGTGTACATGGACAAACAAGTAGTAAAGTGACTCTTGCAAGCCGATTATCGATACCACAGGGACTTGGTGTTTAGCAAACGATCCAATTCTAATATTACTATTTAAGTTAGACAAATGTAATTTGTAACCCAAGAGGAATTTGAGTTTTGTTTTCTTATAAACTAAATAATATAAATAACAAAGATATGAAACTTGGATTGTGAATAATATATGGAGAATTCCAGGATTGAGGCATTTACTTCACAATCATGTATAATGTAACACCCCGTACCTTCCCAACCCTACTTGATGACATTAAATAATATGTACGTAGGTATCGAGAGCTATAAGTATGCATTTGGCAAGGCTAGTGGTGAGATGATTGAATTTGGCTCTTGTTATGTGGTTAAACTTGTATGGAAGGTGTTTTGAAATTTTCATGGCGCATTTGTGAGGTTCAAAATGAGGCTAATAAGACCTCTAAACAAAGTATAATAAGGTTAAGAAGTGAGTTAAAGAATAGGATTTGAAGTATCTAACCAAACCCGCGAAGAGAAGTCAAAAAATAGAATTTTCGGAAAATTTAAAGAGGGGCGCGTTTGGGACCGTGCCACGCCGCTCTGGGCTAAAATTTTTAGCCCAGAGGCAGAAGGTTGGCGCGCCCAGGAGCGTGCCACCTTGGGTTTTCCACTTTTTCGAAAGTTGGAAATTTCTAAGTCCCAAGGGTATCCGGGGACGTACCGAGCCAATTTTTGCTACGTTTCTTCTACAACCAAGAGTATATACATGAAATGAATGAAATATTACATTGGTATGATAAAATTACTCGAGAACGAATTTGGGGCCAAAATGACGATTTTCCCCCTAAGGTCAAAATAAGCCAAACGTGGCTAGAATCACTTATTTTTGGGATCGAGGCTACGGCTATGAATATTATGAGTGGAAATATTATTGTAATACATATAAAGATGAGAAATTATTGATTTTATTGGGTTAAGTGATTTGGGCTCAAAAAAGCCCAAAAATGTGATAAAAGGCATGGGTCACATGACCCAATCTTCTATTGACTTGGTCAATTGAGGCATTAAATATCAAGCAAGGCTAAGGATGACCCAAGGACTATAAATAGACCCACAAATCAGATTTTTATTCATTTAACCTCTCATGCTTTCTAGACATTTTCTCAAACATTCTACAATATTCTCTCAAGAACCCTAAAGACTCAAAAGGCAATTTTGGAGCAAAATCATCCCTTTACAAGTTTGGGTAAGTGAATATTATTATGGATTCATATATTATATGCATGAAAGAGTATGTAAATCATGTTTTTTGTGCTTGGAAATGTTGGATATGGTATTTTGTGCTTTTGTATAAGATGTGTGATCCATGGGATTTGAACTTGAATTAGGCCTTGTGCCTTTGATGAAAAATCATGGTATGGATAAAATATGAACATCTATGGAGTTATTTTTGTTGTTAAACTTGTTCTTGTCTATAAGTGTAAATTGTGGGAATTTGGCCGATATGTGCTATGAAGTGTATTAAGGTGAATTGATGGATTGTTTGTGATGTGGTATGGATAAGGAGGTGTAAAAGAGGATTGTTATGGTGAAATGCAATGATTATTATGTATTGGTCAATGTTGAGAATATTGGAGGATTTTTGGAATAATGATGCTATCAATGGTTTTGTCAAGAGGAAATGACATGTTTTAAAGCAAATATGTACCCCATTGATGTTATATGCATTTGTGAAGTAGTTGTGGTTAATGTGAATTCCGTATTGTATTTGTGTTGTAGAGTAACACATAAAGAAGGAACGGGACTATTGTACGCACCTCTAGGATTATATATTCGTATTGCGAATCCAAGGTATGTAAGGTTACTCTGTCCGTATCTTTCTGCGGCAAATAGTATGCACATTGACATCTCACTAGTCCTATCCTGAAATGTGCTAAAGTATCCCATATCCGGTTATCAATAGTCATTGTCATATACTTCCTACTCATTGAGCAATTTGTGAATCTCATGTCTTATATTCATATATTCATGGTTAATGTTCCAGAAAGCCCAATATGGTTATGTTGCGATATTCCAATAGTAGTCATACTCATGTTTCTTGTTCATTGATTATTGTTCCAATGGCTCCAATGGTGTTGTGTTCTTGATGATATTGTGTTTCCAACAATGTTACTCATATGTCTCTCACTCATTGGTTAATGATCCAAAGTTGCAAATAAAGTTATGGCTACCATTGTATCGATCTCTCATAAGCAAAAGTATTAATCTCTCACAAGTGCTTGTATCAATCTCAAAGGTAATGAAATGATGTAAGAATAAAGTAATGCATATTGATTGTGTTCATGGGTGTTATCCATGGGGTACAAATACCCGCATGATGATGATAGTTTATCCACGGGGTGCAAATACCCACGTGATGATGGCCATTTATCCATGGGGTGCAAAGGACACCTGCATGACGATATGATCTTATCCATGGGGTAATACCTGCATGACGATGATATATTATCCATGGGGTGATAAGAACACCTGCATGATGGGGGCCCTAACAGTATAGTAGCAATGTAAAAGTAAAGTAAAGTAAAGTAAAGGCAAGAGAAAGAACGAATGTAATATACATGGCTTCCAAAGTACAGAATAGTGACTCATCTACATTGTGACTTATCTATATTGGTTATGCATTTGAACTTGAGTTTTTGACATGTTTTCATATCTTACAAGTTTCATATGGCCTTACATACTCAGTACATTATCCGTACTGACCCCTCTTGGGGCATTTACTTTACTTGCTGCAGGCGCAGGTCCTAGTAGGCCTCCACAGTAGATTAACAGTGTTGCAGATCTTTGGTGAGCTCCAGTTAGTCCGGAGTTTCTCCGAGTCACTGTTGTACATGTGTTTTGACTTTGAACATATTGTATAAAGCGGGGGCTTGTCCCGACTTTTAGTTCATTTGGTCGATGCATTTTGTTAGAGGCTTTTGTAGACGGACGTGGGTGTATCTGTGAAAAAGGCATATGTTGTTTTGACTGGATGGCCTCAACGGCCAAGTTTCTCATATGTATATACGTCGCATGTTCTATGCTTTCCGATTTTAGCCCCTCATGTTTCTATGTGATAGTAGTGTTTCCTACGACATGCATACGAATGAATAGAAGCCAAGATTGGTTCTCTCGGGCCTTGTCGGCTTCGGGTGCCAATCACGCCTCGTTAGGATTCGGGGCGTGACATATAACTATGGTTGCTAGCCGACATTGGTGGTTATCGTGACTATTGATTTACGAGGTTGATATTACAACTTGGGAATGGTCATTCTATAAGTCATATACCCAAATTAATCTCACAACTACATCATTGAGCGGGGATGTGAGTCTTTAATTCGGATGCATTAAACTATCTTCCCGTTTCATTAACCAAGTGGGGTGTTTAGGTATATCTCTATCTTAACCACAAATCATCATTTAATAATTAGTATTTATTGATTAAAGACATGATCCACACTCCCTACATCCTTCATTACATCCCTCCACTCCTATAGTCATTTTTTTTTAGACTTAGATTTATCCTAAAGTTCATGACGCTTTAGAATAGTAAAACAAGAATGCAAGAATAATCACATTACTTGATAAATACATTAGCCAACTAACAAAATCATAATTAAAACAATCATATTGTAGCCTCAACCCTAGAAAGAGGGTGTTTATCCACTTATATTCATACAAAAAATCTCCATAGATGAGTTCATAAATTCAAACTACAAGAAAGAAAAGTAAAAGAAGAAAGAACCTTAGTTTGATCTCCTTGATGTCTTCTTCTCCTCTCCAATTCATGTAGCCTCCAAGAATGTGTGTAAATGTTTCTAAGTACTCCTTTTATAGACTAAAATTTCGTCCATACTCAGCCCCACACAAAAATATACACATTGACCCCTTTGACCTCACTTAAAATTGGTAGAAAACCACACCCTAGTCGATTTAGGAGTGTGTGTGTTAATTTTGTATGGTGGAATGATCCTAGGTGTTACCCATTCCTTTGCAGAGTTTTAAGATGTGTATATAGCCTCCAAGTCTTCCTAGACAATCACCATAAGGATTAGGAACAGGTACCATACCTTTCCTACTCAAACTAGAACTTTAGGACTGACTTAGCTAGCCTCTAGAAACCTCCGTGCCGCGGATCTTGTTGTATTGAATGGGTGGCGCAGTGCTGGGATTGTAGGATTGTAATTTCCAATTACAGTAGCTCAACCCATGTTGTAGGGAGGCGCATGTCTGGGAGCCTTGGTAGGCTGCGCGGCTCTGAGGGGGCATCAACTGGGCACAAATTCACTCAATTTTGTCCTTTATTACCCGTCGAACTTGCTCCTTATTCCATCATCCATTATAGATCATTTGCAGCTTTAAATGTAACTCAATGCACTTTCATTAACCTCCTGCACATACTCATAACAAACATTAGAGAATACAATTGTTTAGGCTCATCAAAATCACCCGAGAATAAGCACAACTCAAGCTTGGTTTGACTAGTTTAACTCATCTAGCCTTGCCTTTGTTGTTTTTACTCTTGAATTGATTCAAATGCACCTTAAACCACCTAAACATGAGGATTAGCACAAAAATACACCAATATCACTAATTATTCATATAACCATGCTAAGTTATCCTCAAAACAAAGCTAAACACGCGTAGATAATGACACTTAGGTGTATAAATACGCCTAAGATCACCACCCCACACTTAAAGCCTTGTTCGCTTTACATTAACCAACACCAAGGAATACTATATCATAACTACTTGACATAATACACTCAAGTTACAACTACAACGACTACATGAATAGCACGTTCGATATTAGGCATGTCACATTCCAATTGAAAACACATGAATACTACTCCAAGACTTCCTAGCCTCAAGAATTGACTCTACCAAGTTAGAAAACTCATGCAAAATACTCAACAAATAGATCATATAAGTCACCTACCCATCATTAAACATGCACCCTAACCACAAGAGAGTCACCCTTATTCACTTACATATATGCAATTTATAACAAGAATGAGTGTAAGAATCAAATTCCGCTCACTCTCACAAAGAACTCACATGTCACATAAGATGAACCATAAGCTTGCCCTTAGTGTAGTACTCCACTAATATAAGAATATCAAATCTCAATATCAATTAGGACTTTACGGGTGGTAATGTAGGCTAAGGGACGGGTAGGAACAATATTGGTCAAGAATAGTGACTAACTTTCCCAAGCGCTTTAATACGTCACACTTTCTATTAAGCTCATCTTCAACCAACCTATTTTTCACCACTTTTCTCTTCCACAACTCTCTTTTGTTTTGCCCCTCTCTTTAAGCAAGCTTACTCATCTTTTATAGGGAGTTTTGATCATCTTTTTCAAAACACTTTACTCTTTTTACTTTACTCCATGTCAATAACACATAAATTTTTCTAATCCACCAATAGCTGCTACTTTGGGGCTTCAACTTCTCTCTTTCTCTTCAACTTTCACTCCTTCACAACTTTTATTTTTCAACTCAAGCGCTTAGGAGTTTTGGATCAAGTTACATATGAGGTTACCAAGGAATAGGCTAAAGGCTCAATGGGGCTAACTAAGATAATGCATTATACGTAGATAAAGAAGGTATAAAACATGGCTATCAAATAAATGCCTATGTCATCTCCCAAACTCAACATCCTTCATTTCGCTTTGCAAACACACCGGACAAGTTCTAGACATCAATATGCACATAGAATATAACAAAAACCTCATGCACACTTGGCACATGTTCAAATCAAGATAGATCCCTATAGACTCTCAATCAAGCAATTTCAAGAATTCAAATTTAATCCAACATCACACAAGAGTCATATAAAAGAGCCTAGGTGTCTCACTGAAGTCATTCAAATTTTACATCATGCCTTAGAATTCAACACCAACTTGCATCATGTAATCATGTATAGCACCCAGCAAGAGCATCAAATGACAAAAAAATTGAAAATTACTCTTAAAAATCAAAAAGGATACTGGGTTCAAAGGGCTCCCCCTTGAAAAAGAATCGAAAAAAAATTGAGGGGTGGGTGAAGTGTGCTTCTACTAAACGAAAAAAACAACAAAAACTAAAAACAAACAAAGATAAAATCTTTTTGTAATTTTTTTAGATTTAGTCAAAAACTTGCAAATAAATCAAAATTGAAATCTTATAGCGCACTTCACCCTAAATAAATCGGAAGATTCCCTACCCCACACTTAAAATCATACTTTGTCCCCAAAGTATAATCAAAGTAACAATAGAAATACCCCATGAGACCTCTAGGCCTAGCTAGTAGCATGCCACTTTCTCAGATTTCCATCATGGGGGCCTGAGGACCCCATACTTATGCTTTCATCATGCTCTTTAGCTTAGATTTCAGGCACTTAGACTTCCCCTCAACCTGTCAATACAAAACAAAAACAAAAAGCAAAGGTGATACCCAAAAAAAAAAAAAAAAGAATAAAAAACAAACTACCTTAACTTGGGTTGACTCCCAAGCAGAGCCTGATTTTTTATCACGGCACGACTCACATCACAACTATCATCCACATTCTTACATCCTTTTACTCCTTGTCGGGGCCCATCTTCTCCTTCTTTTTTGACCTCTTGAGTGCTCACAATCAAGGTCTGCAGCTTTTCTTACTCTCACCTTTTCAGGAGTCCATTCAAGTTTTTCCAACTCTGGCTTATTTATCATTTTGGGCAACACCATGAGAGGGTACAAAGAGGCAATGGAAGGTTTGATCTCCTCCACCCCACACTTATCCACTTCCATTGTTGTGATCATGCAAAAAACTCTGTAGTGTGAGGGTGTGTTGAGTGCTTTGTACACTCTGAAGACCACATCTTCATCATTCAATCTCATCTTGAGCGTTCCCTCTCTAACATCTATCAATGTTCCACTAGTAGCTAAGAATGGGCGTCCCAATATGATTGGTACCCTGTCATCTATATCATAGTCAAGAATAATAAAGTCAGCAGGAATAATAAATTTACCAACCTTAATAAGTTTGGGAACAGCTCGTGTTCTGTCCGCCATCTGTAGCATAACTAAGGAGGGCCTTGGCTTCCCTAAACCAAGAGCATTAAACACGAAAGGGGCATCAAGTTGATGCTTGCCCCCAAATCGCTCAAAGCTTAGACAACATCACTTTCACCAATTTGTATAGGAGGGTGAATCTCCCAGGGTCGTTGATCTTTTTGGGTATCTTGCTCATGACCACAGAACTGCGCTCTTCAGTAAGTGCTACAGTCTCAATATCACCAAGCCTCCTTTTGTTCATCACCACTTCCTTTAAGTACTTAGCATACTTGGGCATTCCCCGCAAAGCATATAACAAAGGAAGGTTAATGTGAAGCTCTCTGAATGTGTCAAAGAACTTCTTAAAACATGCATATTATTTGTCTCTCTTAAGCTTTTGAGGGAATGGAGGTGGTGGTCTCTCTTGAGATTGCTCAACCGTCTTTTCCTTTGGGTACTTAGACTTCCCCTTTTTATCAGCTTCTTTGGATTCAATATGTTTTTCCTTCAGCATAGGCATTCTCAATTCTATTTGTACCTCATGATTTCTCTTTGGAGGCGCATCAACCAAATTTCTACAACTGGCCCATCTGTATCTCTAGATTCTTCTGAGCTAGTTGCTGATTTTTGATTTTCGCAGCCATTTGTTCTTTGTTGGACAGGATCTTTTTCAAAGTCTCCTCTATATTGCTGGTCTGAGTGTTTTTCCGAATACCTTACTACTGTTGAAACTGCTGAGGTTGAGCCCGATTATTGCCCCATGAGTAATTGGGCTGACTCTTCCAGTTGCGGTTGTAGGCATTACCATAGCTTTGATTACCTCTTTGCACATTGCCTAGAAAATTTACAGACTCCGAATTTGCACCACATAAATCTGCACAATGATCACTTCCTCCACAGAATTGGCACTAAATCTGAGCTTGCTGAACCTGCTATTCTGATTACATAACATTTGATGGAGCTTGGCCCTGAGCCGAACTCAATTTATTCAACTGGATCATCATCTGATTTTTCATGCAAGCCACTTGTTCAGTCAACGTTATGATGGCATCCATTTTTGATGTATTAGAAACATACTTTACTGCAGCTATGGAGGCATCACTATGCCAATTTGGATTTTCCTGTGCAATTCTGTCTAATAGGGTGTCAAACTCTGTATATATTTTCTCCAAAGCTTGACCACCTACAACTGAATCTAGAAAAATCTTTATGTGTAGATCAAGAATTTTAGCAAAAGTGTGAGCTAATACCTCATTGGGTTGCTGATTATGTGGGAAATCTCTGAGAAAACCTTTAAACCTCTCCCAAGCTTGGTACTAATTCTCCTCACGCTTTTGCTTAAAGCTAAGGATTTCACTTCTCAATTTCACAGTCTTACCATATGGGAAAAATCTGATGAGGAACTTTTTTGCAAGATCGTCCCATGTTGTGATGGAATTTGCAGGCTCTCCCTTTAACCACTTCTTAGCTTCTCCTAAAAGTGAGAATAGGAAAAGTGTAAGCCTCACATAATCTGTGGAGACCCCTGTAGGAATAAACGTGTCACTGATCTCTAGAAAATTCTGAAGATGGGTAGGTCCTCATGAGTCTGACCAGTGAACTGCCCACTCGTGCGTAACAATTGCACCATATTCTGTTTCAGCTCAAATCTACCTCCAGGTTTCGGTTTACGGATGGTGCAGGTAATATTAGCTGCGAGTGGGATTGCCACTTCGCGCACTGTCCTTGGTGCTTCCATGAGTTCAGGAACAACCTCAACCTGTTGATCCTGCTCAACTTGCAGTATTGGGTAGAGAAGTGTTGCTTCTCTTCTCAATCGGTGTAAGCGACATTAAGGCTCAGGATCTGGTTTGACCAAATCCTTATCCCTTGCCAGCTTACTAGCTTCACAAACTTGTACCTGCAAGATGAGTAGCTAAGACCAAGTTGTTATCACTTATCAAACACAGCAGTAAAACTAAAAATTATAAGGTTGCTAATTTTCAAGTCCCCGGCAACGGCGCCAAATACTTGTTGCGCCCAAGCACATACGCAAGTGTATGTGGCCGTGTAAGTAGTAAAATGACTCTTGTAATCCAGTTATCGATCCCACAGGGACTTGGTGTTTAGTAGACAATCCAATACTAGTATTACTATTTAAGTTAAACAAATGCGATTTGTAAACCAAGAGGAATTTGAGTTTTGTTTTTTTATAAACTAAATAATATAAATAAAAACGATATGAACCTTGGATTGTGAACAATATATGGAGAATTTCAGGATTGAGGCATTTACTTCACAATTATGTATAAATATGGTTTCTAGCTGGCATTGGTGGTTATCGTGACTATTGATTTACGAGGTTGATATTACAACTTGGGAATGGTTATCCTCTAAGTCATATACCCAAATTAATCTCATAACTACATCGTTGAGCGGGGATGTGAGTCTTTAATTCGGATGCATTAAACTATCTTCCCGTTTCATTAACCAAGTGGGGCGTTTAGGTATATCTCTATCCTTACCGCAAATCATCCTTTAATAATTACTATTTAATGATTAAAGACATGATCCACACTCCCTACATTCTTTATTCTTTCCCTCAACTCCTATGGTCAATTAGTTTTAAGACTTAGATTTATCCTAAAGTTAATGACGCTTTAGAATAGTAAAACAAGAACGCAAGAATAATCACATTACTTGATAAACACAATAACCAACTAACAAACCATAATTAAAACAATCATGTTGTAGCCTCAAACATAGAAAGAGGGTGCTTATCCACTCATAGTCATACAAAAAATCTCAATAGATGAGTTCATAAATTCAAACTACAAGAAAGAAAAGTAAAAGAAGAAAGAACCTTAATTTGAGCTCCATGATGCCTGCATCTCCTCTCTAATTCGTGTAGCCTCCAAGAATGTGAGTAAATGTGGCTAAGTAATGGGTATAGTGCTTGTGCAAGTTTGCCTCAGTCTCCCAAGTGGCCTCCTCAAAAACACTTTCTCTATGGACTTTCACAGATGAAATCAACTTGTTTCTCAACCTCTTCACATCTTTATCCAGTATAGCAATAGGTTCCTCTTCATAAAAGAGTTCCTTGTCAAACAACTCTGAATCCCAATGGATGATGTAATATCCATTCCCGTGGTACTTATTAAGCATTGAGACATAGAATACAGGGTGAACTCTATACTAACTAGGAGGTAGAGGAAACCTATACGCCACAGACCCTACTTTCTTCATTATCTCAAATGGTCCAATGCACCTCAGACTTAGCTTACCTTTCTTTTTGAAATGCAGCATACCCTTCATAGGTGATACTTTATGAAAAACCTTCTCACGCTTCATGAAATGAACATCTCTCACCTTATTGTCTGCATACACCTTCTGTCTATTCTGAGTTATTTCTAACTTTTCTTGGTTGAATCTTACTTTCTTCATTGACTCCTTCAACACATCAGTGCTCCAAGGTCTCACCTGGAAAGCATCAAACCACCCAATTGGAGATCTACACTTCCTCCCATACAAGTCTACAAAAGGAGCCATGTCAATACTGGAGTGGTAGCTATTGTTGTATGAGAATTCACGCAAAGGCAAAAACTAGTTCCAAATACCACCAAAGTCCATTACATATGCCTGAAGCATGACCTCTAGCACCTGAATTATCTGTTCTGACTGTCCATCAGTTTGTAGAAGGAAGGTTGTACTTAGGTACAACCTATACCCAACTCTTCTTGAAACTTCTCCCAAAAGTTAGAGGTAAATTTTGTACCTCTATACAACATAATGGAGATAGGCATCCCATGAAGTCTAACAATCTTCTTAACATAAATCTTAACCAACTTGGCCACATTATAATCCACTCGCACCGAAATAAAATGTGTAGACTTGGTCAATTAATCAACAATTACCCAAATGAAATCACATTTTCTCAAGGTCTTAGGAAGACCAATAACAAAATCCATAGTTATTCTCTCCCACTTCTATTTTAGAATGGGCATTCTCTAAAATGTGCCACCAGGTTTCGGATGTTCATATTTAACCTGTTGACAGTTTTGACACTTAGTCAGGAAATCAACAATATCCCACTTCATCCAATGCCACCAATAATGTTTCCTTAAGTCTTTATACATATTAGTTGCACCCGGATGTATAGAGTACTTTGAACTGTGACCCTCTACAAGAATAGTAGGAATCAAGTTGCCCACATGGGGTACACACACGCTCCCTTATTCTCAACACACCTTTCTCATCAAGAATGGCCTCTTTGGCCTCACCTTGTAACACTTTAACCTCAATTTTATTCAATTTCTCATCCTCAAATTGCCTAATTTTAATCTGGTCAAGGAAGGTGGATCTAGCCTCAACATTGGCTAAAAACCCTCCCTTGTTAGTCACCTATAATCTCATAAAACTGTTAGCTAAGGTTTGTACCTCCCTAGACAATGGACGTCTCGCCACCTCCAAATGCACCAAACTTCCCATACTCTCAGGATTCCGACTCAAAGCATCTGCTACTACATTGGCCTTGGTCGAATGATAAAGAATTAAAATATCATAGTTTTTGAGTAAATCCATCCACCTTCATTGCCCCAAATTCAAATCTCTCTGAGTAAAAACATATTGCAAGTAGCGGTGGTCCGTGAACACCTCAGACTTAACGATATAAACATAATGCCACCAAATTTTGAGAGCGAACACCAACACTTCCAACTCTAAATAGTAGGTGGGGTAGTTATTCTCATGCAGTTTAAACTTCCTCGAAGAATAGGCAATGACATTCTTGTACTGCACAAAAAAGACACCCAAACCAGAACGTGAAGTATCATAATAAATAATAAAATCTTTACCTTCCACTGGCAAGGTATGAATAGGAGCTGAGTTTAGTAAGGTCTAGAAAATTTTGAAAGCTCTCCTCACATTCATCATTCCATACAAAAGGTACCTCCTTCTAAGTCAACCGAGTCATATGCAAAGTAATAGATACGAACCCTTTCACAAATCGACGATAATAGCTAGCCAGCCCCACAAAACTACATATCTCTGTCACATTGGTCAGTCTGACCCAATTTCTAACAGCCTCAATCTTCTACGGGTCTACCATAACCCCTTCTTTAGATACCACGTGCCCCAAGAAAGACATCGAAGACAACCAAAATTCACAGTTGGAATACTTAGCATAAAGTTGTTTCTCCTTAAGAAACCCCAAAACGGTACGTAAGTGAGCTTCATGCTCCTTATTACTCTTAGAGTAGACCAAGATATCATCAACGAAAATAATTATGACTGAATCCATATAAGGTTTGAATACACCATTCATCAAACCCATAAAGACGACTGGGGCATTGGTTAATCCAAAAGACATTACCAAGAACTCATAATAGCTAGAATGAGTTCGAAAAGCAGTCTTCGGCATGTCCTCTGCCCAGATTCCAAGATGATCATATCTGGATCTTAAATCAATTTTAAAAACACTACAACACCTGTAATTGGTCGAACAAGTCATCTATCATAGGCAAGGGACATTTATTATGAATTGTCACCTTTTTCAACTGCCGGTAGTCTATACACATGAGCATACTACCATCTTTCTTATTATTAAAAAGTACAATAGCAACCGATGGAGAAGTACTAGGATGGATAAAATCTTTCCTCAATAACTCTTGCGACTGAGATTTCAATTCCCTTAACTCTGCTGGTGCCATACTACTATAAGGAGGACTACAAATAGGGCGAGTGTACGTCTCTAAGTCTATATAGAAGTCAAAATCACGGTTAGGTGGCATCCCAGGAAGATTATCTAGGAACACCTCTAGAAATTCTCACACTACCCAAAATAAAGCAATAGGAGGGAAAGTTGTACTATCATCCAGATGATAGGCTAGAAACGCCCAACACCCCCTCTTAACTAGCTTTTGCGCATAAATAGTAGAAATAATTCTCAAGGGAGTAGGCTGATAAACACCCTCCCACTCTAACCTATCCATATCGGGCATAGATACGATAACAATCTTAGCATAATAATGAAGGATAGCATGGTAAGGAGACAACCAACTCATCCCCAAAATAATATCAAAATATTCCATATCTAAAATCATTAATTCTGAGCCAGGGGTCTAACGGAAACAACCTTGCTACTTAGTATGAGGTAGTAGTATGGACTGCGTACACTTTACCCCCCCCCTAGACCCCACTTAGTGGGAATACACTGGGTATGTTGTTGTTGTTGTAAAATCATTAAGTCAGCCAAAGTTTTATACCCTAGAAACACTATAGTACAAGCCTAGTAAACCGGATCAAAACACACAGAAACCCCAACTGATGTAGATACATACATGGGTGTATCAAGCATTTCGCAAACTAACTCCCAACCCAAATAAATTTTCATAGGCACATAAGAAAAAGTAGACCCTGGATCAAATAACACAAAAGCCATAGGATCACAGACAAGAGTGGTACCTGTGATCACAACATTAGAAGCCTCAGCTTTAGGATGGCTTGATACTACATATAAATGAACCTTATCACCACCCTGACCACCACCTCTACCAGCCTGCATGCCACTCCGACTAACATGCCCTCTACCATGGTTGTCTTGGTAGCTATCTCTACAAGCAGTGTGACCACCACGCGTACCCTGTGGACGAACTCTACCATTTCCTCCCTTACCACGACCTACTGGAACTAAAGTTCTAAAAGCGGGCTGCTGAGTCAACTGACCTGCGGACATAAAATTAGGACAATACCTTCAAATATGGCCTACTCCTCCGTACTTATAACATCTATGATCTAGAGTAGGTCGTTGGGCTGAAGATGTATAACTGTCTATCCCTGAGGGTTTATGACTAAACCCAGATGGGCCCCCAGTAGACACAAGCATCACTGAATAAATTGGTTGAGTAGAGTAACTTTGCGAACTATGGCGCTACGAGTAAGAACCACTAAAAGGACCTGATCATTGGGCTCTCATCTCCTCAACTTTAACACTACCTTGTTGTTTCACCCCTTCTACTTTCTTAACAAATTCTACCATCTCCTAAAAAGTTTTCATAAAAGAGGTCATTTGAAGTGTAAGCACTTGAAGACCTGTGTTCAAAACCTTCATAAAAAATCTGATTTTCACATCCTCGATAGGATTAACTGCAAAACATACTTAGATAAAGCATGAAATTTAGCCTCATAGGATGCCACTGACATATCACCCTGCTCAAGCCTCAGGAACTCATCTTTCTTCCTATCCCACAAAGTACGCGGAACATACTTCTCAAGAAACACAGCCTAAAATTAAGACCAAGTTAATGGAGGTAAAACAGCCCTACGCTCAACAAAGGATCTCCACCACTGCTTGGCCTCTCCGCGCACCTAAAAATTCAATAATTCATTCCATATCTCTCTATAATCCCTATCTTGTACAGACGCTCATGACAGTAAATCAAAAATTCAGAAGCATCCTTCGACTCAACACCTTGAAACACTGGAGGTTTAATATTAGAAACTTACAAAATAAATCATGCACATCACCGGTCATAATTGGACCCAATATTGATTGGGGAAAGACTCCCATCTCAGAACTTTGTTCCATCCGAGGTGCTACAGCAGCGGCATGCTGCAAAACTTGAGGCTAGAAGGCCAAAAATATCTGAGTAGCACTAATGCCAACTAAGCCGCTCAAAAATCCCAATATCTACTGGATCAACTCTGAGTACATAGGCACCTGAACTGCACCACCCTGCACAAGCACAACATTTTCCAAAACTGGCTCTTCCTCCTCAACTACCTCATCCTGAACTAAGTCTTGAGCAGCCTACTTTGGGGGAAGGGATGGTGATCTCTTTCTAGCCTGTCCTTTGGCTGCCTGGACTCCACCCTAAAGGGTTTTGTCTATCATCCTACTTTTCTGCCCCATTCCCCTCACTTGAACTTTGCCCTAAATTGTGGCCCCAGCAGCCGGTTCAGGTGCTGCAGTTGGTGTGGCTGCTTTAATCAAACGAGTATTCTCCATCTGCGAAACAAGAATGAAGGAGGTCAGATACAAATTAGAATTAAGTACTAGCATGAAGGAAAGAAATAAGTAAAAGTTTTTCCTAAAGTCCTGTAGCATCTTGAAGAAAAGTTTAGACATCTCCATACTATTTTGCAAGAATTTTCTAGACCCGTTGTTATACGATGAGATCGACGGACCTAGTGCTCTGGTATTATCTTTATCACAACCCAAATGGTCATGAGTGACACCCATCCTAACTCTATAGTAGGAGAACTAAACAACACAACCCTTAGCCGAACAATTACCTTATTATCTACATATTCCTTCTATTGGCTTTAAGCTGCTACCAACTTCTCATGGATGAACCTCACTTTCTCCATCAACTCTTTTAGCATATCAGTTCCCCAAGGTCTTATCTCAAAAGCATCAAACCATCAAATCGGTGACCTACGTCTTATTCCATACAAAGCTTCAAAAAAAGTCATATCAATACTGGAGTGATAGCTATTGTTACAAGTACATTCACACAAGGGTAAATACTGGTCCCATTGACCACCAATGTCTATCAAACAAGCCCAAAGCATATCTTTAAGTACTTGGATTGTCCGTTCTGACTGCCCATTGGTCTGTCGATGAAAAGTTGTACTTAGGTTCAACCTGGAACCTAGTTAAGACTGAAATGTCTCCCAAAAGTTGGAGGTAAACTGAGTACCTTTGTCTAACACAATAGAAATAGGTACCCTATGGAGCTTTACTTTCTCCTTCACATATATCTTGGCTAACTTAGCTGCATCATAGTCCATCTTTACAAGAATGAAGTGAGCCGGCTTGGTCAATCAATCGAGGATCATCCATATAGAGTCACATGTTCTCAAGGTCTTAGGAATACCCATAACAAAATCCATGGTTATTCTTTCCCACTTCTACTTCTACTCTGGAATGGGAATTTTCTGAAGAGTGCCACCAGGTTTTCAATGTTCATATTTGACCTGTTGACAATTTTGACATTTGGTCACAAAATCTATAATGTCTTGCTTCATTCTTCACCAATAGTGTTGTCTCAAGTCTCTATACATTTTAGTGGCACCTAGATGTATAGAGTACTTAGAATAGGAATTAAGTTACCCATATGAGGCACACATACACGCCCTTGAATTCTCAACACTTCTTCTTAATCAAGAATGGCCTCCTTGGCCTCTCCTTGTAACATTTTTTCTCTAAGGTTGCTCAACTTCTTGTCTTTAAACTGTCTGCTCTTAATATTTTCAAGGAAAATAGACTTAGCATCCACATGGGCTAACACCCTTCCCTTACAGGTCACCTGTAATCTCATGAAACCATTAGTTAGAGTTTGTACCTCTCTAGGCAATGAGAGTCTCGACACTTCCAACCATGCCAAAATTCCCATGTTTGTCAGCCTCTGGCTCAATATCTCTACCACTATATTGGCCTTGCCCGGGTGATATTAGATAGAGATGTCATAGTCTTTGATCAATTCCATCCACCTTCTTTGCCTCAAATTCAGGTCTCGTTGGGTAAACACATGTTGTAAACTTTGGTGGTCTGTGAACACTTCACACTTTACCCCATAGAGGTAATGTCTCCAAATTTTGAAAGCAAAGACCACTACTGCCAACTCCAAATTGTGAGTGGGATAGTTCTTCTCATAAGGCTTCAGCTGACTTGAAGCATAAGCAACTGTATTCTGACCCTACATCAAAATAACACCTAAACCAGACCGTGAAGAATCATAATACACAATAATATCCTTATAGGAGCTAAAGTTAACAAGGTTTTGAGGTTTTGAAAGCTCTCCTCACATTTAATCATCCCACATAAAAGGTACCTCTTTCTAAGTCAAGCAAGTAATATGTGAAGCAATGGAGGCATACCCTTTGACTATAAAATTTCAAACCTCTGTAACATTAGTAGGTCTAGCTCAATTCTTAACAGCTTCGACCTTCTGTGGGTCTACCATAACCCCTTCCTTAGATACCATATGCCCCAAAAAGAACACCGAAGATAACCAGAATTCACACTTTGAATACTTAGCATAAAGTTGCTTCTCCCTAAGCAACTCAAACACCATACGTAAACGAGCTTCATGCTCCTCCTTACTCTTTGAGTTAACCAAAATATCATCAATAAAAACAATATAAAACGAATCCAAACACAGCTTAAAAACCCTATTCAACAAACACATGAAAGCAGCTGGGGAATTGGTCAAACCAAAAGACATAACCAAAAATTCATAATTGCCATAACGAGTTTGGAAAGCAGTCTTTGGGATGTACTTTGCCCGAATCTTAAGCTGATAGTAACATTAGCTCAAATCAATTTTGGAGAAGACTGTGATTCCCTGCAATTGGTCAAACAGGTCATCTATCCTAGGCAAAGGATACTTGTTGCGAATAGTCACCACAATCAACTGCTGGTAGTCTATGCACGTCCACATACTACCATCTTTCTTTTTTAGAAATAGAACAGAAACACCCCAAGGTGAAACACTTGGATAAATAAAACCTTTTTCCAATAACTCTTGCAACTAGGACTTCAATTCCCTCAACTTTGCTGGTGCTATCCTATAAGGAGGGATAGATATGCGTGGGTTCTCGGCTCTAGGTTTATGCTAAATTCAAACTCATGGTTCAGAGGCATTCTGGGGAGATCATCAGGTAACACCTCTATGAATTCACACACTACATAAATTGAAGTTATAGGAGGGACAACTAAACTTTCTTCCCAAATATGAGCTAGGAACGCCCTACACCCCTGCTTATTTATCTTCTGGGCATAAATAACTAACACAATTCTTACACGAGTAGGATTAAAAGTACCTTCCTACTCTAACTTTTCCATCTTAGGCATAGCTATAATGACAGTCTTAGAAGAACAACCAAGAATAGCATAATAAGGAGACAACCAACTCATCCCCAAAATGATATCAAACTCTTCCATATCTAAGATCACTAAGTCTGCTAAAGTTCTATACCCCATTAACATCACAGGGCATGTCCAATAAACTTGATCAACACATACAGAAACCCCAACTGGTGTAGACACATACATAGGAGTATCAAGAAATTCATATTCTAAGTCCCAACCCAAGGCAAATTTCATAGACACATAATAGAAAGTAGACCCGAGATCAAATAATATAGATGCCATAAGATCACAGACAAGAATAGTACCTGTGATCACCATATCAGAAGCTTCATCTTCGAGACGGGTCAGAAAAATATAAAGATGAGTCTTATCACCACCCTGACCGCCACTTTTACCAGCCTGAGTGCTACCTCGACCAACCTATCCTCCACCATGGTTGACTTGGCAGCCGCCCCTTCCTATATTGTGACCATCACACCGATCCTATGAATGAACCCTACCATATCCTCCACCACTATGACCAGCTGGAACTAGAGCATTCGAAGCTGGTTGCTGAGTCAACTGACCTGCAGATAAAAAATTAGGATAATACCTATTGATGTGACCCAAATCCCCACACTCATGGCACCTGATACCCAAGGTAGGTTACTGAACTAAAGATGATGAAGGTGCATAGCTTCCTGTTTATGAAGGCTAATAATTGACCCTAGAGGAGGGCCCTACGAACATAGGTATGGTTGAATAGAACAGTCAAGCAGAATGACCCTATGAACCATATCGCCTCAAATAAGTACCACTGAAATGACCAGATGTTTGGGCCTTCTTTTCTTCTGTTTTCATCTCTCTTTTCTTTCTAATCGCTTCAGTCTTCTTAGCAAACTCAACCATGTCCTAAAAAGACTTCCTGGATGCAGCTACTGACAGGGTAATCATCTAGATCCCTGAATTCAAATCGTTCACAAAGTACCCAATCCTCTCCTCTTCTGAAGTAATCAACTAAAGTGCATAACGAGACAAAGTATGAAACTTGGCCTCATAGGATGCCACAAACATATCACCCTGCTCTAACTTCAGGAACTCATCCTTCTTCTAATCCTGATATGTCCTAGAACATACTTCTCAAGAAACACATTCTGTAACTGAGCCCAAGTAAGTGGATGTAAGGCAACCCTACACTGAACAAAGGACCTCTATCATTTATTGGCCTCTGTCCACAACTAAAATGACACAAACTCTACACCATACCCTCTCCAAAACACCCATCTTGAGCAGACACTCATGACAGTTAATTAAGAACTCGAATGTATCCTCTGACTTAGTACCCTGGAACACTGGAGGTTTTATCTTTATAAACTTACAAAATAGTTCATGCTCTTATCAGTCATCACCGTCCCTAATACCTATCGAGAAAACACTCGTATCTCAGAGCCACATCCGTATGAGGTGATACAATAGCTGTATATTGCAAAGCTGGGGACAAAAATACAAGAACAGTAGGAGTAGTATTTGTGCCAGCCAAACTGCTCAGAAACCCCAACACCTGTTGAATCAATTCCGCAGACATAGGAACCTAAGATGTACCATTCTGCATAGGCATAACATTCTCATTAACCACTACTTCTTTCTCCTCAATTACCATATTCTCATTCTGACCCAACTCTGGAGCATCTTGTTATGGGGGAAGGGATGTTGTCCGGAGCTCCACCTTTGATAGATGTTACCCCTCTTCCTCCTCTCCTTGCCCTGCCACTTACTAGAGGCCTGCCCCAAACCATGGCCCCAGCGGTTAGTGTGGGTACTTCTACTGCTATGGTGGAATGAGTGTTCACCATCTTTGAAATTAGAGTGAAGGAATTTAGATGCCAATTTAGATCACCAGATACCAATTGAAATCAAGTACGAGCATGTAAGGAAGAAAGAAGGGAATTTTTTTTCCTAAAACCCTATAGCCTCTCAAAGAAAAGTATAAACATCTTTGTACCATTTTGCAAAACTCCACTAGACCTGCTTTTGTACGATGATATCAGCAAACCCAGTGTTTTGATATCATCTTTGTCAGGACCTAAGTGGTCTTGATTGTCACCCACCCTAACACTATAGTGGGAGAACCATCTAGACCAACCTTTGCCCACTATGTTAGACCCTTAAATTCACTTTCATCAATTTCTTAGCTTGAATATCACTAAAACACAATAATAATCAACTCAAGTAAATCTACCTCAACCAATAGTCATAGCCAAGAAATAGAATGTGGAATATCTCTACTTATTACAACCCCAGGGACCTGAAGTCACCATAAAAGAACATCTAACAATATCCAAAAACCAAGTCTAACATATTATCCAAAATACGAATTAAGAGAAAAGACTTAGTCCCAAAACAAAGTACATGAATGATAATAAGAGGATCCAATGGCTATTCGGTCATGGTGCTCACCTTTGAATTAAAGTCTGAAATCACCGACTAGTGTCAAGGTCTCATCTCAAATGCTGGAACACACTTTGCACTAAACAAAAAGAAGAGTACAGATAGTATTAGTACAACAACTAAGTACTGGTAGACATCATCGGCTGACTCAACTTAACACTACACAAACAAGCAAACCATATGCAAGTAACATCAATCAAAACACAACTTACAATTAATGACACCAATTACAAATATAACACTTTATCTCATTAGGAATACAAGTACATCAATTGCACTTAGGCAGATTCTTCAACAAGGTTCATCACAACGTATATATATACATATGCATTCAAATGAATATGATGAGTGTATGCATGCAAGATGTATATATCATCTCAATATCATCTTGACATCATCTCAATATCATCTCAACATTATCTCAACATTATTTCAATATCGTATATATCTCATTATCATTCTCAATATTATCTCAATATCATTCTTGATATTATTTCAACATAATTTCAATATCATATGCAAATGCAAGATGTAGTCAATAATTACAAGTAATGCTCGAAAGCGAATCACAAACACCCAATTCACATATAAGAACAAATTCAAGCGAGTCTTTACTATAATTAAACCATAACCTACCTCGATTCCTTGCTAGAATCACTATAACGCTATAACTTTGTCTTTTCTTTCTCTTTCAACTCCTTCTTGATCGATACACAATAATTACACAATACTCAATCCAATAATTTACCTTTCTAACCATTAAGAACTTACATTTACCAACTTAACCTACGAAATTGCCCTAGTTCATCATCATAGAGTTTTCTACCCTTTAAGCCTCATGAATTTCTCATATTTTAGCATTACCAACCAGAATTCTACCATAGAAAGTATTTTATAACACCCTACAATCAATAATAACTGAATATAATTGAATTCCCCACCAATTCCCTTCAGTTTGTAATTTAGGGCTAAACTCTAGTTTCTACCATGGATAAGATTCTTGCAATTTCAAACAATTAAAAGGAGGAATTAAGTTTAAAATATAAAAAAAAAACCTTACCTCCAAAGATGAAACCCAAAGAATTGAAGAAAATCACCCTTATCCCAGCCCTGAATGTGTTTTTTGAAAATACTGGGAATTTAAAATGTTTTTCTAACTTAAGAACTAAAACCTATATTTTTACCACTGCCTCGGCACTTCTACCGCTGCAGCGGCACTTCTATCCGCTACAGTAGGCCTAAACAAGTATCTCGGAACTTGGTCTTAGTTTGGGCATTTCATAATACACTTTCCAAAATCTGACATAATGAACTAACCCTTTCATGATAATCGATATAATCAGAATTTAATAAATCCATTTGAAGTACCAAAAGTCACTACGACTTCCTAAACTCATCCTCTAATACAAAATAGAATCGAAAACACCAACCAATGCCCAAATTACTATCAGATTTTCCTATACCATTACACCCTCAAAATACACCTAAGACTAGACCAGCCATGAACTAAAAAATTTTGGTCTAAGAGGAAACTAGGTAAGGGATCTATTATCTATTTGAGCATAACAACGATTTGGATCGTTACAACTCAAAACCCACACTTTGTTTTCTACTCATCAAATTTAGGAGTTGTTGTCAGGAATTGGCAACAAATATTAGTTAAATAGAATATTTTGTATTAATTTAGTTTTTTCTATATTTCTTTCATGTATATAAAATTTAAATAGTTCTTTCTTAATTTTTAGGAGTAGCTTTTATTTATTTAGTTTTATTTTTTTATTTTGAGTTGTTGTTGTATTAATTAATTTATCCCCCTAGCTGATCTCCATTTGTGTGCTATAAAGATGGATGACCACCAACCCATGAAAATAATTGAAGAACTTAGGAATAAAAATTTTTGAATGGTGATTAATTATTTTTGTTGTGGTGGAAATCATTAATGGTTCGATTGTCCTACATGTAACTATTCATCTGATTCATCTTATGGAATGTCTTACTCTATTTCAATTTCTTATAGGAATGATGCTTTATATGGACACAATCTTGATAATGGTTGGAACAAATACTCTAGTTATGATGGAAAAGAAAGTGACATGAGACAATCACCCCAATAGGAGAAATCTAGTTTCGAAGATCTCATGTATAAGTTCATGCAATGTTTGAAATAGAGACTTCTACAGAGTGACACAACATCAAGAACCTAACTTTGTAAGTGAGTAAACTAGCAAGCTTGATTTCAAAAAAAGAACTACATTGTGATGGTGATTTAGAGAAAACATCTGATGAGAATGAATTGACTCATAAGGATGAACAACTAAAGAGAGACGTTTTCACTCTATCATTGGACTCTAATTCAATTGAGATGGTTGAAGATAAATTTTTGGGTAATGATGAATCAATAGAAGAAGAGTTCATATCCCTCTCCAGCCTTCTACAAATGCAACATGTGCTAGAAGAGAATGAGGTACAATTTATTTTGGACATAACAAAGGAATATTCTCATGACATTTCTTGTTTGCACTCTTATTCGAACTTTGATCATGCAAATTTTATTTTTGGAAATATGCAGGATGATGCATGAATTAACCCTGTAAAAGAATGCATGAACAAGTTGAGGATTATCCTATAGGGATAATTTGCCACTTAAAATAAGGCCAAGGAAGAACGAAAAGAGGGGGTCTTACATATTTCCTCTGAAGGATTTGGCCTAATGAAATTCCTGAAGATTTTCAATGAGAGGGAATGGGGAATGAGTTCAAAATTAGGGATTGAGTTCATAAGTTTTTGGAGAAGAAACAAATTCAGGTAAGTTTCCTTACCTCTTATATTTTATTTGTGTGTCATGGGGACATGGCACAATTTAAAGTGTCGGGTGTGAATGTTTATATAGCCCTTTAGTTTTAATTTTATATTAATTAGTTCTAATAAACACTCTTGGTTTTTCTTTGTGTCGCGGTTCTTTTTTTAGGGTTGATTTTCTTTGAATTGGGCAAAGTTATTTTTTTTGTTGGAACCTAGTGACACTCTTCCTAATTTTGTTTATACCTTGAGAACTATGAGTGCCTTGTTTGTGGATCCTAGATTCGTGTCTTGACTCACATATAAGTTCTAGAAATAATTATTTTATCTTAATTTGCTTTTGAAGAGAGAGTCAGGGAATCATATCCTAAATGAATTTTGTGCCAATATATAGGTGAGAATTTTGATGTGTTCAGTGCTTGTGATTGATGTATAAAAGTTACTTTGAGTATTAGCAAAGCAAAATGATAGTCTTTCCCAGTCTCAGAAATGATAGATGCATCTTTTTGTTGAGCCATATATGTCTTTGACCGACCTAATTACATGTGTCCTAGTCAGCCCTTTTGAGCTTGTAATCCGATTTCTTGGAGCAAACACTACAAATCTAACCTTTGTATTTTGAAAGACCTATATATTTGAACCTGTGACCTCCCATGTGCACTTGTTGTGTTATGACCTATCAAAACAAAGTGGATAATTGTTAGATACTGAAAGAATAAAAAAGAGAGAATGCGAGGTGCTACTAGTAAGGAATTAAAAAAATTGTGCTGAAAATAAATCATGTGGTTGAAAAAAAAATTAATTCTATTTCTAATGCTAACTCTTGGTATGATTGTGCTTAAAGAAAAGAGAATTGAGTGTGAGCATCTTGAATCTGGGAGTTAAGTTCAACATAATTGTGCGGTTTGAGTTTTGAAATTGTACTTATTGAAGTTCTTAGGGAGGTGTAGTCACTGTTATCCATATGTATCTTACTCATCCCCTAGCTTAAGTTACATTCAAACTAAGTTTTTCTTGATCTAAGATTGAATGAGCTTGAATTAATAAAGTAGTACACCCACGACAAGACTATGGTATACTGAGAGAGAGTGTAAATATTTTCTATGTTGATTCCTTAATAGTCTTATATTTAATGTGTGTAGGATAATTATCTGTTGTTTGTGTGAGGGGCATATGATTTACGAAAGGTATGGGATACTCCTTGACTCCTCTAATGGAGTAAATGAGTGAGGTAGTTAAAAGTGCCTATGAGTCGAGTCCTGAAGCTATGTGATTATGGGCAGGTGCTTTATTTATTTTAGATAATCTTGGATGACAAGTTAGGAAGAGTTGTCGTAAGATCTTTTATTTCTTTAGTGTAGTTTGATTGCTAGAGGCGATCAACAATTTGGGTGTGGGGTGTTGATGGTAAACTATAAACAAGGGTTTTATCCATTCTTCGCCTATTATTTACAACACTTTAACTGAGTTTTGAGCTAATAAATGATGAATTGATACTCATTATGTGTGTTTGTTGAGTAGGACATATTCCTGAGATAATGAGTTTGGAGCTAAGACAAGTGATTTGGGACTTCAAAGTCTGAGTAGAAGTCAAGAATATTAATCATGACCAAGTTTGGGGTTCAAGATACAATTGGACGTGAATAAAGTAGTGTAAAAATGAGAAGATTCAGAGAAAAAAGGAATTAAATCAGAATAAGAAAGAAGGAAAAAAAGAAGGGAAGACAAGTGCCAGACAACAAAATTGCCTCTTGTCCCCCATTTAGTTACAAAGAATTAAGGAGGAAGTACACAGGAAATATCTACCGTGCATGAAGGCAGTGGCTAATGGTCAGCTGCACGTCCAAATCTTACCTTAAGCACACATCAGCAGAGGAAAATGATCAAATTTAGAGAATGCACTATGCGCCAGTGCACAGGAAATTTCCACCATGCATGAAGGCAGTAACTGTTGGTCAGCTGCGTGTCCAAATTTACAACTGCATGCTAGTGCGACACAATGGGAAGCATCTTTCAGTTTTAAGGGGCGATTTTGAGATTTCATAGAAACTACTTCATGCTATATGACTTGGAACGTGTCCCAAATTAAGTTAACGTAGTTTTGAGTAGCCTAAACTTGGAAGAATGCTAAAGAACATGGAATTCACTACTTTCCATACTGATTCGGTTCAATATGAAGGTTTGAATCAATTGTCGGTTGTAATGTTTTCTAATTCATACTCATCTATGTTTTCTTCCTTTATTATGGAGTAGATTTTCTTAGGATTTTTGACAGACACCGTGTATTGATAAATTTATTGTGGATTTTCTTCCTTTTTATTTTGATTCTTGTTCTTATGCTTGAATTCGTTTATGGGATTTGAATTAAATTGAGAATTCATTCACTACTTTATTTAATTGAAAGAGAAATATTTTAGTGAATAAGTTTTCATTCAATAGTTTGGTTTAATTCATGATTTCTTTAAAGTAATCAAAAGTACATGTTGAAACTGTCGATTGAACCAAAAAGGAAGAATATTCGGAAGACATTTTTCCTTGAGACTAAACCTTAATCGTCATTCTTGCATATCTATATTCACAGGGCTGCAATTAGTTTATTCTTTAAATTTTAGATTTAATAGAAAGAGAAATCCATATTAACTACTGAATTCGTGATAATGGATAGAATTTTAGATGTGAATATTAAACAAAATCATATCCCGGTGATTGTCTTATACATGTCTTGTCTACTACCCTTACTTCTCACATTGATAGTAATCGTTGATCTTTTAATAAATTGTTTTAATTTACATTACAGGTTATAAATCGTGGTTCTAACAACAACAACTCAATTTATGATTTTCAAGATAATACGCTACAAGATTTTATTTGATTCACTATTTGTACCAATCCTTGCGGAAAATATCAATAAAAACTATACTATCTTTGGCTAGCAAACTGCTCAGTTTATATTGTGTTTTGTTCTCATCATCACTCTTGAGCACTCGCGGGGAAAATGGCACTATACTAGGGACTCTCGATCCCAATAACATAGCCCTACAATAAGGGTAAGTCGACACCTAAAAGCTACCCCAAAAAAGAAAAAGATACTAGGGACTAAGACCAAGGTCATGAAAATGGCTCTTAATAAATTGGACTTGGGACAGGACATTCAGTTGAGATGCCATCAATATGTCACCTCACTGGAAAGTCTCAATTTACACTTAATGCGTGGATTGATCATCCAAAAGCAAGAATTCGGGGTTGTGTCCTACACGCCCTTGGGGAAGACTTAACATCGAGGAGCCCTTAAATCATTACAAAAATGCAAATTGTCCCTATCAAAGAGTCCTAAGTCATAAAATTACTGAAATAAAGAGAACTTCTTTGCTCTACTGCTCTCGGGGATGTCCAGACTTAGTAGCATAACCATAAAATAAATAGGAATCCCTCCTTCAACATGAGGTCTTAAATAAATAGAAAAAAAATAGTTTTTTGTCAGACTAAGAACTAACTAAGCCCCGACCTCATAGATGATTTTGCAAGGAACGCTAAAAATAAAAAATTGGTTAGAATTTGTCTTCAATCATCGATTAAAATGACTGAACACTTAATAACTCAACCTCAAACCCTACTTAAATAAACTCAATAATGGAACACACTTAGGGTGTGACCCTCCGAGGACACTCACAAAAAAATGCAATCACTACCACATTGCATGGAAACTATCTCTTGAAAAAAATATGCTAAAATAGGCCTTGGAGTTAACAAGTTTGAGTTTATTAATTGCAACAAAAATTTTTATACAAGAATATATAGTCTATAATATCCTGAATAAAAAGAAAATACATAAAAGGCACCAAGGCCGTACATCAAAGTATTACACTAATTCCCTTAAGCCCGAAACTAGGTCACAAATGTAATGAACTATAGATCCCAAAATTGGGATGGCACTAGCACGATACATGAGCTCGAACTGTGATAGTGAGTAGACTCAGGCATAAGTGCATCCCTTTGAACTCATCCACATAATCTTATTTGTTGAGCGGCCCTCGTTTGACGAAATTACTCTTCAGCAAACAGGGTCTATTGTTGCACCTACGTGCCAGCCAATAACCTGGGTTTCCTTGAAGAAGGGCATACTTCTCACGAAGGGTGACACGAGGCATGGGAAGTTTGGGGAAACACTCAAGGTCAAAACCTTTGAGGAAGGAAACAGGAACCTGCACAAGAAAGGATAATCAGATAGAGTTTCTATTCCCTAGAAAACCCTTGAAAGACACACGCCTACAAGAACCTCCCCTGACTTGGGCATCCCTCTATGATATGGCCAAGGGATGACCAAGGATAAGGGTCACTCCTTTCAAAGTTCCAGTTACCTTGGATACAACTCGCAACTAGGAAGGTCGCTTAAACAGACCAACCGATCCTAAGATCCAAGACTATTGAGTAGAGGAGAGTCACCTCTCACCCCTGTTTCCCTTAGCATCACATTCAATTTTTACCTTACCCTCATTGACCACCTCAGCAGAATAGCCCAAAGAAAAATACTGGGGTCAACGACAAGGATAAGACAAAAGCTATAGGAGAGATCCAGTAGAAAATCTAAACATTGGAGGATGCTAGAGAGCCAAGCCATGAAAGGAAAATTTTTTTTTCTCTACTTTCATTTTCTACTCTCTCAGAATAGAAGAAAGACACTCTGCAGAATGAAAGAGTGAGGCCAAAGAAGGCTGATTCCTATAGTATAAGCTTATTTAATGCGCATAAGCCAAGGAGTAGCAGATGATTGCCATATGGATGATAAAGCTAAATTTGGGTGAATCACAAAATGACGTTTCCCAAAAAATGAGGAGTCTAAGCCGGTCTACCTCCCTTTAGTCCTGACAGTTCAAGTCCTGAAAAGGAATCCACTCAAATTCCTCCTTTATCCAAGAAAGGTAAAAAAATAGAAACAAAGCGTCATATTTTTTTATTCACAAAATCAATTCTAATACCTTAGTTTTCCCCCAAATCTACGAGAGTGAAGCTACAAGAAAAGTAAATTACACAAGACATACATAATGGGCAAAAACCGCCTATCTTACTCTAATCCTTGAGGCTTCAAGAGAAACTATTCCTCTGACCTTTGGCTTCAAAAGAAAGAGGGAATGTGTCCCCGTGTTTTAGAACCAATTGGTTAGAAAGGTCTACCATAACTTGGGAATCAGTGATGTCTTTGTCTAAGTCAATATTCTTAGCTCAGATTTCTTCTAATATTCTAAGGTGGATGATTTGGGTCATCTACGGCTTTTCTCACATCACAACAATTATCACTAGGCTTGATTTTCTTGAGAATGATGTAACACCCCATAAGTTTCTGAGTCTAATTAATACCCGTAACATTTATGGAAATAATGAAACATGAGAGCTTTGATGATTTATGCATTAAAATTTGTGGGCTTAAGTTATTGGGCCCAAATGGAGCCCTATATTAATAAGAAGACATGGCCCAAATGGAAATTTGACCCATGCTTTTATTGCTCTTTCATTGACCAAGTAAACCACTAAGAGTGTGGATAAGTATAATTAGTGAGGGTCTATAAATAGATCCAAAAATCAGATTTTAAATCATTTTGAACTCTCATGCTTTTTCTAGAAATTTCCCAAAATTTCTCTCTACACACACAAACCCTAGGCCTTCATCCCTTTGGCCAAGATATACTCTTTTCAAACCTTGGTAAGTATTTATTCTCATGGTTTAATATATTATGTGAATGAGAGGGTGCATATATGATGTTGGTTATGTTGGTGATGTATTGAGAATTCACTATGTGTGTAATATTGCATGTTTGCTAAATCGGAGGATCGTTTTGTCTTCTAAACTTGAACATGGACTTATGATCTTGAAGGAAATGAACTTGATGGATTAAATGTTGACATGTGAGATGTGAATATAGTCTTACCTTGTTTTACCCTTGTATACAATGTTTGGAATTGTTATTGTAAATTTGGTTACGGATTTGGTGGCGTATTGAAAGGAAAGTGAGGTTTTGGTGATGTTTTTGTGTGTTGTGAGACCATGGATGGTTGTTGGCATGTAATATGATCAAAAATATGTTAAAATAAGTTTAGATATGATCATGGACCATTCATTGCATAAAAAGACCCCAAAAGAGACCAATTTGGCCGAAAAGGGGCACCCGCCCTCGCAGGTGAGGCATCTGCGGGCGCAGGTGACAACGTAGATGCCCCTGGATACTTCCAAAGGGCACCTGCGGGCGCAGGTGGCTTCGCAGGTCACTTACAGAACCCCGTTTTGCATGTTTTTGTCCCCCTTTGACCCCCGAAGGCCCCTATACCCTTTATGAATATAATTAGCAATTTGTGATGTCGTTTTAATGACTTTAAAGTATCGTATGGAGGCATGTTGGACTGTATTAAGTATGGATTGTTGTTTATATGTTGTTATGAGGCAAGTTGATAGGAGACATTGTGACGAAATGCTAATGAGAAAGCATAAGGGTAAGTGTGATGTGAAATGCTATTGATGTGCGATATTTTTGTCAATGTATGGAATGTTATGGTGTTGTTAGTATGATAATGTAATGGAATGTAATGTTAAGGAAGAAATGATGCTATATAGTAGTCACGTAACTCATTGTGACACTTATACATACGTAAGAGAGTTGATTGTTAACGTACGCCGTTACATACTTGTGTTGTAGAGTGAAACATAAAGGAGGAAGCTGGACCCTTGTATCCCCAAATAGGCTTGTGTATTCGTAGTGAGACGACAAGGTATGTAAGGTTACTCTTTCCGTATTCTTCTGCAGCATATAGTATTCACCTTGTCATGGTACTTACTCAATTCCGAAATGTCCTAAGGCATCTCAATTCATGTTATCATCTATGTATTAGTCTTGATCTATTGTCATTCATGTCTCACATAATTATGGACATGATTCCAAGTTCCAATAATATTATGTTCCAAAGCTTCTAATAATGTTACAACTTCAAAAGTATCAATCTCATGAACGTAAAAGACTGAAGTAATGCAGTTATGTGTTCCCAATAAGTTTATGATCTCCAATGTATCAATCTCATTGAAGTAAAAGAGAGAAGTAATAAGAAGTAATGAAAGAAGGAATTCCCCCATGGTTACTTTATATTTTCCTCATGCTTACCTTATATTTTCCTCATGGTTACCTTATATTTTTCTTATGGTTACTTTATATTTTTCCTTATGGTTACTTTATATTTTCCTTATACATATTGAGTACGGGTGATAGCTTTGTGGGGGCATAAGCCTAACTCAAGCCGATCCCGATATTGTTGGATCATGGGGAAAGCTTAGTGAAGCAAAAGCCAAACTTGATGCCCAACCTGCTTCACTACTTTTCGAGTGATGGCAGGGGGAAAGCTCAGTGGGGCAAAAGCCTAACTTGATGCCGAACCTGACAGGGGGTAGCCCTAAGGGTCGAACCTGCTCTCTCTCTCTCTATATTGACGGTTGCATATTGACGGTTGCATATTAACGGTTGCATTATATATTGATGGTTACTCTAACTACTAACGGTAACGGACATAAAGGCAAATGGAATAAAGAATGTAAGGAACATATTTCCACACATACTGAACGATGATTTATCTACATTGACTATTCTCTTGAAATCAAGTTCATTTAGGTGTTTAAGTTTCATGAAGTTTCTTATAGCCTTGCATACTCAGTACATTCTTCGTACTGACCCCTTTTGGGGAACTTACTTTATTTGCTGCAGGCACAGGCGTTAATAGACCTCCACAATAGGCTACGAGTCATTCGCGGATCATTGGTGAGCTCCAGTTTATTCGGGGCTTTCCGAGTCACATGTGTACGTTGTTTTGGTATTGTAATTATTGTATAAAGCGGGGACTTGTCCCGACTATAGGTTGTTATGTTCATGTTCGGTTAGTGTCTTTGTAGACATATGTGGGAAAGTGAATGTAAGAGATGTATGTTCTGTTTGACTTGATGGCCCTAACGGCCAAGTTTCCTATATTGTATAAGTTTTCCATGACTTCCGCCTAGTTGCATGAAGTATAATAAGATTCATACTAAGGTATGCTTGCGTGTGAATAAGAACAAAGATTGGTTCTCTCGGGCCATATCGGCTTTGGGTGCCATTCTGGCCTGAATGGGATTTCGGGTTGTGACAAAAGTGGTATCAAAGCAGGTCGTTTTCAGGGTGTCTACAAAGCCATGTCCGAGTAGAGTCTTGTTCATGGATGTGTTGTGCACCACATTTATGAGCAGGTGGCTATGGGGCATTTAGGAGTTGTTTCATTTCTTCACTTCTAGATCGTGCAATAGAGCCAGTGTTGTAAGTTGAATTGTATCTGATCATGGGAATTGTTTTTCTTTGGTATAGTAAGAAATGTCGATTACAAGAAGAGGCAAGGGAAAAATAAAGAAGCTAGATAGGATTGGTGGAGAAGTACCTAGTAACTTACCACCCGAACGGGTTGAGCAAGATGAAGCTGAGAGTGAGTTTGCATCGCGGGCTTCTTCTACTTTTCCAGCTCTAGAAGAGCCGAGAAGGAGAGAAGAACCTGTTGAGCCACTTGTTAATGTCACTGACCAGTATTTGAGAAATGCAGTATATATGTTGATTCAGCTAATTGCAGCACAGAATCAAGGACAAGCTGGTCCAACGATAAGTAATGAGTGAGGCTAGGGCAGCTAGTCGAAGAAAGCAGTATTTCCTGAAATTAGACCCTCCTATATTCACTGGATCGGATCTTAATGAGGACCCGCAAGATTTTATTGATCAAATCAAAAGGGCTTTGGATGTCATGCACATATTTGGTGTAGAAACAGTTGAACTTGTGGCGTATAGATTTAAAGGGGAGGCGATATTATGGTATGAAGATTGGAAACGATCCAGGGGCATTGGTGCACCCCCAGCTAGCTGGGAAGAATTTCAAATTGCATTCCTGGATCACTACCTTCCATATGAGATTCGGGAGGCACACGCAGACCAGTTTCTAAATCTTTTTCAAGGGAATATGAGTGTCCGGGAGTATAGTCTTTGATTTAATTCTTTGGCCAGATATGCTCCCCATATGGTAGCCACTATGGCTGATAGAATTCATCGGGATGTGGATCGATTGGATCCATTATTGGTCAGAGACTGTACCATTGATGCTCTTAACAGAGATATGGATATAGCCTGGATACAGGATTTTGCATAGAAAATGGAGGATCAGAGGCAAAGAAGAAAGGTGCATAAGTTTAAAGTGGGGCCATCAAAGAAAACTAGACCTATGGGACAGTACATGGTGTCCCAAGGAGAATTTGGACCTCGGGATTTTAATAGACCACCTAGACCATCACTTTCTCATCCTATAGTAGGCACTCAACCCCAGTTCCAAGGGTCTGGAGGCAGTTATGTTGGGAAAAGTAGTGGAATTTGAGGTTCAGAACCAGTGAGGTATCAAGAGCAATGAAGTATGAACCAATCGGGGTTTCCTCGCCAACCGTGTCCACATTATGGAAAGCTTCATTTAAAGGAATGTCATTTTGGGACCAATATTTGCTTTTGGTGCGGTATGTCCGGGCACATAGTCAGAGAGTGCCCAAGAAGGGGCACGGGCATTATTATGCGACCTACGGGATCAACCGTTGCACCGTCATCATCGGTTCCTTTCTTAGGACAAGATGTGCAGCCGGTTGGTCGTGGTAACGGTACTAGAGGAGCAGCCAGTTTTGGTGGAACATACGACCATACTTATGCTCTAGCAGGTCAGTAGAATATGGAGGCCCATCCTGATGTAGCTATAGGTGTATGATCTGTTATTTTCATAATGTATCTATATATGTATTGATTGATCTGGGTTCTACAGTATCATATGTTACTCTATTGACCGCTACGAAATTGAAAGAACGTTAGAATTATTAGTTAGACCACTTGGTGTATTTACACCTGTTGATGAGCCTACTATAGTTAAGAGATTATATCGTAACTGTATAGAACCTGTTTGTGAGCATGATACGGTGGATTCTCGAGATAAGAAAGTCCATTTTCACTTCCTACAAACAAACCGTCCTTGAATGAAGATGTAATATTAGAATACCGAAAGGGTAAATTTATTCCTATCTTAAGATAAGGCAAAGAATATCCAGGGGGAGTCATCAGACCTAGTATGTTCCCTTGGGATGCACCAGACTTACATGTACGAAAGAAAGATGGCACGTTGAGAGTGTGCATGGATTATGGGCAACTGAGTATGGTGACAATTAAGTATAAATATTCCCTCCTCAAAATTGATGATTTCTTTGACAAATTATAGGGTGTCAAATGTTTCTCAAGGGTTAACTTGAGATTGGGATATCATCAGGAAAAATTTGAAAAACAAAATTTGAGACGTCAAGCCATTCTTGGGTATGAATTAATGTAACATGGTAACGTAGTAGCTTATGCCTCAAGATAGTTGTGCCCACCGAGAGAAATTAGCCAACACATGATATGGAGTTAGCAGATGTGAGAGTTGCTTGAGAAAACTAACTAAATATATATAGGGCGCCACTGTTTGGATGAGGTTCACGTTGATATATACTGACCACACAAGTTTACAATGTATCTTTGGGTAGAACGTACTATATAAACATTTGAAGATATGCTACGAGTTGGACCTTGTATTCTAAAGGTCGTTAGGATGAATATCTATTGCTTATTGAGTTTGCCTACAATAATGCCCATCATTCAAGTATCAAAATGAAACTTTACAAATCGTTGTATAGAAGGAAGAAAAGTTGGCCTATATAATGTACTATATGAGACTACGCGAAGAGTTAGGTAAGCCGTATATAAACTATCATTACCCCAAGAACTCTCCACAGTTCATTTAGTATTTCATGTTTCGAGGCTCCGAAAGTTTATAGGAGATCCATCTTATGTTGCTTCCATTGAAGACGTACGAGTTACAGAGGATCTCCCCTATGAAGAGATCCCTATTGCTATTTTGAATCGACAAGTGAAAGAGTTAAGGAACAAAAGAGTAAGATTTCGTAAAGGTACTTTGGAGAAATCAACAAGTAGAAGAAATCACATGAGAAGCTGCATAAATGATGAAGTCTAAGTACCCGTATTTGTTACAGACCAAAGAGAAAATCTAAGACGCTGAATTAGAATAGTAACAAGTAAGTACGAGCATGATACGTATGTGACAATATGACAAATGCATTTAGACTGAAACTTGTTTGGGTCAGTTGCTACTACTATTAACATTCGAGGACGAATGTTTCTAAGGGGGGAAGGATGTAACACCCCATAAGTTTCTGAGTCTAATTAATTCCCGTAACATTTATGGAAATAATGAAACATGAGAGCTTTGATGAGTTATGCATTAAAATTTGTGGGCTTAAGTTATTGGGCCCAAATAGAGCCCCATATTAATAAGAAGACATGGCCCAAATGGAAATTTGACCCATGCTTTTATTGCTCTTTCATTGACCAAGTAAACCACTAAGTGTGTGGATAAGGATCATTAGTGAGGGTCTATAAATAGAGCCAAAAATCAGATTTTAACTCATTTTGAACTCTCATGCTTTTTCTAGAAATTTCCCAAAATTTCTCTCTACACACACAAACCCTAGGCCTTCATCCCTTTGGCCAAGATGAACTCTTTTCAAGCCTTGGTAAGTATTTATTCTCATGGTTTAATATATTATGTGAATCATAGGGTGCATATATTATGTTGGTTATGTTGATGATGTATTGAGAATTCACTATGTGTGTAATATTGCATGTTTGCTAAATCGGAGGATGGTTTTGTCTTGTAAACTTGAACATGGACTTGTGATCTTGAAGGAAATGAAATTTATGGATTAAATATTGACATGTGAGATGTGAATATAGTCTTACCTTGTTTTACCCTTGTATACAATGTTTGGAATTGTTATTGTAAATTTGGTTACGGATTTGGTGGCGTATTGAAAGGAAAGTGAGGTTTTGGTGATGTTTTTGTGTGTTGTGAGACCATGGATGGTTGTTGGCATGTAATATGATCAAAAATATGTTAAAATAAGTTTAGATATGATCATGGACCATTCATTGCATAAAAAGACCCAAAAAGAGACCAATTTGGCCGAAAAGGGGCACCCGCCCTCGCAGGTGAGGCATCTGCGGATGCAGATGCCAACGTAGATGCCCCTAGCTACTGCCAAAGGGCACCTGCAGGCGCAGGTGGCTTCGCAGGTCACTTCCAGAACCCCGTTTTGCATGTTTTTGTCCCCCTTTGACCCTCGAAGGCCCCTATACCCTTTATGGATATAATTAGCAACTTGTGATGTCGTTTTAATGACTTTAAAGTGTCGTATGGAGGTATGTTTGACTGTATTAAGTATGGATTGTTGTTTATATGTTGTTATGAGGCAAGTTTATAGGAGACATTATGACGAAATGCTAATGAGAAAGCATAAGGGTAAGTGTGATGTGAAATGCTATTGATGTGCGATATTTTGGTCAATGTGTTGAATGTTATGGTGTTGTTAGTATGAAAATGTAATGGAATGTACTGTGAAGGAAGAAATGATGCTATATAGTAGTCACGTAACTCATTGTGACACTTATACATACGTAAGAGAGTTGATTGTTAACGTACGCTGTTACATACTTGTGTTGTAGAGTGAAACATAAAGGAGGAAGCTGTACCCTTGTATCCCTAAATAGGCTTGTGTATTCGTAGTGAGACGACAAGGTATGTAAGGTTACTCTTTCCGTATCCTTCTGTAGCATATAGTATTCACCTTGTCATGGTACTTACTCAATTTCGAAATGTCCTAAGGCATCTCAATTCATGTTATCATCTATGTCTTAGTCTTGATCTATTGTCATTCATGTCTCACATAATTATGGACATAATTCCAAGTTCCAATAATATTATGTTCCAAAGCTTCTAATAATGTTACAACTTCAAAAGTATCAATCTCATGAACGTAAAAGACTGAAGTAATGCAGTTATGTGTTCCCAATAAGTTTATGATCTCCAATGTATCAATCTCATTGAAGTAAAAGAGAGAAGTAATAAGAAGTAATGAAAGAAGGAATTCCCCCATGGTTACTTTATATTTTCCTCATGGTTACCTTATATTTTCCTCATGGTTACCTTATATTTTTCTTATGGTTACTTTATATTTTTCCTTATGGTTACTTTATATTTTCCTTATACATATTGAGTACGGGTGATAGCTTTGTGGGGGCGCAAGCCTAACTCAAGCCGATCCCGATATCGTTGGATCATGGGGAAAGCTCAGTGAAGCAAAAGCCATACTTGATGTCGAACCTGCTTCACTCCTTTCCGAGTGATGGCAGGGGGGAAGCTCAGTGAGGCAAAAGCCTAACTTGATGCCGAACCTGACAGGGGGTAGCCCTAAGGGCCGAACCTGCTCTCTCTCTATATATTTTGATGGTTGCATATTGACGGTTGCATATTGACGGTTGCATATTAACGGTTGCATTGCGTATTGATGGTTACTCTAACTACTAACGGTAATGGACATAAAGGCAAATGGAATAATGAACGTAAGGAACATATTTCCACACATACGGAACGATGATTTATCCACATTGACTATTCTCTTGAAATCAAGTTCATTGAGGTGTTTAAGTTTCATGAAGTTTCTTATAGCCTTGCATACTCAGTACATTCTTCGTACTGACCCCTTTTAGGGAACTTACTTTATTTGCTACAGGCACAGGTGTTAATAGACCTCCACAATAGGCTACGAGTCATCCGCGGATCATTGGTGAGCTCCAATTGATTCGGGGCTTTCCGAGTCACATGTGTACGTTGTTTTGGTATTGTAATTATTGTATAAAGCGGGGACTTGTCCCGACTATAGGTTGTTATGTTCATGTATCGGTTAGAGGTTTTGTAGACATATATGGGAAAGTGAATGTAAGAGATGTATGTTCTGTTTGACTTGATGGCCCTAACGGCCAAGTTTTCTATATTGTATAAGTTTTCCATGACTTCTGCCTAGTTGCATGAAGTATAATAAGATTCATACTAAGGTATGCTTGCGAGTGAATAAGAGCAAAGATTGGTTCTCTCGGGCCATATCGGCTTCGTGTGCCAGTCTGGCCTGAATGGGATTTCGGGTTGTGACACATGCCTCTGATCTTCTATAAGAAATATTGTACTTCATCTCAAGACGCCTTCTGAGGAGATGAAACTTTAGATGGGGGTATCAATTCAACTTCAGCCGATTGGATGTGCTCTTTTAGTTCAGATTTCCTCTCTAATATTCTCTTGATAGCCCTGGATTTCTCGATGTTCTCATGGTGCAAGCCTTTTATCTCCTTAAACTACATACGTGCATCTAGGTTATGTCTTTCATTCTCATTCAAAATATTGTTCCTCTCGGCTCTTAGAACCTCGAGCTTAGAGGCTCGGTGAGCAAGGGCCTGAATAGGGACTAAATGATCTCCCACAGTAGATAAGGTTTTCTCAAGGTAGGAGCATCTTGACATGAGATCCTCTTTCTCTGTTAAGGCCTGCTGAAGACTCTCGGTAGCCAAAATGCTTTCCTAAAAAAGGTAAGTGCAAAAATCTTTATCGTGAGGAGAAATAATGCCTGTCAAAACACTGAGGTGAGTCAACATTACTCACCCTAGCATTGACATGGTCATAGATATTGACCAGGCACTCTATCGAGGCAAATTCTATTTTCTAATGATCTCTCACGGAGACCATAGAATTCAAGTAATTAACCACGCCTAATGGTCTTGATGTTAAGCTAACATTATTGCGGTTTGTAAAAATCGTTGTCCATTATTGCAACAGACCCTGAGTTAAATTAGGATAAGCATAAGCCCAGGGAGTGGTTGCGTTTGTCAGCAAATGGACTCGTGATGCCGATAAACTATGAGGTGCCAGAGTCCGGTGAAACATAGGTACTCCTAAAGGAGAGGGGGAGATGGCAAAACATTTTCCATATAGGGCCACAAGGGATGTCTTAGCAGAAGGGTTTTTAAAGGAGTAAGCTCTACTCCGCTCTCCCTCCATGATTTTCATCTCTCAAGACAAGTGATTTGTCTTAAATTCAATTCTAACATGAGCACTTGATCCTTGAGTCTGCAGCAAACCCTTATTCATCTTAGTGTCAGAATTATGAATGACGCCCCCAGAATCAGACCCCTTCACAAAAGGCCTCAATCTTTTGGTCTAATTCTTTTGGCAAGATTGGGCGTGACCTTAGAGGAATGTCCACTAGCAGTGCATGCAAGAGTGTGCAATGCCTCACATGGCTCCGTTCCAACTAAATTAAGGGAAATGACTCGAGGTTGAAAAATCACAAGACCAGAGGACAGACCTACAAAGGGAAGGCATCATAAACCAAGTATGAACAAGAAGAAACTACGATTATATGGTAGCAAGATTACCGTGATTCTTGGATTTCCAGCCCAAGTGAAGGGACAAATAGATTAGCGAGCATTCCATGAAGTGGATATACTCAAAATCTTCTCAACCCATCACTACTAGAAATTGGGCCTATGGGAACAGATATACTAGTAAGCATTTCCAAACCATTGCTATAAATAGTCTAGTGCAACGGCCAAAGCGTTTGGTAGCTATTGACACGGCTTAATCATATGACCGTTGCCATTATAATATAACCATTGCAATAGCCCTAGCTATAACAACAGTTTTTTGAAGCATTGCGGTAAAGACATTTATGTTAACAGTTCTCTGAAAATTATTATGTATTGGAATAGTTGATTAATTCCTCCACACTCTCCCTCGCTTATTTTTGTAACTCACCAAAAGACCCTTTTTTTTCCCTTTATTTCTTAAATATAATAAAGACAAACCCAATTTCTCTTTTAGACAAATCCATTTTCTCTTTTTCCCAAATTAGAGAGCCATAGAACAAGGGTTTTTTCGGGACAATGAATTAAGGGTGGCCAAAAAGTTTTGAAATTAAGTTGTGGTGACTCAAGTCTTAATTATTGAGTATGGGTGACTATTTTTAGATTAAGGATTAAGGGGATAAATTTCATATCACCAATTTTTTAAAATTACACTTTGACCTATCTTATATAAAACCCTAAAACTAAAAAGGAGGGGGAAAAAATGTGGCTCTGCTCTCTTTTCTCCTCTCATCGATTTTCTTCATTGTTGCTGCTTCTTGGTACTTCTTCTTCTTCATCATCATCTTCTTCTTATTTATCATCTTCTTCTTCTTTACTGCTTATCGCGATTGTTGTTGTTGCCGCTACTGCTGCTATTGGACTAAATTTTATTTGTATATCACTTATCATTACTTCATAGGTGATTTTGGTAAATAAAATTAATGATTTTTAGTTCAATTTCTCATTTGGGTATATCTGCTGTTTTTTTAATAATTTTCTGTAGCGTATCCAATAGCTGTTGTATTCATTTACAACAGCTGTTGGATTGTTTCCACTACTGTTAAAGTAGTTCTAATAGGTAAGTCATCTGTTGCAACAGATGACCTAGTTGTTGCAGCAGATGGCCTGCCTGTTGGATTCATGTTACAGTAGCTCAATCCAACAGCTAAGTAATCTGTTGTAACAGATGGATCAGCTATTACAACAGATCACTCATCTGTTATAACAGATGACTTACCTATTGGATTGAGCTCAGAACCAGTAGCTCAATCCAACAAGCAGGTCATCTGCTGCAACAGATGAGTGATCTGTTGCAACAAATGACACATATATTGCAATAGATGATTTACCTGTTGGATTGAGCTACAAAGCCAGTAGCTCAATCCAACATGTAGGTCATTTGCTGCAATAGTTAGGTTATCTGTTGCTACAGATGACCCATCTATTGAAGCAGATGACTTACATGTTGGATTGAGCTGCAGAACCAGTAGCTCAATACAACAGGAAAGTCATCTGCTTCAACAGATGGGTTATCTATTACAACAGATGACTTATCTGTTGGATTCATCTTATATCAGCTGACAAAGCTGATTCAGATTCAGAAGCTCAATCCAATATATAGAGCATTTGTTGTAATAAATTAGTCATCTGTTGCAACAAATAACTCATCTGTTGCAGCAGATGACTTACCTGTTGCATTGAGCTACTGGTTCTGAATATGCACCCAACAGATAGGTCATCTGCTGCAGCAGATGAGTCATCTGTTGCAACAGATGACCTATATATTAGGACAATGATAATACATATAATTTTGTTGTTGTACATAGCTACTCAACTTTACTATACTATCATTATTAATATTTTTAATAAATTTCTTTAGGTACCATTAATGGAGGATTCAATAATAATATGTGTTGATTGTCATGGTGAGTGGATCGAGAAGAACAATTGATTTATTTGGCATTGAAAGGATGGTGACATGTTAGAGACTATAGCTATGATAGTCCAAAGAGATGTATTGTATGATGATTTTATGAACTTAATCATCAGCAATTGTGGACTAAATTGCCAACCAAAAAATCTTGTCTTCAGTTATATGCACAACTCTTTTGAAAATCAGAGGGTCCTGCCTGTTAAGATAAATGATCAGGTTAGTTTGCGTGCTTATCTGAGTGATACAGCTAGGCCTATTTTAAGGGTGTACGTGGTTGAAAAAATAATAGAGAATCAGAATGTAGAACAAGACCAACAAGATATGCTAAATGATAAATTGGATGGTGTGGACATGAATATTCCAGATGATGAGAGTGGAGATGAAGTGAAGGAGGATCAAACACCTACCCCCATTGTTGAGAGCAATACAGTGGGTAGTTCTCAATATGTGCTCCATATGTAAATGGTTGGCCACAAAAGAACTACATGCCCAGATAAAAATGCTCCATAATTATTGTAATAGTAAATAGTCTTGTTGTTGGTTTAGTTATGAACTTGATAATTTTAACTCATTTGATTTGGTCATGTATGTTATTTATTATATAAAATATATTTTTATTTATGGTCCAACAACTATTGTATGTGTGGGAACAACTTATGTTGCAACATATGTTATATCTATTGCAACAGAATTAAAATTAGTTAGAATAATGAATTATGTTGCTGCAGATGATTAATATGTTGCAAAAAATTATTCATCTGTTGGAAATAATCAAACAGATATAGAAATCTGTTACAGCAGGTGTCTAATATGTATGATCATTTCCAGCAGACTCTATATATGTTGCAACAGATGTGTCACACCCCAAAACCCATTAAGGCGGATTGGCACCCGTAGCCAATAAGGCCCGAGAGAACCAAGCTTTGTTTCTATTCATTCATATGAATGCCATAGGAAACACCACTATCACGTAAGAACATAAAAGGCTAATAACGGAAATCATGGAACATGTGATATATATATATATATACACATATGTGAAACTTGACCGTTGAGGACATCAAGTCAAAACGACATGTATCTTCTTACATTCATACACCCACATACGTCTACAAAAGCCTCTAACAGATGCATTTACAAGGCCAACTGAAAGTCGGGACAAGTCTCCGCTTTCTACAACATGTAGAATACCAAAACACACATACAACTGTGACTCGGAAAAGCCCCGAACTAACTGGAGCTCACCAATGATCCGCAAACAATTGGCGACCTACTGTGGAGGCCTACTAGCACCTGCGCCTGCAACAAGTAAGGTAAGTCCCACAAGGGACGTCAGTACGAAGAATGTACTGAGTATGTAAGGCTCATAAGAAACTGTATGATACATGAATACATCAATGAACTCAAATACAAATGAATAGTCAATATGGATAAGTTAACACTCTGTATGTTGGGAACTATGTACATTGATTTCATTACTTTCTTTACTTCTTTACTTCCTTGCTTATTCATCATCACTTATGTCACTATGTACCCGGGCCCCGACTGATCAGTGGGTGTTTTCATAACGTAACGTTATGTTGGGATCGGCTCGAGCTAGGCTTATGCCTCTAGAGCTACCACCCATAAATCAATACATCGGGATCGACTCGAGCTAGGTTATTACCTCTAGATATGCCACCCATAAACCAACATATCAGGTTCGGCTAGAGCTAGGTTATTACCTCTAGAGCTACCCCCTGTCAGGTTCGGTCCTAGCGAGGCTTATGCCTCTAGGACTACCTCCTGATCCAATAATCTCGGGATTGGGTTGATCTAGGCTTACGCCCCCAAAGCTACCACCCATACTCAATCATTAACCACATATGCATTACTTCGTTCTTTACTTTTGAGATTGATACAATGATAGTCATACATTATTTGAAGCTTTGGATCAATAATCAATGAGTGAGAGACATGTGAATAAACATTTATTGAAAAAAACATAACATTATCGAGGACATGGGGTCTTTGGAATATTATTCGATGAACATGAAATGTATGAATCACAATTGCTCAATGAATAGGAAACATGTGATAACAACAATTGATAACCGGGGAATAGGATACCTTAGAACATTTCGGATTGGAACAACTAATATGTCAATGAATCTACTATGTTGCAGAAGGATACGGATAAAATAACCTTACATACCTTCACTTCCAAGTATGAATACACAACCCTATATATGAACACGATAGTCCATCTCCTCTCTTACGTTTCGCTCTACAATACAAGTACATAACGGAGCTTACGTTAACCACTAGTTATCGTACAAGTGTACAAGATGACAATGAACTATATGACTGCCGTATAATGTCATTTCACCCTTTGTAATACAATCCACTGCATTATCATACCAACAACACCATAACATTCCACACATTGACCAAAACATCATACATCAATAGCATTTCACACCACGTTTAACCTTTAAGCTTCCTCATTATCATTTCGTTGCAATTACCCAATCAACTTACCTCGTAACAACTTATGAAAAACAATAAATACTTAATATAGTCCAACATACCTCCATACGCCCCTTTAAAGTCATTAAAACGGCACCACAAGTTGATAATTACATCCAAAAAGGGTATAGGGGCCTTCAAGGGTCAAATAGAGACGAAGACGTACAAAATTGAATCCTGGGGTGACCTGCGAAGACACTTGAGCCTGCAGATGGATGAGGTACACCCTTAGGTGGACTTTTTCAGATTCCAGAGGCACCTGCGTTGGCATCTGCGCCCGCAGGTGCCTTCGTCTGCGGGGTCGGATGCCCAAATCGGCCAAAATGTGTTCTTTTTGGGTCCTTTTGTGTAATAAAAGGTCCAAGGCCATAAGTAAGCCTTTATTTACATATATTTGGTCACTTGGATTCCAAAAAAACACTCATGGTGTCATAACACACATAAACAACACCAAAATCATACTTTCCTTTCAATACGTCACCAAATCCATAATCAAATTTACAATAATCATTCCAAAACGTCATGTACAAGAACAAAACAATTTAAGGCTATAATCACATATCACATGTCAATATTGAATCCACCAACTTCATTTATTTCAATACCACAAGTCCATGTTCAAGTTTGCAAGACAAAACCCTTCTCCGATTGCAAAAATAGACAGTTTTACACATAGCACACTGTCCAACACTTTGTCAACACAACCAACATGGTTTATACACTATTTTAAACATATAATATACTAAACCATGATAATAAATACTTACCAAATCTTACCAAAGAGTGATCTTGGCCCAACAAGTAGTTGCCTTAGGGTTTGTGGGAGAAGAGAGATATTTAGACAATTCTAGAAAATGGCATGAGAGTATTTGTGAATAAAATCTGATTTTATTGACTTATATAGTCCCATGAAGTATCATTCTTATCCACATATTAAATATGTTTACTTGGTCAATGAAATAATGGGTCAAATTCCATTTTGGGCCATGTCTTTTGATGATTTTTGGGCCTCATTTGGCCCAATGGCACATGATTCACTTAAGCCCAACCAATTAATGCATGATTCACCAACTCTCTCATGTTCAAATAATTCCATGAATGTTACGGGAATTAACTAGGTTAGGTTCAGAAACATACGGGGTGTTACATTCTTCCCCCCTTAGAAACATTCGTCCTCGAATGTTAGTGACATTATTCAATGCACACACAATGGCAAGTCTAAGGCCTTTTCTCATGTTTTCGTATATATATATATATATGTAATCAATGATTATAAATACTTACTTGTCACTGTTCCGATCTCGCATCTTGAACTTGTTCTTCCATTTGAAACAAATGAGGTTACTTTGACTTCATCATTTCTTCAGCTTCCCATGTGACCTCTTCTTTTTGCTGATTTCTCCAAAGTAGTCTATCCAGAATGGCAATAGGTATCTCCTCATAGGTAAGATCCTATGTAACCTGTACATCATCAGTAGGAGTAAAACAAGATGGATCCCCTATGCACTTTCGAAGCATCAAAACATGAAATACTGGATGAAATGTGGAGAGTTCTTGGGGTAGCGCCAACTCATTCGTAACCTGCCCAAATCTTTTAATAATTTCATATGGGCCTATATAACGTGGACTCAATTTCCCTTTCTTTCTGAACCACATTACCCCTTTCATCGGTGATACCTTTAAAAATACCCAATCACCTATGGCGAATTCAAGCCCTCTTCTTCTAACATCAGCATAGGACTTGTGTCAACTTTGGGCCGTTTGTAATCGTTGTTGAATCACTTTAACTTTCTCCATATCCTGATGAACAAGATCTGGCCCAAGTAAAGCAGTTTCACCTGCTTCAAACCATCCGATTGGTGATCTAAATTTTCTTCCATACAAAGCTTCGTAAGGTACCATTTTAATACTTGAATGATAGCTATTATTGTAAGCAAATTCAATAAGAGGCAAATGGTCATCCCAACTGCCTTGAAAATCTAACATGCAAGCTCGTAGCATATCTTCAAGTGTTTGAATAGTATGTTCTACTTGTCCATCTGTCTGAGGATGGAAATCCGTACTTAGATTCATCTGTGTACCTAAAATCTGCTAAAAAGATCTCCAAAAATGCGCCGTAAACTGATCTCCCCTGTCTGATATAATGGAGATCGGAATCCCATGCAATCGTACTATCTCCTTCACATACAATCTTGCATAATCTTCAGCTGTATAGGTGGTCTTGACTGGTAGAAAATGTGCTGAATTGGTAAGCCTATCAACGATAACCCATATAGAATCAAACTTCCACAGTGTACGAGGCAAACCTGTGATGAAGTCCATATTAATCATATCCCATTTCCAGACTGAAAGATTGATACATTGCATGTAACCTCCTGGTTTTTGATGCTTCACTTTAACTTGTTGACAGTTCGGGCATTGAGCTACAAACTCCGCAATGTTTCTCTTCATATTTCCCCACCAATACATTTCTTTTAAATCATGGTAATTTTTTGTAGCACCCGGATGAATAGAATATCGCGAATGATGCGCCTCTGTCATAATTCCTTTCCTCAATTCATCTACATCTGGTACACATACTCTACCTTGGCATTGAAGTACCCCTTCTTGTGTAAGATCAAATGCCTTTCTCAAATTCTGTTGTACATTTTCCTTTAGCTGCAATAACATAGGATCTGCAAACTGCTTCTCTTTCACTTCAACTATCAATAATGATTCAGCTGCATTTTGTACAATAACTCCTTCATCTGAGGATTCAAGAAGACGAACCCCCAAACTGGCTAATTGATGTAGATCTTTGACTAAATCCTACTTTTCTGTCAATTGGCCACTAGTGCTTCCTATTTCCTTGCGGCTCAATGCATTGGCCACCACATTTGCTTTTCCTGGATGATATAGAATATCAATATCATAATCCTTCAATAGCTCAAGCCACCTTCTTTGCCTCAAATTGAGTTCCTTTTTCTTAAAGATATATTGTAAACTCTTATGATCAGTATAGATGTCAACATGAACTCCATATAAATAATGACGCCATATCTTTAAAGCAAATACCACTACTGCTAATTCAAGATCATGCGTGGGATAGTTTCTCTCATGTGGCCGCAACTGTCGTGAGGCATATGCTATGACATTACCATGTTGCATCAATACACACCCTAGGCCAATTTCGGAAGCATCATAATATACTACGTAACCTTCGGTGCCTTTCGAAAGTACTAACACCGGTGTAGAAGTCAATTTATTTTTCAGCTCTTGGAAACTTTTCTCACACGCATCATTCCATTGAAATTTAACTGCCTTGTGTGTAAGCTTTGTTAGAGGTGCAACAATGGAAGAAAAACCTTCCACAAATCTTCTGTAATACCTTGCTAATCCAAGAAAACTATGAATCTCTGTGGGTGTCGTAGGTCTTGGCCAATTTTTCACCTCTTCAATCTTCTGTGTATCAACTTGTATCCCTTCATTTGACAAAATGTAACCCAAGAATGAGACAGATTTTAACCAAAACTCACACTTAGAGAACTTTGCATATAACTTATGCTCGCGGAGAATCTGTAACACCTGCCTTAAGTGATTAGCATGGTCCTCTGGTGATCTTGAATAAACCAGGATGTCATCTATAAATACCATCATGAACACGTCTAGAAATGGCTTAAACACCCTATTCATCAAATCCATGAACACAGCTGGGGCATTGTTAGTCCAAATGACATAACTAAAAATTCATAGTGGCCATACCGTGTTCGGAATGCTGTCTTGGGTACATCTTCTTCTCTCACTCTGACTTGATGGTAACCCGACCTCAAGTCAATCTTTGAAAAACACTTGGCGCCCTGTAACTGATCAAATAAATCGTCAATTCGAGGGAGGGGATATTTGTTCTTGATCGTTACCTTATTCAATTGTCGATAGTCAATGCACATTCTCAATGTGCCATCTTTCTTCTGCACAAACAATACCGGTGCACCCCACGGGGACATACTAGGCCTAATGAAACCCTTATCTAGTAAATCTTTCAATTGCTCCTTCAATTCACGCAATTTTGCTGGAGCCATTCTATATGGGGGAATAGAGATAGGCTGAGTTCCTAAAATCACATCAATGCCAAACTCTACTTCCCGTTCTGGGGGTAAACCTGGGAGATCCTTTGGAAATACATCAAGAAATTCGTTGACCACTGGAACCGACTGAGGAGTTAACGGTTCCACTTCAATATCTTTCACTCGTACTAGGTGACATATGTAACCCTTAGCAATCATTTCCTGGATTTCAGATAGGAAATAAATCTTCCTCTTGGTGCCCCTACATCACCTTTCCATTCAAGAACATTCATTTGTGGAAAATGAAAATGTATCTTCTCGGCCCGGCAATCTACCGTGGCATAACAAGAATCCAACCAATCCATACCCATTATCACATCAAAATCCACCATGTCTAGTTCAATGAGATCGACTAGTGTATCATGACCACACACAATTACCACACAATTACGATATACTCTTTTTGCAACAATATATTCACCAACCGGTGTAGACACTTCAATTGACTTAGTTAATAATTCTGGTGCTTTTGAAAATTTTACAGCAATCAATGGAGTAACATAGGACAATGTAGAACCCGGGTCAATCAATGCATATACATTATATGAAAATATGGATAATGTACCTGTGACGACATTGGGAGAAGCCTCCGAATTCTGTCGGTCCACTAAAGCATAAGTGCGATTCTGGACCTCACTAGTACTGGATGCTCCTTTGGCACCTCTACCACGGATAACAGACTGCACACCTCGGCCTAGAGAAGGAACCGATGCTGATGATGCAACGGTCGATCCTGCCGGTCGTGCTATACCACCCATGCTCCTCTGGGGACACTCTTTCATTATGTGTCCCGTCATACTGCACCAAAAGCAAGCATTTGTCCCCATCCGGCATGTACCTCAATGAATACGCCTACAGTGCTGACATTGCTGATGAGGAAATCCTATTGTCTGTGATCTGTGAACTCCACTACTCTGACCAGATTGACCACCTCTAAACCCTCGAAATTGAGAGTGAGCGCCTGCTATGGAATAAGAGAATGATGGTCTAGGCGGTCTAGGAAACATCTGAGGCCTAGGTCCTCCTTGGGACATCATAGACTGTCCCATAGGTCTAGCCCTTTTGGACTGTCCTCTGTCAGATTCATGTGCCCTTCTTCTCTGTCTTTGATCTTCCATTTTCTGGGCGAAGGCCTGTATTCTGGCTATGTCCATATCTTTGTTCAAGGTAGCAATGGTGCAGTCCCTTACCAAGTATGGCTCTAATCTATCCACATATCGATGGAATCTGTCTGTCATTGTAGACACTACATTCGGAGCATATCGAGCCAAGGAATTAAACTTTAAACTGTATTCTCTAACGCTCAGATTTCCTTGACGGAGATTTAAGAACTGATCCGCACGAGCCTCTCAGATCTCATAGGAAAGATAGTGATCAAGGAATGCTGCTTTAAATTCTTCCCAATTAGGTGGCAGTGCACCGATACCACAAGACTTCTTCCAATCTTCATACCACAATATCGCTTCACCCTTCAATCTATATGCCGCAAGTTCAACTGTTTCAACCCGTCACATGCATAACTTCTAGAGCCCTCTGAATTTGATCCACGAAATCCTGTGGATCTGCTTTCGGATCTGACCCAGTGAATATAGGAGGGTCCAGTTTCAGAAAATCCTGTGTTCTGCGACTCGCCACTCTAGCTGCATCATCCTCATTTGTCGTCAGACCAGCTCGTCCTTGACTTTGTTCCGCCACTAATTGAGTTAACATATGTATTGCATTTCTTAGATCCTGATCCATGGAATTCACTGGTGGTTCTACGGGTACTTCTCTACCGACTGGCTCATCCGGAGCTGGAAAAGTAGAAGAAGACTGCGATGAAATTTCAGTATTTGCTCCACCTTGACTAGCTTGGTTAGGTGGTAATCTACTCATTCATTCTCCAGCAGGCATATCTACCTACTTACCTTTACCTATACCTCTTCTTGTGATCAGCATTGTTACTATATCAAAAAAAAAAATCAATTCCAATGGTTAGATACGATTCCACTTACCTCATTGGCTCTATTGCACGATCTAGAAGTGAAGAAAAGAAACAACATCCTAAATGTCCCATAGCCTCCTACTTATAAATGTGCTTCACAACACATCGATAAGTAAGACTCTACTCAGACACGGCTTTGTAGACACCCTTGGAGCGACCTGCTATGATACCACTTTTGTCTCACCCCAAACCCCATTGAGGCGGATTGGCACCCGTAGCCGATAAGGCCCGAGAGAACCAAGCTTTGTTTCTGTTCATTCATATGCATGCCATAGGAAACACCACTATCACGTAAGAACATAAAAGGCTAATAACGGAAATCATGGAACATGTGATATATATATATATATATATATACATATGTGAAACTTGGCCGTTGAGGCCATCAAGTCAAAACGACATATATCTTCTCACATTCATACACCCACATACGTCTACAAAAGCCTCTAACAGATGTATTTACAAGACCAACTGAAAGTCAGGACAAGTCCCCGCTTTCTACAACATGTACAATACCAAAACACATGTACAACTGTGACTCGGAGAAGCCCCGAACTAACTGGAGCTCACCAATGATCCGTAAATAACTGACGACCTACTGTGGAGGCCTACTAGCACCTGCGCCTACAACAAGTAAGGTAAGTCCCACAAGGGACGTCAGTACGAAGAATGTACTGAGTATGTAAGGCTTATAAGAAACTGTATGATACATGAATAAGTCAATGAACTCAAACAAATGAACAGTCAATATGGATAAGTTAACACTCTGTATGTTGGGAACTATGTACATTGCTTTCATTACTTTCTTTACCTCTTTACTTCCTTGCTTATTCATCATCACTTGTGTCACTATGTACCCGGGCCCCGACTGATCAGTGGGTGTTTTCATAACGTAACTTTATGTTGGGATCGGCTCGAGCTAGGCTTATGCCTCTAGAGCTACCACCCATAAATCAATACATCGGGCTCAGCTCGAGCTAGGTTATTACCTCTAGAGCTGCCGCCCATAAACCAACATATCAAGTTAGGCTCGAGCTAGGTTATTACCTCTAGAGCTACCCCCTGTTAGGTTCGGTCCGAGCTAGGCTTATGCCTCTAGCACTACCTCCTGATCCAATAATCTCGGGATCGGCTTGAGCTAGGCTTACGCCCCCAAAGCTACCACCCATACTCAATTATTAACCACATATGCATTACTTCGTTCTTCACTTTTGAGATTGATACAATGATAGTCATACATTATTTGACACTTTGGATCAGTAATCAATGAGTGAGAGACATGTGAATAAACATTTATTGAAAAAAACATAATATTATCGGGGACATGGGATCTTTGGAATATTAGTCGATGAACATGAAATGTATGAATCACAATTGTTCAATGAAAAGGAAACATGTGATAACAACAATTGATAACCGGGAATAGGATACCTTAGAACATTTCGGATTGGAACAACTAATATGTCAATGAATCTACTATGCTGCAGAAGGATACGGATAAAATAACCTTACATACCTTCACTTCCAAGTATGAATACACAACCCTATATATGAACACAATAGTCCAGCTCCTCCCTTACGTTTCGCTCTACAATACAAGTACATAACGGAGCTTACGTTAACCACTAGTTATCGTACAAGTGTACAAGATGACAATGAACTATATGACTGTCGTATAACGTCATTTCACCCTTTGTAATACAATCCACTGCATTATCATACCAACAATGCCATAACATTCCACACATTGACCAAAACATTATACATCAATAGCATTTCACACTACGTTTACCCTTTATGCTTCCTCGTTATCATTTCGTCGCAATTATCCAATCAACTTGCCTCACAAAAACTCATGAACAACAATAAATACTTAATATAGTCCAATATACCTCCATACGCCCCTTTAAAGTCATTAAAATGGCACCACAAGTTGATAATTACATCCAAAAAGGGTATAGGGGCCTTTGGGGGTCAAATAGAGACGAAGACGTACAAAATCGAATCCTGGGGTGACCTGCGAAGCCACCTGGGCCCGCAGGTGGCTGAGGTGTGCCCACGGGTGGCCTTTGGCAGATATCAGAGGCACCTGCATTGGCATCTGTGCCCGCAGGTGCCTTCGTCTGCGGGGGCGGATGCCTAAATCGGCCAACATGGGTTCTTTTGTGTAATAAATGGTCCAAGGACATAGGTAACCCTTTATTTACATATATTTGGTCACTTGGATGCCAAAAAATCACTCATGGTGTCATAACACACATAAACAACACCAAAATCATACTTTCCTTTCAATACGTCACCAAATCCATAATCAAATTTACAATAATCATTCCAAAATGTCATGTACAAGAACAAAACAAGGTAAGGCTATAATCACATCCAACATGTCAATATTGAATCCACAAAGTTCACTTCTTTCAATACCACAAGTCCATGTTCAAGTTTGCAAGACAAAACCCTTCTCCGATTGCAAAAATAGACAGTTTTACACATAGCACACTGTCCAACACTTTGTCAACACAAACAATATGGTTTATACACTATTTTAAACATATAATATACTAAACCATGAGAATAAATACTTACCAAAGCTTACCAAAGAGTGATCTTGTCCCAATAAGTAGTTGCCTTAGGGTTTGTGGGAGAAGAGAGATATTTGGACAATTCTAGAAAATGGCATGAGAGTATTTGTGAATAAAATCTGATTCTTGACTTATATAGTCCCATGAAGTCTCATTCTTATCCACATATTATATGTGTTTACTTGGTCAATGAAAGAATGGGTCAAATTCCATTTTGGACCATGTCTTTTGATGATTTTTGGGCCTCATTTGGCCCAATGGAACATGATTCACTTAATCCCAACCAATTAATGCATAATTCACTAACTCTCTCATGTTCAAATAATTCCATGAATGTTACGGGAATTAACTAAGATAGGTTCAGAAACATATGGGGTGTTACAAGATGCATTATCTGTCGCAGCAGATGACTCATCTGTTGCAACAAATATATAAATGTCTTGCAACAAGTGTCTAATATGTTTGAGCATTTCTAAAAGACTACATATGTTGCAACAAATGCATTATCTGTTGCAGCAGATGACTCATCTGTTGGAAATAATCAAACAGATAGACACATCTGTTGCAATAGATGAATGATATATTTGATTATTTCCAACATACTCTACATATATTTGATGTGAATTGCTTCATTAAACCATGATTAGTAATAAAAAAAGTTATTTAACTATAATTAGCCATCAATTAATAGGTTTAACTACAATCTCAATGAATTTCATAGTAATTACATGTTCAATTAAGTGTATTCGTCCTAAATAGAGAGATCAACCGACTAATTTCATGTGAATTGCTTCATTAAATAATGATTAGTAATAAAAAAAATTTATTTAACTATAATTAGCCTTCAATTAATAAGTCAATTACAATCTCAATGAATTTCATAGTAATTACATATTCAACTAAGTGTATTCGTCCTAAATAGAGCGATCAATCAACTAATTTGATGTGAATTGCTTCATTAACCCATGATTACTAATAAAAAAAAGTTATTTAACTATAATTAGCCTTTAATTAATAAGTTCAATTACAATCTCAATGAATTTCATAGTAATTACATGTTCAAATAAGTGTATTCGCCCTAAATAGAGCGATCAATCGACTAATTTGCTGTGAATTGCTTCATTAAACCATGATTAGAAGTAAAAAAGTTATTTAACTATAATTAACCTTCAATTAATAAGTTCAATTACAATCTCAATGAATTTCATAGTAATTAAATATTCAACTAAGTGTATTCGTCCTAAATAGAGTGACTTATCGACTAATTTGATGTGAATTGCTTCATTAAACCATGATTAGTAATAAAAAAAAGTTATTCAACTCTAATTAGCCTTCAATTAATAAGTTCAATTACAATCCTAATGAATTACATAGCAATTACATGCTCAACTAAGTGTATTCGTCCTAAATAGAGTGATCAATCGACTAATAGAGCCATCTGTTGCAACAGATGTGTATATCTGTTTGATTATTTGCAACATATGAGTCATCTGTTGCAACAGATGAGTATATCTGTTTGATTATTTTCAACAGATGAGTCATCTGCTGCAACAGATAAGGCATATATTGCAACAGATGAGTCATCTGCTGCAACAGATAATACATCTGTTGTAACATATGTAGAGTATGTTGGAACTAACCAAACAGATATAGACATCTGTTGCAACAGACGTCTGTTGCAATAGATGTCTATATCTGTTTGATTAGTTCCAACAGATTATTCATTTGTTGCAACAGACTAATCAACTGTTGCAATATATGTAGAGTATGTTGGAGCTAATCAAACATATCATTCATCTGTTGCAACAGATGTCTATATCTGATTGATTAGTTCCAACATACTCTACATATGTTGCAACAAATTAATTAGTTGTTGCAATATATGTAGAGTATGTTGGAACTAATCAAACACATCATTCATCTGTTGCAACAGATGTCTATATCTGTTTTATTAGTTCCAACAGATTATTCATTTGTTGCAACGAATTAATCAGTTGTTGCAACATATGTAGAGTATGTTGGAACTTATCAAATAGATATAGTCATCTGTTGCAACAGATTATAATCTATTGCAACAAATTACTATATTTGTTTGATTAGTTCCAACAGATTATTCATTTGTTGCAACAGATTAATCAGTTGTTGCAACATATGTAGAACTGTTGGAAATAATGTTGTAAATTTATACATCTAAGAAATTAATTCATAACAAAATAAAATTCATAACAAAAAATAAATTCAAGCCATCACAAATTACATAAAATAATTCAACAAAAATATGAAAATATAAAAATTGTTATATTGTCAAAACCAACAATTACATAAAAATAAAAGTCATCACAAATTACAAATTATTTGACTAGGGCTCTAAACTCTTGCATACTACACCTGCAGTCCATACAACTTGCAATACCATCACCACCACCAACATTATCACCACCACCACCACCAACAGCAACACCATCACTACCACCAACACTAACAACAACACCATCACTACCACCATCAACAACACCAAAAGAGGCACCATCATCAACAACATCACCAAGAATAAGCTTACCTTCCCCAAGTGCTTTTCTTTTGATGACTGTTACTCCAACCAATTTCTTTTTTATTCTATCAATTACCTTAGGGGTCCGATAAAGTTTTCACAGATCGTAAAGTAATAAGAAATGGCATCTTTAACTCTCGATTAATCGAGATAAGCCACAGATGCACAATTTAAAACAAACAAGTACATATATTAGTATGGTGATTAAATCATTAAAATTAATCATTAATTAAAGCAAAAACTTAATTAAAAGTAGACTTACTGCTTCCTCGGAGTGGTTGAAAAGATCAAGAAATTTTATTTTTTTATCATTTTTGGCCGACAACCATCTCAGGATTCTTGGACTAGAAACCTCTTCTCGGTAACCGCTCACTTGTTGTCTGAGATGAGGAATGGCTTCAAATACCCAAGCCTATAAAAATTATGCCAACAAATCAAAAGAATTATTCAATAAAAAATAAATGAAACATAAAAAAAGAAATATTTACTCATCTATTGCAACAGATCACTCATCTGTTGGAAGAAATAAAAACAGTTTTAATACTGTTTTGATTTCTTCCAACAGATGACCCATCTGTTGCAACAAATCACTCATCTGTTGGAAAAAATAAAAATAGTTTCAATGTTGTTTTGATTTCTTCCAACAGATGACTTAGCTATTGCAACAGATGGGTCATCTGTTGGAAGGAATCAAAATAGTTTTGCTACTATTTTGCTTTCTTCCAATAGATGACTCATCTATTGCAACAGATGAGTCATCTGTTGGAAATATTTTTACAATAAACCAACAGATGGTATAATTGTTTCCAACAGATGCTTAATATGTTCCAACAGATTCTTATTCTGTTGCAACATATTACACATCTATTGGGCAACATTTTTACCATGCACATATATAAACAAGAATACCACCACCTTTTGTTCAATTTTCTCAAAACACCACCACCAACTAACTATATCACACCAAGAACACCAACAACAAGCTATAACACCTCTTGAACAACACCAATATTTTTACCAATACACCACCACCACCAACAACAACAACAACAATAAAACCAAGAAAATCAAGAAAACCAACAAAACCAAGAACACTAACAAAACAAAACTAGGACACCAAGAACACCAACAAAACAAAACTAGAGCCCCAAGAACACAAACAACAACAACACCAACAACAAGCTATAACACCTCTTGAACAACACCAATATTTTTACCAATACACCACCACCACCACCACCACCAAGAAAACCGACAAAACCAAGAACACCAAGAACACCAAGAATGCCACCAACACCAAGAAAACCAAGAAAACCAAGAACACCAACAACACCAACAAAATAAAACTAGGGAACCAAGAACACCAACACCACCAACAACACCACCAACAAAATAAAGCTAGGGCACAAAGAACACCTACAACACCTACAACACAAACAACACCAACAAAACAAACAACATCAAGAACACCAACAATACCACCAACACCAACAACACCCACCAACAACACCAACAAACACGTTAACACCAAGTGAAGTGTTTCAATACAACAACACAAACAACAAGACAAAATTGTCACAACAGATATCTCCGAAAAAAGTCAAAATTCATGTTTTACTATTTTTACAATAATTTTCTAGAACATGAACAACAAAAAAAAAAAAATTTATATTTCACTTAGAAAAAATACCATATTTACATCAACCCTATATTAAGAGAACAAATACCACAAATTAAGATTTTCTCTGATTCTTCTTTCTTTTTTGAGCATCAAATCTCAAAATTGTTAACCCATACTTGAAGAGAATACAACTACAGTTTTTCTTTTTCTTCATTAACTAAAAAGCCCTAATTTTTTGAAAACCAACAAAAAGAGAAGTCTTTACCTGCGAAGAGAGAGAAATTGACGGCTGTAATGGAATAAGGAAGGATGAAGAAGCCGAATAATGAGTCACCGGAGGTTTAAAGTCGCCGGAAAGGTTGTCGATGTCGATCTGTTGGGAAGCTTTTGGAGTTCTGTTGGGAAGAGAGTGGAGAGAGTGAGTTGAGAAAGGAGAAACGTTTGTAGAGAAAATAAGTTGTTTTTTTTGTTTTTGAAAACTGATATGGATGAATAATTGATTGAATTTATTACACATTTAATAAATGTGGGTTGATTTGTATTTTGAAAAAGATTAACAAGTTTTGAAAATATTAATTTGATTTTCAATTAACTTAATCAGTTTTTTAATTGACTTTGACCCTTAAGTTGATCAAGAGACACCAATATTTAAAAGGGACTTGAGGGTCTCCTTTTGTTTAATTTTCTCGGGTTTTTTAACCCAAAAAATCTAAAGGGTTTCTAACACATCAGTACGCCAATGAAATTGCTGTGTTTTCAGTTCTCTTTGTGTTTTCGTCAGTTTGCTTCATATGGTTCGATGCGGATATCTTGCTTGAGGGGAAGTCTGATATTTTTATGGTATTATTGCAGGTAGATCTTAAGCTAAAGATTGTTGGTTGACAGTCATCGGCGGGTAATTTTTTTGACAATTGCCAGAGTTTAATGGCAATGACTGGGCAGATCATGGTGGGGTCATCGACGGTGATGGAGATGACAAAGAGGATGAGAATCAAAGAGGAAGTCAGCATAAGAGGATAGTCGAAATAATTTGAAAAAATATTCAAATTTTGTAAGCTGGTCCGTCATTTTGCCTACTGGTATTCCTGAATCCTTCGTATATATAGGATGAACTGATTCTGTGCTAAGCTTGGGTAACTATAAAAAGGTATTTTCTACTCATTTCCTTTTCTTTTATATCAATGATAGAATTAGTGTCACCCGTACTAGTAGTCCTAGTATTACTATTGTAGTTTCTTGTCCTTTGATTTCTGTTATTATATGTTGTTTCCTGTACTTCGACTGTCATATTATTTTATTGTAGTATTACTATATGTTGTTTCTTGCACCTTTATTATTTCTTTGTCCGAACTGCTTTGGACTATTTTTCTTGAGCCGAGGGTCTATCGGAAACAACCTTTCTACCTCTAAGGTAGGGGTAAGGTCTAAGTACAATCTACCCTTCCCAGACCCTAATTTATGGAACTACTTATTGTCGTTTAAAATGAGTGTTCAAGTTTGGTAGTATGCCCCTCTTTGCCTTAGTAATTTCTGTTTAATGTAAGTTTTTATTATTCAGGTATTTACTAAGTTATTCATTCTTAAAATTTAAGATATAATACATTCATAAAGAGCTGGATACTCTTGGTAAGATGGTATTGTTTGCTGATATTGAATGTAGCTCGGTTGCAATAAGCCAACTGATTGTGATTTGTGACTTTTGTTTAGAAGGAAATTGTAATGAGCCTCAATGGAATCTTTGTGTGTTCTTATTAGTGATTTATACTAAGAACACTATTTATGTCGTGTTCATGAAGCTCAGATAAACTTGACAATAGAGAAGAGAGGAAGAAGAGTAGATAGTTGAGGCGAATTCTTACTTAGCACTAGATGTTATAGTCGGATAGAGGCCTCATGAGCATCGTATGCCAGTTCAAAAGGTTGACATTGCATTTGTATTTTGATTGATTGAGCAAGATCTGTAATTCATAAACTGACTTAGCATCTTTTCTATTTCCTATTTCTATTTGTAGAACTTGGCATCTTTGTTTTTTTTTTGTTTTTGTAAGTAGAACTTGACCGAGCCACACTATGAAGGTGTGGGAAAGGGTGGTAGAGTTGAGGTTGAGGAGGACCGTGACTATTTCTGTAAACCAGTTTGGTTTCATACCTGGGCGCTCGACTACTGAGGCCATTCATCTTGTGCGGAGACTAGTGGAGTAGTATAGGGAGAGGAGGAAGGATTTGCACAAGGTGTTTATCGATCTTGAGAAGGCATATGACAGAGTCCCCAGGGAGGTGCTGTGGAGGTGCTTGGAGGCTAGAGGGGTTCCCGTGGCGTACACTAGGTCGATCCAGGACATGTACGATGGGGCGAAGACTCGTGTGAGGACGATAGGAGGAGATTCTGAGCACTTTCCTATTTTGATAGCTTTGCATTAGGGTTCGACGCTTAGTCCATTTTTATTTGCCTTAGTGATGGATGTTTTGACGCGACATATTCAAGGGGAGGTACCCTGGTGTATGTTATTTGCTGATGATGTAGTTTTAATTGACGAGACCCTGGAAGGAGTTAATGATAAGTTGGAGGTTTGAAGACAAACCCTAGAGGATAAAGGGTTTCGGTTGAGCAGGACAAAGACGGAATACTTGGAGTGCAAATTCAATGACTTGACGCATGAGGCCGACGTGGCAGTGGAGCTGGGTTCCCAGGTTATTCGGAAGAGAGATAGTTTCAAGTACCTTGGATATATGATTCAGGGGAATGGGGAGATTGATGAGGATGTCACTCATCGTATTGGGGCAGGGTGGTTGAAATGGAGGCTCTCTTCGGGAGTCTTGTGCGATAAGAAGGTGCCTCCTAAATTGAAAGGCAAATTCTACAGAATGGCAGTTCGTCCGGCAATGTTGTATGGAGCGGAGTGTTGGCCAGTCAAGGCATCCTACATACAGAGGTTGAAAGTGGCGGAGATGAAGATGTTGCATTGGATGTATGGAATTACTAGGAGAGATAGGATTCGGAATGAGAGTATTCGGGAGAAGGTGGGAGTGGCCTCGGTAGTTGACAAGATGCGGGAAGTATGGTTGAGGTGGTTCGGGCATGTGAGGAGGCGGTGTGCAGATGCCCCGGTACGGAGGTGTGAGACATTGGGCATGGATAGCTTCAGACGAGGTAGAGGTAGGCCGAAGAAATATTGAGGGGAGGTGATTAGAAAGGACATGGAGCAGCTACAGCTTACTGAGGACATGACCCTAGATAGGAGGGTGTGGAGGGAACGGATTAGGGTAGAGGGTTAGTGGGTAGGAGTGCGTTCTGCTTCTGTGCGTATAACGGTAGTGTTCTGCATGTGTTTTGTAGTTCCCTGTTCGTGGTATTGTGGTGATGTTTGGGATGTATGGATAGATTTGTATATTGCATGACTATGTGGGCGTCCTATTTCTTTTATTTTCTATTAGTGTGTTATCCCTTGTTTGTTTGTTGTTGTTATGTTCTTTGTCTACTGCTATTTATTCTGAGCTGGGGGTCTATCGGAAATAGTCTCTCTACTTCGTTCGAGGTAGTGGTATGGATTGCGTACATCTTACCCTTCTCAGACCCCACTTGGTGGGATTACACTGGGTTTGTTGTTGTTGTTGTTATGTAGAACTTGACCATCACCATGGGAATCATTTGCTTAGTGTACTTTAGTGGACACTGACTAAGAACTCTAAAGTATTAAATGACAGCATTGGAATGAGGCCAACAAATTCCTACAGGCAAGTCCTATTTATTTTACTGTCCGAATGTCTTATTTGTCATGGTTCAACTATGCTTTTGCAGGGGTTGCGAAATAGAATTAGTTTGTTACACTTGTTGGTTTCCATTGGTGTCAGTATACCTAAATGTTCTCTGTCAACCTGATGATATAGTTCACATGTCATTTATTTCTTGGAATATGGTGTTTTATGTGCGGTGGCCAGTCTTGTTGTCGGCAGCTTTCTCCTTCAGGATTTTGTACTATTAAGTTAAATGTGCATAGTTAAGTTGGTAAGAAGATTTAAATATTTAATCAGTTAGAACTAATTTGTGGTGAATTTGGTCATTTTTCTTTGATAATTTTCATGTTATAGGAGGTTATTCATTCTATGCCATAATGCAATTGCCCTTTTAGTAACTTGGTTATTGTACCTAATACCATTGATCCTTTGAATGCAATTGTGATAGCGTTCCTCTTTCCTAAACACAAAGTAGTTAGCTCTATAGATAAAGGTTTTCAACTAGCACTTATGTAGTATGTTCAATTGACCTAGGTTGTGAACAACTGTCTCCACTTGCTTTGTCATTGATACAGTCTGAATTTGCATGTAATTGTACACTTTTTCGACGTTGTTCAGCTTCTTTGCCCTAGGATCCAAAGAAGCCTTTGACCCAATAGGTTCTTTGATATCCCGCGGCATCTTTTCAAATCTTTCTTCCACTTGACTAATATTGGGAAACGATACTTGTACCCATCTCTTTCTATCGATACTTCACTTGGACATTGCAGGTGGAAGACAATGAACTAGCAGATGTGGCTGCAGTAAGTGCTAGGAACAACTATGAAGCAGAGAGTATGATTGTTGAAGCTATGAGTAAGGTTGGAAGGAAAGGTTTTGTGACGCTAAAAGAGGGAAAAAGTGTTGAAAACAGTCTCTGTATGGTTGAAGGAATGCAATTTGACCATGGTTACATCTCTCGATTCTGATGGTTAAGTAAATTGTTCCTCTGAAATCATATACAATGACATCTTGGAGTAACTAATATGATTGAAAACAATTTTAAATTATTACCAAGTGGGTAAGCAACCACATAGTGGAAGAAGCAAGAGCAATGATCTTAATAACTATTTGCTACAAATTAAGGAAAAGGCAAATGAAATTTTACCTTTATACTACAAATATTCTACTATTTACCTCGAGTACCGAACACTTTGGTCGTGTTTTTCACAAGTAATGCAAACTGGAATGTTCAGTTTTGACTATGAAGTAGAAACTATAAAGTAGTACTTCATGTGTTGCTCAGGTAGGTAGAACCTAAGTTTCCATCAACGGAGATACAGCTTTGTGTTGCAAATTAGCTGATCACTTCACTATTATTAGACTTTCTAATCGTAAATATTAGGCATAGCACATTACCAATCAAAACAATATTGGGTATAGCATATTGAATAAAACATGTCAGGCCATTGCAAACAATTTAAGCACAAATTTTTATCATTATAGAACTCACACTATAAAATGGATTACCATGTTTTCAGTTTTACGTTTATAGCTTCTGGAAAGAAAAAGGAAAAAAAAAGAAAGCTTTATGATCTTGCTTGCTAAAAGTTGAACCACAGATATAACATACTTTGGATTAAATATTTAAGTTTTATGACTTTTCAAGCCGTGGAAACAGCCTCTTTCAGAAATGCAGGGTAAGGCTTATACAATAGACCATTGTGGTGCAGACCTTTCCTAGACCTTGCTCACTGTAGAAGCTTTAGTGCACTAGGCTGCCCTTTTTTTGACCTATCAAATGTATAGCAAGAAGTCCTGGACATGGTAGAATGAGTCTACCTGTCGTGTTTGAGTTCCACAGCAAGATCAATAGGGTCCTTACTTACAACTATTTTGCTGTGGATAGACAGGTTATGTAAGAGAAGTGGATCTCGTGTGGTACTTCAAAAGAGTAAACATATATGCTATTATTTCGGCTTCAATTAGGATTTTGCCCATAATTTTCTTGTCCAGGTTATTAAGGCTAACAATACTTAGTGTAGTTAGTTATTTGTAGTTTAACTCTTTATTTTGGTTCATAATTTTTATTTGTCGTCTTTTGTAGATGGAAAAGATAATCAAGGGGATGATGAAAGCATTGAAGATGTTATTTAAGATAACTGGTCAAAAGTTGTAGAGACATTAAATGCTCTAGCTCAACTCTTTTGTTTTCTATCCAGTTGAAACTTGTGCTAACTGTTGAAGAATTTTTTTTGTATGTTTTGTCTATCTGGATTATGTTACAATGACTGGGATATTTTGAATAATGATTGATTCTGCTTAGTAATTATAATCTTTCGTGATTTATAGAATTTTTAATGTATTATATCTTATTTAATAAGTAAATATTTATATTTGCAGTCCAGGTTATAAATTGTTTTTTATATAATGCTAAAAATATATAAGGACTGTTCCAATAGGATAGATTGATATAAACAATGGGAACGGTTAATAAACGTTGCAATAAAAAATTGAACCATTGCTATTAATGTGTAAAAACGTTGCAATAAAAGTAATAGAGTTAAAAAATTTGTTGCAATATAGAGAACAACCGTTGCAAAAACCTCTATTGCAACAGTTGTTAACAGTTCCTATTAATGTAATATAATTGTCGTTATAGATGGAAGAATAACCGTTGCAATAGAGGTACTTCTAGCAACAATTTCAAGAGCCGTCACACAAACCGTCGCAATAGATCTATGGTAACGCGAGCTGGTGTGGCGGGTCTATTAACCGTTGCCATAGTATTATAGCAACGATTTAAGGGCCTACTGCAACGATTTTGATACTGTTGCCGTAGGCCCAATTTCTAGTAGTGTGCATAGATGGAATTTCCCGACTAAATAGATAAAGAACTTCCTTGAAGGAGGAACCTATCGAGGAGCTTCACGAAAAAAAAAAGTGATTAGAATCTAGCATCGAAAAAGGGAACAGGAGCAAAAGGATAATCATTTACACCACCTACATTTGGAATTCTAAGTTACAGGACAAATATTTTAAGACAAGTTAAGAGGAGACAAAACAACAAATCAATTGGCCCAGCCTCAATCTCTGGGATCATCCAAACTACCAAAGAGAGATTTCCTACCATGGCTAGACAATTGAATTATCCCTCTTCAAACCAAACAAGGAGAATAAAGGATAAGCACGTGAGTCAGGGAAAACTCCTCGCCCACCGAGGTGGCTAGCTCTTGGAGGCATGCGACAATCCTCCAAACCCTTAGATCAAGCTGACTGAGGCTTACATTTAAGGTATCACAAAATAAAGTAATCACTTCATCTATAGGGTCACCAAGACCCATGATGAATGGATATGTGACACCCCAAAAGTCTCTAAGATCATATCTCAAACTTAGAATAGAAAACCAGTTGGAAACCTATAGTTTTACCTCAGGATGACTCACTGTATGAGTTGTACAGTGAGGCCACAATTTGTGGGATGACTCGTAGTGAGAAGTATAGTACACCCTTTGCCCTAATGGTAAAGACTCATACCATGAGTCGTGGTCAGACATGATGGATTATTGTGTCAACTGTTTTGAGAAGTAAGACCAAATTCCTGAAAGATGCAATTTTCACCCCAGTGACAACAAATCAAGGGCATGAGTCATTGGGATTATGTACGAGTTGTTAGGTCACTCATTCTAACAAATGACCTAAGAGTTAGTATTTTCCTTCAGAGATCATGAGTCCCAGCCACGACTAGTTACCAGGACTCACGAGTCGTAGGGAGTAAATCGTGCCCAGACCAAAATTTCAGCCCAGGGACCATGAGTCAGGGGATAACTTGTAGGTTCAGGGTATGAGTCGTACCCAAGTGCATGACTATTATTTCTAGAAAATCAATTGTGTTTTAATAAGGGTAATTTCATCTTTTCCCTAAATTCTATTCCTAAACTTTGTTGTTCTAAGTCTTATTAGGAGGATGTTAAACGGACTTGAGCATTTCTTTTCCCTCATTACTCTCAACACACTCAGAAAGCAGAAAAGAAATACGCTCCCATTCCTTCAAGTCAAAACTAGGGTTCCTTCCCCAAAGGCTTCAAGAAATTTAGTTCTTAGCAAGAACTCTTTATCCAGGTATGGGATTTCAACAAGGGTATCCTTACATCCTTGTATCCCGAAAATCTTTTAGTTGAATATCAAATTTAGATATTATGATTTTAGGGTTCTTATCCAGTTAAAAATTTCCTTCAAATTTAGTACTCTCATGATCATTATATCATAATCACATGTTTTCTATGATTTTTGTAACTTTCATAACTTAGAATTTTCATTATTTGATATGCAGCTTGATTTTATAGTATTCTTATATGAATTAGTTTCCTTCAGCAAGTTTGGCGTGGTATGAACACATGATCCCAGTATGCTTTTGATTTTAGTATAAAGAAGTATTTTTAAATTTAGTATACAAACTTTCAGAATACTTTTAGTTTTAAATAGGTTCTGGACCAATTATCAAAACATCATATTTTAAATGAGGTATCTGTATATAATCTGTATTGGGAGTAGTACTTAGCACTGAGTTGGACTGAGACCCCTATTTCACCTAAAATTCTAAAACTATGTGCCACCATATTTATATTTATCCCTCCTAGTTTGGGCATCAATTTAGTGATCATGCCAGCCATTGCCTTTATACTTTTGGCAAGGTATATTAGGTCCTCTCGATAGGACGTATACATCAGACTCTATGTTTATCTCATGTGGTTTATGTCGGTTAACAGACTCTCCCACAGACTCAATTTTAGATTATTATACATGACCCTCAACTTAGTTTTATTTGCATTATCTTATGTCTTTCAAACTATTTTTGCATATCAGTAGTTATGCATATTATTATTTTGGGTCATTGTACTATAGTCCAACTTTTACATTCAGTTTACATACAACATAGTATATCAATATTTCAGCATGATCAGTTTTCCATCATATTTTGCATATCTCTCATGCTCAATACATTCAAAGTACTGATCGCATACTCTCTTTTGCGTTGTATCATCTTATGATATAGGTTTGGGTGCTCATTCACAACATCGCGGTTCACACGTCCCAGTATCATAACCACAGTTTACAGTGGTGAGTCTTTATCATTCGAGGATAAGGATTTTACTATCTTCTTTCAGTATTTTAGTTTCAGATATTTATAGTTAGCTAGGGGCTTGTCCCAACAACTCATCAATTAGTAGAGACTTTCAACCAACAATTAGACATTTCAGTTTTATAGTTCGTGTCAGAGCTAGTATTTATTTCAGGGATTTATTCGAAATTGATATTTATTTCAGATATTTATTTTGAAATTCAATTAGCTTCCGCATCAGTTATCCAGTAGATTCAGATTGTATGTGTTACACCATAAAATGGGTTAGCTTGGGGTCACTTATGACTCTAAGTACCATGTTACGTCAAGGATGTATACTTGGATCGTGACAGGATACATATAAACAAAGGTCTAATCAGATGGAGATAGTGTGATGCTCTCAAAAGGATGGGGCACTTTAACTTGGAATCCATTGGTAGGCCAACCACAATATCTCCTAATGGTAGCTAGATCATTATCTTTTACAAGGTACCCTAGCTTGCTTACTAGTCTATCTTCATCTTTTGTGCCCTTGCTACTTAAGAATCTTATGTCTTTGTCGAAAGAGTAATAGCCAGGAAGGATCTCATCAATACTCTACTAGGAGGAAGCCAACCCTCTATTTTTGCTCTTAGGAGCAATGTCAGTCATGATGAATTAAGACGCAACAAAGGAGGAAAAGGTTCGTGCAATTTCACAAATCAAAATAGAGAGATGAATGCATAGAATGGTGAAGCGTACTAAATTTTTAAAGGAGAAGAACAAGCAGCCAGCCCTAAAAAGGCATCTTGAAAAGAGCGTGGATTCTGAGTCGTCAAGGTGTCGAAGGGTCGATTTACAATCGGACATGACATTCAGGAAACATGGTGAGATAATGATCTTCATCTCACTTTTTTTTCCCGAGAACTACCTGTAGCAGTACCCTAAAAGACGGAGGGACTATCTGTGTGTGGTAAAATTGGAACAATGACATGTGGCCGGATTTGAGTAAGCAACTTGAGCGTGTGAGCAACACGGCGGACTTTACTATTACAAAAGAATGCTCTCAGCCAAACCATGGCAAGGATGCCCCTCTCCCTCCCCCCCCCCCCCCCCCCCAAGGAATAAGGAAACTTCCACTCATTACCACCAGTGACGTGTCATAAAAAGACAAGCAAGAGACAGAAGTGTCATACTCAGAGATTTGGATGAGCTCCTGCAGGACAGATCCAGGAGAATACTAAGCCTCCCACTAACAAATCAAGATAGGTGGCGTTCTCACATAGGCGGTGATCCTTTAGGACGTTTCCACTAGGATTAGATTAGTTAAGGCCAAAATTGGTACACTATAAATAGCCACCTTTACTCACTTGTAAAGGGATCATCTCCCGCCTACTCACACCTTGTATCAATACAATTGTTTGGCCCCTAAAAGGAAAGGATGAGAATGTCATTCAATTTTATAAGGGTATTTTGGTATTCTAATTTTTAACTTTGTGGCTTCCCACTTATAGAATAAGTATGATATGATTATGATAATATAGATATAACATTGTTGATCAAACAAACATACATTTTATGTGATATGAATATCATATTTTATGCTCTCATTTAAGCTAATTAGAAATTAATTTGATCCATATTTTTTTCATCTACTTTTTGCATCTCAATTTATTATATTTCTGTTATGCACCGAACAAACAACACTTCTTTTTCTTTTTAATTTCTATCTACAAATTTGACATTTTGGGATTTTGAGTACTTGTTGGATATTTTCTTTCCGAGTTAGGAGGGATAATCCTATCTTCATTGTTCTCTTTTGCCTCACTGACTCATAAAAAATGGACGCCCAATGCAGAATTAATACCACGTTGGCATCTCTCTTTATTTCTTCAATCTTTTTTCGACATTGTGAGTATTGTCTTGTCTCTTTCGTTCTCCTCTTTTTGATCTTCCTTTTTTATTCCCTGCTAATGACACTCTTTGAGAATAAGATGACTTTATTCTAATTAATTAGTCTTTCTTTTTTACCATTTTCGTCCACATAAATGCCACCATGAATCACGTTGTTCTTTTCCTTTTTGAGTGAATAATAATAAGAATACAACTCAAAATCATGATAGTTATAAAATTATCAATAATCACACACGTATTAAAACAATATAAAGCTGCACACATATTTGAAAATTACTAGATACAAAACTTTGCACATTATGAAAAACTGGTGGACAATTTTTTAATTAGAATTAAACCCACACATCGACCTTACTGACAGAATCAAAATCTTAATGCCTCGAATAGGCCTGGGCGTCGAGCCGGGTCCAATCAAGCCGATGTCTATAAAATATTTAGCCAATAGTTTTCATAACACCCATAAAATATCTTAAGGAGTGATGTCGAAAAAAAATTAATTATATTAAATTAATTTAAGAAGTATGAAGTTATAAATAATTATGATAAATAATAATTATAAATTGATGTCTTACTTATAACTTTAAGGTTTATGGATGAATTTTAATTTTAAAATAATCATCACATGATCAAAGCGATTTGGCTCAATTGAACCGGAACTTTAACCAAACCAAGCTAAATACAAGTGAGCCAAATCGAGCCCCAAACCGGCTCGGTTTTATGCCCAGGCCTAGTGTCATGTGTTACAACTTAATCTGGAGCTGAGCGAATTCTCCGTAGAATCTGGGATCATGGTTTGCACTTAGCATGTTCTTTTCCCTTTAAGCTTCTGGCTTATCTTATAAATTTAGCTCAACTTTTTTTCCTGATTGCTATGGTATATATTTTTATTGTTGGGCACAATTGGTTGTTCATAATTTAAATTATTTCAAAGGATCAATTTCAGTTTTACAATTCATAAACTTAATTTTTCTTGCACTTACACACTTGCAATTCTCTTTGTTTTTCTATCTTATATTCTCACTCGATCATTCACTTGTTTCTTACTTGAGCGTCCATAAATTTTATCACACATCCTTTATTTAATTTGAGTACACATACATCTCAAATGAATTGCCTTTATTTACAGATGTTGATGGAAGGATCTAGTGAGTTATTTCTCAACTACTTCATCCTAGATTTTTTAGATTTTTCCTTCTTTGCCTTATCTGATAGTGTCTAATTTCAATTGCTGACTTTCTTGTAGGTTTTAAGGAAAAAAATAATCAGGATACTTGGCTAAAGAATTAAAAAAGGAAGAGTTTCAAACGGTTGCCCTCAAAAGGAAAAGATATCATGTACTCCTCAAGTATTAAATGCAGCATATCACACCAAAGGAAAGAGATATCAATCCTTGTACCAAGAAGTTACTGTGCAGCGTTTCAAGACCTTGGGTTTAGGTTATTTTAGGATCATTATTATAGTCCAACCTTATTCTTGAAAATAGGATATTCTCATCCCATTTCCAAGAATCAAATCTCTTGGGTTGCCATATTTTTTGAATCTTCCAAGCTGTTAGTATCCATTCCTTCTCTATTTAAAAGGATGGAAGATTAAGGAAGAGATATACACTTGTCTCAACCTTCTCTAGCTCTTTGTTCTGCTTTCATTAAGTATTGTATTCTCTAGTGGTTTACTGTGTATTCAAAAAGAGAGAAGAGAGACAAATAGTTGGTGAGGCTTTGTATCAAAAGTGAGAAAAGAAAAGAGTGTGAGTTATCGCCAAAAAGCTTAACTCAATCCTTGTAATTTTGATTTGCCAAAAAAAGCAAGTAGAATCCCTTACAACACAAGGGGACTGGAGTAAGCCCTATTAGAGGTCCTAACCTGTATAAAATATCTGGTTTCATATTTACTTATAGTAATTTTCATTACAACACTTTAATAGCTTTCTCAATACTATCTCATAAGTTGATTGACTATTAGAGCAAGTCGACTGAAAAACAGAAAAAAGAGTAATTTACCCCTTTTTACTACTTTCATTTGGTATTAGAGCGTGGACTTAACATATACTTGCCTAACATCAAAGTGAGAAAAGACCATGGCCCAAACTATTGTTGGAGCATTATTCTCAGAAGGTACATCTCAAACCAGACCTCCTTACTTCAATGGGAAACATTTCTCCCATTGGAAGATAAGGATGGAAACCTTCATCAAATCCTATGTCTGGAAGGCGTAGAGAGTTATCAAGCTTGGTAATCTTCCCCTTGTTCCTGCCAACAAAAATAGAAAGAAATCAGATGATGGCCAATCATCAACTGAAAAAATTCCAACTTTGGAGGACTACACTGATGAACAAATAGAAATCATTCAAATCAATTCAAAGGAAAAGAATGTGATATAAAATGCTATCAATGGTGAAGAATATGAAAAGATCTCTTATTGTGAAACTGCTATTGAAATGTGGGACAAACTGGAAGTTACTTATGAAGGAACTGAGAAGGTCAAGCAAACTCTTGTAAGTCTTCTAGTCTATGAATATGAATTCTTCAAGATGAAAGATGGAGAATACATTGAACAAATATTATCCATATTTGGAAAAATAATTGGTGAACTCAAAGCAGCAGAAAAGACTTATCCTGTAACAGATCAGATCACCAGAATTCTCAAAAGTTTGCCTCCTCAATGGCTTTTAAAAGTGGTGGCTCTTGAAAGCGTGAATTTAAATAAAATAACTTATGATGAAGTAAGAGAAGATCTTATTGCTTTTGAAAAAGCCCATTTGAATAAGAAGGATCAACTGCAAGATGAGAAGAAGAAGACTGTGGCTTTCAGAGCTACAAGTGGAGAGGAAGATGATGCCTTAGATGAAGATGAACTTGCTCTTATCACTAGGACAGTTGTTGACAATTACAGGAGATCCAAAAATTAAAGAAGAGGAAAATCAAATTACTCAAAAAGAAAGCAAATTGTTGAATATATCAGGAATGAAGGTAAGTGCTATAATTGTGGTAAATATGGTCACATTACTTATGATTGTCTAGAAGCTAGAAGAGGACCTTTCAAAGGAGGTCAAAAGGCTTTCAACAGTTGGGGGTGATGAAGATCATACTGAAAATGAAAATGACAACATTGGAGATGTCTTCTTCATGGCTATTGGAGAATCCAGTCAGGTAAACTCTTGCAATGAATGCTTAAATTTACAAAATTTGTTAGATCGTGCCATAGCTAATTTAAATAAAGCCCATGATGAGAAAAGAGCTTTATTAATGGAAAGAAGAGACTGGGAAATTAAATTTGAAGTGTGTGAAATTGAAAAAGATTTTTTACAAGAAGAAATTAATGAATTAAAAATTAAAATAAACATTTTTGAAAAATCTTCTAGTCATAGTATTGTTAGATCCAATCAGCCGATTAACTCTTTTAAGTTAGCTTACAAAAATTCTGATAGTGGCAGATCCACCTATGATAATAGATATTATAGATATAAAGGGTTTCAACGGTCAACTAGCTCTAGTAAGTCGACCAAGGAAACCAGTCACAGTCATAATACATATCATAATTGCTCAACCACTAAAAAATACTCTCATCTTTCTTGTTATCACTGTGGTAAACCAGGTTATAAATATTACAATTGTAGATTTCATTCAAACAATCCTGGTAAATGGATTTGGAGAACCAAAATTAAGTCTACAAATCCAATTACTAACTCCAGAGGACCCAAGAATACTTAGGGTACCCAAAAATAAGTGATATCTCTGTCTTGCAGGAACACAACTCAAAGCCTAAAGGGAAATGGTATCTTGATAGTGCATGTTCAAATCACATGACGGGGAACAAAAGCTTATTTAAATTTATTACTGATTATGATAGATGATACATTAGCTTTGGAGACAATTCCAAAGGTAGAGTAATAGGTATTGGTACAATTTATTTTAATGAATCATGTGATATCATTAATGTTTATATTATCGAAAGCTCAAAGTACAACCCATGACATGTGAACATTTCTTACCCCTCAAATTCTGGCGGAAGCTGTAAGTACTGCTTGTCATATCTTGAACAGGTGCCTAATCAGACCAATCTTAAAGAAAACTTCATATAAACTATGGAATAATAAGAAACCCAATATTGGGTATTTCCATTCTTTCTGATGCAAATGCTTTGTTCATAATAATGGTAAGGACAACATTGGTAAGTTTGATCCTTGAAGTGATGAAGGTATATTTATGGGGTACTCTAATTCTTCTAGATCTTATAGAGTTTTTCATAAATGAACTCTTTGCATTGAAGAATCTATTCATGTTATTTTTGATGATTCTAATCATATTATTAAGAATATTAGCAATATAGATGATGAGGATGAACAGGGAAAAGCTTCTAAAACTACTTCCATTGAATTTGACTCTTCTGCAAAGTCGACTATTATAGAAGCTAATTAGTCAACTACTGCTGAAAGTGATCAATTTGTAATATAAACTATTCCAAATGAATGGAGAAGTTAACCTAAGTATACAAGAAAGTTCATAATTGGAGATCCCAAGGAAGGAAAGAAAATAAGAGCTTCCAGCAAAATATTGGCAAATGTAGCACTTATAACTCAACTTGAACAATAGAAAGTCAATGAAGCATTAGAATATGAAAGTTGGGTCAAAGCAATAGAAGAGGAACTTTAGCAATTTGACAAAAACAATGTGTGGACTATGGTTCCAAAACCTGAGAACACCTCAATCATTGGGACAAAATGGGTATTCAAAAACAAAATGGATGAATCAGGAAAGGTAGTTCAAAATAAAGCTCATTTAGTCGCTCAAGGCTACTCGCAACAAGAGGGAGTCGACTATGATAAAACTTTTACATCGGTGGCAAGGTTAGAATTTATTTGAATCTTACTTGCTTATGTTTCTTACAAAGGTTTCAAATTATTTCAAATGGATGTCAAAAGTGATTTTCTAAATGGTTTTATTGATGAACAAGTGTTTGTAAAACAAAAAACCCAGGTTTTGAAAACCCCAAATTTCCTTATTATGTGTTTAAACTATCAAAAGCTCTTTGTAGTCTAAAACAAACTCCTATTGCTTGGTATGATGTAACACCCCGTACCTACTAAACCCTATGTGACAATGTTGAACAATGTTTACTCGAGTGTTGAGAGTAAACAATGTGTACTTTGTAAGGTTATTGATGAGATAATTGATATTGGGCCTAGTATATGGGAGTAGACCTTTGTAGGAGGTGAAATGCCCGTATGTTGTCGAACCTATACGACTACGTGTACACTTAATGGAATTAATTAAACATGGGAGTTTTGAGGAATTATACATTAATTTGATGGGCCAAAATTAATCTAGAACTATTGGGCTCAATGAAAGCCTAAAGAGATGTGCAAGACACGGCCCAAAAGGGGTATTTGACCCATTCTTGACCATTCTTGTGAGACCAAGTTGTTCTATCATGATTGGACCAAGTGCTTGGCCTAAAATAACCATGAGGGGCTATATAAAGAAAGTAAAATCATATTTTAATTCATTTTGGACACCCATGCCTTTTCTAGAATTCTCTACAACATTTTTCTCTCAACTCAAACCCTAAGCCTTCATCCTTTTGGCCAAGATCATCAGTTGGTGAGTAGTGGTAAGTGTTTATTATTATGGTTTAATATATTTTATGCATGGAATATGATTTATATCATGTTGGTTGTGTTGGTGAAGTGTGAGAAGGTCGCTATGTGTAAAACAATTTGTGTTTGCTAAATCAGAGGATGGTTTTGCCTTGTAAACTTGAACATAGACTTGTGGTCTTGAAGGAAGTGAACATGATTGATTTAATATTGAAATGTGAGATGTGATTATATTACTTCCTTGTTTTGTCATGGTGTATAATGTTTGGAATTTCTATTGTGAAATTGGTTATGGTTTTGGTGACATATTGACCGTAAAGTGTCGTTTTGGTGACGTTATTGAGTGTTGTGAGACCATGGCTGATTTTGGGTATTCAAGATGATCAAAAATATGTCAAAATAAGTTTGGTTATTATCATGTACCATTCATTGCATAAATAGACCCCAAAAAGACCATTTCGAACCAAAATGGGCATCCGCCCCCGCAGACGGAGGCACCTGCGGGCGCAGATGCCAACGAAGATGCCCATGGCTGCTGCCAAAGGGAATCTGCGGGCACAGGTAAGCCACCTGCGGGCGCAGGTGGCAACGCAGGTCAGCCCCAGGTTCCGGTGGCACCTGCGGGCGCAGATGCCAACGAAGATGCCCCTGGCTGCTGCCAAAGGGAATCTGCGGGCGCAGGTGGCAACGCAGGTCAGCCCCAAGTTCCGATTTTGTGTTTTTTTTTATCTAGTTGATCCCCGAAGACCCCTATACCCTTTATAGATATAATTAGCAACTTGTGATATCGTTTTAATGACTTTAAAGTGTCGTATGAAGGCATGTTGGACTATGGTAAGTATGTATTGTTTTTCATATGTTGTTATGAGGCACATTGACATAAGGAAATGTGACAGAATGATAATGAGAAAGCATAAAGGGTAAGTGTGGTGTGAAATGCTATTGTTGTATGAAAACTTGGTCAATGTGTGGAGTGTTATGGTGTTGTTGATATGAGAATGCAGTGGATTATATTGTAAGGAGTGACATTACTTTATACGACAGTCATATAGATTATGGTCGTTTTGTATGCTTGTATAGTAACTCTTTCTTACACATAACTTGCATTATGTTCAGCTGTATTGGTGTACCTAACTAGTAGAAACTACGCTAACTCGGTAAGCTTGTCAACTATTACCTATATGGAATCAACCTTCGCAGTGTACGAGGCAACCCTGTGGTTAAATCCATGTCATTCATGTTCTATTTCCAAACTGGAAGGGTAATACATTGCATAAAACATATAGATTTCTAATGCCATACTGTTAATCAGTGACTGCTTGGACATTGAGCTACAAGTTCTACAATGTGCTTTTCAGGTAACCTTAGCAAGACATCTCTGCTAAACCTTGGTATATTTTGGTTGCTTGGGAATGAATAAAATTCCGTGAATAATGTTCTTCTGTCATAATTCATTTCCTTAACTCGTCTATACCCAATATACACAATCTACATTGGCGTTAAAGTACTCCCCCTTATGTTTGCTCAAATACCTTCATCGAACTTTGCTGTACATTCTTTTTCAATTGAATTAAAAATATGATTTACATATTGTTTTTCTTTTATCTCAGATACCAATGACAATTCTGCCATATTTGACACTATAATTCTTTCACTTGAAGTTTTATACAAGTAGTGGTGTCACACTCGTCAAGTAAATATCACGACTACTAACTTAAAATCATGTGTGGGATAATTACCTCATGTGGCCGCAATTGTCTTAAGGAATATGCTCTCACACCGTCGTGCTACATCAATACACAGCTTAAACCAACTTCTAAACCATCACAATATACTACATACTCTTCTGTGTCTGCGGGAAGTACTAATTCAGATGTAGAAGGTAGTTTATCGTTCGGCTCTTGGAAACCTTTCCCATATGCATTGTTCTGCTGATACTCGATTATTTTGTGTGTTATTAAGGGTGCCAACATGGAAGGAAGCCTTTATAGCAAAAAAATTTTCTATAATAACCAGTCAAGCCAAGGAAGTTACGAATTTTCGTAGGCATCGTAGGCCTTGGCCCTTTCTTCACAGCTTAAATCTTTTGTGTATCAACACTTATTCCTTCACTCTATTCAACGTGACCCATGAACAATATGAATCATAACCAATCTCACATTTATAGAACTTTGTATATATTTTATAGTCACGAAGAATCCATAACACCTGTTACAAGTGATTAACATGGCTCTCTTATGTTCCGGAATTTCATCTCTGTACATGATCTGGAACACCTAACAATGACTCTAACACCCTATTCATTAAACCCATAAAAACTACAGGTGCATTTGCTAGCCCAATTGACATACTAAGAATTCGTAATAACCATACCGCGTTCGTAATGCTGTCTTGGGTATATCATCATCATTCATCTCATCATTACATCACTCATTTCATCATTCACTCATTCATTCATTTCATCATTCATTCATTTTTTTTTTGTCAGATATCAACTTTGGGGAGGGAGTATTTATGCTTAATCATTACCTTATTCAGTTACCGATAGTCGACACACATTCTCAACGTACTATTTTTCTTTCGTACAATTAACACTGATGTCCCCCAAGGGAATGTACTAGGGCTTATGAATCTCGTGTTCATAATATCGTTGGAACTTTCTCTTCTTTTTTTTTTTGAAAGAATTCCCCTAGCTCTGTCGGGGCCATTCTATACGAAGGAATATAGATAGGCTAATTGTCTGGCATCACATCAGTACGAAACTCTACCATGTCCTATTCAATAAGGTCAACTAATGTATCATGATCATCAACATTCTCTATACAGTTATGATATGCTCTGTTAGATACAATTGCTTTACCAACTGGTACATAAACTTCGAATGGCGTAACTACTAATTCTGGCATCCTTTCTATTTCAATAAATTTTTTTTTCACAAGCAATGGAATAACATAAGGTAATGTTGAATACGGGTCAATAAATGCATATGACTTATGTAAAAAATATGAATGTTATACCTGTGTCTACATTAGGAGAAGCCTTCGAATTCTGTTGGTCCACGAAGGCATAGGTACGGTCTTATGTTCTGCCATAATTGGCTGCTCCTTCTCTACAATACCATTTACAGCATTGCCATACCAAAAATACTCCAATCATTCCATACATTGACCACAACATCATCTACCAATAGTATTTCACAACAAAGTTTCTCCTTTATACTTTCTCATGAGCACCATATCACAATTAATCCATCAAGTCACCTTAATACACCTCATATCACATATCGGCCAAAATCCCATAAATTTCATGTATGGAAAAATGACAAGTTTAGAAACATAATCATACCATACATATTAATATTTCAACCATACCATGCACTTTCATCAAAACCACAAGTCACCTTTCAAGTTTAATTCATAAAGATGACACATCTTTTAACAAAAACCAAAAGTGCCATGTCCAACACTTCCAAGAATAACCAACATGATATACATAATCTATCATGCTTATAATATGTTAAGTACAATAATAATCACTTACCCAAGCTTGGAAGATGATGATCTTGTCCAAAGAGTGACTTAGGGTTTGAAGAGCCAAGAGAGGTTTTCTTGGAATTGTCTAGAAAAAGATAGAAAAGCATATGTGTTTGTAATGAATAACAAATCAGATTTTTGTCCCTTTATATAAGCCCTTAATTCCATCCTTAGCCACTCTTATATCATTTAATGCTATATCTAGAAGGTCAAGGGAAGAATGGGTCATTTGACCCATTTTGGCCCATGTCTTCTTTTTCATTTTGGGCCTTTTATTGAGCCCAATTCACTTAACCCAATAAAATCAATAATTTCTCGTGTTTAAATCATTTCATACATGTTACGACGATATTCCCACTCACAAAATTTATATTTGTAGCCTCAATCCCAAAAGCAAGCGATTCTAGCCACGTATGACTTATTTTGAATAAAAGGGTAAAACCGTCATTTGAATCATCCACGAATATTATTATCAAAATGGAATGCAAATATAATACTTCAATTATTCCATGTATATGCTCATGGTTGTAGAAGAAATGTGGTAAAAATCGGCCCGGTACGTCCCCGGGCACCCTTGGGACTTAGAAAAATTTCCAACATTTGAAGGGTGCACAAAAGCATCCTGGAACGCCCTTGGGCATGCTAACTTGCTTCCTGTGGGCTAAAAACATTAGCCCAGAGCGGCCTGGCACGCCCCACCCCCCTTTTTTTTTTAAATTTCGTTTCTTTGACTTTTCTTCGCGGATTTGGTTAGATACTTCAAGTTCCATTCTTTAACTTACTTATTACCTTTAATATACTTTGTTTGGAGGTCCTCCAAGCCTCGTTTTTAACCCCACAAATGCTCCACGTAGTCACAAAACACCTCCTATGCAAGTCTAGTCACATTGTCTAGTACGATATCAATTGTTTCATCCAAAACCCATGCAACACACGTACTTAGTGCTTGAGAAGATAAGGTTTATAACTACGTCCTAGGTCACCAATCCATCAAATGAGGGTTGGGGATGTACGGGGTGTTACAGTGAAAATTGCAGATGGTGTTTATCGCTCAAAATATATAGAGGAAGAAGTTGATTATGATAACCCAAACCATTTTTATGGTGAAATAGAGAGTAGAACCTTAGCTTAACCTTTCCTTAGGTTAGTTTTGTGAAATTGTATGCTAGCCTAGTTTTAGATGAATTTTGAATATGGAGTGGTAAAGTAAAATCGGGTAGTTATTGGTGATGTGAATGATGGAATTTGTGAAAAAAGTGGAAGGGGTGAAGAAATAAAGAGAGGTTAAAGCAGAGGAAAAGAAGGCCCGAGAATTGGGTCATTTTAGTTGTTCTTATTAGAGGGGTTGTGGTTTACATAATTACTCTTCTGGGTTGTTTTATTTAGTTATGTTTGTGTTTGTTGGGGGCCCATCAGGGGTTAGTTATCAACCTTCCAGATAGATAGTTATACACCTTCAACATCTTCAGTCCAGTGACCCACTTTAGACTTTAGATGCTATGAGTGCAAATGAGTAGGTCACATTCAGAAGTTTTGTCCTAACTTCTTATCCCCTGGTCAGTTGAATCAACAACCAACTTCCAATGCTTTAGTTCCAGCAGGTCGTGGTGGGATAGGATATGGTAGAGTTTATCCACATAGTGGATGTGGTGGTCATACTACGGGTAGGTGCGGCTACCAAGCCAACCGTGGTGATGGATAAGTTGGTCCAAGTGGCGCACAGATTGGTAGAGGTGGTGGATAGGTTAGTAATAAGGCTCATCTGTATGATATTTTGGGTCGTCCTGAAGCTGAAGCTTCTAATATTGTGAGAACAGGTACCATTCTTATCTGTGATCATATGGCCTCTGTGTAATTTGATCCATGGTCTACTTTCTTTTATGTGGCTGTGAAATTTGCTTTGGGCTGGGACTTAATATGTGGATTACATGATGCACCCATGTTTGTATCTATACCGGTTGTGGCTTCTGTATGTGTTGATCAAATTTATTAGGCTTGCCCTGTAGTGTTTATGGGGTATAAAACTTTGGCAGACTTAGTGATTTTAGATATGGAAGTGTTTGACATTATTTTAGGATGAGCTAGTTGTCTCTCTATCATGCCATTATTGATTATTATGCTAAGAATTTCATTGTAGCTATGCCTGGGATGGAGAGGTTAGAGTGGGAAGGTACTTATAAGCCTGCCTCTTTGAGAATTGTGTCTACTATTTATGCCCAAAAGCTAGTTGAAATGGCGTATCGGGAGTTTCTAGCTCATATTTGGGATGATAGTTTGGCAGTCCCTTGTATTGCTTTAGTTTCAATAATGTGTGAATTCATAGAGGTATTTCTTGATGATCTTCCAGATATGCCACCTGACCGTGATTTTGACTTTTGTATAGACTTAGAGGCGGGCACTCGGCCTTATCTATCCCTTCCTATAGGATGGAATAAGCAGAGTTAAGAGAATTGAAATCTCAGTTGTAAAAGTTGTTAGAAAAGGGTTTTATTCGACCTAGTACTTCTCCCTGGGGTTCTCCTGTGCTTTTTGTGAAAAAGAAGGATGGTTGTATGCAAATGTGCATAAACTAATGACAGTTGAACAAAGTGACAATTCGTAATAAGTATCCCTTGCCTAGGATAGATGACTTGTTTGACTAGTTGCAGGATGTTGCAGTGTTCTCAAAGATTAATTTAAGGTCGGGTTATCATCAGCTTAAGATTCAGGTAGAGGACATCCCAAAGACTACCCTCTAAACTCGTTATGGCCATTACCAGTTCTTGGTTATGTCTTTTGGGTTAACCAATGCCCCAGTCACTTTTACGAGTTTGATGAATGTATTCAAGCCTTATTTGGATTCGTTTGTTATTATTTTCATTGATGATATATTGGTTTACTGTAAGATTAAGGTGGAGCATGAAACTCACTTGCGTATAGTGTTGGGGTTGCTTAAGAAGAAGAACTTTATGCTAAATATTCAAAGTGTGAATTCTGATTGTCTTCAGTGTCTTTCTTGGGGCATATGGTGTCTAAGGAAGGGGTTATGGTAGACCTACAAAAGATTGAATTTGGTAAGAATTGGTCCAAACCAACAAATGTGATAGAGGTTCATAGTTTCATGGAGCTGGCTAACTATTATCGTCGGTTTGTTAAAGGGTTCACATCCATTTCTTCACATATGACCTATCTGACTTAGAAGGAGGTACCTTTTGTATGGAATGATAAATGTTAGGAGAGCTTTCAAAAGGTCAATACCTTGCTAACTTTTGCTCCCATTCTTACCTTGCTAATAGAAGGTAAGGATTTCATTATGTCTTGTGATGTTTCACGGTCTAGTTTGGGTGTTGTTTTGATGTAGGACAAGAATATAATTGCTTATGCTTTGAGGCAGCTAACACTATATGAGAAGAACTACCTCATCCATGATCTGGAGTTGGCAGTAATGGTGTTTTCTCATAAGATATGGAGACATTACCTTTACGGGTGAAGTGTCAGGTGTTCACAGACTACCGTAGTTTGCAATATGTCTTTACTCAGCAATACTTGAATTTGAGGCAGCGAAAAGGGATAGAGTTGCTCAAATATTATGATATTTTGATTCTGTATCATCCAGGTAAGGTCAATGTGGCATATACATTGAGTCAGAAGCCTGTGAGCATGAGAAGTTTGGCATGGTTGGAGATGTCGAGACGTCTATTGGCTAGAGAGGTACAAACTCTTGCTAATAGTTTTTTAAGGTTGCAGGTGACCAACAAGGGAAGATTTTTAGCCAATGTTAAATCTAAGTACACCTTCCTTGAGTAGATTAAATAAAAACAGTTTGAGGATTAGAAACTGAACAAAATTTAGGAGAAAGTGTAACAAGGTGAGGCCAAGGAGGCCATTCTTGATGCAGAAGGAGTGTTGAGGATCTGAGGATGAGTATGTGTTCCTCGTGTGGGAAATTTTATTTCTACTATCCTTGTAGAGGCTCATAGTTCTATGTAATATATACATTTGGGTGCTACCAAAATGTATAGAGACTTAAGGCAATACTATTGGTAGCGCAGGATAAAATGAGGCATTATCAATTTTGTGACTAAGTGTAAAAACTGACAACAGGTTAAATTTAAGCATAAAAAATCCAGTGGAATGGAAGTGGAAAAGAATAAATATGGATTTTGTTGTTGGTCTTCCTAAGACCTTAGGGAAATATGACTCCATTTGGGTAATTATTGATTGATTGACCAAGTCTGCATATTTTATTTTGGTGCCAGTGGAGTATAATGCAGCCAAGTTGGCTATGATTTACATGAAAGATAATGTTAGACTTCATGGGGTACCTGTCTCCATAGTGTTCGATATAGGTACACAATTTACCTCCAATTTTTTAGAGAAGTTTCACGAAGAGTAGGGCACTAGGTTGGACCTAAGTATAGCGTTCCATCCGTAGAATGATGGGTAGTCAGAATAAACGATCTATGTACTAAAGGATATACTTCAGGAAAGTGTGATGAATTTTGGTGGTTATTGGGACAAATTCTTTCCCTTGTGTAAATTTTCATATAATAACAGCTACCACACAAGCATTGACATGGCTCCTTTTGAAACTTAGAATGGGAGAAGGCGTAGATCGCCAATTGGGTGGTTTGATGCCTTTGAGGTGAGATCTTGTGGCACTGGTATGTTGAAGGTGTCAATGGAGGAAGTAAGGTTTATCCAAGAGAAGTTGGTGGCAGCTCAGAATAGACAAAAAAAGTATGCAGAAAACAAAGTAAGGGACATTTATTTTGAGAAGGGAGAACGAGTTTTGCTTAAAGTGTCACCTATGAAGGATGTAATGCGGTTTGGGAAGAAACGCAGGTTAAGTCGGCGGTACATCCGACCATTTGAGATATTGAATAGAGTAGGGTCAATGGCTTATAGTTTGTCTCTACCTCCTAGTTTATAGAGGGTTCATCCAGCATTCCATGTCTTAATGCTCAAGAAGTATTACGAAGATGGGGATTATATCATCCATTAGGATTCAGAGTTGTTTTATAAGGAACTCTTTTATGAAGAAGAGTCGATTGCTATTCTAGATAAGGATGTGAGGAAGTTGAGTACTAAGGTGATCCCATCCATGATGGTCTAATAGAGGAACCATCCTATTGAGGAGGCCACGTGGGAAACTGAGGCAGATATACGCAAGTGTTATCCTCACTTATTCGTCAAGTCAGTTAATTTATTACATATTTTGTTTATTCTTTCTTGCTAATTATTGTTCGGGGATGAATGAGTATTTAATTGGTATCTAATACAATGACCGAAATCATCATTATGCTAAAATAGAGAGTAAAACCTCAACTTAACCTTCCTTAGGCCAATTTTGTGAAATTCAGGGCTAGCCTAGTTTTAGGTGAATTTTGAATGTGAATTGGTCTAGGAAAATTTGGTAGTTATTAGTGGGTTTGAGTCAATAATGTGTTAGATGACGAGTTTAGAAAGTCGTAGAAACTTCTGATGCGTAAAATGGGATAGTAGAACTCCAGTTATAGCTTTTACCATGAAAGGGTAAGTTCGTGATGTCGAAATTCAAGAAGTATGTTGTGAAATTGATAGAGCTGGGAATGAATATCGAGCTACTTCCTAAGCATTACTGCACTGACAGATTCATCACTGCAGTGATAGAAGTATCATTACAGCGACAGAAGTGTCTTCGCAGTGACAGAAGTATCGCCATAGTGATGGGTCCATTTAGCTTGAGCATTGCCGCAACAAAAGAAAGTTAAAAATAAAAAGTTGCATTTTTCATTCCCATTATTTCAATTTTCATTTAAAGGTTGAGAGAGGATGATTTTCACCATACATAGGGGTTTTCCATCTTTGAGGTTTTTAGATAAAATCAGGCATGAGGCCCGTTTATTAAAATAAAAAATCATTTCAAAACAAACAGGCCCAAAATTAGCCTGGCCCAACAATGAAACCAGTTCTCAGTTATTACAAACAACAACCACATATCAAATTAGAAAAGTCAAAAAGTCGTGAAGCTTCTAGTCTTCTCCTATCCCCTTCTTTGATCTACAAGGTTAATGTGTTGTTCTTGCTCCCTTGGTGTTGAATCATACTCCATATATGTAGCTGCACCTTTGTTTATGGGCTCGGCATAACTCTTTTTCGATTCAAGCAGAGATAAGTTGATTGTCTCCCTAATATATTGTCATCTTGTTCCTTTTACTCAGATCAATAGAATAAACTTCAAAAGAATTTGATACCACCATTAGATCTGAGAAATTAGAAATTAATAGCACTAATTTTTTAGACTTGTAACTACTCCCTTTGATTCTTAGAATTGCAAGGATCATAACCATGGATGAAAATTGGGATTTAACCCTAGGTTTATGAATTGATGGGGAATGATTTAAATTCTGTTGTTTTGATCCCAAGTTATTAGAATACACTTCCTAGTGTAGAATTCTTATTTATAATCATGAAATACGGAGAATTCAAAGATATTAACGGATAGAAAATCCTAGAATGATAAACTAGGTTAAGTTCAAAGGTTGGAATTGATGGGTTTGTGTTTATAATGCCTAAAAGTGGGGAATGTTGTATTGATTTGTGCTTATTTATTGTTTATAGACCAAGAATGAATGACAATTTAAAGGAAAGGAAAGGACTTGACCAATTAGTTCTTTTGGACAAGGATACAAGGTAGGTTATGGTTAAAATATAGGTATAGACTTGATTTGACTCTATGCTTATATTTGAGTTGAATGTTTGTGAATAGCCTTTGGGCATGCTTGTAATTTTTGATTTTCATCATGCATTGATCATTGTGTTGAGATTATTCAGTGAGATGATATTTGTATCAGGTTTTACGCCGACACAGGTTGATATTTGGATCAAGTATCACAAAGATACTACTATTTGGATTAGGTGTCACGTCGACACTGATATTTGGATTAGGTACCACACTGGTACTGGTGCATGTACTGAGGTCATCCCTTGCAGGTCATACGTGTAACACCCCGTACATTACCGAACCTAACTTGATTGATTTGTGAACTAGGGTGTAGTTATAAACCTTAGCTACGGGAGTGCTAAGTATGTATTTTGCATTGGTTTTGGATGAGACAATTGATATTGTACTAGTCAATGTGTTTAGACTCTTGTATGAGGAGTTGAAAACTTTTTTGAACATTTCAGGAGCGATAAATGAAGCTTTAATGACTCCTAAATAAAGGTTCTTAAAGGCAAGAGGCAAGCTAAAGATTAGAACTTGAATTATCTAACCAAATTCGCAACGAAAAGTCGAAGAAAGGAATTTTCTAAAAATATTTGGGCCAGGCGCGCCCAGGGGCGTGCCAGGACACTCTGGGCTGAAATTTTCAGCCCAGAGGCATCAAGGGGGCGCGCCAGGCAGTGTTCCAGGCCGCCCCTGCACACCCTTCAAATGTTGGAAATTTTTCTAAGTCCAAGGGGCGCCGGGGTGCTTTTTGCCAAATTTTTTCCCCAACCACGAGCCTATAAATGTGATTCTTGGGTTATTATATAAGTGTTCCATCTTGGTAAGACTACACTGGGACAGAGTTAGCATCCAAATTACGTTTTTACCCTTCTATGTTCAATTAAGCCATAAGTGGCTAGAATGTCTTATTTGGAGATTGAGGCAACAAATATGAGTCTCGTGAGTTGAATATTGTCGTGACACTTATGGAATTATTTAAACATGAGAAATATGAGGGATTACACATTGAATTTGGTGGGCTAAATTAATATGTGTTAATGGGCTCAAAGGAAGGCCCAAAATGAATTAAAAGGCGTGGCCCAATGGGTCAAAAGACCCATTCTTCCATTGACTAAGTAAACACACATGTAATATTGTATAAGAATGAATACAAGGCCTATATAAAGGGGGAAAAAATCAGATTTTATTCATGAGAAGGCACATGTATTTCTAGACTTTTCCAAGAAACCAAAAAGAGATATTTTCTCTCAAATTCTCAAACCCTAAGTCATCTTCTTGGGCAAGATCATCATTCTACAAGCTTGGGTTAGTGTTTATTATTATGTTTTACTATATTATGTACATGAGAGAGTATGTATATCATGGTGGTTATGTTGGCAAGGTGTTTAATAGTGCACTTTGGCTTTTTGCTAAAAGATGTGTATTCTTGTGAATTAAACTTGAAAAAGGACTTGATGTTTTGATGAAAGTGAATGGTATGGATGATATCTCAACATGTATGGTGCGGTTATGTCCATACCTTGTTATTTTTCTATATGAGTAAATTGAAGAATTTTTGTTATAAAATGTATTGGAGTAACTTGATGGGTTCATTGCGATGTGATGTTAATGAGAACATGTAAAGGAGGAAATTGGTGTGAAAAGCTATTGGTTTGTGATATCTTGGTCAATGTATAGAATATTATGGTATTGTTGGTATGATAAGTCCATGAATGGTATTGTAAAGGGTGAAATAATGTTATAGGGCAATCATATAACTCGTGGTCGTCTTATACACTTGGAATGTAGCTTGTGGTTAATGTTGATTTCGCTATGTACTTGTGATGTAGAGTGAAACGTAAGGAAGGAGCGAAATTATTGTACTCACATATTGGATTGTGTATTTATATTGGAAAGATAAGGTATGTAAGGTTACTCTTTCCGTATCTTTCTGTAGCACATATTAGTCACATTGACATTGTACCTATCCTATTCCGAAATGTTCAAAGGTATCCCATTTTTGGTTATTAACTATTGTTACTCACATGTTCCTTATTCCTACATCAATTGTGTTTCACATGACTCATGTTCTTTGGTTAACGTTCCAAGTTCCAAAAATGTTACAATCATCAAAAGTATCAATCTCTCATAAGTGAATATATTAATCTCTCATGAGTGAGCGTATCAATCTCATGAAAGTAAGGAATGAAGTAATGTATATACGTGTTCCCAATGATGTTCCAATCTCCAATGTATCACTCTCATAACAAAAGTAAAGGGAAGAAGCAATGCAAAGAAGTAATGCTTACATGGTTACTTTATGTTTCATTAAGTATGTATCGCAAATCAAGGGGCCTAACCTAGGATGGAACAATCCCAATATTATGTTATATTGTGTATACTATATATTATATTATAGCCCGCACCAAGTGTGGATGACAGTTATTATATTATAGCCCACCAAGTATGGATGGCGGTTATTATATTATAGCCCACCAAAAGTGGATGACGGTTATTATATTATAGCCCACCAAGTGTGGATGACTGTTATTATATTATGGCCCACTAATAAGTGGATGATTGATAATAAAGATAAACGTAAAGCCAAAGAAAATATGTCGTAATTGAAAATATGGAGGAATGTTATTTCATGGATGAAAATATGAATGAATGAACAAGCAATGAAAGTAATGAAAAAAATGAAAGTTATGAACATGGTTCCACACATGCAAAATGGTGATTGATCCATAATGTTTATTCTCTTGTATTGATCCCATTTGAGATCCTATGTTGCATACAGTTTCTTATAGCCTTGCATACTCAGTACATTCTTCGTACTGACCCCCTTGGGGGTTTACTTTACTTGTTGCAGGCACAGGTGCTAGTAGAGCTCCTCAGTAGGTTGGGAACCATTTGCAGATCTTTGGTGAGCTCCAGTTGGTTCGGGGCTTTCTGAGTCACAGTTGTACATATGTTTTGTTGTTGTACATGTTGTATAAAGCGGGGACTTGTCCCGACTTTAGGTTGGTTATGTATATGTATCTGTAGAGGCTTTGTAGAAGGATGTGGGAAGACGAGTGTAAGAGATGAATGTCCATTTTGACTTGATGGCCCTAACGGCCAAGTTTCGTATAAATATATATAGCATATGTTCCCATGACTTCCACATAGTTGCATGAGGTATAATGAGGTTCATACGAAGACATGCATATGAATGTTCACGAGCAAAGATAGTTTCTCTCAGGCCATAACGGCTACGTGTGCCAGTCCACCTCGTTGGAACTCGGGGCGTGACAAAAGTGGTATCAGAGCAGGTCGTCCTAAGAGTGTCTACAAAGCCGTGTATGAGTAGAGTCTTGCTTATGGATATGCTGCGCCACATTTATAAGTAGGAGGCTACAGGACATTTAGGATTTGTTTCTTTTCTTTATTTCTAGATCGTGCAATAGAGCCATTATCGTAGGTGGAATTATATCTGACCATTGAAACTGGTTTTCTTTGTTATAGTAAAATGCCGGTTATAAGACAAGATAAGAGAAAAGGTAAGCAGGTAGATACGCTTGCCGGAGAAGGGATGAGTAGATCACCACCTGACCAAGCTAGTTAAGGTGGGGCTGACACTGAAACTACATCGAGAGTTTCCCCTACTTTTCCATCTCCAGAAGAGCTGAGTGGGAGAGAAGAACCTGTTAATGATACTGAGCAGAATCTAAGAAATGCAGTACAAATGTTAACTCATATAGTTACTGGTATAGTTGATGTATCGAATCAAAGGCAAGTAGGTCCAATGACAAGTAGTGATGGTGCGGATAGGGCAGCTAGTCGGAGGACACAGGATTTTCTAAAATTAGACCCTCCCACGTTCACCGGATCAGATCTGAATAAAAACCCACAGGACTTCGTAGACCAAATTCAAAGGGCTCTAGATGTTATGCATGTGACTGGTATAGAAACAGTGGAGCTTGCAGCATATAGACTAAAAGGCGAGGCTATATTATGGTACAAAGATTGGAAACGATCTAGGGGTATCGGTGTACTTCCATCTAGTTGGGAGGAATTCAAAATGACATTTCTTGATCATTACCGCCAAAATGAGATCTGAGAGGCTCGTGCGGACCAGTTTTTAAATCTCTGTCAGGGAAATATAAGCGTCAGAGAATATAGTCTGCAGTTTAATTCTTTGGCTCGATATGCTCCAAATGTAGTAGCCACAATGGCCGACAGAGTCCATCGATATGTGAGCAGATTGGAGCCATATTTGGTGAGGGACTGTACTATTACTGTTTTAAACAAAGACATGGACATAGCCAAAATACAGGCCTTTGCACAAAAGATGGAAGATCAGAGGGAACGAAGGAGGGTACACGAAGTTGAAAGAGGGGCTTCAAAGAGGGCTAGATCTATGGGACAGTCTATGGTGTCCAAAGGAGAATATAGGCCTCAGATGTTTCCTAGACCGCCTAGACCATTATTTTCCTACCCTACAGTAGGTACTCTACCCTAATTTTGACGGTTTAGAGGCACTCAGGTTGGACAGAGTAGTGGAATACGGGGTTCACAGACAGCAGGATATTTTTGTCAGCTGTGCCAGCATTGCAGAAAGTTTTATTCAGGTGAATGCTGGTTTGGAACGAAAGTTTGTTTTTGGTGTGGCAAGTCAGGGCACATAATGAGAGAGTGCCCACTGAGGGCTACGAGTAGTATGACGCAACCTACGGGATCAGCCGTTGCATTATCATTGTCAGGTATACAACCTATTGGTCGTGGCAGAGGTGCTAGAGAAGCAGCCGATTCTGTTAGAATACAAGACCGTACCTATGCCTTCGCGGATCAACAAAATTTGGAGGGTTCTCCTAATGTAGACACAGGTACAACATTCATATTTTTACATAAGGCATATGTATTGCTTGACCCGTATTCGACATTACCATATGTTACTCCATTGATTGTGGAAAAAGAAAAAAAAAATTAACATAGAAAGGATGCCAGAATTACTAGTTACGCCATTGAATTCTATACACCAGTTGGTAAAGCAATTGTAGTTAACAAAGCATATCATAATTGTATAGCGAATGTTGGTGATCATGATACATTAGTTGACCTTATTGAATAGGTAGAGTTCGGTATTGATGTGACGCCAGACAGTCAGCCTATCTCTATCCCTCTGTATAGAATGGCTCTAGCAGAACTATGGTAATTAAAGAAGCAATTAAAAGACGTGACGAACAAGAGATTCATAAGACCTAGTACGTCCCCTTGGGGTGCACCAGTGTCAATTGTGCGAAAGAAAGACAGTACGTTGAGAATGTGTGTTGACTATTGGCAATTGAATAAGGTGACAATTAAGAACAAATATTCCCTCCCCAGAGTTGACGATTTGTTTGATCAGTTATGGGGTTAGAAAGAATGATGAAACGAATACATGAGTGAGATGAAAAAAATGAATGATGATGATATACCCAATACAGCATTACGAACGTGGTATGGTTAAGGCGAATTCTTAGTATGTCAATGGGGCTAGTGAATACACCTGTAGTTTTTATGGGCTTAATGAATAGGGCGATACAAGCCATTGTTAGATGTGTTTGAGACCACGTTTGGAAATGATATTCAAGATCACGAGAGAACCATGCTAATCACTTGAGACAAGTGTTACGGATTCTTCGTGACTGTAAACTATATGCAAGGTTGCTAGACATGATGTTTGGTTACAATCCATAGTGTTCTTGGGTTACATTGTATAGGAGGTGTATTGATGTAACACGGTAACGTAATAGCGTATGTCTAGAGACAATTGCGCCCACAGGAGAGCACTTATCCTACACATGATTTTGAGTTAGCAGTAATGATAATTGCTTTAAAGATATGGCGCCACTATTCGTATGGGGGTCAGGTTGATATATATACTGCTTACAAGAGTTTGTGATATATTAAAACATAAGGATCTAAACTAAAGATAGCAAAGGTGGATGTAAGTACGGCTTGTCATCCTCAAAGGGATGGACAAACAGAGCATATTATATGAACATTGGAAGATATGCCACGAGTTTGTACATTGGACTTTAAAGGTAGTTCGGATGAACATCTATCGTTTATTTAAATTGATTACAATAAAAGTATTGAAAGGCACAGTACGGTGCTTTAGGTGAAAGAAAATATAGATCATTAATTGGATGAGTTACAGCTGATGAAATTTGCTTTGCTCGGGTCAGATTTTGTTCATCAAACTATAGAGAAAGTGAAGGTGATACAACAGCATCGACAAATGGCCCAAAGTCGATATGAATCATATGTCGATATTAGAAGAAGGGAATTAAAATGTGCCATAGGTGATTAAGTATTTTTTACAGTGTCACAAATGAAGAAAAATAATGAGATTCGGAAAGAAAGGGAAATTGTCCAAAGATTTGGGCAAATTGCGTATCTATTAGCATTAGTCCAAGAACTCTTCACAGTTTATTCAGTATCTCATATGTGATGCTTCAAAAGTGTATAGGAGATTATCCCGTCTGCGCCCAGTGGAAATATACAAGTTACGGAAAATCTCACATGTGAAGAAGTACGGCTTACCATTCTAGCTCGATAAGCGAAAGTAATAAGAAATAAAGAAGTAGCTTCCGTAAAAACACAATTGGAGAAATTTGCACGTAGAAGAAGACACAAGGGAGACCAAAGAAATAATGAAATCTAAAGTACTCGTAATTGTTGTACACGGAAGAAAAAGTTCAAGATATGGAATTGGAGTCATAATATAAGATAATGTGAAGGATTCACTTCGGCTTAAGTTATTACGATGAGACAATGTTACTAACATTCGAGGACAAATGTTTCTAAGGGGGGAAGGATGTAACACCCCGTAAATTCCCGACCCTAACTTGATTGATTGGTGACCTAGGGTGTAGTTATAAACCTTAGCTTCGGGAGTGCTAAGTACGTATTTTGCATTGGTTTTGGATGAGACAATTGATATTGTACTAGTCAATGTGCTTAGACTCTTGTATGAGGAGTTGGAAACTTTTTGGAACATTTTAGGAGTGATAAATGAAGCCTGATTGACTCCTAAATAAAGGTTCTTAAAGTCAAGAGGCAAGCTAAAGATTAGAACTTGAAGTATCTAACCAAATCCGCAACAAAAAGTCGAAGAAAGGAATTTTGTAAAAAATTTTGGGCCAGGCGCGCCCAGGGGCATGCCAGGCCATTCTGGGCTGAAATTTTCAGCCCACAAGCAGAAAGGGGGTGTGCCAGGCTGCCCCTGCACACCCTTCAAATGTTGGAATTTTTTCTAAGTCCAAGGGGCACCCGGAGCCGTGCCGGGGTGCTTTTTGCCAAATATTTTCCCCAACCACAAGCCTATAAATGTGATTCTTGGGTTATTATATTAGTGTTCCATCTTGGTAAGACTACACTAGGACCGAGTTGGCATCTAAATTACATTTTTACCCTTCTATGTTCAATTAAGCCATAAGTGGCTAGAATGTCTTATTTGGAGATTGAGGCAACGAATATGAGTCTCGTGAGTTGAATATTGTCGTGAAACTTATGAAATTATTTAAACATGAGAAATATGAGGGATTACACATTGAATTTGGTGGGCTAAATTAATATGTGTTAATGGGCTCAAAGGAAGGCCCAAAATGAATTAAAAGACATGGCCCAATGGGTCAAAAGACCCATTTTTCCATTGACTAAGTAAACACACATGTAATATTGGATAAGAATGAATACAAGGCCTATATAAAGGGGGAAAATCAGATTTTATTCATGAGAAGGCACATGTATTTCTAGACTTTTCCAAGAAACCAAAAAGAGATATTTTCTCTCAAATTCTCAAACCCTAGGTCATCTTCTTGGGCAAGATCATCATTATACAAGCTTAGGTAAGTGTTTATTATTATGTTTTAATATATTATGTACATGAGAGAGTATGTATATCATGGTGGTTATGTTGGCAAGGTGTTTAATAGTGCACTTTGGCTTTTTGCTAAAAGATGTGTATTCTTGTTAATTAAACTTGAAAAAGGACTTGATGTTTTGATGAAAGTGAATGGTATGGATGATATCTCAACATGTGTGGTGCGGTTATGTCCATACCTTGTTATTTTTCTATATGAGTAAATTGTGGAATTTTGGTTATAAAATGTATTGGAGTAACTTGATGGGTTCATTGCGATGTGGTGTTAATGAGAACATGTAAAGAAGGAAATTGGTGTGAAAAGCTATTGGTTTGTGATGTCTTGGTCAATGTATAGAATATTATGGTATTGTTGGTATGATAAGTCCATGAATGGTATTGTAAAGGGTGAAATAATGTTATAGGGCAATCATGCAACTCTTTGTCGTCTTATACACTTGGAATGTAGTTTGTGGTTAATGTTGATTTCGTTATGTACTTGTGATGTAGAGTGAAACGTAAGGAAGGAGCGGAATTTTTGTACTCACATATTGGATTGTGTATTTATATTGGGAAGATAAGGTATGTAAGGTTACTCTTTCCGTATCTTTCTGCAGTACATATTAGTCACATTGACATTGTACCTATCCTATTCCGAAATGTTCAAAGGTATCCCATTTTTGGTTATTAACTATTGTTACACACATGTTCCTTATTACTACCTCAATTGTGTTTCACATGACTCATGTTCTTTGGTTAACGTTCCAAGTTCTAAAAATGTTACAATCATCAAAAGTATCAATCTCTCACAAACAAAAGTATCAATCTCTCATAAGTGAATATATTAATCTCTCATGAGTGAGTGTATCAATCTCATGAAAGTAAGGAATGAAGTAATGTATATACGTGTTCCCAATAATGTTCCAATCACCAATGTATCACTCTCATAACAAAAGTAAAAGGAAGAAGCAATGCAAAGAAGTAATGCTTACATGGTTACTTTATGTTTCATTAAGTATGTATCGCAAATCAAGGGGCCTAACCTCGGATGGAACAATCCCAATATTATGTTATATTGTGTATGCTATATATTATATTATAGCCCACCAAGTGTGGATGACGGTTATTATATTATAGCCCACCAAGTGTGGATGATGGTTATTATATTATAGCCCACCAAGAGTGGATGACGGTTATTATATTATAGCCTACCAAGTGTGGATGACTGTTATTATATTATGGCCCACTAATAAGTGGATGACTGATAATAAAGATAAACGTAAAGCCAAAGAAAATATGTCGTAATTGAAAATATGGAGGAATGTTATTTCACGGATGAAAATGATATGAATGAATGACCAAGAAATGAAGTAATGAAAACAATGAAAGTAATGAACATGGTTCCACACATGCAAAATGGTGATTGATCCATAATGTTTATTCACTTGTATTGATCCCATTTGAGATCCTATGTTGCATACAGTTTCTTATAGCCTTGCATACTCAGTAAATTCTTCGTACTGACCCCCTTGGGGGACTTACTTTACTTGCTGCAGGCACAGGTTCTAGTAGACCTCCTCAGTAGACTGAGAACCATTTGCAGATCTTTGGTGAGCTCCAGTTGGTTCGGGGCTTTCCAAATCACAGTTGTACATTTGTTTTGTTGTTGTACATGTTGTATAAAGCGGGGACTTGTCCCGACTTTAGGTTGGTTATGTATATGTAGCTGTAGAGGCTTTGTAGATGGATGTGGGAAGATGAGTGTAAGAGATGAATGTCCATTTTGACTTGATGGCCCTAACGGCCAAGTTTCGTATAAATATATATATAGCATATGTTTCCATGACTTCCGCATAGTTGCATGAGGTATAATGAGGTTCATACGAATACATGCATATGAATGTTCACAAGCAAAGATTTGTTCTCTCGGGCCATAACGGCTACGGGTACCAGTCCGCCTCGTTGGAACTCGGGGCATGACAAAAGTGGTATCAGTGCAGGTCATCGTAAGGGTGTCTACAAAGCCGTGTCTGAGTAAAGTCTTGCTTATTGATGTGTTGCTGATGTGTCATGGTTACATGGCACTGTTGATGCTTTAAACAAGGAAAATATGCAATATGATGTGGTTTCTGTCCTAATTTGTAGGAAAACTGGTTTTAAAGGTAAAATGAGCAAAAGAGGAAGAATCAAGCCCGAGAACGAAGTGTTGGAAGAAGAAAGAACAAGAGCCTGTAAAAGTGGAGTAGTCACGCCACAAGTCACGTGGAGTGGAAGCCACTCACGCCACGTGAGTGGCTATCCTGACTCAAGTCTAGAGACTGTAAACTCTGCCTGATTTCCACGGCAGGGGTCATGTGGTGTGACTGACACCCACGTGACGTGGAAGCCTGCCATGATCCAACTTTTAAAGACCACAAGTTGAGCCTTATTCCCACGACATCAACCTACGTGGCATGACTTAGTTCCACGACACCAAGTCACGATACCGTGGAAGTTGCCGACTCTGTTCTCCTATTTGGTTTTGGATAGGACTAGTTTTATATCTATAAATACCCCTATGTAGTCCTAAGTATGATAGTTGGACAATTTACTATTTTGAGAGTTATTTCATACTGTTTCAGACATATATTTGGTTTTGTATTCACAAACACTGATTTGAGTTTTATTGATAATTGAAATTTCGGTTTTCCTTCATTCTTGTGAGATCATAATTATGTTTTCATCTTCGAATCATTCTTGTGTTCTTACAATTATGAGCAGCTAAACCTATCAACTAAGGTTGTGTGAACCATGAGGAATTAACGAAACCGATTAAGTTCAAAGCAACTTTGTACTGCTGTGTATGCATGTATTGTTGTTTCCTTCGTTGTGATTGCTTTTCTAACGGTTGTAAACGCTAGAAACTCACCTGTATTCTAGAGTTACTCGAGAGAGAGGTAGAGATTGGAAAAATGAGATAACAATAGAGATTTGAAGCTATCAAACTTCATCTAATAACCGGAGCCATAGCGGGTATGGTTATCTGAGATCCAGGACAAGGGTTAGTAGTGCGACACTCAGAGTCCTAGAGGAAAAGAGTGAAATTCGTCTAATGAGGGTCGAGAGACAGTTAGATAAACCTAACTTGTTAGATTTTGCATGCAGTGCAGCGGGGCAATCTTGTTAGCACAAGTAACTAGTGGAGTTAAGGAATCATTGGGGATCACAGTCCTAGTGAATTTCTCTTATTGTCTACAAACTCAATACAACCAGCAATCGTCATTGTTACTATTTATTAGCAAAACCCCCCAGTTTTATTTACTTTCCAGTTGTTCCATCCGATATTCTACACATACTTCGACCTATTCTCTGTGGGATTGACCCCAACCTAGTTGGGTTCTATATTTGATTCAGCGACCGCATTATACTTTTCTGGAGGTATATTTTGGGCGACATCAAATTTTGGCGCCGTTGCCGGGGAAAATGGTTACGAAGTTGAACATTACTGGTTGGAGCTGATTGGGTGTGTTTTTACATACTTTTGAGGGCATACGCTGGTTTATGCTAAATACTAGGAGTCAAGGCAATCCCCTGATTCCACTTGATCTTTAAATTGAAAGGACTCTGAGAGCTAATCAGAGAATGGTGAATACAAAAGAAGTTTAGAATCCCACTGCTGTGGGAGACATTCATAACCAGCCAATTCATCCATTTGGTAAGGAAACAGCAGACCAAACTACGGCTCGATTGACACGATAAGAGCATGCTAGATAAGCTGCTCTTAGACAAGCGAAAAGAGATAATCGAGCTTTGCAGGAAGCAGCACAGCGTCTGGCTGATGCTGAAGAGCGACAAAGACGATTGAGAGAACAATCGAGACCACATGTGCCTGTTTATGATGATCCTGAATAAGAATATGTGGCATATTTTGAGCCAATAGAGAATGGTGCCATCATTACACCAGAGTTACCTTCGGGCACTAAGTTTGACATTACTAGTGCCATGATACATCTGCTAAACTTGAAGGGTGTGTTTGCGGGTCTTCCTACTGATGATCCAAACATGCATGTAATAAATTTTGTGGGGGTCTGCACATCGTACAATCTGACGGGAGTTGACCAAGAGGCGATTCGGTTGAGGTTGTTCCCATTCTCTCTTACAGGAGAAGCCACTTTATGGTTGGCTGAGCTGCCACGAGGTTCCATCACTACTTGGCAAGAATTGAGAAATCAATTTTTGGAAAGATTTTTCCCACCGTCTAAGATACTGCAGTTGAAAGATGAGATCTATAATTTCAGACAGCTTCATTCTGAAGCACTCTATGAGGCATGGCTGAGGTTCAAAAAGAAGCTGCAGAATATGCCAAATCACAGGATTAGTGGAAGGAACTAACTTGAAATCTTCTACAGGTCTTTGAATGTCAACACAAAGGCGGTAGTAGATACTATCACTGGTGGATCATTCATGAGTCTGAGATGGGACCAAGCTTCTGAGATATTAGATCGTGTCACTAAGACCAACCGAGGATAGCATACTCGGGAGGCAGATACGCCGGCTGGCACATATGCTATTGGAGCTTCAGCAGCTCAAAGGGCATTGGATGAATCAGTGGCTCAAGAGGTCGCTCAGTTGAGGACATAAATTAGTCTGCTGGCCAAAAAGATAGCAGCCAGAGATGCAGAAAAGGTGCATGCTGTAGGTGCACAAAGCAAATTAGCTAGACATGATGATAGTGAATCTGATGAAGAGGCGAAGTATCTAGATCGTGAAGTGGCAGGTTTTCGAGCCAAGGGACAAGGGTCTAATCAAGACTCTTGGAACTCAAGGCAAGGGAAACAAGGTCAGAACTATTATGGAGATAATTACAACAAATCAGGATACAGAGATCGAGAACGGGACTGTGATAGTGATTGGAGGCGGAAAGATGATAATCGAGAAAAGAATGACATATATATACCACCTGGGAGGCGTGATGAGGAGTCTGGAAATTCAAGAATGGAGGCATTTCTCAATAAATTAGTCAAAGGAGCAGAAAGTCAGGAGAATTGCTTGAAGGAGATTAGGACTGACATTTCGGGCATAATTCAGAAAGTGGAGTCTCATTCAACTGCCATTAAATAGTTGGAGCAACAATTCGGGCAGATTTCATTGGCACTGAATCAACGTCTGTCAGGCACCCTCCCAAGCAATACCATCCAGAATTCGAAGAATGATGCTCATTGTATGGCTATCACAACAAGAAGTGGAATAACTCTCATTGAGGCACCCAATCAAGTTGAGGGTGTTCATGCCCCACTGGAAGAGCAGACTAATACCACGGAACAAGTAAAGGAAGCCATAAAGAAGTATGTTCCATTCCCAAGGCTTCCTCCACCTTTCCCTCAACGTCTCAACAAAAAGGTGGATGAAAATAAAATTGCTAGTGGGGAGATCACAAAAGAGGTGGAAAAGCCTCAAACTGATGAAAATAAGGTAAATGCTTAAACAGAGAAAGAGAAGGAAACCCCACAAGTGCTAACACCCATTCCTAGGCTGCCACCTCCATTTCCTCAGCAACTGAAGAAGAAGAAGGAGGATGGAAAATTTCAGAAGTTCATGTCCATATTAAAGCAACTTTCTATAAATATTCCTCTTGTTGAGGCATTGGAGCAGATGCCAGGTTATGCGAAGTTCATGAAGGACTTGGTCACAAAGAAGAGAACTGTTAGTTATGAGACTGTTGATAATTTGCACCATTGTAGTGCAATTGCATCCCGTTCTCTTGTGCAAAAGAAAGATGATCTTTATGCCTTCACAGTTCCATGCAAAATTGGGTCAGTTCAATTCGCAAGAGCTTTGTGTGACCTAGGTGCGAGCATTAACTTGATGCCGCTGGAAGTATTTAAGAAATTAGGTTTGGGAGCCCCCGAGCCAACAAAGATGCGGTTATTGATGGCGGATCGTACGATAAAGAAGCCCGTGGGTATAATATGTGATGTTTTGGTCAAGGTTGAAAACTTTATCTTTCCTGCTGACTTTGTTTTCTTAGACTGTGAGGTCGATTTTGAGATGCCCATAATTTTGAGGAGACCATTTTTATCCACCGACAAAATATAGAGCGGGGTGAGCTGAAATTCAGGCTGGATAATAAGGAAGTCACATTCAATATTTGCAGAACTATGAAGCAGCCAAAGAACATGAGGGTGGTTTCAAAAATAAATATTTTAGATGACCCTGGAGGACAACCCAGTGGGGGATCTTGATGAATTCTGAGTAATCAAGATACCCCCGTCATGCCGCGACGTTAAATCAGGCGCTGCTTGGGAGGCAACCCAAGGTGTTTTGCTATTTCTACATTTTCTTTGATTTTTGATTTTGATTGACATTAGACCCATGCACCTAGGGTGCCACAGGTATGTTCCTAACTCCCGTGTTTTATTTTATCTATTGCATTGGGGACAATGCATGCTTACAAGTTGAGGGTGTGATGTACTTGTGGGTCTATATGTCCTCTTGGGGGGTTTTGTTGTCGTGTTTGTTTTTCCTCAAGTGCTATCATAGTAGAACCAACATGTTTAGGATTTTATTGATGATGTTTTTGTGTTTATTGCTAAATTAGGAGAAAAATAAGGGAACTATAGTGCAGTCCAGTTTAGAAAGATTTTTATGTGTTTGAATGTTAAGGATACCCCTCCTAAAAAATTTTGTTTTTGAATTATGTGAATAGCATTCTTATGTGTGACAGCTATTGGATCTTGTTATGGCACTAGGATTATAGGCAAATAACTGTAGCTAGCATTGCATGAACCGGATAGGTATTAGTTGATAATACAACCCTGTGCTATGTGTGTGTGAGGTCACTACTTAGTTAACTGTGTGTGTACAATCCAGAACTTGCCCCGTTAGTCTTTCCTAAGTTAGAGGATAGGGATTAGGAGAGGATCATAGGCCGTTTTTGAATAAAGTCCACTTTTAGCCAAAATACCAAACCAAATGAATAAGTATCCCTTGATCCCGACTTTGAGCCGTAATTGTCCTATTTCTTTCATTAGCCTATTCACCATCCCATTTTAATTATAATGAACCTGTCTTGGCCCTGGTCCCTCCTTGGACACTGTGTACCTCAACTCAGGCAAATCGCCTAAGTTGAGGGTGGCTATTATAGGGGTGCGTAGATTGAGTTGGGTACGAAAAAGATGGTAAATAAAAAGAAAAAGGGAAAACAGGTTTGGGTGTGAAGAAAAAGAAAAAAAAAAGGGTGAAAAGAATATAAAGAAAGAAAAAAAAATTGTGTTTTGAAAGTGAAGAAAATCACACCCAAAATATGAAATTAAGAAAAAGGAGAATAAGGGAGAATAAAAATGAGAAAGGTTGAAAGTTAGAGCCAAAAATAGTGTAGTGTCAAGGAGGGTTGAGTCACCATATCCATATATATATATATATTATACCCGTCCCCAAACCTACATTACAAGCCGAGTAAAGTCCTATAGTGATCCTGGTCCAACTGTCCGAAAAATAAGGCGTAGAAAATAAGGGCAAGCCTATGGTATTTCATGCACACTGTTTTAACATCTTTGTGAGCGTGAGTGTTTTTACCTCATCCGTACGTTTATATTCATTAGTATACTGTGTGTGCATGGGACTTCTTTGATTGTGAGAGCACATGGGTTGCATAATTAGCTGCTAGTTGTTTGAGAAATGCCAATTGCATATACACTTAGTTGTTTGTGCATAATATGGTGCCATCACTTTATCCCTTATGTAATGATACTATGTTGCTTATATACACACTTTGGTTTTGCTTTGAATATAGGAGGGGTCGAAAAGGTTTTTTGTCAAATGAGTAGACTGCCATAGGTCCCTTAGGTTTCTCTTAGTTAAGCATTGTGTTGGTGTACTTTTATTTTTTGTTCGCCTGAGGACATGCAAACGTTATAAGTTGAGGGTGTTGATGTGTCATGGTTACATGGCACTGTTGATACTTAAAACAAGGAAAATATGCAATAACTTAGGTGTGTTTTGTCGGTATGATGTGGTTTCTGTCCTAATTTGCAGGAAAACAGGTTTTAAAGGAAAAATGAGCAAAAGAGAAAGAATCAAGCCCGAGAACGAAGTGTTGGAAGAAGAAAGAACAAGAGGCTGCAAAAATGGAGTAGTCACGCAACAAGTCACGTGGAGTGGAAGCCACTCACGCCACGTGAGTGGCTATCGTGACTCAAGTCCAGAGACTGAAAACTCAGCCTGATTTCCACGGCAGGGGTCACATGGCGTGACTGACACCCACGTGATGTGGAAGCCTGCCGTGATCCAATTTCTGAAGATCACAAGTTGAGCCTTATTCCCACGATATCAACCTACGTGGCGTGACTTGGTTCCACGACACCAAGTCACAATACCGTGGAAGTTGCCGACTCTGGTCTCCTATTTGGTTTTGGATTGGACTAGTTTTGTATCTATAAATACCCCTATGTAGTCCTAAGTGCGAGAGTTGGACAATTTACTATTTTGAGAGTTATTTCATACTGTTTCAGACATATATTTGGTTTTGTATTCACAAACCCTAATTTGAGTTTTATTGATAATTGAAATTTCGGTTTTCCTTCATTCTTGTGAGATCATAATTATGTTTTCATCTTCGAATTATTCTTGTGTTCTTACAATTATGAGCAGCTAAACCTATCAACTAGGGTTCTGTGAACCATGAGGAATTAACGAAACCGATTAAGTGCAAAGCAACTTTGTACTGCTGTGTGCATGTATTGTTGTTTCCTTCATTGTGATTGCTTTTCTAATGGTTGCAAACGTTAGAAACTCTCCTGTATTCTAGACTTGCTCGAGAGAGAGGTAGAGATTGGGAAAAGGAGATAACAACAGAAATTTGAAGCTATCAACCTGCATCTAATTACCTGAGCCTTAGCGGGTATGGTTATCTGAGATCCAGGACAAGGGTTAGTAGTGCGACACTCGGAGTTCGAGAGGAAAAGAGTGAAATTCATCTAATGAGGGTCGAGAGACAGTTAGATGAACCTAACTTGTTAGATTTTGCATGCAGTGCAGCGGGGCAATCTTGTTAGCACAAGTAACCGGTGGAGTTAAGTAATCATTGGGGATCACAGTCCTAGTGAATATCTCTTATTGTCTACAAACTCAATACAACCAGCAATCGTCATTGTTACTACTCATTAGAAAAAAAAACCCAGTTTTATTTACTTTCCAGTTGTTCCAACTGGTATTCTACTCATACTTTGACCTATTCCCTGTGGGATCGACCCCAACCTAGTTGGGTTCTATGTTTGATTAAGCGATCGCATTATACTTTTCTGGATGTATATTTTGGGCGACATCAGTTGCGCGCCACATTTATAATTAGGAGGCTACGGGACATTTAGGAGTTGTTTATTTTCTTTATTTCTAGATCGTGCAATAGAGCCATTATCGTATGTGGAATTATATCTGACCATTGAAACTGGTTTTCTTTGTTATAGTAAAATGTCAGTTACAAGACAAGATAAGGGAAAAGGTAAGAAGGTAGATACATTTATCGGAGAAGGGATGAGTAGATCACCACCTGACCAAGCTAGTCAAGGTGGGGCTGACACTGAAACTACGTCGAGAGTTTCCCCTACTTTTCCAGCTCTGGAAGAGCTGAGTGGGAGAGAAGAACCTGTTAATGATACTGTACAGAATCTAAGAAATGCAGTACAAATGTTAACTCATATAGTTACTGGTATAGTTGATGTATCGAATCAAAGACAATTAGGTCCAATGACAAGTAGTGATGGTGCGGATAGGGCAGCTAGTCGGAGGACACATGATTTTCTGAAATTAGACCCTCCCATGTTCACCGGATCAGATCTGGATGAAGACCCACAGGACTTCGTAGACAAAATTCAGAGGGCTCTAGATGTTATGCATGTGACTGGTATAGAAACAGTGGAGCTTGCAGCATATAGACTAAAAGGCGAGGCTATATTATGGTACAAAGATTGGAAACGATCTAGGGGTATCGGTGCACTTCTACCTAGTTGGGAGGAATTCAAAATGGAATTTCTTTATCATTACCCCCCATATAAGATCCGAGAGGCTCGTGCGGACCATTTTTTAAATCTCCGTCAGGGAAATATAAGCGTCAGAGAATACAATCTACAGTTTAATTCTTTGGCTCGATATGCTCCAAATGTAGTGGCCACAATGGCCAACAGAGCCCATCGATATGTGAGCAGATTGGAGCCATATTTGGAGAGGGACTGTACTATTGCTGTGTTAAACAAAGACATGGACATAGGTAGAATACAGTCCTTTGCACAAAAGTTGAAAGATCAGATGCAACGAAGGAGGGTACACGAAGTTGAAAGAGGGGTTTCAAAGAGGGATAGACCTATGGGACAGTCTATGGTATCCCAAGGAGAATCTAGGCCTCGGATGTTTCCGAGACCGCCTAGACCATAATTTTCCTACCCTAAAGTAGGTACTCCACCCCAATTTCGAGGGTTTAGAGGCAGTCAGGTTGGGTAGAGTAGTGGAATACGGGGTTCACAGACAGCAGGATCTTTTCGTCAGCTGTGCCAGCATTGCAGAAAGTTTCATTAAGGTGAATGCTGGTTTGGAACGAAAGTTTGTTTTTGGTGTGGCAAGGCAAGGTACATGATGAGAGAGTGCCCACTGAGGTCCACGGGTAGTATGAAGCGACCTAGAGGATCAGTCGTTGCATTATCATCGTCAGGTGTACAACCTATTGGTCTTGGCAGAGGTGCTAGAAGAGCAGCCGATTCTGGTAGAATACAAGACCGTACCTATGCCTTTGCGAAACAACAAAATTTGGAGGCTTCTCCTAATGTAGACACAGGTACAACATTCATATTTTTACATAAGGAATATGTATTGCTTGACCCATATTCGACATTACCATATGTTACTCCATTGATTGTGGAAAAAGAAAAAAAAAATTAACATAGAAAGGATGCCAGAATTACTAGTTATGCCATTGAATTCTATACACCAGTTGGTAAAGCAATTGTAGTTAACAAAGCATATCATAATTGTATAGCGAATGTTGGTGATCATGATACATTAGTTAACCTTATTGAATAGGTAGAGTTCGGTATTGATGTGATGCCAGACAGTCAGCCTATCTCTATCCCTCCGTATAGAATGGCTCTAGCAGAACTACGGTAATTAAAGAAGCAATTAAAAGACGTGACGAACAAGGGATTCATAAGACCTAGTACGTCCCCTTGGGGTGCACCAGTGTCAATTGTGCAAAAAAAGACAGTACGTTGAGAATGTGTGTCGACTATTGGCAATTGAATTAGGCGACAATTAAGAACAAATATTCCCTCCCCAGAGTTGACGATTTTTTGATCAGTTATGGGGTTAGAATGAATGATGAAACGAATACATGAGTGAGATGAAAAAAATGAATGATGATGATATACCCTAGACAGCATTACGAACGTGGTATGGTTAAGGCGAATTCTTAGTATGTCAATGGGGCTAGTGAATACAACAGCATCGACAAATGGCCCAAAGTCAATATGAATCATATGTCGATATTAGAATAAGGGAATTCAAATGTTCCATAGGTGATTAAGTATTTTTGACAGTGTCACCAATGAAGAAAAATAATGAGATTCGGAAAGAAAGGGAAATTGTCCAACTATTTGGGCAAATTGCGCATCTATTAGCATAAGTCCAAGAACTCTTCACAGTTCATTCAGTATCTCATATGTGATGCTTTGAAAGTGTATAGGAGATTATCCCATCTGCTCCCAGTGGAAATATACAAGTTACGGAAAATCTCACATGTGAAGAAGTACGGCTTACCATTCTAGCTCGATAAGCGAAAGCAATAAGAAATAAAGAAGTAGCTTCCGTAAAGGCACAATTGGAGAAATTAGCACGTAGCAGAAGACACAAGGGAGACCAAAGAAATAATGAAATCTAAAGTACTCTTAATTGTTTTACACGGAAGAAAAAGTTCAAGATATGGAATTGGAGTTATAATATATGATAATGTGAAGGATTCACTTCGGCTTAAGTTATTACGATGAGACAATGTTACTAACATTTGACGACGAATGTTTCTAAGGGGGGAAGGAAGTAAAACCCCGTACATTCCCGACCCTAACTTGATTGATTGGTGACCTAGGGTGTAGTTATAAACCTTAGCTTCGGGAGTGCTAAGTACGTATTTTGCATTGGTTTTGGATGAGACAATTGATATTGTACTAGTCAATGTGTTTAGACTCTTGTATGAGGAGTTGGAAACTTTTTGGAACATTTTAGGAGTGATAAATGAAGCTTGAATGACTCCTAAATATAGGTTCTTAAAGGCAAGAGGCAAGATAAATATTAGAACTTGAAGTATCTAACCAAATCCGCAACGAAAAGTCGAAGAAAGGAATTTTCTAAAACTTTTTGGGCCGCACGTGCCAGGCTGCTCTGGGCTGAAATTTTCAGCCCACAGGAGGCAAGGGGGCACGCCAGGAAGCGTTCCAGGCCGCCCCTGCACACCCTTCAAATGTTGGAAAATTTTCTAAGTCCATGGGGCGCCCGGGGCCGTGCCGGGGTGCTTTTTGCCAAATTATTTCCCCAACCACGAGCCTATAAATGTGATTCTTGGGTTATTATATAAGTTTTCCATCTTGGTAAGACTACACTGGGACGGAGTTGGCATCCAAATTACATTTTTGCCCTTCTATGTTCAATTAAGCCATAAGTGGCTAGAATGTCTTATTTGGAGATTGTGGCAACGAATATGAGTCTCGTGAGTTGAATATTATCGTGACACTTATGGAATTATTTAAACATGAGAAATATGAGGGATTACACATTGAATTTGGTGGGCTAAATTAATATGTGTTAATGAGCTCAAAGGAAGGCCCAAAATGAATTAAAAGACATGGCCTAATGGGTCAAATGACCCATTCTTCCATTGACTAAGTAAACACACATATAATATTGGATAAGAATGAATAAAAGGCCTATATAAAGGAGGGAAAATCATATTTTATTCATGAGAAGGCACATGTATTTCTAGACTTTTCCAAGAAACCAAAAAGAGATATTTTCTCTTAAATTCTCAAACCCTAAGTCATCTTCTTGGGCAAGATCATCATTCTACAAGCTTAGGTAAGTGTTTATTCTTATGTTTTACTATATTATGTACATGATAGAGTATGTATATCATGGTGGTTATGTTGGCAAGGTGTTTAATAGTGCACTTTGGCTTTTTGCTAAAAGATGTGTATTCTTGTGAATTAAACTTGAAAAAGGACTTGATGTTTTGATGAAAGTGAATGGTATGGATGATATATCAACATGTATGATGCGGTTATTTCCATACCTTGTTATTTTTCTATATGAGTAAATTGTGGAATTTTGGTTATAAAATGTATTGGAGTAACTTGATGGGTTCATTGCGATGTGGTGTTAATGAGAACATGTAAAGGAGGAAATTGGTGTGAAAAGCTATTGGTTTGTGATGTCTTGGTCAATGTATAGAATATTATGGTATTGTTCGTATGATAATTTCATGAATGGTATTCTAAAGGGTGAAATAATGTTATTAGGCAATCATGTAACTCGTGGTCATCTTACACACTTGTAATGTAGCTTGTGGTTAATGTTGATTTCGTTATGTACTTGTGATGTAGAGTGAAATGTAAGGAAGGAGCGGAATTGTTGTACTCACATATTGGATTGTGTATTTATATTGGGAAGATAAGGTATGTAAGCGTATCTTTCTGCAGCACATATTAGTCACATTGACATTGTACCTCTCCTATTCCGAAATGTTCAAAGGTATCCCATTTCCGGTTATTAACTATTTTTACTCACATGTTATTTATTCCTACATCAATTGTGTTTCACATGACTCATGTTCTTTGGTTAACGTTCCAAGTTCCAAAAATGTTACAATCATCGAAAGTATCAATCTCTCACAAACAAAAGTATCAATCTCTCATAAGTGAATGTATTAATCTCTCATGAGTGAGCGTATCAATCTCATGAAAGTAAGGAATGAAGTAATGTATATACGTGTTCCCAATGATGTTCCAATCACCAATGTATAACTCTCATAACAAAAGTAAAGGGAAGAAGCAATGCAAAGAAGTAATGCTTACATGGTTACTTTATGTTTCATTAAGTATGGGTCGCAAATCAAAGGGCCTAACCTCGGATGGAACAATCCCAATATTATGTTACATTGTGTATACTATATATTATATTGTAGCCCACCAAGTGTGGATGACGGTTATTATATTATAGCCCACCAATTGTGGATGACGGTTATTATATTATAGCCCACCAAGAGTGGATGACGGTTATTATATTATAGCCTACCAAGTGTGGATGACTGTTATTATATTATGGCCCACTAATAAGTGGATGACTGATAATAAAGATAAACGTAAAGCCAAAGAAAATATGTCGTAATTGAAAATATGGAGGAATGTTATTTCATGGATGAAAATGATATGATTGAATGACCAAGCAATAAAAGTAATAAAAACAATGAAAGTAATGAACAAGGTTCCACACATGCAAAATGGTGATTGATCCATAATGTTTATTCACTTGTATTGATCCCATTTGAGATCCTATGTTGCATACAGTTTCTTATAGCCTTGCATACTCAGTACATTCTTCGTACTGAACCCCCTTGGGGGGGCTTACTTTACTTGTTGCAGGCACAGGTGCTAGTAGACCTCCTAAGTAGGCTGGGAACCATTTGCAGATCTTTGGTGAGCTCCAGTTGGTTCGGGGCTTTCCGAGTCACAGTTGTACATTTGTTTTGTTATTGTACATGTTGTATAAAGCGGGGACTTGTCCTAACTTTAGGTTGGTTATGTATATGTATCTGTAGAGGCTTTGTAGACAGATGTGGGAAGACGAGTGTAAGAGATGAATGTCCGTTTTGACTTGATGGCCCTAACGGCCAAGTTTCGTATAAATATATATAGCATATGTTTCCATGACTTCCGCATAGTTGCATGAGGTATAATGAAGTTCATACGAAGACATGCATATGAATGTTTACGATCAAGGATTGGTTCTCTCGGGCCATAACGACTACGGGTGCCAGTTCGCCTCGTTGGAACTCGAGGCATGACAATGCCTAAGGGTCCCTGCTGACCCTAGTATGCGTGTACACGTTACATGCATGCATTCATTGTCGCATCTACACATATAGTTGTCTTTGATTATTATTGATTAAATTTGTCTAAGTGTAAATAACGTATCTGAATAACTTGAAAATGGATTGATATGAAGAGGATTGTTGCTGGTTTTGTGATTTGAAGTGTTTATGAATATATATTTATTTGTCAGCTAATTATGAGTTGTACCTTGATCGCTTCTTAGTTACATTTAACTTATCTATTTGTATGTTATTGAGTTAAGTCGGCCGATTATGCCTACCAGTTCTAAGATGTTGTACTGATACTATGTGTACTCTTCTTTTTGTTGAGTACAGAGCTTGTTCCAGCATTTAAGATGACACCTCAGCTCTAGTTCATGATTTCGGCTTTGATTCAAGAATGAGCACCATGTTCGGGCAACCATTTGATCTTGTTTTGGATTTAGAAGTTCTTGTGCGGTGACTTTCAGGCCTTGGGGGATGCAATAGATAGAGATATTCTTATTTTAGTACCATGTTTGGGAAACCATTTGTTTGGAATGTTTTAAGTATGATAAATGGTGGTTGACTTAGAAAAAGAGTAAATGTAAGTTCAATATTGGTTAGCTCAAGGTTGGGTTGAATAGTTCTCCCACAATAGAGTTAGAATCGGTTCTACTCACGATCGCTTGGGTTGTGACATTGATACAATGAATCATACTGAAACCCTACACTTTGGAGTCATTGGTAAGTTTTCTGACCGATGGCCAGACCTAGATAAGCTTAGAACATTAATTCCACAATAATGTGAAGTAAAAGAAGGGTGTCAAATTGGCTTTTTAAGAAATTGCCATGTCCTCATATGGCTGAATAATCAGAATAATTTCATTAATCTAATTTCAAAATGGGCTTTTTACAATACATGCAAAGAAGGATATTCATTTTCAATGAGAACCCTTATTTATGATGCTAGATCCAAAGTCAATGAAGAAACAATGAGATCCATGGCGTGGATATTTCTTTCCAATCTTCTTCCCACATTTATTGTTAAGGAATTCCTATTCTCTCTTGCAGCTGCTGTTAGGGAACCTTTACAACTAGTTCTTATCGCGATCAACAAGACAAGGCCTAGTTGTGTAAGAGTTAAGGTTATGGTGGATCTACTAGGAGACATTCTTAAATCTTGTCTATTGGACATTGTAAATGAAGATACTGGGGAGATAAGAACAGAAGTTATTAAAATTATATATGATTACATTATCACTTATTGCACACAATGTAAAATTCATGGTCATAATAGTGATGAATATAGAACTGGTAAAACGAAAGATAACACTATGCAGGGTATGGAAAAATCATTAGTGTAGAAGGACAGGTTTCAAGAGCCTAGGTTTCAAAGATTACAAAAAGACAAAGCAAGGTTCTATCTAGTGGCAAAGTGGTTGGAAACCCAGGCAATTGGAGAGTGAAGACTGGTCATGAGAACAAAAGGCAAGACATTCCACATAATACGTAGGTTGATCTATTAGATGGAAATAGTTTTCAAGCTTTCATGGATAAAGAGTAACTTGATAAAATTAGTGTCATCCAAACTATGTGAAGTGATAGCAGCAAGAAACAACAACAACAACAATAGGACAATAACAACACAAGCATTGACTACAACAAAGACAAAGGAAAACATATACATAACTCAACGAAGGAATGGATAACAAAATCATTTGCTAAGAACATCCAAGAAATAGGGGATGTGTCATGTGTATCAGCTTCATCAAATCCTGGAAGCACCAAAGAAATACCTACTTGTCAAGAGATTCAACAAGAAAAGAGGGTTTAGATAAACAACACAGTCTCACAATATTCACAAATAAGGATGTCGATCAAGGAGGGAGGACTTAGACAAATAGTGAGGATGTTGTTGGCACCAATGTGGATGAAACAACAAAGAGGAATAATGATAGTGATAGAGATTTAGAGCAACATCAAAACACTACAGAGGCCAGCAATGATACTTTAGAGCAGTCTTAGGATGACATATTTGGTAATACCATGGAAGTTGTAGAAATTCCCATGGCAGTTCTAACAGATGAAACACAAGTAGCTTTGTCTCAAATGGAATCAGCCAACACAACAATACATAATATTCTCACTCACAATATAACAGAAGCAGATCCAGTAGTTGTAGCACAGATTGAAAATGTGGACATGGATATAGTAGATATGAATGTAGAAGATCAAGACCAATATTAAATTAACCAAGAAGTCAGATTTATCTCTTAAGCTCATTAAAATAGTAAAATTAGCCAAATATAGAAAGTACCAAAGAATTGGAGAATCACCAAAACTGATTAGAGTCCTACCAAAGAGTAAGTGAACGCTCAATAGTCTAAATGATGTAAAAAGCATTCATATGGAACATTAGGTCAATAAAGTCATAGAAAACATTACAAAAAGTGCAGATGCTGCACAATTTTCATAAGTTTGCTTTTGTGGCTTTACTCACTTTTCAGTATGTAAGACATATTAACAGATATAGAAAAAAACTCAAGAAGCCTAGGTCTACATACAATTGTAATGGTAGGATCTGTATTTTCACAAATCATGGGTTTGATATTACAGCTGTGAGTAATTCAGAGCAACAACTCATAATACAACTTTAGAATCATTCTCTTTCCATTAGCCTTACTACAACTGTAGTGTATGCTAAGTGTGATCATGCACAAAGATTGACTCTTTATGGTATGATATGTACATGTTAGCTAATGGGATGGACAAACCTTGGCTAATAAGTGGTGACTTCAATATAGTCTTAATGGTGAATAGAAAATATATGGTTTAACTATGGTGGATGCTGGTCATGAAGAGTTCCAAACATGTATTTAATCTTGTTGTGATTTAACTCAAATGCAATTCAAGGGAAGCCCATTTAGATGGTAGAATTGAAGGGCTGGAAGAGACTGTATTTTTAAGAGACTAGATAGAATACTATTTACTACTAATTGGCAGAATAAGTTCTTTCATTCTAAGGTGGAGCATTTACCTAGAACTAGTTCAGATCATGACCATTTGCTTCTCAATTATGAAGATAGAGCAACCAGATATAAGAAACCTTTTAGGTTTCTCAAATTTTAGAGAAAACATGAATCCTATATAGAGGTGGTTAGGCATAACTAGGACTCCAACATCTCTTTAAATCCTTTCATATATTTTAAAATGAAGATTAAGAAGATCAAAAAAGATCTTACTACATGGAGTAGGGATAATTAGAGAAGAGATAGACAGAATCAAGGAGATGTTGGTTGAAGAAATCCCTACCAATGAAAATAAAGTTGTGATGTAAAGGACCAAAGCAGAATATAATAAGTACCTTCATTTTGAAGAAATATACTGGCAGTAAAAGGCTGGGCATGAGTGGTTTAAGGATGGTGATAGAAATACAAGATTCTTTCATAGTCTTGTAAAGGGGAGGAGGCAAAAGCTGAAAGTGACATGTGATATGATTCTAATCTGAGAATTAGAATCACGCGCGGAAAAGAGAAGGCAAACAAAATATGAAATCAAATAAGGAAAATATATATAGGATAATTGAAATTCAAAAAGGCTTATGGGAAACAAAGGACTAATAACTTCGCATCCCAATTGAACCCAATTGATCAAAAACAACCCAAACTCAAATAATTGAAGAGAAACCAATTTGATACCACAAATGGGAAACTCGTAGATTGATTAAACTAAAGAAGTTAACAAGAGCAAGTAAGAGATTCCACTCTAGATCACTCACCTAATGAACTAAAGGATCACATAAGCACTCAATAAGCTAAAGTTTAAGTAAGTTTCATTAATATTCAAAGCAATCTTAAGCAAAATGAAAGACCAAGGCAAGCATTTATAGTCTTTTCCTTTACAACTTTAGCCCAAAAGTGGCTAAGCCCAAAAATGGCTTATTAAAAAATGGCCAGCCTAATGTGCATCCAAAAAAGTTCCTTGTGCATCCAAGAGATGAAAATGTGCGTCTAGAAGACCCTTGTACTTCCAAGATTTGCAATTGTGCATCTAGGAGACCTTTTGTGCATCTAGGAGGCTGGTTATACAATGCACTTGTGCGTCTAGGGAGGGTTGTTCCATGTACTCACACAAATGGACAAAATGTCCTCTTCTTTTGTGTTTTATTGGACCTCCCACGCATTATAGAGCTTTCTTTGAGGTAGTTCCAGTCCTTCCAAAGCCTCTCTTTGCAAGAACATGCCTTGTAGGTTGTTGAGGTCTTTAGCTTAACTATGTTTGAATGCCCTTGATGGATAAGTGCTACCTGTGCTTGTATCATTCACCCTTTCTTGGAAAGGATTCATCCTCAAATATATAGGGTCACCTACAATGCCATAAGATAAATCTCTCATATTGAAAATATTGTGAACATTATAATCATATGGTAAGTCAATCTTGTAGGCATTGTCATTGATCTGCTCAAGCACTTTGGCTCCCCACTTGGACTTATCTTTCCGTTTCGATCATGTGGGAACCTCTCCTTTCAGAATTGAACCCAACACCCAATCATCTAGTATGAAAATCACCCTTTTTCTTCTATGATTCTTTTGGTACACCAACTTAGAGTTGTTCTTTTCTATGGATTCTTTCACTTTAGAGTGAATCTTCAATATTTCCATTGACCTTTGCTTGGCATCTAAGCTCACAACAACATTGCTAGACAAAGGGGTCATGATTAAACACAACAAAGGATTAATCTAATAACATGCTTCAAATGGGGTCATACCAATATAAGAATGAAGAGACCAATTATAAGAAAATTCAATTAAGGGCAAATAGTCCTCCTAAGTGGTTGGAGTTCCCCAAATCATACATTGTAGTATGCTTCCAAGAGTCCAGTTAACTACTTCAGTTTGACCATCTATTTGGGGATGACAAGAAATAGAGAACATACTCTTGGTACAAAGTGTACCCCATAGACTATTATAAAAATGACTAAGGAATTCAAAATCCCTATCACTAACAACAGTTTGAGGGACTTTATGCAATTTAAGCACATTAATCACAAACAAGGATGCAACATGAGATGCATCATCAGTTTTATGGAATGGAATGAAATGAGACATTTTAGAGAATCTATCCACTACTACAAATATGCTATCATGACCTCTTTTAGTCCTAGGAAGTCATAACACAAAATCCATAGAAATGTACAACCACGGGCCACTGGGAGTAGGAAGTGGAGTATACATACCTTGGGGGCGAGTCATAGATTTGGCTTGCTTGCATTCATGACATTTCCCACATAGCTTCTCCGCATCATGTCTCATCGTGGGCCAAAAAAATTTCTCTATGAGGATGTCAAGTGTCTTGGAAATACCAAAGTGGCCCATCATACCACCACTATAAGCTTTCTTGATGAAAAAATCTCTCCATGAGCTCATTGGTACACACAGTCGGCCATTTTTAAAAAAATATCCATCTACCAATTGAAACCTATCAACCCACATTCCTTGACTAAGCTCATCAAAAGTCTCCATGAAGTCAGAATCCTTAGAATGGAACTCCTTTAAGCTTTTAAACCCTACCATCTTAGAATCTAAGGTGTTAACCAACACAAATATTCTTGATAAAGCATCCACTACCATATTCTCTTTGCCTTTTATAGTTGATCATACAGGAAGGTATCAATGAATTCAACCCATTTTGCATGTCTTTTGTTCAACTTGGATTGGTCCTTTAGGTGCTTCAAGGACTCATGATAAGTTCTTATCATGAACTTTTTGTGCCACAAGTAGTGTTGTCAATGAGCCAACACCCGCCCTAATGCATATAACTCTTTGTCATAGGCTGAGTAGCTTAAAGAGGCTCCCTTTAGCCTTTTACTAAAGTAAGCATAAGGCCTTCTTTATTGCATCAATAAACCACCTATACCAACACCTGAAGCATCACACTCTATTTCAAATACTTTGTTAAAGTTGGGCAATTAAACCAATGGTGACAAACTCAACATAGACTTCAAAACTTGAAAAGACATTCCCACACAAATGGAACATTCTTATTGACCAAATCAGTGATAGGAGAATCAATATTGCTAAAGTCTTTCATAATCACCGGTAGAAACTTGCCAACCCATGGAAACTCCTCAATTTGGTTGCATAAGTGGGTGTTGGCCGAGTTCTAATAGATTCCACCTATCAACTTCCACACCACTTGCACTAATCATAAATCCCAAGAATATTACCTTATCAACACAAAAGGAACACTTCTTGAGGTTAGCAAACAACCTTTCTCATAGCAAGACATCAAACACTTGTTTCAAATGGACCACATGCTCTTCAACTATCTTGTTGTACATAAGAATGTCATCAAAATACACTACCATGAATTTGTTAATGAATGGTTTCAAAACATAATTCATCAACCTCATAAATGTGCTTGGGGCATTAGTCAAATCAAAAGGCATCACAAGCCACTCATAAAATCAAACTTCATTTTGAAGGTCGTCTTCCATTCATCACCCGGTTTAATATGAATTTGGTGGTAACCACTTTGAAGATCAACCTTTAAAAACACACTTGAGTCACATAGAAGATCCAACACATCATCAATCCTAGGGATGGGATGTCTATACTTTATCGTGATCTTATTTATGGCTCTACAATCTATACATATCCTTCAAGTTTCATCCTTTTTTGTAACAAGAATAACCGGTACAACATAAGGACTTAGGCTCTCCTTTGCTAGAACCTTCTCAAGAATCTCTTCAACTTGTCTTAGTATCTCTTTGGTATTTTTTGAATTGCTTTTATAGGCCGATCGGCTAGGAATTTGAGAACCCGACACAAAATCAATTTGGTTCTTAATCCCTCTTAAGGGTGGTAATCCCTCGGATATCTTCTCCCAAAATAGCTCATCATAATCCTGCAAAAGATAAGAACCAATACTAGGCAAAGTGCTAGTTTTTGGTTATCATGCAATAAAATATTGGTGTTGACAAGGCACACTAGAAAGCGTTCCTCATCCACACCCTTGAGATACTTGTGTAACACCCCGTACATTTCTGAATCTAATTGAGTGTCTTAAAATTTATGGAATTATTTAAACATGAGATGGTTGTTGTATTACACATTAATTTTAGTGGGCTGAATTAGTCTTGTGCTAATGGGCTCAAAAGAGGCCCAAAATTAACAAGAAAGACATGGCCCAAATGGAGAAATGACCTATTCATCTTTTGACCAAGTAAACACCTCAATTATTGATCAAAATTGGATAAGGATGACCACCAAGGGACTATAAAAGGAAACAAAAATCAGATTTTATTCACCAAGAGACACATGCCAATTCTAGATTTTTCCACCATATTCTTTCCTCTCTCAAACCCTAAGCAACTAATATCTTTGGACAATATCATCTCTTGGAAATCTTTTGTAAGTGTTTACTCTCATGGTTTAGTATATTATATGTATAATATGGTGTGTAAATCATGCTGGTTATATTGACAAAGTGTTGAGCAGTCCACTATGTGTGAAACAGTCTACTTTTGCTTAATCGGTAAAAGGTTTTGTCTTATAAACTTGAAAGAAGACTTGTGGTATTGAAGGAAGTGAATTTTATGGATTAAATGTCAACATGTAAGATATGGTTATGTCCCTAAATTGTTTCCTCTTTGTGTATAACATTTGGAATTGTTGTCGTGAAATTATGCATGGAACCGGTGGCGTATTGAAGGAAAAAATGTAGTTTTATGATGTTTATGTGCGTTGTGAGACCATGGTTGTTTGTTGGAATCCAATTTAACATAAAATATGAAAATTTAAGCTTACTTATGTCCATGTACCATTTATTACAAAAAAGGACCCAAAAGAGACCCATTTTGGCCAAACCGGACATCCGCCCTCGCGGATGGGGCACCTGCCCTCTCGGATGGGGCACCTGCGGGCGCAAATGCCAATGAAGGTGGCCCTGTACAAGGAAAATGGGAACCTTAATCCATACCTCACCCTCCTTCAGGTGAAGATTGCTTCACAGGTCCCTCCAGAATTCTGTTTCGATTGTTTTTGCTTCTCTTTGACCCCCCAAGGCCCCTATACTCTTCTTGGATGTAATAATCAACTCATGGTGCCCTTTTAATGACTTTAAAGGAGTATTCTACAAGTATTTTGAGTTATATCAATTAAATATTTGTTGTTAATGTGTTATTATGAACGGTATTTAAGTGACTGGATGGAGTAAATGTGACGTGGTATTGAAGGGAAAGTATAAAGTATAAAATTGGTGTGAAATGCTATCGGTTTATGATATCTTGGTTGATTCGTGGCATGTTTTGATGTTTTTGGTATGGTGATGCAGTATATGGTATTGTAAGAGTGTGAAATGACATTATATGGCAGTCACGTAGCTCATTATTGTCTTATGCATTTGTAATGTAGTTAGTTGTTAACGTGAGCTCCGTTATGTACTTGTGTTGTAGAGTAACACGTAAGGAAGGAGTTGTACTATTGTATTCACATATAGGATTGTGTATTCATATTGGGAATATAAGGTATGTAAGGTTACTCTTTCCGTATCCTTTGGCAGCACCTATTGTTATCATTGTTACCGAACTTGTTTCCATTTCAAAATGTTCCAAAGTATCTCATTTTAGGTTTGTCATATATTGTTATTCACATGTCTCTTATTCATTAACCAATGTTTCAAAGCTCCAATAATGTTATAACTACCAATGTATCAATCTCACATAAGTAAAGGAATGAAGTAATGCATATATGTGTTTCTTAGAGGCCGGGTGGTAGCTCAAAAGGGTGAAAGCCTAGCTAGAGACGATCCCGATGATCATTAGATACAAGGGGAAATCCAGAGGGGTAAAAAACCTGGTCTAAATGAACCTGATTTATTGATTTATGGGTGGTAATCTAAGGGGATTAAGCCTGGCTGGAATGATCCCAATGCTGTGTTATGTTATGATACGTTATATTATGATGTGACCCACTGATCAACTGGATGAATGATAATGATGATGAACATAAAATTAAAGAAAGTAATGAATGTAATGTATATGGTTCCACACATATACAGAACGGTGGTTTATCCATAATGTTTATTCACTTGTAGTTGATTCCATTTGAGATCCTATGTTTTATACAGTTTCTTATAGCCTTACATACTCAGTACAATCTTTTGTACTGACGTCCCTTGGGGGACTTACCTTACTTACTGCAGGCATAGGAGCTAGTAGACCTCCACAGTAGGATTCGGGTCATCCACAGACTATTGGTGAGCTTCAATTTGGTTCTGGGCTTTCTGAGTCACTTGTGTACATTGTTTTGGTACTGTGTAACAAATGTATAAAGCGGGGACTTGTCGCAATTTTAGGTTTGGTTATGTATCTGTTAGAGGCTTTGTAGACGTTGTGGTACAAATGAAGGAATGTAGTAATGTATGCTTTTGACATGGTGGCCCTAACGACCAAGTTTCATATCTATTGAATGTTTCTCCGTGACTTCCGCCATTGGTATCTTGCATCTATATGTGATAGAGTGTTGTTCATTTAGTGACATGCATATGAATGTACATGGACGTAGGTTGGTTCTCTTGGGGCCTTAACGACTTCGGGTGCCAGTCCGCCTCAATGAGATTTGATGCGTGACAACTTGCTTGGCATGTCTATCGATTACCTCTTCCCCTTGATCTTAGCCAAGCCATTTTCATTCCCAAAGACAATTGTGGAACATTTAGTATCATGCTCCATCTTTTTTACCTTTACTATCTCCCAGAGCTTCTTCATGACCCAATAGTATACACTTACTTGGTAGGGAGTCAATGGTGCAGGAACATATTTTTGACCCTCCAACATAAAAGAGTACTTTTTGGACCTCCCTTGATGTGTAACATCCCTATAAAATTTCCAAGGTCTTCCTATCAATACATGACATGCGAACATAAGCACAATATCACAAAAAACTTCATCATGATACTTACCTATGCTAAATTTGATACTTACTTGATTAAGGACCTTCGTCTCTCCACTACCATTGAGCCATTTTAGTTTGTAGGGGTTGGGGTGCTTCTTTGTAGGAATTTACATCCTCTCTACCAAGGTATCACTCACCACATTAGTCCAACTCCCACTATCTATGATCAAGGGACACACCTTGTCCATGATTTTGCATCTAGAATGAAACAAATTCCTCTTTGATCAAGTTCTACTTTGGCAAGGGCCCCCATAATTCATCTCACCACACAAAAGAGGTTCACATTCACATTTAACTCATTTTCATCTTGTTTCAAAGGTTCCCCTCTCTTCTCAAGACAAGAAAAATTCAGTCTCTCTTCTATCCTTTCTTTATCATACTCTTAGATCTCTCTCTCACCCTCACTTTTATCCCCCTCTCCCTCATTTTTTTGCTCACTTTCCTCATATTCCTTGGTTTGGTACCCCTATTAGAAAGCCACAATAGTCCTTTTATTAGGACATTTACTTGCATTGTACCTTTTTCCTTGGTACCTATAGCATTGAATAATAGAGGGTCGAGGTACATTAGGTTTTACAAAGTTACCTTGTTTTGGCTTGTCAATCAGTTTGGACTTATAGTCGGTCTTCACTTGAGTGGCTTGACCACTAACCTTGGGTTTCTCTCTAGAAGTGGAGGTCTTCCACTTGTCATTGTCTTTGATCCATGAAGAAGTCGAAGAACTCTTAGCCTTGTAGGTTCTTTCTTCTTTCAAATCTTCCTTGATCTTTAAAGCATCATGGAAGGCTGCTTCAAGGATGTCATTGTGCTTTAGCTTTAAAGGCTTCAAGATCTCTTGCCTCAATTATCTACAAACCTTATCCCCATGTATTACATTTGTTCCTCAAGCTTCGACTTCATTCTCAAATTCTCAAACTCATTGTCATGCCCTATTTCACCAAGGTTAAACAAAGCACGACTTATGGACTCTAAAAGAATTAATTTTTGTATAGAGTCGCCACCTAATTTTTAAGAAAAAATAAGGAAACCTATTTAATTATTGCCATGTATGACTTGCGTTTTAATCTGTAAAAATCAATTTAGATTCTAGGTATGGATTCAAATTATTCCAAAGGGAAGGGGTTAGGCATCTTTTAGAATCCACAAAATGTTGTAGCCGACTAGAAAATTTATCAAAAAAGGGAGGAGGTAAAAATCATTTTTGAAAGTAAGATTATATACTAAAAATAGTGTAAAAATATGTATATAAAATATGTGTATCACATTTATAAGCAGAAGGCTATGGGACATTTAGGAGTTGTTTCTTTTCTTCATTTCCAAGATCGTGCAATAGAGCCAAAGTTGTAGGTGGAGTCATATTTAATCATTGAATTCGTTTTATGTTTTTGATTCCTCAGTATAGAAAAATGCCGATTACAAGAAGAGGTAGGGGTAGAGGTAAGAAGGTAGATATGATTGCCGGAGAAGGGACTAGTAAATCACCACCTGAACAAGTTAATCAAGGTGAGGCTGAAGAGAGTTTGCATCGCGGGCTTTTTCTACTCTTCCATTTCCAGGAGAGCCAGGAAGGAGAGGAGTATCCCCAGAACCACCTATTAATGCTACTGAGTAGGATTTAAGAAATGCGGTGCAAATGTTGACTCGTATAGTTGCTGCACAAAATCAAGGACAAGTTGGCCCGACGACAAGTAATGACGGTGCGGCTAAGGCATCTAGTCGGCGGACACAGGATTTTCTAAAATTAGATCCTCCCACATTCACCGGGTCAGATCTTAATGAAGACCCACAAGACTCCATGGACCAAATTCAAAGGGCTTTAGATGTTATGCATCTATCTGGTACAGTAACAGTTGAGCTTGTAGCATATAGACTAAAAGGAGAGGCTATATTATGGTATAAAGATTGGAAATGATCTAGGGGTATCGGTGTACTTCCAGTTAGTTGGGAAGAATTCATAGCGGCATTCCTTGATCATTACCTTCCATATGAGATCTGAGAGGCTTATGCAGACCAGTTTTTAAATCTTCGTCAAGGTAATATGACCGTCAGAAAGTACAGTCTTTGGTTTAACTCTGTGGCCAGGTATGCTCCTAATGTAGTAGCTACTATGGACGATAGAGTTCATCGATATGTGGATAGATTGGATCCATATTTGTTTAGGGATTGTACTATTACTACTTTGAATAGAGACATGGATATAGCTAGGATAAAAGCTTTTGCACAGAAAATGGAGGATCAGAGGCAAAGGAGAAGAACGCAAGAATTTGAAAGAGGACCGTCAAAGAGGGCTAAACCTATGGGACAGTTCATAGCTTCCCAAGGAGAATTTAGGCCTCGGGTTTTTAATAGACCACCTAGACCCTCATTTTCTTATTCTACAGTAGGTACTCCATCCTAATTTTGAGGGTTTAGAGACAGTCAAGTTGGGCAAAGTAGTGGGATTCAAGGTTCACGGACAGCAGGGTATCAAGAACAAAAGAGTATGAGCCAATCGAGGTTTTTTCGTCAGCCGTGTCAGCACTGCAAAAAGTTTCATTTAGGTGCATGTCGGTTTGGGACGAATGTTTGCTTTTGGTGTGGTATGTTGGGGCACATGATGAGAGAGTTCCCACAAAGAGGCATGGGTAGTATGGTGCGACCTACGGGATCAGCCATTGCATCATCATCGTCGAGTGTATAACCTATTGGGCGTGGTAGAGGTGCTAGAGGAGCAACTAATTCTTGTGGAGTATAGAACCGTACCTATGCTTTAGCGGATCGGCAGAATTTGGAGGCTTCTCCTAATGTGGTTACAAGTACATTATCCGTCTTTCCACATAATGTATATGCATTGATTGATCCGGGCTCTACCCTATCGTATGTCACCCCATTGATTGCTGAAAAAATTCAAAAGAACACCAGAATTATTAGTTAAGCCATTTAAAGTATCTACACCCGTAGGTGGGTCTATTATAGTTAAGAGAGTCTATCATAATTGTATGATCACTGTTTGTGATCATAATACATTAGCTGATCTTATTGAGCTGGAAATGGTAGATTTTGATGTTATAATGGGTATGGACTGGTTGGCTTCTTATTATGCCACGGTAGATTGCCGAGCTAAGAAGGTACATTTCCATTTCCCACTAAAGACCATCCTTGAATGGAAGGGTAATGTTGGAACACCGAGAGGTAAATTTATTTCCTATCTTAAGGCAAGGAAAATGATATCCAAGGGGTACATATGCCACTTAGTAAGAGTGCAAGATACCGATATGAAACCACCAACTCTTCAATCAATTCCAGTGGTAAATGAATTCCTTGATGTATTTTCGGAAGATCTTCCAGGCTTGCCTCCAGAAAGGGAAATAGAGTTTGGTATTGATGTGATTCCAGACACTCAGCTTATCTCTATTCCTCCATATAGAATGGCCCCAACAGAGTTACGGGAATTAAAGGAGCAATTAAAAGACTTGCTAGAAAGGGATTCATAAGGTCTAGTATGTCCCCTTGGGGTGCACCAGTGTTATTTGTACGAAAGAAAGATGGCACGATGAGAATGTGTATTGATTATCGACAACTGAATAAGGTAAAAGTTAAGAATAAATATCCCCTTCCCATAATTGATGATCTTTTTGACCAATTACAGGGTGCCAAATATTTCTCAAAAATTGACCTGAGATCAGGTTATCATCAAGTAAGGGTTAGAGAAAAAGATATAACCAAGGCAGCTTTCTGAACATGGTATGGTCATTATGAATTGTTAGTTATGTCATTTGGTCTAACAAATACACTAGCAGTTTTTATGGATTTGATGAATAGGGTGTTCAAGCCATTTTTAGATGTGTTCGTGACAGTGTTTATAGATGATCTTCTAGTTTATTCAATATCACAATAGGACCATGCTAATCACTTACGACAGGTGTTACAGATTCTTCGTGATCGTAAGTTATATGCAAAGTTCTCTAAATATGAATTTTGGTTAAAATTTGTAGCATTCTTGGGTCATATTGTATCTGATGAAGGAATAAGGGTTGACACTCAAAAAATAGAAGCGGTGAAGAATTGGCCAAAACCTACAACACCTACAGAGATTCGTAGTTTTCTCGGGTTGGCAGGTTATTATAGAAGATTTGTTGAAGGGTTTTCTTCCATTTCGGCACCTTTAACAAAGATAACACACAAGGCAAACAAGTTTCAGTGGAATGATGCATGTGAGAAGAGTTTCCAAGATCTGAAGAATAAGTTGACTTCTGCACCTGTATTGGTACTTTCGGAAGGCACAGAAGGGCATGCGGTATAGTGTGATGCTTCAGGAGTTCGCTTAGGATGTGTATTGATGCAGCATAGTAATGTGATAGCTTATGCTTCAAGACAGTTGCGACCACATGAGAGAAATTATCTGACACATGATCTTGAGCTAGCAGTTGTGATATTTACTTTAAAGATATAGCGCTACTATTTGTGTGGGGTTCATGTTGACATATATACCGATCATAAGAGTTTGCAGTATATTTTCAAGTAGAAGGACCTAAATTTGAGGCAACGGAGGTGGCTGGAACTACTAAAAGATTATGATATCGATATCTTATATCATTCGGGAAAAGCAAATGTGGTAACCGATGCATTAAGCCACAAACCAATAGGAAGCACTGATGGCCAGCTCACGAAAAAGTGAGGTATAGTCAAGGATCTACATCAACTAGCCAGCTTGGGGGTTCGTCTTCTTGAAACTCCAGATAAATAAATTATGGTACAAAATGCGGCAGAATCTTCATTAGTAGTTGAAGTGAAGGAAAAATAGTATGCGGATCCTATTTTATTGCAGCTGAAAAAAAATGTACAACAAGGTTTGACAAAGGCATTTGATCTTACGCAAGAGGGAGTACTTCAGTGCCAAAGTGTCACACCCCGAATTCCAACGAGGTGTGATTGGCACCCGTAGCCGATAAGGCCCGAGAGAACCAAACTGTACTTATGTTCATTCATATGCATGCCATTCGAAACACCCTTATCACATAGGAGCTTATAATGCTAACAATGAAATTCATGAAACATGTGACATATATACATATATGAAACTTGGCCGATTAGGCCATCAAGTCAAAAACGACATGTACCTTTTATATTTATACACCCACATCTGTCTACAAAAGCCTCTAACAAGTGCATTGACCAAAATGAACTAAAATTCGGGACAAGTCCCCGCTTTATTCAATATGTACAACACCAAAACATATGTACAACTGTGACTCGAAGAAGCCCCGAACTAACTGGATCTCACCAATGATCTGCAACAACTGGCAACCTACTGTGGAGGCCTACTAGAACCTGCGCCTGCAGCAAGTAAGGTAAATCAGTATGAAGAATGTACCGAGTATGTAAGTCCATATGACACTTGTATGATATGTAAACATGTCAATGAACTCAAATACAATAAATGATCAATATGGATAAGTCACAATACTGTACTTTGGAAACCATGTATATTGCTTTTTTTACTTTCTTTCTTCCTTTGATTTTATGATTATTCATCTTTGCCTGTGAATTGTGATACCTGGGCCCTGACTGAACAGTGGGTTTTAACATAACATATCGTTATGTTGGGATCGGCTTGAGCTAGGCTTATGCCTCTAGAGCTGCCACCCTAAGAATCAAAGCATTGGGTTCGGCTCGAGCTAGGTTATTACCTCTAGAGCTGCCACCCATAAACCAACATATCAGGTTCGGATCGAGCTAGGATTATACCTCTAGAGGTTCCCCCTGTCAGGTTTGGTCTGAGCTAGGCTTATGCCCCCAAGACTGCCCCCTGATGTAACAATCTTGGGATCGGCTTGAGCTAGGCATTTCGCCCCCAAAGTTGCCACCCATACTTGATCATTAACCACATATGCATTACTTTATTCATTACTTTGAGATTGATACAATGATAGTCATAACATTATGTGAAGCTTTGGATCATTAACCAATGAGTAAGAGATGTGAGAATAACATTATTTGGAAATATAGCCTTTTTGGGAAACATGAAGAAGAACATTGCAGAATTTGTAACCCAATGTCCAAATTGTCAACAAGTAAAAGTAGAGCATCAGAAGCCTGGAGGTTATATGGAATGTATAATTCTTCCAATCTGGAAATGGGCCATGATCAACATGGATTTTATCAAAGGTTTGCCTCGTACACTTCGGAAATTTGATTCCATATGGGTAATAGTTGACAGGCTTACCAAATCAACACATTTTCTACCCGTCAAGACCACCTACACAGCTGAAGATTATGCGTGGTTGTATATTAAAGAGATAGTTCGATTGCACGAAATTCCAATCTCTATTATATTGGACAGGGGAGCTCAATTTACTGCAAATTTGTGGAAGTCTTTTCAGAAGAGTTTGGGTACCCAAGTGAATTTAAGCACAACTTTTCACCCTCAGACGGATGGACAGGTAGAGCGTACCATACAAACACTAGAAGAAATGCTACGAGCTTGCACATTGGACTTTAAAGGTAGTTGGGATGATCATTTAGCTCTTATTGAATTTGCCTACAATAATAGCTATCATTCAAGTATCAAAATGGCGCCTTATGAAACTTTATATGGAAGAAAGTGTAGATCACCAATTGGATGGTTTGAAGCGGGTGATACTACCTTATTTGGGACAGATCTTGTTCATCAAGCTATGGAGAAGGTTAATGTGATACAACAGCGGCTACAAATGGCCCAAAGTCGACACAAGTCATATGTCGATGTTAGAAGAAGGGGGCTAGAATTTTCCATAGGTGATTGGGTATTTTTGAAAGTGTCACCAATGAAAGGGGTAATGAGATTTTGGAAGAAGGGAAAGTTGAGTCCACGTTATATAGGGCCGTATAAGATTTTCCGCAGATTTGGACAAGTTGCGTATGAATTAGAACTACCCTAAGAACTCTCCACAGTTCATCCAGTGTTTCATGTTTCAATGCTTCGGAAGTGTATATGAGATCCATCTCATATTGCTCCCACTGAAGATGTACAAATTACAGAAAATCTCACCTATGAAGAAGTACCTATTGCTATTCTGGATCAACAAGTTAAGAGGTTAAGAAATAAACAAATAGCTTCTGTAAAAGTGCTTTGGAAAAATCAACAAGTTGAAGAAATCACATGGGAAGCCGAGGAAATAATGAAATCTAAGTACCCGCATTTATTTCAAACTAAACAGAAAGTTCAAGATGCAAAATTGGAGCAATAACAAGTAAGTATATATAAGTATTATGTGTGTGTGATAATATGAAGAATGAACTTAGACTTGAACTTGTGTAAATTGGATAATGTTACTAACATTCGAGGACGAATGTTCCTAAGGGGGGAAGGATGTAACACCCCGTACATTTCCGAACTTATTTGACTACCTTAACATTTATGGAATTATTTAAACTTAGGATAGTTGGTGTATTACCCACTAACTTTATTGGGATGAATTAATATTGTGCTAATGGGCTAAATTGAGACCCAAAAATATTAAGTTAATAAGACATGGCCCAAAAGGAAATGATCCATTCAAAATTTGACCAAGTAAACACATCATCTTTGACCAAAAGTTTGGCTAAGGATGACCATAAAGAGAGGTGGTTTGGAGGGATTATATAAGGCTGAAATTCAGCTCTTATTCACCATAACACACTTGCAAAATTCCATATTTTTCCAAGAGATATTTTCTCCTCTCTCAAACCCTAAGCAATCACCCCTTTGGACAAGATCTTCCCCTTGCAAGCCTTGGTCAGTGTTTACTCTTATGGTTTAATATAATATATGCATGAGGGGCTGTGTAGATCATGTTAGTTATGTTTAAAAAGTGTTGAGCAGTCCACCTTTGCTTCTTTACTAAAGGATTTGACTTCTATGTAGTTTAAACTTGAAAGGGGACTTAAGGTCTTAAAGGAAGTGAATTAGGTGGATGAAATTTCAACATGCTAGGATGTGGTTATTTCCCTAACTTGTTTCCTCCTTGTGTATGACTTGTGGAAATGTTGTTATGAAAGTGTGCATGGAACCTGTGGTGAAGTGAAAGGAGAATATAGTTTTGTGATGTTCATGTGAATTTTAAAACCATTATTGTTCATAAGCATCAAAGTTAACCTAAAATATGAAAAGAGAATCTCACTTATGGCCATGGGCTATTTATTACGAAGATGGACCCAAAAATGACCCATCGCAGCCAATTCGGGCATCCGCCCTTGTGGATGAGTAACCTGCCCGCGTACGTCACTCTGCAGGTGGCTCTGGACAGGGCGAAGAGGGCACCTGCGGGCGCATGTTGCTCCACAGGTCCTTCCAGAATCTCTTTTAGCTTTTTTTTTGCTTCTCTTTGACCCTCCAAGGCCCCTCTACCCTTCTTAGATGCATTCACAAACTCATGGTACCCTTTGGAAAGCTCTAAGGGGGTAGTTCGGAGGCATTTTGGATTGTACCAATTGTGGATCATTTTTATGCGTTGTTCTAAAAGGAATTTAAGTGGCTTGATGGAGTAAATGTGACGTTGTGTTGAGGAGGAAATGTAAAGTATAAATTAGGTGTGAAGTCCTATCGGCTTGTGATATCTAGGTTGATATATGGACTAGTTTGGTGTTGTTGGTATGGTGAGGCAGTAAATTGTATTGTAGGAGGGTGGAATGAATTTATATGGTAGTCGAGTATTTTATTATCACCTTGTGAACTTGTAATGTAGTTGAATTTAAATGTAAGCTCCATTATGTATTCATATTGTAGAGTAACGCTTTAAGGAAGATCTGAACTGTTATAGTCACACGTTGGAAGGATAAGGTATGTAAGTTACTCTTTCCATATCCTTTGGCAGCACCTATTGTTCACATCATTATCGAACTTGTTTCCACTCCGAAATGTTTTAAAGTATCTCGTTTTAGGTTTGTTAGCAATTGTTATTTACGTGTCTCTTATTTGTTGACTATTGTTCCAAAGCTCCAATAATGTCATGACCACCAATGTAACTATCTCAGAAAAAGTAAGGAATGAAGTAATGCATATTTGGTTGAGTACAGGGGGTAGCTCTGGTGGGCGAAATCCTAGCTCGAGTCAAACCTGATTTATTGGATACATGGGGCAGCTCTGGGGGTGAAAACCTAGATCGAGTCAAACCTGATTTATTGATTTATGGGTGGCAGCTCAAGGGGCATAAGCCTAGCTCGAGCCGATTCTAATGTTATTTACCACTGATCAGTTGGTTTCGGGAATTGTATGATGTATATTGATATGAAGGTAAAAGGAAAGAAATGAATGTAATGTACATGGTTCCACATATACAGTACGGTGGTATATCAGTATTATCTATTCACTTGTATTTGATTCCATTTGAGTTCCTATATTTCTTACAGTTACTTTTAGCCTTACATAATCTGTACATTCTTTCGTACAGACATCCCTTGGGGGACCAACCTTACTTGCTGCAGGCACAGGAGCTAGTAGACCTTCACAGTAGGATACGGGTCATCTGCTGACTATTGGTGAGCTCTAGTTTGGTCGGGGTTTTCAGAGTCACTTGTATACGCTTCTTTTGGTACTGAGTAGTAGTTGTATAAGGCAGGGACTTGTACCGACCTTAGTCTTGGTTTTGTATCTGTTAAAGGCTTTGTAGACGTTGTAAGTCAAACGAAGGAATGTCTTACCCTTTTGACGTGGTGGCCCTAACGGCCAAGTCTCACATCTATTTAAATGTCTTTTCATGGCTTCCATCATTGATATATTGTATCTATATGTGACAAAATGTTGCTCACGTAGTGACGTGCATATGAATGTACTCGATCATAGGTTGGTTCTCTCGGGCCTTAACGGCTTCGGGTGCCACTCCGCCCCATTAGGATTTGAGGCGTGACAAAATCTCCTTGCCAAGATACAAATCATAAAACTTTTGTATTGTCTTGATAATATAAAGATTATGTCATTGCCCAACTTTATGAATTTTTTCTACGTATTTGTCTACGTATGTCCGTCTTTTTATTTTTGGAGGCCTCAAAAATTGAAAGAATTTTTTTTATTGGCCAAGTATTGATAGTTGATATAAAATGACCAAATTTGAACAATAAAATCTATCTTTTGTTATGGGGAAGCCTCAAAAATCCTACGAAAAGATTTTATCATTGGCTAATTTAGAGTAATATCTGTTCAATATCAGTGTAATGTCAAAGAATTAAATGGAAAGGACAAAATTGTCAAAATTTAGTTTCGAAAAGAGGAAAAATAGTAGCAACTCACCCCGGGAACAATAACACCCCGGGAACAATAAAAACAGTGCCAAATAAGTCCCAAAATGATAATAAAAAGTAAAGCAAACTAAATATAGTAGCAGCGAGGCAGACCCGAAAGAACAACAACAATTGCTAGTGCACTCAGTTGGTCAATGCACACATAAATACAAAATATAAAGGAAATATAGAAAAGTAATGAGTTCGCCGAAATTCATGGAGTTCACGAGAGAATTTACCATTCCGGCCAGATCTACAAAGAGGTTAACAGAGAGGGAGAGGGATGATATGCCATGGTTTCATGGCACTTTCGATGCTTAAAACAAGGAAAATATAAAATAACTTGGGTATGTTTTGTAGGTATGATGTGTTTTCTGTTCTATCTTGCAGGAAAATAGGTTATGGAGGCAAAATGGAGAAGAAGGGAAGAAGCATGCGCTAGACTGGAGCATTTGAAGACGAAAGAGCCAAGTCAAAATGAGAGAAGTGACTCAAAGCAGGGAACCACGTGATGTGAGTCGACCTACATAACGTAGGTCAGTGCCGTAGGTCAACTTCTGAGAGTCTGTGATGAAGACTAATTTTCATGGCATGGAACCACGTGACGTGGGTTGGCTCCACGATACCAACCTATGAAACCGTGAAAAGTTGCCGACTTTTTTCTCCTATTTTGTTTAGGATAGGATTCACCTTGTATCTATAAATACCCCTATATTATCCTATGTTTGGGGGTTGGTCATTACATTGTTTTGAGATATATTTTCAGTATTTTTAGTTCATAAATACATTATTGTTTTTGTAATCTTGGAACACCAATTCTAGGGTTTTGTTGATATTGATATTTCAGAGTTTTTTTCTTTATTGTGAGTTTACAATTATGTTTTCATCATTGAATTCTTCTTGTGTTCTTACAATCATGAGTGTCTAAACCTATCAACTAGGGTTGTGTGAACCATGAGGAATTAACGAAATAGGTTAAGTGCAAAGGAATTCTGAACCGATGTGAATGCATGTATTGTTATTTCTTTCATTGTGATTGATCTTCTAACGGTTGCAAACGTTAAAAACTAGCTTGTATTCTAGACTTTCTCAAGAGAGAGGTAGAGATTGGGAAAAGAAAATAACAACAGAGATTTAAAGCTATCAACCTTCATCTAATTACTTGAGCCGTAACATGGATAGTTATCTGAGATCCAAAATAATGGTTAGTAGTGAGACACTCAGAGACCGAGAGGAGAAGAGTGAAATTAGTTTAACCAAGGTTAAGAGATGTTTAGATGAACATATCTTGTTAGAGTTTGCATGCAATAGAGCGGGACAGTTTTGCTAGAACATGTAACCAGTAGAGTTAAGGAATCATTGGGGATCACAGTCCTAGTGTATTTCTCATATTGATAACAAATCCAATAATCAACAATCGTTACTGTTACTACTTGCTTACAAAAATCCCCAACTTTTACTTACTTGCCAATTACTCAGACTAGCATTCAACAGACTTTAGTCCTATTCCCTGTGAGATCGACCTCAACCTAGTTGGGTTCTATATTTGATTCAATGACTGCGTTATACTTTTTTTGGAGCTATAGTTTGGGCGACATCAAGGGACTGTGGTGGTGCCACTTCAACGACATCATTGGAGCAACAATGAAAAGCACAAGTATGCCAGATCTAGCCAATTTTCTGATGATCAGTGGTAGGGGGAGAGAAAGAGAGCAGTGGCTATTATGGTTTGTCAGAGCTCGCCGGTCATCACCTCCAACGAATCAATGATAGAAAGGAAATGGGGAGAGAGCAACAAAGAGGGAGAGGCATAATGGAAGAGCGGAGGCATTATTATGTCTCTTCAGTTTGGGCGACATCAAATTTTTATGCCTTTAACAAGGATAATTATTAATAAATTATAAAAATTATCAAAAAGTGTAAAATTATATTTTATGCTCTTTAACGATCAAAAATCTTGAAGATGCTAATTTTAAGCACAGAGAGTCAAAATTGGATGTCAACAGTTTGCCCCTTTTTGTCTGAAAATGATGTAGAAGTCTTCAAACGAAAACATTAATGTGTAGCCAATTTTGCTCGATAAAAAGTTATTTCTGACAAAAACATGACCAGACTCTTATTTAGAGTTGCCTACATACCTTGAATTGCATGAGGATCAGGTCGGGTGTAGTTCAAAAGATTAGGCAAAAACCTCTTCTCTTATTATTAGGGGCGGATGACCCTATTTCTTATTTTTCTGGGTGGATGACCATGTGTCCTATTGTTCGGGGCAGATGACCCTTGTCCTATTGTTATGGAGAACATGCCCTTGTCCTATTGTTATGGACGGACAGGTTCTGTGAACATAATTGTGAGAGAAGAGCTATTTGGGAATAAATGTGTTAACATATTCCCAACGTCTTTTCAAAATTGTCCCAGTATCGAGTTGTAAGATGCTAGAGATGTAACATTGTGTACTTACTGGGGAAAAAGAATGATTATGTGGCTAGAATTACCAAACTCTACATAGAACTTCCTATATATCTCGAGTGTCATGAGAATTAGGTCAATGTAGTTAAAAAGTTTAAAGAGGAAACAAATTTTGATAGACTCTTGAAATTTTCCCCAGTGTTGAATCACAATGAGATTGTTTTATTTTGTGATACTGGTTGAAAGATTTAGCATTAGTGGAGGAGCAAGAGTGTAATGTAAAGGGCTTCCGGCTAGTAGAGCAACTAAGATTTAAAGGCCCTCGGCTGAAAAGGGCAATGTAAAGAGCTCTCGACTGAAAGAGCAATTGAAATGTAATAGCCTCTCTACTGGTGGGGCTATTGAAATGTTAAGGGCTTTTGACTAGCGGAGTAATTTAAATATAATAGTCGCTCTACTGGTGGGGCTATTGAAATGTAAAGGGCTCTCAACTGGCGGAGCATTTTAAATGTAATAGCCTCTCGACTAACGAGGCTATTGAAATGTAAAATACCTGAATTCAAAGGTGGGTGCCAAACTAAAATGTAAAATACCCATATTTGGAGGTGAGCGCCTTGTATGAAAAGTAAAATGCTCATATTAGGAGGAGGGTGCCATGAAAAATAAAGAAAATTGCCCGTATTTAAAGGTGGGTGCTTTGAAAAATAATGAAAAATTGTTTTGTATTTTCTTTGTAAAAATGTTGACATGTGAAGAAGACATAATCGTTTCTTGACTTCAGTTGATACCAACAATTATTATTGTGCATAAGAATTATCATTTACTTCCCCGTTAACTGAGATCGATTTCGAGGTATTTCCTATAGTTTTAAGTGGTACCTCAGACATACCTAAGTATCAACAAGATTTGTTCATCCTGATTCAAACAAAGGTTTTAAACTATACCTATCCTCATGTTTCAAGTGCCCTCTTTAGAAATAAATTCCCATTTTCACACATATTTGAGTATATATATATATTTTTTTTTTGAGCTTGGGGATGTCTAGAGAAATACACTCACACTGAAAAAGATATTCAATGCATGCAATTTTGATACCATAGGCTAGGTCTTCATGTAATTATCCACTAATGTGAGAACACTTGGAATAAGTGTCACGTTCCAACCCATCGGATTGTGTCGGGTACCTACCCACACCTACCCTAGATAGGAGAACCCTGAATAACCTACCATTCACTCAATGCAAAAATTGCTATAGAGTTTACGTAATCAATTTATGTTTGCCATCTGAACAACTAATCAATAGTTGAAGTATGATTACTCAATCAATTCGTCCCAAAACTTGTTTTAATATATCAGATATGAAAAGTAAATACGAAAAATAACTACAAGTGATTCCCCAGAGCCTAGCCTAAACTAGTACAAGAGCACTAGATAATAAGTAGGGACATCCATGACATAGTATCCATGCAGAATAGAAAGGACCAGAGTTGCTGCTGAGTGATCGGCATTGCTGCTATAAAAACTCCAACTAACCTGCACCATGTCTATACCCGTGATTGGAGATATAATAAGTGTAGAATCACTACAACCACATGTACTGGTAAGCAACATCAGTCGACTAGGGTTAGAAATAAATAACATCACTAATAAATAGTGAGAAATCATAACATTAAGTAAGGTTCCGATTTTGAATCCCAAATTAAACAACTCCTATTACCCCACATCTAGCATCTCTGTGACATGTACTTAGCATCTTTCTGACATGTACTTAGCATCTCTATGACCTACATTTAGCATCTCTATGACCTACACTTAGCATCTCTGTGACCTACCTGTCATTTAATATTTTTATATCTTTGTTATTTGACCATCCATTCCCGCCTATACCCCTTCCTCTAATACCGACTCATTCTTATGATACTTATAATTTCTTATTGCACATCCACCCAAGTCCATTCGATACTCACTATCACAGATATCACAACACCATATCCCATGAAATTCTGCATCCTACCAATCATATTCTATAGTAGCCGGTCCTCTCAGGGGTGGTCGTAGAATCTCATCTCCAACCCAGCCCACACTATGACCTAACATACATTTGCACCCTCTTTCACCACTCACCACAACAAGAAAACGTATGAAAGCATAATAAAATAGAATTACATTCAAAACATATGCATAAATGCATGTACGTAAGATGTGCACATCATTTCTCTTTATCCCTTCTCATCTCATCACCAATAACATTCTAACATACCGACATGGTACCCTACCCATATCACAATATATCATATCTATACCGGTGTGGTACCCGACCCATATCACAACATGTCATCCCAATGCATATGAATGTGTGCATGAAATCAATAAATCATAATTTATGCAAAAGATTATCACATATGGTCAGCCCATAACTCAAAATGGGACAATCCAGTTTAATGTTACATCAACTGTCTAATTCATTTAATTTAGTGACATTAGTATTCACATATATATTGACAATCATGACTTACCATACACCCCTACGGGACTGCTGTAACCCTTACGCACTTTCTCTCTAACTGCATCCCAACCTCGAGTTTTTCATGTTACCTTTTAAACTCTGGTAAGTATTGATCATGACCATATGGCGAGCAATGTCAACACTACAAATCGGCTAACCTCAATGCCTTTTTACTCACTATCTCATCTTCTAAACTCTAGAATGTATTGATCCCGACCATATACCTTCTAATGTTCCCTAACTACTTTTAATAAGAATTTTATTCTTTAATTCACAATATTGTTCTTTTACATTCACTTATTTTCACTGGATTTGATTATGCAATTTACATATATTAGCTTACCACAACTCACCCTTTAACCACTCCCCTTAAAGCAATTCGAACATTTATAAAATTTATGGTTAAATCGAGTTACCCTAATTTCCCTTTTTACCATTCCATACTATCTCATTCAACCTTTCACTATAATCAAACCCTGGAAGATATTAAGCTATGCACATTAGCTCCACCTTCCTATCCATCCCTTATTACAATCAAACATTAATATAATGTACAATAATTCCACATATTCTCACCTAAACAGATTTTTAAACATGTCCATCCATCCAACTCCGTGCCTGAAGGCCTAATGCATGATACTCCCAACAACACTATTTTTGTTTAGTGCATCTAGCCCAAGTCTAGTTGCTACAGAATAAACCATAGCTTACCTCTTAGCAAAAACATACTGCTATGAAGGGGAGTAAGCTATCCTGCACGTGCTAAGCACATTCCCATGTCGGGTTTTCTATGGGTGTGCCTCAAAACTGCTCTCATGAACCTTGACCTTGGAAATCTGATGGTTGGAGGAATAGGGTTTTCTAGAGTGTTTTTAGAAGAAAGGGGCGACCTAGGGAAATAAAGAGAAAGACGATTTTTTTAAAAATTCTTAGGCTGCGCTACTGCCTTTTACCACTATAGAAATTCCCCAACTACTATAGTGGTTACCTGCAGTCCAAACCAGTTCATTATTGGGCCTCTTGGCCTAGTTCCCTCAAGCCCCAATTTTCCTACTCGATTTAATTTTTCCTGGTCTAATTTAAGCCCATTATTCATCATAAATTATTCTCGACGTGTTTTTACATGTAATGACGGTTTGGATCATCACATTAGATACCAATTTACCCGTCATTCATCCCTAAATGGTCCTAAGGGTGAGGTCTGAACATCTGCGCGAGCGCTCGATGGATTTTTAACTATAATAAGCAACTAGGAGAATTATTTAACATATGCTAGCTCATTATATGTCCATGCTCCTCAATGTGCGTCCATTAAAGCATTGCCTAATCTAGGCTCGATGGTTATTCCCATGTTTTCCCCGAGATGGAGTACACAATTAGTTATTGGAGCAACTACCCGAACTTAATATGACATCTCAAAGCATGAAAAAGTCAAGATAAAGTTGTTTTTGGAAAAAATTTACCGCTGTAGCGGTAACCAACCATAGCAGCGGTTCGTGGTAGTTAAGTAAGGGGAAACATCATTTTCCCTCCAAACTCTCTCAACTCTCCCTACAAAAATCCATCTCCGATGATGAATTCTAGGTATTTTCTTCATCTCTTCTACTTACTTTATGCATTGGTCATTGTAGAATCATAGGATCGTGTTAGAATAGAGGGAATTCGGGTGGTTTTGGGTGAAACTTATTGCACTTGAATTTGTGGTCTTCTTGAGTATACTGGTTGACATGCTAAGTTTTCTTATGTTCCCAATGCTTCTATAGCGTTCGAACAGTAAGATTAACGTAGTTCATGGTAGATTTTGGCTATGGGAGGGTTGAAAGATGAAGGGTCATGTTCTCCAATAATTTTCTTCAATTTGGGTTTGATTTTGGGTGTTCCACACCTCTATTTTTGTGTAAAACGGATCACACACATTTCCCCAAGCTTGATCTATACTTAATTTTAAAAATTACGAAGACATGTTGAAAATACGCCATGGGAGGGGAGGTTGGCGAGTTAAAGATGGCAAACCGTTGCAGTGGTAATATTTCTGCTGCAACGGTATCACTGTAGTGGTAAGTACCACCGTTGCAGTACCACTGCATCGATTAATTGACCGTTGTAGCGGTACTGGGCAGTAAGTCCGTAGTTTTTGCATTTTCTCAAAATTTGAACTCTTCTTCCCTCCTTTGGTGTTATGATAGGGTTCTAAACTATTTTTGTGGCATTTACAAGACTATCATGGCCCAACAACCCGCCTACCACTGGTTCCCCAACGTCGAATGTCGTGATTGCTATAAGAAGGGTTATATAATAAGGGTTTCCTTCTCGAGCATGGCATGGTAATGACTATGATGGAGGAAGAGTTGTCGGGCTTCTACACCCAGTTGAAGGATTTTGGGTGGGAGATGTTGACCGAACCCATCCCTCAACAGAATATGAAGGTCGTTCGGGAGTTTTATGCCAACCTCTTGATCATAGACTGGTTGGTACCTATCCCCACTGTCTGTGTTTGAGGCAAGAAGGTATAGGTGGATATGACCACCATCAAAGATACTTTAGGTGTACCAAACCCTTCCAATAATGACTTTCAGGTAAAAATTTAGGGATCAGACTTAGAGTGGGCGGCGGTCGGGATCTTAGCGCCGTAAGGACGAGCTGTCGAGGTGAGATGGTCCAGCGCCAGATGGACGAAGAGCACCTATTCCTTAGTCGAGGTCAGGGTGTAGTTATAGTTGGTGTCCCGAAGGATATAGCCTAGGGGAACATTACAGATGTGGCCTTCCACTGGGCCATGGTGATGGCTTGTGCTCTCATGGGGATCCGAGTGAATGTAGGGGTACAAATTGTGGATGAATGATGGTACTTCCATGCTCGGAGAGGTCGGCAAGATATCTTTTCCTACCTTTCTTAGTTACCACACTCTGTGATAGGGTGGACGTGTCTCAGGAGATTTAAGACACTATGGATGACTGTGAGGTGGAGTATAATCCATTGAGGGGTAGGGGCATATGGGGATGAAGTAAGAAGAAGAGAAAGGTAGTGAAGAAGGGTGAGAGTATTCAGGATGGTAGGGATGGAGGGTCGAGTGCCTCTTCTACTCAGGCCCCTGCATCTCTTAATAGTTGGGAGGATGATCTTATTACAGTCCGAGGTTATCTAGAAAGGTCACACCTATCCCCATTCGGTGTGGCTCCTTCGAGCTCTACCGCTCCACCGGACCCAACTCGGGATTATGCAGAGCTTCGAGAAGAGCTGAATAAAGAAAAGAAGAAGTGTCGCTACTATGACCACATGCTTGTTAGAATGTGGAAGGAGTTCCAGGTGATGTTTGGGTGCGCCTCTTCCCCAAAGAAGTTGCCAAAGCTGACCAGGAAAGATGCAGAGGAGTTCTCCTTCCTTAGTTTCATAGAGAAGGAGTGGTCCGATGCCTCGAGTCTTGGATATAGTGCCACTAGCTAGTTCCCCCCCCCCCATTTTATGTTTTTGGATTTGGATTGCCTCTATTTAGGGCATGTAACAAATAATTACTATTTTTAGTTTTCGTACTTTTAAGACATTTTTCTTCCCCACCCCCTTAATAATAAACATTTTGGTTTATAATGCAGGTCGGATTGATTTTTGTCATTTTATTGCTTCAAAAAAAGAACTGCCTTGCAAGATTGCAAAATTACAAAAACAGGGAAAAATACCTGGCAGGACACTTCCTGGAGCTGCTGCAGCAGTTAATCTTACAGCTGCAGTAGTAACCTCCAGTAGCTATACTTTTATTTTCTTTTCCCAGTCTCAAGCCCTTTTTTCTACACAATACTCTTTTTACGCATGATACCGTAACCTAATAACCTCTTAGTTATGCTTACTATAACTCAAATTCGCATTTCCCCTTGTTTTTGTCTACCACCAATTCATTTCCCATTTGTCAAACTAACAGTACTTCACTTTTTTCAATCTATTTACTTACTTAATTCACTGTCCTCAAAGTGTTCCACCAATAGCCAGGCACCTGGGTAGTTCATACGGGATTGAATAGAATACAAGTAGTACTCCAAATCACGAAAAGATGAGTTGTAGCTTAAGTCGCGAAAATGAAAGCACTCTCGAGATCACACCCGGTCCTTACATCCATCGGTCTACTTAGCTACACATAATCCAACCACACACACATACTCAACAATCATATTCAAGAGTTAAACATTGCAAATCAAGTTACCATACATTACCATCAACAACTATACACATAGCATATTTTTAACACATCATGGCCTTATCACAAGTACTTAATACCATATCGAACACATCATAACAGTCCTTTTCTTATGTTTCTCTTTGACCTCTATTGGTTGAGTGTCTTGTCCCAAACTTTCCACATTAAGAGATGCCAATTGGGACTAACTAGTCCTAATTGTGACGATTGAGATACCAATTGGAATCGACTAGATACCAATTGGACTTAACTCGGGGATACAAAATTGAGAGGGCACGATAGAAAAGAAGAAAGTGAGATAGATTCCTAGATACCTTGTAGCTTCTTACAGATTTGATGTAGATGTCAACACACAATCCATAGGACTCTACTCAACATTTGCTTTTGTACTGGGAGATCGATAACCTAGACCCTAATACCATCCTTGCATGACCCAACCCACTAAATTGTGTCGGGAACCTACCAACACCTATCCCAGATAGGAGAACCCTAAATAACCCACCATTCACTCAATGCAGAAATTACTATAAAGTTCACTTAATCAATTTATGTCTGCCATATGAACAACTAACCACAGTTGAAGTATTATTACTCAATCAATTCATCCCAAAACTTATTTTAATACATCAGATATGAAAAGTAAATGAGGATAATAACTATAAGTGATTCCCCAGAACCTAGCCTGAACTAGTACAAGATCACTAGATAGTAACTAAGAACATCCATCACACAACATCCATGCAGAATAGAGAGGACATGAGCTATTGCTGAGTGATCGACATCGCTGCTATAGAAACTCCAACTAACCTACACCATGGCTATACCCCAATTGGAGATATAGTAAGCATATCATCAGTACAACCACACGTACAACCACACATACAACCATACATACTGGTAAGTATCATCGACCAACCAGGGTTAGAAACAAATAACATCAATAATAAATAGGGAGAAATCATAACATCAAGTAAGGTTCCAGTTTTGAATCCCAAATTAAACAACTCCAATTACCCCATATTTAGCATCTATGTGACCTACACTTAGCATCTCTGTGACATGCCCTTAGCATCTCTATGACCTACACTTACCATATTTGTGACCTACTTGTCCTTTAATATTTTCTTATATCTTTGTCCTTTGACCACCCATTCTTGCCTATACCCCTTCCTCCAATACTGACTCATTCTTATGATACCTATAATTTCTTAGTCCACATCCGCCCAAGTACCTTTGGTGCTCACTACTACAGATATCACAACACCATATCCTATGATATTCTGGATCCTACCAATCATATTCTACCATAACCGGTCCTCTTAGAGGGGCCGTAGAATCTCATCTCCAACCCAGCCCACACTAGGGACCTAATGTACATGCATACCCTCTTTCACCACTCACCACAACAAAAACATGTATGAAAGCAAAATAAAAAAGAATTTCATTCAAAACATATGTATGAATGCATGTATGCAAGATGTGTGCATCATCTCTCCTTATCCCTTCTCATCTCATCACCAACAATATCATAATGTACCAGTGTGGTACCTGACCCATGTCACAACATGTCATTCTAATTCAATAAATCAATAAATCAGAATTCATAATTCATGCAAAAGACAATCACAGATGGTCAGCACACAACTCAACATGGGTCAATCCAGTCTAATGTTACATCAACCGTCTAATTAGTTTAATTCAGTGACATTAATCTTCATATATATATTCACAATCACGACTTATCATACACCCCTACGGGACTGCCATAACCTAAGTTTATATTATTATGCACTTTCTCTCTAACTGCATTACTACTAAGTTTTTCATGTTACCTTCTAAACTCTGGGAAGTATTGATCACGAACATATGACGAGCAATGCCAACACTGCAAACCGGCTAACCTCAATACCTTTTTACTCACTATCTCATCTTCTAAACTCTAGAAAGCATTAATCCCGACCATAAACCTTCTAATCTTCCCTAACTATTTTTAATGGGAATTCTATTCTTTAATTCACGGTATTGTTCTTTTACATTCACTCATCAGTCACGGGATTCTATTATGCAATTTACAAATCTCGGCTTACCACACCTCACCCTTTAGCTACTTCTCTTAATGCAATTTGAACATTTATGGTTAAATCGAGTTACCCTAATTTCCTTTTTACCATTCTACACTATCTCATTCAACCTTCCCCTATACTAAAGCCCTAGAAGATATTAAGCTACGTACATTCGATCCACCTTTCTGTCTATCCCTTATCAAAATCAAACATTAATATAATGTAAAATAATTCCATATATTCTCAGCTAACCGAATTTTTAAACATGTCTATCCATCCAACTCTGTTCCCGAAGGCCTAATGCATGATACTCTCGGCATCACTATTACTATTAAATACATCTAGAAAAAGTCTAGTTGCTACAAAATAAACCATAACTTACCCCTTAGGTGAAATATGCTGCTACAGAGGGGAGCGACCTGTCCCGCACGTGCTAAGCACATTCCCATATCGGGTTCCCTTTGGGTGTGCCTAAAAACCGCTCTTATGAATCTTGGCCTTTGAAATATCATGATTGGAAGAATATGGTTTTTTAGAGTATTTTTAGAGGAAAGGGGTGACCTGGGGAAATAAGAAGAAAGAAGATTTTTTAAAAAAATTCCTCAGCTGGGCTATTGCCTTTTACCGCTACAGCGGTTCTTTTACCGCTACAACAGTTCTTTTACCACTGAAGTAATACAGCTGCAGTGGTTCCCCAACTACTATAACGGTTACCGGAAGGCTAGCCCAGTCCATTGTTGGGCCTCTTGGCCCAATTCCCTCTGACCCCAACTTTCCTCCCTGATTTAATTTTTTTGGATCCATTTTGAGCCCATTATTCATCATTAATTATTCTCGGGGTGTTTTTACATGTAACGATGGTTTGATTCATTACAATAGGATCATGTAGGATATGTTATAGGCTTGTAATGTAGGCTTGGGAATGGGTAGGATGGCGTTTGGGATGAAAGTGACTAATCCCTCAATGAGCATTGCACTGTATCTGTGCTATTGATATTTATTGCGCTTTGATGCTTGATCTTCTTTATTTTGCCTTGTTCCCCCTTGTTTTGTATTTTTTTTGACTCCTTTTGAATCTTGTGTTGGAGTTTTTTTCCTTTATTTTCAATAAATATATATTTTTTATTTTTTTTAAAGATTCTCCACCTTTGTCGGAGTTCTTTCTTTTTTGTGGGGGGTTTTTGGTCCTTCTTCTTTAAAGTCATTTTTTTATTTTTGTTCTTCTAGTACTTTTGTATCCTTTACCTTTGGCATCTTTGATCTTGAATCTTCATCCGTAATTCGCACATATTTAGTGCGCTCAAGAAGGTTAGGCCAAAAGAGGGATTGTGCGTGTAAGCACTCAAAAGGTATAGGCTACAATGTGGTTGTCCAAACAAAAGGCTTTAGGCTCAAAAGAGTAATGCTAGGGATTAATGTCACTTGGAGGGCTATGAAATGCACAATTGGGTCAAAGAGTCCTATGATCAAATCAGAATTTCACCTCAACAGACATTTAGGCCAAGTTCTAGATTAACAATGCAATGTAATGAATTAATCTAAAATCATACAATGCACATGAAATTATGAGGTTGACTCGTTCTTGTATTGGATGTATGCAAGAGAATTTTGTCAAGTGGCACTCAGGTGTGATTAAGAGGTACCAAAAGAATATATAATTTACCATGAAGTCGGTCCTCTCTAGCATACCAATTTGTTTCTTTCTCATGCACACTCCTAACTGTGTTGGTACCAATCAAGTAAAAACTTTGATTTTTTTTTGAAAGAATTTGACCGAACCCAAATGAGGGTTGCCTACGTATCTTGTGAAAATAAGAATCAGGTGTACGTAGTTTAGGAGATAGAAAATGTGAAACAGGAAAATAAACCTTTTTTTTCTTTTCAATAAGGAATACCTAACCCAAGAAGGGCTGCCTACATATCGCATCAGGATGAGAATCAGGTGTGCATAGTTCGTGAAAGATATGGACTAAAATCGTCTTATTTTTTTCTTTTTTGATAAGTTATACCAAACCCAAGAAAGGTTGCCTACATATCTCATTAAGATGAGAATCAGGTGTGCGTAGTTCGTGAAGATATGGAATAAAATGCGAAATAAAAAAAAAAAACTCTTTTTCTTTATTTTTCAATAAGGAATACCGAACCCAAGAAGGGTTGCCTACGTATCTCATCAAGATGAGATCAGGTGTGCGTAGTTTGTGAAGGTAGAAAATAAAATGTATGCATGAAAATGGATTCATGTATTGAAGAAATGCAAGACAAATATATTTACTGAATATAAACATATATACACAATTAATGCGGAGGTATAGACAAACTTAGAGTGATGCCTGCGATACCTTATAAGTCTGATGTTAGATGACATCTTTAGTGAGAGAGTGACTCCTGATTATTTATGGAGAGAATTATTGTCGCAATATCCCAGTTGTTAGTGGAGATCGTTCATTATTGTGATTGTCTCCTGATTATTTTTGGGGATGAAATGTTGTGGTCTCCCGATTGTCCTCGAGGGCACCTTTTGTTTTGTTGCTTCCTGAGATACCTCTATGTGAATTACTGTGATCATCCCCACCCATTAGCGGGGACAATTTTCTTGTAAATATTTGAAAAATGAGTGAAAATAGGGACATTATGAGAAATAGTAGAATGAAAAAGTGTGACAGTTTGGTCAAAGATTCCCCTTCTGTCCCTCTATGTGTTAATGCTTTGCGAAGTCCGATGCGCCATGTTTAGTCCATGGATTGTTTATCTTGCAAGAATAAGAGAAGAGAGTGTGAGAGTTTTTCTCAAATCAAAATATTTTGAGGGATAGACTTAGGCCTTGTGGCCAAGTGGTGCGTTTGAAAATGGAGACAATTGTGGTTCTCCCATGAGTTCTAGGGATAGTGTCATTATTCCGACATTCAAAGCAAATTTCTTAGTTCTAAGGAGGGATGTTCGCTTCTATAGACTTGTGACTCATTTCTCCATCTTTCGTTACATGATGCTCCCTGATAAGTTTCCCTGTAAAGAAAACATGTTAACTTACGTTGAACCCTTAGTCTTGGGAGAGTGGAAGTGATTCACCGTAGTTCCATGACCTATGACATGTAATATAAAGGATCTTCAACTGGCGGAGCAACTAAAATGTAAAAGCCCTCCACTGGCGGGGCGACTAAAGTGTAAAGGGCCCTCGACTGATGGGGCAATTTAAATGTAACGCACTTGACTGGCGGGGCAACTGAAATGTAAAATGCCCTCGACTGGCGAGGCAGCTGAAATGTAAAGGCCTTTGACTGGTGAGGCAATTTGAATATAAAGCCCTCGACTGGCGGGGGCAGCTGGAATGTAACGGTAGAGGTATGAGAAAAGACATATATCTCAGATTTTGTGATTAAGTCGAATGGATATTGTGTCACAACCCGATTTCTTAGGTCATGATGGAACCTACTCTACCCTACCAGTAGGTAAGTCAACCCATAGTCTGAAACAACTAGTAACAGACTAGCAAGAGAAAGGAAGGAAACTATGGAATAAACATAATAAAAATACTAATATAATCCCAAAACCTGGTAGAGCCAATACAAGAGCTTCTAATACATCAAGAGTATAAATGAAATACAAGATAAATATATATATACAAAGATGTCTCTGAGTACAATATAGAGATCAGTCTACAGTAAGAGAGAGAGTAGAAACAACTCCAACCATCAGGAGCTCACCCCAAGTCTCCGATCCATAGCTGCTCCGCATGATACACACATCAACGGCAATAACTCATACTAATAACCTCCAGGCTGCAAAAGTGTAGTATGAGTATCAAACATATGGTACTCAGTAGGCATCGGCCAACTGAGCTCCAGAAATAATGTAAGCATAAAATGACATAAGGCATGAATACAACTACAGGCGACTATCTAGGGAACTAGGAATAATAGTACTAATGAAACAATAAGGATAACTACCCTATCCTGACAGAATACAGAAGCTAAAGTACAATACCGTATATCACTAGTCAATATACCAATGAAGAGTGAAAGAAGTATATATATTAGTATACAAGGCCAAAGAATACATCTACAATTGAAGTGGACAAGAAAGAGAGGGCTATAGAATAATGCCATATATATATGTATACATACATAAAGGAAAAACTCTAAGGTGAATACCTAAGGGAGTCAGCCTAACATATCAGGGATCATGGCTAAGTAAGGGAGCTAATGCTAGCATACTCAAACCTATAACCAAAATGTGACTAAGCATGAGGTGATTTATCAACAATATAATTACCATAATAAAGAAGGGAATCAGAAACGTACCACCAATCTCGGGTACCAATCCATACTCATCCTGCCACGAACTAGCTATAATAACTAATGATAAAGTAATCAGCTAAATCGGACACACAAATACCTAACCGGACCCCCATAAGCCGGGAAGGTTCATAGAAGCACTCAGCAAATAATAATAACAACCTGTACCTATGCAGCCCCCCCCCCCCCATAAGACTAATAGATACAGGTACCAAATAATCATACTAGTGATAGGCAATGCATATAAATGAATGAATGCAACATAACCATAAATACCATAATGAACAAGTGTATACATCTCATCCAGATCAGTAGCTTGCAAAGGCAAGACCTACGGCAACCATCCTTCTCTGACACTAAGGCTTACAGATGAAGAGGCCCATAGGGGATTTGGGATATTCGTATATACTGCCTAGTCCCGAACCAGGACTTCTAATAACTATCATAATCAATCTACTTCGTCCAACACCAGATATATATATATACACACACACACACACACACACACACACACACACATATATATATATATATATATATATATATATTAAGTGTACAGACTTGAACGTGACTAAAAGAGTGTACATAGTATAATAGGTGCACGGACTAGAACCATGACTAAAGGAGTGTAAGTCTGTAAATTCATTGCCCGAGATCAAGTTCGGGACTAAATCATCATAATAGTGTAGAAAGGATTGAAATCTCCATCGAGCGAAGTAATTAGCAGTGGTAAATGAGTGGATTAATAACGGACTGTAATCAAGCTCGGTCTACTTTCCAAAACATCAATTTGAGTTCCAAAGGCTCACAAATCATAAAATAAGGTGGTACGATTCCCATTATAAAAGAATCCATTTTAAAAGTGAAAAGTGGAAATAAATCCCTTTTTGGAAAACAGTAGTAAAATCAAGGTTTGGGATTAGAATCTTACTACTAAGTGAGCATGAATGTGCCTAACAGTATGCATTCCATCACCAGTATCCAAATAATACAACCATAAGGGCCTAAGCATCTATAAACTAGAACCACCTCCTCAGAAGGATAGTATACTCACCTGGAGTCCAACTGGTATCGTAACCACGACCTCGGGACCAATAATACATAATTAACATAACAAGCCTCATAACTCGGGAATCCATAGTAATCAAGGGTATAAAGCCACTAAAAGGATCTAATCGGGGAAATACCTCCCAAATCACTAAGTCAAATGATAAATCTTATGCGAAGGGATCCTTAATATTAAACTATGGTTAGCTGTAACACCCCGTATTCTATAGACACTACTCTTACTTATATGGAAAATGGTACAGACTTATGGCAATAGGTGATGGAATAACTAGTTCTTGGATTCAAGTACAACACCTCGTACATTTTTGAAACTTGTGCGACTAACCTAACATGGATAAAAGTATTTAAACTTGAGATAGTAAGGACATACTTAAGTGTAAAGTTAAAGTTAAGTGGTAGATTAAGGTAGGAGGATTAAGACGTTGGAAAAAGGGGAGAACATAAACGAGGTGCTTCCGTAACTTAATTAGGATAGTAGGTGTATCATCTACTTAAGCTATTGGGCTGTATTTGGACATCTATTAATGGACTCAATTGAGGCCCAAACTAAGTACATAAAAATGGAAAGATGATAAGCCCAAAACTTACTATTAATTTAGGCCCAACAAGACATGATCCAAGTAGAAAAAAGGTGAGAAAATGGACTGTTTTGGACAGCTTATATAGCCAAGTAGGTGCATCACCTACTTGGACTATTTTTGACCAAGAATTGGCTAAGTATAGCCTTATAAAGTCGGTTCTAAGAGGGAGTATATAAAGCTGAAATGCAGCTTATTTTCTTCACAATTCACTTGCCAAATTCCAGCATTTAAATTAAATTACTCTCTTCTCTCTCAAACCCTAACCAACCACCCCTTTGGACAAACCTTCCACTTGCAAGCTTTGGTAAGTATTTAACCTTATATATTGATGTAATATATGTATAATAGGTTGTGGGAATCACGTTGGTGGTGTTTAAAATGTATAGGGCAGTCCCTTAATTAAGTTGGCAGTCCACTTGTGTTAGTTTTGATGAATTTGTCTTCCTTGTGGCTTGGACTTGTATAGGGGCTTAAGGTGTTGAAGAAATTAAGTTATGATGATGAAATTCCAGTATATTAAAGTGTGGTTCTTCCCCTGAATCGTTCCTTTTATGTATGGCTTGATGGAAATGTTTATATGTATTGGTAAATGGAACGTTTGTTGTAGTGAAAAGAGAATACTCTTTTGTTATGTTAAACTGAATGTTGGAACTGTTGTGGAATGATTTTGGTATGCTACTGTGTAATGAAGTATGGTGACCTTATGGGGTGAATATATGGAGTTTCGTTGGAGTGGAAATGTAAAGGATAAACTAGGTAGGTAATCCTACCGGTTTGTAACGGTTATGTTGGTTTGTGGACTGTTTTGGTGGTGTGTGGACTGATTTGGTGTTGTTGTTTTGCAAAAGCAGTAAGTTATAGTGTAATGTTGTGGAATAATGTTATTTGGTAGTATAATGAAGGTGGGAGTGATGCACAATGTGTTTTGGAGGTTGGATAGTTTCTACTTTCCGTTAAGCACCTACTTACCGTCTTGTGAACTTATAATGTAGCTAGCCATTAATGTTTGCTCCATTATGTACTTGTGTTGTAGAGTAACACATAAGGAAGGAGATGAATCAGTGTAGTTACATATTGGGAAGATAAGGTATGTAAGGTTACTTTGTCCGTACCTTTCTGTAGCATATAATGTTCACATCGACGTTACACTTGTCCTATTCCGAGATGTACCAAGGTATCCTATTTCCGATTATCAATGGATATTGTCACATGTTTCCTATTCATTGCACAATGGAGAATCTTGTTTCATAGTCAGTGCTAAGGTTCCAAAGGTCCAACAAAGTTGTGTTCCAATGTTCCAATAGTGATTATATTCATGTCTCTGTTATGTTCCAAAGTTCAAAGTGAGATTATAATTATCATTGTATCAACCTCATTGTACCAATCTCAAAGTAAAGAACAAAGTAATGCATTTGTGGTCAATGATCAAGTATGGGTGGCAAGTCTAGGGGCATAAGCCTAGCTCGACTCGATCCCGGTGTATTGATTTATGGGTGGCAGGTCTAGGGGCATAAGCCTAGCTCGACTCGATCCCGATGTATTGATTTATGGGTGGCAGGTCTAGGGGCATAAGCTTAGCTCGACTCGATCCCGATACATTGATTTATGGGTGGCAGGTCTAGGGGCGTAAGCCTAGCTCGACCCGATCCCAACATGACGATATGTTATGTAAAGACCCACTGATCAGTCGGGGCCTGGGTACAGTATGACACATGTAATGAAAAGTAAGCATTGAAGGAAAGAAGCAATCAAAATAATACACATGGTTCCCAAAATACAGAATGGTTACTTATTCATTGGATTATTCATATGTATCTGAGTTCATTGAAATATTCATGTGTTGTATAGTTTTATATGAGCCTTACATACTCAGTACATTCTTCGTACTGACCCCTTTGGGGAATTTACCTTACTTGCTGCAGGCGCAGGTTCTAGTAGACCTCCACAGTAGGTTACAGGATATTTACAGCTTTTGGTGAGCTCCAGTTGTTCGGGGCTTTCTCCAGGTCACAGTTGTACATATGTTTTGGTGTTGTACATGTCGTATAAAGCGGGGACTTGTCCCAACTTTTAGCTCATTTTGGTCAATGCACTTGTTAGAGGCTTTTGTAGACGGATGTGGGTATATGTATATAAGATGACGCATGAAGTCTTATTTTGATGGCCTCAACGGCCAAGTTTCACATATGTATATTTGTATATGTCATATGTTCTATGAATTTTCGTTGTTAGCATAATAAGTCCTCACGTGTTAAGAGTGTTTCTGATGGCATGTATACGAATGCACATAAGTACAGGTTGGTTCTCTCGGGCCTTATCGGCTACGGGTGCCAATCACGTCTCGATGGGATTCGGGGCATGACATTAGCATACTTATAATCAAGGGTAATAGGATTCTATAGCCATGACAAGTATTTTACACTAAGGTTCAGGTCACATTTCTGCTCCAAATTACCTAAATACACTAAGTCATGATATACTAGCCATAAGTCCATCATATAATCCCTACCTAGCATGCAATCTATACTATACACAATCTCATAGAGAAAAGTAGATCGAAGACTACCTCGATGCCAAATCGCAAGTCTTGAATCATCCATAATTCGTTCATCTTCGCTCTGCAATCCTGAAATGCTGCCATGTTATCAAAATATTAAATTACACGTCATAACGAGTAAAATGATACCCATATTGCTATATAAATGCTCGGGTTGAAATTTGAGTCAAGAAAGGGCCTGAGGAGCTCGCAAATGAAATCTAAAATTGAATCTGTCACGAGGTCCCTCAAAGGACAAGGGATGTGTGCTCAAAAGTTGAGCACAAATAGAGCGTAAATCGGGGCTCAAATAAGTCCCCAAAGTTAAGAATTTAAAGACCTAATTTCTAAGAATTTACAATGAAATGGAACAGAATTCAATGGGTAAAATGATGAATAAGGATTAAGAATTGTAGAGCTAACTTACCTTGGCTTCAATGAAATATTCCCCACACTTTCTCTCTCTTTAAGTTCTCAATAATGTTGGAAAAGGATTTAAAAAATGAGAGAGAATCGGGTGAAAAAGAGGATTTGTCAGCCCCAGGTACCGCTAAAGCGATCGGGCAAAGAAAGGCAGAGGCCGCTAAAGCGAAACTTGGCTGCTAAAGCGACGTCCTATTAAGTGGACCTTGACCACTAAAGCGAACCTCAGCCGAGTAGCCAAGGCCGCTAAAGTGGCTCAAGGTCGCTAAATCGATTACCGCTGAAATGGCTCTTTGACCACTTTAGCGGTCATACCAGATATCAGACACCGAATTTTAGCTAAATCTAAAATGAACTCCGACCTGGTGCTTGAGATTCATTCAGAATCCCGTGAATGCAAAAGAATTATAATACCATACCAAATTAGATATTTCAAAATCAATGGAACCATCAAAACTTTCATCTGAGATTGTTTCGATTAAATGTAGGGCCCACACCTATAGTTTCATTTTTCACCAAATATACTCAATAGCTCAAAATGAGTCTGGAAGCCTCGGGACCTAAACCAAGGGTCCTCCTAGCTTAAAATGAATGTTTCGTCCAAGATCGTTTATTAGCAGTTTTGGTCCGAGACTAATTTCTTAATAGCAAAAGTTCTAAAACAGGAAAATGAGCCTAAAAGCCAAATGAACTATCCGATAATCAAACTGACATTTCCAGAAAGTCATAAATGACATGTAGCCACTGTGGAAAGGTTCAAAATGCCGAAATGTATGGAAATTGAGAAAATGACCTGGAGGGTCATTACATATTGTGATCAGACTGATATTGATATTCTTGGATTTTGACTTGAGAAAATTGATCGACGCTTTTGAGGATTTTTTGAGAGCGTCACTGAACTGTTCCAAAAAATTATTCCAGTTTGTATTCCTGGGGAAATTATTTCAAAATAGTAGAAAGACCAAAACTTTACATAGGGTTGCCTACGTATCTCATCAAGATGAATTGAGATCAGAATTAGGTCAAAATGTAGTTTGGGAAAACTTGTGTATTTGTCTGTGGATGTATAATTGTCATAAAGTGGTGGTTTTTCTTGAAAAAAGGAGTGAAAGACGGTTGAGAGGAAACCGCTTGTATACATGAAGCTTTAAAATTACTTTGAACAGATGACCGAGTGGATGAATTTCAAGCATAGATAGAGCTTTGACACTACTCTAGTATGCTGAGAAGATTGAGAAGGTCGAACATTGGCAAAGCTTCGACATTATTTTGCTACTGTCGGTAGGATTGTTATGGTTGTGAGGGAGTTGAACCCTTGACGTTGAAACTGATGTTATTGAGATTTGAATTTGAGAGGATTATTTATTTGCACTCTTAAAAGATCTTTGTAGAGTGTGTTTAAACTTTTTTCAAAAAATTACCATAGTTTTGATGCCGTAGAAATTATTTTAAAACAGTGAAGAGACCAAACCCTTATATAGGGCTGCCTATGTACCTTGTCAGGACAAGAATTAGGTCAAAACGTAGTTCAGATAGATACATAGTTATTGATGGTTTGAATGATTATTAGGGATTGACGATGGTATTAAGAAAAAGAAGTGTGGTATGAATGAGAGTTAAGATCCAAAAAAAATATGTTTTGAGAATGAAAAGAATGCATAGATTAGTGTTAATAATTCTTGTTAAAAAATGAAAAGAATGATCAGAAAGATAAAAAATGAGTATGAAATAATAATATGACTGTGAAGGATGGTCGTAAAAACCGAAAATAGATGTGAGGTATTAGAAATGTTCTAAGCTCAACACAAGTCAATCAAAATTATTAGATAGAGTGGACAATGTTGAAAATGATGTGAATTGTATATATGTACAACTAAAGAATGCACAGTAAATGTAAAAAATGTGTAACATATGATGAACATTGAACATAGAACATATATCAAATAAAGAATGTGTAACAAATATAGAATAGAAATTCATTCGGCTAAAGTAATGATCAAAATCGCGTATACAAACGACCTAAGAATTCTAAGAGTAGATTCACCTAAGTTGCAAAGAATATTCGGACAACTTCGAGAAGGTGCATAGTAATCTAAATGCCCCAACTCTGAAACTAAGGAATTTTTAATAGAATTTCAAAGAAGTGCAAAACACAATTCGCGTGTTCAGTGTGTGATAATGTACGGTCAAGACTCTATAGAATCGTTTTATGATTAAATAAAGTGAAAATAATGAGTAGTAGCTTTTAGAATATATAGATACAATGTATTAAACAAATAATGAATCAAAGAACTGATAAGACCGTAAAATCTTTTTTTGCAAATAATGTAAAGAATTTATGGGCAAAACACAGATAATTCACATAATTTGCACTATGTGAAATAAATAAAGAATCAATGAATTTAATAATTAGCATATTAAAAATGTAAAAATACCTCCCTCAATTGAAAAATTGAGTCTATCATTGTTAGAACCTGCTTTTGGTCTTCAGCAGAGTCGTCATTTTGTCATGCCCTATTTTCACCAAGGTTAAACAGAGCACGACTGGACTCTAAAAGAACTAATTTTTGTATAGTCGCCACCTAATTCTTAAGGAAAAATAAGGAAACCAACTTGATTATTGACATGTATGACTTGTATTTTAATCTGCGAAAACCAGTTTAGATTCTAGGTAAGGATTCAAATTATTCCGAAGGGAAGGGGTTAGGCATCCTTAGCATCCACAAAATGTGGTACCCAACTAGACAATTTATAAAAAAAAGGAGGAGGTAAAAATTATTTTTGAAAGTAAGATTATATGCTAAAAATAGTGTAAAAATGTGTGTATAAAATATGTGTATGAAGTATATAAATAAAGTATATCACTGTAAAATATGTGTATAAGAATATGTAGAAAATGTATAAAATCTTTTATGTTAGTATTAACGTTCTAAGTTAACGTTCTAAGTTTTGCCTAAGCGTGTGATGATGATTATGTAAGTAAAAGACATTTTCGCCCGACGCCCCAAAAGTAAAGTTTTCACTATACTTTATTTTTGTGTACAATTATAAGAATAAGAATATAAACATGGAGTTCAAGCTCCTTTTTAAACGTCATTCTCGGGAGATTTCTCCCAGTACCTGTATAAATACTTGATAGAAATGTTAATAATAAATAAATAATTATCAAATTAAACTGAAAAGTATGTGTGCATATATGTATATAAATGTGTATATAAAAATTTATTTTTTGTTATAGGGTGGGATTGGATTAAGTTTTAGCTATGCCATGGCTACACAGTAGTTGCTCGAATTATCGATTGTCCTAAATCTCCTCGTCAAGATACAAATCGTAAAACTTTTGTCTTGTCTTGATAATATGAAGATTTGTCATCGCCCAAATATATGGATTTTTTGCTACGTATTTATATACGTATGTCCATCTTTTTATTTGTAGAAGCCTCAAAAATCGACGAAATTTTTTTCATTGGCCAAATATTGATAGTTGATATAAAATGACTAAACTTGAAAAATAAAATCCATCTTTTGTTATGGGGAGGCATCAAAAATCCAACGAAAAGATTTTATCATTGTACAATTCAGAGTGATATATGTTCAATATCACTGTAATGTCAAAGGAGTAAATGGAAAGGACAAAATCGTCCACATTCAGTTCCGAAAACAGGCAAAACAGTAGCAACTTGCCCCGGGAAAAATCAAAACAGTTCCAAATGAGTCCAAAATGATAATAAAAAGTAAAGTAAACTAAAAGTAGCAGAAGCGAGGCAGACCTGGAAAAACAACAATAATCGCAGTGCACTTAGTTGATCAATGCACACATACGTACAAAATAGACAAAAAATATAGAAAAGTAAAGAGTTCGCCAGAATTCATGAGTTTGTCAGAGAATTTACCACTTCGAACAGATCTACAAAGAGGTTAACAGAGGGGGAGAGGGACTGTGGTGGCGCTGCTTCAATGGCGTCGCTGGAGTAACGCTGAAAAGCAAAAGTACAGCCAGATCTAGCCAATTTTCTGATGATCAACAGTGAGGGGAGAGAAAGAGAGTTGTGGCTCGTCGGAGCTCACCAGTCATCACCTCTAGTGAGCGAACGATAGAAAGGAAATGGGGAGAGAGCAATGAAGAGGGAGAGGGACAGTGAAAGAGCGGATGCATTACTGGTGATGTTCTCTAGCAAAACTCCACTGGAGCTCGGCGATGGCAGATCGACAGTAAAGAGAGAGAGAGAGAGAGAGAGAGAGAGAGAGAGAGATGGGGGGTGAGAGATGAGAGAAAAGAGATGAAAATAATCTGAAAGTATCTTTTTTGTGTTTGTGTGTTTATGTGTTTGTGTGTTTGAGTGTGAATGTGTGTGTTTTTTGTGTTAAAAATGTATCATGAAAATTTACCCCCTCCCTTTATTTATAACATAATTTAGCCCCTCCTTTAGTCCAAAAAATAAAAGATTAACCCCTCTTTTTCCCTTAAGACTAGCTTTTATCCATAGGTTATTATCTATGGGATTTTTTTATCCTTTTACCCAAAATATAAAGACTCTTTAATCGAAGAACAAAAACTTCAACTTATCTCCTCAATATCAAATTTTAAAAAGGTGACGAGATCTTGATTTGATGGATTTATTTCTGTTATTAAAATAATTGATCTAACTTGTCGGTTGCGGACTGTATTAAATAATGTACAAAATGTGAGTGTTGATATGTGATCACAAAAAATGTAAATAATAAAAATGTAATTAACTTGAAAAGTGTCATGTACTGTAAAGAATTAAATTGACAATAAATTGATAAAAATCCTAATATTTACGAATTTAAGGATAATTATCAATAAATTGTAAAAAGTAAAAATATGACAATAAATTGATAACAATCATAAAATAAGGATAATTATCAATAAATTATTACAAATGTAAAAAATCATATTTTGTGATCTTTAATGATCAGGAAGAGTGAAGACGTTAATTTTAAGCACAGAGAGCCAAAATTAGGTGTCAACACTTGTCATAATATTCTTCAACACTCTTGGAGCCTTGCCTTAACATATATAATTTCTTGAGTACCTCTTGGTAGTAATTTGGAGTCAAGTATCGACACTCCATAAGATCAATCAATTCTTGCCATGAAGGTAACTCTTAGATGTGATGACTCTCTCTTTCTCGCCTCTTCGATTCCCACCAAGTAGAAGCATAGCCCTCAAATTGAATAAGGACATACTTCTCTTTTAAAGCCTCAGAAATATTGTTGGTAAGAAAGATCTGCTCACTTTGTAACTTCTATTCTAGGAATTCCCCTGGATCACTGCTTTCCTTGAACCTTGGAAGTGTCACCTTAATTGAATTCAAGTCACGGTCTTGCTCTTCCCGATAACCATTCCTATATGTTGTATTCCACTACCTATCACCCCTATTCCCATACCTATCACTTCTATCTCCATACACTTGCCCTCCCATACCTTAGTTCTACCAAAAGCCTTGAGGTCGAACTCCATCCCTTGGTACTCCATATCCCTCCCTACCTCCATGCTCCCAAAACTCATTGTTATGTACTTCATCATGCCACTTGTCGCGCCCTTCTTCGAACCGGTTGAAACAGCGCACAACAATGTGGTGGTCGATGTGACTCTCGGGTTTTGAAAATTTATTTTTTAGAGTCGCCACCTAAATTTTGGAAAAAACTTAGGAAAACCATTTGTATGTAAAACTCTGTTTTTTGGTCTTTCGAAAACGTTTGAGATTCTGAATAAGGGTTTTGGTTACTCGAGGGGAACGTGTTAGGCACCCCTTAGAGCCTATCTGAAGATTGTCTTCAAACTCAGTTTAGGAAAAATAGTTGTATATGATAGTGTATACATGTATGCACCTTGTGTTTTTGAATTTTTTAAAGTCGGAAAACTTGAAACTAATGTTGAGAAAAATGAATAAAAGCAAAGTAAAACATGGGGACAATTTATTGAAATAAGTTGACATTGACAAATGGTTCCCTTTTAAAGAAAAGTTTGAGTTTTAACTACTCGTAAAATGACATAAAACTCTCTTCGTTTTTTTTAAGGAAATGTAGAGGTTGCGACTTTTGTTCATTCTTGTTTTATAAAAAAATATTTTTTGAGGTGAGAAATTAGTTTAAAAAGTTAGCCGAATACTAAAGTTGCTAAAGCCCCCTTTTTATTTAAGAAAGATCCATTTAATGAGTTAACTAATCATGAATTAATTGCGAAAAGGTGAGGACGTTAATCTACTTCAAAGGGAATACGCAAATGCTAAAGCAATATAAACACAATAGGCAATCAATAAAATTCCAATAACCAATAATAATTAAATACCATTTCAAGTTTCAAAGACCAACGACATAACTGAAATATTAAATAAAGAGAAGGGACTAAGAGATACTAGACTCCTAGTGGAGTTTGAGCTTCTAGTTTTCGAGACTCCGATACACTGCGATCCTAGTATGGTTGACCCAATATTTGGGTCAAAATGAAGTTCCAATTGAAACTGCAATTCCCGAGTTCACATGTAAAAATAAAGAGGATAAGGATTAGTAACTAATAAAAATATACGAGAGATGTGAGAATGCAAATTGAAGAACATATACAAAACATCAACACTGCTTTTATATAAAAGGGCCTCGTCCATTAAATTGAAAGAAAGTGAGCCAAAACAGTGCTTAAGTATTAAATTGAAAGAAAATAACATTCATTATAAAAATGAGCCTAGGCTAATGGCCTATGATTTCAGCTATTGTAACAAATTTTTTTGAAATGAGCCAAACTCCAGATTGTCAAGAAAAACTTTAGCCATCCTAACAAAATACAAGATGATAACCAAGGCCCTTTTTTATTTTCATTGTCACCAACGTGAATTAGATTAGTGTATTAAAAATATGTTCTTTTAAGACTAGATGGATAAATACACCTATATGGGATTCAAGTGGACATGCTAATCAAGAGGAAAGAAAACAAATAGCGAAGGAAACATGGGTTATACACAATTCCACATATTTAAACATGACGCAAACACATTTTGAAACAGACGAGAGAATTTGTACAAGACGATGTCCATAAACATAACTTGTTAAAAACGGACAGCCATGTTGAACGAGACAAGCAACTATCTACACATGTTCAAAGAATCGGAATAGACAAAAAGAGAGAGTAGGCAAAGCCCCCCTCCAAAAAAAAATTAATTTACATAATCGGCTCAACATAGCTCTACCTTTTTCATTAAGCATCCCAAAACCAAATTGCTAACTCTAATCTATATGCTACGGCACATCTATATATAATAATAAAGCTAAATGAGAGCACGCTGATGTGGCATACCTCATTGATCAATATCACAATTTATCTTTTTTCTTGTAATTTTCAATTTTTTAAATCATTTTCTGTCCTAAAACCTTCAAAAATAAATTAATATCTCTTTCTTTATTAATTGTATTTATTACATTTCCTGAAATTTCTCTTCTATTAAATATATATTCTTAATTCCTAATTCCTTCCAAAAGAAAGAATGTAAATCGTAACGGCTAACATAATTGTGCAATTAGTGTACATCATAGCACATAGTTTCTCTGAATTCCGGTGCATCCTCTAATAACTATTAATATTACGTATTCCTCTATTAATGCTTAATATTAATACTTAATATGAGTTATGGTCTTCTCCTCTTCCCCTAATAATGGATTTCCTTCCCCTTTATTTTCTTCAAACATTTCAGTTTTTTCTAAAATTGTGATTCAATATTCTTGGTTCTTTCTTTTCTTGCTTTCTTTATTTGGGTTAGATTTTGTATTTGAGATCATTCCTAACATGTTTTTATATTTATTTGAGGCCTTTTCCGATTAGAAATGCTTAGAATATGTAGGGACTATTGTTGTTTGCGGATTGATCAGTGTGTTGAATTTGTTGAATTTGAGTTATTTTAGTCTTTGAAGATATTGCTAAAGTTATTTTTAAATTGTATACTAACACTGTAATAATACCGACCTAATTGTTTATGTAGAAGATTGTTCGCTCTTCAAGTTTTGATTATCAATCCCTATGAAGACAGAAGACGAAGCTTCATTTTTCGGAATTACAAAGATTGAGTTGAAAAACGAAAAGCTTGACAGATTAAGGTACTTTTTATTTTTATATCTTCATCTTTTCCCTTCCTGAAGCAAATAATATAATAAAAAAATTCAAATGATCCAAAACAATGAAAATTCTTCATATGAATTTGGTGAACTTTTATGGCAGCAAATATTTTTTAGTTACTGAAAGTATGGACTCTATATGAAGGTCATTATAATTTTTATTGATTAATTCAAAAGATTATGAATTAGTGGTTTTTTTGGTCATGAATATTCATTACCTTTTTTAGAGTTGAATTCTAAAAATCATGTTGGTAAATTTTTTTTTAAAAATCAGGATTTAACTTAAAGTTAAATTTCGAATTTGAAAAATACCAAAAAGTTATTCTTACTCTTTTCACTCCAAATCAAAGCTCACAAAAATTTTAAAACAGCTTCAATTTGTATCTATGGTCAAATGCAACTCCTTGCTATACCTTTTCATGTTGATCAATTTTATTAAGTTTACCTTTGATTATTATGTGATAATTATTTTAAGAGGTGAAAGTTAAAGTATATTTTATATTATCAATGAACTAAACCAGTTTCACTTAATTATTCAAATTTTTGCTTCATGTTTTATATAAAACATATCTTGCTAAACTAACTATTTTCTTAGAAGTTTAAATTAAATATACTTCTTACACTAATGACTTTTCTTTGCACCATTTACTTGCTATGAACCTTTTTGAGTTTATATTTTTTCTCCGTGTCCTTTATTTCTTTGTTTGTTTATAGAAGTGAGAGAGTTAAAATGTTGGATATATATATTCAATTTTCTTTCTAGGAAATTAGGAATTAAGGTAAATTTATTTATCTTAATTTTTTAATTGTTAGGAAGTTGTATTTTTACAATGGATCTTATGGTGCAATCGGTAAAAAAATTTTATTATCAAGTACACTAAATCAGACACAATTCTAAATTCATGTGTATTGCATCTTTAGAAAATCATATTTTTATAGAGTACATTGCTTAATTGAGTACTATATTATTATTACTAATTAATTTATATCATCAAGAGAAAAAAAGTGTTACAATCACCATATTATGTAGTGAGAATTTTTAATAATAGTGTGAATTTCCTTTTCAACCGCGCGAAGCGCGGACGTATTCGCTAGTTTTTTTTTTTAAAAAAATGCAACCAAGTACATTGACTAATTTGAAACAAATGAAGTTCTTTGTCATATCTCAATTCGTCAAAAATACTTAGGGGGTACTAGATGCATATCACGAATGAAAATTTAATAGAACAACACATGTTCAGGGATTCACTTAAACACATTGAACAAAAAAAAGGGGGAAAAAATCGAGGGTGGAGGAAAGTGATAACTGATTGTTGAATGCATAATTCAAAGAAAACCATTGAGAGAGCAATTTGGATCAGCTTATACAAATTAATACTCTCTCGAACTCATTAATATAAAACGGGCGTGTCAAAAATTAAATTATACTAGGAGTAGATATAAAATTGTGTCATTTTTTCAAATTGATTTTTTTTAAAAAAAAAAAAAATATTACATGAATTGACGTGAAGAGGTTAATATAGTTATCAATTTCAAAAGTGATTTTATTGGCAAAGGTTACTGGAACTATCACTGAGGAACATCAACAAAGATGGGAAACGGGAATAGTCCAACTTCCATTGAATAAAAAGTTTGACAAAGGAATTATTGGCCAAGTTTGAAAAACTCAAGTGCTATTTTTAGTTAAGATATTATAAGAAAATAGTGAAAAATTGAGGCGATCTTCAGCTCTCTCCATGGAGATCAAACTATTGAATTTGACTCGCGGATAACACCAAAACAGGATGAACAAACACATACATGTATTCACGGATACATATCCGAACAGGGAAACAAAAAGGGCGATTCCCATTCTATTTCGCTTCCAACATTCTCGAAATTAGGAGGAAACAAAATTCAAACTCAAGAATACAAAAATATAACAAGGGGAGGGCAACAAATCTCACCAAAATCATAAATTAAAACACAAACAACAGTACCGCAACATATTTGCAGATCCATAGATTCATATATGAAAATAGTTTTCTTTCAGAATAAAAACTTGTGTTTATCGACGAAATTCAAGAAAACAAACCAAATTTGATCAGCATTTCAAATAAAAGTCATGTATCCATGAGAAACACCAAAAAGGAAAAGAAGAGAGAGATGAAGGAGAACTAAAAGGGGTCAAATTTACCTTGTTTTGGATAGCAAACAAAGGCTCGACGTCAAGGATTTTTTCGACGATAAGCTCGAACTTCGGGGACTTTACCCTTAGGCCAAAATCGAAAAAAGAAGCTAATAATTTGGGACTTTACTTTATGAATTTCTAGCGAATGCTTGCTGATTTTCTCTCCATTTTCAATCTGTTCCCCTTCTTCTCCCTTTGAAGATGACAAACATCCATATTTATAAGTAAAAATTCGGACTTGAAAGTCCGAATTTGAAACAAGAATTTTCAAAAACGTGGGAAAACTGAAAAGGGAGATTTGAAATTCAAATTCTTGAAATGATTCAGTTCTAAGGACATCAATGCAGATTTCAAATCAAAAATTCGTTGTTGCACGAATTTGGATCTGGCTCACTGCTAGAAAAGGATTCACGAGTTGAAGGAGGCTAAAAAAGGGCGGAATCTTGCAGGCAGAGGCAGGGCGGCAACTTTGATGGCTTAGGTCTTCAGTTTTTGGGGGGGTGGAGAAGAGGTGGAAAAGAGAGAGGAAAGAATCGATGGATATTTTGTGTTTTTGGGGTAATGGGGAAAGGGATAGGATGATAAACTTCTGAGAAAGAGAAAGGCTTGTCTTCTGCCCCCTTCCAACGCGTTTCCGTTCTTGAAATTTTGACTGAAATTTGGAACGTCTGATCATTTGATCGGACGATTAAGGATAATAGAACATAATAAATAATATATATATATATATATATATATATATATGTAGACCATTGGATCAAAGGAATTTGAACGGTCACGATGCGTTTGTGCTTGTTGGATGAAGATTCGTGTTTCTTTGATTTTGCTGATGTGGAGCAATTTTATTGGTGGAGAGGGTGTGGTATGGATTGATGAGGTGGATGCGGGCAGTGGATTGAACTGGATTTTGGGCCTCTTTGTCTGAAAATAATAAATAAAAGTGGTGTTGATTAAATAAAAATTGGGATTGAATTATATTTGGCCAATATACTCTTTTTCCACTAAAATTAATTTTAACAATGCTTCTTATTGTCCTAATTTTTTTAACATGTACGTATATTAATTATATAAATAATTTAATTTACGTGTTTAATGTTACTAATTTTTTTAATTTAAATATATGTATATATGATATTAATAATAATATAGTATGAAAATATAATTAGAAGAGAAACAAAATGCAAATGCGAGTTATCGAAATATTTTTGTGTGATTTTTAATATTAAATAACTAATTATACTTAATTAAAATATCTTAAAACATGATAGGAAAAATAAATCCTCTTTTTTAATTCTTTTTTAAAAATTCATACAAAAAAAAATAAGAATTTATTTGGAAAATTATTTAGGACTGAGAAGCATAGAAAAAATAATTAAAAGGAAAAATACGAGCCAAAATTGGGTGTCATTAGTTTCCCTTGATGGACCGAAGATGATGTAAGAATCTTTGGGCAATCAAGTTGATGTAGCCTATTTTGTCTTAGGCGAAAAAGAAAGTTTGGAAGATTATGGTCGAGCTTCGATTTCTGAGCTGCCTATAATCTCGGGTTTCACGAGAAATCAGGCTATTTGTAGTTCGAATCATAGCAAATTTTGATCAACTTCAAAATTTGCCCAGTGTAGAATTATGGTAACACTGGGTTATTTTGGTGATAACTGTGAAGATGTTAGAACGAATGGAATGGATATAACTGCGCTTAAGCTTAGCTTACCCACAGATCCCTGAATATGGGAACTAGGCCGAATATAGTCATTGGGATAGCTTGGAATGAGAAACACTTGAAGAAATTTTGCTAAGGATTTTGGCACAGAGACCGCGATTGTGGATTTGAAAAATTTCCCTAATGTAGAGTTACGAAGACACTTGGATGTAAAAGAGTTATGAGATCAGATCTGAATTGAGTCGAGTTGAGTTTCAAGGATGAATCCTTGACGTAGCTAGGGATGCTTGACATTCCGCTAGGTTTCCCCAGTTTGCTGCTTAGAGGGTAGTTCCACGTTGTAGTGTGTTGCCCTGCAAAATAGGCAAAAGGGTGAAAAGTACCTGTTGCATTCAAAAATTGTAAATTGAAATTATAATGCAAAGAGTAGAGTGTAGATATTCAAACTAGTGTTGTAATCTCCGTTGTGTATAGGCCTCCGGCTGGCGGGGCAATTACAGAAATATAAAAGCCTCTGTCGGCGGAGCAATTGCTGAAGAGTGAAAGCCTCCGTCTGGCAGGGCTCTTGCTGGAATGTAAAGCCTCCGTCGAGGCAACCTTTGACACAAACTGTGGGGATCTGATCCTGCTAATATAGTGAATTTTTGGTGTTGCTGCTGGATTTCGAATGTTGTTACTAGATTTCAAACGCTGCAACTGGATTTCAAATATTTTTACGATAGTGAATGCTGCTACGATAGTGAATTTCTGATGGCGCTTGCTATGGTATGAATCTTTGATTTGTAGGGGGTGCTTTGCTTGATGAAATCCAATTCTCCTCTATGGCGGAGCGTCACTTTTCTTATGTACATCCTCCGATATGGTGGAGTAACGCTTTGTTCATGTACAACCTCCGATATGGCAGAGTGTCGCTTTGCTTGTTTATGTACAATCTTTGGGATGAAAAATTCAACTTTGTTTGCTTATGTATAGTCCTTGGAATGCGAGATTTCTTCTTTGTTTGCTTATGTACAGTCTTCGGAATACAGGATCTTGACTTCATTTGCTTATGTACAGTCTTCGAAATGCGGGAGTTTGACTTTGTTTGCTTATATACATGTCACGACCCGATTTTTCGAGTCCTGATGGCGCCTACCGTAACCCACCAATAGGCAAGCCAAACCCTAGCCCGGAGCGACAAGCGACAGGCTAACGGGTGGAATCTCAGGAAACATAGATGAAGTGGAAGTAACCATACTAATAAACATGCTAGAAATACAAAAAAAACAAAATCAAAATATATATCCATACTAAGACTGAGAAAGAAGAGAACAATATATACAGCTGAGAACCCCTCCCAAGACCTGGTGAAGTCGGTACAAGAGCCACTACTAGACATGTCAAAAAAAAATAATACAGAAACCAAATATATATAACAAGTACTATAGTCTCGAGAGCAAAAGACTATACAATAGAGATGGAGTAGGATCTGCCTCGGACGTCAGTAAGCTCACCCTGCTCCGGAGTAAGTGCTGGAAAGAGAGTCACGTCAAAACCGTCGACTAGTGCCCGGATCTGCATCGGGGAAAAAGATGCAGAAGTGCAGTATGAGTACCGGGGCAATGGGTACTCAGTAGGCATCATCGGCCGACTGAGCTCAATATAATATAAGCAAGCTAAAATGCGAGGGTGCATGCTAGGTCCGGGGTATAAATAATAAGTAAATACACTACTGCCGAGGCGTGTAGATATGCTCAGGAGATAAATAAATACGATACTAAGTAAAGAGTAAATAAATGCATAAGTAAGCACTCAAGTCAAACATAACCTATCTGGGCCCCCATAAACCCGATAGGCACACGAAAGAAAACAATAACCCAGCCTGGCCCCCATAAACCGGCGGGACACACAAGAATAGTAAATGCATAGTCACCAGTGTCTCGAAGCTGTATCAGTATCCAGTAACCAGAATAACCAACAAGGGTGCACCGGGCTTGAACCGGCACCAATGGGTAATAACAAGAGGCCAGACACCGGAATCGAACCGGACATAGTGGATAATAACAATAGGCCACATATATCATAACCGCCGGACTCGAACCGGAACTCAGTACCAAAACTCTCCAATCATATCATAACCAGATGCCGGACTCGAACCGGAACTCATAATAATCAGTGGCCGGACTCGAACCGGAACTCATAATAATCAGTAACCATCATGCTGAATCAGTGGTCGGACTTGAACCGGAACTCATAATAATCAGTAACCAAGTGACATAATAGTGCCAGAATCCACACAAATACAAGTAAACGGGGACATACCAGCCCCAAAATAAACTCGAAACATAAGTAAAGGAGCTAACCCACCACGTACTACAAGTCTGGGTATACATTCTAAGTCATGGCAAGGCGGGTCCGCATTCTAAATCAAACTAGCCGACCCGGTCAAATACGGTGCTATTAGAGACTAACAAGGCTAAACAGGTCAAAAGGGCATAAATAGGGTAATTTAATACAAATGGTATCCTAAAAGATCATCTCGGGGATTAACTAAGCCTAATAAGGTTTAAAGCTAACTACACCGACTGTGAAGAGTAGTGGGGCCCACTACGGGGTCCCGGAACCAAGTCTGGGCTAAGGTTCCCCAAACCCCTACTAACAGCGGTACAACATTAACCAACCCTATAAAAGTAATATCTGGCACACCACGAGGATAACAGGCCCGAAACACATCCGAACAAGGCCCTAAACGGCCCAAAAGGCCTAGTCATAGCAAGTCAGTGCCAATCCACAAATACCAGCCCAAACACTAGCATAATAACATGCAAATACTATAAACAAACTCAATCTAGGTATACGGTAAGCCTAGCCTACCTGGACGCCGCCAAACGCCTTCCAAAGCTTGCTAAATAGGAGTCTTTCCCTTTCGAGAGACCTCCGATTGCTGCCACGCTAGCAAAATAATAAACTACATGTCAAAACATGAATTTTGATACCCATATTGCATTAGTTCAAAAAAATATCCAAACGGTCCATGTGGGGCCCACTTGCGGAATCGAAAAACCAAAACCGTCACAGCGTCCCAAATCACCCCATGACCAATAGTCACAACTAACACCGCTCAATTTGAGCTCAATATCTAGCTCAAACATCAACACCAATTCCAACAACCACCGTAACTAAAACTACCGTAAAAATAAGAAAACGTACCGTAGAAATGACGAGAACGAGTCCACGAACTCAAATATACCAACCCCTAACCCTGAATCTCTCTAGAAATGCCTAAAATTGAGCTTAAAGTACTTAAAAATAAAAATGGTGGAATATATGTAGTGTAATAAAGAACACAAAATGAGGAAAAAAATAAATAAAACTATAGTATATATATATATACACTACACGTACAAGACCAACAAAAAAGTAAGTCTTTTAGTCAAATGCCAATTAATGTTGCATGCACATGGCTTTATCCATTATTTTGCTCTCCGTATATATATATTCGGATACTGCATAGGCTCGTGGTAAAATAAATATAATATTTTAAATATACCATCATGAATAGAAAATTATTTTGAACAAAACTTCTATAAAATAAAAATATTATTTTAACATATTTAGATTTACTATCTCCGTTTAAAATATAAATAAATTATAGAACTTTTATAAAGTAGTATAGATACATCATCACTAAAGAATTTTATAAATATCATAAATATTTTTGAAAGGTAATTGACTATGTCATTTTATCAAATTCTAATTTAATTTAACATTTTACAACGTGCTCGGTCTAAATAATATTCTCAAACGAACTGCCCGGGAATCGAACTATCAGTCCCAGCAAGTCATAAATAACTTGGGGCAGTTATAGAAAAGCTCTAAACGCTGAGAACGCACGAAAATGAGGAAAATGACCGGGAAGGTCATTACAATATCCACTACTAAAAGGACTTTCGTCCGCGAAAGTCAAGAATAAGCATATACCTGAAGACGTAAACAAGTAGGGATACTGGGCTCGCATGTCACGTTCAAGTTCCCAAGTAGCCTCCTCAACTGGACGGTGACGCCATTGTACCTTAACCACTGGAATTTCCCGGGAGCGTAACCGTCTGACATCTCTGGCTAAAATGGACACAGGCTCCTCAACAAATGCTAACTTCTCGTCTAACTGAACCGAGTCCCACTGAAGCACATGCGACTCATCTGGGATATATTGTCGCAGCATAGAAACATGAAATACTGGGTGGATAGCTGAAAAGGTCGGAGGTAAGGCCAGTACATATGCTACCTCCCCGATTGTCCGAAGAATCTCAAAGGGTCCAATATACCTGGGGCTAAGCTTGCCCCTCCTACCGAATCGCATCACGCCCTTCATTGGCGATACTCGTAAGAAGACCCTATCACCAACTTTGAATCTCAACGGACGACGTCTACGGTCAGCATAACTTCTCTGTCTACTCTGAGCTGTCCGCAGCCTGTCCTGAATCACCCGAACTCGGTCCAAAGACTCTCGGAGCAAATCTGTGCCACGAGGACTGACCTCCGAAGTTTTGAACCAACCAACTGGAGACCGACACCGTCTGCCATATAAAGCCTCGAACGGAGCCATCTGAATGCTGGAGTGGAAGCTATTATTATACGCGAATTCCGCTAAAGGCAAGAATTGATCCCACTGACCCCCAAAGTCTAACACACAAGCACGGAGCATATCCTCTAACACCTGAATAGTCCGCTCTGATTGCCCGTCGGTCTGAGGATGAAACGCAGTACTGAGGTCCACTTGAGTACCCAACTCCTCCTGGAAAGCCTGCCAGAAACTGGAGGTAAACTGAGACCCTCGGTCTGAGATAATAGACACCGGTACTCCGTGTAGGCGAACTACCTCCTGAATATATACACGAGCTAACTTCTCAGCACTGTAGGAAGTTTGAACAGGGATAAAGTGCGCGGACTTAGTCAACCAATCTACAATAACCCAAATACTATCAAAGCCACGAGAGGTGCGAGGTAACCTACCAACGAAATCCATCGTGATCCGCTCCCACTTCCACTCAGGAATGGGTAACGGCTGAAGGAGACCACCAGGTATCTGGTGCTCGGCCTTTACCTGCTGACAACAAAGGCATCGAGCTACAAACCCTGCTATGTCTCTCCGCATACCACTCCACCAATAGTGCTGCCTCAGATCCCGATACATCTTAGCTGTCCCAGGGTGAATAGAATATCTGGAACTGTGTGCCTCGTGCAGAATCAACCGAATCAAATCTCCAACCCTCGGGACACAAATACGACCGTCAAACCTCAGAACACCATCAGAACCCAAGGTAGCTCTCTCAGACTCACCCCTCAATACCTGATCTCGAATGCTACAGAGACCGCTATCCTCAAACTGACGACCCTGAATCTGCTCCAGCAAAGTAGATCTAGCCTCAACACAAGCAACAATCCTCCTGGGGTCAGAAATATCCAATCGAACCATCGAGTTAGCTAAGGACTGAATGTCCAAAGCTAATGGCCGCTGAGAGACTGGAATGAAGGCTAAGCTACCCATACTCACTGTCTTCCGGCTTAAGGCGTCCGCTACCACATTCGCCTTGCCCGGATGATAGAGAATAGAGATATCATAGTCCTTCAGCAACTCAATCCACCTGCGCTGCCTCGAATTAAGATCTCTCTGAGTCATAATATGTTGAAGACTGCGGTGGTCTGTAAAGATCTCACAATGCACACCGTATAGATAATGCCTCCAAATCCGCAGTGCAAATACTACCCTGCTAATTCCAAGTCATGAGTGGGGTAATTACGTTCGTGCACCTTCAGTTGTCTCGATGCATAAGCAATAACACGACCCCGCTGCATCAGAACACACCCCAAACCGATACCAGACGCATCACAATACACGGTGAAACCCTCGCCCTCAACTGGAAGAGTCAACACAGGGGCAGAAGTAAGTCGATCCTTGAGCTTCAGGAAGCTTGCCTCACAATCCTCGGACCACTGAAACGGAACCTCCTTCCTGGTCAGTCTAGTCATAGGAGATGCAATAGACGAGAAGCCCTCAACAAACCGTCTGTAATAACCTGCCAACCCAATAAAACTGCGAACCTCAGTAGGCGACGTGGGCCTAGCCCAACCTCGAATAGCCTCAATCTTCGCTGGGTCTACCATGATACCCTGTCTGGATACAACATGCCCCAAGAAAGCTACAGACTCAAGCCAGAACTCACACTTTGAGAATTTGGCATAAAGCCGATGATCTCTCAAAGTGTGGAGCACAGTCCTCAAATGCTGCTCGTGCTCCTCGCTACTCCTCGAATAAACCAAGATGTCGTCAATAAACACAATGACAAAGGAGTCCAAGTATGGCCTGAATACCCGATTCATCAAATCCATGAAAGCTGCAGGGGCATTAGTCAATCCAAAAGACATCACCAGGAACTCATAATGGCCGTACCGAGTCCTGAAGGCTGTCTTTGGGATGTCCTCAGCCCTAACTCTCAACTGATGATATCCAGATCTCAAATCTATCTTTGAGAACACCGCGGCACCCTAAAGCTGATCAAACAAATCGTCAATACGAGGCATCAGATACTTATTCTTTACTGTCACCTTATTTAGCTGCCTGTAATCAATACACATTCGCATAGACCGATCCTTCTTCTTTACAAACAGAACTGGAGCACCCCAAGGCGACACACTCGGCCTAATAAAACCCTTCCCCAAAAGATCCTTAAGCTGACTACTCAGCTCCCTCAACTCAGCAGGAGCCATACGATACGGAGCCATAGAAATAGGTCGGGTGCTCGGATCAAGGTCAATAATAAACTCTATATCACGCTTAGGAGGAAGGCCAGGTAGGTCAGTCGGGAATACATCAGGAAACTCACGAACAATAAGGACAGAGTCAAGTGACGGACTCTCAATGCTAGCATCCCGAACATAAGCAAGGAATGAATCACAACCCCTCACCATCAATCTACGAGCCCGAACATATGAAATAATCCCCGTCGGTGTACGGCTAACAGAACCCTGCCACACTACCGGGGGTACACCAGGCATGGCTAAGGTCACGGTCTTGGCAAAGCAATCCAAGACTGCATGATGAAAATACAACCAGTCCATGCCCAGAATCACATCAAAATCTACCATGGCCAATACAATAAAATCAACCTGAGTCTCAAACTCCTGAATAGTCACCAGACATGATCTATATACCCGATCCACTACTAAAGAATCACCAACGGGGGTAGATACACGTAAGGGCACAGATAATAACTCAGAACATAAACCCAACCGTGGTGCATAATAAGTAGATACATAAGAAAACGTGGATCAGGGATCAAATAATGCAGAAGCTGGCTGACGGCATACGGAAATCGTACCTGTAATCACCGCATCCGAAGCCTCAGCCTCTGGCCTAGCTGGCACGGCATACAACTGACGCTGGCTACCACTAGTCTGAGTACCAACCTGACTACCAGTCCGACCTCCCTGTGCTCCACCTCGAGAACCCTGGGGACCACCCCGACGACCCTGTGCACCACCTCTGCCTACTGGCGGTACAGATCTGATGGGCTGTGCTGTCTGAACTGAAGGCTCAATAGCCCTGCGCTGAGGACACTCACGCGCGAAATGACCGAAAACCCCACAAGTATAACATGCTCCTGGCTCCCTGCTCGGCCTAGAAGATCCAATATGACCACCTCTAGCAGATGAACTGGGTTGACCACGCCCCTGAGGCTGGCTAACAGAACCACTATAGGTGGGCTGACCCCTATCAGATATCTGCAAAGCTGACTGTACGGGCCTACTAGGCTGACCCTGTCGCTGAAAAGACTGCTGCTACTGATGAGGGTACCTACCCTGAAACTGGAAACCACGACCTCTGAACTGCGAACCACTATGGCTCCTACTGAAACTACCCTGGACACGAGGTCTCTTATCGCTGCCCCCTTGGGCCTCGCGATCCATCTCCTCAATAGAGTATACATGCTCAATAATCTCTGCGAATGACTTCCCTGAAGTCACTAAACTCTGGGTAGCCCTGCGGAGTGGAAATCTCAGTCCCCTGACAAAACATCGAACTCTCTCGTACTCATCAGGCAAAATAGAAGTAGCGTGCCTAGCAAGATCATGAAATCTCGCCTCATACTCGGCGACAGATAATGAACCCTGAGTCAACCTAGAGAACTCATCCCTGAGCCGCTCCCGCATAGTACGGGGCATATACTTTCCCAAGAAAATCTCGGAGAACTGGGTCCAGGTAATCGGTGGAGATCCCACTGGCCTGGAATCAAGATATCCCCTCCACCATCTCCTCGCTGCAGTATCGAACTGATATGCCACGAAATCAATACCACGAGACTGTACCAATCCCAAATTCCTAAGTCTATCCTCGCAGCTGGACAAGAACTCATATGCATCCTCACCCGGAGTACCAGCAAATCTCGGTGGAGCTAATCTCAGGAAGCGACCCAACATCTTCTGCTCCTCGGCAGACATAACTGGCTGATCTATAACTGGCTGTAGAGCTACTGGTACAGGCAGAACCTCAACTCTCGGTGCCACAGCTACAGGCTGCGCCCCAGCACCAACTCCCTGTGCGGCTGGCTGTACTCCCGCAGCAGGCGGACCTCCAACTAATTCCAACAACTGAAGCAATGTACCTCAGAGCAGAGAAGCATCAATAAATCCGGGTGGAGCCTGGGCTGCCCCCTGGCCCACCGGCTGCTGTGGCGACGGAACATCTGGAACTATAACGGGATCGGGTGACTGATCCCTAGCACGATCTGGTCCTGGGGCTGCTACTCTGCCCTGCCTTCGACCTCTAGGTCTACCTCGACCCCTAACTGGAGCCCTCGCTGCAGGCTCGGGGTCCCGACCCCCGGCTCTCGTATTATGCGTCCTAACCATCTGCGTAAAGAATGAACCAAATAGAGATTAGAAACCAACATAGACACCAACGCACTGAGGCGAATCAAAGAAATAAAATTTACCCTAAACATGCTCGGTAGCCTCCCGGAGATAGGATACGGACGTCTCCGTACCGATCCGCGAGACTCTACTAAACATCGGCTCATGCACCAACAATACCAGTGAAACCTAGGCTCTGATACCAAGCTGCCACGACCCGATTTTTTGAGTCCTGATGGCGCCTACCGTAACCCACCAATAGGCAAGCCAAACCCTAGCCCGGAGCGACAAGCGACAGGCTAACGGGTGGAATCTCAGGAAACAGAGATGAAGTGAAAGTAACCATACTAATAAACATGCTAGAAATACAAAAAAAACAAAATCAAAATATATATCCATACTAAGACTGAGAAAGAAGAGAACAATATATACAGCTGAGAACCCCTCCCAAGACCTGGTGAAGTCGGTACAAGAGCCACTACTAGACATGTCAAAAAAAAATAATACAGAAACCAAATATATACAACAAGTACTACAGTCTCGAGAGCAAAATACTATACAATAGAGATGGACTAGGATCTGCCTCGGACGTCAGTAAGCTCACCCTGCTCCGGAGTAAGTGCTGAAAAGAGAGTCACGTCAAAACCGTCGACTAGTGCCCGGATCTGCATCGGGGAAAAAGATGCAGAAGTGCAGTATGAGTACCGGGGCAACGGGTACTCAGTAGGCATCATCGGCCGACTGAGCTCAATATAATATAAGCAAGCTAAAATGCGAGGGTGCATGCTAGGTCCGGGGTATAAATAATAAGTAAATACACTACTGCCGAGGCGTGTAGATATGCTCAGGAGATAAATAAATACGATACTAAGTAAAGAGTAAATAAATGCATAAGTAAGCACTCAAGTCAAACATAACCTATCTGGGCCCCCATAAACCCGATAGGCACACGAAAGAAAACAATAACCCAGCCTGGCCCCCATAAACCGGCGGGACACACAAGAATAGTAAATGCATAGTCACCAGTGTCTCGAAGCTGTATCAGTATCCAGTAACCAGAATAACCAACAAGGGTGTACCGGGCTTGAACCGGCACCAATGGGTAATAACAAGAGGCCAGACACCGGAATCGAACCGGACATAGTGGATAATAACAATAGGCCACATATATCATAACCGCCGGACTCGAACCGGAACTCAGTACCAAAACTCTCCAATCATATCATAACCAGATGCCGGACTCAAACCGGAACTCATAATAATCAGTGGCCGGACTCGGACTGGAACTCATAATAATCAGTAACCATCATCCTGAATCAGTGGCCGGACTTGAACCGGAACTCATAATAATCAGTAACCAAGTGACATAATAGTGCCAGAATCCACACAAATACAAGTAAACGGGGACATACCAGCCCCAAAATAAACTCGAAACATAAGTAAAGGAGCTAACCCACCACGTACTACAAGTCTGGGTATACATTCTAAGTCATGGCAAGGCGGGTCCGCATTCTAAATCAAACTAGCCGACCCGGTCAAATACGGTGCTATTAGAGACTAACAAGGCTAAACAGGTCAAAAGGGCATAAATAGGGTAATTTAATACAAATGGTATCCTAAAAGATCATCTCGGGGATTAACTAAGCCTAATAAGGTTTAAAGCTAACTACACCGACTGTGAAGAGTAGCGGAGCCCACTACGGGGTCCCGGAACCAAGTCTGGGCTAAGGTTCCCCAAACCCCTACTAACAGCGGTACAACATTAACCAACCCTATAAAAGTAATATCTGGCACACCACGAGGATAACAGGCCCGAAACACATCCGAACAAGGCCCTAAACGGCCCAAAAGGCCTAGTCATAGCAAGTCAGTGCCAATCCACAAATACCAGCCCAAACACTAGCATAATAACATGCAAATACTATAAACAAACTCAATCTAGGTATACGGTAAGCCTAGCCTACCTGGACGCCGCCAAACGCCTTCCAAAGCTTGCTAAATAGGAGTCTTTCCCTTTCGAGAGACCTCCGATTGCTGCCACGCTAGCAAAATAATAAACTACATGTCAAAACATGAATTTTGATACCCATATTGCATTAGTTCAAAAAAATATCCAAACGGTCCATGTGGGGCCCACTTGCGGAATCGAAAAACCAAAACCGTCACAGCGTCCCAAATCACCCCATGACCAATAGTCACAACTAACACCGCTCAATTTGAGCTCAATATCTAGCTCAAACATCAACACCAATTCCAACAACCACCGTAACTAAAACTACCGTAAAAATAAGAAAACGTACCGTAGAAATGACGAGAACGAGTCCACGAACTCAAATATACCAACCCCTAACCTTGAATCTCTCTAGAAATGCCTAAAATTGAGCTTAAAGTACTTAAAAATAAAAATGGTGGAATATATGTAGTGTAATAAAGAACACAAAATGAGGAAAAAAATAAATAAAACTATAGTATATATATATATATACACTACACGTACAAGACCAACAAAAAAGTAAGTCTTTTAGTCAAATGCCAATTAATGTTGCATGCACATGGCTTTATCCATTATTTTGCTCTCCGTATATATATATTCGGATACTGCATAGGCTCGTGGTAAAATAAATATAATATTTTAAATATACCATCATGAATAGAAAATTATTTTGAACAAAACTTCTATAAAATAAAAATATTATTTTAACATATTTAGATTTACTATCTCCGTTTAAAATATAAATAAATTATAGAACTTTTATAAAGTAGTATAGATACATCATCACTAAAGAATTTTATAAATATCATAAATATTTTTGAAAGGTAATTAACTATGTCATTTTATCAAATTCTAATTTAATTTAACATTTTACAACGTGCTCGGTCTAAATAATATTCTCAAACGAACTGCCCGGGAACCAAACTGTCAGTCCCAGCAAGTCATAAATAACTTGGGGCAGTTATAGAAAAGCTCTAAACGCTGAGAACGCACGAAAATGAGGAAAATGACCGGGAAGGTCATTACAATACAGTCCTCAAAATGCTGGAGTTTGACTTTGTTTGCTTATCTACGATCCTCAAAATGTGGGGTCTTCGATGAAGTTAGACGGCATACTCCGATTTGGCGAAGTTATTTGACTCAATTAGACGGTAATTCTTCGATTGGCGAAGTTATTCTACTCAGTCAGGTGGAGAGCTCTGATTAGTGGAGTTTATTGGAAGATGTAAAATAGCCTAATTATCCTATGAGGGGCCTCTTTCTTTGTCATCACTGATCCGGATCTTTGGCGTCCCTGCAAAAGAATTCAAATGAAACTCTTAGTGCTTGTGAGGATCTGTATAAATGTTATTTATTTTGTCTCATGTTTTTGTGATAAGCTGCATTATGTTCCTAGTTGCGTCCAGGAGCTTGACTTGATATCGCCTTTCTTGATTCCTGTTTTCCTGTGCTCAAAGAAAAATTCTTAGTTGGGAGGGGGTGTTGATTTGTGTCCACTCGGGAATCATGGCTTTGTCAACAGAATCCTTCAATACTTCCTCGACTGCTCGATCTTCCCAAATCTAGAGACTTGTTAGGTGGAAAAGTAGGAGAATAATTTTGAAAAGTATATATATTTTTGCTATTTTTGCAAATATATTACGTATATATTAAGTGTATATATATATAGTAATACTCTATCATTTTTAGATTATGAAATGTTCCTAAACCCGTTGATCCTCCCCATTTATTGATCGTAACCCATGTATCTTTATCCTTCGAATGAAACTCTTCTAACTTTTGTCGATGCTACGACTATTCTGATGGCGAGATCGCTTATATTCTGAGGCTATACTATGAGCAAATTGGGGGTATGACCGAACCTTTTAGGTTGCCTACGTATTCCCAAATGGGAATCAGGTCTGTACGTAGTTCTAGGGTAGAGAAAGAAATATGAAATGCAATGATCGAGCCTGACTCAGGATGCCTATGTATCCAAGTGAAATCAGGTCATGACGCAGTTCAAGTACAAAGGGAGAAATGAAAATATGAAATGCAGTGACCGAGCCTGACTCAGGTTGACTACGTATCCAAGTGGAATCGTCATGGACGTAGTTCAATACAATAAAAGAGTAAAATATGAAGGGACTGAATACGATGAGTATTGCCTACGTATCCCATCGAGGAAAGTCAGGTCGAGTGTACTTCTGAATATATGAAAGATGATGTTTTTGGTTTTTGCTAAGAGAAATCGGACCCGATAAGTGTTGCCTATGTATCCCGCCGTGGGAAGTCATGCTAATACGTAGTTCTGTTACATCAGAGAAAAAATGCAAAAGTACAAGGGGTAGAAGGCTATTCTCGATGTCTTCGAATATGGTACTTCTTCATGACGTCTGAATTAACCGACTCCGTGCTCACTATGTCATCCATTTTTGCAAGGACCGTTGCTCCTCTTGAGAGTACTCGGTGACTTTGTGAAACAATATCGGTGCTTAACCCTGGTATATCGTTGCAAGACCAGGTAAACACATCAAAATATTGCTTAACCAATTTTATCAATTCATGTTTCATTTCGGCTTCTAAGTGTATACCAACTCGCATTTCCTTCACCGTTTCTTCGTCTCTCAAGTTGAAAACTTTGATCTCATTCATATTGGGTTTCTTCTAACTTTCAAGTTGTTCGATCTCATTTTGTAGGTTTTTTGGCACCGTGCTTTCATCGTGACTTTTGTAATCATGCTTGTCACTCATACTTTGCTCAATGGATTCGTTACGTGTCATAATTGTTGAATGAGAGTTTTACTAATATTAGCATTGAAAAATTTAAAAGGTGGATAAAATAAATAGATACTAAAGAAATAACCCTTTTTTAAAAAAATAAAGACTTTTATTAAAAAAAAAAAAAAAAAAAAAAGTACACAACTTTTAGCAAAAGGCGAATAGCAAAAATGGACTAAGTATGATTCAAGCCTCAATTGATCATGTAAAAACAACTTTGAAATTGACTACAATTACACAATACCATCGCTCTTACCAAAACAGGGATGGGCTGATGGTCCAATTCTGTAAGACTTCTCCAGGCTCATCATCACATATGGTCAATTTCTTGAGACCTACCTCCAACTCTTCATCCATCACGACTATAAACAAATTTTTTGTTCCTTCTATTATGTCTTCATCAATCGTATGTTCTAGAATCAAGACTTTTTCTGGCACGAACACTGTCTTACATGACTCTATGCTGCCGAATCCTCCTGAATAAGGCTCATATCCAATCCCAGTGGTACCTTTTTGACGTTTCCACTGGGTTGCTTCAATTATACCTTTGGCCTTCAGGCCAAGTCGTGTATTGGACTGACACCCATATTTAGAGGCAACTTCATATATGTTCCAAGCAGGCACAATAGTTTTCTCTAAGTCATAGTCTTCCTCCAGAGTAATCATGTTGACCTCTTGATTCTCATGATTTGGAAAGGGGATGTTGTTCACATGTGGAGGAGATGCATTGCACTTGATTACAACTTTTGTGATTAGAGACTCGATTTGATTCTTCAAACCAAAACACTCTTCCGTGTCATGCCCTTTGGCTCCTGAGTAGTAAGCACATTGCTTGTTTCCATCAAAGTTTTGAGAGGTCGGATCAGGGGTTCTTTCTGTAATTGGATGCAATATTCTTGCTACCTACAACCTTTCAAACAAATGAGCCAAAGGTTCATTAATAGGTGTGTAGGTGCTGGTGTTCCTGGCTTCACGATTTGGATATTTCCTTGGTGCATATGCTAGTCTATTCTTATGGACTGGTGCTTGGACAGGAGCATGCAGCCTTGGTAGGTTTTGGTATACTGGAGCTCGGGGTGGATTGTATTGCAGTTGGGTATTGTATACTGGATATGGAATATATGGGGTGTGAGCAGCAATTTGGGAGTTGTTAGGATATTGGCGGGATGAATTTCCAGGTTGGTAGTATGGTACAATAGTTGAGATATCTTCCATCTTCCTCTTGATACCACCAATAGAACTTGATTGCATGGCCTCACTTGTAGCTTGTGATGCTACCATTGGTTGAATCTTCCCCGACTTGATGCCCTCTTCTATAAAATCCCCTATCTTGACTAATTCTGCAAACCGTTGTCCCATCATTGACATCATCTTATCAAAGTAAACACCTTCTTGAGCTCGAATAAAATACTTGGAGAGATCACTCTCATCCAATGGGGTTTGCACCCTAGAAGCCTCAGTTCTCCAATGCCATGCATATTCTTGGAATGTTTCTGATGACTTTTTCTGTGTATTGGCTAATAAGAACCTATCTGGGGTTATCTCTGTATTAAACCTGAAGCGAGCCATGAAATTTTCAGCCATTTCTTGCCAATCACGCCATTTGTGAGGGTCCTGGTGAGTGTACCAAGTCAATGCTTCACCTGACTGACTTTGAATGAAGAGTTTCATCCTTAACTGCCCATTCCTCCCTACACCAACTAGCTTGTCGGAATAAGATCTGAGATGTTCATGAGGATCACCCTTTCATTCAAACACGTCAAACTTAGGTGGCTTATACCCTACTGGCATATAGACGTTTAGATGGATGCATAGGTCGTCATAATCCAGTCTATCGGTTCCCCTAATGTTTTTTAAGTTCTTTAATGCCCTTCTCAAAGTTTGAATCTGAGCTATTATCGACTCTTTTTCTTTCAATCGAACGTCCTTCTCCATTTCCACGTATTGATCAATTTCATACGGGACTTTAACCACAATGAATGTCGCAAAAGTAGGAGCTTCAGTAGCATATACTGGTGGCATAGGCATCTCACAAGTGATGTGTCCCTCAGGTATGTGTTACATCATTGGGTGAATGGGAACGGTGAAGTTTTGACTAGGCAATGAAAGATCAGGTGCAGCTTTGATGGTAGGCAGATGAACAGGTGCATCTTGAGCATATATAGGAGCATGTGGTGTTCGTTCAAGTAGGTTGGTTAAGTTTGCAGGAGTGACTGGAGGTAGTTCAACATTTGAAATTTGGAATTGAGCGGGGATAGTAGTGGTCGTAAGCTTAGTCAGTTCCCATGTTTGATATAGTTATTCCTTAAGGATCTCACTTTCCTGTGCCATATTGGCCATATGCTCGTCGTTCTGGGTATTTAACAGCTTTTGGGAACTTTCGGCACCATCTATTGGTACCATCGAGGCATCGTTAGATTCTTTTGTCATTTTTCCTTTAGATCGGAGGTTGTATTATGATTTAGCCAGTTTGAAAGTCGACATAAATCAACATCCTTATGGGGGATTAACAACAAAAAGGAAAAGAAAAGAAAAGAAAGAAAAAGGGAAATCATGTTAGTTTGGGAGATATAGAAAGATGTAACAAATATGTAACACATATATACGCCAAGTTGGTGACATTCACTTAAAACGCGTCCTAATATGGAGCCTCTTTTTCCCAGAGGTGGGCCTACATTGCAATCAATTTGATGATAAATGATCCATTTTAACACAATTGGATTTTGGATAAACATGACATCTATTAAGCAAACGATGGATTTAAGAAGGTATAATGAAGTTAGGTTACAATGAAGTAGGCTAATGTAACCCTGAAAAGATGAAAGTACATTGGTGTCTGGAAAGGCATACAACGGTATAGGCCAAAAGGCGCTTTAGGGAAATAAAATGGTACAATAAAGAAGGATAATGTAGGGTCGTCATCATTTGGGTAAGTTTTGATTGATATTCGTATGAAAGAAAGGAGCAAAGGGTATGATAAGTTCGTTTGTTCCAAATCCATTATGTGTTTAAGTTTGGATCATTCATATCAATCTTCACATAAAAGGTATGTCGTTAGGTTTATAACCTTTGACGAAAGGGTGGCTTCCTAATTGCGGAAACGATGCCTTGGACTGTCCCGCCTAAGGTGTATGCAATATGACCTATTTCTAGAGTAAGATTTTTTTCTATATGTTTAAGAGTGGACTGAATAACTGCGAGAAGGCACACTAACTTAATTGTACCAACTCTGAAACTAAGGAATCCAAAAGAAGGTTTGGGGGAGTGTGAGACACCCCCGCGTGAACCACGGTGTGTGAAATGTGTATGGCCAAAAACTCGATAGAAAAATGCAAATGATAAAGCAGTAACAAGTAGTGTTGATCAAACAAATAAGGAACGCAAGTTTGGAATTGGCTTGCGTCCTTTCAAACAAAGCAGGATATAAATGCAAATAAAGAAAGTAACGTAATAAAAAAAATAGATATCCCAAATTATAATCCTAAACTAAGAATGATAAGGTAAAAAACTAAGTTTAATCCCCAGCAGAGTCGCCACGCTGTTGCGCCCTTCTTTGAACCGGCCGAAACAGCACACAACAATGTGGTGGTCGTTGTGACTCTCAGGTTTTGAAAAATTATTTTTTAGAGTCGCCACATAAATTTTAGGAAAAACTTAGAAAAACCATTTTATGTAAAACTCTGTTTTTTGGTCTTTCGAAAACGTTTGAGATTCTGAGCAAGAGTTTTGGTTACTCGAAGGGAAGGTGTTAGGCACCCCTTAGAGCCTATCCGAAGATTGTCCTTAAACTTAGTTTAGAAAAAATATTTGTTTATTACTTGCTAAAATAATTATTTGCATAAAATTTATCGGATTTGAAAAAGAGAGGAGATACACAAGGTATATAAATGTATACCTACGATATACAAAAAATGTAACGCAATTTATTGTAACATATGGATGCATGTTCCAAAAATATGAAAATGAAGAGCAAAGTTAATATTAATATGTTGTTAAATATGTATATTAAATGAAATTTAAAGGTTTATACTTTCACAAGGATGTAAAGTTTAGTGACATATAAAGTTAAGTACAAAAGAAATTATTTATGAGGTAAATGAAAATATAACTTTTAAAAGCTTGTCAAAGTTTATTTATTATAAATATTATTATGTGTGTCTAAAAATGTGAAAATAATTTATTTTGAGAGTAAATTTATACAAATGTGTTTATTGCAAAGTAAAGATATATAAAAGTGTCCAAATGCATTAACATATCAATTCTTGAGTTAAGAAAATGAGACTTGCGTATATTTAAAATATAAGAAGTAATGCTAGTGTTTATTTATTTTGCGAAAATTTTAGAGGTAATAATTAAAAGTAGGTAAAATAAATGTAATAGCAAAAATATACATATAGTTGAAATAAAGTGAAAATAATAATAATTTGTTAAGAAAAATAAATAAGTGAAAATAGTGATGAAAATGTCTTGTATATGGTAGTGTATACATGTATGCACCTTGTATTTTTGAATTTTTTAAAGTCGGGAAACTTGAAACTAACGTTGAGAAAAATGAATAAAAGCAAAGTAAAACATTGAGGCCAATTTATTGAAATAAGTTGAGATTGACAAATGGTTCCCTTTTAAACAAAAGTTTGAGTTTTAACTACTCGTAAAATGACATAAAACTGTCTTTTGTTTTTAAGGAAATGTAGAGGTTGTGACTTTTGTTCATTATTGTTTTTTAAAAAAAAAAAAATTTGAGGTGAGAAATTAGTTTTAAAAGTTAGCCGAATACTAAAGTTGCTAAAGCCCCCTTTTTATTTAAGAAAGATCCATTTAATGAGTTAACTAATCATGCGTTAATTGCGAAAAGGTGAGGACGTTAATCTACTTCAAAGGGAATGCGCAAATACTAAAACAAAATAAACACAATAAGCAATTAATAAAATTTCAATAACCAATAATAATTAAATACCATTTCAAGTTTCAAAGACCAACGACATAACTGAAATATTAAATAAAGAGAAGGGACTAAGAGATACTAGACTCCTAATGGAGTTTGAGCTTCTAGTTTTCGAGACTCCGACGCACTGCGATCCTAGTACGGTTCACCCGATATTTGGGTCAAAATGAAGTTCTAATTGAAACAACAATTCCCGAGTTCACATGTAAAAATAAAGAGGATAAGGATTAGTAACTAATAAAAATATACGAGAGACGTGAGAATGCAAATTGAAGAACATATACAAAACATCAACACTGCTTTTATATAAAAGGGCCTCGTCCATTAAATTGAAAGAAAGTGAGCCAAAACAGTGCTTAAGTATTAAATTGAAAGAAAATAACATTCATTATAAAAATGAGCCTAGGCTAATGACCTATGATTTCAGCTATTGTAACAAATTTTTTTGAAATGAGCCAAACTCCAGATTGTCAAGAAAAACTTTAGCCATCCAAACATAATACAAGATGATAACCAAGGCCCTTTTTTTTCATTATCACCAACGTGAATTAGATTAGTGTACTAAAAATATGTTCTTTTAAGACTAGATAGATAAATACACCTATATGGGATTCAAGTGGACATGTTAATCAAGAGGAAAGAAAACAAATAGCGAAGGAAACATGGGTTATACACATTCCACATATTTAAATATGACGCAAACACATTTTGAAACAAACGAGGAAATTTGAACAAGACGATGTCCATAAACATAATTTGTTAAAAATGGACAGCCATGTTGAACGAGACACACAACTATCTACACATGTTTAAAGAATCGGAATAGGCAAAAAGAGAGAGCAGGCAAAGCCCCCTCCAAAAAAAAATGAATTTACATAATCGGGTCAACATAGTTCTACCTTTTTCATTAAGCATTCCCAATCTAAATTGCTAACTCTAATCTATATGCTACGGCACATTTTTTTTTTAAAAATGCAACCAAGTACATTGACTAATTTGAAACAAATAAAGTTCTTTCTCATATCTCAATTCGTCAAAAACACTTAGGGGATACTAGATGCATATCACGAATGAAAATTTAATAGAACAACACGTGTTCATGGATTCACATAAACACATTGAACAAAAAAAAAGGGAAAAAAACCCGAGGGTAGAGGAAACAAATAGCTGATTGTTGAATGCATAATTCAAAGAAAATCATTGAGAGAGCAATTTGGATCAGCCTATACAAATTAATACTCTCTCAAACTCATTAATATAAAACGGACATGTCAAAAATTAAATCATACTAGTAGTAGATATAAAAGTGTGTCATTTTTTCAAATTGTTTTTTTAAATATTTTTTTTACATGAATTGACGTGAAGAGGGTAATATAGTTATCAATTTCAAAAGTGATTTTATTGGCAAAGGTTACTGGAACTATCACTGAGGAACATCAACAAAAATGGGAAACGGGAATAGTCCAACTTTCATTTAATAAGAAGTTTAACAAAGGAATTATTGGCCAAGTTTGAAAAACTCAAGTGCTATTTTCAGTTATTATATTATAAGAAAAAAGTGAAAAATTGAGGCGATCTTCAGCTCTCTCCATTGAGATCAAATTATTGAATTGGACTCGCGGATAACACCAAAACGGGATGAACAAATACATACATGTATTCACGGATATATATTCCAAAAGGGAAACGAAAAGGGCGATTCCCATTCTATTTCGCTTCCAACAGTCTCTAACCCAAATTAGGAGGAAACAAAATTCAAACTCAAGAATACAAAAATATAACAAGGAGAGGGCAAAAAATCTCATCAAAATCAGAAATTAAAACACAAACAACAATACCGCAACATATTTGCAGATCCAGAGATTCATATGTGAAAATAATTTTCTTTCAGAATAAAAATTTGTGTTCATCGACGAAATTCAAGAAAACAAACAAAACTTGATCAGCATTTCAAACAAAAGTCATGTATCCATGAGAAACACCAAAAAGGAAAAGATGAGAGAGATGAAGAAGAACTACAAGGGGTCGGATTTACCTTGTTTCGGGCAGCAAACAAAGGCTCGATGTCAAGGATTTTTTTGACAATAAGATCGAACACTGGGGACTTTACCCTTAGGTTAAAATTGGAAAAAGAAGCTAGCAATTTGGGACTTTGCTTTATGAATTTCTCGCGAATGCTTACTGATTTTCTCTCAATTTTCAATCTGTTCCCCTTTTTCTCCCTTTGAAGATGACAAACATCCATATTTATAAGTGAAAATTCAGACTTGAAAGTCCGGATTTGAAACCAAGAATTTTCAAAAACGTGAAAAAACTGAAAAGGGAGATTTGAAATTCAAATTCTTGAAATGATTCGGTTCTAAGGACTTCAATGCAGATTTCAAATAAAAAATTAGTTGTTGCACGAATTTGGGTTTGGTTCACTACTAGAAAAGGATTCACGGGTTGAAGGAGGCTAAAAAAGGGTGGAATCTTGCAGGTAGAGGCGGGGCGGCAATTTTGGTGGCTTAGGTCTTCGGTTTTTGGGGTGGTGGAGAAGAGGTGGAGAAGAGAGAGCAAAGAGGTCGATGGATATTTTGTGTTTTTGGGGTAATGGGGAAAGGTATGGGACGATGCACCTCTGAGAAAGAAAAAGGTGTGTCTTCTGCCCCCTTTCAACGTGTTTTCCTACTTGGAATTTTGACTGAAATTTGGACCGTCTGATCATTTGATCGGACGGTTAAGTATAATAGAACATAATAATAGAACATAATAAACAAATTATATATATATATATATATATATAAAATCAACAAGATCCCATAATAGTAGAAGTATAATTCCTTGATTTCCCATTAATTCTACTGATTAATATCAGAAACTACTAACTAATCTTTTTTGCAGCATGACAGACAAAGGCTAAAATTAATTACTACCCTTTAGGATAACTAGTTTATGAAAAAATCTCATTTAGCTACACAGTTAAAATCTTTACATAACCAGTTAGAAATTAGGAAAGGCATATTAGAAACTCTAGAAACCGATAAGTTAGAACTATTAGTAAGGTATAATTATCATCAAGTAGTATTTAAAGACCAGCTAGAACAAAGAGAATTAAACGCAATACGACTTATAGATTTTATGATTAGAAGTATTTGGGAATTTAATAATTGGATAAAATATTCACATAAAAGAATCCAACAGCTCAGATGTAGAATTAGGTATTTTCCTTTAGGCTAAGATTTTATATGCGAAGACCTATTAGAAATAGTAGAGATTATAGAAAATCAATAAGAAACTTAAAAAATTTATGTCTAGAACTTCAAAGATTATATTATCATCCAGACATAGAAAATGGTATAATTCAAAACGGTAGGATTCCTTATTGTATACTAGAAATTAGAAAAAACAAGAAAAAATTACTTAATCATATTATTTCAAGACTTATATATAGCAATCCCCACACTATAAGAAATTCGTATCATAGAATTACAAGAAGTTTCAATATATGAGACAATGCATATATTCACAAATAGTATCCTTTTATTATAAAGAAATATGCGATTTTGAACAGGATTTAAGACAAGCTAGGATAATTCAAGAATCTTTACCACATAATCAGAAAAGTAATCTAAGACGCATAGAAAAAGAAATTAAAACTATCAAAGATTATATAAAATCTCTACGAAGTAGAGTTAGATATTTTCCCTTAGGATAGGTTTATGACCAGACAGAATAGATTAGTAAGAAATATTTGTACCGCAAATAGTATAATTAGACTAAGCTATCAATTAATTAAAGAAACAAGTCTTTTTCAAAAAGCATTAAATATTAGACTAAATCAACTCAAAGAAGAAGAAGAAATACTACAAGAAAATATACCAAAATATTTAGAATTAGAAAATTATAGAATTATATAGAACAGATACTGTTATACAAGCATATAAAGATAGGATTAATTCACTACAAGAAAAATGGCTTTTCACGAAGGGAAATCCGGTCCCTAAAAGTCTATTTTCGTTCCTTAAAAGTCAATAGCGACCCAAAAAATCTGGTCGTCGCCCGTCCTTATAGGCTATGTCACTAAAGGTCAATAGCGACCGGATTTTTTTCTCAGTCCCTGAAAGTTTATAGCGATTGGCATTAATCTGGTCTCTAAAACTATTTTGGCGACCAGTTTTTTAGTCCTTAATTTATGATTACTCGCATGATCTTTTGGTCCATAAATACTTTTAGCCACGAATTAACTACTGGTCATAAAAAGTTAGTCCTTTAAATATGTTTTATGGACCATACTAACTAAATTTGTAATTTTCTTTTTACAATTTCTTTAAAATATAATAAAATTTACAATAAGAAAATGAGATGCATATAAAAAAAAATATAAAGATAACTTTTGTATATATATTACAAATAAATGTATTTACAACCCAATTGTCGCATATCCATGATACAAAAGTCATAGCATTGTTTACTTAATTTCAAACCTAACAAATTTAGGCTTAGGTAAGATAATAATCAATCTGGTATCGGTTGTACGAGGTCTTCAAAACTTATATCTTCGTAAGTCAAAACCTGTAAAAAGCAACATACATTACTTGATACCTGAACAGAAATATGAAGATCGATAAAAATTAGTTAAATATCTTTTTTACTCAATTGAACAAAGAAGTTCAAATTCTTCAAGTATAATTTTTTGAAAAAGCAGTTCAAGTATAACTACACATTTCAAAAGTAACATTGTAAAAGAGGCTGCAAGAATACAAACAATAATGAATTAGAGTATGTACATACACAACAATAATGAAGCAGTTTCCTGAGACAGAACTTAAGCTAGCATAAACAACAGATAATTTATACCAGTTTTACAATTTCAGAGAGTGACAAACAATAACTAGCAGAGCCTTCGAGCTGGTAAAAAATATTCTTTTTTGATCAAGAAACAAAAGATAGCTTATACAAGTTATATGTTACAGTTTCCGAGAGTTACAAAGATCTTATTGGTCTCCATAATTAAATTTTTCTCCTAATTTTCTTGCTGCAACTTCCTCTTTATTTTTTATTTTTTGTTTTTTTATAAGTGAGAAAATTTCCTCTTCAGTAGTTGTGTTCGACTTAAGGATATTATGATATACTTGAACAATCTCAAATACACGAGAAGAATATTTTGACACTAAGTTATTCTCCATCATCATAAAATTTAACCGAGCTTCACTGAAAGCTAACACAAAGTTCTTTCAACCAATCAAGTTGCAATATAAATACCTCCTCACAGAACACGCCGAGATCAAATGCTATGACCATAATATAATTGGTAGAGTGACAGTCAATTAAGAATGTTTTGTAATACGGGACATTGAACTCTTCTCCATTAGTGCATGCCTAACTTTACAATGACATTCTAAGTTAATTATTACTCCAAAAGATAATAAACTTATTATATAAAGCAATTTATTCAAAAAATAACTTCTTAGTAAGTTCCTCGATCAAGTTAATCATCGTAACTAATGTCTCCATATATGAGATATCATATAAAAATAGCATAAGATGCATACATCACTTGCTTTTATGAAAAATGATTCACTTGAAATATGAGGGATGCCACAAGTGGAGCTGTGCATTGAGCCGCAACAAGTTGAGAGTGATCCGCTACATGAAGCTGAGTATTTAAAAACTACAGACTACAAGCATTTATAATTTAGAAGTTTGAAAGCAAATAAAACAATCATTTCCAGCAAACACATCAATTAAAAAGAAAGTACAGAGCATCATTTTCTAACTCTTTTCTTTCACCTAATGAAGTTTCATATAACACCAATAGTCAATTTTATGTAAAATTCAGAATGTAAGAAGTGCATTTTCAGCTACATATACATTATAGTAGGAGGCATTGCGTTAATGGGAGATCAAATTAAAATGAATATAAAATACGTAAGAATGACCTCCCATTAAAGAGTATACATGCAATGCCACACAAGAGTACCGCTAACTTTTGAACTTTCTGAAATGACATGCTTAATATCTCTAGCAGCACCCAATTGAAAATGCAGCAAACCATTACCATACAAAATGAGCCTATTTTGCTAAACATATCAAGGAATGGATCTCAAAAATCAAAACAAAACGTCAATATTCCCTCACACCCCTAATATTTGTTCTATTTTAATTTTGAGTTGCTAAAGATACTGCTTACTTTTCTCTAGTTCAAAATTTAAGAACATTTTATCACAAAAGTCGTATTGATGAATTTTGTCGACTTACATGAACATAAAAGAACCTAGACTTACTCTTTTCTAAATTGCATATTGTGTACTCTTATACATCAATTCATAATCTAAAAAATTTCATATCTATCTTTAAAAAATAGAGGACAGAGAAGGCCTACAACATATAACAATTAAAACTACATGACATGTATCTTAATCTAAGTGTAGTTGTCTAAGTTACTAAATGATCCAAAAATGTTGCAATAAACAATTGTATACTAGTATTGATGTGCTATATCTTATTAGCTCCATAAAATACAATATCACCCATTAGATAAACAGTACCCTGCTGTACATATAGAGAGTTAGCTTCTTATAACCTTACTTACCCCACCCTAAACCACCTCCCTGTAGGATGGTTTCTTACTTCTTATAACCTTAATTATTTATCTATCATCCAAATATAAAAGCTTCTGCTTAGGTTTATTAAATCAATGTGTATCACCAAAACATTTGATGAATATCCCTTCACAAATAGAACACCATATCTTATGCCTTCATTTGATTGACAATTGTTAATGAAGTTTTGCTTACTGTAAAAAAAATTTAACAACATTGTAGTCACACAAAGTGGAGTCTGGGAAGTGTAGAGTGTACGCATAGCTTACCTCTACCACAGAGGCAGGTAGGCTATTTTTGATAGACCCTAGACGCAACTGTAAGAAATTTCAGTCAACTACAAAATATTATGCAGTCACTAAGCATCAATGACACCATCTCTAAAATTCATTTTTTACCTTACCATATCTAAAATTCGTAAAAGAGAAATAAATACAAGGATTCTTCTTTTGACACAGTCCAACAAGATTGCTCCTTCACTTATTTATTACTAAGGGTCATGAGTCATCAATTGACTTTCTTATATATAATCCTTAAACCAAATCTCCACAATATAAATAAGGGTCTTGAGATATCATACTTTATTTACTCATTTCCATTGCCTCTGTTTCTTTATGAATCTTTAAGCCTTAATTAGCAGCTGCAATTAATGAAAACTCAATCTCCAATCTATCCATAAACAATCTCTTCTCATTTGGAAGTCCAGATATTAGTCATTTGTAGACTACATTAAAAAGAAAGATACCTAAACAATAATGTTTACTTCAACTAGTGTGCTTAACAAGAGCACCCAGATTCAATAGTTTCTCTTCTTCCAGCCTGTTGAGGTTTCCTTCATCCGCACCCTGAATAACTAAAGAATAGAAAATTTAAAATAAAAGAAACAATCGTCAGAGAAATGCAGTTTAAGAATATATTCCATTACTTCAAGTCAAGAAAGGTAGAAATCCACTCAAATAAAATTAACCACATATACAGACCATATGAAAAATTAAACACGATTCTGCTTACACGAAAAAAGCACCAAAATCAAGTATACTGACCGAGAACGAGAGTTGTGAACCTGTGAAAAGCCAAAATAGCAAAATAGCAATAGAAATCAATGGTGGGTGAAATAAATCGTTGCTTTGATTGAGAAAATCAGCAAGAAAATGGCAATGAAAATCTTGAGATAGAGAGAAATCGTCAGTTTAGTAGCAAAAAGGCGAGGGCTTAGGGTTTTGGAGCGATGATAAACAGCACTTTGAGAGATTTTTATTTATTTATTTCGTTAGTGGTTAGATTACTTTTATTTCTTTATTTGTTTTTAACTCTTTTAGTGGTTCTATATATTGGTCCCACTCAATTTAGAGCATTACGGACCAGTTGTTTATTGTTTTCATGACCAAATTCGTTCCTGTCGCTAACTAACGAAGTTTTAGGGACAAGGGAAAAATCTCGTCCCTGGAAGTATACTTTTAGGACTAGATATTAAGCTCGTCCTTAAATGTTGGTCTTAAATGAACCATTTTCTTGTAGTGATTATTTAGATGAAGAACTAAAAAATATACCTTTGGGTTAAATATTATATGCGAAGAGACGATATTTATCATAACTATATAAATCACTATAATCAACAGATATATAATACATATATTAACGACAAAGACTAAGAAGATTACGAGAACAATTGTTAGCTCGCTTACAAGAATTTGATAAAAAGACATCTACCTTAGACCATACAAATATATCAATAGAAGCACATCATCAAAGGTGTGGAAAACGAAATAGAATTAAATCACAAATAATTGATATAAATAGAGACATTAGAAGTGAGATAAGTCATAGGTTATTTTTTAAAGAATATTTAGATAATTTTCCATTAGGATAGAAATATTAATGAAAACACATGCCTTTGCTAAACAAGTACAAGCTAATTATTGGATATATAATATTGAAGTATTAAGACTAACTTATAAGACAAAGCATTATAATAATTTACAAAAATCCCTTAAAAAACTAAAAACTTTAAATTTACCAAAACAAAGCCACATAGAAAGTAAAATTTATTGGGCATTGCAAGGTATAGAAAGTGATATTGAAGAACTTAGACAGTGGTTAAAGTGGTATAAAACCCGACCACTCTGGATTCCATTAGGATAAACGACTTAGCTAATCTAAAGAAATTAGAATATTTAGACTTACAACTCATACCAGAAAAGAAATACAAACGTTTGAAAGACAATTCCTCAATCAAGTGTAATTTTAATAACGGAGAACATATATTACATAGTGAAGACGCACATCTAAATAGCATAATAGACTTGTTAATAAATTTAGCAGAAAACATTCAAAAGGACAATTCTCTAATTATTGAAATTTTAGAAAATTTACAACAAAAACAAACAAAAATATTTAGTACTATAGCCGATAATCTAGACTCTATTAGGACTCAACAAGCTAAAATAGCAAAGAAAAAAATATGTAAAACATCTCAAGAAGAATTCAATAGGATACTTAGAGAACTAAAAGACTTAAATATTGAAATGGCTCAAGTCAGAGCCATAACATCAAAACATATAACTCCACAAAAAACCTCAGAAATTAATATAGAAGAAATTAATAAAAACATAGAAAAACTTATTAAAGAAAAATATCCCCCAGTACCTGAAAAAACCATTAGTGAATTAACAGAACAATTAAAGAAAGTTGAAGTTACCCCAAGTAAAGAAAGAACACAGGTAGTAAGAAAGACTAAAACATGGACCTTTTTTCAAGTCAGAGAACAGAAGAAACCAGACCCCTCATCCAAAACAGACTCGGAAACAATATGATAAGTAGACTAATGAATAATAATTCAAAACAAAATATAGGACAACAGTTAGACGAAGTAATTGACATAGATAAAGATATACAAATCTTTCAACAGAATAGTTTAAGACTTTTAAATCCTAAAGTTTTATATAGTGCTGGAATATTCTCTCAAAAAGCTCAGCTTTACAGACATTATAGAGAAGAACAGATGTGTGTAATAAAAAATAGACATCATGTAAGTTTAATAAGTTCAGATTCCACCAAAGAAATATTAAGAACTAATATGAATTTAATGCACATGGGTTTAATTGTAATAGGAATAAAAGGATTAACCAGAAAGAATTTAGGAACTAAAGCATTAATTAGAATTTATGATGATAGATGGTCAGACCCTAAAAAATCTATAATAGGTTTAACAGAAGTAGATATGACTAATAATTGCGGAATATTTTATTGTAGTCCAAACTATATGATTAATTCAGCAGAATTTGAAAAATACATTAAGGTAGGATTTCAGACAAAAGGATATGAAGATATGAATGACAGAAATAATTTATTAGTATGTTTAGGATTTATTGGTAAATTATCTAGTAATAGTAATACTAGGTTTAAATTAAAAGTAGATGATGTAGTAGAATTAATGGAAAATCTAGGAATTAAAGTAATGAAGCCTTTAAAAATAGACCCAGAGACTTATGCAAGATTAGAATGGAGTTTAGAACCACCCAAGACTCAAGAGATCCTCAAACCAACAGACCATTTAATGTATACTAATAGGAAAGGAGAAACATCAATTAGGTTTATAGATTATAACTTAGAAACTCAAAAGAATGAAGAAATAGAAGAACCAGAAAGGACAAAATTAATGAATATAATAGAAACAGTATCCGAAGAATTTGCAGTGGATTTAGCAATAGAAACTGCTAGAGAAATGTATAGAAATAATAAAAACAAAACTTTTAAATGTAAAGGATGTAAATTAGGACACTTACATTTTACTTAAGTAGAAGACCATTTCAAATATTGTAAGTTAAGAACCGATAATTTAGGATATCAAGAAAATGACAATATTATTTTAGACAATAAAAGTACATATGACGAAGAAGAAAACACAAAGAGTATTAAAGAATTTATGGAATCGACAACATCCAGTTCAAGTCCATTTCAAAGAACAACAACAGGACACACTGTACAAACCAATACTGGTAATGTACCTAGACATAGAGTATATAGAATAAATCCAGAAATAGAAGTAGAAAGAATTAGACCTGTAGGAAAGAGAATGCCTATAGAAGAACCTGTCCAACTCCAAGAAGGAGGTAGTAAAGGAAAAATATTAAATATAGCTGCCCAAGACCCTCAAGCATGGAACACTGTAATAGACTTATGAAAAGGAATAGAAGTAGCAGATTATATAAAAACTTATCAAGAGACAGATGCAGAGACTATGTATAGATATATGGAAACATTTTTAGGAGAATCTACCAAAGGATTATGGGAAGCCTTTAAGACAGAATTTCCTCAAGAATTTCAAGACTTAGTAAACATGAGAGCTAATCCCTATAATTTTACAAATAAAATACACAGTTTAATAACAGGAGAAGATCCCAATAATGTTTTATTAGTATTACAAAGAAAATCCTTGATACAGTTAGAAAAATTAAGTATTAGTAATTGGCACCATATAAAGTTTTTCTTAAATGACAATTTTTATTATTGTACCAGAAGTGGAAACGCTTTCGACCAGACATTAGGTAGAAAATTATTTAATAAATTACCAGGAGATTTAGGAAGAGAAATAGAAAGACGATGGGATGAAAGGGAAGGTGCAGTACAAAACCCTAATGCTAGATGGTCCATTGGACATAGAATACAACACATAATAGAAATATTACAAGAAAAATGTACTAACATACAAATTCAAAAACAGTTAAAGAAATGTGAAACTAGTTTTTGTAAAAGTATATACACTACTCAAAGTTATGATGAAGACTATCAGAAAAGAAGAACTCCAAAGAAATATAAAAAATCATACCCAAAGAATAATTACAGACGAAAAAGTTACTATCTAAGAAAATCAGCAGCTAAAAAATCATACTTAAATAAGAATAGACATGTTAAGAAATATAAGAATGATAAAAGCAACAAAAATACTCTAGAATGTTTTACTTGTGGAAGCACGGAACATTTAGCAAATACTTGCCCAAGAAGAAATAACACAAGAACAAGAAACTCTCAATTAATAGAAGATTTTCAAGAAACTTTAATTAATGTAGACGAATACATGTCAGACAATGAAAGTATTTATTCTATAGTAAGTATAAATAATAATGAATCCTATAATTCATCAGATTCAGAAAATGAGAATCTCATTAATGAGATAAATCTAGAAGACCTAAATTTAGACCCACCAAATTTTGATTTAGTAAATATAATAGACTATAATTTAGTTAATATAAAAAGCGAAGACTGTATGCATGAATTTGAAAGAAAAGGCTTAGACAGTAATCAATGCTTCATTTGTAAATGGTACCCAAATAAGAATAGAAGAGTCAAATGTAAACTTTGTTATATAGAAGGATGTATTCCTTGCATAGAAACAACTATAGGAGGTAAGTTACTACAAAATACAACAAGTAATGAATCATATAAAAAGACCATTAAGGAAGTAGCAAGTTCTTCACCTAATTATATTATATCACACACAGAGGAAGATAAAATAATTGAATTAACAACAAGAATAAATAATCTAGAAGAAAGAACAAAAAGATTAGAAAAAGGTAAATATGTTATGGAAGAAGACTCAGAATTAATTAACGAAGCCTTTGATGGTTTAGTATGTAATGAAGATAAGAAACTAAGTACAGTCAAAATATTAACTAAAATAAAAATACAAGATTATGAAATAGAAACACTAGGATTAGTAGACTCAGGATGTACACAGTGTATAATAAACCAAAAATTATTACCAAAACATCTTATAAATAATTTTAAAAAACCTCATATATCCATGCAAATGGATGGAACTCATAATACTTATAGATATTTTGTAAAAAATGCAGTAATTAGTTTTAGCAATACATGTTCTAATTATAAAACAGTATATAAGCTAGGAATAATGTTAACTAGAGAATTGAATATAAAGGCAGACTTTTTAATAGGCTTATATTTTATGATAAAAAATAATGGAGGATGTTTTATAACTAGAGACGGAGTCATTTTTACAAAGAATCTTACAATAACACCAGCATTTTTTGGGAAAAACGTACAAAGAAATACAAAAGTAACCAAAGACTCTAAATATCTTAAAGAATCCTCAAAGCACTTATGTGACAAAGGCACAGACTGTACCTGTAAGACAGGAACATTAATTTTAGAAGAATTAGACTTAGATGAAGAAATTAATGAAATAGAATTATTAAATCAAATCATAGACAAAAATTATGATTTAATGGAGATAAACATAGACAACTACAATTTTAGGAAAGGAATGCAACAAATAGGAATAATAAAGAACCAAGAAGACTTGCAAAAGATAATTCAGAAATTAGATGACATAGACATAATAGGTGAAAAACCTTTGGAACACTGGAAGAATAATAAAATAGAGTGTAAACTAGAAATCATAAATCCAAAATATATGGTAAGAACAGCAGAAATACAAGCTACTAATGAAGATTTAAAAGACTTTGAAGTACAAATTAAAGAATTACTTGACCTAGGAGTAATTAGAAGATCTAAATCAAGACATAGGTCAGTAGCTTTTATGGTTAGAAATCATAGAGAGATAGTTAGAGGAAAAGCTAGAATGGTAATAAATTATAAAAGACTTAATGACAATACAGTAATGGATGCTTATAAACTACCAGACAAAACAGAGTTAATTAATAGAATTCAAGGAAGAACAATGTTTAGAAAATTCGACTGTAAGTCAGGATATTGGCAAATAAAAATGCACCAAGACAATATAGAGTGGACAACATTTACTTGTCCCGAAGGACATTTCGAATGGTTAGTAATGCCATTTGGATTAAAAACTGCTCCACCAATTTTTCAAAGAAAGATGGATAATATATTTGGTAAATATAAGAATTTTGTACTAGTATATGTAGATGACATCTTAGTCTTTCGCTATAATATGAAAGAACATTTAGGACATCTCCAAACAGTTTTTAAATTATTTGTAGACAATGGAATAATTATAAGTAAGAAAAAGATGGAATTATGTAAACAATATATTAATTTTCTAGGCATCACTATAGGAGAAGGAAAAATAAAATTACAACCACATATAGCAAAAAAGGCCCTAGAAATACCAAACAAGCTAGAAAAAACAAAAGACCTACAAATTTTTTTAGGAATATTAAATTATGCTAGACAATTTATTAAGAATTTAGGAAAAGTAGCAGGACCTTTATATGCTAAAACCGGCTCTAAAGGACAAAAGACATTCAATACGGAAGATATAAAATTAGTTCAAAGACTAAAAGAAATGGTTAAGGACATACCAGACTTAGTCCTACCTTTAGAAACAGACTATTTAATAATAGAGACAGACGGTAGTTTTGAAGGATGGGGAGCCGTCCTTAAAGCTAGAACCAATAAATATAGCAATGAAAAAGATGAATGAATATGTGCTTATCAGAGTGGAAAATATAAAGAACAAGGCAATATGAGTAGTATAGACGCTGAAATACTAGCCATACGGTCTTAATAGTTTTAAAATATATATTTTAAATAAGCCAGAAGTGTTCGTAAGAACTGACTGTGAAGCCATAGTCAAATTTCATGAGAAAATTAGCGAGAAAAATAGTAGTAAGAGACGATGGTTAAATTTTATTGACGCTACTTCAATATATAATATTAAATTCAAATATATTAAAGGTAAAGAAAATACCTTAGCTGATAAACTTAGTATATTAATATCAAAAACTACTAACCAATCGTTTGTGCAGCATGACAGACAAAGGCAAAGCAAAAGCTTCAGACTCCAGCGCAGACAATTATTTAAAGACTTTATTAAGCAATACTCATTTTCGGCCATAGACAATGTTAAATACAACTCAGGCATCTAGCGATCAGACGATCGAAAGAATACATTTTGGGAGACAAAATTTAATTTACTATCCAGACTCAAATTTCAGTTTTAAGACAAGACCTGAAGCACGGGTCGACAGAAATAAAAAATGCTTATTAGACAACTTATGGATTTCATACAACAAGACTCCAAGGGATGTCAGCTATTTTTTAGCTGTTATGAATGCCCTGGTACAATATTTTACAGACAAAAATTTAACTAACAAGTTTAAATTTTATGTGATCATACAGGGAAGGACTCCAGGAATTTACCAGACATGGATTCAGGTAATAGATGCTATTAAGAACTTCAAAGACCCCTTATACAAAGAATTTAATAATTTTAAAGAAGCTTTAGACTACGCCAGAGGAAAATTAGGACCAAATTTTTTTATTACCCCAGAACTAAGAAACCCTGTAAATTACACTCAGTACAATATTAAAAAAGACACAAACAAAATTATTTTTTGTGATCACTGCAGTTCAATGACCGAAGGTTTTAAAAGACTAAATCATAAAGATGAACTGTTAAGAGAAAGAACGAGATGAATTAGTAAGACAAAATTTATTACTACAAGATTATATAAAACATCTTGAATTTAACCAAATCCCAAATTCAGCACCCTTTCAAACACAAAGGCCAATTCAAATTCTTAAAGATTCTTGTACTCGGACTAATTTTCAGACACCACAAAAAAATTATCCATCTTTACTAAAAATGGATGAGATGGGTGTGCATTCCCAACTGAATGTAGACAGACGTACTGCATCAGGTAAGGATGTAGCTAGTCCGGTTCAAACGGCAACCGGTAAAGACTCATCAAGTCTGTTAATGACTGACATTTTGCCAAAAAGTGTAAGAAGACTTCCAGCTAGTTTTTATTTAGAAGGAGCCTCAAGCTCAAAGACTGTAAAAATTAAGAGACAAAATAAAAAGAAAGTGACTACAAAAACTATAGAAGGTATTATTGGAAATATACTGATGAGATTATTGGTAGACTCTGCCTCTAACACTCCCCAAGAAGAGACTAAAGACATGATTAAACCAGAGAAAGAAAATTTTTCAAATTCAGACTCAGATCTACCCAGTTCAGACAGAGAATATGACCCAGCTCTAGATCAATTTGCTCAAGACCCTAACGCGGATGATGATTCCAGTATGAGTTTTGACTCCGAAGCTTTGCACAATTTAGGAACTATTTGTTAAACAACATTAGCAATGACATCGGATATTTTTCCGTTCAATTTCATTTTGAAGCCCGCAGACGTTCCTCTATAAATACCTTCAGTTGGCAAGAGGAAAAGAGCATCAGGCAATCATAGTAAGAAGCAATTAGCTTAGTTTTTACAAATAAGTACTGTGAGAAAAGTGTGTTTGAAAAAATAAAAGAGTGTGTTTGTAAAAAGAGTGCTTGTACGAAAGTGAGTGTTTAATTTTCCAGTTCCACTAGGAGCAACTTTGGGGACTCCCGAAAGGGAACCCTCTATCCGCTCTACTCAATGTAAGTAGGTTATAAGTTTTACTAGAAGTAGGTATTATTCCCCATGTTTGTATGTTTATGTTTATGTTTTATGTTAATATCATGAATTTGAACGGTCACGATGAGTTTCTGCTTGTTGGATGAAGATTTGTGTTTCTTTGATTTTGCTGAAGTGGCGCGATTTTATTGGTGGAGAGGGTGTGGTGTGGATTGATGAGGTGGATGCGGGGAGTGGATTGAACCGGGTTTTGGGCCAAGATTTTGGGCTTCTTCGTCTAAAAATAATGAATAAAAGTGGGCTTGATTAAATAAAAATTGGGATTGAATTATATTTGGCCCAAATACTCTTTTTCCACTAAAATTAATTTTAGCAATGCTTCTTATTGTCCTAATTTTTTTTTAATATATACGTATATAAATAATTTAATTTACGTATTTAATGTTACTATTTTTTAAATTTAAATATATGCATATAGAATATTAATAATAATATAGTATGGAAATATAATTAGAAGAGAAAAAAAATGCAAATGCGAGTTATCGAAATATCTTTTGTGTGATTTTTAATATTAAATAACTAATTATACTTAATTAAAATATCTTTAAAACATGATTGGAAAAATAAACCCTCTTTTTTAATTCTTTTTTAAAAAATCATACAAATAATAAAAAGAATTTATTTAGAAAATTATTTAGGACCGAGAAGCATAGAAAAAATAATTAAAAGGAAAAAGACAAGCCAAAATTGGGTGTCAACAACACTAATTATAAAGAGGATTTTGATAGTGGTAATCTTGGTAGGGTGCATGTGGAAAGTGCCTTGGGGGTGACATATAGGCACCATGCAATGATTCTTCAGATGTATTACGGTGTGGAGGTCGGTATGAACTTGGTTTACCACAAAAGAATGGTTCTCTTGAGTTGATGATATGGTTGTGGATTTGGGTTTGGAGTAGCTTTTCATGGATAGTTGGGAGTGTTATATGGATGAAATGTAGGGTTTTGGTAGACTGGGCCTTTGGATGAAGGGTTACATAGATTGTGGGCTTGTCCTGGGGTGATAGTAAGTGATGGCTCCGTGTTCCTCCTTTCCCCTTCATTCCCAATGGCTTGAGGTGTCCTCCCTGATGAGCAACTTCAAATCCCTTTATTCTTTCCTCCATACCTCTCATTCTCCCATTTATGTCCACCAATTGTTTTGCTATATCAGCCATAGATTCCACGAGGTTTATTGAACATTCCTCGCTTTGATTTCCACTACTTAAATGCGTCATGGTACCTACAAAACTCAACAAACAATATTAGTAGTAAAAGCCTCACGTCGCTTGTATGTGAACCTCAACTTACTTTCTATAGCTTCTTTTCGAGGTTTCTATTGAACTAGTTTTTCTCAATCAATCCAGATCTCCTACCCTTGTGGAAGAGTGGATTCTTGTTTGACCGAAATAAAGGACAACTCAAATTTCAAATGATAGGAATCAATAATGTTCAATGAGTATGAAAAGCAAGAAAAGCTTGAACAAATTAGCACGAAAAAAGATACAGATATAAGAACTAATTAGTAACTAAGTAGAACAAGTACCAGTTGTAAATTAGTTTTCAGACAATCATGGTTGATTAACACATTGAACTTGTGCTATCCTTGAGCGTACAACTTGGTGTGTGAAGCACAATGGTTATGTATATACCAAGGATAGATGCACAAAGTTCTAGAATGTCTCTTGATGTTTGTGCGTTCAAACTACACTTTTGCATTCATCCCAAGCCTTGTGTGATGGGCCTCTTAGACGTACAAAGTTAAAGAATGCTTCATAACACTTGTGCGTTTAGGTTGCACTTTATGTGTGCAACAATCACCTTGTGCGAGCTCGTTGATGAGCTCACAGTGGTCCAATGGCCACACCTGAAACCTCCAAATTTTGTAATCTTCGCTAGCCCCTTGTACTTTTTTTACCTTGTACTTGTTCTTTTTGGTAATTTCTCTTTGTAGAAACAAGTACACCTTATTTTCTTCCCTTTTCTTTAGATCAAATACACCTTTAGAATGTTCTTCTTTAAAAAGATATGAAGATCATGAAGAACACTATGAACATTCAAAATATCAATATCCTCGATTTAGCTCTGTTTTGCCCAAAATTTCAGATCCTAGCTTCGTTTGACACCACGAACACAATCCACTAACTTGATAATTTCAATTCCAAGCCAATTGTTTCAAAAAATCAAAACCACTTCAAGTTCTTGAAGTACAACAATGGTTGAAATTTGATTTGCCTCCAAATCAACTCAAAACTCAGATCCGGACACTATGACACTAGAGGAATACGAATCTAGCTTCGGAAACTCAAAACAAAACTCAAACAAAAAGAAAAATCTTTTTTTTTGAATTTTTGGTGATTCTATTTTTTATTTTATTTTTTCCAGATTTCGAACCTAGGATTGTAAATTGATGGAACAATCCTCTAGCCTAAGCTCTGATGCCAAATGATATGATTCTAATTCAAGGATTAGAATCAAACGCAGAAAAGAGAAGCAAATAAAATATGAAATCGAAAAAAGGAAAATATATGTAGGATTATTGAAATTCAAATGGGTTTATGGCCAACAAAGGACTAATAGCTTCACCTACCAACTGAACCTAATTGATCAACAACAACCTAAGCTCAACCAATTGAAGAGAAACCAATATGATTCCACAAATGGGAAACTCATAGATTGATTAAACTAAAGAAGTTAACAAGAGCAACAAAGAGATTCCATTCCTAGATCACTCACCTAATGAACTAAAGGATTATCTAAGCACTCAATAAGCTAAATTTTAAGCAAGTTTCATCAATATTTAAAGCAATCTAAAGAAAAATGAAAGACCAAGGCAAGGATTTATAGTCTTTTCCTTTACAACTTTATCCCAAAAGTGACTTATCTAAAATATGACCAACCTAATGTACGTCGAAAAAGGTTCCTTGTGCGTCCAAGAGATGCAAATGTGCATCTATATGACCCTTGTGCATCCAAGATCTGCAATTGTGCATCTTAGAGGCTGGTTGTGTCATGTACTTGTGTGTCTAGAGAGGGTTGTGCCATGTACCCGTACAAATGGGCAGAATTTCCTCTTCTATTGTGTTTTCTTGGACCTCCCACACATTATAGACCTTCCTTTGAGTTAGTTCAAGTCCTTCCAAAGCCTCTCTTTACAATAACACTCCTTGTAGGTTGTTTAGGTCCTTGGCTTGACTCCGTGTGAATGGACTTGATGGATATGTGCTACCCGTGCTTGTATCAATAGGATTCAAGATTCTCAAGGTTGTTGGTTAGAAGATGAAGGGAGATTGTCAGAGAAACTGTGAATCACTATCATGATTATTTCAGGCAAGATAGAGATGCTACTGATTTTTCACTATTGTCTCATATTCCTGAATTAATTAATGCTAGAGAGATTGTCAGACTAAGTTCTGTTCTAGATTTAGAAAAGGTGAAAGATGTTGTTTTTAAGGTTAATTGTGATTTCTCAAGTGTTCCTAATGTGCTTATAGGTAGATTTTATCAAATGTGTTGGAATTGTAGGGCTAGACAATTTCTGGATGGCACAAGATTTTTTTGTTGGGAATACACTCCAAAAATCCATTACTACAAAGATTTGGTTCTCTTACCAAAGAAGAATAACTTTCAGTCCTTTTCATACATGAGACTCATTAGTTTGAGTAACTTTATTTACAAGTTTTTGTACAGAATAATGCATGATAGATTGGAAGCTCTCCTCCTAAAGTTGATTTCTACAAACCAATCAGGTTTTGTTAAAGGGAGAAGTATTATAAAGAATGTTTTACTCACTCAGGAGTTGGTGTCAAATATTAGGAAGAGAGGAAAGCCTACCAATTTAGTTATTAATCTTGATATGGCAAAATCCTATGATAGAGTTTCATGGTTTTTCTTAATGAAAGTTTTGAGAAAGATAGGCTTCTCTAACATCTTTGTGGACATGGTTTGGAGACTGATTTTCAATTATTGGTATTCAGTACTGAGTAATGGAAAATCTTATGGTTTCTTTCATTTCACCAGGGAGTGATACAGGAAGATCCTTTATCTCTAGCTCTATTTATTCTTTTTGCAGAAGTCTTATCTAGGGCTCTTAGTTCTCTATTTGATGATGTGTAATTTGTAGGTTATGGGCTTCATAAGTGGAGTCCTAATCTTAATCACCTAGTATATGATGATGACACCATTATTTTTGTATCTTCTCCCATATATTCTTTGAAGAAAATTGTGACTATTTTACAAGAGTATGATCATTAATCAAGGCAAAAAGTGAATAGAGAAAAGAGTTTTTTCTATCTCCATCAAGAAGCTGCTTCAGAAATTTCACAGTAGGTGGAGTAGTGCATTGGTTGCTCAAGTGGTTGTTTTCCTATGCAGTATCTGGGTTATCCATTTACCCATAGAATAAAGAGGAAAGAGCATTATTCAGACTTGATCAGTAGAGTAAAGGGGAAGATTCAAGCTTGGAAAGAAAAGTTGTTGTCATATGATGGTGAAGAAGTCCTTCTCACTAGTGTGATATAGAGTATTTCTATATATGTCCTATCTGCTATAATTACTACTAAATGTGTTATCAAGGAGCTACATAGGAACTTTGCAAAAAAAAAAATTGGAGTAACAAAGAATCAAGCAGAAGCAAACACTGGTTTGTTTAGGCAAAGTAGGTTTACTTACCAAAACAGAAAGGGGGTCTTGGCATTAGATTTAAGTTTGATGTATGCTATGGATCTATCTTATCCAGGTGGAGAAAATGCTTTAGTCTTAAACATAGATGCCACTAATGGAACTACCTAATGCACCCAAATCCCAAGGCAAATATTTTCACGACCTGATTTCTCAGGTCATGATAGCACCTACTACAACCCACCAATAGGTAAGCCAACTCGTAGTCCGGACCAACTAGTAACATACTACCAATAGAAATGAAGAAGATAGCAGAAAGGAATTTAATAAAGAGACTAAAATAGTTACAACCCCAAGACCTGGCGAAGTCAGTACAAGAGCTTCTAATACAACAGGAGTATAAAGTGGAATACAGAGTCAATATATATAAAAAGCCATCTCTGGAATACGAAATAGAGATCAAACTAACTATATGAGGGAGAGTAGGAATACTCCAAATGTCAGGAGTTCACCCCAAATCTTTCATCCATGGCTGCTCTGCACGACACACATATCAATGGCGAGAATTCATACTATGATCTACAGGCTACAGAAGTTTAGTACGAGTACCAAACACGTGGTACTCAGTAGACATCGACCAACTGAGATCGAAAGATAATGCAAGCATAAATAACATGTAAGCCAAGAATATAACTACAGGCAACTATCTAAGAAACTAAACATAATAATGCTAATGGAGCAATAAGGATAAACTATCCTATTCTAAAAGTATTCAGGAACTAAAGTGCAATACTGTATATCACTAGCCAATACACAAGTGAAGAGTGAAATAAGGATATACAGTAGTAATAAAAGTCCAAAGAATACATATGCAATATGAATAGATAAGGAAAGAGAGGGATATACGGTAATAATAATATATATATATATATATATATATATATATATATTGGACTAAACTCAAAGGTAATAACCTAAGGGAACCAACCTAACATCTCGAGAGTCATAGCCAAGTATGGGAGTTAATACTAGCATAATAAAAGCCTCTAACCAAAGTGCGGCTAATCATGAGGTAACTTAACAATAATGCATCTTATCGTAATAGGAAAAGGGAAATCAGAAGCATACTGACAATCTCGGGTGCCAGTCCAAAACCATTCTGCCGTGATCTAACCATAATAACCAACAATAAAGTAACTGGCTAGTCCGGATAAAGAATAACCTAATGGGGCCCCCATAATCTCGAAAGGTTCAAGCAAGCACCAACATACATCAATCATAACTTATACCTATACGGCCCCTCATAAGACTAATAGATATAAGTGCCAAACAATTATACTGGTGATAGATGATGCATATGAATGAATGAATGCAACGTAAACTGATAATACCATATCCAATTTGAGTGCCATAACATACCAAGTGTATCCACCTCCTCCAACTTAGTAGCTCACAAAAGTAGGACCTACAGCGACCATCTATATCACGCCCCGAATCCCAACGAGGCATGATTGTCACCCGAAGCCGATATGGCCCGAGAGAACCAACCTTTGCTCATGAACATTCGCATACATAATCTCATATGAATCTTATTACACCTTGTGCAACTATGCGGAAGTCATAGACATGAAAACATAAGTCATAGCTATGTATGTAAAACTTGGCCGTTTGAGCCATTAAGTCAAAATGACATGTACCTTCACATTTATACACCCACATCCGTCTAAAAAAGCCTCTAACAAAATACATTGACCAAATGAACTAAAAGTCGGGACAAGTCCCCGCTTTATACAACATGTACAAAATCAAAACACATGTACAACAGTGACTCAGAGACGCCCCGAACTAACTGGAGCTCACCAAAGGTATGCAACACTAACAATCTACTGTGAAGGCCTACTAGGACCTGCGCCTGCAGAAAGTAAGGTAAATCCCCCGAGGGGGTCAGTACGAAGAATGTACTGAGTATGTAAGGCTCAAATGAAACTGTAAGATATGGAAATATGTCAAGAACTCAAGTTCAAATGCATAACCAATATAGATAAGTCACAATGTAGATGAGTCACTATTCAGTACTTTTGGAGTTCATGTACATTATGTTCTTTCTTTCTCTTTCCTTTACTTTACTTTACTTTTACATCATTCATGAACTTTCTGGGCCCACATCATGCAGGTGTTCTTTTCACCCCATGGATAACATACCATCGTCATGCAGGTATTCTTTCACCCCATGGATAAGATCATATCGTCATGCGGGTGTTCTTGCACCCCATGGATAAATGGCCATCATCACGTGGGTAGTTGCACCCCTTGGATAAACTATCATCATCATGCAGGTATTTGTACCCCATGGATAAACTATCATCATCATGCAGGTATTTGTACCCCATGGATAACACCCATGAACACTATCAACATGCATTACTTCATTCTTTACCTTTGAGATTGATACCTTACTTGTGAGAGATTGATACTCTTGATAGTCATAACTTTACTTGAAGCTTTGGATCAATAATCAATGAGTGAGAGACATATGAAAATATGACATTTTTGGAAACATAGCCGTCATGGAAACATAACACTATTGGAACCATTTGGACAATAACCAATGAACAAGAGACATATGTATAACTTCTATTGAAACTTTGGATCGTGACACTAATTGAAACACACCAATATGCTTTACCTTACTCTTATACTTCATGAGATCACCTTCACTAAGCACGCACTTATATGCACATCTCACTTTACTCCTCTACCTCCTGAGATTTACAATTTCACGTATGAGGACTACTTATACTAACTTGCATATCACCTCTCTTCGTACTCGTATGAGATTGGTCCTCTTACTTATGAACAATTGCCACAAGGATAATCATCATACTATAGGACTTTGGAACAATACATGATCGGAATAATGCTATTCAAACTAAACAAGCTCTCTTTACCTCATTACTCTCGTTGGGATAGTTCTTTTAAGAATTACAACATCATGACATCCTTGGAACTTCAATCAATGGATAAGAGATAAGTGAATCATAATTCATCTAAGAATAGGGCACATATGAATAAAAATATACGTCACCCTGAATTGATATACTTCAAGCCTCTTGGAATTGAAATAAGCCCAATGTTAATAAGAACAATATCTTGTAGAAGGATACGGAAAGAGTAACCTTACATACCTTATCTTCCCAATGTAAGTACACAATCAAATATGTGAGCGCAACAATTCTGCTCCTTCTTTACTTTTCACTCTACATCACAATTACAATGAAACCAACATTAACCACCAACTACCTTACAATTGCATACAATAACAATAAGTCACATGTTTGGATTTAACATGTTATTTCTTTCTCTACGATACCATTTACGGCATGGTCATATCAATAATACCACAACATGCCCAACATTGACCAAAGTATGATAAACCACTAGTATGTCACACCAAGTTCATACTTTCCACTCTCCACCATCACAACATCATAATTATACCATCAATTACTTTACATAAGATCAATGAGTTACATGTTTGCTTTTAAACATGCCATTTCCCTTGACAATACCATTTATGAAATTATCTTACCAAAAATCCCACAATATTCACAACATTGACCAATACTTGATAATCAATACATTTCACCACAACACTTCTCCTTTACCCTTTCTTAGCCACACCACATCACAAATAATCCATTAACTTACCATAATACATCTCATAGCACATATCGGCCAAAATCCCACAATATACACTTATAGGAAAATAACAAGTTTGGGACCAGAATAACACCATACATGTTATTTTATCCATACCATGCTTTTTCATCAAGACCACAACTCATAATCCAAGTTACAATCCCATGGATTTCACATCTTTTACCAAAACACAAAACACCATATTCAACACTTCCAAGCATAACCAACATGATATACATAATATCTCATGCTCATAATATGTTAAAGTACAAGAATAATCACTTACCCAAGCTTGGAAAATGGTGATCTTGCTCCAAAAATGACTTAGGGTTTGAGAGCCCAAAAGAGTGTTCTTGATAGTTCTAGAGAAAAAGATAGAAAGGCATGTGTGTTATTGTAACAAAAAATCTGATTTTTGCCTCCTTTTATAGACCTCTAAAGTCATGCTTAGCCACTCTTGGCATTTAAGGCTTAGTCAGTGGAAGAATGGGTCATTTGACCCGTTCTTGGCCCATGTGTTTCCTTCTCATTTTGGGCCCTTTTTGGCCCAATTCACTTAATCCAATAAAATCAATAATTTCTCATGTTTAATTCATTCCATATGCATTACAACAATATTACCACTCATGAAATTCATACTCGTAGCCTCGATTTCGAAAATAAGCAATTCTAGCCACGTATGGCTTATTTTGGCTATAAGGGTAAAATCGTTATTTTGGCTCCAAATTCGTTCTCGAGTAATTTTTCATACCAATATAATATTTCACTCATTTCATGTATATTCCCATGGTTGTAGAAGAAACAGGTCAAAAATCGGCTCGGTACGTCCCCGGATACCCTTGGGACTTAGAAATTTCCAACTTTCGAAAAAGTGCAAAACCCAAGGTGGCACGCTCTTGGGCGTGCAAACTTACTGCCCCTGGAATAAAGATTTTAGCCCAGAGTGGCGTGGCACGGTCCCAAATGCTCCCCTCCTTAAAAATTTTCAAAAATTTCATTTTTCGACTTCTCTTCGCGGGTTTGGTTAGATACTTCAAGTCCTATTCTTTAACTTACTTCTTAACCTTAATATACTTTGTTTAGGGGTCATCTTAGCCTCGTTTTGAACCCCACAAATGTTCCACGAAAATCATAAAACACCTCCGATAAAGGTTTAATCACATATACGAGGGCCAAATTCAATTATCTCACCAATAGCATTACAAAAGACGTATGTATGGCTCTCGACACCCAAGTAAGCATTGCTCAACATCGTCAAGTAGGGTTAGGAAGGTACGGGGTGTTACAATCTATCTCCGGTACTGTGGTTCATGGATGAAGGGGCCCATAGGGCACTCGAGATATATGTATACACTGCTTGGTCCTAAACCAGGACTTCTAGTAACCATCATAATATATTTACTCCATCTAATACCGCATATATATATATATATATATATATATATATATATATATATATATATATATATATATATATAAGTATAATAAGTAGTCAGACTCGAACCGAGACTAAAAGAGTATAAATCTGTAAATCCATTATCCGAGATTGAGTTTGGGACTAAATCGGCACAATAATATAGAAAGGGTCAGAATCTCCCTCGATCAAAGTAAATAGTAGTTGTAAAAAAGTGGATTAATTATGGACCGAAATCAACCTCAATCAAATTTCCAAAATAGCATATTTAGTTCCAAAAGCTCATAATTCATTAAATAAGGTGGTATAATTTCCATTGTAAAAGAATCCATTTTAAAAGTGAAAAGTGGGAATAAATCCCTTTTTAGAAAACAGTAGTAAAATCAAGGTTTAATTGGAATCACACCACTAAGTGAGCATAAATGCACCTAAAAGTATGCATGCCATCACCAATACCCAAATAATACAACTATAAGCACCTAAGCATATGTAATCTAGAATCATGCCCTTTTAAAGGATAGACTACTAATCTGGTGTCCAACTGGTATTTTAACCACGGCCCTCGGGCCCAATAACATAAAACACAACAAGATATTAATGTCGTAAATCGGGAAACTAGGGTAAACAAGGGCATAAAGCTACTAAGAGGATCTAATCGGGAAATACCTCCCAACTTAATAAGTAGTAAGGTAAGTTATACTAAGGAATCCTTCATGTCAATCTATGGCTAAGCAAGCCTATGATCAAGTATACTAGAATCTTACAACCATAATGGGTATTCTAGGCCAGGGTTTGGGTCACATTTCTATTTTAAGTCCCCTAAATAAGTTGAGTCATGGTATTACTAGGCATAAATACATACTAGAATCTCTACCTAGGATACAATCTATACGATAAACGATCTCAAAGACAAAAGTAGACCGAAGCCTACCTCGTTGCCGAAATGCAATCTTCAATTACCCACAAATCGATCATCTTTGCTCCACGAACCCAAAATGTCACCACGCTATCAAAATAATAATCTACATGTTAATAGGAGTAAAACAATATCCATATTGCTATATAAAAACTCGAGTTGAAACTCTGGTTAAGAACGGGATCGTGGGGCCCACAAACAAAATCCAAAAATTGAATCTGTCATAAGGTCCCTTGAAGGACAAGGACCGTCTGCTCAAAAGTTGAGCACAAATGGAGTGAAAATCGGGGCTCAAATCAACCCCTAAAGTTTGAGAATTTAAGACCTAAATTCTAGGAATTTATAATGAAAAAGGATGGAATTTGACGGGGAAAATAATGGAAAATGACCAAGGAGTGTTAAACTAGCTTACCTTAGCTTCAATGGATGATTTCCCACACTTTTCCATGTCCCAAGCTCTCAAAAATGGAGGAAAAGGCCCTAGAGAAATGAGGGAAAATTGGGTGAAGGAGAGAGATTTATCAACAACAGTCGCCGCTAAAGTGGTTACTGATCGCTAAAGAGAGGGTAAGGAAAGGCGGGGATAGCTAAAGCAGCATCCTTGACCGCTAAAGTGACGTCCGCTTAAGTGGACCTTGACTGCTAAAGCAGATCTCATCCAATTTCCGAAGGCCACTAAAGCGTCTCAAGGTCGCTAAGTCGACCACAGCTAAAGCAACTTTTAGGCCGCTTTAGTGGTCACACCAAATATCAGGCATCAAATTTTTACAAAGTCCAAATAGACTCCGACTGGGTGCTCGGGATTCATTCGAAACCCCATGCGTGCAAACGGACTATGCTACCATACCAAATTCAACATTCCGAACTCAAGGAACCATCAAACCTTTCATCAGAGATCGTTTTGATTAAATATAGGTCCCATACCTAGTTCCATTTTTCACCAAATTCTACCCAATAGCCCAAAATGAGTCTGAAAGCCTCGGGACCCAAACCAAGGGTCGCCCAAGCCTAAAATCAACGTTCCAGAGTTGATGGCAATGTCAAAATTCTCATCTGAGGTCGTTTACTAGGAGTTTTGTCCTAAACCAATTCCTTAATAGTGAAAGCTCCAAAATAGAGAATTGAGCCTAAAATCCAAATGGACTGTCCGATAATCGAACCGACAGTTCCGACAAGTTATAAATGACTTGTGGTCGCTATGGGAAGGGTCGAAATGCCAGAAACACGTAAAAATTAATGGATAAGAAGATCCCAAAAGCTCAAAGGGATGAGGTACTAAAGCCATATGCTCCAAGCAAGACTCCCCAAATAACCTTTAAGGAAAACCAACGCTTTCAAGGGATTTCACCAAAGATACCACCTTTTATCCAAAACCTTACTTCACCTTCCAAATAGCCATAACTCAACCATAATAACCAACTGGCCTTCAACTAAACTGAGAATGACTGATGCAAGCAAACCCAAACCATGATACACTGACATCACACCGATACAAGCAACACTAAGAAAAAATTCAACCAAGCTAAAGGCCACCCAAAGCATGAGCCATACCACCAACTCAAAATTTCAAATCTAACATTCCTTTGCCTCTCTAAACTGGATGTCTACTCTGAACCTCACCGAATATCATCTGAGTCCTGTCTTCGCAATCACATCACACTAAACTCGAAAGACTGAAGTTGATATACTGAAAATCCATAGTGGAAAGCATAATAGTAAGCCTATAAATTGCCACCTGAACGCACAAATGGTGTTGATCAAAGCCTACGATCTCTAGCCAAAGCTACAATTGGTTTGAATTACCCTCAAAACTGATAGTTAGGAATCTGAATCACAAACTCACGAGACTAAATAATCCACTACAGAATGTCCCACCAACTATAGGTGAAACTATGCTAAGCCCAACTTATGCACACTTCTTCTGCTGAGAAGACATTCAAAATTTTGACAAACACTGAGAACCAAGGTCAAGAGTAGTAGAAACCAATACCATGTGCCAAGGACCACCTTTCGAACATCTATCGGGTACAACCCATCTGAACTGAAGAAAACTAAACTGGTAGGCAAAGAGTAGGCTTAGTCAACCTATAAATGAATGCTTAACTGAAACAAATTTGGAAATGGGCCTGCAATCAAGTTAGGTAATCCATAGCTATAATCTTCAAACCAAAGCTGAACTACTCGATCTCAACTATCCAAATCAATCCCACTAATGAGTAGTATCCATATTCCAAAAGCTATTATAACTTTCAAGCCACCATTCAAGAGAGTCAGAATCCTAAAACTAAAGCCCACAAGCCTTCACAGATATCAAACACTCAAACTAATCTCGCTATCAGAATTCCAGCATTTACCCAATGACTCTCACAAGAGTTGAAACTGAAATATTGCCAAAGAACATAATTACAATGGAGGAAAACCACTCACTGAAGACACAAGCAATCAACTCCACATCTGCTGAAGGGCACAATTCATCAAGGCATAACCAAGAACTCCCCAAGGATGCAAAGAGTATCAAAGATAGCCAAATCTTGATCAACTCAGAGAAATACAACCTTAGCCTGAATTTGGTCAATCTAATACTCGATCTATGGCCACGAATACCCATAAGTACATATCATCAAGCAGAAGCACTCCATGAAGTAATATTAGGTCAAACGAATGCCGAGATGAGAATATTTTTGAATTCACCTATCTAAACCAACCTTAGCTCAACTGAACCATGAACTACATCATAGCACGAACAAAGTACCCAACTCAACACAAATACCAAGATCAAGAATACTACCAGGAAACAAACCCAACAAATCAGAATATCAAAGCTCAGACCTGCTAATCTCAAGAATGAGCTATAGAAAAGAATCACAATTACTAGAATCAGAACTAAACCATGGGAGGTTGAAACTACCTTTACTTTCACAACCCACTCAATAATTAACCTTACCTCTCTAACAGAAAAGAAAACCAATCAACCAAGGTAGCCGTCTAAGCCAAATGAACAAGAATTGCAAGGAAGGGAACACTAACTAGATAATGCTAATCTAACTGCCTATCAAGAAAGGACCAATCAAAGTTAAAACAACAACCATAATAACAATAATATAAACTGCAGGTGGCATAAAAATAAGAAATGCAACCAATACCACTCTAAGATCACAACAAGGCCAAAATGCCAAGAAAAGGGACTTTAACCCAAATATTACACCCCAAGGAAATACCAAACTGATCTACTCAATCCACTACTACAAGAATTCATCTACAGGGGTAGTCATAAATGCATAAATCTACACAAAGGCTTACAACAATCAATCTAGTAACATCAAGGCATATGAACAACGATGGGTATGAAAACCCTAACTCAATCTAAGTAGAACTGAAAGGAAAGAAAAATAAAAGCGCACCTATTTGATGGAATCCAAAGTCATAGTCCTTGAAATGCCCAAAGATGTACGAATATGAACGCGTCCAAACCTAGAATGAGCGTTTTAATGACCAACTAAGGCACTAAGTGCACTACCTCTAACCGAAGGTGCCACAACTCTATGAGACCGATCTGGATGAGTTGAATGACTAATAATCCTACACTAAGGACACTCTCTTGACCAATGAATGGTCATTCGGCAGTCATAAAAAACTCCTGAATCTCTAACCTAGCAAGAAACACAAGTTGACCCCAACTGGCTAACTAACTCGCGCCTGGGACATTTCCAAGAAAAATGACTAACCTCGTTACAATCAAAACATGCTCTTGGAACTCTCTGATGTACTGCACCTGCTGACCCAGAACAACTACCATGAAGTTAAGACTTAGACCGAATAGTCCATGATGCCTGACTAGAACTATGACCACTATGATCTACCTGAAAGCTACCCATACTCTGAGGTGCTACCTGTACGGACCTGATAGGTTATAAATGATGCAGACCTCTGCTAGGAGAATCCTGACCTCCAGATGGAATACCACTAATACTGTACTACAAATATGGCCTCTTACCGCCACCTCCATATGTCTCACTACATGCCATCTCTGTAGCCGTCGCACAATCAACAAGCTAAAGGAAAGTAGACCCTGCTACTATCAAATGCTCTGACGCAAGCGGAGTAGTAAAGTCAATCCTTTGATAAATCCATGCACCATCTCATGCTCTGTAGAAAATAACATAGGAGTATGTTTATCCCACTTGAGAAACCCAATCTCATACTCTGAAACTTATAAAGGTCCCTATTGTATACCAACAAGCCAAACTCTGGCCTGCGAACCAATCGATGTACCGGGTACCACCATTGACCGTGAAGTATCCTTGAGAAGGCTCAAAATACAAATATTGAATCCTGGAAAGTTAAAGCTGTCACAAACTCTATCGGAGGATACTACACTGAAACTCTGGTAATGCGCGCTGAAGTCCCATTCGTATCTATTGATAACCTCATATTATCTATCTGGTAAAGAGTGGAATCAAGAGTAGTACTAGAGTTTCATAGAAGTACAGACACACGACAAAGAGTCAAGAATAAAATTTCCTAAGAATGCCCTGTAGCCTCCCGAAGATAGGATACAGAGGTCCCTGTACAAATCCGCAGGACTCTACTAGGCGTTTTGCTCTTGTACCAACAACACCGGTGAACCTATGCTCTAATACTAATTTGTCATGACCTAATTTCTCAAGTCATGACAGCACCTACTATAACTCATCAGTAGGTAAGCCAACTCATAGTCCAAAATAGCTAGTAACGGACTACCAATAGGAATAAAGAAGACAACGAAAAGGAATTTAATAAAAAGACTAAAATAGATTACAACCCCAAGACCTGGTGAAGTCAGTACAAGAGCTTATAATATAATAGGAGTACAAAGTGGGATACAAAGTCAATAGATATATACAAAGACATCTCTGAAATATGAAATAGAGATAAATCTAACTATACGAGGGAGAGCAAAAATGCTCCAAATGTCAGGAGCTCACCCCAAATCATCTAGCCATGGCTGCTCTGCATGACGCACACATCAACGGGGATAACTCATACTATAATATGTAGGCCGCAGAAGTGTAGTATGAGTACCAAAACACGTGGTACTTAGTAGGCATCGACCAAATGAGATCGAAAGATAATGCAAGCATAAATAACAAGTAAGGTAGGAATATAACTACAGGGAAATATCTAAGAAACTAAACATAATAATGCTATTGGAGCAATAAGGATAAACTATCCTATTCTAACAGTATTCAGGAACTAAAGTGCAATATCATATATCACTAGCCAATACACAAGTGAAGAGTGAAAGAAGGATATATAGTAGTAATACAAGGCCAAAGGATATATATACAATATGAATAGATAAGAAAAGAGAGGGATATACGGTAGTACTGTATATATATATATATATGTATATACATATATAGGACTAAACTCAAAGGTAATAACTTGAGGGAATCAACTTAGCATCTCGAGAGTCATAGATAAGTAAGGGAGCTAATACTAGCATAATCAAAGTGTCTAACCAAAGTGTGGCTAATCATGATGTAACTTAACAATAATGCATCTTACCGAAATAGAAAAAGGGAAATCAGAAGCTTATTGACAATCTTGGGTACCAGTCCATAACCATCCTTCCACGAACTAACCATAATAACAACCAATAAAGTAACTGGCTTGTCCGGACTAACAATAACCAAACCGGGACCCTATAAGCCTGGAAGGTTCAAACAAGTCCTCAGAATACAACAACCATAACTTATACCTATACAACCCTCCATAAGTGATAGATATAAGTGCAAACAATTATACTAGTGATAGACAATGCATATTAATGAATGAATGCAACATAAATCGATAATACCATATCCAATCAGAGTGCCACAACATACCAAGTGTATACACCTCCTCTAACTGAGTAGATCGTAAAAGCAAGACCTACAACGACCATCCTTGTCTGGCACTATGGCTCACGGACAAAAGGGCCCATAAGGGACTCGGGATATTCGTATACACTGTCTGGTCCAGAACCAAGACTTCTAGTAAGCATCATAATCAATCTACTCCATCCAGTACCAAATATATATATATATATATATATATATATATATATATAAGTATAATAAGTGCTCGGACTTGAACCGAGTATATATATATATAAGTATAATAAGTGCTCGGACTTGAACCAAGACTAAAAGAGTATAAATCTCTAAATCCATTATCCGAGATCAAGTTTGGGACTTAATTGGCATAATAATATAAAAAGAGACGGAATCTCCCTCGATAGAAGTAAATAGTAGTGGTAAAAAAGTGGATTAATTATGGACCGAAATCAACCTCGGTCAAATTTCTAAAATATCATATTTAGTTCCAAAAGCTCATAATTCATTAAATAAGGTGGTACGATTCCCATTGTAAAAGAATCCATTTTAAAAGTGAAAAGTAGGAATAAATCCCTTTTTAGAAATTATTAGTAAAATCAAGCTTTGATTGGAATCGTACCACTAAGTGAGCATAAATACGCCTAAAATTATGCATGCCATCACCAGTATCAAAACAATACAACCATAAGTGCCTAAGCATATGTAATCTAGAATCATACCTTTTCAAAGGATAGACTACTAATCTGGTGCCCAACTGGTCTCGTAACCATGGCCTCGTGCTCAATAACATATAACACAATAAGATATTAATGTCGTAAATTGAGAAACTAGGGTAAACATAGGCATAAAGCTACTAAGAGGATCTAATCAAGAAATACCACCCAACTTACTAAGTAGTAAGGTAAGTTTTATACTAAGGAATCCTTCATGTCAATCTATGGCTAAGCAAGCCTATAATCAAGTATACTAGAATCTTATAACCATAACTAGTATTCTAGGCGAGGGTTCGGGTCACATTTCCATTCTAAGTCCCCTAAATAAGTCGAGTCATCGTATTACTAGGTATAAATCCATCTTATAATCTCCACCTAGCATGCAATCTATATGATACACGATCTCACAGACAAAAGTAGACTGAAGCCTACCTCATTGTGGAAACACAATCTTGAATCACCCAGGAATCGCTCGTGTTTCCTCCACGATCCTGAAATGTTGCCACGCTATCAAAATAATAATCTACATGTTAATAGGAGTAAAACGATATCCATATTGTTATATAAAAGCTCGGGTCAAGAACCAGCCCATGGGGGCCGCGAACGAATTTCGAAAATTGAATCTGTCACGAGTTCCCTCGAAGGACAAGGAATGTGTGCTCAGAAGTTGAACACAAATGAAGTGCAAATCGTGGCTCAAATCAACCCCTAAAGTTTGAGAATTTAAGACTCTAGGAATATAGAATGAAAAAGGATGGAATTTAACAGGGAAAATAATGGAAAATGACTAAGGAGTGTTGAGCTAGCTTACCTTAGCTTCAATGGATGATTTCGCAGACTTTTCCACTTCCCAAGCTCTCAAAAATGGAGGAAAAAGCCCTAGAGAAATGAGGAAAAGTAGGGTGAAGGAGAGAGATTTATTACCAACAGTCACCGTTAAAGCGGTCATTTGGCCGTTAAAGCAGCTACTGACCACTAAAGTAGAGGGTAAGGAAAGGCGAGGATTGCTAAAGCGGTATCTTTAACCGCTAAAGCAACATCTGCTTAAGTGGACCTTGACCGCTAAAGTGGACCTCATCCAAGTAGCCAAGCCTGCTAAAGCATCTCAAGGTCGCTAAAAAGACCACTTCTAAAGCGGCTCTTAAACCGCTTTAGCGGTGATACCAGATTTCAGGCTTCAGATTTTTGCTAAGTCCAAATAGACTCCGACCGAGCGTACTGGATTAGTTCGAACCCCACACATGCAAACGACCTATGCTAATATACCAAATTTAACATTTTGGGCTCAACAAAACCATCAAAACTTTCATTCCAGATCGTTTCAATTAAATGTGGGTCCTACAACTAGTTCTATTTTTTACTAAATTCTACCCAATAGCCCAAAATAAGTCTGGAAGCCTCGAGACCCAAACCAAGGGTCCCTCTAGCCTAAAATCAATATTCTGGAGCTGATAGGGCTGTCAAAATCCTCATCCAAAGCCATTTACTAGGATTTTTGGTCCATGCCTAGTTCCTTAATTATGAAAACTCCAAAACAGGGAATTGAGCCTAAAATCCAAACGAACTATCCTATAATCGAACCGATAGTTCTGGCAAGTCATAAATGACTTGTGGCCACTATGGGAAGGCTTGAAATGATAGAAATGCACAAAAATTGAGATAATGACTTGGATGGTCATTATAAATATCTAGGGAAGAACTTATCAAAATTCTTACAGATACATGGGTTACAAACTGTTAACTAAGTTGTGGTGAGGGTTTAGGCTCAAAATAATCTTTGGTCTAATTTCTTTGGGAATAAATATTATAAGAAGCCAATTCCATCACTTTTCCAGTAGAGAAGAGGATATCAGGTATGGAAAAAAAATTAGCTAATAGAGAAGTAACTGAGCAATATATGTAGTGGGAATCAAGGGGCAGTCTATCCAATATATGGTATGATAATTGGAAAAATCTCTGTCCTTTATTCCTTCATCAGACAGAGGTTCAGACGTGTCGTCCTTTGAATAAGATAGGGGACTTTATGACAGAAGAGGGGTAGAATTTTGAGGCTATATAGGGAATTATTCCAGAATACATTATTGAATATGTTAGTTTGAACATGCAACATATCCATCAATCTAATCAAGGGGACAAACCATGGTAGACAAAGAATAGTACAGGTAAGTTTACTGTGAAAGGTGCCTGGGACATTATCACGACCCAAAATTTGAGGTCATGATGGCACCTACCCCGACCCAACCTTAGTAGGTAGGCCCAACTTCAAAAGATATTAAATAGAGCAAGAAGATAAATAATAAATCAAAACACAATACTTTAGGATAAAGTCAGGCTAATACGATAATAAAGACAAATATCTCGATAATACAACTCAAATCCCTAAAGATCTAGTGTCATGAGTTAGAGCAACTTTAAAACTAACATCTGTCTCTGAAATAAAGTAAAGAAAAAAGAGAACTAGATGAAGACGAGAATAGGCTCCGGATGTGGAGCTCACCTTACCTTTGAAATCCAAAAGCTGCACAAAATCACTATCTGCGGGTAGCACTTGTACTAGGCTCTATACCAAAAGGGTACCGAAAAGTAGGAGTGAGTACAATCCACTTGTACTCAGTCGGCATCATAAGCCAACCAAGCAAAATAAAAAACCAAACAAGTAAAGTATACTACGAGTAACACATCTGCCCTACAAATAGAAAAGTGCCAACGACTCAAGCCATGCAGATCTTAACAGTATAATAGTTAAATTTCAACAATATTATAAGGATATCAACCCCACATATAAAGATAAGTCACAGTATCATTCATATAAAATAGATTAAATGTAGAGCCATACAATAATATGGTATACATGCAATGCTCAGATGTTTGCCTTGTATACACCCTCCGAGCCTAAGCTTCTGGGAGCTGACCTATGGGGGGTTGGCAATCCATATACTAATCACTATCACAACAATCAATCTTGCAGGCACTTCCCTCGGCTAAGGCATTTTATAAAATGGTATGTTTTCATTCACAAAGAAATCCAAGTTCCATAGTTATATCAGTTCCATGAAAATGAGTAATGAATGAGTATGCATGATTATAGCAAAATCAACAACATATAATATTTAGCTCAACAATGGCATAAATGAACTCAAATCATCTGAATCTCAATAAATCATGATATAAGCCCAACACAATAGTAAAGAACCATATATGTCATCAATGAAGTCAACACAAGCCCCCACTCAGGCATCACAATGATAAGAAATAACAATTAATGGTCAAACAAGACCAACACTAGTCCCGCACGGGCATTTCAATAATAATAATAATAATATCCCAAATCAATATTAAGGTTCACATAAGCCCCCACACAGATAACATGATAGTAATAATGATTTGAAAAGATAAAGACAATAATAAATTTCCCAACCATAGCATGCTTTACATGATCAGTTATATATCCAGCCCAGTCTGAAGAAAGTTAAGCCATAACCTACCTCAAAAGCTAAAAACACGAGCCTGAACCCCTCAACACAAAGCCTTCCCCTTTCGAACAGCTTCAAAATGCTCCCAATCTATCAAAAATGGTTTTTATTTGTAACTAGGAGTCTATTGATACCCATATTAGCAAACTTTTTAGTTTTGCATCCCGACACCAAAAATAAAAGGGTAAAATTGGAATATTATTAAAGAATCATTACCCATACTTTAAGGGTTCTAAATCTGAAATCTCATTGAAAACCAAGTTGAAATTGGATTAGAAATGATTGAAATACTTATGTTTCACTTTACCGGGTAAAATCCAAAATTTCAAGTTTATAATCAAAGTTTTGAAGATGATTTTGCAATATAATCAATGGGTAATAGATAAAAGTAGGCTTAGAAGGCTACCAAAATAAAAGTTGATGAAAAACCCTCTTAGATTCACCAAAAAACAGGTTCCCCAAGATGGAAAATAGTGAAAATGGAGTTCAATCACGAAAACTAGGTTTAACTATTGTTCGAGTGAATAGTTCTTCTTCACGAATGTGGTCAGCCCCTCGAGTTCGCGAAGGCTAGAGACCCAGACCAACTGCAAATGTGGTGGACCAATCCTGAACACACAGAAGAAAAACCCAACCCAGACCAGCTTACTCTTTGCAAAAGTGGTCCCACCATTGTATTCGCGAAGAAGAATAAATTCATTCCCAATGAACACGATAACATGGTCGTAAACACAAAGAAGGCATGGGGCATGCACCAGAACTTTGCACCATCTAGGGTTTAAGGCTTAAAATCTCTCTGAATGGACCCTCAGGATTCATTCGGGGCCAAATAAAATAAACCAATAGTGCTACTAGGCTAATTTTGATGTTTCGAACTCAATGGAACCAGATTTACCAAAAGAGGTTGTTATCAATAAGTTTTGCCAAATAAACTAGTTTCTTGCTCACACACTCAAAAAATCATAATAGATCCTCAAAAACTAAAGCAACCACATTTCTAACCCTAAATCGATATTTCAGATCTAATTGAACTGACAGAATCCCCATCCGACGTTCGGATCACAAAATATTGACTAAAGTCAATAATATCACTTTAAAGATAACTCAAAACCTCAGACTTATATAAATCACTCTTGAATGCTATGGGGACCATTCTAACTATATCCATAATTCATAAATGATATAAAGCAATCATGGGGAAGGAAAAATTGGTCAAAACACAAAAAAAGTTAAAAATCACCATGACGATTGTTACATTATCCACCACTAAAACAGGCATTCATCCTTGAATGAAAAAGTAAGGATAGTACTTGAATTGGTAAAAACCTAGGGATATATACTGTGCATATCAGACTCAACCTCCCACATAGCCTCCTCAATTAGGTGATGTCTCCACTGAACTTTCACATAGTCAATATTCTTGGATCTTAACTTCCTTGGGGAAGTTTGATTCCATTTGGGTTATTGTGGATAGGTTGAAGCAACCCGTTCTAATTTACACTCTAGGACATGCATTTTTTACATTGTACTGCCCAATCACTAATGCTCATACTTTACTAGTTGACAATTAAGAGACTTGGCCATAAACTCCACAATATTCTTCTTCATCCACACCACCAATAGTTTTGTTTCAATTCATGGTACAACTTAGCTGCTCTAGGATGGGTAGAATACCTCAAACTATGAGCCTCCTCCAAGATCAGTCTAATGAAGTCACCAACCTTTGGCACACAAACACAACCACTAATCCTCAAAACACCCTTGGGATCAAGAAATGTCATCTTTTCTTTTCTACTCAACACTTTATCACGAATCACTCTCAACTTCTCATCATCAAACTATCGATCTTGAATCAGCTCCATCAATGAGGATCTAGCCTCAACACAAGCTAAAACATGCCCAGGTATTGATATATCAAGTCAAATTAACTAGTTGGCTAAAGACTGAATGTCTAAGGCCAAAGGTCTCTCCTCTGCCAAAGATAAGCCAAACTCCCCATGGTCACTGCTTTTTCGATCAAGGCATCCACTACCATATTAGCCTTACCTGGATGATAAAAAAAATCATAATCCTTAAGCAACTCCAACCATCTACACTACCTCATGTTAAGATCCCCTTGACTGAAGAAGTACTGAAGACTACAATGATCGGTGAAAATCTCACAATGAACCCCATAAAAATAGTGATGTCACAACTTCAACACAAACACAACTACCGCTAACTCTAAATCATGAGTAGGGTAGTTCTTCTTATAGACTTTTAGCTGTTGAGAAGCATAAGCTACCACCTTACCCTTTTGCATCAACACACCACCCAACCCAACTCCGAAAGAATCTCAAAGCACTGTGAAACCCATTCCCTATTCGGGAAAAGTGAAGATCGGAGCTGAAGTCAACAAGGTCTTGAGCTTTTGAAAGATCCTCTCACACTTGTTCGCCCACTGGAAAACAACATTTTCCTAAGTCAACTTAGTCAAAGAAGTCGCAATGAAAGAGAATCCCTCTACAAACCATTAATAGTAGCCCACTAACCAAACAAAACTCCAAATCTCGGTAGGGGAAGTAGGCCTAGACCAATCATGCACCGCTACCACTTTGGTCGGATCGACCATGATACCATCCTTGGTCACCATGTGACCCAAGAAAAAAATAGAATCCAACTAAAACTCACACTTGGAGAACTTGGTAAACAACCACTCATTTCTCAACCTCTGAAGTACGACCCTCAAATGTCTCACATGCTCAGCCTCACTTTTGGAATAAACCAAGATATCATCAATGAACACAATTACAAAAGAATCAAGATAAGGCTGAAACACCCTATTCATCAACTCCATAAACATTGTTGGGGCATTGGTCAACCTAAAGGACATAACAAAGAACTCATAATGGCCATACCGCATCTTGAAAGTGATCTTTGGTATATTTGAACCTCTAATTTTTAGCTAATAGTAAAAATACCCCAAGTCAATCTTAGAAAACACTATTGCACCCTGTAATTGATCAAACAAATCATCGATACATGGAAGAGGATATTTGTTCTTGATAGTCACTTTGTTCAATAGCCGATAATCAATACACATACGCGTGGTCCCATCTTTCTTCTTCACAAAGAAGATAGAAGCACCCCAAGGTAAGACACTCGGCCTAATAAAACACTTACTCAATAAATCCTACAACTAATCCTTCAATTCTTTCAATTCTGTCGAGGCCATTCTATAAAGAGAATAGAAATGGGCTTAGTGCCCGGCTCCACATCAATAGCAAAGTTGATATCCCTATCTAGAGAAACACCAGGCAAGTCCATAGGAAACACATCTATGAACTCCCTAACAACTCTCACAGAATCCAAAAGAGGTGGTGAATCAACACTGATATCTCATATATAAGGAAAGTAAGATAGACATCCTTTCTCTACTATCCGACGAGCATAAAGAAAAGACATGACCCCTTTCGGACACAAACTAGGAGTACCATTCCACTCTAACCTCAGTGCATCAGGCATAACTAAAGTAACAAACTTTTCCTAATAATTCAAAACCATATGATGAGAAGATAGTCCATACCCAAAATAACATCAAAATTGACCATATAAAGAATGATCAAATCTACCCAAGTGTCATGACCTAAAAGAGTCACTAAACATGATCTGTACACCCAATCCACCACTAAAGAATATCCTATGAGGGTAAAAATATGAATGGGTATGGCAAGGGACTCACATATAGAATTAATACCAAAAGCAAAATATGTAGATACATAAGAGAATATAGACCCAAGGTCAAACAACACAAAAGCATGACAATGACAAATCGAAATGAAACCTATAATCACAGCATCAAAGGTCTCTACCTCAAATATCTTGTGAAAAGCATAGCACTACCTGCATCTGCTACAGGACTGATCAACTCCTCATCCACTACCACGAGCTCCTTGAGCTCCACCCTAGTACCCTTAGATCCACCTATATTGCCCTGTGTACCCCCTTTGACCAGAAGCACTCATGCCTGACAAAGCTGAAGCAGTAAACTCTACTGTAGAGGACATGACACACTCCTGGGGAAATCTCTAGCTAGGTGACCAAACTCACCACATACATAGCACCCTCTTCTATACAAATCATATTTGTGAGGGCCCAAAAGAACCAGAATGCCCTCCATAACCTGAAAAACCAGAATAAGACCCTCTTTCTACATGACCTGATCTCTGACCACTCAAAGCCTTAGAACTTATAAATACACTATCTAAACCCTGTAATGATACCTGAATCTGTCTACTATGGTAACCATAAGAACTTCTACCTGAAGAGCCCCTACCTCGGGATGAGTGACCATTGAAATAGCTCTATCAGTGTAACCACTTACAACCGACACCCTGAGCACCCTGACGAATACTCTTAACTCTCTTGTCATGATCCACAATACTCTGAAAGAAGCCACCTATAGTCACTAATTGAGTCACTTTAACTGAAGAGTAGTAGTCAATCACTTCACGAACTTTCTGATCCTCACAGTCTCTGTAGAGATACTAGTTATAGCATGCTTAGACAATACATGAAAATAGGCCTCGTACTCAGTTACCGTCATAGATCCCTGTCATATTTTATAAAAATTATCCTTTATCATGTCCCTCAAGCTAAAGGGCACATCCCTCTCAAGAAAAATATCTTAAAACTGGGTCTAAGTCAAAGAAGGGGAACCCACTGGTCTACAACCAACAAAAGATCTCCACTACTATTTCGCCATGTTAGTCAACTAAAAGGTAGTGTAATAAATCCCATGAGACTTAAGTAAGCTTACGTTATGCAACCTCTCCTAACAATTGACCAAAAGCTCATATGCATCCTCACTAATAACACTACTATACTTGGGAGGGGTGGGGCCAATCTTATTAATCTCTCAAACCTCTTCTACTGATTAGCAGACATCACTGGACCAAAAACCACAGACGGAGCAATAAGTCTGGTAGGTAACACCTTAATATATAGGGACACAATAGCAATTGGATGTGCCCCAATAGTTTAAAAAACCTTAAATAGGATCCTACCCTTGTGGCTGAACACCCTCTCTCATCTGTAAATCATCTGGTATACCCGGTAGAGTACCTGCTTGAGAGGTTCCATCCAAGTGGCTCAAAAGCCAAATCACAACATCCTGCAACACTAGAGTAGTAAAAAACCCTAAAGGGCCTAGGTTGGTCCTCCACTATTGGGATGATAAGCCGCATCAACATAATCAATCACTGGATCTAGCTTACTCTCTCGCGAGAGACACTCCTCGTGCCCTGACTCTACCACAGTCTTGGCTGCAACCCTCTCCTCATTACCTGACTGGGGTCGCTACAGCAATGGGTACTGGCTCAGCATCACCAAAAGCTCTTGATCAAGTTCTCACTATCTATGCTGAAAGAGGAAGATATAAGTTTAGAATACTAATGAATAACACACACGACAAAGAATAAAATTAGAGAATTTCCCAAACAACCCACAGCCACCTGAAGATAATTATGGACATCAACGTATCGATCCACAGGACTCTATTAGACATTTTCCCCTTTTATTCGGGAGACTGGTGAACCTAGCGCTCTGATACCAATTTGTCACAACCCAAAATCTGAGGTCATTATGGCACCTACCCCAACCAAACCTTGGTAGGTAAGCCCAACTCTAAAAGAGAATAAATACAAAAAAAAAAAAAGATAAATAATAAAGCAAAACACGAGACTTTAGGATAAAGTCAGGCTAATATGAAAGCAAAGACAAATATCTGGCTAATATAACTCAAATCCCCTAAGATCTAGTGTCATGAGTAAGAGAAACTCTAAAACCAACATAAAGTATGAATACATAATATTTGTCTCTAAAATAAAGTGAAGACATAAGAGAACTAAATGAATCTAGGAATAGGTTCCGGATGGGAAGCTCAACCTGATTGTGAAATCCTAATACTGTATGAAATTACAATCCGCGGGTAGCACTCAAACTAGGATTTGCACCAAAAGCTTACAAAAAAGTAGGAGTGAGTATGGTCCACTTGTACTCAGTAGGAATCATAGGCCAATATACAAAACAGACAACTGAAAGAGTAAAGTATACTACAAGTAATGCATCTACCCTGCAGATAAAAAAGTCCTAGTGGCTCAAGCTCTATAGCTCCTAACAGTATAATTGTTCAATCTCAATAATAATATAAGTATATCAACACAACATATTATAAAGTCCAAGTCATAGTATCATTCACATAAAAGAGATGAAATATAGTGCCACACAATAATATGGTATGTATGCAACGTTCAGATTTTCACCTTGTATACACCCTCCGAGCCTAAGCTTCCAGGAGAGGACCCATGGGGGGTTGACAAACCATATACTAATTACAATCTCATCAATCAACCTTTTTGGCACTTTCCTCGGCTAAGGCATTTTATAAAATGGTATGTTTTCTTTTGCAAAGAAATCCAAGTTCTATAGTAATATTAATTCCATGAAAATGAGCGATAAATGGGTATGCATGATCATAAAAAAATCAACAACATACAATAATCAACTCAACAATGGCATGAATGAACTCAAATCATTCAAATCTCAATAAATCATGATATAAGCCCAGCACGATAGTAAACAACCATATATGACATCAATGAAGTCAACACAAGCCCCTACTAAAAAATCAAAATGGTAATAAATAATAACTAATGCTCAAAGAATACCAACACCATCCCCTGCACAAATATTTCAATGATAATAATCTCTCAAATTAATATTAAGGTTCACACAAGCCCCTACATGGGAAACATAATAGTAATAATGGTTTCAAAAGATAAAGACAATGATAAATTCCCTAATCCATAGCATGGTTTACATGATCAGTTATCTACCCAGCTCGGTCTTAAGTAAGTTAAATTAGAACCTACCTCAAAAGCCAAAAATATGTACCTGAACACCTCAATACAAAGCCTTCCCCTTTCGATCGACTTTAGAATGCTCCTAATCTATCTAAAATGGTTTCTATACATAATTAAGAGTCTATTGATATCCATATTCGCATACTTTAGTTTTGGGTGCAAAATCACTTTAAAAGTTAACCCGAAAATAAAGGGTAAATTGGGATTTTAATAAAGAATCATATTACCCATACTTTAAGGGTTCTAAATCTGAAATTCCATTAAAAGTGAGTTAAAATCGGATTAGAAATCATCAAAATACTCATTTTTTACTTCAATGGGTAAAGCCCAGAATTTCGTGTTTTCAATCCAAGTTTTGGAGATAATTTTGCAATAAAATCAATGGGTAATGGACAAAAATACTTTTAAAAGCTTTCCCAAATAAAAATTGATGCAAAAACTTCCTAAATTCTCCCAAAATTGTGTTCCTCAAGCTTGAAAATAGAGTTAAATCACAAAAAAAGGGTTTAAATATTGTTTAGGTGAATAGTTCCTTCTTCACAAATGCGGTCAGCCCTTTACATTCATGAAGGCTACCAACCCGAAACAACCTCGAATGCAGTGGATTGATCACGGATGAGCATACTCTTTACGAACGTAGTCCCACCATTATGTTCATAAAGAAGAATAAATTCCTTCTCTGTGAAGGCAATGGTAGGGCCGCTAACGCAAAGAAGGCCTAGAGGTTGCACCAGAACCTTGCACTAACTATGGTTTAGGGTTAAAAATCACTCCAAATAGACCCTTGGGATTCGTTTGGGGTCCTATAGAAATAAACCAATAGTACTACTAGGCTAATTTTGACGTTCCAAACTCAATGAAACCAACAAATTTACCAAAAGAGTTTGTTATTAGCAAGTTTCACCCTGGGAACCCATTTAGGCTAAATAAAATGGTTGCTCGCTCAAACACTAAAAAATCATAATAAAGCCTTGAAACCTGTACCAACCATACTACTAGCCCAAAACAACATTCTGGATCTAATGAAATTGAAAAAATTACCATCCGATGCTCGGGTCACAAAATATTGACCAAAGTCAACTATATCACTTTAAAGGCTACTCAAAGCCTCAAATTTGTATAAAGCACTCCCGAACACTTTGGGGACCATGCCAACCATCCCAAAAACTCATAAATGATATAAGACAACCACAGAGAAAAGAAAAATTATCAAAATATAGAAAAAACTAAAAATCACCACGAGGTTTGTTACAAACATGTTGAGGATTAGGGAAGATAGAAAGAAAGATTTTAATCTTCTCTGGATGAAAGTTTTGCTTTTAAAATTCTCTTTTTTTTTTGGAGAACATGGAATTTTAAAGTACCTATGGAAGCAGTAATGCATTCCTAGAATGCTAATGTCTCTGCCTATGGAAGCAGTAATGCATTCTTGGAATGCTAATGTCTATACCTATGGATGCTATAATGCATTCCTGGAATGCTAATGTCTCACAGAATTGCGCATGTTGCTCAATTCCTAAGACTGAGACTATTGAGCACCTTCTTATTAAAATGAAAAGTGTCTAACAAGATCTGGGAACACTGCACTAGAGCAGTTGGCATTACAGGCACATTGATTCAGCTAAAGTAGAATACAAAGAAGTGGTGGATAGATAGGGGTATTGCTATAATGAATGTTACTGACCAAGCTACACCTATCATCATTCTTTAGTTTCTATAAAAAAAGAAGAAATACATTGCTACATGAAGGTTCTTATTCTGTTGTCAAAGTAATTTGGGAAATCAATGATACCATTCTGAAGCTTCTTAAAGTTAGGTTTAATTGGTTCTTTTTTCATAACAACCTGCCAAGAGTGTTGCTTCTCTGGAAAGTCACAGACCATCCTTTCAAACAAAATTTATGAGATGGGTCTCTCCTCCTTCAGGATGGCTGAAATGCAATATAGATGGGGCATCCAGGGGTAACTCTGGGCCCAACTCTACAACATTTTGCATAAGAGACCACTCTAAGAATTTGGTAGTTGCTAAAGGGGTCAAAATTCCTGGTTCTACTAATTTAGTTTCTAAGGCAGTGGAAATTAGAGAAGGTATGGTGTATTATAAGAAGAAATTACTATCCCACATTATTATAAAAACTGACTCCTTGGCTATGGTTCAGATTCTAGAGGGGAAATAGAAAATCCCACAAAGTGTGACAATGGATGTCGACTCTATTGACAGATTAAGGAACACCATTCCAGTAAGAGTATAATATTACCTCTAGGAAGGAAATACTCTTGCTGATTTTTTGGCAAACCTAGTTTTATTTTTGTAGGTAATTTTTAATTTTATCATTTACAGGATACACCTAGTGAGGGAAGGAATATCATTAACCTAGACAAGAGTAGTACACCTCAAATGCAAATCAAATTGATTGATTGATAGGGCTTTGAAACAAATTAGAGTTTTAAAACTGTAGAAGGACATACATGTTGGATTCAAGAAGATTTTGATTATTGACAAAGCTATGGAACATATGCAAGAAATAGCTTTCCACTACTTGTTCCACTCAGGTAGAGTCCAACTTGAATAAGGAGTAGGTCAAATAAAAGAAATCCCAAATAATAAAAGTGATTGAAGTGTGGATGAAGCATGTCCAAGACAAGAATCCAACTTGCCAAAGGTTGCCTAAAATAGAGGAATGCTATATAGAAAAGAATCTCAAATAAGATCGATGAACAAAGTTTAAAAAGGAATGGAATTCCTTGGAAGGTAAGAAGTCTTCTTAGAGGATGAGAAGATTTAAATCTATAAATACACAAAGTTCTCCGCAAAGACAACTAGAAACTTACATTGAGAGAAAAGGAAGAATACAATCAAATAAAGGGAGTTCGTATTTAAGAGAGTTCTGATTGATGATCTAAGTACTGCCCATACATAGAACCAGACATATAGAACCTGTTCTATAGGATTATGCTTTACAGTTCTTGAGTATTTTTTTTTGGGGTTAAAATCAGCATTTTCATTTATACCAAAAAAGGTTAGATTAAAAAACCAAATAGATGCCGATCATCTATTTCTCAGAATTCTATCTACCTATATTGCTACTAATAGGATTACCAAACAAAAAAACCAGCAACTAATACAAGTTACAAATCACTACATAATAATCTAACAAGGCTACTATAGAAAACATCAATAGTCTAGGAAGGTTGTTGGGATATCACTTCATGGAAGACCAGTCAAATTGCTAAGTGTTGTCAACCACCTTGGAAGATCTCTAACATGGATGTGGATGTGATAAGCTATTTCTCTACATATCCTATCAACCTGTAAATGACCAGCTTGGAATCTCAATTGATTTCTTTCCCTCCATATTGTAGCTACTACCATACCAAAGACACAAGAATGATAGCTCATCTACTCGACCTGCTCTTTGCCACTTGATTTGCCTATAACAATTCTCCTTTCTAGTCACCAACATGTATTGTAACCCCTAGCCAAGTAAGTAATCTGCACCAGATATGTCTAGTAATGGGACAATCAAAATACAATTGCTCAAAAGATTCAAGGGGGTATTGATAGAAGACACAACCCATAGGGACTTGAATTCCAAACTTCTGTAACCTGTCAATTGTTGCTAACCTTCTCCATACAGCTATCCACAAAAAAAAATTATGTTTGGGATGGATATAAGGTTGTAAAGCAATATTTTTCCATGGCATTTATTGAAACTAGGGTACAAGACTTAGATACATCCTACTAATAAAAAACTTACCATTTGACACCACAGAATGTAGTCTTGCCTTTAAATCACCCTACAGTTGTTGAGAATCCATAACATGCTTCCTAGTTGCCAAAATTCTAGTTTTATGTATTGTTCTTATTAAGTTGTAATCTACTAGTCTAGTGTATACTTCAAGCTGAGGGCAACTCTAAGTAGGGTTTTTAACTTTCAAGGGTGATTGTTGAAGTTATAAGAATTAGAGTTTAGTTCCTAGTATTGCAAGAGTTATAATCTAAATTCTGTTGAAAGGCTCATTGTATTAATAAAGTCTGGGAGCAAGTCATGGTTCTTACCCTTTGTGCCATTTTAAATACTATGACATCTATTTCAGTTACTTTATACTTTACTCAGGCTATCTTAACGCTAAATACATAGATAAATAAACTTGTTCCTTAGGCAAGTTAGGAGGTCAGTAATCTAATAAGTGGTATCAGAGCACTTGTCTTAATAGAATCTAATAACTCAAGAAAAGATCATAATAAACTCTACACCTCCTCTTAGACATAGTGAAGGTTGGAACATCAATAGACCATCATTGTTCAATAGATAATACTACTCATGGTGGAAGGAAAGGATGGAAGATTTTCTTCAAGCTGAAGATTATGAGCTTAGGACTAGAGTAACTGAAGGTACAAGTCATCATACGACAAAGAATGCTAAGAATAAGGATATTCCCAAGCCCAAAGTTGAGTACGATGAAGCTGACTATAATATGCTTGAAAAGAATGCTAAAGCCAAGTGTATTCTTATATGTGGACTTAGACCTGATAAGTTCAATCGTATATTAGGTTGTACTACAACAACATAGATTTGGGATACTCTGGTAAATGCTCATGAAGGAACCACTCAGGTAAGAAAATTTAGAATTTCCATGCTCTGCACTGAAATATGAAATTTTACAATGAAAAATTGTGAGACACTTCAGGGTATGATCACTAGATTCACAACCATTTTGAATGAGTTGGTATCCTTAGAAAAGGTACAAACTACTGAGGAACTTATTGACAAATGCTTAGGACTCGTCTTAAGTCATGGAAAATCAAGGTTACTGTTATTGGGGAAGCCAAGGTTCTGACAAACATGACCTTGGATGAGCTGGTCAAAAATTTGAAAACCAATGAGATGAACCTAAATGCCTTCAATAAGGGAGAAGGAAGAAAAAACAAAACACTAGCTCTCAAGGAAATTAAGAGTGATGATTTTGATCTTGATAAGGAAGATGTATCCTTGATAAGAAAAAACTTGAAGACGTTCTTCAAAAAAGGGGAAGCTTTAGGGAAAAACCATCCTCAGGCAAGGAAAAAAGTTTGGAATGAGGGAAAACTGATGGCTGCTTCAAGTTTGACAAAATGAACAACCAAATTAAAGACTATCCCTTATGGGATTTAGAGTGGAAGAGGGAAAAGGCTGAAAAGGAACAAAAAAAATGGAATTAATAGCTAAGGTTATGTTAGATGCTTGAGGAACATATTCTAATGACTCAAAAGAAGAAGCTACTGAAGACATTGGTTTGATGGACATGGAGAATTTAGAGTTGGACTCAAAATCAGACACTGAATAGAAATAGGTAAATCTTCTTGATTTAAAATATATGTTGGAGCATTTTTCTAAGACAAAATTAACTTCTCTTTTGATAACTCTCACAAATAATCTTCATGTTTTGATGAGAAGAGAGAATAGTTGTTGGCATCCTTAACCAGTCTGAAGTGTGAGCACATTGACCTTGAAAACATCAAAATAAAATTGGAAAATGAAAAACAAGCCTTAAAGGAATAGGTTCAGCAACTTGATTCAACCACTCTATCTCTAAAATATGAAATTCTAAAATTGATTGTCACTGGGAAGGGGAAAACAAAAATTGATGATAATTAAATCAGCTATGAAAAAAAGTCTCAGGAAACTCAATAATGAATTATACCTAGAAAGCAAACCATCTAGGAGAATGAATCTTGAGCTGGCTAGGACTAACTATAAGATAAAAAGGGTAAATAAATGGATCAGTCCTCAATGATTATAACTCAACTTACTAATAGGACTCAATTGGTTTAGGATTTGTAAAAGAAGAACACTGATCTTTTCACACACTGTGGTAACATAGGTCATACAAGTATAGTTTGTCCAGTAGTTGTAGGTCAAATGAATAAAAACATCAAAGTTGCCATGAAAAGGAAAAACAATCTTGTTTAAAGAACGGAAACACATCAGAGAAATAGGTAAGCAAAAAGGGAAATTTTTGTCAATGTTTTGCCAAATTAGACTAAAAGAGATCTCATTCATTCTATTGCTCAAGGGAAAGGACCCAAGCTAGTCTGGGTTCCTAATCTAACCTCTAAATTTTATAGGTAAAAGTGATAGGAAGCAAGAAAACATTGATTTATGGATAGTGCTTGCTCAAGGCATATGACTGGAGACAAGAAGAAGTTACTCTTATTTGAAGAAGAAAGAGGTGGAATGGAGGCCTTTGGTAGTAGAAAGAAAGGTCAAATTAGAGGAATTAGCAAAATAGAGAAGATAGAAGAACACTCAATTGAGAAGGTTTACCATGTTGAAGGGTTGAATCACAACCTACTAAGCATATAAAAACTCTATGATAAAGGACTAAAATGGAGGTTGCAAAGGTAATAGACACTCTTATTGCTACAACAACAAATTTGTGTCTAGATGGAATGGGTCCATTTGTGGAGCAAAAATTGTACATATAGATGATTGGATCTTGCTTGTACCTCATTGCCAACAATCTTGATATAATGTTCAGTATGGACTTTGTGCCAGGTTTTAGGCCTATCATAAGGAGTCTCACTTTAAAGCAGTTAAGGGAATTTTAAGGTACTTGAAGGGGACTATAGACTTGGGGCTATGGTATCCAAAAGGCAGGAACTTTGATCTTATAGGGTATGCAGATGCTGACTATGTAGGTTATTTGATGGGTAGGAAAATCACTACAGGAATGGCTCACTTGTTAGGATCATGTTTGATCTCTTGGGCAACAAAGAATTAAAATTATGTGGGTTTGTCTACTGCTAGGCTCAATATGTTACAGATGCCTCATATTGTGCTCAACTACTCTAGATCAAGCAATAAATCAATGATTTTAGGTTGAGCATTGAGCGCGTCCCAATCTTTTGTGACAACACAACATTACTAAAAAACTAGTTCAACATAAGAGAACAAAGCACATTGATATAAGGCATCGCTTTTTTAAGGGATGATGTGGAGAAATGACTTATTTCTATGAATTTTGTGCCACCTATAAGCAGATTGTTGATATTTTCACCAAATCTTTAGCAAGGGATCACTATGAAAGGAACATATTGGAATTGGGGATGGTTAAGATTACATGAGTATCCCTCGATGACTAGTTAAGAAACATTGTACATATTGCATACTAAGTTTAATTTCCTGCTCAGTCTTGTATATTTAGTTGTATGTCCCTGTGACATTTTTAAATTCAATCTACTCACGCAATATAACACTGTATTTAACTATGCCATAGAAAATTATCTTGAAAATTGGAGTTGAATCAAGCATTGTCTACTGATCAAAGGTATATGCATTACAGTTTATTTTCATGATCAAAATCAAAATCAATGCACTTGTACATGTTCCCTCTTAAATTCCCAAAAGGAACTAGACTCCTAGACATATTCTATAACCACCATTCTCTTAAAAATGAGAGATTAATGCAATCATGGCTTCTTTAAAAAAGGTTTCCAGATCCGTCAAATCACATCTCCTCCTAAGATATAACTCTTCACCTTAAAGGAATCTTAATTGCTTAAATGACTACTTTTTTAGTCCTATTTAATGACTTCTTCTTCTTTCACTATAACTCACTCTGACCTTCTCCATTTACATATTCCTCAAGTCAAAATTTTCTCTTTATTTTTTCTCTACACCATGGAAAATCACTCAACATCACTCCCAAGCTCTATAAAATTTGAAATTCTACCTATCCACCCCTATACTAACCCTACTTTTTCTACCAAGACCTCTTCTCCTCCGTGTCTAGATTTGGTACTTTTTAAGGAACAGTTCAATACTTTGATTACCTTCGGTTATTCTAATTAATGCTTTTCATTTTCTCATTTGATGGTCCTTCTAAGGTTGTGGATGAGGATGAAAATATTGGGTTTTATTTTTCTTTGGTGGTTTATGAGTTGAAGACAATTGTGTCAAAATTATCTGGGGGTGATACTCAGGGGGAATATATTTTTAGTGTGAGTCTGGTGATGAGGGAGTAATAGAGGATGCACCTCATGAGGGGGAACATCTAGGAGACACTACAATTGAAATTACTTCACCTGTTAGGATCACCTTAGGTGGCCTAGCTAGTCTGTTAGGAAGCCGAGGTCTGAACTCACTTTGGGATGACATAAACTACCCTGTAGGTCTGGCCCTCTTGGGATGCCCTCTTTCCAAATCTTTTGTTCTTCTCTTTTGCCTTTGATCCTCCATTTTTGTGCAAAAACTTGTATCCTTGTTATATCCATATCTTTATTCAAAGCAGCAATAGTACAATCTCTAATCAAATACATATCCAATCTATCCACATATCGATGAACTCTATCATCTATAGTAGCTACTACATTAGGAGCATACCTAGCCAAAGAGTTAAATCGAAGACTATACTCCCTCACGCTCATATTCCCTTTATGAATATTTAAAAACTAATCTGCACAGGCCTCCCGAATTTCAAAGGGAAGGTAATGATCAAGAAATGCCTCTTTGAACTCTTTCCAACTAGCTGAAAGTGCACCTATACCCCTAAATCATTCTCAGTCTTTGTACCATAATATAGCCTCCCCTTTTAACCTATATGCTGCTAGCTCAACTATCTCTTTACCAGATACATGCATGACATCCAAGGCCCTTTATATTTGATCAATAAAGTCCTGTGGGTCTTCATTAAGATCTAACCTGGTAAATATAGGAGGATTCAATTTAATAAAATCCTGTGTTCGTAGACTAGCTGCCCTATCTGCAACACTAGTACCTGTAATTGGACTAGCTTGTCTTTGTCATTTTCCAGCATCTATACGAGTCAACAATTGCACCGTATTCCTAAAATCTTGCTCAGTAGCATTAATAGGTGATTCTGAGGGTACTCCTTTCCTTCTTAGCTCTTCTGGAGATGGAGGAGTAGAAGAGGTCCATGATGGAAACTCATCTTGAGCCTCACTTTGATTAGCTTGTCTAGGTGGTGACGTGCTGGTCCCTTCTCCAGTAGCCATATCTACTTGCTTACTTTTATTCTTACTCATTCTTATAATCGACATCTCTATTATAATGAGAATTTTTTTTTCAATGGTTAAATATGACTCCACCTACAACCTTGGCTCTATTGCACTATCTAAGATATGAAGAAAAAGAGACAACTCCTAAATGTCTCGTAGCCTCTTGTCTATAGATACGGAGCACAACAGACCTATAGGCAAGACTCTGTATAGACACGACTTTGTAGACTCCCTAGGATAACCTACTCTGATACCACTTTTGTCACGCCTCAAATCCTATTGGGGCGGACATGCACCCGTAGCCGTAAAGACCCAAGAGCACCAACCCATAACCTTGTACTTACCATGCATTGCAATGAATATTTAAAGACGCTGCCAAATATGGATATTAAGCTTTAATGAAAATAAACCACCTAGTCAAGCCCAAAACTATATAAGAGACTCGAAAAGACCCGAATCAACCTGGAGCTCACCAATAGTTGTTGGATATCCTGTACTTCTACTGGAGGGGTCTACTAGCTGAAGTACTTGTGCCTGCAACATGAAATACAGGTTCCCCCGTGAGGGACATCAGTATGAAAGAATGTACTGAATATGTAAGGCAAAGAGTAACTAATATGTAAAGTGAGAGCTCAAGTGAAATCAGAACAAATGTAAACCATAATAGACCACCTTTACCTGTATCTGTGGAATCATGTATATTACATTCTTTTCTTCACTTTACCATTCTTACTTTATAATCTTTGTAAGCCATGTGAGACAAATACCAACTGATCAGTGGTAAATACATAAGTTGGGATCGGCCCATGCTAGGCTTACACCCCTGAGCTTCCACCTATATATAAATGAATTGGGATCGACCCATGCTAGGCTTACGCCCCTGAGCTACCACCAGTACATAACCAGATTTGTGTTTCTTAGTTTATTACCTTTGAGATTGTTACTTTGGTGGCCATGACATTATTGAGCTTTGGGATAGTAGTCCACTAGTAAGAGACATGTGAATAAATACTCGATGCAGTAACAATGAGAGAGGGAGCAATTTGTACACAAATGAAATGCTTAGGAGATGAAACAACACATAAATCTTATTTAACTAAAAGGAGAACTCCTGAAACTTGCAAGTTAAAGTAGACATACAGAGTTAATAATAATCACATATTGAAGTATTTTAACATGTTAGGGAGTGTGAACAAGGTCCGTAGCTACATGGGAAATTGTAGGCTGCAACTATGTATCATTTACTATAGGAAAACTTTGGAAGCTTACTTTGTAACACAAGTGTTGGATTTTATGCCAAAGAATACGGAATAGAGTAGCCTTACATACCTTGTTGTATAACTCCGGTATTACCCCAAATTAAACTTCTTCCTTTAAGATTACTTATCTACAATGAAGTACGTGGTAAAACTAGTATTAGTAATTAATTAACAAATTTGGGCTATTCAACTTCACTCAAAACAGTAGTCGGGCAGCCATAACTCACCAAATTAAGGGTGTTCTTTCAACCCCTTCTCCTCTAATTACATTTTTACAACACATGGATTCATATAAGATCCCCGGAGACTCCTTTGGCTTCATAACATGTACAAAATAGTCCACAAAGTATGATAGGCAGCAAGCTTATACAATGTCTAATTAAGTGGTGTATCATTACACCCTCCTTTTATATGTCAATACCAATAACTCACATCCCTTTTTTAGATCAACCAAGTTGTCCCCAAATATAGACATGAAACAACCCATAAAATTGTCCCAAAATCATTTAATATAGCAACCCAATATTGAACTCATTATCCCTTGCATTCTTAACAATAATATATACACAATTCTCCACCAAAAAATGTATGTAGAAAAGGGCAAAAATGGGTAGTAGCTTTACCTTAATTTCTGGAATTTATACACTAAATTTGCACTTCTTTTAAGAGCTTGAATTATCCTTCAAAGTTAACCAACAAGAGAATAAGGCCTCTGAATAACCAAGGGACACGGGGCCGCTAAAATAGAGGAAAGGCAGTCCCATACTTTTAAGCATAGCCAACATGATTTCCTAGTTTCCAATAGAAGAATCAAGCTAAATCCATAAGTATTTTCACTTACCTTAGCTAGCAAAGGTGAGGATTCCTTCAAGAATCCTGTCACACCCCAAATCCCATTGGGACGTGATTGGCACCCGAAGCCGATAAGGCCCGAGAGAACCAAGCTTTGCTTCTATTCATTCATATGCATGTCATAGGAAATGCTACTATCACATAGGAACTTGAAAGGCTAAAATCAGAAAGCATAGAACATGTGACGTATATACATATGAGAAACTTGGCCGTTGAGGACATCGAGTTAAGACTTCATCTATCAGCTTATACATATACACCCACATACGTCTACAAAAGCCTCTAACAGATGCATTTACCAAAACCAACTGAAAGTCGGGACAAGTTCCCATTTTATACACTATGTACAATACCAAAACATATGAACAACTGTGACTCGGAGAATCCCCGAACTAACTGAGCTCACCAATGATCTGAAATTACTGTCAACCTACGGTGGAGATCTACTAGTGCCTGCACCTGCAACATGTAAGGTAAGTTCCCCAAAAGGGGTCAGTACGGAATAAGTACTGAGTATGTAAGGCTCAAATGAAACTGTCAATACATGAATATTTCAATGAACTCAAATGCATATGAATAATCAATATGAATAAGTAAACATTCTTCATTTTGGAAACCATGTGTATTACTTTCATTGCTTTCTTTTCTACTTTACTTCAATGCTTACTTGTCATTACATGTGTCACAATGTACCCGATCCCCGACTGATCAGTGGGTTTTTACATAACATATCGTTATGTTGGGATCGGCTCGAGCTAGGCTTATGCCCCTAGAGCTGCCACCCTATGAATCAATGTATATATCGGGATCGGCTCGAGCTAGGTTGTACCTCTAGAGATGCCACCCATACAACATTTCAGGTTCGACTCGAGTTAGGTTATTACACCTAGAGCTTCCCCCTGTCAGTATCGGTTCGAGTAAGGCTTATGCCCCCAGGACTGCCCCCTGATCCAACAACCTCGGGATCGGCTTGAGCTAGGCATTTTGCCCCCAAAGCTGCCACCCATACTTGATCATTGACCACATATGCATTACTTTGAGATTGATATCCTTACTTGTGAGAGATTGGTACATTCACTTATACATTACTTCTTTCATTACCTTTGAGAGATTGATACCATGATAGTCACAACTTTACTTGAAGCTTTAGATCATTAACCAAAGAGTGAGAGAAATGTGAATAAACATTGTTGGAAACATAGGCTTATTGGAAACATAACACCATTGGAGCCATTGGACAATAATCAATGAACAAGATACATGAATATAATCAATATTGGAACTTTGGAACGTAACCTTATTGGGCTTTTGGAACATTATTCATGAATATGAGACATGAGATTCACAATTGATCAATGAGTAGGAAATATATGATAATGACTATTGATAACCGGATATAGAATACCTTAGCACATTTCGGGATGGGACAAGCGTAATGTCAATTGAATACTATTTGCCACAGAAAGATACAGACAGAGTAACCTTACATACCTTGTACTCTCAATACGAATATACAATCCTAGATATGCATACAATAGTCCCTCTCCTTCTTTATGTGTCACTCTACAACACAAATATATAACGGAATTCACATTAACCACCAACTACCTTACAAATGCATATAACGTGAATGAGTTACATGTTTGCCTTTAGAAATGCCATTTATCCTTGACAAAACCATTGATGAAATTATTATTCCAAAACCCCCCCAATATTACCAACATTGACCAATACATGATAATCAATACATTTCACCATAACACTTCTCCTTTACACTTTCTTATACACACCACATCACAAATAATCCATCAAAGTACCTTAATATACCTCATCGCACATATTGGCCAAAATCCCACAATTTACACTTATATGAAAATAACAAGTTTAATAACAAAATTACACCATACATGTTCATATTTTATCCATACCATGCTCTTTCATCAAAGGCACAAGTCCTAATTCAAGCTTGAATCTCATGGATCACAAATCTTATATAAAAACACAAAGTACCATGTCCAACACTTCCAAGCATAACCAATATGATTCACATACTCTCCCATGCATATAATATATTAATCCATAACAATAATCACTTACCTAGGCTTGGAAGATGATGATCTTGCTCCAAAGGTTGGCTGTGAACTCTTCGGGTTTGAGAGAAAAATGGTTGAGAAATATCTACAAAGGCATGTGATTTCCAAATGAACAAAAATCAGCATTTTGCCCTTTATATAGGCCCTTAATTTTTCATCCTTATCCACTCTTGGCATTTAATGAAATGATCTAGAAAGTCAAGGCAAGAATGGGTTTTTTGACCCATTTTGGCCCATGTTTTCTTTATCATTTTGGCCCATTTATTGAGCCCAATTCACTTAACCCAATAAAATCAATAATTCCTCATGTTTTAATCATCTCATATGTGTTACAACAATATTCCCACTCACGCTATGCATATCCATTGCCTCAATCCCAAAAACAAGTGATTCTAGCCACGTATGGCCTATTTTGATCATAAGGGTAAAACTGTCATTTTGACGCCAAATTCATTCTCGAGTAATTTTAGCATACCAATATAATACTTTACTCATTTCATGTATGTACTCATGGTTGTAGAAGAAACGTGGCAAAAATCGAATCAATACGTCCCCGGGCACCTTTGGGACTTAGAAAATTTCCAAATTTCGAAAAAGTGGAAAAACCACCAAATTGATGCCTATGGGCTAAAAATTTTGGCCCAGAGCATCCTGGCACTCTCCCTAGCGCGCCCCACCCTCAGCTTTTTCAAAAAATTCATTTTTCGACTTTTCTTTGCAGGTTTGGTTAGATACTTCAAGTCCTATTCTTTAACTTACTTCTTAACCTTAATATACTTTGTTTGGATGTCCTCCTAGACTCATTTTTAACCCCACAAATTCTCCACGAAAATCACAAAACACCTCCTACGAAGGGCTAATCACATGTACGAGGCCGAATTTCAATTTTCTTGTCAATAACATTACAAAGTACATTCTTGTGGCTTTCAACACTTAAGTATACATTGTTCAAAGTCGTCAAGTAGGGTTGGGAAGGTATGGGGTGTTACAAATCCTAGGAGGAATATAGGGGTTGTTGTTTTAAGCCTTGAGAGAAAAGTGAGAAAGCTGAAGTTAGAGTCTGGAATTTGTGTTAAAATGAGTAATACGACCAGCTGTATTGGTCTTATATTGATCCCTCTAGAACCTCCTCTTTTAAATCTACTTTTAGCCACAAATCGGTCCAAGTAAGTGATGCAACTACTTAAGGGTTCAAGCTGCTCAAAAGGTCACAGTAGGTGATACACCTACTTGCTTTATAAATGTCTAAAATGGACCTTCAACTCATTGGGCTTTTGGGCAGATTTTAGTTGTTGGGCTGCCCATTCTCCTCTCCTTTTATTTTACTTAGTTTGGGCCTTAAAAGAGCCCATTAATATAGGCCTTAATCAAATCCATTAGCTTAAGTAGGTAATACACCTCTTTGGCATAGTTAACTTGGCCCAAATCTGATCCATAGCCTTGGGTCCATTAACTTGGTCCATATAGCTCAAGTAGGTGATTCACCTACTAGCTTATTTAAGTCAAGCAAGCATCTCAATAGTTAATTCCATTTTCATTTCTTAATCCATTGAATTTAACTTACAGCTTGTGTACACTTGGTCACTTTAAACTTTAGATTCAAATACCTACTCACGATCCCAAGTTTAAATAGTTGCATCGACGTTAACTTAGTCGTGTCACATTAAAATATACGGGCAGTTCCTTCCAATCCATCTTACCTTCGCTAGTCATATAGGAAACCTAGTCCATTACCCATACCATAGAGCTATATCAAGTGACATATAAGTAGAACTAGTACACGTAGGATATGGGGTGTTACATTGATATCCTCACCTCCCAATTGAATTCAACAATTCAAACACAAATCCTAGTTTGAGAAAATCCAAGGAAACCAAGAAACCACAAATGAGGAACCTTTAATTAATGAAACTAAGAAGTTCACCAACAATTCCAAGATCCACACTACTAGAATTACCAACTAATGCTAGGCTTCACCTAGAAACTACAAGCTAAATGCTAGGCTTCACCTAGAAACTATAAGCTTCAAAGATCAATATTCAATATTCATAAAAACTCCCTTCTAAAATAAAAAAATAACCTATTTATAGTAATAAAACAAAGAAGATATTGATTTTTTTATAATATTGCCCTTAATGAGACAAGGGCCTTGTTTGGTTGCGTTCCTTGTCAATTCTTGGATTTAGGAGGTAGCCACATGCACAAATGGCCCCTTTTCTTCATCCTCTTCACTTACACAAAATCCTAAACTTCCCTTTTCATCAACATCGTATGTTTCATCCATGACATCCAAGCTAGGGTCTTCCAAGCCATCCACACTAGTATCATCTTTTTAAGCAATTTAACTAATTTTCCTCTAAACACTTAAAATAAAATATAAAATTTGAAACCCAAACTAACTATGCTACTAAACCAAAATTGACATTTCAAACTCAATGGCTCTATCAAATTTTCCATCCGAGGTCATTTTGACAAAAAGTGGGCCCTATACCCAATGAGCCATTTTTACCAATTTCCAACCAATAGCCCAAAATGAGTCTGGAAGCCTTAGGACCCGGGCCAAGGATACCTCTACCCTAAAATCCATATTTCGGAGCTAACGGCACTGTCAAAATTATAATCCGAGTCCATTTACTAGAAGTTTTGGTCCGAGACCAATATCTTACCTTTAAAAGCTCCAAAATAGGGAAATGAGCATAAAACCCAAATGAACTGCCTGAAACCAAATCGACAGTCTTGGTAAGTCATAAATGACCTATAGCTACTACGATAAAGCACAAAATACCAAAAATACATAGAAATTATGAAAAAAACCTGGAGGATCATTATAGTACTGTAATGACCCTAAAGGTCATTTTTCTTTGTTTCACAGGTTTCATGCGTTTAGATCTTTCCTATAGCTACCCCAAGTCATTTATGACTTTATGTGATCGGTAGTTTGATTCTCAACCAGCCTATTTGGTTTTTATTCTAGTTTTCCTATTTTAGAGCTATTAAAGTTGAGAAATTAGTCTTCGACCAAAACTTTAAGTAAAAAGCCTCAGTTAAGAATTTTTGATAGTTTCGTTAGCTCTGGAATGTGGAATTTTATCTATGGGGACCTTTGGTGTAGGTCATGAGGCTTTCACACCCTTTTTGAGCCATTGGTTGGTTTTTAGTTAAAATGGAATGGTGGGTGTGGTGTGCATATTTTGTCGAAATGACCTTTTGTTGGGAATTTCATTGATATAGTTGTGTTTGAAATGCCAAACATATTTCATTTGCATGTACGGGGTGCCAAATAAATCCCAAATACCCGATCAGAGTCTTTTTTGGACTTTGCTAAAAGTTTTTGGTGCAACTATCTGATGCAACCACTTTTATAGACAATTGGTCGCTTAAGTGGAGCCTCTTAAACAATAGGGAGATGTTTATGCAGCCAGAGCTGATGTCAGCTCCCACCACTTAGGCTCTTCTCTGCTTTTGCTAAACTACTTTTGTGACTGGAGAGCCGCTTATGCAATAGGGTGGGTAAACAGTGACCCCCTAAGTGGTAGGTCAGTCACTTATGTGATGCAACTTAAGCGTCTAGACTTCTACTTAAGTAGAGGTAGCTGTATATATACCCTTTCTTTTGTTTCTTTCTTTATTTTTCACAAAAATTCCTCGGTAAATCTTTATGGAGTCACAAATTATAGCTAAGGCTAGTTAGTTTCTTGATTCTTGATCATATTTACGTCAAAGTTTCATAAGTTTTTGGCTTTAATTCCATTTAATTCTTGATTTTTTCCTTTGACTTGTGGGGCTATTTTGGGCTCGATTTTGTAGTCTGATCATGCTCACTTTTTAAGCACATGATCTGTGTTCCATGAGGGACATTATTGTGGCTCTAATTTCTAGATTTCGTAAGTAGGCCCCATGGGGGATTCTTAACCCAATTTTCAACCCAGAGCATAAATTTGTAAAATGGGTACCATCTTTCTCATATTAAAATGTAGATCATTATTTTTGTAGTGTGCAATTGATACTTCCAAATCGGCATAAACTTTTTAAGGACTATAATTCAAGGCCGACACAAAGGGATCCTAGCCATGATCATCTCAAGGATACAAGGATACATTTGTAGGACCCTTTTTAAGTTCCCGAGAGTTTAATACCATGTGTGGAGGGTAGCTTGGAGTCAAGAGAATCAAATCACCTCGAGACCTCTACTAAAAGGCAAGCATGAGAACTACAAACACTCTGAGGTTTATTGATGAAGCTAGATGTGTTTTAAACCATCTTGACACCACTTAAGGAGTGTTGTGTGATGCCCTATGTATTCAAGATGGATCGAGAGCCATTGGAAAGGTCGTCGGAGAGTTAAGAGGAGCCAAATGGTGACCTGGGACCACCTGTGCCCTGACTTGCGGCCGCAGGTCATCCACCTGCACTAGCAGGTGGCTTCCAGTGGCACCTGCGGCCTCACATGCGCCAGCAGGTGCCCCATCTGCGTGGGCAGATGCCCCAACTTGCTGAAATGGGTCACTTTTGGCCCAAGGCTATAAATACTAGTTCCTAGCTTTATTTTCATTAGTTTTTGATGAATATTAATGTTATGAAACTCTTGAGAGAGTGTGAGTGCTTGGAAAAGCAAATGTTGACTTTTACCTAGAAATGGGGTTGCGAGGGAGTTACAATTCCCTCAAGGTCTTCATAGGAATAGGGTGCTTATTGTGGGACTTATCAATTGAAGTTTTAGGGTTTAATATACCCTTTGGTTTCATTTATTTCCTCTTTTTGTGTCTTATTATCTACTTATCTCTATCCTTTACTTTTCGTATTTTCAATTTTAATCGTTTCCATTAGTTTTCGAGGTTAATTTTAACTTTCGTATTTTGGGGGTTATCATTTGGTATTAGATCCAAGCTTAGATTCGTTCTTACGATTCTAGTCTTGGTTTGAATATTGAAGAAAATCAAAAAAATAAATAAATAGAAAAATCTAAAAATTTTGTGATTTTTTTTGAGTCATTTTTGAAGTTTCAACACTAGATTTGTTTCCTCTAGTGATATTGGAGTCGGAACCTTGAGTTTCAGATGTGTTTGAGTAGATTTGAAGAAACCCTAATGTGGTGTTCTTGAGTTTGAAGAAAATTGAAAAAGGGGTTTCTCGATCTTGTGATTTTGGTGTGGATTTGAAGGTTGAAAATAGTTGGGAAACATTTCCGAAACCAAAAGAACCCTAAATCTGAAAGTTGGTGCAATTTGGAGAGATTTTTGAAGATCCACCATTTTGGGGTTTGAAGCTTGAAGAAATATACAAGTGGGTTTGAAAATCTGGAAATTTTGGTTGGGATTTGAGGCTTAAAATCACTTGGATTGTGTTCATGAGGTTGAAAGGAGTTCGGATTTAAAATTTCGTGGGTTTTCGAGCTAAATTGAGGGAGTTATAAATTTTTGGATCTTCAAAATTGTTCTTCATGCTCTTGAAGAACTTCATATCTTCAAGAGAAATATTCATACAAAAGGTGTGTTAGATCCAAAAGGGAAGAAAGAGAAAAGTGTTTGGGTGTTAGTACAAAGGAATATTCAAAAGAAAAGAGAATATTCTAAGAGAGAGAACCCCAAAAGGACCCACAGAAAGGACAAAATCGGAGCATCCAGCGAATCTGTCCAGGGTATCTGCGCCCACCATCTGCGCCCGCATATGGCACCTGCGGCCGCATGTGGCAGCGCAGGTCACTCCAGCAAGTTCCTATCTTCACCTACGTTGGCCCATCTGCGGGGGCAGGTCATGGCCTGTGTCCGCAGGTCATTCCAGTACACCAAAACAATCCGAAATCTCATTTTACTTAGGTTCCATTATCTTAGTTTCAATTCTTGATTCTTTATTTCAATTTTTGATTCCTAAACTAACTTTCAACAAGTAACTATCCTACTTAGTTGTTGATTAGTTCTTGAGTCCTATTTCTTTCTTCGTCCTTTTTCTTTGTGTGCTTTTCTAGTTTTTGTTTCGTAGTTATTTCTTGATTCAAGTACGTTAGTTTGTAATCGATTCGTCTGTCCTTCCCTTAACAAGAATCTATTTCGGCCAAGAGTCGCAATCGACCCCTTGTGAGCTACCAAAGTATGGCAAACGACAACATAAGCTGCTCCAATTGTGAGGCAATTGCTAGTGTTAATTCAACACGAGTGGTTGTGCTCTTTTATTTTGCTAACACTAACGTTGTTTATTGTCTTTGTTGAGTGTCAATCATTGGGGGACCCCTCAATAGAACCGTGTTCTCCTATTGGGATCAATGTAGAAAGAGATATAGGCTTGTTAACTGGAGTGGTTGTGACTAGGGCTAACACTGGTAGTGAAAATCCCATGGAATAGGTAGAAGTGACCCATTTCTCCACCCTGGCTGAAGATAATGAATATGTTCCACTAGCCAAACTAGTTCCCCAAAGGGTAAGTTCATGTTTAAGGAAGGCCACTGGCAAGCAAGTAGTTATTTCTTATGATGAACCTATCGCTGATCCACTAGCTCCACATACTCAATTTATTCTTGTTTGAATAATTAGGAGTGTGAAACAAGCACTTGATGAAGTTTTGCTAGCCAGATCTGTCAAAAAGCCTCATGCAAAAAAGGGAAATTTTTTCCTCTTATTGATCCTAGTGAAATTATAGATGAGGAGGTTGAGGCTTCTGAAAGAAAGAGAAAGGGAAAGGTGTAATGGCCTCAAAATAGAGTCAAGAAACCTATTCCTTTGAAGGAGGTCATCAAGTCTAAGTTGGTTGATGAACCCACTGATAGTGAGGATGCTGAAAAAAAGGAGCCTTCTTCTGAATTTCTACAAAGGAGTACACTGATGAAGGGGAGATTCTAGGATATACTGAAGATGAGAATGATGACTCTCAAGATATGAAGGACACACTTGATTCTCAAACTGCTAAGATTGTTAATTTTGGAAAAGAGGTTGTGATAAGAAGAAGAGCAATTATTGGTTTTAGGGGCATAGAGATGGGTGAATTTGTTCTTATCATTATAGAAGAGGGTTAGTCAAACTTGTTCCTTTAACATGATATACGAAGTAAGATGGGCAGGGAGGAGACTAGGTAATTCTATATCAATGCTACAGGTTCATCTACCTCCATCTCTAGTGTGGTCAGAGATGTTCCTATCACTTTCACTTCTGACCTCCTTGCTAGAGTTTTGGGTATTCCTAATGATGACTAGTTACATTATGTGAAATGGGATTGGCCTCTATTAGATGGGTTGCCTTCTTCTATAGACATCACTAGGAAGTTTGCTAATGATCCTACACTGGAGGAGGATGATAGGGTGGATAAGGGAGCTATGCTTCCTTTGCACGAATTATTGTTTGATGTCTTGCATAAAATGATATTCCCTAAGAACAAAAATCATACTAAGGCCAACTATATGGATCTCACCCTCATGGAGTTGCTTTTTTCTTGAGTCCCTATCAACTTAACTTGATGTTGTGTCATATTCACTAAATGAGCAAAATGGACAGACTAACCATACTTTGGGTTGTGGATTCTGTTTGGGAGATGTGTTTACATATTTGGGGTGCCTATTAAAACTTGGCAGCATCAAACCACCAAGGATGTGATTGGTATGGTAAACCAAGTTGTTGTACTTGCTCCTCAGAGGGGGGCCAATATTGCACTGCCACGTTTGAGGGATATGTTGGCCACCAAAGATAAGGAGATTTTTGAACTTCGTCACTCTCACTTAGGGAGGAAAATACTATACTCAAGATAGAATTTGAGTAAGAAAAAACCACCAACTCTACCAATATCAAGGGCCTCTTGAGCTTCTTAAAAGAGGATCCTCCATTCTTCTCTCATTCTCCTACTTCACCAATATCTTAGGCTTATATTTTTTGACCTCCCAAACCTTTCCTTTTATCACCACAAATGCTTGTTTTTGCTTTTTAATTATGATATAAATTGTATCTTCTTAAATATCAATGGAAGTGTTTTTATTAAGTTGCTTGCTTTTGTCTATTTCTTTGTCTTTACAAATACTTGATATATCTAACTGAGTTCTTGACTATTAAGTGTTAGTATAGGTGATAGACTCATGGCCATGAGTGTCAAATTTGATATTCTTAGTGTGCTCTTTGGTCTTACAGTGTTTTATGATGCTAAAATGGGGAATTACATGCTTGTGTAATATTTATAACCCGTTGGTCTGACCTGATCCTTCTAAGGTGTTTCTTTTGATGCTTTTCCTAGAAACTCACATGAAACAGGTTGAACATAGCACACAAAAATTAGGGGTTTGTCATTATAAAAAAGGGGTAATTTGTTGGATTCATAAAGATTTTGATGATTCACAAAGCTATGGAACATATGCAAGAAACAGGTTTCTACTATTTGTTCCACTCAAGTAGAGTCCAACTTGGAAAAGGAGTAGGTTAAATAAAAGAAGTCCTAAATATAAAAGGCGATTGAAGCATGTTCATGGAGCATGTCCAAGACAAGAGCCCAACTTGCTAAAGGTTGCCTAAAATAGAGGAATCCAATATGGAAAGGAGTCTCAATTGAGGCCAGTGAACAAAATTCAAAAGGAATGGGATTACTTGGAAGGTAAGAAGCCTACTTGGAGGAGAAGAAGACTCAAAGCCATAAATACACAAAGGTCTCATAAATAAAACTTGGAACTTACATTGAGAGCAAAGGCAGAACATAATCAAATAAACGGAGTTCATATTTAAGATAGTTCTGATTGAAGATCTAAGTGCAGCCAATACAAAGAACCAAATATATAGAACATGTTCCATAGAATTATACTTTATAGTTCTTGATTCTTGTTTTATATGTTGTTCTTATTGATTTGTAATCTACTATGTTTCTAATCTAGTGCATACCTCAAGTTGAGGGAAACTAGAAGTAGGGTTTTCAACATTCAAGGGTGATTGTTGAAGTTATAGGAATTAGAGTTTAGTTCCTAGGATTGCAAAAGTTGTAATCTAAATTATGTTGAAAGGCTCATTATGTTAGTGAGTTATGGGTTAAATGAACCAAGTGTACATATCATGGGTTTTTACCCTTTGTGAGCTGGAGTTTTCCAAGATAAATATTGTGCCATCTATTTTACTAGCTTTATACTTTACTTAGGTTAAGTTATCACTAAAAAAATAGATAAATAAACTTGTTCCTTAGACGAATGAGGGGGTCAATAATGTAACAATATATTTTAAGAGAATCATACATGAACTAATAATTATCTATCTAGTGATGCAAGTACTAAAGTTTGAAGTAATTTCTTTGGTTAAAGGATCATGCACTCGGTGAGAGCATTAGGGTGTTCAAATGATACTTAACTAGGACTCAAGTCTTGTAAAGGTTGAAGATGCATATTGTTTCTATGGTGATTCACTTTCAAAACCTACAACAATTTTCAGAAGTGATAATCAGTAGTACCATTAAGTCAGGGTCTTTTCCAATGAATAGATTTTAGATAGTTATGTTAATCTCTTTGGGAGGTTCAATCCATTTAAACCTAGATGTTGGAATAGATCTCTAACTTAGGAAGATACTAGTTACCTCATTAAAGGAATGTTGTATCCTTGTATAAGTATTGCTAATAGAAAAGGAATTCATATAATTACCCAGCTCAACTCAATCGATTGTCAAGATTAGATTGAAAGCTAGGGTTTTCCAAGCTCAAAACACCAACTCACCAATTTTTTCGTCATCATTTTGCACTAACTCACTGTGGATGATGTATGACTGGAGAAGGAAGAAACATTTAAGGCTCAACACTATAAATATTGTTTATTCTTGCATCAGAGATATCTCCCGACTATGGAAATGATTTTCCTTGCCAATATAGTTTCCACTTTTTGTTTACTTTCCTAATTTCTCTTTCAACTTTTATTTTATTTGGTCTTATGTAGATTGGGATACTTTTGGACCTGATCTATTTTGTACATATTTGGACCAGTTTGTTGCTTATATGAATAAGACCATAGTTGTGGTCCTTTGATTTTTAAAAAAGAGTTTAATAGGGAGACTACTTTAGACCACTATATTGATATTTTATCTATCACGCCCTCAGACCAGAAGGGGTGGACAAAGTTCCATATGAACTCTTGATATACAAATGACCTACAGTAAGAGGATGAGCTACTAATCATAAAATAATTATAAGAGTGGTACATAAGTAGCACTGGCCAGCTAGACGCACTAGTGCAGTGGATAATTGAAACTATGATTACATGTGATAACTTACATTATCTACGAAGTTTCTAATAGAATTTTCTACTGTACAACAGCAAATGATCGGGACAGGACCCTACATACCCAAGATATAACTATAAATATGACTTAAAGAGTGTTAGATATCTATTAGCTTCAAATGAGAAAAGAGCTCACCAACTACTCTGCTGAATTAAAAGGAGTGCCTAATATAGAAGTCTGCTACCTGGTGTACCTGATCCTGTATATACAAAGATGCAGAACCCCCAAAAGTAGGGATGTCAATACATATACAATATGTATTGATATATAAAGCAGACTGAATAACAAGTAAACATATGAGGATGCTCAATGAATTGAATAACAAAATGAGCAACTATAGGTAGAGAAATACTAAAAACTCTCCTCTAGACTATAATTTATAAGAATACAAGTGACTGATACAAAATATAAACCATAAATTATGCATTTGCCCTATTAACTTATTATTTAACGTCTTATAAGTAATTCATCATTATAAAGCACCTATTAATTTGCCTAGGTGTTGTCCTATATCTACTTTTGATTCAAATAATCATATGATGGCCTACCAAAGGTGATCTATGTCAAGTGTAAGGCATATGTCGCCCAAATGCCAATTGCTATGATTATATACATATAACTATAATCGCGGTCTTATACAGGGTATGCCCCTCATGGACTCACTATGAGGGTCTTCCCATAGGCATAGGTGTCGCATATTAGCTCGAGTTAGGGGAACCAGTGCATGATGTTCCAGCTGACACCAAATGCAAATGACGCCACAAGGGCCGGTACACCACAATATTTGGGCTCACTATAATGGAGTGGTCTCGATCTTGTGTATAGAATCACGTCGTGTGGGTGTGCCAAGTAAAATCTAATATCCTTTCTTCGATAAGGGCAACCTTTTATAATATAATGTCTTATATATAAATAAATTATGATATCGATAGTTTAGCCATTCAATTAGCACTTTCCCTATACAATTAACCCTTTTAATGGTGTCTAGCTATTTAAAAGCTAGTTCTTTATATCTATATTATCTTATAACTATGTTGCTATGTGATAAAATATATTAGTGTGACTATACTATGGTCAGTTATTCTAATTTATAGCATAAGCTAGGTATACCATGTGACTTTTACGAATTTTTAGTGAAGACGAACACAGTTATGTATAGCTCTATAGATACTAGACTTGACAAGAGTAATATGAGTACTGTGACTACAACAAATAGATGTTAGAAGTGTGAAGACAAGTAATTTCAATAGTGAGGGCATATAGACACTATGGACATTTATTCGCATTTATAAAATGTGACAACTATACCATGTGACTTGTAAGTATTTCAAGTAAAAACACTTATGGTCATGTGAAATATTATGAGTGCTTGACTCAAAGAAGTAATATGATTGCTATGACTACACTTATGATTATGTGAAACATTATGAGTACTTGTCTCAAGAGAGTAATATGATAAGCGTATAAAGTGCGAAAATAAGAAATTTTAAGTGGAAAGAGCATATACATATTTTGATCATATTAGACATGTAGTCATGTGTTTGACACATAGAAAGGCAAAACTTTGTTCACATAGACTAAGAAAACTATATTGACTCTTTTAGGAGAAACAAGTGGCGTGGTCGTACCTTAACGGCGGAGAAGGTTTTAGCTTTACATACCTTTGGTGCCTTCCTAGCTAATGATAGGACTACAAGTCTCAAACAATTTAACCCGCGGAAGTGTAGCCTTTATCTCGCCAACCACTAGTTTCCACAATCTGATAGGCAACCCAATTTACTACAAAGATAATATATACATCCATCAATAACATGTAGGTTCATTTAACAATTTATTCCGATAACCTTCACTTATGCCCAAAACTAATCGAATTTATTCATAAGAATCCAGAATGAATTCTTCAGTTTCCAAGTTAAAATTTAACATTAAATCTACCCAACTAGTGGAATTCCCAAAAATGACACTTTTATAAAAATTTCACCTTTTCTCCTTTTCTAAACCCTAATTATACGGCCCATTTCGAGAACTAGTACGAAATTCCACTCAAATGGTGATTACCTCCTCCTACTATATCCCAAACACATATTTCATAATTAAATTCGAGTATGGAGTAAAGAAATTACCTTTTGAAATTAATCCCCAATTTGAGTTCTTGAGGATTCTTGGATGAAACTAGTAGTTGTCTAGCAACTTATGACCATGGAATGTCTCTCCTTTGAAAGAATTCTTGTATGCTTTACGATCCCCCAATTTTTTTTTGTCAAATCACTGAATAAGGAAAAGGGACAGAGTGCACTTTAGTCACTATTTGGTTTCTCACATTCTGGAAGAAATTTTCAAATGAAAGAGTCTTTAACGTCTTCTTTACCTTCACTTTACTCGAGGAATTGTAGGAAAAAGTCAAAGTGGCCCCACACTTAACACACTTAAAACACACCTGTTAAATTAATGACACCCCAATTCCCTTTCTCTTACCAAAGCAGAAACCTTACTAATATATTATATATATACTCTACACCATTTGATAATGCACCAAAACTCTCTTATAGACCAAGAGTTGCACTTGTTTAAGGTGTTAACTTAATTCAAAAAAATTTGAGGTGCTATATTATCAAATACCACATTTCTTGACAAATATGTCCGAATAATGGTAGGCTCACAATAGCTCCATCCTTTTCTTTGTTCATCATAACTAATAAAAGATATGATGAATATCTTTCTTCCTTCCTTTATTCCTAAATAAGTGGTGTTTTTAGCTTGGGTACACCCTTTAAAAACTACTCATTCCTATAAAATAAAGAGTATTTTTACTAATTTATCCTTAATAAATACCTTGAAAAATATACAACTCTTTAGTAGATTCTTGGTTATGTAAAATTTTCTTTATTTAAAGAAGGGTAAAATTGGAAGAACATCATTAATATCTTATTTATTATCTAAAACACCACTTATTTAGTAACAAAATGAAAAGGCTAAAGCATCACTTATTTTAGGAATGAAAGGAGTATCAATTTCTATTGAGATGATGTGACACTAACACGTAGCACATACATATAAATACTTAAGAGTGATTTACAATAGGAATGATCTATTAGAGTTTCTCAAATAGTGAGATGATTGTCAATCTTGCCTTGGCATCCAGTTCATGGTGTGGACAACAGTCTTCATGCATTCTGTTGGGTTCTGGCCTTTCTTATTGTGTTCATGTTTTGATGATTGATAAACCTAGTTGAAGGACCAGTTACATGAACTGGTGTCCCAATATACGGTTGAACACCTTTGTCTTATATGCCAAATGTGTGTACTATATGACAGCTACAACAGAATAGTGAAACGTGCTCTGCAATGAAATCCTCCAATAAGAAAGCTTCTCCTCCAATACTCATCATATATATTCATCATCTTGAGGAGAGAAGCTCCAGTTTTTGCAAAAATGCACAAACAATTATTATCTCCTAGCAAAAGCTGTCTTGGTGCTCAAATTGCTCAAGGATATGTTAACTTAGAAACTCTTGGCTCACAGTGAGATATGTCTTGTTTCTAGGTTAATTTAGTTTTTATTATTTCTCTCACAACTGTAAACTCGTCTCTTAATTAGAGATTTTTTGTTAGTGTTTCTACATTCAATTTATGTTGAGTTGTTGATTTAGCTAGAGGTAGCTAATAGAGTCTTTCAAGTAGAGTTACTGTGTATTGCTAGGTGTTGGAATTAAGAGTTTAATTCCTAGATTGCATAGAGTTGTAATCAAATTTTTTGCTTGGTGATTAGTAGAGTGGTTGGTGAAATCCTACTGGGATAGGTCATTGTTTTACTCCCTTGAGCAAGGAGGTTTTCACGTAAACATCCTTTGTTATTTACTTCACTGCTATTTACTTTGTGTTCTTGTTATTCATTGTTTCCCTCACATAAGGACCAGGTATCGAATCAGGTCCTTGTTATAGTGGTGGACTCTTACAAACCATCATTTAGTATCAGAGTAGTTCTTTCTATAAGGTTAACACCTAGGAAGGATCATGTTCATGATGGCTGCTTCATCTAGTCTCAAGGAAGAAAAATCAACTACTCGACCCCCAAGATTCAACGACCAATACTATAGTTGGTGGAAGACTAGAATGCATGATTTTATCATGGCAGAGGCTAGCTAGTTGTGGGATGTAATCTTTAACGGTCCTCTTGTGCCTATGAAAGTTGTTAAAGAAAGGGAAATCTCTCTATCTATTCCCGAAACCAGGAAAGACTTTAATGAAGCTGACAGCAAGAAAATTGAAAAGAATTACAAGGCTAAGAAAATTCTTGTATGTGGGATAGGACCTGATGAGTACAACTGTGTCTCTACCTGTGAATTTGCTAAGGAAATATAGGAAGCTTTGCAGAATGCTCATGAGGGAACAAGCCAAGTGAAGTAATCAAAGATTGATATGCTTACAACTCAGTATGAGCTGTTTAAGATGAGTGAAAGAGAATCCATTAAGGATATGCATACTCAATTCACATCTATTGTGAATGAACTCAAGTGTCTTGGAGAAAGTATTCAGATGTAAAAATTGGTCAGGAAAATCTTGAACATCTTACCCTCTTCCTAGGAAAGCAAAGTAAACGCTTTTTAGAGGCTAAAGATTTGCAAAAAAATGACTATGGATGAACTTATTGGTAATCTAAAAACTTATGAACTTAAAAGACAACAAGACTCTAAGAGAAAGGATCTCAAGAAGGAAAAGAGTATGGTTCTAAATACTAGAAAACATGATTCAGTGAAGAGGAACAAAATGTGGCTTATCTCACTAGAAGGATTAAAAAAATGGTAAGAAGTGGAGGTTTTCGAAATAAAGGAAACTCAAGCAAGGGATTTAGAGGAAATGATTGTTGTTACAATTGTGGAAAATTAGGTCACTTCATTAAGGAGCGTCCTCTTCTAAAAAGGGACTACAAGGAATACATCAAAAGCAATCCTGGAAAAACTCAAAGACGGGAACAAGTCCCTAAAAGGTTCAGAAAAAGAAAAGCTACTGATAAAATTGTCAAACAAGCCTTGGCTTCCTTGGGAGACACCTTAAGTGGATCTAAACCTGAGAATGATGAACAGGATACGTCCGTGGTGGCTCTTGAAAACAAACTCACAAGGTTTAACTCCTTGTTTGCTCTTATGGCCAACTCTGATGAAGAAGAGGAGGATGAGGTAAGTTTTCTTGATGTTCAGTAAAATTTGAAAAACTATTCTAATAGGGAGTTGAGATCATTGAACAATATGCTAATAAATTCTTATTATGGCGTGGTAAAAGAAAAAGAGTCCTTACTTGATGCTATAACTGATTCTGAGATTAAAGAAACCACTCTGTCCTCAAAGATTCATGATCTAGAAGAAGTCTTAAGAAAAGCTAAGTATGAAAACAATGAGTTACATGCTAAGCTGTCAAGTTGCTCTAAAAATTATTTACAAGGAAAAGGGAGACTAGAAATATTCAGACTGATCTTGAGACTAATCTTTTAAAATCAGTCTAGATCTTGCAGCTTCACTAGGTCGTAACAAGCATTTTGAAAAAGGTACATTGAAAACAAAAGAGTTGCTTAATAAATCTCTCTAGTGGATCACTGATTTAAAAATTCTTGCTGGGATGAATAATCTAAAGTCCAATTTACGTGAACATATTGGTTTTCAAGAGAACAAGACTATTTATAATCCTCATAAAAAGTATGTATCTATCCCTAACAATTGATTATGCACTTACTGTGGTCAAAAGGGTCGTTACAAGCATCAGTGTCAGTCCTTTATCAATGATAGAAAGAGAAATCAAAAGTATGTTGAATCCATCAGGAACTCAAGGGGACTAGGTTCTTCAGAAAGAAAGCTCACAGTACCATCCTGGACTAGAAGAAATCTCATTCATCCTTTTGTTCATGCCAGGGACCCAAGCTCATTTGGTTTCCTAAATTCAAGAAGTGATATTGTACGGAGGTCAGAATGAGAGAAAGCGGACAAATAGGACAAAGGAGGTAAATGGATAGTGGATGCTCTAAGCATAAGATGATCAAAATTAAAAATCTTCTCTCACTCAAGAGAGCCTTCAAGATAATATGTCTTCTGAAAAAATCACTTAAATTCCTTGGTATCAATTGAAGTAAGGCAATGAGATAAGAGACTGGGTATTATTGGCTTTGTTTAATCAAATTTGTTGGTATGTAAGACCTGATGTGTATGTGAACTATCTAACAAAAGGGTCATAGAAAATGAGGCAACTTATGTTTGTGTAAAAAGGGAAAGCTAGTTTGCTTTCTTCTATATCTAACAAACAATCTAGCATCTCTAAGTCACATTGGTCATTCACATGGATTCCTGTGTACTCATGAGAAATACAAATGGTGGAAGAAGGAAGCATATGTTTGTGACTGCTAAAGATTACTCAACATCCCTAGTAGCCCATGTTTTTTGTATGAGAAGATATCACTAGAACAATGTTGAAACATTATTAATCAAGGAGGAATCAAGAGGCACAATTAAATCTCTATCAACAGCTGAGGTTGAGTGCAAGGCTAATATTACTTAGAGGTAACTCATTGGAATGAATAAAGCTCATTTTGAAGGATGATGAGAAATCTAACTCAATCTTATATTCAAGCAGGTATGCATTCATGTAAGAGCAACACTTAAATAAGGATGGAACATGAATTACTTAGATCATTCAAATGCAAAGACCTGATCTTCTGCACAGGTTAGTGTTCTTGTCCCTACATAATGGCTATTGATGTCGCCCAAAATATGCCTCCTAAGAAGTATAATGCGGTCGCTTGTCAAATATAGAACCCAACTAGGTTGGGGTCGATCCCACAGGGAAAAGGTCAAAGTTTGAGTAGAATACCGTATGGGACAATTGGGAAGTAAATAAAACTGGGGGGGTTTTGTGAATAAAATGTGTCAGTCACAATTGTTGGTCGTATCTAGTTTGTAGACAATAAAAGAGATACACTAGGACTGTGATCCCCAATGATTCCTTAACTCCACCAATTACTTGTACAAACAAAACCGTCCCGCTATGTGGCATGCAAAATCTGACAAGATATGTTCGTCTAAACATCTCTTGACCTTGGTTAGACAAATTTCACTCTTCTCCTCTCGATCTCCGAGTGTCGCACTACTAACCCTTGCCCTGAATCTCAGATAACCATTCCCGCTAAGGATCAGGTTATTAGGTGAAGGTTGATAGCTTCAAATCTCTATTGTTTTCTCCTTTTCCCAATCTCTACCTCTTTCTCGAGCAAGTCTAGAATACGGGCGAGTTTCTAACATTTACAACCGTTAGAAGAGAAATCACAATGAAGGAAACAACAATACATGCATACACAGCGGTACAGAATTGCCTTGCACTTACCGATTTCGTTAATTCCTCATGGTTCACACAACCCTAGTTGATGGGTTTAGTTGCTCATAATTGTAAGAACACAAGAAGAATTCAGAGATGAAAGCATAATTATGATCTCACAACAATGAAGAAAAACTAAAATCTCAATTATCAATAAAACTCGAATTAGGGTTTGTACTACAAAACCAAAAATATGTTTATGAACTCCAAAACAATGTAAAATAGCTCTCCAAACAATGTAATGACTAACTCTCAATGAATCTCACACATAGGACTATATAGGGGTATTTATAAATACAAAGCTAATCCTATCCTAAGCAAAATAGGAGAACAGAGTCGGCAATTTTCACGGTGTCGTGACTTGGTGTCGTGGAACCAAGTCATGCCATGTAGGTTGATGTCATGGGAATCAGGATCAATTAGACGTCTTCAGAAGTTGAGTCACGCCACCTTTCCACGTCATGTAGGTGGACCCACACCACATGGATGCCTTGCGTGGAAATCAGGCACTTTTTTCACACTGGGGAAGTGACTCATAGCACCACTCAGGTCACGTGAGTGGTGTCTTGACTCCCACTCTGGTGGAGATTCTTATTCTTTCATCCTGAGACACTTCGTTCTCAGGCTTGATTCTTCCTTTTTGATCATTTTGCCTTCAAAAACCTGTTTTCCTGCAAAGTAGGACAGAAACCACATCATACCCACCAAACACACCCAAGTTATTGCATATTTTCCTTGTTTTAAGCATCAAAAGTGCCATGTAACCATGACGTATCAACACCCTCAACTTAGAACGTTTGCATGTCCTCAGGCGAACAAAACAAAAACACACATATACGATGCTTGATTAAGAGAAACCTAAGAGACCTATGGCAGTCGACTCATTGCCTTTGGCACAAAACTTTTCCAACCCCTCCTATTTGCAAATCAATACCAAAGTGTGTATACATTTAACATATTATCATGACACAAAAAGGATCAAGTGATGGCACCAAATTATGCACAAACAACTAAGCCTATATGCAAACGACATTTTTCGAACAACTAGCAGCTAATAATGCAACCTATGTACTCTCACAATCAAAGAAGTCCCATCCACTCATAATATACTAATGAATATCAAAGTAGGGACGAGGTTAAAACACTCACTCTCACAAAGAAGTTAAAATAGTGTGCATGAAATACCATAGGCTTGCCCTTAGTTTCTACTCCTTAATGTTCAGACAGTTGGACTAGGGTCACTATAGAACTTTACTTGGCTTGTAATGTAGGCTTAGGGACGGGTATGGTACATATGGGTATGGTGGCTCAACCCTCCTTGACACTACACTATTCTTGGCTCCAACTTTCAACCTTTCTTATTTTTATTCTCCGTTCTTTTATTTTCAGATTTTGGGTGTCATTTTTCTCAAACTTCACAGCACAACTCTTTTTTTTTTCTCTTTTCATCTTCTCTTCTTTTCACCTTTTTTTTTCCTTCACACCCAAAACTGTTTTCCCTTTTTCTTTTATTTAACCACTTCTTCATACCCTACTCAATCTACGCACCCCTATAATAGCCACCCTCAACTTAGGTGATTTTCCTGAGTTGAGGTACACAGTGTCCAAGGAGGGACCAGGGCCAAGACAGGTTCATTGTAATTAAAATGGGAAGGTGAATAGGCTAATGAAAGAAATAGGACAATTATGGCTCAAAGTCGGGATCAAGGGAACCTTGTTCATTTGGTTTGGCATTTAGGCTAAAAGTGGACTTTTTCAAAAACGGCCTATGATCCTTTCCTAATCCCCTATCCTCAAATCTTAGGCAAGACTAACCGGGAAAGTTCTGGATCGCACACACAGAGTTAACTAAGTAGTGACCTCACACACACATAGCACAGGGTTGTATTATCAACTACTACCTATCCGGTTTATGCAATGCTAGCTACAGTTATTTGCCTATAATCCTAGTTCCATAACAAGATCCAACAGTTGTCACACATAAACAGTCTACACACACATACTCTTAAAATAAAAAATTTCAGGAGGGGTATCCTCAATAGTCAAAAAGCATAAAATTTTCCCTAACTGGACTGCACTACAGTTCCCTTACTTTTCTCCTAATTTAGCAAGAAACACATAAACATAATATCCTAAAACATGTCGGTTCTACTATGATAGCACACTCGGGGGAAAAGAAACACGGCAACAAAAACCCCCAAGAGGACATATAGACCCACAAGTATCTCACACCCTCAACTTATAATCATGCATTGTCCCCAATGCATTAGAACAAAATAAAATAAGGGAGTTAGGAACATACCTGTGGCACCCTAGGTGCATGGGTCTAATGTCGATCAAAATCAAAAATCAAAACAAATGTAGGAATAGGAAGACACCTTGGGTTGCCTCCCAAGCAGCGCTTGATTTAACGTCGCAGCACGACGCGGGTATCTTGATTACTCAGACTTCATCAAGATCCCCACTGGGTTTTCCTCCAGGGTTATCAAAAATATTTATTTTTGAAACTACTCTCATGTTCTTTGGCTGCTTCATACTTCTGCAAACATTGAATGTGACTTCCTTATTATCTAGCCTGAATTTCAGCTCACCCCACTCCATATCTATTAATGCTCTACCGGTGGCTGAAAATGGTCTTCCCAAAATTATGGGCATCTCAAAATAGACCTCACAGTCCAAGACAACAAAGTCAGCAGAAAAGATGAAGTTTTCAACCTTGACCAAAACATCACATATTATTCCCACAGGCTTCTTGATTGTATGATCCGCCATCAATAACGGCATCTTTGTTGGCTCGGGGGCCCCCAAACCTAATTTCTCAAATACTGTCAGCGGCATCAAGTTAATGCTCGCACCTAGGTCACACAAAGCTATGGCAAAGTGAACTGACCCAATTTTGCATGGAATTGTGAAGGCACCAGGATCATCTTTCTTTTGCACAAGAGAACGGGATGCAATTGCACTACTATGGTGCAAATTATCAACAGATTCATAACTAACAGTTATCTTCTTTGTGACCAAGTCCTTCATGAACTTCGCATAACCTGGCATCTTCTCCAACGCCTCAATAAGAGAAATGTTTATAGAAAGTTGCTTCAAGATGGACATAAACTTCTGAAATTTTCCATCCTCCCTCTTCTTCTTCAATCGCTGAGGGAATGGAGGAGGAGCCCTCAGAATGGGGGATAGACTTTATGGGGCTTCCTTTTCTTTCTCAGTTTCAGTAGTTACCTTATTTTCACCAGTTTGAGGCTTTTCCACCTCTTTCGTGATCTCCCTACTAACAATTTTATTTTCATCCACCTTTTTCTTGAGACGTTAAGGGAAAGGTGGAGGAAGCCTTGGGAATGGAACATGCTTCTTTATGGCTTCCTTTACTTCTTTTGTGGCCTTAGTCTGCTCTTCCAGTGGAGTATGAACACCCTCAACTTTATTGGGTGCCTCAATGAGAGTCATGCCACTTCTTGTTGTGATCTCCATATAATGAGCATCATTCTTCGAATTCTGGACGATGTTGCTTGGAAGGGTGCCTGGCTGACGTTGATTCAGTGCCAATGATATCTTCCTGAACTATTGCTCCGACTGTTTAATGGCAGTCGAATGGGAATCTACCTTCTGACTTATTCCTGAAATATCTGTCCTGATCTCTTTTAGACAGTTTTCTTGGCTTTCTGACCTTGTAACCAGTTTATCAAGAAGGGCCTCCATCCTTGAATTTCTAGACTCCTCATCACGTCTTCCTGGTGGTACATAAGGACCATTCCTCTATCTATAATCATCCTTCCATCTCCAGTCACCGTCAAGGTCTCATTCTCGATCTCTGTATCTCGATTTATTGTAGTTGTCTCCATAATAGTTCTGACCTTGATTCCCTTGCCTTAAGTTCCAAGAGTCTTGATCAGACCTTTGGCCCTTGGCTCGAAAACCTGTCACTTCTCAATCTAGGTACTTTGCCTCTTCATCAGACTCACTATCATCATGTCTAGCCGATTTACTTTGTGCACCTACAGCATACACCTTTTTTGCATCTTTGGCCGCTATCTGTTTAACCAGAAGACCAATTTTTGTCCTCAACTAGTCGACCTCTTAAGCCACAGATTCATCCAAAGCCCTTTGAGCTGTTGAAGCTCCAATAGCATATATGCCAGCCGGCGTATCTTCCTCCTGAGCATGCCATCCTTGGTTGGTCTTAGTGACACGATCTAATATCTCCAAAGCTTGTTCCCATCTCAGACTCATGAATGCTCCACCAGTGATAGTATCTGCTACCGCTTTGTGTTGACATTCAAAGCCCTGTAGAAGATTTCAAGTAAATTCCTACCACTCATCCTGTGATTTGGCACATTCTGCAGCTTCTTTTTTAACCTCAGCCATGTCTCATAGAGTGCTTCAGAATGAAGCTGTCTGAAATTGTACATCTCATCTTTCAACTGTAGTATCTTGAAAGGTGGGAAAAATCTTTCCAAAAATTGATTTCTCAATTCTTTCCAAGTAGTGATGGAACCTTGTGGCAACTCAGCCAACCACAAAGTAGCTTCTCCTGTTAGAGAGAATGGAAACAACCTCAACCGAATAGCCTCTTGGTTAACTCCAGGCAGATTGTACGACTTGCAGACCCCCACAAAATTCATTACGTGCATGTTTGGATCATCAGTAGGAAGACCCGTGAACACACCCTTCAAGTTTAGTAGATGGATCATGGCACTAGTAATGTCAAACTTAGTGCCCGGAGGTAACTCTGGTGGAATGATGACACCAGTCTTTATTGGCTCAAAGTAGGCCACATCTTCTTCTTCAGGATCATCATAAACAGGCACATATGGTCTCGGTTGTTCTGTTAGTCGTCTTTGTTGCTCTTCAACATCATCCAGACGATGTACTGCTTCCTGCATAGCTCGATTATCTCTCTCTGCTTGTCTAAGAGCAGCTTGTCTAGCATGCTCTTCTCGTGTCAATCGAGCAGTAGTTTGATCCGTTGTTTCCTGACCAACCGGATGAATTGGCTGGTTATGAATTTCTCCTGCAGCTGCGGGATTCTGAACTCCTTCAGTATTCACCATTCTCCGATTAGCTCTTAGAGTCCTTTTGATTTCAAGATCAAGTGGAATCAGGGGATTGCCTTGACTCCTAGTATTTGGCATACATCGGCGTATGCCATCAAAAGTATGTAAAAACACAACCAATCAACTCCACCCAGTAATAATCAATTCCGTAACCATATTCCCCGGCAACGGCGCCAAAATTTGATGTCTCCCAAAATATGCCTCCTAAGAAGTATAATGCGGTCGCTTGTCAAATATAGAACCCAACTAGGTTGGGGTCGATCCCACAGGGAATAGGTCAAAGTTTGAGTAGAATACCGTATGGCACAATTGGGAAGTAAATAAAATGGGGGGGGGGGGTTTGTGAATAAAAAGTGTCGGTAATAATTGTTGGTCGTATCGAGTTTGTAGACAATAAAAGAGATACACTAGGACTGTGATCCCCAATGATTCCTTAACTCCACCAATTACTTGTGCAAACAAAATCGTCCCGCTATGTGGCATGAAAAATCTAACAAGATATGTTCGTCTAAACGTCTCTCGACCTTAGTTAGACGAATTTCACTCTTCTCCTCTCGGTCTTCGAGTGTCGTACTACTAACCCTTGTCCTGGATCTCAGATAACCATTCCCGCTAAGGCTCAGGTTATTAGGTGAAGGTTGATAGCTTCAAATCTCTATTGTTATCTCCTTTTCCCAATCTCTACCTCTCTTTTGAGCAAGTCTAGCATACAGGCGAGTTTTTAACGTTTGCAACCGTTAGAAGAACAATCACAACGAAGGAAACAACAATACATGCATACACAGCGGTACAGAATTGCCTTGCACTTAACCGGTTTCGTCAATTCCTCATGGTTCACACAACCCTAGTTGATGGGTTTAGCTGCTCATAATTGTAAGAACACAAGAAGAATTCAGAGATGAAAGCATAATTATGATCTCACAACAATGAAAAAAAACTAAAATCTCAATTATCAATAAAACTCGAATTAGGGTTTGTACTACAAAACCAAGAATATGTTTATGAACTCCAAAACAATGTAAAATAGCTCGCCAAACAATGTAATGACTAACTTTCAATGAATCTCGCACATAGGACTATACAGGGGTATTTATAGATACAAAACTAATCCTATCCTAAGTAAAATAGGAGAGCAGAGGGTTATGAACCAGCCCCAACCCTCTAAGATCAGCTCATAATCATTCCTTAATCGTTCTAGGTCTATTTCCCCCGTAATTCACCTAAAACTACCAATTTCATGGAATGATTGGTGAATTAACGAAATGCGAGGTCGATTTCATGGTAAGTAAATAAAACCCATTAATCGAAGGCTCAATTTCACCCTTGCACCAGCAAAAAATACCAAATTTCACCCTAAAACCCTCCCTAAATTTCGTAACTTATGCCTTCTAAGGATCAAGAAGTAATTACAGTTAAAGGGAGTGTATTTCTTATCTTAACAAAGTTAAACAGGGGTAAATCGGTGATTTTTGACCTAAATCACCTCCTTTTTGCCCCAAAATGAGTTTATGAAATAATAAAGTATTTTGGGGGTATTACCTTTAATCTGCGGTTTTTACTACTATGGCGTTACGTGACCACTATAGCGGTAGACCACCGCTATAACGACCCTGACCGCTTCTGACCACCGTTATAGTTGTAATTATTCTGCTATAGCAGTATGTCACCTGCTATAGTGGTGTCAAAGGGATAGAATGTCCGTCTTCACCCAAAAATTCCACTTTTTACAACACACCTTGATCCCAGGACATTCTAAATAATACCTTTTACGCTAAGGTCAATTTCGAAAGTTCTACTAACCCAAATTTAATTTCATAAAATCCTACGGTTTCCTTATCACCTTAGCTAACTATAAATCAACATTGTACCCACCAAGCCAGTCTAAATTATTTCTAGATTTTCCAAGACTATTCCTCACCCGAAACTAAGCGAAACTAGCCTAGTCTAAAATTTGTAACTTCCAAACCGAAAGGAATTTAGACACGAAATTTTGGAATGTAAGACTTTTACATATATACCAAGAGGGTCATTACAACAGATACCAATTTACCCATCGTTTATCCCCGAATGATCAAACTTGAAAAACTGCCCAGAATGAGAAAAAAAAAAAAGAGTACCTGTATCCTCGAATAGCTGAGGGTACTTATCCCGCACGTCTTTCTTGATTTCCCAAGTGGCTTCCTAAACCGGACAATGCTTCTACTAGACCTTCACAGAACAAATTTCCTTTGTCCTCAACTTATGAACATTCATGATCAAGTATCGTTATCGGTTCCCTCTCGTAAGTCAAGTCCTTTTCCAAAAGCGCTAAATCTCACTTAATAATGTAGTCTCCATCCCCATGGTACCATTTCAACATAGAAACATAGAAGACTGGTTGAACCCCCGACAAACCCAGCGGGAGAGCTAACCTATACACAACTGGACCCACCTTAAGAACCTCAAAAGGACCAATATATCTAGGGTTGAGCTAGCCCTTTTTTTCCTAAACTCATATCTCCCTTCAAAGGAGACACCTTGAGAAACACTTGATCCCCAGCCTTGAAGTACATGTCCCTCACCTTTCTATCCACATACTTGTTTTGTCTACTTTGGGCAGCCAACATCTTTGTTTGAATGAATTTTACCTTTTCTTGAGTCTCTTTCACCAAATCGGCGCCCAAAGGTTTGACATCTCCTGCCTCAAACCATTCAATAGGTGACCTACACTTTCTCCCATAAAGTGCCTTAAATAGAGCCATATCAATGCAGGAGTGATAACTGTTATTGTATGAAAACTCACACAATGGAAGGAACTGGTCCCAATGACCACCAAAATCAATCACGTAGGCTCTCAACATATCCACTTGCACTTGAATTGTCCTCTCTAATGAACCATCAGTCTGAGGATGAAAAGACATGCTAAAAGTAAGTTTAGTGCCCAACTCTTCATGCAACCTATCACAAAATTTGGAAGAAAACTTTGCATTCTTGTATGAAATGATAGAAAGTGGCACCCCATGAAGCCTGACAATCTCCTTAACATATATCCTTGCCAACTGTTGGAAGCGATAATCTACCCGAAATGGTAAAAAATGAGCTGATTTCGTTAACCGATTAACAATCAACCAAATGGAGTCATACCTTCCCAATGTATTAGGGAGACCCATCACAAAATCCATGGCAATATGCTCCCACTTCCATATAGGTATAGGCATCCTCTGAAGTAATACCGCAGGCCTTTGGTGTTCATACTTCACCTGTTGACAGTTATGACACTTGGAAACATAATTCACTATGTCCCTCTTCATCCCCGGCCACTAATAAAGCTGCCCCAAGTCATGATATATCTTGTTCATGCCTGGATGAATGAAATAATACGAACCATGAGTCTCTCAAAGTATATCACCAATCAAGTCACCAACTCGAGGAACGCATAACCTTCCTCCAACCCACAGTACCTCTCCAGCATGAGGTTGTCGTCTACCCCTTTCCCACTAACTATCTTGTTTAGGAGTACCTTTAACTTCTTATTTTTGAACTACTTGGCCTTAATCTGCTCCACAAAGGCTGATTTTACCTAAACACTAGCTAGTATTCCACCCCATTCTGATACCCCAAACGGTATGCTCAAGGATGCTAGAGTTTGAAACTCTCTAGCTAATGGTCTCCTGGACACTCTCAAGAATGACAAGCTACCCATACTTACGGCCTTTCGGCTAAATACATCTGCCACCACATTAGCCTTACCCGGATGATACTGAATGGTCACATCACAGTCCTTTAATAATTCAATCCAACGTCTTTGCCTTAGATTCAAATCCATTTGAGTAAACACATGTTGCAGACTATGATGGTCAGTGAAAACCTTACACTTGACTCCATAAAGATAATGTCTCCAAATCTTCAAAGCAAAGACTACCACTGCCAACTCCAAATCATAGGTTGGGTAATTCCTCTCATGAGGATTCAACTGCCTCAAAGCATATGCAATCACATTCTTATCCTGCATCAACAAAGCACCCAATCCAAAAAGTGAAGCATCACAAAACACAATGAAATATTTACCTTCAACCAGCAACAAAATAATAGGTGTTGTAGTCAAAAGTGTCTTGAGCTATTGAAAGCTCTCTTCACACTAGTCTAACCAAACTAAGGGCACCTCCTTTTGAGTCAACCTTGTCAAATGAGTTGCAATGGATGCAAAGCTTTTGACGAACCTGTGATAATAATTGGAAAGACCCACAAAACTCTTTACCTTGGTCACTGAACTAGGTCAAATCAAACCCTTAACTGCTTCAATTTTATGAGGGTCCACTATCACTCCCTTCTCTAAAACCACGTGCACCAAGAAGGCAATAGAAGATAGCCAGAAATCATATTTGGACAACTTAGCAAATAACCGCTTTTCCCTTAGAATTCCCAAAACTCTACAGAGATGACCTGCATGCTCTCTCTTACACTTGGAGTACACAAGAATATCATTAATGAACATAATAACAAAAGAATACAAAAAGGATTTAAAGAGGCCATTCATCAAACTCATGAAATTTGCAGGTGCATTAGTCAATCCAAAAGACATTACTAGAAACTCGTAATGGCCATACCGAGTTCTAAAAGTCATCTTTGGAATATCCTCCGGTCTATCTTTAACTAATGATAATTCGATCACAAATCAATCTTTGAGAAAACTATTGCAGCTGATCAAACAAGTCATCTATACGAGATAAAGGATATTTATTTCGGATGGTGACCTTATTCAACTGCCTATAGTCGATGCACATCCTCATGCTACCATATTTTTTCTTAACAAAAAGAACCGGAGTGCCCCAAGGCGAAGCGCTTAGATGAATAAAACCCTTATCAAGTAGTTCCTTCAACTGAGCCTTGAGTTGACTCAACTCTGTAGGAGCCATTCGATAAGGTGGAATAGATATAGGGTGAGTGACTGGCTTTAAGTCAATATAGAAGTCAATATCCCTATCCAGAGGCATGCCCGGTAAATCTAAAGGGAACGCATCCTGGAACTCAAAAAGTACCGAAACTGATTTAATAGAAGGGGACCTCGCACCCGCATCTCAAAGATGAGCTGAAAATGCTGAACACCCCTTCCCAACTAGCCTCCTAGCCCGAACATATGATATCATTCTTACCGGTTTGGCATTATACACTCCCTCCCACTCTAGTTTCTCCATCCCAGGTATAGCTAGAGTCATTATTTTAGTATTACAATTTAAAACAGCATGATATAGAGATAACCAGATCATACCCTAGATTATATCAAACTCCAATATATCAAAGATAATTAAGTTTCCCCAAGTTTGAAAACCCACAAAGAAAAGAGGACAAGATCGATAAACATGGGTAACTACAACAGACTTCCCAACCGGAGTAGACACATGCGCAGGATAGTCAAGAATATCACAAACTAGACTCATATCCATAGAAAACTGAACAGACACATAAGAATAAGTAAACCCCGAATCAAATAAGACAGAAGTCATCCGATCACAAACAGAAATAGTACCTGTTATCAATTCATCAGAAGCCTAGGCATTAGTCCTTCCCAGAAATACATAACAATAGGCCTGGTCATCAATCTGACCTAACTCTCTACCCGGCTACGCTCTTGTACTGCCATTACCACAACAACCTGTCTGATATCATCTTCCACCCTATAGACGACCCCTGCCATTACCCTCTCCTCTACCTGCTGGAACCACCGCCTGAGCCTATTGTTGTATCTGGCTATACGCCTGTCAACACTCCCTCTTAAAATAACCAGCAGCACCACAACAGTAACACCCACGCTCTAGAGAAGGACGACTGGTAGAAGAATAAGACGCCCCTTGGCCTTTAACAACCTGAGTCTGAGAGGGTCCTTTAGCCGGTACCACAGTAGAAACTAGCATAGCTGACTGAATAGGGCAAGCTGAAAAGGTCTACTGGCCCTTAGAATAGGATCCACTGAAATTCCCAACATACCAAGACTTCTTGGCTAACATCTTAGCATGTCCTGCCTGCGCTACACCTTCCAACTTCTTCACATAATCTGACACGTCATTAAACCTATTTCCAGCAGAAGTCATTTGTACAGTCAACACTTAAAGGTCATAGTTCAACCCCTTTACAAACAGACAAATCCTTTCTTACTCTGTAGTCAATAATGGAGTGGCATAACGAGATAAGGCAGGAAACTTAGCCTCAAAAGTTGCAACTGATATATCACCCTGCTCTAAAGCCAAGAACTCATCCTTTTTGTGATCACGAAGGGCATGAGGTACATACTTATCCAAAAGTAGAGTATGAAACTGCTCCCAAGTCAAACGAGGAAAAATAGGTGACCGATACTCAACATATGCTCTCCACCGCTGTCTAGCATCCTTCTCCAGCAGAAAGGTCACAATCTCAACCCCATCCTGCATCACAATACCCATCTTGTACAGATTTTCATAGTAATCAATAATAAACTCAAAAGCATCCTTAGATTTTATACCCTAAAACGTAGGAGGTTTTATCATTAAGAACTTAGTCAGCAGGTCATGTTCAGTACCAGTCATCACAAAATCCAAAATTAAATGAGAAAAACATCTGTACCTAAAGTTTCATCCATCATAGGAGCCAGAGCAACAGCAGGGTGCACAACTGGATCTTGATAAGCTGGAACAGTGGGGGTGGCTCCAGTCCTATCTAATCTGCTTAGAAAAGCCAACACTTACTGAATTACCCCAGTAGACATGGGAGCTAGAGCTGCAGCCCTAACTGGTGCCACCACCTCGGGCTCTATCTCCTGCTCCTCTGTTACTTTCCTCTCCTTGAATGATCCTGGGGTGGGGAAGGGGATGTTGCTCTCCCATTCTCTTGACCCACAGCTGCTTGTTGGCGGGTGTGGCTCATCCCCGTCCTCTCCTTCCTATCCCTCTCACTCATCTTTTTTCCCTCACGACTGGCTCCTCAACTAGAGCGGTCGGTGTTGGGGTTGTTGTTCAGATTCTGTTTGACCTAGTATTCACCATCTGCGGACAAAAACATAAAGGATCAGATACCAATTTGGATCACTAGATACCAATTGGAATCAAGTCGTAGCATGAAAGAAGCAAGAAAGATAGATTTCCTGAAGTCCTATAGACTTTCTAAGAAAAGTATTGTCATGCCCCAAATTCCAACGGGGAGGACTGGCACCTGAAGCCGATAAGGCCCGATAGAACCAATGTTCATCTATGTCTATTCATATGCATGTCATTCACGAAACACCACCATTATGTATAGAGATATGAGATACCAATAGCGGAAGTCATGGAAACATGTGATATATACATATGTGAAACTTGGTCGTCAGGGCCATCAAGACAAAACATACGTTCCTTACATTTTCTTCAACTTTCCCACAACATCTATAAAGCCTCTACAGATGCATAACCATAACCAACCTAGAGTCGGGACAAGACCCTTCTCTATACACATAAACAATACCAAAATAAATGTACATAGACATCTCGGATAGCCCCGAACCAACTGGAGCTCACCAATATTCTACGGATTTCTCGTAGCCTACTGTGGAGGTCTACTAGCACCTGTGCCTGCATCAAGGTAAGTCCCCTAAGGGACGTCAGTACGAAGAATGTACTGAGTATGTAAGGCTCATATGAAACTGTATAACACATAAATACTTCAATGAACTCAAATACAAATGAATAACCAATATGGATAAGTCACCATTCTATATGTTGGGAACCATGTGTATTGCTTTCATTACTTTCTTTGCTTCTTTACCTCTATGTTTGTTCATCATCACTTGTGTCACTATGTACCCGGGCCTCGACTGATCAGTGGGTCTTAACATAACATAACGTTATGTTGGGATCGACTTGAACTAGGCTTATGCCTCTAGAGCTACCACCCATAAATCAATACATCGGGCTCGGCTCGAGCTAGGTTATTACCCCTAGAGCTGCCACCCATAAACCAATATATCAGGTTCGGCTCAAGCTAGGTTCTTACCTCTAGAGCTACCCCCTGTTAGGTTTAATCCGAGCTAGGCTCATGCCTCTAGGACTACCCCCTGATCCAATAATCTCGGGATCGGCTTGAACTAGGCTTACGCCCCCAAAGCTACCACCCATACTCAATCATCAACCATATATGCATTACTTCCTTCCTTTACTTTTGAGATTGATACATTGATAGTCATAACATTATTTGAACTTTGGAATATAACATTGTTGGACCTTTGGAACATTAGTCAATGAACATGAGACATGTGAATCACAAATGATCAATGAGTAGGGAACATGTGATTAATAACAATTGATAACCGGAAATAGGATACCTTAGAACATTTTGGAATGGAATAAATACAATGTCAATGTGAATACTATGTGCTGCAAAAGGATATGGCTAGAATAACCTTACATACCTTATTTCCCAATATGAATATACAATCCTAAATGTGTATACAATAGTCCATCTCCTTTCTTACGATTCACTCTACAACACAAGTACATAACGGAGTTTACATTAACTACCATCTACCTTACAAATGCATATGATGACAATGAGTTACATGATTGCCTTAACGTGTCATTTCCCCCTTGACAATACCATTTATGAAATTTTCATACCAACAATACCACAACAATCCATACATTGACCAATACATCATAAATTAATAGCATGTCACACCAAGTTCATACTTTACGCTTCTCCATCGATACAACATCACAATTACTCCATCAAGTCACCTCAATACACTTCATAACAACATATCGACAACAATCACACAACTTACCCTCATAGAAAAATAACAAGTCAAGGAACATAACCACACCATACATATTGATATTTCATTCACACTATGCACTTTCATCAAAAACTCAAGTCTCCTTTCAAGTTTAAATCCCATGGATGACACATCTTTTAGCAAAAAGTAAAAATGCATTATTTACACTTTTAGACATAACCATCATGATCTACATACTCTCCCATGCATATAATATATTAATCCATAAGAATAATCACTTACCCAAACTTGCAAATGAGTGATCTTGTCCAAAAAGATGGCTTAGGGTTTGAGAGCTTGAAGAAATATCTTGTAGAAATGTCTAGAAAGGCATGTGTGAGTTGTGGAAATAAAATCTGATTTTTGCCAACTTATATAGCCCCTCAAGTCATACTTATCCACTTCTTGGCATTAAATGCCATGTTCCCTTGGTCAAAGTGGAAGAATGGGTCATTTGCCCTTTTGGGCCATGCATTTTATTCCATTTTGGGACTCAAATTGAGCCCATTAACACATATTAACTTAGCCCACCAATTTCAATGTGTAATACTCCCACTATCTCATGTTTAAATAATTCCATAATGTCAAGATAATAGTCAACTCGCGAGATTCACATTTGTAGCCTCAATCCTCAAGAATACACAATTTTTGTCACTCATGGCTTAATTTAACATAATTTGATAAAACACTTGTGACGAAGAATGAATCCCAACTCGGATGCCAAACTTGCTCGAGATTAGTCCTACTATGATGGAATAATGATACCATAAACCAAGAGTCTTTTTTATAGACTAATAATCATAGAAGAAATCGGGCAAAAAGTACCCCGGCACGCTCCCGGGCGCCCTAGAGACTTAGAGAAAATTTCAGCATTTGAAAGGTGTGCAGGGGAGGACTGGCACGCCCCTGGGCTCGCCCCCTTGCTGCCTGTGCCACAAAAATTTTAGGCCAAAGAGGCCTGGCACGCCACCTGCAGTGCCCCACACTTAATTTTTGATTTCGACTTTTCTTTGTGGATTTAGTTGGATCTTTCAAGTTCCAACCTTTTACTTGCCTCTTATCTTTAAGATCCTTTGCTTAGATGTCCCTTAAACCTCACTTTTCACCCCACAAATTCTCCACAAAGTCACAAACACCACCTACTACAAAGCTCTAATCACATTTACTAGCACAATATCAAATGTTCCATCAATAACAATGCAAAATACGTACTTATTGCTCTCGAACCTAGGGTAAACATGGTTCAAGGTTGTCAAGTAGGGTCGGGAAGGTACGGGGTGTTACAAGGATATACATCTTCGTACAGTTCCGCTAGACTCTACTAGACCCATTTGGGTACAAGAAGATCAACAAAGCCTTGGGTCTGATACCATGTTTATCACGACCCAAACCCGTCGTGAGTGGCACCCACACTACTCACCTGGTGGAAGAACCAATAAGCCCAGAGTATTGATCAACTCTCAAGTAAAAGTACAAGAACCATCCCATAAATAATAATCCAACTATCATAAAAAGGTAAGTATAACTAAAGTGGACATATTGTACTTAAACGTAACAACCCTACGACCCGAAAGTCGTATGTGCCTCTAAGAAAATCAAGAGAGGGAATACAACCCCAAAAAAGAGATGAAGTAACAAGTTTAAACAAACGACACTGTCTAAATAGGAGAGATCTCATGGTAGCCCTGAAATGTTGCTTACCCTGAAATCCAGAATTGATTGCTGAAATAACAAGTAAGGTCTCGATGAATCTGTTAGATTATGTGCTGCACTCACAGATGTAAATGCAGGTGTAGTATCAATACATAAATAAACCACAGTGTACTGGCAGGATCATTTGAATAACCCAAGATGGAAATATGGACATTTAACCAAAATGAAGCACCATTAGCTAACACATGCTTACGCATCAAACATACAGCATATATGTACAAGTAGCACTCAAGAGACCAACCAACAAGTCAAAAAGTATCATTTAGGCAATAATATATAATTCATTCCAAGACAACCAAATAAGGATAAACACAATAGTATAAATTCTCCGATTCCCTCAAGGAACCGTCATACTAATACATACCTTGAAAACCCATACATGCACGCGAAGGGATATATACCCACCCTCTAATTATGACCTGCAGGGGACAATTACCATCCATGTACTAAACCCAGACACGAATGTCTGTAACCCTTAATCCAAATAACCTATGAGAACATCTCATATGCCAAAACATTCCACAATATACAATATAGAAGGCCAAGTCATAAAACAAGTAAACATTTCAATGACCAAGCACACCACACAGATTAATGAAATACACTACAGGGTAGTTAATGTGCACAAATAACACAAGATGGATTAAATACACCCTATCACCTACCTCAAACCAAGCTTGCATAACTCTAAGCCTGAGCTTTGCCCTTCCGTTCCCTTTCTGCTAGTTCATGGTCTAAAACATGCATACAAATATTGCATTAATGAAATGACCAAACATGGTGAGGATTATAAGCTACCCCCAACCCCCTAAGTTTAGTTCATAATTATTCCTTAACTGTTCTATGTCTATTTCCCCTGTAAAACTACCAATTTCACGAAACGATTAGTGAATTAACGAAATACGAGGCCAATTTCATGGTTAATAAATAAAACCCATTAACCTAAGGTTCAATTTCACCCTTACACCAGCAAAACATAATAAACTTTCCCTAAAACCCTCCCCAAATTCCATAAATTACTCCTTCTAAGGATCAAGAAGTAATTACAAGTTAAAAGGAGTGAATTCCTTACTTTAACAAAGTTAAACGAAGGTAAAACAATGATTTTTGCCTTAAACTGGCTCCCTCATACCCCAAAATGAGTTTATGAAATAATAAACTATTTTTGGGTTTTTACCCTTGAATCTACGATTTTTACTGCAATGGCGGTACGTGACAGCTATAGCGGTAGACCACCACTATAGCGACCTTAACCGCTTCTAACCACCGCTATAGGGGTAATTATTCCACTATAGTGGTCACCGCTATAGTGGTGTGTCACCCGCTATAGCAGAGTCTATGGAATAGATTGTCCGTCTTCACCCAAAGTCCCACTTTTTACAACACACCTTGATCCCGAGACATTTCGAACAATGTCTTCTAAGCTAAGCTCAATTTCGGGAGTTCTACTAACCCAAATTCATTTCCATAAAATCCTAAGGTTTCCTTATCGCCTTCGCTAACTAGAAATCAATGCCTTTCCCACCAAGCTAGTCTAAATTATTCCCAGATTTTCCAAGACGACCCCTCACCTAAAATGAAGCAAAACTAGCCTAGTCTGAAATTTGAAACTTCTCGAAAGGAATTTAGACACAAAATTTGGAACGTAAGACATTTACATAACAACCAAGAGGGTCATTACAACAGATACCAGTTTACCCATCATTCATCCCAAAATGATCAAACTAGAAAAACTGCCCAAAATAAGAAAGGAAAAGAGTACATATATCCTCGAACAGCTGAGGGTACTTATCCAGCATGACCTTCTCAGTTTCCCAAGTGGCTTCCTCAATCGGACGATGCTTCTACTGGACCTTCACTGAATGAATTTTCTTCGTCCTCAACTTATGAACATCATGATCAAGTATCGCTATAGGTTCATCCTCGTAAGTCAAGTCCTTGTCCAAAAGCACTGAGGCCCACTTAATAATGTAGTCTCCATCCCCATGGTACTATTTCAACATAGAAACAAAGAAGAATGGATGAACCCCTGACAAACCCGATGGTAGAGCTAACTTGTATGCAACTAGACCTACTTCCTCAAGAACCTCGAAGGGACCAATTTATCGAGGGCTGAGCCTGACTCTTTTTTCCAAAACTCATGACTCCCTTCATAGAAGACACCACGAGCAACACCTGCTCCCCAGCCTTGAAGTATATATCCTTTACCTTTTGGTACGCATACTCTTTCTGTCTACTTTGGGCAGCCAACATCTTAGTCTAAATGAATTTTACCTTTTCTTGAGCCTCTTTCACCAAATCTGTGCCCAAAGGTTTGAAATCTCCCGCCTCAAACCATTCAATAGGTGACCTGTACTTTCTCGCATAAAGTGCCTCAAATGGAGCCATATCAATGCTGGAGTTATAAATGTTATTATACAAAAACTCACACAACGGAAGAAACTGGTCCCAATGACCACCAAAATCAATCACGTAGGCTCTCAACATATCCTCTAGAACCTGAGTTGTACTCTCTCACTGACCATCACTTTGAGGATGAAAATTCATGCTAAAAGTAAGCTTGGTGCCCAACTCTTCATGCAACCTATCCCAAAATTTGGAAGTAAACTTTGCATCCCTATCTGAAATGATAGAAAGTGGCACCCTATGAAGCCTGACAATCTTCTTAACATATATCCTTGCTGATTGTTTCCAGTTGTCATCTACCCAAACTGGCAAGAAATGAGCTGATTTCATTAACCGATCAACTATCGCCCAAATGGAGTCATACCTTCCTAATGTCTTAGGGAGACCCACCACAAAATCCATGGCACTATGCTTCCACTTCCACATAGGTATAGGCTTCCTCTGAAGTAATCTCGCAGGCTTTTGGTGTTCATACTTCACCTGTTTACAGTTATGACACTTGGACACATAATCCACTATGTCCCTTTTCATCCCCGACCACCAATAAAGCTGCCTTAAGTCATAGTACATCTTGGTCGTTCCTGGATGAATAGAATAACGTGAACCATAAGTCTCTAAAAGTATATCACCAATCAAGTCACCAACCCGAGGAACACATAACCTTTCTCTAACCCACAGCACCCCTCCAGCGTCGAGGGTGGAATTTGCCCCCTCCCCGCTCACTATCCTGTTTTGAAGTGCCTTTAACATCTTATCTTCAAACTACTTAGCCGTAATCAGCTCTACAAAGGCTGATTTTACCTCAACACTAGCCAGTATTCCACCCCTGTCCGAGAACCCAAACTGTATTCGCAAGGATGCTAGAGTCTAAAACTCTCTATCTAATGGTCTCCTGGACACTCTCAAGAATGACAAGCTGCCCAAACGTACGACATTTTGGCTAAATGCATCTGCCACCACATTAGCCTTACCTGGATGATACTGAATGGTCACATCATAGTTCTTTAACAATTTCATCCACCGTCTCTTCCTTAGATTCAAATCCCTTTGAGTAAACACACGTTACAAACTATAATGGTTAGTGAAGACCTCACACTTGACTCCATAAAGATAGTTTCTCTGAATTTTCAAAGAAAAGACTACCGCTACCAACTCCAAATCATGGGTTGGGTAATTCCTCTCATGAGGATTCAGCTGCCTCGAAGCATATGCAATCACATTCTCATCCTGCATCAACACAGTACCCAAACCCAAAAGTGAGGCATCACAAAACATAATAAAATCTTAATCTTCAACCGACAGTGAAAGAATAGGTGTTGTAGTCAAAAGTGTCTTGAGCTTTTTGAATCTCTCTTCACACTTGTCTAACCAAATGAACGACACCTCTTTTTGCGTCAACCTTGTCAAATAAGTTGCAATGGATGCAAAGTTCTTAATGAACCTATGATAATAACTAACAAGACACACAAAACTTCTTACCTCAGTCACGAAACTAGGTCAAATCCAACCCTTAACTGCTTCAATTTTCAAAGGTTCCACCATCACTCCCTTCTCCTAAACTACGTTCCCCAAGAAAGCAACAGAAGATAGCCAAAAATCACATTTGGAGAACTTAACAAACAACCGCTTTTCCCTCAGAATTTTCAAAACTATACGGAGATGGCCTGCATGCTCTTCTTTAGTCTTGAAGTACACAGGAATATCATCAATGAACACAATAACAAAAGAATCCAAAAAGAATTTAAGGATGTCATTCATCAAACTCATAAAAGCTGCAGGTGCATTCATCAATCCAAAAGGCATTACTAGAAACTCGTAATAGCCATATCAAGTTCTAAAAGTCGTCTTTGAAATATCCTCTGGTCTAATCTTTAACTGATGATAACCCAATCATAAATCAATCTTTTAGAAGATTTTTGCACCCTGTAGCTGATCAAACAAGTCATCTATACGAGGCAAAGGATATTTATTTTAGATGGTGACCTTATTCAACTACTTGTAGTCGATGCACATCCTCATGCTACCATTCTTTTTCTTAACAAAAAGAATTGGAGTACCCTAAGAATCAGAGTACCCCAAGGAGTAGCACTTGGATGAATAAAACTCTTATCAACCAGTTCCTTCAACTGAGCCTTAAGTTCTCTCAACTCTGCACAAGCCATTTGATATGGTGGAATAGATATAAGGAGAGTGCCCGGCACTAAGTCAATACAAAAGTCAATATCCCTATCCATAGGCATACCCGGTAAAGTCAAAGGGAACACATCCTGGAACTCAAAAAATACTAAAACTGACTCAATAGAAGGGGACCCCTCACTCGCATCTCAAAGGTGAGCTAAAAATAATGAACACCCCTTCACAATTAGCCTCCTAACCCGGATATATGATATCATTCCTACCGGTTTGGCCTTATACACTCCCTCCCACTCCAGTTCCTTCATCCCAGGTATAGCTAAATTCACTATTTTAGCATTACAATTTAAAAAAGCATGATATGGAGAAAACTAGGTCATACCCAAGATTATATCAAAGTCTAACATATCCAAGATAATTAAGTCTAACCAAGTTTGAAAACTCACAAACAACACAGGACAAGACCGATAAGCATGGGTAACTACCACAAATTTCCCAACTAGAGCAGACACATGCACAGGATAGTCAGGAATATCACAAACCAGACTCAGACCTATAGTAAACTAAACAGACATATAAGAATAAGTGGACCCCGGATAAAATAAGACAGAATCTATCCGATGACAGACAAAAATAGTACCTGTGATCACTTCATCAGAAGCTTCTGCATTAGTCTTTCTCAAAAATGCATAACAATGGGCCCGGTCATCAATCTGAGCTAACTCTCTACCTGGCTGCGCTCCTGCGCCGCTATTACCACGACCACCTACCTGATTTCCCTGTCTACCCCATGGACGACCCCTGCTATTACCCCCTCCGCTACTTACTGGAACCACTGCACGAGCATGATGTTGTGTCTGGCCACTCGCCTATCTCATCGGACACTCCCTCTTAAAATGACCAGCAGTATCATAATAGTAATACCCATGCTCCAGAGAAGGACGACTGGCAGAAAAATAAGAAGCCCTTTGGCCTTTAACAACCTGAGTCTGAGATTGTTCTTTGGACGGTATCACGGTAGAAACTGGCATAACTGACTGAATAGGGTGAGCTAAAAAGGCCTGCTGGCCCTTTGAATAGGATCCACTAAAATTCCCAACATGTCGAAACTTCTTGGCTAACATCTTAGCCTATCCCACCTGCACCACACCTCCCAACTTCTTCACATAATCTGACACATCATTAAACCCCTTTCTAGTAGAAGTCATTTGTACGATCAACACCTAAAGGTCATAGTTCAACCCCTTAATAAGGAGCCGAATCCTTTCTTCCTCCATAGTCAACAGCACATGGCATAACGAGACAAGGCATGAAACTTAGCCTCATAAGCTGCAACTAACATATCACCCTGCTCCAAAGCCAAGAACTCACGCTTCTTGCGATCACGGAGGGAACGAGGTACATACTTATCTAAAAACAGAGTATGAAACTGCTCCCAAGTCAAAGAAGGCAAAACAGGTGACTGACACTCAACATATGCTTTCCAATATTGTTTAGCATACTTCTCCAGTAGAAAGGTCACAAACTCAACCCTATGTTGCTTCACAATACCCATATTATGCAGCCTCTCCAAGTAATCAGTAATAAACTCAAAAGCATCCTCAGATTTTGTACCCTAAAATGTAGGAGGTTTGATCTTAAAGAACTTAGTCAGAAGGTAATGTTCTGTACAAGTCATCACAGAACCCAAAATCGGACGAGAAAAAATATTTGTGCCTAAAGTCTTATCCATCCTAGGAGCCATAGCAACAGTAGGGTACACAACTAGAGCCCGATAAGCAAGAACAGTAGGGGTAGCTCTAGTCCCAGCCAACCCGCTTAAAAAATCCAACACTTGTTGAATTACCTTAGCAGACATGGGAGGTAGAGCTGCAACCCCAACTGGTGCCGCCACCTTGGGCTCCATCTCCTGCTCTTCTGCTGTTTCTCTCTCCTTGAAATGATCCTGGGGTGGGGAAGGGGATGTTGCCCTCTCATTCACCTAACCCACAGCTGGTTGAGCTCCACCCCTGGTGGGTGTGGCTCATCCCCGTCCTCTCATTTATATCCCTATCGCTATTCCTCTTTCTCTCATGGCTGGCACCACAGCTGGAGCGGCCGGTGCTGGAGCTGCTGCTCGGGTTTCATTAGACCTAGTATTCAGCGTCTGCAGATAAAAATGTGAAGGATCAAATTCCATTTTGGATTAACAGATACCAATTGGAATAAAGTCATAGCACAAAATAAGCAAGAAAGATAGATATCCTAAAGTCCTATAGCCTCCCGAAGAAAAGCATAGATGTCTCTGTATCGTTTCGAGAGACTCTACTGGACCCATTTTGGTACAATGAAATCAATGAAGCCCTGGCTCTGATACCAAGTTTGTCACAACCCAAACCCATCGTGAGTGGTACCCACACTACTCACCCGATGGGAGAACAAATAACCCCGGAAGCGTTGATCAACTCTCAAGTAAATGAACAATAATTATCCCATAAATAATAATCCAACTAGCATAAAAATGTAAGTACAACTGAAGCAGAAATATTGTACTTAAACATAACAACCTTAGGACCCAAAAGTCATCTGTACCAAAACATCTAAGGATGTCAAGAGAGGGAGCGCAACCCCAAAAATGAGACGAAGTAACATGTCTAAACAAAGGACACTGTCTAAATAGGAGAGATATCATGGTAGCCCGAAAATGCTGCTTACCCTGAAATCTGGAATTGACTGCTGAAATCACAAGTAAGGTCTTGATGAATCCACTGAAATATATGGAACACTCACAGAATTAAATATTGGTGTAATATCAGTACATAAATAAACCACAGTGTACTGGCAGGATCATTTGAATAACCTAAGATGGAAATATAGATATTTAACCAAAATATAGCACCATTATCAAACATATGCTTACGCGTCAAACATACAGCATATATGTACAAGTAGCACTAAAGAGATAAGCCAACAAGTCAAAAAGTGTCATTTAGGCAATAATATGTAATTCATTCCAAGAAAACCAAATAAGGACAAACACAACAATATAAATCCTCCAGTTCACTCTAGGAACTGTCATACTAATATATATCTTGAAAAACCATACATGCATTTTAAGGGTTATATACCCACCCTTTAGCTATGACCTGCAGGGGACAATTACCGTTAATTTACTAAACCCAGACATGAATATCTGTAATCCTTAATCCGAATAACCTAAGAGAAAGTCTCATATGCCGAAACATTCCACAATATACAATATAGAAGGCCAAGTCATAAAATAAGTAAATATTTCAATGACCAAGCACGCCACACGGATTAACCAACCACACTACAGGGTAGTTAATATGCACACATAATACAAGATCGATTAAATACACCCCATCACCTACCTCGATCTAAGCCTGCATAACTTTAAGCCTGAGCTTTGCCCTTTCGTTCCCTTTTCTATTGCTCGTGGTCTAAAACATGCATACAAAAATTGCATTAACAAAATGACCCAACATGGTAAGGGTTATGAGCCACCCCTAATCCCCTAAGGTTTGTTCATAATCATTCCTTAACCGTTATAGGGCTATTTGCCCCGTAATTCACCTAAAACTACCAATTTCATGGAATGATTGGTGAATTAATAAAATACGAGGCTAATTTCATGGTTAATAAACAAAACCCATTAACCTAAGGCTCAATTTCACCCTTGCACCAGCAAAATATACCAAAATTCACCCTAAAACCCTCCCCAAATTTTATAACTTACGCCTTATAAGGATCAAGAAGTAATTACAAGTTAAATGGAGTGAATTCCTTACCTTAACGAAGTTAAATGGAGGTAAACCAGTGATTTTTACCCTAAATCACATCCCTCTTGCCCCAAAATGAGTTTGTGAATTAATAAACTATTTTGGGTGTTTTACCCTTTAATCTACGGTCTTTACTGCTATGGAAGTACGTGCCTGCTATAGCGGTAGACCACCGCTATAGCAGCCTTGATCGCTTCTGACCACCGCTATAACGGTAATTATTCTGTTGTAGTAGTCACCGCTAGCGTGGTGTGTCACCATCTATAGTGGATTCGATGGGACAAAATATCTGTCGTCACCCAAAAATCCCGCTTATTACAACACACCTTGATCTCGGTATATTTCGATCAATCCATTTTATGCTATGGTCAATTTTGGGAGTTCTACTAACCCAAATTCAGTTCCATAAAATCTTACGGTTTCCTTATTGCCTTAGCAAACTAGAAATTAATTCCATTCCCACCAAGCCGGTCTAAATTATTCCTAGATTTTCCAAGACTACCCCTCACCCAAAATGAAGTGAAACTAGCCTTGTCTTAAATTTGTAACTTCAAAACTAGAAGGAATTTAGACATGAAATTTGGGATGTAAGACTTTTACATAACGACCAAGAGGGTCATTACAACTACCTTCTCTGAAGTGGGTGATTTTAGGGAACTCATTAAACTACTGGATTTCTCTGTCATTCAAAAGGGGATAGCCTTTGTCCAAGAAAGTGAAGATAAGGTCCATGCACTAGCTCATGAGTGTTATATAGTTCTATATAATGATACCTTGTTGCTGTCGGAGTTCTTTGAGTCTATCTTTGACAAAAGAAAGAATGGATCTTCTGTGTTACCCATTCATTCTATACAATATCATACTAAGCTTGAAGAAAAGATAAATAAGGATTTCTACTTGATAGTGAAAGATTGGAACATGTTCCAATAGAAAAGATGATTAATCCCTTAAAGAGAAAGTTTTCCTAGACTTCTAAGATGAATAAAGAAGTGGTTATATCAAAAATAAAGAAAATGAGAGGTGCAGTTATCCCAGAGGTAGAGTTTGAAATTGAGAAAAAAGATTATGACATTCGTAATCATAAAGTGCTTTTTGGAAGAGTATTCGATCCTACCATTGCAACCAAGTTTGGAATAAGTTCCCTCATTGCTCTTGTTGATGGAAAAGCATGGCTGCATTTGTTCAACACCATAGGTATTACATATGTCAGTGAGGTTAGAGATTTCTATAATGATCTGATATTCACAAAAAAGAAGTTGTCACTTGATGCCAGTGTAAATAGAATGAAGTTTACTCTAACAACCTCACTCTTTAAAGAGATTCTTGGTGTGCCTACCTTTGGGTTAGACACTGTAAAGGACAAGTATGCCTCAGATACTTTTCTGTACAATATTGCCAAACCAAAGTGATTGTTGGGGAGATTTAGATTACTGAAAAGAAAGTGAAGCCTCAATTTCAGCTTCTTTTTGAACTGGTTAGAAATATGCTACTCCCAAGAGCTAAAGGTCAATCATGTGGAGCTATACTAGATCTCTATCTAATGGAAGCTCTTAACTCGTCCACTCCAATTAGACTTCCTAAATCATGATTGAGCCTATTATTAAGGTCTGTAAGCTGAAAGAAGTCAGCTATGGTCTAGGATATGGATTTCTCCTCACAAAAGTTTTTGATCACTTCAGCATAAAACCAAGATCTGTATCTCGTACTGTTAGAGGAAAAAGACAGAAGATTACACTCACTACCCTTGCAGAGTGTGAGTGTACGATAAAGAAAAAAAGAGTTAGTCCTAAGTCTATAGTGTCAAATCTTATTGCTGCTCAGGAAGTGAGTAATCTGAAGAAAAAGAATTGTGAACCATGGTTGTGGAAAAGGAAGCTGAAATTAAAGCCCTAAAAGCTTAACTAATGAAAGTCACAAGAGGAACTAGTCTTACACCAGGTGTCTCAAATCTAGCTAAGATTGAGATTACCCTGCTAAACAAGGAGAATGCACAGTTCAAAGATGAGAATACTCATTTAAAGTTGAAGAATGAAACACTGATTGATGATAATCCACTGCTATGAAGTGTTATGATCACCTCTTTTATGGTTGTCTTTCTACCTCCTATCCTAGTCGATCTCTTCTATCCTTCTTTTCTCTCTATATTCCTACTTTTATTTTTATCTTGACACTAGTACATGGTTAATTTCTTTATGTAGGACTTGAATACTAACTTGTCTAAAGTTTTTGAATGGTTGTTTTAATATGAACATGTTCCTATTCTTATCCTTATTGTGATCTCTCTTTATAAATATTGCCTGTATTTTTGGTCTTTTTTTAATAATGCCAAAAGAGGGAAGTAATGTGTGCTGGTGATGCTGGTGAAAGGGGGGAATTTGTTGTTGGTGATGCTGGTGAAAGGGAGAACTTGCTGAAGTCATATGTGCTAGTGAAAGGGGGAACTTTGAACAGGTTGTAAAGGGGATGTGTGAGTTTATGTTTGTCATTATCAAAAAGAAGAAAAATGTTGGGTTCTAGTCTTTCTTATTGTGTTCATTTTTTAATAACTGACAAACCTAGTTGAAGGAACAGTTACTTGAATTGGTGTCCTAATATATAATTGCACACCTTTGTCTTATATGCAAACTGTGTGTACTATCTGACAGTTGCAACAGAATAGTGGAAAGTGTTCTGCAATGGAATCATCCAATGAGAAAGCGTCACAACCCACTTTCGGAGTCATGATGGCACCTACCATAACCCACCAGTAGGCAAGCCAACACGTAACTCGAAATGACAAGTAATAGGCTAAATGGCTGAAGATGGGATAAATACCAAAAAATAAGCATAAAATAAGATCGAAGGCGATATAAATATGAATAAAATCCTAAAATACCAAACGAAAAAAAGGAAGAACAAAAGAAACATCCCACGACCTGGTAAGGCCACTACAAGAGCCACTAATCAAAAGAATAAAAGTACTAGTAGTATTAATATACAGATAGTCTCGAATGTAAAGACTTTCCCAAAATCTAGGAAGGAGAGGGGATCAGCTCCGACTTTGAAAGCTCGCCCTATCTTTGGATCTTGTAAGCAAGCTGGAAGGAATATCAGTGATGGTAGCTAGTACCCGGACCTGCACCAGAAAAGGATGCAGAAGTGCAGTATAAGTACCAAAACAATGGGTACTCAGTAGGCATCATCGGTCGACTGAGCTAAATCATAATAAAAGCATAATAAAATGCGAGAATGTAAGCTAAGTCAAGGAGAGAGGGGAAAAACTGAGATCATGCTCTAACGCAGGAAAGATAAATAATTAAACACGCAATACTAAAATTAAAGTAAACAAATTATAACCTAACTAGGCCCCCATAAGCCTAGAAGATGAAAACAAGAGAAAACTAACCCAAACGAGCCCCCATAAGCCTGATAGATATAATCAAGAGGAGATCTATAGAAACTAAGTATAATATAACCAACCAATATACCCATATCTTTGAAACTATTCATACTACACAATATCGGAACCGAATTCACAATATCATAGATGAATCATAAAGTGCCGAACTTAAACCGATATTTAATACCATAATCATATCAAAGATGTCGGAATAGAATCGGTCTTTAATACCATAATCATATCATAGATGTCGGACTCGAATCGGTAATACCATAATCATACCATAGATGTCGGACTCGAACCAATCTTTTATACCATAATTATATCATAGATGTCGGACTCAAATTGGTCCTTAATACCATAATCATATCATAGATGCTGAACTTGAACTAGTCTTTAATACCATATGTAAATAGTAGAAGGCCGAACTTGAACCGGTATAATAGACTAAAGTCATAAAAACTAGCCTAGCCCCAAACTAGGTGAATACTATATATCCTAAGGTTCAAGATTAACTATAATGCTGCAAGTGAAGGCCTCCTAAGTCTACAAGGAGCTAAAAGAGATTACACAACCTAAAAGAGGGCCGACGGGGCCCACTTCTAAACTCGAAAGTCCATACTAAGGCGATTCCTACCCAAAAATGATTAAATCTCTGAAATTCCACTACAAGTTATTACATAAGTCTAATTAAATCCTAAAATCATCAATTGACCTAAAGGAAGGGTAAATGGGTCGATTCTATCCCCGAAACGGCTCACCAATCGGCCAGATAAAATAAACTTCATTTACTAAGCAACCAAACCATAATTTCCAACGCAAAACTAGCACAATATCATACTAATACCATAATAAAGCTCAATATATAAGTAAGGTAATCTTAGCCTACCTGGACGCCGAAGAATGCTCGATAAAGTCCACTAAATTGAAGCTTTTCCCTCTCAAGAAGCCTCTGCACGATGCCACGCTATCATCATAACAATCTACTCATTAATACAATAATAATGATACCCATATTGTATATAAATACTTTGGGTCCAAAATCAAGCTAAAATTCCCATGTGGGGCCTGCTTATGGAATTACAAATTTGAAATCGACAAAACATCTCTCAAGACTCAAGGATCATTTACCCTCGTGAATGGGTAAATTCCAAGCTCTAACACATCAAAAATAAACCCATAAATCGATTGGGGATTTAAACCTAAAATGGAGAATCTATCAAGAAATTAGGCGGAACTTAAAAGGATTAAGATGATAAAAAAGTCTTTGACGAACTCTCCAACCTCCCTTCATCTACCAAGAATCGCCTCCCCTCTCTCACTATCTCTCTAGGGCTTTTAATACCCAAGACTTAGAGAATAATGAGAGAAAAATAGGTGAAAGGGGATTAAATACACAGCGGGTACTGCTAAAGCGTCCACTTGACCACTAAAGCGGCAACCCACTACTAAAGAGGTCCAAAGACCTGGGCTGACCTCCGCTAAAGTGGACCAAATGTTGCTTAAGCAGCGTCTGCTAAAGCGGTATGGTTTCAGATGAAGCGGTCCATCAGGGACCAGTGCTAGCCGATAAATCAACCGCTGCTTAAGTGGACAAAGGCCCGCTTAAGCAGTTGCACCAGCTGAAGGCATGCACCAGCTATGACTTGATTTTTGCCAAGTCTTCGACTTACCCTTGGGATTTGTTCGGAATCCCATGAATGCAAATGAACTATACTACCCTATCAAATTTGATATTTTGGACTCAATGGCGCAATTGAAATCTCCATCTGAGGTCGTTTCGATTAAAAGTGGGTCCCATACCCAAATGGCCGTTTTCATCACTTTCCACCCAATAACTCAAAATGAGTTCGGAGGCCTCAGGACCCAGACCAAGGATCCTCCTAACCTAAAATCAACGCTCTAGAACTAATGAAACTATCAAAATTAGAATATGAGGTCATTTACCTAAAGTTTAGGCCCGGTAGCTAAATTCGAACAACGAAGACTTCAAAATAGGAAATTGGTTCTAAAAAACAAACGAACTGCCTGGTAACCGAACTGTCAGCTCCAGCAAGTCATAAATGACTTGGGGTAGCTATGTAAAATCTCTAAATGCCAAAATAATTTGGAAATGCAGAAAATGACCTGGTGGGTCATTACAAAAAGTTTCTCCTCCAATGCTCATCGTATATATTCATCATCTTGGGGAGAAAAGATCTAGTTTTTTGTAAAAATACACAAATGATTATTCTCTCATAGCAAAAGTTGTCTTGGTGCTCAAATTGCTCAAGGAGTTTTTAACTTAGAAACTCTTGGCTCACAGTGAGATATGCCTTGTTTCTAGGTAAAGTTAGTCTTTGTTGTTGCTCTCACAACTGTAAGCTCACCTCTTGATTAGAGATTTGTGTGAGTGTTTTTACATTTAATTTATGTTGAGTTTTTGATTTAGCTATAGGTAACTAATTGAGTATTTCAAGTAGAGTTATTGTGAAAGAGTGATGGCAATAGAGTTATTGCTAGGTGTTGGAATTAAGAGTTTAATTCCTAGATTGCATAGAGTTGTAATCAAATTTTTTGCTTGGTGATTAGTGTAGTGGTTGGTGCATAGAGTTGTAATCAAATTTTTTGCTTGGTGATTAGTGTAGTGGTTGGTGAAATCCTAATGGAGTAGGTCATTGTTTTACTCTCTTGAGCAAGGAGGCTTCCATGTAAACATCCTTTGTCATTTACTTCACTGCTATTTACTTTGTGTTCTTGTTGTTGATTGTTTTTTATCACATAAGGACCAGGTATCGAATCAGGTCCTTGTTATACTGGTGCACTCTTTCAAACCATAACATTCTACCCAAAATCTTGTTAGTACATGCATAATACATATCTCTGTTATGCGTCTATTTTTCTTTTAGCTACTCTATTTTATTGTGGCGTATTGGGTCATATCAATAGTCATTTTATCATATTTTCTTTATTGATGTCACATGATGTGTATTCTTTCCCATTGTCCATATGGAGACATTTGATTCTCGTTACAATATAATTCTCCATACTATGTTGGAACTCTTTAAAATTTTCAAACACTTCAAAATTCTCCTTTAAGAAGTAATTCAATACATACTTTGAGAAAACATTAATAAATGTTACCATGTATCGGTAACTGCTGATGGTAGGTTGATTCACTAGCACAAACACTACTAGGTGCACCAGCTTCTTGGATTGATATTTTAGTTCTCCATAGGAAAGTTGATGTGCTTTCCCATATTGATATTCAACACAAATAGCATCTCCTCTAATCTCAAGTTGCAAAAGGCCTTTTAATTTTGACTATTACATCATGACTGTTAGTTTTTTATAGCTCACATCCCCAAGATATTCATGCCATAGATTAGTTGTTTCATTCCACACAATTTGACTTGACTAGCATGACATAGATTGACTCTAATCTCCTTCTCTCCATGATTGGAAATCTTTAAATTTCAAGTATTAATATAATTTTATTCCACTCAATCCAAACATGACATAGTTGACCAAGGCTATGAGTTGTGACACATGCAATAAATTCTTCCTCATATCCAAAACATGGTTGACATTTTGAAATTGCACTTTTCTAGAGTTTTGATAAGGTACAAACACTGTCTTAACAATATAAGTTCTTGTCATTGTAGGATTATTTATCATGACTACTACTCGATTGCCTTTATATTATCTCAAGTTGATCAATTTTTTATTATTGTCGATCATGTGCTTGAAGCATCTCGAATCAGTTATTCAATGATATTCATAATCGATCAACCTTTCACTTGTAATTACAAGTATTAGATCTTTTTCTTCATAAATTGACGTGACAAGCTCTTGTTGTTTATTGATTTCTGTAACTAGATAAGAGGTCTCAAATTCCAAGCTTCTTCTCCATCTTACTTATTTCAAGTAAAATTTGTATGGGGAAAAATTAGACGTGACACTCAGAGGAAAGGAAACAATGGTCGAGAAAAGAGTTTAAGTCATCCTTGATAAATAAAGAGAAGATGTTAAAGGTTACAACGGGGTCAGAAGCCGATGATGTGGACACAAAGACAAATGGGGACAAGATATCAAAAGACTCAGGTGCACGAGTGAGACCGGTACGTACCTTAGCATTTCAAGATTATTAGTTGGAACACTAACGGCATCACCACATGGCCTTCTACCATTGGATATAGTACTTTAGGGATCAATTGGAGCTTTTCTATTAGCTAATGCTTGTCTATTATAACCTATGAATAGTTTACTTCATACATTTGTAAGAGCCATTCAAAATCCTAGTAATACAAAAACAACATGTTATTTTCTTGCGCATAAATCTTTCCTTATATTTACTTCAGCTTTCAATCTAAAGGATCAATTAAAATGCATCTTCGGGGATGAGACAGATCTCTCAGAGACGTCCACTAGCACTCCGAAACACTCAAATTTAAACTTTTACTCTTTATATGGCTTTATCTATTCAGCATATTATTTAGGAAACTTAGATCTATACTTGATGATATTTATCTTGCCTTACTTACTTAGCTAATCACTACATGATATTCAAATCACTAGTAAATGAATATAAAATAAGAGTTAAATTAAGACGCATTCTTTTGACCTCATATAAATCCAACTTTACCATTTTTAGGATAAACAGAAGTGCCTATGTTACCTTTAATTTCTTGTATAAACACTCTCATATAATTTCCTTTCTTCCCACAATTATAACACTTATCCATACGTCGATTATTGAAACTTTAATTTGCCTACTTGTTAGATTATTGGATTTTTTATGTTGATTCTTCTAATCTCCCCTTGGTCATGAGCCTCTCTCTTCATCCCTTTTTGGGTAGCCTTGTTTTTGCTTAAGAGTGTCTTATCTTCATATTCTATAGAAAGACTTGACAATGACCTTTTCAAGTTTTTTTATTTGTCAACATATTTTTTAACTCAAATAAAATTGGTTATGTGGCCTATCTGTGTGTGGCTATGATGATGCCTTTATAGTTCGATTTCCTACCATGAACAATGTAATAACTCTTCTCATCCTTTTATCGGTAATTACATTCTCTAAATCTAATTTTGATATTCCATTAGATAAGAATTTAATCTTTGGAAAGTATTAGTTGTTGATTGTTATGTTCCATTGTATGATAGACAAAGTTTATTTTCAAGCCTTTGTAATCTTTCATCATTCATCTTCATAAATATCATCATCAGTATATCTCAAGCTTCTTTGAGTGTCTTGGCGTTCTTAATCTGTTGAAAAAATGCATCTTCAATTGTTATAATGATAGCATACATGACTATTTTTTCAACTTTAACCGTCCACCTTTTTGTCACTTCAGCATATATTGGTGTAGATTTTGATCCACCAACGATATTCCATAATTTCTAGATGAGACAATGATATTCATTTTTGTGTTCCAGAATCAGTAGTTGCAAAATCCATCATTAATTAGTACCACTGACAATAGCGTGTATGATCTCCCTTAGAGTTGCTACTTTTCTTGATACACCAGGTTCTGATGCCACTTGTTGAATATTATTGGGCATAACTGATTGTTCACAACTTAAATTTTATTATTGCAAAGGACCAGTTTCGGTCTTATACAATTTGAATTCTTAATCCAATTTTTGTCTTAGATTTTGGTATTACCAAGTCACCTTTCTCTAAGGCTAAATAGCTAAATATAACCAGCTTCGTTCTTACAATTCGTACACTTAAATTTTATAACACTCACACTCTAGCAACACTCTTTGTTACTCTCTTTTATTTCTCACACAATCACTCACTAGCTGCTTGCTTTTGAGCACACTCTTTTCTTGAGCACACACTTCATTTGAGTATATATATATACATCTAAGATAAATCAATTGTATTTATAAGTGGTGGTAGAAGGATCTAGTGATCAATTATTTCACAACTACTTCACTCTAGAAGTTCAAGATTTTTCCTTCTTTGCCTTATCAAGAACTACGCTTTTAGAATTCTCATTCTAGAGCCCTCCTCCAAAATTATTTATAAGTTTTTAATATTCTGGATTCGTTTTTGAAATACAACAACAACAACAACATATCTAGTATAACTCACAAGTGTTCTTGTGGAGGGTAGTGTGTATGCAGATCTCACCCCTACCTTGGAACCTGGTAGAGGGGTTGTTTTCAATAGACCTTCGGCTTAAATAAAATCATTACAAAACAATTTGAAATATCTTAGATATTAATTATGTATGTTAGATATAAAGTTAATCACTATAATTTATGATAGTGATCTCTATGAGTTAGGATAGATAAGTTTAGTTAGCTACAATTTAGGAGATATGGATAAGTGTTGATAGTTATTTTACCTCCCTATTCTTATATAGTTTGTTGTAAACATTTATTCAACAATTCAAATCAACAGAAAACACTTTTAATTCTCTCAGTATCTGATCGTGTAACATGGTACCAGAGCCTATGTGGGATCATCATCTTCTCAACTTTCAGATTCCACCTCTATAACAACGCTAACCACTCCAAGTCTTTTTGCTACTTTACCCCATGCTCAACTTTCTTTTTCCAAAAAATTCAAACCAACAAACTATCGGACTTGGAAACTCAATTTGTTCCTATCATCAAATGTTACAATCTATTTTATCATATTAGTGGTACACCAGTACCTTCCTCCACTATCATCAATACCACAACAAATCAATTAGAACTAAATTCTGATTATCTAAAGTGGTTACAAGAAGACCAACTCTTACTAAGTTGGATCTTATCATCTTTACTGAGGAAATTTTTCCTTATGTGACTGGTTTAGATACTGCCTTTAAAGTTTGGACCGCTCTCTCAAATGCATTTGGCATAAGAAATGGTGCTAAAAGTGTCCAATTATACATCACCTTGCAAAACATGACTCTTAGTGACAAACCACTGGCTTAATTTCTTCACGAAGCTAAAGTTATCGCTGATGATCTTGTCTCGACTGGCACACCTATGTCTCCTAATGAATTCAATGCCACCATTTTTGGTTAATTCCTTCTGATTATCATCCTGTCATTGCAACTTTATCTGCAAAAAGTCATAGGTGTCTTTTTCTAATAATTCTGGTAGACTTATGGCACATGAGATCCTCTTGCAGAACTCTCGCAAACAAATCTCAGTTGTTGCCAATGTTACCTGACAACAGACTTCATTTGAACCTCCATTCCATCAGAGCTCCCAAAATAATAATGGTTCTAGAAATAATGGTGCATCGTCCAAAGGAAACAAGAAATGGTTTCCTAATCCTTGTCAGATTTGTGGACTCAACAATCATCAAGCTAAGTGGTATCATAAATATTATAATCTTGATAATATCACCGTCAATGCAGCTAATGTTAATGCTTTTTCTAATGATAGGTTTCCTGATACTATTATTTCTCATCACATGACACTTGATTTGTCTGCACTTGAAATTTCAGAGGAGTACAAAGGGCCTGACACGGTCACTATAGGTAATGGACATGGTTTTCACATTAAAAACATTGGTCACACTACACTCTTTTCTGGTAATAATTAGTTTCAGTTGAAAAATATTTTACATGTGTCTACCATACAACAACAATTGTTGTTTATTAATAAATTTGCTAAAGACAATCAATGCTCTTTTAAATTTGATTCTGATGGGTTTACTGTGAAGCATCAGACACATAAAAAGGCGATGTTGAAGGGACCAGTTAAGGATGGAGTTTATAGGCTTCCGATTGTTGCATTAGAGAACATTACAAGATAGAGTAAGGCTTTTACATCAGTTCGGATTGTTGCACCCAATTGGCATGCTCTGCTTGGTCATCCTCAATAATCAACGATTTGCTTTTATTGTTAAAAAGTTATGTCAAATTTTTGAAATCATCTCGCTTATGTGAAGCTTGTTGTTTAAGCAAACATTGTCGGATTTCTTTACCTTTCACTGGCTCTACTGCTACTAAACCGTTGGAATTAACTCATGGAAATGTATGGGGACCAGCTCCCAACTTATCTTTGTATGGAGACAAGTATTTTGTTCTGTTTGTGGATGACTTCTCTCATTATTGTTGGTTATTTACAATTAAACAAAAACATGAGGTTCTTTCTACTTTTGTCAAATTTCACATATTGGTTGAAAAACAGTTTCAAACCAAAATCATGAACTTCTACTCAGATTGGGGTGGTGAATTTCGTACTATTAATACTTATATGAAGGAAAATGGTATTCAACATCGCATTACTTGTCGTCATACACATCAACAAAATAGTCAGGTTGAAAGAAAAATCAGACATCTTGTAGATGCATGCTTCACATTACTAACTCATTCTGCAGTTCCAACCATATTTTTGAACTTCGCGATGCATGTTGCTGCATACTTAATTAACAAACTCCCTACTCAAGTTCTTCAACATGTCTCACCATTTGAAAAACTTCATGGCACTTCACCAGATTATGAATTTCTCCGTGTCTTTGGCTGCACTTTCTATCATTGGTTACCACCCTACAATCAACACAAGTTCTTCTATAGAACTATAGCTTGTGTTTTTCTTGGGTACGCCAAGGACCATCGCGGGTATGTTAGTTTCAATTCTCAAGATAATAACATTTTTCTTAGTAGACATGTTCGTATTGATGAAATCCATTTTCTGTACAAGGAGAAAAAGTTGCTTGATTCCTCTATCCAAGAACTCCTGCCCAGCAATTTAATTCCCTCTTTGGCTCACATTAATTGTGTCTATGCCACAGTCTGGCTTAATTGTCCCATCATCTTCGACAATTCCACATAATTCTGTCCATTCTTCTAATAATATTTCTTCTCAAGTTCATATTAGTTCTCCTTCAGAGCAGCAGGTAGATGTCCTTCCAACTCCTACTGAGCCATCACAACCATTTGGACTCACTCATCCAATGGTTCTAAGGCAAAATCCTAAGAAGAAGACACTGGCTTTCATGTATGTTTCAAATGATAAAGTTCTATCTTTTTTAATTACCCTTTTGGAACCAACATGCTACATAAAAGCACTCAAAGTTCCATCATGGAGAGAGGCAATGAGCTCTGAAATAACTGTTTGATACAACATCAAACATGGAAACTTATTCCTAAACCATCACATTCTAGTATTGCGGGTTGCAAATGGGTTTTGCGACTCAAACACCATCTTGATGGCAGCATCGAATATCGTAAGGTTCTCTTGGTATCCAAAGGCTATAATCATGTCGATGGAATAGATTATGATGCCACTTTCAGTCCTGTTATCAAGCCTACAATAGTTCGAGTTGTTCTTTCATTGGTAATCTCCAATAAATGAACTATTCAGCAATTGGACATTTCTAATGCATTTCTTAATGGAAACTTAGAAACAAATATGTATGTGTCTCAATCTCTAGGATTTATTGATCAACGATATCTTGATTATGTGTGTAAATTGAAGAAATCAATCTATGGCCTTAAACAAGCCCCACAGGCTTTGGTTTCACAGACTAAGTTCTTATCTTCTAACCATTGGTTTTGCAGGCTCTCATGCTGACTCCTTTCTCTTTCTCAAACACCAAAATAGTGATGTTCTTTAGATCCTCATCTATGTCGATGATATTATCATCACGGGGAGTAATACCAATGCAGTTCATACCTGCATAACTAATTGTCCAAAGAATTCAAGCTGCAAGATCTCGAAAAACTTCAGTACCTCCTGGGAATCAAAGTTGAATATCTTAGTGATGGTATCATTCTTTCTCAACAAAAATACCTTCAGGATCTTCTCACCACTAATCACATGGAATATGCCACATCTGTCAAGTCTCTTATGGCTAGTATGTGTAACCTGTAACTCCAAGAAGGCGAACCACTGGTTGATCCCAAAATTTATAGGAGACAGTGGGAGCATTACAATATGCTTGTCTAACTCGTCCAAAATTGACTTTTGTTGTGAACAAATTATGACAATTTTTATCAGCACCAACGACCACTCACTGGACAGCCTGCAAACGTGTTCTTTGATATGTCAAAGACACCTTACATCAAGTTCTCTTTATTACTCACTCAACCAACTCCCAACTTCAAGCCTTTTGTAATGCTAATTGGGCTAGCAACACGGATAATAGGAGATCCACATGAGTTTTTTTGTGTATATGGGATGAAATTTAATATCTTGGTCAACTAAGAAGCAACCAACAGTTGCCCGATCATCAACCGAGGTTGAGTATCAATTGGTCGCTAATACCACAGTAGAAATAATTTGGCTTCATTCTCATCTTCAAGAGGTTAAACAGTCAATCCATAACCCCACAATCATCTGGTGTGATAATATTTTGGAGCTTCATATTTAGTAGTTAATCCGTGTTTTAAGGCTCGAGCAAAGCATGTCGAAGTTGATTTTTACTTTGTCAGAGAACAAGTCAAGGCTGGTCATATATCAATGCAATTCATATCCTCTATTGATCAATTGACAAATATATTTACTAAGCCTTTGTCCACCAGCCGGTTTCAACTCATCAAAAACAAGCTAAGAATCCTGGGAAAACCTTCTTAGCTTGAGGGGGATGTTAGAGATAAAGTTAATACTGTAAGTTAGGATAGTGATCTCTATTAGTTAGGATAGATTAGTTCGGTTAGCTACAATTTAGGAGATATGGCTAAGTGTTGACAGTTATTTTATATCCCTATTCTTCTGTAGTTTGTTGTAAACAACTGTGTATTTATTCAGCAATTCTAATCAATAGAAAACACTTTAAATTCTCTCAGTATCTGATCTCGTAATAGTTGGCGATGACTTTATAAAATATATCTATTCAAATTTTAGATATTCTTTAGGAGGGAAAAGACAATAAAGTAACTGTAGGCTGCCATTATAGAATAAAATGTCGAACTCAAATTTATACTTTCATAGCAAATCTAATAATGCTTTAATGCAAACTCTACGTCAACACAATACAAAATTTGTACACCATCACTATCAAGCTATACTTCACCCCCTTTCAAAGTAGTATTCAAGAATACCCTTCAAAATTCCAAAGACACTCCTCAAAATCAATACCAATCTCAAGATTGTCATTGCTAGTAGTAGTAGTACAAGAATAGACCCCTGATGAGATAACATCCGGCGATAATGCCACCGCCGTCATGTGTCCGCCGGAGGCTTCAAATGTTGTCGGAGTCAGATGATCATCATTGGCGACCGGCAGAAGATAATCAGAGTTTGATGATTGGATTTGATCTTCAATTTTAGGATAGAAGCTGAAAACTTCCTCTTTGGTTTTCTGTTTTATTGAGGGAAATGTAATGACATTATTATTATTAGGATGGTAATTGTTTTGATCAAATCTAAGTAGAACAGGATTAGAATCTCCATCCATCGTAGCATCCAATATTATTTGTGAAACTCTAGGAAAAACTTTGCACGTGTGATGTCCATAGTATGTTGTTCGGTACAGTGGTGGACTGTCTTGGATTTTCTGCACTTGTTTGCTTGCTTGACATTTTTGATCATATTTATGTGTGCACCTAAAGTAGTGCCTGCATACATATTCATTTATATCAAACATGGATAAAACAAATATAATGCTTAATATTGTGAAGTCAAGCTTAATATCGGAGATAGTACTCTCTATCACATCTATTCGGTAATTACAATATATTCTTGCAAAAAAAAAAAAAAGAATGGATATATTGTGAAGTCAGACCTTGGATAAGTGGAATGGAGGATCTGTTTTTGTCCATATTTTCTCCAAGCATGGCCATCATCCACCAAAGCTGAGGATTCTTTGATTTTTGATTCAGAAGTTTTCCTGCATGAGATATTTTTCCAAATCAATTATGAGAAAATTGTTTCTAAAATAACACAAGTTAATTAGTGACGTACAAGGGTAGATGTAAATTTGACACACATTTTCACAAATAAACAGCTCGTGTAATGGTACTTTACACGCATTCTCTGCCTGGTGAGCTATCTGATTATTGCAATTTAATACTCCTCCCGTTTGGTTTTACTCGTCACAAATTTTCTAATTTAATTTTCGTTTTTACTTGTCATTTTTCACTAATCAAGACAAAACAACTTTTATTTTCCTATTTTACCCTTAACATTAATTGTTTTTTCTCCAAATTAATTTAAAGACACAATAAAAAACATCATTTAATAGGGATATTATGATAAAATAACTACGTCATTAATTATTTTTGTTAATGGTGCAAAAATTAAATTGTGACAACTAAAAGCGAAGCTCACTAGTACAATTATTAACTATATATATGAGAAATAGATCACCCCCTCATCAAAAATCTTAATCAATCTCATCATCAAGCCTTGATATAGGGACCAACCTTTTTTGTATTTCTAGCGTTTGTACAAGGACAAAATAGTCAATAAGCATGAAGAACCATCCAAACTTCACAATAATTAACTAAAAAAGAAGCCATCAACCAATCAAAATTTGCTTGAGTATAGGAATTAACTTATCACCATCAACGTCAAAAGACTAAAATAGCCTCCATAAAAAGTTCGGTTTTCAAGTAGTGCTAAGATTAGTAATTGAAAGAGTAATTATTAATGAATCACCTTCTCTTGTAGCATCCCCTTCGATCTGAACTCTTGCAACTTCCACTAGAATAATCTTCCGGCGACTTCACCTCAACAGGCGTACCGACGACTCGATCATCATCGGAGTTGTTTATGACGGAGAGAGTCTCGGAAAATGAATCCATAATTTTCCCAACTAAATCCTCAGCCATAATGGTTGCAACTTCACCACCAAGAACAAGAGGTTTCTTAATAATCTCTTTTAGTCTTCGAGTAAATTCCCGACCACGAATTAACCCTTCGATTGCCCTATTCAGATCAGCCGATGAGTTTTCCGGCAACGGAGATTCCATTTGTATGTATTACGTACACACTATTATTAGTTAGCAACTAGTGAGCATGAAGTCAAGAAACATGAGGGCATATATTTATATTTGGAAGAAAAAATATAAGTGGTGAATTCTTAGTAAATTAATGGAAGCTTACAAGGAAAATTCGCCTTACCTTGTGGAAAAAATGACCCCCACGCGCACTAGTGGAATCTTTTGCTTTTCTGTCAAGACGATTATCGGTCAGGTTCATGAACAATTATGTTGGACCACTTTGGACGTGCATGAAAATATTTATATGTAAAAAATATGTTTGGGCATATGTTTTCTTTATTTATAGTTTCTAAACATATTTTAAAGTCAGTAACTATTACTCGTATTATTGAAAGTGAGAAAATAATTTCCGGTATTAGTGGCATAAGTTATTTTCCTTTACAAATAGCAAAAGTCTTACTCAATGCTAGTAGTATTATGTATTTGAATCAACACTTAATTACTGTTTCAAATTTATACTTAAAAATGTCGTTAAGCAGTATCATTGTAAATCATCTTTAACCTTATGCATATCACTATATGTTATTCTCTTTATTTCAATATAAATGAATCTTTGACATTATCTTTATGATAAAAAATAATTAACTTTTTAAAAATTTAAAAATGTATTAATTATTTTTTAAAAAAAATTATCCATCTCTTTACTGAATTTTTTTATTGACTATATGCAGTTTTTAAAAAAGATTGGAAAGAGACAAACAGGTTGATTTAACAAATTATTTTTTAATTTATATTTTTTATTAACTTTCTTAAAGTGTGTGTTACATCTCAAAAATTCGTTTATTTTGAAGTGGATGGAGTAGTGGTCATCAGACAATTGAAACAGATAAACTTTCTGAAGGAATTATTTTTCCAAGAAAGCTGTACCAAACACTTCCGTAAGAATGAATGTGACTGCATTGATTATACGCGCGGTACATAAGAGCGTCAAGAAAGTTTTAGACGTTAACTGATGACGTTTTTCAATGTTGTCACCCTGATATCGTCATCTTGTGCCACCTGGCAAGATTAAATGTTAATTTCTGTTTAATAGTTAATTAATTGCAAGTAGTAGTTTGTTTATATTTTAATCAGGTAAGCGCAAGTTGTCCTTATCCTTTGGGGATTACAGATAGACAAAAATGACCTTTATTGTCTCAACTGAATTTGGACTTTCGGCGATGGTAGAAAACTAATTATGGAAACTTTGATGGGCATTTGGGATTCTAAATAAGACAAAGCATTGATGGTTGAATATGTACACATGATCATCATCAATATTTATAATCAAAAGAGTTTATTAGTTGTTTATATACAACTAGCGTAGAAATTGATGACATCCTCTAAAACCGGAACTATCACATAAATGTTAAATTGCTAAAATAAAGAGTAAATTCCTCATATTCTCACTCAACTTAAAAAAATATTCTACTAAAGTTTTTTTTTTTTTTTATTTCAATAATATCATTCAACGTTGTGCATTTTTTTTAAAAACTAATAATTGCTAAAAGTGACTCATCAAGAAAAAAATAACCAAAATAGTCTCTTAAGTTTGAACTTTGAATTTAAATGATCCTTATTCTTTAAATATGAAATACTAATAACCTTTCAACTATAAAAACTAGTGATGAGTACAATTTTCATTCAATTTTTAACTGTGATATTAAATTTAGCGAAGTCCACCAAAAATTGCAATTGGTATTATTAGAAATAATTTTATATGTACTCAATTTATTTGGAAACTTAGTAGTTCAATAATAAAATAATATCCTATATTTATTTATTTTATGATTAATCTTTATTTTTTGATAAAATAGTTCAAATTTAGTTGTTAGTTTCTTCTACTCCAAAATTATTGTCAGAAAATTCATAATTCATAAACAAGACGATGAATTCCTCCAAACAAATTTTAAAAAAAAACTAGGGTCTCTAGCTTGTAGAAAAATTATATATAAATATTTTGATGAATTCCTATATAAAAAAAATTAATGCATATTAAAGGACACTATGATAATAGCATAAATCATTCGACATCAAATAAAATTAGAAAATTTTATATAACCATTTCGTATCTTAAAATGTTAAAGTTTTAAATATTATTTTGGTCAATCTTGTGATATTATTTCGGAGAAAATTATATCACCTCTTCAACTGGGCTGTAAAAACTAAATATATTTTCCAATTTTGGACAATAATTGTTCTTCTTATTTATTTCATTTAAAATATAACTAACTATTTTATGCTCTAAATTAACATCCTTTGTTTTTTTTAATTTGCTTTTTAATATTATGATTTGTGTCTTTTTAAACTATATTATGCACTTATTGATAAAATATATAAAAAAATTTAATTTACAAAGTAAAAACGTAAAAATAATTGGAGATGTCAAAAAATAAGGATCATATAAATTCAAAATTCAAACTTAAGGGACTATTTTGGTCATTTTTTTCTCATCTTTTGAGTCAATTTTAGCAACTATTATTTTTTAAAGAAAATACACAAAATTAAATGATATTATTGAAATAAAAAAAAAAGACTTTTATGAGATATTTTCCTAAGTTGGGTGACAATATAAGCAATTTACATTATGAAGTATTTGATAACTTCAACAAGTAAAATAAAGTAGGTGGTTTTACATAGATTTGTACTTGACTATAAATACAATTAATTAATGATAGCATCACCGCTTATATTTATCTTCCTACTTATTTTTGCACTCGTCACATCAAACTAAGATCAACATTTTTCATCGAAGTATTTAAGTGTATGACAATTAAGTTTGTAGACGAAAACGTTTCAACCTCTAATATTATATTTTGAATCATAATACCAAAACAACAGTTGAATTGAACTGGTTGGAGTACTTTTCTCTGTCCCAAATTTTCTCTTAAAGTTTGACTTGAAAGGCCATATGAATGTTTAAAAGGTATAAACCATCGAGAACAAGAGAGGAAACACTGTATGATTTGGTAGATCTACATATGATGACGGATCTGTTCTCGTCCAAGAATGATCAAGGTTTCTTCATGGGGTACTAAACATAATTTGAGTGAAAGTACTAAATTCAAATAAATCGGATACCATAACATTTGATCTGTCCCTGACAAAGTGAATCAAAATAAATCAGATCAATGAATTTCCAACATGATCAGGAAGTCGGAACAAAAACAAATAGCTCCATTTGAGGAAGTTAGAAAAGGTGTATGAACATATAAACTAAGTTGAACAGTATAATAATAGGAACCTTCCAGCATGTCTACGTCGTCCTTATGCCTAGTGATGGTTTTAGATTGACCTCATAGTTTCATAAACTAGAGTTAGAAGGGTGGTTAGGTTTGAACAGAGAAAGAAGGGAAGGGAAGGGACATGTCATGTTCACACTTTGGAGTCTTGGACTTATCCCAACTCACAACAATAACACCATGTGGTCCTCAATATTATGTGTTCACACCTTGGAATTGTAAAATTGTTGTAGACCTCAGTAAGTAAGAATGTGTACAGAAAAGGACAACACTATTTGCCGGAGAATCGATTGCTCCCTTTCATTGATTATTAGTATTTTATATTTATTACGATTACGAATCTATTCATTATTGTATAGTTAACACCTCTCCTACTCTTTGTATCAATAGAGGGAGAGAGAGTGATGTTCTACTAGTTTTTCTTCTAAATTATTCCTTTGTGGAGAAACACAAATTCGAGATTGCAGTTTGTTTAACTTTTTCTCCTTCAATGTGTTGACAGCGAGCGGGTATGAAAAAATGAGCTCAACTTTACATGAACACTATTATAGAACTTGCTACCTCTCTCTCTCTCTATATATATATATATATGTTATATGGATATAATTACTGGAATAACTTAATACACTGAATACACCTAACAATCAGCCTATCATTTATACCTGTATGGCAACATCCCAACTAAATATCAACAAACAATTACAAAATACATCCCAATCATGCTTTTATTTGGTTTTTCTCCCTCTACCAGATCGTATTCATGCATTCTCCACTAATCATCACGCTTCGGCTTTGAGTTTAACCCTCATCTTCCCCTTTCTCTCATTTAAATGGAGACTCCATCTGCTCTTTTATCTGCGTTCTGTAATCGTGGAGCTACGTTCCTGTAGCTCATCTGAGGCATTAGCAAGATATATTAGTGTTCAGAAAAGTGCAAACACCACATTAATAAATCCTATTGGCTAGTACTCTGCTCTTATATCAGAGATCACTCGCAAGTGCAGCTTTGACAAAAAAAAAAATAGAGGATGGAAAATGGTTTCAGTAAGTTTCACATCAGGAGAAAAATATATTTCCCAAAGTACTCCCTTTCTAAATGTTATACTTTCATTCTAAAAGCATTTAAGAAGTATTTTTTCTTTTAACAAGGGAAAGTTATTTTTTTACAAGAAAACGTAGTTTTATCAGGTAATGGACAATGTAGACAGCACAAATTAGCTTTCAGAGTGATCTGGTTTAGACATAGAACGGCCAGGTCTTTTCCTCAATATCTCTGCTTCTCTAGCTATCTGGATGTCTGAGGGGCAGAAAATTTGGTGTATAACTTTGAGAACAAAGCGAGGAAGCAAAGCCATGACTAGAATAAGCAAAATTAAGAGCCAGTAGGTAGGTGACTTCACCAGCTGATAACTTGTACTGCAGAAGACAGAAATTATGTTATGCAAATCAGAGACCTCTTTATCAGAATGTAAAAAAACATTTAGATATAATGTCAAGACTCCAATAGAGATGCTAACCCATAATTAGGGAAGACAGGTATAGAGTCCACCACCAAACAGACATACGGGATAATAATTGATCCCCACACTGCCATATGAGTATATATCACCCATCGCTGTATGTCCATAGCCAAGTGCATGTTGACAAGGATCACTACTGCAATTGTCCACAAGCTACCCATACTCCATAAGTCAATTTCTCCCTGATAATAAGTTAATAATGGTACAAGAAAAAGAACAAGACTCTGCCACACTGTATCAATCATTGTGACCCAGAAGAGTTTCATATTGTAACTCTCATATCTGTGGCCAGCAGCATAGAGTTTTGGATACTTCAGTAGTGTCTTATGACTTAAATCCTTGTCCAGAATACCAACAATTACTGTAGGTACGGAAGTATAGATGACAGAATAAAACATACTACTCTAATCTGTTAATGCAGAAGTTGTAGAAAAAGCTGTGCACAATATGTACCTACAGACAACGAGTACAAGACAAATAAGTTCAGATACCTGTTTCATATTGTGTTTTTTCAACCGCACGTCACACACAAGGATATGTGAGTAAACAATTCAACACATAGTAACTATAGTGTTGCACTTGCATGATAACAACAGCAGATTTTAAATCAAGCTCAGGTTTCCCGCATCGTAAATTCAATTCAAGAACTATTATTGAACTAGGCATATGAATCCTCCATATTAGTTCTGCTCTATTAGCACTCTCCGCATAATTAATAACCTCTTGTTAATACAAATCAAAAGGCCCTCTAAATCTAAAGGTTCACTAAATCACATTAATACCTACACTGACATACAAGATCTCTAAGTAAACTTAAAAAGACTCCTCGCAGACACAGGTATCTAATGGAAGTGTATAAACAACTAAGCTTTATCAGACGAATACCCAACACATGAAAACAATGAAGTCTTTGCTCACACATCATCATAATTACAAAATTTATTAAATTTCAAAACATCCAAGCATCAATCCGAAAAAATGCCAAAAATTTGGCCAACTAGAAAGGGAATATTGATGACCATAATAATTCCAGGGAAGAATGAAAAATTGAAAATAGATGTACGAAAGAGAACATGCTAATCATACATGAGTGAAAAATTGAAAATAGATGTACGAAAGAGAACATGCTAATCATACATGAGAATTAAAAAACTTTTCCCCGTGTGAAGGACCAGATGATAAAGAAAAGCATTTGCATCAAGAAATTGTTTTGGGCATTAGATATGATTACCCTACAAAGATTTTATTGGCACAATTGCTCTCAAACACATGAGTATCTTAGTCTCAAGCATCTTAAGATTTGATCATATTTAGTACCAAAAGAACTTGGCTTTAGCTTGTGAAAATGGATGCCATCAACAACTCAAGAATCTCTCACAAGATAGAAAATGGAATCTAGTAGAAGACATGCAGTCTTAGTTTAAATTTTAGAGCTATGAACAACCTAATTCTGAAAAGAAATCTAAAGTTATAATGAAGAATATTATATCACCCATTGCTTAGAAGAGAGAGCATTACACATCACCTATTAGCCCTTTGATTACGAACGAGCCAACAACTCATAGTCACGAGAAAAATTAATCACTGGCCTCAACTTGCAGAGCTCCAAATCCTCACTCAACAAGGCGCCAATTTTCAACAATGAGTCATCTAATGGCACCACCTAATGATCATAAAATGATCCATGATACACATAATTAAGCACTTGCTTTGTACCAATTTCATTTCCACTCAAGGACAAGCTTACAACCAAACCCTCGCAAAAGGTTTCCATTTCATTGGCTTAAAAGTACACATGCGAGGAGCCTCATTTTCCATGAACATCAGACTCTTCACCAATTATTGATACTTGGAAAATACCCATATTCCTCTCTTCTAATGGCCAACCTAACAAATACCTTATTTGCTTATAGAAGCAACGAAGCCCCTGTCATAGTGTGCAAGCCCGTCATAGTGTGCAGATAATACTTTCATGGGGATCTTCCAAGGTGTGATGTACATGCCTAATTTACTTAACAGTAACCCAGATGTGTCCTTTTTTTTTTTTTTCCTTTTACTTTCTTAATCACTTTTTTGGAGGCTTTTGGGTGAGGGGGGGTGAGAGATTTTTGCACAAATCCTATAGAAGGATGTGTAACACAGTTAGAAGGAGAAGAAACCTACCAAAAAAGCATGAAACGAAAACGGCATTGCGGTAGAAGTTGTAAAGAACCAAATAACCAACATGCTGGTAATTCCAATGTCCATGCACAAGAAGCAATCGCTTCAGAAATCGAAACTGTCCCATAGCAAAGTCCGATGCCATCACTGCTTGGCGCCCTTCTTGACCACATATTCCAACACCAACATCCGCCATTTGGATCATTGAAACATCATTAGCCCCTGAGAAGTTTCCAAATTAGATGAAGGAGAACCAGGAAAGCAGTTACGCATGCACTTGAAAGACCTTAAAAACATAACATTTCCAAAGATAGCCAGAAAATCTCATCTATATAATTCATATAAACAAGCTCTTGTAATCGGATAAATTCTGATATTACATTTAACATATGCAGAGAAAGCACCTAATAATATATAGCTAACTCACCATCACCTATGGCTAGTGTCATATCATCAGTGCGGCTCTTTATTAGATCAACAATGCCAGCCTTCTGCAAAGGGGCAACGGAAGAATGAAACTCTAGGAAGGAACAGAAGCTTCACACCTCAAACTCGAGATCTTTCTCTAAGATATACACCAGACTATTCCCATCAATTATGAGTGCCAGAGGTCCACCAGGACTTTCTTCCTCTCCTGACAATAACCTTTTGCATTCATTTTCTGAAGAGCCATTAATGATGATCTGGTGCATGTCGGAGGTCAAGAGTTTGCAAGACAAACCAATTGAAATTGCAGTTTCTTGCTTATCTCCAGTAAGAACCCAAACCTTCATCCCTGCTTGCCGCAGAGACTCAATAGCTTCTGGTACACCCTCTTGTAGTTTGTCCTCTATCGCGGTGGCCCCAAGTAGAGTTAAATTGCACTCAATTAGAGACGCTGTTTCGCGCAATTTTGCTGATCTGTCATGCAAGGATGTGCTAGCATCCTCGTACAAGCATTGCCACTCCTCAAGTTCTTCTCCTGTAAGATCCCTTGCAGCAACTACAAGGGTTCTAAGTCCTTCAGAGGAGTACTCCCTCAAATGACTATTGAGTGAAACTTTGTATGTGTTCATGGTCTTTGCTTAAAATGCTAAACATTGAAGTATCAGCCCCTTTCACCAAAACTTTTACAGTATCATTTGGGAATCTGATAACAACAGACATTCTTTTATGCACACTGTCAAACTCATGAAGTCCTAAAACATCCAACCTGCACCGGCCAAACATTAGTCCGCATTTCCAATGCCTAAGAAGTTCTACTAAAGCGAATTACCAAAATTAACAAGAAGAAAGCAAGAGAAGAAACCAATGTATGCATGTAAATTGGAAAAGCCACAATGCTATAGATGGCATGCCTCACTAACAATTACAATAGTAACTTTCTTTAAATAAAGCACTTACAGTAGTAATCAATACTATTTCATTAATAAGTTCTAAAAGCTTCCCTATGTGAACTAGTACCAAAAAATAAACAGAAAGCAAGACAGCCAGGTACCTTCGATGTGACCAGATGTCCGCTCACACAGTGTATAGCCATAAGCAGATGCAGCAGCTACTAGTGCTTGTTCATCAGGAGATTCATCTTGATACTCAAGGGTGACACTAACGTCATCCACATTATTCTGTATACCACATGAACTTTTGGTACAAATAGGAATCACGGTATTACATGCTGCCAACGTCAGGAAAAACCCATGCACTGCAATCCTCTCTTCTCCATCTAGCTCTGTATGTAACAATTCCATTAGTTCAACGTCACCTGGAACTTCTGATTTGAGCCTCAGCTTTCTTTGACTTGAAGGATCTGGTAATGTTTCTACTGCACATCATTACAAGAATAACTGTTTGGTTTGGTGTACAAGCATATTTAGAGGAAACAAAAACCTTAAAAGGAAGAATGAAACAAAGACTGGCTCCTTAAAGTCAGTTGATATGCAAACCTATCCATGAGCACATACATGTTCTACACCAGAGAATTATGGAGATTAGGATGCAAGCAAAGAACAGCACCTACATACCAACAACTAAACAGTCTGTTCTTGCAGATAACTTATGGTCAAACTAGATATTATTCTTTCCATAAGAGAAAGAACACCCCCCACCCCACCCAATTGCTTAATTTGGTAATATGAAGAGGACAATACACCATTTTAGGTTGACAAGAATAGTAAAATAGATGCTACACGAGAAAAAGAATAACTAAACAGTAAGGGAAAAAACATTCATGAAAACAGAGTATTCCATTGGTAGCAATGTACTGTCAACTGTGCAGGAGATCAACCTTATACAAATGAAAGTATAGCAGCAAAACATCACTTCAGACATATTTTTGAAGGAGTTGGAATAATGGAAAGAAACAAATAGGAAAATATTGAGTGCACTAGAATGAACACGCAAAGAAGTGAAGCATAGCACATCTTACATGGAATACATTTTGTAGTGTCATAAATTTATCAACCCGAATGAGGACGAAATAATTCAAATCTCATTGTCACATACTCACAGTGTAAGACCAACTCTTGTTAACTAATTGAACTGCTTGGGATCTGCAGGTTTAGAGCACATACTAAAGGAATGATAACGATAAAAAAAGCATATATTCAATGAATGATAAATTCAAGCAAGAATTGCACAAGTGTGCTGTTCACAGCCAATAAACCCATTCGGGTATCTGATAAACCCTAATGTGACGGCAATTGCATTCAAGAATAACCCAATCCACCTACATCAGGTACAAGAACTTCTTGGCAGATCGGTAAAGTTACAAATTTTTCTCTTAATATTGGTGAATTGTGACTTCACAGCTAACAAATATTATAACCAGCTAAAGTTGTAAAAAAATATTCCAAGCATTTGATTGGGACAAAAAGACAGTACTCTCAAGTCTCAAGGGAATTTAGATTACGCCATTTGATGAAAAAGTGACATCAAGAATCCTCAGATGCTCAGTAACATTAAAACTAACAAATTCTGCATGTTTGGACAAATGGACTGACTTCCATTTGCTGTTTCTAATTTCCTGTTGGTTAGTTATCCCTCTAGTACCTTTTTCTCTAGCTGCTTTTTTCCTTTTTTATTTAGGATAAATCTTTATCCTGCAATTCATTTTGAGAGTACCTAATAAGGAAAACATGGCAAGCATTCTACAAAATTTCGTTAACTTGTCTCATCATGCTAATCCTCCAGTTATGCAAGTTCAAAGGTCAAAGCCATCCAGTTATACATGTTCAAAGATTCAATCAATGTTTAGAAAAAAATGGCATACAGTCACCATACCTCCAATATCTGCGTTCACTGATGCACTAGTAGCCGAAAAGGATCGCCCATAACTTTTTCCCCACACACTAACTCTTCTGAATTCCATCTTATTTTCAGTAAGTGTTCCTGTTTTATCAGAAAAAACATAGCGAATCTGACCAAAATCCTCATTGATATTTAGGGATCTGCACTGAAATCTTGAATTACTGTTACTGTCATACATATGCCTGTCTCCAATCATGAAATATGACTGTCCCAAGCGAACTAACTCCATGGTGATATAAAGAGAGATAGGTATCATTATCTGGAAAACTATGATGGAACTCAGAAAGGAGAAAAAGGTTTCCATAGGAACCCCATAATATTTATACTGTTTGCCATGATTAATTCCTTCTTCAAAGTAAGCTCTCCGGTAATAAGGCAAGGTATCAAGCTGCTCCTCATGGCGCTTCAACCATAGACCCATCCCAATTGCTACAGTCAAGCACATCACGAAAAGGAAAATAGACAGCCAAAGGGTTTCCCGGTTCATGTATGTTTCCAGCCTGCTTATTTTAGATGGAGATGCAGTGTTGTTCAAGATAGCTTCAGTCTCTTGCCCAGCATAAACCGCTACCCCAACTGCCCATTCTGTATTCTTCAACTGACAGCCACGCAATATGATATTTGATTTACTCAGTGGAAACCTATGCCCATTCAACTCCATGTTGGCCGTGAATTCGTAAATGTTCCTGTTAGGCTGTTCACATCTAATAACTCCCAAAATCGTCTCCCCTTCACACACTAATGAAGTTGTTTCTTCCCTAGCATACCTTGTCTTCAAGTTTGATTCACCATCAAGATTCATTGTCTGAATATAAGCAATTCCACTAGGATCACTGGTTCCTAACAACCCATGTCACAGGGCATTGTCTCATTAGCAAGGATCTTCACAACCTCACCAACCCGAATTTTCTTCCATCTTTTTAACTGAAACTTCCCAGATTGACGTACTAGAGCCTCCTGGTTATTCTCATTCCTATATGATCTGTGTCTCCGCCAATCCTCACAACCATCTTTTATAGCTGTCACAGAAAGCACAAACAGAAGAGGAAACAGAGATACAGTTCTCCCAAATACAGCAAGAGGTGGAAGCTGATTCAGGGCAGCGATAGCTAAAATGTATAAATAAGCAACCCGATGAAACTGAATGAATAGGTTCTTCGGCAAGAAATTTATTATTGTATACTTGCTAGTTCTGATCTCATTTCCACAGAAATCAAACGTTCTGATCTCATTTCCACAGAAATCAAACTTATCATTAGTCTTCTTTGGGTCATTAACATGGATCAACCTAGGGTTACTTCCATGTAATAAGCTATCCTCCAGCTGCATGCTTTTCTGAAGAAGCCTCTGAGATTTGTTCAGATTATCCTGGACACGAGAAGAAGTCCTAGACAAAGACAAACCACGGGCCACGGGTGGATGCTGCTCCGGACGAAGCGACCCTAGACGAATCACAGGATATTTCAAAAGATGCTTTGTCATGCCAATGGTCCTCTGTTCCACCCCACGAATCAAGGCGTTTCCTATCTTTGGGGGGGCATTCTGATGAATATGGCTGGTGAGACTGAAGCTCAGCTGTAAAAACTTTTGTACTCGCATGAGCAGAATAATTATGTTGATTGTAGGTACGAGGTTCCGGTTGAGATGGTAACAGCAATGGTTTGTCGGAAGTCATAAATACTTCCACCAATTGAAAGGCATTGGAGAAATTGAAATTTAATATACAATAAGAAAATCAAATTCCAAAATCATTCACGATCGACTGTCCAAAGTGCACGCAGTAATTCACAATGGAAGGAATTCAGAATGAAGGTGCACGCAGTAACCTCTTCATTCTCAAAAAGAAAAAGGCAGACTGAGTTTTAAAGGGCACGTGAAGACCGAAATTTGATTTTGCTGTAGAAAGACCAAAACACACGATACTAAGAATTTTGAAGGGCGAATTCTCTCAAATACAGCTAGTGGATTTTCCAGATACCAAAACACCAACATCCAACCATCTCACCCCTTTTTTTATGTTACTGTTTCAACCACCAAAACGAAAGCGGCTGACAAATAAAACAAAAGGAAATACTTAGGATATACAAAACAGAGATATGCCAAAACTGAAACAACAACTATTAGACCCTAAAAATAATTACCAAGATTCCTGATAATGACAGAATGGAGAATGAAACCAAATGTCATGCAATCCAATATACGGACGTGCATGTAATTATGAGGAAAAGGGGCTAAACCTGTGAATCAAATGGGACGATACGATAGTGTGTCTTTTCTTCTCGTGATTGGCGCTTGAATGAGATTCACTGAAAACGAAATCACAGAGGGAAATGTCAGATCTGAGGAAGAGTGAGACTAAGTTAACATTGAAATGTGGAACAAGCTTTATATCAAGCAAGAAGAAGACAAAAAACCTGCGATTTCTTCTCCAATCTGCAAACGATAGAGACAAGTGGGGAGGAGCACCATAATGTTAAGCAATGGCTTTATTATTCTGCTTTCGTGACTCCTCGGTCTCTTCCTTCCTCTTGCCCCACCTCTCAAATCTCATCTTTATTTACTCTCTTCTCTTCATTTCTCTGCTTTCCAATTTTCGACTTTATTTCATTGCCAATTTTTGACTCTTCTTCATTACCAATTACTACTACTACCAATCCTGCTTATTCTTTCTTCTTTTTTTTTTTTTTTTTTTTTTTTTTAAAGAGAAACCTTGCATTTCTGTGTAAAGTAATGAGAACTTAAAGGTTGTTGAAATCACATCACAATCATTAAGTACGCATTTGAACAGGCTTTAATTGAGAAAAAAAAAATCCTAGTTGAAGTTGAAGTAAAAAAAAAAAAAAATCAAAGTTAAAAGGTAGAAATTGAACATGAAATAGTTAAAGTTTTAGGAGTCAAATATAAAAATTCTTAAATTTTGTTTATTTGTTTGAAAATTCAAATTTTATATTTCATGTTTGAAATTAAATAATATATCAAATTTAATAAATAAATATTTATTTAAAATAATCTCCAAATATTATTTTAAATCTTTGAGTCCGAACTTACTTATGGCAACTCCTAACCTTTTGTGCTTGATTTTTTGTAACACTTCTTCTCTTTTAAAAAAAAAATTGCTTTCGTTATTGAAAAACAGTTTAATTTTAATTTTTTAAAATTTATTCTTAATAATATATTTTTATAACCACATAATTAGGATTGTATTTGTATGTTTAAAAATTGTAATTTTACGATAAATTATTTTTTGAATTACGTGTTTAATTAAACACATTTCTATATTATAGAAGAGTTGGTTTCATCATGTTAGGGTTTTGTCTCTAAATTTCAATGTAAGGACATATTGAACTTTTTGCTATTTGCTTCTGTTAGAAAAAATACTACAATATTGATATCGGACAAGAATTAAAAGTAGTAGTGAAGTGTCATAAACACTGTACCGTGGCAAGTCACTGTCTTGAAATGATTTCGGCCCCACAGGGATGGATGCATATCGCTGTAGTCGGTCGCTTCCCAAGGTTCCACAATTACTTTCAAACACATGCACTTGTAGCTGAAAGCTTGGAGTTTGCAAAAAATGATTGCCCAAAAATTCAGAATAGGAATAATGGCTATTTGAGATAATGAGAGACTAGGTGAAAGAGAGTTTTTTGTTTCTCTTCTATATGTTTAGCTCACAAATGATGCTCCTTAAATAGGCATATCATTTACGTTTTTATCCATCAAAAGAACGTAAGAAGCCAAAATAAAGTTAACGTAATGAAACACTACTCTTGCTTTAATGACAAATTGTCGTAATAAAAAGTAACTTTAAGTCTTCTGAAAAGCTCATATTGTTTCATTATGAAGTTACGAATTAAGAAATCGTCATTTGAATGAATGTGAATCATTTATGAAGAAGTAACGCTTCCATTTCACATATACTTATGACTTAGGGATGTTTACACAGATTAATTACGAAGAGCTCAAATCACTTGGAACAATAATTTCGAAAACAGAAGCTCAAATCTATCTGTCCCTCTACGAGGGCAAACTTTAAACTCGCAACAATGGCGAGATGGTTCTCCTGCTTAAGAGCAACACAAAGACAGAAAGCATGATTGAAAAGATGTTGCAAAGTCAAGAGAAGACATAGGTTGTCATTCAGAGTATGCCCAATATGGTAAGTTCTCATACTGCCTCCATTCAAAAACTTGAAATGTAGATGAGAGACCTATCTAAGGAGCAAAAACTGCCTCAGGAAGGGCAATTTCCAAGCAACATCATTGATCCTAAAAGTAATAAAAGTGGGATTGCATCAAACTGCATTGCAATTACAATAAGAAGCAGCACATAGATCCACAAGGAGGTGGCAGAATCGAAACCTATTGAACCAAACAAAGTAATCCATGAGCAAATGATTGTTTAGATTGACAGACAAAATGAAAGTAGTTTAATGGAGAAAAATAAGTGGCAAAGACACCAATACCTCTACCATGACTTCCAAATTCTATCCTGCCATTCCCACAAAGATTTCTAAAGAAAGATAAAGAAGCTACAACTGAAAAATATGCTAAAGTGCTTAAACATGTTGTGCTGAAGATCCCATTTGTGAATATAATACAAGAGATGCCTAGAATAGAACAAAGTCTCAAAAGTATGCTTACTAAAATAAAGGCCAAGAAAGAACAGGTACAAAACAATCTATCAGTTAGTTCTGTTGCTTATGCAGGTAGCATAAGGAAAAAGGATGATCCAATGGCTTTCATCATCCCTTGCACCATTGGATGTCGAAAATTTTCTTATACTATGTGTGATAATGGGGTCAACATTAATCTAATTCCATTGGAGGTATACAAGAAGGTTGGTGTAACGACTCATTTCGTCGTTATTAAAAATTTTCATAATTAAAAAGATTCAATTTCAAATGTTATATCGAGTCAAGGTAAGGCAGGGGTAAGCCTTGGCACGCGTTTGAAAATTTTCAGAGCAAGGCAAAAAGGGGCTCAGGCTTACTACTTGAGGACCGCTATAGCGATCTCCTGAGCCACTATAGCAGTCCCCTGAGCCGCTATAGCGGTACTGCTATGGCGGGCCATGGGTTGCTATAGCGACACTTAGGTAGTGAGCCCAGGCAGGTGGTCTGTGAACACTTCATACTTCACCCCATAGAGGTAGTGTCTCCAAATCTTCAAAGCAAACACCGCGACTGCCAACTCTAAGTCATGTGTGGGGTAGTTTTTCTCATAAGGCTTCAGTTTCCTCGAAGCATAAGCAATCATATTTTGATCCTGCATCAAAATAACACCCAAACCCAACCATGGGGTATCCTAATATACAATGAAATCTTTACCCTCAATAGGCAAAGTGAGAATTGGGGATGAGGTTAACAAAGTTTTGAGCTTTTGGAAGCTCTCTTCACACTTGTCATACCATAAAATAGGACTTCCTTCAGAGTAAGGTGGGTCATATGCAAAGTAATGGCAGCAAACCCCTTGAAAAACCGATGATAATAATTGTCTAACCCCACAAATCTATGAATATCTGTCAAATTCGTCAGTCTAGCCTAATTCTTAACGTCTTCCACCTTCTGCGGGTCCACCATAACCCCCTTTTTGGAAACAATGTGCCCCAAAAAGGACACCAAAGACAACTAAAACTCACACTTGGAATATTTAGCATATAGTTGCTTTTCCTTAAGCAACCCCAATATTATGCGCAAATGAGCTTTATGTTCTTCTTTACTCTTGGAGTAAACCAATATGTCATCAATAAAAACAATAATAAATGAATCCAAAAATGATTTAAAACCCCATTCATCAAACTCATAAAAGTGGCTGGGGCATGGGTCAAGCCAAAATACATGACTAGAAACTCGTAATGCCCATAACGAGATCAAAAAATAGTCTTTGGGATGTCCTTTGCCCTAATTTTGAGCTGATGATAAACTGACCTCAAATCAATTTTGTAGAATACCGCGGCTCCCTGCAACTGGTCAAATAGGTCATCTATCCTAGGCAAGGAATATTTCTTATGAATGGTCACCTTATTCAATGGGTGGAAGTCTATGCACATCCTCATGCTATTATCCTTCTTTTTCACAAATAAAATAGGTACACCCCAAGGAGAAACACTTGGGCAAATAAATCCCTTCTCTAATAATTCCTGTAACCACGATTGCAACTCCCTCAATTCTGCTGGTGCTATACGATAAGGATAGATAGAGATGGTTTGAGTTTTGGGCTCTAAATCTATACAGAAATTGACCTCTCGATCTAGAGGCATACCCGAAAGGTCATCAGGAAACACTTCTAAGAATTCACAAACAGCTGGGACTAAAGCTATAGGAGGGACTATAGATTTATCTTCTCAAAGATGGGCTAAAAACTCCCTACACCCCTTCTTTACTAATTTCTGGGCATAAATAACTGATACAATCCTCACAGGAGTAGGCTTAAAAGTACCCTACCACTTTAACTTTTCCATCCTGAGCATCGCTACAGTGACAGTTTTAGCATAAACAACAAGAATGGCACAATAAGAAGATAACCAACTCATCCCCAAGATAATATCAAATCCCTCCATGTCTAGAATCACTAAGTCTACCAAGGTCTTAAACCCCATAAACATCACAGGACACGCACGATATACTTGATCAACACATATAGACACTTCAATTGGCCTGGACACATATATAGGGGTATCAAGATATTCACAGTCTGAGTCCCAACCCAAAGCTAATTTCACAGACACATAAGAGAAAGTAGAATCGGGATCAAATAATACAGAAGCCATACGATCACAGACAAGAATAGTACCTGTGTTCACAGCATTAGAAGCTTCTACTTCAGGAGGAGCCAGAATAGCATAAAGATGGGCCCTATCACCACCCTGACCACCACCTCTACTAGCATGAGCACTATTTCTATCGACCTATCCCCCACCTCGATTGGCTTGGTTGCCACCCCTTCCTGCAACCTAGCCACCATGCCCACCTTATGGACAAACCTACCATTTCCTCCACTACCACGACCTGCCAAAACTAGATAACTAGAAGCCGGTTGCTGAGTCAACTGACCCATAGATAAAAAATTTGGACAATACCTTCTGATGTGGCCCAAACCCCCACACTCATGGCACCTGATACCTAAAGCAGAACTTTGAACTGTACAGGATAAAGGTGTATAGCTGCCTATCCGTAAAGGATGATAACTAACTCAGATGATTCCCCTACGGACACAAGCATAGCTGAATTATAAGGCCGAGAAGAACCACGCCCCTTTAAGAAATTACTATTGAACAAGCATGAGGTCCGTGACTTCTTCTCTTCTGCTTTACTTCTCCCTGTTTCTTAAGTGCCTCAGCCTTCTTGGCAAACTCAACTATCTCTAGAAAGGACTTACCAGACGAAGCCATAAATAAGGTAACTATCTGAATCCCAGAATTGAAACCCTTCATAAAGTACCTAATCCGGTCTAACTCTGAGATCAATCAAGAGCTTGGTTTGAAAGGTGACAATAGCATGTATAAGAGCCAAAATTGTAGTGCATAACGACACAAGGCATGAAATTTGGCCTCATAGGCCACCATAAACATGTTACCCTACTTCAACCTTAAGAACTCATCCTTCTTCTGATCATGATAAGTACGGGGAATATATTTCTCAAGGAATATATTCTCAATTAAGTGGAGGTATAGCAACTTGCATTCTATAAATGACCTCCATCATTGCTTGGCTTCAGCCTGCTTCTGAAAAGAAATAAACTCCATACCATACCTTTCAACAATACCTATCTTATGTAGACGTTCATGACAGTCTATCAAAAACTCGAATGCATCCTCAGACTCTGTACCCTAGAATACTGGGAGTTTCATCTTCATAAACTTGCAAAATGGTCTATGCTCTTCATCAATCATCACTGGACCAAGTACCTATTGGGGATACACCCCTATTTCAGAGCCTTCGTCTATCCTTGGTGCTACAACAGCAGCATATTGTAAGGTTGGGGGCAGAAAGGGCGGAACAACTGTAGTGTGGCTGGTGCCAGCCAAGATACTCAGAAATCCCAACACTTGCTGAATTACTTCTGTAGACAAAGGCATTGGGGTTGCACCATTCAGTACTGGCACCACATTCTTTGGGATTGCTATCTCTTCTTCCTCAACTTCTACTTCTTCATTCTGAGCAAGGTCTAGGGCATCCTGTTGTGGGGGATGGGATGTTGATCTCTATCTTGCCTGGGCTCCACCCCTAACAGGTGTTTCCCTCCATCATCCCCTTCTAGATCTTCCCCTAACTCAAGGCCTGTCCTAAACTATGGCCCCAGAGGCCAGTGCGGATGTTGTTATTAGTGCTGCTGAGGGTGCGACTGCTGTGGCTACTACTGCTTTGGTGGAATGAGTATTCACCATCTGCAAATAAGAGTGAATGAGTTAGATATCAATTTGGATCACCAGATACCAATTGAAATCAAGTAATAGCACGAAAGGAAGAAAGAAAGGAATTTATTTCCTAAAGCCCTGTAGTCTCTCGAAGAAAAGTACAGATGTCTCCGTACTATTCCATAGGACTCTACAAGACCTGTTATTGTATGATGAGATCTACGAACCCCTGACTCTAATACCAACTTTGTCATGACCCAAACGGTCATGATTGGCACCCATCCTAACTTATGTCGGGAGAACCATGCTTAACCTAACCCTTACTCAACCAAGTATTACATTCACATTCATCTTATGCTAGCTTTCTCATTAACAAGTTCTCAAACTTTATTATTAATTAACTAAATACAATATTAAACTAATAATTCATTAAGTCAATAATAGAGTGTGGATTCCTCTATTTATTACATCCCTGGGACCTAAAGTCACCGTACAATAACAACTAAGAATGTCTAAATAGGTAACTACTAGATTATGCAAAATACAAAGACAATACAAAAAGTCTTAGTCCCGAAACAAGGGACATGAACATAATCAAAAGATTCAATGGTTGTCCGGTCATGGTGCTCACCTTTGAACCTGAGTCTGAAACTGCTGGCTAAAGTCTAGGTTTTATCTCAAATGCCGAAACACGCTCAACACTCAATAAAAAGAAGAGCACAGGTAGCATCAGTACATCAACAAGTACTGGTATGCATCATAGGTCGACTCAACCCAACACCATACAAATAAGTAAACCAAATAGATGCAAGGGAAATATAACAGAACTTATAATCAAGATAAATACACAATTAGGACACTTTACTTTAGAGGGAATACGAACTCCAACTCATGTATATTTACACTTAGTCAAATTCAGCAACAATTGTATTACGACATATGACTATAACCGAATATTCAATGCACATGAATGAATGTATGAATACAAGATGTGTACATCATCTCCTTCTCTTCTCAATCTCATCAACATCATCATGAACATCATGATTTTAATAATATCATCATCATCATTATCATCTCAACCACATCATCATCATCAACAATACCATGAGCATCATGATTTGTATATATCATCATTTCAATAACATCATTGTGTATGAATACGCAATGCAATCAATAATTACAAGTAGTGCACTAAAGCAATCACAACTACTTAATTCACATATAAGCATAGAGTCAAGCAAGTCTAATTACTATAATAAATCGTAACCTACCTTGATTCCTTGCTCAAACTCACCCCTCAGCCACAAGCTTATATTTTTTTTCCCTTTCAACTTGTTCTTGATCTATAACAATAAGATGGCATACCCATTTCAATCAATTCATCCCTTTTAACCACTAGGAATTAATAACTAATAACTTTTAATCATAAATTTTCCTTAATTCATCATCTTAGAATTTTCCTACCTTTAAACCTCATGAATCCTACTTCATTTAGCATGAACAACTAAGATTATACTCCCATTAGTGTTTTCTAATATTTTAGAGTTATTGTCTACTGATTTTATATTCATTCCCACAAGTTTGCATGAATTTTATGAATTAGGGCTAAACCCCAATTTCTACCATGGATAAGTTTCTAGTGATTTCTAAGAATTTTAAGGAGTAATTCAAATTTAGAATGTAAAGAAACCTTACCTCCAAAGATGAAACTCTCAAAATTTTAAAAAAATCGTCCCTTGTTAAGCCCTTACTAGTTTTTAGAAAAGTGGGAATGAAAATTTCTTTTTGGGTTTTGAAACTGAAAAGTTACTACATTTTACCGCTGCAGCAGTACCACTGCAACAATTCTATTTTCTTTTGCAGCAGTCCCAGGAAGAAACTCAGGACCTCTCTCCAGTTTTTTCCATTTCACAACACACTCCTCTAATTACAATTTGTGAATCAACCCTTCCACGGTAAACTCTATAACTGGAGTTCTATAACTCCATTTTACGTGCCAAATATTGCTACAGCTTTCGAAACTTGTTATCTATCTATAAATATAGTCAAACATCCCCACCAATGCTCACATCAACACTGGATTTTCCTAGAGTAGTACACCCTCAAAATTTATCGAATACTAGGCTTGCCCTGAATTCCTTAAAAATAACATAACTAAAATTTTGCGGGGTTTTCACTTCCTATTTTTAGTGTAACAACAATTTGAGTCATTTTATTTTGGCAATTTCGCAACACACTTTCAGATTTTGACATCCCGAACTAGCTCTTTTACGTCAAATGCTATATCTGGAGTTCTACTAACCGAAAATCAATTCTGTAAGTTTCTACAAACTCCTTAACCCTTTAGCTATCACATTATGGTCTCAAATCACATAGTCATTAACCTATTCATTACCGAATTTAACTAAACCAAAACACACTTGGAATTTGTCATGACTTGCCTAGCCTGAAATTTCTAATACTTTATTCGAAGAGAATTTTAACCTGGATTTTGGCACATTAAACTATACCGTAATGACTGAAAAGGTCGTTACAATAGATATCAATTTACCTATCATTTATTTTTGAATGATAAATCAAGGAAAATGAGGGGAAAATATCAAGGGAAGTACATGAATCCTCCAACAAGTGAGGGTACTTGATGCACATATCCGACTCTCTCTTAAGTTACCTCCTTAACAGGACAGTTCTTCCATTGGACTTTTACGGATATAATATATTTGGTCCTCAACTTTCAAATATCTCGATCAAGAATAGTCATTGGTTCCTCCCCGTAAGAAAAATTCTTGTCAAGTAATACCGAGTCCCACTTAATTATGTAATCATCATCCCCATGGTATTTCTTAAGAATAGAGACATGAAACACCAGATGAACTGCTGAAAGGCTTGGAGACAATGCAAGTCTGTAAGCCAATAAACCCACATCATCAAGAATTTCAAACGGACTGATATACATGGGGCTAAGCTTACCCCTCTTACCAAATCACATCAGTCCCTTCATGGGAGTCACCTTTAGCAATACATGCTCACTCGGTTTAAAGTACATGTCTCTTACCTTGCGATCAGAGTATTCCTTTTATCTGCTTTGAGCTGCCAACAACTTATCGTGAATGAACCCCACTTTCTCTTTGTTTAATCCCTTTTTAGATTTATTAAAGGAAAAAATAAATTTTTAAAAGAAAATGGCGCTGACTTCTTAAATCATTTCAAAACATAAAGAAAATTTCAAAATAACTCACGAAAAATTACAGAGTCGCTACTTAATTTTTATAGAAAAATTAAGAAAACTTAAAAGAATTTCAAAGGTTCAAAATAGAAATAAACCTTTAAAATTAGAGAAAATGGTAAGGGTTCAATTAACGCCCTAAAAAGGGTTTTAAGGTGCTAGGAGCATCCATTTAAGAACGATTGATCAAAGACAATTTGACTAACTTTAAAACGTGGCTAACTTTATAAAAGGTCAATTTTATGAAAATATAAAACTTGTTTCATGAGATTTTTGAAAATGACATTATTTCATTCAAATCCAAATAGTCCATTTTTAGCTAAGAGGAATTCACTTGAAAGGAAATTTTTTAACAAAATTCCATTTTAAACCCAATTTTAAGAAAAACAACGTTTTTTAAAGGGAAAGAGATGTTTTTAAAGGAAAATCCATTTTGATAGTCAATGTTAATACAAATCTTGAAGATAGTAAATTTTAAGAAAAAATACTAAACCAAAATAAATAAGGAACATTTAACCAATTATGGAAAAGTTTAGACTCCTTTTTTTTTTAGAAGAAACCAATTCAAGAAAACCTATTTCCTTTTATGTTTAGGAAAATTCTCTTTGGCCTAAATGAGACTAATTAACACATGAACGAAAACAATGTCATTTTAATGCAAAAGACTTGTTTTCAAGAAAATTAACATAAAATCCATTTTTACTTCATTTTTTAAACAAGATAAATTAGATAAGGAAATCCGAATAAGTAAAAAAAAAAATGAAGATAAAATAAAAATATCAACACCTTGGGAAATTTATCTAGATTAATTAATTAAAGTGTTAAAGTAAATACAAATAAATAAATTAGAAAGATAAATAAATAGAGAAAAGTTAAGATTGGGCCCTTTTGCCCCATTAAAGGTCTGTCCAGCTTTTGGACTTCACTTCTGTGGACTTTGGGTCCGTTTTATCCCTGTATATCCGATGTATATCATTATCCCTTTTCTCTAAACGTTTTTCTGTATATCGTAGTATATACACTCTATACCAATGTGGTAACCAACATATTTTGCTTGCATTTTTCATATACACTATATAACGAGTGTATAACTGTTGCTTCCAACCTGTATATCAACTTCCATTTCTTGTATATACACGTATATTAATCCCTTTTGAGACTTGATTGAGGCTTGACTCTAAGTGTATTGGGATTAGTCCACTCGATTATGCAAAGAGTCCAATATGGACTCATGGTAAATCATATGCGTAAGAGGAAAAGGAATCGACATTAGTATTCACTCACGTAATAGTATATATTAATTTAAATGGGATTTAGAAGAAAAAAGAACAAATTCAAGTGCTTAACAAAGAAATCTAACACATTATACTATATTAAGAGAAATCATCAGTGAAACTAATAATTCAAGAAAGGTGCAAATTTGTATTACTCAACCAATGTCCGAAAAGAAAGAGACAAAAAGACTTCTTTAAATGAGAGACTAAGAGTGCGACATATTGAAACTCAAGTCAAGAAAAGAAAAATCAAGAAAGAGGTGAAAGAAAGAATCATTATATATATATATATATCATCTTTTTTAGAGGAACATTATAATGTAAACAAACAAAATCAGGGTATTTAAAGATTTAAACCAAGGGAAGGCAATGACTTTTTCAGAAAAAAAAAATATACATGTAGCTGTAGTAAACAAGATACTCAATTTGCAGCCTTAATATGGATCTGTGGTAGCTAACTCATGCTAACCAATTTTATTATAATTAACTAGTGAAAATTAGCGAACTCTAATTCAATAAGATGCGAAAGTTCAAACCGTCAGATCTTACTTCTAATGAAAAATTTTAAACCACTCAAGATGACATACGATGGTGAAGACTACTAATTGATTTTTAAACTCCTATGCATTTTTACCAAATACGGGACTAAGACCTACTGCTATGTTCTGAAACAATTGAAAATATTGAGTAAAACGACTTGCTAATCACACAAGAAAAATGACTACCTTAAAGGTTCTAGAACATTGATGCAAAACAACATAGTTTATCGAACCAAATGACTTATTTTGATCATTTACTTTTGCCAATACCTGAGGTGAAATACTTAAATAGACCGTGGTATTTAATATTGATTTCTACACATGAACTTGTATAGTTTGAATCATTAAGAGAAAAGAGGCACACGGAAGCATGTTACTGCACATAACAAGCAAAATCGAAACATGTTCCCAGGGAATTTCACTATTTTGAATCAAAGATCAAACTTTTATAACTTCACTAGTACTGGAAATGACAAGAAAAGATTTCTAGAAGCAACTTTAAACCATAAAAGGTAGGGAACAAAAGAATAAGAGAAATAAAATATTTCCCATCAAACATTGAGCAAGGAATACATTCGTTTAGGAACATGAATGTACACGCTCGTCAACCAGCTCTTTTCTAATTTAGCCACAATCAACAATTATCTTAAAAACAAATCATAGTTAAGAATTGAAGAAAACAATCTATAATCTTACACATCTATGACCAATGTTTAAGGTGATTTAAATCATCACATGACAATACAACTAAACCCAATGATTCAGAATCACATTAAGAGCAATTAAATGAGAGGATTTTTACCTTTTCCTGGGTAGGAACTAGGACGATGAGTTGCCGGATGAGCTTCCACACACTTGAATACTCTCGGAACAAATTTTTCAAAGAATGCCGGAGAGAATTTGAGCAAAAAGAACTAAGAATATTTGAAGTTCTAAACTTAGAGGCTATAGAGATAACTTTTTGATTGATCGAAGCTATGAAAATTTTGTAGTTAGCAATGGAAAATTCTAACTTCAAAAATCTCTAAGAAAAATGTCAAGCAACACTATGTATTTATAGTTAAAAATAAAAGTTTGAATTTTAAAAAATACTCGTTTGAGAGGGAGATGAGAAGTTGATTGGAAAGGATGAAGAAAAAAACCAGTAAGAGGAAAATACATCCCCTAAAATCTGGATCTAAATTGATGGCTTCTGATTCGAATGAAATTTTAGAAATAAACAAAGAGTTCCTCTAATTCAAAGTCAACAATAGAAGCTCGGGGTCTGTGAGATTTTAGAGATGAAGAGGAAAAGATTTTTTGTAGCTTGAAAGAAGGGACACAGGGATAACCCAATTGCACGCTAAATTCGGCAGATTTATAGTAAAGGGATGGGTGATTATAGAGGTTTGATAAGGTTTAAGTTTCTGTTTTAGGTTTCTTGACTTTGGGGGAGATGTACCGTATTATTGATTTGAGGAAAGAGAAGAAAAGAATAAAAAGGGGTGATTTGGTTTGAGAGTGCGCGTTTGTTTTTGTGTTTGCTGGTGAAGGAAGATAGAATAGGAATACGGAGGGGTTTACGCCAGGTATCCAAAAACTTGGGCCTATGTTGAGTTATTAAGAGCTGAAATTTGTCAAATGGGTCCAAGTTTTGGCTGATTTGAGTTGTAGAAATCGCCAAAATTGGGTTAAGTCCACAACCAAAATCTATTAAGAATATAGCCAAATTGACTTTAAATTGTGATCAAATTGACTCAAATCAAATGAAATTCATAAAATGGGAGTAAGATAACTTATTCATTTTATTAGAAAACCAAGCTTCTTAATTCAACAGAGTAAATTAATTACTTCAAAAATAGACTAATTATGTTATTTAGACTATAGCTTACCCGATTTTGACAAAAAATGGAACGCGAACTCAATTAAACATTTGTTTTATATAAAAATGATTTTTAAAATAAATATTCAAATTATACATAACATGTATATTATGGTATATAGAAATATATTTTCTTTTATTGCAAAAATGACAAAGTTACCTTTATGTTATTTGTTTTTAGTAAAGATTATTAATTCAAATTGTTAAAATTGAAGAAGCTTGAATAATTAACTAAAATTATGGATGGCCAAAATTGGGTATCAACAACTGCCCCTCTTTTTGGAAAGGGTGGATGCAAGGAACACTGGGCAAAGGGAATTGACGATCCCAATTTTGTCTGACCCAAATTTATTTCTTTAAAGTGGTCTGTTCTCGCATGAATTTTGAGAAATTATGGCCAGATCCTGGTATATAATTTTCTACATATCGCAGGTTACATGAGAACTGAGGTCACTTTTAGTTCAAGACACTTGATTTTATGCAAGATTTTCAAATAATCCAAAAGCTATCCTAATTTTGAATTATGAAGAGCTCGAAAAGCTAGGGAACACGAGGATTGGGGGGTTTGGAATGCAATCGAGTTTTCAACATAGAGCCCACCTACATATTTCGAGACTCAGGGAATTAGACTGCTTTTAGTTTGACTCAATCGGTAGAAAAAATGGTCTTGTATGCTAAGACGACCTTTGATGTTTTGAGGTGAGTGACAAATAAATTGAGGATGAAAAAGAGTCTTGAAATATCTTAGACATGAATGTGGTGCACTCACACTCATAACTAAGAGCTACACGAACATAATTTCCAAGGCTCTAAGTGTATTATCATCTGGATTTGAAAAAGAAGGGAAGTTGCTTCCAGTGTGAGTTCAGAAACTACTCTGGAGGCGAAACTGTTACTGAAAAATAAAGAAAACCCATATACCTTCTGATAGGGGTTGTAACACCCCATACATTACCGACCCTGACTTGATTGCTTGGTGACCTAGGGTTGTAGATATAAACCTTAGCTTCGGGAGTGCTAAGTACGTATTTTGCATTGGTTTTGGATGAGACAATTGATATTATACTAGTCAATATGTTTAGACTCTTGTATGAGGAGTTGGAAACTTTTTGGAACATTTTAGGAGCGATAAATGAAGCTTGAATGACTCCTAAATAAAGGTTCTTAAAGAGAAGAGGCAAGCTAAAGATTAGAACTTGAAGTATCTAACCAAATCCGCAACGAAAAGTCGAAGAAAGAATTTTTTAAATTTTTTTTGAGCCAGGCGCGCCCAGGGGCTTGCCAGGCCTCTCTGGGCTGAAATTTTCAGCCCAAAGGCAGCAAGGGAGTGCGCCAGGCAGCTTGCCAGGCCGCCCCTGCACACCCTTCAAATGTTGAAAATTTTTCTAAGTCCATGGGGCGCCCAGGGGCGTGACGGGGTACTTTTTGCCAAATTTTTCCGCCAGCCACGAGCCTATAAATGTGAATCTTGGGTTATTATATAATTTTTCCATCTTGGTAAGACTACGCTCGGAAGAAGTTAGCATCCAAATTACGATTTTACCCTTTTATGTTCAATTAAGCCATAAGTGGCTAGAATTTCTTATTTGGAGATTAAGGCCACGTATATGAGTCTCGTGAGTTGAATATTGTCGTGAAACTTATGAAATTATTTAAATATGAGATATATGATGGATTATACATTAAATTTGGTGGGTTAAGTTGACATGTGTTATTGGGCTCAATTTAAAGCCTAAATTGGAATCAAAGACATGACCCAATGGGTCAAATGACCCATTCTCCCTTTGGCTAATCAATTATAACCATTAAATGGAGGCTATATAAGGCCAAAATCAGTTTTTTTATTCACAAAACCTCACATGACATTTCTAGAATTTTCTCTCTATTTCCAAACCCTAAGACAATCAACTCTTTAGACAAGATCATCATCTTTCAAGCTTGGGTAAGTGATTATTTTTATAATTTAACATATTATGTACATGAGAGATTATGTATATCATGGTGGTTATGTTGGCAAGGTGTTGAATAGTGCACTTTGGCTTCTTGCTAAAAGATGTGCATTCTTGTGAATTAAACTTGAAAAAGGACTTGATGTTTTGATGAAAATGAATGGTGTGGATGATATCTCAACATGTATGGTGTGGTTATGTCCATAACTTGTTATTTTTATATATGAGTAAATTGTGGAATTTTGGTTATAAAATGTATTGGAGTGACTTGATGGGTTCATTGTGATGTGGTGTTAATGAGAACATGTAAAGGAGGAACTTGGTGTGAAAAGCTATTGGTTTATGATGTATTGGTCTATGTATGGAATATTGTGGTATTATTAGAATGATAATTCCATGAATGGTATTGTAAAGGGTGAAATAATATTATAAGGCAATCATGTAGCTCATGGTCATCTTGTACACTTGGAATGTAGCTTGTGGTTAATGTTGGCTCCGTTATGTACTTGTGTTGTAGAGTGAAACGTAAGGAAGGAGCCAGACTATTGTATTCACGTATAAGAATGTGTATTCATATTGAGAATACAAGGTATGTAAGGTTACTCTTTCCATATCCTTCTGTAGCACATAGTAACACATCGTCATTATACTTGTTCCATTCCGAAATGTTCAATGGTATTCCATTTCCGGTTATTAATCATTGTTACTCACATGTTCCTTATTCATTGATCAATTGTGATTCACATGACTCATGTTCATTGGTTAATGTTCCAATAATGTTCCAAAGTTCCAATAACATTGTAACCACTGATGTACCAATCTCATAACAAAAGAATTAAAGTAATGAACACTTGTTGAGTACGGGTGGCAACTCAAAGGGGCGTAAGCCTAGATAGGGGCAATCCCGAATAGATATTGAGTACGGGTGGCATCTCGAAGGGGCAAAATCCTTGCTAGAGGCGATCCCGAAAGTTCATTGGATACGGGTGGCAACTCAAATGGGCAAAAGCCTAGCTAGAGGCGATCCCGATTATTAGGTTATTCCCACTGATCAGTTGGGCCTGGGCACTATATGATAGATGAGCACATGATTGATATTGAGTATGAAGTAAAGTAAAGAAAGCAATATACATGATCCCACACGTATACATTATGGTAGTTTATCTTTATGACGCATTCACTTGTACTTGATTCCATTAAAGTCCTTAAATATTCATACAGTTTCTTATAGCCTTACATACTCAGTACATTATTCGTACTGACCCCCTTGGGGGGGCTTACCTTACTTGCCGCAGGTACAGGTGCTAGTAGACCTCCACAGTAGGTTGCAGATCATTCGCGGATCGTTGGTCAGCTCCAGTTGCTTTAGGGCTTTTCAAGTCATTATGCACATTTGTTTGTTTTGTACATGAGTATAGAGCGGGGTGTTGTCCCGACTCTAGGTTTGTTTTTGTTATGTATCTGTAGAGGCTTTGTAGACTTATGTGGGAGAATAATTGTAAGAGTGGCATGTCCATCCTGACTTGATGGCCTTAAAAACCAAGTTTCATATATATATATATATAGCATATGTTTCCATGAATTCCGCATAGTTGCATGATATATAATGATGTTCACATAGAGACATACGTATGAGTGTACATGAGCAAAGATTGGTTCTCTTGGGCCTCATCGGCTTCGGGTGCCAGTCCGCCTCGTTGGAACTCGGGGCGTGACAGGGGTGTGGTTTTATTGAAGTAGAAGTTGATCCTCAACTTGCGTCCAAAGAGTTTGATATTTATCTTCGGACTATGTCCCAGTTCACTGCTAAGAAAAAGTTTCACGTTGTGTTGTGTCCTTTTTGGAGTTGTCCGCACCTCAACTCCGTGCTATGCTACATTCATTTTATTGCAGTTTGTATTATACTTTAAGTATGATATTTTTTTGACAATTTGCCAATTGACTTCTTCTTCTTAGATGATCTTTTCTTAATAAACCTATGTTTTAGGTTTGAGAATTTTATACTCTCGGATGCTCTCGACAAAATCTGAAACAAGAATGTTAGTATAAAACGTGATTCACGAAGGGTAGATAGTTATTGCACCATACCTTTACGTGGGTTGATTCCTGACCCTCTTTTGAAGGATAAAAATTTCCACAATAGTATAGATGTAACAACCCTTTTGGTTGTCAGATAGGATGACCCTCTCGTCCACCCATGATATTTTAAGTAGAATGGTTCCTGTAACCGTCTATTATGATCTCTTCTATTTGACATGATGGACCTCTCGGTTTCCAATAATAAATTTATGTATTTGATATGATAGCCCTTTTAACTACCGATAATAATTTTTATATGACCTCAGGTCAGTCTTGCGCACCACTTGTATCGGTATGACTTATAGATATCCTTCAAATTGTTAGTTTTTACGTGATCTTGCACATCATCCGATGTTGCATATGAGGCGGCTTACAAATATCCCTCGAGTTGCCAACTTTTGGGTAATCCCGCACACATCCGACCTTGGATAAGATATGGCTTACTGATATCCCTCATATTGCTAACTGTTGGGTATTCCTGCACACCATCTGACCTTAGATATGATGCAACCTACAAATGTCCCTTAAATTGTCGATTTTCGGATAATCCTGTATATAATCAATCTTGGATATGATGTGGCTTATAGAGAACCCTCGAATTATCACTTTTATGTAGTCTCACACATTATCCGATAAGAATATTATTGTGGCTTATGGATATCCTTCAAACTGTCAACTTTTGGGGTAACCTTGCACATTATTCGATTAGGATATTGTTGCGATTTATGGATGACCCTTGAACTATCAAGTTTTAGTAATCTCGCACACTATCCTGTATCAAACGTTGTGGCTTATAGATGACCTTAGGAATATCAACTTTTGGAAAATCTAGTACATCACCCATCTTCAGATAGCGACTTATAGACATCCTTTGGACCATATGCTTCTTGAGCTCTGGTAGTTGATGTTCTTTGATGCTAATACATACTATTCAGTGTCAGACTTTGTCATCTTCACGTGATTATCAGAGATAAATGCCTGCAGTATTCTTTGACACTAGACTCCACCATCTATACATGATAAATGGATAATAATGCTGAAATATCCTCTACACTAGACTCCACCATCTATGCGTTATTAATGGATATAGAAAATGCTGAAATATCCTCGACGCCAGGCTCCACTGTCTTGACATGATTAATAGATATAAAAGATGTTGAAATATCCTCGACGCCAGACTCTACCATCTTTGCATGATTAATGTACATAAAAGCTCTTGGGGATGGTAGATTTAGATATGATGTCCCTCTTGGTATAGCCTTCTAAGGAAGACCCTCTCGGTATGGACCTCTCGACAATGATTGATATGAGATGGCCTTCTCACATGAGTGAATATGCAATGGCCCTCTAGGCATGACCCTCTCAACATGAGTGAATATGTAATGGCCCTCTTGGCATGACCCTCTTGGCGTAAGTGAATATACAATGGACCTTTCGATAGTTCAAAGAAAACATCACCTGAATTAATTTACTGGTGGGCTAGCTTTCTCTATGTACCTGCGCTCAAGCTAAATAGTTAGCAACCACAGTGTCATATTTTTTAACATCGTATGATTTACTGGGGATCTGAGGAGAATGTTATTGCTATCTCCTTATCGAGTGATCCCTTTAATCACTCCATTATTGTGCCAAATCCTTCGTGTGATCTAAACTCAAGGTAAATAATTAGTAGACACAAGGTTGCTTTTGTTAGCGACTACAGTCAAAAGGAAAGTGATATTCGACTATAAAGTGTATATTTCAAGTACTTTATTGCCTCATATCTTAAGTTTTATCTTGTATTTCTTTATTTTTGGGGTTACTTTGAGTTTATTACATATCTTATTTGTGTAGGAAGTGTTGGATGGAAATGAGCAAAAATAAGGATGTATTGGTATGAGATTTAAGCAAAAAGTGAAGTAGCAGAAATAGGAGGACACCAACTTGCTCGCTCTGCGTGCTCGCAAGCCTATTAGTGAAGTTGGTAGAAATCCAAAACAATGAAGTTTGGGCCAAAAGCGTCCTCCATAGTGAGCAACAACTGCATATTAATGAAGGGTGATCACAAACCTGCTCGCATTGCAAGATCACAGGCCTGCGTTTCTGCTTATCAGCTCCGGACTTAAATTATTTGGGAGATATCCTAGTATGCTTAAATTATTTGGGAGATATCCTAAACATACTAGGTTATATATAAACCCTAGGAGAGGAATTTTGGAGGTACGCTTACTTTGGGGGAAGGAAGAATGGAAGAAGCAAAGCAATCGGAATTCAACCCCGAGTTTTAATTTCTTCTCTTTTTTTCTACTTGTTCGTCATGGAATTCTATGCTATTCTTTCACACCACACTATGAGTTACTAGATTATTTCTCTAGGATTTTGATTTATCCAATTGTTCAATAAACTCATTTTGTGTTTGATTAAAATTAAGTCGTTCTTATTCTCTATTTGTTCAACTACATATTTATTGTTGTTAATTGAAGGGGCCTCGATTAACGAATGTCGCCATATCTTGCACTACTTGAGAAAGATTGTGAGATTAGGTTTTTGTTGAACAACATCACTTTGAAGCTGTTAAGAGATTAATAGTGTAGATTTAAAAGTAGATTTAGAAATAACGAAGTTTTGACGTGATTTTGTGAATAGAGTAAATCATTAGCTAGAGTTAATTCGAGAGAATAACGCTAGAAAATTACTACACTTAATAGAAAGATACTTGTGGTAAGAAAATATTCATGATTGATAGAGAATAATTCAGTGAGATTATAGTTGACACGTAAATATTTTATTCTGACAATTGGCGAAATCATTATCCTAGGTCTCGTTGTATTGAAAGAAAGTCCTTTCAGTTGCTTGATAAGTTTACTACCCTTTATTTTATTCTTTGTAAAAAAAAATCCAAAATTTTATACTTCAAAAAGTTGATTTAATTGATATTCTTCGTTATATGAAGGTTAACTGAAATAGTTCTCTGTGGGATCGACTCCGGACTTAAAAACCGTATTATATTATATTTAGAACGATCACTTATTCTTTTTAGGATGAGTTTTGGGCGTGATCATAATTGGCATCGTTGTCGGGGAACTATTATTTAATTATAACTTAGAAATATCGCTGAGACTTTTAGTTGTTACCAATTTTTCTTCTTTTATTTTTACTAACCAAGTTCTCACCTTGTGAATCATGAGTGCTATAGGTGCATGCCTAGAAACTCCTCATGGTCTAGGAAACTTTTCAAAGTTATACCGGACCCAAAAAGAGCATTCAGAGCTTTGAATCGAGCAATCAAAAAGCATAAACAAAAGACCTGAGAACTTGACACAGAGATTGCTGGAATTGCACCAGGGAATGGAAATAATCAAGATAATATGGAAAACATTATAAATCCCCAAGGGACTGTAGCAGCAATCATGCCAGAAACTGGACTCTATGACTATACGCAGCCCACTACTGACAATCTAGCATCAGCTATCTTGGTACCACAGATTCAAGTGAAAAGCTTTCAGATTATGAACAACATGATGCATTTGCAATAAAACAAGGGTTTGTTCTCAGGAAAAGAATATGAAGATCCTTAACAGCACTTGAGGAATTTTCTATCAATCTGTGCATCTCAAAGGTAGCCGAATGTGTCACCCGAAGCACTGAAGCTTCCATTATTCCCTTATCAGTGACATGGGAAGCACAATTCTGGATGAATTTACTACCAAGTAACTCTAATACTACATGGGATGAATTGGTGAAATGTTTCCTAAACAAGTTTTTCCCACCAAATAGGACAGTTAAGTAGGTTGATGAGATAGTGTAATTCAAGCAGAAGCTGATGGAATCAGTACATAAGACATGAGAAAGGTTTAAGGGAATGTTGGTAAAGTGTCCACATCACAACGTGTAACACCCCGTACGTTTCTACGCTTAGCTGACAATCGTAACATTTAGGGAAAAATGACAACATGAGAGAATTGATGAATTTTGTATTGAATTGTGGGCATTTAATAGGTCTCATAATATTGGGCCCAAAAAAATAAAGCCCAAAAGAACTAGAAGACATGGCCCAATAAGGGATTTTTGACCCATTCTTCCAAAATTTGGTCCATTTGACCAAACAACATTGCATTAAATGCTAAAGAAAAGATAAGGGAGACATGGGGGACTATATAAAGAGGAAAAATCAGATTTTTTTAGTCATTCTAATGTTCCATGCCTTTCTAAACATTTCTTGAAACTATTTCTCTTCTTTTCAAACCCTAAGCACTCAAAGGCAATTTTGGAGCAAGAGCCTCACTTTTCAAGCTTGGGTAAGTATTTATTCTTGTGATTTAGCATATTATATGCATGAAGTATTGTGTAGATCATGATGGTTGTGTTGGAAAGGTTGAATAGGACACTTTTTCCCTTTGGTAAAAGATGTGCCATTTTGTGAATTAAACTTGAAAGGTGACTTGTGGTTTTGATGAAAGAGCATGGTATGGATGAAATATCAACGTGTATGGTGTGATTTTGTTATTAAACTTGTTATTTTCCATAAGTGTAAATTATGGGATTTTGGCCGATATGTGCTATGAGGTGTATTAAGGTGACTTAATGGATTCTTTGTGATATGGTGTGAGTGAGAAAGTGTAAAGAAGAAGCTTTGTTGCGAAATTCTATTGGTTATGATGTTTGGTCAATGTATGGCATGTTGTAGTATTTTTGGAATGTTCATGCCGAAATTTCATTATAAAGGGGGAAATGGCGTTATAGGCAATTATGTACCTTTTGTCGTCTTTTGCACTTGTAAGGTGTTAGATGTTGACGTAAACTCCGTTATGTGCTTGTGTTGTAGAGTAAGGGGCTAGATCATTATATTCAATAGGATTATGGATTCTTATTGAGAAGCCAAGGTATGAAAGGTTATTTTTGTCCGTATCTTCCTGCAGCACATATTGCTCCCTTTGCCATTGTACTTGTACCTATGTCGAAATGTTCCAAAGTATCTCATGTCAGTTGGTTACCTATATATATATTTATTCATGTGTCTCTTGTACATTGAACATTGTCCCAAAATTCCAATAATGCGATAACCAACAATGTTTCAATTTCATAACTAAAGATTAAAGTAATGTTGTAAAGAGAAGTTATGTGTTCTTGGGTGGTATCCCAGGGGTGGAAGGAACACCTAGCATGGGTCGATCCCAATATTACGGGTGGTATCCCAGGGGTGAAAGTAAAGCCTAGCATGGGTCGATCCCGATATATATATTGATGAGGACCGTATCCCAGGGGTTAAAATGCCTAGCATGGGTCATCCTCTTTTACCACTGATTAGTTGGTCCCGGGCATGATATGATTATTGTTGATATTGAGATGATACAGGAAATAAAGAATGTAATGTACATGATTCCACACGTATGGAATGTTGGTTTATATATATTGTCTATTCTCTTATCTTTGAGTTACTTTGATGTTCTCACTTATTGGTACAGTTTCTTATAGCCTTACATACTCAGTACATTCTTCGTATTGACCCCCCCGGGGGAATTTACCTTACTTGTTGCAGGCACAGGTACTAGTAGGCCTCCACTGTAGGTTGCGAATCATTTGCGGACATTTGGTGAGCTCCAGTTGGTTCGGGGCTTTTCGAGTCTTATATGTACATTTGTTTTGGTCTTATGTATAGAGCGGGGTGTGTCCCGACTCTAGGTTGGTTTTGGTTGTGCATCTGTAGAGGCTTTGTAGATGTTGTGGGATAGATGAAGGGAAGGTGATGAACGTATGTTTTGTCTTGATGGCCCTGACGGCCAAGTTTCTTATTTCTTATATATTTTTCATAATTTTCGCTATTGGCTTCTTATTTCTAATTGTGGTGGTGATGACTATTGCGTGGTATGTGTATGGGTGTTTATGGATGTAAATTAGTTCTCTCGGGCCTTATCGGCTTCGAGTGCTATGTCCGTCCCGTTGGAACTCGGGGCATGACAAAAGTGGTATCAGAGCGGGTCGTCCTAAGGGTGTCTACAAAGCCGTGTCTGAGTAGAGTCTTGCTTATCGATGTGTTGTGCACCATATTTATAAGTAGGAGGATTAGGAGTTGTTTCTTTTTCTTCTTTTCTAGATCGTGCAATAGAGCTACTGTTGTAAGTGGAATCGTACCTAACCATTTGTTTTCTTATGTTATAGAAAATGCCGATTGCACGAAAAGGGAAAGGTAAAAGTAAAAGAATAGACAGGCTGGTTGGAGAGGGAACTAGTAGACCACCACCGAAACAGGTTAATCAAGGCGGTGTTGAACAGGAGTTTGCATCGCGGGCTTCTTCTACTTTACCCGCAGAGCCGCCTATGAATGCTACTAATCAGGATTTGAGAAATGCAGTGCATATGTTGACGCAGATAGTTGCTGCACAAACGCAGGGACGGGCTAATCCAATGACAAATGAGGATGATGCAACTAGAATAGAGAGCCGCAGAACACAGGATTTTCTAAAATTAGACCCTCCTACATTCACTGGGTCAGACCCACAGGAATATCCACAGGACTTCGTGGGCCAAATCCAAAGGGCCCTAGATGTTATGCACGTGACTGGTGTAGAAACGGTAGAACTTGCGGCCTACAGGTTGAAAGGTGAAGCGATATTGTGGTATGAGGACTGGAAACGGTTGAGGGGCATTGGTGCAAATCCACCCAGTTGGGACGAATTTAAAACAGTATTCCTTGACCACTATCTTCCCTATGAGATCAGAGAGGCACGTGCAGATCAGTTTCTAAACCTTCAACAAGGGAATATGAGTGTTCGAGAATACAGTCTTCAGTTTAATTCTTTGGCTCGATATGCTCCGAATGTAGTGGCTACAAAGACGGACAGAATCCATCGATATATGGACAGATTGGAGCCGTATTTGGTAAGGGACTGTACCATTGCTGCTTTGAACAGGGACATGGATATTGCCAGGATCCAGGCCTTTGCACAAAAGATGGAGGATCAGAGGCAACGGAGGAGGACACAGGAATCTGAAAGAGGGCCATCAAAGCGGGCTAGACCTATAGGGCAGTCTATGGTGTCCCAAGGAGAGTTTAGGCCCCGGATGTTTCCTAGACCGCCTAGACCATTATTTTCTCATTCCATAGCAGGCGTTTCCTCCCAATTTCAAGGGTCTAGGGGCGGTTATGTTGGGCAAAGCAGTGGGGTTCAAGGCTCGCAGACAGCAGGGTTTTCTCGCCCACCGTGTCAGCACTGCGGAAGACAACATCTGGGTGAATGTCGGATGGTGTCTCCAGTTTGCTATTGGTGTGTTATGACAGGGCACCTAATTAGAGAATGCCCGCGGAGGAGCACGGGAGGTGTAGCTCGACCTGCGGGATCGGCCGTTGCATCATCATCATCGGTTCCTTCCCTAGGTAGAGGTGTACAGCCTGTTGGTCGAGGTAGAGGTACCAGAGGAGCAGCTAGTTCCAGTGGAGCTCAGAATCGCACTTATGCTCTAGTGGACTGACAGAATTCGGAGGCATCCCCTGACGTGGTCACAGGTATATTGTCCATATTTTCACATGGTGTATATGCATTGATAGATCCGGGCTCTACTTTATCCTATGTTACTCCGTTGATTGCTGCAAAATTTGAAAGAACACCGGAATTCTTAGATAAGTCTATTGAAGTGTCTACACCGGTTGGTGAATCTATTGTTGCAAAAAGAGTATATCGTAATTGTGTGGTAACTGTGTGTGGTCATGATACATTAGCTGATCTTATTGAACTTGACATGGTGGATTTTGATGTAATAATGGGGATGAATTGGTTGGCTTCTTGTTATGCCACGGTGGATTGCCGAGCTAAGGAGGTACATTTTCATTTTCCACGAAAGAATATTCTCGAGTGGAAGGGTAATGTGGGGGCACCGAGAGGCAAATTTATTTCCTACCTTAAGGCTAGGAAAATGATAGCTAAGGGGTATATATGCCATTTGATAAGAGTGCAAGATATCGATGTAGAACCACCCACTCCTCAGTTGGTACCAGTGGTCAATGAATTTCTCGACATATTTCCTGATGATCTTCCAGGTTTACCTCCAGAACGGGAAGTGGAGTTTGGCATTGATGTGATTCCAGGCACTCAGCCGATCTCTATTCCTCCGTATAGAATGGCTCCAGCAGAATTGCGTGAATTGAAGGAGCAATTGAAAGACTTGATGGACAAGGGCTTTATCAGGCCTAGTATGTCCCCGTGGGGCGCACCAGTATTGTTTTTACGGAAGAAAGATGGCACCTTGAGAATGTGTATCGATTATCGGCAATTGAATAAGGTAACGATCAAGAACAAATATCCCCTCCCCAGAATTGATGATTTGTTTGATCAGTTACAGGGTGCCAAATGGTTTTCCAAGATTGACTTGAGGTCGGGTTACCATCAAGTCAGGGTTAGAGAAAATGATGTACCCAAGACAGCTTTTCGAACACGGTATGGCCACTATGAATTTTTAGTTATGTCATTTGGACTAACAAATGCACTGGCTGTTTTCATGGATTTGATAAATAGGGTGTTTAAGCCATTTCTAGACGTATTCGTGACGGTATTTATAAATGATATCCTGGTTTATTCGATATCACAGGAGGACCATGCTAATCACTTACGACAGGTGTTACAAATTCTCCGGGATCGTAAGTTATATGCAAAGTTTTCTAAGTGTGAATTTTGGTTAAAATCCGTAGCATTCTTGGGTCACATTGTGTCGGATGAAGGAATTCGGGTTGATACGCAAAAGATTGAAGCAGTGAAAAATTGGCCAAGACCTACGACGCCTATAGAGATTCGTAGTTTTCTTGGTTTGGCAGGTTATTACAGGAGATTTGTGGAAGAGTTTTCTTCTATTGCTGCACCATTGACGAAGTTAACACACAAGGCAATCAAGTTTCAGTGGAACGACGCATGTGAGAAAAGTTTCCAAGAGCTGAAAGAGAAATTTACTTCCACGCCAGTATTAGTACTTCCCGAAGGCATAGAAGGTTATGCAGTGTATTGTGATGCTTTCGGGGTTGGCCTCGGATATGTATTAATGCAGCATGGTAAGGTCATAGCCTATGCCTCACGACAGTTGCGGCCACATGAGAAAAACTATCCCACACATGATCTTGAATTGGCAGCGGTAGTTTTTGCTTTAAAGATATGGCGTCATTATTTATATGGGGTTCATGTTGACATCTATACGGATCACAAAAGCTTGCAATATCTTTTTAAGCAGAAGGAACTCAATTTGAGGCAACGAAGGTGGTTAGAGCTTTTAAAAGACTATGACATTGATATTCTTTATCACCCAGGCAAAGCAAATGTAGTAGCTGATGCATTGAGCCGTAAGGCAGTAGAAAGCACTAGTGGTCAGTTGAATGAAAAGCATGAGATAATCAAAGACTTGAATCAATTAGCCATCTTGGGAGTTCGCCTTATTGAATCCTCAGATGATAGAGTTATTGTGCAGAATGCAGCAGAATCCTCCTTGACAGCTGAAGTGAAAGAGAAGCAATTTGCGGATTCTATTTTATTGCAGCTAAAGGAAAATGTACAGCAGAATTTGACCAAGGCATTTGATATTACACCGGAGGGAGTACTTCAATACCAAGTTCGATTATGTGTACCGGACGTAGATGAGCTAAGGAAGCGGATTATGACAGAGGCACATCACTCACGGTATTCTATTCATCCGGGAGCTACAAAGATGTATCATGATTTGAAAGACATATATTGGTGGGGAAATATGAAAAAGAACATTGCGGAATTTGTAGCTCAATGTCCAAATTGTCAATAGGTGAAAGTGGAACATCAGAAATCGGGAGGTTACATGCAATGTATCAATCTTCCAGTTTGGAAATGGGATATGATTAATATAGATTTCATTACGGGTTTGCCTTGTACATTGCGGAAGTTTGATTCTATATGGGTCATAGTGGACAGGCTTACCAAGTCAGCGCATTTTCTACCAGTCAAGACGACCTATACAACTGAGGATTATGCGAAGTTGTATGTGAAAGAGATAGAACGATTGCATGGCATTCCACTTTCTATTATATCAGACAGAGAAGCACAGTTTACCGCTCATTTTTGGAAATCCTTCCAAAGGAGCTTGGGCACACAGGTTAATTTGAGTACGACTTTTCATCCCCAGACAGATGGACAAGCGGAGCGTACTATCCAAACACTTGAAGATATGCTACGGGCTTGCACATTGGATTTTAAAGGTAGTTGGGATGAACATCTACCTCTTATTGAATTTGCGTACAACAATAGCTATCATTCAAGTATCGGAATGGCACCTTATGAAGCTTTATATGGGAGAAAATGTCGGTCACCAATTGGATGGTTTGAAGTGGGTGAACCTGCTTTACTTAGGCCAGATCTTGTTTATCAAGCTATGGAGAAAGTTAGAGTGACCCAACAGCGGCTCCAAATGGCCCAAAGTCGCCAAAAGTCATATGCTGATGTTAGACGAAGAGGACTTGAATTCACCATAGGTGATTGGGTATTTCTAAAGGTGTCGCCGATGAAAGGGGTAATGCGGTTTGGAAAGAAAGGGAAATTGAGTCCACGTTACATAGGCCCATATGAGATTATTAGAAGATTTGGGCAAGTTGCTTATGAATTAGCACTACCCCAAGAGCTTTCCTCCGTCCATCCTGTATTCCATGTTTCGAAAATGCATAGGGGATCCATCCCGTATTGTTCCCATTAACGATGTCCAAGTTACCAAGGATCTTACTTATGAAGAGGTACCCATTGCTATCCTAGATCGACAAGTAAAGATATTGAGGAATAAAGACATAGCTTCCGTGAAAGTCCTATGGAGAAATCAACAAGTAAAGGAGATCACGTGGGAAGCTGAAGGAATGATGAAATCCAAGTACCCTCATTTGTTTCAAAGAGAAGAATGACAAGTAAGTATTTATAAGCTTTGTGTATATCCATATGATGAGATGCAAAGTATTCCTAAACTTGTAACTATTACTTTGAAATGATCACACTAACATTCGAGGACGAATGTTTCTAAGGGGGGAAGAATGTAACACCCCGTACGTTTCTACGCTTAGCTGACAATCGTAACATTTAGGGAAAAATGACAACATGAGAGAATTGATGAATTTTGTATTGAATTGTGGGCATTTAATAGGTCTCATAATATTGGGCCCAAAAAAATAAAGCCCAAAAGAACTAGAAGACATGGCCCAATAAGGAATTTTTGACCCATTCTTCCAAAATTTGGTCCATTTGACCAAACAACATTGCATTAAATGCTAAAGAAAAGATAAGGGAGACATGGGGGACTATATAAAGAGGAAAAATCAGATTTTTTTAGTCATTCTAATGTTCCATGCCTTTCTAAACATTTCTTGAAACTATTTCTCTTCTTTTCAAACCCTAAGCACTCAAAGGCAATTTTGGAGCAAGAGCCTCACTTTTCAAGCTTGGGTAAGTATTTATTCTTGTGATTTAGCATATTATATGCATGAAGTATTGTGTAGATCATGATGGTTGTGTTGGAAAGGTTGAATAGGACACTTTTTCCCTTTGGTAAAAGATGTGCCATTTTGTGAATTAAACTTGAAAGGTGACTTGTGGTTTTGATGAAAGAGCATGGTATGGATGAAATATCAACGTGTATGGTGTGATTTTGTTATTAAACTTGTTATTTTCCATAAGTGTAAATTATGGGATTTTGGCCGATATGTGCTATGAGGTGTATTAAGGTGACTTAATGGATTCTTTGTGATATGGTGTGAGTGAGAAAGTGTAAAGAAGAAGCTTTGTTGCGAAATTCTATTGGTTATGATGTTTGGTCAATGTATGGCATGTTGTAGTATTTTTGGAATGTTCATGCCGAAATTTCATTATAAAGGGGGAAATGGCGTTATAGGCAATTATGTACCTTTTGTCGTCTTTTGCACTTGTAAGGTGTTAGATGTTGACGTAAACTCCGTTATGTGCTTGTGTTGTAGAGTAAGGGGCTAGATCATTATATTCAATAGGATTATGGATTCTTATTGAGAAGCCAAGGTATGAAAGGTTATTTTTGTCCGTATCTTCCTGCAGCACATATTGCTCCCTTTGCCATTGTACTTGTACCTATGTCGAAATGTTCCAAAGTATCTCATGTCAGTTGGTTACCTATATATATATTTATTCATGTGTCTCTTGTACATTGAACATTGTCCCAAAATTCCAATAATGCGATAACCAACAATGTTTCAATTTCATAACTAAAGATTAAAGTAATGTTGTAAAGAGAAGTTATGTGTTCTTGGGTGGTATCCCAGGGGTGGAAGGAACACCTAGCATGGGTCGATCCCAATATTACGGGTGGTATCCCAGGGGTGAAAGTAAAGCCTAGCATGGGTCGATCCCGATATATATATTGATGAGGACCGTATCCCAGGGGTTAAAATGCCTAGCATGGGTCATCCTCTTTTACCACTGATTAGTTGGTCCCGGGCATGATATGATTATTGTTGATATTGAGATGATACAGGAAATAAAGAATGTAATGTACATGATTCCACACGTATGGAATGTTGGTTTATATATATTGTCTATTCTCTTATCTTTGAGTTACTTTGATGTTCTCACTTATTGGTACAGTTTCTTATAGCCTTACATACTCAGTACATTCTTCGTATTGACCCCCCCGGGGGAATTTACCTTACTTGTTGCAGGCACAGGTACTAGTAGGCCTCCACTGTAGGTTGCGAATCATTTGCGGACATTTGGTGAGCTCCAGTTGGTTCGGGGCTTTTCGAGTCTTATATGTACATTTGTTTTGGTCTTATGTATAGAGCGGGGTGTGTCCCGACTCTAGGTTGGTTTTGGTTGTGCATCTGTAGAGGCTTTGTAGATGTTGTGGGATAGATGAAGGGAAGGTGATGAACGTATGTTTTGTCTTGATGGCCCTGACGGCCAAGTTTCTTATTTCTTATATATTTTTCATAATTTTCGCTATTGGCTTCTTATTTCTAATTGTGGTGGTGATGACTATTGCGTGGTATGTGTATGGGTGTTTATGGATGTAAATTAGTTCTCTCGGGCCTTATCGGCTTCGAGTGCTATGTCCGTCCCGTTGGAACTCGGGGCATGACAAAAGTGGTATCAGAGCGGGTCGTCCTAAGGGTGTCTACAAAGCCGTGTCTGAGTAGAGTCTTGCTTATCGATGTGTTGTGCACCATATTTATAAGTAGGAGGATTAGGAGTTGTTTCTTTTTCTTCTTTTCTAGATCGTGCAATAGAGCTACTGTTGTAAGTGGAATCGTACTTAACCATTTGTTTTCTTATGTTATAGAAAATGCCGATTGCACGAAAAGGGAAAGGTAAAAGTAAAAGAATAGACAGGCTGGTTGGAGAGGGAACTAGTAGACCACCACCGAAACAGGTTAATCAAGGCGGTGTTGAACAGGAGTTTGCATCGCGGGCTTCTTCTACTTTACCCGCAGAGCCGCCTATGAATGCTACTAATCAGGATTTGAGAAATGCAGTGCATATGTTGACGCAGATAGTTGCTGCACAAACGCAGGGACGGGCTAATCCAATGACAAATGAGGATGATGCAACTAGAATAGAGAGCCGCAGAACACAGGATTTTCTGAAATTAGACCCTCCTACATTCACTGGGTCAGACCCACAGGAATATCCACAGGACTTCGTGGGCCAAATCCAAAGGGCCCTAGATGTTATGCACGTGACTGGTGTAGAAACGGTAGAACTTGCGGCCTATAGGTTGAAAGGTGAAGCGATATTGTGGTATGAGGACTGGAAACGGTTGAGGGGCATTGGTGCAAATCCACCCAGTTGGGACGAATTTAAAACAGTATTCCTTGACCACTATCTTCCCTATGAGATCAGAGAGGCACGTGCAGATCAGTTTCTAAACCTTCAACAAGGGAATATGAGTGTTCGAGAATACAGTCTTCAGTTTAATTCTTTGGCTCGATATGCTCCGAATGTAGTGGCTACAAAGACGGACAGAATCCATCGATATATGGACAGATTGGAGCCGTATTTGGTAAGGGACTGTACCATTGCTGCTTTGAACAGGGACATGGATATTGCCAGGATCCAGGCCTTTGCACAAAAGATGGAGGATCAGAGGCAACGGAGGAGGACACAGGAATCTGAAAGAGGGCCATCAAAGCGGGCTAGACCTATAGGGCAGTCTATGGTGTCCCAAGGAGAGTTTAGGCCCCGGATGTTTCCTAGACCGCCTAGACCATTATTTTCTCATTCCATAGCAGGCGTTTCCTCCCAATTTCAAGGGTCTAGGGGCGGTTATGTTGGGCAAAGCAGTGGGGTTCAAGGCTCGCAGACAGCAGGGTTTTCTCGCCCACCGTGTCAGCACTGCGGAAGACAACATCTGGGTGAATGTCGGATGGTGTCTCCAGTTTGCTATTGGTGTGTTATGACAGGGCACCTAATTAGAGAATGCCCGCGGAGGAGCACGGGAGGTGTAGCTCGACCTGCGGGATCGGCCGTTGCATCATCATCATCGGTTCCTTCCCTAGGTAGAGGTGTACAGCCTGTTGGTCGAGGTAGAGGTACCAGAGGAGCAGCTAGTTCCAGTGGAGCTCAGAATCGCACTTATGCTCTAGTGGACTGACAGAATTCGGAGGCATCCCCTGACGTGGTCACAGGTATATTGTCCATATTTTCACATGGTGTATATGCATTGATAGATCCGGGCTCTACTTTATCCTATGTTACTCCGTTGATTGCTGCAAAATTTGAAAGAACACCGGAATTCTTAGATAAGTCTATTGAAGTGTCTACACCGGTTGGTGAATCTATTGTTGCAAAAAGAGTATATCGTAATTGTGTGGTAACTGTGTGTGGTCATGATACATTAGCTGATCTTATTGAACTTGACATGGTGGATTTTGATGTAATAATGGGGATGAATTGGTTGGCTTCTTGTTATGCCACGGTGGATTGCCGAGCTAAGGAGGTACATTTTCATTTTCCACGAAAGAATATTCTCGAGTGGAAGGGTAATGTGGGGGCACCGAGAGGCAAATTTATTTCCTACCTTAAGGCTAGGAAAATGATAGCTAAGGGGTATATATGCCATTTGATAAGAGTGCAAGATATCGATGTAGAACCACCCACTCCTCAGTTGGTACCAGTGGTCAATGAATTTCTCGACATATTTCCTGATGATCTTCCAGGTTTACCTCCAGAACGGGAAGTGGAGTTTGGCATTGATGTGATTCCAGGCACTCAGCCGATCTCTATTCCTCCGTATAGAATGGCTCCAGCAGAATTGCGTGAATTGAAGGAGCAATTGAAAGACTTGATGGACAAGGGCTTTATCAGGCCTAGTATGTCCCCGTGGGGCGCACCAGTATTGTTTTTACGGAAGAAAGATGGCACCTTGAGAATGTGTATCGATTATCGGCAATTGAATAAGGTAACGATCAAGAACAAATATCCCCTCCCCAGAATTGATGATTTGTTTGATCAGTTACAGGGTGCCAAATGGTTTTCCAAGATTGACTTGAGGTCGGGTTACCATCAAGTCAGGGTTAGAGAAAATGATGTACCCAAGACAGCTTTTCGAACACGGTATGGCCACTATGAATTTTTAGTTATGTCATTTGGACTAACAAATGCACTGGCTGTTTTCATGGATTTGATAAATAGGGTGTTTAAGCCATTTCTAGACGTATTCGTGACGGTATTTATAAATGATATCCTGGTTTATTCGATATCACAGGAGGACCATGCTAATCACTTACGACAGGTGTTACAAATTCTCCGGGATCGTAAGTTATATGCAAAGTTTTCTAAGTGTGAATTTTGGTTAAAATCCGTAGCATTCTTGGGTCACATTGTGTCGGATGAAGGAATTCGAGTTGATACGCAAAAGATTGAAGCAGTGAAAAATTGGCCAAGACCTACGACGCCTATAGAGATTCGTAGTTTTCTTGGTTTGGCAGGTTATTACAGGAGATTTGTGGAAGAGTTTTCTTCTATTGCTGCACCATTGACGAAGTTAACACACAAGGCAATCAAGTTTCAGTGGAACGACGCATGTGAGAAAAGTTTCCAAGAGCTGAAAGAGAAATTTACTTCCACGCCAGTATTAGTACTTCCCGAAGGCATAGAAGGTTATGCAGTGTATTGTGATGCTTTCGGGGTTGGCCTCGGATATGTATTAATGCAGCATGGTAAGGTCATAGCCTATGCCTCACGACAGTTGCGGCCACATGAGAAAAACTATCCCACACATGATCTTGAATTGGCAGCGGTAGTTTTTGCTTTAAAGATATGGCGTCATTATTTATATGGGGTTCATGTTGACATCTATACGGATCACAAAAGCTTGCAATATCTTTTTAAGCAGAAGGAACTCAATTTGAGGCAACGAAGGTGGTTAGAGCTTTTAAAAGACTATGACATTGATATTCTTTATCACCCAGGCAAAGCAAATGTAGTAGCTGATGCATTGAGCCGTAAGGCAGTAGAAAGCACTAGTGGTCAGTTGAATGAAAAGCATGAGATAATCAAAGACTTGAATCAATTAGCCATCTTGGGAGTTCGCCTTATTGAATCCTCAGATGATAGAGTTATTGTGCAGAATGCAGCAGAATCCTCCTTGACAGCTGAAGTGAAAGAGAAGCAATTTGCGGATTCTATTTTATTGCAGCTAAAGGAAAATGTACAGCAGAATTTGACCAAGGCATTTGATATTACACCGGAGGGAGTACTTCAATACCAAGTTCGATTATGTGTACCGGACGTAGATGAGCTAAGGAAGCGGATTATGACAGAGGCACATCACTCACGGTATTCTATTCATCCGGGAGCTACAAAGATGTATCATGATTTGAAAGACATATATTGGTGGGGAAATATGAAAAAGAACATTGCGGAATTTGTAGCTCAATGTCCAAATTGTCAATAGGTGAAAGTGGAACATCAGAAATCGGGAGGTTACATGCAATGTATCAATCTTCCAGTTTGGAAATGGGATATGATTAATATAGATTTCATTACGGGTTTGCCTTGTACATTGCGGAAGTTTGATTCTATATGGGTCATAGTGGACAGGCTTACCAAGTCAGCGCATTTTCTACCAGTCAAGACGACCTATACAACTGAGGATTATGCGAAGTTGTATGTGAAAGAGATAGAACGATTGCATGGCATTCCACTTTCTATTATATCAGACAGAGAAGCACAGTTTACCGCTCATTTTTGGAAATCCTTCCAAAGGAGCTTGGGCACACAGGTTAATTTGAGTACGACTTTTCATCCCCAGACAGATGGACAAGCGGAGCGTACTATCCAAACACTTGAAGATATGCTACGGGCTTGCACATTGGATTTTAAAGGTAGTTGGGATGAACATCTACCTCTTATTGAATTTGCGTACAACAATAGCTATCATTCAAGTATCGGAATGGCACCTTATGAAGCTTTATATGGGAGAAAATGTCGGTCACCAATTGGATGGTTTGAAGTGGGTGAACCTGCTTTACTTGGGCCAGATCTTGTTTATCAAGCTATGGAGAAAGTTAGAGTGACCCAACAGCGGCTCCAAATGGCCCAAAGTCGCCAAAAGTCATATGCTGATGTTAGACGGAGAGGACTTGAATTCACCATAGGTGATTGGGTATTTCTAAAGGTGTCGCCGATGAAAGGGGTAATGCGGTTTGGAAAGAAAGGGAAATTGAGTCCACGTTACATAGGCCCATATGAGATTATTAGAAGATTTGGGCAAGTTGCTTATGAATTAGCACTACCCCAAGAGCTTTCCTCCGTCCATCCTGTATTCCATGTTTCGAAAATGCATAGGGGATCCATCCCGTATTGTTCCCATTAACGATGTCCAAGTTACCAAGGATCTTACTTATGAAGAGGTACCCATTGCTATCCTAGATCGACAAGTAAAGATATTGAGGAATAAAGACATAGCTTCCGTGAAAGTCCTATGGAGAAATCAACAAGTAAAGGAGATCACGTGGGAAGCTGAAGGAATGATGAAATCCAAGTACCCTCATTTGTTTCAAAGAGAAGAATGACAAGTAAGTATTTATAAGCTTTGTGTATATCCATATGATGAGATGCAAAGTATTCCTAAACTTGTAACTATTACTTTGAAATGATCACACTAACATTCGAGGACGAATGTTTCTAAGGGGGGAAGAATGTAACACCCCGTACGTTTCTACGCTTAGCTGACAATCGTAACATTTAGGGAAAAATGACAACATGAGAGAATTGATGAATTTTGTATTGAATTGTGGGCATTTAATAGGTCTCATAATATTGGGCCCAAAAAAATAAAGCCCAAAAGAACTAGAAGACATGGCCCAATAAGGGATTTTTGACCCATTCTTCCAAAATTTGGTCCATTTGACCAAACAACATTGCATTAAATGCTAAAGAAAAGATAAGGGAGACATGGGGGACTATATAAAGAGGAAAAATCAGATTTTTTTAGTCATTCTAATGTTCCATGCCTTTCTAAACATTTCTTGAAACTATTTCTCTTCTTTTCAAACCCTAAGCACTCAAAGGCAATTTTGGAGCAAGAGCCTCACTTTTCAAGCTTGGGTAAGTATTTATTCTTGTGATTTAGCATATTATATGCATGAAGTATTGTGTAGATCATGATGGTTGTGTTGGAAAGGTTGAATAGGACACTTTTTCCCTTTGGTAAAAGATGTGCCATTTTGTGAATTAAACTTGAAAGGTGACTTGTGGTTTTGATGAAAGAGCATGGTATGGATGAAATATCAACGTGTATGGTGTGATTTTGTTATTAAACTTGTTATTTTCCATAAGTGTAAATTATGGGATTTTGGCCGATATGTGCTATGAGGTGTATTAAGGTGACTTAATGGATTCTTTGTGATATGGTGTGAGTGAGAAAGTGTAAAGAAGAATCTTTGTTGCGAAATTCTATTGGTTATGATGTTTGGTCAATGTATGGCATGTTGTAGTATTTTTGGAATGTTCATGCCGAAATTTCATTATAAAGGGGGAAATGGCGTTATAGGCAATTATGTACCTTTTGTCGTCTTTTGCACTTGTAAGGTGTTAGATGTTGACGTAAACTCCGTTATGTGCTTGTGTTGTAGAGTAAGGGGCTGGATCATTATATTCAATAGGATTATGGATTCTTATTGAGAAGCCAAGGTATGAAAGGTTATTTTTGTCCGTATCTTCCTGCAGCACATATTGCTCCCTTTGCCATTGTACTTGTACCTATGTCGAAATGTTCCAAAGTATCTCATGTCAGTTGGTTACCTATATATATATTTATTCATGTGTCTCTTGTACATTGAACATTGTCCCAAAATTCCAATAATGCGATAACCAACAATGTTTCAATTTCATAACTAAAGATTAAAGTAATGTTGTAAAGAGAAGTTATGTGTTCTTGGGTGGTATCCCAGGGGTGGAAGGAACACCTAGCATGGGTCGATCCCAATATTACGGGTGGTATCCCAGGGGTGAAAGTAAAGCCTAGCATGGGTCGATCCCGATATATATATTGATGAGGACCGTATCCCAGGGGTTAAAATGCCTAGCATGGGTCATCCTCTTTTACCACTGATTAGTTGGTCCCGGGCATGATATGATTATTGTTGATATTGAGATGATACAGGAAATAAAGAATGTAATGTACATGATTCCACACGTATGGAATGTTGGTTTATCTATATTGTCTATTCTCTTATCTTTGAGTTACTTTGATGTTCTCACTTATTGGTACAGTTTCTTATAGCCTTACATACTCAGTACATTCTTCGTATTGACCCCCCCGGGGGAATTTACCTTACTTGTTGCAGGCACAGGTACTAGTAGGCCTCCACTGTAGGTTGCGAATCGTTTGCGGACATTTGGTGAGCTCCAGTTGGTTCAGGGCTTTCCGAGTCTTATATGTACATTTGTTTTGGTCTTATGTATAGAGCGGGGTGTGTCCCGACTCTAGGTTGGTTTTGGTTGTGCATCTATAGAGGCTTTGTAGATGTTGTGGGATAGATGAAGGGAAGGTGATGAACGTATGTTTTGTCTTGATGGCCCTGACGGCCAAGTTTCTTATTTCTTATATATTTTTCATAATTTTCGCTATTGGCTTCTTATTTCTAATTGTGGTGGTGATGACTATTGCGTGGTATGTGTATGGGTGTTTATGGATGTAAATTGGTTCTCTCGGGCCTTATCGGCTTTGGGTGCCATGTCCGTCCCGTTAGAACTCGGGGCATGACACAACGTACTAGTCAAATGTTGCTACAGAGGTTTTACATAGGTCTTGTAGATAGCATGAAGGCTAATGTTGATGCTTTAGAAGGTGGAACATTTTTTAGCAATTTATTCACCGAAGCTCAGGTTTTGTTAGATAATATGGCTCGCAACTCGAGTTGGATGACTAGAGATACACCAGTTAATCCTCTCGTACACTTAATGGCTCTTGATCCTAGCAATACCATGGTTGAAAACATTACAAACTTGATGACATAAATGAGCTTTTTGACTAAAAAGATCGATGAATAAGGCACAAAATAGGTTCACATAGTGAATACGACAAATGGAGGGTTATGTACACCTTGTGTTAGTCAGCCATATATTGCTCATGGAATGGTGAAAAATATCCTCAAGCTTATTCAGAAGATGTGAGCTATGTGAATAATTTTGGTTGTCAAATGCAAGGGGGCAACAATAGGGACAACAGAACCAGATGCACTATAGACCCCAAGGTCAAATGGTTACCTATCAAAGGCCGGTAGGGTACAATCAATAGCCACAACAACAAGTGAGTTATCCTTAACAGCAACAACAATAGGTCACCAAGCAGGATGGAAATGATATGACTAAAATAAAAGGCCTACTGCAACAATTATTGGGAAAAACTGGAAAAAAGGAGCAACAAGTGGTTGCTTATGAATCAGCTATTAAAGGTATTGAAACCTATTTGGTCTAACTATCCATGGCATTGAATTAACGGCCGTAAGGGTCATTACCAGCTGACACCAAGATGAACCTAAAAGATCACGATCCTAAGCAATTGATGGTTGTTAGTCTCTAAAATGGAAGAGATTTAGATGTAGAGTAAAAGAGTGCACAAAATAGTCGAAAAGTGGTGCAACCTACCCAAATACCACTTAAATTTCATGAGACAGAGAATCTAACAGAGGTGGTGGTCCAACAACCGCAAACTAATAAGGGAAAGAAAAAAAAGGCAAAAGATATTATTAAAAGAGAAGTGGAGATGGTTCTTAAAAAAGCAGCTGAAGGTTTATCTGAGCAAGAAAATGGTCAAATTAGTTAAAGAAAGAGACCTCCACAACAATTTCCCTAGCGATTAGCTAAACATAAAAAGGATGATCAATACAAGAAATTCATGGAGATGCTAAAACAAATCCAGTTGAAAATACCATTAGTTGACGCCTTGAAGGAAATGCTGGGATATACTAAGATGATGAAGGACTTGATGTCTCAAAAGTTTGACTTCTAATAACTCACACTTGCAGTGCTGTAGTAACCATGCCTATAGCCCAGAAGTTGAATGATCCTGGATATTTCACAATTTCGTACACCATTGGGAACTATGTTTTTGCTAAGGCATTGTGCAACCTCGGAGACAACTTAAATCTAATGCCGTTGATTATTTACAAAAAGTGGGGAATCAGGAGAGCAAAACCAACTTCTATGTTATTACAACAGGCTGCTCGAATAGTTAAATGGCCTTTTGGAATCCTAGATGATATAATTGTTCAGGTGGGGCAGTTTGTGTTTTCTACAAACTTTGTCATTTTTTACTGTTAGGTTGATGAAGAGATCCCAATAATCTTAGGGAGGCCATTCTTGGCCACTGGAAGGACACTTATTGATTATGAATCTGGTGAACTCAAGATGAGATTAAATGACAAAAATCTCACTTTTAACAATCAGAAATCAATGAGGTGACCTAGTGAGTTTGCAAATTGTTCAATTATAAAAGTTGTAGATGTGATGATATTGGAGGACAGTGAAACTAGTCATGTAAGAGTTCCTCTAGAAGCGTGCTTGCTAAATATAGTGAAGTGGGCTGGTGAAGATTTGATAGAATGTGTTATGGCTCTTGAAAGCCAAGGTTACTAGAAGAAATAGCCTAAATTAGAATCATTAAATCTAGCTAAAAGAGAGATACAGCCTGCCAAACCATCTATTGAGCAACCCTCAATACTGGAGTTAATAACATTACCTAGCCACCTCAAGTATGTTTTTCTAGGACCCAATTCTTTGCTGCCTATTATTGCCTCTTCACTTTTGTTAGATGCACAGGTAGAAAAACTAGTTTAGGTACTGCAAGAGTGCAAAAGAGCCTTAGGGTGGATCATTGCAGACATAAAAGGGATCAACCCCGCTTTTTGTATGCATAAGATTATAATTGAAGACGGGCACAAACCTTTCATAGAACATTAATGAAGGCTTAATCCCAATATGAAAGAGGTAGTGAAAAAGAACGTGATCAAGTGGTTGGATGCTGGAATAAGTTTTCCCATATTTGATAGTACATGGGTGAGTTCTGTGCAATGCATCCCAATAAAAGGTGAGATGAATGTGATTCAAAATGTAAAAAATGAATTGATTCTGACCAGGACTACCACTGGATGGAGAGTCTATATGGGTTAATGCAAGCTAAACAAAGAAAGGATCATTTCCTAATTTCATTCATCGACCATTTGTTAGATAGGCTTGCCGATAGGGACTATTTTATTTTCTATATGGATATTTGGGGTATCACCAGATTTATATTGCCCTCAAAGATAGATAGAAAATAACATTCACATGCCCTTATTGTACTTATGCATTCATAGGATGCCTTTTGGGGGGTTATGTAATGCACCCGCCACCTTTCAAAGATGCGTGATGGATATTTTTACGGACATGGTAGAAGACATCATAGAAGTATTTATGAACAACTTTTTGGTGGTAGGAGATTCATTTAAAGATTGTCTGAGAAACTTAAGAAGGGTCTTTAAGGGGTGTGAAGAGACAAATCTAGTGCTTAATTAGGAAAAGTTCCATTTCATGGTATAAGAAGGTATAGTCTTAGGGCATCAAGTGTCAAATAAAGGAATAGAGGTGGACAAAAAAAAAATTGAGGTGATAGAAAAATTGCCATCACCTATGTCAGTTAGAGCAATCAGGAACTTTCTTGGGTATGCCGACTACTATAGACGGTTCACTAGAGATTTTGCAAAAATCTCTAACCCTTTGTGTAAATTACTTGGAAAATGCATGTAGGGTAGCTTTGGAGGGGCTTAAACAAAAGTTAGTGACGGAACCAATCATTGTTGATCCTAATTGGGAGCAACCATTTAAACTCATATGTGACGCTAGAGATTTTGCTGTAGGAGCAGTGTTGGGGAAAATAAGAGATAAAATCATGTACCCCATTTACTACGCTAGCCCATATTGAGTGGAGCTCAACTCAATTAAACAACTACTGAGAAGGAGATATTGGCCTTGGTGTTCTCATTCGATAAGTTAAGGTCTTACTTGATTGGCTCCAAGGTAATTGACACCTACCATGCAACCATCAAGTACTTGATTGAAAATAAAGAGTCTAAGAAAAGGCTGATTCGATGGGTTCTACTACTACAAGAGTTCGATCTTGAAATTCGAGATAGGAAGGGAATTGAAAATGAAGTGGTTGATTATCTATCAAGGTTGGAAGGAGCCAAAAAGAGAGTTGAAGTTAAAGAAATTTTGGAAACCTTTCCAGATGAGCAATTTCTAGCAACATCACTTGAAGAACCGACATGGTATACAAACATTACAAACTACCTTGCGAGCGGTATTGAACCTTATGAACTCTCTTCTATTTAAAAGAAAAAGTTCTTTCATGATTGTCGTTATTACTATTGGGATGAGCCTTTTTTGTTTAAAATTTGTATGGATAACATGGTCCAAAGGTGTATCCCCAAAAAAGATCAAAATTTTATTTTGCAAGCTTGTTATGCATCACCTTATGGGGGTCACTTTGGTTGTATCAGAATAGCTACAAAGGTGTTAGAATCAGGGTTTTATTCGCCATCATTATTCAAGGATGCCAATATATGGGTGAAGAGTAGTGATGATTGGCAACTAACTTGATATATCTCCCATCATCATGAAATGCCAATGAAGCCCATCCAAGAGGTGGAAGTATTTGACATATGGGGGATTGATTTCATGGGCCAGTTTGTCAGATCCTATGGCAATAAATATATATTAGTTGCAGTTGATTATGTATCCAAATGGATGGAAGTATTTTCTCTTCCAACAAATGATGCCAAAGGAGTCATTGGGTTTCTTAAGAAGAACATTTTTACCCGGTTCAGAACGCCAAGGGCCATAATCAGTGATGGTGGCACCCATTTCTGCAATAGGGCCTTCGCCAAGTTATTGGAAAAGTATGGAGTCCGCCATAAGGTTGCCACACCATATCATCTACAAACAAGAGGACAAGTGAAGGTCTCGAACAGAGAGATCAAGAGCGTTCTCACCAAGGCAGTGAACTCTACCCGAACAGATTGGGTGAAAAAATAAGATGATACACTCAGATGAGTCGGTAAATTGAGCCTCATTTGCCCTAAAATTAGGAAGAAAACATGTCCTCAATGCTAAATTAAAGCATTTTTAATATTGATTTGGTTTGATTTCAGGGTAATGGCCTAGAAGTGATCAAAATAGCAAAAAAGAGAGAAAAAAGGTAAAAAGATGGAAGAATGAAGCAAAAATTACACAAAGGCATAAAAGAGACACATTGGAGCAACACTGAAGTGAGTGGTGGATTGAAAATTGAGCATCTCCATCGCCAAATCTAACAGAAAAAGGCTAAGAAAAAAAGAAACAAAACAGCGACGCAGTGGACATATTGGCGCATCGCCGAACCACCATGTCTAGAATCTCCAAAAGGAATATAAGACAACCCTCGAAGCTTGTAATATTGACAAATCGGTGAACCATGTACAATTTGATGCATCGCCATCTCATTCGGCGATGGATTTTGCTCAGCTGAATTATTAAGCGGTGGCATTTCTGTAATTATGTAGCACATTTTTCCTGATGTTATTTAAGCCTTTTCGGTCATTGAAAACCCTATCTTTTGTTAATTTTGCTTATGCTTGAGCTTGTAATCAAACTCTAATCTTGGGAATTACTACTCTTAGCTTGGAATTTAGCGTTTTCTTGAGAAACGTTTGGATTCTTTGGTAGATATGGAAGACGAATTTGGTATAATTTATTTTTCCTTTGTTATGAGTAGCTAATTTTCCATACTTGGGGTTATGCATTATTGAGTAGTGATTGTGTGAGAGTAGTGATTATTTACCTTTGAATTTGATTGTATGTGATGATTTTAGCTAAATCTCTATGTTTTAACTTATAGATTGAGGTTGAAAACATAGTCTATGCTTGGATCTCTTGTATTTCTTGAAAGGGGATACAAGAGTGATGATATTTAGCTAACGAAACTTAAGTTACACTCATTTAGTGGTAATGCTAGTAATAGATTATCCATTTTGAGGTTAATGGTTGTTTTGTAGTGTAGACACTTGGATGTTCGAGAGAAGCCCATGTGAAATTTAGTTGTGGATTGAAAAATCATTTCCAATATCTAAAATCATGCCTAATCATAATTTGAAATTGAATCTTAGGAGTATTCTCACTTGCCCATGCATATAATCATTCTCAAGAAGGCGTAACCCCAAGTGTTTTAACTTATTTGATTACAATCTTGTTGCATTTCACTTTGTCAATCCAAACATTATACTATTAACTCGATACTAAAAAGTTGTTCAAACAAAACCCCCATTTTACTTTTATGTTTTATTTCGACAGTACGTGCGAGCCTAGAGTAGCTTGTGACACTTAAGAGTGAAACTAACACTCTCATTCCCTGTGGATTTGACCCCGACTCCTAGTTGGATAAAATATATTGCTAACGACCGTGCATATTCATAATTGAGAGTGTATTTGAGCGTTATCAAAATGGCGTTGTTGCCTGGGTATGAAACATAGCATTCATTATTGTTAGTGTTACAAGTTGCTTTGGTTAGCCGTAGTGTAAGATTTTCCTTCTTTATTGTTTTTGTTTTGTTCAGGTATAATTTCCAAAAAATGATGAGCTTAAACAGGAGTGAATCTGCATCTTTTAATAGGCATCATGACAATGAGGATCACTTAGGATATACGGGTAGAGCTAGCGCAATCGTATTCCACCCGCAGAGGGGAACAAAGTGTTCCATGTGACTAGCGTGATGCTTCATCTCCTTCAAATGAAAGGTTTGTTCGGCGTTCAAGCACATGAACATGCCAACCTTCATTTGAAATTTTTTATTGATGTATCTCTCTTATTTGAAATTGCTCATATATCACAAGAGTTCATCCGGTTGAGACTTTTTCCTTTTTCATTAATAGAAGATGCGGTTTTATGGTTGTGGGAGTTTCCCGCGGGTTCAATAACTTCATGGATTGAGTTTACTAAATCATTCAAATGATTCTTTCCACCATCCAGTATGCTCCAATTGTGGGATAAAATCATCAACTTCCGACAACTAAGTGGCGAGCCATTGCATAAGGCATGGCAAAGGTTTAACAAGAAGTTTTTGCAATGTCCCAATCATGAGGTTCCAAAAAAATATGCTTCTCTAAGTCTTTTATAGAGAATTAGATCAATTGAACAAAATGGTAGCGCATAATGCAGCCGAAGGTTCTATCATTAAGCAAAATTATGGGGTTGCATCGGCCCTATTAGACTAATAGATGAAGCAAAGTCAAGGATAGCATACAAGAGATACCGAGGTGGCCATGAGGGCTTCCTCCACATCTTTTGTAAGCCAAGAACAAAGTAAAAAAAATATGAGGAGAGAGATAAGAATATGGCTAAAGTTATGACAATTGGCTCTTCTTACCAAGCATACTATGGGTTCAAATCCAAAGTCTATCAATGTCGTTGCTTCTAAGGGTGCTAAAGAATATGATGAAGATAAGGTGGAAGCTCTTAATAAAGAAATATAGTTTATGTCAAATCAAGTCGGGGGGTTTTCGACCTACCTATCAAAGGCAAGGTGGGAATCACGGTTGAAAGGAAAGGGACCGTGATTGAAAAGATCGTGATCAAGATAGAGATTGGAGGGATAAATATTGAGATAGGGATTGTGATTGGAGATATAAAAATCATGACCACAGTAGGTATGTTCCTCCATATGATCGGGTCAAGGGTAAAGAGGCAACTTTCATTGACCCGGATGAGTATAAGAAGGAAGATGTGCTTGTACGTATCCTCATGGGGATTGAAGGAAGTGATAAGATGTTAAGAGAAATGAAAAGAAATTTTTCACAACTCAAACAAACCATCACTTCACATTCGGCCTCAATCAAACAACTCGAAACCCTATTGGGTGAAATTTCCTCCTATTTAAATGCAAGGCCAAAAGGAGGTCTTCCTATTAATATGGTGTCTAATCTGAAAAATGATGCTCATATTATTGCAATTGGCACTAGAAGTAGAAAAACTCTTAGGAACGATGTTGTGAATATTGATGATGACCCTAGTGATAAGGGTGTTGGAGGACAAATGAGTGGAAAGAGAAATAGGCTTGATAAGTCACAAAGTGAGCCAAATGGTGAAAAGTTGAGAGAAGTGTAAGAGAAAGTTATAGGTGAAGAAGTACCACAAGCGATTGATTATAATGATTCAAAATCGGATAAAAACCAGGTGATTACGAAGCCGCAAGTCAAAATTTATCCTCCATTTCCACTAAGGCTTAAGAAGAAAGAAGATGATTCCAAGTTTAAGAAGTTTTGTTCTAATTTTAGCAACCTATCAGTAAATATTCCATTGCTAGAGGCTTTACAAAGGATGCCTGGGTACGCTAAATTCATGAAGGACTTGGTGACAAAGAAATGAGTTATAAATTTTAAAACAATCGAAGTGGTTCACAATTGTAGTGCAATCATGACTGGCCAAATGGTTGTGAAAAAAGAAGACCTGGGAGCTTTTACTATTTCATGTACTATCGGGGTATACAAGTTCGGAAAAGCACTATGTGATCTTGGGGCAAGTATTAATTTGATGCCATTAGCCATATACCACAAGCTAGGTTTGGTTGCTCCCAAGCCAACCACAATAATACTTTTGATGGCCGATCATTCTATTAAGAAGCCCGTGGGTGTATTATATGATGTACTTGTAAAGGTGGACCGTTTTATATTTCCAGACAATTTCATGATTTTAGATTGTGAAATTGATCATGAGGTCCCTATTATTCTTGGTAGGCCATTCTTAGCTACCGGACGAGCTTTGGTTGATGTTGAGTGTGGTGAGATAAAGTCTTGGATCAATAATAAAGAAGTGTCATTCAATATGTGTAAGTCATTAAAGCAACCCATGGACCTACAAGTCATCTCTGTGATTGATATGATAGATGATGAAGTGATCTAGGCCATGGAAGTGAACTTTATTAATGAGCCATTAGTGGGAGTGTTGTAGAACTAGAGAAGTGATGATACCGAGGAATATGATGAAATTGTGGCCTCTTTTCAAGGTCTTGGTTCTTACACCAAGAGCCCTTGCAAGCTTGATCTTGACTTGAAAAATTGGGAGAGTCCTTCCACTAAGCCCTCAATTGTAGAGCCACTGAAACTCAAAGTCAAACCGCTACCACCACACCTACGTTGTGTATTCTTGTGTGAGGATAACACTTTACCCATCATCATTGCGGGAGATTTGATGCCATGGCAAATTCAAGCATTGAAGTCGGTGGTGAGAAGATATATAAGGTCTATTGGTTGGACCATAGCCAATATTATCAGGATTACACTCGGTATTTTCACCCATAAGATAAAGTTAGATCCCGATTTTACACCAAGTGTTGAGCATCAAAGGAGGTTAAATCCTCCCATGCAAGAGGTTATGAAAAAGGAACTCATCAAGTGGCTAGACGCTGGTGTAGTCTATCCTATCTCGGAGAGTACTTGGGTAAGTCCCATCCAATGTGTTCCCAAGAAAGGTGGTATCATGGTGGTCCTAAATGAGAACAATGATCTTATACCCGTCCGTCCGATCATGGGTTGGAGAGTTTGTATTGATTATAGGAATTTGAATTCATGGATAGGGAAGGACCACTCCCCATGCCCTTCATGGACCAAATGCTTGATAGGATAGCGAGAAGAGGTTGGTATTGTTTCCTCGATGGATACTTGGGGTACAATCAAATTTCAATAGCACCCAAAGATCAAGAAAAAACTATCTTCACTTATCCTTATGAAACCTTTGCTTTTAAGCGCATGCCCTTTGGGTTATGCAATGCACCCGCCATATTCTAATAGTGTGTGCTTTCTATTTTTCCAGACATGGTGGAAGACTCAATATAGGTATTAATGGATGATTTTTCGGTTGTTGGTGATACATTTGAAGGGTGCCTAGAACATTTGGAAAATATCCTTGAATGGTGTGTGGCAAACAATCTTTTCTTGAATTAGGAAAAGTACCGCTTCATGTTAAAATAAGGGATCGTCCTTGGACACAAAATCAAGGGCCAAGGGATCCAAGTTGATCAAGTTAAGGTTGAGGTGATCTCCAAATTACCCCCTCCAATATCTATCAAGGGCGTGAGAAGTTTTCTTGGCCATGTGGGTTTTTATAGGAGGTTCATTAAAGATTTCTCCAAGATTGCTCATTCGATGTGCAAGCTTCTTGAGAAGAAGCGAAGTTTGAAATTGATGGAGAATGTGTGAGGGCATTCAGTTGCCTTAAGGAGAAACTTGTCTCCGCCCTCATTATTGTGGCACCTAATTGGTCACAACTGTTTGAACTATTGTGTGATGCTAGTGGATTTGCCTTGGAAGCCATGCTTGGTCAAAGAAAGGAGAAACTTTTTCATCCTATCTTCTATGCTAGTAAATTGTTGAATGATGTACAAAGGAACAACACTGTTATGGATCAAGAATTACTAGTTGTAGTTTATGGGTTTGAGAAATTTTGAGCATATTTGTTGGGCACAAAGGTTGTGGTGCATACCGATCATGTCGCCTTGAGATATTTGATAGCAAAGAAAGAGGCCAAGATAAGGTTGATAAGGTGGATCTTGCTTTTATAAGAATTTGATTTTGACGTCAAAGATCAAAAGGGATGTGCGAATCAAGTGGCGGACCACTTGTCATGCCTTGAATCAAATGATGTGAAGTTGAAAGAATTGGAGATCAATGATTAGTTTTTCGATGAGGTTGTCATGGCTCTCTCGGGGAAGGTTGTGCCTTGGTACGTGGATTTTGCAAATTACATAGTTTGTGGAGCACTTCCCAATGACTTGAGTTATGTTTAAAAGAAGAAGTTCCTCTATGATGTGAGGAGATATTATTGGGATGAGCCATATCTTTTTAGGTAGTGTGCGGATGTCATGATCCATCGTTGTATTACAAAATAAGAAATTATTCCTATCCTTGAGGCATGTTATTTGTGACCGATTGGTGGCCATCATAGTGGTGTTCGCACGACATCAAAAGTCCTCCAAAATGGATTCTATTGGCCAATATTTTATCTTGATTCATATGAGTTGGTGAAAGCTTGCAAGCAATGTCAAAGGCAAAGGGGGATCTCGAGGCTACATGAAATGCCACTATAACCAAGTATAGATGTTAAATTGTTTGATGTTTGGGTTTTAGACTTTATAGGACCCTTCATGAGTTCATATGAGAACCACTATATCTTGGTAGCTATTGAGTATGTTTCTAAATAGGTGGAATCCATTGCCTTACCAAACAATAAAGCTAAGAGTGTTACTACATTCCTAAAGAGATACATTTTTACTCAGTGTAGCACTCCTTGTGCTATTGTGAGTGATGGGGGTTCTCATTTTACCAATCAGTCTTTTCAGTCCTTACTTACAAAGTATGGGGTAAAGCATAAGGTGACTTTCCCATACCACCCTCAAGCCAATGGATTGGCAGAACTGTCTAATCGAGAGATAAAGGAGATTTTGGCAAAATCCATAAATTCTAGTCGAACGAATTAGGCTCAAAAACTTGATGATGCTTTATGGGCCTATAGAACTACATTAGAGACCCCTATTGGAATGTCTCCTTATTAGTTGGTATTTGGAAAAGCGTGCCATTTTCCAATCAAATTTGAACATTGTGGGCCTTGCAGAGATTGAATGTGGATTGGAAGAAGGCATCTAAGTTGAGGGTAGACCAACTCCATGAGATGGATAAGTTTCATTTGAAACCCTACGAAAGTTCTACTCTCTACAAGGAGCATATGAAGAGATGTCATAATGCGAAGATTCTAAAACGAGAGTTCAAGGTGGGTGATGATGTCTTATTTTTCAATTCAAGGTATAAGTTGTTTCCAAAAAAACTCAAAACAAGGTGGTGGGCTCTCTTTAAAGTGGCGTGATGTTTTTCTAATGGAGCGGTTGAATTGGAGAATGATACGGGTCCCAATTTACCGTGAATAGGCAATGAGTAAAACATCACCATAGGTTGCTCCCAAAGGTAGATTTCTTGGAAGTGATCTACCCCAATAATGCTAGATGAATGAAGGACAACATCGTGCCACGACGATAACTAAAGTGCTTCTTGGGAGGTAACCCAAGTTTATTTTTGCTGTTTTCAATAACGTTTATTGGTGGTGTAGGAGAATAATGGAGTTAAAATGTGGGGAATTTTATATGAATTAAGTCAGAGAAGAAAAAGTTGAAAAATTGTGTGCCAACCTCCAGTGGGGAGGCTTTGGTGATGCGCAAAGCAAATCAACGCATCACCAAAGTCCCACGCTGAAGGGGTTTTCCAACTTAGCATGATCTGTTACATTCGGTGATGATGGGTGCAAATTGGCTTATCGCCGATGTGTTTGGAAACACAAATCCATCGCGCATTTACTTTACCAAAATATGAACCAAAGGTCCAAAACACTATTACTTTTGGCGATGGAGCTCCACATCGGTATATCGCCGATGCAGTCCACTATAGAAAAGTTACACCAGTCTTGAGTGGGTTTTAAAGTGACGGTTTGAATTTCTTGACCTTTGACTTTCCATTACCCCTTGGCCCTTGGTATTTATTCAAATCCTTTTTATTTCCCTCATTTTATTCAAATCCGGCGCTGGCAAGTAGGCAAATAGCAGCAAATCCACCGCTGCTGGTGAGTTTAGGGTCGGGCTGGATAGGCGAGCTCCGGGGGTTTTCAGTAGACCAAACTTAGGTGACTTTTTGGTGACTTTCTAGCGACTCTTCGGCTTTTCGGAGACTTCCCGGCGACAACAGGTGTGGCGACCATTTTGCTGCAACAACCCTGAATCCAACAGAGTAAACAGGAAGGAGTTCGTCAGTGTATCCCGGTGACTTCGAACCACTAAACTCTTTTCCTATTTCCTATTTTTTGTTCCCCGACCCTTTAATAGTTGTTTATTAATTGTTGTTTATTTTATTTTACATTTCCATTGTTCTGCCCTTGGTTTTTGTTGTTAACTGGTATTCTGGTTTATTACCCTCCTAGCTTCCATAGGTTTGGTGAGTTGCCTTGGGGGTGTGGGATCTCGTGTGCTGTGTGCGTGCTTTCCGTGACTTTTTGAGTAGTCGATTTGGTGGTTGATAGTAGAACAGGATCATGCCCTAGGCCGAGGTCGGGGATAGGGTATGGATTGGGGTCGAGGGGTAGCAGGGGTAAGTGGGAAGCGAGAGCCTCTAGATTGAGAGTAGGGTCTTGGAACATAGGAACCCTTCAAGGTAAGTCTATAGAGCTCGTGAAGATTCTTAGAAGGAGGAGGATTAATATTGATTTTATCCAGGAGACCAAGTGGGTAGGCTCTAAGGCTAGAGATGTGGATGGGTATAAGTTGTGGTACTCGGGAAGTGAGAGGCGTAGGAATGGGGTGGGTATCCTAGTGGATGAGGAGCTTAGGGGGTTATTAGTGGAGGTTAGGAGGGTCAACGATAGGTTGATGATGATTTAGTTGGTCATTGGAGGGTTGAAACTGAACATTTTTAGTGCCTATGCGCCGCAAGAGGGTTTGGGTGAGGAGGAGAAAAAGTGTTTTTGGGAGGCCCTGGACGAGGTGGTAAGAGGCGTGCCCAGCTCAGAGAAGATCTTCATAAGAGGGGACTTTAATGGGCACATTGGGCAGTTACCGAGAGGTTATGACGATGTGCATGGAGGGTTTGGTTTCGGGGATAGGAATGAAGGAGGAGCATCGCTGTTGGATTTTGCTAGAGCTTTTAGGTTAGTGGTGGTGAATTCATTCTTCCCGAAGAAGGAGGAACACCTAGTTACATTTCGGAGTGCAGTGACCAAGACCCAGATTGACTATTTGCTGCTTAGGAAGGGTGATAGAGCGTTGTGTAAGGACTGTTAGGTCTTTCCTAGTGAGAATCTTTTGACCCAACATAATCTTCTGGTGATGGACTTGGATATCAAGAAGGGCAGAAAAAGGAGGGGTAGGGAGGATCAGCCCAGAATTAAGTGGGGAAGCTTGACTCCGGTCAGTGCTTTGGAGATGGGAGAGAAGTTAGTGGCAAAGGGTGTGTGGGAGAGTAGGGGGGACGTGGATAGTATGTGGGAAAGGGCTGCCAGGTGCATCAAGGAGACAGCGAGAGAGGTGTCAGGCATCTCGAGGGGCAGACCTGGCCACTTCCGAGGGGACTGGTGGTGGAACGGAGAAGTTAAAAAGAAGGTGGAGGCAAAGAAGGTGGCATATGCTAAGTTGGTTGGAAGTAAGGATGATGAGGAGAAGCGGTCGAACAGGGAGGAGTATAAGTTAGCAAGGATGGAGGCTAAGTTAGCTGTTACAGCGGCTAAAACAGCTGCGTTCAAAAGCTTATATGCGGGATTAGAGGAGAAAGGCGGGGAAAAGAAGTTGTTTAGGATTGCCAAGGCTAGGGAGCGGAAGGCCCGGGACCTTGACCAAGTGAAGTGCATCAAAGGGGAAGATGGCAGAGTGTTGGCGGAGGACGCCCTTATTAAAAGGAGGTGGCAGTCCTATTTCCACAGGCTCTTGAATGACAAGGGGGACAACAACATTGTGTTAGGGGACTTGGAGCAATTAGAGGGTTGTCACGATTACAGGTATTTTAGACGTATAAAGGTTGAGGAGGTCAAGGAGGCTATTCGGAGGATGCGTAGGGGTAGGGCGACTGGGCCTGACGAGATCCCGGTGGATTTTTGGAAGAGCACGGGCGGGGCAAGGCGTAGGGTGGATGACCCAGCTATTTAATGGAATTTTCAGGACAGCGAGGATGCCCGAGGCTTGGAGATGGAGTACGATGATCCCACTATACAAGAACAAGGGCGACATCCAGAGTTGCAACAACTATAGGGGTATTAAGTTGTTGTGTCACACTATGAAGATATGGGAGAGGGTGGTTGAGCTGAGGTTGAGGAAGATAGCATCTATTTTCGAGAACCAGTTTGGATTTATGGCAGGTCGCTCGACGACAGAGGCGATTCACCTTGTGAGGAGATTAGTAGAGCAGTATAGGGAGAGGAAGAGGGACCTACATATGGTCTTCATAGATCTAGAGAAGGCATACGACAAAGTCCCTAGGGAGGTTATTTGGAGGTACTTGAAGGCTAGAGGTATCCCCGTGGCTTACATCAGATCTATTAAAGACATGTACGATGGAGCGAAAACCCGTGTGAGGATGGTGGGAGGAGATTCAGAGCACTTTTCGGTTCGGACAGGGTTGCATCAAGGATCAACTCTTAGTTCATTTTTATTCTCCTTGGTAATGGATGTTTTGACGTGGCCAATTCAAGGGGAGGTGCCTTAGTGTATGTTATTTGCGGATGATGTAGTTCTGATTGATGAGATTAGGGGAGGTGTTAATGCTAAATTAGAGGTTTGGAGAGAAACCCTGGAGTCTAAGGGGTTCAGGTTGAGCAGGACCAAGATGGAATACTTGGAGTGCAAGTTCAGTGAGTCGATGCATGAGGACGAAGCGGTAGTGAAGCTGGATTCCTAGGCTATCCGTAAGGGGGATAGTTTTAAGTATCTGGGATCTTTGATTCAGGGGAATGGAGAGATTGACGAGGATGTTACACACCGGATTAGGGCAGGGTGGATGAAATGGAGGCTCGCCTCTGGAGTTCTATGTGATAAGAAGGTGCCTCCTAAGCTTAAAGGCATGTTTTATAGAGTGGCGATCCGACCGGCCATGTTGTATGGAGTGGAGTGTTGGCAAGTTAAGAAAGCCCACATACAAAAGTTGAAGGTGGCGAAAATGAGGATGTTGCGGTGGATGTGTGGTTTTACGAGGGGAGATAGGGTTAGAAACTGGACTATTCGGGAGAAGGTGGGAGTGGTTTCGGTGGAAGACAAGATGTGGGAAAGGAGGTTGAGATGGTTTGGGCATGTGATGAGGAGGAGCACTGATGCCCCAGTTCATAGGTGTGAGAGGCTGGCTATGAATGCTTTTAGGAGGAGTCGAGGTAGGCCGAAGAAGTACTGGAGGGAGGTGATTAGACATGAAATGGAGCAGTTACAGCTTACAGAGGACATGACCCTAGATAGGCAGGTGTGGAGGATGCGGATTAGGGTAGAGGGCTAGTTCTTTGGTGTGGGGCCTGGCTAGTGGATAGGGTGCTTGGCTGTAGCCAGGCTAGTAGTCGTAGTGCTTGGCATGCACCTTGGAGTTCTTTGTCCAAGGGTTTCGGGGTGCTTTCGATTAGATCTGGTATAGTACTACTCTTTGGGTGGCTTGTTTCTGTTTTCATTATATGTGTATTATGTCATTTTTTTTGTTGCATGTTTTACTACATCTTTATATACTGATTTCCTATCCTGGGCCGGGGGTCTATCGAAAACAGCCTCTCTATTTCTGCGGAAGTAGTGGTATGGACTGCGTACACTTTACCCTCCCCAGACCCCACTATGAGGGAATACACTGGGTATGTTGTTGTTGTTGTTTTGTTGTCTTATTTCATCAACTCTCACACACACACACTATTTAATTCTTTAAATCATTCCAACATCACACACGTACCTGGGGTCCTTGTTCTTGAAGTTTTTCATCAATTTCTTCATAAAAGTTGAAAGGTTAGAGTTCATTCTTGCAAGCATCAGTTATAATTCTTTATAAATTGAGTGTGCATAATCTTTTTGTGTTGAATTCACGGTGCATATATAGATTAATTCATTTTTATTATTGAAAATTTGCATAATGTTTATTTTTGATTTATGAGTAATGCTTAAGTGTTGAAAATGGAAATCGTTGGCATGGTTTTTAATTGTGTTGCTTTGGGTTTGAAGTAAATAGTTGATATTTTTGTAAAATTGATCTTTAAATCAACTGATTTTGCCCAATGATAGATTGGGTGACATTGTTCTTAAGGGAAAAATTGTTGTATGGGTAGGTGCATAATGAAACATAGTCAAGTCTGAGTACCCATGGTCAAAAAGTTTGAAAAATCGTCATTGAAGGCCAAGGGTCGTGATTTGGAGCTTATGAAAGGAGACTACTTGACGAAGGGTTGAGAACTTTGGCGACACACCAAACTGTGTGGTGCATCACCAAAGTGCTTCCCTTGTTTTCAAAAATTACCAAATGGTTGGCTAACTTAGGTGCGAATCAGCGATGCTCTGGGAGTATCGCCAAATCCTTCGACGTATCGCCAATTTACCACTTTTCTTCGCCAACTTGTCCCTAAATTTTTTGTCTTTTTCAGCAATAACCCCTTACATCGTCGATTCGATTGGCGATGTATAACTGAAATTTAAAAATTGCGTTGTTTTTCTATCACAGGCTTATGTGTTGGAATGCTTTGAATAAAGCGTGTCTCTAAGAAACAAACCAAGTCCCCTCCTTCCACCCCGAGAATGGCTAAACTGGTCGTGATTAGAGAGGGCGAAAGGCCCAAGAAAGTTATTAAGAATAAAAGTGACGATACGTACAAGTCTAAGGCCCAGGTTGTTGAGGAAAACAGTTCAGAACATAGCTCAAACTCCGAGAGGGACAACATTAATTCCTCGGAGGAAGGCAACACCACACCCATTCATGCACCTCTCCGCACTCTGGAAGCAGAACTGGCTGCAAGAACTAGAGTAGAGAAATCCCCTACTACTTTAGTTGTACCTTTTGTGCACCCTCACAGAGATCAACATGTGCTAAACCGTCTAAAAGTGCAACTGCAACGCACTATCATAGAGGAGCAACATCTGAGCTTGTGTGGTCCTAAGGGCAAATATCCGAGGGTCCTTTCAGCACTTCACTATCATGATTTTTAGCTATTCACTGAACCCCTCAAACCTTATATTGAAACTTGGGTTAGGGATTTCTATGATGCGTATGGTAAGTTATTACTGGAAAAGAAGAGCGTAGGACCTCAAGTGATAAATGATATTGTAAAGTTGAGAGGTGTTGATGTGATTTGTGATACGAAGATGATTAATGAGGTGTTGGGTTGTAAGAAGATCCGTGAACAATACCTTCCTTCTCTAAAGAAATACCCAAAAGAGGATGTACAGGTTTGGTTAGCCACATTGATAAGTGATGTCACGCCCAAGTGGCTTAATCCCGCTTCACTAATCTATAAGACAGATATTCACTTAGAAGTTCGGTATTGGTTGAGCTTTGTTTATAGCAACATCTCTCCCTCCCAGAATCAATCTATTCTCGTGAGTCCTCGAGAGCTTCTTGTTGGCTCAATCATTGCCAAAGAGACCTTGAATTTGGGATCGCTCATAGTCCTGGAAATTGCTAGCCGGGCTCAGCAGAAGCAAACTTCTTTAGCTTTCCCCTGCTTGATTACTGACTTATGTCACCATACAAAAGTGTCGTTCAATAAGAAGAAGGACTTTGAGTACACCCTTGTTCCTACAGTTGATATTATAAGGATAGATTCGGTTGATGAGACTAGAAAGAAAAAAGCCCGGGAGGAAGATCCCCTGGTGATTGATTTGACTTCAGTTGATAGTGGTGAAAGCCAGCCCACTCTTATGTTTGTTCTAGATTCCACCTCCCCTGAGTCTGCTCCCACTTCCACTACTACTGCTCCAGCTACAGGGCTATCTCCACAGCCACCTAGACCTAGTGGCCCCACTGCTCATCCCTCCACTATAGTGGGTCCCTTGAGGGCCCCATTGACTCAAGTTGATATCATTAGGATGGGGCAGTTGGCTTACTTAAGGGATGCTAGGTCGGCCCGACTTGAGAAAGATTTTTCGGACATGATTGCTAGTTCTTTGAGAGCTGTTATAGATCCGCTACATGAGGAAATACAGGGTTTTAGGGAGACTTTAAGGTATTTTGGGAAGAAGCTGAATCAGTTGAGTGCCCCTCAGTAGTTTGTTCCCCCAGAGGTTATTACTAGCATGCAGGGTGAGTTAGCTTCCCTTCAAAAGCATGTTGATGAGCTCTGATTCCCTGATATGACTCGTTTATGGGGAGCTTTATCTGAGACACTAGCTCCAGAGTCTGCACCTATTCGTTAGACTGCACCAATGATTGAGGAGGGGGTGGATGTCAGATGATGTGTTCTTTGAGGACAAAGGCCAGATTGGTATTCAGGTTGATCCACAGGCAGCAGAATGGACTAACAGGCAGGAGACTGAGGATGCTCTACTTGCTACCACTATGGAGAGGTTAATTTGTAAGACTTCACAGATTGGGACCTCTAACTCAGTTGCTGCCATGGAGTCTGCAAATGTTGTACCAGATCCCCCCTCTTCTGGTCAGAATGATGGAACTAAGTCGGGCACTTATGCCTAGACAGTGGCCACTTTGGTGAGCCAGTAGCCACCTTAGGCTTAGCCACATTCAGGGGGAGCCTCACTTGCTCTCTCTTTACTTTATCTAGTCCTATTGCATTGAGGACAATGCATATATTTTAGTTGGGGTGAGGAGGTTATTTATTTGGATCTGTAATATTGGTGCCAAGTTCGCTTGATACATTTTGGATATTGTCTTTTGTTTTGGTGCGTGGATTGACAGTTAGATACTCATTTTTTTTAATTTATTATTCGTCCTGTAATATTTAGATATTGGTGCTTTGGATTTTATTTTATATGTTGGTGTTTTGAGATCCTATTTGAGGTGTGATGTGTGGTTTCTATTTTTTTATTATATTATTTTGATTTTTGGTTAGTAGTTGCAGTTTTATTGCAAATAAAAATTCATTTTAGCATGCATTCTCAAGAGAAAAGTGTTCTAGCAATAGAACACTTTGACTCAAATGGTACACTTGGGTAGATATTTCAAGTGCGAAATTTTTAAATTAATTTTTCATTGTGATGTATGACCAATTTTTCAAAAAGATTCCCATCTTTAAAAATAAAAAAATTCCATTGGTCTAGTTAAGCTAGTTAGGCACTCATTTTTTATGAAAACTCTCATCTCATTTTGGCTACTTGAATACCTTCCTTGATATGTGCTATGAATGTGGTATGACAATTGAGGAAGAGTACTTTGAGTGTATGATTGAGTGCCACGTGTAGGGAAGGTTTTGATTTGATCTTGTGTATCGAGTCCACCTAGAACTTGCCCATTTGCTCCGTTTTGAAAACAAAGAGTGTGCGATATTGGTGATATGATCTTAGGTCGTTAATTGAGAGCAAACCACCCTTTAAGACCTAAATTAAGGCATTCCTTGGTGAGTAGAGTGTCCAATTTTGTCCCTTATTGAGCCTTGGAACCCGTTTTCTTAAATAACATTGTTACAAGCCAAAACCCTTTTCCCTAAAATCCCTCTTTTGAACCAAACCTCCTCGAAGTGTCTAAGTGAGGTTCGGCCTAAGTTGGGGGTGGAGGAGAGCTCAGAATTTGCATGTGCTCGGTAGTTCATAAATATGGGGACCACAAACATCCTCTTCCAATTATCCTTGTATCTATAAATATATATATATAAGTTGTATTTTCGTTCTTATTGTAAATTTTTGTAGTTACTCAAATTTTGAAAGGATAGAAAGTGGAAAATAGTTTGAAAGGTTTTGAAAGATTGGTCCTAAAACTGTGATAAAGAGTTAGCCTTGGGAAAATAGATGGATTGAGGTCTCTCTAGATGCTTTGTTGAGCTAGAGTCACTATAACCTTAACATTCCCTAGCTTACCCATTGCCTGCGCTACAAGTCGAACTAAGACCTAGGTGATTTTCGAAGTTGCATGCTTTGAAGTGGTGGAATGGAGCTTATGGGCAAGCCTATGGTGTGGTACTTGTGTTCTTAATCTTCTTTTGGAAAGTGAGTGATTCGTGTTAGTTCCTAGAGTTGTTGATAATCGTGTTATTAAGGAAGGGATTTCTTTGTGTGAGGGTGTTTAATTGTCATGATTGAGTATTCTTCAATCTCGGTTGAAGTCTATGAGCATGTGCTTGGCTTGATAAAGTTAGCCAACGTTTGATACTTGTTGTTGACAAATTGAGATCTTGATAGGCTAAACATAGATTTTCAAAATTGTGAGGGCAAAGCCTTTTCAAAAAGAAGTGTGTGTCTAAGGTCCCAAGTTGTACTATTTGTAGGCACTGGTTGTTTTGTTGTGTGTGCATTGATTCACTCGAGGACGAGTAAAGGTTTAAGTTGGGGGTGTTGATGAGTCGGTAAATTAATCCTCATTTGCCCTAAAATTAGGAAGAAAACATGTCCTAAATGTTAAATTAAAGCGTTTCTAACGCTGATTTGGTTTGATTTCAGGGTAAATGCCTAGTAGTGATAAAAATAGCAATAAAGAGTGAAAAGAGGCAAAAAGATGGAAGAATGGAGCAAAAATTGCACAAAGGCATAAAAGAGACACTTCGACGCAATGTCGAAGTGAGTGGCGGATCGCCAATTGAGCATCTCAATCGCCAAATCTAACAGAAAAAGGCAAACAAAAAGAGAAACAAAATGACAATGCAGTGGACATATCGACGCATTGCCGAACCGATAGGAGGACCAAGTCTTGCATCGCCAAAAGGAATAGAAGCCAACCCTTGGAGCTTGTCATGTTGACAAATGGGTGAACCATGTACAATTCAGCGCATTACCGTCTCATTTGGCGATGGATTCTGCTCAGCCGAATTGACAAGCGGTGGCATTTCTATAATTGTGTGATCTATTTTTCCTGATGCTATTTAAGCCTTTTTGGTCATTAGAAACCCTATATTTTGTTAATTTTTCTTATTCTTGAGCTTGTAATCAAACTCTAATCTTGGGATTTACTACTCTTAGCTTAGAATTTAGAGTTTTGTTGAGAAACATTTGGATTCTTTGGTGGATATGGAAGAAGAATTTGGTATAATTTATTTTTCCTTCGTTATGAGTAGTTAATTTCCCATACTTGGGGTAATGCATTATTGAGTAGTGATTGTGTGAGGGTAGTGATTATTTACCTTTGAATTAGATTATATGTTATGATTTTAGTTAAATCTCTATGATTTAACTTATAGATTGAGGTTGTAAACTTAGTCTATGCTTAGATCTCTTGTATTACTTGAAAGAAGATACAAGAATGATGATATTTATCTAACGAAACTTAAGTTACACTCATTTAGTGGTAATGCTAGTAATAGATTATCCATTTTGATGTTAATGGTTGTTTAGTAGTGTAGACACTTGGGTGTTCGAGAGAAGCCCATGTGAAATTTGGTTGTGGATTGAAAAATCATTTCCAATGTCTAAAATCATGCCTAATCATAATTAGCAATTGAATCTTAGGTGTATTCTCACTTACCCATGCATATAATCATTCTTAAGAAGGCGTAACCCCAAGTGTTTTAACTTATTTGATTACAATCTTGTTGTATTTCACTTTGGAAAACCAAACATTATACTATTAACTCGATACTAAGAAGTTGTTCAAACAAAACCCCCATTTTACTTTTATGTTTAATTTCGAAATTACGTACGAGCCTAGAGTAGATTGTGACACTTAAGAGTGAAACTTGCACTCTCATTTCCTATGGATGCAACTCTGACTCCTAGTTGGGTAAAATATATTGTTAACGACTGTGTACATTCATAATTGAGAGTTTATTTGAGCGTTATCAAAATGGCGTTGTTGCCGGGGAATGAAACGCAGTGTTAATTCTTTTTAGTTTTACAAGTTACTTTAGCTAGCCATCGTGTAAGCCTTGCCTTCTTTGCTGTTTTTGTTTTGTTCAGGTATAATCTCCACGAAATAATAAGCTTAAATGGGAGCAAAGCCGCATCTTTTGATGGGCATCTTGATGATAAGGATCACTTAGGGGATGCAGGTAGAGTTAGTACAATTCATATTCCACCCACTGAGAGGAACAGAGTGTTCCATGTGACTAGCATGATGCTCTATCTCCTTCAAAGGAAAGGTTTGTTCAGAGGTCAAGCACATGAAGATGCCAACCTTCATTTGAAATTTTTTATTGATGTATGTCTCCCGTTCGAAATCGCTCATATATCACAAGAGTCCATCCGGTTGGGACTCTTTCCTTTTTCATTGATGGGAGACGCAGTTTTATTATTGTGGGAGTTGCCCGCAACTTTAATAACTTCATGGCTTGAGTTGACAGAAGCATTCATGGACCGATTCTTTCCACCATCCCGTATGCTCCAATTGTGGGATGAAATCATCAACTTCTGACAACTTAGTGGGGAGTCATTGCATGAGGCATGGAAAAGGTTTAATAAGATGTTGTTGCAATTTTCCAATCATGAGGTTCCGGAAAATATGCATCTCCAAGTCTTTTAAGGAGTATTAGATCAATTGAACAAAATGGTAGCAACTAATGCGGTCGGAGGGTCTATCATTAAGCAAACTTATGGGGTTGCATCAGCCCTATTGGACCAAGTGATGAAACAAGGTCGAGGATGGCATAAAAGAGATACCGAGGTAGCTGTGGGGGCTTTCTATGCATCTTTTGTAAGCCAAGAACAAAGGAAAAAATATAAGGAGAGAGATGAGAATATGGCTAAAGTTATGACACAATTTGATCTTTTTACCAAGCATATGATGACCCTCATGATTAGGGTGTTGCAGAACAAATGAGTGGAAAGAGAAAATGGCTTGATACGTCACAAGGTGTGCCAAATGGTGAAAATTTGAGAGAAGTGGAAGAGAAAGTTATAGGTGAAGAATTACCACAAGCGGTTGATAGTAATGATTCAAAACTAGATGAAAACCTGATGATTTCGAAGTCGCAAGTCAAAATTTATCCTCCATTTCCACAAAGGCTTAAGAAGGTAGAAGATGATTCCAAGTTTAAGAAGTTTCTCTCGAAGTTTAGCAACCTATCGGTAAACATTCCATTGCTAAAGGCCTTACAAGAGATGCCTGGGTATACTAAATTCATAAAGGACTTGGTGACAAAGAAACGAGTTATGGATTTTGAAACAATTGAAGTGAATCACAATTGTAGTGCGATCATGACTATCCAAATGGTTGTGAAAAAGAAAGACCCGGGAGCTTGTACCTTTCCATGCACTATCGGGGTATTTAAGTTTAGAAAAGCACTATGTAATCTCGGGGAAAGTATTAATTTGATACCATTAGCCATATACCATAAGTTAGGTTTGGGTTCTCCTAGGCCAACCACAATTAGACTTTTAATGGCAAATCATTCTATTAAGAAGCCCATGGGTGTTTTATATGATTTACTTCTAAAGGTGGACCGTTTTATCTTTCTAGCCAGTTTTGTGATTTTGGATTGTAAAATTGATCATGAGGTCCCTATTAATCTTGGTAGACCATTCTTGGCTACCGGACGAGGTTTGGTTGATATTGAGTATGGTGAGATGAAGTTTTTGGTCAACAATGAAGAAGTATCATTTAAGGTGTGTAAGTCATTGAAGCAACCCATAGACCTATAAGTCATCTCTGTAATTGATGTGATAGATGATGAACTGACCAAGGCCATAGATGTGAACTTTATTAGTGAGCCATTAGTGGGAATGTTGTGGAACTATGAAAGTTATGATATCAAGGAATATGATAAAGTTGCAACCTATTTGCAAGGTCTTGGTTCTTACACCAAGAACCTTTGCATATCTTGACTTGAAAAATTGGGAGAGTCCTCCCGCTAAGCCCTCAATTATAGAGCCACCAAAACTCAAAATCAAACCGCTATTACCACACCTATTTTATGTATTATTGGGTGAGGATAATACCTTACCCATAATCATTGAGGGAGATTTGATTCCATGGCAAGTTTAAGCATTGAAGTCGGTGGTGAGAAGATATATAAGGGCTATTGGTTGGACCATAGCCGATATTATTAGGATTTCACCCGGTATTTGCACCCACAAAATAAAGTTGGATCCCAATTTCACACCAAGTATTGAGCATCAAAGGAGGTTAAATCCTCCCATGCAAGAGGTTGTGAAAAAGGAAATCATCAAGTAGCCAGACTAGGGTGTAGTCTATCCTATCTCAGATAGTACTTGGATAAGTCCTATCCAATGTGTTCCCAAGAAAGGTGGTATCATGGTGGTCCCAAACAAGAACAATGATTTTATACCCATCCGTCCGGTCAAGGGTTGGAGAGTGTGTATTGATGGATACTCGGGGTACAATCAAATTTCAATAGCACCCAAAGATCGAGAAAACACTACCTTTACTTGTCCTTATTGAACTTTTGCTTTCAAGCGTATGCCCTTTGGTCTATGCAATGCACCCGCCACGTTCCAATGGTGTAGGCCTTCTATTTTTTTAGACATGGTGGAATACTCAATGGAGGTATTTATTGATGATTTCTCAGTTGTTGGTGATACGTTTGAAGGGTTCCTAGAACATTTGGAAAAGTTCCTTGAAAAGTGTGCGACAAACAATTTTTTCTTGAATTGGGAAAAGTTCCACTTCATGGTAAAATAAGGGATCTTCCTCGAACACAAAATCTCGGGCCAAGGGATCCAACTTGATCAAGCTAAGTAGAGGTGATCTTCAAATTACCCCCTCCAATATCAATCATGGTCGTGAGGAGTTTCTTTGCCATGCAGGTTTTTGTAGGAGGTTCATTAAAGATTTCTCCAAGATTGCTCATCCGATATGCAAGCTTCTTGAGAAGGAAGCGAAGTTCAAATTTAATGGAGAATGTGTGAGGTCCTTCAATTGCCTCAAGAAGAAACTTGTCTCCGCCCCCATTATTGTGTTACCTAATTGGTCACAACCATTTGAATTCATGTGTGATGCTAATGGATTTGCCTTGGAGACCATGCTTGGTCAAGGAAAGGAAAAACTTTTACATCCTATCTACTGTAATAGTAAATCGTTGAATGATGCACAAAGGAACTACACTGTTATGGAGCAAGAATTACTAGCCGTAGTTTATGGGTTTGTGAAATTTTGAGCATATTTGTTGGGCACAAAGGTTGTGGTGCATACCGATTGCGCTTCCTTGCGATATTTGATAGCGAAGAAAGAGGCCAAGCTAAGATTGATAAGGTGGATCTTGCTTTTACAAGAATTTAATTTTGAAGTCAAAGATCGAAAGGGATGTGAGAATCAAGTTGTGGACTACTTGTCGCGCCTTGAATAAAATGATGTAAGGCTGAAGGAATTGGAGATCAATGATGAGTTTACAAATGAGCTTGTCATGATTTTCTCGTGGAAGGTTATGCCTTGGTACGCGGCTTTTGCAAATTAAATAGTTTGCGGAGCACTCCCTGATGACTTAAGTTATGCTCAAAAGAAGAAATTCCTCTATGATGTAAGGAGATATTATTGGAATAAGCCATATTTTTTTAGGGAGTGTGTCGATGACCTGATCCATCGTTTTATTAAGGTAGAATAAATGATACCTATCCTTGAGGCATGTCATTGGTCACAGTTGGTGGCCATCATGGTGGTGTTTGCACTGCATCAAAAGTCCTCTAAAGTGGCTTCTATTGGCCAACATTGTATTATGATTCATATGAGTTGGTGAAAGTGTACGAGCAATGTCAAAGGCAAGGGGGGCATCTCGAGGCGACATGAAATGCCCTTGAAACCAAGTATAGATGTTGAATTTTTTTATGTTTAGGGTTTAGACTTCATGGGACCTTCCGTGAGTTTGTATGGGAATCGTTATATCTTGGTAGCGGTTGATTATGTTTCTAAATAGGTGGAAGCCATTGCCTTACCAAACAATGAAGCTAAGAGTGTTACTACATTCCTAAAGAGTTACATTTTTACTTGGTTTGGCACTCCTCATGCTATTGTGAGTGATGGGGGTTCTCATTTTTGCAATCAATCTTTTGAGTCTTTGCTTACAAAATATGGGGTCAAGCATAACATAAATTCCCCATACCACCCTCATGCCAATGGGTTGGCAGAAGTATCTAATCGAGAGATAAAGAAGATTTTGGCAAAATTTGTAAATACTAGTCAAACGGATTGGGATCAAGAACTTGATGATGCTTTATGGGCCTATAGAATCGCATTCAAGACCTCCATTGGCATGTCTTCTTATCAATTAGTGTTTGGAAAAGCATTCCATCTTCCCATTGAACTTGAACACAAGGCATTGTGGGCCTTACAGAGATTGAATATGGATTGGAAGGAGGTATCCAAGTTGAGGGTAGACCAACTCCATAAGATGGATGAGTTTTATTTGAAAGCTTATGAAAGTTCTCTCTACAAGGAGCGTATGAAGAGATGACATGATGCCAAGATTCTAAAACAAGAGTTCAAGGTGAGTGATGATGTCTTGTTGTTCAACTCAAGGTATAAGTTATTTCTGAGAAAACTCAAAATAAGGTGGTCGGATCCCTTCAAAGTGGTGAGGTGTTTTTTTAATAGAACGGTTGAATTGGAGAATGATACAGGGTACCGATTTACCGTGAATGGGCAATGAGTTAAACATCAACATAAGTTGCTCCCAAAGGCAGATTTCTTAGATGTGATCTACCTCAATGATGCTAGATGAATGAAGTATAATGTCATACCATGATGATAACTAAGGCACTTCTTAGGAGGCAACCCAAGTTTATTTTTGTTGTTTTGAATAACATTTGTTAATGTGTGTAGGAGAATGATGGAGTTGAAATATGGGGAATTTTATATGAATAAAGTCGGAAAAGAAAAAGTTTAAAAATTGTGTGTCAAGCTCCAATGGAGAGGCTTTGGCGATGCACCAAGCAAATCGGCACATAGATGAAATCCCTCGCCGAAGGGGTTTTCCAACTTAGTATGATCTATTACATTTGGCAATGGTGGGTGTAAATTGGCGTATCGTCAATGTGTTGGCATGTCGCCATATAAGTTGGTGTTCGGTAAGACATTCCATCTACCTGTGTTGGTAAAACATAAGGCTTTCTGGGCATTGAGATAGTTAAATTTTGACTTAGATGCAACATGCACAAACAGAGTGACAGAATTGTATGAGCTTGATGAGTTTCACTATTATACTTTCGAGAGAGCAAGGTTGTACAAGGAAAGAACAAAAATGATGCATGACAAGCACATCCTTGAGAGAAGTTTTGAGCCTGGCGACAAAGTGTTGTTGTGTAATTCAAGATTGCGATTATTCCTGGGCAAGCTAAAAATGAGGTGGTAAGGCCCTTGTTGTGTGGTACAAGTATCTCCACAAGGTGCAACTGAAATTAAATTGGAGAATGGAACCAATAAATTTTGAGTGAATGGACAATGATTGAAGCTCTATATTGGTGCGACAAATGTGGAAAAAATGGTTTCAATAATATATTTGATCGACCCTTGAAAAGGGGTCTGCGTTGTACTGCGACATTAAATCAAACGCTTCTCGGGAGGCAACCCAAGGTTGTATAATATGTTTAAAAAAAGGGAAAGAAAAGAAAAAAGCAAAAAAAAATACAAAAAAGAATTGTGCCACGATGTTAAATAAGGTGCTTAATGGGAGGCAACTCATTTTTCTTGACTTCTATTCACATTTTTATTATTATTTTTTCTGTTAGTTTGTAAATTTTATTTGGTACCATTTGACGTGCTTTGATGAAGATGTGCAAGGAAATTCACATGGACATAGAAGTTCGGGATGAATGAAAATCGTAAACGTGGAGAAAAATTTGAAAATAGGGACTAAAACCAACTCTCACCCAGGCTCGCCAAAGTGGATGCATAGCGAGCACATGTGCGTCCCAGGTGAAGAATTAACTCTGCAAAATAGTGAAGTTAGAGCATATTGGGAGCCCCATAGCGTGCGTAAGAAAATAATATATTTTGGGGCCAGTCTATATGCTCTCATAGTGAGCAGTTTAGCGTGCGCAGGTAAGTACAAAAAATAAAAGGACTAATTCAGCGGCGCAGTTCATAGTCTTATAATGTTGAAAACTCCCAAGGAAAAAAACTGCAACCCACATGTTTGATGAATTTCTCGAACAAACTTTGTAATGGGTTTTGTAAAGTATGCTTAGCAACCCGATATGTAATGGTAACGTGAGCAGTCCCTTAAGTATTTGGTGGTCATTTGGGAGTCTTCAGACTGATTTTGCATTCGTTCTTGATGAGTGTCATCGCACGACTAAATTATATGTCTTTGTTAGTGTCTTTGAACAAATCAGGCTAATGTGATTCTTTGACTTACCAAGCATTATGGTTATACCAAATAAGCCAACACGCACTCATGGAGGCAGAGGTGGTAAGCGCCCCCACTAAAAGAACAATCAGTTTACATCAATGCGACAGAAATCCAAACCTAGATGAAGAATAATAATGCTAGGAGTAGAACTTTTATTGAGGTAGATACTGAAGCCATCGAACAAATCAGTACGCCATCTACATAAACAATGGTCAGATCACAGAGCATATAATCACCTAGGCCTCGTGAGAAACCATTAAAAATTAAAGAAGGAGCTTTCAAGCCACCTCCGTCTAAGAAGAGAAAGAGCACTCCAATTAAAGAAAAGGGCAAAGCTAAGAAGATAGAAAGTCAAAATCTAATGCTGACTCATTCGATAATGATGATAGGCTCATTCCACTACCCAACGGTGTTGGGGAAACAAGTGCCCAAGTCGAACGAGCTGAGTGGAAGGGTAAATTTGTGTGAGAATGCTTGGAAACTATGGGATTCCATCCAAAAAAATAGGTTAATTGAGAATTCCTTGATAAGCCACTGCATATTGTTGCCACAAATAAATCCTACCCAGATATCATGGTATAAATTGGGAAAATAGGTTGGGTCCGCTTTGCTCAAGGACCTAAGAGTAAGAAAAACCTTACCCTCATTCGAGAATTGTATTCTAATAGGGATTACAACTAAAGTGACATTATTTGTCTTAGGGGTGCGGAAGTGGATATCTCAGCTCAAGCGATAAATAGGTACTACCAAGTTTCTCTGCAACTTATGTCAGACTATAAGCACAGGGAGCAACATACAAATCTTTCATGTAAACTAGTAATGCTTTGTGATAACCCAAGCAAGGTGCATTAGTTTAAGAATCAATGTAGTGACCATACAACTTTTCCCAAGGCATTTATGAACAAGAAGGCAAAAGCTTTGCTTAACTGGATTATCAACCATTGGATGCCAGATACTCATAAGATCGCTATTATATGGGATCACGTGTTCCTGATTTATACTATATTGGATGATATCCCTGTGGATGTTAGAGAGATAATACAGAGTCAGATGGTGAAGACATGTACTAACAAAAAATAGACCTTATACTTTGTTCATACCCAAACTGCCATGCTAGCTCGTTACAAGTTGAACAAGAAAAGTGATGATAAGTTGGTTAGGAAAGAGTGGGCATTCTATAATATATGTGCAGTCATAGATTCAAATGAGTATCATGGACAGAAACAGTCTAATGCAGACCGCATTAAGGCCATAGAGGGTGAAATTTGACAATTAAAGATAGATCTCAAGACTCGCGATCATGCACTTCAGGTGGCATAGTAGAATAGAGATACATAGATGCAGGCATAATTCGATAACATGATTGAACTTTTAAGAGGATCCAGGCCAACGCGAAATGTTGGCATTCAAGTTGATCTTGTAGAATTGGAGATGTATGAGTTGAGTGCTACTGACAACACTAATAAAGTTTCTATTGGATAGTTTTCTAAGAGTGAGGGTGAGCTTATCAAGGCAGTTGAAGCATCTGGCATTGCACTAGAGGATCTAACAACACTCAGGACCGAGGTGTTAGACCGGTCCTCTCCTTCACTAGAGTCATTATGAGGGAGTTTCTAACACCCACTCTAATATTACTCTTACTATTTATTTTGTGAAATTATGCAACTGAGGGCAGTGCATATTCTTAAGTGTAGGGTGGTAGTGTCAGACTTGATTGTTGGACTATACTCAATAGAATTATCTAATCGATGTTTTATTTTGAGTTTTTTGTTATAAAGATCAGAACTTAAGCCAAAGTAATTGTATAGCTGTAGCTAGTTTTATTTTTATTGGCTTAGTCCTGGGTTTTCTACACGGTTCTTTCCTAAGGATTGCCAATTTTCTTTTGAAGCGGGTGTTTTTAGGTAGAATTTTTCTAGTGACTTTTTTCGATGATGGATAGCTAAATGACTTTCTTAAGGGAATTAGTCTTTAGGATTAACGAACAAGTAAAGAAAAGGAAGAACTCCAGTATCGTAAGCTATGTAGCATATTTTATATTAGAGTTTAGGGTCAAGCATGTTTGGTGGATACTTTCTTCTGATGCATTGAGAATTTTTGTGATCATCTTTTGATGCTTGAGGCTAGAGAGTTTGACTTTCATTATACCTCCTATGCTTTAATTGTTTTCATTGATTGTGTCCTATTGCTTTGCTTGAGAGTCATGACTGAGTTGTCTGGAGTGAATCATGTGCATTGTGTGAATTGAGGTTTAGATGATAATTGTTGTCATCCCGTGCTAGTCCAGAATTTGCCTTTTGTGTAGTCAAAGCGAAATAATTAAGCCATGTTAAATTTAGGAGATGACATAGGCATTTCTTTGAGTAGCCCTTTGAATTTTTTTGCCTACAAGTATCAATATTACACCTAGTCAGCCCTGTTGAGCCTATGAGCCTTTTCTTTGGCACCCACATTACAAGCAAGAACTTGAGTTGAAGAATAAGCGCTAGAAAGAAGTAAGTAGGGAATACGGGTAGCTTTTGAGTGGAACTATAGAAAAGAGGGAGAAAACAAATCATTAGCTGAATCAAAAAAAAATTGAAAAATAGGAGAGAATATCACATTGTTCTTTTCTAGGGACATTATTTATATGTGATAGGTTGAAAAGAAAGAGACTGTTATGATTTAATGATGTATTAAGAATATTAATTGGGGTCATAAGATGTATGTACTTGAAAAAAAAATATGTAATGGATTAGTGTGCTTAGGAGGTTCGAGTCACTATTTTCCTAAATACTATCCTACCTGTCCCTTAGCCTATATTACATCCTATGAAAGTCCTAATCGATCCTATATTTGATAGGTTTAGATTAGTGGAGTCTTACACTATAGGCTAGCCTACAGTACGTTTTTAGGAGGCACATGATTTCTTTTCTTTATGAGAGAGAGCGAATTCTTTCCATATGCTAGTCCTTCAAATATACTTGAATTTTATTATTTGAGTGCATGGACTGATTTCTCTGTTAGTTTGATTAGTGAGAACGCATGATCTGCAAGAGATTGGCGAGGTACTTGGTTCTTATGTTGGCATATAAAGAAAAGTCAGAAATTAAATAGGAGAAAATTCAATTTTTAAGGCTAGGTTGCTAAGAGAGAATATTTGACAATTTTAAATAGTCTTGGTATGGAACTTTAAAAGAAAGGTGTCTATATGCATATGCTAGGTTGTAAATGTTGATATAAACTAGTGTTATCGGTTGGGATACTGGATCATGCTTGGGAAATGTTCCTTGCCATGATGTTAATGTTAAACTTGCTCGAGGGCAAGCAAGGGTTTAAGTGTGGGCTGGAGATATTCGTCTACAAAGTGTATATTTCAAGTACTTTATTGCCTTCTATATTAAGTTTTATCTTGTGTTTCTACATTTTTGGGGTTACTTTGAGCTTGTTACATATCTTATGTGTATAGTAAGTGTGTTGGATGGAAATGAGAAAAAATAACGATGAATTCTTATGAGATTTAAGCAAAAAATGAAGCAACCGAAATAGGAGGATGCCAACTTGCTCATTGTAGGTGCTCGCAAGCCTGCTAGTGAGGTTGGAAGCAATCCAAAACAGCGAAGTTTGGGTCAAAAGCATCCTTCATAGAGAGCAACACACATTTGATGAATGGTTTTCACAAACCTGCTCGCATTGCAAGCTCACATGCCTGCGTTTTCTGCTAATCAAATCCAAACTTGGATTACTTTGAGGGATATTCTAAATATACTAGGTTATATATAAATCCCAGAAGAGGACTTTTGAAGGTACACTTACATTGGGAGGAAAGAAGAACGAAAGAATCAAAGCAATTGGAATTCAACCTCGAGTTTCAATTTTTCCTCATTTTTTCTGCCTATTTGTTATGGAATTCTATGCTATGATTTCACATTATACTATGAATAGCTAGATTCTTTCTCTAGTATTTTGATGGAATCAATTGTTGGATAAATTCATAGTGTGTTTGATTATAATTAAGCCATTCTTCTTCTCTATTTGTTCAACTACATATTTATTGTTGTTAATTGAAGGTCCCTCAGTTAACGAATGCCGCAATATCTTGCACTACTGGAGAAAGATTGTGAGATTAGGTTTTAGTTGAACAACATCACTTTGAAGCCATTAAGATATTAACCGTATAGATTTAATAGCAGGTTTAGAAATAATGAAGTTTTGAGGTGATCCCGTGAATAGAGTAAATCATTAGCTAGAGTTAATTCGAGAGAATAACGCTAAAAAATTACTACACTTAATCAAAAGATACTTGTGGTAAGAAAATATTCATGATTGATAGAGAATAGTTCAGTGAGATTATAGTTGACACGTAAATATTTTATTCTGACAATTGGCGAAATCATTATCCTAGGTCTCGTTATATCGAAAGAAAGTCCTTTCATTTGCTTGATAAGTTTACTACCCTTTATTTTATTCTTTGTAAAAAAATCCAAAATTTTATACTTCAAAAAGTTGGTTTAATTGATATTCTTCGTGATACGAAGGTTAACTGAAATGGTTCTCTGTGGGATTGACTTCAAACTTAAAAATTGGATTATATTATATCTATAACAACTGCTTATCCTTATTAGGATGAAGTTTGGGTGTGATCAGAAAGCTTTAAGGAAAGCAATTATAATGTAAAGAAAAGACTTTGTTTGCACATATCACACTCTCTCGGGGTGAGTGGACAAACAAAAGGTCCTTTTGAGTATAAGGAATCAACAAATTCCATCTCTGGGGATGGTAATAGATACCGCTTTTGGATAATCGTACATTTGTTGTTATTTATAACTTGCCGGGGATTTGGAAGGGATATCATTATCTCCTTCTTTTTACTAGTCGTTGTAGTCTTCCTTATTAGATTCCTCTAAATCAAGGAATATACTGATTAACATGCTTTTTACTGATCTTTTATTAAGCTCTGTGATAATCCTACTTTTACAGAAAAATAATTAGTTTTTAGTGAAACTGATCTGTATTGACCTCCTCTGATTGTCTGCTTCTGTCTTTCCATTTTTAAGTGTTTGCTATTTTTGGATGCTTTTCTTGACTCCCCGGGACATGATAAATGTAAGATAAAGTCAATTTTTACCCAAAATATACTTAGATAAAGGATAAAATAGGTTTTGAAGAATATAAATTTTGAAATATGATTGGGAGGGGATTCATCCAGTTTATCATGTCATGTGTAGCTCACTGAATGTCCTTCATTTGAGGCCTTGACATGTCTATCATCCTGTCAGTGAGCTATGAATACTCTTTCAGAATCATAGTTGGGAGTTTTAAGAATGATCCTTCGGAAAATCTGGCATACCTGGGGATTAGTATTTTTTGGGATTATGTTGCAACTGAGGATTTCTAAAGTTGTTTCTGAACTTTGTTTCTGGGTGGAAATTCTCGGAGTTGGTTCCAAACTCTTAGCATACACTTGATAGAAATTTTGAGGTCCACTTAAAATTTCTGCCCCAGTTAGACATTCCAAGGTAAATCTCAAATTTTGCTACGAGAGTCTGACAATCTGTGGGGATCTTGAGACATTTCCCAAAATCCATTCCTACTATATTCTTGGCATGTTATTCCATTATAACTGTCGGAGGATGATCTTTTATTTTGTATTTTTGAGATTCCTTCTCAAAAATTCTACCCTAGTTTTTATTTCCTAGGGTGGTATGACCGAGTTGTTGTAGTGCCTACGTATCTTGTTAAAGTAAGAATCATGTCAAACGTAGCTCCCACAATATAGTGGAAATAGAGAGATAATCAAAGGGATGATCGAAGCCGACAAAGGCTGCCTATGTATCCATTCTTGGGAATTCAGGTCATCATGTAGTTCAAGATAAAGAAAAGAGATAGAATTTTCTAAGGGGTTGACCAGAGCTGACATGGGCCGCCTACATATCCCTTTCTTGGAAACTCAGGTCAAACATAGTTCGTACAAAAGGATAGCGAATTTTTAAGCTATTTCAAAGCATAAAAATATTTACATTCAGAAAGTGCAGTTCCAAGTAAAGAAACACAAAGAATAGACTATCTTCAGATGTAGTATCTCTTTACTGCATCAAAGTTGATCAGCTTGGACCACTCTTGGTTGTCCATCTCAGATAAAATCAGAGCTCCTCCAGATAGCACTTTGTGAACCACATACGGTCCTTGCCAATTTGAAAAAAGATACACTTGAGGACTAGTTGTCAAATTTTGAACGTGCGAGCTCTTACTCTTTTGTTAAAATCGTGGATCATCCACTATTGATATAGTTTTCCATGGCATACGATGCTCATTTTCTTCTTATCGATTAATGTAAGTTTTTCTAATCTTATACGAACCCATTCAGCGTTGCTTAATTCAGTTTCTTGAATGATTCTTTATGAAGGTATCTCACTCTCAGCAGGTATCACTGCTTCTATTCCATACACTAGCAAATAAGGAGTTGCCCCAGTTGAAGCTCTAACAGTTGTTCGATAACCCAATAGAGTATAAGGAAACATATCATGCCAAGATCTATGATAATCAATCATTTCCTCAAGATTTTCTTAATATTCTTATTGGTCGCTTCCACAACTCCATTCATTTAGGGACGATAAGCAGTTGAGTTTCGATGAGTAATCTTGAATTTCTCATATATATATCTCATCAAGTAACTATTTAGATTTTCCCTATTATCAGTGATGATTGACTCAGGTATTTTGAATTGGCATATCAGGTTGTTCTTGACAAAATTAGCTGTACCTTCTTTATCACAGCCTTGTAAAAGGCATCCTCCACCTACTTGGTGAAATAATCAATAGCAACTAAGATGAATCTATGCCCATTAGAAGCAGGTGGCTCTATCAGGCCAATAACATCTATGCCCTAAGCTACGAATGGCTAAGGACAACTCATAGCATTAAGTTTATTCGGGAGACACTCGAATCAAAGGTCATATTAATGGACAAACTGATGCCAAGAACACAAGCTTCATACTCAGCCATATTGTTAGTGCATGGGAAATAAAGGTTGGTTGTCACCGGGTAATGTTGATCGGTTTCTAATATCAAAATTGCTACAATTCCTTAACCTTTGAAACTAATTGCTGCTCCATTAAAGAACATCCTCCACCCAGGATATGATTCAAAGATGACTTCTCCTATGAATAACACTTCTTCATCTGGAAAATAGGTTCAGAGTAGTTCATAATTTTCATCAACTGGATTCTCTGTAAGATGATCCACTAGGGCTTGCCCTTTGACCATTTTTTGATTCATATATATGATGTCAAACTCATTTAGTAACATTTTCCATGTGGCCAATTTCCCCGTAGGCATGGCTTTCTGGAAGATATATTTTAAAGGGTCCATTCTAGAAATGAGATACATTATATACGAGGACAAATAGTGTCTCAGCTTCTGAGTGATCCAAGTTAAACCAAAACAAGTTCGTTCCAATAGAGTATAGCGAGCCTCGTATGGCATGAACTTCTTACTCAAGTAGTGAATTGCCCATTCTTTCTTTCCAACTTCATCAATCTCCCTAGAACACATCCGAATGGATTATCTAATACTGACAGATACAGTAATAATGGACTTCATTCCCTGGGAGTGTAACACCCCATACATTTCTGAACCTAGGTGATTACCGTTACATTTATGAAATTATTTAAACATGATATTGTTGGGGTATTATACTTTAAATTTGGTGGGCTAGATTAGTCTTGTGCCATTGGGCTCAATTGAGGCCCAAAATTACACATAAGACATGGCCAAAAAATGGAAAAATGACCCACTCTTCCTTTGACTAATCAATTATTGATCAAAGTGGCTAAGGATGACTTCAAGGGACTATAAAAGGCACCAAAAATCAGATTTTATTCATAAAAAGGCACATGCCATTATAGACTTTTCCAAGGAAACAAAAAGAGATATTTTCTCTCAAACTCTCAAACCCTAAGTTATCTCCTTGGACAAGATAATCATTTTACAAGACTTGGTAAGTGTTTATTCTCATGATTTAATATATTATATGCATGAGAGATTATGTAGATCATGTTGGTTATGCTTGCAAGTGTTGAGTAGTGCACTTTTGCTTTTTGATAAAAGATGCATCATCCATGTGATTTGAACTTGAAAAAGGACTTGTTTTTTTGATGAAAGTGAATGGTGTGTATGATATATCAACATGTAAGATGTGGTTATGTCCTTAACTTTCTTTCTCTTCGTGTGAAACATTTGGAGTTGTTGTTGTGAAATTTTACATGGAATCGATGGCATATTGAAAGGAAAATATAGTTTTGGTGATGTTTATGTACGTTGTGAAACCATGGATGATCGTTGGCATCTAAGAGGATCTAAAATATGTTAAGAGAAGCTTAATTATGATCATGGACCATTCATTATGAAAAAGGACCCTAAAATGACCCCAGAGGCTGAAACGGGCATCCGCCTTCGTGGGCGGGACACCTGCGGGCGCAGATGCCAACTCAGGTGGCCCTGGACACTGCCAAGGGGCACCTGCCACCTGCGGACGCACCTCAACCACCTGTGAGCGCAGGTGGCTTCGCAGGTCAGCCCAGAACTTCATTTTGCATGTTTTTGTCTCTCTTTGACCCCCCGAAACCCCTATACCCTTCTTTGATGCAATTATCAACTTATGGTACCTTTTGAATGACTTTAAAGGAGTATCTCGGAGGTATTTTGAGTGGTATAAATTATGGATTGTCTTTCATTTGTTGTTGTGAAAGGTGTTTACGTGATGTAGTGAGCTACTTGTGACATTGTATTAAAGGGGAAATTTAAAGTATAAACTTGGTGTGAAATGCTATTGGTTTATGAGGTCTTGGTCAATGTGTGGAATGTTGTGGTGTTGTTGGTATGTTAATGCAGTGAGTTGTATTGAAGAAGGACGAAATGGCGCTATATAGCAGTCACGTAGCTCATTGTCGTCTTATGCATTTGTAATGTAGTTAGTTGTTAACGGGAGCTTCGTGATGTACTTGTGTTGTAGAGTAACACGTAAGGAAGAAGCTGGATTATTGTATTCACATATAGAACTGTATATTCATATTGGGAAAGATAAGGTATGTAAGGTTACTCTTTCCGTATCCTTCTGCAGCACATATTGTTCACATTGACATTGTACCTATTCCATTCTGAAGTGTTCTAAGTATCCCAGCTCAGGTTGACATATATTGTTATTCACATGTTTCTTACTCTTAGACCAATTGTGATTCACATATCTCTTATTCATTGACTAACGTTCCAAAGTTGTTGTAACTACGAAAAGAACTATCTCAAAGAAAGTAATAATGTAATGAGAATCTATTCATTCTTGAGTAGCATTTCCACTAATGTTACATTCTAAAGTTCCAATGATGTTAGGACTACCAACGTATCAATCGCACTGGAGTAAAGAAATGAAGTAATGTATCGCTCTTATAATGAAAGAACAGAAGTAATGCATAATTGTTTGAATAATCTTGAGTAACATCCCAAGGGCGATAGAAAAGCCTAGCATGGGTTATCATAATAACATCCCAGGGGCGACAGAAAACCCTAGCATGGGTTATCATAATAACATACCAGGGGAGACAGAAAAGCCTAGCATGGGTTATCATAATAACATACCAGGGGCGATAGAGAAGCCTAGCATGGGTTAATCACATCCCAGGGGTTATAATACCTATCATGGGTTAATCTCATCCCAGAGGCGACAGAAAAGCCTAGCATGCGTAGAACGATAAAGACGAATAGACGTAAAGGCAAAAGAAGTAAAGGACGTAATGTACGTGGTTCCACATATGTATACCGATGATTTATCTGCACTGACTATTCTCTTGTATTTGATTTCACGAAAGTACTTATATCATGCAGTTTCATATGAGCCTTACATACTCAGTACATTCTTCGTACTGACGTCCCTTGGGGGACTTACCTTACTTGTTGTAGGCACAGGTGCTAGTAGACCTTCACAGTAGGCTACGAGTCATTTGCAGATCTATGGTGAGCTCTAATTGGTTTGGGGCTTTTCGAGTCACATGTGTACATTGGTTTTGGTATTATGTAAATGTTGTATAAAGTGGGGACTTATCCCGACTGTAGGGTGGTTATGTACATGTATCTATTAGAGGCTTTGTAGACTTATGTGGGAAGATGAAGGTAAGGGATATATGTCCATTTTGACTTGATGTCTCTAACGTCCAAGTTTCATATATATAGCATATGTTTCTATGACTTTCGCATAATTGCATGAGATAAAATGATGTTCATACAGAGACATGCATATGAATGCACATGAGCAAAGATAGGTTCTCTCGGGCCTCAACGGCTTCGGGTGCCAGTCCGCCCCGTTGGAATTTGAGGTATGACAAAGTGGTATTAGAGCAGGTAGTTCTATGGGTGTCTACAAAGTCGTGTCTGAGTAGAGTCTTGCTTATGGATGTGTTGCACGCCACATTTATAAGTAGGAGGCTACGAGACATCTAGGAGTTGTTTCTTTTCTTCATTTCTAGATCGTGCAATAGATCCATTGTCGTAGGTGGAATTATATCTGACCATTGAAGTTAGTTTTCTCTGTTATAGTAATATGCCGATTACAAGACAACATAGGGATAAAGGTAAGAAGGTAGATATGCTTGTCGGAGGAGAAACTAGTAAATCATCACCTGACCAAGATAGTCAAGGTGGGGCTGAAACTGAGTTTGTAATGCAGGCTTCCCCTACTTTTCCAGCTCCAGAAGAGCTGAGAGGGAGAGAAGAACCTGTCGAAACACCTGTTAATGCTACTGAGCAGGATCTAACTAATGCAGTGCAAATGTTGACTCGTATAGTTGATTGTATAGTTACTGCAATGAATCAAGGACAAGTAGGTCCAATAACAGGTAATGACAGTGAGGCTAGGGCAGCTAGTCAGAGGACACAGGATTTTCTGAAATTAGACCTTCCCATGTTCACCGGGTCAAATGTGAAAGAAGATCCACAGGATTTCGTGGACCAAATCAAAAGGGATCTAGATATTATGCATGTGACTGGTATGGAAATAGTAGAACTTGCAGCATATAGACTGAAGGGTGAGGCTATATTATGGTATGAAGATTGGCAACGATCTCGGGGTATAGGTGCACTTCCAGATAGTTGGGAGGAATTCAAAACGGTATTTCTTGATCACTATCTTCCCTATGAGATCTGAGAGGCTCGTACAGATCAGTTTTTAAATCTTCATCAAGGGGACATGAGCGTCAAAGAGTACAGTCTCTGTTTTAATTCTTTGGCTAGGTATGCTCCAAATGTAGTAGCCATTATGGCTGACAGAGTCCATCGGTATGTGAGCAGATTGGAGCCATATTTGGTGAGGGACTGTACTATTGCTGCATTAAACAAAGACATGGATATAGCAAGAATACAAGCCTTTGCACAGAAAATGGAGGGTCAGAGGCAACGGAGAAGGACACAAAAATTTGAAGAATTGCCGTCAAAGAGGGCTAGACCTATGGGACAGTTTATGGAGTCCCAAGGAGAATTTAGGCCTCAAGGTTTTCCTAGACCGCCTAGACCATCATGTTCGAACCCTACAGCAGGTACTCCATCTCAATTTCAAGGGTTTAAAGGCGGTCAAGTTGGGCAAAGTAGTGGGACTCGGGGTTCACAGACAGTGGGATATCAAGAAAAAAGGAAATATGAGCCAATCGAGGTCTTTTTGTCAGCTGTGCTAGTGCTACGGGAAGTTTCATTCAGGTGAATATTTCTTTTGGTATCAAGTTGTTGAGCCATACTATGAAGGTTTGGGAAAGGGTGGTAGAGTGGAGGCTGAGGAGGATCGTGACTATTTCTGAGAATCAGTTTGGTTTTATGCCAGGTCGCTCGACTACTGAGGCCATTCACCTAGTGAGGAGATTAGTGGAGCAGTTTAGGGAGAGGAAGAAGGATTTGCACATGGTGTTCATCGATCTCGAGAAGGCATACAACAAAGTACTAAGGGAGATTCTGTGGAGGTGCTTGGAGGCTAAAGGTGTGCCCGTAGCATATAATAGGTCGATTCAGGATATGTACGACAGTGCGAAGACGCGTGTGAGGACGGTAGAAGGGGATTCAGAGCACTTTCCTGTTTTGACAGGATTGCACCAGGGATCAACTCTTAGTCCATTTTTATTTGCCTTGGTGATGGATGTTTTGACGAGGCGTATCCAAGGGGAGGTGCCTTGGTGTATGCTATTTACTGATGATGTGGTACTAATTGATGAGACCCGGGGAGGAGTTAATGATAAGTTGGAGGTTTGAAGATAGACCCTTGAGTCTAAAGGGTTTAGGTTGAGCAGGACTAAAACGGAGTACTTGGAATTTAAGTTTAGCGATTCGATGCATGAGGCAGAGGGGGTAGTGAAGCTGGATTCTCAGTCCATTCAGAAGAGGGGGAGTTTCAAGTATCTAGGGTCTATGATTCAGGGGAATGGCGACATTGACGAGGATGTCTCGCTCCGTATTGGTGCAGGGTGGTTGAAATGGAGGCTCGCTTCGGGAGTTCTGTGTGATAAGAAGGTGCCTCTGAAGATCAAAGGTAAGTTCTATAGAGGGGTCGTCCATCCGGCCATGTTATATGGGGCGGAGTGTTGTCCAATTAAAAACCTCCCACATCCAAAAGTTGAAGGTAGCGGAGATGAGGATGTTGCGATGGATGTGTGGACTTACTAGGAAGGATAGGGTTAGAAATAAGATTATTCAAGAAAAGGAGGTGAGGTTGCGTTGGTTCGGGCATGTAACAAGGAGGTGCACGGATGCTCCAGTATGGAGGTGTGAAAGGTTGGCTGTGGATGGTTTTAGGCGGGGTAGAGGTAGGCCGAAGAAATATTCAATGGAGGTAATTAGGCATGACATGGCGCAGTTACAACCTACAGAGGACATGACCCTTGATAGGAAGATGTGGAGGACGCGTATTAGGGTAGAGGGTTAGTGGGTAGGAAGGAGTCCGTATTGTGTAGGAAGGAATGTTTATGTGTATCAGTGCCTGTTGTTTCTTGGGCATATTCTTGTTCGTGTTGTTTTGGAGATGTTTGTAACCTTGAATAAATAGTCTATAGTGCTACTTTGTGGGTGTCTTGCCTATTTTCATATATAGCGATGTGTTATCTCTTCTTGTTGTTTGTTTCTATGACTTTTGTTTGATTGTTATCTATTCTAAGCCGGGGGTCTATCGAAAACAGCCTCTCTACTTCATCTGAGGTAGTGGTATGGACTGCGTACACTTTACCCTCCCCAGACCCCACCTGGTGGGAATACACTGGGTATGTTGGTGGTGGTGGTGGTGGTGTAGAAAGTAAGGGCACATGATGAGAAAGTGCCCACTGAGGGCCACGGGTAGTATGACACAACCTACGGGGTTCGCCATTACATTATCATTGTCAGGTGTACAACCTGCTGGTCGTGGCATAGGTGCTAGCGGAGCAGCGAGTCCTATTCAGAACCGTACCTATGCCTTAGCGGATCGACAAAATTCGAGGGCTTATCCTGATGTAGATATAGGTATATTATCCATATTTTTACATAAGGTATATGCATTGATTGATCCGGGTTCTACATTATCATATGTTACTCCATTGATTGTGGAAAAAAAAATGTGAAAGAACACCAGATTCACTAGTTGAGCCATTTGAAATATCTACACTAGTTGTGAATATATTATAGCTAAAAGAGTATATCATAATTGTATAGAAATTGTTTGTGGCTATGACACACTGGTTGACCTTCCTGAACTGAAAATAGTAAATTTTGATGTTATCATGGGTATGGATTGGTTGGCTTCTTGTTATGACACGGTAGATTGCCGAGCTAAAAAGTTACATTTTTGTTTTCCATGAAAGGATGTTCTTGAATAGATGGGTAATGCGGGAGCACCGAGAGGTAAAGTTATTTCTCATCTTAAGGCAAAGAAAATGATACCCAAAGGGATACATATGCCACCTAGTAAGAGTGTAAGATACTGATGTGAAGCCATCAACTCTTCAATCGGTTTCGATGGTAAATGAAATTCTTTGAGGTCTAGTATATCTCTTTGGGGGTGCATTAGTGTTAATTGTACGAATAAACAAAAGATGGCACATTGAGAATGTGTATTGACTATCGGCGATCGAATAATATGACAGTTAAGAATAAATACCCCCTCCCAAAAATTGATAATTTATTTGATTAACTACAGAGTGCCAAAAAATTTCTCAAAAGTTGACTGAGATCAGGATAGCACCAGGTAAGGGTTAGAAAAAAAATGGGATAACCAAGACAGCTTTATGAACACGGAATGGGCATTACGAATTTTTAGTTATGTCAATTGGGCTGACGAATGCACCAGTAGTTTTTATGGGTTTGATGACTAGGGTGTTCAAGCCATTGTAAAGATATGTTCGAGACCATGGTTAGAGATGATATTCAAGATTAGGAGAGAGCCATGCTAATCACTTGCGACAAGTGTTACGGATTTTTCGTGACCGTAAGCTATATGCGAAATTCTCTAAACATGATTTTTAGTTAAAATTCGTATCGTTCGTGGGTCACATTGTATAAGATGGTCCACATGAGAGAACTTATCCCACATATGATCTTGAGTTAGCAGTTGTGATAGTTGCTTTAAAAATATGGCGCCACTACTTGTATGGAGTTCATGTTGATAGATGGTCCACGTACGAAAAGGTCAGGTATTATTAAGGGTTTATGTCAATTAGGTAGCTTGGGGGTTCGTCTTCTTGAAATTTCAGATGAAAGAATTATAGTGTAAAACGCGGCAGAGTCTTCATTTGTAGCTGAGGTGAAAGAAAAGAGATATGCGGATTCTATGTTATTGCAACTGAGAGAGAATGTACAATAGGGCCTGACAAATTCATTTGATCTTACGCAAGCAGGACTACTATAATGCCTAATTTACGAGATTCTATCCATCTGGGATCCACCAAAATGTATCATGATTTGAAAGAAATGTATTGGAGGGGTAACATGAAACGAACATTGCAAAATTTGTAGCTCAGTGTCCAAGTGTCAACAAGTAAAAGTAGAGCATCAGAAACCTGGAGGTTATATGCAATGTATCAATCATCCAGTCTGGAAGTGGGACATGATTAACATGGAATTTTATCACATGTTTGCCTCATACACTACGGAAAATTTGATTCCATATGGCTGATAGTTGACAGGTTTACCAAGATAGCACACTTTTGGAAATATTTTTCGAAGAGTTTGGGAATCCAATTGGATTTAAGTACGGCTTTTCATCCTCAGAGAGATGAACAAGAAGAACGTACTATCCAGACACATGAAGATATGTTACGAGCTTGCACATCGGACTGAAAAGGTAAGTTGGGATGGTCAATTACCTCTTATTAAATTTACCTACAATAATAGTTATCATGCAAGTATCAAAATAGCACATTATGAAACTTTATACGGGAAAAAGGGTAGATCACCAATTGAATGAGCTGAAGCGGGTGAAACTACCTTATTTGGACCGGATCTTGTTCATCAAGTTAGAGGAAGTTAAGGTGATACAATAGAGGCTAAAAACGACCCAAAGTCAACACAAATCATATATCAATGTTAGAAGAAGAGAGTTAGAATTTGCCATAGATGATAGAGTATTCATGGAAGTGTCACCAATGAAAGGGATAATGAAATTTGGAAAGAAAGGAAAGTTGGCCCTAGATAACATGTCATATGAAATTGTCCGAAGAATTAGTCAAGTTGCGTACGAGTTAGCACTACCCCAAGAACTCTCCACATTTCGTTCAGTGTTCCATGTGTTAATGCTTTGAAAATATTTGGGAGATCCATTTTGTATTGATTTCAATGAAGATGTACAAGTTATGAAGGATCTCACTTATGAAGAGGTACCTATTGCTAAGATCGATGAGTAAAAAGACTAGGAAATAAATAAGTAGTTTCAATAAAGGTACAATGGAGGAATCGACAAGTAAAAGAAATCACGTGGGGAGCCAAAGATATGATGAAGTCGAAGTACCCATAATTGTTTCAAACGGGAGAGAAAGTTCAAGGTGAGGATTAGAGCAATAACAAATAAGTATCTATAAGAATTATTTGGATATGTATATATATGTTAATATAGAGATGCATTGTATGTACAGGAGACAATGTTCTTAACATTCGAGGACGAATGTTTCTAAGGGGGGGAAGAATGTAACACCCCATACATTTCTGAACCTAGGTGATTACTGTAACATTTATGGAATTATTTAAACATGAGATTGTTGGGGTATTATACTTTAAATTTGGTGGGCTAGATTAGTCTTGTGCCATTGGGCTCAATTGAGGCCCAAAATTACACACAAGACATGGCCCAAAAATGGAAAAATGACCCTTTCTTCCTTTGACTAATCAATAATTGATCAAAGTGGATAAGGATGACTTCAAGGACCTATAAAAGGCACCAAAATCAGATTTTAATCATAAAAAGTCACATGCCATTCTGGACTTTTCCAAGGAAACAAAAAGAGATATTTTCTCTCAAACTCTCAAACCCTAAGTCATCTCCTTGGACAAGATCATCATTTTACAAGACTTGGAAAGTGTTTATTCTCATGATTTAATATATTATATTCATTATAGATTATGTAGATCATGTTGGTTATGCTTACAAGTGTTGAGTAGTGTACTTTTGCTTTTTGATAAAAGATGCATCATCCAGGTGATTTGAACTTGAAAGAGGACTTGATGTTTTGATGAAAGTGAATGGTGTGTATGAGATCTCAACATGTAAGATGTGGTTATGTCCTTAACTTGCTTTATCTTTGTGTGAAACATTTGGAGTTGTTGTTGTGAAATTTTACATGGAACCGGTGGCATATTGAAAGGAAAATATAGTTTTGGTGATGTTTATGTGTGTTGTGAAACCATGGATGTTTGTTGGCATCTAATAGGATCTAAAATATGTTAAGAGAAGCTTAATTATGATCATGGACCATTCATTGCGAAAAAGAACCCTAAAATGACCCCCGGAGGCTGAAACGGTCATCTGCCTTCGTGGGCGGGGTACCTGCGGGCGCAGATGCCAATACAGGTGGACCTGGATACTGCCAAGGGGCACTTGACAGCGCACCTCAAACACTTGTGGGCGCAGGTGGCTTCGCAGGTCATCCCAGAACTTCATTTTGCATGTTTTTGTCTCTCTTTGACCCCCCGAAACCCCTATACCCTTCTTTGATGCAATGACTTTAAAGGAGTATCCCGGAGGTATTTTGAGTGGTATAAATTATGGATTGTCTTTCATGTGTTGTTGTGAAAGGTGTTTACGTGATGTAGTGAGGTACTTGTGACATTGTATTAAAGGGGAAATGTAAAGTATAAACTTGGTGTGAAATGCTATTGGTTTATGAGGTCTTGGTCAATGTGTGGAATGTTGTGGTGTTGTTGGTATGTTAATGCAGCAATTTGTATTAAAGAAGGACGAAATGGCGCTATATAGCAGTCACATAGCTCATTGTCGTCTTATGCATTTGTAATGTAGTTAGTTGCTAATGGGAGCTTCGTGATGTACTTGTGTTGTAGAGTAACACGTAAGGAAGAAGCTGGATTATTGTATTCACTTATAGGACTGTATATTCATATTGGGAAAGATAAGGTATGTAAGGTTACTCTTTCCGTATCCTTCTGCAGCACATATTGTTCACATTGACATTGTACCTGTTCCATTCCGAAGTGTTCTAAAGTATCCCAAATCAAGTTGACATATATTGTTATTCACATGTTTCTTACTCTTAGACCAATTGTGATTCACATGTCTCTTATTCATTGACTAACATTCCAAAGTTCTCATAATGTTGTAACTACGAAAAGAACTATCTCAATGAAAGTAATGATGTAATGAGAATCTATTCATTCTTGAGTAGCATTTCAATAATGTTACCTTCTAAAGTTCCAATGATGTTATGACTACCAACGTATCAATCTCACTGGAGCAAAGAAATGAAGTAATATATCGCTCTTATAATGAAAGAACAGAAGTAATACATAATTGTTTGAATAATCTTGAGTAACATCCCGGGGCGATAGAAAAGCCTAGCATGGGTTATCATAAAAACATCCCAGGGGCAACAGAAAAGCCTAGCATGGGTTATCATAATAACATCTCAGGGAGACAGAAAATCCTAGCATGGGTTATCATAATAACATACCAGGGGCGATAGAAAAGCCTAGCATGGGTTAATCACATCCCAAGGGTTATAATACCTAGCATGGGTTAATCTCATCCTAGGGGCGACAGAAAAGCCTAGCATAGGTAGAACGATAAAGACGAATAGATGTAAAGTCAAAAGAAGTAAAGGACGTAATGTACATGGTTCCACATATGTATACCGGTGATTTATCTGCACTGAATATTCTCTTGTATTTGATTTCATGAAAGTACTCATATCATGCAGTTTCATATGAGCCTTACATACTTAGTACATTCTTCGTACTGACATCCCTTGGGGGACTTACCTTACTTGCTACAGGCACAGGTGCTAGTAGACCTCCACAGTAGGCTACGAGTCATTTGTAGATCTATGGTAAGCTCTAATTGGTTTGGGGCTTTCCGAGTCACATGTGTAAATTGGTTTTGGTATTATGTAAATGTTGTATAAAGCGGGGACTTGTCCCGACTATAGGGTGGTTATGTACATGTATCTATTAGAGGCTTTGTAGACGTATGTGGGAAGATGAAGGTAAGACATGTATGTCCATTTTGACTTGATGTCTCTAATGGCTAAGTTTCATATATATAGCATATGTTTCTATGACTTTCGCATAATTGCATGAGATACAATGATGTTCATACAGAGACATGCATATGAATGCACATGAGCAAAGATTGGTTCTCTCGGGCCTCAACGGCTTCGGGTGCCAGTCCGCCCCGTTGGAATTCGAGGCGTGACAGAGAGGGACTAACACAGGTAGATTGTACAAATAATCTTTGATAGTGTCAAAGGCTTTCTGGAAGTCTTCAGTCTATTTAGTCGGTGTATCTTCCTTTAGAAACTTGAAAATAGGTTCACAGATGACTGTTGACTGGGCTATGAACCGGCTCATGTAATTCAATCTTCCTAAGAAGCTCATGACTTCTTTCTTGGTCTTTAGTGGAGGCAACTCTTGGATCCCCTTGACATATGAAGGATCTAGATCAATGCCTCTTCAACTAACTTTAAAGCCCAATAATTTTTCAGCTGGTACCCCAAAAGCACATTTGGTGATCAAATTCGAATTTTACTTTCACAACCGACCAAAGAACTTCCTCAAAATGAGCCAAGTGATCTGAAATATCATGGGACTTTATGATAACATCATCTATATACACTTCTATCACTTTGTGAATCATATCATGAAATATAGTCATCATGGCTCTCATGTACATAGCACCAACATTCTTAAGACCAAATGATATCACTCTGTAGTGATAGATACCCTAAGGTGTGATGAAAGCTGTCTTTTCTACATCTTCTTCATCCATCAAGATCTTATGATAACCGGCAAAACAATCCATGAACTACTGCATCTCATGCTTAGCACAGTTGTCGATAAAGATATGTATGTTGGGCAATATGAAGTTATTTTTGGGACTAGCCTTATTCAGATCCCTGTAGTCCACGCAGATCCTAATCTTACTATCCTTCTTTGATACTGGAACAATATTGGCTAACCATGTTAGGTACTTTGTGACTTCCATAACCCTAGCTTGGATCTGCTTAGTGACCTTCTCTTTGATTCTCAAACTCAAATCTGGCTTGCATTTTTTACTCTTCTACTTTACAAGACTAAACCCTGGGTTTATCGGCAACTTAAAGGCCATAATGTTGGTGCTCAATTTTGGTATATCATCATAAAACCATATGAATATGTCAATATACTCCTTGAGTAATCTAATGAGTTCTCTCTCCTGTGATCCTGACAGATGAACATTGATCCTAGTTTCTTTGACTTCATCATTATTTCCTAAATTAACCACTTCAGTCTTGTCCAGATTAGGCTTTTCTTGGTTCTCAAAATTGTTCAATTGTTCTATCAAATGTTCTAAAACAATAGTATCTTCATCATATTCTTCGCGTTCATTATCGCCTTCATTTAGCTCTTAACATGACATGACATTGGCACATTTTGTAAATTACTATTACCAAAATCAGGAAAAAAAATCAAGTTAGATAATAACAGTTAAAAAAAAAAAAAAAAAAATTTATTTTCAAAATAAGGAAGGCTTTTCATTAAACTTAAAATACTGACAAGCTTTGGCTACAACCCATACAAGTACGAATTCAGGACTTTTGAAAAACAATGAAACTGAGGAAATTAAAGACATAAAAGGTGAGTCTGGGGCCATATCCGAACCATTACCAATTTTGAAACAAAAACTAAATTCATTCACCATCTACCACAATGGTCGGGGAGTCATGAGTGGAGTGGAGGTCCAGTTCTGTAACTGCTCCTCAAGTTTAACTTTTTTAATCCCGATGCCTCCGAGAACTCCTCTAAGATTATTCCACATTATTCAAAATGATTTCCAATTACATCCCCCTGACCATTGCTTGTAGACTTCTCACACACGAGAAATGATGGATGTAGATGTGGGACAACTTTGGCAATTCTATCTTCATATTGTTCGCTTTGGCTCTATTTTCATCCTTTTTTGTTGGCACGTACCCTAACCTATACTTGAACTACTTCTATAGGATCACAATTGGCTCAATGATGCCATCTGAATTCTTCCCTATGCTGAGGTTGGGCTCAAAATCGCTTCCTAACATAACCATAGCCAATATTTTGTACATCAAAGGCATTGGCACTTGGGGATTTGGGTCTTCTCCAAGGCATTCACGATCTTCTCTGTGTAAAAATCACTCCCTCTCGAGTAAAAATCACTCCCTCTCGAGACATCTTCAATCACAGTCACACAAACATTAGGATAGATCAAATGGCTCCCTTCACCTTGAATGACTACCTCGTGATCATCCCATACAAACTTCAGTAGCCGGTGTAAAGTTGAGGGAACGACTCTAGCCATATGGATCCATGGCCTCGAAGGGAGTAAATTATAAATAATGGTGATACCCATGACTTGAAATTCTACCAAAAATTCAGTGGGACCCAGTTGAATGTATAAATTAACTTCGCCAATAGTGTCTCTTTGGCCTCCATCGAAGGCTCTCACACTAATGTGACTTTGACAAATCTTTCCAAAATCATAATCCAACTGAGTCAATGTTGAGAGTTGGAAAATGTTCAATATAGGACCACCATCTATTAGAACTCAATTAACAATTTTGTCCCAATATTTGAGAGTGACATGTAAAGTTTCGTTATGTGTTACTCCTTCAAAGGGAAACTCTTTCTTGCTGAAACAGATATGGTGACATCCTATAACCTTGCTTATCATAATAGCTAAATTCCCACCACTTGTGCCTATTGGCACATAGGCTTCGTTGAGTACCCCAATAAAGCTTGTCTATGATATTGGGAACTCATCAACAGTGCCAAAATGAAAATCTGGGTTGGGGTCTTCTCCAAATGCTTGACAATAAAATAGTCCTTTGGTTGCATTCTCCTCCAAACTCTTTGGCTTCTTTTTCAGTAATTAGTCATTTTAGGGAGTCCTTTTTGTATGCATCATTCACCAGCTTTTCAAGAGTATAGTATCGACCCGATTGAGTTATCCCATGAGCAATGACCGTCTCTATAATGAATTCTTCTTTTGCCGGCACCAAGGAAAAAGCTTGATGTGGGGATGTCAACACTATGAACAGTGGTTTCTCGCTAACACTTAAGGTAGTCACGGCCTTCTCTATCTTCTCTACCCTTTCCACTTTCTCTGATTTCTACAGCCTTGCTTGGGTTATATACTTTCTCGCTAGCCATTCATCCTCAGTTTCAATCATATTAATAGTAGACCCTCCATAGTTCAACAAAGTATTTTTATTGACATTCGATGTTGGACCTAAAAAGTAATGACCTTTTGATCAATCAAATCCTGGATCTTGTGCTTTAAGTTGATACAATCCTCAATCGAGTTTTCGATGCCCCCTAAATGATATGCATAATTTTGGTCAGCCCAAAAGAATTGAGAATTGGCAAGTTTGATTGGATAGGTTGAATGTATATGGCTGCCCTTAATCTTTCAAAGAGTCGAGTCTAGCTTCCAGCTAATAAAGTAAAGGTCATGGAGGGTTATTTTCTAGATTAGGATCAGGGAGGTTATTTTGGTTGGTTAGTGGAGGCACTTGGTAGTAATTTTGGGTATTTAGGAGAGGAACTTGATAGGTAGTTTGGACATTCTGGTAGTTTGGCAATGGATCTTGGTAATTTTGTTGGTTATTTAATTGTGGAGTTGGGTAATGAGGTTGCGTCTAGAAAATAAGATAAATATTTTTTGGAGATAGAGGGTAGATAGGTGGCTTGGGATTTACTCCAGGCATAGAGTTCTTTTTTGGTTTGGGGATGAAGGATACAGAAGTTACATCTTCTTTCTTACTCTTCAAAAATCTCAAAGATCCTAACTGTATTGGGATCTTGTTGATCTTGCCCATTTTGATACCTTCTTCGACTGTTTCACCAATCTTAACCAAACCAATGAATGTTGCACGAACTGTTGATATCATTTTTTCATAAAATTCTGATTCCTGGGCACGAGATAACACCACTACAATCTCCTTTTTCGTCATGGGAGGCCAAACTTTCATTGCTTATTTCCTCCATCGATAAGCATACTCACAAAAATACTCATTAGACTTTTTATTGATTCTGTTCAAGAAATATTGGTCTGGAACCACTTCTACGTTATAGGAAAATCTCTCAGCAAAATCCTTGGCCAAATATCCCCATCCTGACCATTGTTTCAGCTCTTGTGAAGTAAACGTAATCCTTCATTCTTGCCAACTCCAACTATTTGATAATAGTATCCTCTTAGATGGGCCATGGGATTCCAGTACCATTGAATGTTACAAATTTTGAAACCTTATAGCCTTCTGGTAGATTCAAATCAAGATGAATACACATGTTGTTGTAGCTAAACCCCACATTTTCAGATGGACCACAAAGTTCTCTTATCCTACCAATCTCTTCCTTCATTGGTAACATATCCTTCTTATGTTTCTCTACCACAACCTTCCACTCATTTTCCTTCTCCTCATAGAGATTAATCTCAAGATTTGAAAATGTAGTATATGGCTCTGGGGTGGTGGTGATATGGGATACGGTTAGAGGTATAGGCTAGACTGATGGTGTATTTTGGACAGTCAGAGTGAAATTTTGTGTATGGGAGTGAAGTTTTTTGATTATTGGAATTTGGATTGTTATTTTAGTAAGTTAGAGTGATGTTTTGGAAATCGTACGTGTTTGGAGGAGTTTGGTAGGTGGGAGGAGGATTTTGGGGATAGTAAGTATCTGGGTTATTATTTTGATTGGTGTCTTTGGTAGGTGGGATATGAGTTTGGTATGAGGGTGGATTATTAATGACAGGTTCTACAGGAGGTCTAAGAGCGAAGGTGGATAGGATATTTCTTGGATGAATCCCATAATTAGGAGAGTTGAGAGAAGGGAATTGGAGCAGAGGCCTGGAGTCTTCCAGGACAAACGTGTTAGTGGTGATGGCTAGGTTAGCTAGATCTTTAGTGCGCTTCATTTCCTCTTGGAGTATTTATAATTTTCTGGCCAACTTAGCAATCATCTCATTTTGATCGGCTATCACGTTGTTTTTAATGGTAATTTCAGTTAGCGTATTCTCATCGTCACTTCCGGTCATGTTCTTTTTTTCTTTGGACAAACAACAGCCAGGGGAGGAATCCTTATTGACTTTCGAATGGGTGAAATAAGGGTGGTCTGCCAGTTTTTCAACACAGACCAGTTTTTATTTATTACCTGATAAAGATAAATAACTCAAAAGGTAACTATGTTAGATTTCATCAATAATAAATAATGCAAGATATCTGACAGAAAATAAGTACACAAGTGTTGCCTTCATCAAAGGTAAATTGATCCACGGGTAAGTATTTGACTGAGGATATTTTAATGGATAGTACTTTGTCCATTAATTTTGGGTAAGTAAATTAGATAGGAAGGTTTACTTTATTGAACTTCGATCCTCTTCATCATCTGGTTATTGATCTTTGGATCTAATTATTCTTCTGGTAATGGGAAATAAAAAGGTTTTAAAGAGAAATTAGGATTAGTACATTGACATTTCTTTCTAACATCTCAGTAGATCAATCTTCCTGAGAAATAAAAGTAGAGTTTTAGAGTCTTTGTGGAAGGTTTTAGGCCTTTGTTTAGAGAGAGAGGTAGAGAGAAACTTAAAAGACTTGGAGTGTTTTGGTCGGTCTTTTTGTATGGTGGACTTATTTTTACCTATGACCTCTAATAATTTTTGAATAAGAGTGGGCCAATTCACCTTCGATTAGAGCAACGCATATCACATAAAGAAATTAGATCAAAAAACATGTAAAAGTCTGCACGCTAATATTGGGTGACCCTTTTATGCCAGAGGTGAGCCTAAATGTCAAATAATTGAGATTATGATAAATTAATCCAAGCTTTAATTAATGACATTACTTGAGTTTGGATTTAGACAATAAGAGACAAAACACTTCACTGAAATATTGCAATTAAACCATTACATTGAATTCAAAACATAAAGGGAGTACACGATAATTAAAAGGGAAATCCTAGCCACTACATCAACTTTTCATGCTCCTCCAAGATATTGTGTCAAAGATCTAGGGATGACATGTTCCCATATTTCAGGTGGGATGACAAAGTTGTTAGTCAGAAAATCATGTGCCCACTCTATTTATTCCAAATCCTCGAATCCATCAGGTTGTCCTTGATGGATAAAGCCCAAATCCTCCACGTCTGTTGATAACCAAACATAATACTCTGGAGTGCAGTATGCTTGTTTGTTAGGCACCACTATTGTCATCAAATTTTCCTATTCTTGAAGCAACTCCTTTGCTCTGAGAATCTCATAGAGTGCCCCAAAATCAACCTCAAATCTACCCATATCTAAACAAAGTGGAATGACTTAATGACCCACAAATTGTCAAAGAACTCGTAAGGAGGCATATAGTTGAAAACCTTTCAAGCCAATAATTTCTATGTAGTATAGAACATTCCCCCTAATGAAAACAACACGAGGTGACAACTATGAATACCTCTACTCGATTTAATTACCAGTGAGTACTCTCATGTATGTATATCAATCATCGGTACCAATGGGAGATACAAAATCTTCCATCCTTTGTAGATGAGAGTCAATACTATTGGGTTTGCTTAAGAGCATGTAGACCATAGAGGGATGTCTATAGAAATATTCTATAGCCCAAATTTGGAAAAGGATATTGCAACCTTCGAAGAACATTCTTCCTCTAGTACATTTGTATAATGTCCTTAACATTTTTGCCACAATCATCGAAACAAGTGTGACCTCAACATTGTCAACCCCTCAAAATAGTGCCCAAACTACAGAGATAAGAGAAGTATCAATCTTTCCATGATCCAAAGGAAAAACTAGAGTACCTAGCAAAAGTAATGGCAAAAGCAATAGGACGATTCTTTCTCCAACTCTCAGCAGAACAAGATAATTCCGTGTGAAAAACTTTATGACCATCTTTACGAACAAATCTTTCATACATATAATCAAGATAAACCCATTCAATACGATCTTGAGGTTGTTTCTAAAGCCAAGAAGACGCAAGAATTTCTTTCCCGACTGCTTGTGAGGTAAAATCATGCCCCCTCCATGATACTTCAAATCGGTAGGCCCACCAATATTTTCAATCATAGGGGTCAACTAAAAATCCTTGAACTTGAACACAACTCTAGCAGGATCCCAAAACTTGATTAGTGCTTTGACCACATGTCTGTCTGAAGGGATGTAAATCAATGATGTCAAAAAATCCAAGTATCTCCTAATTTCGAACCCATGCTCCATCTTGATGTTCTCCCACCATATATTTAGCTTGTGTGGCATATCCACAACCATTTGAGTGTTGGAAAAATTAGGCAAGTTATCCATTCTAGCAACCTACAAAAGGACAACATATTTTCAAACTCAATTTGATCAAATTTTAGCTTGGATCAGTCTATCATTATCACATGCACATAATATGATTGATTGTCGTTGGATCATCAAACCCCTTTGACATAAGGGTGTTCTCAAAATTTATGGAATGACACCATGGATCAAAGCACCTAAGGCTTATGCATGCATAACTTAAATAAATGATGGTAACGCTCTATCTTAAGTTTTTCTAAGATTTGGATAGGCGTGGACTTGAAATTTTCCTATATGAGAAGGCACGTGGTCACACGATAGAAAAACTATCCACTCACCCCATGTATGCACTGACTCTCTAAATAAGGTATTTTGAAAGAATGTTGGGGAAGTACAATGCACAATTCGCTTATACAATGTGTGTGAAAGTGCCAATTTTCCCAAAGTGGAGGAAGTAGGGAAGGAATGACAGTTTATATAAATAATCAAATAATTGAATCTTAAACAAATAAAACAAATAAGAGTTAGCCACAAAAAATTAGAAAAATTCTTTTGGTTAAAACCAAGAATTTCCCCAGCAGAGTTGTCATTTCTGTTCTATTCCTTTTTTGGATTTACTAAAGGAAAAAATAAATTTCAAAAAGAAAATGGCTCTAACTTCTTAAATCATTTAAAAACATAAAGAAAATTTCAAAATAACTCAAGAAAAAATTACAGAGTCGGCACAAAATTAAGAAAACTTAAAAGAATTTCAAAGGTTCAAAACAGAAATAAACCTTTAAAATTAGAAAAAATGGGTAAGGGTACAATTAATACCCTAAGAAGGGTTTTAAGGCACTTAAGAGCTTCCATTTAAGAACAGTTGACCAAAGATAATGTGACTAACTTTAAAAAGTGACTAACTTTGCAAAAGGGTCAATTTTATGAAAAAATAAGACTTGGTTCAAGAGATTTTTGAAAATGACATTATTTTATTCAAATTTGAATAGTCCATTTTTAGCTAAGAGGAATTGACTTGAAAGGGAAAGTTTAAACAAAATTCCATTTTTAACCCAATTTTAAGGAAAACAACTTTTTATTTAGAAAAAGGGAAAGAGATGTTTTCAAAGGAAAATTTATTTTGATAGTCAATGTTAATAAAAATCTTGATCTTGAAGATAGTAAATTTTAAGAAAAAATACTAAACCGAAATAAGTAAGGAGCATTTAACCAATTATGAAAAAATTTAGACTCCTTTCTTTTTACAAGAAAGCAATTCAGAAAACCTATTTCTTTTTATGTTTAGGAAAATTCTCTTTAGTCTAATTAAAACTAATTAATACATGAACGAAAAGAATGTTATTTTAATGCAAAAAGAATTGTTTTCAAGAAGATTATCATAAAGTCCATTTTTGCTTCATTTTTTAAATAAGATAAATTAGATAAGGAAATCTGAATAAGTAAAGAAAGAAAAAATGAAGATAAAATAAAAATGCCAACACCTTGGGAATTTATCTAGATTAATTAATTAAAGTGTTAAAGTAAATACAAATAAATAAATTAAAATGGAAAATAAATAGAGAAGAGTTAAGATTGAGCCCCTTTTGGCCATTAAAGGTTTGTCCAGCTTTTGGACTTCAATTCTATGGACTTTGGGTCCATTTTTGTCCCTGTATATCAACATCCCTTTTCTCTGACATTTTTTTGTATATTGCAGTAAATACACTGTATACCTGAGCGGCAACCTATATATTTTGCTTCCATTTTTCATATACACCATATAAAAAGTGTATAGCTGTTGCTTCCAACCTGTATATCAGCTTCCATTCTGTGTATATACACGTATATTAGTCCCTTTTCAGACTTGATTGAGGCTTGTCTCTAAGAGTATTGAGATTTGTCCACTCGATTATGCAAAGGATAGGTGAAGAGTCCAATATGGACTCATGGTGAATCACATGCATAAGAGGGAAAGAAATTGACATTAGTATTCATTCACGTAATAGTATATATTAATTTAATGGGCCTTAGAAGAGAAAAGAACAAATTCAACCGCTTAACAAAAAAATCTAACACATTCTACTATTTTAAGAGAAATCATCAGTGAAACTAATAATTCAAGAAAGGTGCAAGTTTGTATTACTCAACCATGTCTGAAAAGAAAGAGACAAAAAGACTTTTCTGTATGAGAGACTAAGAGTGTGACATATTGAAACTCAGGTCAAGAAAAGAAAAATCAAGAAAAAGGTGAAAGATTTAAACCAAGGGAAGACAATGACTTTTTGAGAAAAAAAAATACATGTATCTGTAGCAAACAAGATGCTCAATTTGCAACCTTACTATGGATCCTTGGCAGCTAACTCATACTAACCAATTTTATTATAACTAAATAGTAAAAATTAACGAACTTGAATTCAATAAGATGCGGAAGTTCAGACTGTCAAATCTTACTTCTAATGACAAATTTTAAACCACTCAAGATGACTTATGATGGTGAAGACTACTAATTAATTTTTAAACTCCTATGCATTTTTACTAAATCCAGGACTAATACCTACTGCTATATTTTGAAACAACTAAAAATATTGAGTAAAACGACTAGATAATCACACGAGAAAAATGGCTACCATAAAGGTTCTAGAACAATAATGCTAAACAACATAGTTTATCGAACCAAACGATTTATTTTGATCATTTACTTTTGCCAATACCTGAGGGAAAATGCTTAAACAGTCCATGGTATTTAATATTGATTTCTACACCTGAGCTTGTATATTTTGAATCATCAAGAGAAAAGAGGCACATAGAAGCATGTTACTGCACATAACAAGCAAAATCGAAACATGTTCCCAGGTAATTTCACTATTTTGAATCAAAAATCAAACTTTTATAACTTCACAAGTACTGGAAATGACAAGAAAATATTTTTAGAAGCAACTTTAAACCATAAAAGGGAGGGAACAAAAGAATAAGAGAAACAAAGCACTACCCATCAAACATTGAGTAAGGAATACATTCGTTCAGGAACATGAATATACACGCTCGTCAATCAGCTCTTTTCTAATTTAGCCACAATCAACAATTATCTTAAAAACAAATCGTAGTCAAGAATCTAAGAAAATGATCCATAATCATGCACATCCATGACCAACGTTTAAGTTGATTTAAAGCATCATATGACAATACAACTAAACCCAATGATTCAGAATCACATTAAGAGCAATGAAATGAGAGGATGTTTACCTTTTCCCGGGCAGGAACTAGGACGACGAGTTTTCGGATGAGCTTCCACACACTTGACTACTCCAAATTTTTCAAAGGACGTCGGAGAGATTTTGAGCAAAAAGAACATGAATATTAGAAGTTCAAAACTTAGAGGCTATAGAGATGACTTTTTGATAGATCAAAGCTATGAGAATTTTGTAGTTAGGAATGAGAAATTCCAACTTCAAAAACCTCTGAGAAAAATAACAACCAACACTATGTATTTATAGTTGAAAACAAAAGTTTGAATTTTAAAAAATAGCCGTTTGAGAAGAAGATGAGAAATTGATGAAAAGGATGAAGAAAAAGACCAGTAAGAGGAAAATACATCCCCTGAAATCTAGATCCAAACTGATGGCTTCTGATTCGAATTGGATTTTGGCAAGAAACAAACAGTTCCTTTAAGCCAAATTCAATAATCAAAACTCGAGGTCTGTGAGATTTCATAGATGGAGCAGAAGAGATTTTTTGTAGCTTGAAAGAAGGGATGTAGAGATAACCCAATTACGCACCAAATCTGGTGGATTTCTAGTGAGGGATAAGCAATTATAGATGTTTGGTGAGGTTTAGGTTTTTGGTTTAGGGCTCCTGACTTTGGGGGAGATGTAGCATATTATTGATTTGAGGAAAGAGGATAGAAGAAGAAAAAAGAGCACTATACATGTGTTTCTGTGTTTGCTGGTGATGGAAGAGAGAATAGGAATATGGAGGGGTATGGGCTGGGTATCCAAGAACTTAGGCCTATGTTGAGTTATTAAGAGCTGAAATTTGTCAAATAGGTCCATGTTTTGGCTGCAAGAGCTAAATTGAGTTGTAGAAATTGCCAAATCGACTTTAAATTGAGATCAAATTGACTCAAATAAAGTGAAATTCAGAAAATGGGAGCGAGATAACTTATTTATTTAATTAAAAACACAAGCTTCTTAATTCAACAGAGTAAAATAATTACTTCAAAAATGGACTAATTATATTAATTATATTATAGCTTACCCGATTTTGACAAAAAATGGAATGCTAACTCAATTAAACACTTTTTTATATGAAAATTTTTTCTAAATAAATATTAAAATTATTAATAACATATATATTATGGGATAATGAAATATATTTTATGTTATTTCAAAAATGTCAAAATTACCTTAATATTATTTATTTTTAGTAAAGATCATTATTTCAAATAGTTGAAATTGAAGAAGCTTGAATAATTAACTAAGATTTTGGAGGGTCGAAATTGGGTGCCGAAACTCTTGAGCTTCCTTTACCAAGTTTGTGTCCAAAGGTTTCACATCACGCACCTCGAACCAACATATGGGTGATCTACATCTTCTCCCATAAAGTGATTCAAATAGGGCCATGTCAATGCAAGAGTGATAATTGTTGTTGTATGAGAATTCACACAATGGTAAGAACAAATATCAATGACCCCCAAAGTTAGCTACACATGCTTGTAGCATGTCCTCAAGCAGCTGAATGGTCCTCTAGGACTGTTTATCGGTCTGAGGATGAAATGAAGTACTAAGATCAAACTTTATGCCCAACTCCTCGTGCAATTTATGCCAAAATTTGGAGGTAAACTGCCTACCTCCATCGGATATGATGGATACTGGCTCCCCGTTCAATCTCAAAACCTCTTTAACATAGATCTTGGCTAACTTCTCTGAGTTGTAGTTCACCTTTACCAGAATGAAATGAGTGGACTTTGTTAGCCTATTAACAATGACCCAAATTGAGTCATATTGTCAAATGTTCTTAGGAAGACTCACCATAAAATCCATAGCAATCATCTCCCACTTCCACTCGGGAATGGGCATCCTTTGAAGTAATTATACAGGCCTTTGATGTTCATATTTCACCTGTTGGTAATTCTAACAATTGGCCACGTACTCTACTAAATCTCTCTTTATTCGAAGGCCACCAGTATATCTGTCTCAAGTCACGATACATATTGGTTGCACCATGATGTAAAGAATATTGGGAACTATGAGATTCTGCAAGCAAACTAGGAATCACATCATCAATATGAGGCATACACATGCCCCTCACCCTTAACACACCACAAGCATCAAGTATAGCATCCTGGGCCTTACCACACACCACTTTATTTTGAATCTTATTCAACTTTGCATCTTTAAAACGCTTAGTCTTGATTTGATCAAGGAATGTTAACCTTACCTCAACACTACCCAACACTCCACCCTTTTTAGACACCCCAAACTGCATAAACTTCATTGCTAGAGTTTGGATCTCTCTAGCCAAATGTTACCTTGCAACTCTCAAACAAGCCAAACTGCCCATACTTCCAGATTTTTCGCTCAATGTGTCTGCCACCAGATTGCCCTTTCTCGGATGATACTGAATGGTCATATCATAATCCTTTAGTAACTCTATCCCCTGCCTCAGCCTCAAATTAAAATCTCTTTGAGTGAAAACATGTTGCAAGCTATGATGGTCTGTGAAAACCTACACTTAACACTATAAAGGTAGTGTCTCCATATCTTAAGTGCAAAACCACCGCTGCTAGCTCCAAGTCATGAGTTGGATAATTCCTCTCATGAGGCTTCAATTTCCTTAAAGTATAGGCTGTCACATTTCTATCCTACATCAACACAACACCCAAGCTAGAATATGAAGCATCACAAAACACTATAAAATCCTTACTTTTAACTGGCAAAGTAAGGATGGGAGTTGTGGTCAAAAGAGACTTAAGCTTTTGAAAGCTCTCTTCACACTTCTCTCACCAAAAAAATAATACTTTCTTCTATGTCAGTCTTGTCAAGTGAGTAACAATATAGGCAAAGTTCTTGAAAATCACTAATAATAACTAGCAAGAGGCGTAAAACTCCAAACTTCAGTCACAGTGTTAGGTTGAGTACAACTCTTAACAGCCTTAATCTTTTAGGGATCCACCATCACCCCTTTTTCAGAAACCACATACCCCAAAAAGACACAAGTGACATCTAAAACTCACAATTAGAGAATTTAGCATAAAACTGATTCTCCTTCAAACCACCCAAGACTATACACAATGACCTGCATGCTCCTTCTTACTCTTAGAGTAAACCAAAATGTCATCAATGAATACAATAACAAATGAATCCAAGAAAGATTTGAATATACCATTCATCAAACTCATAAATGTTGCCAGCACATTAGTCAATCCAAAAGACATCACTAAGAATTTGTAATTCCCATAATAAGTCCTGAAAGCTGCTTTGGGAATATCCTCAGGCCTTATCTTCAACTGGTGATACCCTGACCTCAAATCTATCTTGGAAAATATTGAAACACCCTACAACTGGTCAACTAAGTCATTTATTTGGGGAAATGGTTACTTATTTTGGATGGTCACCTTATTCAACTGTTTATAGTCTATACATATTCTCATGCTACAATCTTTTTTCTTAACGAACAACATTCGAGCACCCCAAGGCAAAGCACTAGGACAAATGAATCCCTTACCAAGTAACTCCTGCAACTGAGTGTTGAGCTCTCTTAACTCAGTAGGAGCCATTCTCCAGGGAGGAATAGAGATCGGGCAAGTGTCCGTCTCCAAATCAATACTAAAGTCAATGCCCCGATTCAGAGGCATACTAGGCAGGTCGATGGGAAATATCTCCTAAAATTCAAACACTACGAAAACTAACTCAATAGAGGAGAACTCTACACTAGTGTCTTAAAGATGTGCCATAAATTCCAAACACCCCTTTCCCACTAGCTTCTTAGCACGAATGAAGGAAATTATTTTCACAAGACCAGACTTATAAACACCTTCCGATTCTAACTTATCTATCCCCAGCATATCTAAGGTCACAGTCTTAGCATTATAATTCAGTACAAAATGATATGGGGACAACCAAGTCATACCTAGTATGATATCAAAATCTATCATATCCAGAATCACCAAATCTACCCAAGTTTGAAAACGTATAAACATCACAAAGCAAGCACGATATACTTGAGTCACTACCATAGAATCTCCAATCGGAGTAGACACATATACAAGTGAGTCAAGCATATCACAAACCATGTCTAAACCCAAGGTAAATTTAACAGACACATACAAATAAGTAGAACCCAGATCAAACAAGACCATAGCCATCCGGTCACAAACAATAATAGTACCTGTAATGGCTGAATCTAAAGCCTCCACCTTGGATTTTTCTAGAAAGGCATAGCAATGAGCTCTATCATCAATCTGAGCAACCTCTATACTAGGCTACACACCACCTCTCCCTGCATTACTACTACCCTGATTACCATCACGACCACCATAATTACCACTACGCCCACCATATGGATGATCTCTACTATTATCGCCACTACCTCTACCAATTAAAAATATAACTCAGGACTACTGCTGACCTTGAAAACTCGCCTGCCAATCATTAGGACAATTCCTCTTGAAGTTCCCAACACCCCTACAGGTAAAACAAGCTTGATCCAATATAGGCCGGCTAATAGAAGAATATATAGCCCCTTGGCTTCCCACAACTAAAGTCTGCTGAGTGGTCCCTAATAGACCTCCTATAGATACTGGTAGAGCTATATCATACATGCCGGGTAGGCCTGATGACCATGGCCTCTAGAGTAACATCCACTAGAGTTTACCGTATTCTAGGCTTTTTTTGCTACCATCTTTGCATGTCTAACCTGTTTGATTCCTTCTATTTCTTTACAAAGTCAAAAATATCATTAAAAGTCTTTCCTGAAAATTCATCTGTAATGCCATAACCTGTAAGTCAGTATTCAAACCTTTTACAAAGAGCTGAATCTTCTACTCTTCAATACCAAGCAACTAAGTGGCATATCTGGACAAGGCATGGAACTTAGCCACAGAGGCTGCAACAGACATGATGCCCTGATCAAGGGCAAGAAACTCATCCTTTTACTTGTCATGCAAGGTGTGCGGCACATGCTTCTATAAGAATAGGGTATGAAACTGAGTCCATGTCAGCGAGGTAAAGATGGAGACCAACATTACACATAAGCCCTCCACCACTACTTAGCATCACCCTGTAGTTGGAAGGTCACAAATTTTATACCATGTTGCTCCACAATGCCCATCTTATGCAGTATAATTGACAATAAACTTGAAAGCATCCTCTATATCAGAACTTACGAAGGTGGGAGATTCATCTTCAAAAACTTAGTCAATATATCATGCTCAGTCTCATCATAATAGGACCTAAAATCGAATGAAGGAAAGCTTCCATCCTAGAAAACTCATTCATCTTAGAGGCTACCACAGCAACATATTACACTCCTAGATACTAGAATGCAGGCACAGTAGACATGGCTCCAGTACCTACTAGCCCACTCAAAAAACCAAGTACCTGCTAAATCAGTTCAGATGATATTTGGGGAGGGGTTGCACCTCCTGGAACTGATACTGCCTCCTCCTATTCAAGAACCTCCTCATTAATAACCTTATCATGACGATCCTCAGGTAAAGGAGGTATCTCAAACCTCCGCCAGGCTAGATTAGATGTATCCTGGGCTCCACCCTTGACGGGTGTTGCCCTACCTCTTTCCCTTCCCATACCTCATCATCTGCCCCTCGTTGTGGGTTTTGCGACTGGAACCACAAGTATGGGAGCTGCTGCACTAACTCCGTTAGCTCTCATATTCACCATCAAGCTATAGCATGAAAGAAGAAAGAATGTGATATTTTCCTAAAGTCCTATAGCCTCTCGAAGAAAACTACAGATGCCTCTTTATAGTTTTGCAAGACTGTACTAGACATATTTTGGTATGATGAAATCAACAAACCTAGGATTCTGATACCAACTTTATCATGACCCAAATCCCATTGTGAGTGGTACCTACACTAACCCTCCGATGGAAAAACCATCTAACCCAAATAACCATAACCAATACTTAGCCATTTAAAAATGCAAAAGAATGCAGTCTATATAAATAACAATATCAAATAGTTCTAAAATGAAATAATACAGAATAATATCAAATGTCTAAAATACCCCCCAAAAATGAAGGTCATCGTACCAAATTATCTAAACAAAACAATCTGCAAGAATAACCTGGAAAACTAGCAATAACTAAATTATTTGTGTTCGAAATAAGTGGACAAGAACATAGTGTAGGAAGATCCATGGCTTCTCAAAAGAATAAAGATCACCCTTGAATCAGAAATCGCTCACTGTCTATAACTGAGGTCTCATCTGAGCCACTGGAATATTCTCTGCACTTAACAAACGAAAGAGCACATGGTAGTATCAGTACAAAACCACTGTGTACTGGTAGGGTCATAATCCAACTCAATTTAATAAATATAAACACATAACCAATAATTTGTAAATAAGAGCAACCATGTAACACTTAGCAACTATACCTTCTCTTAACCTTTCCTTAAAGATTTATCAAGCAATCAACCAAGTAATTAAGTAAAGCATAGTACAAGTACAAATATTCAACCAAGTCAATTACCATGACTCATAACAGATACTCAACCTTGTCACAATTACTTCTTTATTAAACTTTAACAATATCAATTCAGTTCAAGTATATCAATAACTCGGACAACTTATGGATCTAAATAACGATAATAATATAACCCAGTTCACTCAAGGAACCAAAATAACACAATAATATAACTCAGTTCACTTAGTGAACCAAAATAACAACCATAATATCTGGTTCACTCATGGTATCATCCATACTAAGGGTCTTATAAATGCCCACTAGCCATGACCTGCAGGGGACGAGCTCAATCCATATACCAAGTAACCTATTCAACTAGTTTCTACCACTCTTATCCCAAACCAAGTGTTATACCATCCTTATTCAAATGTACCTACCCTTATACTGCCTAAATTCAACCAATTCTGTGATGATCAACCTTTATCGGTTCATCTCACAGTATCCAATAATACAACAATATATACAATCATATAATGGGATAGTTCAACCATACATGCATACCAAATAAGCATTTTTTACATAATCTCATTTCACGTGATCAAACAACTTGCAAAATTATCCAACAAGTTAACAATCAATAGCATGCATTATAAGAAGTAGACAAATAGGCAATTAACATGCACAAAAACCAAATTGAGTTTTTAATTCCAATTCAATCATCACCTATCTCAATCCAAAACCCACAATGCTCTAACAAACTTGAGCCTTGCCTTTTTTTTCAACCTCAACTTGATTATGGTCTAAAAATAATAATACAATCACTAATCAAATAATGCTCTAACAATTTGAAGGATTACAACCTAATTCTATAACCCAAGGTCAAAATCATAACCATTCCCCAGTTCTCAGGTTTTTCTACCTTCATTCGACTTAATTCTATCAAATTCATGTTTTTAAGAACAACTTCTAACCAGGTTATCAAATTCCATCCACCCTTAACCAAAATCCAAGGATTACACCTTATTTTCACTACTTTACACCAAAAACCAACCTAGGTCAAGTTAGTCCCTCTATCATGATTAAAACCTAGTGATTCTAAGGATTAATTATCGAAAAACTAGTTAAATTGGTGGTTTAACTTACCTCAATGAAGGAATTTGGGTGGAAACTGATGGAATTTTCCCCCTTTTACCTTAAGCGGACCTTGAGCGAGTTTGGAATAAAAATAATGCTTTAATTCTAGAAACTACATTTAATGATGTGTATCCCTCTATAGAGGCCTAATTTCCGCTATAGTGGGATTGACTAAAGTTGACTTCCCCTGTAGCAGGAAAATTCCTACTATAGCAGTCCCATGGTAGTGGTCTGCCTCCTGCTATAGCAGTCTAGGTGAGGAGGAAATTCCAACAATCCCAAATTTTTGGCAATTTTCCAACACACTTCTAGATTTTGACATTCTAAACTAACTCCTTTACGTCAAATATTATATTCAGAGTTCTACTAACCCAAAATCAATTCTAAAAGTTTTTAAAAACTCCTTAACCCCTTACCTATCACATCATTGTTTCAAATCAGATAGTCATTAACTTATCCATTATCAGATTTAACTAGAAACAACACACTTGAAATTCGTCCAAGACTAGCCTAGTTTGAAATTTCAAACACTTCATCCACAAAGAATCTTAACTCGAATTTTGGTACACTAAGCTATACCATAAATATGGAAAGGGTTGTTACACAATCTTTACTTTGTAGTTCTTTCACCAAATCTGCCCCCCCCCCAAAAAAAAAAAATCAAAAAACTCAAATTCACATATTTCAAATGTAGCATCTTAGCAAATGAGTTATGGCTGATTTGTAGTAGACTTGGGTTAGTTTTATGTGTAGAATATAGTGTTGATGGGAGATATCATGATTAAACCTACAAGAACAAGATCCAATTAGATAAACAATATGAGAAAGGCAGAAAGGACATAATATTGCTATTCAACGTGTGTAAATATGATTATTATAGTAGTAGCTAGCGATTAAACAAAAATAAGTACAGTTACCTTGCGAACTATGGAAGTTGATTAATGGTAGGATATTAAAACATTAATTAAAGTGAGTGTGTAATGATGAGAGATGGTGTAGTTTTCTTAAGGGTGAACGTAGATTGGTATAATGGTATTATGAGGGCTTGGACTAATTGTAGATTATAATAGTGGCATTATGTGTGATAAGAAAAGGGGATATCGTAATTCATAGGGTTTAGGGTAAGGTTAATCACGTGCTAGAGGTAGGTGGAATGAGGTAATAGGTTATGGTAGTAACAATAATGGCGTGTAGATTATGATTGCTAATCATTGGTTAAGGATGTTATTCATAGATTAGAGATGTTGGCATATCGGGGAGCCTTTAGGTATTTTGGGTACACTAAGATTGTATGTATTAAAAAGGAACTGGTTGGTTAACAAATGCATGTGTAATTAAATTATAGTTATAGACATAAGTTGATTTTCATGCCTATCCATGAGTTGAATAATTGTGAATTGGCTTTCAGGCATACTTGTGATTGATGAATTAACTTGGTAATTAATTGTATTCATGACTTGGATAAATTGTGTAATTGCATATTTGGTGCACATTATCATATTACTGTTGATATGGATTGAGATATTCAGATATTGTGATATTTAGAGGGTCAGGTACCATGTCGGTATTGTACATGGACTGAGCTCGTCCCCTGCAGGTTATGATTATTGGGCATATAAGACCATTAGTATGTGTGTACACATCCTATAATTGTTTTGATGGTGGTGATGGATTGTTTCCTATAACTGGTCATTACATTCTATTTAATTACATTTCATTAAATATTGTATAGAAACTGAGGTGGTATAATTCCATTCTTATGAATTGGCTATATGATGAAGTAAATTGGTATGTTTATGTTTGTGGGGTTTAGAGGAGTCATAGGCCTCCCCCCTTTTTGTGGTTAAGCTCATACTTGCGATTGTAATGGTGAGATTACTGATAGGTGGTAGATGGTCCTGGGGCGGTTATTGGTAGCTTTGGTGATCTATCTGTGGATGATAACTATTGTGAAATTGTATTGTTGTGTCATGGCATACTTGTGTAGTTACCCTAGAATGTGCTTGTGTAAATAAGAAGATAGATGTAATAAGTGAAGTATTAGAGGAGTTATCGAAAGTGTTAGTAAGAACATTCGATGTTGTATAAATAGGTACATGGATTGTTGTGGGACACCATAATCATAGTGTTAATAGGTAATGGGTTTGGTGATTAAGAAATAAGGTTAATTAGAAGTGGTCCAAGGGAAAGGTCGAATGCGGAATATGTATATTGTCCATTAGTTTTGATGATGCCTACTAGTACGTGTGCTTTCACTGATACTACTCTTGCTATATACCTTTTTTGGGATATAGATATGTAGTAGGATCAGTTGTGGTTTCTTATTTGAAGCGGCAAGTATTCATTGACAGCTTATGCTCATCCTATTCCTATAGTCGGAGCTGTGTCTTTGCTTTTGTATTTATTTTTTTAGGGTTGTTGTACTTGTCTAGACTAGGTCATGCGTAGTGTTTATTTTTGAAACTATAAAGGATTTTGTCACTGAATTTCAAATATGTTTAACTTTATTGGGTTATTTTGTAAGAGATTATGATTATTTCTGCATATCTGGGTTGGTAGTAAGGATTCTCCTATCTAGCTAGAGAAGAGTAGGGGCCCACATGATCTCATAGTTTGGGACATGATAGTTGGGTTGAGTAAGCCTAAGCAAATAAGCATGCGGCTACAGATGGCCGACAAGTCTATAAAGAAACCAATCAAAATAGTGGATGATGTACAGGTACAAATAGGTAAGTTTACAATTCAGTCGATTTTATCATCCTTGACTGTAAGGTTGATAAGGATATTGTAATCATCCTTAGAAGATTCTTCTTTGCAATAGGAAGACCTCTTATGAACTCGACAAAATATGAGATAAAATTTTGAGTGAGATTGTCTTTCCAGTCGGCAGAGAGTCACAAGCTCCAAAGGATTATAAATTACTTGCTTCAAGCTACATGGTAAAAAATATCAAAGAAAAACCTGATCTAGGCCCACAGCTAGCAGAGATCAAGAAAATTATCGCATCATCCCTAAATAATGCTGAACTAGATAAGTTGTGGGGACTACTAGAGAAATTCAAAGATGCTACCAATACAACAAATGAAATAGAAAAGCCTCATCCAATAGGCTACCTTAAGGAAACCTAATAAAATCACATCTTGGATCGTGTCATTATCATGCCCCTAAAATGGCTGGGGCATACAAGAACCATATGAGATCCTATTATATAGATAAACTATGACATATAAAAAAAAGAAAAAAGCAAACAAAAAAACTAACATGATATACATATCGATCCTGTGGATTCATCTGAACAAAAACTATACAATATGAAAATTGTATGATGTACAGGAAGCTTCTAAAGATTTTTAAATACAGTGCCACTAAAAAATAGTTAAGACAGGCCTCAAAGTATCCAACTAGCAACCTGTAAATATATCCAAAATTACTAGACATAAGCTGGCTCCAAATAGAGACGGAGCTCACCAAATACCAGTTAAAGAAGGAAATAGAGCCTAACGCTGATGTTTGCTACCCTGTGAATCTAAATTTTGACCTATATTAATAGAAATGTAGCATTCCTAATATACGGACATCAGTACATATATAACATACACTAGTATATAAAACATACAGAATAACATGTATACAAGTATGCATGCTCATATGAATCAAATATCAAAATGAAAGACTTATGAGCACACAAGTAGTAGATGTATGATATAAAACTGTAACCCATGCACCAACCTTATTAGCTTATCATACAATGTCTTATAAGTTATTCATTACAATAAACCACCTAATAATTTGCCTAGGTGATGTTTTATGACCCTTTCTGATACAAATAATCATGTGATGGCTTAACAAAGGTGATCCAGGTCAACTATAAGGCATAAGTTGCTCAAATGCTTATCCTTATGATTCGATGCATATAACTATAATCATAGTCTAACACAAGGTACACCCTTCATGACCTCATATATGAGGGTCTTGCCTGCAAGCCGTATGTGCCATATCTTGGTCAAGTCATGGGAACCAGTACATGACATTCAAGATGACTCCAAATGCAAATGATGCCTCAAGGGCATGTACACCATAATCTTTGGACTTAATATAATGGTCTAATCTTAATTATTTGCACAGAATCACATTGTGTGGGTATGTCAAGTAAAAACTATGAATACCCTCCCAACATTAAGGGGCCTATACAAGTAAATTACAATGAATATTATTTAGCTATTTAATTATAATCTCTATATAACTTTGACTTCCTTGCACGTGATATTTAGCTATCCATGTGCTAGTTGTTGTTTTAGCTTATGACGGTATTGCCTATGTTCTCACATATACAAGTGCGATATACTATGGCTATTTTTTCATTTATCAAGTGACATATATATCTTATGAATCCTAAGGATTTCAAGTAAAAACACTTACAGACTACAGTAACACAAAATATTATGAAGACTTAACTCGAAGGAAATAATATGAATGCTTATAAGATTTAATGGTTAGACAAGGGAATGACACGTAATGAAATTGAAGAATTTTTGTTTCATATCTCACATAAGCCATATTGATCTTTATAGAAGAAACACGTGACGTAGGGTGGTGCCTTAAGGATGATAAATGTTTTAGCATCACATACCTTTGATATTTTTCTAGCTAATGGTAGTACCATGAGTCCTAAACAACTCAACATATATAGGTGTAGCCTCTACATAGCCAACCATTAGCTTCCACCATCCAATTGGTAACCAATCAACTATAAAAATAATACATATGTTCGTCAATATTCCGTAGGTTTGTATAACAAATCATTCTAGTATAATTCATGTATGTTCAAAACTAACCAAATTCCTTAATAAATCTTTAGAGCAAATTCTCTATTTCTGAAACTTACTTCAATTCAATATAGAATTTGCCCAGTCAGTAGGAATACTCAAAAAGAAATATACTTTAGCTACAATTTACTATTCCATTTTTCCCCTTTTTAAGAACCCTAATTTATCAAAACTCATTAGAAGAGTTAGTAAAAACTCAAATCAAATATTTCAAATACTTATCCACAATTATATTTAAGTGTGGGGTAGATAAATTACCTATTTGATATCAAATCATAACTTGAGTTCTTGATGAATTTTTAGAATTTTTGAATGAATACTATTAGTTGTCAAAGATTTTTGGATCATCATATGCTTCTACTTCATCAAAATTTTTGTTACTTTATGAACCTAATTTCTCGTTGATATCACAGTAAAGAAAACTGTAAAGACCCTCCCCATTGTTATAGAGTGATTATGTCCTAACTACCCTATTAGATTTTATCTAATGAGTTGAGCTAATAAAATCTCAAGGTGGGGTGGTTTAAAACTAAAAACTTGTATTATGTTTGTTTGTGGTGAATTATGATTCACAGTATTGTATTTTATGGTGTTGTGTTTCATTAGGGGGTGACCTAGTGATCTAGACCTCTGTAGGAAATTCTGAGACAATGAGTGAATTAATAGCATGTAGTCTTAGTGGTTTTCGCGTTGGGATTGCTTCGTGATGTCTTAAGTATAAAAATTGTGTTGTGAAATGGAGCTAGAATTCAATTCTTCCCCAAGCTACTAGTTAAGGATTGTTGCAGCGATGGGATTTCCACTATTGCGAGACTATCATCACAGGCCTGGAAAAATCATTAGGGTTACCACAATGGGTCCTATTTTGTCATTGCAGAGTCGATTTAATGAGAAAAAGTCCATTGCAGTGAATGATTCTAGGCAGAATGTTTGCTTAAGTGACTTATCTTGTGTTTCACCTCATAAACTCTAAAACCTTATTCCACAACTCCATAGATGCAATTTCCCAAGGTTAGGGTGTAATTTCTCATTGAGGTAAGTCATTCCATCATTAGTAATCCACTACCATCATAGAATTGTTAGAAAGATTGTAATGGAGGAATTATGGGTAAGAACCCTAGGTTCATAAAAGGTGTGGGAAAGTTTATGGGTGGATGTGTCTGAAATAGCTTGGTCTTGATGGTGAGCTTGACGTTTTGTCACCATGGTGACGGTCCTCCAACTCAACCGTCATACCGTAAATAGAATACCCCTGTAAAAATGTCCCAGTGACGGTTGGTCTGACGTTCTACCAATGATTCGCCAGTGGGGCCGTCAGACCTTAAATAGAAAAAGTCCTTGAAAAATCTTTTGTGATGGTCTTTCTGACGGTCCGTCACGTCTGTGATGGTGAGTCAGTCGGACCGTCGATCCTGCCAGCTTTTCAAAAATTTCTTTTAGGCCTTTTTTCAAACACTTGGTGGGCAACCCGATTTTAGATGTTCAACCACATTATTTCTCATGGGATTGTTCCCCAAATTTTCACATGTTAACCATATCATAAATAGGCTACTCAGACTTCACCTCACGGGTTGCCACACCATACAAATAACGAAACACAACTACCTGAATGAATATGTATGCAATGGGTAGTTTTGTTCATTCAAGAGAAGGAAAACAAAAAGAACTAAACTAAAAATTGAATTTGAGAAAGAAAATATCTGAGTAGTAGTTGCGAAGCTAACTGGACAAAAAATGCAAACGTTATATGCACAGAACTTAGACGGAGGAAGATTTTCAGGCGTTTGTGTGGTGATGTTTAATGAGAAGGAGTGTTGTTTTAAATAGTGGGAATTTGGTGATAAGGAGTGATAAACCTTGGCTAGTGGAAATTATGGTTGATGAATGTGAGTAAATGGGAGTGTGGGTGATGAATATGAGTTAATAGTAGTATGAATATGGGGGTTTTAACCGTTTAGAAGGACAAAGAAGGAGAGACGTGGGTTTTAAATGGGATGTTTAAATAGGGTGAAGGATGGGTCGGGTGTGGGGTCGATTTAAGATTAGGTGAGGTTGGGTCGGGTTGGTTTTAAATGAAAATAGGAAGAATGAAAAACTTACCTGCGACGGTCCAAGTGATGGTCCGCCGCAAGATCTATCGATCCAATCCAGTATGTGTCTCAAATTTCTTTTTTGTGAAGGTGTATGCGACAATCCGTCACATGACTGACGGTCCACCAGTTCATCCATCACCTTTTATCCAGAATGACATAATTTCATTATTTTCTTTACAATCATCTCAACGGTCCGCCAATCAACTGATGGTCAGTCAATGTCGTTGAGCTCAACCATTGTCCCATCTTATATGTCTCCTAAATTCCTGCACATTTAGCACACACATTAAACATGCTCAATAACCAAATGCTAAACTAAGATATAGTTCAACACATTGTGGGTTTCCTCCCACTAGCGCCTAATTTAACTTTGCGGCAGGACTCAGTTATCTTGACTACTCAGACTTCATCAAGATATACCAAAGTTAACACCTTTACCTCTCCATGTGGACCCATATACTGCTTAACTCATTGTCCATTCACCTTGAATAACTTGCTCTCTTTATCCTCCAATTCCACCACTCCGAATGGAAAAACTTGAGTTACTGTGAAAGGTCCAAACCACTTCGACTTCAAATTACCTAGAAATAGCTTAAACCTTGAATTGAATAGCAGCACCAAGTCACGCATATGGAACTCTCTCTTTTAGATCCTCCAATCATGGTACAACTTTATTTTCTCCTTGTAAAGATCAGCCCTCTTATAGGCACGAAGTCGAAACTCGTCAATCTCATTCAATTGATTCGACCTCAGGTCAGCAGCCTCCTTCCAACTTAAATTAAGATTTTTGAGTGCCCATAAGGCTTTATGCTCAAGCTTTACTGGTAAGTGACAAACTTTATCGAAGACTATTTGGTAGGGGGACATACCAAATGGGGTCTTGAACGCAGTGCGGTAGGCCCACAAAGCATCATCAAGTTTCCTTGACCAATCACTCCTATTAGAATTCATAGACTTGGCCAAAATCATCTTGATTTCCCAATTTGACTCCTCTACCTGCCCACTCATTTGGGGGTGATATGGGGTTGCCGCCTTATGTTGTTTCACCCCATATTTTGGCAATACAGCTCGGAACACTTTGTTACAGAAGTGAGACCCCCCATCACTTATGATTGTTCAAGGGGTTACAAAATAAGAAAAAATGTTCTTTTTCAAGAACGTAACCATGTTTTTTCCTTCATTATCTTCCAAGGACACACCGTCTACCCACTTGGACACGTAGTCCACAATAACCAAAATGTACTTGTGACCATAAGAACTCACGAAAGGGCCCATAAAGTCGATGCCCCAAACATCAAACAACTCAACTTCCAGCATTTTGGTCATTGGCATCTCATGATGTTTTGAGTTTGACCCTGGATGCTGGCATTGGTCACAAGCCTTGACAAAATAATACGCCATCCTTGTAGATAGTAGGCTAAGAGTAAACACCCTGTAACACTTTTATTGTACGGTCACCTGCATGATATCCTATAATATAGGATGAATGACAAGCCAATACTCAGCGTCTCCACTTCCGGCACACATCTCCGGATGATGTTATCCGCATACAACCTAAATAGGTAAGGCTCATCGCAGAAGTACTTGGTTACATCATGAAGAAATTTCTTTCTTTGGTAAGAACTCAATTCTTCTGAGATTTCCTCACTCATCACATAGTTTGCATAGTCAGCTAACCAAGGGACAAAATCAAGTGTAGATACAAGTACCTGATCATCCGAAAAGGAATCATCAATATCTATCTCATACGGTCCCTTGCCTTCATTCTCTAATTGGGAGAGGTGGTCTGCTACCTAATTCTCACACCCCTTTCTATCTTTGACTCACCTAATCAGTCGAGGTTTAGCATCCTACTTGGCCATTAGATATCTTAATGCCGAGTGATCTGTGTGTACTACCACTTTGGTACTAAGCAAGTATGCCCTAAATTTCTCAAAGGCATAAACAACAGCTAGTAACTCTTGCTCGGTGATGGTGTAGTTTCTCTGTGCTCTGTTCATTGCTTCACTGGCATAGTCGATAGGGTGAAAATTTTCTCCCTCTTTTGACCAAGGATAGCTCCAAGACCAACTCCATTCGCATCACACATTACTTCAAATGGTTTGGACTGATCTGGAGCAATGATAATAGGTACAGCAACCAATTTCTCCTTAAGGTAATGAAATGCCTTCAAATAATGCTCACTGAACTCAAACTTCACTTCCTTCTCCAAAAGTTTGCACAAAGGGTTGGCAATCTTGGAGAAGTCTTTGATAAACCTCCGAAAAAATCCCACATGGCCAAAAAAACTACGAACTCCCTTTACCGAGATTAGTGGAGGTAATTTCTCAATCACTTCAACTTTAGCTCGATCAAATTTGATTCGTTTCCCCAAAATTTTGTGCCCCAACATAATTCCTTTCTTAACCATAAAATGGTATTTCTTCCAGTTAAGCACAAGACTAGCGTATTCACATCTCTGCAAAGCATTGCTAAGATTTCTCAAGCAATCATCAAAGAAATCTCCAATCACAGACAAATCATCCATGAAAACTTCCAAAGTATCTTCCGCCATCTCCGAGAATATAGACATCATACATCTTTGGAACGTGGCCGGTGTATTGCACAATTCAAACGGCATTTGCTTAAATGTAAAAGTACCATGGGGACATGCAAAGGTAGTCTTCTCTTGAACCTTAAAAGCAATAGATATTTGGTTGTAGCCAGAATACCCATCTAAAAAGCAATACCAATCCCTTTCTGCCAACCGATCAAGCATTTGGTCTATGAAGCGCATCGAAAAATGATCCCACATAGTCTAAGAATTCAATTTTCTGTAGTCCATGCATACTCTCCAGCCCGTGATGGGTCAAAGAGGAATCAACATATTATTTTCATTTGCTACAACAGTCATTCCTCCCCTTTTTGGTACACACTGCGTTGGGCTCACCCACTTAGTGTTAGAAATAGGATATAGAACACCTGCAACAAGCCACTTGATAATTTCTTTCTTGACCACCTATTGCATTGGTGGGATGATTCTATGTTGATACTCAATAGTTGGAATACACTCTTCTTCCAACTGTATCTTATGTGTGCAGATACCCAGTGAAATCCCAACGATATCCGTTATGGTCCATCCTATAGCTCTTTTGTACCTCTTGCAATACTGATACAAGAGCTACCACCTTCCATTCAACTAAATCTACAACAATGATCACTGGAAATGTGTTATTCTCACCCAGAAATACATATCTCAAGTACCCGGGTAATTCCTTCAATTCTAATACCAGTGGCTCTTCGATAGAAGGTTTTGCTGGAAGAGTTTGTCCGTTTTTTAAGTCTAGGTCCAACTTCTTAGGTTCATAAGAGTATGAACCCACTCCTATAAGTGCACAAATGGTCTCATCATATTCTTCAATTCCATCTCCATCAAAATTCATCAACACGGCTAGAGTTTTAACCGCAAATTGTTCCTCAATAGGAACCTCTACCTCCGGCTCATCAACTACATCTATTATCGAGAAAACATTCATTTCCCTTGGCTACTTCATTGATTGACATATGTTAAACTTAACTTTCTCATCATTCAACCTGAATTTTAGGTTATTGAATTCCATATCAACCAAAGCCCAGTGGCTAAGAACGGCCTACCCAAGATTATGGGCACTTCAAAGTCTACCTTGCAATCCAGAATAACGAAATCAGCGGGAAATATGAAATCCTCTATCTTAACCAAAATATCATACAAGATCCCCTCAAGCCTCTTGACTGAATGGTCAGCCATCAGTAGTAGCATGGATGTCGATTTGGGGGCTCCTAAGCCCAACTATTGGTAAATAGCTAAGGGCATTAGATTAATACTTGCACCAAGATCACATAGCACCTTAGCAAAACTAACAGCACTAATTGTGAAAGGGATGGTAAAAGCTCCAAGGTCGGCTTTCTTCTAAACCAACGACCTCGATGTTATAGCGCTACAATGGTGAATGTTGTTGGTTGGATCAAAGCTCACAATTCTCTTCTTGGTAACCAAATCTTTCATGAACTTAACGTAACCCGACATCTGCTCAAGGGCTTCCACCAATGGAATGTTCACCGATAGCTGCCTTAACATAGATAAAAACTTTGTAAACTTTCCATCCTCTATCTTTTTTTTGCTTGGTGAGGGAATGGAAAGGGCGGCCTAGGAATTTGAGCTAAAGGCTTTGTGACCTTTTTACTCTTTTCCTCATTCAACACAGAATCACTCTTCATTTTTATGGATTTTTCAGAATCCATAACTTGTTCATCACCATTTTCCTGTCTATCAGACTCAACAGGAACATCATTCATGCTACCATCATCATACCTCAACTCATCATCAGAGACAACATCTTCCATATGAGTTTGAACCACTGGATGGGGTTGAGGTAATACTTTACCACTCCTCGTGGTAATATCCAAGCATGCACCATTATTCCTTAGATTATTCACAGTATCACTTGGTAGGGTGTCGGCCTTACACTAATTAAAAGTTGCAGATAGCTGGCCCATCTGAAACTCCAGCTACTTGATTGAAGTCGAATAGGAGTCAACTAGTGACTCATTGAATACAATTCAGTCTTCACCTCTTTAATACCGCTTCAGTTGACTCAACCCTTTTAACATCTTTGCCATCACAGCTTCCATAGAGAGCTTACCTGAGTCATTAGTAATAACAGGTGGTACATACAAACCACTTCTATCACCCTTGTTCTTCCAGTTACCTTGGTCGCTATCTCTATAACAAGACTTGTCATAATAATTATCTCTTAGATTGTTCCGACCTTGATTTCCTTGGCCACTTGCCCAGAAACCCCCCTGCTTGTTCAAGTAATTCATCTCTTCTTCAAAAGCAGAATTAGCTGCTCTATTCTGCAATCCCATGGCTTTTACCTTCTCAACTCCACCAGACAACAAATTTTTGGTCTAAAAGTCCATTTGAGTCTTCATGTCTGCAATATCTTGATCACGCTCTTCTTCTCTTTGGCATTGCTCTGCCGACATACCAATTTCATAAGTATTGCTTATTACCTCAGACTCTCTAGTATGCCAAGCTCTACTAGTTTTTGTCAATCAATCAAGTATTTTAGTGGCCTCTACATAAGTATGCACCATAAAAGCACCCCCAACTGTATTTTCCACTATCGATTTTATGACAGAGTCCAATGATCTATAGAATGTTTGCATCAGATGTTCATCAGTGAGATGGTGATTTGGGAATTGATTAACTTTTTCCTGAACCTAAGCCATGTCTCATGTAATGGCATATGTTTCAATTTCCTGAAATTGCTAATCTCATCCCGCAACTATAACATTCTGGAAGGCGGAAAGAACCTTTCTAGGAAAGCTCCTTTCAATTGCCTCCAATGTGTTATAGAAGGGAAAGGTAGTTCATTCAATCACAATGTTTCCTCCTCAGTTAGAGATAATGAAAACAATCTCATCCAAATAATCTGTAAATGTTGATGAAGTTCAGTAAGTGTACATTTGGATCGTTACCAAACAGTCCCCCAAATAGACCCTTCAGGTTCAGCAGTTGGATCATGGTGCTGGTGATATTAAACTTAGTCCCAGGAGAAATTAGAGGTGGGATAATGGCTCCAGTAGCCTCAACTCCATCTAAATCAGCATCATTATCATTATCGTCCAAAACAAAGTTCACCGTAGGCTGTTGGCGTCCTCTACCTCTTTGTTGCTGATTTCAATTAACTGGACAACATTATCAGCATGTTGCCCATCAACAGCACCGTTCAACTCCACATCACCCAGGTCCTTATCATCTGCATGTGGTACATGACCGGGTGTAGGTGCATGCCCAACAATGTGTTGTTGCCCCTCTATATTTCTCTTTAATATTCTATTCAGTTCAGGATCGTAAGCCAACAATGGTTCACCTGAACGTCGGGTACTTAGCATGCACCACTATTTTCCTTCAAGTATACAAATAACAAATAAAAGTCAAATTAGGCAAATCAGACTAACAGTCAAATAACACACAAAACATATTTGACAACTGTATTCCCCTGGAACAACACCAAAATTTGATACGCCCAAACTACAACTCCTTTTTGAAGAGTGTAAGTGGTCGTTGTCAAATATAGAACCCAACAAATGTTGGGATCAAATCCCATAGGGAATAATGTCTAAAACAAGTAATATGTAGCTTCAATAACAATTAGCCAACAATTTCCTTGAATCGGGGGGTTTTGTTTAATAATTGTGAACAAATATCAATTTCAATTAACAATGGTAATTTTTGCTCACTTAATTCAATGGAGAAAGACAAACTAGAACTATGTTCACCTTGGTTTCCAATTACTTTCGGGTCATGGGTGAATATGAATTTGTGTTAAGATATGTGATTATAAGGTAATCGATTCTATAATTCAACTAACTATTTTCCCAACTAGATGAGTTTACACCCTAACTCTCTTAAACTTAAAGTGTCAAGCATATAATCCAATTTCAGCCTCAATAGATTAACCTTGTTAAAGCATTAGTCGTTAGTTTGGAGGTTGGAAACTCCAAACTCTTGTTATGAATCCCTTATCTTATTTGTTAAAATCTTTACTCAAGAAAGTTAACATAATACATTCTACCAATGTTTGCAACCATCATAAATCTATTAAAATGAAGGAATTCATAATATAATCGCTAAAACAACACAAATTCAATAACCATGAACCCTAGAAATTATTTTTCACTAAGAATTCCACAACCCTAGTTATGGGGTTTTAGCCACTCATGATAAAGAATAAAATGAAACAGATGATTTTATAAAGCAAAGAATAGTCCTTACAATAAAAAAAATCACCACTCTCAATACTTGAGTAGAAAACCAAGAGTAATAAACTAATTGCCCTCAAAAATTGATTCTCCAGAGAAAGTAGCATACAAAAAACATCCAAGTATATAAAATCCCCATTCTAAACCCTTATCTGGGTATTTATATGCTCTAAATAAAATAGGATTTGAATTTTAAATCTGGAATGTTGAGTCACCGTTGATGGTGAGCCTGATGGCCCATCACAAGGTTGATGGTGCGCCACTGGGACCGTCGTATAGATCCTCCAAAATCCCATATTCTGCTTAAGACTTGGCAGACAGAGTGATGGTCTCGCCGCAGGTCTGACAGTCCATTGTCTGGCCCGTCGCTGGGCTTCACTTTGTACCACATTCTGGATTAGCCTTGACGGACTTAGTGATAGTCCATCAAGGACTTGACGGCCTGTCAGAGGAGCCATCACCAGTCTTTCTCGTGGACCAGTTTCTAGATAACTTGTGACAGATATAGTGGCAGTCTGTCAGTGGCATCGTCGCATCCTCTTTCCAGCAGAATTTTCTTTCTTTCACATGGTTGTGTTAATTACCTGAGAGCAAACATAAAACACATTAAAAACACCAAATGTTTCTTGAAAACTCGCGATTATCTTGAGTTAAAGATGTAAAATGTGTCATCGTAAGCCGGCACATCAGTGGATGTAATAATTGTTGACACCTAATTTTTGCCCTCCTCGACTAAATTTAATCCTGAGTTTCTTTGATTTTAAATAAAATTGAAATATTTGTTTTATTCCGGATAAATTCTTTCTAAAATAATTATTCGGGTTAGTTTTTGGCACTTAAGTCACAAATTATATATTTCTGTATTCATAGATACGGGATTGCGTAATTTTGGTCGCTTAAATAATTATTTTATCAGAAATTAGATTTTTATCAAGAACCATCTTGAAAATCAATTCAAACGAGTGAATTTCGATTTAAACATGTAAGTTGTTCTTAAATGAATTATTCGGAAAATATTCATTTGATTTTATTAAATCAAGAAGCTCGAGGTTAAATTGGTTACTGATTTGTTTCGAATGTTTTGATTCAATTTAGCCGATTTGGTGGATTTGACCATGTTTGAAATTAATTGGATCACGATTGTGATGCAATTGACCAATTAATCTTTTAATTTGGTTAAATTTAACTAAATTGACTAAATTCTAATCTAATTGGCTATTTATTAAATAACCTAATCTACCCAATCTATTCCCCTCAATTGGACCCGAAAATCAAGCCCAACAACACAACAATTTCAGCAGCCTCCCGTCCCCACAGCCCAATACGCCTTGACCCGGCCCAACACCCAATTCATCCCCAATACACATACACCACACCTATACAGATGTACCTTCACACATACACACATGCCACTCTCTTTCTTTTCTCTCTCTCCCCGACCCTTCTCTCCTCTCTCACAACAACAGAAACCAGTACAACAACGTAACTCCATCAACAAACGGCAACACCATCCAAACCAACGCCAACGACACCCCTTAATCAATACAACGACCCCAATTCCGTCAAAAATCCCTCAGTTATCTCACGTTCGTACTATCGATGCGCTGTCCATCCTAGAAGCTTCTAAGAATCGTCCAGGTGTCCTTCCCCAACGTTCAAATTCGCACCTTGAGGTACAACGTTGTGCAACTCTCATTGGCCATATAAGGATTCCGTTTTTTCCCCCCCAAATCCAAAACGAATTTGACCCTGTTTTTGGCCAGGTTCATCAATTTTAAGAGCTGGAAAATTGATTTCTTATCCACAAATTTGAATTTCAAAATCCAATCCGTTTGTCCCTTTTTACCCCTCCGTTTTCCCCCCAAAACAGCCCCAATTTTCTTATAAATAGAGAGTGTAGGTTGAGGGTTGAGTGGTGGATTTTTTGGGGAAAAATTTGGAGGTTCTGGAGGCGCACGCTTCTAACCTTACGTAACCAAAAATCCGAGAGGGCGAATACCCTCCAAAAATCAGATTTCGACGAAATTATTGAACTCCGGTGAAATTAATTGAAACTCCAGTGGTGGAAGTCTATCGTCAAGGCTCGTTCGTCCTAGTTCGCTGCCCCCCAAAAGGTGACCACTTCACCCCGTTTGCATTTTTCTGTGTTTGAGAATGTCGAAAAATATAAAACTTTACTACTGTTACTATTTTCGTGTTGATATAAGAATATTTGTTTGGGTTGGTTTTTGAGCTAGAAACATATGTGTTTGAGGCCAGTAAATATTTTGGGATTGAAAGTTAAGTTTGAGTGTTCAAGATTATTGTGTGATTTGTTGGATGCATGTTTATCATTAAAGGTTGTTTGGTGTTATGTTAACACTCGTATGTGTGTTATAGTTCGATAGTCATGAGTTGATGAATTGTTTTTTTTGGTGTCACAAGTTGAATTGATTCAAGACTGATGATCTTCTCGAAGGTTCTTTTGGTTCATTGATACCAAATAGAATTTTTGAGGAAAGAAGGTCTTTGAGAGATACTTTCTAATTCTTTTCAAAGTCATTAATGGGATGTGAAACAGATTTAAACAACAGCTCTTATTTCGCTTCTGGAATTCGCCTCTTGGAGGTTATAGTGAACATAATGATAACGTAGATTTCTATATATTTGTTTTGCTCTCATGTAGTTAGTTACACAAATCCAGATTTGAGCTCTCGAGCAGTGCGTATGAAATTAGTTAAATAGTGTCAAAATTCGTGGATATTACATATTTAATCTCGAGACGGTTATAAATCTCTATGCGAAAGTAAATCACTTTCTTCGCTGTTTTCTTGAAAATATGGACAACTGTTGCTTTCTTAGTAAAAGGATCAAATGTTCTTCAACATCCCGACTCCTATCAATTTAATCCCATGAAGTATTATTTAGGTGTTGTTATGCTTATCTGAATATGTTCCTTATGTTGGTGTTGACAACAGAAAGTATTTCTTGAATTGCTACAAGTTATAATAGCACCTGCTTGCCTTCATTTATATTGTAGATATTCAATGCTCAGTACTTTAAAGTTGATAGAGCTATATTTGTGTTTTGGCCATCTCTTTATCTATATTATGTTGTGTTGTCAACTTGAAACACTTAAAGCTGTACTTTTTTTTATTATTATTATTATTATTATTATTATTATTTATTTATTTATTTATTTTATTTTTTTTGGAAGCCTAAACTCTGATCTTAGCTTGAAAGTAGTTAAATCTTTTAGTTCATACCTTAGGTTTTTTTTTTATCTCTTATCTCTCTCTATTTGACGTTCCTTTGGGATTTTCCTCTGCAATATATTTTTCCAAAATGCTTGACCATTTGATAGAATAACTAGATAAGTTTCGGCATCTAATATCTTTCACTCAACCAAAATTCTAGTTTTTTGATAAAATTAGCTAAAAAATGAATATGTCCTAGGGAAAGTATAGTTGATGTCGCATATGATTCATGATATTCTCGTCATCAATAATTATTCAAGCTAAAGCACGAGATTGATGATGTCCCACCTATGTTTGAAGTTTCTTACCCTGTCATATATTTCTCAAGTCGTGCTTAAAGTCTAAAATGAGTAAAAATTGTGAAATATTGCTTTGTCTTAAACTCTTTTGTGGTTGATTCTTGCCAAGTTGAAATACATGGATAGTTCACTTCTCATTCTTTCTTTAATTTACCCCCCAAGATGCTCTCTTGCCTATTGTTTAACCAACTCCGCATTTCAATTTGTATGTTGATTTTAATCAAAAAATAAATAAATGTGTGAATCAATTTGATTTTAGTCGTGTCCAAATTAATCTTAATGTGATTAAATTCTGATTCATTTTCTTTCTCTTGTGATATGTGAACCAACGAGTCCAAATGGACTGCTCCGCATCCATCCATGGGACCAAGTCCCAATTTCTTCGAGTCAAACTCCAAAACCAAGTCCCAAATGGACTTGTATAGGGTCGTATACACAGGGATACAGAGGATATACAGCTGGTAATAGGAAAGGGAAGCTAGTATACAAGGTTGAAGACAAGGCGAAAAAATTGAAATAGGCTAAAAGCCTATGAAAATTAAGGATTAAAGCCGGACAGGTCCAAACGGGTTCAAAACCCGTTTCTCTCAACTTCCCTACTTTTATTTATTTATATATTTGTAATTCATGTTTGGATTTATTTGTATGTAATTAACTCTTAAATTTGGTTAAAATCTAGATAAATTCCCTTTTGAGTCATTATTTTGTTCTATCTTTTATATTTTCCTTTAATTACCATTTATCGCATAGTCTAATATTTTGAGTTAATAAGATATCTTTATTTTTTTTATTATTTTTGGAACAAGTCTTTAACTAATCAAGAGATGGCATTTATTTTGTTTACGTGATTAAGTAGTCCATATAAATTAAGGTGGCTTTTTTCCCGAAAATTCAAAAGATTAAATCTTTTCTTTGGAAGAAAATCCAAGTTTTTTTTTTTTTATCACTAATTAATTACTTCAAAATTTATCAAAGTTCGGTATTACTTTAAAACTCAATTCCAAAGGTGCTATTTCTAATAAATTGCTCCTTTCCAGTTAAAATTGGTCTTCCTTTGTTAAGGATGCAAATCTTTTTCCCTTAAGTCTAAAGTTAGGTTTATTTACACCGATTCTTCCTTAATTTAGGTAAATTACTTTTCATGTCAATAGAATAATTGCCATATTAGCAAATGATTTTAAGATGTTACAAAATTAGCCATGTTTGCAAAATTAGTCAAATCAGTCAAACTGTCTTTTGGTCAACCGCTTTCGCGGACGCTTCTTGAGTGCCTTAAAAACCTTCTCAAGGCGTTACCAGAATCCTTACCCATTTTCTCTAAATTTTAAAGATTTGTTTCTGTTTTCGAGTCTTTAAAATTATTTTAGTTTTTCTTGATATTTTCTATAAAAAAATCAAGTGGCGACTCTGTATTTTCTTAAATTGTTTCAAAATTTTCTTTAAAGTTTTGAAATAGTTTGAAAAGTCAAAACCAATGTTTTTTCTCAACCCTTCGAGCCTATAAAAAAGGGGATAAAACAGAAATGGCGACTCTGCTGGGGATTTTGAAGATTCTAACCAAATTTAAGAATTGTTTGACTGCTTTTTGTGACCTTATTTGAGTAATTATGCTAATATGATAATATTTTGTGATTATACCTGTCATTTGCATTCATGGCATACTTCCTCATATGATATTTAACTGTTTGGGGTTTCGCGGTTGCGCGGCCTCTATTGATCAATTCCAAATGAAACTGTTGGAAATACAACAGTTTATTGGTACGTTAGGCGTCCAATGGCTGTTTGTATTTCCAAACCCAAGTTGTCCACTTGGGAACCTGGTCAAAGCCCACTCTAGATACCTAGGATAGAGCGAAACCAAAACCTTTTTTTAGGCATGAGCCTAGGACGACCTAATACCTGAGGGGGTATTAGGCCCATTAGAAAACCTACCACGCGTCTATTGACCACGAGTCAATCACAGACGAATCATGCTTATGTGTTGAAGGAGTATATGCCAATTAAATCTAATCCATTATCATTCAGGGTGGGGGGAAAGGCTTACTTTGTTTGTTTTTGTGTAGGAATGGCTCAACCACCCCCGGTTAAAAGATTCAAAATGGTTACCAAACCAGATGATTTTCTTAAGGTTTGGTGGGCCTACATGGGTTCGGAAGATAAGAAGATTATTAAGACGCATATCGGTCACTTACCTTCACTTCTAGAAATGGATGTTTGGCCTGAGATGATTCACGTGTTGACAGAATTCTGGGATGATGACAACATGGTATTTCGCTTTGGCGAAGTTGAATTGGCCCCTACTATTGAAGAAGTGGTAGTTAGCTATGAAAGCATCCACATGTGCAACAAAAGGAAAAAGACACCGGATAACAATGTCTTAGTCCCGGAGGTGTGGAACCGTCAAAAAATCAAGGATGCCTTTTTGATCAAAGATGATACCTGGCTAGGAAAGCTTGATGGGCCAAATATTCCTTTTCGTGAGTTGTACTACAGATTTGGAAGATTCAACTCTTTTCAAAAGTTCGGGCATGAATTCGCATCTGAGTCAGAATGGAAGGATAGAAGGGCATTTGCTTTCGCGGTTAGTCTACTTGGAACTATGGTATTTCCACAAGGATCGAATGGTACTATTCATCCAAGCATCGTTATGGTAACACATGCCATCTTCTATGGGTTGGAATACGGCACTTCTAAGGTATTCCACACTTTAGCTCCTATGATCGTCGCAGAAATATACCGAGCTTTGGGAAATTGTCAAAAAGGGGCTCGTTTCTTCCAGGGGTGCAATCTTATTTTGCAATGGTGGATGATGAAACATTTGTTGAAGGATCCTAGAATGGAGAATACGGACCATCTGACAAGGTACGATCTTTTGTCATCCCATAGCATGTGGTTGACTATAAATAGATTTAAGAGGGAAAAAACTCCGGAATTTTGGTTCAAGCAATTCGGGGAATTGAGAGACGACAATGTCCAATGGTCAATCAAGTACCTCAATCCAGGGAAATACATAATTCGAGGAAACAAACAGCCTTTTCTAGTACTCGCTGGCCTTAGAGGGACTCGTACTTACATTCCCTCCAGAGTTCTCAGACAGTTTGAAATCAAACAGGAGACACCACAAACAGAACCCATGGCTAGATTCATCACCGAATATGGGGAAGGCGAGACACCGCTCAAAGAATTTATTATACAGGGGTGGAAGGAAAGAAAGACCAGAGAAATCTCTTTTAGTATTGGGTTTGAGCCTGAGGTTAGCGATACTTACAAAGAATGGTTGAAGAAGAACCTCGCAGGAACATTGATACCTGGTCCGAATGAGCCCACACAGATTGTTGATATAGAATCAGAGCATCAGATTCGGCTTCACAGGCTTCAGGATAGATTCCAGACAAGTGAGATTGATCATCAGCGGCAACATAGGGAGGATGCTTCGACCATACACCAATTGAAGGAAGAGTTAAAGCGAGCCAGACAAGAGGCGAGTGACGCCAGACAGTGTTTGATTGATTTGGACGATTGCATGATTTCCCAAATTGCTAGCATAGGAGAGATGACCTATGAGAGTAGAGCACAATTATGTGGAAGTCACTTGATCAGCAACCGATATCGCATATGGCATGAGGTGGACAAGGCCAAAAAGGCAAAGACCGATGAGGGATCATCCGGATGCTAGTGTTTTCATTTGTACTCCCCTGCGTGGGACTATTTTTTCTTGCACTGTTATTTCCCTTTCCCTAAAGATTGTATCCCTTATTTTTCTACTTTGTAAACATTTATGCCTTTTTGAATATTTATGGAAACGTTATTTTGGGGATAATGGATTTGTTTTTAAGGCATATACTTCCTTCAAACTCGCTAGGCCAACCCTTGGCTCAAAAGGGTCACCCAAGTAGGATACGCGCTTATTATAATATGCTTGTGTGATATAACTGTCTTACGTGCTTATGTGCGTTGTTTGAATCAAAGGCGAATTGATCCAATCCCATTTTTTCATAAGAGCCCTTTTAGGCAGAAATATACACCCACTAAATAAAAGTCCGACCAAACACTCTGGGTTTTCCAAGTTTCCCAGATAAAACCTCAACCATTCTTTGTTAACTTTCTAAGATCCGTTCCTACTCTTTCAGGAAGATTGATCATGGATTCAAGAGCCGATCAATTGAAAAGACAGATAGTGGAGTTAGCCTTAGTGGAAGAGGTGCTGAAGGAAGAAACCAAAAGAGTGGTTAGGAAGATCAATCAGACTGACAGGGAAATTGCCAAGGTCAAACAATTGATCGCGCAAGAAAAAGAGTCCGCCAAGTACAAGGTTGAAGATTCAACCAAGAGCCATGAGAAAGAAAGCATGGAGCCAGTCCTGTTTCCAAAAGTGAGAGATGACTATTGGGCTAAGCTAAAAGGGAACGCCGTTTGGCCAACTAGGATTAGGCCAGGAAGTGAAAAGCTCATCCTCAAAGCTCACTTTAGAGGATCCCCTAGGAGCCCCAGGGTCATGACGTGCTCGGAAGTTTATCAGACTCTAAGAGATATGGAAATTCTCCAACCTGACCAAACAAAAGGGTTTGGCTGCCTATCCAGAGATGCCCACAAGAAATGCTCATACCATCCACAACAACCTGGCCACACCACCGATGAATGCATCGCTCTGAAAGCCAGAATTTATTGCATGATCCGCAATGGTCAGATAAGTAGCCTGTGGGGATCGCAGACCATTCTCACATGTGACCATGTCAACCCAGGCATGCCTATCACTGAAGAGGTGCAGATTTACAAGTATGACTTCACAAAGTTCGAGGAATCCTATCATGATATTTATTCAAAGCTCATCCATGCCAAAATCTTAGAGCCAGTGGAGAGAAAGCCTAACATGATGTCAAAGGCTTGGAAGAAATTCAAGGATGTTTGTCACTATCATGGAGGGAGAGGAGGGCATGACTTAGAGACTTGTCATGCTTTCAAAATGGAGTTGGAACTCCTGGTGGAGGCTGGAAGGGTCGAGTTGGAATTGCCACCATTTCACTCCTAGAAGATCAATAGGTAGAAGAAGTAGAATGAAGCGGGAATGCCCGCATTTATCTAGAAGCTAGTTGTTAAGGTTTTTCTTTAGCTGTTGTTATGTTTTCATGTTTCCTAAATGTAATGATTCCCAACAAGAGTGTAATGAAATGAAAATTTTCCTCAACTATTTGAACTACGTCGGACCTGATTTCCCCTTCGTGGGATACGTAGGCAGCCTTTTGGCTCGGTCCTTATCTTCAAAAATTTTTGTTTCCCCTGATTTTCTGGAAAGAGGCATAAGGACGAAGAAGAAGAAGAAGAAGAGGAAGGAGTTTAACGATCAATCTTCCTGGCAAACTCGTTTATCCCAAATCAATGAACAAAATCCTGTTCATTAAAGATTCTGAATCAATATCCCATGGATCAATTTGCTTACGATGAAAACAACTTATGTGTTTACTTCCTGCCTAATTATCTTGCATTATGTATTACTAATAGAATCTAACACATCGGCCTTTGAGTTGTTTTATTTTACAGATAATAGAAACTACTCCGTGTTGTCATAAGCTGGCTGAACATCCTTACTTCACCCGATCAAAAGCTCGCAAAATCCCATCCCCTAGCCATCATTCAAATATGACTGGAAACGACGAGGATAGCGCATTGGCCATCAGAGACAATGTTATAGCAGAACAAAGCGAGATGATTGCTGAACTCGCAAGAAAGCTGGAAATGCTTCAAGAAGAGGTGAATCGCACTAAAGACTTGGCAAATTTGGCCATCACCGCTAATGCTCCTATCCTGAGAGAGCACGGTCCTCCACTCCAAGCCTCTCCTCTTAATACATCTGACCTCGGGAATCATCCAAATAACATTTCATCAGCTTCCGCCTCTCAACTTCCCACAGACCCAATCATAAATAATCCACCAATTCATCACACTCATGCTCCATCCGTTCAAAACACCAACTGTGACAATAACCCAGATGCTTACCATCCACAAAATCCTTCCCTAACTCCACAAATCCATCCTCAAATCCCCCAGAACCACTCTCAAACTCCACAAAATACCTATAACCCCCCAAATGTCCTCCCTACCCACAACCCGGCTACCGTTCATCCTCGAAATCATACTTCAACATACCAAAACCCTTCTGCCACTATCCCAAATCCATCTCAAATCCGACCTATACCCCCAACTGCTTTCCATGTTGTCACATCTCCCGATCTCTATAACCCTTTTCTTAATCCTGAGGTAGACCATTATGAGGAGAAAGAGAAAGAATGGAGGATCGAGCATGAAAAGAAAATGCTTGCAATGAAGGAAGAGATTATGAGGATCAAAGAGTCTCATGGAGAAGGGGATAATGATGGCCTTGGTTATGATGATTTGTGTGTCCACCCCGGTGTAGACCTGCCAGAAGGATACAAGGTCCCCAAATTTGAGACATTCGGAGGTACTGGAAATCCCATGGCTCATTTAAGGAGATATTGTGATCAAATGGTTGGAATTGGAAGGAATGAAGCGTTGCTAATGCGCCTATTCAGTCGAAGTTTAAGCGGTGAGGCTCTGGATTGGTTCACATCCCAGGAATTGAAAAAATGGTCTAGCTGGAAGACCTTGGCCAAAGACTTTATCGACAGGTTCGCTTACAATGTGGAAATAGTTCCTGACCGGCATTCACTAAATAGGATCAAACAAAAGAGCGGTGAATACTTTAGAGATTACGCTTATCGCTGGAGAAAGGAAGCCGCTAAGGTACAACCTCCTATGACTGAGGAGGAAATGGTAGCGGTATTTTCCCGTGCTCAAGAAGGCGAGTTCTATACTAGAATGGTGTCTGCGGTTCGGGCAACCTTTGCAGATTTGGTAAAGATTGGTGAATCACTCGAAGAAGGGATTCGAACTGGGAAAATTATCCAGACTCCAACATCCGCGGGGTCCTCTGGGTTCCCTAGGAAGAAAAGAGAAGACGTGACTGCAGTATCCACTGATTCTATTGCTAATTTGAAAAGGAGATTCAGATCCAGGAATACTCTTTCTTCTCCGCCACCCCCGAGTCCTCAATCCGTACTCTACGCTCAACCCCAATACCAAGCTCCACAGCTAAATATCTTACCTCAATACCAAGCTCCACAGCCAAATGTCCTACCTCAGTACCAAGCTCCACAACCAAACATCCTACCACAGTACCAAGCTCCATTGCCAAATTATCAGCCTAATGTCCAAACCACCACCCCAAATCACCAAGCTAACATCCACGTAGCTCCAAATTATCATCAAGTACCACCTCCCGCTACTCAAAACAACCTTCCTCGTCCAAATCTTGAAAAGAAACCTCTTCGAAACTTCACACCGCTGGCTGAAAGTCGCACTCAGCTTTTTGAAAGATTAAGAGCAGCCGGTTATCTCCAGCCTGTCCAACCAAAGCCCACTAATACTAATTCCCGATTCTATCATGCTGATCAAAACTGTGCCTATCATTCTGGAGGAGTCGGCCACAGTACCGAAGATTGCATTAATTTGAAACATAAGATCCAGGACCTAATCGATCATAAAGTCATTACTCTTCAAACACCAGCTCCAAATGTCAATAGTAATCCGTTGCCTAACCATGGAGGGGCTACGGTTAACATGATCGAAATAGAAGATGAATGGGCAGTTAGTAAGACTATCACTAAAGTTGATTCCGAAAAGCCTAGGAGGACGGAAGGGGTAGAGAAGATAGAGAAGGCCGTGGCTGCCTTAAGTGTTAATGAAAGGCCCCCATTTGTGGTAATGACCGCCCCAACTCAGGTGTATGTCCCAACACTGCCTAGAAAGGAGTTTATTGTAGAGACTGCTGCCGCCCATGGGATGACTCGGTCCGGAAGGTGCTACATTCCTGAGAATTTAGCCAACGACTCTTACAAGAAGGATTCACAGAAAAGGCCGATTACTGAGGGAGAAGCCGAAGAGTTTTGGAGGCGAATGCAACCAAAAGAATATTCTATTGTTAAGCATTTGGAAAAGACTCCAGCACAGATCTCCGTGTGGGCATTACTAATGAGTTCTCAATACCACCGACAAGCGTTGTTGAAGGTCCTAGATGAAGCCTATGTGCCCGTTGGTACGAGTGTTGAAAATCTGGCCGCAATGATAGGTAACGTTGTGGGAAGTCATCGCATATCATTCAGTGAAGAAGAGTTACCTTTTGAAGGAATAATGCATAACAAAGCACTGCACATCTCTGTTATTTGTCGTGACCATGTGATTAATCGGGTTCTGATAGATGACGGATCTGGTCTGAACATTTGCCCCCTTTCCACATTGACTCAAATGGGTTACGATTTGGGAAAAGTCCGGCAAAGCCATGTTAATGTGCGAGCTTTCGATGGAGGACAGAGGGACACTATAGGCGAAGTTGATTTGTACATCCAAATGGGACCCGCCGAGTTCAAGACTAAATTTCATGTTATGGATATTAATCCTAGTTACAATCTGCTCCTCGGGAGACCGTGGCTCCATGGTGCAAAAGCGGTTTCATCACCTCTTCATCAATTATTGAAATTCATCTGGGATGGCCACGAGGTGGTCATCCAGGGCGAAGGGAGTCACTTGAGCCACCCTAATGGTTATGTACCTGTGATTGAAGATATTCCAAAGGGCAGTAATTTTTATACGGTGGAAATCGTGAATGCTGCTGAAGAGGACCTAACATGCCAGCCTCACATGCCTTCTATATATAAGATGATGGCAACTGTGATGCTAAGAAATGGATTCGAGCCTGGTCGAGGCCTAGGAAAGAACTTGGAGGGTATCATTGAGCCGATCGTGATTCCAGAAAAAGCTTTCAAATATGGACTAGGATACAAGCCGACAAATGAAGACGAGAATGAGAAAAGGACAGTGATGGGTCTGCCCAAGCCATTGCCACTGCTATACCAGTCGTTTCCTGTACGCGAGATGCCGATGGATGATGGTCTGGGGGATGGGATAGGAATTCTGTTCGAAGATTGCAATGCTATAATAGAAGATTTCCCAGAGACTAGCGGAGTGAGGAAAGCTGCACCTGGAGAAACTTTGAAAAATTGGACATCCATTCCGCTCATGACTCCTCGCCCTCTGTGGTAGATGAAAGGGCAAATTTCTAGTTTTTGAAAATTGGTGATGATCCGGAGGAGGCCCCGTGATCCACCCTTTTATCTTTCAAATCCTCTTTTTCTTGTTTATTGCTTTCAAAAAGGCATGGTCCTGTACTCATGCAGGTCATGAGCCATAGTTTGTAAATATTTCCCAAGTTTCAATGAAAAGGCCTCCCTTTATCTAGAAAATTATTTTTGAAATTATGTTATTCCTATTTCCCTATTTTTGTGTTATCTTGTTGTTATCTGACTTGGTTTGTTTGTTTCTTTCAGTAATAATAACTTAAAACTTGCCAATGTCATGTCATGTCAAGAGCTATATGAACACAGTGATGCAAATGACAATGAATGGGAAAGCTATGACGAGGAACAGCTAACAGAGGATTTGGAAGAATTTGAAAACCGCGAAAAGCCTAATCTGGAAGAAACTGAAGTGGTCAATCTAGGGGGCCATGATGAAGTTAAGGAAACAAGAATCAGTGTTCACTTGACAGAGGCACAGAAAAGAGAACTCATCCGCTTGTTAAGAGAATACATCGATGTATTTGCTTGGTCCTATGATGACATGCCAGGGTTGAGCACCAACATCGTGTCACATAAGTTGCCAATCAATCCAGAGTTCGATCCAGTAAAGCAAAAAATGTGAAAATTCAAGCCAGATTTAAGTTTAAGAATTAAAGAAGAAGTGACAAAACAAATCCAGTCTAAAGTTGTGGAGGTCACAAAGTATCCAACCTGGCTAGCCAATATTGTTCCGGTGCCAAAGAAGGACGGAAAAATTAGGATTTGCGTTGATTATAGAGACTTGAACAAGGCAAGTCCTAAGGATAATTTTCCTCTACCCAACATTCACATTCTCATCGACAACTGCGCGAAACATGAAATGCAGTCTTTCGTGGATTGCTTCGCCGGGTATCATCAGATCTTAATGGATGAAGAAGACGCAGAAAAGACGGCCTTCATCACTCCCTGGGGTGTTTATCATTACAGGGTAATGCCGTTCGGTCTAAAAAATGCTGGTGCAACCTACATGAGGGCAATGACAACGATCTTTCATGATATGATCCACAAGGAAATTGAGGTATATGTGGATGACATAATCATCAAATCTCGCAAAAGTTCGAATCATTTGACACACCTGAGGAAATTCTTTGATCGATTGAAAAAGTATAACTTGAAGCTGAATCCTGCTAAATGTGCCTTCGGTGTGCCAGCCGGAAAATTGTTGGGGTTTATAGTCAGTAGGAGGGGCATCGAACTCGACCCTTCCAAGATCAAGACAATTCAGGAGTTGCCCCCACCGAGGACCAAGAAAGAAGTCATGAGTTTCTTGGGGCGTTTGAATTACATTAGTAGGTTCATTGCCCAGTCGACTGTCATATGCGAGCCAATCCTTAAGATGTTGAAGAAGGATGCATTGAACAAGTGGACAGAAGAGTGCCAGAAGGCTTTTGATAGGATCAAAGATTATCTATCCGCTCCGCCTGTTTTGGTTCCACCAAGAGAAGGAAGTCCATTATTGTTATATTTGTCAGTCTCAGAAAATGCTTTTGGATGCGTCCTTGGGCAACATGATGAAACCGGTAAGAAAGAAAAGGCAATCTATTACTTGAGTAAGAAGTTCACTCCGTACGAGGCTCGCTACACCTTGGTTGAGAGGACGTGTTGTGCTTTGACTTGGGTTGCCCAGAAGTTGAGACATTACTTATCCTCATATACAACATATCTCATTTCCAGAATGGATCCCTTGAAATATATATTTCAGAAAGCCATGCCTACAGGAAAGTTGGCCAAATGGCAGATGTTGTTAAGTGAGTTTGACATCGTGTATGTGACCCAAAAAGCAATCAAAGGACAAGCCCTAGCAGATCATCTAGCTGAAAATCCAGTTGACAATGAATATGAGCCACTCCGTACTTACTTCCCGGATGAAGAAGTTTTGTTCGTGGGAGAAGACATAGCTGAAGCATACCCCGGATGGAGGATGTTCTTTGATGGAGCGGTCAATTTTAAAGGTTCAGGAATTGGAGCGGTTTTAGTGTCAGAAACAGGTCAGCATTACCCGGTAACTGCCAAGCTGCGTTTCCCTTGCACCAACAACATGGCTGAGTATGAAGCTTGCATCCTAGGCCTCGATTTAGCACTTGACATGGGTGTTCGAGAGTTATTAGTCATTGGAGATTCAGATCTATTGATTCACCAAGTGAGAGGAGATTGGGCTGTGAAGAACTCCAAAATCACCCCTTACGTAGAGCTAGTACAGGAGTTATGCAAAAGATTCAAGGAGATTGACTTCAGACATATCCCGAGAATACAAAACGAGTTTGCTGATGCTTTAGCTACTATATCCTCCATGATTCAACACCCAGATAGAGGTTACATTGATCCTCTGGAAATAAGTTTGAGGGAGAAACCAGTACACTGTGCACATGTTGAAGCAGAGGCCGATGGAAAACCATGGTACTTTGATATCAAGAGGTATTTAGAGTCTGGGGCATACCCCGAAGATGCCAGTAACATTCAGAAAAAGACAATACGACGTTTGGCGAAGAGTTATTTCCCAAGCGGGGAAATCCTATTCAGGAGGACCCCAGAATTAGGATTTTTAAGATGTGTTGATGCCACAGAAGCCACGAGATTATTGGAAGAAATACATGCTGGAGTTTGTGGACCTCATATGAACGGATTCGCTCTCTCTAGAAAAATTTTAAGGACGGGTTATTTTTGGATGACTATGGAGAATGACTGCAACAAGTACGTACAAAAATGCCCAAAGTGCCAGATACACGGACACTTGATTCGGATGCCTCCACACGAACTCTACACAATGAGTTCACCATGGCCATTCGTAGCATGGGGCATGGACGTCATTGGTCCGATAGAGCCGACAGCATCGAATGGACATAGATTCATCTTAGTTGCTATTGATTATTTCACAAAATGGGTGGAAGCTATCTCATACAAAGCTGTGACCAAGAAAGTCGTTACAGATTTTGTCAGGAACAACTTGATTTGCCGATTTGGGATACCAGAATCAATCATTACAGATAATGGAGCTAACTTGAATAGTCACTTGATGAAAGAAATTTGTGAAAAGTTCAAAATCACTCATCGAAATTCGACTGCGTATCGTCCGCAAATGAATGGAGCTGTAGAAGCCGCCAATAAAAACATCAAGAGGATATTGAGAAAAATGATTGAGAACAACAGATCTTGGCACGAGATGTTGCCTTATGCTTTGTTAGGATACCGTACGACAGTCAAGACTTCGACTGGGGCAACTCCATATCTACTGGTTTATGGAACTGAAGCCGTGATACCTGCCGAGGTAGAGATACCTTCCTTGAAGATTATTCAAGAGGCTAAACTGAGTAACGAAGAATGGGTTCGTGCTAGATGTGAACAACTCATGCTAATTGACGAAAAGCGAATGGAGGCTGTATGCCATGGTCAGCTATACCAACAACGGATGATGCGTTCCTTCAACAAGAAAGTGAGAACTCGCACGTTTGAAGTAGGACAATTGGTTCTCAAACGCATATTTCCCCATCAAGAAGAATACAAAGGCAAGTTTGCTCCAAACTGGCAAGGACCATACGTGATACGTAAAGTGCTATCTGGAGGGGCCCTAATCCTGTCCGAGATGGATGGTCGAGAGTGGACCAAGCCAATCAACTCTGATGCAGTGAAGAGATACTACGTCTGAAGATAGTCTCTTCTCTATGTTTCCTTTCCTTGTAATCGTACTTTTCTTAGTGTAATTGTTTTATGCTTTGTAGTAGCTTAAATATCCATTTCCTCTTATGTACGAACTACGTTTGACCTGAATTCTCAAGAATGAGATACGTAGGCGGCCTATGTCGGCTTCGGTCAACCCCTTAGGAAAATCTTACTTTCCCTTTTTATGTATGAACTACGTGATGACCTGAATTCTCAAGAATGAGATACGTAGGCGGCCTATGTCGGCTTCGGTCAACCCTTTAGATTTTTCTATATCCCCCTAGCGTAGTCCTGAACTACGTTTGACCTGATTCCTGCTTCAACGGGATACGTAGGCGCCCCAACGGCTCGGTCATATCACCCCAGAAAATGGAAACTGGGGCAGAATTTTTGAGAAGGAATCTCAAAAATTCCAAAGAAGAAGATCATTCTTATGGAAAAAGAATGAAGACCAACAAAGATTCTGGGAGAAAGTCTCGAAATTCCCCAAAAGTCGAGATCATCTCAAATAGTATCTAACTGGGGCAGAAATTTTGAGGAAATCCTCAAAATTTCCACTAATACTTTGGAACAAATTCCAAATTCCCCAGCACCGAGAATTCAAAGGCAAACTTAGAAATCGCCAGCTGTGATATAGTGCAAATAGCCTAAATCCCCCAGCTATGTCAAGCCTGTGTAAAACTACTCTATTAAACTTCCCCAGCAACAACAATGAGTTTATATGGATCCTTCATTGGATATCGCACATAGACAGAACTCAAGTGGAAAGCGTTCGTTGAGCTAGCACATGACATGACTGGCAGAGTTTTGCTAAAAAACTTTCACACAAGTTTTCAAATCTATGATTTCAAAACCCTATTATTTTTTGAAAATCTATACATATTTTCTTGACTAGTTTTGCCTTACATCTATTTAAGTGGGGAGTCAGGGCGGAAGTCCAAACATGATGGAGCACCCGAAAGATAGCAAGGAGCGAACCAGAGATCTAAGGAGGTCAATGCGGAGTAGTTTCACCCAAAACTAACAATTTTTCTGTGGATGCAGGGATCACCATACATAAATAGGGTCTCTTTCGAATCCCCTGAGCAAATCAAGACCAAAAGCGCATAATGCTCAAGAACCGTATTCTTGGACAGCTCCAAAAGATGGGTTGAATAACTCATTCAGGATCAAGGGCCTCTTGATTTGTCTATCCGGCTTCAAAAGATGTGGATGTCAAACAAAAGCGTCTTATCTTTGTTATGAAGATTTTATTCAAGACTTTTCCTAATAATAGTCGCTAGTAAAAGCGACTTTGTGTCTACTAAATGGTTTTCTTGAGCGCAGGTATACTCGAAAGAGTCGGCATAACGGTACGATCAAAGAGATCACCTGACAAGGAGAGTAGGGACATCCGCCTCCAATCCGTCATGGGTCAAAACGAACTTATAACGTTCGAAAGTGGTATTTATAGTTGTCCCCAGAAATGGGTTTAATCATTTACTTATCTCCAAAATGATTTTTGTTCGGCGAACAAAATCGTTTACAGTGTAAATGCTCTCTTTAAAGCTTTCCCAAAATTTGACTATAGTCGCTAGAAAAAGCGACACTGTGTCTACTAATTGTTTACCTTAAGCGCAGGTACATTCAAAGGAATCAGCACATCAACAGATTAGCCCAAAGTCCATCTTACTACGTCAAAGCTGAAAAGTCTGACGTTTGTCAATGCCAAAAGAAGAGGATGGGGATCGTCAAAAAGGCTATCTTACTGCATCATATTACATCCCATACCATGCCATTGCATCATATTGCCTCATATTACGTCTCATTGCATTGCATTGCACCATAAGGCATTGCATTCTATTGCATTCCATTGCATCATATTACATCCCATTGCATTCCATTGCACCATATGGCATTGCATTCCAATGCATCATATTGCATCATATTGCATCATGTCGCATCCCATCATATTGTGTCACATAACGTTTAATCGTATTTCATTATATGTCATCTTAGCTCATTGCAGGCCATTTCATTTCATGCCGAGAGGGCCATGCCGAGAGGGCCATTTCATTCCATGCCAAGAGGGCCATGCCGAGAGGGCCATTTCATTTCATTCCGAGAGGGCCATTTCACTTCATGCCGAGAGGGCCATTTCATTCCATGCCGAGAGGGCCATTTCATTTCATGCCGAGAGGGCCATGCCGAGAGGGCCATCATGCCATTCAGATAAGTCTCCATAATCGCTCACCATGCCAGACAATAGAGTCTGATTTTGGAAGATGCTCTGGAGCACCTATATCCGTTAACCACGCGAAGATGACACAATCTGGCGTCAAGGATATCTCAGCATTTTATATCCGTTGACCACGCGAAGATGACATAATCTGGCGTCGAGGATATTTCAGCATTTTATATCTGTTGACCACGCAAAGGCAATATAGCCGGCGTCGAGGATATTTCAATACTTCATTAACAGATATTTGAATTCATCAACATAGCAAAATTGAAGAAGTACATGATTCAAAGGGATGTTTTTAAGTCGATATCCGAAGACGGACGGCAAACTAGACTTCCCAGGAATTGACAATCTGAAGGTCATCTGTAAGTCACAATATTCGAAACCGGACAGTGTGCGAGATTTTCGTAGAATTGATAGTCCATGGGTCATTCATAAGTCGCAACGACATCCTAACCGGATAGTATGCAAGATCACCCAAAGATCAATAGTTTGAAGGTTATCCATAAGCCACAACTAAATCCTTACCGGAGAATATGCGGGATTACCAAATTATTAGGTCCAAAGGTTCTCTATAAGCCGCGCCATATCCAAGATCGATTATGCGCAGGATTACCTAAGACCGACAATTTGAGAGATATCTATAAGTCATATTATATCCAAGGTTGGATGATGTGCAGGATTTCCCGAAAGCTAGCGATTCGAGGGATATCTATAAGCCATCTCTTATCCAAGGTAGGATAATGTGCAGAATCACCCAAAGCTATCAACTCAAAGGATATCTATAAGTCGCCTCATATCCAACATCGAATGATGCGCGAGATTACCCAAAGATTGATGATTCAAGGGATCTCTATAAGTCGTATCGATACTAAGGATGCGCAGGACTTACCCGAGGTCATATACGATATCATACCAGTAGCCGAGAAGGTTATCAAACAAAAGGTCAAACGGTTACAGGGACCGTTCTACCCAAAATATCGTCGGTGGCTAAGAGAGTCACCCCATTTTGAAGAAAGAATCAATTGCCAAAAGTTCATCATATCCAACAACTGAGATGGTTGTTGTACCTATACTGTTGTGGAAACCATTATCTTCCAAAAGCAGGAACAGGAAAGGATGGCACTACTGGTCAGAAGTAATTCACGCAGGAATATGGTAAAAGACTCTACCCCTTAGTGAATTATATTTATCGCTAACAATTTTTGTTTGAGATGTTATCGAGAGCATCCGAGAGGGTGAAAATCTCAAACCAAAACCACAGGTGTGGACGACCCCAAAAAGGACGCAGCACAACGTGGAACTTTTTCTTAGCAGCGAACTGGGACATAGTCCGGAGAGGAATATCAAACTCTTTGGACGCGAGCTAAAAGACACTTCCACCACCATCAAACCACACCCCTATCAGAAGGCATGTGGGCATTTTGGGATTCTTGGTTCCAGTTTCACTTTCGGGGTACTTTTAAACTCACACCGAAAGTAACTTTTCTTTTTCTTCAAACCCGAGTGACAATACACCTAAAGACTTGGAAATTATGTCCTGGTAAATTCCTACCTATGGATGTGAAGAGATCCACATTCATGGTTAAGAGTTTACAAGCCTCTTTTCCATACCTCATCTTACTTGTCACTCGTCTCGAGCCAAAGGTCGTTTTCAAATAAGCGATTACCTTTTCTACCGATTGAGTCGAACTACAAGCAGTCTGATTCCCTGAACCTCTGGGATATGTAGGCTGGGATCTATTTTGAAAACTCGACTGCATTCCAACCTCCCCCAATCTCCTCCTATTCCCCAGCTTTTCGGTTTTATCAAAATTTGAAATCGAGATAGCTTGTGAATTCTTTGAAAATTGTGCTTAAAATCAAGCTTTGCGAACTACAAGTGGCCTGAATTCTCATGCAACCCGAGATATGTAGGAAAACCCAATACCAGGGTCCGGCCATAATTCCCTGAAATTCGTGCGAAACCTAAGAGCTTTCAAGAGACGATTTTGGGGTCGGACAAAATTAGGGACGTCAAACTCCCTTTGCCCAGGGTTACTTGCATTCACCCTACCCAAAGGGAGGGGGCAGTTGTTGACACCTAATTTTTGCCCTCCTCGACTAAATTTAATCCTGAGTTTCTTTGATTTTAAATAAAATTGAAATATTTGTTTTATTCCGGATAAATTCTTTCTAAAATAATTATTCGGGTTAGTTTTTGGCACTTAAGTCACAAATTATATATTTCTGTATTCATAGATACGGGATTGCGTAATTTTGGTCGCTTAAATAATTATTTTATCAGAAATTAGATTTTTATCAAGAACCATCTTGAAAATCAATTCAAACGAGTGAATTTCGATTTAAACATGTAAGTTGTTCTTAAATGAATTATTCGGAAAATATTCATTTGATTTTATTAAATCAAGAAGCTCGAGGTTAAATTGGTTACTGATTTGTTTCGAATGTTTTGATTCAATTTAGCTGATTTGGTGGATTTGACCATGTTTGAAATTAATTGGATCACGATTGTGATGCAATTGACCAATTAATCTTTTAATTTGGTTAAATTTAACTAAATTGACTAAATTCTAATCTAATTGGCTATTTATTAAATAACCTAATCTACCCAATCTATTCCCCTCAATTGGACCCGAAAATCAAGCCCAACAACACAACAATTTCAGCAGCCTCCCGTCCCCACAGCCCAATACGCCTTGACCCGGCCCAACACCCAATTCATCCCCAATACACATACACCACACCTATACAGATGTACCTTCACACACACACACATGCCACTCTCTTTCTTTTCTCTCTCTCCCCGACCCTTCTCTCCTCTCTCACAATAACAGAAACCAGTACAACAACGTAACTCCATCAACAAACGGCAACACCATCCAAACCAACGCCAACGACACCCCTTAATCAATACAACGACCCCAATTCCGTCAAAAATCCCTCAGTTATCTCACGTTCGTACTATCGATGCGCTGTCCATCCTAGAAGCTTCTAAGAATCGTCCAGGTGTCCTTCCCCAACGTTCAAATTCGCACCTTGAGGTACAACGTTGTGCAACTCTCATTGGCCATATAAGGATTCCGTTTTTTCCCCCCCAAATCCAAAACGAATTTGACCCTGTTTTTGGCCAGGTTCATCAATTTGAAGAGCTGGAAAATTGATTTCTTATCCACAAATTCGAATTTCAAAATCCAATCCGTTTGTCCCTTTTTACCCCTCCGTTTTCCCCCCAAAACAGCCCCAATTTTCTTATAAATAGAGAGTGTAGGTTGAGGGTTGAGTGGTGGATTTTTTGGGGAAAAATTTGGAGGTTCTGGAGGCGCACGCTTCTAACCTTACGTAACCAAAAATCCGAGAGGGCGAATACCCTCCAAAAATCAGATTCCGACGAAATTATTGAACTCCGGTGAAATTAATTGAAACTCCAGTGGTGGAAGTCTATCGTCAAGGCTCGTTCGTCCTAGTTCGCTGCCCCCCAAAAGGTGACCACTTCACCCCGTTTGCATTTTTCTGTGTTTGAGAATGTCGAAAAATATAAAAACTTTACTACTGTTACTATTTTCGTGTTGATATAAGAATATTTGTTTGGGTTGGTTTTTGAGCTAGAAACATATGTGTTTGAGGCCAGTAAATATTTTGGGATTGAAAGTTAAGTTTGAGTGTTCAAGATTATTGTGTGATTTGTTGGATGCATGTTTATCATTAAAGGTTGTTTGGTGTTATGTTAACACTCGTATGTGTGTTATAGTTCGATAGTCATGAGTTGATGAATTGTTTTTTTTGGTGTCACAAGTTGAATTGATTCAAGACTGATGATCTTCTCGAAGGTTCTTTTGGTTCATTGATACCAAATAGAATTTTTGAGGAAAGAAGGTCTTTGAGAGATACTTTCTAATTCTTTTCAAAGTCATTAATGGGATGTGAAACAGATTTAAACAACAGCTCTTATTTCGCTTCTGGAATTCGCCTCTTGGAGGTTATAGTGAACATAATGATAACGTAGATTTCTATATATTTGTTTTGCTCTCATGTAGTTAGTTACACAAATCCAGATTTGAGCTCTCGAGCAGTGCGTATGAAATTAGTTAAATAGTGTCAAAATTCGTGGATATTACATATTTAATCTCGAGACGGTTATAAATCTCTATGCGAAAGTAAATCACTTTCTTCGCTGTTTTCTTGAAAATATGGACAACTGTTGCTTTCTTAGTAAAAGGATCAAATGTTCTTCAACATCCCGACTCCTATCAATTTAATCCCATGAAGTATTATTTAGGTGTTGTTATGCTTATCTGAATATGTTCCTTATGTTGGTGTTGACAACAGAAAGTATTTCTTGAATTGCTACAAGTTATAATAGCACCTGCTTGCCTTCATTTATATTGTAGATATTCAATGCTCAGTACTTTAAAGTTGATAGAGCTATATTTGTGTTTTGGCCATCTCTTTATCTATATTATGTTGTGTTGTCAACTTGAAACACTTAAAGCTGTACTTTTTTTTATTATTATTATTATTATTATTATTATTATTTATTTATTTATTTATTTTATTTTTTTTGGAAGCCTAAACTCTGATCTTAGCTTGAAAGTAGTTAAATCTTTTAGTTCATACCTTAGGTTTTTTTTTATCTCTTATCTCTCTCTATTTGACGTTCCTTTGGGATTTTCCTCTGCAATATATTTTTCCAAAATGCTTGACCATTTGATAGAATAACTAGATAAGTTTCGGCATCTAATATCTTTCACTCAACCAAAATTCTAGTTTTTTGATAAAATTAGCTAAAAAATGAATATGTCCTAGGGAAAGTATAGTTGATGTCGCATATGATTCATGATATTCTCGTCATCAATAATTATTCAAGCTAAAGCACGAGATTGATGATGTCCCACCTATGTTTGAAGTTTCTTACCCTGTCATATATTTCTCAAGTCGTGCTTAAAGTCTAAAATGAGTAAAAATTGTGAAATATTGCTTTGTCTTAAACTCTTTTGTGGTTGATTCTTGCCAAGTTGAAATACATGGATAGTTCACTTCTCATTCTTTCTTTAATTTACCCCCCAAGATGCTCTCTTGCCTATTGTTTAACCAACTCCGCATTTCAATTTGTATGTTGATTTTAATCAAAAAATAAATAAATGTGTGAATCAATTTGATTTTAGTCGTGTCCAAATTAATCTTAATGTGATTAAATTCTGATTCATTTTCTTTCTCTTGTGATATGTGAACCAACGAGTCCAAATGGACTGCTCCGCATCCATCCATGGGACCAAGTCCCAATTTCTTCGAGTCAAACTCCAAAACCAAGTCCCAAATGGACTTGTATAGGGTCGTATACACAGGGATACAGAGGATATACAGCTGGTAATAGGAAAGGGAAGCTAGTATACAAGGTTGAAGACAAGGCGAAAAAATTGAAATAGGCTAAAAGCCTATGAAAATTAAGGATTAAAGCCGGACAGGTCCAAACGGGTTCAAAACCCGTTTCTCTCAACTTCCCTACTTTTATTTATTTATATATTTGTAATTCATGTTTGGATTTATTTGTATGTAATTAACTCTTAAATTTGGTTAAAATCTAGATAAATTCCCTTTTGAGTCATTATTTTGTTCTATCTTTTATATTTTCCTTTAATTACCATTTATCGCATAGTCTAATATTTTGAGTTAATAAGATATCTTTATTTTTTTTATTATTTTTGGAACAAGTCTTTAACTAATCAAGAGATGGCATTTATTTTGTTTACGTGATTAAGTAGTCCATATAAATTAAGGTGGCTTTTTTCCCGAAAATTCAAAAGATTAAATCTTTTCTTTGGAAGAAAATCCAAGTTTTTTTTTTTTATCACTAATTAATTACTTCAAAATTTATCAAAGTTCGGTATTACTTTAAAACTCAATTCCAAAGGTGCTATTTCTAATAAATTGCTCCTTTCCAGTTAAAATTGGTCTTCCTTTGTTAAGGATGCAAATCTTTTTCCCTTAAGTCTAAAGTTAGGTTTATTTACACCGATTCTTCCTTAATTTAGGTAAATTACTTTTCATGTCAATAGAATAATTGCCATATTAGCAAATGATTTTAAGATGTTACAAAATTAGCCATGTTTGCAAAATTAGTCAAATCAGTCAAACTGTCTTTTGGTCAACCGCTTTCGCGGACGCTTCTTGAGTGCCTTAAAAACCTTCTCAAGGCGTTACCAGAATCCTTACCCATTTTCTCTAAATTTTAAAGATTTGTTTCTGTTTTCGAGTCTTTAAAATTATTTTAGTTTTTCTTGATATTTTCTATAAAAAAATCAAGTGGCGACTCTGTATTTTCTTAAATTGTTTCAAAATTTTCTTTAAAGTTTTGAAATAGTTTGAAAAGTCAAAACCAATGTTTTTTCTCAACCCTTCGAGCCTATAAAAAAGGGGATAAAACAATAATCATCTAGAATTTTTCTAAGTTTTAAATTAATACTTCCTAATATGAATTTATTATCCTTAATCATGATTTGTAGTGATTGGGAATCTAGAATTTGATAAAAATGGGATCTTTAGCATAAAAACTTCTTAAAAGACGGTAATTAGAGTAGAAACTCCATGAATTGAGATAATGTGACTATTGTGAAACTAGTTGATGGCTCATTGACCCTTGGATAATGTTATAGACCATGAATAAGGGTAGACTTAGTGGGTTTTCCCAAAGTGTATATTTGAAAAGTACATGATTAATTACTCTTATAATTGTTTATTTTAGACTTTGGATATTCTGAGGCGCTAAGGAAAGAAAAAGCTTATGTGGTTTAACTTGCTTGATTCAGGTTCTTCAGTTTAGGTAGGTTATAGTTTATGCAGAGTTAGACTTAAAATAGTCTCTTATATGTATTCTGAATTGATAATCATATTGATTAGTCTTCAAAAATAATTTATGATTGATTGATTTATTTGGCTTGATAGTATGAATAAGCTTATAACTATTGAAGCCTATCTTTAAATGACTTGTGAAAATGGAATACACTTGTTAAATTTGTTATGTACTTGTTGATAGTATCCTGATAATAAAACCAACTAATAGACCAAAATAAGTCTAGAAGCCTCGGGACCCTAACTACAGATCCCCCTAGCCTAAAATCTATGTTCCAAAGCTAACATAACTGTTGGAATTTTCATTTGAAGCCGTTTACTAGAAGTTTTGACCGAAGTCAAAGTTCTCAACCTCAAAAGCTCCAAAATAGGAAAATTGACTTAAAACTCAAACAAACTACCCGGGAACCAAACCATCGATTCCAGCAAGTCATAACTAACCTGAGGCAATTGTAGGAAAACTCGAAATGCTAAAAATACATGAAAATTATGAAAATGACCTAAAGGATAATTACATAATACCCTTTTTGGTGTTTTATTCATTTTATAAGGTTGTAGAGCCTATGGTCAAGGATACTATTGGGCAGGGGTCTTGAGTGGTTAAGGAATTAATATGGAGGGACTTTCACCTAGTTCTCATAAGTACTTATCTTTATGAATTTATATTTTTGATTTTCTTGGATCTGCACCTGCATATTCATACATACATTCTAATAGACATGGTTGGATTAAGCAAACATATGAATTTTCTATTTTTAAAAAGAATGGTTGGAAAGAAAATAATGGTTTTAGCCTCGAATCGAGTTCGGACAACTAATTAATTGAGTTTTAGTCCTGATTTGAGTCTGGGCATCATATATGGACTTTGTGAGTCCCTCATGGATCCTGCCTTTATAAGTAAAGATGCTGAAGAAGGTGTATACAGGTATACATTGGCCACTGCATTATTTCATACTGCATTACATCACTCATTTGCACTTGTGTGTATTTGTGGATTGTGTGGTAATTACTTGATTATTCACTTAGTTTCTTGTAAGTTTTTAGGTTGCTAGCTTTCTTCTGTGCCGGTTAGGACTTGATTTGCTATTTATGTTATATACTATCCTACAGAGCTCAGTCAGCATATGATGCCTATTGAATACGTGTATTTTTTACCCATGTTACAGTTCTACATCTTTTCCTGATGTAAATCCTAGCGTTGGTGATTGTTGTTGACTTCTTACTCTTTTAAAAGCTATTTTGACCAGATTTTGAATAAGCTCTTGTGTTTGAATTTAATTAATTTTCTTCTTCTAGTTATTGTCTTTATTTTGCATACATATATATATATATATATATATATATATATATGACCCTTCTTTTATTTCTTTCTTTCTTTACTATTCAAAGAAGATGTTTTTTGTTAAGTTTATACACACTTTGTATGATAAATAAAGAATATAAACATAATGGTTGTTTAACGAGATACTATGCAGAATAAGGTTGTTAGGTGAGTCACATATTGCGCATTTACCGTTTTTGAATTTTGAAAATTGGATTTATACTTTGTCGACTTATTTCATATCATGGTTCAGGTATTAAACATCAGTGAGGTTTACTCTTCCTTTTATATGCCCATGGAACTACTGTCAATAGTTTACTCAATCACTTATTGGAAAATGTTAAAAAGAAGGATTACTACATAATTTTTGAATATGCCTATATCTATCGCTTTTCCTTCATTGATTTGATTCTTTCAATAGATACTAAGATTCATATTGGAAATCAAAAATATAGTAATTCAAACTATAAGATATAAGAGTAATTCAGATTAATCAGAACAATAGGTAGAGCAAATAAATGGAATTGGATGATATGTCAATCCCATATATGGAATTGATACTCACAAATATATATAAATATATATATATATATATATATATATATATATATATATATATTTAGGTACTTATGTAGGATTTATTTTCATAGTTAGTAGATCTTTCACTGGTGACACCAGGTCGTGGGATAGTAGTTTGCATATTTCTCTTTTCATTTATTAGCTTGTTACTACGGTTTCTGGCTATAGACTTTGTTTTACCTACTGCAAGTTATAGTAGGTGTCATCATGACCCAATTTTGGATCGTGACAATCAATCTTTTTTACACGTCTTTATATATTGTTGTTCTATTTAATTACTTGAAAGTTTTGAAAGTTATCAACTATGATAGATAGCACCTCTTGCTTCTTAGTATTGTGATTCCAGTGTCTGTATTCTTCACTTTTGTATTTCTGATAATGTCTTCTTCTCCTTATTTCTCGTCTTTACTTTTTGCATCTCTAATACTTTATTCTGACAGTCAGACACTTTCAATATCCACATTTATTTTATATTGGAATGGTGTTTTGTTTTGCACCTGTTTTCCTCTCCCTTTATCTTACACCACATTTTCTTTTGTGTTGTTCTATTTATTGTTCTATTTCCCCTTTGTGAACTTTGTTTTATCCTTGATAGCATTCTAATTATTAGGATTTTCAATAATTTTTCTATTCATAAGCTTTCTTGAGAAATATCCAGTCTGTTAACTATTTTCTTGGATAGCTTGTGTATTCTTTCTCACTCTTTGACTTTCTTCCACTTTTTTTGTTCATTAACTCCACTATCATTGTTACTATTAGAGACCTTCAAGGAATTATTTTTCTCATCCTTTTTGGATTGTAGCTTAGGATGTATAAATCTACATCCATATTATGGCCTTATAATTTACATTTTCTACAGTACTTAGGCAAATAGTCATATTGAATATTTATCTTAACCATTCTTTTTGTTTATATTGTCTCATCCTCTATATACATTCTAACATGGTCCGATAAATTCGTCATAAGGTCAACCAGTACTTTCACTTTTGCACGGCTTGGTGTCGCTTATTAATAATGGCCATGTCAACATGAATAGAAGTTCAAACTACTGTGGCTAAGGAAAATAGATTCCTTCACATAATATGTAGGTAAAAATTTAAAAATGAGATTCAGGATAATGCCTTCGATGTTTCTTTTGCTACCTTAAACCTAGAGTCATAGATAAAAGGTCTCATATAATAGGAACTTATGTCTTTAAATTTTATGAAGTACCCTTTGATGTTAGATTGGTAAGTCCTCCTTCAACGATAACCTCATTAGGATATGATGACTTCTAAAAAATCCAATTTGGCAATATCCTTTAATATTACACTATGCTGATATAACTATCCACAATTTTCTCGTTCAGGATACCATAAGAAAATTTTCCAATATGTCAATCTTTTTCAACTTCAACCTCCATCTATCTAATGTATGGTTCTCCATTCAATAATGAGACAAACTTCATAGAAACAGGAATCATTCCTTATGCATGGAATTGTTAAGGTTTTTGATTTTAACAGGTAGTAGAGTTTTGCGAAATAGTTGAGGTTGTGAAGTTTATCAGCAAAGGTTGGCCCACTCCCTAATAGAGGTTGGCCGGTGATAGTGATGGCCATATCCATAGGGTTTCGATGCACTAAAATTTAGGAAGTGATTTTCTAAGGAGAGAGATGCCATAGAAATGTTATGTCACAACCCAAATGGTCATGATTGGTACCCACCCTAACACTATGTTGGGAGAACCATCTAACCCAACCCATACCAAGTCAGTCTGACACTTCACAAATTATTTTCGCTAAAGTTCTCAATCTCAAGTTACTAAACACATCCATAGTCAATCAAATTGAAAACCATATTAATAAAATATCACAATTAAGGTACGGAGTGCGGAATCTCTCTATTTATTACAACCCCGAGACCTAAAATCACCGTACAAGAACAACTAAGAATGTCCAAAACTATAACTAAGAAATTATTCAGAATTACTAAAGAAATACAAAACTGCCTTAGTCAAAAAACAAGGGACATGAACAAAAGTAAGATGATTCAATGGTTGTCCGATCATGGCGCTCACCCTAGAATCGAAGTCTGGAACTGCTGGCTAAAGTTGAAGTCTCATCTCAAATATCAGAACAGGCCCCGCACTCAACAAAAAGAAAGGCACTGGTCACATGAGTACAACAACAGGTACTGGTAGGTATCATAGGCCGATTCAACTTAACACCATACAAATAGGTAAATCAAACATAACCAACAACAAACAAGACAAAACTTACAATTAGAGACATTCAAATATATATATGACCCTTCACTTAAACAAGAGTGCAAGTACAAGATTTCACATTCAACACTTTGTTAAATTCTTCAACAAGTTTGCTTCAACATAGATGTATAAATGTAGAATCAAATGCATATGATAAATGTATGTATGAAAGGTGTACACATCACCTCTTTGTCATATCAACTTCATCAACATCTCATCTTCATCATCATCAATATCAATCTCAATATTATCATTATCATGATCTCAATTTCATCAATTTCATTATCAATATCATCATCATCATGGTCTCACTACCATGATCCATATCGTCAACTCATCTTCACAACACCATCACAATCATCATCAACATGTATGAATATGCAAATGTAGTCAATAATCACAAGTTGTACCTGACGAAAATTACAAATACTCAATTTACATATAAGCACAGAGTCAAGCAAGTCAAATTGCTATAATTAAACTGTAACCTATCTCAATTCCCTACTCGAAATCACCTTTAGGCCATAAGCTTGCCTTTCATTTCCCTTTCACTTCGTTCTTGATCTATAACAACAAGTTTACATACCCATTTCAATCATTTCATCCTTTCTAACCATTAGGGATTGATAATTAACAATTTCAATAATAATTTTCCCTAGTCCATCACCGTAGGGTTTTTACCCTTTAAACCACATGAATTCTATTTTATTTAGCATGAACAACCATAAATCTTCTCCAAATAGTGTTTTCTAACTCCCTAGGATCATTAACAACTGATTTTACACCCATTCCCATCAATTTGTGTTCAATTCATAATTTAGGGGTAAACCCCAATTTCTACCATGAACATGATTCGAGCAATTTCTAACAATTTTAGAAGTAATTCGAATTTAGAATATTAAGGAATCTTACCTCCTAAGATGAAAATCCTAAAAAGTTGCAGAAAATCACCTTCCCCAGAGCCTTGGTTCATTTTTTAGAAAAGTGAAATGAAAAATGTGTTTCTGCATTTTAAAACTGGAAACTATTTTTTACCACTGCGGTAGTAAATTTACTGCTACAGCGGTAAAGTTACTACTGCAGTGGTCGGTTCGCAGTGTCATTGAGGTCACTTCTGCAGTGGTACCTTTTACCGCTGCAGTGGTTCTTTTACTGCTGCAATGGTTCTGAGGTAGAAACTCGAGGCCTCTTATCAAACAAGTCCATTTTACAAAACACTCCTTGAAATACAATATCGCGAACCAACCCTTTCACGATAAACTCTATAACCAGAGTTTTATTGATCAGTTTTATGTGCTAGAAGTTGCTACGGCTTCCAAAACTCATCCTCTATCTAAAAATTAAGTCAAACACCCCCACCAACACTAACAGTAATACCATATTTCCTTAGGATATTACACCCTCAAAATTCACCTAATACTAGGCCAACACTGAATTTATTAAAAATTGTCTAAGGGTAAAATTTGCGAAGGTTCTACTTCTTATTTCAGTGTAACAATGATTTGGGTCATTACATTAGATACCAATTTACCACTTGTTCATCCCCGAATAATAACCAGCCTGAAATAGCACAACTAAAGCAAGAGTATTTACCTGAGTCTAAAGTATGGGTATTGCTTACGCATGTCCGCCTCTGTCTCTTAAGTTGCTTTCTTAACTGAGTAAATCCTCCATTGAACCTTTATAGATGGAATGATTCTAGTTCTCAACTTCTTCACATCCCGATCCAACATAGCAATTGGTTTTTATTCGTAATATAGCTCCTTATTGAACAACTTGGAGTCCCAACAGATGATGTAATTCCCATCTCTGTGGTCCTTCTTTGGCATAGTTATGTGAAACACCAGGTGAACCCAAAACAATCTAGGATCAAAGCCAGCTTATAGGCTACTGACCCCACCCCCTTCAAAACCTCAAAAGTTCTGATGTACCTTGGGATCAACTTGCCTTTCTTACCAAAATGCATTACCCCCTTCATGGGTGGCAGCTTCAAAATCACCTTCTCGCCTATCTAAACTTCATATCTCTTACCTTGTTATCCACATACTCTTTTTGTCCACTCTGAGTTGCTACTAACTTTTCTTGTATAAATCTTACCTTCTCCATCGAATCTTTGAGCATGTCAGTTCCCCAAAGCCTCATCTCAAAGGCATCAAACCATCCAATTGGCGACCTATATCTTCGAGCCATGTCAATAATGGAGTGGTTACTATTATTCTAGTAAAATTCACACAAGGGTAAGTACTGGTCCAACTGGCCCCCGAAATCCATTATGCAATCCCAAAGCAAATCCTCAAGCACTTGGATTGTTCGCTCTGACTGTCCATCGGTCTGTGGATGGAAAGTTGTACTTAGGTCCAATCTCAAACCCAACTCTGACTAAAACTTCTCCAAAAAGTTAGAGGTAAATTGAGTACCTCGGTCTGACACAATTGAAACAGGTACCCCATGGAGCCTTACAATCTCCTTCATATAAATCTTGGCCAATTTAGCCGCATCATAATCTACCTTTATTGAAATGAAATGAGCCAACTTGGTCAATTGTTCAATGATAACCCATATAGAGTCACACTTCCTCAAGGTCTTATCAAGACCCACCACGAAGTCCATGATTATTTTTTCCCATTTACACTCCGAAATGGGCATCCTTTGAAATGTGCCACCAGGTTTTTGATGCTCATACTTAACCTGTTGACAATTTTGATACTTGGTCACAAAATATGCAATGTCACATTTCATTCTTCTCCACCAGCAATGTTGCCTCAAGTCTCTAGACATCTTGGTCTCACTTGGATGTATAGAATACTTGGAATTGTGAGCCTCTACAAGAATAGTGGAAATCAAATTGCCCAGACGAGGCACACATAAGCGCCCTTGAATTCTCAACACCCATTTATCATCAAGAATGACCTTTCTAACCTCACCTAGCAACACTTTCTCTCTAAGGTTACTTAGCTTCTTGTCCTCAAACTGCCTGCTTTTGATTTGGTCAAAGAACGTGGATCTAGCCTCTATATAGGCCAACACTCCTCCCTCACTTGTCACCTACAATCTAAGGAAATCATTAGCCAAAGATTGTAACTCTCTAGCCAATGGGCACTTCAACACCTCCACCCTTGACAGGCTTGCCATGCTTATTCATTTCCAGCTTAATGCGTCTGCCACCACCACCACATTAGCCTTGCTTGGATGATAGAAATTGAGATGTCATAGTCTTTGATCAATTCCATCCATCTTTTTTGTCTCAAGTTCAGGTCTCTCTGGGTGAACACATGCTACAAACTACGGCGGTATGTGAACACTTCACATTTCACCCCTGTAACACCCCGTACCTACCCAACCTACTTGACGACGTTGAACAATGGTTACTCAAGTACCGAGAGTTAAACGTATGTATATGTAATGTTATTGATGATATAAATGATATTGGGCCTAGTGCATGGAACTAAATCTTTGTAGGAGGTGAAATACCCGTATGTTGTCGAATCTATACGACTACGTGTACACTTACGAAATTAGAAAAAAACATGGGAGATTTGAGGAATTATACATTCATTTGTGGGCATGAATAAATCTTGCATTATTGGGCCCAAACTAAAGCTCAAAATTAATAAGAAGACATGGCCCAAGATAACCATTTAACCCATTCTTCCATTTGACCCATCCAAACATAAATAATTGGATAAGAAGAGACTTGAGGGACTATATAATCATGAAAAATCATATTTTATTCATAACTTCACACATGTCCTATTCTAGAATTTTCTACAACATTTGCTCTCTTCAACCAAACCCTAAAGCAACCATTTGAGGGCAAGATCATCCATTTCCAAGCTTTGGTAAGTATTTATTTTCATGGTTTAATATATGATATGCATGGGATATGGTGTAAAACACGTTGGTTATGTTGGTGATGTATTAAGAATTCACTATGTGTGAAATAATACATGTTGGCTCAAATCGGCAATAGACTTGTGATCTTGAAGGAGGTGGATTTGGTGGATTGAGTATCAATATGTATGGTTTGGTTATGTCTTTACCTTGTTCACCTTTATGTGTAACATTTGGAATTGTTGTATCAAAGTTGTCATGGAATTGGTGGTGTAAGTGAAGGGAAAACGTCGTATTGGTGATGTTTTTATGTGTTGCAAAACCATGGTTGTTCGTTGATGTTTAAGATGATAAAAAATATGTTAAAATAAGTTGGGTTATGATCTTGGACCATTCATTGCATTAAAAGACCCCCAAAAGACCATTTCGGACCAAAATGGGCATCCGCCCCCGCAGACGGAGGCATCTGCGGGCGCAGATACCAACGCAGATGACTCTGGCTGCTGCCAGAGGCCATCTGCGGGCACAGTTGGCTGACCTCCAGGCGCAGATGGCAGCGCAGGTCAGCCCAGATTTGTGTTTTGCATGTTTCGTATCCCTTCGATCCCCGAAGGCCCCGATACCCTTTTTGGATAAAATTATGAACTTGTGATGTAGAGTAAGACGTAAGGAAGGAGCTGGCTCATCGTAATCACATATAGGATTGTACTTTCACATTGAGGACATAAGGTATGTAAGGTTATTCTTCTATTTCCTCCTGCAACATATGGTGTTCATATGGTCATGGTATTCATTCGATTCTGAAATACTCTAAGGTATTCCGTATCCGATAGTTGGCTAGAGTTACTCATATGTCCCTTACTCATTGGTCAATGGTGAATCATATGACTCATGTTCATTGATGGACTCATGTCCATTGGTTGACTTATGATCATTGGCTAGTAGGTTAAAAGTTCTATAAGGATCTAAGGTAGCACATTTCTAGTTGGTGACCAGTTGAAATCCACGTGTATCGTATTTAGTGATCATTATCCTAAGATTTCAAAAGTGTTCTATTCCGAAGGGGTTCTATAGTATTCCAACTAAGGTTGATATATATTGTTATTCATATGTGTTTTACTCCTAGACGAATCATGACCCACTTAGTTCTTATTTATGGATGGAAGTTCTTAAGTTGTCATATGTTGTAAAGTACAAAAGAACTATCGCAACGAGAGTAATGAGGTCAAGAGGGCTTGTTTAGTTTGGATAGCATTATTCCAATCATGATATGAGTCCAAGTTCCAATAGGGTTACATACATGTCTCATATTCATTAGCCATGTTACAAAAGTCCAATGAGGTATGTTCCAAGGTTTCAATAGTAGTTATACTCATGTATATTGTTCATTGATCATTGTCCAATGGTTCCAACAGTGTTATGTTTCCATGAAGGCTATGTTTCCAATAATGCTTATTCACATTTTTCTCACTCATTGATTATTGATCCAAAGCTTCAAAGAAAGTTATGACTATCATTGTAAAAATCTCTCATAAGCAAAAGTACCAATCTCTCACAAGTTAAAGTATCAATCTCGAAAGTAAAGAATTGAAGTAATGAACACTTGTTGAGAACGGGTGGCAACCCAAAGGGGCATAAGCCTAGCTAGGGGCGATCCCCAATGATTATTGGATACAGGGGGCAGCTCAAAGGGGCATAAGCCTAGCTAGAGATGAACCTGCTTTATTGATTTATGGGTGGCAGCTCAAAGGGGCATAAGCCTAGCTAGAGACGATCCCAATGTTATTTCCCACTGATCAGTTGGGCCCGGGCATACATGATTGATGATCACATGAATGATGAAGAAGTAAAAGAAAGTGAAATGAAGTAAAGAAGGTAATGCACATGATTCCACATGTATTCTTATGGTAATTTATTCACATGATGTGTTCACTTGTACTTACATTCATCAAAGTTCCTATATCTCATATATTTACGTATAGCCTTACATACTCAGTACATTCCTCGTACTGACCCCCTCGGGGGAACTTACCTTACATGTTGCAGGTGCAGGCACTAGTAGCCCTCCGCAGTAGGTTGACAGTATTTGCAGATATTTGGTCAGCCCAGTTGGTTCGGGACTTTTCGAGTCATAGTTATACATTGGATCTGATGTTGTAGATGTTATGAAATGGTAGTGTATTTATTTAGAGGCTTTGTAGACATATGTGGGTATATGAATGTAAGAGGTGTATATTCATTTAGACGGAATGGTCCTAACGGCCATAGTTGCATATAATGTACATGTTTCCCATGTCTTTCACCAATTACATGAGAAAGTATGTTATTCGTAAAGAGACATGCATATGAATGAACGTGAGAAAAGATTGGTTCTCTCAGGCCATATCGGCTTCGGGTGCCAATCACGTCCCGAACAGGGTTCGGGGTGTGACAAAGTGGCATCAGAGCAGTTCGTTCTAAGGGTGTCTACAAATCTGTGTTTGAGTAGAGTCTTACTTATCAATGTGTTGTGCACCACATTTATAAGTAGGAGGCTACGGGACATTTAGGATGTGGTTTATCTTCTTCACTTCTAGATCATGCAATAGAGCCAGTGTTGTAAGTGGAATGGTATCTAACCATGGAAATTGCTTCTTCTGGTATAGTCAAAATGCCAAACACGAGGAGAGGAAGAGGTAATGGTAGGAAGATAGATATTTCTGCCGGTGAAGAAATGAGTAAATCACCACTTGACCAAGCTGGTCAAGGTTATCTCCACCTGTTGGTGCATTTACTAGAGTTAAAGGAACATGTCCCATAATGGTATATTAGATGTTGTGATCATAGATGATTAAGCACTTTGAAAGGTGTTCGTAATGAAAGAAGTAAGGGGATGTGGAAAGAAAAGGGAAATTGCCCTATACAGCATGCCACATGAACTTGCCGAAAGTGTTTAAAAGAGTTCTATTTCATGTTGCACCCATTAAAAATATACAACGTACAGAGGATGTCACTAGGAAGAGCTACCTATTGCTATTCTAGATCAACAACAAGTCGGAGAGGTCACCTGGAAAACTGGAGAACTCATGAATCCATTGTGTATATCGTAATTGTATAGTGAAATGTGGTGATCATGATACATTGGTTGACTTTATTAAGTAGGACATGGTAGAGTTGGACGTTATAAGGGGTACGGATTCGTTGGCTTCATGTTAGACCACAGTAGAGTGTCGAGTTACGAAGTTACATAGACAATGTCGGAACATCGAGAGGTAACTTTATTGCCTATCTGAAGGCAAGGAAAATGATACTCTGAGGGAATATATGTACTACTTGGTAAAGGTGAAAAGAGGCTAATGATTGAAATGGATGAATGAGTGAATGATGAAATTAAAAGTGAATGATGAAGATATACCCAAAATAGCATTACGAACCTGGGAAGGTTATTATCAATTCTTAGTACGTTAATTGGGCTAGCGAATGCACTCGTAGTTATTATGGATTTGATGAGAAGAACGAAGTCATTCTTAGACAAGTCCGTAACACAGTTTACAGATGTTATGGTGGTTTACTCGAAGACTGTAAGGAACCCATGCTAACTAGTTACGGCAATTATCATAGATTCTTCGTGACCGTACGATATAGACATAAATTCTCTAAGGGTGAATGCTTGGTAAACCCCGTAGCATTCTTGGGTCACATAGTACCAGATGAAGGAATCATGGACTATATACCAAAGGTAGAAGCCATGAAGAATTGGTTAAAACCTACAACGCCTACAACGATTCGTTAGTACAGACAGTTTGTTTGAGAGTTTATCTTCCATTACAATACCCTTACCAAGTTAACACAAAGTAATTAAGTTTCGGTGGAATGATGTATGTGAGAAAATTTTGCAAGAGATGAAAGATAAATTGATTCCTACACCTGTATTAGTACTTTCCAAAGGCACATAAGAGTATGTAGTGTATGGTGATGTTTTACAAGTTGGTATGGAATGTGTATACATGCAGTACGACAGATGTGATAGCATATGTCTTGAGACAATTGCGTTCTCATAAAAGAATATATCCCACATATGATTTTGAGTTAACAGTTGTAACAATTACTTATAGCAGATGGCACCACTACTTGTATAAAACTACAGGTGAAAGAATTATAGTGTCAAATGTGGCAGAAGTTTCATTGGTATCTAAGAAAAAGAAGAGCAATATGCAAATCCTGTGTTAGTTAGTTGGAAAAAAAAACATATAGTAAAGTTCGACAAAGGTGGTTGAGCTAAAGAAATCTTTTATGTATTGGATATATATAGGAGTTAGAGAAATGCCTTATGATAAAAGCACCGCATGCATGGTATTCTATGTAGTAGGGAGTGATCACTATGCACCATGATTTGGAAATGAACGATTCTTAATGTTTGTAATGAGTATGAAATGGTTGGTTTCTTGTGATGGCACGAAGATTTCCCAGCTAAGAAAGTATAATCTCTTTTCTTCCCCAAAAGACCGTCCTTGAGCAGAAAGGTAAATTTGTTTTCTATCCTAAGGACAGGAAAGCGACGCCCATGGTATACACATGTCAGCTAGTAAGACTTAGCGTGTCCCTGTAGGGTGCACCAGTGTTGCTTGTACAAACGAGAAATGACACATTTGTGAATGTGTAGTCGTTATCGACAACTGGATGAGGTAACGGTTAGAAATACAAAAAGTTTGGGAATACAAGTGAAGTTAGGCACAGTTGTCCATCCCTAAATAGATGGACAAGCAGAACATATTGTTCAGGCACTTGAAGATATGCTACGAGCTTGTACATTAGATTTTCAGGGCAGTTGGGACGACCATTTGCCTCTTATTGAATTTGCCTACAACAATAGCTATCATTCAAGTATTAAAATGGCACCTTATGAAGCTTTGTACGGAAGGACATGTAGATCGCTAATCGGATGGTTTGAAGCAGGTGAAACTGCTTTATTTAGACCAGATCTAGTGCACCAAGCTATGGGAAAAAGCTAAAGTGATACAGCAGCGATTACATACAGCTCAAAGTTGCCATAAGTCATACCTTAATGATTAGAATAAGAGGACTTGAATTTTCTATCGATGATTGGGTATTTCTGAAGGTATCACCAATGAAAGAGGTAATGGGGTTGAAAAAAAAAAGAGAAAGATTTGGCCTTATATAATGTGCCATGTGCAATTTGCCGGAGGTGAAAAAGGGTTCCATTTTATATTGTTCCCATTGGGATTATACGAATTAGGGAAGATCCCCCTAGGAAGAGATGCCTATGTCTATTCGAAACCGACAAGAGCAAAGGTTAGTCAATAAAGATGTAACCTTAGTAAAAGCCCTTTAGGAGAAAGCAGCAAATAGAGTAGATAACCTGAGAAGTTGAAAACAAATAATGAAACCAAGGTACCCATATTTGTTCCAAACGGAAGGAAAAAGATCAAAAGTGCAAAAGTGGAGAAAAACTACGTAAGTATCTATGTGAGTATATGTATACAGATGCATTTGTTACACATGAGACGACGTTGTTAACATTCGAGGACGAATGTTCCTAAGGGGGGAAGAATGTAACACCCCGTACCTACCCAACCCTACTTGACGACGTTGAACAATGGTTACTCAAGTACCGAGAGTTAAACGTATGTATTATGTAATGTTATTGATGATATAAATGATATTGGGCCTAGTGCATGGAACTAAATCTTTGTAGGAGGTGAAATACCCGTATGTTGTCGAATCTATACGACTACGTGTACACTTACGAAATTGGAAAAAAACATGGGAAATTTGAGGAATTATACATTCATTTGTGGGCATGAATAAATCTTGCATTATTGGGCCCACACTAAAGCTCAAAATTAATAAGAAGACATGGCCCAAGATAACCATTTGACCCATTCTTCCATTTGACCCATCCAAACATAAATAATTGGATAAGAAGAGACTTGAGGGACTATATAATCATGAAAAATCATATTTTATTCATAACTTCACACATGTCCTATTCTAGAATTTTCTACAACATTTGCTCTCTTCAACCAAACCCTAAAGCAACCATTTAAGGGCAAGATCATCTATTTCCAAGCTTTGGTAAGTATTTATTTTCATGGTTTAATATATGATATGCATGGGATATGGTGTAAAACACGTTGGTTATGTTGGTGATGTATTAAGAATTCACTATGTGTGAAATAATACATGTTGGCTCAAATCGGCAAGGAGTTTTGTCTTATAAAATTGAGAATAGACTTGTGATCTTGAAAGAGGTAGATTTGGTGGATTGAATATCAATATGTATGGTTTGGTTATGTCTTTACCTTGTTCTCCTTTATGTGTAACATTTGGAATTGTTGTAGCAAAGTTGTCATGGAATTGGTGGTGTAAGTGAAGGAAAAATGTCGTATTGGTGATGTTTTTATGTGTTGCAAAACCATGGTTGTTCGTTGATGTTTAAGATGATCAAAAATATGATAAAATAAGTTGGGTTATGATCTTGGACCATTCATTGCATTAAAAGACCCCCAAAAGACCATTTCGGACCAAAATGGGCATCCGCCCCCGCAGACGGAGGCATCTGCGGGCGCAGATGCCAACGCAGATGACTCTGGATGCTGATAGAGGCCATCTGCGGGCACAGTTGGCTGACCTCCAGGCGCAGATGGCAGTGCAGGTCAGCCCAAATTTATGTTTTGCATGTTTCGTATCCCTTCGATCCCCGAAGGCCCCGATACCCTTTTTGGATAAAATTATGAACTTGTGATGTAGAGTAAGACGTAAGGAAGAAGCTGACTCATCGTAATCACATATAGGATTGTACTTTCACATTGAGGACATAAGGTATGTAAGGTTATTCTTCTATTTCCTCCTGCAACATATGGTGTTCATATGGTCATGGTTTTCATTCGATTCCGAAATACTCTAAGGTATTCCGTATCCGATAGTTGGCTAGAGTTCTCATATGTCCCTTACTCATTGGTCAATGGTGAATCATATGACTCATGTTCATTGATGGACTCATGTCCATTGGTTGACTTATGATCATTGGCTAGTAGGTTAAAAGTTCTATAAGGATCTAAGGTAGCACATTTCTAGTTGGTGACCAGTTGAAATCCACGTGTATCGTATTTAGTGATCATTATCCTAAGATTTCAAAAGTGTTCTATTCCGAAGGGGTTCTATAGTATTCCAACTAAGGTTGATATATATTGTTATTCATATGTGTTTTACTCCTAGACGAATCATGACCCACTTAGTTCTTATTTATGGATGGAAGTTCTTAAGTTGTCATATGTTGTAAAGTACAAAAGAACTATCGCAACGAGAGTAATGAGGTCAAGAGGGCTTGTTTAGTTTGGATAGCATTATTCCAATCATGATATGAGTCCAAGTTCCAATAGGGTTACATACATGTCTCATATTCATTAGCCATGTTACAAAAGTCCAATGAGGTATGTTCCAAGGTTTCAATAGTAGTTATACTCATGTATATTGTTCATTGATCATTGTCCAATGGTTCCAACAGTGTTATGTTTCCATGAAGGCTATGTTTCCAATAATGCTTATTCACATTTTTCTCACTCATTGATTATTGATCCAAAGCTTCAAAGAAAGTTATGACTATCATTGTAAAAATCTCTCATAAGCAAAAGTACCAATCTCTCACAAGTTAAAGTATCAATCTCGAAAGTAAAGAATTGAAGTAATGAACACTTGTTGAGAATGGGTGGCAACCCAAAAGGGTATAAGCCTAGCTAGGGGCGATCCCCAATGATTATTGGATACAGGGGGCAGCTCAAAGGGGCATAAGCCTAGCTAGAGATGAACCTGCTTTATTGATTTATGGGTGGCAGCACAAAGGGGCATAAGCCTAGCTAGAGACGATCCCAATGTTATTTCCCACTGATCAGTTGGGCCCGGGCATACATGATTGATGATCACATGAATGATGAAGAAGTAAAAGAAAGTGAAATGAAGTAAAGAAGGTAATGCACATGATTCCACATGTATTCTTATGGTAATTTATTCACATGATGTGTTCACTTGTACTTACATTCATCAAAGTTCCTATATCTCATATATTTACGTATAGCCTTACATACTCAGTACATTCCTCGTACTGACCCCCTCGGGGGAACTTACCTTACATGTTGCAGGTGCAGGCACTAGTAGCCCTCCGCAGTAGGTTGACAGTATTTGCAGATATTTGGTGAGCCCCAGTTGGTTCGGGACTTTTCGAGTCATAGTTATACATTGGATCTGATGTTGTAGATGTTATGAAATGGTCGTGTATTTATTTAGAGGCTTTGTAGACATATGTGGGTATATGAATGTAAGAGGTGTATATTCATTTAGACGGAATGGTCCTAACGGTCATAGTTGCATATAATGTACATATTTCCCATGACTTTCACCAATTACATGAGAAATTATGCTATTCGTAAAGAGATATGCATATGAATGAACGTGAGGAAAGATTGGTTCTCTCGGGCCATATCGGCTTCGGGTGCCAATCACATCCCGAACAGGGTTCGGGGTGTGACAACCCCATAGAGATAGTGCCTCCAAATTTTCAAAGCAAAGACCACAGCCGCCAACTCTAATTCATAGGTGGGATAGTTTTTCTCATAAAGCTTCAGTTGTCTCGAAGCATAAGCAATCACATGTTGACCTTGCATCAAAACAGCACCTAAACCCAATTGTGAAGCATCACAAAATACAATAAAATCTTTATCTTCCACGGGCAAAGTGAGAATTGGGGATGAAGCTAACAAAGTTTCGAGAGTTTGAAAACTCTCCTCACACTTGACATCAAATACAAATGGAACTTTTTTCTGAGTCAAATGGGCCATATGCGAAGTAATAGCAGCAAACCCCTTTAAAAATCAGCGACAGTAATTGGCCAACCCCACAAAACTATGAATCTCGATAACATTTATCGGTCTAGACAAATTTTTAACAACTTCAACTTTCTGAGGGTCTACCATAACCCCTTCCTTAGATATCATGTTCCCCAAGAAGGACACTGAAGACAATTAGAATTCACACTTTGAATATTTAGCATATAGTTGCCACTCTTTGAGCAACCCTAGTACTGTATGCAAATGAACTTCTTGCTCCTCTTCACTCTTGGAGTAAACCAAAATGTCATCAATGAAGACGATGATGAAAGGATACAGAAATAACTTTAAAACCCCATTCATCAGACTCATAAAAAGCAGCTAGGGCATTGGTCAAACCAAAAGACATAACTAGAAACTCGTAGTGCCCATAAAGAGTTTGAAAAGCAGTCTTTAGGATGTCCTCCGCCCTATTCTTGAGCTGACGATAACCTGACCTCAAATCAGTTTTGGAGAACACTGTTATCACGACCCAACAGGTAATGATTGGCACCCACCCTAACCTATGGTCGGAGAACCATATTAGTCTCATCTTTACTCACGTAAGTTCTACTTTCACATTCATATTATATAATTCCCCATGTATTAAATCAGTTCTGAAAGGTTTTCATTTGAATAAAAATAACTGTCAAATAACATCATTATCCATAAAACAAATAGAGTGCGAAAACCTCTACTTATTACAATCCTTGGGACCTAAAGTCACCATACAAGAACATCTAATACCAACTAAGTCTAGAAATAACTAGAATATCCCAAAAACATAACAAAAAGAAATTGTATTAGTCCCGAAACAAGGGACATCAACATTATAAGAAGATTTGATGGTTTCCCAGACATGGAGCTCACCCTCAAAATCAGGTCCAAACTGCTAACTAGAGTTGAGGTCGCATGTCAATCGCTGGAAGAAGTTCTGCACTCAACAAAAAGAAGAGTACAGGTAGCATCAATACATCAACAAATAATGGTAAGCATTATAGGCCGACTAACTTAACAATGTGTCACGCCCCGAATCCCAATGAGGCGTGATTGGCACCCGAAGCCGATAAGGCCCGAGAGAACCAACCTTTACCTATGCATATCATAATCATAACCACCATTGCGTAAGAACATAGCAGATGAATAAAGGAAAACATGGGACATCTTTATACATACATATGAAACTTGGCCGTTGAGGCCATCTAGTCAACACAACATATGTCTTTTACACTGATACACCCACATCCGTCTACAAAAGCCTCTAACAAGAGCATTGACCAAACTGAACCATAAGTCGGGACAAGTCCCCTCTTTATACAACATGTACAACACCAAAACATATATACACTCTGACTCGGAGAAGGCCCGAATTAGCTGGAGCTCACCAATGATCTGCATGACTGGCAACCTACTGTGGAGGTCTACTAGTACCTGCGCCTGCAGCAAGTAAGGTAAATTCCCCGAGAGGGGTCAGTACGAAATATGTACTGAGTATGCAAGGCTCAGATGAAACTGTACAATACATGAATATTTCAATGAGTTCAAATACAAATGACTAATCAATATGAGTAAGTCACCATGTTGCATTTTGGAAATCATGTGGATTGCTTTCATTACTTTCATTACTTTCTTTATCTCAATGCATGTGTCACAATGTACCCGGTCCCCTACTGATCAGTGGGTGTTTCCATGACTTATCGTCATGTTGGGATCGAGTTGAGCTAGGCTTATGCCCCTCAGACCTGCCACCCATAAATCAATACATCGGGATCGAGTCGAGATAGGCTTATGCCCCTCAGACCTGCCACCCATAAATCAATGTATCGGGATCGGGTCGAGCTAGGCTTACGCCCCTAAGACCTGCCACCCATAAATCAATATATCGGGATCGAGTCGAGCTAGGCTTGCGCCCCTAGACTTGCCACCCATAAATCCATATCTCGGGATCGAGTCGAGCTAGGCTTACGCCCCTATACTTGTCACCCATACTTGATCATTGACCACATTTGCATTACTTTGTTCATTACTTTGAGATTGATACTTGGATAGTCATAACATCACTTTGAACTTTGGAACATAACATTGGTGGAAACTTTGAATCATTAACCAATGAGTGAGAGACATGTGAATAACTTGGCAACATAACATTATGAGAATCATAACACCATGGGAACTATTGGACAATAATCCATGAACAAGAAACATAAGTATAATCACTATTGGAACATTGGAACATTAACCATGAATATGAGGCATAGGATTCACAAATGATCAATGAGTAGGAAATATATGACAATTGATAACCGGATATGGAATACCTTAGCACATTTCGGGATAGGACTAGTGACATGTCAATATAGATACTATTTACCGCAGAAAGATACGGACAAAGTAACCTTACATACCTTGGGTTTGCAATACGTATATACAACCTTAGATGCGTATACAATAATCCCGCTCCTTATTTATGTGTCACTATACAACATAAATACATAACGAAATTCACATTAACCACTAACTACTCTTCAAATGCATGTAACATCAATGAGGCACATATTTGTCCTTAAACATGCCATTTCCCCTTGACAAAACCATTGATACAATTATTATTCCAAAAATCCCCCAATATTCCATACATTGACCAATACATGAAAATCAATACATTTCATCACAACACTTCTCCTTTACACTTTCTTATTCATACCACATCACAAATAATCCATCACTTTACCTTAATACAACTCATAACACATATCGGCCAAAATCCCACAATTTTCACTTATAGACAAGAACAAGTTTAATACCAAAAATAACACCATACATGTTCATATTTTGTCCATACCATGCTCTTTCATCAAAGGCACAAGTCCTAATTCAAGTTCAAATTACCAAGATGGCACATCTTTCATCAAAAGTAAAAATACACTATTCACCACCTTGCCAACACAACTAGCATAATATACATAATATCCCATGCATATAATATGTTAATTCATGTGAATAGATACTTACCAAGGCTTGGAATATGTTGATCTTGTCCAAGGAGTCCAAAGGAATTATTTTGCTTTAGGGTTTGGAAATGAGAAATGTTGAGAAAATATCATAAAGGCATGAGAGCTTTTGGACAATAAAAATCTGATCTTGGGGCCTTTATATAGACCCCAAGTCAATCTTAGCCTTTTCTTTGGCATTTAATGAGGTCAAAGTGGAAGAATAGGTCAATTTGCCCTTGGGCCAATTCTTTTAATTCCATTTTGGGCCTAACTTTGGGCCCAATAACTCATATCCATGTAACCCATCAAATTTCATGTATTATTCACCATTTATCTCATGTTTACATAATTCCATAATGTCACAACATTATTCTCTTACGAGATTCTCATTTGTCGCCTCAATCGCAAAAATAGGAATTCTAGTCGCCCTTGGTTTCATTGGACATTTTGGATCACTATTCACAGTTCATGATTTGATCATGTAGAAGTATGTAGGAGTATATTGAAGTGTTTGAAGCTTTAACAATGCTCAAATAACTCCAAGGAACCAAAAGAAACCATCCAAGAAGCGTCGTTAAATTGCGTTACAAAACAAGTTCGGAAGGGCACATTGTTTGTGCCTTGCGCCACTGCTGAAAAGCAAGGCAGTGGCGCAAGAAATCACTACCCTCTGAATCAGTGGCTTGCGCCACACCCCCTGAAACAGGGCAGTGGCGCAAGTTTTGGTGCTTTGCTGAATTTTTCGGCCATTTTTCCAACACTTGTGTATCGTCCAATACCTTATCAAAACACTACAAAATACTTACTTAGTGACCTTAATCATCAAGTAAACATGACTCCAAGTCACCAAATGAGGTTAGGATGTGTACGGGGTATTGCCCAAATGCTCCACGAAATCACAAAACACTTTCTATAAAAGGCTCGTCACATGTACAAAGCCAAATTTTAATTTTTTTCTCATCTTGAACATTATCAAATACATACTTATAACTTTCGACACCTAAGAAAATCTTATTCAACATCATCAAGTAGGGTTCGGAAGGTACGGGGTGTTACACAATGTATAAGTAAGCAAGTCAAACAACTATAAAAGCAATTATAACAAAACTCATAACCAATGATATCAATCAACTGAACAAATCATGTATCATCATATAATTACAACTCACAAGTTCACTTTCACAGACTTTCATACTTAATCATTTTCACCAACAACTCATCATCATAAAAGCACTATATAAATGAGTGCATATATGCAAGATGTGCGCATCATCTCTTACTCTTCATATCCTCATCATCAATACCATAATGTACCGGCGTGGTAATCCATTATCACAACATATCATATCGTACGATACCTGACCCATTTTCATAATATATCATATCATATCGATGTGGTATCTGACCTATCACAATATATCATATTGTACTGCGTGGTACCCGACCCATCATCTCAACATATTATCACAATGCAAATGAAAATGCAATACACTCATTAAATCACAAGTCATGGTAGAAGGAAATCATAGACGTCTAAATCGCAAACAAGCACAAAGACAAGAAAGTCTAAGTGCTACAACAAAATCATAGACTACTTCAATTTATTTTCTTAAAGTCACCTAAGTTCTACAACAAAACCATAGCCTACCACAATTTATTTGCTCAAAGTCACCTTTAAGCCACACTTTTACCCTTTCGCTCTCGTACAATCCGTTCTTAATCTAAAATAAAAGAATATGTACCTATTTCAATAATTCATCCCATTTTTTAATTAATAGGGATCAAAACCACTGATTTTAGTCATAATTTTATCCTATTTCATCATCTTAGAATTTTCTATCACTTAAACCACATGAATTCCACTTGAATAAGCATGAACAACCGTAATTCTAGTCCCATTAGTGTTTTCTAACACCCTAGTATCATTATATACCAAATTTATACACATTCCCACCACTTTTCATTAATTTTCTTGAATTAGGGCTAAACCTCAATTTACACCATTAATGCATTTCTAGTGATTTTCTAAGGTTAAACGAAGTGAATTCAAGTCCAGAATGTAATTACTTACCTCCAAAGATGAAAAACTCCAGAAACCCTTTGAAAATCGCCTTCTCCAGTGCTCCTTACGTTTTTCAAAAAATTGGGGCATGAAAATATTTTTTGATTTTTAAAACTATAATTTTACTGTGTGTTACTGTTGTTGTGGATAATTACCGCTGCAGTGGTTAAATTTCTGTTACAGTAGTTTGCACCCTTTTTTCTGGAGGCCACCAATGTCGCTCCCGTGACTGCTGCAATGGTTACTTTTTCTATTGCAGTGGTCCAAGGCAAAAACTCGAGAATTCTCCTAAGTTTTCCTCATTTTAATACACACACCATGAATTTCGACAATGCGAACCAACCCCTTCACGCTAAACGCTATAACCGGAGTTCTATAACTCTATTTCAAGTGTTAGAAGTTGCTACGACTTTCTATACCCATTAACTATCTAACTATCACATCAAAATCCACTGTTATTCAACTACCATATTCTCAAGAATAAGCCAATACTAGACTAGCCCTGAATTTCTCAAGATTTCTCTACGAGGAGTCTAGGTGAAACTTCTACCTCTTATTTCAGCGTAACGACATTTTGGGTTATAACATTAGATACCAAATTACCACTCGTTCATCCCCAAATGACAACTAGATCAAAAAATACACAACAACTAGAATAGAGTGTACCTGTGTCAATGAACAAGTACAGATATCGCTTACGCATGTCCGCTTCTATCTCCCATGTAGCTTCCTCAATGGTATGATCCTCCACTGAACCTTCACATAAGAAATGACTCGTGTCCTCAAAATCCACACATCTTTAGCTAGAATAGCAATTGGTTCCTCTTCATAAGACAGTTCCTTATCAAACAATTTTGAATCCCAATGAATAATATAGTCACTATCTCCATGGTACGTTTTAACATTAACAAATGGAATACAAGATGGACCCCAAACAAACTAGGGGGTAAGTTCATCCTGTATGCTACTGACCCTACTTCTTTCAACACTTCAAAGGATCTTATGTACCTTGTGCTCAACTTGCCCTTCTTGCCGAATCACATCACACCCTTCATGGGTGACACCTTCAAGAGTACCTTCTCCCCCTCCTCAAACTTTATGTCTCTCACCTTTCTATCTATATATTCCTTCTGACAGCTTTGAGCCGCTATGAGATTCTTCTGTACGAATCTCACTTTTTCCATAGAGTCCTTGAGTATATCAGTGCCCCAAGGCCTTACCTCTAATGCGTCAAACCACCCAATTAGGGACCTGCATCATTTACCATATAAGGCCTTAGAAGGAGCCATATCAATACTAGAGTGGTAGCTATTATTTTAGGAGAATTCACACAATGGTAAGTATTGGTCCCACTAACCCTCAAAATCCATAACATAAGCCCGGAGCATATCCTCAAGCACTTGGATAGTCCGCTCAGATTGACCATCAGTTTGCGTATGGAAAACTGTGCTCAGGTCTAATCTAGAACCCAACTTAGACTGAAATCTCTCCCAGAAATTGGAGGTGAACTAGTACCCCTATCGGACACAATTGACACATGTACCCCATGAAGCCTTACAATTGCTTTCACATAGATCTTGGCTAACTTAGCCGCATTATAATCAACCCTTACCAAAATGAAAAGAACTGACTTAGTCAATTGGTCAACAATAACCCAAATAGAGTCGCATTTCCTCAAGGTTTTTGAAAGACCAACCACAAAATCCATAATTATCCATTCCCACTTCCATTTCGAAATGGGGACCTACTGAAAAGTACCACTAGGCCTTCGATGTTCATATTTGACTTGCTGGCAGTTTTGACACTTAACCACAAAATCTAAAATGTCACACTTCATCCTTCGCCACCAATAGTGTTGTCTCAAGTCTCTATACATCTTGTTGGCACCCAGATATATGGAGTATTTGGATTTATGAGCCTCTACCAGAATGGTGGGAATCAAGTTACTTACCTGAGGTACACACAACTGACCTCAAATTCTCAAGGGCCCCTCGTCATCAAGAATGGCCTCCTTGACCTCCCCTTGTAACACCTTTTCTCTGAGTTTGTTCAATTTCTTAACTTCAAACTGTCCACTCTTAATCTGTTCATAGAATGTAGACCTCGCCTCCATATGTGCCCATACCTTTCCTTTGATAGTTTCCTACAATCTCAAAAAATCATTAGCCAGAGGTTGTACCTCTTTCGCCAATGGATGCTTGGATACCTCCAGTAATGATAAACTCTCCATGCTCACTGGTTTTCGGTTTAGTGCATCCGCCACCACATTGGCCTTACCTGGGTGATACAGAATTGAGATGTCATAGTCTTTAATAAACTCCATCTATTTTCTCTGTCTTAGAGTCAAATCCTTTTGGGTGAACATGTGTTGCAAGCTACGGTGGTCTGTGAACACCTCACACTTCACCCCGTAGAGATAGTGTCTCTAAATTTTTAAAGCGAACACCACGACTGCCAATTCCAAGACATGCATGGGGTAATTTTTATCATAGGGCTTTAGTTGTCTCAAAGCATAAGCAATCATATCCCGATCCTGCATCAACACTGCACCTAAACCCAAATGTGAGGCATCACAAAATACAATAAAATTCTTACCCTTAATAGGCATAGTTAGTACTGGAGCCGAAGTCAACAAAGTTTTGAGCTTTTGAAAGCTCTCCTCACACTTGTCATCCCATTCAAATGGAACTTCTTTCTAAGTTAGGCGGGTCATATGCGAAGCAATGGCAGCAACCCCTTAATGAACCAGCGGTAGTAACTGGCCAACCCCATAAAACTATGGATTTCTATCACATTCGTCGGTCTGGACCAATTTTGAACCTCATCAACCTTTTACGGGTCCACCATAACCCCTTCTTTAGATACCATGTACCCCAAGAAGGACGTCGAAGAAAGCCAAAATTCACACTTAGAGTATTTAGCATACAATTTCTTCTCCTACAACATCTTTAACACCACACTTAAATGAGCTTCATGCTCTTCCTCACTCTTAGAATAAACAAGTATATCATAAATAAACACAATAACAAATAAATCCAAAAAAGACCTAAACCCTCCATTCATCAAGCTCATGAAAGCAGTTGGGGCATTGATCAAACCAAAAGACATCAAAAGAAACTAGCAGTGTCCATAAAGAGTTTGGAAAGCAGTCTTCGGGATGTCCTCAGCCCTGAATTTTAGCTGATGATAACCCGACCTCATATCAATCTTAGATAACACTGCAGATCTTTTTTGCTAGTCAAACAGGTCATCTATTCTAGGCAAGGGATACTTGTTACGAATGGCCACCTTATTCAACTGGTGGTAATCTATGCGCATCCTCATACTACCATATTTCTTCTTTACAAACAACATTGGTGCACCCCAAGGAGAGATACTTAGGCTAATAAGGCCTTTTTCCAACAACTCATGCAATTGGGACTTCAACTCTCTCAGCTCTACAGGTGTCATACAGTATGGAGGGATAGAAATGGGTCTAGTACCCGGCTTTAAATCTATACAAAAGTCAACTTCCCGATCTGGAGGCATACTTAAAAGATCATCTAGAAATACTTCTAGTAATTCACATACCACTAGAATTGATGTTATAGGAGAGACTACAGATTTATCTTCCCAAAAATGGGCTAAAAATGCCCTACAACCCTTCTTTACTAATTTGTGGGCATGAATTGCGGACACAACCCTCACAGGATTATGCTTAAAGGTACCCTCCCACTCTAACTTCTCTTTCCTAGGCATTGCTACAGTAATGGTTTAGGCATAATAATAAAGAACATGATGATAAAAGGACAACTAACTCATCCCCAAAATAACATCAAACTCCTCCATGTCTAGAATGACCAAGTCTGTTAGGGTCTTAAACCCCATGAACATCACAAGACATGCATGATGTACTTGATCAATACACACAGACATCCCAACTAGTGTAGACACAATCATAGAAGTATCAAGATATTCACAGTCCAAGTCCCAACCTATAGCAAATTTCACAGACACATAAAAGAAGGTGGAACCAGGATAAAACAATATAAAAGCCATATGATCACAGATAAGAATATTACCTGTGATCACTACATCAAAATTTTCCACCTTAGTACGAACCAAAACTGCATAAAGATGTGCCTTATCATCACCATGGTCACCACCCTGAGCTCTATTTCTACCAACTTATCCTCCTCCTCGGTTGGCCTGGTTGCCACCCCTAGCTTAGACACCACGTCCACTTCATGGACAACCCCTACCATTTCCTCTTTCACCACGACCTGTCGAAAATAGAGCAGTAAAAGCCAATTGCTTAGTCAACTGACCTGCAGACAAGAAGTTAGGACAATTCCTCCTGACGTGTCCCAAACCTCCATACACAAAATATTTGGGTCCCTAAGTAGGCTTTTGAACTGAACAGGATGAAGGTGTATAGCTACTGCTCAAGAAGGCTAATAACTGACCCTAGACGGGTCCTCTGCAGATACTGGCATAGATAAATGATAGGGGTTAGAAGAACCACGCTCTTTTGAGAAGGTACCACTGAATTGACCTGAGGTCCGGGCCTTCTTCTCCTTTGCTTTTACATTTCCCTATTTCTCAAGTGCTTCGGCCTTCTTGGCAAATTCAAAAACATCCTAAAAAGACTTACCAGACACAGCCACAAATAAAGTAACCAACTGAATCCAAGAATTCAAACCCTTTACAAATTACCTAATCTATTTCTCTTCTAAGGTAATCAGCTACAGTACATAATGATACAAGGCATGAAACTTGGCCTCATAGGCCGCCACGGACATATTACCCTACTCCAATCTCAAAAACTCATATTTTTCTGATCACGATAAGCATGGGGAACATATTTCTCAAGGAATACATTTTGAAATTGAGCCCAAGTGAGTGGAGGTAAATCAACTCTTCACTCTACAAAAGACCTCCACCATTGCTTGGCTTCGGCCTGCAGTTGAAAAAAACCAAACTTCACACCATACTTCTAAATAATACCCATCTTGTGCAGACGTTCATGACAATCACTTGAAAACTATAATGCATCCTCGGACTCTGTACCTTGGAATACCAGGGGTTTCATTTTCATGAACCTGCAGAATAACCCATGTTCATCATCAGTCATCACTGGTCCAAGTACCTATTGGGGATACACCCCTATTTCAAAGCATGCATCCATTCTTAGTCCAATAGAAGCGGCATGTTGCAAGGCTTTAGGTGAAATAGTTGGAACAACTTCAGTGTATTCCATGCTAGCCAAGCTACCCAAGAACCCCAACACTTGTTAAATCACCTCCACAGATAATGGTACAAGAGCTGCACCATTTAGTGTTGGCACCACATTCTCTGGAGCCACCATCTTCTCTTTCTCAACTACCTCCTCTTCATTTTAAGCATGGTCTAGGGCATCATGTTGTGGAGAGGGGGATTATAATCTCTGTCTTTCCATCCTTTTGGCTGCCTGGGCTCCACCCCTAACACGTGCTACCCTTTGTCCTCCCTGTCTAGCTCTACCCTTAGTCTAAGGCCTTCCTCAAACTGCAATCCCAGTGGCCTGTGCAGGTGTTGTTGTAGGTGAGGCTACTGCTGCTCTGGTAGAATGATTATTCACCATCTGCGAACAAGAGAGGAAGTATTAGCTATCAATTTGGATCCAGCTCCCAAGTGGAATCAAGTCATAGCACAAAAGAAGGAAAGAAAGGAATTCATTAGAAAAGTCCTATAGCATCTCGAAGAAAAGTACAGACGTCTCCATACCATTCTGTGGGACTCTACTAGACCTGCTCTTGTACAATAAGATCTACAAACCCAGTGCTCTGATACCATCTCTGTCACGACCCAACCGGTCATGATTGGAACCTACCCTAACCAATGGCGGGAGAACCATACTAGTCTCACCTTTACTCACGTAAGTGTTACTCTCACATTCATATTATATAATTCTCCATGTATACTATGAGTGACGATCCAACAAAACTTAATATGTCACAAAATAAAGTGACAATCCAACATAACTTAACGTGTTACAAAGATGGAGTGATGATCAAATAAAACATAACATGTCACAAAGATGGAGGTGACAATCCAATATAACATAATGTGTCACTTTGGTAAAAGGATGACACGAATTAAAAAAACAAACCCTGTCAATAAAAGGACCAATGAGTCATTTTGACAGATATTCAAAGATGGGTGCTTGCCATAATTTCATTTTTTAACAAAAAAGAGAATCAAGTCTTGACTGTAATTGATACCAATAGTTAGCATAGCATAGACATTTATGTTTTTCTTCTCTTCTAACTGATACCAATTTCGAGATAATTCCTATAGTTTCAAGTGGTACCTCAAATGTACCTAAGTATCAACAAGTTTTGTTCATCTTTATTCAAACAAAGGTTTTAAATTAGACCGATCCTTATATTTCAAGTGCTCTCACCATAATGGAAGTCCTCACTTGCACACATTTGAAGTATGTTAATTTGAGGATATTTTGAAAAACACTCTCGCACTCAGAAGAATGTTCAAAGCATGCAACTGTGATGCCATAGGCTTGGCCTTCATGTAAGTCTCCACTAATGTGAGAACATTTGGGATGAATGAAAGACTTGCTACCGGCTTGTAATGTTTGCTTACGGATGGGTAGGATATTGATTTGGGATAGAATAACGTAATCCCTCCTTGAGTGTCAACTGAACTTGTACTTTTGACATTTGTCACATTGTTGAAGCTTGATCTACTTTATTGTCCCTTCCTTTTGTTTTGACTTCTTTTTGAACTTTTTGCTTGATGGAGAACTCCTCTTTTCACTCTGATGTCATCTTTTCTTTTGAAGTTTCTCATCTTTTGTTTGGAGTGTTTTCCCTTTTTTTATTTGGGGTTTCTCCTTGACTTGACGTTGTGGAGAGTTTTGACTTTTTTCCTTTCTTTTGAAGTTGTTCTTACATTCTTAACTTTTAGGGACTTTGCAACTTTGCTTATGGGAAGCTTCAAACTTGAATCCTCTTCTAAAATTTGTACATCTTCAGTGCGCTCAAAAAGGTGGGGCCAAGAGAGGGATAGTGCATGTAAGCACTTAGAAGGGTATAGGCTAAGATGTGGTTGTATAAACAAGCTAAGGAGTAATATCATTTGGTAGGCTTAAAAGGCAAAATCAAATCAAAGAAGGCCTATGATCTTTTTTTCAAGCTAAAAATTACTCATGATTTTGCTTCAACAAACAATCGGACCAAGTTCTAGATCAACAGTGCAATGCAATTGAATTTAATCTAGCACTCGTTGTACAATGCACATGAAACAGTGAGGGTGATTTTATTCTTACCTTGAATGCGTGCAAGAGAACCTTTTCAAGTATCACAAAAGTACGAATAAGGGGTACCAAAAGAACCTAGGTTTACAACGAAGTTGACCTTCTCAATCATATAAATTATTTGCACCCTTCTAATTGTGTTGGCACCAACTGAGTCAAAGACAAGATTCTATAAAATAACTTTTTTTAAAATCTTTAAATAAGGGATACCGAACCAGATGAGGGCTTCCTACATATCTCATCCCAAAGAATGAGAATCAAGTGTGCGTTGTTCGTTCAGATATGATATAAAAAAATTCATCTTTTAAAAAATATAAGACAACTAAAATCAAATATATGCACAAAAGTTAATGCAAAGTCACAGATAAACTCAAAGCGATGCCTCGTGTGTCCGGTGTCAACTGATATATACAGCAAAAAAGAATCTCTCGATCTTATACAGGGACAATTATTATTGTGATCTCTCATTATTTTTTGGGCAGACAATATGTCATTGCTTCTTGATTGTCTAGGAGAACCTATTGTTGTTGTTTTCTCTCCCAGGATACATTCGAGAAATGTAGGGTTTCTCGATTATCCACCAGAATTACATATCATTGTGATCATCCTCCACTATTGATGAGGACGATTTTCCTGCAAAGATATGAGAAGTAGTAAAAGGAAGGAAGTCATGAAAAATAGATGAGAGAGAGTGATTATATAGTAGAATACTCCCCTCATTTGTCTTCCACATAGGATAATGATGCCTTATGGAGTCCGAGACCAAATGTAGTCTGATTCTTAAAGTGCAAACTTGGTGGAATTTTTGAGGACCTTCCTCAAAAATTTTGCCCCAATTTAGAACACAAAAGAATTTTCTTGAACTTCTTGAAGCTGCTTTAAGTGGAATTTTGAGACCTTCTCAAAAATTCTACCCCTATTTCGACTTCAACAAACTCCTGAGTTAAATTTGCAACAAAATGTATCTTTTGTAGAATTTTTGAGACTTTCTCAAAAATTCTACCCCAATTTCCACTGTAAAGAAAGATGAAAAATTTATGGGATATGACCGACCCATTGTTACGCCTACGTATCCCGTTGATCCAGGAATCAGGTCAAACGTAGTTCGGAAAATAGCAGAAATGAAATGGACAAATAATGTTTAAACAAAAATTGGCATCACACTCTTCAATTTAAACACATAATGGATGATTGTCCATTTAGGCTATGGGCCTTTTGGACACAAGGTGGTCTCGCTAATGGGCCCGATATCCTTTGGATACGGGGTCTCTTAGGTCAAAATGCTTATTTTGTGGGATTTGATTTTGCTCTATCCTAGGTGTATAGAGTGGGCTTTGACCAGGTTCCCAAGTGGACAACTTGGTTTGAAAATACAAACATCCATTGGACGTCTATTGTACCAATAAATTAACGTATTTCCAACACTTTCATTTGGAGTTGAACAATAGGGGCCACGACAATCGCAAACCCCAAATAATTTAATATCAATGAGGAAATATGCGATGAATGCAATGATGATACATATATATAATTAAACAAGTAATGAATAAATATACAAGATATAAATGATCAACAAAATATACAAAGCAACGTATAAATTGTAAAAAGTAAAACCTCCTCATTTGAAAAAATGAACTCATAATGGTTATAACCATTAATCCTTAATGGAGTCGTCATTCTGTTACATCCCTATTTTTATAAGGCGCAACTTCGAGACTCAAAAGTAATGATTATAATTGTTTGAAAAATTTAGAGTCGCCACCTAATTTTAGAAAAACTAGAAAACCAATTAATTAAATTAAAGAAAAAGTAGTCTGCGAAACCAATTAGATTCTAGGTAAGGGTTCAGTCTATTCCAAAGGGAAGGTGTTAGGCACCCTTAGGAATCTACAAAGGTGGGTCTCAGCTGAACTCATTTTTTCAAATGAGGAAGAGCTAAAATCATCTTCACAAATATAACAACATAAAATATATACACAAAGAATGAAATGATCAAGCAATTGAACTTAAAAATAAAATCTGTCTTTTATAATGGAGAGGCCTCAAAAATCCGACTAAAAGATTTTATCATTGGCGAAGTATTACAACTACTATAAATTAAAAATACCAACAATAAAATATCACGACAATAGCAAAATAATGAGAAATGAGGTAACCACCAAATAATATGAAAGTAATGTCACATGTTGTCAAACAATGCAATAATCAATAACAAAATTAAAATCAAAGTCATAAAAAGTAATGATTAGCCATTCTAAACACATGACAAACAGTGGCCAAATGGTCAAGAATCAATTCATCAATTCAGTGGAAACAACCATTAATCTGATCAACACAAAAACCATGACCAATAACAAAAATCAAAACCAAACAATCGAGCAGAAATAGCCAATAATAATAAATAAAATACCCCAAGTTAAAATAGGTCATCGAAAAAGATTAAAAAACATAAAGGGTTATCGGAAAGCGGACAAAAGCATTTTTCTATCAAATCTAGTGGATTTTGGTTTACCAAAGCCATGGAATTGCGGTGGAGCTTGGAGCTCGCTGTTGTTCATCAAAGCTTGGAGCTCCGGTAAGTTTTTCGTCATCCGTGGTTGTCCAAAGATTTAACGGGTTTGTTGTCGTCGAACTGTTGTTGTTTACCAACGTTGATGGGTCTGTTTGGTTGATGGTTCACTAGAGCTATTGTGATGGTGGCGAGGGAGATGATTTTGTGGTTATGTTCTGTCGTTGGAGCCTTTGGTTCATCAGAGTTCGCTTGTCGACAATGGAGCAGACAAGGAAGAGAGAACAAAAAGGTTTTTTCATTAGCTATTTAGAGTTTGCTTTGCCGGAGAGGTAAAGGGAGGGTGGTGAATAGTGGGTTCACTGGTGATGGTGAACTGACTGGGATGAGGGAGATGTGGTAGTTGTTCGGTGGTGTGATTCACCAAAAAAATGAGAAAAAAGAGATGGTGAACAGTTGAGAAACTTAGTGGTGGTCCGGTGGAGGAACGGTGGAGTTCGTTGGAAAAATAAAAAATGAGAGGGTGGCGGCTGGTTTAGCCAAAAATGGAAAGGGAGAAGATAATTTTTTTACCCTAATTTGGAAATTTCCACCACCATCAATTGTGAAGAGAGTGGACTAGTTTTATAGGCATAATAAAACCACTCAAGAGAAAAACCGTGTGCTCAATATCATGATTTTGGAAAAACCATGGGCTATCCAAAATCATGAGTTGTCCAAAACCATGAATATTTAATCCTATCCAAAAATATGAATATTTAACTTATCTGTGTAAAAAATATTCTCTCTCTTTTGTATTAACGGACTGTGTTAAAATAAAGACTGTGCTAAAATAATAATAGATTGATAAATATTTTATTATCTATAAGAAAAGAGATAATTATCAATAACTTGTGCTAAAATTGAACGAGAAATATATAAAAATTATTCTTGTGCAGTTTAAGGAATAAAAGCCTAAGGCTATTTATTTAAAAAAATTCAGTCCAAAATTGAGTGTCAACAATCGTCTTAGTCCTGAAATAAGGGACATCAATATCGTAAGAAGATCTAAAGGCTGACCGGACATGGAGCTCACCCTCAAAATTAGGTCCGAACTAATAACTAGAGTTGAGGTCACGTGTCAACCGCTGGAAGATGTTCTACACTAGACAAAAAGAAGAGTACAGGAAGCATCAGTACATCAATAAGTACTGGTAAGCATCATAGGCCGACTAACTTAACAATGTACAAGTACGGAAGTCAAACAAGTATAAAAGTGATCATAACAAAACTCATAACCAATGATATCAATCAACTGAACACATCATGTTTCATCATATAATTACAACTCACAAGTTCACTTTCACAGGCTTTCATACTTAGTCATTTTCATCAACAACTCATCATCATATATAATTATCATAAAAACACATGCATATGAATGAGTGCATGTATACAAGATGTGTACATCATCTCTTACTCTTCTCATCCTCATCATTAACGCCATAACATACCTGTGTGGTACCCGACTCATTATTACAACATATCATATCGTACCGACGTAATACCCAACCCATTATCACAATATATCATATCGTATCAGCTTGGTACCCAACCCATTATCACAACATATCATATTATACTAGCATGGTACCCTACCCATCATCTCAACATATCATCACCATGCAAATGAAAATGCAATGCAGTCATTAAATCACAAGTCATGCTAGAAGGCAATTATAGATGTCTAAATCATAAACAAGCACAAAGCCAAGAAAGTCTAAATGCTACAACAAAACCATAGCCTACCTCAATTTATTTGCTCAAAATCACCTTTAAGCCACACTTTTTCCCATCTCGTACAATCCGTTCTTGATCTAAAATAACAAGAATATGTACCCATTTCAATAATGCATCCCTTTTTTTAATTACTAGGGATCAAAACCACTGATTTTAGTCATAATTTTACCCTATTTCATCATCTTAGGGTTTTCTATCCCTTAAACCACATTATTTTCACTTGAATAAGCATGAACAACCATAATTCTAGTCCCATTAGTATTTTCTAACATCCTAGGATCATTATATACCGAATTTATACACATTTCCATCATTTTTCATCAATTTCCTTGAACTAGGGTTAAACCCCAATTTCTGCCATTAGACCATTTCTAGTGATATTCTAAGGTTAAACAAAGTGAATTCAAGTCTAGAATGTAATTACTTACCTCCAAAGATTAAAAAAACTCGAAAACCCCCTCTGAAAATTGCCTTCCCCAGAGCTCTCTTGTATTTTTTGAAAAAGTGAGGAATAAAAATATTTTTTGGTTTTTAAAACTGTAATTTTACTGCTCATTACCGCTGCAGCGGATAATTAGCGTTGCAGTGGTTAAATTTTTGTAGCAGCAGTTTGCGCCCTTTCTCCTAGAGGCTACCGCTGCAGTGGTTTTAGGCAGAAACTCAGGACCGCTCCTCAGTTTTCCTCATTTTACAACACACACCATAAATTTCAACAATGCAAACCAACCTCCCCATGATAAATGCTATAACCAGAGTTTTATAACTCCATTTTAGATGCCGAAAGTTGCTATAACTTTCTATATTTATTAGTTATCCAAATATCACATCAAACCCTGCAATTACCATGTAATGACTCTCCAGGTCATTTCCTACATTTCTATAATATTTCAGCATTTAGAGTTTTCTCATAGCTGTCCCAAGTCATTTATAACTTGCTGGAGCTGACAGTTCGGTTACCGGGCAGTCCGTTTGGCTTTTAGAGCTAATTCTCTGTTTGACGTCTTCATTGTTCAAATTTGGTTGTCGGGCCTAAACATCACTTAAACAACCTTATAATCCAATTCTGATAGTTCCATCAGCTTTGAAATATCACTTTTAGGCTAGGGGAACCCTTTGTCCGGGTCCCGAGACTTCCAGACTAGTTTCAGTCTATTGGGTGAAAAGTGATGAAAATGGCCATTTAGGTGTAGGACCCATATTTTGTTGAAACAACCCCGGAAGGAAATTTTAATTGCGTCGTTGAGTTTAAAATGTTGAATTTTATAGGGTAACATAGTTCGTTTGCATTCACGGGATTTCAAACAAATCTCGAGGGTGCGTCGGAGACTTGGTAAAAACCAAGACATGGCTGGTGCATGCCTTCAACTGGTGCAACCGCTTAATTGGGCCTTTGGCCGCTTAATCGAAGGTCACTTTAGCAGCTAGCACTAGTCCCTGATGGTCCGCTTAGGCGGAGACCTTACCGCTTTAGCAGACGTCGCTTAAGCTACATTTGGCCAGCTTTAGCAAAGGTCGGCCTGGTCTATGGACCGCTTTAGTGGTGACCGCTTTAACTGTTAAGTGGGCGCTTAAGAGGCACCTGTAGTGCATTTAATCCCTTTTTCACCTATTTTTCTCTCATTTTCTCTAAGTATTAAGAGCATTAAAGCCCTAGAGAGAGAGAGAGAGAGGGGATACAATTCTTGGGTGATCAAGAGAGGTTGGAGATTTAGTCAAAGCCTTTTTCCTGGTCTTAATCCTTATAAGTTTTGTCTATTTTCTCGATAAATTTTCCATTTTAGGTTTAATCCCTAATTCATTTATGGGTTGATTTTGGATGTTTTGGATCTTGGAATTTACCCATTCTTGAGGGTAAATTATCCTTGAGCCTTGAGGGACATTTTGACGTTTTCAAATTTATGATTCCGTAAACAAGCCACACATGGGATTTTTAGCTCAATTTTGGACCCAAAGAATTTATATACATTATGGGTATCATTATTCTCATATTAACGCATATATCATTATTTCGATAGCGTGGTATCATGCGAAGGCTCCTCGGAAGGGAAAATCCCCAATTTAGCGGACTTTATAGAGCATTTTTTGGCATCCAGGTAGGCTAGGCTTACCTTACTAATAGATTGAGCTTTATTATGGTATTAGTTTGATAGTGTGCTAGTTTTGGGTTGGAAATTATGGTTTGGTTGCGTAGTTAGTGAAGTTTGATTTATTTGGCCGATTTGTGAGTCGTTTCGAAAGTAGAATCGACCCATTTACCCTTTTTTTAAGTCAAATGATGCTTTTAGTCTTTATTTAGACTTAAGTAATAACTTGTAGTGGAATTTTGGAGACTTAGTCATTTTTGGGTAGTAATCGCCTTAGTATGGACTTTCGGGTTTAAAAACAGGCCTCGCCGCCCTCTTTTAGGTTGTGCAATCTCTTTTATCTCCTTGTAGACTTAGGAGGCCTTCGTTCGCAACATTATAGTTAATCTTGAACCTTAGGATATATAGAATTTACCTAGTTTGGGGCTAGGCTAATTATTGTGACTTTACCTTATTATACTGGTTCAAGTCCGGCATTTACTATTCTCTATTAATACTACCTTACCAATTTGAGTCTAGCATCTATGATATGGTTATGGTGTTAAAGACTGGTTCTAGTCAAGAATCTATGATAAAGTTATGGTGTTAAAGACCGATTCAAGTTCGGTACCTTATGGTTCATCTATGATATTTGTGAATTTGGTTCAAGACCGGTATTGGGTAGTACGAATGGTTTCACGAATATGGGATTATTGGTTGGTTATACCATGCTTAGTGTCTATAGATCTCCTTTTTATTGTATCCATTGGGCTTATAGGGGCTCATTTGGGTTAGTCTTCTCTTGTTTGCACCTTCTAGGTTTATGGGGGAGGGGGGTCTAGTTAGGTTATAATTAGTTTACTTTAATTTTGGTATCATGTGTTTAATTATTTATTTTCCTGTGTTGGAGTATGATCTCAGGTTTTCCACCTTATCCTTGACTTAGCTTACATTCTCGCATTTTATTATGCTTTTATTATGATTTAGCTTAGTCGACCGATGATGCCTACTGAGCACCCGTTGTTTTGGTGCTCATACTGCATTTCTGCATCCTTTTTTGATGCAGATCAGAGATAGGGTGAGCTTTTAGAGCCAGAGCTAATCCCCTCTCTTTTCTTGATTTTGGATAGTCTTTACATTCGATACTACCTGTATATTGATACTACTAGCACTCTTATTCTTTTGATTAATGACTCTTGTACTGGCCTTACCAGGTCGTGGGATGTTTCTTTTGTTATTTCTCTTTTTCATTTGGTATTTTAGGATCATATTCATAATTATATCACCTTCGATCTTATTTTATGCTTATTTCTCAGTATTTATCCCATGTTCCACCTTTTAGCCCGTTACTTGTCATTCTGGACTATGGTTTGGATTACCTACTAGTGGGTTATAGTAGGTGCCATCATGACTCCAAAATGGGCCGTGACAAATTGGTATCGAGCGTAGGTTCACTGGTATTATTGGTACAAGAGCAAGTGTCTAGTAGAGTCCCGCTGATCGAAATAATTACGTCTGTGTCTTATCTTCAAGAGGCTATAGGAAATGCTTAGGATGACTTCACTTTCTTTATTCGTCTCGTGCATTGAGTCTGTGTTGGTCTTTAAGGTTCTCATTGTTTCACTCTTTCACGCGCGAGCTACTACGACCAGCTATGAGGATCCCGAGCCTTCATCTAGGACACCCGCCAGAGGACGTAGCCGACATAGAGGTTGAGGCCAGGCTAAAGCTGCATCCCCAACTAGGGGTCAGGGTTGAGAGTCATCATTAAATCCTGTTATTACTCCCGAGCAAGAGTTTCTGCCACCCTAGCCATTGGTTGTCCAGGAGGAAGCCCAGGTGCCACCGGGGTTTATTTCTTCTTCATTGCTCAGAGATGCCTTTGTCCAGTTATTAGGATTAGTTGATGGTACACCATCTGATGGTGCACAGTCTGCGGATCAGAGTGGTATAGATGCAGGATCGTAGCCTGTAGCTGCGGCTCCCAAAGTTGAGATCCCTCTAGCACCGGTAGTTGCTCAGTCGGTAGTCGCCCAGCCTGCTATGACTGTTGAAGAGCAGAAGATGTTGGGTAGATTTCTGAGATTGACTCCACCAAGGTTTACAGGGGCTCCAGGCAAGGATGCATTTGAGTTCTTGACTGTATTTGAGGATAGGCTCCATAATTTGGGCCTAGTTGAGGCTCGTGGGGTTGACTATACCACTTTTTAGTTGGACTTGGCAGCTAGACAATGGTGAAGAGGTTATCTTGATTCCAGGCCAGCTGGATCTCCCCCTATGACTTGGACTCAGTTCTCCGAGGCTTTCTTAGAGAAGTATATACCTTACAGCCATCGTCAGTGTCTGAGGGATCAGTTCACCCACTTATAACAGGGTTCTATGTCGGTGATTGAGTATGAGGTACGGTTCCACAAATTAGCTAGACATGCTACAACGATCTTGCCTAGCAAGTATGAGTATATTTGGTGCTTTGTTAGAGGGCTGAGACTTCCTATTTGCATGGCTACTCTTGGTAGTTGCTGGTAGGTCTTTTGTTGAAATTTTTTATTATGACCAGACTGTGGAGGAGATGCATCGCTAGGCCTAAGGGGGCAGCGATAAATGACAACGTCACTAGGGCAGTTTCAGAGGGAGCCATAGTGGCTTGCAGTTTAGAGGTATAGTTAAAAGGGTAGGTACCCTCTACGTTAGTTTTATCAGCATCAGGGTCAGTCTAGTGGGCCTATTCAGGAAGCACTTCAGATTACTGATGGAGGTCATTCCAGCTTCAATGATTACCATGGCCCGAACAGTGGCCGGTCTTCGAGAGGTACACATTCTGGGTCTTCTAGTTGAGGTGGATATTTTGGGTCAGTCGGATCTTCTGGTCAGGGCAGAGTGCCTTGGTCTTGCTATAGTTGGGGGATTGTTGGTCATTACTCCAGTGAGGGGTGGTGCTCAGGGTTACAGAGGTGGGCCCCAAGGTTCTTAAGGAGGTTCTCAGGAAGGTAGGACAGGCGGTCAGTCAGACGTCTAGCCTGGTGGTAGGCGAGGTCATTTATATGTTGTACCTAGTAGGCCGGAGGTAGAGTCTTTGGATGCTGTTATTACAGGTATGATTTTAAGGTGCCGTCAGCCAGCTATTGCCTTCTTTGATTTGTGATCCACTTACTCATATGTTTCTGCTTATTATGCACCGCGGTTAGAGTTGTCTTGGGAGCCTTTATATGTGTCATTACATGTATCTACTCCCGTGGGTGATTCTTGAGTGGTGGATCTGATTTATAGATCATGTGTTATGACCGTTCGAGAGTTTAATACTTGGGCTGATCTTATTGGGTTAGATATGGTGGACTTTAATGTGATTCTGGCATGGATTGGTTATCCCCATATCATGTGGTCTTGGATTGCTTCGCCAAGATCGTTACCTTAGCCATGTCTGGCATACCCTCGATTGTGTGGCAGAGTTCTTTTAGCCACGCACCGACGGGGATTATTTCTTATGTTCGGGCTAGGAGATTGGTGTCGAGGGGTTACGAGCCTTATCTTGCTTATGTTCGTGATGTTAGTGCCGAGAGTCCCTTGTTTGATTCTGTTTCTATTATCCGTGAGTTTTATGATGTATTCCCTACCGACCTACTAGTCCTTCCTCCTAAGCTTGATATTGAGTTTGCTATCGACCTTGAGTCGGGCACCCGACCTATTTCTATGGGACCTTACCGTATGGCTCCTGTTGAGCTTAGGAAGCTGAATTCTCAGCTCCAGGATTTATTGAGTTAGGGTTTAATTAGACCGAGTGTATTGCCTTGGGGTTCTCCTGTCTTGTTCATGAAGAAAAAGAATGGTTCTATGCGTATATGTATTGATTATAGGCAGCTGAACAGGGTGACCGTGAAAAATAAGTACCATATGCCTCGTATTGATGATTTATTTGACCAGCTTTAGGATGCGGCAGTTTTCTCTTAGATTGACTTGAGATCGGGTTACCAACAGTTGAGGATTCAGGATGAGGACATCCCTAAGACAGCCTTCAGGACTCGGTATAGCCATTATGAGATCCTGGTAATGTCTTTTGGATTGACTAATTCCCCAGCTGCATTTATGGATTTGATGAACCGAGTCTTCAGGCCCTATTTGGACTCCTTCTTGATTGTTTTCATTGATGATATTCTTGTGTATTCAAGGAGTGGGGAGGAGCATGAGCGTCATTTGAGAATGTACTTCAGACTTTGAAAGACCACAGACTTTATGCCAAATTCTCAAAGTACAAGTTTTGGCTCGATTCTGTTACATTCCTAGGATATGTGGTATCTAAAGATGGGATTTTGGTGGATCCAGTAAAGATAGAGGCTATTTGTAATTGGGCCAGACCTACATCTCCAACCGAGGTTTGTAGTTTCATTGGGTTGGTCGATTACTACAGACGGTTTGCTGAGGATTTTGCTTCTATTGCCTTGCCTATGACCAGGTTGACTAGGAAGAAGGTTTCTTTTTAGTAGTCTATTGAGCGTGAGTCAATACTTTGGAAGCTCAAGGAGATGCTCACTTCAGCTCCTATATTGAGTCTTCCTATTAAGGGCGAGAGGTATACAGTTTATTGTGATACTTCCGGTGTTGGTTTGGGTTGTGTTCTGATCCAGCAGGGCTAAGTTATTGCTTATGGATCGAGGCATCTTAAAGGTTCATGAGCACAACTACCCCAACCATGACTTGGAGTTGGCGGAGGCTGAATTCAAACACACCTTATGACTATCATAGTCATAGGCACCTTATACTCAGAAGGAGCTTAATTCTAGACAGCGCAGATGGATTGAGTTGCTGAGTAACTATGACATCTCTATTCTTTACCATTCGGGAAAGGTAAACGTGGTAGTGGATGCCTTGAGACGAAAGGCGATGGGTATGGGTAGTTTGGGCTCTATTTCAGTTTCAGAGAGGCCATTGGCTTGGGACATTCAGTTCTTAGCTAACTTGATGGTTCGACTTAATGTTTCATATCCCAGGAGGATTCTTGCTAGCATGGAGGTAAGGTCTACCTTATTTGAGCAGATTCAGAGTCGCCAGTTTGAGGATAGTAGACTTTGTGGAATTCTGAGATTTGGTGACCGTATTTATGTTTTAAGGGTTGGAGACTTGATTCAGTTGATTTTGTGGGAGGCTTAAAGCTCCAGATATTCTACTCACCCAGGGACAGCTAAGATGTACAGAGATCTGAGACAGCTTTACTGGTGAAGTGGCATAAAGAGGAATATTGGAGACTTTGTAGCTCGTTGCCTATGTTGTCAGCGGGTAAAGGCCAGGCATCAGAGATCGGGTGGATTACTTCAGCGGCTACCCATTCCTGAGTGGAAGTGAAGCAAATTACTATTGACTTCGTGACTAGGTTACCTCGTACTTCTCGTGATTCCAACATCATTTGGGTCATTATAGATCGATTGACCAAATCGGCTCATTTTATTTTGATGCAGATTTTCTTCAGTGCCGAGAGGCTTGCCCCGTATCTTTGTCCATGAGATAGTTTGCATTCATGGAGTGTTAGTGTTTATTATTTAAGACAAAGGCTCGGTGTTCACTTCTAGCTTCTGGAGGACTTTTCAAGAGGAGTTGGGCACTCAGGTTGAACTCAGTACCTCATTTCACCCTCAGATCGATGGTCAGTCACAGTGGACTATTCAAGTTCTTCAGGATATGCTTCGCGCGTGTGTAATGGACTTTAGAGGTCAGTGGGAGCAGCATTTAGCCTTAGCGGAGTTCGCTTAGAATAATGGCTACCATTCAAGCATTGAGATGGAACCATTTGAGGCATTATCTGGTAGGCGTTGTCAGTCTCCAATTGGTTAGTTTAAGACTTTAGAGATTAGCCCCCGTGGTACTGACCTGCTTTGTGAATCGTTGGATAGGGTGTGGGTGATTCAGGATACGTTGAGAGTAGCCTAAAGTAGGCAGAAGAGCTACGCTGATCGTATACTTCGTGCCTTGAAGTTTGGGGTTGGTGACTGAGTTTTCCTCCGTGTATCGCCCATAAAGGGCGTGATGAGGTTCGAGAGGAAGGTTAAGCTCAGTTCCAGGTATATTGGTCCATTCGAGGTACTTCAGATAATTGGGGAGGTAGCTTATGAGTTGGCCTTACCCCCAGATTCTCAGTTGTACATCCAATTTTCCATGCCTCTATGTTACGTCATTATATCCCAAATGAGTCACATCTACTTCGGTGGGACTCGGTTCGGTTGAATGAGAGATTGACATTCGATGAGGAGCCAGTCCTCATTGTAGCCAAGGATGTTAGACGGTTGCGCTCTGGGGAGATTCCAGTGGTTAAGGTTCAGTGAAGGCACCGTCCAGTTGAAGAGGCTACCTGGGAGATCGAGAGCGATATATGGATCCAGTATCCCCACCTATTCTAGCCTTCAGGTACTTCTTGACCTTTTACTTTCGCGGAAGAAAGTCCTTATAGTAGTGGATATTGTAATGACCCTCCAAGTCATTTCCTGCATTTCCATATTATTTCGGCGTCTAGAACTTTCCCATAGTTGCCTCGAGTCATTTATGACTTGCTAGACTGACAGTTCGGTTATCGGGCAGTCTGTTTGGCTTTTAGAGCCAATTTTCTGTTTTGAAGTCTTTGTTGTACAAATTTGGCTGTCGGGCCTAAACTTTATTTAAACGACCTTGTATGCCAATTCTGATAGTTCCATCAGCTCCGTAATGTCAATTTTAGGCTAGGGGGACCCTTGGTCCGGGTCCCTAAACTTTCGAACTCATTTTGGGCTATTGGGTGAAAAGTGATGAAAATGGTCATTTGAGTGTGGGACCCATATTTCATCGAAACCACCACAGATGGAAATTTCGATTGCATCACTGAGTCTAAAATATCAAATTTGATTGGGTATCATAGTTTGTTTGCATTCACGAGATTCTGAATTAATCCCGAGGGGACGTCGGAGACTTGGGGAAAACCAAGTCATAGCTGGTGCATGCCTTCAGCTGGTACAACCGCTTAAGCTGAGATCGCTTTAGCGGCCTGGGCTGTAACACCCCATACCTTCCCAACCCTACTTGATGACGTTGAACAATGTATACTTAGGTGTCGAGAGCTATAAGTATGCATTTGGTAATGTTAATGTTGAGGAAATTGAAATTTGGCCTCGTACATGTGGTTAACCCTTCGTAGGAGGTGTTTTGGGATTTTCGTGGAGCATTTGTGCGGTTCAAAATGAGGCTAAGAGGACCTCTAAACAAAGGATATTAATGGTACTAAGTAAGTTAAAGAATAGGACTTGAAGTATCTAACCAAACCCGCGAAGAAAAGTCGAAAAATGGAATTTTTAAAAAATTTAAGGTTGGGGCGCGCTAGGGGGCGTTCCAGGCCGCTCTGGGCTAAAATTTTTAGCCCATAGGCAGCAAGCTGGCACGCCCAAGGGTGTGCCAGGGTGGTTTTGCCCATTTTTCAAAATTGGAAATTTTCTTAAGTCCCAAGGGTGCCCGGGGACGTACCGGGCCGATTTTTGCCACGTTTCTTCTATAACCATGAGAATATACATGAAATACGTGAAGTATTATATTGGTGTGGTAAAATTACTCGTAAACGAATTTGGCATCAAAATGATGGTTTTACCCTTTTGGTCAAAATAGGCCATACGTGGCTAGAATCACTTGTTTTGGGGATTGAGGCTACGGATATAAATAGCGTGAGTGGGATTATTTTTGTAACGCGTATGGAATGAATTAAACATGAGAAATTATTGATTTTATTGGATTAAGTAATTTGGGTTCAAGAAAGCCCAAAAATGAAGAAGAAAAACATGGGCCAAGAATGGGTCACTTTTGACCAAGCAATAATTGAGCAAAGGACTTAAAGGCCTATAAAAGGGGCATAAAATCTGATTTTTAATACACCAAAACACACATGCTTTTCTTGCATTTTCTAGACTTCTCAAGAACACCTCTTTTGGGCTCTCAAACCCTAAGTCATCTTTGGAGCAAGATCATCATTTTCCAAGATTAGGTAAGTATTTATGCTTATGGATTAACATCTTATATGCATGGGAGATTATGTAGATCATTTTGGTTATGCTTGGAAGTGTTGAATATGGCACTTTGTGTTTTTGTAAAAGATGTGCCATCTATGGAATTTAAACTTGGAATATGACTTGTGGTTTTGATAAAAGAGCATGATATGGATAAAATATCAACATGTATGGTGTGATTATGGTCCTAAACTTGTTATTTTTCCATAAGTGTAAATTATGGGATTTTGGCCGATTTGTTGTTGTGAGGTGTATTGAAGTGAATTGATGGAACCATTGTGATGTTGTGGTGATGTAGAAGTGTAAAGTATGAATTTGGTGTGACATGCTAGTGGTTTATGATATTGGTCAATGTTGAGAATATTGTGGGATTCTTGGTATGATAGCTTTGTAAATGGTATTGTTGGTGTGTTAGTTTCACACATGGTATAATCAAGAGGGAAATGACATGTTAAAGCCAAACATGTAACTCATTGTCATTGTATGTATTTGAAAGGTAGTTGGTGGTTAATGTAAACTCCATTGTATATTTGTGTTGTAGAGTGAAACATAAGGAAGGAGCGGGACGATTGTATTCACGTATAGAATTGAGTGTTCATATTGAGACGATAAGGTATGTAAGGTTACTCTGTCCGTATTCTTCTGCAGCACATATTGTTCATGTTGTCATTGTCCTTGTTCCATTCAAAAATGTTAAAAGGTATCTCATTTCAAGTTGTCATATGTGATTATTCTCATGTATCACATAATTATGGACATGATTCCAAGTTCCAATAATATTATGTTCCAAGGCTTCCAATAATGTTACAACTTCAAAAGCATCAATCTCATGAACATAAATGATTGAAGTAATGCACTTATGTGTTTCCAAAAAGGTTATGTTCCCCCAATGTATCAATCTCATAAAAGTAAATGAGAGAAGTAATCCAATGAAGTAAGGAAAGAAGTAATTCCCATATGGTGACTTTATAATTTTCCTTATGGTTACTTTATATTTTCCCTCATGGTTACTTTATAATTTTCTTTATGGTTACTTTATAATTACTTCATAATTACTTTGTCATTAATTTATGGTTACTTTATGGTTCTTTGAGTGCGGGTGATAGCTTTGGGGTAAAAAGCCAAACTTGATGTCAAACCTGCTTCCTTGTTTTTCGGGTGGTAGCAGGGGGGAAAGCTCAGTGGGGCAAAAGCCAAGCTTGACGCCGAACTTTATTATATTTACTGGATCAAGGGGGAAGCTCAGTGAGGTAAAATCCAAACTTGATGCCGAACCTGCTTCCTTGTTTTCCGGGTGGTAGCAGGGGAGAAGCTCAGTGGGGTAAAAGCCTAGCTTGATGCTGAACTTGAGACGGTTATATATATATATATATATATATATATATATATTGACGGTTGCATATTGACGGATGCATTGCATATTGACGGTTGCATATTGACGGATGCATTGCATATTGATGGTTGCATATTAACGGTTATACATTATTGACGGTTCTAACTGTTAACGGAAACGGGCATAAAGGCAAATGGAGTAATGAACATAAAGTACCTATTTCCACACATACTAAATGATAATTGATCCACATTGACTATTCTCTTGAAATCAAGTTCATTGAGGTGTTTAAGTTTCATGAAGTTTCTTATAGCCTTGCATACTCAGTACATTCTTCGTACTGACCCCTTTTGGGGAACTTACTTTGTTTGCTGCAGGGACAGGTGTTAGTAGACCTCCACAATAGGCTACGGGTTATCCGCGGATCATTGGTGAGCTCCCAGTTGGTTCGGGGCTTTCTGAGTCACATGTGTATATTGTTTTGGTTTTGTAATTATTGTATAAAGCGGGGACTTATTCCGACTATAGGTTGTTGTGTTCATGTATCGGTAAGAGGCTTTGTTGACATATGTGGGAAGGTTAATGTAGGAGATGTGTATTCTGTTGGACTTGACGGCCCTAACGGTCAAGTTTTATATATTGTTAAGTTTTCCATTACTTCCGCCTAGTTGTACGAAGTATAATAAGATTCATACTAAAATATGCTTGTGAGTGAATAGGAGCAAAAATTGGTTCTCTGGGGCCATATCGGCTTCAGGTGCCAGTCCAGCCCGAATGGGATTTCGGGTCGTGACATGGGCACCGCTTTAGCGGCTAGCACTGGTCCCCGATGGTTTGATTAAGCGGAGACCTTACAACCGCTTAAAAGACGTTCGGTCCACTTTAGCGGAGTTCGGCCTGGTCCATGAACCTCTTTAGCTGTAGTGTGCCGCTTTATCAACGAGCACTTTAGCGGTCAAGTGGGCGCTTAAGCGGCACCTGCAGTGCATTGAAACCCTTTTTCACTCGTTTTTCTCTCATTTTCTCTAATTACTGAGAGCATTAAATCCCTAGAGAGATAGTGAGTGAGGGGAGGTGATTCTTGGGTGATCAAAGGAGGTTGAAGAGTTTGTCAAAGCTTTTTTACTCGTCTTAATCCTTGTAAGTTCCGTCAATTTTCTCGATAAATTCTCCGTTTTAGGTTTAAATCCCTAATTAATTTATGGGTTGAATTTGGATATTTTGGAGCTTGAAATTTATCCATTCTTGGGGATAAATGATCCTTGAGGGACGTTTTGACTATTTTAAATTTTTGGTTTTATAAGCGGGCCCCACATGGGATTTTTAGCTTAATCCGAAGCATCTATATGTAATATGGGTATCATTATTCTCGTATTAATGCGTAGATCATTATTTTGATAGCGTGGCATCATGCGGAGGCATCCCCAATTTAGACTTTATCCAGCATTCTTCGGTATCCAGGTAGGCTAGGCTTACTGTCACGCCCGGAGTTCCAACGAGGCGGACTGGCACCCGAAGCCGATAAGGCCCGAGAGAACCAATCTTTGTCCATGACCACTCATATGCAAGTTATTCAAGGGACATCACCATCATGTGTAGAGACAAGGTGCTAATAATGGAAATCGTGGAAACATGTACTATATACATCTACGAAACTTAGCCGTTGGGGCCATCAAGTCAGATCAAGTCAAAGTGAACATACATCCCTTACATTCATATCACCACATCCATCTACAAAGCCTCTAACACATGAAATACATAACCATCCTAAAGTCAGGACAGCTCCCCGCTCTATACAACTGTGATATAATACCAAATCAAATGTACATATGGGACTCGGAAAGCCCCGAACCAACTGGAGCTCACCAAAAGTCGGCAAGTGATCAGCAACCTACTGTGGAGGTCTACTAGTACCTGTGCCTGCAGCAAGTAAGGTAAGTCCCACAAGGAACGTCAGTACGACGAATGTACTGAGTATTCAAGGCCATAAATAACTGTATAACATATAAGAACTTTAATAGAATCAAGAACAAGTGAATGCGTCATAAGGATAAACTAACATAATGTATACGTGTGGGATCATGTATATTGCTCTCCTTACTTTACTTTACTTTACTTTACTCCATCCTCAATCGTCAATCATATGCTCATCTATCATATAATGCCCGGGCCCAACTGATCAGTGGGAAGAACATAATAATCGGGATCGCCTCTAGCTAGGCTTTCGCCCCTTTGAGTTGCCACCCGTTCCCAATGAACTTTCGGGATTGCCTCTAGCTAGGCTTTCGCCCCTTCGAGTTGCCACCCGTACTCAATATCCATTCGAGATTGCCTCTAGCTAGGCTTACGCCCCTTCGAGTTGCCACCCGTACTCAACAAGTGCATTATTTCAATTCTTTTGTTGTGAGATTGGTACATTGGTGGTTGAACATTATTGGAACTTTGGAACATTAACCAATGAACATGAGTCATGTGAATTACAATTAATCAATGAATAAGGAACATGTGAGTAACAAGGATTAATAACCGGAAATAGGATACCTTTGAACATTTCGGAATGGAACAAGTATAATGACAATGTGACACTATGTGCTGCAGAAGGATACAGAAAGAGTAACCTTACATACCTTATCTCCTCAATGTGAATATACACTCCTATATGTGAACACAATAGCCCAGCTCCGTCCTTACGTTTCACTCTACAACACAAGTATATAACGGAGTTCACATTAATAACTAACTATCTTACAAGTGCATAACGACCATCAATGAGTCACATGGTTGCCCTAGAATATTATTTCACCCTTGAAAATACCATTCATAGAATTATCATACCAACAATACCACAACGTTCTACACATTGATCAATACATCATAACCAATAGCATTTCGTACCAAGTTCATTCTTTACATTTCTTTATTAACACGACGTCACAATTACTCCATCAAATCACCTCAATACCCCTCACAACATCATATCGGCCAAAATCCCCTAATTTACACTTATAGAGAAATAACAAGTTTAGGATCATAATCACACCATACATGTTGATATCTCATCCATACCATGCAGTTTCGTCAAAAAATCAAGTCACCTTTCAAGTTTAATTCATAAAGATGGCACATCTTTTACGAAAAAGCAAAAGTTCCCTATTCAACTTTGCCAACATAACCATCATGATCTACACAATCTCTCATACATATGAGATAGTAAATCACAATAATAAACACTTACCCAAACTTTCAAAGTGATGATCTTGTCCAAAGAAGTGCCTTAGGGTTTGAAGTTGAGAGAAAAGGCTTGTGGAAATTTCTAGATTTGGTATGAGATTTTTGTGTGATAAAAATCTGATTTTTGTCCCTTTATATAAGCCCTCAAGTCATACTTAGCCATTCTTTAGCATTAAATGCTATGTTTGGCTTGGTCAATGGAAGCATGGGTCATTTGACCCATATGGCCCATGTTTTTTGCCTCATTTTGGGCCTTCATTGAGCCCAATTCACTTAATCCAATAAAATTAATAATTTCTCATGTTTAAATCATTTCATACGTGTTACGACAATATTCCCACTCACGCGATTTATATTCGTAGCCTCAATCCCAAAAACAAGTGATTCTAGCCATGCATGGCTTATTTTGACCGAAACGGTAAAAACGTCATTTGGATACCAAATTCGTCCACGAATAATCTTATCAAAATGGAATGCCAATATAATACTTCAATTATCCCATATATAGGCTCGTGGTTGGAGAAGAAATGTGGCAAAAAGTGGCCCGGTACGCCCCCGGGTACCCTTGGGACTTAGAAAAATTTCCAACATTTGAGAGGTGTGCACAAGCAGTCTGGAACGCCCCTGGGCGGGCCACCTTGCTGCCTGTGCCCAAAAATTTTGGGCAAAAAGCGGCCTGGCACGCCCTCTAGCGCGCCTGGCCTATTTTTTTTGAAAATTTTTGTTCTTCGACTTATCTTTGCGGATTTGGTTAGATACTTCAAGTTCTATTATTTAACTTACTTCTTACCTTTAATATACTTTGTTTGGAGGTCCTCCAAGCCTCATTTTTAACCCCACAAATGCTACACGAAGTCACAAAATGTCACACCCCAAATCCCATTTGAGGTGTGATTGGCACCCGAAGCCGATATGGCCTGAGAGAACCAATCTTTGCCCATGTACATATGCATATCCTCGTATGAACATAGTACTGTCTCATGTAACTGATAACAGATAAAATGCCAATGGCGGAAGTAGTGCAAAACATGTACAATATGTGAAACTTGGCCGTTAGGGCCATCAAGTCGAGTGAACATACATCTCTTTCATCCATATACCCACATATGTCTACAAAAGCCTCTAACAGATGTAGTTATAAGACCAACTTAAATTCGGGATAAGTCCCCGCTTTATACAACATTTACAAACCTTAAACAAATGTACAACTCTGACTTGGAAAGCCCCGAATCAACTGGGCTCACCAAAAATCTGCAAATACTGTCAACCTACAGCGGAGGTCTACTAGTTCTTGCACCTGCAGCATTTAAAGTAAGTCCCCCGATGGGGTCAGTTCAAAGAATGTACTGAGTATGTAAGGCTCATAAGAACTGCATTAAACATCATAACAAAATTGGAATCAATATAAGAGAAATAGACAATGTGAATAAACTCTCTTTCTGTATGTAATGAACCATGTACTTATATTTCTTCTGTCATTTCCACTTATGAATATTCTCTCATGTTCTTATTATTTATATACTATCCCTTACATACCCTTTTATTCCAGAGAGTTACCTCCACTCAAAAGACTTGCTTCTCAGAGGTTCTTGAAATTTGGGTGAATAATATAACATACCTCCACTCTATTGGTGGTTTCACATACATATGAACATCAATGGAAAACAACTGTAATAAAATAGTAAATATGGATAAACCATCAAGCTGTGTTTTTGGAATCATGTCTATTGCTTTCATTACTTTTATTGCTTCTTTGCCTCTATGATTATTCATCTTTGCCTGTGAACTGTGATACTCGGGCCCCAACTGATCAGTGGGTTTACATAACATAACGTTATGTTGGGATCGGCTCGAGCTAGGCTTATGCCTCTAGAGCTGCCACCCTATGAATCAATATATTGGGATCGGCTCGAGCTAGGTTTTTACCTCTAGAGCTGCCACCCATAAATCAACATATCAGGTTCGGCTCGAGCTAGGTTTATACCTCTAGAGCTTCCCCCTATCAGGTTTGGTCCGAGCTAGGCTTATGCCTCTAGGACTACCCCCTGATCCTGGGATCGGCTTGAGCTAGGCTTATGCCCCCAAAGCTGCCACCTATACTTGATCATTAACCACATATGCATTACTTTACTTCTTTACTTTAGAGAGATTGATATCTTTATTTGTGAGAGATTGGTACATTCACTTGTGAGAGATTGATACATTTCTTTGGCATAGCATTTTTAGAAGCTTTGGAACCATACCCAATGATAGCAAACATGTAAATAAACATTATTGAAAACATAGCCTTAGTGGAAACATAACACCATTGGAACCATTGGACAATAATCAAGAAACAAGATACCTTAATATAACCACTATTGGAACTTTGGAATGTAACCTTATTGGGATTTTGGAACAATACTCATGAATATGAGACATGAGATTTTCAATTGATCAATGAATAGGAAACATATTGATAATGACCATTGATAACCGGATATAGGGTACCTTAGCATATTTCAGGATGGAACAAGCGTAATGTCAATGTGAATACTATTGGGACATGACATGATTGGGAAAAGCTTTTTAAGACTAAATAGACTCTCCTTACATCGTTACTTCCTTTGAGATAGCTTCCTTAGAATTTATCACGTTATGACAACTTTGGAACTTCAGTCAATGAATAGGAGATATGTAAATTATAATTCGTTTAAGAGTCGGACATATGTGAATGACAACATATCTCAACCTGAACTGATATACCTTTGGACATTTCGGACTGGAATAGATACTATGTCAATAAGATCAATATGCTGCAGAAGGATACAGAGAGGGTAACCTTACATACCTTTACTTCCAAGTATGAATACACCAGTCTATATATAAACACAACAGTCCATCTCCTTCCTTATGTTTCACTCTACAACATAAGTACATATCAGATCTTACATTAGCAACTAGTTACTAAATAGGCATACAAGACGACAATGAGCTATATAACTGTCGTATAATATCATGTAACCCCTTACAAGACCACTCACTGCATTATCATACCAACAACACCACATCATCACACACATTGACCAAAAGATCATACATCAATAGCATTTCACACCACACTTACCCTTTATACTCTCTCATTATCATTCCGTCACCTTTATTCTTATCAAATTGACCTCATAATAACATATGAACAACAATCCCCACTTAATACAGTCAAACATGCCTCCATATGATACTTTAAAGTCATTACAACGACATCACAAGTTGCTAATTATATCCATAAAGGGTACGGGGCTTTCGGAACTCAACTAGAGATGAAAACACACAAAACTAAATCTGGGGCTGACCTTCGCTGCCACCTGCACCCGCAGGTGGCTGAGGTGCACGTGTAGATGCCCTCTGGCAGCAGCCAGAGTCATCTGCGTTGGCATCTGCGCCCGCAGGTGCCTCCATCTGCAGGGGCGAATGCCTGTTTTGGTCCGAAATGGTCTTTTTAGGGTCTTTTTATGCAATGAATGGTCCATGATCATAAACAAACTTATTTGACATATTTTTGATCATCTTGAATACCCACAATCATCTATGGTCTCACAACACACAATAACATCACCAAAACGACACTTTACGATCAATATGTCACCAAAACCATAACCAATTTCACAATAGAATTTCCAAACATTATACACCATGACAAAACAAGGAAGTGCTATAATCACATCTCACATGTAAATATTAACTCCATCATGTTCACTTCCTTCAAGACCACAAGTCCATGTTCAAGTGTACAAGACAGAACCATCCTCCAATTTAGCAAACATGTCACCTTACACACATAGTGAATTCTCAATACATCACCAACATAACCAACATCATATAAGCACTCTCTCATGCACATAACATATTAAATAATAAGCATAAACACTTACCAAAGTGTGCAAGATGATGATCTTGGCTAAAAGAATGAAGGCCTAGGGTTTGTGTGAGAGAGAAAGGCTTGAGAAAATTCTAGAAAAAGCATAGGTGTCCAAGTGAATTAAAAATCTGATTTTCTTTGCTTATATAGACCCTTTAAGGTCATCCTTATCCCATACCTTTGGTCAAAATTGATTTGTGGACTTGGTCTTGCAAGAATGGGTCAAGAATGGGTTAATTACCCCTTTTAGGCCATGTATTGCATATCCCTTTGGGCCTCATTTAGCTCATTACAAATTGTTAATTGAGCCCACCAATTGAATTAATAATTCCTCGTATATATATATATATATATATATATATATATATATATATATATATATATATATATATCCCTCAAGTCACTCTTATCTCTCTCTTGGCATTAAATGCATGGTTGATTAGTCAAATGAAAGATTGGATCATGTTTTCCCCATTGGGACAAGTCTTTCTTATGATCTTTGGGCCTTATTTGGCCCAATGGCTCAAGACTCATATAAGCCCCAACAAATAAGTGCATAGTTCTTCAAATCTCTCATGTTTAATTAATTCCATAAATGTACATGCAGTCGTATAGGTTTGACAACATACGGGGTGTTACACCTCCCACGATGGTCTAATCCCTTGTACTAGGCCCAATATCAATTACTTCATCAATTACTTTACAAAATACATACTTTTGGCTCTCGACACTTAAGTAAACATTGTTCAATGTTGTCAAGTAGGGTTTGGTAGGTACGGGGTGTTACACAAAACACTTCCTACGAAGGTCTAATCACATGTACGAGGCCCAATATCAATTATCTCATCAATAACATTACAAAATACATACATATGGCTCTCGACACCTATGTAAACATTGTTCAACGTCGTCAAGTAGGGTTGGGATGGTACGGGGTGTTACATTCTTCCCCCTTTAGGAACATTCGTCCTCGAATGTTAACAATATCATTTTAATTACAACAAATGCATCTCTATATTAGTATATATATACATCGACACTTAATGCTCATAGATACTTACTTGTTATTAGTCCACTCTCGCACTTTGAACTTTCTCCTCCATTTGAAACAGATGAGGGTACTTGGATTTCATCATTTCCTCGGCTTCCCATATGATCTCTTCTACTTGTTGATTTCGCTATAGTACCATTACGGAGGCTATATCTTTATTCCTCAATCTCTTTACTTGTCGATCTAGAATAGCAATGGGTACCTCTTCATAAGTAAGATCCTCTGTAACTTGGGCATCGAAACAATATGAGATGGATCCCCTATGCACTTTCGAAGCATCGAAACATGAAACACTGGGTGGACTGAGGAGAGTTCTTGAGGTAGTGCTAATTCATACGCAACTTGCCCAAATCTTCTAATAATTTCATATGGGCCTATATAACGTGGACTTAATTTTCCTTTCTTTTCGAACCGCATTACCCCTTTCATCGGTGACACCTTTAAAAATACCCAATCATCTATGGTGAATTCAAGCCCTCTACTTCTAACATCAGCATATGACTTATGTCGACTTTGGGCCGTTTGTAGCCGCTGTTGGATCACTTTAACTTTCTCCATAGCCTGTTGAACAAGATCTAGCCCAAGTAAAGCAGTTTCACCCGCTTCAAACCATCCAATTGGTGATCTACATTTCCTTCCGTACAAAGCTTCATAAGGTGCCATTTTAATACTTGAATGATAGCTATTGTTGTAAGCAAACTCAATAAGAGGCAAATGGTCATCCCAGCTGCCTTGAAAATCTAACGTGCAAGCTCGTAGCATATCTTCAAGTGTTTGAATAGTACATTCTGTTTGTCCATCAGTTTGAGGATGGAAAGTCGTACTCAGATTCACCTGTGTGCCTAAACTCTGCTGAAAAGACCTCCAAAAATGTGCAGTAAACTGAGCTCCCCTGTCTGATATAATGGAGATCAGAATCCCATGTAACCTCACTATTTCTTTAACATACAATCTTGCATAATCCTCAGTTGTATAGGTGGTCTTGACTGGTAGAAAATGCGCTGATTTGGTAAGCCTGTCAACTATGACCCATATAGAATAAAATTTATGCAATGTACGAGGCAAACCTGTGATGAAGTCCATATTAATCATATCCCATTTCCACACTGGAAGATTGATACATTGCATGTAACCTCCTAGTTTCTGATGCTCTACTTTCACTCATTGATAATTCAGGCATTGAGCGACCAATTCTGCAATGTTCTTCTTCATATTTCCCCACCAATACACTTCTTTTAAATCATGGTACATTTTAGTAGCACCCGGATGAATGGAATAGCGCGAGTGATGCGCCTCTGTCATAATTCGTTTCCTCAGCTCATTTACATCCGGCACACATAATCTCCCTTGACATTGAAGTACCCCTTCTTGTGTAAGATCGAAGGCCGTAGTCATACCCTGTTTTACATTCTCTTTCAGCTGCAATAACATAGAATCCGCAAACTGCTTTTTCTTTACTTCAGCTATTAAGGAGGATTCCGCTGCATTTTGCACAGTAACCCCTTCATCTGGAGATTCAATAAGTCGAACTCCCAAGCTGGCTAGCTGATGTAGAACTTTGATTATCTCTTGCTTTTCAGTCAACTGGCCACTAGTGCTTTCTACTGCCTTGCGGCTCAATGCATCAGCTACCACATTTGCTTTGCCTGGATGATAGAGAATATCAATATCATAGTCTTTTAAGAGCTCTAACCACCTTCGTTGCCTCAAATTGAGTTCCTTCTGCTTAAAGATCTATTGCAAACTTTTGTGATCAGTATAGATATCAACATGAACTCCATACAAATAATGACGCCATATCTTTAAAGCAAAAACCACCGCTGCTAATTCAAGATCATGTGTGGGATAATTTTTCTCATGTGGCCGCAACTGTCATGAGGCATATGCTATGACATTTCTGTGCTACATCAATACACATCCGAGGCCAATCCCGGAAGTATCACAATACACTGCATAACCTTCGGTGCCTTCGGGAAGTACTAAAATTGGTGTGGAGGTTAATTTATCTTTCAACTCTTGAAAGCTTTTCTCACACGCATCATTCCACTAAAATTTAAATACTTTATGTGTAAGCTTTGTTAACGGTGCAGCCATAGAGGAAAAACCTTCCACAAATCTTCGGTAATAACCTGCCAATCTAAGAAGAATACGAATCTCTGTAGGTGTCGTGGGTCTTGGCCAATTTTTCACTACTTCAATCTTCTGTGTCTCAACCTGTATTCCTTCATCTGACATAATGTGACCCAAGAATGCGACGAATTTTAACCAAAACTCACACTTAGAAAACTTTGCATACAACTTTCGCTCACAGAGAATTTGTAACACTTGTCGTAAGTGATTAGCATGGTCCTCTAGTGATCTTGAATAAACCAGGATGTCATCTATAAATACCGTCACGAACACGTCTAGAAATGGCTTAAACACCCTATTCATCAAATCCATGAACACAGCCGGTGCATTTGTTAGTCCAAATGACATAACTAAAAATTCATAATGGTCATACCGTGTTCAGAAGGCTGTCTTGGGTACATCTTCTTTTCTAACTCTGACTTGATGGTAACCCGACCTCAAGTCAATCTTTGAAAAACACTTGGCACCCTGTAACTGATCAAACAAATCATCAATTCGAGGGAGGGGATATTTTTTCTTGATCGTTACCTTATTTAATTGCTGATAGTCAATGCACATTCTCAACGTGCCATCTTTCTTCCTTACAAATAATACCGGTACACCCCACGGGGACATACTAGGCTTGATGAAGCCCTTGTCCAGCAAATCTTTCAACTGCTCCGTTAATTCACGCAATTCTGCTAGAGCCATTCTATATGGAGGAATAGAGATAGGCTGAGTGCCTGAAATCACATCAATGCCAAACTCTACTTCCCATTCTGGGGGTAAGCCTGGAAGATCCTCTGAAAATACATCAAGAAATTCATTGACTATCGGAACCGACTGCGGAGTTAGGGGCTCCACATCATTATCCTTCACTCGTACTAAGTGACATATGTACCCCTTGGCAATCATTTTCCTTGCCTTTAAATAGGAAATAAATTTTCCTCTTGGTGCTCCCACATTACCCTGCCATTCAAGAACATTTTCTTGCGAAAAACAAAAATGCACCTTCTTGGCCCGACAATCTACCGTGGCATAACAAGAAGCCAACCAATTCATCCCCATTATCACATCAAAATCCACCATGTCTAGTTCGATGAGGTCGGCCAGTGTATCATGACCACACACAGTTACCACACAATTACGATATACTCTTTTTGCAGCAATACATTCACCAACCGGTGTAGACACTTTAATTGATTTAATTAATAATTTTGGTGCCTTTGCAAATTTTACAGCAATCAATGGAGTAACATAGGACAATGTAGAACCCGGGTCAATCAATGCATATACATTATATGAAAATATGGATAATGTACCTGCGACAACATTAGGAGAAGCCTCTGAATTCTGTCGGTCCACTAAAGCATAAGTGCGATTCTGGACCCCACTAGTACTGGCTGCTCCTCTGGCACCTCTACCAGGACCAACAGACTGCACACCTCAGCCTAAAAAAAGAACCGATGATGATGACGCAACGGCTGATCCCGTAGGTCGTGCTATACCACCTATGCTCCTCTGTGGACACTCTCTCACCATATGTCATGGCTCACCACAAAAATAACAAACATTCCTTCCAATCCGGCATTCACCTAAATGAGACTTCCCACAGTGCTGACACGGCTGGCGAGGAAATCCTGTTGTCTGTGGACCTCGAACCATACTGCTTCGCCCAACATAACTACCTCTAGACCCTCGAAATTGAGGTAGAGTACCTGCCGTGGAATAAGAAAATGAGGGCCTAGGCGGCCTATTGAAACTCCGAGGTCTAAACTCTCCTTGGGACGTCATAGACTGTCCCATAGATCTAGCCCTCTTTGACGACCTTCTTCAAACCCTTGTGTTCTTCTTCGTTGCCTTTGATCTTCCATTTTCTGCGCAAAGGTCTGTATTCTCGCTATGTCCATGTCCCTGTTTAACGGAGCAATAGTACAATCTCGAACCAAATATGGCTCTAATCTATCCACATACCGATGAACTCTATCGGTCATAGTCGCAACCACATTCGGAGCATATCTAACCAAAGAATTAAACTTAAGGTTGTACTCTCTAACACTCATAGTACCCTGTCGCAGATTCAAGAACTGGTTTGCACGAGCCTCTCAGACCTCGTAGGGGAGATAATGATCAAGGAAAGCCATTTTAAATTCTTCCCAACCTGCTGGAAGTGCGTCAACACCCCTCGATCGTTTCCAGTCTTCATACCACAATATAGCTTCGCCTTTCAGTCTATAGGCTGCAAGCTCAACCGTTTCCACACCGGACACATGCATAACCTCCAAAGACCTTTGGATTTGATCTATAAAGTCTTGCGGGTCTTCATTAAGATTCGACCCCGTGAAGGTAGGAGGATTTAATTTCAGGAAGTCCTGTGTCTGTCTACTAGCTGCTCTAGCTGCACTATCATCACTTGTTGTTGGGTCACCTTGTCCCTGAACTTGTGCAGCAACTATTTAGGTCAACATTTGTACTGCATCCTTTAAGTCCTGATCAGTAGTAGTATTTACTGGTGGATCTACAGGTGCTCTTCTCCTACTCGACTCTTCTGGAACAGAGGGAGTGGAAGAAGCCCGCGACACAAATTCATTCTCAGTATCGCCTTGATTAACTTGATCAGGTGGTGGTATACTGGTTCCTTCTCCAACAATTCTGTCTATCCTCTTACTTTTACCTCGACCTCTTCTTGTCATCGGCATTTTGCTATAGTATACAAGAACAACAATTACAATGGTCAGATATAATTAAACTTACAACACTGGCTCTATTGCACGATCTAGAAATGAAGAAAAGAAACAACTCCTAAATGTCCCGTAGGAGTTGTTTAGCACTGGCTCTTTAGCACTTTAACTTTACATGCATTTAAATAACCCCCCCCCCCCCCCCCCGAAACAACTTTCAAGTGAATTAAATATCACCTTAAAGTTAAAGTGTTAAAGTAAGTTTCGCTGACAAGTTTAGGGGTGATTTTATGTCTTTTCTCATTAGATACAAAAATATAAACTTCTATCGATCAACAAAATTATTTGTTATTTCGGTATATGAGTATTTTTGGCCACTTACTCTTTTATTTAAAGTACTGAAGTACAAAAATAAAAGACCATTAAATTTAAAAGCAAAAATTAAAGAGAAAAGGACACCACATGGCCCATGTTTGGACTATTGGACATGAAGTGGCCAATCGGCCCAAACTAATTCCAAAAAATGGTCAGTCGGCCCAAACTAATTTCAAAAATAGCCAGTCGAAACTGTATCAATATGGTATATGGGTTGTATCAATATGGTATAAGGAGTGTATTAATATGGTACAGGGACTATATCAAAATGGTATAAAAATTGTATCAATAAGGTATATGAACTATATATGCATATGTTTTTCTGTATAAACTATATGAATGTAGCATGGGGACTGTATCATTATGATATATGAACTGGAAAAAAAAAAAAAAAGACACTATCAACGACAAAAAGGCCTAAAATGGCTACCTTTTGGAATTGCAAAATCAATAATTATTTCGTGAAAATAATTTTGAATGAAGTGATATTTATGTCCTTTCCCCAAAATTAAATACCAACTCAAAATAGGTGCATTTGTGCGAATAACCCCACCAGATTCCAGCATATGAGACGGGCTTCACATAAAACCCATTTTATGGTAGGGCCTCAATTGTTCATTTTGATTTTACAAGGCCCAGACCCCAGTCTCTCAAGTAATTGTGAATTGAAAAAGGAAATATGCACCGAATTCGTGGTGGGTCCCACTGAGCACATGATTGACGGCTAAACAACTTAGTGATGGGGCCTATTCCCTTATAGTATCCAACCTTGTTACAACTCACCTCCGCGCCCCACCACCCTTGTATCTCAATAAAATAAAGCGAGTCCGCTATACTCCAAATAGAAAAAATAAAATACTAATAAAAAAGAGAGCAACGCGTAAATGGCTAAATGATAATACTTCCTCCTCCTTGCCAGAAATACATTCGAGGAGCCTGTTGGACAATTTCTGAAAATGACTTATAGAAAACAATTCTCAACATATATTTGGATTGTTGTAGTTTCCTCAAGAATTGTCATGTGAATTTTTTTTTGGAAAAGAAGGGAACTCTCACACAACCAAAAAGAACCAATTTTATTATGTTTATTTAAATACCGATTCTTCAATTCTGAAATAAAATATGCTTATTCTAAAAACTACTTATATTATAAAAGTTATAAATAGAAAATACTTTTAAAATAAATCCATTTTACCATATCGAGATAAAGAATAATTGTATAAAATTAAGAGAGATCATAAACGATAAAATGAGTTTGAGAGTAGAAATAAACATATGGAATGTACACAAAATCAATTCTAACTAGATTATTATTAATGATCGTAATTCATTTCCAAATGATAATACTTTATCCATTTCTAAATATTTATCATCCTTACTAAAAATAAATATTTCATAATCCTTGTCATTTTAGAAAATAAAGATATAATTACTTGTTTGTTTTCACTTTTACTCTTAGTCATAAATATGAAGATATGTTAATATATTTTTTTTAAAAAAAAATATTAAATAAAAAGGTGTAAGTAATAAATAAAAATAATTTAATTAAATTAGCTTCTAGTTAATATTTTTCAAGTTGTGCAAATAAAAAATGTGATAAATATTTAAAAATGGTGTCCATTGTATATGAAATATTGTTTTATATTCCTTTTTGAGGTAGAGAGAACTACGAATAATTCAATTGCCACCTCCCATTGGCCATTTCGTCCCTACTCCAAACGCGTTTATGTCCCAAAAAACTCCGTTAGTGCTAGTCTGTCATCCAATTAGAAATGGCAAGATAGCATTTTTAACGCTCTCTATAGGGCATTACCGTCATTATACATGCCGTAGTTGGGGACTCGGTTCTTTCTATTTCTGAAAAGGGTAAAAACTACTTTTGAATTATTTGAAATAGAGTAAAAATATTATTCATTTATTTTTTGGCTTAAAAATATCTATTAATTTATTTTTTAGCTCAAAAATACCCCTTACTTTAACGAAGTACCACCAATCACACCACATGGAAAAAAAATGCCACATGACCAATCTACGTCAGTATCCCATTTATGAAAAAGGACCAAAACTATCCCTGAACTATCTAAAATGGAGCAAAAATACCTCTCTATTTATTTTTTGGCTAAAAAATACTCCTCCATTTATTTTTTGGCTCAAAAATACCCCTCACATTAACTGAGTGTCACCAAGCACACCACATAAAAAGAAATTATCACATAGTCAGTCCACGTCAGCGTCCTATTTAATATCCAACTAACCCACTTAACCATCCAACTTAACAGCATTTAATATTCGTACCCGACCCGTTTTCAAAAAATTCAACCCGTCCTCATAAGTAAAGGGTAAAGATAGATCCACCCTTCATTTCACTTGAACTCTCAAAAAAAAAAAAAAATTGATACAGATTAGGGATTCTGAAGGGAAGAAAGCTCTTAGTACATGGGTTGAAACTTGACCCATCGTTATCACGTAAAAGAATATGGGAGAGTTCTATCCATGTACTAAAGGCTTTTTTTTTCCTCATAATCCCTAGTCTGCATCGATTTCTTGGGGGGGAGTTTAAATGAAATGAAGGGTAAATCTATCTTTACGTTTTAATTATGAAGACGGATCGCATTTTTGAAGATGGGGCGGGTACGGGTATTAAATGAATTGTTAAGTTGGATGGTTAAGTAGGTCGGCTGGCTATTAAATAGGTTGGGTATTAAATGAGATGCTGACGTGGACTGATCATATGACAATTTTTTTCACGTGGTGTGCTTGGTGACACTCTGTTAATGTGAGGGGTATTTTTGAGCCAAAAAAATAAATGAAAAGATATTTTTAAGCCAAAAAATAAATAGAGGGGTATTTTTATTCTATTTCGAATAGTTCAGAGGTAGTTTTAGTCCTTTTTCATAAATGAGATGTTATTTGGATTAGTCATATGGTATTTTCTTTTTCACATAGTGTGATTGGTGGCATTCTATTAAAGTGAGGGATATTTTTAAATCAAAAAATAAATAGAGGAATATTTTTAAAACAAAAAATAAATAAAGAATATTTTTACTCTATTTTAAATAATTCAGATTAGTTTCGGCCCTTTTCCGTTCCTGTTTTCATAATATGGATTACCAAACTAAGTAGAGTTGTTAATATGAAGCTCAGAAGGAACTTAAAACTACTAACTTGCTTCAAATTCACTTCTCCTCCATTTCTCTCTCTCTCTCCCTCTAACTAGCATCTCAAACTCAAACCCTATTCTCTCTCTTCTTTGATCTGAGCCTGAGCTTCTTCTTCTGCACCTGACTGCTGCATTCAATTTACTTCTTCTGGTGTTTGTCAACTCAAGAATGGCCTGAAGTTTGCTTCTTTTGGATTTCTCAGTTTCTTAGTTCATCATTTAGGTAATTTATATCGTTTTCCTCTACTTGCTTATGCTTTCGTTTAGCTCCCATGATTTTGTTGTATGTCCATATTCATGCTTCTTTTTAGCTTTTTCTTATACTGGATCTTGATACTGGGGTTTCTTTATTTTGGACTGACTGCTTTCATTTACCTCTTAAAATTTGATCTGTCTACTTTATGCAATCGGCTGCTTCTTATACTGCATCCTGATTATGGGTTTTCTTTACTTTTGGACTTTGTGTTTTTTCGTCCTCTAGATTTTATTTGAAAAAAAAAAAAAAAAAAAAAGAGGTTCCGGGTTTCGTGTGATTATCTTATCTTTGTGTGATTAAAGTTAAGTGGAGCTCAACAGATGGAAACTGATCTTTCTTTTTGCAATTCTGTTTGTTTTTTATTCCAGTGATTTCTGCCTGCGGACTGCTATAGGCTTGTGCAGCAGTAGCATCAATGACAGACGACAGTAAATTCTGTTTTCTCTTGGTTTCCACTTTTTTGTTGTTGGCTGTTGTGGTTAATGTGACGTTGGCTGCCAATTATGTGCCCGGTGATAACATTCTGGTCAACTGTGGAGGTCCTGACAATCTTCCAGACGCTGATGGTCGGAAATGGGGCACAGATATTGGGTCAAAATATATGTTGAGTACTAAGTCATCAACCTCTGATGCTGCAGATCAAAAGCCCTCTGTCCCTCAAGTTCCTTTTATGTCTGCCCGTGTTTTCCAGTCTGAGTTCACCTATAGTTTCCCTGTAGCACCTGGTCGTAAGTTTGTCCGTTTGTATTTCTATCCCTCGTCTTACAACAAGCTTAATGCTACTAATGCCATCTTCAGTGTGACCTCTGGATCATATATTTTACTTAGAAACTTCAGTGCAGCACAAACTGCTGAAGCTCTCACCTATGATTACTTGACCAAGGAGTTCTCGATCTATGTGCCATCTGAAACTTTGAACATGACTTTCACACCTTCTCCAAATATTTCAAACTCCTTTGCCTTTGTCAATGGGATTGAGATTATTTCACATCCTGATATCTATAATACAGAAGATGGATCTACCTTCATCGTGGGTCAGCAATCCCCTTTCATCATTGACAATTCCACTGCCTTGGAAAATGTTTATCGCCTTAATGTGGGAGGCAATGTAATCTCACCATCAGGTGATACTGGTATGTTTAGGTCATGGGGTGATGACTCCCAGCGTATTTTTGGAGCAGCCAGTGGAGTTACAGATACTGCTGATGATGGGAATGTCACAGTAAGCTACCCTGAAGGAATGCCATCCTACGTTGCCCCACTTGATGTCTATAAGACAGCTAGGTCAATGGGTCCAACTGCTCAAGTTAACCTGCAATACAATTTGAGTTGGGTTTTCTCAGTTGATCCGGGATTCTCTTATCTTGTTAGGCTCCATTTCTGTGAAATCACTACAAATATCACAAAAGTCAACCAGAGGGTGTTTGTCATCTACATGAATAATCAGACTGCGGAATCTGCAGCAGATGTCATTGCTTGGGCTGGAACCAACGGAGTTCCTTTCTACAAGGATTATGTGGTCTCTGTTCCTTCTGGGTCTTCACAGCAGGATCTTTGGCTTGCCCTTCATCCAAACGTTGCTTCAAAATCCAATTGGTATGATGCAATTTTGAATGGAATAGAAATTTTTAAAGTGAGTGACACCAATGGAAACCTTGCTGGGCCTAATCCTGTTCCAGTTGCAGAACCAGATCATATTGACCCTCTGCCATCCAAAAAAGGTCAATCAAAAAATAATACATCAGCTATTGGTGGAGGCGTTGGTGGCGGAATTGCTGCCGCAATTCTTATTGGTTTAGTTGTATGCCTTGTCAAGCGCCGCCGGAAACGTGGGAAGGTTCAAAGTCCAAGCGATGGACCATCAGGCTGGCTCCCTCTTTCTTTGTATGGAAATTCACATACTTCTGGTTCTGCTAAGACGAACACTACAGGTAGTTACGCTTCGTCCCTCCCATCAAACCTTTGTCGTCACTTTTCATTTGCTGAGATCAAGGCAGCCACCAATAACTTCGATGAAGCACTGCTTCTTGGGGTAGGTGGTTTTGGCAAAGTATACCAAGGAGAAATTGATGGTGGCACAAAAGTTGCTATCAAACGTGGTAATCCTCTCTCTGAGCAAGGTGTTCATGAATTCCAAACTGAAATTGAAATGCTCTCAAAACTTCGTCATCGCCATCTTGTTTCTTTGATTGGTTATTGTGAAGAGAACTGTGAAATGATCCTTGTATATGACTACATGGCTCACGGTACCCTTCGTGAGCATCTATATAAAACCCAGAAGCCTCCTTTACCTTGGAAGCAGAGGCTTGAGATTTGCATTGGTGCTGCTCGTGGGTTGCACTATCTTCATACTGGTGCGAAGCATACCATTATCCACCGTGATGTAAAGACCACTAATATCCTGTTGGATGAGAAGTGGGTGGCAAAGGTTTCTGATTTCGGGTTATCTAAAACAGGCCCTACATTGGATCATACCCATGTCAGTACCGTGGTGAAAGGCAGTTTTGGATATCTGGATCCAGAATACTTCAGAAGGCAGCAACTCACAGACAAATCAGATGTCTACTCATTTGGTGTAGTGCTGTTTGAGATTTTGTGTGCTCGGCCAGCGCTGAACCCAACACTTCCAAAGGAGCAAGTGAGCTTGGCAGAGTGGGCTTTCCATTGCTACAAGAAGGGAACTTTTGACCAGATAATCGACCCATATCTGAAAGGGAAGCTTGCACCAGAATGCTTGAAGAAATTTACAGAGACAGCAGTGAAGTGTGTCTCTGATGTTGGTGTAGACAGGCCCTCGATGGGAGATGTGCTGTGGAACCTTGAATTTGCTCTGCAACTTCAGGAGAGTGCAGAGGAGTGTGGCAAGGGTTTTGGAAAAATGGACATTGAAGAAGGCTTTGATGTCACATGCAAAGGAAAGAAGGATTTAAATGCATCCCCAGGTTATGATGCGAGCATGACTGACTCAAGAAGCAGTGGGATATCTATGAGCATTGGCGGCCGCAGCCTTGCCAGTGAAGACTCAGACGGGCTAACACCTAGTGCTGTTTTCTCTCAAATCATGAATCCAAAAGGACGTTAAAACCTCAGATCTTGAAGCAAATACACGTTGCCACCAGCTCATTAAGGCAATGTGCTATCTGCCTCTTTAACAGCAGAAGTCACTTTTTCCTTTTTTTTTCTTTTCCTTTCTCGTACTGCCTTATTCTTTTACTCACTATTTATTTTGTGATTCATATGTTTTGTTTAAACTCCTTTGTAAGTTGTATCTACCAATACTCAAAAGTGTGAAATAATTTCCCGTTGTACTATTAAGTATTAACTGATGAAGAGGCTGTTCACTATGACAGTCTGATCTCATGCTTCATGTAGAAGTGATGCTAGCTAGTGATTGTTTTGTATGTTGTGTTTCTGCCTGGGAAGAAAATGATGAGATCTTGGTCCCAAAAAAAGATAACAAAAATAAAAAAGAGGAGGTTCAAAGGCTATTTCTATAAGTTGACGAGGTATGGTAGTGTTGTTCTATGACATTTTGCTGGAAGGAAATTCCTACTAATTGGTCCTATATCCCACTAGAATTGTTTTCTCCGTTGTGTTTGCTGCCTATATTACTCCTTTCCTAGTTGTGTCTGGTGGAATGGTTTTGAGGTTCCCGCAAATGGCTTGGACATCACTATTGTTTTTACAAAAAATGAAATTGTTGAGGCGGTCGTAAGTTGACCCAGACATCTCAATTATCGTGAAAAAAATACATAGTTGATTGTCGACATTGGTTGGAGATTCGAGGGAGTTTAGTCCCATGTTCTTTTCAAAGATTTGTTTATAATTATAGGTTTTCGCGGTAACTTAATGCTTTGTTTGATTATCCATCAGTCATTTTGATTTGTGCCAGTTGTATAATAGTTTGCAAGTTGGGCGGTGTGTGTGTAAAGCATTTTGATAATGATAGATTAGTTGAGTTGCATACATGATGGAGAGGCATTGACGTCTTTCCAGTAATTGTATAACCACAAAGATGGATAAAAAATTATTAGAATAAATTTTCTTTTGCAGATTTTTTTTGATTGAATGACGTGCATGCCATGCTGTTGACAAATTTAGGTCTGACCACTACCATTTGGATTTTTGAATTAAAATTCAATCCATCAAGCAACTAATTAGTTGAGATTGTTTATATGAATCTTATATGACAATTCAATTTATTTAGGTGGGCATAATTAAACTAATTTTACGTTGATCGTCAATATATTTTTATCTTACTCCTACTCGGGATTAGTTTGTGAAGTTCAATCAGAAAATAAGAAAATGGATATTTTGATTTAATTATCCTCTTTAAAACAAATTGTTTGTTTCAAATAAAACATTTAAATTAGGGAAATAGCTTAAATATATCATTGAACTATTAAAAATGGCTTAGCTATGCCATCGTTATAAGTTTGACTCATATATGTCACCGACTTTAAAAGTTTGACTCATCTATGCCACTACCGTTACAGAAAGGTTCATTCGTGTCATTATTTTTTAACAATGGTTTTACAAGATCATGTTTGTCACGTGACCTCTTATTAGAATTTCATGTCACAAAATTCAAATCAACCAATATTATTTAAAATCAAAATTAAAAGTCAACTCATCAAAATAAAATTTGATCCACATCGTTAAAAAAAGGGAAAAAATACATTCATGCCCCATATGAGCAAACTATTTATAATTAAATGCACCCTTACATAAAATGTCCTTCTAACTAATTACATAAAATGCCCCCTTTCCTTGTTGTTTTAATTATTTATCTCCCTTTTAATTCTTTTCCTTTTATTTCTCTACTTCTTTTCTTTTTTCTTTTTTATTTCTTGTTTCCTTTTTTCTTTTATGCATCTTTGTCCATTTATTTTTTTTCATAAAATTATTTTATTCTTTATTTTTTTTTTACTATAATTTAATTCTCATTCAATTTTTATTTTATATACTCCTTTTCTTTTTCTTTTTTCTTTTTTTCTCATTTATTTCTTTATTCATTTATTTTTTTCTCTATTTTTTTCCCCTTTATTTCCTGCTTTTATTTTTCTCCTTTTTCCCTTTATTGATTCCTTTTATTGTTGCATTTTTTTTCTTTGTTTTTCAATTTCTTTATTTTTGTTCCTTTCCTTTTCTTTTCTTTCGTTTATTTCTTCATTCTTTATATTTTTTCTCAACTTCTTTTTTTTTCCTCTTTTATTCCTTTATTGGTTTCTTTTAATTTTGCGTTTTTTATTTTTTAGTTTCTCTTTGTTTTTCAATTTCTTTATTTCTTGTTCCTTTTCTTTTCTTTTTTTTGTCTTCGTTTATTTCTTTATTTTTTATTTTTTTTTCTCCTTTTTCATTCATTTTTTCTGAAATCATAATATTTTTTAATTTTTTACCACAAGCTAATTTCATATTTTCGGTCCTTTTTTATTTTTATTTTATATATTTTATTTATTTCTTTTCTTTTGTACTTTTATTTAATTCTCTTTAGGCACAATATATTTAGATATTGTCGCGATATCATTGATATTTGCTTCAATTCTTAGTGGGACCTCTATGATATCTTCACAGTATATCTATATATCGTCATAGTATCATTGATATTCGCTTCCATCCTTCAGTCAAACCTCCATGATACCATCATAGTATATATGTATTGACATGGTATCATTGAGTTTGCTTTAGTCCGTAATGATAGCATAACAATATATCTATATACTGTCATGATATCATTGATGTCTACTTCAATCCTTCAGCCAAAATAATATACCTAGATATAACTTTTAGATAATTAAACTCTTAGATATAAAGGATGCTTAGAGATGTGTGGATGTTTCTTATAGTTGTAAAGTCCTACTCGGTACTCCCTCTTCCAGTTTCTATTTATATAATAAGAGTATTATAGTATTATTCTGCTTTTTTATTATATGATCAGCTTTACTCGCAGGTTGATACTCACTTAATCCTTCTGAATTTGGTTGTCCTAGTTCTCCTTGTTTTATTATTTCTTTATATAAAGGATCATTCATGAAAGGGTTATAATTTTGATTTGTTCTATACTAATTTTTAAGTCTCTAAGTTCTTTATAGATTTTCTTTAATTCTTCTACTGAGTCTTTATTACCCAATTGGCTTTTTTCTATGTATGTTTGGTGTGCTTTTAGGAAGTCTAAATTATGCTCTAACTGGTTAAAGGTTTTTGTTTGTCTTTCTTGTAATTTTTTTAGGATTTTAATTATTATTGAGTTATCCGTGTGGGCACTTTCTCCTAAATTTAACAATAAATCTATGATGCTATTTAAATGCGAGTCTTCACTATGTAGCGTATGTTGTCCGTCAACAAAATTACACCTGATTAAGGAACTATCTTTTAACCTTCTATATTTTTTCTCTGGTGGTAGTTGTAGATCTAAATACTCCAACTTCTTTAGTGTAGCTATGTTGTCTACCCTAATGTTACCCAAATTGTTTTTTCTTTAGACCACTATATCCACTGATTAAAGCTTTCTATATCATTTTCTAGGCTGGCTAATTTCCAATGTATACTACTTTATATTTCCTTACTGATTATAAAGGGCATATTTTCCACTAATCTTTCGTCTAATACTAAAAGTCTTAGAGGTACTCCTATATTTTGTGGACGTACTACTAGTATATGATATTCGTGTAGTGTCTTTTTAACTAGAACTTTGTTTTTATCTTCTATGTTTTTCTTATATTCTATTACAACTTTTAATAATTGATCTAACTTTTTAAAAGGATTAACTAGAAAGAATTTAGGAACAAAAGTATTGATAACTAGTTATGACGACAGATTGTCGGACCCTAAAAGATCAATAATATGTTTAACAGAAGTAGATATGACTAATAATGGTGGAATCTTCTACTGTAATCCAGACTTTATGATAAACTCTTTAGAATTTGAAAAATATATTAAAATTGGAATTCAGACCAAAGGATACGAAGACATGAATAGTGGTAATAATTTTTTAGTTTGTTTAGAATTTATAGAAAAATTAGAAAATAATAGTAGCACTAAATTCAAACTAAAAGTAGAAGATGCAATAGGCTTAATGGGAAATAAGGGCATAAAATTAATGAAACCCTTAAAAATAGATCCAGAAACTTATGCAGGATTAGAATGGAATTTAGAAAACTCTAAAAAAACAGAAAATCTTTAAACCAACAGACCACTTAATGTACAGAAATAGAAAAGGATAGACATCAATCAGATTTATTGACTATAATACTGAAACACAAAAAGATGAAGAAATAGAGGAAATAGAAAGAACAGAAATGATGAATATAGAAGTTATACCAAAAGAATTTGAAGTAAACATAGCTATTCAACAGGCTATAGAATTATATAATAATAATAAAAATAAGATCTTCAAATGCAAAGGATGCAAAAGGGGACAACTAGACATTTCCCAAGTGGGAGAGTATTTAGAAATTGCAAGTTAAGAATAGATAACTTAGGGTATAGACAAGAAGATAATCATAGTAACTTCGAAGAAGATGATACAACAAAAAGTGTTAAAGAATTTATGAAATCAGCCTCAACAAGTTCAAGTCCTTTCCAAAGAACAACCCACGAACACATTGTAGAAACAAATATAGGAAATGTGTCAAGACATAGGGTATACAAAATAAATCCAAAAATCGAAACAGAAAGTATAAAATCCATAGGAAAAAGAATGTCTATAGAAGAACCTATACAACTCCAAGAAGGAGGAAGTAAAGGAAAAATACTTAACATAGCTGCTCATGATTCACAATCATGAAATTCAGTAATAGATGTATGGAAGGAAATAGTAGTAGCAGACTATATCAAGACTTATCAAGAAACAGATGCAGAAACCATGTATAGATACATGGAAACCTTTCTAAGAGAATCTGCAAAAGATTTATAGGAAGCATACAAGTCAGAATTTCCCCATGAATTTCAGAATCTACTAAACATGGGCGCAAATTCTTATAATTTCACAAATAAAATACACAACTGAATAACAGGAGAAGATCCAAATAGTGGTTTATTAGTCTTACAAAGAAATTCCTTAATCAAATTAGAACAACTAAGTATTACTAGTTAGAAACATATTAAATTCTTTTTAACCGATTATTTCTATTATTGTTCTATAAGCGGAAACGCGTTTGATCAGACTCTAGGAGTCAAACTCTTTAATAAATTACTAGGAGTATTAGGAAGAGAAATAGAAGAAAGATGGAGTAAAAGAGAAGGGGTAATACAAAATCCAAATGCAAGATGGACAATAGGACATAACATACAACATATAATAGAAATATTACAAGAGAAATGCACTAACATACAAATACAAAAGCAATTAAAAAGAGGAGAAACTAATTTTTGTAAAAGTATATACACCACACAAAATTATGATGAAAATTATCAAAAGAAAAGAAATTATAACAAAAAATATAATAAGTCATACCAAAATAAGCAAAATAACTACAAGAAAAAGAATTATTACTCACGCAAATCCTCAGCTAAAAAATCATATTTGAATAGGAATAAACATGTCCAAAAGTATAAGAATGACCAAAGTTATAAAAATACGTTAGAATGCTTCACATGTGGAAGTAAAGAACATTTGGCTAACACAGGCCCCAAAAGAAATAATACTAGAACAAGAAACTCTCAGCTAATAGAAGACTTTCAAGAAACTTTAATTAAAGTCGATGAATGTATGTCCGATAATGAAAGCATATACTCTATAGTAAGATTCATCAGATTCAGAAGAAGACGAAAATCTACTAAACAAAATTGGTCTAGAAGATCTAAACTTGAATTTTACACACTTTGCTCTAGTAAATATACTAGAAGAATGCCAACATGAGTTTGAAAAACACAAAGGACTAGACAACAATCAATGTTATATATGTAAATGGTATCCAAGTAAGACAAGAAGAGCAAAATGTAAGATTTGTTATATAGAAGATTGTATACCATGTATAAAAGAGACTATAGGAAAACAAGCAATGCAGACGATACAAGTAATACCTAGTAATAGTATTGAACCAATAAAAGACAATACGATAGAAACTTGTTTCGATAACAAAATAAGTATGCTAGAAAAAAGAATAAGTTAGAGGAGAGAATAATTAAATTAGAAAAAGGTAAACATATCATAGAAGAAAATACTGAATTAATGAGCGAAGCCTTGAAGGAATAATATGTAATGAAGATAAAAAATTAAGTACAATAAAAGTTATGGATACAATAAGAATACAAGACTACGAAATAGATACTTTGACAGTAGTAGACTCGGGATGCACCCAAAGTATAATAAATATGAGTATCTTACCAAGACACCTTATTAAAGACTTCAAAACACCACAAATATCCATGCAGATGGATGGAACATATAACACTTATAAACATTATGTAAATAAAGCAACACTAAGTTTCACAAATACTTGTTCTAACTATAAACCAGTATATAAACTAGATTACATATGGCAAGAAATTTAAAAATAAAAGTAGACTTTGTGTTAGGATTAGATTTCTTATTAAGAAACAATGGAAGCTGTCTCATATCAAGAGACGGAGTCCTTATTTCTAAAAATATTACAATAACTCCAGCCTACTTTGGAGGAAAGGTAACTAGGAATACAACAATAACTCAAGACTCTAAAAATAGACATTTAATAGAAAATACAAAAAAAAGTTGTGGTAAGGATACAGACTGTACCTGCAAACATTAATATCAGAAGTAACAGAGATAGACGAACAAGAATTATTAGATAATGAAATAGAAAAGAATTATAATTTAATAGACATAGATGTACAAAATTATAATTTTAAGAAAGGAATCCAGCAAATAGGAATAGTAAAAAATCAGGACGACTTGCAAAAAATCATACAAAAGTTAGACGAAATGGATATAATAGGAGAAAACCCCCTCGAGCATTGGGGAGCAATCAGATAGAATGTAAATTAGAAATTATAAATCCAGAATGCACCATTAAGGCAGCAGCAATAAAAGCCACGAATGAAGATTTAAAAGATTTTGAAATATAGATTAAAGAACTATTAGATCTAGGAGTTAGTAGGAGATCAAAATCAAGACATAGATCCGCAACTTTCATGGTAAGAACCATAGTAAGATAGTTAGAGGAAAAGCTAGAATGGTAATAAATTACAAAAGACTGAATGACAATACAGTCATGGATGCCTACAAGCTTCCAGATAAGACTGAATTAATAAATAAAATTCAGGGAAGAAAATTTTTCAATAAATTCGACTGTAAATCTAGTTATTGGCAGGTTAAAATGCATAAAGACAGTATAGACTGGACCGCCTTTACTTGTACGGAAGGACATTTCGAGTGGTTAGTCATGTCATTTGATTTGAAAACCGCTCCGTCTATTTTTCAAAGAAAAATGGACAATATATTTGGCAATTATAAGAATTTTATTTTAGTATACGTAGATGATATTTTAGTCTTTAGTATCAATATGAAGGAACACCTAGGATATCTATAGACTGTGTTCCGATTATTTTTAGATAATGATATAATAATCAGTAAAAAGAAAATGGAGCTATGCAAACAATATATTAATTTCTTAGGAATGACTATAGGAGACGGAAGAATTAAATTACAACCACATATAGCTAAGAAGGCACTAGAAATGCCAGCCAAATTAGAAAAGACCAAAGAATTACAATTATTTTTGGGAATATTAAATTATACAAGACAATTCATAAAAGATTTAGAAAAAGTGGCATGACCACTTTATGCAAAAACAGGATCTAAAGGACAAAAGTCTTTTAATGCAGAAGATATTAAGATAGTACAAAAACTTAAAGAAATAATTAAAAATATACCAGACTTAGCTTTACCCTTAGAAATAGATTATCTAATAATAGAGACTGATGGTAGTTTCGAAGGATGGGGAGCTATCCTCAAAGCTAAAGATAATAAATATAAAGATAAAAAAGACGAAAGAATATGTGTTTACCAAAGTGAAAAATATAAAGAAAAAGGTAATATGAGTAGTATAGACACAGAAATTCTAGCTGTAATATACGACCTAAATAGTTTTAAAATCTATATTCTAAATAAACCAGAAATTTTGGTGCGAACAGATTGTGAAGCTATAGTTAAATTTCACGAAAGAGTAAGTGAAAAGAATAGTAGTAAACGACGGTGGTTAAATTTTTTTGACGCCACTTCCATATATAATATCAAGTTAGAACATATTAAAGGGAAAGATAATAATCTTGCTGATAATCTTAGTAGACTTATTCCAAAGACTGCTAACTAATTTCCTCTACAGCATGAGTACAGACAAAGGAAAAGATAAAGCTTCATCCTCAGACATGAACGCAGATAGGTATCTACAGACCTTATTGGGAAAGACTCAGTTCAAACCATAGACTATGTTGAATTTACCACAGACTACGCCAGACCAGACAATTGAAAGAATACATTTTGAAAAGCAAAACCTTGTATATTACCCCGAGTCAAATTTTAGCTTCAAGACTAAACCAGAAGTCAGAGTGGACAAAAACCATAAATATTTATTAGACAATTTATGGATCGCCTACAATAAGACTCCCAGGGACGTCAGCTATTTCTTGGATGTAATGAACGCCATGAACCAATATTTTACAAACAAAAATTTGGATAACAGATTTAAGTTTTATATAGTTATACAGGGACGCATTCCAGGAGTTTTCTAGACGTGGTTACAAGTAGTAGACTCCATCAGAGACTTCAAAGGACCGTTATACAAGGAATTTAAAAATCTTACCGAGGCTTTAGAATATGCAAGAGGAAGACTAGGCCCAAATTTCTATATCACCCTAGAACTAAAAAATTTAGTAAATTTTCCCCAGTATAATATACAGAAAGGCACAAACAAAATAATATTTTGTGACCATTGCACAGCCATGACTGAAGGCTTCAAGCGGCTAAATTATAAAAATGAACAACTTGAAGAAGAAAGAAGTCGGTTAGTAGAACAAAATTTAATATTACAAAATAGAATACAAGTCCTTCATTACGAATTAAGCCAAAGTGACCCAATAAAACACTCTATACAAAAGCCCAAAGAACCTCAAACAATGCCAACACTCCAGACTCCACAAAAGAATTCTCCATCTCTGCAAAAAATAGATGAGAAAGGTGTGCATTCCCCAACGAATGCAGATAGACCTACTACATCAGGTAAAGATATAGCTAGTCTGGCTCAAACGGTAGCCGGTAAAGACACATCAACCCCTTGAAGGCTGGCACTTTGTCAAAAAAGTGTACGAAGACTCCAACAAGTTTCGACTTGGAGGGACCATCAAAGACAGTAAGAACAGGAATAGCAGACTAGAAGGAAGCTAGCTACTAAAAGAAATATAGAAAATTCAGTAGGAAGCACTTTAAGAAGATTATTAATAGAGACAACAATGGCAACCTCAACAAAAGAAGAAATTAAGGATATGATTGACCCAAAACCAGAAGACGATACAGAAGTCCCTAACTCAGAATATGATTACAATGCAGCAATGAAACAATTTGCACAAGACCCTAACGCAGACGATGACTCAGGCATGAGTTTTGACTCAGACGCACTACACAATTTGGACACTATATGTTAAAGACGTAAGCGGTGACGCAAGACAATATGATTAAACGTAAGCCATGATCTCAGCAGCAGACAGAAGATAATGGAAAAATAAAAGCAGACAAGGGTGATTGCAACATAAAAATTCAGAAGAAAGAAATTTTCGTCGAACGCATGTGACGATGGGGCCCATGATGTGTACCCGACAACGTAAAGAAGATTCCTTCAATGAATTGAATTGAAGCTACACATTCGCAAACCTCTATAAATAGATATCATAACTCAAGACAGAGATCATCGAGAAATCGACCTTAGAGCTTGAATATCAGAATATTCAACTAATATTGTAAAGTGTGAGTGAGTAAAAAATAAAAATAAAAAAGAGAGAAAGTGTGAGTGTTTGTAAAAAGAGTGTGAGTGTTTTTTATTTTCTAGGTTATTTTGGAGCACTCCGTGGACTCCCGAAAGGGAAACCTCTATCCAATCTACACCATGTAAGTAGGTTATGATTATTACTAGATCTACGTATAAATCTCCATGTTTGTAAATTATGTTTGTATGAAATCTTATGAATATTCTTGTAAATATCAAGTATGTTTAAATTCCATATCTATAATTAGCAGGTCATGTCTACCCCTAGTATATGGTTAGTCTCTTAATTGCTTAATAAACTCCGATGAATTAGCCTGTAAATTCTTAGGATTTAGGTCCGTCATGGCCAGAGAGCTGAAGGACGCATGTTGTCCAAGGTGAGGTTAAAGAAGCAGTTCTTAAGTGAAAAAGATTAAGAGAAAGAGATGAACAGGGTAGAACACAGAATGTACTGAATAAGATAGATTAAAAAAAAGAGTATTAAATTTTGGGAGATATACTTAGAAATCTAGTAGTAATTAAAACTTATTATATAAGTAGAAACTGGAAGAGGGAGTACCGAGTAGGACTTTACAACTATAAGAAACATCCACACATCTCTAAGCATCCTTTATATCTAAGAGTTTAATTATCTAAAAGTTATATCTAGGTGTATTATTTTTGGTATATATATATATACTGTATATCTATATAATGTCATGGTATCATTGATATTTTCTTCAATCCTTTAGTGAGACTTCCATGCTACCATCACAATATATCTATATACTGTCATGGTATTATTAATGTCTGCTTCAATCCTTCAGTCAGACCTCCATGATACCATCATAGTATATATATACTGACATGGTATCATTGGATTTGCTTCAGTCTGAAATGATACCATCACATTATATCTATAGATTGTCATGATATCATTGATGTCTATTTCAATCCTTTAGTGAAACCTCCATGATACCATCATAGTATATTTATATACTATTATGGTATCATTGATGTCTAGTTCAATCCTTTTGTTAGATCTCTATGATACCATCATAGTATATATATACTCACATGGTATCATTGTGATATGCTTAAGTCCGTAATGATACCATCACAGTATATATGTATACTATGATGGTATTATTGATATTTGCTTCAATCATTCAGTGAGACCTCAATGATACCATCATAGTATATCTATCTACTGTCATGGTATCATTGATGTATGCTTCAGTCTGTAATGATACTACCACAATATATTTATATACTGTCATGGCATCATTGATGCATGTTCAATCCTTTTGTGAGACCTCCATGATTCTATCACAGTATATCTATATACTAACAAGGAATCATTGGGGTTTGCTTTAGTCCGTAATGACATCATCATAGTATATCTATATACTGCTTCAGTCCTTTAATGAGACACTCTTCATTCTTCCATGATACCATCACAGTATATCTATATACTGTCATGGTATCATTATTCAATGAAACACTCCTTAATTCTCCATGATACCATCACAGTATATCTATATACTAACATGGTATCATTGGGATTTGCTTCAGTTCGTAATAATACCATCACAGTATATATATATACTGTCATGGTATCATTGATGCCTGCTTCAACTCTCCAATGAAACCTTCATAATACCATTACAGTATAGCTATATACTAACATAGTATCATTGGGTTTGCTTAAGTCTTAATGATACCATCACAATATATCTATATACTGTCGTGGTATCATTTATGCCTACTTCATCCCTTCAGTGAGAGCATCATGATACCATCACAATATATCTATATATTAACATGGTATTATTGGAGTTTGCTTCAGTCCATAATGATACCATCACAATATATCAATATATTGTTATAGTATCATTAATGCCTGCTTCAACTCTTCAGTGAAACCTCCATGATACCATCACAGTATATCTATCTACTAACATGGTACCATTGGAGATTGTTTCAGTTCATAATGATACCACCACAATATATCTATATACTGTCGTAGTATCATTGATTCCTGTGTCAACCCTTCAGTGAGACCTACACGATACTATCGCAATATATCTATCTACTAACATGGTATCACCGTAATTTGCTTCAATCCGCAATAATACCACTACAATATAGCCAAATACTATTATAGTATCATTGAGGTTTGCTTTAGTTCTAAATGATACCATCACAGTATATGGATATATCATCATACTGTGATGATATCATAGAGGAATTTCTTTTCTTAATTATTTATTACTGTGATTTATTTATTATTTTTATACTTTTATTAGTGCAAAGTAGTTAAATAATATTTTTATATTTTATTTTAATAAATAAAAATGGATATTAATTAAATAAATATATATGTTTTTATTAATTTAAATTTTAATAAATAAACTAATAAATTTATTATATATATTTTTATTAGTCACTAATTAGCTACTGCACTTATTTTTATATTTAAATAAAATAAAAATAAATAACACAAAAGAAAAAGAAAAGCATAAAAATATAGAAAATAAAAAGGAGATAGAAAAGGACAAAGAATTAGAAAGAAGGAAAATAAATGGGTTAAGGAAAATGCAGCAAAGGTCGGCGTCGATTGCGAAAAAAAGACTGCGCCTTGGATATTCTTATCTGGGGGTATTTTACATAAATATTTTATGTCGTCTAGATATTTTTAGAGTTACTAAGGGAGGGGGTATTAAGATATAAATACTTTAAGTTTTAGGTTTATTTTGTGTACTTTTTTCTAAAAAAAAATTGGATCCGTAAAAATAAAAATCGGACTCATTAAAAATAAAAATTGGACCCATTAATTGTGTCGGATTATATTTTAATGGGTTTGATTTTTTATTTTGATTTTAAATAATATTGGTTGATTTGAATTTGATAACATGGACCTTTAATAAAGGACCACGTGTAAACAATGATTTTACAAAACCACCATTAAAAAATAATGACACGAATGAACCTTTCTATGACGACAGTGACATAGATGAACCAAACTTTTAAGAACTGTGACATATATGGGCCAAACTTATAACGAATAACATAAATAAGTTATTTTTAATAATTCGATGACATATTTAAGTCTTTTTCATTTAAATTATACATGTCATTGTGTGTCGCTGGCAGCATCATTTGTGGTTGTCATTTTCTATTTCCACTGGGTTCAGATTCATACACATTTTTATTGGGAAAACATGAGTGAAGGGAGTTGAGAAGGGCAAAAGAAAAAGTTTTCAACTTTTTTCTCTCACACACAAGTTTACCACAGCCACAGGCAATGATTTCGCACAAATTGAGATGCGCAGAAAACGGAAAAGGGATAAATATATTTTCAAATTATGATAAATAGTACGTATATATCTTTCGTTATACTTTGGATACACATATGCTCCTACCGTTAATGAAATGATATACATATGCCCCTCACAGTAACAGTAGGGACATATGTGTACCCAAAATATGACGGAGGGTATATATGTACCATTATCATAATTCGGGAATATATTTATCCCTTTTTTGTTTTAATTTTTTTATCCTAAATAATTAACCCAAACCCACTACCCGACCCAATAAATCCATCGAACCTAATTTCAAACCAACTCGACCCGACCTCTATTTTTTGTTGCAAACTCGATAGTCCCTCTGTTTTTCTCTTTACAGTGAACCCCAGTCAAATTGTAGTGATTGGTCGCTATTGCTATTTGGTGTTTACTGGTTGGAGGGAGTGTAGATTAGGCCGGAGGTGGGTGGAGCTAGGGGTGCGGCGATGGTTCCCCGGTGGGGTGTTTTCGGTTCGACGGAGACGGTGGCTATGTGGTGTTGACCGGTTGTAGATAGTGTTTTCCCTACGGAATTTCGCTGAAAATTGAAACGTGAGGGGTTCAATTTATTTGGTGTTGTTTTTGGGTGTTATGGGTTAATTTTTTTTTTTTTTTTTTTTTTTTTTTGAAATTGGTAGTAGTGGATGTTACTGTGTTGTGTGTATATATCTTTATAGGGGTGGGTAAAACGCGTCTGTTAGATAGGCGTCTCTTGGATTTTAATTGGAATCGGGTCGGGTCGGGTCGGGGGTTTGAATTAATTATTTGGGATAAAAAAATTGAAACTGAAAATGGACAAATATACCCCCGAACTATGATAAATGGTACGCATATACCCTCCGTCATACTTTGGATAAATGAAACGTATATACCCTCCGTCGTACTTTGGGTACACATGTGCCCCTACCGTTAGTGTGAGGGGCATATACGTACCATTTCATTAACTGTAGGGGCATATGTGTACCCAAAATATGATAGAGGGTATATACATATCATTTATCATAGTTCGGATGTATATTTGTCCCATTTCCGCACAGAAACTGTAAAAATAGATGCTTTTATACTAGATCAAATTTCACTTAATTCACTTTAACCTATAGGATGAAAAGCAATACCTCCATCACTTTATAAAAAAATTTAATTCCTACAACATTACAAATCCGGTGAGCATAATAATTATTATACAAAGAAAAATTTTTGTTGCCATTTTCTATTTATTAATTTATTTTAATTTTTTGCTTAAAAGTTCAAAGCATAAACCACGAATTGTACCGTTGATGAACAAATGTACGTTAGGCTTTAACGTTGATGGGAAGATGAGTTCTGGATTAAAATGAGGTGTTCACTATCAAAAAGTACCTTACTAATGTGTAAGGAAAAAACAAAAAAAGAGAACTTAAGTGGCTATAGCGCATGACATTTATATGCTATATGAAATTTAACAAACGTTACAAGTTAATTCCAGTCGTTAGTCAAATTTTTGAATTTTTTTCCTCATTGTCCCCTTTGCATTTTTTCACTTCACTGCCAATTATTTTTTTAAGTTTCTGTTATCTTTTTTTAAATTATTAATTAGTTAATTATTAATTGTTAGTTAGTTAATTATTAATTCGAGTTTAACTTCAAGCCATGTGTATCTCGTATTTATGTGTATTTGTTGATGTTTGTCGTATTTGTTGATGTCTGTCACTTCAAATATATAATAATTTTTATTTTTCGCTGTTATTTTGTATAATATGTGCAACCCCGTAAGGAAAAGTCAAGATCTAAAAGAGAGAATGAAAAATGGATAAAAAAGCCCCCAACCTATTTAATTTGGATTGCCATTGCCCTCAGTTAACCTATTGGTCCACCAATGACCCTATCCTTGTTATTTGGCTCATATTTACCCCTAAAATACACAGACCTAGCAATAACTAAAATTTAGGTGACATGACACTCTCCTATTGATTCTCATATTACCGAAATATAAATTTAAATACCCACCCATTAAACTCATTCAACCCCCTTGTACTAACCCAATCCAAATCTACAAACAAAAAACTCACATTCTATTTCACCGACCTTGTTCTTCTTTCTTCATCTAAGTAGAACTTTTGTCTCCTATTTCCTCGTAAAATCAAGATTTTGTGGTTGTCTTCTTCCTCGTTTATCTTCAATTGAGGGTTTATTAATGTCTGAATATTCAGACAAACATTTTTTACATCTAGATTGAGAAACTATATATTGTATAATGTTATTAACGCCACAAACTAAGCATAATTGTGATAAATTTGACTTTGAAGTCTGAGAATCATACTTCAACTTGTAATAATTCTTATGATATCTTCTGAAGTTTAAAACCATCCATCGGGATTGAGTTCATAACAGAAAAAAAATCTTCCCTCCAAGACCTTAAAAGACCTCTAATCTAAGGAAAATGATTCCCTACCAAAATAATAAAAATATTTTTTAAAAATCTCTTTCAACACTCACTACCCCACCATCACCAACTAATCCACCTACACACCACTTTGGCCCCCAACCCTTAGTTTATCAACGTACCACCCAATCACGCGACCTATGTGTTAAGCCTCAAACATGGTCAACCTTTCCATAATGACCCAAATAGCATCAAATTTTCTCAAAGTATGTGGTAATGGTATTATGAAGTCCATGTCAACTCATTCCCACTTCCACTCAAGTATAGGAATCCGCTAGTCATACCACCCAATTTTTGGTACTCATACTTCACTTGATGGTAATTAAAACATGGAGACACATGATCAACTATGTCCCTCTATACTTGACACCACTGATAATGTTGTTTCAAGTCATGATATATCTTCAATGTCCCCAAACGAATAGAATACTTCAACTGTGATCCTTTTCCACCTCTTAGCTTATAAAGCAAAACTTTTTTTTAAATTTAAAGCATGGATGCATCAGATTGCTCCATCACATGCAAAGGCCAATTCGCCTTCAATAGGCCATCATGTGATTCACGTTAGTACTACAAAAAGAAGCCAAATATCATCTAGGAAAATTCCAGGTAATGAATGTATAAATAAATAACACATAGGACGTTATATGAGGATCACTGAGGTTGCTCACAATTTTGTTTCAGGTTATACTTTTGATGTTTATATGCTAATAATTGTTCATCTTTAATATCTGATACATTCGAGCAATCTTTCATGTCTGCTTGTTATTCTGTCTGCTTTATAATATCTACAAAGTCATTAATGGAATCTTTAACTGTACAATATCAAGTGGTTAGGACAGTGCCCCAACATACCCAACTATAACTATGAGTACATTGAAGACCACTAAACACCTATTAGCTCCAGGTGAGAATGGAGTTCACTGATACGTTGTTGAGTACATAACAAGAGCCTATTACAAAAGTCTACTAATCTGTATACCTGATTTTGCACCCATGAAAATACAATGTTCCTATCTACTGAGACATTAGTACATAAACAACATATGCTAGTATGTAAAGCAGACAACATAACAAGTACACATATGAGGATGCTTGAAGAAGTTAATTTTAAGTACATAAAGCTAAAATTGAATGTCAACACCAGCTCTGTAGCTTAACCAGAACCTTTATCTTTTGGCAAGAGTAAGGTTTCTATGGATAACAAATATTACTAATACTTGGCCACGGATGGTACATAGTTTGGAGAAATACAAACCCTAGATGAGGTATAGATTTATAAATTGGGATCTTCTTCCTCAAGGTTTTTTTAAATGTAATATTGATGGCCCCTTTAGAAGGAACCCTAGTCTCAGTTGTTCATAGTCTATAGAACTCATCTAGTATATTTGTTCTAAGGTAACTTATTTATCATAGCATAGTCATCATTTATGCAGTAATTATATGCTTGTATGATTCATTTGCAAGATAATAAAATGTACTAATTGATTCAGTTAATAAAAAAATTATAAATTATTACTCAGAGATTATCACTTGTCATAGCATAGCCATATTATACAACTGATTACCATCTGTATAGTTGACTTCATAGTACTATAATCCATATGTATATGCCTTCATGACATCTATTGTTAAATAATAAACTAATTCATGGGAGCGAAGGTCATGTTATATTCGTTGGACTCATGATGTGACATTACCCTATACACAGGGTTGAGACCATGACCCTCATAGTTGATCCTACATGTGTACCCAATCTACTATGGCTATATACCCCCATAGTGAGCTAATCATGGTGTACACGCCTGTGGGCTGGCCATGATTATCGCTCCCAAGAGCACACGTAAGTGTACGTGGTCGTGCAAGTAATACAGTGGCTCTTCGTGAGCCGAATATCGATCCCACAGGGACTTGTGTTTAACAAGCAATCTAATTCAAGCGTTACTATTTAAATTGAACAAGTGCGATTTGTAACCAAGAGAGATTTAGTTTATTTTTTATAACTACAGAATAGAAATAAAAACGATAAGTAAATTAGATTGTAAACAATATATGGAGAGTTCCACGGTTGAGGCGTTTACTTCACATTCATGCCTAACTATGATTTTTAGCCGATGTTAGTGTTGTTGTGATTGTTTATCTACGGGGTTGATATTCAACTTGGGAATGGTAATCCTCTAAGTATCCTACCCAAATTAATCTCATAACTACCTCATTTAGAAGTGATATAAGTCTTTACTTTGGATGCATTAAACTGTATTCCCGTTTCATTAACCAAGTGGGGTGTGTAGATATATTGTTATCCTAATCGCAAATCATTCTTCAACAATCAATAGCTAACCATTAAAGACATGATCCAGACTCCTTAAATTATTCATTCCATCCCTCCACTCCTATATTCAATTCGTTTTGAGACTAAGATTTATCCTAAAGTTCATGAAGCTTTAGAATAGTAAAACAAGAATGAAAGAACAATCACATGACTTGATAAACGAATAAACCAGCTATAAAACCATAATTAAACAATCATGTTGTAGCCTCAACCCTAAAATGAGGGTTTTTAGACACTCATATTCATACAAACAATCTCCATAAAAGAGTTCATAACTTTAAACTACAAGAAT